>OU342622.1:4855000-9697500 GCA_910589645.1 Tinea semifulvella
AATTTATAATAATTTATGATCAATATTTTGATATTGGAATTACTGTCAATAGTAATAATAACAAAGTATGTAAAGTTTACACACCCTCTTACACACACTCACACATTTACATCATACACAAAAAGAGGATCTCAACCACACATTTTTAATATATTTTTTTTTTTTTTTTGTGTACATTTTTTTTTTTTTTTTGTAATAAAAAATAATAATATATTTAAAAGGGTGTCTGGGCGTTGACTTCCGACGGACAGACCTATACATATAGGCTTAGTTCGGCTGCAAATGTCTGTTTTTTCTGTACCATAATGCATAATAGACCTCCTCCGTGGTCTAGTGGTAACAAACGTTGCCGTGAACTCGGGAGGTCGTGGGTTCGATTCCCACCGGGGGCAAGTTGTACATTGTATAATTTGTCTCGGTCTGGGTGTTTATATGTATAATATGTATATATATAAAAAAAAAAGTATAATATGTATTATCAACCATCTAGTTTCCGTAACACAAGCCTCGTAGCTTACCACGGAAACTAGATGGCGCTGTGTGACCTGAATGGAAATGTTTATTATATTTATTTATTTATAATGAAATATGTTATTGTATTCATATATTGTATTTTTTTTACTGAATAAAGATATTATTATTATTATTATATTATTAATATTTTGATATACAAATACGTTACATGATTGGTACATACATACTTGTTACTTAGGTTATTTTAGCCAATGACGCGCCTGATAGGCATATGTTAAACTTGTCAAAAGATATCAATTTCTGCAACTGGCCGTGAGTGTATAAGGCAAGCAGTTGTTGTCGAGCGGCATAAAGTCATTTGTAACTATCATATATTTAACACAAATTAGAAAAACAATGAACTATAATAATGCTTTATTCTCCTATTTCTTCAAACTTGTTTTTACGCAGTGGAAGTTGGTGCGAGAGGAATTACAGCAAAATCTTTGCACTACTTAGTGAAAGAATTGGGTCTAAACAGGTCTGCTATCAATACATTTATGGCACGAGCTTCCAAGACAGCATTAACCGAATCATACAGTATTTGGTTGGGAAGGGAAATGACCGATGGTGAGCGTCTTATTGCGGAATAAAAAAAGGAGGATCCCTTTGTGAACCAGCCTATAGTCGGTCGCAAGCCCGAGACACACGCACGGTAAATTCATGGAATGCTTAGAAATTTGTCTACTTTTCTCTATCTTTATTCACGTAAACGTTGTAACACATTATTTTTGAAATGATTCTTCTTCTGCTAGCACATAGATAGGATGAGTAAGCTTACAGCAGAAATCTCAGCTGTCTATTATTCTGTTTTTTATTGTAATTTACTTAAATAATAAAAACTACTTCACCTTGCAACACATCATTTGTATACGAAACATGAGTCCTCTCAAAGCCGTATAAGGCTGACTATCATCTACCACTTCTTTCGTAGAAATAGACAGGGCTAGAGGGGAGGTGGCGCCCGAATTTAATATCATGTATATAAATTGTAGTAAGGCTGCTCCTCTTTCGTTACAAATATTTTGTTTTAAACAGCTCACGATAGAGCAAGACTGCACTTGTACTATAGTTTTTGGCTAAAATATTAAAGCCTTGTTGATTACAACTTTAACTATTAAAACATATATCTAGTTTGTATCAAAACAATGATACGCGAAACAAAAATAAATTTAAACTAATGTGGGTAGGCGCATAAAATTATTATAGTAATAATATGGTCCTTCGAGCCGAATTTTTAAGTATTATGCGATACAATTAAGAATAGAATGGCAATTTTTAATTTTATTTTATTTTACTTTATTACTAGAAGAAGGTAATATTTTAGTTATTTTCGTTACTTTTTTATTATTATTTCTAAAAGGAATTGTATGTTTAATATATATATATTAAAAATTGTTTCAGCTTTAGTTTTTCGAATAATATACTTATTGAAATTTTTTTGTATACTTATTGAAAATTTTATAATTTTATTATTTCTTATAGGCAATAAAGGCTACTGTGGTTATGTGGTGGTCGCCTATAATAGGTGCAACATCTAACTTCTGATTTCGTGTTAAGTACAAATAAGTGTGTGATGTTAGCACTGCCACCCTATTATAAATAAATTAAAATAAAATAAAAACATGTCGCGGTGAATTAAAACTATTTATTGATCGATATTAGTGTTATTATCCGCGGGAATTAAGAATGAACACACCTTTAGGAACAAAGATAAGTTAATTTTTCATTTAAATTTAATTCACTGTGACAAGGTTTTATCCTATTCTTAGTTGCATTGCACATCTCAAAAATATATGAATATGAGTTCTCTCAAAGCCGTATAAGGCTATCTTATCTTCTACCACTTCTTTCGTAGAAGTAGACAGGGCTAGAAAACAGGTGGCGCCTGAATTTAAAATATCATGTATATAAATTGGAGTAAGGCTGCTCCTCTTTCGTTACAAATATTTTGCTTCAAAACTCAAGATTGAGCAAGACTGCACTTGTACTATAGATTTTGACTAACACACATATTTGGGTATAAGCATTAGGCCTTGTAATACAACTTAAATTATTAATACATATGTATTGTAGTTTGTTTGTATCTACGAGTATATGAAGATACGCGAAACAAAAAAAAAAACAAAATAATGTAGGTAGGAAGATAAAATCTTCGATCAGAGTTTCAAGTATTATGTGATACAATTAAGAATTGGATGGAAACTTGTCTCGGGGAATAAAAACTGAATTGAAACTGATACAAGTGAATTTTTCAATACAATTCAATTCACTGTGACTATGGTCCATCGAGATGACATTATTAATCTCGAAAGCAAGCTTGTCATGTTGGTACAAGGTAAACGTATACTTTGTGGTTGTCACGAATCTAAAAAGAAAATTAATTAAAATTAATTATAAATGCCTTGGTCTAGCGGATAAGACCATAGATTTAAATGGGTTTCGATTCCTGTTAGGGAAACAATAAATTATTTGTGATATTTCTTGAGTGCTAGAAATATGCTCAAGCTTATCACTTGACATGAAAGTATAGTTGGCTAAATATGATTCCGCTTCTTTAGTGTTCTCTGGGTACTAGACGCAATACGATCGTTTTGTTATCTTACTAAATTAGGTATTACATACCTGTGTATGTCCAGTATGATAATGCAATATACAGGATAGTAATTGTAAAGCAACACAAGCGACTCTATCATCCACGCTGTACGTCGCACGTAATACACTTATTAGAAACTTCGTACGGTTTACATATGTCACCAAAACTAAAATAATACATTTGAAGATAAAATAATTATGTTTCAGACTGCTGTCCACGTTCAGTCCAGCTATTGTGCTATACGCAAGCAATATTCTGGAGATTCTTGAATTGTTAGGCCGACAACGAAATCTTCAATAGTGGCACCTCTAGATCTTGATCTACGACGGATCATCTACGATTACGCAGAAACCAAAACGTAGTGAAAAATACATCATCATTACAGCGCCTAGAACACAGAGTCCTAGACCTCTACTGTTTGAGATGGGCATTACAGAAATTTCTGAAGAATTTGGCCTACACTCGCCAGGCGGGTTGGCAACGGTCTGATGTGATTTTTTAATGAAAAATTTCCTTTCCCTCCTGATGTATTTTTGTTCCTACGAAAGGTTTTTTGGAACCATTTTCGGGCAGATTTTCCTCATTCATTGGTCAAAACCTTTATTTATTGTTGAGTAATTCTGTATTTGTTTTATTTGTAAATCTGCTATAGCTGAGTTTTCCTTGCAGATTTCTTTCTCAGTCAGATTAAACATTAACAGGTCACTGGAATTTGCTAAGCTGTTAGTCTTTTGCTAACAGCTTACTCCTTGGACCACTTCGCTGCTTAGTCTAACAAGAGTAGAATCATTCTAAATAATTAAAATTATGACGTGTCACAAATGCCTGTAATAAGTTTACGTGAATAGACATTTTGACTTTGTCAGGTCAAAGACAATCGGTCATGTAACTGAAATTCAATTTTTCCCGGATCAACCGACCGATCTGAACGCACAAGTTCCCGGAGTGTGTCGACATATTATTCTCTTGACAATACACTGTCTCCATAGTTTTTAAGTTTTGCACTGTGCCGAAGTATGAAGCATTAATGTCACCTATTTTTAAAACGCACTATAAAATACGGTTAACGACCTCGTTAACGTTAAAGAACGACGATCGCGCATCCTAATGACACGACTTTAAGTTCAAACTTGTTATAAACGCTATGCTGCCAGTCTCATAACTTAATTACACCCCCGTACGATTATACAATAAAGTTTATAAAAAATAATGGAGTAAAAGCTAAAAGAGTTATAGATAAGCGTAAGCATTAAATAACATCAGTTACCTCTCTGATCCTCATTAATTTTGGCAAGTGCCAATAAATAAAGGCATAGCTTAAGACAAGTATATACATAATGCAATTTTTCTTCACCAGTATGATCGGAAATGGATGATTTGGAAAATATACTACATATAAGTACTGCGATTTTACAACATGTATTCTGATCCACTTCCTCAGGAGTTAGCATTGTTGCTAGATCTAATATGTGACGAGCATTCGTTTCTGGAATATTAATATTTGCTTAGTTTATGATCGGAAATAGAATTTGAAATTATAACACAAATTAGACCGTTTGCAACATCGTGGAAATATTAAGTGATCTTAATCGCTATTTTCCAACATAAACGAGACATATACAAAGAAAATGATTTTGCATTCCTCTTGCATTTTTGAAGTTTCAGATCAGATACTATATTTAATACTTTTTAGGATTTTGTCAATGATATCACATTACTGTACAAAGATAAGACAGACGAAATACCGTACCGTTCGCGTAGAGTTTAAACGTTGCAATCGTTTTACTTCGCTTTGTGCAAGTCAAACGACTATTTGGATTGGCTAAAGCTTTAGAGCTTTGAAGTACCAAATTTACAAGTGGAACACGATCTATGTTAAATTCATATCTATGTGTTGTTGTTGTGTCTTTACCCCTCCTCCAATAATCAACTAAAAATTCCGCCACATTCTTGCAGCAGATGTTTAGAGTCTTATACAGCTTCTCGCCAGTGGAACCGACTACCTCTTTATATCCGTAAAGCACCATCAATCATTAGTTATGTATATCTCGGTAGATAAGTACCATTGCTTTATTGTTTTTTTTTTAGTTATAAGTATATTTCTCAATAAAAGCCTTTGTCAAATAGCGGTCATGCACCCACCACAATCCCTGCTCACTTGTCCTAAAGGTTAGCTGTTGGATAATGTTTTTTGACATTGAGCTCACGTATGTACTGAAAAATGATTTATTTTCTGTGCAATAAAGTATTTATCTATCTATCTATCTTGTCACAGTGTATTAGCATGTGTGAGAAAGTGACACGTTTATTTGTTCTAGATGCTACATCTAGTAGAGGCGTTATCATACAAAATCTATAGTTACCTTTATCCATATCAATCAAAACTTGTGAAAGCATATCAGGTAATGAAGACCAGAGTATCGAAGCTAAATTTTGTCGTATATCTACATCAACTTGTTCCAAAGAATTCTTTAGAGACTTGGTAACATTTTGTACTATTGTCTGGTTTGCATTCTGTTTTAAAATATACAGTAATACATCCCATACGACTGGTTGTGTGGTCAGTTCTACTGGTAAAGAGTCTTCCAATTCAAACCATAGGGACACCTAAGAAGACAATTTTCTTTAAAATTTTATTTACAACTCTAGATTCAACTGCCTCCGTATTGAAGTGGTTATGTCCGTGAATTTAGACGCGGGGGTATTTATTTATTTATTTAAGGAAAATTATTGACAATATCCAACAACAAATAGAACTAAACGTTAGCAACAGAGCGTCATTTATAAGTTTTCACAAATAGAACAATATTAACAATGTAAAAAAACACAAAAAACAAAAATGCCTATGCGATGACAAACATACTGAAACATACAGAGTAACATATAAACATTACACAACAAACTACTAATGAATACTTGTATCCACAAACAAATACAATTAAACAATAATAAGTAGTTGAGAATTAATCAAAATCATTTTCAGTAAAAAAACGATTGCTTAGCACATGCCTCACCATCTTAACACTTGAAAAGAAAATATCGGTGTCATACTTAATTATCATCATCATCATCAGCCTGTGTCTCTCCACTGCTGGATATAGGCCTCCCCCAAGGCTCGCCACTTCACACGATCTCCTGCCACTCTCATCCAACCCCCACCAGCGACCTTCCTCTGCGTCTTCCCGTACGTGGTCTCCACTCTAGAACTCGTCTACTCCATCGTTCATCGGTTCTACGACATATGTCCAGCCCATTGCCACTTCATCTCTCCATAGCCCGCTGAGCGACCTTAAATTTGTGGACGAGACCCACTGTCAGTGTCCATGTTTCTGCTCCGTACGTCAGCACTGGTAGAACGCATTGGTTGAAAACTCTCGTTTTCAAACACTGGGGTATGTTTGATAAGAAGATGTGGCGCAGCTTCCCGAATGCGGCCCATCCTAGCTGAATGCGTCTGTCGGCTTCTTTGCTGAAGTTGGCTACGCCTAATTGCATAGTCTGTCCAAGGTAGACGTACTTTTGTACAACTTCGAGAGTAGCATTACCCACGCAGATTGATCTCGGTACAACATGGTCGTTATACATGAGTTTTGTCTTGTCTAAGTTCATACCGAGGCCAACCTGCTGGGGCGCTACGTTTAAGCCCTTCAGCATTCCGCTAAGATCCTCCAGCGAGCTAGCTATTATGACTATGTCATCCTCAAAACGGAGGTGTGAGATGTATTCTCCGTTGACATTTATGCCGCAGTTTCTCCAGTCCAGCATTTTAAAAACGTCCTCCAACGCGTTGGAAAACAGTTTCAGCGATATGACATCACCCTGTCTTACACCTCTGCGCAGTTGGATTGGTTTCGTATGCTGGCCTTGTATTTGTACGGTCATAGTTGCAGCACTATATAGACATCTCAACACCTCAACGTATCGCCAGTCAATTAGGCATCGCTGCATGGAGTCCAGAACAGCCCAGGTCTCGATAGAGTCAAAGGCTTTCTTATAGTCCACAAACGCAAGACACAGTGGCAGATTATACTCCTCCGTTTTTTGTATAATTTGTCGCAAAGTGTGGATGTGGTCTCACATCTCTGGCGTAGTTCCATGGTGAATGACGAAGTTAAAGAGCCTCCTAAGTTGTTTGAGTACAGGTTTTCCCCCCGCCCTCAGAAGCTCTGCAGTAACTCCATCTTCACCAGGTGCCTTGTTGTTTTTCAAATGTCCAAGGACTATTTCGATCTCGTCCAGATTTAATTTTAAAACATTTTTTTCTCTATCCAATTTTCAAATTTAAATATTATTTAAAAGTCTTAATACGAGTAAATTAGTATTAATAATAAATAGTATTGAATTATGTATATTTTATAATTGAAGTTTAAAGAATCTCTGCAGAAGTAGTAATAGGAAACAAAAAACTGGAGTTTAACAAATAAAATGTTACAAAACTTACAACACTAATTCTAAAATGTAAAGGAATCCTTGACGATATGAAGACCCAAAGTAATATGGCTGGGTTATGAGAATAGAATGCTGATGGATTTCCTTGTAATAAACCCACGAATTTATCAGTAGCTTTCTCCAAATATACTCTTTCTGTTAATGATTTTAATGAAGTATTCGTTATTGATGACATCTAAAATATAAACAAAGTTAATGTAGTTCCTTGTAATAAATTATCATCTCTAGAAGATAAAGCTTTATTTCTAGGCCTAACATAATACAAGACATGCCACTTGTAAACAATATTTTAAAAAATAATTTCCAATTTTGAAAATATAACTCTTTGCCAATATAATTAAGTATGTATTTCATTTACCCTGTTTTTGACTTGTCACTTTAAGCGCTTTTTTCACTTTATTTTGCTTTGAAAGTCGTGTAAATTGGCTGTGTCACGCCAGCATGAATTCAACACAAGAAAATTTTCGTGCATTGATTTTTTATAACTTTCGATGTCATGTAAGTCATCAAGATTTAACGGAGGTGACTCAAAGGCTGAAATTCTGCGTTGGACATACTTACGGGTGACGAAAGCTGGATTTCCTGTTATGGTACTGAAACTAAAAGACAGAGGTCGAAGTGTGGGAAAAAAGATGGCATCCTTGTTCTTCGGTAGGACTAAGTGACAATTGATTTATAGGCTCAAAAAACAGTTACTGCAGAGTGGTACACTAACAATTGTTTGCCACTTGTCTCTGAAAAAGTTCGCGAGAAGCGACCTCGCAGTAGGATCCTCCATCAACACGACAACGCCTTGTCGCCACCGTCGGGCGAACGGTCGACTATTTGGCGACGTCAGACGTGGAATTACTGGGTCACCCGCCGTATAGCCTATACCTCGCAACTTTTATTCCCGAAAATGAAAAACTTCGAGGAAAAAGTTTTAAGGACGCAGAGGAAGCAGTGGCTGCGTTTCAAAAGGCCCCTAAGGACGAGTGGGCAGTGCTTTTCTCAGTGGTCCCATCGGATGCAGCGGTGTATTGATGTAAATGGACTATATTTTGAAAAGATATAATAAAACTAATAAGTAACCTAGTTTGCTCAGTTTTTGATTTTCTAAGAACGTTCAGTTTGACCTTCGTAGAATAGTTGACTATTGTCTTTATTTTATCAGAGTACATAAAATCACATTGATTTTCGTTTTAATTGACGAAACCATTTATATTTTAATAAAATAAATACATTATTTTAGATTTTAGAACGTTACCTTAAAAACATTAGTCAGCGTCAGTGACGTCACTTAATAATACGAAGACCTTATTTAACTTGAAAGCCAAGCAAAGCGTGCTTGTTTAAAAGAATGGAAACGCTACTCGAGCGACTTTCAAAGCGAAATAAAGTAACAAAAAGCGCTTACAGCGCCAAGTCGTACATAATATTCTTTAGTATATACTGAGATGCGACTGTGAGAATATCATACTCATTAAATTTATCTCTTAGTAAAATGCGAGCGGTCGAATTGTAATCACTCTTTTGTGTAAAATAAGAAAGACAACTAATAAATAAGATCAACTTACAGCAAAAACAAGCCACAAACATTTAACAATGTAATTCGGTGGGTTGAAAGTTATTGGTAAACACAATATGTGCTTAACAAGATGTGGTAATAACTGTCCCATTGCTTCTTGTGGACTGAAAGTCATAATACAAAAGGAAAAATACTCGAAACAAACCCATTCCTGCTTACTTTAAAATAAAAGATTTCTGTGGAGCATAAAAAATATAATTTTCCTTCTTTAGGCAAAAAATAATGTAAATTGGTTTAATAGGTGGTAAGCGAACTGATGGCGGTAATTTGCCCAGTCTGCCGGGGCGGGGAAGTTCGTTCCTCTAAACCCTGTAAAGTGTGGATGAGGCTCGAATTGCTGTCATGCCCAGACAAGCCGGCTTAGTGTTAGGGACTTATGTCAGTCATCATCATCACCCTTTCGGGGTGGTCAGAAACCGCGCTTACAAAGAAGCGGATTCACATTTAGCCAACTTTACTATAGGCCAATCATAACAAGTGGCAAGCTCGTCGATGATTCTAGCGTACCAAAATCAAGAAATAACACAAATAAATTAAATATTAATTAAATTAATAAATGTTATTGTGTCCCGACCAGGAATCGAACCCGTACCGGAGTCTAAATCCACAGACTTAACCGCTAGGCCACGGAGGCTGTCAGTAACTTATATAATACATGTACCAATTAGGTGTCACAGCATTCACCAATAAAAAAAGAAGAAATTAAAAACTTATTACATTAAAAACTAAAATTAAAATTAATAATATAGTTAAATTGTTGATGTTTTAATAATACTGGTTGGATATTTTATACTCTGTTTATAACTATAATGATTGATGTTTTTGATAGAATTATTGTTTACATTATTCTGTTTGTCAAGCTATTGAGATGAAGTAAAAGTTATTCCTAAAACAATCTTTTATTGTGATAATCTGCTCCTACAGAAGGTTATGGGCAATTAAAACGGATTTCTAACAGGTAATTTACTATACCTATTAAAAATGAATTCCGACAAAGAGCAGAATCAATCACGCCCATATAGTACAAGTGGACTTGTTCAGTCGAATGCTGGACTGCCCACGTTTGAAAAGTTAAAAGGGCAAGAAAACTATAACATTTGGAAGTTCCTTATGCAAAAATACTTGGAATATGATGATTTATGGGATGTTACGAGTACTACTTTGACAACTAATGATTATGACTCCAAAAACAGAATGGCACTGTGTAAGATTGCAATGATGGTTGAGAGTCAATGTGTACCTCATATTCGTGACACGAAAACCAGTTATGATGCCTGGGATAAACTACAAAAGGCTTATGAAGATAAAGGTTTGACAAGGAGGCTTCGTTTGTTACGTAAGTTATTTGCCGTAAAACTGGAACAGTACAGCAATATTGAAGACTATATAACTGACGTAATGAACTTGGCTCAGAAACTATCAGATATTAGTTCACCATTAGATGATGAATTTATAGCTGTCATCATGTTGTCGGGTTTACCATCGAAATATGAACCAATGGTGATGGCGATAGAAACATCTATGTCATCAAAATTGACTACTGACTATGTCAAATCTAAATTATTGCAGGAGAATGAAAAGGAAAGTGACACGGTATTATATACTAGAACACAGTTTGTAAAGTGTTTTAAATGTAATAAGTTAGGTCACATTCAAAAATATTGTAAAAATAATAAAGTGGTAGGTATTATGGGTGTAACTGCGAACGAGGATAGGCAAAAATTAAATTATGTCACTCTTTATACAGGTGTTTCTATTTCTCAAAACAATAGGGACTGGATTGTGGATTCGGGAGCAACTGCGCATATGACTATGCATGATGATTGGCTAATCACTAACAATCAGCAATCACGGTCTATGGAGGTAACCCTAGCCAATAATCAAAAGATGTATACTTCAGGTAAAGGTGACGTCTGTGTAAAATTAAAGGATTCACCTATTGATAAAATAAAAAAATGTGACCTATGTACCAGGTTTAAGTACAAATTTATTATCAGTAAGTCAACTAACTGATAAGAATTTTGTAGTAGTTTTTGATGACCGGCTTTGTAGAATTTTTTTGAAGGATGATGTATATGTGAGGGGCAGCCCTATTGCTACGGCTCCGAGAGTTGGTAATATGTACCAAATGAATGATACTCATCCAAATTCTGAAATTAAGAACACGAATACTGATTCTTTTAACTGTTTTAAGATAGAAAAATCCGAGCAAGACATTTGGCATAAGAGATTAGGACATTTGAACTTTCGATCGATGACACTATTGAAAGAAAAAATGTCAACTGGAATTGTTTTTAATAATTCGACTATGGAAAAGCCATGTGAGGCTTGTATACTTGGGAAGCATAGCCGAAAGCCTTTTAAAAACAAAACGTCAAAAAGAGCTAAGGACGTTCTAGAGATAGTTCATAGTGATGTTTGCGGACCGATGCAAGTAGATTCTTTTAATGGGGCTAAATATTTTGTATTATTTATTGACGATTTCACGAGAAAAACTTTCGTTTATTTTTTGAAACATAAAAATGAAGTTTTTAATAAATTTAAAGAATTTAAAGCATTAATTGAAAATGAAACTAACAAGAAAATAAAATGCTTAAAGTCTGATAATGGAGGGGAATATGTGTCCCATGAATTTGAAAGTTTTTTACAGGGATATGGCATAAAACATACTAAAACTATGCCATACACGCCGCAGCAGAATGGTGTAGCTGAACGGGCTAATCGTACTATAGTGGAAAAAGTAAGATGATTGATTAAAGATGCGAATTTATCCAAAAGGTTTTGGGCGGAGGCTGTAAATACTGCAGTATATTTGAAGAACAGAGCACCCACGAGGGCTGTGATGGGGAAAACGCCAGAAGAGATGTGGACTGGTCGACAAGTAAATTTAGGACATCTTCGTATTTTTGGCTGTAATGCATACTGTTTTATACCTGGTGATTTACGGCGGAAACTTGATGACAAAAGTAAAAGACTAACTTTTGTTGGTTATTGTGAGGATATTGAAGGATATCGACTAGTAGATCTGAATCAACCAAAGAAAATAATTTATTCTAGAGATGTTATATTTGACGAAAGTAATATAGCATCTAATTCAGAATTAACTGTGAATGAAAATAATGAAGTACGGAATGTTGAAGTATTAGATACGTCTATAAATACTATGGATAATAATATAACTAATACTAACAATTTACTTAATGATAATGAGGAACCTATAAATATTAATGATGAAAATGATAATGACGATAATAATAATGACGATGAAAATGATTTTAACGAAATTCAAGAATATACTGATCCGTTAGAAATTGAAAATAATTTAGAGCAAATTCAAGAAACGATTGAAGTTGACAGTTTGGGATCAGTAGGAATGGTGGAAAATAGAATTACTGTTAATGCTGACGTTCATAATGAGGAAATACCTGAACGAAGATATCCACTTCGGGTAAGAGTTCCAAAACAATATCCGGATTTTATTTTATATGAAACAAAAATTAATAATGATGATTTGGACATTATACATTTTAAAGAACCTACTACTGTAAGACAAGCTTTAAAACGTTCCGATGGCGATCAATGGAAAATGGCGATGGATGAAGAATATCAGTCCTTAATCAAAAATGGTACTTTTATATTAACTAATTTACCAAAAGGAAAAACAGTAGTAGATAATAAGTGGGTGTTTAAAATTAAAAAAGACGAAAATGGACAACTAGATAGATATAAGGCGCGTCTTGTCGCTAAGGGTTTTACTCAACAATGGGGTGTAGATTATACCGAATGTTTTTCGCCGGTGGTAAGAATGACAACTATTAGACTACTACTTGCTGCCGCAGTTAAAATGGATATAATGGTAGACCATTTAGATGTAAAAACTGCATTTTTAAATGGGGATCTAAAGGAAGAGATTTATATGAAACAACCTGATGGTTTTATAAGAAAGGGAGAAGAAGAGAAAGTATGTCTTTTAAAGAAAGCTTTATATGGTCTTAAGCAGGCGTCTAGAGCTTGGAATGAAAAATTAGACAATGCATTGGTAAATATAGGATTTAAGCGGTGTGATAATGAACCATGTGCTTATGTCAGAAATAATAATGGAAACAAAGTTATAATTACTGTGTATGTAGATGATTTATTAATATTTAGCACGAATGAGGAAGAAAGACGACAAGTAAAAGAACGTTTAATGTCTGTTTTTGAAATGAAAGATCTTGGAAATGTCAAACAACTTTTAGGTATGAGGATAAGAAGAAATTTAGGTGTAATGCATATTGATCAAGAAGATTATATCAGATCGTTACTAGATCGATTTAAAATGAGCGACTGCAATAATGCAAAAACACCGATGGAACCTGGACTAAAACTTGTTAAAAATGATAGTTGTGATGAACAGTTTCCTTACAGACAACTTTTAGGCTGTTTGATGTATATTGCTAATACTACGCGACCTGACATAGCTTATGCTACGACGTATCTAAGTCAGTTTAATACAAGTTACGGCCATGAACATTGGCAGGCAGCTAAAAGAGTGTTGAGATATTTAAAGGGTACAGCAAATTTGTGTCTGACTTACAAGAAGTCTGGATTATCGGAAATAATCGGTTTCACGGACGCAGATTGGGCAAATAATGAAGACAGAAAGTCATTTACAGGTTTTACATTTGTTTTTAGTGGTGGGGCAGTAAGCTGGCAAACTAAAAAACAATCTACAGTTGCGCTCAGCAGTACTGAAGCGGAATATATGGCTTTAAGTTGTGCAGCAAGAGAAGCTGTGTTTCAGAAGAATTTATTTATGGAATTATTTGAAAATTGTCCGGCTATTAAAGTTTTAAACGATAATAGATCAGCCATTGTGATGTCAGGAAATCATGTTTGTAATAACAGAACAAAACATATAGACGTAAGGTATCATTACATTCGAGAAGTTATTAATAAAGGTTTTGTTACTGTTGATCACTTACCTACCAAAGAAATGATTGCTGATTTGTTAACTAAGGCTTTGGGTGGTACACAGTTTAAAGTTTTGAGAAATGGATTAGGTTTGATAGATTTTTCTGGTGTGTAATATATATATATGTATGTATATATTGTTTTATTAGTAATATAGTTAGTTTTTATATTCTTATTATAGTTATAGGTATATGTATATTAAGGGGGTGTGTTGATGTTTTAATAATACTGGTTGGATATTTTATACTCTGTTTATAACTATAATGATTGATGTTTTTGATAGAATTATTGTTTACATTATTCTGTTTGTCAAGCTATTGAGATGAAGTAAAAGTTATTCCTAAAACAATCTTTTATTGTGATAATCTGCTCCTACATAAATAACTATACAGTATATATAATTTAACTAACTTCATTAATAATACTCGTAGACTACAACTATAAAGAAAACATAAAAAACCTTAAAAACGAAAACAAAACATTTGTTAGATAAATTATAAGCTACTCATATATTGAAATGTGCGAGAACATTCTTTCTGAATACATTGTAACAATCATGAAATATGTCTATATCATTATTAGTATTGCAAAGATACTGTTGGCGAATGTGAACCTACATTAGTTCTTGAGGGAGGATAGCACAGGATCTTGGTTATAAACGGACGTGGAATATTGTAGGGTACTGTTAGAGAAATGTCTATTGCGGCCATTGACTATTTTATGTAACAGTAAAATGTCATGTATAGATAGATCTACGTGATTTAAGAGCAGTCCTTTTAAAAAAAAACTTAATATAGATTGTAAGGACATCGATGTAAAATAAATTGCTGGGGCTTTGTATGCTAAAAACCTAGTAAAAGATATCTGAATGCTTTCAACTCTTTAAGAATGTATTGCATCTGAAGGATTTCGCACTAATGAATTGAAAAAAAAAAATTCGTTTTAACTGTAAATTCTTTTGTGTTACGTTTTAGAAAATCCATCATCTGTGCAGATTTTTTCATGTGGTCAGAAACGTTGTCAATAATAACACCTAGATCTTTAATTTGTGTAACTTCTGCTTTTACTATGAGGTGATAATTAAAAGCAAACTTCCTAGTAAACTTTATATGGATATTTTTTTAAAATTTAATATCATGTCATTCGCTTCACACCAGTTACTCATTTTGTTAATGTCACTCTGTAATAATAATTAATCGGTTTTAGTTTTAATGCTTCTTAATATTTTAAGGTCGTCTGCAAAAAGTAAATACTTACAATATTTAATATTATCTGTATAGATAAAAAATAAAAATAAGACCAGGCCTAGGTGAGAACCTTGAGGCACTCCGGATTTAGCATAATAAACGGATGACGTGAAACCGCTAAAAGCAACTAGTTGCGTATGTTATATTATGTTATGTTATAAACAAAGGAATTAATAAATGTTAATTTGTAATGTAAACTTACTTTTTAGTCGATTGGCAATAGAAATACAAATAAATAACAAGAGCATACGATTGGCACTTTTGTAACTGCTGTCCCAAGTTCTGAGGTCTTTCAATACCATATTGTAACTCTAATAAACCCATCTAAAATAGAAAATATACAAAGTAAGATACATGAATATTAAAATAAAATAGATATAAAATTAATTATTAGAAAACCAAACTAAAATACGTATAAAATTAAAACAAAATAAACTAAGGTTTAATACCTAAAATGCTCGCCGCATTTGCTCGTTAAATAATAAGAAAAAAAAAATGTTATAGGTACTCTTAGTTATGGCATTTCGGGTCGCCACACTCTTGATAAATGCGTTTACTCTTTCACGAATTTGTGGGTATCAAGAGAATATACCCCCACTGTTTCAACCCGAAATGCCACAAAGCTATGTGCTTTTTAGATTCGGCTACATGAACTGCCGAACCGGCCTTTTTTCAGGTATAGGAAATGTGGCAAGCGGCAGATTTTTTCTATAAACTGGCTGACAGACTATACATAAATCGTAGATCAATAAAATCAACAAGTCAACATATTTTAAAATAGTTTTAATTTAACGATTGTATGTAAAATTGCAGGTGTTTGTATGCAGAACCACGAACGACTTCCTTAAAATTATACAAAGGTCGGTTCAAACCTCCCGATATGTACCAAGGAGAAATACAGTTTTCCCACATACATTTGTAATAGATTTACAACACCACCGGAACTTCGGAGAGCACGTTAAGGCTTCGTCGGTCCCGGTTCCACTAAAACCAACTAGTGGAATCGTTAATTATCATAAAAAAAAAATATGAGACCCTCGAAACAGACGGGTGTCTGTCCAAACGTGGCGGGTGTAGGCCTCGAATTCTTCAGAAATTTCTAGGAGGCCCATCTCAGTGGGGTCTAGGACTAAGGAGCTGTGTTAAATAATAATAAATGCAGACTTAATTAATATTAATAATAATTGAAATTTATTGCAAGCAACTTTAATACCACTAGTAATCCATTTTGGTCGTCTTATATTGTTATATATTTTAATTTAGAACTAAGACATAATCGTTTATTCGAAAAATATAATATGATTTACACAAATACCTGTAAAAGGTTTACGTGAATAAAAATATTTAAAATTTGTTGTACCTGAATATCTTTGTCACAGGATTGGCTATCTGAAGATTCATCGTCAATCCCTAGATACTTCTTGGCCAAAGAACATAAAATCTCACCAAGCACTAGAGTACTAACTTTTTTTACTGCTATATCTTGTCTGTAAAGTAAATCATCTATCATCATCATCATCAGCTTGTGTCTTTTCACTACCCCAAGGCTAGCCACTGCACACGTTCTTTTACAATACTCATCCAACCGTCCATCTGTTTTCCATCTCGTTCCGCACGTGGTCGTCGGTTCTGCGGCAGATGTGTACGGCCGATTGCCGCTTCAGCTTGCTAATTTTGAAAGCTATGTCAGTAACTTTGGTTTTCTGACGAATATCAACGTTTCGAATTCGAATTCTATCCATCAGAGAAATGGCATAGCTCTCTGTAGCTCGAATTTATGAACCAGACCCACTGTCAGTGTGCACTATCCATGTCTCTACTCCGTATAACATTACGGAGAGGGCGCAACAGATAGTTGATTTGTCACTTTATTAGCGGACAAGCGTTCCATGAAATCAATGGTGCCGGGTCCATCGTGGGTGGGAAACAGAGATGATAAGAATGGTGCCTTGGGCTTGCGATTGACAATAGGTTGGTCTCAATGCCGTCTTGCAATACCTTAGTCTTATAACCAAATGTTAAACGTTAATTATTTTATTTTTCTTTTAAAATACTGAGGGTTACTCAGAAAAATTAGCTAACAGTCAGATATTACGTCCAAAATATTTGTTATATCGTCCAATAAAATTATGGTTTATTACAATAATTTTGTGAAAAATAAGCATAACATCTATAAATACAGATGATAGGGATTATTTATTATTTTTAGTAACCATTACAAAAGTTCTTAGTTTGATTGATTTGTGACTATGTAAGGTAATTTATCAATTATGCTTCTAATTTAAGTTGTTTTAAATTAAGCGTATAGAACAGATTGGGGGTAGTTGTAATATGCTTTCGGTAGTAGCAAAACAGACAATAAATATTTAAAGTGCATAAATAAATATGTGTCTATGTTACAGTCCAACAACCACAGTAAAACTTACCTTTCAATATGTGCTTGGGGCAAAAACGAGAGATAATTATTAGCGAATAAAAAATCTGAGAATTGTACTACAATTTTGACATCCTTGCTTTCTTTCAGAAAAGTATGTAGGAATATTAGATAAACACCATATTCTTCTGTTGGGAGTTGTCCATGATTCTCCTGGAGCAAAAACAGATTAAGTAGGTATTTCAAACAAAATGGAGTTCTTCAAGGATAAATTTTGGTCCCACTATTATTTTATGTGTTTTAAATTAAATACGTAGGTAAGTATTTTAATAAAAATTATAGATTTGATGAATAATGATTGCTTGAAATATGTGAAGAAATGACACTAAGATCTTATTATCGTGGAAATTGGATTAACAAAATACAAAATCAGAATCAACTTCAGATTTAGTGTGTACGATCTACTAATTTTAATCAAAATAAACATTAAAGAAAAAAATATAAAAATAGGTTAATGATCAATGTTAAACTAAGGATAATATTAAATGTGATAATTTTTTTTTTTATGACTGTTTATTAGCCCATTCCACAAAACTTGTATTATTTTATTAGGTGCTTTATTGCAATTTACTTATCTTATGTATGTTAGTATGCAATGTCTCGTACTTTAAGCAAAATTCAGTAATAAAAAAGCGAGCATTGCTTTGCATTCAAGTTGAACACGGCTGAAATATTCTTTGGCAGAGTGAAAGCAGTAGGTACCGTTTATTGCGTATTTGAACGTCTAGTATAATTTTATTATACAATTATTGACTGACATATTGTTTGATTATTCTGTAATGTTTATATAATCTTGTTTATATTTACACTTTCTTATTATAGTAATTTTGTTATTAGTGTATTTTTCCCATATTATTAATTGTATTTTGACAGCTTGCATGCTTGGCACTTGCCGTTGGTGAATCCACCAATTGGATTCGGTAAAATCAAATCTGTTGCATTTTGTCATATTAAAGTTTGATTACAAATTTGTATTTACCTTGGTAAAGTTAACAAGTTCATGCAAAATCCTGAGTACATATTTATCTAAATCTATAGCACATTGTAGTAGATTAGTAACTTCCTGTTCATCGTTTATTATAGATTGAATAAAATCATTGCTACGTTTGGATTCTCTTATTACGTTGGTTAATCTGGAAATGTTAAAATCACCGCAGTTCTTTTGTTTAGTTGTTTTTGTTATAAAAAATCATAGCATTTTGACACTCTCTACCACTATAAGAGTTTTTAATAGCTATCATATATATACCTATTATATCATATATAATAGGTATAGGCTATAGAGTTCTTTAAAGCACTCACCATAGTATAGCTGGTAGAACAGGCTCAGAGAGGCCACATCTCGAAAAAGCTCCAGGAGAGTGGCATCGTCCACAATCCGGGCAGCTCGCCTCTGCAGGACATTAAAAGCATCTATAACATACGTGTGGAAATATCTTGTAGGTGAGAATAGTTAATTCCACTGATGATTTCATCTGTGCTTACCAACAAACTTATGCAAGACGGTGAAATTCATCATTGTACTTTTTATTTACTTCTTGCTTACCGTAAAATGTGGTGAATACAGTTTTTAAGTTCAACGTAAATTTTCACCGTTTTCTTATTAATATATATATGTATATTTTAATCCTCGAAACAAACAGGTTAAAACAATAAATACTCGTAAATGCGTGGCCAGTCCGCAAATAAAATCCCTATTCCCACTCTAGATCCTATTTTACGGTATTATCAAATCAAAATATCTTACCTTAGTACATCAATACCCAATTGACAAATTAGCACATAGTACATTCTAAGCGCTTCTTCATCATCTCCTAACAAAGACGCCTGGTTTAATGTTCCAAGCAAATACGTGAACCAGTGTTCAAACGTCGATGCTAGAGCTATAGCAGTCGAAGCTCTGATTTTAAGACTATCAGGTTGGTAAGAGATAAGAGACTGTAATACTAATGTGGAAGCTATAGTAGTGCTGGTTTTAAATGCACATTTTGAGGTTATGCTATTGAGACAAGCTAACAGTTGTTCAGTACTGTACGCGCTATCGCATGATAACGGTGATGTAAAACCGTGGTCACGGATCCTGGAATAAATATAACTATATTATTCTTCATAGGATGGGAATATAGAAGAATGAAAGTAACTAAAATCAGTAGTAAATCGTGTTCCCGAAAATGTCATGCAATGTTAATTACCAGAAGAGATCTATTTAAATTATGATGATATGATGATACAATTAAATAAATTTTAATACAAATAATGTACATATAAGCAATAACTTGCTAAAATTCAAATCTGTGGAAAAAAGTACCAGTGGAAATTTGTCAACCCAACAGATCTCTATTAAAACAGTTCTTCATAGTGAAAATAAAACAAAAAAAAACCTATTTACAAAATCTAATTTAAATATAAATCGTATCCGCGCTGCATGGTGGCAAGAACGCTTGCCGCATTTCCTCGCCGAATCGCTATGCTGATTCTTTGGGCGAGGAAAGGACCTTGTCACCAGAGCAGACAATTAGACGATTGTTTTTTAAAAATATTTTAGCGCTTGGACCCCACGGTCCTAAAGTCTCTACAGCAAACGGCACAAACACGTAGTCTTTGATTATAGATACGTATTTGCGCCTCTTGCCAAATTCGGCGCTTGCAGCTGCAGCTTCCGCTTTTAGCGCTGTTCCCCTGAGGTGTGACAAAGCCGACAAACAAACATGTGTCGACACAAGTGGCATCCCACACTAAGGCCCGTCCCCGCTCTCAGGGGATCAATGTCAGGTCTCTTGCCATCATCGCGGACTAATCCAGTGGGTTCCAGAATAGCTGGAACCTCAATGGTGGCTACCCCTTATACCCTTTCATCTTTTATTTTTATATTTATGTTTTGCTTATGTGTTGTTTTTTTGCTACTATTATTTTCGTCTTTATTGTCATAGATTGTGTAACTTTAACGAAGAGTCTTGTCTTCTGGAACACACTCTGTTTCATCAGACTAGTCTAGGAGACAGAGCACATTTATATATAGGTAAAAGAAAAAATAAATGTGTCAATAAAGATATTTATTATTTTTCATTTTATTATAAGAGCCTGGTTTATGGTTTCATAGTTATACATATGTAGTATAAATAATATATTTATAAATAGTATGTAGTATTTATTTATTTATACTCGATATTAGTATGTACGTTTCTATACATTATATATAATATGTATTATTAAATTTATTCTTAATTAATGTTTACATCAATTTCCGTGTGAAAAGGACGTACACCGTCTTGAAGTTCATGGACTATTTAGCTTGAAAAGTGCGGAAAGATTTTCCACAGCTCCCTTAATGGTAAAGGACTATAGCCGAATTCGAGGTTCCAACTCTTCTGGAATAATCCGAGACGCGATGGTATAGTGGCGAGTACCTCAGGTGGACAGCGCATAAAGCGGGAGCCGAGGCTGTAATTCGGAGTCCGGCAAGCGGCGCAAGTATGTAAGTATATTAAAAGATTACACGTTTGTGCCGTTTGCTGTAGAAACTCTGGGCCCATGAAGTCCACTTTACAAACACCAAAAAGTTTTTAAAAGACATGACACGTCTTTAGCGCCGGTAATTGAATCCTTCCTTAGTACACGTAAGTGAAAAAATGCCACTAAAGAAGAATTTAGTTATTTTTTTATTTTTTATTATTATAAACTCATTATGTACCCAGCCAGCATGTCACATAGGAATTCTAGGCTACATTCAATAGCTCCATGCAAGCCACTTCCGGCGTAGTAGACCAGAGCACGGACTATGGCAGAAGAAGAGTGAGCATCGTGCTCGTCCTCAAAGAAAGAACGGCTGCTGCATAGCAATCTCAGGCATTTTAGTATGTTCCTAAAAATAATAATAATAAATAAATAAATATTTCCAGACAGGTCACACAGCGCCATCTAATTTCCGTGGTAAGCTACGAGGCTTGTGTTACGGAAACTAGATGGTTAATAAACTACATATTATATTTTTTTTTGTTGTAAATATATACATATTATACATATAAACACCCAGACCGAGACAAATTATACAATGTACAACTTGCCCCCGGTGGGAATCGAACCCACGACCTCCCGAGTTTACGGCAACGTTTGTTACCACTAGACCACGGAGGCGGTCAAAATGTTAAACGGTCAGTTCAGAGTACAAACGCGGGCTACAGGAGATACATGAAAAGTTTTTTTTTGTAATTTACTAAGCCCAAGAGGCAAGCGCGTACATATTTTTTTTTATTGATAAAACATATTTATTATTTATGCTTTGGAGAGAGCTATGGTCGACATTTTTCTGAAGGAAGTTGCAATCTGTCAGAGAACAGCAAGTTGATACGTCTGTCGCAGTATAAACATCATTACAGCCCCTAGAACACAGCGTCCTAGACCTCCACTGCTGGAGATGGGCCTTCCAGAACATATATCTGGAGAATTTGGCCTACACTCGCCACGCTCGCGCTGGCTAGACGGAAGATATGCCTTTTTTCTTTTTAATGACAATTTATTAACGATTTGACAAGTTGGAAACGGGATTGACGGCTTAACGTGCTCTCCGAGGCACGGTAACGGTGGTATATTTCTCATTTTTACATGCCGAGTGGGTTTGACCTTTATAAGATTTAAGGAACGCGTTTTACAAACGAGCCACCACCGCGCCATATATACGCCTATAATAAATATATTGTATGCGAATTAAATTCTTACCTAAATAGTGACCACTCCAAGTTTGACATAGCCTCACATAAAAATAAGGTAATATCGTTACTAAGCAGAGACTGAATAAGTTTAGCTCTTTCAGTAGAATCTTTATCATATCTGTTAATGACTTCGCAAAGTAAACCGCATGCATTTGTTTGAGCGCCCGTATCTCTTGAAGTGAGCAATCTTTTAATATGCGAAAGCGCATTTTTACCACTACTAGTCGGGTTGTAACTTCTATTAAAACTATTTTTTACCAAGCTATGCATTGTAAATACAATAAGACAAATTACAAACAAAGTTCGCGCCAAAAGTAAAGTTTTTTAAAATCGCACACAAAGCAATGGATTTATTGGAGTTCTTCGCGCCATTTTGCGTGGACATGTCAAGTGCAAGTTTTTGTTTTGTAAATTAATTTACTGTGGATATTATTGGTCAAAAGTGGTGTTGTTTTGTTTAATAATGTGCTACAATGTGAATAATTATGGAAAACGATAAATTGGACTTTAAATATGGGGCACAAGTTGCAGTTTATTTTTTGCGGTTTTCCCGCGCTGTCAACTCCCATATTTTACCCAACGTGTTTGAGCAGTGGATGGTTCCGCGAGTGACTCCAAGAAAAGCATCAAATTCTGCAGCATCTGGAATTTGATGATGACCTCATTAACTCATGAAAAAGAAAGATTTAAAAATTACGTCAGACTTGGCTGTATGGGCTAGACCCTTTGCCTTCCCTATCACCTCATTCATCATCCATCGGGAGAAGAAAACTAAAAAAAAAAAAAAGCAATGGATTTATTTATTATGATTCTGTTCCAATATTGAAAAATATTTATCCTGTCACAATTATTACTTAATTATTAGGAATATATTATTTTATTATAACGTAATCTATATTATTACAATACTAAATAATATTATTACCAAAAATGTAAACCAAATTGCTGTTAAATAAGGATCTGTGAATAAGGAGTTGTCAAAGCGGCTGACAGAATGATCTGGGTCTCCTGGCTGCTGGCAATTATTTCTGCCAACGTATTAGCCTCGCTATACAGAGGGGAAATGTTGCCAGTCTCTTTGGGACTATCTCAGATGGGACATCTCTAAAGGACATTTTTTATTATAGTTTAGTTTATTTTTACTTCGAATTAATAATATTTATTATGTTAAATAAATTATTAGCCAAATATCCAATATAACGTTAATGTTAAAAACATTCATTAATTTTTCATGTTCACCATTATTTTACATATTTTCATTTCACAGCAACATTATTTCTGTATGTCACTCTCATCTGCTCGCATCGGAGTGCCATTCATTTTTTATTTCAATATTTACCTACCTTGTAATTATTATTTCTCGTTCATTGTTGCATTTCATTTACTACATAAATATTACTGTTCACTGAAATTAAAATGGTAAGTTGTTACAGCCTTTTTATAGGTAATTTGTCGTTGTTAATTATGGATTGGAATACGTCTAATTTTGATTATTTGATTTTTTACAGTCAGTCACGGAGTTTTTAAAGGATTTGCCATCGTTTGATGAGCATAATTTTACCTTATACAACACAGACCAAGGTATTAGAACATGCTCAAAGAGACCATCAATATATTTGCCAACCAAGGACATACCGTCGCAACAAAGTAAGTAGTAATGTATTTACGCTATTTACCTAGTTCTAACTGATTACTCTACGTAGATTTAAGTCCAAAGTTCAAGTCAGAAAACCATATTTTTCAAATTTAGCAAGCTGAGGTGGCAATGCGCTGGATACTTATGTCACAGAACTGATGTACAATTGAGTAAATGGATTTTGTAGTTAAGACCACATACTGGAAAATGCAGAGTGGGACGACTCCCCAACAGATGGATAGATGGATGGATGGCCAGAAGATTGTGTGAAATGCGTTGAATTCTGATTCATACATGCATATCTCTATGCCGGTAGGCATAGAAAATTGAGCACCAACATACTTTGTTAATATTCATGAACTTTTACATGGCCTTTTCAACCGAGTCCATTACAGCCCCAGCCCTGATTAGTTAATCTGATGTTTAGTTAATAATGTTTTTATCATTGCAGTAATAGTAACAGAAAAGACAAATATTTTGCTAAGATATCTACACCAGCAATGGGAAAAAAAGGTAAACTATTATAGTCATTTTGTTTTAATCAGAGTGCTTGCATGAATGTTGGGGCACTTGCACATGTTTATATGTATAGACAGATAACAATAACCCTGTTAATATATATAAGACCATAACATAAAGTTAAACAAATATTATGATTTAATATAAGAAATCATAAGGAACAGATACAAGACTCAGTTTTAAGCAGTGGAAGTTAGTGTGAGAGGAATTCCAGGAAAATCTTTGAACTGTAGGAACTGGGCCTAAGTAGGTCTGCCATCAATACATTTATGGAAAGAGCTTTCAAGACAGCATTAACAGAATCATGGGTAAGAAGCGGAGTGGAATGGTGGATGGTGAGCGTCTTGTTGCGCAATAAAATACAAAAAGGAGGCCTCCTTACAAAACCCAGCCTATAGTCGGTTCTTCTCATCTCTTACCCACACACACAACCACATGGTAAATCCATGGAATGCTTAAAAAATTGTCTTCTCTTTGGTTGGGTAGGGAGAGGAGCTGAATGATGGATGGCCTCTGTGGTTAAGATGGTAGATTTAATGCAGAGATACTAGGTCTGATTCTTGTTCAGGGCACAATAATTTATTTTATTTGTGATATTTATCGACTGGTACGCTAGAGACATCAACAAGCTTGCCATTTGTCATGATGGCCCATAGTGGAGTTGCCTAAAAACACTTAACTGTAAAAGCGTGGTTTCAAGTGTGGCAAGGGATACGGTTGTGATAAACTTTACTTTTTAATTTATTTTCTGGAATGCCTTTCATCAGCGATGGTGATCTACAACTCTTGTGTTCTAGGGGCTGTAATATAATATAGTGAAAATATTTTTCTAAAATTTTCAGAACAATTCTCCAAAGAAAAGAGAGCCTTCGGGTCCAGATTTCCTTCTTGTAGATGAGGAGGGACGTCCACGCAAACGTACAAGATTAAGTACACCATTTCATACCTAAAAATTTACAATAGAAATAAACTACACAAATATTCATACCGCCAGTTTCCAAAAGGATGTTTAAAAATATATTTGCTTATAAAGGGTTGTCTATTATTTATTTATTACTTTAATTGCAAAAATAAAAGTGGGCTTAGGTAAAACATTTTATGGCCAACCATAGGCACAACTTTGAACACTACTAAAAATAATTAATTACTATGGCCATAAATCTTATGTTGTCTCGAGATTGTAATAATCTAATTTTATTTGAGTTGAGGATTTTTGGGTTAGAAACTAGATTTGAAAGTCTGTCAAGGCAAGATCAAGAAATCGCTAGCACGTAGCCAGGCAGGTCTTTTAAAATAAGTGTGCAACGCAGGATTTGTGTCATATTAAAACGCTTATTACTGAATGAGAGTAAGCGAAGCATTGTGAAATGATGGCACACAGGACTCGATATTTTTGGAATTGAAAATGATTTATTTACAAACACATAAACAGCCTAATGTAAGGTGCGGTGATGGCCCGGTTGTAAGAATGCTTTCCTTAAATCCTACAAAGGTCAGTTCAAACCCCACCAGCATGTACCAATGAGAAATACATTTTTCCTTTGTACATTTGTCATAGATTTACAACACCACCTTTTCCGTGCCTCGGAGGGCATGTTAAGCCGTCGGTCCTGGTTCCACTAAATTGTTAATTGTCATAAAAAATTACATTAGATCCTCGCCAACCCTTCTGTTTAGCGTGGCGAGTGTAGGCCAAATTCTCCAGGTAAATGTTCTGGAAGGCTTATCTCCAACAGTGGAAGTCTAGCATGCTGTGTTCTAGGGGCTGTAATGAATGAATTTATGCCTAATTTGTTAGTAAGTGTTTGTCACATATTATGATTAATACAATCTCCTATAAACATACAAAAATACCTAAATTTTATTCACAATAACATTCAAGATAATCCCCACTATATCTTAAAAAAGTTTTTGCACAATATTTGTATACATACAAGCTCTATTTAAATGATTTTCTATACCAATTAACATTCTCTATTAATGATGTCCTGATATATAAACAAAAATATATAAAAATATTTTATTGATCCCTTTAGAAACTGGGGGTAAAAAACAAAATGGCTAGTAAAGAACAAACTGAGTTATGTGACTTTTTAGTTTATTGTTAACCAAAGCTGTGTTTGGTTTATAACAATATAAAAGTCTCATAGCAACATTTGAAATTAGTTTTAAACAAGGCTGTAAAACGTTTTATCAACGGCTCTTTCACTTTTCTATTACTTCCAGCTGTCTAATGGGTTCCCTCAAGAGATCCTCTAAAATCGGTATTCTTCGTTGTAAATTATCCCAACCTCAAAAGGCATAAATGTTACCATTTTAAATAATTGGTAATACCATTTTAAGTAATTAATGTAAGATAAGATTTTTTTCTGGCAACATTGAAGAAGTATTTATTTTATCAGAATTACTACACGCTCTAGCACCTTTGACATTCATAATATTGTCTCTTTCATATTATGAGTCAAGAGAATTATTTATAATTTCAAAACGAAAACTTTTATTTTCTTTTTTTATTACTGCATTTGTGGCAATCTGTACGGGTACAATGGGCCAATTTTTTGTTTGATATTGCTATCTGTATTGGATGGGTACCCATTGGTTCCTTCCCCAGTCTCTGCTAAACCTGATACCAAGGCCAGGGACACTCTTTCGTTTAAGACTGTGGCGTGTGATGCCTCCAGATACTCTCAGAAAAATACTTTAATATTGAGTAATTTTGTTTAAAAATGTTGTTTAACTAAAATAAGTAAATTAACTAATTATTTATAAGAAATATAAGTTTAAATAAGCACGCTTCAAGAAGGTTTTAAGGTAGGTACGTCGCTTTGTACCTTGAGTTTGACTGTTCTAATTCTTGAGTATAGTCATAGCTGGGCATTAAGTCGGTAATCTGTTAATCGTTAATTAACGAAGTTAACATTTTGATTAACGGGTTAACTTTTAAAAATGTTAACGGACACGTTAACTTCCGTTAATATGCAGAAGTCCATTAATCGTTAATCCAATGCCACTATTTACCGTACGTCACCGCGGTGTGGCGCGAAAAACAGGTTCAGACAAGTATGAAACGACAAGTGCCGGGCGCGGCGGCGCGTGAGACAAAAACAAAACTAGATATATTTTGCCGGCGCGTGCGAGTAAGAAAACTGCGAAGTACTAGCGCCAGTGCTTAGAGTGACGAGTGTTGTGTTTGTTGTTATTACAAATTACTGTCAGTGATAATTTGCGTGTTAATAAAGAAGAGTGCAGTGTAATTAGTTAGATAGAAAAGTGTACTGTGCAGTGTAGTAATTAAAACTATATCATGGAAGACATGGAATCGGATTTCAGCGGTCCTGATGATAATCCTTGGCCGCATTTGACTGAGTATGTGGAATTTGTATCCAGATCGGGCCAGCAAATACTTTTTGCTTGTAAGCGTTGCTTACCGAAAGACACCAAAATAAAAGTTCATGTATCAAGCCTGAATAATTTGAAACAACATGTAAGAAGGGTACACAATACGTACAGTTTGAAGAGATTGTTAAGGCGGGCTCTAACCGAGGCAAGACAAAAAAGAGAACTCATTCTGACAATATTATATATTAACCTGTTAACTTCTAGAACCTAAATCAACAGGTTTTATAAGTTCACTAACGCAACGATATAAAAATGCAATTTTACACATATTAACGGATTAACGATTAACATTAACTTCCGTTAATTCTTCCGAAATGTAACGCTTTAACGTTTAACGAAGCTAACCTTTTTTGTAGCGGATTAACGAAGTTAACTATTTGATTAACGGTGCCCAGCTATGAGTATAGTGACATGCCGAAGTGTCCCTCCGTTTGACAGCTGGAAGGAATAATTGTGTAGAGGAAACGTCTAAGACCCTGGGTGTTAAATACTGGGTCCGATTCAAGAACACTTTATTTTGTAAAGTTGGCTAAACATGGTTGATGACCGGGCTGAAACCGAAATTGACGTAGTTCAACAAAATAATGTTTAAATGTCATTAAAACTAAGATTTTTAATTTTAGTTACATTTTTTAGTTAAGATATATTTATAGATCATATTGTATTTATTACGGACCGCCATTTTTTATCTATTAGAAAAAAGAAGGATGTTACACCGGCTTCACATGTGGACACGTCAAACGTCAACGTTGTGACCAATGCTAACTTCTAGATCCACACATTGGACGAATAACCCGGCCTTATAATTTTGTGGCATTACAGTGCCGAAACTGATGAACCGATCTGGGTGCAGTTTTATTTTTATAGCATTCTTCAAAAGTTTGGACCACTTTTAGGCCTGCTTTAAAACCACGATTTAAGGCCGAACATAGTTTATTTTAAATGGCAAGTAGGCATTTATTTATTACTAGATTATATTTATTTTATGAATAACTCAAAAAGAGGATTTAAAATTAAGACCATAATCCGTGAGACAACTTTGATAGTTAATTTATATTTGAGAATTACAACAATCACTTAAGTTACGTATTTGAAGTTGATGTTAGGTACTCACCGTTAACTCTACCCTTCATTGTAGATATTTTAATGTGAGGCCGGTAATTCACTTTATTTAATAATTCGAAAAAAAATTTACAACATATAAAATAAAATTAATATTAAAGATAGGGATATAAGTCCCGTCCGCGTGGAATGGTGGCAAGAACGCTCTGGCTCTGGGCGAAGAAAGAGCCAGCCCTCTTGTCACCGGAGGAGACAACAAGCCGCGGTGTTATGTCTTTTAAAAACTTTTTTGCGCTTGGACTCCATGGGCCCAGAGTTTCTACAGCAAACGGCACAAATATGTAATCTTTAAATATACTTACATACTTGCGCCGCTTGCTGGACTCCGCATTTTCCGCCGCGGCCCCCGCTTTATGCCCTGTCCCCCTGAGATGCGACGCGGCGAAGGTGTCGACGCACGTGGCGTCCCACACCAGAGCACGTCCTCGTTCCCAGGGGACCAACGTCATACCATCGGGTCTCTTGCCATCATCTCCGAGTAACTTTGATAGTTAATTTTGTGGTGTTGCCACATAAAAAAATACATCTGTGGTTATCCATTAAAAAAAAACTTTATCATATATTTAGGTCTATACGACCCCTTTACTAAAAAAACATTAAAACCGATATAACTTGTGAACGAAGCGAGATAGAGCAAAAATAACGTTTGGGTTTTCTAAAGGGGCTTTCACTTGCTCATGACACATCTATCGAAAAAACAAGATTCAGTTTTTAGAAAAAAAAAAAGTATAAATTAGCGTCAAAACCAACCCCTTTTACTCTTAACAAAAAAAACCTTTTTTTAAAATGATGACGTTTTCGCTGACGCGATATACACATAATTTTTTTTTGTTTTTAATAATTTATTCGATACACTAATTTTGTCTAACCCTGATAGCCTTCACGGATTCTGGTGTTAACTATACCACCAGGAGGTGGAAACTAAGAACAAGCAATTGTCAAATTTCGGTTCACATAGAAAGTGGCGCCGCCTAGTAGACTAATGGGGTAAATGTCATTCATTTATAATTCAATCATTTGGTTCAATGGGGTGTATCACTAACTTTTTATCACGACAGATGGCGCATGATAGACGGTGCCTAATATAACTGTCAGTTGTATAGAAATGTTGTATTTATAAGCTGCTGGATATTATGCAAAAGTGAGCAGCTTTTAAGTGTACAAATCGAGATTTCCAAGCGAAAGCAAAGATATGGTGATCTCAAAATTGCCGTTCTATTAATTCAACCTTTTTTTATTTTAAAGCGGTTTTTGCTTACTTATTTCGTCTTTTAAGTTAGGTAACGGTTAAGTTAAAATACATTTTTCTGTTATAAAAATAAAAACTACAAATAAATTTAAAAAAGCATCCGTCATAGGTGTAAACAATGTACCAGTGCCGCTAGCGACATCTAGAAAAAGCTTTGCCTGATACACCCCATTCATTAAAATGTCGGCTATTGTTGTAAACAAGCAAAATAAAAAAAACTTTTTCCTTTAGATTCTTGATGAATATTAAACAGGAGGCTCTGCCCCAATTTTTTTTTTCATAGGATGACCGTGAAAGTTAAAAATAGTAATAAATGAATGGCTCCTAACTAGTAAATATGACAGTCTGAATATTTTTGAATTTAAACGAAGTTTCGCTTTTGCTTCCCTCTCGCTCGCACAAACCAACATTTTCATAGATTTCTCAGTATTTTCACTTTAAAATATAATAATAATAGTTTTAGAGAAAAATAGCAAAAACATAACGATTTTTCTCTATTTTAGTAAAACAAATCCATGATTAATATATGTCTAGAGGTTAAGAATGCTTCCCTTTAAAATCGTACAAAGGTCGGTTCAAACTCCCCCGACATGCACCAATGAGAAATACACGTACATTTGTCATAGATTTACAACACCACCGTTCCTGTGCCTCGGAAAGCACGTTAAGCCGTCGGTCCCGGTCCCACTAAATAACAATAAATCGTTAATAAATTGACATTAGATCCAACTTCCAATACACCAGATATGTTCTGGAAGGCCCATCTCCATCAGTGGAGGTCCATGTCGCTGTGTTCTAAGGACTGTAATGATGATAATGAATGATGGTTAAGTCCGTGGCTTTAGATGCGAAGGTGCCGGGTTCGATTACTGGCCGTGATACAATAATTTATTTGTGGTATTTCTCGAGTTTGGTACTTTCTCGAGGCTTGCCAGTTGCCACTCCGAAAGCGATACGGTCGAGCACATACTTTTCATAGTCTCCATATCTCAAAAACTTATAATAATAATAATAATAAAACTTTTTTTCAGAATAAATTCCATACGTGTTAGTAACAATTTTTAAAGTAATCTAATAATATAATAATAATAAATGTTTTCAGACAGGTCACACAGCGCCATCTTGTTATATCTAGTGTTAGTAAAAATACAAAATTTTTTTTTTTTTTTCTTTTCTTTTATAACCTTTAAATTGTGCGAGTTAGAAGGATGCAAAATCGTGTAACCCTCTTAAAGTTGCTAAGCATCATTTTATACGAGTATGTAGAGAGAAAGGTATGTAATTAGGTTAGTTATATATAAGCACCCTTTTATATGTAGAAATACATAGTACACATTATCAACTGTATACAAAAATATTATATAAATTTTAAATTCTTTTGTTTTATTACTGAATCACCACCAAAATTTGAACCCCACTATCACTGGTATCGGCAGATAAAAATCAACCTGGAATTAGCTGTGAGCGGAGAAAAGAACAATGGTGAATCTGTGTTCTTATGGCATCGTCCGAACAACAACTGCAATCACTAGTCACAAGAATGAAGGAGGGATGTGCAGAAAAAGGACTCCGTTTGAATGCGAGAAAAACCAAGGTACTAGTGTTTGAAAGAAGAAGGATGACAACCGTGACGATAAAGATTGATGATGAAACTCTAGAACAAGTAAATGAAATTATATATCTGGGCAGTGTTTTCACTGCGGATGGGAAGTACGATAGGGACGTTGAAAGAAGAGTGAACGCGGGAAATAGTGTTAACGGTGCCCTGGGGTCACTGATCGGCAGTCGAAATGTCAGTGACAAAGCTCGGCTCGCCATACACAATGCCATGTTGGTACCAACACTGATGTATGGAAGCGAGACTTGGATACGTCAGAATACACATGAGAGTAGGGTTAATGCAGTAGAAATGCGGTCGTTGCGGCGGATATGTGGCGTCACTTTGGCGGACCGCATACGTAACGTCGAAATACGGAAAAGGGTTGGTATGAAGGAAAGCATAGGGACAAAAATAAGGAAAGGCATGCTACGATGGTTCGGGCATGTTGAAAGGATGAGCGATGAAAGATTGACGAACCAGATATATAATGCGAAAGTTGTGGGTAAAAGAGGCCCTGGCAGACCGAGACTCACATATCACGATCAAATAAATAAAACACTGACTGAAGGTGCATTAAAAAGTCTTCGTAACCAAAGGGCATGTATAAAGAGGTTAATGAATGTTGACGAAGCGAAAGAAGTATGTCATGATCGTGTCAAATGGCGCTCAATTGTCTCTGCCTACCCCGCAAGGGATCTGGCGTGAAGATATGTATGTATGAATCTGTAAAACTTGATTGTCAGTGGTCTGTCATTCGAGTTATCTGTCTCATAGACCATAGACATAGGAACGTCGCGTCGTCGCTTATCTATATCTATGGTGGTTATAGTGACATCCCGAACTGTCAGTTGCCGGTTTGTTTACAAATCTCACCTGTAACATTGTTTATTTTGTTTCGTTTTGCGCTTCAACTATTATTTACTACACCATAATAGTTGAAGCGCAAAACTTCGTCTTTACATCAAAAAATCTAAATATAAAAGGGTCCAGCAACCCTATTCTGTTACTTAGTCGCAAACGTTATATAATGGAATCCGGTAAGTATAGATATACAGGGTGTTTGGAAGGGAGCTGTACATACGCCTAGGGTAGAAACTAGGGATAGTCTGCTACCTACCCCCGGCCAATATATTGGCCTCAAGGTTTTTTTTAAATTTATTTTTATTTGACTTTTTTTACTAAAACTACCTGTAGCTCAAAATCTATCCATGGGACCGGTCTGCTAATGGTCTTGTTTTAATCGTTAGAGTCTTAGGGTCCTGAAAAAAATTATTTTACACCAGAAAATTGTGGAGAATAAAAGTTATGGGGCCTGAAGTACCGTAGTAAGGTAAAGAAATAATTTTAAGGGCAACTTTCTATGGGGTTTAAAAAAAAACTAACAGGGTTGGAGTTCTTCTGATTTTTTTAAAACATCCTCAGTCCATGCCCTTTCTAATGATATGCTAAAAGTGTAATTATCACTTTTAATTTTAAAGTTATTAATTAATTTTCGCAACTAGGGCACTTTAAGCAAAAACAACTAATGAAAATTGAATGTGTTCGATCGTAAAAGGATGGCAAATGAAACAAAAAATTTGGTAATGACTAATGTTTTGATAATGTAATGTTAATGACTAATGATCAAATGAAAAACATTAGTCATTACCAATTTTTTTGTTTCATATGCCATCCCTTTACGATCGAACACATTTAATTTTCATTAGTTGAAATTTTTGCTTAAAGTGCCCTAGTTGCGGAAATTATTTTTTTGCAGGACCCTAAGACGATTAAAACAAGACCATTAGCAGACCGGTCCTATGGATAGATTTTGAGCTACAGGTAGTTTTAGTAAAAAATTCACAAGTCAAATAAAAAATAAAAATAAATTTAAAAAAACCTTGAGGCCAAGGTCAATATATTGGGCGGGGGTAGGTAGCAGACTATCCCTAGTTTCTACCCTATGCGTATGTACAGCTCCCTTCCAAACACCCTGTATATTAAAGTTAATATTTGCACGGCCGCTGTCAATGTCGGGCGCTTAGAGTTGAGAATTGAATAATATTTTGTAATTATGATGCAATCTCTGACGTAAATAACGAAATCCACTAATAACATTTGCGTTTGCTATTTTGTTACTTCAGCGCAAACGTTATATAATGGGATCTGTTAACAATATTATATATCTCGCTTATATAGTTAATTGAATATTTTCTAGTGATGACCCAAATCCAATAATAACGTTTGCGACCAACAGAATAGGGCTACAGGAACAACTGCGGAGCATGTTCCTTCTTTAAATTATTTTAATAGAAAGCCCAGAAATAAAGATAGAAAAGTCTGGCTAATGAAAGTAGATAATCGAATTATTTGCAAACTTTCGTGTCAATTTTTTAGTATGGCTGTTATCAAACATTTACTGCGTCGTAAAATATGAATAAAACTAAAAGTGGAGTCGAGAAAGATATTGTTTTACATATCAAAATTCCAAGAAAAATAATCTGAACTAAACCAAAAACAAGATTGTTTACGTGTGGTGTTGAATTCTTCTTTAGTGTGATTTATTATTTACAAATAATCTTCCCAGTGAAAGCACTTTTGTTTCAATTTCTTTGCTGTATTTTTTTTTTAATTTGCCATGCTGTTGTTTTGTTACTACTTTTATTAGCCAGACCATGGACTTAATGTTTAATATATTAAGTCCATGAGCCAGACTATCTGAGTTTTTTTTTGTCGGTGGGAAAATTATTTTTAAGAGAATAGGGTTGCAGGACAGGAAAGGAAAAATAAAACAATACATTTGATTGAAAATAACTTTTATTCTAATATACATAATAACTACACAATTTGCATCATGTTGCTATTGGAATATATCTCTCGTCTTAAACCTAACAGTAAACACCAAGGTTTTACTATATCAAAGCCAATATTAAATTAAATATCAAGAAGAGGCTGACAGACAAAATTCAATAAATCAGGGCTGATGATTCGTCACTTTATTAAGGCTCCATAACGAAGTCTCTGAAATTTGACGATTACAATGGGGTGTATCAGGCAAAGCTTTTTGTAGATGTCGCTAGCGGCACTGGTACCTTGTTTACAGCTATGATGGATCATTTTTTAAATGTTTTGTAGTTTTTTTATTTTTATAACAAAAAAGATCATTTTAACTTAACGTTACCTACCTTAAGACGAATTAGGAAAGCGAACACCGTCTTTAAAAAAAAAAAGGTTTAATTAATAGAACGTCAATTCTAAGATCACCATATTTTTTATTTCGCTTGGAAATCTCTATTTGTACACTTAAAAGCTGCTCACTTCGGCGATATAACCAATAAATAATAAATTTCGTAATAAAAATACAAGTTTTATATGCAACTGATAGTTCTATTGGGTACCGTCTATCATGCGCCATCTATCGTGATAAAAAGTTAGTGATACACCCCATTGTGCCAGCTAACCATTATAATAAAACTGATGATTTAGTCCGCGTTGCATCAAAATGATGTCTCTGTTAAAAATAGCGTCGTATATATCTCTTTTATTTTGGAAGGTCAGCCATCAGCTGGTACAAGACGACGAAAAACGTTTTGGAGCAATTCATTACAAATTACACATACAAATAAAATTTGAATAGGATCACTCAAGTGAACGAAATTGTGATACATTATCGGCTTAACTACCAAGACATATTGTATCAATTGTAAACACTTGGCTGGGATATACCGAAATAAAATCTCTGTAATGGGGTGTATCAGGCAAAGCTTTTTGTAGATGTCGCTAGCGGCAATGGTACCTTATTTTACACCTATATAGCATAATTTTAAAATGTTTTCGTGGTTTTATGTTTATAACAGAAAAGTGTATTTTAAATTAACGTAACCCACCTTAAAAGACTTTAAAAAGAAAAAAGGTTTATTGATAGAGCGGCAATTTTAAGATCACCATATCTTTAATTTCGCTTAGAAATCTCGATTTGTACACTTAAAAGCTGCTCACTTCTGCATAATATCCAGAAAATAATAAATTTCCTAATAAAAATACAAGTTTTCTTTGCAACTGACATTTATGTTAGGTACCATCATATCATGCGCCATCTATCGTGATAAAAAGTTAGTGATAGTGTATACCCCATTGTAAAGTTAAAAATGGCGTTAAATGTACCAGCTGATGGTTAACCTCCAAATTAATGGCTGGTACATTCGACGCCATTTTTAACTTAAATCGTTACAATTACAGATTTCGTTTTGGTAAAACCCAGACTTTACATCCTGGAAATTAAAACGCGATTTTTAATAAGCTAGCGCCTAATTTATTTTTTACTTTACTGTCTGTACATCCTCAACCTCAAACCCAACTTAATTTGTTTATTTGCTGCTTTACAAAAACAAGCAGCAAACATTTATTTAGATTTAAATAAAAAAAAAAACAACTTAAAAGTTACTTAGTTTCATGTTTATCATAATTAATGAAGTTATATATTTTTCGATGGCAATACCATTGCTTAGCATACAACACTGTAAAAGTTTTTTTTAAATTTTACCTAGGTATCCCATGTTCAACTTGTAGATAGCTGTAAGCGTTCGTCGTTCAAGTAGGCGTTGCTCTTTCTAAGAAAAATAAAGTTAAAAAAGCGACAAGTCAAATACAGGGAGTGCGTGTTCATGAAAGCGTTAGCACGAAAAGCTGTTTTTACTCTTTTTGAAAAGTAAAGTATTATCACGACCGTTTCCCTTTCCCCCGAATATATATTTATAAAGAAGCGGATTCACATTTAGCCAACTTCACTATAGGCCGATCATGACAAGTGGCAAGCTCGTAGATGTCTCCAGCGTACCAAACTCGTCAAATATCACAAATTATTTTTTTTATTTTACATTAATAAATATTTCTATGAGTCTTAAATCCACGGACTTAACCGCTAGGCCAAGGAGGCAGTTCGACTTGTCGCTATAAGCTCTTCTTTAAACTTTATTTTGCTTTAGAAGTCGTTTGATTTGGAGTTGCTCAATGGTTTTAATATAAAATTTGGTAAAGAAAAGCAAGCTTTGTTTTCAAATCGAACATAGCATGCTTTCAAGTCGAACATAGCATGCTTTCAAGTCGAACATAGCATGCTTTCAAGGCTTTATTTGACATATTGCACAATACAACTTTTTAAAGATTAATTAAGTCTTGTACTTTTGAGAAATGCAGTTTAAAAATTTGCTAGGGAATATAAAATAGGAATTCATTAATCAGATTTGTTTTAATAAATTATTTTTGCTATTTTTCTGTCTAAAATTTGGCACTACCTGTATGAAAGTGAAAATATGTCTAAAATAAACTTTGATTTGGATCTATGGAAGATCTATAAAAAAGTTGTATTGTGCGAGTGAGTGAAATTTAAAAAAAACCCTCATAAGTCATTCCATTACAAAAAACAATATGAATGTAACAGTTTGAGCTAAAAATTTTAGCTTGTGATGTTTGTGGGGGTTCTAGAATACGAAACTAGTGACTATTTTTTTAAAGTACATTGCAATTCATTATAGCCAAGATTGTAACACGTGTTATAAAATTAGTATGAGTACCTATGGATCGCATTGCTAAGTGTGCCTTCAAGTACTTATCAAATATTGTTTATCTTAAATGAGGCCTGATGATAATTATTTCTCGCGGGGCAGCAGAACACTTGTAACTTCGAAAGCAAACACACGCATACATTCCTGAATTAAAACCAAGTACAAAGTGCAAGTGATTTTTATTTGCCATCCTGATTCACCTTCTTACACACAAAGCAAAATGATATAATGTAATCACAGCTAAAGACAGGTGGCAGAATGTAACTGTAAATAACTAGAACCAAACAATTAACAAGTAATTATTGGTTAAGGAATTTGGACAATTTTTATAATTTAATGGGTCTTTACGCGATTTACCTTTGAGACATATTTCTCCCGACGTTTAATAGCAGAACACCTAATGGATAACCATTGGATTGAGCTGCATGACCCAAAGATACTTTCCACCGATCGTCACTATTACCCTAGAATAGTACGTGAAGCGATCGAAATAAAGAAACACAAAAATTTCAATTGAGAGGGGGGGTTATAAGCTATCTTCATCGTGGAATCCAGTAATCAATAGGTTTCGACGCCGGGAAAAATCGCCCGGTGTCGCCAAGGATATTGTAAGTGTCGTGTGTCGTGATTTCTAAAAACTTTTAAAGTGATAAGTGGGTAGGTTTACATCTGCCGCCCAGTATGTACGATAGACGCATAGCTTCAGTCGACCCATGACCACGGCCAATGCAACTTGGCTGAAACGTCGGGAGAAATATGTCTCAAAGGTAAATCGCGTAAAGACCCGTTAAAATTATAAAAATCCATTATGAATGTGCGCAAAAGTTTAATTGGACATTTTTTTTTATGAATATTCTAACTTGTAAATTACATAGATAAGCAAATACTATTTATGCATGGTATGCATTCTCTAAAGGCTTTTATAAAGTGTGACTGCATAGAGACAATGTTCTTTTCACTACCCCATACACAGTAAACCCATTGATTGCTCATCTTTCCAAACTAGACATAAAAACACTTTAGATTTCAACTTCTTTACTGCTCCACCTGTATTATCAATTATTTTTTTATACAGACTGCGACATGTGACATCGCATAACAACTGTGAAACAATCGCAGTTCTTTTAGTGTTCTATTCTAAAAGATAGAGCGAGATGAAAGATACAGCTCACTCTTTCTTTTAGAATATGTTTTTACAGCACCAACCTACTAAGCCTGTGTTTGACTTGTCACTTTAAGCACTTTATTTTGCTTTATAAGTCGTTTGACTTCGCATTTCATTGTTTTTCTACAAAATTCCATAATAAAAGAAAACATTGCTTTATTTGCTTTCAAGTTGAAAGTTAGGACATATATAAGGGCACCTAACCTGTTATTTAATAATGCATTAAATTGTTGACTGGTTAGATGGCTTTGAATCCCTCTCGCTTGCAGACTTGAACATTTTTAATATCGAGGACAAAATATAGTCAATTAACTCTCTAGAAAACTACAGTAGTTTCAGACATATTTTCACTTTCAAATTTAAGACAGAGAAAAATAACAAATAGATTCATAATTATATTTCTCAATTTAATAAATCTATCTCTAAAATGTCCATAATTTTATTTCCTAGAAAGCGAGGGGCATGGAAAGCTTGTTACCCTCTTAGCAAAAGCACTCTAAACACACTACAACTCTTTGATGTGTTAAAAAAAAACCACCACCAAGCTATGGTCTAATTTTAATGCCATTATTGATATTACAAAGACAAATTTCTATGCTATATGGATTCACTGGGTGCCGTGTCCATTGTGTGTGGAGAAGAATGGTGTCCCGAGCTTGCGACCAACTATAGGATAGTTTGAAACTGTCACAACTATGTAATATCTTTTTAAATGCTAAATGATGGATGAAATAACCAAAGTGACAAGCTAGCTATCAATTATGTGGAGTATATTAAAATGTTGATTGTCGATTGTTTTAATAATTCTTTCAGCAACTGTTAATGAGTTAATTCATGACTAAAGACACAGGTGGAGAAGTAGTATTAGACAGTGTTAGGAGCTAAACAATAATTTGCCAATTTCATAAAGATTTAATCCTTAGCTGGAACTTCAATGACCCGAGGTTTGTCTATAATTCTAGCAGTGCGGTTACCTTTCTCCACAATACCAATAATCCAAGCCTGGAACCCTTCCTGCTTCTCAATGTCTTTGCAGTAAGCCGCAGCTTGTTCTCTCGGCAAACAGATCAACAGCCCTCCCGATGTCTCAGGAGCATGGCCTTGCAGCAATTGGAACATATTCCCACAAGCCTTAGCAACGGCAGCCATCTTAGCTATAACAGGCAAGTTGTGAATAACAAAAGAAACTTCGTTCTTTTGATGCGAAGCAAGATTCTGCGCGTGTCCCAATAAACCAAAGCCTGTAACATCTGTTGAGCCGTGAGCATTGTATTTATGCATCAGCCGAGCAGCTAGTCTATTCAATCGGCTCATAGAATCCATCGCTCTATGGTAAGCTCTACGCACATCCTCCTCTGATACTACTAATTTGATCCTGTTCCAGCGCTCAGGCTGGTCCAACCATTGGTGAGCATTCACAGCCACTTGAGTTCCCAATGGCTTTGTCAACACCAAAACATCTCCCATCACAGCGTTATCTGGAACTATGTACTCATTAGGTTGGCAAATAGTTGTAGCTACCCCTCCGATGGTGCACCACGGGTTGATGACAGTCTGCCCACCTGTGACAGAAGTGCCAGCCTCCAAAGCAGAGTCCTTAAATCCGCGCATTATCAAAGGAATAACGACATCGCGCTCTTTTTCCGTCATTTTCGTAGAAACACCTAACAACATCAGCATATTGTCACACTCTGTAACCCCCATAGCGTATAGATCGCTGAGAACGTTTGCGCAAGCTATCTTGCCCATCATGTAAGGGTCGTCCACCAGAGGGTAGAAGAAATCAGTAGTTTGCACAAGACACAAACCTCCATGCCTAAGCGGCGTCACCGAACAGTCCAAGCCGATTCCGATGCGCGGGATCGCCACATGCATAAACTGATCCTGCTCGTGTTGGGAGTAATCCTGCTGCAACGACTCCACCAGCTTGCCCAACACATCTTGAGGAACTTTGCAACTTCTTCCCTTTAAATCCGCAAATCGAGTAAGCCGAAAACTAGCCTCCAAATCGTGAGCCACTGGATCAAATGGCCGACGCAGGGCTAGAACAGTAGGGTTACCGGACATTTCTAGCTGAGCTGCAGCCAATGAATCTTGTCCCACGCTCGAATGGTAAGACATATTCCACAAAATTCAAACAATGCGGCGTTTCAGCTCCGATTTTTTGTATAACTGAACGCCGAAATCGGACACGCCGCCAACTGCACCAAGTGACGCTTGCAAAATGGCGTCTCAGTTACACGAAGTTCATTTTCGTTTCCACTGCTACACGATTGGCTGATATTCATTAAAGTCAGCAAAACTCGTTTTCTCATTGGACGAGAGTATGCAGTACAAATAAGTTGGCAACGTAAACAAACCAATAGATTTCCTTGTTATGATACGTTCGAAATTAATTTTAATGTTTGTAGAATTTTTTATAATAATTTCATCTTTAAAGTTTATTTTTTACAAGCTTTTATAATTACGGCCGCCTATAATTTATATGCACGTTTAGATCAAAGATGCATGTAATTATAATTTGACATTGAAAACATACATATTGTAAAAATATGATTGGCTGCATATAAAACAAATGGGACAGCTGGCCAATAGAATTGGATAAATAATTTGAAAACTTGGTTCTTGAAATCGAAAACATGATGAACCAAAAAAAAATTTGAATATTTTTACGGCGGTTGATTTATTTTACGTGCAAGTGTTTTATTGAAAATATATATTTATTTATGGGGTGAAATATGTTATAGATTATAAAATGGCTAGTGAATGGAATAAGGTAGAAAATGAGGCAGGCTACCCTTGTTATGTGGAGTAAGTGTCAACCAACTTTCACTGATCTAAATTTCTCGAAAAACTTTTTTCATAACTTTTTTTTTAACTAAACGGAGATATCAACGAGCTTTTTTTTTGCATTTCAACAAGGACTACGTTCGTGATCATGCTTAAAAAAATATTTTTCCAGCTCTCGATCCAGTAAACGACAATATGATCATCCACGATTTCTAGATATACTGGAGAAACTGAAAAGATATGATGATATCAAATATAAAGCTTATCGGACTGCTTTTAAAGTTCATTTTCTACAGAATGAACTGAAAGGTATTATAACTTAATTATTATATTGTTACATACATTTTGTAGCTTATTATCACACCCCCTAGAACTCCCGTTGATGAAGTTCACTGTCCACTGCTATAATCTAGCTAGGATCTTCAACAGGTTGGCGAGAGTCTGCTGATAATTTGTTAACAATTGCATAAGTTGGTATTACTGGAACTGATGGCAATACACTTTGAGCCGAAATACGCTCAGACCGAAACCACATTGAGAGCAGCACCAAAACAGCATCCAATAAACTTTTATTTATTGGTTTTCAAACATCACAGCATTAAATTAATACAAATTTGACGATAGGAATTTTGTTATACATTAGCCAGAATGATTTTTATTTTATAGTTGGTATACTGAACAGCATGCTGTATAAAGCACAGATAGATCATACATGGAATACTTTTTTTCACCTCTGGGATGGATCTGCTAATTATATAGATGCTCTCATTGTCGTGCTGAGGCAGGCCATTCAGACTGCTGACGACACCACATTGTCTAAAACTCTCAAATCACTGCAGCTTCGCCAAGACGTCTCTCTCAGAGTGTCTACAAACTATACCACAGAGTGTTCTGAGGAGCTCCATAACATTATTCCTTCTCCAAAGTATACATACCATAGCCACTATCTATATTACATGCAATGCTATACAATGCTCTCCCAGATATTGTGTTTCCCTACTCCTATGCCCGGAGTCCTTCAAGCGAAGTGTGAAAAAGCCTCTTGTTGAGCAGGCTAATAGGTGAACTGATGGTGGTAATTTACCCAGTCTGCCAGGGCAGGGACGTATCCACTGTTCATGCTGATAAACCCAGTAAAGTGTATCCAAACGTTTCGGGATCAGCCTGGAATTGCCATCATTCCCAGTCAGGTGGGCCCAAGGTCATACTAGTATAAAAAAAGCCACAGTGGTAAAGAATGATTCTGGTCGTTAGTGACGGGCGTCAGGTTCAACCTTCAAATGTTGATATAAACTTGATATAGCATTAAATGATTCTAAACATAGTTCATTGCTATTATTATTATTTTTTGTGCAATTACAGTACCACCCCTCCGAATAAGTTCTGGTGTTTTAGACAGACATAGACTAAGTCTATCCGAAAGTAGTTTGTCTTTGGACACTGCAGAATTGGAGGCTGTATTATCTGACATATACTTTGCTGCTGAAAAAGAAGGAGTATTTGTAGGCGAAGTTGATTTAGCGGTGGATTTGCTGCTTAATATGATGCTAAATGTTTATGATGGGTTTGTAATATTTTTATTTGTACAAGTCTTTTTTAATTGAAGGGAACATGAAATTCCTGTATTCTTTTAGTTTTAGATAATGGTGTAATTTGCGCTGTTCTTGTCTTTTGACGCTTTGGAAGATAAAATGCTTCCTTACTATAAGTTCGTCTGCTACTTAGTAAAGCATGGTTGCTGTAAATATTTGGAACAAAATACCAGAAGACATATTGATGTCCCCAACTGTAAATACTTTTAAAAACAAACTGGAAAAGTGGCTAAGTGACTAAGCTTATTGGACCACATTGCTGCTTAGTCTTCTACTAGCAGGAGTACTTCATTCAAACGAATTAAATTAATGATGTTTCATAAATGCCTGTAATAGGTTTATGTGAATAAAGATATTTTGACTTTGTCAATAGACATAGACATAATAATATGGTGATTTTATGAACTTTACACCAGTGCTTGATTTAACAATAATAATAATAATTTTGTACAAAGGCGGACTTAATTTTTCGGTGTTTTTTGACCATACTGAAAATGATATAGTCATTAAATTAATTTTTCAATTTGCATATTTATCTTTATTATTGTAAATTATGGCCTTATTAGAAATATTGATATTTTATTTGTTTTGTAGAAAAACATAATTATTTCATATCAGCAATGTAAGTGACCTACAAAAAAAAATATAATTTAGCATTTTGTTTATTTGTTGCATGGGTGATAAAATTAAAGCTGAGTTGCTCCAACCAGTTGTAAAATAGAGGAAAAACTTTTTGTGTATTTGTTATTTTTCTCTCTCTTTAAATTTAGGTATATGATAGTGAAAATATGTCCAAAACGACCTTCATTTTATTTCTTAGAAAGTTAATAAATTTCAATTTTTAAAAAGAAAAATGTTAATTATGATCTCACAGAAGAAATGATCAGGAACGGCTTCAAGACTCAGCTTTACGCAGTGGAAGTTGTTGCAAGTGGAGTTCCAGAAAGATTGTTGCACCACTAACTAAAAGAATTGGGCCTAAGCAGGTGTGCCGTCAATACATTTATCGAAAGAGCTTCCAAGACGGCATTAATGGAATCATACAGTTATTATTTGGTTGGGTAGGGAGAGGATTCGGAGGAGGTGGTGGATGGTGAGCGTATTATCGGGCAATAAAATAAATAAAAGAGGCCTCCTTTTCTAAACCAGGCTATTGTCGGTCGCAAGCCCGAGACACCATCTCTTACCCACACACGATGGACCCAGCAACTGCACAGTGAATCCATGGAATGCTTAGAAATAAATCTTCTCTCTCTCATAATAATACTAATATTCACAATAATTAAATTTTACAGGGACCGCAAAGAGCCAATCAGAGTTTTAGCTGCTAAAACCCTGCTAATTTTACTTAGTGACGAATCTACATTTGACAAATGGTCAGCTTTGTCCACTTCTGCAGCTGACCATAATGGCTGTGTGTCCGCCAAAAGATTGGCCACTCTTCTGGCTAATGTGGCCACTTTATCTGTTTACTTGGGAGACAAGGATGCAATACTAAGTGTTAATGATGACGTTGAAGCATGTTTTAATAAGGTAATTTTTTATTCATATAGATACAGTAAAAAGTATAGTATCATCACGACCGTATCCCTTACGGGGTGGTCAGAAATGGACCAAGTTCACATTTAACCAAATATGACTATAAAGAAGTGGATTCACATTTAGCCAACATTACTATAGGCTCATCATGATAAGTGGCAAGCTCGTCATAGTCTTTAGCGTACCAAACTCGAGAAATATCACAAATAAATTATTGTTTCACTGGTGTAGGTAACATGGTAGTTAAGGCATAGCATCAATGTATAGCAAAAACTCTGAGAAACAGAATGTTCAGGGACGGAACGCAAAGTGATCTTTTTGTTCAAAATTTTTGGTCAAGCACACATTATTGTGCATAACAATCATCAAACTGCTCTCGTGGTCTAGTGGTTAAGTATGTGGATTTCGACCTGAATGTACCGGGTTCGATTCCCGGTTGGGACACAATAATACTTTTTAATTTAAATAACTTTAATTTATTAGTGATATTTCTCAAATTTAGTACGCTAGAGACATCAACTAGCTTGCCACTAGTCATGATGGGACTATAGATGGGAAAGTTGACTAAATGTGAATCCGCTTCTTTATAAGCGTGGTTTCTGACCACATCGGAAGGGAAATGGTTGTAATGACGTAATATTACAATTTAAAATGCTCATTCTTCTTTGTTTTCTCTTTCACAGAATGCGGGTATGCTAGGTATTAGCACTAGATCTGTGTGTGATTGGGCAATATTAAGCAGTAGTGCTAAATGGTTACCCGTATTGTCCAGAATTAATTCTAGCAGATGTCAGTCTACTCTTGGACATATCACTTGTGCTGCCTGTGACGATGGTTTGGCTCAGGTAAGTTTACTATTAAGCTTTTTTTTATCCATACTTAGAACACAGAGTCCGAGACCTCCACTGTTGGAGATGGGCCTTCCAGGAATTTCTGGAGAATTTGGCCTACACTTGCCACGCTATGGACAGACGGGTTAGCAAGGGACTGATGTCATTTTTTTTAATGTTAATTTATTAACGATGTTAGTATTAGTGGCACTGGGACCAATGGCTTAACATGGGAACAGTGGTGTGAAGACGAAGACAGCTAAATGTGAACGCGCTCTGTTTCTGACCACCCCGTTAGGGATACGGTCGTGATGATACTATACTTTTTACAGTATCTGCAATAATCTACATAAATAAAAAATACCTTATTATTTATGTAGATTATTGCAGATACTGTATTAACACTTAGTCCTTGTCTCCCAAGTAGACAGATAAAGTGGCCACATTAGCCAGAAGAGTGGCCAATCTTTTGGCGGACACACAGCCATTATGGTCGGCTGCAGAAGTGGACAAAGCTGACCATATGTCAAATGTAGATTTGTCACTAATTAAAATTAGCAGGGTTATAGCAGCTAAAACTCTGATTGGCTCTTTGCGGTCCCTGTAAATTTTAATTATTTTGAATATTAGTATTATTATGAGAGAGAAGACAAATTTCTAGCATTCTATGGATTCACCGTGCGGGTGCCGGGTCCATCGTGTGTGGGTAAGAGATGAGAAGAATGGTGTCTCGGGCTTGCGACCGACAATAGGCTGGTTTAAAAAAGGTGGCCGTCCTTAAGACCATACAAAGTGACCCCGTATAACCCAAATCCGCAGACAATTAATTCAATTCAATTGATTTTTCAGGTTTTAAAATTTAAATGCTCAAAATGCAGTGACATATATTTGTGTGAAAATTGTTATCTTTACGACAAAAAGATTACAATACAGGGACATAAACGAACACATTTAGTTCAGGAAATTATTGATGGAGAGGTAAGTAAACGCACTTTATTAGTTATTATTTAGTAATTATGGATTTTTTGCCTTTGTACTGACAATATAAAAAACCTAATTTCAGACAATATCAACCCACAACAGCTTTCTAAAAGGCGTTAAGAAGCTGTTTTTTTGTACTAAGAAGAAAAAGCGAAGTGTCAAAAGGAGAGGACGTAAATCAGACGATACTGAAGGCAAGGGAACTATGAGGAAGAGAAACGCGAAGCCTGCCATGTTTACCTCCACTGTGGGGAAGGCAGCTGGAAATAATGTCAACAACCCCACAATCATGCTTCAGGATATTATTACTCAACTTGAAAATCATAATAAGTAAGTCATAAAAAAAAAATTTTTTTTTTTTAAGCATATAATTTTTTTACACACATATATATCTATTTTACGAGTATATTTATTTTTTACACTTCTAATAATATTACCTTTAAAAAAATTAAATTTTACTGCGAGTGAGTTTGCAGAGTTGTTGAATAGCTTTATCTTTTTTTTTTCAAACTACCTGCATTTTGTGTATTATTTTATATTTGCAGTTGCATATTGGTTTTAATTATTAAGTTTGTTTATAGATATTTTGATGTAACTATTTTCACAAATTGTAGGGAATCAACTGGTCTCCATGACGCAAGTTAACTTTTTATGGAGGCCAGGGAACCCCATATTTACAGTATATTTATTTGTAGTTAGATTTAAGGTTTTTTTATATTGTACTCTTTATTTTGGTTAATAAAAAATCATTATCATTATTATATATAGAGTTACCGGCAGATAAAAAGAACGCAGTCCGAAAATTGCGCAGAAATTTTGCTTGTATCACTTCCATACATTGCACTGGTTCTGCATTGGGAAATATCGTGGGTTGCCACACTTGACATTTTTTTTAAGGTTACGAATAATATTTCCGCGTATTAAATAAGTTTTGTTTATTACTTAGTTGTGGTGCAGTTCTGTATATTTTTTATTTTGTAAATCTGATATAGCTGAGTTTTCCTTTCTCAGTCAGATTAAACATTAACAGGTCACTGGAATTTGCTAAGCTGCTGGTCTTCTGCTAACAGCTTACTTATTGGACCACTTTGCTGCTTAGTCTTCTACTAGCAGGGGTAGAATCATTCAAAATAATTAAATTAATGACGTTTCATAAATGCCTGTAATAGGTTTACCTGAATAAAGATATTTTGTCTTTGACTTGACTAGCTGACCCGTCGAACTTCGTACCGCCTGACAGTCAATTAATGTCATTATTAATAATAATAATACTCACACAAAACAATTTTCAAAACAAATCAAAGACAATTTCGCGACGTACAAGTAAGATTAATCGATTTGACAGTTTTTTTTTTAATTAATTCATTTGGTTATAATTTGTCATTTATTCTTTATGTACCGGGTTCGACAACAATATTTATTACACACAACACTTATAACTCGAGAACGGCTGGACCGATTTTCATTGTTTTTGATGTTATGGATTTGTCTCCGTCCAGAATTTATAACTACGGAAAATTTACGAAAAAATAAAATAAAATGAAAAAACATTTTCCTATACAAAATGTTAGTTCGTACCTGTCAAACAATGTTGGTTGTCAAATATTTATGCGTGCGTTCAGAAATTTATATTTAGCTCATTTATATAATAAAGAATAAAAAGTAAAGTATCATCACGACCGTTTCGCTTTCGAGGTGGTCAGAAACCACGCTTATTAATTTTTATTTTTTAAATTCACATTTAGCAGACTTTACTATAGGCCAATCATGACAAGTGGCAAGCTTGTCGATTTCTCTAGCGTAGCAAACTCGAGAAATCTCCTTTCCACTTGTCCTTGACCTCCAAGGACCCAGGCGCTGCTGCATTACAAGCTGAGAACCTCAAACGGCGGAAATACACTCAGCGGGACCAAGTGCACCATGAACGTTCCAAGTCATTGTCAAAACAGCTCATCAACACCTCGGGGGACAAGAGGGCTGGGCAATATTTGGGCCAAAGGAACACCATTGCCATTCCTTGGCACTTTGCCCATTGGCAGCGATTTGGAGCAATTTTTTAATTTATAATAATCTTGCAATCAGTCATAATCTTTGAGCAGATGATATGAGTGGTATGACATGTAGATCATATTCCCCATTGGGAATATCTCCTTAGCTCAGCAGCTATAATCTTGCTGGCTGTCTGTTTCTAGCACTCTATGGCTTTTTAACCGTACGACTTCTTGCCTTGTCCTGTATCTGTTGTTAGATAATTTGATTTCATCCTTTATCGTGTTTATAGCCAGGCATTCATGCAGCTCAGACATTTTGATGTACCATGGTGTATTTGCAATGCTTTTTAGTATTTTTTAAATTTAAATTAATAAATACTATTGTGTCCCGAGCAGGAATCGAACCCACATCATCAAATCCACAGACTTAACCGCTAGACCACGGAGACTTAGAATTAAGAAAAGCGTTCTTACAACTATTTAATAGATTATGTAAAAAAACTGTTATGTTAAATTATTTTTTAGAGCTCTGAAAGAAATATCAAGCCAGTTAGTAAACAAAGTCAAGAATACTGATAATAATATTAAAGAACAAGTCGACGTACACTGGGAACAAATAGCTGACCAAATTAATAGACTCAAAATTTTAAAGGTAAGGTAAATGATTTATTTTAAACGGACTTTACAAGATTCAGTCCGTCCCCAAACGTATACACTTTGCTGGGTTTATTGGCACGAACGGTGGATACAACAGACTGGGCAAATTACCACCATCAGTCCGCCCACTGGGAAACAGTGGTGTTGTAAATCTATGACAACACCACCGTTCCCGTGCCTCGGAGAGCACGTTAAGCCGTCGGTCCCGGTTTCACTAATACCAACTTGTGGAATCGTTAAAAAAATGCCATAAAAAATTGACATCATATCCTCGCCAGTCTGGCCAGCGTGGCGAGTGTAGGCCAAATTCTCCAGAATTTTTTGGAAGGCCCATCTCCCAACAGTGGAGGTCTAGGTGTTCTAGCTGTGATGTAGTAGGGGCTGTGATGATGATGAATTAAACTTCTAATCAAATTAATAATCCTTATTAAACATTGTTGACTTATAAATAACATTATTGACTTATAAATAACATAGTTGACTTTGAAATATTCACAAATAAATTTTATTCGAAGTAATATACAACCAGTATAAAATAATTATAATATAAAAGCTACCTAAATAATAAAATAAAAATAAACTATAAATAAAAAATGTCCTCTAGAGACGTCCCATCCGAGATAGTCCCAAGGAGACTGGCAACATTTCCCCTCTGTATAGCGAGGCTAATACGTTGGCAGAAATAATTGCCAATTGTTGACTTATAAATAACATTGTTGACTTATAAATAACATTGTTGATTTATAAATAACATTATTGACTTATAAATAACATTATTGACTTATAAATAACATTGATGACTTCTCACATTTATTTATTAATAATAATAATCTATTTTAGGACAACATAACAATGTCCCATCACACGCCACAGCGTGACGGAAACCAAAATAAGGAAAACCAGCAAATTCAGGCTTTCGAATTATTTAGCCCAATTCCTGTAGTCGCTGAGGAAAAACCACCTATAGTCGAAAATCTAAAAAACCAACCCAGAGTTCTGAGTTTAGATTCTGGCAATTTCTCCGTGGTTTCGAAACCAGACGATGCCCAGATACTGGTGATGTCTGGCCAAGATGTTAAACCAGTAGTACATGTTACTACGGATTCCATTTCCACGGTTTCCATGAATGATATCAGCTTCTGGTATAATGGTAAGTATACTTCTGTCATTGAAAACAGCGTTAGTAATATAATTCTTATTAACTTTTTTAACTGCCTCCGTGGTCTAGCGGTTAAGTTCGTGGATTTACACACGTATTCCTCGACTCTATTATTCCTTCCAGCTGTCAAATGCACATTATAAGGATATAGATGATAGTGTTCATAGGTAGATTTTTGACAGTAGTGTCAGTTCAAAATTAGAAACAGACGTTAGAATATTTTTTTCGTTATTGGTAGGCAAACTGCCTCCGTGGTCTAGCAGTTAAGACCGTGGATTTAGACTCAGAGGTATATAATCGATTCCTGGTCGGGACACAAAAATATTTATTAATGTAAATAAATACATTAGAAATACAAATTAGAAACACACTTTTGTAATATATTTTTATTTGTAAAATTTTCTCGTTATTGCAATCTTTACCGATTTCAAAGATCCGTTGGGGGAACCCGTTCGACAGCTGGAAGTGGATTAACCTTTAATGAAAAGTCTTAGAGATTATAAATTGAGTTACTGTTTATTACTTGCATAGATAAATAGATGATTTATTTTTGTTATAGATGATAAGAAGTTTAAAACATCCATTAAGAAGTTTAAAATTTCTTATGCTGTTTTACTTTTGGGTACACCCAAAACAATGGCTGGAATGTAATGATTCTTTGCCAATTTTTTTTTTAAAAGACAAAAACTGGCTGTATGGGCTCGGCCTTTTGCCTTCCAGTAAAGTAAAAGTAAAGTGAGGAGTCCTTCGCGCCATTTTGCGTGGACATGTCAAGTGCAAGTTTTTGTTTTGTAAATTAATTTACTGTGGATATTATTGGTCAAAAGTGGTGTTGCTTGGTTTAATAATGTGATACAAATTGAATAATTATGGAAAACGATAAATTGGACTTTAAATATGGGGCACAAGTTGCAGTTTATTTTTTGCTGTTTTCCCGCGCTGTCAACTCCCATATTTTACCCGACGTGTTTGAGTTATGGTGCCGCGAGTGACTCCAAGAAAAGCATCAAATTCTGCAGCATCTGGAATTTGGTGATGACCTCATTAACTCATGAAAAAGAAAGATATATTACGTCAGACTTGGCTGTATGGGCTAGACCCTTTGCCTTGCCTATCATCTCATTCATCATCCATCGGGAGAAGAGAACCTAAAAGTAAAGTATTACAACCGTTTCCCTTCTGGGGTGGTCAGAAACCACCCTTATAAATAAGCGGATTCACATTTAGTTTACTATAGGCCAATACTTACTATAGCCGTACCAAACTCGAGAAATATCACTATATATTAATTAAATGTATTTATTTACATTAATAAATATTTTTGTGTCCCGACCAGGAATCAAACCCGGTACCTCCGAGTCTAAATCCGCGGACTTAACCGCTAGACCACGGAGGCAGTTAATAATAAAAATAAAGGATTTTTCTATTTAAATTGTAATTAGTTACCAATAATTTATCTAAAAATTCATATATATCTGCGAATACAATTTAGCCCAAATCCCCATAAATCTATGGTCTAGCGGTTAAGACCATAGATTTAGACGCTGATATCTCTTGAGTCTGGTAAGCTAGGTACATGACAGCAACGAGCTTGCCACTTGTCATGATGGGCCTATAGTAAAGTTGGCTAAACGTGAAACCGATTCTTTGAAAAACATGGTTTCTGACCAGCCCGCAAGGGATACGGTTGTAATGATACTTAACCCCATGAACACTTATTATATTTGACTTTTTAGACACCCAATCTCAAGACAAACGTCCCCAACCCACATCCAACTCCGAACAATTTAGTGTCCGGAGTGACTCTCTTTGTGTAACGGAAGAGAGATATGACGCAGACCTTCGGAGTGTCGCTTCAAGTAATGACAAGATGAAGGAACTAAACGCAGATTTGGACACAGTTCTTAACAGATTGCAGGAGATTTTGACACACAATTTCGCTATGGATGGTAAGTCGAACAATTACTATACTTTGACCGCCTCCGTGGTGTAGTGGTAACAAACGTTGCCGTGAACTCGGGGGTCGTGGGTTCGATTCCCACCGGGGGCAAGTTGTACATTGTATAATTTGTCTCGGTCTGGGTGTTTATATGTATAATATGTATATATTTACAAAAAAAAAGTATAATATGTAGTTTATCAACCATCTAGTTTCCGTAACACAAGCCTCGTTGCTTACCACGGAAACTAGATGGCGCTGTGTGACCTGTCTGGAAATATTTATTTAATACATTAGGGTTGATGTAGGTACTTCGCTCAAAGAGTCAATTCGTTCTCTTCGTTCCGATACGCGCTTAAACTGTTTTGCCAAAGCTATGTGACGTCATAAATGACATCATTTCTCGCGCTTAGACTACTCACGATATCGAGGTAGATCGCTCCGAGCGCTGTCAGGCGCCATTTTCAAGTTTATTTAAATTAAGTTTTCTTGTAAATTATTTAATATTGTAATTCGTTTATACTGTTTGTATATTACTTCTAAAACAAATCTATAATTAATATTTAAGTAGGAAGTGAAAAAAAAATGTCTGTAACACGGCAAGCTAATTTAAATTACCAAAATAAGTTAATAATATTAAACTTTACACATATAAAGATGAATAATCTGCATCCCTCGTTTTAAGACATCTGCGTTTCGAGGTAGTTTTAGGTACGCTGCTGTGAAAATATGGAACAACTTGCCTCCACCGCTTCGGGACATGCATTCCTTAGCAGGTTTCAGATCGGCACTCAAAAGGCATATGCTAATATTACAAAAGACTTCACAGCAACTTCCCTAATCTTATTCTATTTATTAATTAATATACAATTGTTTTTTTTCTTGACTATGACTTATATTATTTATCATAATATTATTTATTTATTCTATTCTAATTTGGTAAACATATATGTAAACTGTACATTTAGTGCTCCTTCCGATTAAGTAAATGGTACTGTATATCTCTGCGACCCGTGACTCACCCAACATAAGGCATCAGCTGAAAATCAGCGCTGCAGCCTCGGCTGTAGCATATGCTGAGCTGACCACCTATTTATCGCCACACCTGTTTGTATGTTTCGGTATATAGAATAGGCTTACATTTAAATTTATTCCTTGCATATTTTATTTTTATTGTAACCATTCTAATTGTTGTGATAAATAAAGTATTTTCTTTCTTTCTTCTTTCTTTCTTAAGTAACAGAATACTGCTGCTTTAAGCATGCCACTGTCAAAATATGGAATGATGTTCGATACTACGATATGCACTGACTCAATAGTTATAACTCTACCCACTTTCCGTAAAATTTGTTGTTGTTTGGCAGCTCCCGTCTAGGTTCCTGATTTTTATTGTTTTTTTTTTTAACTATAATTATTATTACTGTTCCTCTAAATTTAAATGTCGGCTATGGTATAATAACAGAGGTTGTTGAAACCTGCTTCCAACACCATTTTCTGAATCATAGACTCTTTTGTCATATATCATTGTTTAATTTTTAAGTTTCTTTTATATTTTTAATTAACCTTCATTTTTGTGACAAGTAAAAACTGATTTTATTTATTTTACCTTTTTTATTCAGTATTTGTTTTTTTTTTTTTTCAAATATATTGTTGGTACTATTTATAGATTCATATTTGCATAATTCAGACGAAAAAATGTTTTGTAGATGTATAGGTATATATATATATTTTCCAGATTCTTGTTTCGACAACTGTCAGTTACGTGAGACCGCTAATGAAATGGAAGGTCTACTGGGATCTCTCATTAGAGGAGTAGAACAGCGAGCCACTCTGGATAAGAAGACCGGTCTCCTGCCCAAGAGACCTACACCAAGCCGCTTAGTTGACTCCGGAAGTTTGCTATAGGCAAAAAACAATGAACCATATATTTATAAATTAACTTTGCTTTTACTCGCCTTTCAAGTTTCAGGGCGTAGGTTTTTTCAATTACGAGTACTTCAAATAAGTAATTGAGTGTAACTATCAACTACAAATTTTTGCAACATCTGCTTTTTGATGATAACCTCATTAACAATTAAAAAGAAAGATATATTACTTCAGACTTGGCTGTATGGGCTTAGACTCTTTGCCTTCCCTATCATCTAATTTATAATTCATCAGAAGAAAAAAACAAAAGGAAAAGGAGTGCTTCGCGCCATTTTGCGTGGACATGTCAAGTGCAAGTTTTTGTTTTGTAAATTAATTTACTGTGGATATTATTGGTCAAAAGTGGTGTTGTTTTGTTTAATAATGTGCTACAATGTGAATAATTATGGAAAACAATAAATTGGACTTGAAATATGGGGCACAAGTTGCTGTTTATATTTTGTGGTTTTCCCGCGCTGTCAACTCCCATATTTTACCCGACGTGTTTGAGGTATGGTGCCGCGAGTGACTCCAAGAAAAGCATCAAATTCTGCAGCATCTGGAATTTGATGATGACCTCATTAATTCATGAAAAAGAAAGATATATTACGTCAGACTTGGCTGTATGGGCTAGACCCTTTGCCTTCCCTATCACCTCATTCATCATCCATCGGAAGAAAACACAACACAAAAATAATATACATATTTATATAATTGGGTATCTAAAACGATATATGTAAAAGTAGAACTGCCTCCGTGGTCTAGCGGTTAAGTCCGTGGATTTAGACTCGGTACCGGGTTCGATTCCTGGTCAGGACACAAAAATATTTATTAATAAATATTATTATTAAAAAAAAAAAACATTTAATTTATTTGTGATATTTCTCGAGTTTGGTACGCTGGAGACATCGACGAGCTTGCCACTTGTCATGATTGGCTAAATGTGAATCCGCTTATTCATAAGCGTGGTTTCTGACCACCCCGAAAGGGAAACGGTCGTGATGATACTTTTAGAATGTAGATACTTTTCCATATATCGTTTTAGATACCCAATTATTGACTAGTAAAGTGTACATCAACACGAGCGTATCCCTTACGTGGTGGTCAGAAACCACGCTTTTATAAGGCAGCACTATCAGCAACAGGGGCAGGCAGCACTATCATGATAACCATAGGGTTGAATAAGAAATCTGTAACTCTCCATTGTTCGCGGGCCTGGAAGTATCTAAGCTTGCTTACAAACTTCATTCGAGTGGGTACCGAAGCTAGTTCACTTTTCCAGCTCTACCAAATAGGTGGCAGGCGGACTGATGGTGGTAATGTTCCCAGTTTGCCGGGGCGGGGAAGTATCCACCGTTCGTGCCGATAAACCCAGTAAAGTGTATCCACACGTTTTGGGATCAGACACGAATTGCCGTCATGCCCAGTCAAGTCGGCATAGAGTGTTAGGGACTGATGTCAGTTATGAGTATCTGATTCCAGTTGGTCAATGTAAGCTGGATGTTCGAGGAGTTCTCGGAGTTCACATTTAGCCAACTTCACTGTCGGCCCATCATGACAAGTGGCAAGCTCGTCGATGTCTCCAGCGTACCAAACTCGAGAAATATCACAAATAAATTATTGTGCCCCGACCAGGAATCGAACCCAGTACCTTTGAATACTTAACCGCTAGACCACAGAGACGTTTTTAGAACTCACTATTAAGTAATAAAAATCAATTTTATAATTGGTGCATAATAAATAATAAGTTAATGTACAAGGGGGCGTCCATTTATTTCGTGAGGCGTTAAGAGGGGGAATGGGGTCAAGCCGAAACTCACCTAATGTTACGATTTTATTTTTTTCGGAAGAATCGGTGTAAAGTGCACCGAAATAAAGGGAAACGGGGTAGAGTCAAATATTTAATACTTAAATTATGAAAAAAAAAAATGTAAGTTTGGGCGGGGAGATTAGGGCGAGCCATATATTTTAAATTTGATGGTAAGTGGCGAGCAAGGTTCATAAATGTTAAGCAACTGAAATCAGTCGCTCATGACTGTCCCTAACACTATGCCGGCTTGACTAGATGTTTTTCACACTTCGCTTGAAGGACTCCAAATTCTAGGAAAGTGGTTAGGTTCACAGAGGCTGGAAGAGCATACCTCATCTTTATTGTGCGACAGATGTATGAGTCCCCAAATTTGTTTAAGTGGAAACACAGGCTGGAAGAGCATTCCACATCCAAAGATCACATCTCACAGACCTCCCCCCCAAAGGGGGAAATTGTCTCTCAAAATGAACGCCCCCTTTTCATATTTAATAGATTTAGATCTGATTTTAGGAATAAATTATTTAGGTTAAGTTTAATTGTAAAATGACTCAATTAATTCCCGTCCTTAAATAATAATTGTAATATAATAAAATTTATAATAAATGAAAATGTGTACTTATATATTCTTGTATTTTTACTGGTTAATGAAATCTAGTTAGATTCTGTAATTATTATATTATATATACTGCGTGAAATTTATTAAATAGCAAATATTTTCATATTATAATCTAGAATTAAAATGAAGAAAAATGTATTTTTTATTTTAATTAATCATTAATAAAATCTTAAGTTACAGTGCAGAGAAGTTGTCCTAAAAATATCGACACTCATACGGAACCTAATCAAGTAGAAAGCGAGAGGTCGACGATCGCGCAAACGTTGACTTACGTAATTCTTTCTCTCTATTTCGTCTCTCGTTTGTAGGCGATATTAATTAAAGAGAGAAGACAAATTTCTAAGCATTCCATGGATTCATCGTGCGGGTGCCGGGTCCATCGTGTGTGGGTAAGAGATGAGAAGAATGGTGTCTCGGGCTTGCGACCGGCAATAGGCTGGTTTAAGAAAAGGAGGCCTCCTTTTTTTTATTGCGCGATAATACGCTCACCATCCACCATTCTACTTCTCTCCCTACCCAACCAAATACTGTATGATTCCGTTAATGCCGTCTTGGAAGCTCGTTCCATAAATGTATTTCCTGCAGACCTGCTTAGGCCCAATTCTTTCAGTAAGTGATGCAAAGATTTTGCTGGAACTCCTCTTGCACCAACTTCCACTGCGTAAAGCTGAGTCTAGAATAAAAATGAAGAATACGCTTAATTAAGCAGTAATAAGTTACGGTGCAGAGAAGTTGTCCTAAAATATCGCCACTCATACAGAAGCTATTCAAGTAGGCTGCGAGAGGTCGACGATCGCGCAAACGTTGACTTACGTAATTCTTTCTTTCTATTTCGTCTCTCGTTTGTGGGCGATAATAATTAATAATATAACTCCCTAGCCTTTAGGTATATATCACGATGGATATTATGACGGCCTTATTCACCATGCAGTAGTGTTTTGTGTTTCGGATAATAGTTTGTATCTTTCAAAAAGTGTTTTTATTTTAAATAGAGGTTCTAATAATGACATTGAAAGTTAAAAAAAAAAATGCCCCTTTGACAATGGGGTGTATAACTAACTTTTTATCACGATAGATGGCGCACGATAGACGGTACCCAATAGAACTGTCAGTTGCATATAAAACTTGTATTTTTATTACGAAATTTATTGGTTATATTGCCAAAGTGAGCAGCTTTTAAATGTACAAATCAAGATATCCAAGCGAAATCAAAAATATGGCGATCTCAAAATTGCCGTTCTATTAATTAATCCTTTTTTCTTTTTAAAGACGGTGTTCGCTTTCCTAATTTGTCTTTTAAGGTAGGTAACGTTAAGTTAAAATTATTTCATTTGTTTTAAAAATAAAAAAACTACAAAAACATTTTTAAAATGATCCGTCATAGCTGTAGACAAGGTACCAGTGCCGCTAGCGACATCTACAAAAAGCTTTGCCTGATACACCCCATTACACGCGGTATAAAATATTATGATTAAAATTTAAATCAAATAAAATGAACTAAAGGCTAAAAATATATATTTGGCATAATATATATGTGTATATACGTTTATTTATAGGTATATGTGTAATTTATGTAACAGTGTAAGTATCTATTAGTATGTAATGTGTGTAGTATATTCTATATTGTTAAACTTGATATCAGCACTACCCTTAATCTCACACTCTCCCAAAGGTTAGATGTTAGAAAATGCCTTGTAGGCATTAATCTTCGCCTTTGTACACTTATTTTGTGCAATAAAGAATTTAATAATAAATAATAACTAACGACTTGTTGCAGAGAGAATGAAAATAATCCATTACTAATATTTTGATGTATGCCACGTGATTAGCTATTTTATTAGCTTGGCCATTTCTTACATTATTTCACCCAATGCCTCATAGGCAAATGACAACATGTCAAAAGATCATCCAGCCCATCTGCAACCGGCTGTTAGTTTATTTAATTTGATAATGAATAATAATACACTTTTATTTCAGAATAATTTGTGTTAGTATATTAAATAATATTCATAGAATAAATAAATAGATAAAATCTAAATACATAAATACTATTTAAAATTGCATTTTTATTTACCGTTTAATTTAACTGCTCTTGAAGTCTGTACGAGGGTCAAAAATTTAGTAGTTTTAGAACTGCCTCCGTGGTCTAGCGGTTAAGTCCGTGAATATAGACTCGGAGGTACCGGGTTCGATTCCTGGTCGAGACACAAAAATATTTATCAATGTAACTATATTTATTTACATAATATTTAATTTATTTGTGATATATCTCGAGTTTGGTACGCTGGAGACATCGATGAGCTTGCCACTTGTCATGACTGGCTTATAGTAAAGTTGGCTAAATGTGAATCCGCATATTTATAAGCGGGTTTCTGACCACCCCGAAAGGGAAACGGTCGTGATGATACTTTACTTTACTAGAACTGGCCACTTGTAAACAATATAATAAAAGTAAGTTACAATTTTCCCTCATTCCGAATCGCGCTCAGAGCGCTTAGAACGAATATGACACTGATGAATCAAATATCGCAATTTGGATGCTCAGATCGTGATATCAATTCGGAACGGTCTAAATCACATTTTCATTTATAAAATGTTAGTTTTTTTTTAAATGTATGGAAGATACATTGCGGATTCCACATCTTTGAGTATGAATACTAACAAATATTATAACGGTTTATTTATTCTCGGTGTAAAGTTTAATATTATTAACTTATTTTGGTAATTTAAATTAGCTTGCCGTGTTACAGACATTTTTTTTTCACTTTCTCCCCCTCCTTGCGTCGTGTTTCCTCATTGATGAGGGTCGTGACCTCCCGATGAATCGGTGTGCGTCTTGATCATAGCACGCCACCCGTTCCTGTCTTCGGCGGCATGCACAGCATCATGGACGCTAGTGTTGGTGGTGGAGCGGATTTGGTCGGACCAGCGTATCGGACTACGGCCTCTCGGTCTCTTTCTTTCCACCTTGCCAGTAACAAAAAGTTTCTCCAGGTTATCCCCTCCTTTTCTGGCAATGTGTCCGAAGTACTGGAGTATCCGACGAAGGAATATGGTGGATAGCCTAGTCGATATGGCTAGTTGGTTTAAAATCGATACGTTAGTACGATGCTCAGTCCACGAGATCCTCAGCATTTTTCTCCAACACCACATCTCAAAAGCATCGATACGCTTTCGGTCAGCGCATTTTATAGTCCATGTCTCAGCGCCATATAGGAATATGGAGAAAACCAGTGATCTAACTAGCCTGGATTTCGTTTTTATGGAGATCGTCCTGTCCGTCCATATTTTGTTTAGCTGAGACATGGCGTTCTTGGCCATTCCGATGCGTCGTCGAATTTCAGCCTCGCACGATCCAGTGTTGCTGATGAGAACCCAGGTAAGTGAAGCTCTCTACAGTTTCCAGATTCAATGCACCGGTGAGTTCTAGCGTGTTGGACCGGTCTACCACTAGAAGTTTTGTTTTGCTTCTATTGATAGAGAGGCCGAGCTCTTGACTGATGCGTTCCATCTTCTCGAAAAATGACAGCATTTCGGTTTCTGTAGAAGCCAGCAGAGTAGTGTCATCAGCATATCGCAGGTTTGAGACTTTTACACCTCCGATTGAAACTCCCCCACGCCATCCTTCGCACGTGCGCCTCATAATGTATTCACCGTAGATGTTAAATAAGATGGGTGAAAGTATGCAACCCTGTCTTACTCCCTTTTCAAAAGAAAACGGTCCTGAGAGTTCCGATTCAATCCGTACAGTTCCTTTGCTAGTTAAGTACAGATTTCTTACGAGGGCAATTAGATGCGCAGGGACTCCGAGTTCAGCCAGCACTTCCCATAGATAATTCCACCTAACACAGTCAAAGGCCTTGCTGTAGTCTACAAAACACATTAAGACAGGGGTGTTAAACTCGTAGGACTTCTCGATGAGTTGCCTTATGTTCAGTATTTGTTCACGCGTGCCTTTGCCTTTAACAAAACCCGCTTGCTCTTGAGGTATTTGCCAGTCCAAATAGTGTTGAAGGCGGGAGTTGATGATGTGCAGCATGACCTTGCTGGCATGGGATATTAGGGCAAGTGTGCGGTAGTTGTCGCAGCTCTTGGATGAACCTTTTTTGTGGAGTGGAAGAATTACGGATGATGTCCAGTCCTGAGGCCAGTTTCCATAGCTCCAGATGTTGTTGCAGATTTTGTGTAAAAAATCAATGCCTAGCTCACCCAACGACTTTAAAACCTCGCTAGTAATTTGATCTGGGCCTTGGGCTTTCTTCTCTTTTAACGAACGTAAGGCCGCTAAAACTTCCGATCGCAGAATTGGAGGCTCCTTTTCAAACTCTGTCCATTCGGCATTTACTGAATTCGGCTCATCTTTGTAGAGGTGTTCACAGTAAGTGCGCCATCTTTCCACAATGTCGTCCAGTTGATGTAAAACGAGACCGTCAGCATTTTCTATAACCCACGTTTTTGGTTTAAACTTTTTAGATAGTATGCGAACTTTCTTAAAGAGGTCTGAAGTCTGGAGGTTTAGAGCATGAGCTTCAATGTCGCTACATATGCCAGATATAAAGATTAACTCGAGTGCCGTGTTACAGACATTTTTTTTTCACTTCCTACTTAAATATTAATTATAGATTTGTTTAAGTAATATAGAAACAGTATAAACGAATTACAATATTAAATAATTTAAAAGAAAAGCTAATATTAAATTAACTTGAAAATGGCGCGGGACATTATGACAAGTGACAGCGCGGCGCTCAGATTTCAACAATTTTATTACCTAGGTACACTTAAATGTAAAAGTAAAGTATCTTCACGACCGTTTCCCTTTCGGGGTGGTCACAAACCACGCTTATAAATCAGCGGATTCACATTTAGCCAACTTTACTATAGCCCAATCATGACAAGTGGCAAGCTCGTCGATGTCTCCAGGCGTTCCAAACTCGGGAAATATCACAAATTCAATATTAATTAAATGTTTACATTAATTAATATTTTTGTGTCCCGACCAGGAATCGAACCCGGTACCTCCGAGTCTAAATCCACGGACTTAATCGCTAGACCACGGAGGCAGTCTTAACAGTAGGTACACTTAAATAGTAGAAATAGTTGGTGGCGGACTGATGGTGGTAATTTGCCAAATCGAACTACCGTCATGTCAAGTCAAGCCGGCATAGTGTTAGGGACTTTGCTATAGGCCAATCATGACAAGTGGCAAGCTCGTCGATGTCTCCAGCGTACCAAAGGAGAGAAATATCACAAATAAAATAAATATTATTTAAATACATTTTTGTGTCCCGACCAGGAATCGAAGCCGGTACCTCCGAGTCTTAATCCACGGACTTAACCGCTAGACCACGGAGGCAGTTTTAATTTATATTTAATGTATATTGATTTACTTCATTTTGTTTTAAGGTAAGCGTCCACTTGTCGGTATCGCACGCAACGGATCATAGTATTCTTTGTATAGAAACGCATATAAGTGCGTCCGCATCGCACATCGGCAATGCCGACACCGATACTCCGAGAGGCAACTTTTGCGATGCGTGCCGATGACGTCATACGGAATGCCGATCAGTGGGCGCACCTGTTCCGATCTCTTCTTGAATATGTTGTGTATCCAGATACTATGTTTTCTTTTTTTAGCTTTTTTCAATTCTTCATCGCTTTCCTCCATTCTCACGGACTCCACACGTACGCACACTACGAAAATCCGAATGAACTGGCATTATCTTCATCGTGGAATCCAGTAATCAATAGGTTTCGACGCCGGGAAAAATCGACCGGTGTCGCCAAGGATGTGTCGTGATTTCTAAAAACTTTTAAAAGTGATAAGTGGGTAGGTTTACATCTGCCGCCCAGTAGGTACGAGACTACACCGCATAGCTTCAGTCGACCCGTGACCACAGCCAATGCAACTTGGCTGAAACGTCGGGAGAAATATGTCTCTAAGGTAAATCGCGTAATGACCCGTTAAAATTATAAAAATCTATTATGAACTGGCATCGTCAATCTGTATGCTAATACTCACCGTCGTTAATGGACGCACTGTGAAAAATTTATCCGTTTGATGCGATGCGTCTGTTGCGTACGATACCGACATGTGGACGCTTAGCTTTAAAAGGAATACGCCAAGCGGTCGCTGAATTTGTATTAAAACCAGGGTATATTTTTCTCAGTGTAGATATATTTTGTAATAATAGACAATTAATCAGAAGAGGTAACAATTATATACAAATGTTATTAAGTTTTCAATATTCTTTATAAAGCTTTTTATAGAAGAACTATGTTGTATTATTAACTATGCACTTAGTTTTACGGCATTTTCGCATTAAAAAATTTATGATAAAAAAATTATGAACACTTATTCCTTTCAGCACGGACTATTCTAAGCGTACAAAAAAAAATCTAGCGGTCGACAAATTCTGTCGCTGTTATACAGTCGTTATACAAAGTTACTCTGTATAAAAATTCTCAAATGCGTTATTAACTGAGTGAGGTATTTGAACTGAACACTGTAGGTGATATTTTACTAAAAAACAGATGTAAAAAATGCAAAATTTATTTAATAAATATATATACAGGATTAACAGTTAAATCTACCTAGATCCGTTAAAGGCGTGTAGTATTATTTTTATTTTAGTTTATTTTATTTATTTGGAATAACAAACAATTGTACAACGAAAGTTTTCAACCAATGCGTTCTTCCAGTATTGTCGTACGGAGCAGAAACGTGGACACTGACAGTGGATCTGGTCCAAAAGTTTAAGGTCGCTCAGCGAGCTATGGAGAGAGCTATGCTCGGTATTTCTCTGATGGATAGAGTCCGAAACGTAGACATGCGTCAGAAAATCAAAGTTACCGACATAGCCTTCAAAATTAGTAAGTTGAAGTGGCAATGGGCCGGACACGTCTGTCGCAGAACCGATGACCGATGGAGTAGACGAGTTCTGGAGTGGAGACCACGTACAGGAAAACGCAGAGTGGGAAGACCCCCCGCCAGATGGACGGATGACCTGAAAAAGGTCGCTGGTGGGGGCTGGATGAGGGTGGCCTACATCCAGCAGTGGAGAGACATAGGCTGATGATGATGTACAATAAGGATACAATCCAAATATAGATTACATAGTACAGGTAATTATACAATTAACACCGTTATCCACAGATAGGATATATAATTATAGAATGTACAAAGTTATATATCGTCATGATCGTAGAACAGTGACGGATCTGCTATATTTAAAATTTTCATGACGGCCATTCAAAGTTAAATAACTTTTTTTGTCACTTCTTTTTTAAGTTAATACTAGTCTCATAATAAGTGCAAACCTTCTAGATTTCATTTTGGAGCCCTTTCTAACATTTGCACTATAAATTACAGACCACAAACAATATAAAACTATACATATATAAAATCAGATTTTTTAAAATCCAACACTGTTCTACGATCATAACGATATATGTATATATATTTTTATAAAGAGATAACTAATAATATTCTATTATACAAAAAATTGACATTCAAAAAAACTGTCACTTAAAAAAAAATGTGAAAAAATAATAATAATAAAAATTGTAATATTAATCGTTTCCGACTAATTTGACCATCCGTTTTAAAGATATTTTTTTTATTTCCGATATTTTTGCTATTAGATTAAATACTACACGCCCTTAACGGATCTAGGTCGACATAACCGGTAATCCTGTATTAAAAAAATTTTCGCAATTAAATTGCCTACACAATCTGCTAGATTATAGATATTACAGGCTGAGATTATACTTAGCATATGCTTACAAAATCTTAAGCACAGTCCATGATGCGTGCATTGCATCCGTCTCGCTCGCACAATCCTTGTGGAATTCGTAAGAAATTGACAAAAAATTATATCAGGTCAACCCTTTTTTTTTAGTACTAGCTCGACATGTGACCTTGCGCCCACTTTATGGTAAGTGGCACGCGAGGTCCATGAATGTCAGCAACTGGAATCAGACACTCATGAATGACATCAGTCCCTAAACACTATGCCGGCTTGACAGGGCAGAGCCTGATCCCGAAACGTGTGGATACATTTTACTGGGTTTATCGGCACATACTAATGTCAATTTTTAATGACAATTGACGCAGTTACGCAAAAATGATCCAACCCACCATTTTTCAGAATTTTTATTACGAATTTTAATCAGGTCCTGAGGATTCAATGGCCTATAACTTAAAATTAACTTAATGTAGATTGAATCCTTTTTGTGTAACAACTCTAATTTATTAACGATTCCACAAGTTAGTATTAGTGGAACCGGGACCGACGGCTTAACACGGCTGTCACGATTGGCCTGTAGTAAAGTTGGCTAAATGTGAATCCGCTTCTTTATAAGCGTGGTTTCTGACCACCCCGGAAGGGAAACGTGGTGATACTTTTAAATATAAATTCATATAAAAATTCTTATTTATAGATAATTCCTATTTTATAATTATATTTTACAAATAAAACTGTCATAGAACTGTATTGTATAATGTCATAACAGAATAAATTTTAAATAATATCTATTGGACGGTTTATTTAATTTCTAAATTCCTAAATACTAAATAATATCTACATAAAATTTAATTTAGATATAATTCAAAATATATACAGCGTGGAATTTATTAAAAAGCAAATATTTTTATATTATAATCTAGAATAAAAATAAATAAATACGTTTTTTTTAGTTTAATTATTGAGTAAAAAAATCTTAAGTTATGGTGCAGTGAAGTTATCCTAAAAATATCGCAACTCATACTGAGCCTAGTCAAGTAGGTAGTGTAACGGGTACATGTAGGTTACAGAGTTTTGTTTGAATTTTATTGGAGAATAGTATTGTCATGAGCTCTGACCGAGAGGTCGACAAAAAGAGTATTTTTATAAATATTACGATTAAAATAATAATTACGGTTAATGTCAATCGCGTAATAGTGTCCCTCGTAGGAAAGTGTTTAAGTTTTTGTACATAACAATATCGAAAATATAAAAAGTTCTATGCTATTTTTAATAAAAAAGGAGTTCCGTAGAATCCTCTCCGTACCAAATAAAAGCAACTACATCCACCTGCAGGCGTTGGATAATCTTGTGACTGCAAAGGCAGGTTACAGTAGAGAGAGGTCGACAATCGCGCGAACGTTAACTTACGTAATTCCTTTTCTCTCTATTTCGTCTCTCAACTATGGGCGATGTCAATTATTAATAACAATCCCCAGCCTTTAGATATTTATTTATTAGGGTCGCCAACAGTGACAGCAACAATACATACATGGATTTTCACTAATGACTAAGACCTAAACTAGATGCTGCATCAATTACAGGAAACCACCACATGCTATTACAGTATCCATCAATTGGGCCTTTGAATAACCAATCTAGGAAGACAACACCAAGGTTAAAACTTGGTTATACTCATACCTGGGCACCGTTAATCAAATAGTTAACTTCGTTAATCGTTAATCCGCTACAAAAAAAGTTAGCTTCGTTAAACGTTAAAGCGTTACATTTCGGAAGAATTAACGGAAGTTAACGTTAATCCGTTAATATGTCTAAAATTGCATTTTTATATCGTTGCGTTAGTGAACTTCTAAAACCTGTTGGTTTAGGTTCTGGAAGTTAACAGGTTAATATATAATATTGTCAGAATGAGTTCTCTTTTTTGTCTTGCCTCGGTTAGAGCCCGCCTTAACAATCTCTTCAAACTGTACGTATTGTGTGTGACTCATGTACCCTTCTTACATGTTGTTTCAAATTATTCAGGCTTGATACATGAACTTTTATTTTGGTGTCTTTCGGCAAGGCAACGCATTCAAGCAAAAAGTATTTGCTGGCCCGATCTGGATACAAATTCCACCTTGTCGTTTCATACTTGTCTGAACCGGTTTTTTGCGCCACACCGCGGTGACGTGCGGTAAATAGTGGCATTGGATTAACGATTAACGGACTTCTGCATATTAACGGAAGTTAACGTGTCCGTTAACATTTTTAAAAGTTAACCCGTTAATCAAAATGTTAACTTCGTTAATTAACGATTAACGGATTAACGAGTTAATGCCCAGCTATGGTTATACAGCAGTTTACAGTCTCATCCAGGATTCGCTGTGACAATAGATTGCGCTTAAAAACATGCAAAGATACTGTCATTCTTATTATTTCGTGAAAATGTGTTGTATTGACGACATGTACGATGTAGTTAGTGATGATTATTAATCAAATATTGGATGGATATCGCGATTTTCCGACGCGGCCTTATTTACCATGCAGTAGTGTTTTGCTTTTCGGATAAAGATCTTTACCTTTAAAATGAGTTTTTTTAAATTTCAAATCGAGGTTCTACCAATGACAGCTGAAGCCAAAAAAAATATTTGCTCTATTGACAATTACACGCGGTATATATTATTTATATATTTAAAACCTCATAAAAATAAAAGCTAAATATATCAGCTGTTGGTTATAATTTATTTATTTAAACAATAATATTACAATATATTCGCTATACAGGGTGACTTTGTATGGCCTTATGTTAGACTAATATGTGATTCTATTGATAGAAAAAAAGTGCCTATATATTTTTTGAATATTTTATTTATCACCATTGGGGATCATCATTTACAGCCTCTACAACACAGCGTCCTAGACCTCCACTGCTGGAGATGGGTCTTTCAGAACATATATCTGGAGAATTCGGCCTACACTCGCCACGCTGACTGACGGTCATCAGAGTCAATTTTTTATGACAATTTATTAACGATTGCCGCCCCGCCGTGACGCACGTAAGACATGTAGACAGTGGCTCCCGCAAAACATTTCATTAAAGTGTATTAAAAGTTATTCTAGAAGAAGCCATTTTTTTTTTCATACTGAGCATGACATGTGACACCGCGCCTACCTGATGGTAAGCGATACGCGAGGTCCAAGAATGGGAGCAACTGACGCCAGCCTCAGATGACCGACATCAGTCCCTACCACTATGTCGGCCTATAAAGATGCTTTTTCTCATTTCGTTTGAAGGTCTCCAGGTTATAGGAATGGGGAAACACACTGGCTGGGAGAGCATTCCACATCTTCAGCGTGCGACAGATGTAAAAATCTCCAAATTTATATGTACGCATAGGGATAGTGGGTATGGTATGTGGATGCATATTTTGGCCTGTGCGAATGGTTCGATTGCGGAATAGAGAAGAAGGGATAAGGTTGTGGAGCTCTTCAGAACATTCACCGCAGTATAGCTTGTAGAACACGCTCAGGGAGGCCTCATTTTGGCAAAGCTGCAGCGATTTGAGAGTTTTATACACTGTAGTATCGTCCACTATTCGAATAGCCCGCCTCTGTAGGACATTGAGAGCATCTGTAAGGTACTTAGCGTAACCATCCCAGAGGTGAGAACAGTATTCCACGCATGACCTTAGGAAAAGTTGTTTGTTTCTATCAATAGAACATATTAGTCTAAGTTAAGGCCATACAAAGTCATCCTGTATAAAAGTTAAATTTAATTCAAATAACAAATTCTACAACCTCGTTTATAAGTTACATCGACGACTCTTTAATGCTTTTATCAATAACGAAACATCACGGTTGTAATTATTACCTTCTCTCAATTATTTATTTTGAGAAAGCTTAAGAGAGTTCAACTCTTTTGTAACACTCTCAATTCATAATGATTTATTATTGATATTTCAAGTCTGTGTAGTATTGAAAAATTTAGTCTATCAAGTTACTAGAAAAAATAAAAAAAGATTTGATTACAATATAATAACGCCTTCAGGATGATGATGTGCCTCGTTGGTGCAGTGCATCAGCGATGTTTGCAGATGATTTCTACTCAGTATTGCGTAAACGAGTCGCGTCGTTGATGCACAGAGTACAAGGGAGCGGCAACATCATCTTAAGGGGAGTTAGTGAGAAGCCAGATTGCCCTATCATGGGGTACTCCACATACTCACATGTATGTGCCCAGTGCCTCAGGAGGGCAAGGCAAATATAAAAAGTAAATGTCCTCTTTTTTACTAATATAGAATAAGCAAACACTATGTTACTAACCCCTATGGATACTATTCCGAAATAAACGCATTTTTTTATTTTAGAGAGATTAATCATAGATTTGTAATAATAAACTACATTTCTCAAAAGTACCTACACACTGAGACTTAAATAATATTTAAAAATGTTGTATGAGTTAAATTATGTATGCTAGTGTATGTATGTATTTAGTTTAACACACATAGTGTTCCTAACAGCTTGAATTTTTTTTTTAAATAAACTCCACTTCAAGAATGCACTCACAGTACTAATATTTCATTATACACACAACCCTTTGCGACCAGTCTGCAGTAGTGGGGAGTCAATCCCCCTCCACAAAATGACTCCCCACTAAACACACTGGGGCTGTATACATTTTAGTTTCTCAGATTTTTTATTTAGATTCTAAACACTCCCAAATTATAATAAATCACCGCCGATTTTTTTTTATTGTATAGCGATGTGTAACTTATAAACGTGGTAATACTGTATTGTTTTTTTATTACTATTTATTAATTTCTTTTGTTGCTGTTGATAAGGTATTTGCAGCAATGCGTTAGTAAATGTTTTTCTTTCTCTGTGGATCCGTTCTGGTGTATTGCTGAAGGACCGTTCCGTTCTCTTGTGTAAATGTCTAGACCGTATTGACCTGAAAACAGAAAAAAAAAATACAATTAGTAGTATTATCACGACCGTTTCCCTTTCGGGGTGGTTAGAAACCACGCTTATAAAGCGGATTCACATTTAGCCAACTTTAATATAGGCCAATCATGACAAGTGGCAAGCTCGTCGATGTCTCCAGCGTACCAAAGGAGAGAAATATCACAAATAAATTAAATATTAATTAAACTGACATCCTGATGAAATGTTAATTATATAATATATGTATTCGAAGTAGATACAAAAATATTAAAATAAAAAAAAATACAAAACTAATTATAAATAAATCTAAACTAAAATTGCCTATGGCATTAAAACTATTCTACAAAATAAACATATATTTATTTACATTAATAAATATTTTTGTGTCCCGACCAGGAATCGAACCCGGTACCTCCGAGTCTAAATCCGCGGACTTAACCGCTAGACCATGGAGGTTAAATTACAAAATAGTCAAATTCCGTGGTCTAGAGGTTAAGTCCTTGGATTTAGACTAGGAGGTTCCGTGTTCGATTCCTATTATATTATACAGATGATGAATATCATCAGGACAAAAAGGCTTGGTCATTTTGTATTACTATAATTTTATATTTTATATTGACATTTATATTTTTTTTTTTTTTTTTAGCTTATAAGTTTAGTATGTAGTATGACAACGCCCGTATACAGCTGCTAAATACATTTATGATATTATATATACATTCACATACATATCTTCACGCCAGATCCCTTGCGGGGTAGGCAGAGACAATTGAGCGCCATTTGACACGATCACGACATACTTCTTTCGCTTCGTCGACATTCATTATCCTCTTCATACATGCCCTTTGGTTACGAAGACTTTTTAATGCACCTTCAGTCAGTGTTTTATTTATTTGATCGTGATATGTGAGTCTCGGTCTGCCACTTTTTTTTACCTACAACTTTCGCATTATATATACTTATATACATTCAGAATGTAAATAAAGTTGTTTGGTGGATTAATGTGTCTGTTTTGTCTTAATTTCTATTGTTAAAATAAATAATTGTTATTGTATTGATGTATTTGACGTGTAAAAGTGCCTAAAGTAGGCCTACTTACTGAATAAATTAATTTGAATTTGAATTTACTACATCAAGGAAGCTGTTAGCTGATTAGGAGCGAAGATAGCTGCTATTAAATTGCGAATTAACATTCCCAATAGCATTTTCATTGCAATACATACTAGGTAAGTCTTGTTTCAAGGGGTGTTATTTTTATATCGACGAGCTTGCCACTTGTCATGATTGGTCTATAGTAAAGTTGGCTAAATGTGAATCCGCTTCTTTATAAGCGTGGTTTCTGACGACCCCGAAAGGGAAACGGTCGTGATGATACTTTTTATTTTTATATAAATATCACCATGGCAAGCTTACAGTATTAGTTCTCCTTGGCATTTGACATCATTGCAAATAACAATAATAAATAAATAATAATAATAATCCCAATCTGCTGAGACAGTATTCACTATTCGTGCCGATAAACCCAGTAAAGTGTATCCACACGTTCTGGGATCAGACTCGAATTGCCGTCATGCCCAGTCAAGCCGGCATTGTGTTAGGGACTGATGTCAGTTATAAATGTCTGATTCCAGTTTTTAACATTCATGAACCTTCGTCGTTCTAGTATATAAAAATAAACATTTAAGTTTAAAATATATATATATATATATTACCTTCTTCTGGAAACGTAATATAGAACGAGACTATATCTTCTGACGCGTTTTGCTGTACATATTTGGATAGTCTTTTCTCTTCGACGCCATTTTTGTGCAGAGTTGCCATGAAGTCCGCGAGAGGGCGCGACATTCGGAACTGAATCTCTAGTTCTCGACCCGCGAATACTAGCGCTTCCTGAAGACAAGGAAAATAAACGAACATTTTAATCAAATCAAATAGTTTATTTCCTTTGGTTCGCTTGAATCAATCAATACAATTATTATAAATATAAATATTTCCAGACAGGTCACACAGCGCCATCTAATTTCCGTGGTAAGCTGCAAGGCTTGTGTTACGGAAACTAGATGGTTGACAAACTACATATTATACTTTTTTTTTTGTAAATATATACATATTATACATATAAACACCCAGACCGAGATAAATTATACAATGTACAACTTGCCCCCGGTGGGAATCGAACCCACGACCTCCCGAGTTCACGGCAACGTTTGTTACCACTAGACCACGGAGGCAGTGTTAGGGACTGATGTCAGTCATGCGTGTCTGACTCCAGTTGTTGACCTTGAATACGTCTTAGAATACCTAGACACTAAGCTCGACAAAGTCATGTGACTAATTAAATATTTGTATGCTAAAAATAGCGAAGCATGTGATATAAAAGTATCATCACGACCGTTTCCCTTTCGAGGTGGTCAGAAACCACGCTTATAAATAAGCGGATTCACATTTAGCCAACTTTACTATAGGCCAATCATGACAAGTGGCAAGCTCGTCGATGTCTCCAGCATACCAAACTCGAGAAATACCACAAATAAATTAAATATTATGTAAATAAATAGATTTACATTAATATTTTTTTTTTGTGCCCCGTACAAGGAATCGAACCCGGTACCTCCGAGTCTAAATAACCCCTAGACCACGGAGGCAGTTTGAGCATGTGATATAATTACATATAATAATTTACATCCCTGTATTTACCATGTTTCTGACAAATAAATTATTTCATTTCATTTCATTGCGCGCCACTAACCATCAGGTGGGAACAAGGTCAATTCGATTCAATTCAATTCGACCCTAAAATAAATAAAATATTCATCATCAGCCTGTGTCTCTCCACTGCTGGATATAGGCCTCCCCCAAGGCTCGCCACTTCACACGATCTCCTGCCACCCTCATCCAACCCCCACCAGCGACCTTCCTCAGGTCATCCGTCCATCTAGCAGGGGGTCAAACCCACTCTGCGTCTTCCCGTACGTGGTCTCCACTCTAGAACCCGTCTACTCCATCGTTCATCGGTTCTACGACAGACATGTCCAGCCCATTGCCACTTCAGCTTACAAATTTTGAAGGCTATATCGGTAACTTTGGTTCTCCGACGGATTTCCTCGTTTCGGACTTTATCCATCAGAGAAATATTAATGTATGTCAATTTTACGGGTGCCTTCACTCCGTAGCCACGACTCAGACTTAGCTGTAAAGGCACACAGGGCCAACAGTGAGAGAGAAACGGTTTATAGGGTCCTGAGGATTCCTTAGGAGGCTTCACGGATGAGTCGGGCATGACACCCCCACCCGCGTATCATTGATGATTTATCGATTCACCGTCTATAAAGAAAAAACTATATAAGATTAGATAAAGGTTAAATTACCTGATGAGTAATGGGCACTAGTCCGAAAAGCCTGGTTGCTTTAGTAGGACCCCACTCTCCACTCGCGCAGTCTGGAAGTGGTACCATTACAGTCTGCAGCTCCGCACAGCAAATCTGAATAATTTATTTAAAAATTTCATTGCACGAAGTACAAAGGCGGACTTAATGCCCGTAGACATTTTCTGACAGACAAATCTTGGGGACAAGAACTATTATATGTGCAATGAAAGAAATATTAAAAATTTAGCAAGAAACAGCTTAATTATACACTTACAGCTCTCCCAAAGTGATAATGCGCATAGAAATCTTCGTCACTGTTCGGCAACGGTCGTATTCCCCGAGCGTCGGAAGACGATATGTATATAGAGTGGTAAGTGCATTTTCTTTATGCATAATTTAGTAGAATTATGTGTTTTGTGCTAAAAGAGATAAATATTGATTTATCAGTAACGAAATTTGATTCAAAGTAAATAGCGAGGAAAACCATACGATTGAGAATATGCTACAATCTTTGTTGGATTGATTTACTTCGAAAATTTTATAGTACTGTAGTGGCCTCCTTTAAATATAAAATCTCTGCCTGTGTCAGACAGACAAGCAATTGTCAAATAAACTATTTAAATAAGATAATTAAAGTTGAAATTAAATTCACCTTTGAAAACAAAACCAAGAAGGTTGTGTAATAGCAGCTCTATATAATTCCACACAGAGAGAACACGTGCAGTCACCGCCAAAAAAACAAAAACAAAAAAACACTGCCCGAATTGTTTTCGATTGTGTACTCATGATATTGACTTCTATTTCTTTGGAACAAGGTGCAAAATGCAAGTGCAATGTTTAGTGCTCTTACGATTCAATGATTCGGGTGTTTCCGGGAATACGACAATTAGCGAAGATCTGCATGCGCATTATTAATTTGGGAGTACTGTACATAGGTAATACTTTAGGAATAAAGGTACAATGATTTAAAAAAATAATAACATATTAATTAAACTAAAAACTTACATCTTAAAACATAAATTACTATTAATAAAAATAAACCTAATTAATAAATAAAAATATAACTAAAAACTAAAATGAAGAAAAAACAAAATAAAAATTATTATAAATAAAAAAATTGCTCCAAATCGCTGCCAATGGGCAAGGTGCCAAGGATACTGGCAGCATTGCCACGTTGAATGGCAATACTGATCCTTTGGCCCAAATATTGCCCAGCCCTTTTGTCTCCCGAGGTGTTGACGAGCTGTTTTGACAACGCCTTGAAAATTTCTTATAAAATTTATTATATTGTTATGTATAAAAGTAAAAAAAGTATCATCACGACCGTTTCCCTTTCGGGGTGGTCAGAAACCACGCTTATAAATGAGCGGATTCACATTTAGCCAACTTTACTATAGGCCAATCATGACAAGTGGCAAGCTCGTCGATGTCGGATACAGTGCGCAGTCAAACCGTAATCTGCGTTGCGTTTAGTTATAACTAGTTTTTTTTAAGTATTCGATAAGATACACGGCGAATACGAATATTAGTAAAATAATTACTATTCGGCGGATACTAATATACTATAATATTGTGTTAATACTATAATATTAATATACTAAATACTAATACATACATATATACACTTAATAATATTGTGAGGAGCTTTTCAGGTAGTGTAGATGTACGAGTTTTTTAAACAAAGATCTGGTAGTTGCTTGTCTAAAAATTTTAAGTTTATTGAGAGAGTGCATGTTATTTATTATTGTTATTATTAATTACAGCCCCTAGAACACAGCGTCCTAGACCTCCACTGCTGGAGATGGGCCTTCCAGAACATATATCTGGAGAATTTGGCCCACACTCGTCACGCTGGCCAGACCGGTTGGCGAGGATCTAATGACAATTTCATTGATAGTTCCATAAATTTTATTTATTTATTTTATTTATTTATTAGGTACACACAACAGAAATGGATACAAAACATTTTTTAAATTTCAAATCTTTACAATACAGTTCCAATACCATCTCCAAAAGCATGTGCACACAGCATGCAATTATGAAACATTTACATATATTTAAAAATTAAAATAACAATACAATACCCGCAGTGAGCATAGTTCATAAGTATTAATTTAGTTTCAGTCTGCTCGCCGTCCACAGCAAATTACTCCTTCCCAAAGGCCAGAAATAATCCACTGTAGAAAGCGAACACCTAGTTAGAATAATTCATATTTTTTTTAGTTCCATAAATTCGAACACTGCAATTGTATTATCCATTATACCTGGCCAAGGTATACAGATGTAGTACTAACGTATCTAAAATATAATTGGTGCACTATTGTGGGAAATATTTTGGTGGCGGGTATAATTCTAATGGCTCCTACTGTATCGTTTCCTAATTGTTCTTATACTGCCTATCTCTGTTCTTTCTCTTCTTTATAATAATTAAGCAATAAATAATTTATTAACGATTCCACAAGTTGGTATTAGTGAAACCGGGACCGACGGCTTAACGTGCTTTCCGAGGCACGGGAACGGTGGTGTTGTAAATTTATGACAAGTGTACGTCATAAAATTTGATTTCTTATTGGTACATGCCGGGGGTTCGAACCGACCTTTGTAGGATTTTAAGGGAAGTGTTCTTACAATTATATATATAGTGTATTTATTAACCTTTCATTAATATCTTCAATGTTTTTTATTTTTTTAATTATTGTATTTAGAATTTAATTTAATTTTTAATTTAATTTGAAATTATGTAAATTATAGATTTAGTGTAATTGAGACCCCACAATACCGGCCTTCCTAGTGTGGGTCTCCAATAGAAAAACATGTACATAGGATTTTATTGGAAATAAACGATTACTATTATTATTATTATCATTATATAATCAAGCCACCACCGCGCCTATTATTATTATTAGTGTTGCCCAAACCAAAAATAGTCCATTTTTTTTCCATTGGTATCTGTTTAGTGTCTGTCTTTTTAGGATTCAAAAAGTATAGTATAGTATCACCACAACCCTTTCCCTACCAAGGTGGTCAGAAACCACGCTTATAAATAAGCGGATTCACATTTAGCCAACTTTACTATAGGCTAATCATGACAAGTGGCAAGCTCGTCGATGTCTCCAGCGTACCAAACTCGAGAAATATCACAAATAAATTAAATATTAATTAAATGTATTTATTTATATTAATAAATATTAATAGAACCAAAAAAAACTTTGTATTTTGTGCAATAAAGTTTATAAATAAATAATGTTTTGTTATTTCAAAAACTCATAACATCACAACTCAAGTCACGACTCAAGTCAAGTCGCACTCTTACAGCAACTCACTAACCTTAAATTTACAAACACTCTTGAATTTCATTGGTTCTCCTGTGAGGTACTCTCTCGGAGTGACTGCATTGGCGAAGATATCCAAAAGGAAGGCGCCGCTACACGGGGCGTGTACTCTGAACGACACCACGTTCCCTACCACCGACTGGGGAGTTAAAAATACATTACTATCACATTATTAATGTAAATAAAACTATAGGCGCATCATGACTCTTGCCGCGTTCATTTTAAGAAATGTTAGCATGAAAATCCCACTTTTTTTTTAGCACAAGTCGTTCAATCAAATGAAAATTCTAACATTTAATGCTAATTTCGTATGTCAGTACCGTGTTGAAAGGAGGGTTATTGATGTTACTTTTTGACAGATGTCATTATCATATAAAATGGTTTGTTTACTATTTTTATATACTTTATAGTTTTCTATTATGTTGGTTAAAAAGGTATTTTAAACGATTTTATGTAATAAATTCAAAGACCATAATAATATCATGTGTATTGGATGCCATGGTATGATGAAACATGAACGAAAATACTTGTCAAAAAGTAGCCTCACCGCTCGTTATATTTAAGAAATTAGTTAGATTAAATGTGGTATTTTTTAACAAAAACGACATTTCGCGCTGGTTTATGAAGTTGCTACGAGATGTTGTAAATGCTATAAAACGAACGCAGGGAAAGTGGCAAGCTCGTCGATTTACGAGTAAGTCAGTCTTGTTTCAAGCTGTGTTATTTTTATATACAACTGCCTCCGTGGTCTAGCGTTTAAGTCCGTGGATTTAGACTCGGAGGTACCGGGTTCGATACCTCAATTTAATTTAAATGTGATATTTCTCTCCTTTGGTACGCTGGAGACATCGACGAGCTCGCCACTTGTCATGATTGGCCTATAGTAAAGTTGGCTAAATGTGAATCCGCTTATTTATAAGCGTGGTTTCTGACCTCCCCGAAAGGAAAACGGTCGTGATGATACTTTACTTAAAAAAAATGTTCTAGCACGACGTGTGACCTTCCGCCCACCTGATGATAAGTGGCGCGCACGGTCCATAAATGTTAGCAACTGGAATCAGACACTCATGACTGACCCCTAACACTATGCCGGCTTGACTGGGCATTGGATGGACTTGAAGTATGTGCCATTTGCAATGATGTCAATTGCCAATTTTTACCTTCAAGGAGAACTAATATTTTAAGCTTGCCATAGTGATATTTATATAAAATAACACCGCCAGAATCAAGACATATTAAAAAAAAAATGCGATAATTATATTATTTTAAATAACTATTTATATCATGCCTGTAGAGTGTTATGTTAAAAGCAAAAAACTTGACTGGAAGTTTAGGTACTTAATAATGAAAAATCAAATTAAAAATAAATAATTTAAATGCAGTTATCAAGAATGATAAAGTCAATTCCAAAAAAAAAGTAAAGTAAACTATCATCACGACCGTTTCCCTTTCGGGGTGGTCAGAAACCACGCTTATAAATAAGCGGATTCACATTTAGCCAACTTTACTATAGGCCAAGTGGCAAGCTCGTCGATGTCTCCAGCGTACCAAACTCGAGAAATATCACAAATAAATTAAATGTATTTATTTACATTAATAAATATTTTTGTGTCCCGACCATGAATAGAACCCGGTACCTTCAAGTCTAAATCCACGGACTTAACCGCTAGACCACAAAGGCAGGCAGAAGGACAAAAAAAAATTCTTTGGGGCCAAGTAAAATATTTACAACAAGCTAGATAACGCCTTTGATAAAATGAGCCACCTTCTCTGCAATCGCAATATCAAACTTCCTACAAGATGTCGACTCGTCCGATGCCACATATTTTCCATACTCCTGTATGGTTAAACTTTTTAAACTTTCGCGCATATTCATAATAGTTTTTATAATTTTAACGGGTCTTTACGCGATTTACCTTAGAGACATATTTCTCCCAAGACGTTTCAGCCAAGTTGCATTGGCCGTGGTGGAAAGTATCCACCGATCGTCACTATTACCCTGGAATAGTACGTGAAGCGATCGAAATAAAGAAACACAAAAATTTCAATCGAGAGGGGGGTTATAAGCTATCTTCATCGTGGAATCCAGTAATCAATAGGTTTAAATAGGGAACAATCGCCCGGTGTCGCCAAGGATATTGTAAGTGTCGTGTGTCGTGATTTCTAAAATCTTTAAAAGTGATAAGTGGGTAGGTTTACATCTACCGCCCAGTATGTACGAGACTACACCGCATAGCTTCAGTCGACCCGTGACCACGGCCAATGCAACTTGGCTGAAACGTCGGGAGAAATATGTCTCTAAGGTAAATCGCGTAAAGACCCGTTAAAATTATAAAAACTCCTGTATGGTGTCGAATCATGGACCCTGACAAACACAATGTCGATGAAGTTAGAAGCTTTTGAAATATACAGGAGAATGTTGAAGATATCATAGAAGGACAGAGTAAGAAACGAAACTTTCTTGCACTACTGACAATGGTAAAGCGAAGGAAGTTGGAGTACTTGGGACACATCATGCGCAATAAATAGCTTGCTGCAGCCCGTCAGGCAAGGCAAGATACAAGGCTCTAGAAGACCGGGGAGAAGACGCACTTCCTGGCTCAAAAACCTCACCAGATCCTTGTTTCCAGCGGCCAACAAAATCAAAATCGCCTTAATGATAGCCGACCTCCGAAAGGAAGAAGAAAATATTTACCTGCATGACGAATCGTTTAAGACTGACTCCATCGAAGCCATCCCCCTCCGTATCGTAGAACTTGAGGTTGTAGTGGAAGATGAGCGAGCTCTGCATGTGTGCTGGCATGGCTATACGCATAGTCGCCGCACCTAAACAAACCGTCATTAATATTTAATGCAGTTCTTAAATACCAAGAATGTATAATTACCTGCAGCCCTAATCTGTTACTCAATCGCAAACGTTATATAATAAAATAAATAAATAAATATTTCCAGACAGTTCACACAGCGCCATCTAGTTTCCGTGGTAAGCTACGAGGCTTGTGTTACGGAAACTAGATGGTTGATAAACTACATATTATACTTTTTTTTTTTGTAAATATACATATAAACACCCAGACCGAGACAAATTATACAATGTACAACTTGCCCGATTACCCAGTGGGAATCGAACCCACGACCTCCCGAGTTCACGGCAACGTTTGTTACCACTAGACCACGGAGGCGGTCAAATGAAATCCGTTAATATTTTTTTTTATTACAGCCCCCTAGAAGAGATCGTCCTAGATCTCCACTGTTGGAGATGGGCCTTCCAGAACATATCTGGAGAATTTGGCCTATACTCGCCACGCTGGTCAGACGGGTTGGCGAGGATCAAATGTATTTTTTAATGACAATTTGGTATTAGTGGAACCGGGACCGACGGCTTAACGTGCTCTTCGAGGCACGGGAACGGTGGTGTTGTAAATCTATGACAAATGTACGTAAGAAGAAAATAAAACATAAATATAAATATCATGCTATTAAGGTTGATATTTGCACGGACGCTGTCAAGGTCGAGCGCTTATAGAGTTCAGAATTGAATAAAACTTCGTAATTATGACGATATAAATATCATGCTATTAAGGTTGATATTTGCACGGACGCTGTCAAGGTCGAGCGCTTATAGAGTTCAGAATTGAATAAAACTTCGTAATTATGACGCAATCTCTGACGTAAATAACGAAATCCACTAATAACGTTTGCGACTAAGTAACAGAATAGGAGCTGTATTCCATTACTTAAGCGCAAACGTTAGATTGTCAAAATAGTGAATTCTATTATTTACTACCACTTTTAGCCCGAGTGTTTCCGATCATAGCCGACCTTACGTCAAAATAACGTTTTCCATTATTTCAAATGTCACCCATGGGGTTGCAACTTCAAAATCATTGGGAAAACGTGAATTAAATACTTAAATTGACCGCCGATCATATATAATAAAGTTTTGATACAATTATATTAATTAAACTAAGATTATATATTGAAAATAAATACTAAAAGAAATATATATATATATATATATTTTAAATGAACGCATCGTAACGTTATTTTGCTGTCATCAGTATGCCTAGTGTGACAGTGAAGTTTCGTAAACGCAACTACAGTAGTAGAGTTTTTTTACTGAATTTTCGATGTTCATTGCCTGTTATTATAGCCAAACTTGCAATAACACGCAATGTAAAATAAAAAAACGTAACTACAACAGTTACGTTTTCCGAAACTTGCATGTTACATTAAGCACACTGTAGTGAAAACCTTTATACGAGAATAACAATTTTGATAGCGTTTTACACTGACAGTTCCGTTATTTAAGTGATTCCACTATACAACGTTGGCGCTTAAGTAACAGAATAGAATATAATCTTACCAGTGGAGTCTGTATACATGACAGCTTTAGTGTTAGGGTCACTGAAGTAGAGGCCATATCTAAAGAACAAGGAGCGGACGAAGGGCAACTCCTCGAAGTCGTGCAACGTGATGGGGGTTTTAAGAAGCTGCCAATCTGGTTGGAGGGGGAAGAACTCGTAAATAAACTCACGAGGATCTGTCAGGAAGTAGTGGTCGTCATATTCGTATCTGCAAACAAAAACACATAAATTAAAATAGGAATATTAGATAGTTTAGTTATTGCAATAAAATAGGTAATCTGGGCTAGAGGAATAAGAAACAGCTGAAAGTAAATTAGGATAACTCAATAATAAAGATCACCCGAAGGTGTGCGTCTTGATGATAGCACGCCACCCGTTCCTATCTTCGGCGGCATGCACAGCATCATGGATGCTAGTGTTGGTGGTGGAGAAAATTTGGTCGGACCAGCGAACCTGGTTTTTTTGTTACTGGCAAGAGATGCCAGTACAAAAAAATTTTCCAGGTGGATAGCTTAGTCGATATGTCTAGATGTTTTAAAATCGATACGTTAGTGCGATGCTCAGTCCTTAAGATCCTCAGCATTTTTCTCCAACACCACATCTCAAAAGCATGGATATGCTTTCGGTCTGCGCTCTTTATGGTCCATTTGAAGACAACCAGTAATCTAACGAGTCTGAATTTCGTTTTTATGGAAATCGTCCTATCCGTCCATATTTTGTGTAGCTGAGACATGGCGTTCTTGGCCATACCAATCTTCTAATTTGAGCACAATCCAGTACTACTGATGCTAGAACCCAAGTAAGTGAAGTTCTTTACTGTTTCCAGATTTAATGCACCGGTGAGTTCTAGCCTGTTGGATCGGGCTACCACAAATAGTTTTGTTTTGCTTCTGTCTAGTTCTAGACTGATGCGTTCCATCTTCTCAAAAACTAACTAAAGAAAATATCGACCATAAAGATTAACTATAAAAAACTAATTTTCAAAATAATGCTAATGAGAAAATCCAGCAATACAAATATAGTATATCACTTCATGAATAACAGAGTTGTAAATATGTGGAACAAAATACCAGAGAATACATATTAAAGTCCTCAACTGTAAACACTTTTAAAAACAAACTGGACAAGTGGCTAGTGACAATCGAAATAGACTTTGGTGATAATTGACAATTTAATAAACTTTACACCAGTGCTTGATATAGGCATATCAGCAATGCGCTGCTCGCCTATTAATCAATAATAATAATAATATATTAAAATTAATAATATTACAGCTTAATAATATTACAGCTTAATAATCAGCATGTATTAAGGCTAAACAATAACCTGGATAAAGTTATTAAAACTTACCTTAGACTATCGCTCTTCCCTCTATTACCAGGTTTAGGGGCATCTTTAGCATTGACCAGATGTCTAGCACCCCAGTTACATTGAACAAATCTCCAAGCCCCGGCCACATAGACTGCGTTCCAAGAGTTCCTGAAGCGATTATCTTCGAATCTAACGCCGGGTTGGTATCCAGCCGATTTGCTGTAGCCCTTTATAACTACGCAATGAAGACCAGCGTAACTATAATAAAATTATATAATATAAATAATATTGGTCTAAAAACTCTACCCTGAGGAACGCCTTTTCAGTTATTAAAATCCTTATTAAACGCTGTATAGCGAACTGTAGTTAACTTTACATCATAAAAAACAGTCTAGTGTTAAGTTTAAATGGTGTAGAATAATTTAAGACATGAAAACATATAGTTAAATAACGATACACAGTATTAAACGCATTGATATTATTGAAGAAATTTACATTCATACAAATTGCAAGTTTGATGACTTTGTTACTATTTAAGACATAATGAATCATGAAAAAATTAGCATCTATTATTATTCAGTACTATTTTAAAAAGCATATATTTAAATATATATATATATTTTCAATTAAATTGACTTTTCCCTTACCTTTGCCGGGGATTCGTCTACTAGTACTCTTTTAATTGAAAACTTTGACTAGAAAAAAATATAAATATGTTTTTACCTGCATAACCGTTTAAATAGTACATGGTAACTTTCTGTCCCGTGTTTGATTCCTCGTAGCAGTCCCAAAGGTGAGTCTCCTCGAAGGTTTTCATCAAAATGGATATTGTTAAGATTTTTCACGGTTATCCAGCGGAATATGGTCCTGGCCTTCTCTACGTCTGTCGCACAACGACCAACTAACTGTCTTACTAGATCTGTGAAGGTTTTTTGATCTTCTTGGGCCACCTGGAATTAATATGTTTAGAGGGATATAGCTTGAATTGAAGGCAGGTAAATTTACGATGTTAGTAGTGTACTACTAACGATTCTAAAGAATACTGTACAAAGTATGTTAGTCCCTGAGTTGAAATAAAAGTAAATTTTTTGATACCCAGACAGACAAATAAAAAAAAAAGTGGTGGCAAGTATACTGCAAGTGTTCTTGGCACTTATTTTTAAGGCTTTGTTACGTCTTTTACATATAATAAATATACTATTAATTTTGAAAAATCTGAGTCCTAGAATTATTCACTGATAGTTTTAGGATACTATTAAACGTGAAAGCTCAGAGAAAACAATACAATTATTTTTAAAAATTCTAGTTCAGGTTGAGCTACGAAATATTGCAAATGCTGGTTAAAAACTCCAATTTTTTTATTTGACTTTTAGCTAATTGTAATAAATACATGTGGCAAGCTTATCAATGTCTCTAGCTTACCAGAACCGAGAAATGTCATAAATAAATAATAATAATAATAAAATATTTTTTACTGCATCTTCAACCAGTGTTTTATTTATTTGCTTGTGATAAATCAGTCTTGGTCTGTCAAAGCCTCTTTAACTCACAACTTTCGCATTATACAAGTATCTGGTTCGTAAATCTTTCGTCACTCATTCTTTCAACATGCCCAAACTATCGGAGAATGACTTCAATTTATCAGTGAAGCAATTTTAAATGATAGAAAATGTTCAATACTTACGGAAATAGCAATTTTATCTACATCCGAGAACTCCACAGGGTCTGTGTAGATTTGGAACTTTGATATCAAGGGTGGATGAGGGGCTGGAGCTCTTGAGGGGTATGGTGGTGCTTCTTCATTGTCGATGTACAGTGACGAGGCAGCCATATACTCCGACCTTCGTTCCTGAATCAGTTCCATCATCTCATGACTCTGCTTCTCAACTAAGGCGGCTGTTGCTGCTCTGAAATGGACAAGTTATTTTTAAGCTATTGCATAGCTTTTATTGCGGGCTTTGAGCACGGCGACCGAATCAACAAATTCCGTAACGAAAATAAATCTAACACCCCCCACTCCGACCGGCACAGCGGTGCGGCGTTGAAAGCCGTGCATCGTCTAACGTCGTCAGTTCGGCAGACTTCGGCACGGTGTTTGTGTGCGTGCGACTAGACGTATGCGTGTAGACTAGCTTCTAACTGCTCATAACTGATTCTATCTCTTTTAGACACAATGCTAGGTGAGATAGCGTGCTTTTTGGCCGCGTCCACGAGTAATATAAAAAACTTGAATTAATATCAAAGGAAAAAAAATACTGCATAAATAAACTAAATAAATAATTTAAATTGCATAAGTTGATAAAAAATGCTATGCAATAGCTTTATTTTTTTACTAAAACTGTTAAAGAATCGGAGCAACTAGGTACTATTATTATATATTCATGACATTGCCAGTAACGACTAAAGAGCGAAAATGTTTTGTGCTTATACGCTTTGCATCCATCTCTCTCATTCCAACATTTTCAAAGACTTTTGAGAAATTTGATCAAGTAGCTTTCTAGAAAATAAAATTTCTGTTATTTTAGACATATTTTTACATTCAAATATTTCAAAAATTAGGCAAAGAACAATAGCAAAAATATTTATAACGATTTTTCTCTATTTTACTAAAGCAAATCTATGATTAACCTTCATATGAGTCCGTAATTTTATTTAAAATGTGTGCGTGCGGGTAGAAGGATGCGAACTCTAATGATATGCATTTTCAAGTTTCAAGTCAATATTTTATTATGTACCGGGTACCCCCTAGCTTAATCGCTATTTGAACCTTAAATAACTATTTTAGCACCTCGTAGTATTTTAATAGTATTAACATTATACTAATAAACATTGATTTTATCAGCGTAAAATGTATCTATTAACAAACAATTTTCAATTAAATTGATTTTATTTTTTCTAAGTGCACCTATAGTTGTTACGTCTATAAACGGTTTGTACTTCCTCTGGAATTAAAGGTGTTAGTTATATATATTTTAAGTGTTAATTCATCATCATCAACAGTCTGTATCTCTTCAGATATTGGCCTCCCCCAACGCTCACCATTTCACACGATCTCATTTCACCCTTATCCAGGGACCTTTTTCACGTCATCCGTCTATTTGGCTGCCCCACTCTGCGTCTTCCTTCTTCAGAACCCGTCTACTCTAACGATCATCGGTTCTGTCATCACAGAAATGTCCATTGCTACTTCAGCTTACTAACTTTGGTTCTTTGACGGATGGGCATTTAGAACTTTATCCATGAGAGAAATACCGAGCATAGCTCTTTGTAAAGCTCACTGACCAGACCCACTATCTGTGTCCACGTCTCTGCTCCGTGTGACAATACAGGAAAAACGCATTGGTTGAAAACTTTCTCGTCTGATAAAATGTGGCGCAATATTTCTACTAACCTTTCATGTTCCAACATTTTCCTTGTTAAACTTTCCTTCTTCTTGTCTCTTCTTAGCGTCATATTCTTCTCCAGATCATCTCTTTCTTGCTGATGTCTCAGAGTCAGTGCACCGATCTCAGAATCTGGCCGTCTCTTCTTTACCTGCATTTCTTGTTGAAATCTGTTCGTCAAACGTTCTAACTCCCTTTCCCATTCATCCTGTAATGAAAATATAATTTGTTAGGCAATTTAGACGCGAGTCAGAACCATGTGTAAGAACGCTTTTTGTTCAATACAAAAAAAAAAAAAAACTTTTTTTGGATGTAAGCTTGAGCCCACCTGAGGGTAAGTGGGGAGCGAGATCCATGAATGTTAGCAACTGGAATCAGACACTCATGACTGACATCAGTCCCTAACACTATGTCGGCTTGACTGGACATGACGGCAATTCGAGCCTGATCCCGAAATGTGTGGATCCACTTTACTGGGTTTATCCGCACGAACGGTGGATACTTCCCCGCCCCAGCAGACTGAACAAATTACCACTATCAGTCTGCCTACCACCTATTACAACTTCTTGGCCCGGAACTAATAGTTCACATTATTACAGCCCCTAGCACAGAGTACTTCCACTTTTAGAGATGGGGCTTTCAAAATATATTTCTGAAGAATTTGGCTTTGTCTAAGAGAAGAAAGAACCCTTTCCTGAAAATCCTCCTTTTCTTATAATACCTACCTACATGTATAAATAACTAAATAAACTAAAAAACATATGTAAATAATAATATTGTGTAAATATTTGCATTTATTATTGTGTTTTGATATTATAATATACATATATAAAGGTATATAAGTAGTTATATTATATTATTAAATTATTCTATAATTATATAAAATAGACTAAAAAAACTAATTATAAATAAAACTAAACTAAAAATACCTATGAAATTAAAACTATTCTACAAAATAAACTAAGGGCTTACCACCAGGAAGGGTACCTAAAACGCTCGCCGCATCTCGTTGAATTATAATAATGTGAATCATCACGACCGTTTCCCTTTCGGGGTGGTCAGAAACCACGCTTATAAATAAGCGGATTCACATTTAGCCAACTCTACTATAGGCCAATCATGACAAGTGGCAAGCTCGTCGATGAGTACTATATACTAAATAATAATTACATAAATTTGGAGGATCTTACATCTGTTGATATGGAATGCTCTCCTAGCCAGCCTGGGCATTTCTATAACCTAGAGTCCTTCAAGCGAAGTGTGAAATAGTAATAGGGACTGATGTCGGTCGTCTGAGGCTAGCGTCAGTTGCTCCCATACTTGGACTCCGCGTATCGCGAGCGACGTCACATGTCATATTCAGTTTAAAAAAAAAACGCTTTATGCCCAGGCCGTAATTAATTACTGAGAACGAAACGCGGATAAGTCACAACAGACCATATAGGAACCACGATATGGTCACGCGTTCATATTTAATTGCTGAGAGATCCTTAAATGGTATAATATGGCTCGCAGTGAAGGAGAAAATTGAACCGTCCTGTCACATTTCCTTAACACACTAAGTGGGTCTTGGACTGTGAATCAATTTGAGGAAATTATGTAACTTCCTAAGTTCTAAATAATATTATGATCTCACAGAAGAAATGATCAGGAACGGCTTTACGCAGTGGAAGTTGGTGCGAGAGGAGTTCCAGCAACATCTTTGCATCACTTACTGAAAGAATTGGGCCTAAGCACCTGCTGACCTAGACCTCTGCAGGAGATACATTTATGAAACGAGCTTCCAAGACGGCATTAACGGAATCATACAGTATTTGGTTGAGTAGCGAGGGGAGTAGAATGGTGGATGGTGAGCGTATTATCGCGCAATAAAAACAAAAAAGGGAGGCCTCCTTTTCTTAAACCAGTCGATCGCAAGCCCGAGACACCATTCTTCTCATCTCTTACCCACACACGATGGACCCGGCACCCGCACGGTGAATCCATGGAATGCTTAGAAATTTGTCTTCTCTTCTAACTTCTAAGCATCCTCCCCCCACCAACACTTACTCCATATATCACTATTGTTGCCCAACGCATGACTAAGACCAAGATTGGCCAAGTCTTCTTTTGGCACTTCCAATCTTGGCATGGTATTGCACAAGAGTCTCGCAAGATTCTTGCAAGAATATATACATACATATCTTCACGCCAAATCCCTTGCAGGGTAGGCAGAGACCATTGAGCGCCACTTGACACGATCACGACATCTCTCGATTCTTCGACACTCATCAACCTCTTCATATTTGATGGCTATTTAATGCACCTTCAGTTATTGTTTTATTTATTTGATCGTGATAGGTAAGTCTTGGTCTGCCAGGGCCTCTTTTACTTTCGCATTATATATCTGGTTCGTCAATCTCTCTTCACTCATTCTTTCAACATGTCCGAACCATCGGAGCATGCCTTTCCTTATTTTTGTCCCTGTGCTTTCTTTAATACCTATTGCATATTTCGTCATTTCGTTGATACGTATCTATGTATTTATAGTCCAACCCAACAAAGAGCACAACGCCACAACCCCGCCTTCGTGACACTGGCTCGCCTACAGCGGAGGTCGGGACGTCACCATCATCAGCCTCATTATTAATTTTAAGCAACACATTGTAGTACAATGTGAAATTGTCAACCTCGGATGCTTTGTAAAAAACATAAATAAATATTTTTTATTTTATTTTAATGCCTTAATTTACAGTCCGTTTAAAGTAACCTATCATTATGACCGTAATCCATTGCGGTCCTTTATACTAAGTCAGTATCTTAACTAAGTCTATTACAACAACAGTTTAGTTATGTTTTTTTTTTTTTTTTTTTTTTTTTTTTTTTTTTATACTAGCACGACATGTGACCCTGCCCCCACCTGATGGTAAGTGGCGCGCAGGGTCCATGAATGTTAGCAACTGGAATCAGACCCTTATGTCCAAAATCAGTCCCTAACACTATGCCGGCTTGACTAGATGCCTTTTCACACTTCGCTTGAAGGACTCCAGGTTATAGGAAAGTGGAAACACAGAGGCTGGAAAAGCATTCCACATCTTTATTGTGCGACAGATGTATGAGTCACCAAATTTATAGGTACGCGAAGGGATAGTGACTACGGTATGTGGGTGCATATTCTGACCTGTGCGTGTGGTTCGGTTGCGGAATGGAGAGGAAGGAATTAGGTTATAGAGCTCTTCAGAGCACTCACCATAGTATAGCCGGTAGAACACGCTCAGAGAAGCTACATCTCGGCGAAGCTGCAGGGATTCGAGAGTTCCAGATATAGTGGCATCGTATGTAGTTATTAAGACTTATGTTATGTTAGTTTTATTTAATTTAATTTAAATTTATTTATTTATTTATTACAACTTTATTGCTGAATATATACAAGGGGCGGACTTAATGTCGCTAGACATTCTCTGACAGCCAACCTTAGGGACACTGTAGAACATTAAAGAAGTAAGGTAGGTGCAATTAGAGAAATATGATTACGTAATAAATATGCAATATTATCTAAATCATACATAATAAGTAAAAAAATATGACCAGTTTTAACAAAAATGACTGAGCAAGACGAATACCAAGACTAGGGTTAGTTTGATTGGGTAACACTATTTATCACGCACTCGAGCACAATAATGAGATCAACTATTGGAGTGTCATTGTTAGCAGTATTATACCTGTATTTCATCCCTTATTCTTCTGTTTTCTTCCTCGCGATGTCTCGAAAATTTCCTATACAAGTCATCTTCTTCCTGTCTATGTTTCATCTCCAGCTTCGTCTGTTCATCTCGATCCTGCAAAAGAAATAAAACAGAATCACGACTTGGGTTACTGACATCAGTCCCTAACACTATGTCGGCTTGACTGGTCATGACGGCAATTCAAACCTGATCCCAAAACGTGTAATTATACTTTGGGTTTACCGGCACGAACGGTGGATACTTCCCCACACCGGAAGACTGGGCAAATTATCACTAGTCCGCCTACCACCTATTTGTTGTTCTCGTTGAATGTATGTGCCATTTACAATGATGTCAAATGCCAATTCAAGGAGAACTAATAATGTAAGCTTGCCATGTTGATATTAGTAAAAGATTTATTCGAAGTAGGTACTTAGACACAAAAATATTAAAATAAAATTGATTAAAAAACTAATTAAAACTAAAACTAAAAATACATATGAAATTAAAACTATTCTACAAAATAAACTAAGGGCTTACCACCAGGGAGGGTACCTAAAACGCTCGCTGCATTTCCTTCTTGAATTATAATCGACATATTCTATTTTAGGTAGTTATGGCATTCGGGATCGCCACACTCTTGGAAAATTCGTTTACCCAGCTCTTTTATGAATTTGTGGGTATTAAGAGAATATACCCCCATTGTTTCAACCCCAAATGCCACAAAGTTATAATTTTGTTTAATGCTATTGTATTTGATATTTATATTAAAATAACACCAAATTCAAATTGATTAAAAGGTGTTAGTAACAATAATAAATATCTCTGGTCTGCACACTAGGACATCCTGTCATGTGAGGACTAGCTTTAGTAGGAGTGATTTTTAGTATTAATTATTACACAACAAAAACATATTGGAAGTAGTAATACAAACCGAATACGCAAAAAAAAAAAAAAAAAAAACACTGCCTGTAACAATACTTACTAAAAATTAAATAATAATAAATAGCATCTTTTATTATTTAATAGACTTGTACTTTACTTAACTAAAACTAAATCATTTATTCGAAGTAATATAGTATAAAAGAAATATTAAATAATGTAAAAGAAAACATAACATTAAATAACTGCCTCCGTGGTCTAGCTGTTAAGTCCGTAGATTAAGACTCGGAGGTACCGGGTTCGATTCCTGGTCGGGACACAATAATATTTTTAATGTAAATAAATACATTTAATTAATATTGGCCTATAGTAAAGTTGGCTAAATGTGAATCCGCTTATTTATAAGCGTGGTTTCTGACCACCCCGAAAGGGAAACGGTCTTGATGATACTCTACTTTAAGTTGTAATATTGTTCACATTACTCATGTGTTATCGTATCGATACATTTGTAGATTATTGTTGATATGTTCTGCCAAAACGATATGATTTGTTATGAATGAGAATAGTTAGTAATAAAAATTAACTCGGCAGAAGCGTCGATAAGCCGGCATCTAATGAGGACCGTGACCGGTTCAGGTGAATTGCCGCTGTTTCACTTTCTATAGTGACGCGCGCGACCTCTTAGCTCGCACTGTTTTTTAACAGCACTCGCTGAACAAGTTCATTAGACAAAAAAATACGACTGGCAGTTTAAATGACTCCCTAGACTTAACCGCTAGACCATAGCATAGCATAGGTAATAAATTTAATATTTTTGGTAAAGTTACATTTTATATAAAAACATATAAGGAAACTTTATTCGAAGTTAATTATAGTACATTAAATATAAATTAAAAGCTACCTAAATAATTAAATTAAAAATAAACTAAAGTATAAATAAAAAATGTCCTCTAGAGACGTCCCATCCGAGATAGTCCCAAGGAGACTGGCAACAATTCCCCTCTGTATACATACATATCTTCACGCCAGATCCCTTACGGGGTAGGCAGAGACAATTGAGCGCCACTTGACACGATCACGACATACCTCTTTCGCTTCATCGACATTCATCAACCTCTTCATACATGCCCTTTTGTTACGTTTGCGTCAGCCGCTTTGACAACTCCTTGGTCCCCATGGGCCCATCGTCTCGACCCCAAACGGCGCAAATTCGTAACCGATACCAAGGTTGGCGTATTTGCGCAATTTGAGATTCTCCGCAGAAAACGCCGCACTTCCAGCGCCTGACGAGGTCGCCTGGATGTGAGATGGAGCTAATGTATGTACACACGTCGCATCCCACACCAGAGACCAGCCAAGTTTCCACGGCCCAACAGTCATTCCGTCGGGTCTCTTGCCATCGCTCCGCACAATCCCAGATGGTTCTAAGATTGCGGGTACCCCAGCAGTGACAAGAGCCCTTCGGATGATGTCGTTAAGAGCCGCGTGACGAGAAAACATATAATTTAATAGTTATTTTTTATTTCCTGTAAAATAGTCTTAAGCCATTCAATTATTATTCAAAAGAATTAGGTCGTTTGGGGTCGAGACGATGGGCCCATGGGGACACTCAGCCAAGCGTCTGACCAAGGAGTTGTCCAAACGGCTAACGGAAAAGTCTGGAGACAGGAAAGCTGGCAATTATTTCTGCCAACGTATTAGCTTAGCTATACAGAGGGAAAATGTTCCAGTCTTCTTGGGTCTATCCCTGAAGGGTCGTCTCTAGAGGACATTTTTTACTTATAGTTTATTTTTTATTAGGTTTAGTTTACTCGTACATTTATTTTAATTTTTACTTTTAGCAAGTTTTAATTAATAATAAAACTTTGTTTTATATTTTAAAGAATTAAACTATTCAATTTCAATTATTATTCAATGCCACTTTATGACAATTTAAATGGCGGATAAGTTCTCATTCAATCGAATTTTATGCCATTATGCGTACAGTTAGTATTATGCAAAGACAGAGCCACGGTGAATGGCTGTGACCGATAATAAATGCTAATATTACATCAGTATTTGTCGCCGACTTGACAATGAACACCCATTATCATTCCATACATAATGATGCGGGCCACATGTCGACTGTCGACTCGCTCTAACCCAAATTATATTATTTATCAACGCTGTTGCTGGACGAATACCTACTGTAGATAACTCGAATCAGTTACGCTGGCGTACCGCCGCGGCCGGTCGTTTCCTTGCACCCGATTATATCGCATTCCATAACAAAATGATTAAAGCATTTCGCAACATTCGACGGCTCAACGTGCAGGGCCTCCAATACCACTCGCAAGTACCCACTATAGGCAGCGAGCCTAACAAAAATGACCCGTATTATCAAGAAAATAGGACCAAAATGGATGAGCTCGTTGCAGAGTTAAGACAAAAAACAAACGACACAATCCGAGGCGGACCCGAAGAGGCGTTGAAACGGCATACCGCGAGGGGAAAACTACTTGTGCGAGAAAGGATCAACCGGTTGGTGGATGAGGGAAGCGACGTGCTGGAATTGAGCACCCTTGCCGCTAACGAAATGTACAAAAGTCAGGTGCCTAGCGCTGGAATCGTCACGGCAGTAGGGAAAGTGCACGGAAAAGATTGCATGATAGTAGCTAACGATGCCACGGTTAAAGGAGGCACTTATTTTCCGATGACGGTTAAAAAACATTTACGAGCGCAACAGATCGCGTTAGAGTGTCGGCTGCCTTGTATCTACCTTGTCGACAGCGGCGGTGCACACTTGCCCGACCAGGCAGACGTGTTTCCCGACCGAGAACACTTCGGCCGCATATTTTACAACCAAGCCAATATGTCTTCTGAAGGCATTCCACAAATCTCAGTAGTAATGGGATCTTGTACCGCCGGCGGGGCTTACATTCCAAGCATGTCGGATGAGAGTATTATAGTCAAGAAGCAAGGTACTATATTCTTAGCCGGTCCGCCGTTAGTTAAAGCCGCGACTGGTGAATCGGTTTCTGCAGAAGACTTAGGAGGTGCTGATTTGCATTGTCGTAAATCTGGTGTGACAGATCATTACGCAATTGACGATGAACACGCTTTGCACTTGGCTAGGAATGTTGTTGCTAATTTAAACTGGAATAATGATCAAAGAGCTCGAAATTATGAGCTTAGAATTGAAGAACCTCTATTGGATATTGATGATCTGCATGGAATTGTTGGTGCTAATATACAGAGACCTTTTGACATTCGCGAGGTTATTGCTAGAATAGTAGACGGAAGCAAATTCCACGAATTTAAAGAGCATTATGGAGAAACTTTAGTATGCGGCTTTGCTACCCTTTATGGTCACTCTATCGGTATTATTGGAAACAATGGTGTCTTACATTCCGAAAGTGCGTTGAAAGGAGCTCATTTTATTCAACTTTGTGCAGCTAGAAAGATTCCTTTATTATTTTTGCAGAATATAACCGGGTTTATGGTTGGAAGAGAAGCTGAAGCTGGGGGTATAGCTAAGAATGGTGCTAAGATGGTTACAGCTGTTAGTTGCTACAAAGGTCCAAAGATTACTGTCTTAGTTGGTGGTAGTTTTGGTGCTGGCAACTACGGGATGTGTGGCAGAGCGTATTCTCCCTCGTTCTTATACATGTGGCCTAATGCGAGGATTTCTGTTATGGGAGGTCCTCAAGCTGCGACGGTTTTGTCTCTGGTGGCGAAGGATAAAGCTGAACGGGAAGGGAGGGAATGGACTGATGCTGATGAGAAGAAGGTTCGCGCACCGCTTGAAGCTTTGTTTGAGAAAGAAGGTAGACCCTATTATAGTACAGCAAGGCTCTGGGATGATGGAGTCCTAGCTCCGAAAGACACAAGAAGAGTCCTTGGTTTGAGTCTCTCAGCAGCACTAAACGCGCCATTCCGAGAAAGCAAATTCGGTATTTTCCGTATGTAATAGTGTAACAAATTTCATTTATTTAAGGCTCGGTCCCATTCAAGTTAAACTCGTAAAAATAAACGTTGTTGCAAAAATTAAAGTTTTGACTATTCGTATCATAACGGATGGGACTGAGTCTTAAGGTTAAGATGTATGAAGGAATTTTTGTAATTGTAACGATGATGTAATTGAAAAGAAATATAAATAATTGTAAAGAACAAAACAAGCACAAGTATTAAGTCGCCAAAAAGTTTGATAAGCACCTAACTACACCATTGCAATAAGTTTATATATTTTATTAGCTACATTTAAAATGGACATATTAAAAACAAGACCGGCTCAAATCTTGTCAACAATGGGTACCGACTATTAATAATAAAATAAAAAAGGTATTTATTTTCTCCCACTAAGCTTAAAATTAGTAACAATATTTTTAAAACATTTGTGTAGGAGACTGGAGGCAAAACTTAGTCTGTGTTAAAGCACTCCAGGTTTCTCTGACTCAGACTTAATAATAAATACATCTATAGTGTAATGTAGTGTAGTGTATATATAATTACGTGTATATATTATTTTATTTAATATAGAATATATATATTGTATTTTACTTATTATTATAATATTTTTGATTATATTTTATAATATATTTATTTATTTATATCTTGTATATTTATTTTATAAGTATTTAATCACTATATTCTTTATTCGAAGGAATTAAGGTACAATTAATTTAAAAAAATAATAATAAACTAAAAACTTGCATTTTAAAACATAAATGACTATTAATAATAATAAACCTAATTAATAAATATGGGCCCATGGGGACCGTCAGCGAGGCGCTTGGCCAAGGAGTTGTCAAAGCGGCTGACAGAAAGGTCTGGAGACAGGAAGGCTGGCAATTATTTCTGCCAACGTATTAGCCTCGCTATACAGAGGGGAAATGTTGCCAGTCTCCTTGGGACTATCTCGGATGGGACGTCTCTAGAGGACATTTTTTATTTATAGTTTAGTTTATTTTTAATTTTATTATTTAGGTAGCTTTTATATTGTAATTCTTTTATACTGGTTGTATATTACTTCGAATAAATCCCGTTTATTAATAAATAAAAATACAACTAAAAACTAAAATGAAGAAAAAACTAAATATTTTCTTTTTATTTGCCACGTTGAATGGCAATGCTGATCCTTTGGCCCAAATATTGCCCAGCCCTTTTGTCTCCCGAGGTGTTGACGAGCTGTTTTGACAACGCCTTGAAAATTTCGTCTGCACTTGGTCCCCACGGCCCGAGATAAGTATTTAATTTATTAAAGTCGCTATATATATATATAAACTAATTTTAATGGTGTAGTTAGGCGGTCATCATACTTTTTGGCGACTAACACTTGGGTTTGTTTTATTCTTTATTGTTTTTATTTATTTATTTACAATTTTTTATCAAAGGTATTGCGTCGACACTGATGTTAGGTCTGGTCCACAAGTTTAAGGTCGCTCAGCGAGCTATGGAGAGAGCTATGCTCGGTATTTCTCTAAAAGATAAAGTCAGAAACGTTGACATCCGTCAGAGAACCAATATACCGGCATAGTAAAGTAAAGTATCATCACGACCGTTTTCCCTTTCGGGGTGGTCAGAAACCACGCTTATAAATAAGCGGATTCACATTTAGCCAACTTTACTATAGGCCAATCATAACAAGTGGCAAGCTCGTCGATACCGAAATAGCTTTCAAAATTAGCAATCAAAAGTGGCAATGGCCATTTTTGCCATTTTTGTCATTTTACAGGGGAGAGAAAATACTGTTTTTATAACTGAATTTAAATATGCCTCGGTGTTCTAGCGGTTAAGTCCGTGGATTTAGACTCGTAGGTACCGGGTTCGATTCCTGGTCGGGACACAATAATATTTATTAATGTACCTAAATAAATACACTTTTTTGTACAGTTTGGCATCGACGAGCTTGCCACTTGTCATGATTGGCCTATAGTAAAGTTGGCTAAATGTGAATCCGCTTATTTATAAGCGTGGTTTCTGACCACCCCGAAAGGGAAACGGTCGTGATGATGATACTAAAGTGGCAATGGGCTGGACACATATGCCGCAGAACCGATGAACGATGGAGTAGACGGGTTCTGGAGTCGAGACCCCCCGCCAGATGGAGAGATGACCTGAGGAAGGTCGCTGGCAGGGGATGGATAAGGGTGGCAGAAGATCGTGTGAAGTAACGAGCTTTGGAGAGGCCTACAACCAGCAGTGGAGAGCCACCAAAAAAAAAGTAACTTATTATTAATTATTTCAGCTTATGAAACTTTTTTTGCCAGGATGCGTTATGTCAAAATTTAAATAAACGAATGGAAAGAGTAGAGGTGTGTGATATTAGTAAACTGGTTGAGATTTGTATAGATAATAAATTGTTTTGAACGAAATTATCTTATCTCTGGTTGTAACTAGCTATTTCTGTTAAAAAAACATATTTTTGAATGATGTTGCTTCTTTTATAAATGTCGAATTTATTCGCAAATATACGAGACAACAGGTTTGATAAGTACCCAATAATGTTTTAAGAAGGTTTTGCACTCCTCTCGCTTGCACAATCCAATATTTTAAAAGATGTATCAGGTCTTAGTGTACTTTTGAGAAATTTTATAAACTAAATGTGAATAAAATTACGGACATTTTGGAGATATATTAAATAAATAATAATAATAATTAAGAATAATAAAAAATAAAAAAAATGCTAAAATTCTATCTAAACGCTTTTCAAATGACCCTCCCGGACCAGAGTAATCTGAAAAGGTGGAGAAAAGCTACGGAAAAGAACTGAACATTGTGTGGTGCTGCCATAGGAACTGCTAGACACACACTTGTAGGGTGCGTTACTCCTCTAGAAAAGGGCTATTACTCACGCCGACATGACAAAGTCCTTGGTGTTATCCGTGAAGTAAGTCTTTCTATTGCAAGAGCCAGAAACTGACTATAAATAAAAGTTTGACCACATTTGTAAAGGAAGGGCAAAGCACGAAAACTAAATGCAACCCCATCTCGATCCTTGGGCCGCATCAGACTGGAAAATTCTCATGGATACATTTGAACATCATTATAGGATCCCAGATGAACTAGCTGTAAAATGATAAAAATACCGACCAAAATTAGACCATGTTAGTCATACTTCTGTTTAAATCCTTATCCAAATAAATGATATTGTTTTCAAGACTTTTTTTTTTTAAATATTATTTAAGGTCGCTATTATCAACATGGTCATAAGCGACCGCCTAATAACACATGAATTCTACAATAGGTTTAAATATTTTAAAACATATTACCCGTAATTAGGAAGCTGAACACATCCTGATAATGTTTTTTAGTGTTGGAGGTAAATTGAAGCGAGATCTGTCATTATCGTAAGCGCTGCAATCTATTAGGAGGTGACTAACAGACACCTCAGAAGTACATCTATCGCATTTATTCTTTGGATTTTTTGTTATAAGATTTTCAAGACTGTTTCAATTCATGTCGATCACTTTTTGAATTGTTTAAATCCGCTACTCCATTCAATAGGTATTACGAAATTAATAAGACATAGAAATAGAAAAAATAATAATTTAAATAAAAGAAATTATATAAGACGTTAAAATCTAAATATGACATGCCTATCGGGTACCTGAAGGTTTTTTTTGTCGACGACACAACATTACACGGGCAACGCCGGGTCAAACAGCTAGTTTTCATTCGACCGCCTCCGTGGTCTAGTGGTAACAAACGTTGCGGTGAACTCGGGAGGTCGTGGGTTCGATTCCCACCGGGGGCAAGTTGTATATCGTATAATTTGTCTCGGTCTGGGTGTTTATATGTATAATATGTATATATTTACAAAAAAAATATGTAGTATATAGTTTATATATAATATGTAGTTTATCAACCATCTAGTTTCCGTAACCAAGCCTCGTAGCTTACCACGGTGGCTCGGTGGTGTTGTAAATCTATGACAAATGTACGTAAGAAAAGTGTATTTCTCATTGGTACATGCCGGATGGATTTGAACCGACCTTTGTAGGATTTAAGGAACGCGTTCTTACAACCGAGCCACCACCGCGCCTAGTCGCAAGTATTAAATAAAATTAAAATAAATAATACTATTGGGTATTTATTATTATTTAACATTTATTAGGATTAAGTAAGTTAATAAATATAATATTTTAAAAAACATTTTCTTGTTTTATTGTAAAATATTAAAATATTCACGACCGTTTCCCTATTGGAGTAGTCAGAAATTACGCTTATAAAGAAGCAGATTCACATTTAGCCAACTTTACTATAGGCCAATTATAACAAGCTCGTCGACGTCGAAATTTGAAAAATACCACATATAAATTAAATAATTATTACATTTATTTATTTACATTAATAAATATTATTGTATATCAGGAATCAAACCCGGTATCTCCGAGTCTAAATTCACGGACTTTACGTTTTTAAAAAAGCGAATTCACATTTCGCCAACTTTACTATAGGCCATCATAACAAGTGGCAAGCTCGTACGTTCCTAGCGTACCTAGGGATTACAGTTCCGCAAAATGGGATACCTCAATTTCGCGGAATCCCGATCCACCTATTGGCCAGCGAGGACCTCTAAACGCGAATCCGCGCATCTTGCATTTTTTTTTAAAGTTGGCATCATAGGTTAGATTTAGATAGATATACTCTTTTTTTATACTAGCACGACATGTGACCCTGCGCCCACCTGATCGTAGTGGCGCGCATGGTCTATAAATGTTAGCAACTGGAATCAGACACTTATGTCCGACATCAGTCCCTAACACTATGCCGGCTTGACTAGATGCCTTTTCACACTTCGCTTGAAGGACTCCAGGTCATAGGAAATTGGAAACACAGAGGCTGGAAGAGCATTCCACATCTTTATTGTGCGACAGATGTATGAGTCACCAAATTTATGGGTACGCGAAGGGATGGTGACTACGGTATGTGGGTGCGTATTCTGACCTGTGCGTGTGGTTAGTGTAGAAAGACTGGATAAGCATAAAACAATTTTTATTTATTATAGCGTGTTTCACTGACAAATTGATAATAATGGTTGGATCGTAACAGGTAATCCATATGTATGTATGTTAGTCATAACATTACTGCTATAAGCAAGTAAAACTAACTAACTTAGAAACTACTTCAATAGGATAGTGGCTGTAAAGAGGCCGTATCAGCTTACGTTCTAAATAGAATGTAAATAAGTAACATAATAATCCTTTAAGTGAAGTGTAATAAAGCATTGTCAAGCCGGCATAGTGTTAAGGACTAATGTGTGACGTCATTGTCTGATTTCAGTTGCTAACAATCCTGAAACTTGCGCGCTGCTGTCCATTAGGGGAGCGTAAGGTCACATCACGTTATGTATTGTTAGTCAAAAGTGGTGTTGTTTTGTTTAATAATGTGCTACAATGTGAATAATTATAGAAAACGATAAATTGGACTTTAAATATGGGGCACAAGTTGCAGTTTAATTTTTGCGGTTTTTCCGCGCTGTGACATCCCATATTATACCCGACGTGTTTGGGCTATAATGCCGCGAGTAACTCCAAGAAAAGCATCAAATTCTGCAACATCTGGAATTTCATGATAACCTCATTAACTCATAAGAAAGAAAGATATATTACGTCAGACTTGGCTGTATGGGCTAGACCCTTTGCCTTCCCAAACCTCATTCAACATCCATCGGGAGATGAGAACACAAAAAAACATCTTCTGCGTCATATGTCATGGTCAGTAAAAAAAAGTATTTAAAAAAATGCCCAGGCGTATTATATAAATCAACGCTTGTAACGTAAATAGTGGAAATTATACGCTTTCTTGGCAACTGCGCCGGCGCATCTATCAGGAGGATTTTTTTACATGTAAAATTCTTGCAAAGAAAACCCATCTTATCGCAGATCTTGGTTTTCGAAGACAATCTACAATTACATGAGTTAATTGCTTAAAGTATTGGCGATACATCACCGGCTAGACCAGTGGTTCTCAATATGTATAAAAAATATATTTTACTATATTAACTTAACACTTTTTTTAAATACTAGCACGACATGTGATCTTGCACCCACCTGATGGTAAGTAACGCGCAAGGTCCATAAATGTTAGCAACTGGAATCGGACTAGACATGACGGCAATTCGAGCCTGATCCCGAAACGTGTGGATACACTTTACTAAGTTTATCGGCACGAACGGTGGATACTTCCCCGTCCCGGCAAACTGGGAAAATTACCACCATTTTCAACGGTGGAGTTCTAGGATTCAATCTAGGGGCTGTGATATTGTAGTAAGATTTCACATCCGATAGGTGCTTTTCACCTATATAACAATCGTTATATTTTGGTATGTCAGTTAACAAATTTTAATATAATAACAATAATACTATGAATCGTAGACAAAGGCGCATTAGGAACACAATACAGCAGAAGGGATAAGACCACAAAACTATACAACTATGTAAATGAATTTTCCGTCAAAGGCTTGGCAATAAATTTGAAAAGGCTATAAAAATAATTATTTTGGAAAAAGAGTTTTAATTTGGTTTTAAATTTACTTGGTTGTAATCTAGTTATAATGCTTAAACGTTTTTCTCAACCGGGTTTGCCTTAAATATATTTAATTTTTGTTTCTTAGGTTATACTTGCTATTTTTGGAAGGTCATTAGCTTTAGCATGAACCTCCTGTAAGCAACTATATACATACAGAGACGTGACTGTCACAATCTTGGCTTCAACAAAATAATTTCGTACGTTCTGGCTTTTAAAATAACAATATTCTAATTGATTGTTTGTTGAGAACCACTGGTCCAATAGCTTGTTAGTTTTTTGCACTCAACCTAATTGTTAGGTATAGAGGTATTCAAGTCATACATCCCGCAATTTCTCGTTATAGATTCTAACGCATAATTATTTCTTTAAATTGAAATGTATTAGCATTGGGATAGGACAACGCATTTCCTCGCCAATCCGTCTGGCTAGAGACATATAAAGAAATAAAAAATCTTTATTTGTATAAATGTTAGTCTAATTTACAGGTCTTATAGTAAACTAACTTAACGTAACAACATTTGCCAAGTATATTGGCGAGCAAATATATCAAACATTAATAATTTTTTTTTAAACTTTTAAATAAAATATGTCCAAAATCTTACATCTAGGTATTCATACAATATTGTCAGCTTAAACTTTAGGTATTACAATTGTCAAAATATTTTTTTAAATTATAAAACATATTTTGTTTTAACCAAATTGTTAATTGATTTTTAATTTTGATTTTTAAATACATTTTTTCCCAACGATTTTAATTGAGAAACGAGTGTAGGCCAAATTCTCCAGATATATGTTCTGGAACGCCCATCTCCAGCAGTGGAGGTCTAGGACGCTGTGTTCTAAGGCTGTAATGAATGAAAAAAAAAGCCTTTCCTCGACTGTACGAATTTTCACTTTATTCGTACACGTGACATGGCGCGTGAAGATATTTATTTATTTTTTATTTATTTATTTATTAAGGAAAACTATTGAAATTTAATTCACAAGTATAGATACAAAAATAGAAACAGAAAGTCATTTACAAGTTTTCACTAGTAGTGTTAGAATAATACATATTATGAACGACGAAAGCATCTACAAACTATCACTTCATGCAATAAACTAATAACTGTACAATAACAATAACTATTATCGTTTAAAGAACATTAACTTAAACGCATTTCTCACTGCCATCACCTTGTCATGAAAGATATCAACATCAGTTTCATCAATGAATGCATTAAGAGTATTACAGGCTCTAATTAAAAATGTATTTTGTCTGTATCCCTCGAGAGCCGCCTCAATTCTGTTAATGTAAAAAAAATTAAACTCCATTCCAATTGAAGTACTATGATGCCTAAATTTTATTTACACAGTGTATTGTACTTTTTTTTTTATACTAGCACGACATGTGACCTTTGGCCCACCTGATGGCAAGTGGCGCGCAAGGTCCATGAATTTTAGTAACTAAAGTCAGACACTCATAACTGCCATCAGTCCCTAACACTATGCCGGCTTGACTAGATGCTTTTTCACACTTCGCTTGAAGGACTCCAAGTTATAGGAAAGTGGAAACACAGAGGCTGGAAGAGCATTCCATTCCACTTTCTTTATCCCATTTTTTGTATGTATGTAAAGAGAGATTGACGAACCAGATATATGTATAATGCGAGCAGACCAAGACGAATAAATATAGTAAATAAATACATTTAAAATATTTAATTTATTTGTGATATTTCTCGAGTTTGGTACGCTGGAGACATCGACGAGCTTGCCACTTGTCATGATTGACCTATAGTAAAGTTGGCTAAATGTGAATCCGCTTATTTATAAGCGTGGTTTCTGACCACCCCGAAAGGGAAACGGTCGTGATGATACTTTACTTTACAGACCAAGACACAATTATCACGATAAAATAAACAAAACAATAGGTGCATGAAAAAGCCATCGAAACAAAAAGGCCTGTATTTATGAAGAAGTTGATGAATGTCAATGAAGCGAAAGAGGTATGTCGTGATCGTGATAAGTGTACCTATGCCTTCTTTTATACCTATTGCGTATTTCATAATTACGTATACGGTCTGTCAAAGTGACGCCGCATATCCGACGCAAAAACCGCATTTCTACTGCATTAACTCTACTCTCATGCGTATTCTGACATATCCACGTCTCGCTTCCATACATAAGTATATTGTGTATGGCGAGTCGAGCTTTGACTTTGATATTTCGAATGGGGATCAGCGACACCATTAACACTATTTCCCTCGTTCACTCTTTCTTCAACATCCCTATCATACTTCCCATCCGCAGAGAAATAACTGCACAGATATATAATTACATTTACTTGTTCTAGAGTTTCATCATCAATCTTTATCGTCACGGTTGTCATCCTTCTTCTTTCAAACAAAAAGAGGTTGCAAGGTAAGTCCTAATGTACCTTGACTTTGACAGTTCTATTCGTCGAGCGTAGTAACGCGGTGAGGCAAAAGTCAAAGTCAAAATATCTTTATTCACGTAAACCTATTACAGGCATTTATGAAACGTCATTAATTTAATTCTTTTGAATGATTCTACTCCTGCTAGTAGAAGACTAAGCAGCAAAGTGGTCCAATAAGTAAGCTGTTAGCAGAAAACCAGCAGCTTAGCAAATTCCAGTGACCTGTTAATGTTTAATCTGACTGAGAAAGGAATCTGCAAGGAAAACTCAGCTATATCAGATTTACAAAATAAAACATACAGAATTGCACCACAACGATTAATTAATAAGCTTTTAAATTTAGTTATCAGTACCTATGACATTACAATACCTGATAAGTAGAATATCGCTGCTGGCATCCATTGATGTATAGCACGTGGCAGCAATTGTTCATAACAAGTCTTTGGTAATTGCGCTTTCTCTGAATGACAAGAAACGAACGAAGGAAGCTGTCGTGACATAATCTCTAATCGTAATGCAGATAATGGCTCAATCTTTAATAATCTTAATTCGGCTTCCGATTGCTTGATTGAGTTTGAAGCGTGAAATTGATTTGATATAGTTCGGCATTTCTCCTTGGGCAAGCGGTTAACATCATAGATTTAGACGAGGAGGTACATAATTCATCATTATGGCCCCCTGTAACAGTGTAATAGACTTGAAGGTCTTCTTCTTAGTCGCTACACTCTTGGCAGAGTGGTTGTGGTCGTCACTTGAGTGTCAGTGGCACGCTTAACAAGCCGTGGCCACTCGTCTAGAACTGCAGCCTTCCTGGAGTGGATGTACGAGTATGTGTGTGCATGTAGGGGGTGATCCATTGCTGCTGTAACCATCTCGTCGGAGACCTACCACGCATCCTCTTGCCATCGACTTTTCCCTGAACTACAAGGCGCTCAATGGATGTATCTCCACGCTGCGACATGTGTCCAAAGAAAGTGAGAATGCGTGATTTTACGATTGAGGAAAGGCGCTGTCCTATCTCTAGTTCCTTGGACTTGGGGGTAGTGTTGCCCAAAACAAGAACAAGACTTGGTCAGTCATGGTCTTGCGCAAGAGTCTCGTAAAACTTTTGCTCTGCCTCAAAATATACCGCGTGGTTAAGCCGATATATGTATATTTATTCTTATGTATCTATATATTTATTATAGTATTTCATTTCCCTTCCGCTCCTACCTCTTAACTCCTTTGCCCAACGCCAGTTGGCATCGTAGTCGCTCAACCGCCGCGCTTGGACGTGTCCGCAAACCTACCACGCTCCGCTCCGTTAAAAACGTTAAATCACGCAAAATCACGCTGCGAATTCTCCAAGTGCAGTGCTCTAATAATTACCACGCAATAAACAATAATCACTCTGAAATCAGTGGAGAAATAATATAGTGAACCAGCCGAAGGACGCCAGGAGGAAGCCTTGATCGCCGCATCTACTGGTTAGTGGGTTTCCTCTCCTAATCTGACTATTCTCCACCACCGCGTGTAATTGTCAAAAAAGCAAATATTTTTTAGGCTTCAGGTGTCATTAGTAGAACCTCTATTTGAGATAAAAAAGGTGACATTTCTTAAAAGATAAAAATCATTATCCGTAAAACAAAACACTACTGCATGGTGAATACGGCTGCGTCTAAAAATCTCGACATCCATCGTGATAAATACCTAAAGGTGTTATTATTAATACATAGAAATAGAGAGAGAAAGAATTATGTAAGTCAACGTTCGCGCGATCGTCGACCTCTCGCTACCTACTTGATTAGGCTCAGTATGAGTTGCGATATTTTTAGGAAAACTTCTCTGCACTGTAACTTATTTTTTTATTACTATATAATTAAAATTAAAAATACGTAGTTGATTATTTTTATTCCAGATTATAGTATTAAAATATTTGTTCTTTAACAAATTCCACGCAGAATATTTATTTCTAATTGTACCCTGTAAGACTTTATTGTATGTCCGCAAACTACTATCTGGTGTGATTTTCTTGTTTAGAATAATTAAAGATTAATATCCGAAAAACCAAACAATACTACACTACTGTATGGTATGCCGTCATGCCCAGTCAAGCCGGCATAGTGTTATAGACATAGTTTATGGACGTTACACGCCACTTACCATCAGGTGGACGCAGGGTCACATGTCGTGCTAGTATATAAAATATATTAAGAAAATTAAATCTGCTATAGCTCTTATCCTTGCAGATTCCTTTCTCAGTCAAATTAAATATTAACAGGTCATTGGAATCTGCTAAGCTGCTGGTCTTCTGCTAACAGTTTACTATATGGATCACTTTGCTACTTAGTCTTCCACGAGCAGGAGTAGGATCATTAAAAAAATAAAAAATAATTACGTGTCACAAATACCTGTGATAGGTATTTTGACTTGTATTGACTCGACTATGCGAGTATTATGATGTGATGTTACAATACACCAATATGAGTATGCCTCGCTCACTGCTTATGGTCAATTGAAATGTGTGTTAAAAGGTCATTGACCTGTAAGTGTTTTTGAGGCCGAAAAAACTTTTTACAATGCAAATAAAACGTTGTATGTATTTCTTTAGTCAAGTGGGAATGCGAACTGACATAATTTCACGTGACTATGGTGAGTGGTCTGAAGAGCTCTATAACCTTATTGCTTCCTCTGCTTCCGCAACCGAACCACACGCTCAGGCTTAGAATATGCACCCACATACTGTAGTCACCATCTCTACGCGTACGTATAAATTTAGGGACACACATATTTCACATGATAAAGATGTGTAAAGAAAGAAAGAAAGAAAGAAAAATATTTTATTTGTAACATTATAAAACGCAAAAAAAAAAGTTTATTTATTTATTTATATATATTACACAAATAAATAATAAACAATCATAATAAATGCATATTTATGAATGACACAATAACGTAGCATATATATATATATATATACACATAAATGTATACATATACACACATACATACAAACGAATAGAACAAATCACATAAAAAATAATTAACTATAAAATTTTAAGTAGATATGCTGCTACAGTAGCAGTTGAGATGCCAACAAATACATTTTATATTTGTTCGGAACGAACATTTTTTATCCAGAAAAACCAGGCAACACCTTTTTTCGTCTGGTCACTCTCTCTCTCTTGTCATTTCTCGACCGACGTATCTCGTTTAACTAAATTGGAAAAAATAAAGATTTTTGTATAAAATACAAAGTTGTTTTCTTGTGTCGAACCTGCAAGAGCTCTCCCCGACACAAGAAAATTGGTGCCGAAACCCAAATAGTATTGTTCGCGGATTCGCGAAGTTTTTGTGAAAAACACGTGCCGGCGCGGCGCGACGGCAGCGTGGCGACTCTTCGTGACGACTCTTCTGGCCGGAACGTGGAGGCAAGGTGCAATAGAATCCGTGAGCAATTCAATTCAACCTATTCGATATGGAAAAAGCAGATGACGCTAGAAAAATTGCTGCGAAAATATCGCAATGTAAAAGTGCGATAACAAAAGCGGGTACATTTTTACGAGAACAGGAGGCGCAGCCTTTATTGGATACTGATGCAATACACACCAGACTTGAACAACTGCAAAGTGTACTAGATACTTATTTAACGTGCAAGTTAGAATTGCAATTGGCAAAGGACAAGTGTGAGGAGTCAGACTTCAACGAAGATGACGTCAGTGATAGGTGCTTGAGCACAATTTCTAGATTCAAGAAGCTGTTAAGAAACAAGCCTGTCGAAGCCAGCAAAAGCCACGTCAAGCTACCGGACATCGAGATACCTGTGTTTGACGGAGCCGAGATGACAAAGTTCCAGCCCTTCTTTGACTTGTTTAATGCGGTCATACACAATGATGAGCGACTTGGTGATATACAAAAACTCTTTTATCTTAGAAAATATTGTAAGGGGGAAGCGTTAGCATTAATAGAGTGCCTACCTTTGAGCAATAGTTCCTACAAGCAGGCCAGAGAGCTGCTAACTAATCGTTATGACAATAGGTGCCTATTAGTTATTAATCATGTGCATAGTATAATAGACTATCCCTCAACAGCCAAGGGGACTTCTGCCAGCCTGAGGAGTCTGGTATCTCATTCCCGACAACAAATAGCAGCATTAAAGAATTTGGGGCAACCAACAGATCATTGGGACATGATAATCTTACCTATTTTGCTTCGAAAAATTGACACATTTAGCTGCCGAGCGTTCCATACAGACAGAGAAACCACCAACCTGCCAACACTAGAGGACTTCTTCAAATTTATAGAAAAGAGGGCCTGCAGCTTCGAAGAGAGCAACAAAAGTGAAGGTAAAATATCATTTTTAAAAGTTAATAATACTAATTATTTTAAACCAAGTAACAGTAAAGTTGTCAACGTAATAAATCCAGTCAAACAGTCAATTTGCAAATTTTGTGACAATTCAGAACACAAACTGTTTAGTTGCCCAATGTTTGGGTCAAGTTCGGATGCCGACAAAATCAATTTTATTACAGCCAACAGCCTTTGCAAAATATGTTTAAACAAACATAGCCAAAAGTGCAAATTTCACTTTAAATGTTCAGTTTGCAAGAGCAAAGAACACAACACTCTCTTGCATACTGACAATGAAGGTTTGAGGGCCAATAACAATTCAATTACATTACAGAATAATAGTATTTGTAGTACAGCTGTGCTGCTACCAACATTAAAGGCTAAAATTGTAAAACAAGATAGCACTCATGTGCTAGCAAGATGCTTGTTAGACAGCGGAAGTCAAACTTCATTTATTACCTCCGAGCTTGTCCAAACATTAAACCTTAAACCATTTAATCATAATTTAATGGTAACAGCCCTTGGCAATGTACAAAAGTCTATATCCAAGGCTGTCAATATTAATTTAACTTCCTTGCTGAACAATTATACTTGTAGCATAACTTGTTTTGTCATTGACGAAATAACTACACAATTACCTCAGCAAAGATTTAATTTACAAAACTTAAAAATACCTAGGTATGTTCAATTAGCTGACCAAGATTTTAACAAACCAGGAAATATTTCATTACTATTGTCAGCTGATTTTGTTTTCAAAATTATATTACCGGATATAATATCATTAGATGGCAGTCAATTAAGATTACTAAATACTCAGTTTGGTTATGTTGTGTCCGGTGAGATGATTTTCAATGCTGGTTGTTATAACAGCCAGGTGTCCTTGCATGTGAATACAATCAATAATATTGACAATATTTTACAGAGATTTTGGGAAACAGAGTTTATCTCCGACACTACTGAAAATGTTACACAAAATTATTCTGACATCTGTGAAACAAATTTTAAAAATTCCATGCTACTGCTAAATAATAAATTCCAGGTTTCTCTGCCCTTATCAGTTCCTGTCGAAGAAATCAATTTGGGCAACACCTTTGGCATTTCGTTGCGAAGGCTGATGCATCTACAAAATAGGTTTGAGAAAGATAACAATTTAAAATTACAGTATAATAGCTTCATCAACGACTACATTAATTTGGGTCATGCAAAAATTCTTGAAATAAATCATTATAAATCATTAGGCATCACACCATACTTCTTGGCTCACCATCCTGTCATCAGGAACGATAAAAAGACAACTAGGCTTAGAGTAGTTTTTGATGGTAACACCAAGGCTTGTGGCAATAATAATAGTCTCAATGAGGTTTTATTATGTGGGCCAAACATTCAGAAGGACTTGTTTGACATCTTAATCTTGTTTCGTTGTCACAAGTATGTCATGTTATGTGACATAAAGCACATGTACAGATGCATAAACATCAGCTCCTCGCAGAAATTCCTACAAAATATATTATGGAAAGATATATACAGTGGTGATCTTAAAATTTTACAGCTGCAGACGGTCACATATGGCCTTAAAAGTTCAAGTTTCCTCGCAACGCGCTGCCTGCTGGAACTTGCTGACAGATTTGGAGATGAGTATCCCCTGGCGGCCAAGGTGATCCGGAACAGCATGTATGTAGATGATGCCTTATTTGGAACTGATACTATTAAAAATGGACTGGAGGTAAGAGAACAACTCATTAATTTACTAAATAAGGGAGGTTTTAGCTTGCACAAATGGGCATCGAATCACCCATCCTTGCTGGTTGATATACCTCTGGATAAACAACATTTTGATGACAAACAATTGTCTGATAATGAACTACATATGAAAGCACTAGGCTTATCATACAATATTAAATTTGATAAATTTATTATTAGCTGTCCTAAAAGGCACATCAAAACATGGAACAAACGAAACATTCTAAGTTTCATTGGATCATTTTATGACCCTCTTGGTCTGGCAGGCCCCTTGATTACAAAGGCAAAAGAATTCATGCAAAAATTATGGTTGGCTAAATTACAGTGGGACTGTCCTGTACCGGAATTGTTGCTCAAAGGCTGGTTACACTTTTATAATGGTTTAATAAATATGCCTATTATTTGTGTTGATAGATATATGAAAATTTCAAATTCATCTTATGTACAAATGTTTGGTTTTTGTGATGCATCTGCAATAGCTTATGGCTGTTGCATATACATCAGAATTAATAATAATAATAATATTACCACAACGCTACTTTGTTCCAAGTCTAGAGTAGCACCAATTAAAAACCAATTAACTATTCCTAAGTTGGAATTGAGTAGCGCTTTGTTGCTGGCTAAGCTATATTCAAGGGTCAAGTCTGTGTTACTTGAATTTAATATTAAGTCAATTCATTTGTACTCTGACTCACAAATAGTATTATGTTGGATAAAAAATGGTAGTAATAAATTGTCTCCCTACATATCTAATCGCACAAATCAAATCAAGTTATTGACTGTTGAGTGTCAATGGCATCATATAGAAGGATCTGTGAATCCAGCTGATATAATATCACGGGGCTGTGAACCCGCAGAACTCAAAAATAGCCTTTTATGGTGGAATGGCCCGCCTACATTAGCTTCAGTTAATTTTAATCAAAATGACACCTTGTCATTTCATTGTAACCACACTTCGTGTGGCATGGCTCAAATTGATATTTGTTTAACAACAAAGGCAGTGCTGCCAGATTATATTGTTAAATTTTCAAGCTTAATAAAATTACAGAAAGTTGTGGCATGGCTCTTGCGCTTCATTAATAATTGTAAAATGAAAATTATTACTAATAAAAATCTCAATAAAAGCTTATCTGCGTTGGAGTTAAAATCAGCTATGCACCTAATAATTTATAAGGTCCAAATGTTCTACTTTTCCGAAGAAATTACTTGTATTAAAAATAATAAAATTATAAAAACAAATCTTAAAATGTTACATCCATTCATTGATAGTAACAATTTATTGAGAGTGAGTGGAAGATTAAAAAATGCAAACATTCCCTACTCACAGAAGTACCCAATCATCTTACCTGCAAAATGTCATTTGACAAAAATAATTATTACAAATGAACATTTATCCTTAATGCATTCTGGTTTTAAACTAACGCATAGTAGCCTGTCACAAAAATATTGGATTGTTAATGCTAACCGTGAAATTAAAAGTGTAATAAATAAGTGCGTAAAATGTTATCGCTTTAGAGCTGCTACAGCACAACAACTCATGGGATCCTTACCCTTTGATCGAGTCAATGAGGCCCACCCATTTATTAAGGTTGGAATAGATTATTGTGGACCATTTCAAATTAAGCAGTCCACATTACGGCGCTCTTTCACCAGCAAGGGGTATGTTGTTGTATTTGTGTGCTTCGTGGTCAAGGCTGTACACTTGGAACTCGTGTCAGATATGACGACTAACACGTTTTTAGCTGCTCTTAATAGATTTGTGGCAAGACGTGGTTTACCACAAAAAATTTACTGTGACAACGCAAAAACATTCAAGGGTGCCAACAATCGACTTAACGAGCTATATAAATTAGTAAATTCCCAAGCTCATCAAAACTCAACAATGAATTACGCTACATCAAAGGGAATCGAGTTTAACTTTATACCGGCCTACTCACCAACATTCGGCGGTCTTTGGGAAGCTGCCGTCAAGAGTACAAAATATCATTTTAAAAGAGTGGTTGGCGATGTACCACTTACTTATGAACAATTCACTACAATAATAACCCAAATAGAAGGAATACTGAACTCTCGACCTATTACTGAGTTAGTTAAAGATACTGAAAGTTTGGAAGTGCTTACACCTGCACATTTTTTGATTGGACGATCAATGAACATGGTTCCAGAAGACGATCTTACGCTGGTACCAACCAGCAGGCTGCGCTTCTGGCGGCGATGCGCACAGGTACAACAACACTTCTGGAACATCTGGCATAAACAATATCTCAATCAGCTAACCGTGCGAACTAAATGGAATAAAACTGCACCCAATATTGAAAAAGGTAACCTTGTACTTATTAAGGATCTCAACTGCTCGCCATTGCAATGGCCATTAGCTAGAGTCACGAGGGTGCTTCCTGGCGCTGATCAAAGGGTGAGGGTCGCAGAGGTTAAAACTGCTTCGGGTATTAAACGCCGAGCAGTGAACAAACTCATTTTGTTGCCTGTCAACATTTAATGATCTATTAACAAATTCCTTTTGTTAACAAATAATAAGAATTTTGTAAATGAAACACATGCTGTTTGTGTATATTTATAATTAAGTAAATTATAAGACTAGCATGCACACATTTTTTGTAAATTAGTTTTAGGTTGATACATATATGATTGTTTTAGGTGTACTTTCATTTAGATTTAAATTTAAAATTAAATCATCTTACACTACAACTTATGACATAATAGATTACATTGTAAAAACCTCATTTTCAGTTTTGTTATTTCCAATCCTTGCCCCTTTCAGTTTAGATTCGTATATTTTAAGCGATATGTAGCAAACAAATTTTACAAAGTATACGGATTTGGGCTGAGGGGGGCGGGATACTATTGTGGCAATGACTTTCAGTCTAATATTGAATAATTGAACTGAAAGTGAGGCAAATAATTTGCAGTTTAATCTATCTGCCCTCGGCAGTGTGTTCGGAACGAACATTTTTTATCCAGAAAAACCAGGCAACACCTTTTTTCGTCTGGTCACTCTCTCTCTCTTGTCATTTCTCGACCGACGTATCTCGTTTAACTAAATTGGAAAAAATAAAGATTTTTGTATAAAATACAAAGTTGTTTTCTTGTGTCGAACCTGCAAGAGCTCTCCCCGACAATATTTATTTTTAAAGCCGACTGTACGTCGTGCAGAGGTGGAGGCAAGTTGTTCCAAATCTTTGTAGCAGCATACCTAAAACTCCCACGGAACGCGGAAGTCTTACACCGGGGAAGACATAGTAGCTGATGTGTGGAATGCTTTCAGCCGTTGTGTTTCCACTTTTCTATAACCTGGAGTCCTTCAAGCGAAGTGTGAAAAAGCATGATGTCAGTCATCAATTGGGCGCAGATTCACATGTTGTGCTAGTATAAAAAAAAGAAGATAATCAAATTAAACGACCCGTGTTTATCTGACCAAACATGCCTTGTGTTCTCGTTTTTAGGCCGCGGCCATCATAATTGTTGAGAGAGCAAATTGTACAACAAATATATTTCAATGTAGTAAAGATTAATGTATCTGGTTGCTGTCGGTGTAAATGGATATTTAATATTTAAAAATGTGTATATTAAATAATAAACCAGATTGCAACATTACGTTGTTTGTCTCATTTCCTACACGTTGCCCAAGACACCTTTGCGTGCTACCTCTTCTAGGTACGATCTTGTGAGCCTGCTCGATCGAACGTGTATCCACCACCTTGAATCCCTACCCGACCTCTGTTAGGATCCATCACGTTGGTCAAGACACCTAGCCGCCTGCCTCCTCTAGGCACAGTCGCGTGAGCCTGCGCGCCTGGACGTGAATACCATCTTCCCCAATCCCTCGCTGCCTTAGGGTATCACACCGGCAGTGAGATTCCTATCTTTACACTACCACTATAATTTATATATTGTTAGGTTTATATATTTCGCTCAGAGCTTGGACTTAGGTGTTAGGCCCTCTGCATTTAGCGTCCACGCTCTGACTGAGCTGTTAAAATGACGATGGAACCTTGAGATTGTTAGCCGCTCTGGCTAAGTTTTATTGTCCTCACTTATCATGCGCGTACTTTGTTTTTAGATGTTATAATTTTATGGGTCAACAATTTTAAATAGACTATCGCTAACAAAAATAAGTTAAAATAAGTATAACGATAAAGCAAGGTTAGAATGCTTGACCCTGACATTATGTTAAGATTGTAGACACAAAGTTAATTGCTAAAACCTGGTTAAATTTTTAGACATTTTATATAATGAGATTCTTGATGTGCTGTCTGAAGCAGCTGTGCAGTGCTATGATGGTGGTACGTCGCGAAAGGGGGGGCGTATAATTGGATGGAATAACCATGTGCGTAGTGCGCACGAGGAGGCCAGGCTTAGGTATGACACTTGGGTATTGCATAATAACCCTACTTCTGGAAGAGTGTGGGAAGATATGCGAAGAGCCAAAAGAGTGTTTAAGAGCAGATTGAGATGATGTCAAAACCATCAAGATCAGGTTAAGATGGACATTATTACTTCCCACAGAGCATCCAAGAATTTTGGTGAGTTCTGGAAGGCTACCAACAAGCTTAATGCTAAGCCTGGCCTACCTGTAAGCGTCGCCAGCTGTAGTGCTCCTCAAGACATAGCGAGTTTGTTTAGGGAACAGTTTAGGGTGTCGTCGCCCCTCGGGTCATCGCAGTCTAATATGATCAGTGCTGAGTCTTGTCGTGCTGGGGAATTGACTCGGTTTTCTGCTAAACTTGTCATGATTGGCCTATAGTAAAGTTGTCTAAATGTGAATACGCCTATTAATAAGCGTGGTTTCTGACCACCCCGAAAGGGAAACGGTCGTGATGACACTTTACTTCTATTTATTTACAAATATCCGCAGTATCATTTATTTAAAAGCTAAGACGCTATAAAAGTAACATTTGAAATTTCAATAAAAGCCAGCATCTCCAAGTCTAGGACCTCTAGGGGCTGTAATGATGATGAAACGGCTGTCGAATAAAATCTGGCTATAAGACGTGTGCCACTTCGTTTGTTTAATCAATATATGAAAATTCGAACGCAACGTGCGGTTTACTGACCAACTGAATCAATATTCATAGCAAACTTAGCACAGAAAGCGTAACCAAATGACAACATAAGACTAGCATATAGGCCAGGGGTGGCCAACCTAACGATCGCGACTATTAGTCAAAAAATATAAATACGTAGAACAGACTCCGCAACGTAATCACCCGCAAGGTAATCACCAACTGCTGCACGCATCATCATCAGCCTGTATCTCTCCACTGCTGGATCTAGGCCTCCCCCGAGGCTCGCAACTTAACGCAATCTTTCGCTACCCTCATCCAACTCCCACCAGCGACCTTCTTTAGGTCATCTGTCCATCGTGCGGGGGGTCGTCCCACTCTGCGTTTTCCCGTACGTGGTCTCCACTCTAGAACCCGTTTGCCCCATCGTTCGTCGGTTCTTCGGCAGATGTGTCCGGCCCATTGCCACTTCAGCTTGCTAATTTTAAAAGCTATGTCAGTAACTTTCGTTCTCTGACGAATATCAACGTTTCGAATTCTATCCATTAGAGATATGCCAAGCATAGCTGCACGCATCATCTTGTATTATTTCTGGGCATTGGTTTCCAACGAGAAATATACAAATTTGAACAAATGTGTTGAACAACTGCATTCGTGTTTTGGTTCAACATATTTCTAGTCAGCATTTTCCTACAAAAATAAACACCGTTCTCGCTTGACAGAAGCTCATACATTGGATTCTTTAAGGTTGGTAGTCCAGGGGAAAGTCGATGGCAAGAGGATGCGTGGAGGTTGTCCCCTACATGGGTGCACCAGAAAAGCTGCGGTCCGACAGAAGTGGCGACGGCTTGTTAAGCGTGCCACTAGCACTCAAATGGCAACCACGAACACTGCCAAGAGTGTAGCGACTAAGGCCGCGTTCGTTTTATAGCACTTCCAACATTTCGTAGCAACTTTATAAACCAGCGTAAAATGTCGTTTTTGTTAAGAAATACCACTTTTTTAACAATGCTAACATTTCTTTAAAAAAACAAGCGGTGAGGCTACTTTTTGACAAGTATGACAAGTAACAAATAATAACAAATCAATTGACAATGTATTTTGGTCTTTGAATTTATTACATTAAAAAAGTAAAAGTAAAGTATCATCACGACCGTTTCCCTTTCGGGGTGGTCAGAAACCACGCTTATAAGCGGATTCACATTTAGCCAACTTTACTATAGGTCAATCATGACAAGTGGCAAGCTCGTCGATGCGTACCAAACTCGAAAAAATATCACAAATAAATTAAATAATAATTAAATGTATTTATTTACATTGATAAATATATTTGTGTCCCGACCAGGAATCGAACCCGGTACCTCCGAGTCTAAATCCACGGACTTAACCGCTAGACCACGGAGGCAGTTCGCTTAAAATCGTTTAAAATACATTTTAAACAAATATAATATAAACTATAAAGTATACAACAATGTAAACAAGCCATTTCTTATGTTAAATGACATCTGTCAAAATGTAACATCAATAACCCTCCTTTCAACACGGTACTGACATACGAAATTAGCATCAAATGTTAGAATTTTCATTAAACGAACGACTTGTGTTAAAAAAATGTTATTTTAATGCTAACATTTTTAAACGAACGCGGCCTAGGAAGAACAGGCCGGGGCTTGAACGATCTTACAACTTAGCTACCACCGCATTCACATTAAACTTTCTGGTGGCCGTTGCTGAATTTCCACGGTAGCCGTCGTCATATCGTAGCGTTATTATAGCGCACGTTTCGATTAAAATGTATACGTACTCGATCGATACGATAACGCGATCCACTTTGCCCTAATGCAATATAAAAAAAACCTTTTTGGTTTTATCGCATTTTGTCGCCCACAATGCCCTAAACTTTAAAAACATGACGTCATCGTTATATCCACGGAAATGACCTTATTTGTATCATGGTCATGTATTTTAAAGACGGAACTCATAATAATACGACTGACCTCTTCGAGTCTTAGATGAAAGAAAGAGACAGCTATATATTTGACAGCTTTAATTCAATAATCCCGATCAACATTAGGTATAGTTTTGTTGGAATGCTATTCTACAAGTGGTTAATTCACAAGTCAATTGTAACGTTTTAACTGGCATAACTAAATCTGAAAATACAAATTTCTTTGCAATCGTCGCAATGTCGCGCTAGTATAAAATGCGTAATAATTGGCCATTCTCAGAATACATTAGCAAGACTCGAGTTATCAAAAGAATCAATGAGGTCAAAAACGTCTTTAAAATATGTTTTGTAAAATCCGCCGCACTCCCCGCGCTTGACGATGTCGCCTGGATGTGTGATGGGGCTAATGTGTCTACATCGCATCCCACACCAGGGACCTGCCAAGTTTCCAAGGCCATGCCGTCGGGTCTCTTGCCATCGCTCCGCGCAATCCCAGAGGGTTCTAGGATCGCGGGTACTGACAATAGTACTTCGTATGATGTCATTGAGAGCAGCGTGACGAGGTATGCGGCCAGCACTTCCAGCGCAAGAAAGCCCGTGGTGTCCGAGATGTTCCACGTGCTCTCCACACCGACACTGTCCGGACGGTCCGGGCTCCAAGAATTAAATAATGGAATTTTATTTTTAAAATTTTATTTCCTAACAAACCGTTATACAGTTGCAAGCAAATATTCCTCATACAAGCAAGTTATGAGTTGCATAACGTTAAATGTTTTACGATTTACGCATCGCTTATTCTTCCTATATCATGATAATGGTCACAGTACTGTGAGTTTATTCTAACATAAAGCTACGTATCAAAGGTTCGATTAGACGCTTCAAATGAGACGTGTTTCAAACTCACCCGGCATGTACCAATGAGAAATACACTTCAGTCATAGATTTACAACACCGCCGTTCCCGTGCCTCGGAGAGCACGTTAAGCCGTCGGTCCCGGTTCCACTAATGCTAACTTGTGGAATCGTTAATATTGTATAATGTTCTGGAAGGCCCATCTCCAGCAGTGGAGGTCTAGGACGCTGTGTTCTAGGGGCTGTATAAAAAAATAAAAAAAGGACAATGGAAAGGGCAAGGAAATTTATTTGAAAATATATTTACTAAATATAAAATTAAATTCTTATTAATAAAGTCCGGTCCGCGTGGAATGGTGGCAAGAACGCTGGTTGTATTTCCATTTTTTATGATTAATGACAAATATAATTAGTATCAATAATTCAACCATTTAAAGATGCGGAATTTGCTTACTCGTAAGTAAGAATTTACAAAAGTGATGTAACACAAACTCATTACATAATTGCAGAGCAAGAAATAAACATTCTGTTTTACATGTATTAATTTGACTTGCCAAAGGTCCTCGTAATCTACCCACATTATTGCTATTCATTGTAAATTGCCTTTGCCGATATTATATGCGCAATTTAACACATAAGTTTAGGTACACTTCTTAATTAAGCGACATTTTTTTATTGCATATTAATATTGTATTCTAATTTGATGTAACCTCAACCCTTCTTAATAATGTTCTGTGGTGACACAGTACGGGCTACACCACCACAACAATTGACCTGGTGGAGTAGTGGGAGTACCCCCTCAACACAGAGTGCGGGGCACATCCACAACTAACCCAACGAAACGGAACAAATATAACCGTGGACTAAATAAATATATTTTAAGCAATTCCAAACTGGCTTTTTATTAAAACCTTCTCCAAAGTTCCAATAGGTACTTATCGTATTATCTCCTATACACCTACTTAATTTTTATTATTGTAATTATCTTATTTATCTTAAATTGTCTAACATATATATGTATATTCTACACAAACCCTACATCACACAAGCACACATTACACTTTCTTTTATTTATTTAATTCCTATATATTTACGACATAGACATACTTACATCACATACTCATACGCATAAAAATACTTTTTTTTTATATGTGGTTTGTATTCTCACTTCCAACATGATTTTGTTGTTTAATAATTCTTACTAAAAATCACCTCTACTAAAGCTAGTCCTCAGATGACCGGATATCCTAGTGTGCAGACCAGAGATTTATTGTTGTTACTAACACCTTTTACTTACCTTTTTCATTATGTAAATTTTTTTACTTTGTACTTACTAACCCTTTTGATGAATAAATTAATTTGATTTTTTTATTTTTTATTTTTAATTAATTAGTTTCTTTGAATATACCTATTTATTAAAATAATATGTAACTTAAGAAAATGTTGTGCCCTGGAAAGAGAGCTGCTCGCTATATTTAACAGTAGTTGAAAGGCTATTAGTTTAGCTAGCAGCGACACATTTGTCTAATATTACTAGTTTAGATATTATTTGTAAAAGTGCCTACCTACATCTTTTGTAGGATTATTTTATTGTGAAACCCTAGTAATAAGTCTTTTTGAATAATAAACTATTTAAATTAAGCAATTAAAAACTGAGCAAACTGGCTGTACATTATCAGCTTGTGTCTATCCGCTGACTGCTGGGTGTAGGCCTCCCTCAAGGCTTGCTGGTTAAGGCAGCGATCTTCTTAAGGTGATGTTTCCGGCCCATTGCCACTTTAGCTTGTTAAGTAACTTTGTTTCTCAGACGAACACAACGTTACGAATTCTATGCATCAGAAAAATATCTAGCATTGCTCTCTCCATAGCTTGCCGAGCGACCTCGAATTTGTGGACAGACCTACTGTCAATATACAAGTCTCCGCTCCGTACATCACCGGGAGGCAAGTTTTGGTTTGAGATGATACTATTTTACTTTTAAATCTAAATAAAGGTCGCATGATCGAATCCCAATGGTGGCTAGCCCGACTAGCTATCGTGGCAGCAGCGTGGCGAGCGATACTCGTAGGCCAAATTATACAGAAACATGTTTCATGATTTATTTTTAGCAGTGGAAGCCCTGAAGTTTGTGTTCCAGAGGCTGTGACGACAAAAACCAAAAATTAAAAAAATCATTCATACTCGTACATTACAGCCCCTAGACACAGCAGCGTCCTTGACCTCCACTTTTGGAGATAGGTCTTCAAGAATATATATCTTGAGAATATGGCTTGCACTCGCCACGTTGGCGAGGATCTGATGTAAATTTTTAATGGCAATTATTATTAACGATTCCACAAGTTGGTATTAGTGGAACCGGGACCGACGTGGCGGCTTAACGTGCTCTCCGAGGCACGGAAACGGTACCGTTGTAAATCTATGACAAATGACTCATTCTTATGCAAGTGTATTTCTCATTGGTACTTGCCGGGAGTGTTTCAACCGACCTTTGTAGGATTTTAAGGAAAGCGTTCTTACAACCGAGCTACCAGCGCGATAAAAAAAAACAAATAGTTAGTACTCCAATTTTAATAAAGAGTGTCTTGTCGCTAGATTAAGAAGTATACCTTAAGATGTAAATTAATTTTACAAATACCCGCATGTAGGTTACATGTAGGCTCGAAGGACTCAATTAGCACAGAAATAGGATATTTAAAGAGGACAATAATATTGATGGTTCGTATAAATATAGATTTTTAGGATTTGTATTTATATCTCAACTTTTAAGAAAAAAAGTAAAGATGAATAAAATATATATATAATGTAAGTAAGGCGTTATATTTACAAGTATATAGGATTACAACATTTGTATAAAAATAATATACTATATAGGAATACTATAAGTACTCTAAGCAACACAAAGACTTGTGAGGTAAAGTTACTAAAGAAGCAACTTCACTTCTATAACAGTTGTTATAAATTTTTGCATGCTTATGGCGAAATATGTGAATCTTTTAATGTTAATAACACCTTATATTGTTTGTTACCATGTTTACTGAAAATAAAATATTTCATTTCATTACATGTTGGTCAACAAAAATAAAAATATAATAAGTTTATTAAACCAAATAAATTAGCGTTATCTGTCTTTAAAAATTAACAAGAACTCGGAGAATACAAGAGTTTGTATTCTCCTTATGTACGGTTCGCATGGTCTATAAAAGCCGCAGATAGGGCAAGAATTGATGCGTTTGATGTGGTGCTGGCGTTGTTTACTCAGAATCCATTGGACCGCACGACGCGTTTTGGCGCTCGTAGTGCTCAAACTTTCTGCCGTCTGCTTTACCCGAATTCTGCAATATTTAGGCCACATTGCTAGAAGAGGTGCCGACAATCTGGAAAACTCTTGGTAATGGTAAAAGAATAAGAGGAAGAAGCCCCAAACGATGGTCTAGTCAGGTGACTGACAAGCTAAACATCACAGTACACCAAGCCATCCACTGCGCCGAGGACCGCAACCACTGAAAACGGCTAGTGGATAAACTGCGACGGAGTCATGATTCCCAACAGTGGGAATGAATTGCCAGTTCCAGAAGATATGTAATTACCTTAATATCATAACAAAATCAAATGAAAGTACTTCCTTTTCGTCATAAAATGTACTTTATAACGTCTGTTTAAAGATGAAGAGATTAAAGCTACAAGAATGCCTTCGGAGGAAGTTACATTGTGCTTATATAACAGGTGTATTAGGGCTTAGAGCTGTCATAAGCTCCAGCAAGTTTTTTCTTTATTTATTTTTAAAAAATGTACTGTGTACAAGGTGCGGAATTAATGCCGCTAGACATTCTCTAGCAGCCTATATGAAATTTTTTTATTTTTATTTTAATTGTTCTTATATACAACAATATATACAACTACAAATACACATAAATGGCCAAGGGGTCCAAACGGCTAACGGAAAAGTCTGGAGACAGGAAAGCTGGCAATTATTTCTGCCAACGTATTAGCTTAACTATACAGAGGGGAAATGTTGCCAGTCTTCTTGGGACTATCACTGAAGGGTCGTCTCTAGAGGATTTTTTTACTTATAGTTTATTTTTTATTGGGTTTAGTTTATATTTATTTTAATTTTTACTTTTAAGTAGTTTTAATTTATATTGTAATTATTTTATACTGTTTGTATATTACTTCAATATAAATAAATAAACATTATATTATATAGTTTTTACAATAAAAAATATTTAATATTTCTTCAAATACACACACATATGAATATGTACATAAAAATACATATACTACACACTTTATACATACACTAAATATAAATATTTACTTACATACGCTATCCTCATAAAAACAAAAAAATAAATATATTTAAGAAATGAGAGTATACCATCTTTTTAAACAGTGTTTTGTTGGGAGCTTGGCCAATTTCAACTGGCAAGTCGCTTTACATATTTGCAGCCATTACCGCGAATGAGCTTGCCTGAAAACTAGAATGATGAGAAGGAATAAAATTGTGGAAAAAACAAAGGGATCTATCAGTAGCATGATTGGGATAGCTTTGGTATCTGTGGCTGATAGGTAGGAATGACTACATATTTTCTTCCGTCTTATCTATTGGTAAATCAAAACATTTATTCGAAAAAAATATTTACAAAATATAAAATCCCGGATATAAGTCTCGTCCGCGTGGAATGGTGGCAAGAACGCTGGCTGCATTTCCCCGCTGAATTGCAATACTGATTCTTAGGGCGAAGAAAGAGCCAGCCCTCTTGCCACCGGAGGAAACGACAAGACGGGTTATGTTATGTCTTTTAAAAACGTTTTTGCACTTGGACTCCATGGGCCCACAGTTTCTACAGCAAACGGCATAAATATGTAATCTTTTAATTTACATACAAACTTGCGCCACTTGCTGGACTCCGCATTTTCCGCCGCGGCCCCTGCTTTATGCGCTGTCCCCTTGAGATGCGACGCGGCGAGGGTGTCGACGCACCTGGCGTCCCACACCAGAGCACGTCCCAGTTCCCAGGGGACGAACGTCATACCATCGGGTCTCATGCCATCATCTCGGATAACTCCAACAGGCTCTAGAAGAGCTGGAACCTCGATGGTGGCTAGAGCCCTTTTAATAATATCGTTAAGGGAGCCTAGCGGTTTTGTAAATTTTCTTAGCTTCATGCACTTTTTTTTGATTCATTGTCTTCCCAGTAGATTTATGTTTTGTATAAGTTGTGAACCCATTCATGGTCTTATGTATTGTGTAAAAAATGAAAATATTGTATTTTCTGTTAATGCTGTTGGAGTTCCAGATAAATAAATCATGAAGTGAAGAGTTATAGGCAAATTTGTCCTTGTTCAGTATAGAAAAGAGTATGTAAAGGATTCTGAGGTTCCTGCGACAACGAATTGGTAGCCAACTTAACTTAGTGCGAAACTCAGCGATGTGATCATATTTGCGTAAACAAACCGGATACATGTATTTAGTAACTTTAGGGACAATGTACAGAACACATCAGTCCTAAGCACGTAATTTATTTACAATATTGTTCTCAACAGTGTTCATAACCGAATTGGAGATAATCAAATTCCAAGTGTTGCAGAATTTGATGCTTTTTATCGAGTAAATCGCGTCAATATCTGCCAAATACGTCTATGGAAGTTTACAGCACAGGAAAACTGCAATAAATAAACTGCAACGTCGGATGCTTGTCGGATTTCTACTGGCAGTTCATTTCACAGGTTTGCAGCGACAACAGCAAATGAGTTGGCTATAAATCCAGCATAGTGAAAGGAAATGAAGAGAATAGAGTTGTGAGAAGAGCGAAGAGACTTATTTTGGAATGGAGAGAGATAGGCAAATTTGCTCTTGAGGTATTTCGATGTCACAGGCTCGTTAAGTATAGAAAATAGTAGGCAGAGAAGTCGGATATTCCTGCGACAGCGAATTGATAGTCATTTTAACTTTGTTTGACACTCATTGTTCTTCTTACCTATGCCAAGACCAACAGGGACAAAATCCAAAGTCAGCAGAACATATCGCTCAGAGTGGCCTCCCGTCATAGCTCGAGATCTGGAGATGCCTACTATTGAGGAGTTTGTCGTTGGCCTGACTAGACGTATGTTCTATCGCGCCGATAACGGACACTTCAAGCATCTCCAGGATATCGTTCCGTCTTACGCTCGGTCCCCCAACCGTAGACCATTTCCCAGAGAAGTTGTCGAAGCTAGACCTGGGTTACACCAGTAACAGCGCCCAGCACCAAAAGTGTATAAATGACCAGCGGGTGGTTAACCGCTGAGATCCTGATCCATTCCCGACTTAGGCCCATTAGCCATCCGGGTCTGGATGACCCCAATTTCTGTCTGTCTGTTTTCGTTTCTATTGTTGTGAAAACTTGTCAATAGCCATATTTCAATTTATCATTGCTTTAGTTGTTTTGTATAACTGCCTCCGTGGTCTAGCGGTTAAGTCCGTGGATTTAGACTCGGAAGTACCGGGTTCGATTCCTGGTCAGGACACAAAAATATTTAATAATGTAAATAAATACGTTTAATTAATATATATATTTATTTGTAATATTTCTCGAGTTTGGTACTCCAGCGTACATCGACGAGCTTGCCACTTGTCATGATTGGCCTATAGTAAAGTTGTGAATCCACTAAATGTGAATCCACTTATTTATAGGCGTGATGATACTTTACTTTTTTACTTTTGTATAAGTTTTCCTTAACCAATAAATTGAAAAATAAAATTAATAAAGCTCTCACGAATGGCAGCCCAAAGAGCTATACATATGATCTGATCTCTGATCCGTTTGCATTGTTCGTTTCACTAGGTACCTCTCTTTGTCGCAACATTCACAATTATCTTGTTACCTCTAGTTACGTGTATATAGTACAAGATCCGTGGCAGAGCGACCTTCACCGATCCGTTATCCAAATAAAATTTATTAATTAAAAATTTTGTTGTAGAAAGAAGATTGTTGCTAGCTGTTTCCTTTGAGATTTCAAGAAGTATGTAGAAGATAGATTGCACAGAGTTTCGGTGCAAAATGCGGTGGTGGCTCGGTTGTTAGAAAGCTTCCCTATACCCTAGAAAGGTCGGTTCAAACCCCCCCGAAATGTACCAATGAGGAATACACTTTTCTTACGTACTGCAGTCGTAGATTCACAACACCACCGTTCCTGTGCCTCGGAGAGCAGGTTAAGCCGTCGGTCTCGGTTCCACTAATACCTACTTGTGGAATCGTTAATAAAGTGTCATTAAAAATTGACATCAGATCCTCGCCAAACCGTCGGGCCAGCGTGGCGAGTGTAAGCCAAATTCCCCAGATATATACAAATTCAAATCATTTATTTGTTTAGACACAGGTTAATATTATAAACAACAGGTATAGGTTATAAAGCTGCACCAGTGCTCTGCCCATAGGGCGTAAAATATTAGTTATTGTGGATAGCATTAAATTTTTATACATACATGTAAACAAAATTGAGATACAATAAAAAAATATAAATGACAATATTATTCATGTCTAAAATTTTATATTAATAAATTATAAGTTAAGCAGAATGTCATGTAATTATATTTTTGTCTGTAAAAAAGTCATTGATTGTGTAGTATGTCTTGTCATATATATTTAAGTCTTCTCTTCTTATTATTATTATATATATATTAATATATGTTCTGGAAGTTCTATCTCCAGCAGTGGAGGTCTAGGACGCTGTGTTTAGTAAACGGTAGATCTTTGGTCTCGTAGAATATTATTCAAATTAATGATATAGCTCATCACTTTGCTTTCATTTATAAATGAAAGGGGAAAGTCCAAAGTAAAGAAAACCAACATACCTACCTATATAAACATCCTAGGCACGTATTAAAACCTCATTACACAACTTTAATTATTTATAATGCGGCCAATTATAATATTATATTACTTGGTGAGGCTTTTAAATAAATCTGTTAAACAGAAATAGGTAAAGTTCTGTATTTATTAATCCCGCGTTCGTTTTATTCCATTTCCAACATCTCGTAGCAACTTCATAACCAGCGCGAAATGTCGTTTTTGTTAAGAAATACCACTTTTTTTAACAATGCTAACATTTCTTAAATAAAACGAGCGGTGAGGCTACTTTTTGACAAGTATTTTCGTTCATGTTCCATCATACCATGGCATCCAACACACATGATATTATTATGGTCTTTGAATTTATTACATAAAATCGTTTAAAATACCTTTTTAACAAATATAATAGAAAACTATAAAGTCTATAAAAATGGTAAACAAACCATTTTATATTATGTTAATGACAGATCAACATTCATTAACATAATATAAAATGTAACATCAAATGTTAGAAATTTCATCAAACGAACGAATTGACCGGTGTGAAGTTAGCGGCCAAAAGTTTTCTGCCAAGATAACCCGCCCAATTTGAAAAGTCAATTAAAAAAAATAATTAATTTATGAAGAGCGATCCAATATTCATGATTAGTAAAAGGCCCAGAGTAATCTCGAGTAAAGTGTATGCCATATATATTTTATTTAAAACTCGAATCCAGTTTTTTAGAAAAACTATTTATAATTTGAGTTTTTTGAAAATTAGACTACCACATCCCCTGTGTAAGCCACGAGGACCTAGTACATTATAAAGAGGGCTTCAGTATTATTTACTGATAAAAGGTACAGGGTGTACTCATGGCTAGTTATTGCGATATGATTTTTTGAAATAACACTAATTAAAATTTAAGGCAAAAATACTTCGTTTCAAGTATTTTGGCAATTAGACTAACTTGTCCCCTGTGTAAGCCATATCCACCTAGTACATTATAAAGAGGGCTTCAGTATTATTTACTGATAAAAGGTACAGGGTGTACTCATGACTAGTTATTGCGATATGATTTTTTGAAATAACACTAATTAAAATTTTAGGAAAAAATACTTTGTTTCATGTATTTTGGCAATTAGACTAACTTGTCCCCTGTGTAAGCCATATCCACCTAGTACATTACAAAGAGGGCTTCAGTATTATTTACTGATAAAAGGTACAGGGTGTACTCATGGCTAGTTATTGCGATATGATTTTTTGAAATAACACTAATTAAAATTTAAGGCAAAAATACTTTGTTTCAAGTATTTTGGCAATTAGACTAACTTGTCCCCTGTGTAAGCCATATCCACCTAGTACATTATAAAGAGGGCTTCAGTATTATTTACTGATAAAAGGTACAGGGTGTACTCATGACTAGTTATTGCGATATGATTTTTTGAAATAACACTAATTAAAATTTTAGGAAAAAATACTTTGTTTCATGTATTTTGGCAATTAGACTAACTTGTCCCCTGTGTAAGCCATATCCACCTAGTACATTACAAAGAGGGCTTCAGTATTATTTACTGATAAAAGGTACAGGGTGTACTCATGGCTAGTTATTGCGATATGATTTTCTGAAATAACACTAATTAAAATTTTAGGAAAAAATACTTTTTTTCTAGTATTTTGAAAATTACACTATCTTATCCCCTGTGTAAGCCATATCCACCTAGTACATTATAAAGAGGGCTTCAGTATTATTTACTGATAAAAGGTCCAGGGTGTACTCATGGCCAGTTATTGCGATATGATTTTCTGAAATAACACTAATTAAAATTTAAAAAAAAAATACTTTGTTTCAAGTATTTTGGCAATTAGACTAACTTGTCCCCTGTGTAAGCCATATCCACCTAGTACATTATAAAGAGGGCTTCAGTATTATTTACTGATAAAAGGTACAGGGTGTACTCATGACTAGTTATTGCGATATGATTTTTTGAAATAACACTAATTAAAATTTTAGGAAAAAATGCTTTGTTTCAAGTATTTTGGCAATTAGACTAACTTGTCCCCTGTGTAAGCCATATCCACCTAGTACATTATAAAGAGGGCTTCAGTATTATTTACTGATAAAAGGTACAGGGTGTACTCATGTCTAGTTATTGCGATATGATTTTTTGAAATAACACTAATTAAAATTTAAGGCAAAAATACTTTGTTTCAAGTATTTTGGCAATTAGACTAACTTGTCCCCTGTGTAAGCCATATCCACCTAGTACATTATAAAGAAGGCTTCAGTATTATTTACTGATAAAAGATACAGGGTGTACTCATGACTAGTTATTGCGATATGATTTTTTGAAATAACACTGATTAAAATTTTAGGAAAAAATACTTTGTTTCATGTATTTTGGCAATTAGACTAACTTGTCCCCTGTGTAAGCCATATCCACCTAGTACATTACAAAGAGGGCTTCAGTATTGTTTACTGATAAAAGGTACAGGGTGTACTCATGGCTAGTTATTGCGATATGATTTTCTGAAATAACACTAATTAAAATTTTAGGAAAAAATACTTTTTTCTAGTATTTTGAAAATTACACTATCTTATCCCCTGTGTAAGCCATATCCACCTAGTACATTATAAAGAGGGCTTCAGTATTATTTACTGATAAAAGGTCCAGGGTGTACTCATGGCCAGTTATTGCGATATGATTTTCTGAAATAACACTAATTAAAATTTTAGGAAAAAATACTTTGTTTCAAGTATTTTGGCAATTAGACTAACTTGTCCCCTGTGTAAGCCATATCCACCTAGTACATTATAAAGAGGGCTTCAGTATTATTTACTGATAAAAGGTACAGGGTGTACTCATGACTAGTTATTGCGATATGATTTTTTGAAATAACACTAATTAAAATTTTAGGAAAAAATACTTTGTTTCAAGTATTTTGGCAATTAGACTAACTTGTCCCCTGTGTAAGCCATATCCACCTAGTACATTACAAAGAGGGCTTCAGTATTATTTACTGATAAAAGGTACAGGGTGTACTCATGGCTAGTTATTGCGATATGATTTTCTGAAATAACACTAATTAAAATTTTAGGAAAAAATACTTTTTTTCTAGTATTTTGAAAATTACACTATCTTATCCCCTGTGTAAGCCATATCCACCTAGTACATTATAAAGAGGGCTTCAGTATTATTTACTGATAAAAGGTCCAGGGTGTACTCATGGCCAGTTATTGCGATATGATTTTCTGAAATAACACTAATTAAAATTTAAAAAAAAAATACTTTGTTTCAAGTATTTTGGCAATTAGACTAACTTGTCCCCTGTGTAAGCCATATCCACCTAGTACATTATAAAGAGGGCTTCAGTATTATTTACTGGTAAAAGGTACAGGGTGTACTCATGACTAGTTATTGCGATATGATTTTTTGAAATAACACTAATTAAAATTTTAGGAAAAAATGCTTTGTTTCAAGTATTTTGGCAATTAGACTAACTTGTCCCCTGTGTAAGCCATATCCACCTAGTACATTATAAAGAGGGCTTCGGTATTATTTACTGATAAAAGGTACAGGGTGTACTCATGGCTAGTTATTGCGATATGATTTTTTGAAATAACACTAATTAAAATTTAAGGCAAAAATACTTTGTTTCAAGTATTTTGGCAATTAGACTAACTTGTCCCCTGTATAAGCCATATCCACCTAGTACATTATAAAGAAGGCTTCAGTATTATTTACTGATAAAAGATACAGGGTGTACTCATGACTAGTTATTGCGATATGATTTTTTGAAATAACACTGATTAAATTTTTAGGAAAAAATACTTTGTTTCATGTATTTTGGCATTTAGACTAACTTGTCCCCTGTGTAAGCCATATCCACCTAGTACATTACAAAGAGGGCTTCAGTATTATTTACTGATAAAAGGTCCAGGGTGTACTCATAGCTAGTTATTGCGATATGATTTTCTGAAATAACACTAATTAAAATTTTAGGAAAAAATACTTTGTTTCATGTATTTTGGCAATTAGACTAACTTGTCCCCTGTGTAAGCCATATCCACCTAGTACATTACAAAGAGGGCTTCAGTATTATTTACTGATAAAAGGTACAGGGTGTACTCATGGCTAGTTATTGCGATATGATTTTCTGAAATAACACTAATTAAAATTTTAGGAAAAAATACTTTTTTTCTAGTATTTTGAAAATTACACTATCTTATCCCCTGTGTAAGCCATATCCACCTAGTACATTATAAAGAGGGCTTCAGTATTATTTACTGATAAAAGGTACAGGGTGTACTCATGGCTAGTTATTGCGATATGATTTTTTGAAATAACACTAATTAAAATTTTAGGAAAAAATACTTTGTTTCATGTATTTTGGCAATTAGACTAACTTGTCCCCTGTGTAAGCCTCATCCACCTAGTACATTACAAAGAGGGCTTCAGTATTATTTACTGGTAAAAGGTACAGGGTGTACTCATGACTAGTTATTGCGATATGATTTTTTGAAATAACACTAATTAAAATTTTAGGAAAAAATGCTTTGTGGCAAGTATTTTGGCAATTAGACTAACTTGTCCCCTGTGTAAGCCATATCCACCTAGTACATTATAAAGAGGGCTTCAGTATTATTTACTGATAAAAGGTACAGGGTGTACTCATGGCTAGTTATTGCGATATGATTTTTTGAAATAACACTAATTAAAATTTAAGGCAAAAATACTTTGTTTCAAGTATTTTGGCAATTAGACTAACTTGTCCCCTGTGTAAGCCATATCCACCTAGTACATTATAAAGAGGGCTTCAGTATTATTTACTGGTAAAAGGTACAGGGTGTACCCATGACTAGTAATTGCGATATGATTTTTTGAAATAACACTAATTAAAATTTTAGGAAAAAATACTTTGTTTCATGTATTTTGGCAATTAGACTAACTTGTCCCCTGTGTAAGCCTCATCCACCTAGTACATTACAAAGAGGGCTTCAGTATTATTTACTGATAAAAGGTACAGGGTGTACTCATGGCTAGTTATTGCGATATGATTTTCTGAAATAACACTAATTAAAATTTTAGGAAAAAATACTTTGTTTCATGTATTTTGGCAATTAGACTAACTTGTCCCCTGTGTAAGCCATATCTACCTAGTACATTATAAAGAGGGCTTCAGTATTATTTACTGATAAAAGGTACAGGGTGTACTCATGACTAGTTATTGCGATATGATTTTCTGAAATAACACTTATTAAAATTTTAGGAAAAAATACTTTGTTTCATGTATTTTGGCAATTAGACTAACTTGTCCCCTGTGTAAGCCTCATCCACCTAGTACATTACAAAGAGGGCTTCAGTATTATTTACTGATAAAAGGTACAGGGTGTACTCATGGCTAGTTATTGCGATATGATTTTCTGAAATAACACTAATTAAAATTTTAGGAAAAAATACTTTTTTTTCTAGTATTTTGGCAATTAGACTAACTTGTCCCCTGTGTAAGCCATATCTACCTAGTACATTATAAAGAGGGCTTCAGTATTATTTACTGATAAAAGGTACAGGGTGTACTCATGACTAGTTATTGCGATATGATTTTCTGAAATAACACTTATTAAAATTTTAGGAAAAAATACTTTGTTTCAAGTATTTGGCAATTAGACTAACTTGTCCCCTGTGTAAGCCATATCTACCTAGTACATTATAAAGAGGGCTTCAGTATTATTTACTGATAAAAGGTACAGGGTGTACTCATGACTAGTTATTGCGATATGATTTTTTGAAATAACACTAATTAAAATTTTAGGAAAAAATACTTTGTTTCATGTATTTTGGCAATTATACTAACTTGTCCCCTGTGTAAGCCTCATCCACCTAGTACATTACAAAGAGGGCTTCAGTATTATTTACTGATAAAAGGTACAGGGTGTACTCATGACTAGTTATTGCGATATGATTTTTTGAAATAACACTAATTAAAATTTTAGGAAAAAATGCTTTGTTTCATGTATTTTGGCAATTAGACTAACTTGTCCCCTGTGTAAGCCTTATCCACCTAGTACATTACAAAGAGGGCTTCAGTATTATTTACTGATAAAAGGTACAGGGTGTACTCATGGCTAGTTATTGCGATATGATTTTCTGAAATAACACTAATTAAAATTTTAGGAAAAAATACTTTTTTTTCTAGTATTTTGGCAATTAGACTAACTTGTCCCCTGTGTAAGCCATATCTACCTAGTACATTATAAAGAGGGCTTCAGTATTATTTACTGATAAAAGGTACAGGGTGTACTCATGACTAGTTATTGCGATATGATTTTTTGAAATAACACTAATTAAAATTTTAGGAAAAAATAATTTTTTTCTAGTATTTTGAAAATTACACTATCTTATCCCCTGTGTAAGCCATATCCACCTAGTACATTATAAAGAGGGCTTCAGTATTATTTACTGATAAAAGGTACAGGGTGTACTCATGGCTAGTTATTGCGATATGATTTTTTGAAATAACACTAATTAAAATTTTAGGAAAAAATACTTTGTTTCATGTATTTTGGCAATTAGACTAACTTGTCCCCTGTGTAAGCCTCATCCACCTAGTACATTACAAAGAGGGCTTCAGTATTATTTACTGATAAAAGGTACAGGGTGTACTCATGACTAGTTATTGCGATATGATTTTTTGAAATAACACTGATTAAAATTTTAGGAAAAAATACTTTTTTTCTAGTATTTTGGCAATTAGACTAACTTGTCCCCTGTGTAAGCCATATCCACCTAGTACATTACAAAAAGGGCTTCAGTATTATTTACTGATAAAAGGTACAGGATGTACTCATGGCTAGTTATTGCGATATGATTTTCTGAAATAACACTAATAAAAATTTTAGGAAAAAATACTTTTTTTCTAGTATTTTGAAAATTACACTATCTTATCACCTGTGTAAGCCATATCCACCTAGTACATTATAAAGAGGGCTTCAGTATTATTTACTGATAAAAGGTACAGGGTGTACTCATGGCTAGTTATTGCGATATGATTTTTTGAAATAACACTAATTAAAATTAAAGGAAAAAATACTTTGTTTCATGTATTTTGGCAATTAGACTAACTTGTCCCCTGTGTAAGCCATATCCACCTAGTACATTATAAAGAGGGCTTCAGTATTATTTACTGATAAAAGGTACAGGGTGTACTCATGGCTAGTTATTGCGATATGATTTTCTGAAATAACACTAATTAAAATTTTAGGAAAAAATACTTTTTTTTCTAGTATTTTGGCAATTAGACTAACTTGTCCCCTGTGTAAGCCATATCTACCTAGTACATTATAAAGAGGGCTTCAGTATTATTTACTGATAAAAGGTACAGGGTGTACTCATAACTAAGTATTTTTTCCTAAAATTTTAATAAGTGTTATTTCAGAAAATCATATCGCAATAACTAGTCATGAGTACACCCTGTACCTTTTATCAGTAAATAATACTGAAGCCCTCTTTATAATGTACTAGGTAGATATGGCTTACACAGGGGACAAGTTAGTCTAATTGCCAAAATACTAGAAAAAAAAGTATTTTTTCCTAAAATTTTAATTAGTGTTATTTCAGAAAATCATATCGCAATAACTAGTCATGAGTACACCCTGTACCTTTTATCAGTAAATAATACTGAAGCCCTCTTTGTAATGTACTAGGTGGATGAGGCTTACACAGGGGACAAGTTAGTCTAATTGCCAAAATACATGAAACAAAGTATTTTTTCCTAAAATTTTAATTAGTGTTATTTCAAAAAATCATATCGCAATAACTAGCCATGAGTACACCCTGTACCTTTTTTCAGTAAATAATACTGAAGCCCTCTTTATAATGTACTAGGTGGATATGGCTTACACAGGGGATAAGATAGTGTAATTTTCAAAATACTAGAAAAAAAGTATTTTTTCCTAAAATTTTAATTAGTGTTATTTCAGAAAATCATATCGCAATAACTAGTCATGAGTACACCCTGTACCTTTTATCAGTAAATAATACTGAAGCCCTCTTTGTAATGTACTAGGTGGATAAGGCTTACACAGGGGACAAGTTAGTCTTATTGCCAAAATACATGAAACAAAGTATTTTTTCCTAAAATTTTAATTAGTGTTATTTCAAAAAATCATATCGCAATAACTAGCCATGAGTACACCCAGTACCTTTTATCAGTAAATAATACTGAAGCCCTCTTTATAATGTACTAGGTAGATATGGCTTACACAGGGGACAAGTTAGTCTAATTGCCAAAATACTAGAAAAAAAAGTATTTTTTCCTAAAATTTTAATTAGTGTTATTTCAGAAAATCATATCGCAATAACTAGTCATGAGTACACCCTGTACCTTTTATCAGTAAATAATACTGAAGCCCTCTTTATAATGTACTAGGTAGATATGGCTTACACAGGGGACAAGTTAGTCTAATTGCCAAAATACTAGAAAAAAAAGTATTTTTTCCTAAAATTTTAATTAGTGTTATTTCAGAAAATCATATCGCAATAACTAGCCATGAGTACACCCTGTACCTTTTATCAGTAAATAATACTGAAGCCCTCTTTGTAATGTACTAGGTGGATAAGGCTTACACAGGGGACAAGTTAGTCTAATTGCCAAAATACATGAAACAAAGCATTTTTTCCTAAAATTTTAATTAGTGTTATTTCAAAAAATCATATCGCAATAACTAGTCATGAGTACACCCTGTACCTTTTATCAGTAAATAATACTGAAGCCCTCTTTGTAATGTACTAGGTGGATGAGGCTTACACAGGGGACAAGTTAGTATAATTGCCAAAATACATGAAACAAAGTATTTTTTCCTAAAATTTTAATTAGTGTTATTTCAAAAAATCATATCGCAATAACTAGTCATGAGTACACCCTGTACCTTTTATCAGTAAATAATACTGAAGCCCTCTTTATAATGTACTAGGTGGATATGGCTTACACAGGTGATAAGATAGTGTAATTTTCAAAATACTAGAAAAAAAGTATTTTTTCCTAAAATTTTTATTAGTGTTATTTCAGAAAATCATATCGCAATAACTAGCCATGAGTACATCCTGTACCTTTTATCAGTAAATAATACTGAAGCCCTTTTTGTAATGTACTAGGTAGATATGGCTTACACAGGGGACAAGTTAGTCTAATTGCCAAAATACTAGAAAAAAAAGTATTTTTTCCTAAAATTTTAATTAGTGTTATTTCAGAAAATCATATCGCAATAACTAGCCATGAGTACACCCTGTACCTTTTATCAGTAAATAATACTGAAGCCCTCTTTATAATGTACTAGGTGGATATGGCTTACACAGGGGACAAGTTAGTCTAATTGCCAAAATACATGAAACAAAGTATTTTTTCCTTTAATTTTAATTAGTGTTATTTCAAAAAATCATATCGCAATAACTAGCCATGAGTACACCCTGTACCTTTTATCAGTAAATAATACTGAAGCCCTCTTTATAATGTACTAGGTGGATATGGCTTACACAGGTGATAAGATAGTGTAATTTTCAAAATACTAGAAAAAAAGTATTTTTTCCTAAAATTTTTATTAGTGTTATTTCAGAAAATCATATCGCAATAACTAGCCATGAGTACATCCTGTACCTTTTATCAGTAAATAATACTGAAGCCCTTTTTGTAATGTACTAGGTGGATATGGCTTACACAGGGGACAAGTTAGTCTAATTGCCAAAATACTAGAAAAAAAGTATTTTTTCCTAAAATTTTAATCAGTGTTATTTCAAAAAATCATATCGCAATAACTAGTCATGAGTACACCCTGTACCTTTTATCAGTAAATAATACTGAAGCCCTCTTTATAATGTACTAGGTAGATATGGCTTACACAGGGGACAAGTTAGTCTAATTGCCAAAATACTAGAAAAAAAAGTATTTTTTCCTAAAATTTTAATTAGTGTTATTTCAGAAAATCATATCGCAATAACTAGCCATGAGTACACCCTGTACCTTTTATCAGTAAATAATACTGAAGCCCTCTTTATAATGTACTAGGTGGATATGGCTTACACAGGGGACAAGTTAGTCTAATTGCCAAAATACATGAAACAAAGTATTTTTTCCTTTAATTTTAATTAGTGTTATTTCAAAAAATCATATCGCAATAACTAGCCATGAGTACACCCTGTACCTTTTATCAGTAAATAATACTGAAGCCCTCTTTATAATGTACTAGGTGGATATGGCTTACACAGGTGATAAGATAGTGTAATTTTCAAAATACTAGAAAAAAAGTATTTTTTCCTAAAATTTTTATTAGTGTTATTTCAGAAAATCATATCGCAATAACTAGCCATGAGTACATCCTGTACCTTTTATCAGTAAATAATACTGAAGCCCTTTTTGTAATGTACTAGGTGGATATGGCTTACACAGGGGACAAGTTAGTCTAATTGCCAAAATACTAGAAAAAAAGTATTTTTTCCTAAAATTTTAATCAGTGTTATTTCAAAAAATCATATCGCAATAACTAGTCATGAGTACACCCTGTACCTTTTATCAGTAAATAATACTGAAGCCCTCTTTGTAATGTACTAGGTGGATGAGGCTTACACAGGGGACAAGTTAGTCTAATTGCCAAAATACATGAAACAAAGTATTTTTTCCTAAAATTTTAATTAGTGTTATTTCAAAAAATCATATCGCAATAACTAGCCATGAGTACACCCTGTACCTTTTATCAGTAAATAATACTGAAGCCCTCTTTATAATGTACTAGGTGGATATGGCTTACACAGGGGATAAGATAGTGTAATTTTCAAAATACTAGAAAAAAATTATTTTTTCCTAAAATTTTAATTAGTGTTATTTCAAAAAATCATATCGCAATAACTAGTCATGAGTACACCCTGTACCTTTTATCAGTAAATAATACTGAAGCCCTCTTTATAATGTACTAGGTAGATATGGCTTACACAGGGGACAAGTTAGTCTAATTGCCAAAATACTAGAAAAAAAAGTATTTTTTCCTAAAATTTTAATTAGTGTTATTTCAGAAAATCATATCGCAATAACTAGCCATGAGTACACCCTGTACCTTTTATCAGTAAATAATACTGAAGCCCTCTTTGTAATGTACTAGGTGGATAAGGCTTACACAGGGGACAAGTTAGTCTAATTGCCAAAATACATGAAACAAAGCATTTTTTCCTAAAATTTTAATTAGTGTTATTTCAAAAAATCATATCGCAATAACTAGTCATGAGTACACCCTGTACCTTTTATCAGTAAATAATACTGAAGCCCTCTTTGTAATGTACTAGGTGGATGAGGCTTACACAGGGGACAAGTTAGTATAATTGCCAAAATACATGAAACAAAGTATTTTTTCCTAAAATTTTAATTAGTGTTATTTCAAAAAATCATATCGCAATAACTAGTCATGAGTACACCCTGTACCTTTTATCAGTAAATAATACTGAAGCCCTCTTTATAATGTACTAGGTAGATATGGCTTACACAGGGGACAAGTTAGTCTAATTGCCAAAATACTTGAAACAAAGTATTTTTTCCTAAAATTTTAATAAGTGTTATTTCAGAAAATCATATCGCAATAACTAGTCATGAGTACACCCTGTACCTTTTATCAGTAAATAATACTGAAGCCCTCTTTATAATGTACTAGGTAGATATGGCTTACACAGGGGACAAGTTAGTCTAATTGCCAAAATACTAGAAAAAAAAGTATTTTTTCCTAAAATTTTAATTAGTGTTATTTCAGAAAATCATATCGCAATAACTAGCCATGAGTACACCCTGTACCTTTTATCAGTAAATAATACTGAAGCCCTCTTTGTAATGTACTAGGTGGATGAGGCTTACACAGGGGACAAGTTAGTCTAATTGCCAAAATACATGAAACAAAGTATTTTTTCCTAAAATTTTAATAAGTGTTATTTCAGAAAATCATATCGCAATAACTAGTCATGAGTACACCCTGTACCTTTTATCAGTAAATAATACTGAAGCCCTCTTTATAATGTACTAGGTAGATATGGCTTACACAGGGGACAAGTTAGTCTAATTGCCAAAATACATGAAACAAAGTATTTTTTCCTAAAATTTTAATTAGTGTTATTTCAGAAAATCATATCGCAATAACTAGCCATGAGTACACCCTGTACCTTTTATCAGTAAATAATACTGAAGCCCTCTTTATAATGTACTAGGTAGATATGGCTTACACAGGGGACAAGTTAGTCTAATTGCCAAAATACTAGAAAAAAAAGTATTTTTTCCTAAAATTTTAATTAGTGTTATTTCAGAAAATCATATCGCAATAACTAGCCATGAGTACACCCTGTACCTTTTATCAGTAAATAATACTGAAGCCCTCTTTGTAATGTACTAGGTGGATGAGGCTTACACAGGGGACAAGTTAGTCTAATTGCCAAAATACATGAAACAAAGTATTTTTTCCTAAAATTTTAATTAGTGTTATTTCAAAAAATCATATCGCAATTACTAGTCATGAGTACACCCTGTACCTTTTACCAGTAAATAATACTAAAGCCCTCTTTATAATGTACTAGGTGGATATGGCTTACACAGGGGACAAGTTAGTCTAATTGCCAAAATACTTGAAACAAAGTATTTTTTCCTAAAATTTTAATTAGTGTTATTTCAGAAAATCATATCGCAATAACTAGCCATGAGTACACCCTGTACCTTTTATCAGTAAATAATACTGAAGCCCTCTTTGTAATGTACTAGGTGGATATGGCTTACACAGGGGACAAGTTAGTCTAATTGCCAAAATACTAGAAAAAAAGTATTTTTTCCTAAAATTTTAATTAGTGTTATTTCAGAAAATCATATCGCAATAACTAGCCATGAGTACACCCTGTACCTTTTATCAGTAAATAATACTAAAGCCCTCTTTGTAATGTACTAGGTGGATATGGCTTACACAGGGGACAAGTTAGTCTAATTGCCAAAATACATGAAACAAAGTATTTTTTCCTAAAATTTTAATTAGTGTTATTTCAAAAAATCATATCGCAATTACTAGTCATGAGTACACCCTGTACCTTTTACCAGTAAATAATACTGAAGCCCTCTTTATAATGTACTAGGTGGATATGGCTTACACAGGGGACAAGTTAGTCTAATTGCCAAAATACTTGAAACAAAGCATTTTTTCCTAAAATTTTAATTAGTGTTATTTCAAAAAATCATATCGCAATAACTAGTCATGAGTACACCCTGTACCTTTTATCAGTAAATAATACTGAAGCCCTCTTTGTAATGTACTAGGTGGATGAGGCTTACACAGGGGACAAGTTAGTCTAATTGCCAAAATACATGAAACAAAGTATTTTTTCCTAAAATTTTAATTAGTGTTATTTCAAAAAATCATATCGCAATAACTAGCCATGAGTACACCCTGTACCTTTTATCAGTAAATAATACTGAAGCCCTCTTTATAATGTTCTAGGTGGATATGGCTTACACAGGGGATAAGATAGTGTAATTTTCAAAATACTTGAAAAAAAGTATTTTTTCCTAAAATTTTAATTAGTGTTATTTCAGAAAATCATATCGCAATAACTAGCCATGAGTACACCCTGTACCTTTTATCAGTAAATAATACTGAAGCTCTCTTTGTAATGTACTAGGTGGATATGGCTTACACAGGGGACAAGTTAGTCTAATTGCCAAAATACATGAAACAAAGTATTTTTTCCTAAAATTTTAATTAGTGTTATTTCAAAAAATCATATCGCAATAACTAGTCATGAGTACACCCTGTACCTTTTATCAGTAAATAATACTGAAGCCCTCTTTATAATGTACTAGGTAGATATGGCTTACACAGGGGACAAGTTAGTCTAATTGCCAAAATACTTGAAACAAAGTATTTTTTCCTAAAATTTTAATAAGTGTTATTTCAGAAAATCATATCGCAATAACTAGTCATGAGTACACCCTGTACCTTTTATCAGTAAATAATACTGAAGCCCTCTTTATAATGTACTAGGTAGATATGGCTTACACAGGGGACAAGTTAGTCTAATTGCCAAAATACTAGAAAAAAAAGTATTTTTTCCTAAAATTTTAATTAGTGTTATTTCAGAAAATCATATCGCAATAACTAGCCATGAGTACACCCTGTACCTTTTATCAGTAAATAATACTGAAGCCCTCTTTGTAATGTACTAGGTGGATGAGGCTTACACAGGGGACAAGTTAGTCTAATTGCCAAAATACATGAAACAAAGTATTTTTTCCTAAAATTTTAATTAGTGTTATTTCAAAAAATCATATCGCAATTACTAGTCATGAGTACACCCTGTACCTTTTACCAGTAAATAATACTAAAGCCCTCTTTATAATGTACTAGGTGGATATGGCTTACACAGGGGACAAGTTAGTCTAATTGCCAAAATACTTGAAACAAAGTATTTTTGCCTTAAATTTTAATTAGTGTTATTTCAAAAAATCATATCGCAATAACTAGCCATGAGTACACCCTGTACCTTTTATCAGTAAATAATACTGAAGCCCTCTTTATAATGTATTAGGTGGATATGGCTTACACAGGGGACAAGTTAGTGTAATTTTCAAAATACTAGAAAAAAAGTATTTTTTCCTAAAATTTTAATTAGTGTTATTTCAGAAAATCATATCGCAATAACTAGCCATGAGTACACCCTGTACCTTTTATCAGTAAATAATACTGAAGCCCTCTTTGTAATGTACTAGGTGGATATGGCTTACACAGGGGACAAGTTAGTCTAATTGCCAAAATACATGAAACAAAGTATTTTTTCCTAAAATTTTAATTAGTGTTATTTCAAAAAATCATATCGCAATAACTAGTCATGAGTACACCCTGTACCTTTTATCAGTAAATAATACTGAAGCCCTCTTTATAATGTACTAGGTGGATATGGCTTACACAGGGGACAAGTTAGTCTAATTGCCAAAATACTTGAAACAAAGTATTTTTGCCTTAAATTTTAATTAGTGTTATTTCAAAAAATCATATCGCAATAACTAGCCATGAGTACACCCTGTACCTTTTATCAGTAAATAATACTGAAGCCCTCTTTATAATGTATTAGGTGGATATGGCTTACACAGGGGACAAGTTAGTCTAATTGCCAAAATACTTGAAACAAAGTATTTTTTCCTAAAATTTTAATTAGTGTTATTTCAAAAAATCATATCGCAATAACTAGCCATGAGTACACCCTGTACCTTTTATCAGTAAATAATACTGAAGCCCTCTTTATAATGTACTAGGTGGATATGGCTTACACAGGGGACAAGTTAGTCTAATTGCCAAAATACTTGAAACAAAGCATTTTTTCCTAAAATTTTAATTAGTGTTATTTCAGAAAATCATATCGCAATAACTAGCCATGAGTACACCCTGTACCTTTTATCAGTAAATAATACTGAAGCCCTCTTTATAATGTACTAGGTAGATATGGCTTACACAGGGGACAAGTTAGTCTAATTGCCAAAATACTTGAAACAAAGTATTTTTTCCTAAAATTTTAATTAGTGTTATTTAAAAAAATCATATCGCAATAACTAGCCATGAGTACACCCTGTACCTTTTATCAGTAAATAATACTAAAGCCCTCTTTATAATGTACTAGGTGGATATGGCTTACACAGGGGACAAGTTAGTCTAATTGCCAAAATACTTGAAACAAAGTATTTTTGCCTTAAATTTTAATTAGTGTTATTTCAAAAAATCATATCGCAATAACTAGCCATGAGTACACCCTGTACCTTTTATCAGTAAATAATACTGAAGCCCTCTTTATAATGTACTAGGTCCTCGTGGCTTACACAGGGGATGTGGTAGTCTAATTTTCAAAAAACTCAAATTATAAATAGTTTTTCTAAAAAACTGGATTCGAGTTTTAAATAAAATATATATGGCATACACTTTACTCGAGATTACTCTGGGCCTTTTACTAATCATGAATATTGGATCGCTCTTCCTAAATTAATTATTTTTTTTAATTGACTTTTCAAATTGGGCGGGTTATCTTGGCAGAAAACTTTTGGCCGCTAACTTCACACCGGTAACGAATTGTGCTAAAAAAGTGGTATTTTCATGGTAATATTTATTTTATTTATTTCAAAACTAATGCACAAAGTACAAACCTTGGGGACAAATTAGAACAACTGTAGGTGCAATGAAAGTATAAGTGACTCATTAATTAGATATAAATACTTATGTAATAAACTTACTTATATATAATCTATATTATAAATATAAATATACTAATACATACACAATAATAAACATACATATACAACTTACAAATTTTGTTTGGAGCTATTTAGAAAATGTGAGTAGACCAGTTTTTTAAATGATGATTTCATAGGGCGAACGGAGCGGTCGCTCCAGGCGCCAAGTACCAGGGGGCGCCTCAGTGGTAAAAAAATAAACTGAGACGCACGCGGGTGGAGTGCAGGGGCATCATAAAAAAAATTGCAAATGCAAAAGTGCGTAAGCAGATTTATTTAAAATTAGTTTTGTGTAAAACTGAAATAGTTCTGTATTATTGTAGGAGCCTAAACCTAAATAGTTTTACATTTCTTATAAGCATTGTTACATTAATTGCTGAAGATAATAAGTACCAAACCAATAGTAAAGTAATTTTTATGATAAATACATGTACCTTTATTCCTACATGTTTTGTTTGTCATTCCAAATGTTTCCATATTTCACATAATATCCCTTGGGTTTAGAGGAGTTGGGTGGAGGGGGGGGCATAATTTAATCTCGCTCCATCCTAAAACTTGGCTCAGGCCGGCACTGAATCCGAGCTCGTAGACGAAGGCACACTGCCATGGTCAGTTTATACAGATGCAATGTCAATTTATGAATAATTCCACAAGTTGGTATTAGTAGGACCTAACGGTTGTTGGTTGTTGTTGTGTAAGGTTGTTGCTATCACATGCATACTTACTTATATACATTCACTCAAATCCAGGTACACCAACACACACACACACCAAACACATGAACACCAACATGCATATAAACCAACCATACACAAAAAACATACACAGAGTAAAATAAAATGTTGCAAGTATTAATTCCTACAATGACATCTGAAACACCGTCCACCGACTATTTCAGATGTCACAGCTAAACTGATTTTGTTACTATGTACGATTTATTTTATGCCCTAACCTATGTACCAACTAAATTGTGATGTATATTTATTTTGCAATAAAGATTTTTATTAATATTTATTATAGAACCAGGACTGACGGCTGAACGTGCTGTCCGAGGCACGGAAACGGTAGTGCTGTGAATCTATGACAAATGTACTTTAGTGTATTTCTCATAGCCGACGTAGCGAAACGTAATTTTTAGGATAAAAAAAATGCGTTCTTACAACCGAGCCACGCTTCTTTCGTATTATTTTGTAGATAAATTGCATTTGCTAATGTTGGAAGTTTGTTCCCAGTAGACAACAAAATGACAAGAAGTGTTCCCATCACTGCTCATTATGATTACGTAAACAACAGTTATAAAACACCGCTATTTTCACATACTCGTGGAAATGTACACGTTAAGTCATTAATATATTTATTATTTATTTATTATTTATTTATTATAAACTTTATTGCACTAAGTACAAAGGCGGACCTAATGCCGCTAGACATTCTATACTGGTCAAACCTTTGGGACAACTAAAGCAGTTACGACGAGATAAGGCAGGTGCTATCAAAACTAATAGAAAAATATTAGACTTCAATATATACTAGTGAATAAATACTTATTTACATACTAATACATACACAAATACATACAAATAAAACTACATATATACTTAGTTTTCTTTACAATTTTAAGCTGATAACCTCAAGTCTGAGATCGACAAGAGTTCGACCAAACTTCTTCACTCATTGCATTCGTAGCACTCGCAGCAACAACTTATTTGTTATTTCTAATTCATCTACTAGGTATACGGCTAATAGATACTTTTGTCGCTCTCTCGACTACTACGATAAGGAATTGTCTCATCTTGACTTATTTAACTCTAGTGTTAATAAATTTAAAAGCGACCTTAAACTACATATGTTCTCCAAATTAAAATAATATAACATTTCTAATGAGTAGCTGTTTATATATGTAGTATTAGTAATATTGCTTCTGATATGATATACTCGTAACTTACTATCTTAATTCAATTTTGATGTTAATAATTTTATTTTTTTGCTTAATTATTAATCTGCTGTGCTTGTTTTTGTTTTCGTTTATTGTATTTTGTGTAAATTCTCGACACTCAAGGTCTTGTTAGTGGTAATTATATTTGTAATATTATGTAAATGACTGTTTGCTGTCAAAATAAAATAAAATAAAAAAATAAATTCTTTAAACAAAACGTCATCATGACAGCCTTTAGAACAGGGATGGCAAACCTTTACGGATCAACGTTTATTATATTTCCCTTTTCTTAAACCAGCCAATTGTCGGTCGCAAGCCCGAGACACCATTCTTCTCATCTCTTACCCACACACGATGGACCCGGCACCCGCACGGTGAATCCATGGAATGCTTAGAAATTTGTCTTCTCTTTATGTAGTCTATGTATACATACTATTTTTGTACACTGGGCAGCAAAGAAAGCGGGTCGGTTATAAAAAATGCGATAACTCAAAAAAAAATTGAGCAATCCTTTTAAAATAAAAACTAAATTAAAGTTTATTTCATTACATATATAGGAAGCAGTAAAACCTTTTTATTTCTTTTTGGTGATTATATCAAAAACCATAAAGTCGATTTTTAAAATTTGAACAACAAATTTGATACCATTTGTTTTACTTTTGTTTCTGTTCTATCATATAAATATGGGATTTTTGAGCAGAAATTCATTATTCTGATCAAATTCAATTAAAAACATGCCACTAAACCCTGAAGAGTGTACCAGAATTCTAACAATGCTTGAAGACGGGCGCAGTCAGCGTCATACAGCAAGAACAGTTGGTGTGTCGCTATCAACCGTTCAAAGAATGCTCCAGCGATTTGAAGAGACTGGGTCCAATATTCGCAGACCAGGAACAGGGCGAACAAGGTGCACGACAGCGCGGGAGGATCGATATATGGTGTCAACAATGTTGATAAATCGATTTCAAACGGCTGCTGAAGTCAAAAATCACCTTCTACGTACTTGAGGGAGCAATCTGAGCACGTGTACAGTGAGACGGCGCAGCGTCTAGCTGACGCAACCTTAAAGCCATTTAGACCCGCAAATGGTCCAAAACTCGAAAGGCAGCATCGAAATGCAAGTCTGAGTTACGCTAGAGAACACATGGATTGGACTCTGTATGACTGGTAGTAATGGTTACGGACGAGTCGAGGTTCAAGCTATACACGCACGATGGGAGGCAAAGAGTCTACAGAAGACCAGGAGAGCGCTATAACCAAGCTTGCATTGAAGAAAAAGTGCCATACGGCGGAAGCTCCATACACGTGTGGGCTGGAATTTCTTCCGAAAGCCGCACCGAACTAGTGGTGATAGAAAATGACACTTTAACTACAGAAACATACGTGAATAAAATCTTAAATGAGTAATTTGTCCCATTATTAGTAAACATGGGCGAGAACGCCATCTTTATGCAAGATAACGCTCGTCGCCATACAGCTGGGATAGTGTTTGACTACCTTGAAGATGTTGTTATCACACGCATGGAGTGGCCAGCACGCAGCCCAGACTTGAACCCCATCGAGCATGCCTGGGACGAACTGGGACGACGTGTACGCCAGCGAAATTCCCCTCCAATCACGCTTCGTGATTTGAAAGAAGCACTAATAGAGGAATGGGAGAATATTCCTTAGCATCGTCTTAGAAATCTGGTGGAAAGCATGCCAAACATGCGTATAACAGCTGTATTAACAGCTCGTGGTGACAACACAAAATACTAAAATGTGCAAAAATTGCATATTTGATACCGTAGGTCATTTTTCGAAATCTAGTAAAAAATGGTAATTTTTATTTAACTTAATTTTATTAAAAATAAACTTTATAATCTTAAACTTTTATGATTTTGATTTAAGCACTATAAAATTGTCTTTAATACGGTCTCTATTTCATAAAGCTAGCTCCAATATTTTGGAAGTTATTAAGGTTTTTGTTACCGACCCGCTTTCTATGCGGCCCAGTGTAGTTTCTGACTGTATCCAAGTTGTTTCAAGCAAACCAAAGGAAATAAACTATTTTGATTTGATTTGATTTAGTTTTTATTTATTTCTTTTCAGTTTTTAATTTGAGATATTTTTTTACGCAGTTAGGTTTTTTTACTTTTAAGTAACTATTTTATAAAAATAAATAAAAACGCGGGTTGGAAGAGAATTTAATTTCTTTGGCGTGTGACAGATGTACGAGTATGTAAGCGTGGGATAGCTACGGTATAAGTGTGCGATTTGCCTGTGCGTGTATAGTATAATCTTAAATATTTCTCACTATCAAGCGAATATAAATCGCAAATTCATACGTTAACCCACTAACGCAAAAACAGGTTCGAGTATTCGAATTCATTAATAAACTGCATCGAATGATATTGTACAATAATGCAGTCGGCCTTGGAAAGCACCCACGACACGCTCAGTGCTCTGGACTATCAGGTATGACCATCTGTACAATATATTATAATAATAATTAATAAAGAAGCCGACAGACGCATTCAGCTACGATGGGCGCCATTCTGGAAACTCCAGCACATCCTCTCATCGTCCACAAGATCTTTAACTAGTGCGTCGTGCGTTTAATGTCGTACGGAGGAGAGACGTGGACACTGACAGTGTATCGAGGATACCCCACTCAAAATAGTTTATTTTCCACAATTCATTATATTTTTTATTTTCCACAATATGGCGTCTGATTGTCGCCTTAATGGATAATAATAATTAATAAAGAAGCCGACAGACGCATTCAGCTAGGATGGGCGGCATTCTGGAAACTCCGGCATATCCTCTCATCGTCCATACCACAAGATCTTTAACTAGTGCGTCGTGCGTTTAATGTCGTAAGGAGGAGAGACGTGGACACTGACAGTGTATCGACGATATCCCACTCAAAATAGTTTATTTTCCACAATTCATTATATTTTTTATTTTCCACAATATGGCGTCTGATTGTCGCCTTAATGGATAATAATAATTAATAAAGAAGCCGACAGACGCATTCAGCTAGGATGGGCGGCATTCTGGAAACTCCGGCATATCCTCTCATCGTCCACAAGATCTTTAACTAGTGCGTCGTGCGTTTAATGTCGTACGGAGCAGAGACGTGGACACTGACAGTGTATAGACGATACCTCACTCAAAATAGTTCGTCAAATTTTATTTTCCACAATATGGCGTCTGATTGTCGCCTTAATGGAATTTGATTAATGCCATATTTTCAGTGGCTCACGTGACCTACGCGTTTGGTCTCCAGTGTACCACAAACGATCAAACATACATATATACATACAGTACTCCCAAATTAATAATGCGCATGCAGATCTTCGCTAATTGTCGTATTCCCGGAAACACCCGAATCATTGAATCGTAAGAGCACTAAACAATGCACTTGCATTTTGCACCTTGTTCCAAAGAAATAGAAGTCAATATCATGAGTACACAATCGAAAACAAAACGGGCAGTGTTTTTTTGTTTTTTTTTTTTGGCGGTGACTGCACGTGTTCTCTCTGTGTGGAATTATATAGAGCTGCTATTACACAACCTTCTTGGTTTTGTTTTCAAAGGTGAATTTAATTTCAACTTTAATTATCTTATTTAAATAGTTTATTTGACAATTGCTTGTCTGTCTGACACAGGCAGAGATTTTATATTTAAAGGAGGCCACTACAGTACTATAAAATTTTCGAAGTAAATCAATCCAACAAAGATTGTAGCATATTCTCAATCGTATGGTTTTCCTCGCTATTTACTTTGAATCAAATTTCGTTACTGATAAATCAATATTTATCTCTTTTAGCACAAAACACATAATTCTACTAAATTATGCATAAAGAAAATGCACTTAACCACTCTATATACATATCGTCTTCCGACGCTCGGGGAATACGACCTTTGCCGAACAGTGACGAAGATTTCTATGCGCATTATCACTTTGGGAGAACTGTACATACATACATACATACATACATAGGCTGATTAGCACATAACCCTTCTTTGCGTCGCGCAGTCGGGTAAAAACCTAAGTATAAAACAAATTATTGTGTTCTTATAATAATACACTATCTACTTGTAAAAAAACCGTAATAAGGTTTTGCAAGCCCTGTACATTTTCAATTCCATTAGCGCCTACTTTCACTCCAATTTATTCACTATCGCATGTGATCTATTTTTTTTAGCATCCAATGCGTGTCTTAATTTAAACGTGAATTAATCGATTCCATTGTCCGCATCAATGGATGCTACGTGGTTTTTCGTACATAATTAAATGCCACTAAAAAATGTTTTTAATCGGTTTAGTTTTGTCGTATTTTAAAGGCTAAGTCAAGGGCGTAAGGTTTAAAATTAATTAAAAACTTTAGGGTTGGCACAAAATAAATGTTTGATTTTATATAAAATATATTTTCTTTAAGTATCATCCCGACCGTATCCCTCAGGGGGTCAGAATCATGTTTTTTTTGTACCAAAATCGAGAAATCCTTGGTACCTCCGAGTCTAACCCAACGTTCACACGGAGACATCAATTTCTAAGCCGGATCTGATTTTTGCAGAATACGGTTTAGTCACAATATAATTTATGTATGAGTTCACACGTGTATTTGGTTTTAGGATCCGGCAAAGAACCGAAACATGCTTAACTTAACATCCGATTTTGCGACGACAATCAGATTCGGTCACACGGCAAAACACCGATTACGATTCAGCTATTGTCAGCATTTTCATACATTTATTTATTTATAATAATTACAGGCGTAGGTTACAGCAATTATAGTCATGTCACAAATACAATTCTAAATCTTAACACAAAAAATAAAAAGTTATAAGTCTGCTGCTCCTTCCTCGCCAAGCCGTCTGGCCAGCGTGGCGAGTGTATCCTAATTTCTCCAGATATATGTTCTGGAAGGTCCATCTCCAGCAGTGGAGGTCTAGGACGCTGTGTTCTAGGGGCTGTACTGAAGTCTGCTGCTCGCCGGTGAAACAAGCTCCCATTGACCATCAGACAAGCTCCCTCCGTTCACGTCTTTAAACAATTACACACAACCTTTTTTCTAAATAAGCAAAATATTGTCTCAGAATAGTTCAATATATTGATCTTATATATTTTATATTTATCGTTATTATTATTATTTTTCTAAATCTTCTGTTACTTTTACCATGTGTGTACTAATTGTAACTTAATTAAAGTCAAAGTCAAATCATTTATTACTATTTGGCCTTCTCGGGCTCTTTTGTATTGTCACATTACATTGTTATAATTATTTAAATAAATTATATTAAATTTATTACAATACAATTGAATTGACCTAAATATAAACATACACCAAGAGTAAAAGGTGTCCAATATATATTAATAATATACATTTGCACATCTACTAGGCATTTTATTATAAAATATATATATATATATATTGCACCCTTTGTTGTTACCTCTCCACACTCCCAAAGTTTGGCTGTTAGAAAATGCTTAGTCCATTGAATAATTATTGAATTGAATTTAATTTAATAACAAATTACAAATCATGATTAAACATAATCAATATTTATTTACGTTCCTGCGTCACACAAGGGCAGGATTTTTGCCGAATGACGCAAAAAATACAGGTACGGCACGTCTGGTGGTGGTGGTGGCACATCAGCGTCAGATCACCGAGTACCTAATTTCATTTGATTGCCTAATACGGAAAAGGGAATTAAATAAATCATTGGACATATACCTATTAGAAATATTATAATTCATTTGATTTGATTTTGACCTTTATATTATTTTGATTTTTGACATTAATTAGCTACTGACAATTACTTTTTTTTTTTTATATAATAAATTCTCACAACGAAACAAATGTATGTTTAAGTGTATATTCAATGCATTGCACTGATAAATTGTGATTGGGGGTCGGTTTCAAAATCACCTCCTTTTCTCATACTGCAATATGATTAAGAAACCACCTCCTAACCTTACCATTGGAATGGTTGTAAAAATAGCAAGCTGTATGCTCAAATTTTTGAGATGAAGTCCAGATCTTAGTTAGTTGTATGTATCTGTTTATATTTTGGTATGACTGCATCTTGTTATGAGCATCTAATAAATAAATAAATAAATACCGACCGACCAGTACGAGCTATTTGGTCTGTGCTAGTACGCTCAAATTTGATTGGATATAAACGCTCGCTGTTTCCACGTTGTTCGTTTTCTCACAATTGGGTTTAACATCCTCCTCCTCCTTGCGTCGTTCTCCTCACTGCTGAGGGTCGTGACCCCCTCCACGGATCACTTTGTCCCGGACGATGCTGCGCCATCCGTTTCTGTTTACGGATGCATGTAGGGCATCGTGCATCTGGGTATTTAGTGAGGTGCGGATCTGGTCAGACCAGCGTATGGGGCTTAGGCCACGCGGTCTTTTGCCTTCGACTTTCCCTGTGATAACAAGCCTTTCCAGGTTACCAGGTGTTTTACGGGCTATATGGCCGAAATACTCAAGGATTAGTAGAGATTTTGAGTTCCTTAAGTATTGACACGTTAGTTCTTCGCGCTGTCCAAGGGATACGCAACATACGTCTCCAACACCACATCTCGAAAGGCATCGATGCGGCCACGATCACCGGCTTTGAGAGTCCAAGTTTCAGCGGCATAATGAAATATGGATAAAATTAAGCTGCGTATTAGTCTTGTTTCGGTCTTTAGAGTGATATTTCGATCCTTCCATGTTCCTTTTAACTGGTTTTAACATAATATTAGATAATACTGGTATATAATAGCAAGAGTGTTCACGTCCATCGCTTCCAATTGGTAGACTGAGCGCTTTCCTACAAAATATTGAATAGCATATTCACACGATGACATACTATTCAGATTTTTGCAGAAAAGCAAAACCGAATGCCGTGTGAATGGGGTATTCGGTTTTGCCGTATACGGTTAAATTCCAATCCGGTAAAACTTGACTCCGTGTGAACGTAGCGTAAATTTTATAGACTACATTTCTCAAAATGTACGCTCAAATCAGAAAAGCTTGTTTTGAATCGTGCGAGCGAGATGGATGCAAAACACTCTTATGTGACAACCCTAGTTTAAGATGGTGTTTTGATTAGATGTATTAATGTTGAAGGCCTATTATTATTGTTTTTATATACCTAGATCCAACAAGAGGTCTCTTCCTATAGAGAAACTTTTCTATAAGATATCGATCTTCTAATACCCAACAAGTTGTTCATCCGCTTTTTTTTTTTAAAAATAAGTAAAGTAAAGTATCATCACGACCGTTTCCCTTTCGGGGTGGTCAGAAACCACGCCTATAAATAAGCGGATTCACATTTAGCCAACTTTACTATAGGCCAATCATGACAAGTGGCAAGCTCGTCGATGTCTCCAGCGTACCAAACTCGAGAAATATCACAAATAAATTAAATATTAATTAAATGTATTTATTTACATTAATAAATATTTTTGTGTCCCGATCAGGAATCGAACCCGGTACCTACGAGTCTAAATCCACGGACTTAACCGCTAGACCACGGAGCTTGCTCCAAATCACTACCAATGGGCAAAGTGTCCAAACAACTGTCAGACGGACTGGCTTTTTTTTTGCTCCGCTGCAACAGCTGCTCGTAATCTTCATATTGATATATATTATATTCATCGCTTCAAATTAACATACAATATACAATTCAACTCATCATTTGCCAGATATTGTACACCCCCCAGCTTGGGGTTCTATGTCTGGACTATAGAGCTGGGACCCAGCTTAAGAAGATAACCCCGCTGCCCAGGATCCCCGTGACACCCCGTTGTCCGCTTGGGATCGGCAGCGCTCTCCGGGCCCCCGTCTTCAGGCTCTCCGAGGGAAGGTACCACTACGCACAGTCAACGGATGCATAAAGAGTGATAGGGCTAAGTTTTGGCTTATGACCCACCCCCCTATATAATTTTAAATTCTCTTGCTCTCTTCTGTTAACTTCATTTTTGTAATATATTAACTTCATTAGCTTAAAATCTCTTGTTTCATTTTAATGTCCCGAATAACGTGACAATTATGAAACTGTTGTACTTATGCAATAAAAATATTATTATTATTATATTATTATTATTATTTAGGTTTATATGACAAACTCTCGGTTTTTAGGCCGGATTTTAATAATGCTCGCGAGCCTTAGCTAAGGGAGTATTATTTACTAGCTGTTTGACCCGGCTTCGCTCGTGTAGTAATCTGGTCATCATGTGCCATCGATTTGGTAGATGTGGCAAATGACATAAAGACTATATAGGTACTTTAGTTGAAAAGAGTTATATGCCATTTGAAAGACAAAACTCTACCAATTTATGTTTCAAAGTTATTTAAATATTGTTATGGGTAAACTATAAAAGGTAGACATATGCTCTCGCGGACTTTTTTAAAAATAATGTTAAGATGAACAATTCATCCATAGAGCATTTTTGTATAACTTTAACTATATGCTCAGCGCACGCCACGGAAGGCCTCAGAAACGATACTTTTCCCCCGTTTTAAAAACATTTTTGGTTACTGCTCCACAACTATAGGACCTAGCGTGATATTATATAGCCTATGTTACTTCTGAATAATGCAGCTTTCTAATGGTGAAAAAATTATTGCAATCGGTCCAGTAGGTTTTGAGTTTATTCATTACAAACATACAAAAATACAAATCTTTCCTCTTTATAATATTAGTATAGATGGAATGAGTGAATACTTTTAATTATGATCTGGTTATGTTTGTAGGAATTTATTATTATTATTATGTATATATCAAGCTATTAAAGTTTATATTTGCACGGCGGCTGTCAAGGTCGAGCGCTTATAAAGATGAGAGTTAAAATATATTTTGTAATTGACAGATTGTCGTTTAAAAAACTGGTCTAGTCACACTTTATGAATAGCTCTAAACCACGTTAGTAAGTTGTATTTGTGTATGTTTATGTACAATTTTGTGTATGTATTAGTATTTAGTATATATAAGAATATATAAGTAGGTATATAATATTTGTTGAATTATCCTATAATTGTAAATTACTGTTACTTTCATTGCACCTATATTTGTTCAAATTTGTCCCTAAGGTTTGGCTGTCAGAGAATGTCTACGGGCATTAAGTCCGCCTTTGTGCTTTGTGCAATAAAGTTTTTAAATAAAATAAATAAATAAATAATTATGGCGCAATAACGAAATCCACTAAGTAACAGAGGCTGCTGAGCTGTTTTGACAAACGTGACAACAACGCCTTGAAAATTTCCTGTGCACTTTTGATCCCCATAGACCAAAAGTTTCATCTCTAAACGGCGCAAAAAACATGTTTAAATAAACTCTTTTTTAAGCCGGCATAGTGTTAGGGACTGATGGCAGTTATGAGTGTCTGACTTCAGTTTGCTAACATTCATGGAACTTGCGCGCCACTTACCATCAGGTGGGTCCAAGGTCACATGTCGTGCTAGTATTTAAAAAAAAAAAACATGCTATCACGACATGTTGCGCCCACCTAATGGTAAGTGACGTGCGATGTTATAATAAATATTTCCAGACAGGTCACACAGCGCCATCTAGTTTCCGTGGTAAGCTACGAGGCTTGAGTTACGGAAACTAGATGGTTGATAAACTACATATTATACTTTTTTTTTTTGTAAATATATACATATTATACATATAAACACCCAGACCCGAGACAAATTATACAATGTACAACTTGCCCCCGGTGGGAATCGAACCCACGACCTCCCGAGTTCACGGCAACATTTGTTACTACTAGACAACGGAGGCGGTCGATAAATTTAAAAAATATATATTTTAGACGCAAAGGTCCATGAATGTTAGTAACTGACATCAGTCCCTACCACTATGCCGGCTTGACTGGGCATGACGGCAATTCGAGCCTGAGTCCGAAACGTGTTTACACTTTACTGGGTTTACCGGCCCGAACGGTGGACACTTCCCCGGCCCGGCAGACTGGGCAAATTTACCACCATCAGTTCACCTTATATTTGTTGTTCTCGCTGAAAGTGTGTGCCATTAGCAATGATGTCAAATGCCAATTTTTTATACTAACAAAAATAACACCGATTGAATCAAGAATTACTAAATTCAATAGTGTAGTGCTAATTAAAAAAAAAAAAAAGATGGAAGGGTGATATAAAAAATATGCTGGTGGCAGCTGCAAAATGCTGAGGATCTCGTGGACTGAGCATCGTACTAACGTATCGATTTTAAACCAACTAGCCATATCGACTAGGCTATCCACCATATGCCTTCGTCGGATACTCCAGTACTTCGGACACATTGCCAGAAAAGGAGGGGATAACCTGGAGAAACTTTTTGTTACTGGCAAGGTGGAAGGAAAGAGACCGAGAGGCCGTAGTCCGATACGCTGGTCCGACCAAATCCGCTCCACCACCAACACTAGCGTCCATGATGCTGTGCATGCCGCCGAAGACAGGAACGGGTGGCGTGCTATCATCAAGACGCACACCAATTCATCGCGAGGTCACGACCCTCATCAATGAGGAAACACGACGCAAGGAGGGAGGTGGCAGCTAGCAGCTTAAAGCCTTTCCCAGCAGTTTAGAAGAAAAGGCAATTCTTTATAATGTGCAAAAGCCTTCAAGTTCCAAGAATCATCAATAAAATCCTTACATACATATCGTTCGCTTCCCATACCTACTGTGTTGCGTGTTTATATAAAAGAGGTTTTAACAGCATCCCACTAAACGGTCTGGTTTCTGCCATATATGTCCGCTACATCGCCGCTTATGTTACCTACCCTTTTTTTTTTGTTACGTAATAACGCATTAATGTACTCGTACAGTGCACGACTGAGTCTAAATGCGATAGAAATGAGAACAATGTTTTTTTTTATAAAATTGTTAAATTAATAAAAACCGAAATGATACATAAAATTTGTAGAAATGAGAAAACAAGCAGACATAAGTAACAATCATACACTTACATTGCTTTTAATTTAATAATAATAATAAATATTTCCAGACAGGTCACACAGCGCCACCTAATTTCTGTGGTAAGCTACGCGGCTTGTGTTACGAAAACTAGATGGTTGATAAACTACATATTATACTTTTTTTTTTGTAAATATATACATATTATACATATAAACACCCAGACCGAGACAAACTATACAATGTACAACTTGCCCCCGGTGGGAATCGAACCCACGACCTCCCGAGTTCACGGCAACGTTTGTTACCACTAGACCACGGAGGCGGTCAAATTACCACATTTGTTTCAGATTTTTTTTACTTTATTAAGGGTTCCTTTTGTATAAGAGTGACACAATTACAACTGTCAAATGTCTATCGGCGGCATTAGATCCGATTAAAATAAAGATAAAATAAATATATTTTTGTCAATCCTGCACTGTATGTTTGTAAAAAACCTACTAAACTGTTGCGCGATATATTGCACATAAGGAAACCGACCAAATGGTATTTTAATAAGATAAATCGAGAATTGAACCTCAATTAATGTTGACGTTATGTTTTATTACATGTTTTTTAAATGTCACAAATGGATTGAACTATTTTTTATTAATATATCTTCAAAAAAGATACTACCTAAAACAGAATATTTCAATTATAATTTAACGAGGAAATGCGGCGAGCGTATTAGGTACACCCTCCCTGGTGGTAAGCCCTTAGTTTATTTTGTAGAATAGTTTTAATTTCATAGGTATTTTTAGTTTAGTTTTATTTATAATTAGTTTTTTAATCTATTTTATTTTAATATTTTTGTTTCATCTTCAAAATATATAATAATATAATATCTAAATAAATAGACTGCCTCCGTGGTCTAGCGGTTAAGTCCGTGGATTTAGACTCGGAGGTACCGGTTCGATTCCTGGTCGGGAAACAAAAAAATATTTATTTATGTAAATGTATTTATTTACATAATATTTAATTATTTGTGATATTTCTCGAGTTTGGTACGCTTGAGACATCGACGAGCTGGCCACTTGTCACGATTGGCTTATAGTAAAGGTGGCTAAATGTGAATCCGCTTATTTATAAGCGTGGTTTCTGACCACCCCGAAAGGGAAACGGTCGTGATGATACTTCCTAATAACTAAATCTAATACAAGATAATCTATACAAACTAGGAATAGTCTCAAGGAAACAACTACTTACTCCCCTCTGTATAGCGAAGCTAACCCCTTAGCCAACCCCATAGGCCCATCGTCTCGACCTCAAACGGCGCAAATTGGCTTGAGGTTCTCAGCAGAAACCGGATGTGAGGTAGAGCTAATGTGTCTATAGATGTCGAATCCCACACCAGAGACCTGCCGAGTTTCCACTGCTCAACCGTCATGCCGTCGGATCTCTTGCCATCACTCCGCGCAATCCCAGAGGCTTTTAGGATCGCGGGTTATGTATATGAATGGTTAGGTCAGAATTAATTAAAACAATTCTGCCATTGTTTATCAAAATCGGATTAGTAATATAGTAAGACATCTACATGAACACATACAAATAAAAAAATAAAAAAACAAATCCGACTGCGTAAAAAAAAATAGAAATAAATTTTAAAAAGAAAACAACAAGGTTCCGTCGTCGCTAAAGAAATTGGTAATCGCTTAACTACACCATTGAAATAGTTTTATACAAGTATATCTTTATTACATGTGGCTTTAACAGTGGGGATCCATTGATACGCGGCGAACGAGTGCCTTCACTCCGTAGCCACGACTCAGACTTAGCTGTTAAGGCACGCAGGGCCAACAGTGAGAGAGAGACGGTTTATAGGGTTTTAATCCGTAGGCGCCCTGGGGTCTCCTTAGGAGGCCTCACGGTGATTCGGGCATGCGACCTCCCGCGGTGGACCCTCAGGCTGGGGTCGTATTGTTAGGCGATTATGCGATTCACCGTCTTTAAAAAAAATAAAAAAAATGGGATCCATTATTGAAGATTTGAGCTGATCTTGGTTTTAAATGGGTCCCGGCGACACATAACCCTTGTTTGCGTCGCGCATTTGGGTAAAAGTAAAGTATCATCACGCCCGTACTCGTATCCTTTAAGGGGTGGTCAGGACAGACAAATCGTTATTTATATGAATAATATTAGTGTAGACGTATACTGCTGAAATTTCTTAGCAAACTATTTGCATGTACAGAGATTGCAGATAATAAATATCGTAAGGGCAGTGGAGCACGTCGGATCGCGTGCTCTAACAGGAATGTCGCTAACCACTCTCTCAAATTTGATATAAACTTCGCATTCCACAGTAGCAACTTAGCATTATTTATCTAACACACGATCGCTTCTTAGAATCAGACTCTAGTTATCTTTAAGACGTTTTATTTATTTATTATTAAACTTAATAAATATCACAAATATATTAAATAAATGATTGTGTCCCAACAAGGTCTAAATCCACGAAGGCAATCCTCTACAACACTTCCAATGTTATAAAATGCCGCCATTAAGTTCGCCCTTGTTACATAACTTAAGTTTTAGTGCAATAAAGATATTAATAAAACTATATTGTTAATATTTATTAGATAAAGGAGTCTTTAAATTAAGAGCTAATAGAAAAATGTATTATAAAAAAAAACCTTACAAAACCTAATTTAAATATAAATCGTATCCGCGCGGCATGGTGGCAAGAACGCTGGCCGCATTTCCTCGCGGAATCGCTATGCTGATTCTCTGGGCTTGTCCCCAGAGCAGACAATTAGACGAATGGTGATGTTTTTTAAAAACGTTTTAGCGTTTGGACCCCACGGGCCTAAAGTCTCTACAGCAAACGGCACAAACACGTAGTCTTTGATTATAGATATGTATTTGCGCCAGACTCTGCGCTTTCGGCTGCGGCTCCCGCTTTTAGCGCTGTTCCCCTAAGGTGTGACAAATCCAAAGTGTCGACACAAGTGGCATCCCACACTAAGGCCCGTCCCCGATCCCAGGGGATCAGCGTCATACCATCAGGTCTCTTGCCATCATCACGGACTAATCCAATGGGTTCCTCAATGGTGGCAAGAGCCCGTTTTATGGTAATATAATAAATGAATACATATGTTGAACGGAAGAAACAATAGCGCAGTTATAATGATTGTGCATGCTCTGGCTGTCATTTGCATAGCACTAGTAATTAGCAAGCCTCAATGAACACAGCAACGGTTTTATAATTGGCGTCAGATATACAGGAAGATTCACGACGAGAAAAAATAATATTGGACAAAAACTGGAATACGCGCGATCTTAGAACGTGTTGTCTAATCTTACGTCCGTATTGTAAGACATTTTCTCAAAAGCTCCTGCACTCAGCATTTCCTTCCAGCTGTCAGACTTAAATTAAGTCTCTGTAAGGCTCATTGACGTCTCTGGTGACAATAGGGCTGACGGTTTTTTCTCACAAAAATTTAATATAATTCAAAGGGGCAATGCTGCTAGTGTATTGGGCACCATGCCACAAGACAGCGATTTGGAGGAGCTATTTTTTTTGTAAGTATTTAATTTTTATTTTCTATGTATTATTATTATATTTGACCGCCTCCGTGGTCTAGTGGTAACAAACGTTGCCGTGAACTCGGGAGGTCGTGGGTTCGATTCCCACCGGGTGTAAGTTGTACATTGTATAATTTGTCTCGGTCTGGGTGTTTATATGTATATATTTAAAAAAAAACTATATTATGTAGATTATCAACCATCTAGTTTCCGTAACACAAGCGTCGTAGCTTACCACGGAAACTAGATGGCGCTGTGTGACCTGTCTGGAAATATTTATTGATTAATTTATTATTTTTAGGTTAAATTTAGATTTTGTTGTTATATAGTTTATTTAATTTAACGTTTTGTATGAAATAAATAATCTCTGTAATTAATAATAAATCTTTAATACGCGACATAAGCGTTGCCATCCGAGCGTCAACAGGTGATCCTCTGAGTATGGAATATCTTATTCAGAGGATCAGTGTTGCCATCCAACGAGGCAACGTCGCCGGAGTCCTCGGAACATTGGGTTCATCTCCTCCTGGATTCGATGACATGTAGATTATAATCAAGATATTTGTAAGTATTTAGTTTTTATATTAATTAGGTTTATCTTTTAGTTTATTTAATTTAAGGTTTAGTTTTATTTATAATTAGTTTTTTAATCTATTTTATTTTAATATTTTTGTATCTACTTCGAATAAATCTCTGTAATTGAGACGATTAAAATTAAAAATGGCGTCTAATGTACCAGCTTACGGCTGACCTTAGTTATCATTATGTCATGCAAAAATTAAGGTTTGCTAGACACAAAAGAATGCAAGAATAATGTGAATGCCAAAGAGTGACCTTCCAAACTAGAATAGTGACCGGATAGAATTTGTAATTAGGTGCGATTAAATTTCTTACGTTTCACTTGTTCTTGAGCTATTGGTTAATAATATTGCACAGCAGCTTGTTATCCGAATACTGTTATTTTATCTAAAGACGCGTTTACACGCGCGCCGCGCAGCCTGGCAGGCGGTCCGGCAAGCAGCCCGACACGTTAGCCCGTCGAGGGCCGGCGGGCTACGCAAGATATAAGTCATAAGATATGTATTCACCAGTGATAAGCACATAAATAAAGTTGAAAGTTTTTTTTTTTTTTTAATTCGTTTATTCAGATAAAAACTTAAACTATTTACATTTTTAAAATTATACGCCAAACTGCATAACAGTTTGTTGGCGAATAGTACACTCTTTTTTTACAGTTTTTTTATTTTTTTATTTTACACTATATTTTTAAAACACAAAGTTATTTACGATTAAATCACATTACTGTTGTATTTACCTAGCAAAAGCAACTTTAATTTTCCTTTAAATTCTTTTTTTGTCATTTTTACACAGTCATCAATGGGCATAATATCATTAAATATAATGGGAGTTAAAAACTTTCTAGTTCTTTTACCATAATAGTTGTTATATCGGTATTCATTGTATCTTGTCTTTTGTGAGAATCTAGTATTATAACCACATCCAGTATATACATTTTTGTAGGCACTATCTTCAAATTGCTCCAGGGCTATTAAAAAGTTCACTTTATCATGCACCGGAAGTATCTTGCAAATACCAAACAGCCTGTCATAGCTCTTACTACAGGCACTCTTGACTACCTTAAGTACCTACATAACTAAGTGATTTAGGTAAATAAAGAACACATGCCTGCACTAGATCGTATTGACTCCTGTTTCTTTTTTAAGTGGCGTCTAAATGTACCCATAAGTACTTCCTTTTTTGATTTTAATTCATTAATCGATATTTTTAACAATGCGCTCAACCTCCCCCAAGCTTCGTTGAATTTTTTTCCTATCTTTATGTTGGGGGTGATGCGGATCCCATAGGTTCTGCCTGATAGCATATTAAAAAAATATTTGCTTTTTTTACATTAACACGCGGTATATTTTTTGTGCAGTTGTTTTTAGGAAATAGTTTATTAGTACATCATCAATCATAATAGGTAAATGACCTAAATAAAAATGGAAAAAAATAAATAGAGATAAAGTATTTTTAAATCAAATAATACTTTTAAAGTACACAAACTTAAAAAATATGTTCATGGTATTTGCATTTTGGATTGGAGTTATAGACGTGGCCCAAATAGTACTTACCAAATAACAGTCGATAGGTTTCTCCTTCGGCCTGTGGTAAGCTTTTTGCAGTTCCGTCTGCTTGAGGGCGTGCGCGATGTGGAGGGCGCTAGCGTCGAAGCGACCGTATTGGTAGTCGGGCAGGTCACGTGATATCTCACGCGCAGGCGACGCGTGCACACTGCTGCCATTGGTCGTGCGTGTAGGTGACACTGGAACGAAAATTTTGTTTAAAAACTGCAAATTCATGTATTTGTATAAAACATACGTGGTCTAGCGGTTGAGTCTGTGGATTTGGACTCGGAGGTACCGGGTTCGATTCCGGTTGGGACACAAAAATAATTATTAATGTAAATAAAAATCCATTTAATTAATATTTAATTTATTTGTGATATTTCTCGAGTTTGGTACGCTGGAGACATCGACGAGTTTGCCACTTGTCATGATGGGCCTATAGTAAAGTTGGCTAAATGTGAATCCGCTTATTTATAACCGTGGTTTCTGACAACCCCGAAAGGGGAACGGTCGTGATGATACTTTATTTTACTTTTTTATATAATTGGCTAAATGTGAATCCGTTTCTTTATATGCGTGGTTTCTTACCACCCCGCAAGAAATACGAGAACGGTCGTGATGATACTTATTTATTGGAAGGTTCCATTACAGCCCCTAGAACACAGCGTCCTAGACCTCCACTGCTGGAGATGGGCCTTCCAGGACATATATCTGGAGAATTTGGCCTACACTCACCACGCTAGCCAGACGGCTTGGCGAGGATATCATGTCAATTTTCAAAGACAATTTATTAACGATTCCACAAGTTGGTATTAGTGAAACCGGGCCCGACGGCGTGCTCTCTGAGACACAGTGGTGTTGTAAATCTATGACAAATGTACGTAAGAAAAGTGTATTTCTCATTGGTACATGCCGAGGGGGTTTGAACCGACCTTTGTAGGATTAAGGGAAGTACTACTACATTTTATGTATACCTACCAAGTGATAATGTGTATTAGAACCTTACGCACGCGATATTACAAATATCGCTTATTTTGTCTCGGTCTGGGTGTTTATATGTATAATATGTATATATTTACAAAAAAAAAAAAGTATAATATGTAGTTTATCAACCATCTAGTTTCCGTAACACAAGCCTCGTTGCTTACCACGGATACTAGATGGCGCTGTGTGATCTGTCTGGAAATATTTATTATTATTATATATTTTAAATGTACATATGTAGTTCAAGTGTACAATATAATGGTATGTTTCACAACAGCCAACCGTAAGACCAATTTATCAGCGCTACTTATATGCAAATACAGAATAAATGTCTAAATAAATTCAATAGTGTTTTTTTAAATAAGAATGCCTATTTTTCTTAGAAAAATGGGCAAAACATCCCAATAATAAATCCAAAATATAAATGTTGTCGTGCGATAAAGGTATCTTAATTGAAATTTATTGTTTTATCTGTAATAAAGTACCTGATCATAATAAAGAACCTAATCGTATAAATAGTGTTTTGTAACTATTTCATACATAAATCTTAACCAATTGACTATTTAATTAAATTATATTTCAATGCTGGGGTGAATCAAATGTTGAATTTAAATTTTAAAAAATCACAAATAAAAAGATATGACTACTAAATACAATTCAATAATCATAACAGTTAATTGTGTTTTTTTTAAATAATTTAATTCAACTCTTTTACCCCAGCATTAAAATATGTATAAATAATTAAATAGTCAATTGGTTAAAATTTATGTATGAAATAGTTACAAAGCAATATTTATACGATTAGGTTCTTTATTATGACCAGGTACTTTATTTTATTTTATTTTTATTTATTTATTAATTCATTTCCACAGCACATTACAGAACATAAAGGTTAGTATATAATTGAGTTTATACATTGGCCAAATTAGGAAACATACTTTATTACTGATACTTAGGTGTCAAAGAAAAGGAGAAAAAACAAGAAATACAACCAAAAGATATAGAAATTCAATTAAACAAAAAACAATAACACAAATAAAATTACAGATATCAAATATTGAATTAAATTAAATTAAAAAAGAAAAAAAAGATTAAATTAATAATTCACTTAAAAAGATTTCTAAATTAAATAATTAAATAATTATTGGCTGCCCTAACTACAGGAAAGTGTATCTGTCTATCTCACCCTAACAGTGAGTGAGATAGATAAAACTTTATTATAGATAAAACACTGGATTTCAAATCGGCGGGATCGAAACTATGTAATTATTAACGTAAAAAAAAGTGTTTGACAATTGTTGTTATGCTAGGGTAAAATAAATAAAATTAATTACAGAATATGAAAACACTATATATTAACTATTAAATAAAAAATAAATCATAATTTTATTGGGCCCATTTCTCTAAGAAAATGGGCATTCAGTATTTGAATTGTGTATCTTATATTTTGGAACGCGTCTTGGGAAAGGCCTCATCCAGCGGTGAAAAGACACAGGCTGATGATAACAACGTCAAATTTGAAATACCAATTCGTCACCAAGGTCACAAGCTATTGTCTTGTACCTAAGACCAGCTCAAGGCAGACAATTGACACTTTATAGACCGACCATTGTTCTCAAATGGATTATTGAACTGGGAATACTAAATTGTTCAAACGATTTATCATATCAAATATAACAGCATTAAAAAAATTATAACTTTGTGGCATTTGGGGTTGAAACAATGGGTATATTCTCTTGATACCCACAAATTCATAAAAGAGCTGGGTAAACGAATTTTTCAAATGCCATAAATATGCCTAAAACAGAATATTTCGATTATAATTCAACGAGGAAATGCGGCGAGCGTTTTAGGTACCCTCCCTGGTGGTAAGCCCTTAGTTAATTTTGTAGAATAGTTTTAATTTCATAGGTATTTTTAGTTTAGTTTTATTTACAATTAGTTTTTAACCTATTTTATTTTAATATTTTTATTCAATAATAACAATTTATTGTGTTTTTTTTAAATTTAATTACAACATCTAATACCCCAGCATTAAAAAATAATTCAATAAATAGTCAATTGGTTAAAATTTATGTATGAAATAGTTACAAAGCACTATTTATACGATTAGGTCATTTATTATGATCAAGTACTTTATTGTAGATAAAACACTGGATTTCAAATCGGCAGGATCGAAACTATGTAATTATTAATGTAAAAAAAGTTTTTGTCAATTGTTATTATGTTAGGGTAAAATAAATAAAATTAATTACAGATTATGAAAACACAATATATTAACTATCAAATAAAAAAGAAATCATTATGACACGAGGACATTTTATTGAGCCCATTTCTCTAAGAAAAATGGGCAATCTCATTACGAACTTTGGAATTGCATTACAAACGTGTACACATTATTTATTTCCCTATATCGCACACTTGTACCAAATAAGGAATTGGTGTTGCTACACTATACCATTAAAAGCGTACAAGTTGCCATAAGTTGGCAACACCGCACCGGTAATAGGAATTGGCGCGTAAATTGATTCCGTGTTGTGTAACTAACCGCAATAAGCAATACTGTCATTGTAAATAGCCGCAAACACGTAAACTGTAACACCTATACATTTTATTTCATTATAATTTTACGATACTTTCTCGTACAGTAAAAAACATAGTAAATTTTCTTTATTTAAGTGGATATTTTCACCTATACCTAATTTTAGACAGAGGAGTATAGAATGCACCTTCAGTAACTAGTGTTTTATTTATTTGATCGTGATAGTGCCTCTTTTACCCACAACTTTCGCATTATATATCTGGTTCGTCAATGTTTCTTCGCTCATTCTTTCAACATGCCCGAACCATCGAAGCATGCCTTATTTTTGTCCCTATGCTTTCTTTTATACCTACCCTTTTACGTATTTCGACGTTACGTATGCGGTCCGACAAAGTAACGCCGCATATCTGTCGTAACAAACTCATTTCTACTGCATTAACCCTACTCTCATGCTTATTCTGACGTATCCACGTCTCGCTTCCATACATCAGTGTTGGTACCAGCATGGCATTGTGTAAGCCGAGCTTTATCACTGACATTTCGACTGCCGATCAGAACTGACCCAACACTATTTCCCGCGTTCACTCTTCTTGCAACATTCCCGAACCATCGTAGCATGCCTTATTTTTGTCCCTATGCTTTCTTTTATACCTACCCCTTTACATATTTCGACGTTACGTATGCGGTCCGACAAAGTAACGCCGCATATCTGACGTAACGATCTCATTTGTACTGCATCAACCCTACTCTCATACGTATTCTGACATATCCACGTCTCGACTCCATACATCAGTGTTGGTACCAACATGGCATTGTGTATGGCGAGCCGAGCTTTGTCACTGACATTTCGACTGCGGATCAGAACTGACCCTAACACTATTTCCCGCGTTCACTCTTCTTTCAACATCCCTATCGTACTTCCCATCCGCAGTAAAAACACTGCCCAGATATATAATTTTATTTACTACTAACTACTTCGTTACTAGTAAAGTAATGAAGATAAATTCCCAAGCATTCCATGGATTCACCGTGCGGGTGATAGGTCCATCGTGTGTGGGAAAGAGAGATAATAAGAATGGTGTCTTGGGCTTGCGACTGACAATAGGCTGGTTTATTTGATTTTAAATAAAACATTGGATTGTGCAAGAGGAAAGCACAAGTGTCATTAAAATTTATATCAAATCCTGGCCAACACGTCTGGCTAGCAGCGTGGCGAGTGAAGGACATTTTTTCTTGAAATATATTCTGGATTGCCAATCTCCAGCAGTAGAGGATAAAGAACTTAACCTAAAATATCTAAGAAAGTAAATCCTATATAAAATGAAAGCCCAGGTATTCGGTCAGGTTCGATGGTTTGGGAGAGCGAGAAAGAGATATTATATTCAACGTGTGTGAGCGTGACAAAAGAACTTGTTGCGAAACGCCCGACCGCATTCCATCGCCCAATGACCTACACAAACACACATTTCTGGTCAAAATGTACAGTTTTATTGGTTTAAAAGAAGATTTCACGACGCAATTAAACAATTAATAATTATTTGTAAATTAGAATTGTTAAGACGTTGAAGTCTTGATTCGGAAACACGTTTTTTTATATAATTTTCGACTTTTGATTAGTTCGCGCACTAAACGTCAATAGATAAAATCCGAACAATAGAAAAAATCCGTAGAAGAGCGACCGTCAGCGATCAGTTATCTGAATTTAATCCGATTTTAATATAATAAAATAAATTAAAGTAAAAGTAAAGATTTATCACGACCGTTTCCCTTTCGGGGTGGTCAGAAACCACGCTTATATATAAGCGGATTCACATTTAGCCAACTTTACTATAGGCATGACAAGTGTCAAGCTCGTCGATGTCTCCAGGGTACCAAACTCAAAAAATATCACAAATAAATTAAATATTATGTATTTATTTACATTAATAATTATTTTTGTGTCCCGACCAGAAATCGAACCCGGTACCTCCGAGTCTAAATCCACGGACTTAACCGCTAGACCAAGGAGGCAGTAAATATAAACAATTTAAAACAGAAAAAAAGTAAAGTATCATCACGACCATTTCCCTTTCGGGGTGGCCAGAAACCACGCTTATAAATAATCGGATTCACATTTAGCCAACTTTACTATAGGCCAATCATGACAAGTGGCAAGCTCGTCGATGTCTCCAGCGTACCAAACTCGAGAAATGTCACAAATAAAATAAATATTAATTAAATGTACATATTTATTTACATTAATAAATATTTTTGTATCCCGACCAGAAATCGAACCCGGTACCTCCGAGTCTAAATCCACGGACTTAACCGCTAGACCACGGAGGCAGTAAATATAAACAATTATCATATCATTTGCAGCTGCTAAATTAATAATTTATTATTATTAATTTTTTAACCTTAGTATAGGATATTGACAAGGCCTCTTTACAGCTGCTTTAATTATTTTAGTAATTACCTTTATATATATATATGTATTATTATTTTTTTTGACATACCTATATAATTATTATTATTTTTATTAGTTTTCCTTTGACACTGCTTTAACCTGCAGTTCTGTTCCTTGACTTATAGCACTCTCCAGGCAGGACAAATGTGTTGTAACCTTAGACTTAGCCGAATTCCGGTGGGAATGTATGGCGGTACGTAAAGAATAAGAATTTAAAACACATTTTGAATCTTTTGGGTATAAAAATATAAATAACTTACATTCCGTTTCATGACTGTTCCTAGCTAGTCCTCGGATCTGCTCGTTCACGTAGTTGTTACTCTTGGGCACATTGAGAGCACTTCTGATGCCAACAGACGAGTTGTCCAAATGGCCCGGACCTATCTTTGGCACATGGCTGGAGCAGTACACCTCTTTGTCTTCAATGTAGTGCTGATTATTGTAGTATGTCTGTAAAAGAAGAATAAATAATGTGATTTACGACACCATCATTACCGTACAACTTAGCTTTGCCAACTGTCTTGTTTTCGCAGAACATGTCCTGCAGCTCTATTCTGTCACTTAATATCATAGTATCATCACGACCGTGGTCAGAAACCACGCTTATAAATAAGCGGATTCACATTTAGCCAACTTTACTATAGGCCAATCATGACAAGTAACAAGCTCGTCGATGTCTCCAGCGTAGGCCAAAGTCTTGAGTGTGTATTGCCGGTTATGGTCATGTTCGACTTGCTTCTACTTTTTTTTTTTTTTAGCCTATTAAACATTTACTTATTTATAAACAAACAGTATAAAATAATTACAATATAAATTAATACTAACTACTTAAAAGTAAAAATTAAAATAAATATAAACTAAACCTAATAAAAAATAAACAATAAATTAAAAATGTCCTAAGCTAATACGTTGGCAGAAATAATTGCCAGCCTTCCTGTCTCCAGACTTTTCCGTTAGCCGTTTGGACAACTCCTTGGCCAGACGCTTGGCTGAGTGTCCCCATGGGCCCATCGTCTCGACCCCAAACGGCGCAAATTCGTAACCTGTACTGAGGTTGGCGTATTTGCGCAGCTTGAGGTTCTCAGCAGAAATCGCCGCACTTCCCGCGCTTGACGAGGTCGCCTGGATGTGTGATGGGGCTAATGTGTCTACACATGTCGCATCCCACACCAGGGACCTGCCAAGTTTCCACGGCCCAACGGTCATGCCGTCGGGTCTTTTGCCATTGCTCCGCGCAATCCCAGAGGGTTCTAGGATCGCGGGTACTCCAGCAGTGACAAAAGCCCTTCGAATGATGTCTTTACTTTTAAATTGATTTTGTTGTTTCTTTGGTTACCTACATTTAAATTTTCCCATCATACTGTGTCAGTATTACATTTTATTGTTCAAAACTATTCCAAAGATTAAATAAAACATTATTATCTAAACAGTTATTCAGTTCCGGATGCAAATTAACTATGCCATGTTAATTATTATGAATTAACGTTTTAGAGTCACAGACAATGAGAATCACAGTTAGCGCCTGAATTAAATTTAGATGGTTATCTCAAAATTTACTTAAATCAGCTGCTTTTACGGCTTAAACAGGATTGACTGCCTCTGTGTTCTAGCGCATATGACCGTAGATTTAACGCGGTACTGGATTCCAATCCTGATCGGGACATAATTATTTGTTATATTTCGTGAGTCTGGTACGCTAGATGAGACATCGACGAGCACGCCACTTATAATGATGGAACTATAGTATAGGGCAGCGGTTCTCAAACTTTTTTGGTGACGGAACCCTTTTGGAAAGCAAAATACTTGATGGAACCCTACAATAAAACAATAGTTTTTATAAGTGTATTCTTTACTTTATGTTTTGAAGTTAGAGTCGAAAATCGCTTGTTCACAACTATAGAGTCTAATTCAGAGGCGCCTTTTATCGAAGTGCTCACAAGTATACGCGCGGCGGACGGAGTCAAAACGTTCGACCAAAGAGAGGTGTTTTGTTTTTTTTTTCTAAATTCTTGCGGAACCCCTACAGGGGTATCGTGGAACCCTAGGGTTCCGCGGAACACACTTAGAGTATACTCTGGTATAGGGTATAAGCTATATTTGGGCCAATAGATCAGCATTGCCATTCACGTGGCAATGCTGCCAGTATCATTGACACTTTGCTCATTGGTAGTGATTTGGAGCAAGTTTTTTTTATACATATTTGTTTTTTTGTATAATAATTTATTTTTATTTATTTAAAACTTTATTGCACTATGTACAAGGGGCGGGCTTAATACCGCTAGACATTCTCTGACAGCCAACCTTTGGGACAATAAAATGGCGATCGCAAGAAACCCTACGGCATGATCGTTAGGCCGTGGAAACTTGGCAGGTCTCTAGTGTGGGATGCGACACATTAGCCCCATCTCACATTCAGGCAATCTCGTCCAGTGCGGTGGGTTAGTGCGGTTTCTGCTGAGAGCCTCAAGCTGCACAAATACGCCAACCTCAGTTACGAGTTACGGTTACTCGATGGGACCATGAGGACATTCAACCAGTCTTCTTGGTACTAGCTCTGATGGGACGTCTCTAAAGGACATTTTTTAATTAGTTTTTTTTATAGGTTATGTTATATGTATTTAATTTTATTTAAATAGTATGTAATTATTATTTCAATAAAATTACTCAAATGAGATTGCCCATTTTTCTTAGAGAAATGGGCGCAATAAAATGTTCTCGAGCCATAATTATTTGTTTTTTATTTGATAGTTAATATATTGTGTTTTCATTATCTGTAATTAATTTTATTTATTTTACCCTAGCATAACGACAATTGACAAAAACTTTTTTTTACGTCTTTAAATAGATAGTTTCGATCCCACCGATTTGAAATCCAGTGTTTTATCTATAATAAAGTACCTGATCATAATAAAGAACCTAATCGTATAAAGCACTATTTCATACATAAATTTTAACCAATTGACTATTTAATTAAATAATATTTTAATGCTGGGGTAAAAGAGATGATGTATTCAAATTAAAAAAAAACACAATCAATTGTTATGATTATTGAATTGTATTTTGTTGAGGCACGCTGCAAAAAAGTTGGGGCCTGGTTTTGGGCAATCTCTTTTAAATGGTTTCTTTGTAAAAATAAACAACTAAAAATAATGGATTTGTGTCCTTTTTGCAGATCATGAGATTTACGTATTCTTTGATTATTTATTTTGAGCCAGAACTATTTATCAAACATGTATAATTTATTGTAATACGGGTGTTTTAAAGTTGAATAACAGCACACGGTCGCAAGGTTGAATAAAATGTCATGTTGTGGCTATAACTTCGGTTTCAAGGTTATACGAGTACGACTCGTGCATCTTTGTAAGGATAATAATAAACGTGATTTGCGGATAACACTCGAAGCCATCGATGTATATAGATAGGCCCTCACTGATATAAAACGTTCCCGCAAAATTCAATTCAATTCAATTCGTTTATTTCTGTAATTAGGCATAGGACAAAAAACAATGTATTTTGCACTTTTACATGTCAAATTTACAATAAGTATACTTTAATATTAGGCTGCATAATTTCACAGCATTCTACCAGGTAGAACGCCACGAAACTACACACCTACCTTAAATGTAAAGCAGTGCGTTACAATACAAACATAAAATAACATTTTAAAAAAAAACCTACGTGAGTTATATACACAATAATTCCACACAAACCTACACTTATAATTATAGCTGCTGTAAATAGGCATTGTCATCTTATCAAATAATATACAAATATAAAAAATATAATTGTCACTTAAGATTATAGCTGCTGTAAAAAGGCATTGTCATACTATTACTAAACTAATCGAAGTCATGTAGCTGCACCAACAGTCGCGAGCTAGCAAGCTTTGAGAGCGCTTATATATTAATATTTATATCGAGTGAAACTAGTCTTTATAGCATGCATTGTGACAGAATTTCTGATAAATATCGCATGTGACATTCATTGCTTGAGAATTGCCCCCCAAAGTTGGTAGGGACACGTGGCAAGCGGCACGTTTTTAAAGTGCGTTTTGTATTGAATAGGCCTATCTTTAAACATCAATGCTCGAAGCATACTTTGGGCGCGTTCGTTTTTTTTTTTTTTTTTTTTTTTTTTTATTTATTGTTTAAGAAATGTTAGCATGAAATTACCACTTTTTTAGCACAAGTCGTTCGTTTAATGAATATTCTAACATTTGATGCTAATTTCGTATGTCAGTACCGTGTTGAAAGAAAGAAAGAAAGAAATACGTTTAATCATCGCAATACAGATACAATTTACACAATTAAGATTAGGATATGCAGCACAACGCGCCCCGACAGGCACCCAACAGTACTCCAGGATATAGCCGCGCATAGGATATGGGGTGGCACGGACCATGAATTAATATTAAAATATGGAATTGGCCGCCCCCACACCCACTGCCACATCCCGAGCACCACCAGGCAACCATCGAGGCGCGCTGCACTACAATTCACACCGTAATTCCTGCAGCGATGAACGGGCCCTAAGCTCAGCATGTGTCGCGAGTCACATAGTTGTATCCGCGACGCTGTTCTTCCGCTAGTACCCAATAAAATAAAATATATATTTTTAAATAAATAATAAATAACAAATATATATATAAAGGAGGGTTATTGATGTTACTTTTTGACAGATGTCATTAACATATGAAATGGTTTGTTTACATTGTTATATACTTTATAGTTTTCTATTATATTTGTTAAAAAGGTATTTTAAACGATTTTATGTAATAAATTCAAAGACCATAACAATATCATGTGTGTTGGATGCCATGGTATGATAAAACATGAACGAAAATACTTGTCAAAAAGTAGTCTCACCGCTCGTTTTATTTAAGAAATGTTAGCATTGTTAAAAAAGGTGGTATTTCTTAACAAACACGACATTTCGCGCTGGTTTATAAAGTTGCTACGAAATGTTGGAAATACTATAAAACGAACGCAGGGTTTGAACGTACAGATGTAGTGCATAATGGTTTTACATCGTATTTTATCGAAAAGGTTCGTAGTAAGAAGAATTAGCCTTCTAACATCAGTTGCTGTCTATAAAGTTATTAGTTAGATGATTATTTATTATTATTTTTTCTTGTTTACTTACGGTATAGATTTAGTTCCACTCGCTACTGACAATTTGTTTTAGTTTTGATAATGATTTTGATTAAATTTAATATTATTGTATTATTAGTTTAGTTTTAATTTAATTTATGATTTGACTTAATTTTATTCGATTTAATTTAATTTGTTATTAGGTTCGGCTAAATTTTAATTTAAGTGCTGTCTATAAAATAAAAATCATTTTGGCTAATGTACAACAAAATTCCTATCGTCAAATATGTATTAATTTAATGCTGTGATTTTCTAAAACCAATAAATAAAAAATAAAAAAAGGAAAGTAACAACAAGATCGCTATTTAAAAAAATGGTCTATTCGCATTTCCTTTTCTAACAAAATTTGTAAGTACATTATTTTGTATTTATATGTATTAGTATTTAGTTTATAATATATATATATATATATATGTGTGTGTGTATATGTAGTTATAGGTATGTTAGTTATTAATTTAAAAAAAAAACATATTTGAGGCGGACGGGTTGTTCGCGCGGGGGGAGAGTGGTTCGCGCCCGCGCATCTTTTTTATGTACCTACTATAAATATTTATTATTAAGCTTCGAGAGTAATTGTCTCCGCCAACAAACTGTGGTTACAGTTTGGCGGGCTATTTAATGAGTTATATGTATTGGAAAGTAAATAAATGATTGAATTTTTTTTTATTTTTTTTTACCTACTTTCCAGTTGCATCAGAGCTATGTTCAATCTCAAACGATCGGACTTTTGTCTAGTCTCTTGTAATAATTAAAAAAATCTAGTGTAATGCCAGTACCTTGTTTGTATATTACGAGGTCTGCATTTTGGTATTGTATACAGTTACTATTTTCAGCTACAATCTGTTTTCACAAATACTACCTAATCGGTACATTTACAAACTATACTGTGTGTAATTTGTTAAAGATCAAATATTTTTATTATATAATCTAAAATAAAAATATAGATTTATGTATTTTTTATTATCATTATTGAGTAATAAAATCTTAAGTTACGGTGCAGAGAAGTTGTCCTAAAAATATCGCCACTCATACTGAGCCTAGTCAAGTAGGTAGCGAAAGGTTTACGATCACGCGAACGTTGTATTATTTCATTGTTCCTCTCTCTATTTCGTCTCTCGGTTGCGAGCGACATCAATTAATACTCGTAATAACACTTTTTTCTAGGATAATAATTTTCATCTTTAAAAAAAATATCCCTTTTTTATTTCAAGAAAGGGTACCACCAATGACACCCAAATTCTTTACACGAATAAATTAATTTCATTTCATTGATCGTTGTGGTGCAGTTCTGTATATGTTTTATTTTGTAAATCTGATATAGCTGAGTTTCCTTGCAGATTCCTTTCTCAGTCAGGTTAAACATTAACAGGTTACTGGAATCTGCTAAGCTGCTGGTCTTCTGCTAACAGCTTACTTATTGGACCACTTTGCTGCTTAGTCTTCTACTAGCAGGAGTAGAATCATTCAAAATACTTAAATTAGTGACGTTTCATAAATGCCTGTAATAGGTTTACGTGAATAAAGATATTTTGACTTTGACTTTCAAATTGTTTAAAGTTGTCTCAATAGTTGGCTATGATAAAATGTATTGCAGCATTAAATAAATAAGTATGAAAATTCGATAAAATCAACAAATGAATAATTCACAAAGGTTAAAAATAAATTTTATGTAATTTTAATTGATTTGGCTAATTATTTTTTTATGATCTCGTAAAATATTCTGCAAGATTTAAAAAATGCTAAACACCGGGACCGGTTTAACTAATGTATGTGTGTTACTCAATATGTGCATATATATAAAAAAATATTAGTGATGGGCCGAATGTGGATTATGCCGAATACAAACTTAAAACTGCTAAAGTTCTTTTAAACCGATTGCCCATCCCATAAAATCCCATAAAAAACAAGTGTCTTCACGCCGTAGCCACGACTCAGGCTAAGCTGTTAAGGCACGCAGGGCCAACAGTGAGAGAGAGAGAGACGGTTTATAGGGTTTTAGTCCGTAGGCGCCTAGAACATAGCGTCCTAGACCTCCACTGCTGGAGATGGGCCTTCCAGAACATATATCTGCAGAATTTGGCCTACACTCGCCATGCTGGCCAGACGGCTTGGCGAGGATATGATATCAATTTTTTATGACAATTTATTAACGATTTCACAAGTTGTAATTAGTAAAACCGGGACCGACGGCTTAACGTGCTCTCCGAGGCACGGGAACGGTGGTGTTGTAAATCTATGACAAATGTACGTAATAAAAGTGTATTTCTCATTGGTACATGCCGTGTGGGTTTGAACCGACCTTTGTAGGATTTAAGGAACGCGTTCTTACAACCGAACCACCACCGCGCCTAATACAGAAAATCATTATATTTCAATAGCCATCATTTGAAGAATAGTCTATAGTTAATATTTTATTGATTTCATTATCTACATCTGTGGGATAAAGATGAGTGATCTAGTGGTGAACTGCCTGTCTTATGGCATGGTCCGAACAACAACTGCAATCACCAGTCACAAGAATGAAGGAGGGATGTGCAGAAAAAGGACTCCGTTTGAATGCGAGAAAAACGAAGGTACTAGTGTTTGAAAGAAGAAGGATGACAATCGTGACGATAATGATTGATGATTAAACTCTAGAACAAGTAAATGAAATTATATATCTGGGCAGTGTTTTCACTGCGGATGGGAAGTATCGGCAGTCGAAATGTCAGTGACAAAGCTCGGCTCGCCATACACAATGCCATATTGGTACCAACACTGATGTATGGAAGCGAGACGTGGATACGTCAGAATACACATGAGAGTAGGGTTAATGCAGTAGAAATGCGGCGTTGCGGCGGATATGTGGCGTCACTTTGGCGGACTGCATACGTAACGTCAAAATACGGAAAAGGGTTGGTATGAAGGAAAGCAACAACAACAAAAATAAGGAAAGGCATGCTACGATGGTTCGGGCATGTTCAAAGGATGAGCGAAGGATTGACGAACCAGATATACTCGTATAATGCGAAAGTTGTGGGGGGTGAAAGAGCCCTGGCAGACCGAGACTCACATATCACGATCAAATAAATAAACACTGACTGAAGGTGCATTAAAAAGTCTTCGTAACCAAAGTGCATGTATGAAGAGGTTAATGAATGTCGACGAAGCGAAAGAGGTATGTCGTGATCGTGTCAAATGGCGCTCAATTGTCTCTGCCTACCCCGCAAGGGATCTGGCGTGAAGATATGTATGTAGCTCGGTCATTTTATTATTCTGTTTTACCGGACATTCTTCGGCCGAACTTCAGCCCATCCCTAATTATTATCTAATTAAATAAAATTAAGCAATATTAAAGAGCAATGTTTTAATTAGTTTCAAAATTAGATAAAAATTTTAAGAGTTAAATGCTGCACATTTTAGAAGTAAAGTATTATCACGACCGTTTCCCTTTCGGGGTGGTTAGAAACCACGCTTATAAAGAAGCTGACACACATTTAGCCAACTTTACTATAGGCCAATCATGACAAGTGGCAAGCTCGTCGATGTCTCCAGCGTACCAAACTCGAGAAATATCACAAATAAATTAAATATTAATTAAATGAATTTATTTATAATAATACATGATTTTTAAATACCTATTCGATAATACCCTACACAATATAGTTCGTTTTTTTTTTTTTACAATATGGCGTCTGGTTGTCACCTTAATGAAATTTGATTCATGTCATATCTTGAGTGACACTCGCGTGATGAAGACGAATCGATTGACGTTAGAGTCATCAAAGTGGCGCGCAAGGTCCATGAATGTTAGCAACTGAAATCAGATACTCATAACTGCCATCAGTCCCTAACACTATGCCGGCTTGACTAGATTTTTCACACTTCGCTTGAAGGACTCTAAGTTATAGGAAAGTGGAAACACAGAGGCTGGAAGAGCATTCCACATCTTTATCGTACGACAGATGTATGAGTCCCCAAATTGATACGTACGCGAGGGACTACGGTATGTGGGTGCATATTCTGACCTGTGCGTGTGGTTCGGTTGCGGAATAGAGAGGGAGGGATTAGGTTATAGAGTTCTTCGGAGCACTCACCAAAGTATAGCCGGTAGAAAAATTATGCGATATAGATGCAAAATAACGTACCATTGCCGCTAGCGACATCTACAAACAGCTTTGCCTGATACACCCCATCGGCCAACGCGTTTGGTCTTCAGTACGCCACAAAGGAACAAACATACATACATACATTTATTTATTTATTAAGAAATAGGCTGATAAACACATAACCCTTCTTTGCTTCGCGCAGTTGGGTAAAAATATAGCGTAGTTTTTTTTTTTGCTGTCTGTTTTTGCGTTAAAAACTAGATTACAGTGTTGTAGCACAATAGTCGGTATTATAGCATTTCTATTGCAAGATAGAGAAAGAAAGACACATTTCTAAGCATTCCATGGATTCACCGTGCGGGTGCCGGGTCCATCGTGTGTGGGTAAGAGATGAGAAGAATGGTGTCTCGGGCTTGCGACCGACAATAGGCTGGTTTAGAAAAGGAGGCCTCCTTTTTTTATTTTATTGCGCGATAATACGCTCACCATCCACCATTCTACTTCTCTCCCTACCCAACCAAATACTGTATGATTCCGTTAATGCCGTCTTGGAAGCTCGTTCCATAAATGTATTGACGGCAGACCTGCTTAGGCCCAATTCTTTCAGTAAGTGATGCAAAGATTTTGCTGGAATTCCTCTAGCACCAACTTCCACTGCGTAAAGCTGAGTCTTGAACCCGTTCCTGATCATTTCTTCTGTGAGATCATAATATTTGTTCGACTTCATGTTGTTTACTTTACTTTTGGAATATTTGATTCCCACGGAACGGTAAGTTCAATAAGGATAACTTTTTTCAAGTTCCGAGAAAACACTAAGATGTCTGACCTATAGGCTGATACAGCTAGTTCATCTGGGATCCTATAATGGTGTTCAAACGTATCCATGAGAATTTTCCAGTCTGATGCGGCGCCAAGGATCGAGGTGGGCTTGCATTTAGTTTTCGTGCTCTGCCCTTCCTTTACAAATGCAGTCAAAGTTTTATTTGTAGTCAGTCCCTTTCTGGCTCTTGCAATAGAAAGACTTACTGTTTCACGGATAACACCAAGGACTTTGTCATGTCGGCATAAAACAGCGGGACTTTCTGTAAAATACAGGACAGTTGGCCAGTCTACGTCTATCTACCTATATTTTCATACACACACTTTTTCACCTACTATACATACTATAGTATATACCTACATATGGTGTCTAAAATCAATTATTATTATTTTATATATTATTATTTACTTACAATTTTGCATGTTTAATATTTTGTATTAGATTTTAATATTAAATAAAAAATGTGCAAATTTGTATGGAAACTAACCTGTGGTTCAGAAGTATATTATACTTTCTATACCCCTGTATAATGTATTAGGGTTCCAATAATTTGTTAATTGCCTGTAATATATTGTAGATCATATCCTGGTAACTTTTAAGATACTTTGATATAACTAGTTACAAGGCAATTATTGTGAAGAAAATAAATGATTATTATTATTATTATCTACTACATCTACGTCGTGAATCAATTATTATTAATCTATTAAATTAAGCTTACCTTTAAAGTCAATTTAGTACCGCAAACAGCACATTTGAAGCAGCCGCTGTGGAAAAACGTGAAGTCCTTTAACGGTCCTACCCTATCCACCTGGTAAACTATTTCATTACATCTAAAACAGGTGCTTTCGTAAAAATTTGGCCTGTACATTTTGGCTCAGTATTCGTCAACTTTTAAACCACATAGTCACTGAGTTTTTTACCACTTTACACTGAGTTTTTTACCACTTTACACTGATTTTTTTACACATTGCTGTTCTTTTGACTAGTTCTGGACGCGATGGTTTTGTTTGGTTCTGTAAAGAAAAGAAAAAAGAAAATTAGTATGGTTTTTTTAAATATATTTTTGTGGTCTAGGCAATAAATAGAACCGGCTAGTAATCTGTACTTTTTTGGCTTCGATAAGTTAAAGTTTCTTTCATGTTATTACGATGAAGTGTAGGGAGCCAAAAAAATCACGAGCCAATCGGCGTTGTTAGAGACATTTAAATATATAACAAGACAGAGCAAGAAACCAAACGGTATGACAATCAAATCTAGATCAATCAGTACAGTATGAATTAGAGTATGACAGTCATTGCCGGTTATTTATTAGTATTGGGCACCATGCCACAAGACAGCGATTTGGAGGAGCTATTTTTTTTTAAGTATTTAATTTTTATTTTCTATGTATTATTAGTATTATTATTTTTTAGGTTAAATTTGGATTTTGTTGTAATATAGTTTACTTGATATTGTAATTCTTTTATATTGTTTGTATATTACTTCGAATAAATTATTTATAAATATATAATTCCATGTTCATAAAGTACAAGACATAGACCAAGGGACATAATACAAGTTATAGACCTTAGGGTGGTAAACATATTTAGACCCTCGATTTGACAGCTGGAAGGAATAATTGAGTTGACTCATAAGAACGAAAGATATATTACGTCAGACTTGACTATATGGGCTAGACCCTTTGCCTCATTCATCATCCAATCGGAAGCAGAGAACAACCGTGTTTAAGTGCTATGTTCACAAAGTGTATATTATCATTGACCAAGACTAAGGAACATTTTTTTTTTGTTCTCTTCTCCCGATGGATGATAAATGAGATGATAGGGAAGGCAAAGGGTCTAGCCCATACAGCCAAGTCTGACGTAATATATCTTTCTTTTTTATGAGTTAATGAGGTCATCATCAAATTCCAGATGCTGCAGAATTTGATGCTTTTCTTGGAGTCACTCGCGGCACCATAGCTCCAACACGTCGGGTAAAATATGGGAGTTGAAAGCGCGGGAAAACCGCAAAAAATAAACCGCAACATGTGCCCCATATTTAAAGTCCAATTTATCGTTTTCCATAATTATTCACATTGTAGCACATTATTAAACAAAACAACATCACTTTTGACCAATAATATCCACAGTAAATTAATTTACAAAACAAAAACTTGCACTTGACATGTCCACGTCAAATGGCGCGAAGAACTCCTAAGGAACATAATAATCGCACAAGTTATAGACCTTAGGGTGGAAAATATTTTTAGACCCTCCGTTTGACAGCTGGAACGAATTATTGAGTTGAGGGAACGTCTATATGGGTGTAAGAGTGATAGTGCGAAGTGGTTATTATTGTAATGACTTTCTGTCGGCAGTAAGCGATTGTAACATTAGTCTATTTAAATAATTGGATTGTTTCTTATACACCCGCAGTTTAACCGCAATTGCACCACGCAAAATAAGCTATAACCAGAGATATTAAATATACGAGACAGGGCAAGAATACAAAAGGTATGAGAATAAAGTCTAGACAAATTGGTACAGAATGAATTAGTGTGGTGTTGGCGGAGAATGTTAGGCATATCGTGGACGGAGTTCCGAACCAACAAATCCATCCTGGAGGAACTAGAGATAAGACAACGCCTTTCCTCCCCTGCAATCACGCATTCTCACTTTCTTTGGACACGTGTCGCGGCGTGGAGATATACATCCATTGAGCGCCTTGTAGTTCAGGGAAAAGTCGATGGCAAAAGAATACGTGGTAGGTCTCTGATGAAATGGACTGACCAGGTTAAAGCAGCAATGGATCACCCCCTACATGAGTGCTCCAGGAAGGCTGCAGTTCGAGACGAGTGGCGACGGCTTGTTAAGCGTGCCACTGACACTCAAGTGACAACCACGACCACTCTGCCAAGAGTGTAGCGACTAAGAAGAAGAATTATAGTTATTACCAGTGTCCGTGTCTACGTGCACGTTAAAATGAATTATTTTGTTGTTTCACAGACAACATTCCGACCTACGTGCTTGTTCGTGCGTAATTCCGTCTTAGCTCGAGATTTGGAGATGCCTACTATTGAGGAGTTTGTTGACTAGACGTATGTTTTATCGGGCTGACAACGGACACTTCAAGCATCTCCACTCCAGAATATCGCTCCGTCTTGTGCACGGCCCCCCAGCGGGAGACCACTTCCTAGAGAAGTACTCCTGGGGGAGAGCTGAAGCAGTCGATCCTAGCCCCTGGGCTTGTGAGCCACACGGGCGCTATTATACTAGACTAAACGTGCATGAATTACCGGCGGGTGGTTACCCGCTGAGATCATCCGGAGAAAACGAGGGAATTTCACCCATTCCCAACCCAGGCCCATATGAGGCATCCGGGCCTGGACGACCCCACTGTCTGTTTCTAAAATAAGGAAAGACATGCTGGTTCGGGCATGTTAAAAGGATGACGAACCAGGTATATGATGAAGTTGTGGGTAAAAGAGACACTGGCAATCAAATACATAAAATTTATTTATTTATTTATTCAAATACTTTATTGCACATAAACTTAAAATTAGTGTACTATAGGCGTGTTTAATGCTAGTTAGGCATTTTCTAACAACTGATCTTTGGGAAAGTGAGAAATCATGGGCAGGGTGCAAATAAATATAATACACAATACTTAACTTAATATATACATATAAACACCCAGACCGAGACAAATTATACAATGTACAACTTGCCCCCGGTGGGAATCGAACCCACGACCTCCCGAGTTCACGGTAACGCTTGTTACCACTAGACCACGGAGGCGGTCAAACATCATATACTACACACTTTAAATATATAACTTATTATATACTACATACACAAAGAATAAACACTAGCTGAGGTGCATTAAAGGGCATGTATGAAGAGGTTGATGATATGAGGTATGTCGTGATCGTGTCAAATTGCGCTCAATTGTCTCTGCCTACCCCGTAAGGGATCTGGCGTAAAGATATGATGTATGTCTGCGTGCTATGGAAATTTATAACGCGTATTTCGACGCGACCTCCACTTTATGCTCTGCCCCCCTGAGGTGGGAACACCAGAACACGTCCTTGTACCCAGGGGATCAACGTGGTATGGTATAGTCCCTTGACATGATTTCGGATTACTCCAGAAGACCTAGGAACCTCTATAGGGCTAGAGCCCTTTGAATAGAGGTATCGTTAATTTAATAGTTACTTATTTTCGACGTTTGTGGTAGAAACGATGTGCCCACTGATCCCCAGAACCGAAAGCTTTTCATTAATAAATTGTTCCAAGCCAGGGACGTCTCTGGTGACAATAGGGCTTTTAGGGATATTTTTCTCAAAAATTAGGTATTATTGCATATTTCAGTTGGCTAGATAATATTATCCTACTACAATCTCATTGTTGATGAATAGTAAAATCACTTATTTTTAATTCAAGTTTATACAAGGGTTGCTGTTGATGGTTGGTAGTTTGTTGTATCCGTAATTAGTATTATAAGTATGTAGTTATAAAGTACTATTATAGCATCTGTTAATTTAAGTATCTTTTAAATCATGTTTGCGTTATTACTCTATCCTTGTTTTTATTTTTATATCCAGTTTTTTTTTTTCTCTCCTTTCCATAGTATTTGTGTTTAACTTCTATTATGTATAAAATATTTTTGGCTCTCAATGTCTTCTTATTGTTATTAATTTATTACACAGATGTTCAAACTTGTCACGTGCCGGCAAAGCCTTTAAAGGGGCCCCTTAGTGGTTCATATTATTTATTAGTTTTCAATTTTAGTATCTTGCAGAGTGACAATTTTGTTTATCTGTGATATTGTTTGCGTATGTTGACTGTTTGTTGCCTAAATAAATGAAAATAAAATAAAGTAAATTATAATTAAGAGGGGAATTGATGCCAGGGTTGAGGTAGTGTTTTCGTTGAAAGCTTCCAGACGACTTTTTTTTTTCGACACCTCCAACAAGTGTCGTAAATGTATACAAAAACTTAACAAATTATATACTAAAACATTTTTGACAACCACTCTATCCATTGGAGAAAACAGCATAAAAATCGGTGCAATAGTTTTTGAGTTTAGTTAATATGTAGTGATAGTGATATTTATTGTGCAATAAAGCTTTAATTTACTATCAAGGGGCGTCGGGTTATATGTCGTGCTGAGTATAAAACTAAATGTTTCTTCCACATCAACTTAATTTCCAGTCTATTTTTGTAACTATAAAATAATAGGCGCGTGCGTTATGTCTAACTAATAGAAAAACTGTTCGCTCTGATAACTTTGCGTATGGCCACTCATCTGGCATAACTTTGCTGTTATAAACTCGCAACCAATGTAAACGGGTCACTAAACAAAACTATATTTTATACTGTCCCCCCCGCACCAGTTATGGCCGGCATAGTGGTAGGGACTGATGTCGGTCGTCTGAAGCTGGCGTCAGTTGCTCCCATTCTTGGACCTCGCGTACCGCTTAGGTGGGCGCGGTGTCACATGTCGTGCTCAGTATAAAAAAAAAACAGTGTCGATGCGGAATCTGCTAAGCTGCTGGTCTTCTGCTAACAGCTTACTTATTGGACCACTTTGCTGTTTAGTCTTCTACTAGCAGGAGTAGAATCATTCAAAAGAATTAAATTAATGACGTTTCATAAATGCCTGTAATAGGTTTACGTGAATAAAGATATTTTGACTTTGACTTTGAGAACCAGTCGATCATCTCGAACACCACGGGCTTTCTTGTGCTAAAAGGGCTCTCTGCTGTTGTCTCTGCTGGTGTACCCGCCATCTTTGAACCCTCTGGGATTGTGCGGAGCGATGGCAAGAGACCTGACGGAATGTCTGTTGGGTCGTGGAAACTTGGCAGGTTACTGGAATGGCATGTGACGTGTGTAGATATATTAGCTCCATCTCACATCCAGGCGACCTTGTCAGGCACGGGAAGTGTGGCGTCTTCTGCTAAGAACCTCAAGTTACGCAAATACGCCAACTTTGGCACCGGTTACGAATTTGCGCCGTTTGGGTAGAGACGATGATGGGGGACCTTCAGCAAGGCGCCTGGCCAAGGAGTTGTCAAAGCGGCTGACGGAAAGGAAGGCAATTATTTCTGCCAGCGTATTAGCTATACAGAGGGGAAATGTTGCCAGTCGCCTTGGTCTAGAGGACATTTTTTATTTATAGTTTATTTTATTTTTAATGTTATTATTTAGGTAGCTTTTAATTTATATTTAAAGAATATTAATTGACATCGAATAAAACAATTATTTTTATTTATTCATATATGAAGTAACCACTGAAAACGATTTTTATTATAACAGTTAAAAAAACATTAATTTATAAACAAATAAACTATTTATTAACAACAATAATTTTAAACCAAACCCTTTTCCTTATAAATTATTTTATATTTTTACATCATTTTATGTAAACGGCGACAAAAATTAATTTTATTGATCATTATATTGTATATGCTATATCTTCTAAGGTAATTATTTAATTTGTATAGTGGAAAGGGAAAAAATAATCTTCAAGTACCAACGTATTTTGTCTATGAGGAACGTCATTGGCGGAAATAATCCAAGTAGCTGTAAATTTCAAACAAGTAAAGTATTATCACAACCGTTTCCCTTTCGGGGTGGTCAGAAACCACGCTTATAAATAAGCGGATTCACATTTAGCCAACTTTACTATAAGCCAATCATGACAAGTGGCAAGCTCGTCGATGTCTCCAGCGTACCAAACTCGAGAAATATCACAAAAAAAAATATTAATTAAATGTATTTATTTACATTAATAAATATTTTTGTGTCCCGACCAGGAATCGACCCCGGTAAATTTCTAAAAAGTTTAAACTTGAAATTCTTGAAAATATTGGATTGTGCGAGCGAGACAGCGTTAAACCCTTTTAACATGGAGCGAGTCATTTGTGGTGTCCACTAGAAACCAATTTTTTTTTCTTAATTGGAGACCTATTTTTATTGCCCCTCAGTATATCGTAACATGGTTGGAGTTTGGTACAAAGATACAGCCACCGCGTGGTTTAGTCTAGCGTCGTGATGTGATAATGTAGAAAGTTCAAAACTAATAGTGCGTGTCTACGATTTACATAGATGTATGAGTATGATTTGCTTTCTTGAGATGATAAACACTTCACAACATCGACTCATACTTATGGACCAAGACATAATGTTTCTCTAATTAAATACTTCTTCCGACAAATTCGTGGCTTTACAACAAATCCTTGTCTTCCTTAAAGAATATCAGCCATTATTTGCACGCGGCGAACGAGTGCCTTCACTCCGTAGCCACGACTCAGACTTAGCTGTAAAGGCACACAGGGCCAACAGTGAGATAGAGACGATTTATAGAGTTTTAGTACGTAGGCGCCCTGGGGCTTCCTTAGGATGAGTCGGGCATGCGACCCCCACCCGCGTTAGCCCTTCAGGCAGGGGGCGTATCATTGATGATTTATCGATTCTCGGTCTATAAAAAAAAAATAAAAAAAATACCCAAATTGCAAACGAAGGCCCTCAAAACGACACCGTTGTATCACGCACTGACTCTTATTAACAATGTCTGGGCGTATGAACGCCTGTATTGACATATTTTCGTACTCCGAGCCAAGATTTCTGATATCAGCTGGACGCTATATAGAATTAATTTCTACCCGAAGCAGCTTGATTTATATAAATATCAATTATTAATAATAATAATATACGTTTATTTAAAGCAACTAGGCTCACTTGTTAGTTACAAAATCTTTACAACTAATGTTAATATAAAAATGAAAATAAAATATGGCAATATTAAAACAATATGACCGTGGAGTAACCACTCCGCCCCCCACCAGTCTGACAGGATGCACCTCACTCCCGCCAGACCAGCAGCCAATGCACGGCGAACCATATCTTACAGATATCATCTTCAGGATACTGTTAGTGCTTGTCCTCACTCTGTTAAGCAATGATGCAGTGGTTTTGCGTCTTATAGCAAAGAAGTCATCTGTATGGGCCTGCGCAAACATTGCGGACGCACTACAGTAGCGTGGCAGCCCCCCCCCCCCCCCCCCCCCCCCCAACAATATCCTGAAGCTATTATTGTACTGTACACGTATATTAATGACATAATCATTTTATTTGTATAACGTGTAATTATGTAATTATTAGCCAATTGTATAAGTGCTACCTATGTGTAAATTTTATATATATATATATTGTATATATAAGTGCTACCAATTTGTAAATTTTATATATACATATAATTGTATAAATTGACTAAGAGCCTACGTGTTTCGCATTAGCTGTAAATGTTAGCAATGTAATAATAATAATAATAAATAAATATATTTTTTTTGTTCTCATCCTGATTAATAATGTTTCGATTGGGTTTTTCGCGATCCATACAGTCAGTGTGTTTTTGGCCATAATGTTATTTACGTCTACTAATGTTTCGGCCAAGAAATTGGTCGACTACATCTGACAGACAGACAGTAGCGTCGCGTCGTCCAGGGCCCAATGGCTTAATTACTACATGTATCGATACCCTAGGACCAAGATATATTTTTGTTGCCATCCTGCTTAATATCAGCGATTATTTGTTTGTTGGGTCTTTCGAGTTGAGTCCTGATCCATACAGTCAAGACAGACAGACAGTGGCGTCGCACCGTTCAGGCCCGGATGAATAAACACATGTATCGACTAATATTAAGGACCTAGACATAATTATATTTGTTGCCATCCTGCTTATCAAATCAAATCAAATCAAATCAAATCATTTATTCATCCTTAAGTATAGGTACATATATATTACAATAGGTATTCAGTAGTTTGTTCGTCCAGCTATACTTTACCCTTAAGGACATACATATATATTTATTTAAATTGCTTAATAAATAAATAAAAATAAAAAATAAATAAATGAAGTTTTATTTCAGGTATACACCCATATCAAATAAAATTTACAGTGAAACTATATTACAAATATAAAATATAAAAATACATAAAAAAACAAAATAAAATATTTACCATACATCAACAAAAACATATATAACGACAATTGTTTGCTTGAGTGAGTTTTTCGCGATCAATATATGTTTTTGGTCACTTTTGTTATTTATGTCTACTAATGCGTTTCCCTTTCGTGGTGGTCAGAAACCACGCTTATAAAGAAGCGGATTCACATTTAGCCAACTGTACTATAGGCCAATCACGACAAGTGGCAAGCTCGTCGATGTCTCCAGCGTACCAAACTCGAGAAATATCACAAATAAATTAAATGTATGAATTTACATTAATAAATATTTTGTGTCCCGACCACGAATCGAACCCGGTATCTCCTAGTCTAAATCCATGGACTTAACTGCTAGACCACGGAGGCAGTTTTATTTATATTCTTTAATTTTTATAATCTAATACATATCTACATACATATAAACAATAACAATATACATATATAATTAGCTGTACTATCTATATCACTGTCAGATACAGGTATTATCATCAACAACGCCAGAAACATATACAAGTTGTGTGCATATACAAGTTTATTAAAGATAGCCCTGCTCGGGTTACTCTTAGTAAAAAAAGGCAAGCCCGCAACTTCTGCGGACATGCGGGTGGATTTCATAAATATTTATAAAAACCAGATGGTAATTCGAATTCGCCATTAAATACCAACGACATAATATTGAAATAATAATAGCTGTGATACAACATTCCGAGTTCCGACGATTGCCTCACACTGTCAGGTAAAAGGTGCCATTTAAAAATCTAGCCCTGTCCGATCCCACACACTTCGGTGGCATATTCTTGTTTGTAACGAATTTAGTTAAAGATAAAAATTTTGGTTGCGGCCTCTAAATATAATTTCAGAATCATATTTTAGTGCAAAAATAGTAGTTTATGAAACTGTTGCAAAATAATAAGAGGTTTTTAATAGTATCACACGAGTGTTTTAATACCTAGTTATGTGTAGTTTCATACACTAATTTATCTACTCTCATACATTGGGATTGAACCTACTAAATAAAAGATAAAAGTTAAAAGAGTAAGAAAAATCACACGAAAAACAAAACGTATTGAATGGCGCCAATTTTTATTTTTTTTAAATGACTATGGTACAGAATACATAAGTCCTAAGCAATGCAATGGCGCCAAAACCTAGCTTATTACCGCACACGCGCTATGGCGGGCGCTACCATAGACAAGTAAAAATTGGAATCAAAACTTTTTTGTAATGAAAACTTTGCCTTAAAAAAAATGTTATATAATATGTATGATTATATTTTTAAAATTAATTATAACATTATTTTGTTAGAGAAAAAGTGTTATAATATGATTCTATTTTTATACTTCAGCAGTATGTTTATAAAGTATGTCAATATAAATTCGTTTTGAAGTTTGTAATTCGCATTTTACGATATGAGTGTAGATAAAATAACATTTATTAGACATTTTATATTTTGTAATCAACACATAACAGTAACTTATAAAGCTATATACATAATAGTCATATAATCATATAATCCTGCGGGATTGAGGATCACGTTTGGCGGGATTGCAATCCCTCAAGGTACATAAACTTTTTGTGATTATTTATTAATTTTATATATTAATTTATTAGGGTCGCCAACAGTGACAGCAACAAAACATACATTGATTTTTACTTACAACTAAGACAGAAAACAGATGCTGCACCAATTACAGGCAACCACCACATGCTATTACAGTATCCATTAATTGGGCCTTTGAGTAGCCAAAATAAAAACACCATACAATTACAACAATAACTAAGTAAATCTAAGCAAAAAATACAACACAATACAACATGATGCAACCACAATCAAGCAACACAATTCCAAGGATCAAATTTGGTTAAACAGCAGTTCAGTTTACAGTCCCAGCCAGGATCTAACCTGTCATTCTTATTTTTTCGTGAAAATTTGTTGTATTGACGACATGTACGGTTTAGTGATGAGTGAATGAACCCAAATTGGTGAAGAAAATGAATAGATCATATTTGCCAACCCTTGGCAGCCTGGTCGGCACAGAGACACGAACACGGGACAGTAGGTGGTTACTATATTTGATTCATCGGACAAGGAACCCGGTATGTCTTTTCATTAATTCCAAGAATAGCCTTCTTATCCCACGCTAGCTTATTTATTATCTATATCTATTGACCAGTTTAACGCAATACTATCCAAAAGTATCACCTACAGCATTCGTAGGCAGTTATCTCCATTTTTATTTTATACTAGCTGTTTAAACCCAGCTTCACCCGTACGTAATACCTTTAATTTAATGGTTTATTTATTAAAAACTTTATTGTTTATACAAAAGGCGTATGTAATGCCGTTTGGCATTCTCTTACCATCAACCTTCGGGACAAGGAATCGAAGTTTAGGCATGGCAAAATAAAAAAAAAAAAAAAACAATAAAAATAATTAAATCACTTATTAGTACTAGTTAAATTAAATATACGATAAACATCATAAAAATAATAATACTTAAACTACATAAAATATATATAAATATATATATTCTTACATACACTACATAGACTAGATAACTAATTATATACATACACTACGTAAACGGGAAATATATACTTATATACACAATAATATGCGAACTACAATACACTTACTACAACGAATAATTAAAAATATAACATTATACGAGATATAAATAGTTCAAGTAATGCTTATTGCAATTTTAAAAAGTGGGCGTATACTTGTCTTTTAATGGTTGTCTATAATCATAGTCGGTATAATTACAATTTTGTTATCTTTCTAAGTATTCCACGGATTCACCGGTGCCAGGTCCATCATGTGTGGGTAAGAGATGAGAAGAATGGGTGTCTTGCGACCGACAATAGGCTGATTTGAAGAGGCCTCCCTTTTTATTATATTGCGCAATAATACGCTTACCATTCACTACTCTACTTCTCTCCCTACCCAACCAAATACTGTATGATTCCGTTAATGCCGTCTTGGAAGCTCTTTCTATAAATGTATTGACGGCAGGCCTGCTTAGGCCTAATTCTTTCAGTAAGTGGTGCAAAGATTTTGCTGGACTCCTCTCACATCAACTTTCACTAAGTAAAGCTGAGTTTTGAACCCGATCATTTCTTCTGTGAGATAATAATATTTATTCGACTTCATGTTGTGGTCTTTAAGCATATTTGATTCCCACTGTAAGTTCAATAAGGATAACTTTTTTCAACTTCCGAGAAAACACTTAAGATGTCTGGCCTAGTGATTGATATGAGCTAGTTCATCTGGAATCCTATTGATGTTTAAATGTGTTCATCAGAATTTTCCAGTCTAATGCGGCGCCAAGAATCGAGTTGGGCTTGCATTTAGTTTTCTAAAAGTCAGTCCATTTCTGGATCTTAGAACGACTTACTGCTTCACGAATAACACCAAGGACTTTGTCATGTCGGCGTGAGTAATAGCCCTATTCTAGAAGAGTAACGCACCCTACAAGTGTGTGTCTAGCAGTTCCTATATATATATATATATGGAAGCTGATGTGGTAAATTTATTTTTATTCCTTGTATTGCGTGTATGTAGGTCTTGTTTTGGAAATAGGTGCACATTTTTTCGGACATACATATTTTCATAATGTATTGTCATAGAGACAGACAAAGAATCTTTCACATTTATAATGTAGTTATACTTGCGAAATGCCTTCTTTTGGTCAGAGAAGCTATTATCATGTAAAACAGTTTGATAGTTTCTTTAACTTAAGGCTTTGTTAGACAAACCGTTATAGGAACGCATTGCGTTTTTTTTTTACTAACTTGTCTTTTGTCAACCCCCTTAGCAAGGTTACGGGTGTCTCAGAATGTTTTTCGTTTTTAATATAAAAAAAAAAGACATCAGTATTAATTCCAATTAGTTTTATTTGATACTAAATAAAAGATCAGTTTGTAAATAAGAATGCCAATTTTTCTTAGAGAAATGGGCCCAATAAAATGTTCTCGTATCATAATGATTTCTTTTTTATATCATAATTAATATATTGTGATTTCATAATCTGTGATTAATTTTACACTAGCATAACTACAATTGACTAATACTTTTTTTTACCTTATAATTAAAAAGTTTCTATCCCACCAATTTAAAATTCAGTGTTTTATCTGTAATAAAGTACCTGATCATAATAAAGAACCTTATCGTATAAATAGTGTTTTATATTTCATACACAAATCTTAATCAATTGACTATTTAATTAAATAATATTTTAATGCTGGGGTAAAAGAGATTGTAATTTTGTTTAACCTAGAACTAAAATTCTTAATCACACGCGTTGTAGGATCGACCTAGGAATAGCTTTAATTTCCTATGTGATTTTTTGTAGCGTCCAAATTGGTGGGTAAGGGGTTGTAGACTCTAATCTTTAAGTAGTCACAGGAAAAAATCAGCAGGAGTTAGGTCTAGGTATATCATATATATTGTTGTGTTCTCTTCTCCTGATGGATGATGAATGAGGTAATAGGGAAGGCAAAGGGTCTAGCCCATACAGCCAAGTCTGACGTAATATATCTTTCTTTTTTATGAGTTAATGAGGTTATCATCAAATTCCAGATGTTGCAGAATTTGATGCTTTTCTTGGAGTCACTCGCGGCATTATAGCTCAAACATGTCGGGTAAAATATGGGAGCGGGAAAACCGCAAAAAATAAACTGCAGCTTGCATATTCAAAGTCCAATTTATCGTAAATTTATAATTATTCACATTGTAGCACATTATTAAACAAAACAATTCAATTTTTGACCAACAATATGCACAGTTAATTAAGTAATATGCCTACAATTCAAAAACTTAGTGGCTTTAACAGTCGGCATCCATTAGAAACAGTACCGTTTTTTTTTTTCTTTTTTTTTACCCAAGTGAAAGCGGCAAAAAGTTGCTTAACACATACACCCAGGAACGGCGCTGTCCAAAAATACTTATTTGGTTTCAATAACAATAAATAACAAAGTTGCTACAGTTATAACTTAAATTAAGAAAGTTTAATTCGCAATATAATAGTTTTCCATGCCAAAAAAGACACGCCTTGTCCACACAAAAGGCGCGATGATTCATCGGTACCTACCTATCACACAAAATTTCTTAATAATAATTTAATAACAGCAATAAAAACTCTTTTATATTCAAATAAGTCTAACTTCATCATCGCGACACCAAAAAGGCGTTTACTAAAGACTTGCCATACCTATAGAAAAACATATATATATATATATATGTATTACAGTATTTATACTATTAATAATATATATGATAGGAGTCCTTCGCGCCATTTTGCGCGGACATGTCAAGTCCAAGTTTTTTGTTTTGTAAATTAGTTTACTGTGGATATTGTTAGTCAAAAGTGGTGTTATTTTGTTTAATAATGTGCTACATTGTGAATAATTATGGAAAACGATAAATTTGACGAGTATATGGGGCAGAAGTTACACTTTATTTTTTGCGGTTTTCCCGCGCTGTGAACTCCCGTATACCCTTCGTGTTTGGGCGATATTGACGTGAATGGGGTGTATCAGGCAAAGCTTTTTGTAGATGTCGCTACGGCGATGGTACCTTGTTCTACACCTATGTCGCATCATTTTTTAAATGTTTTTGTAGTTTTTTAGTGTTATAACAGAATAATGTATTTTAAATTAACGTTACCTACCTTAAAAGACGAATTAAGAAAGCGCACACCGTCTTTAAAAAGAAACAACGTTTTATTAATAGAACGGCAATTTTGAGATCGCCATATCTTTGATTTCGCTTCGAAATCTCGATTTGTACACTAAAAAGCTGCTCAATTCGGCATAATATTCAGAAAAGAATAAATTTTGTAATAAAAATACAAGTTTTCTATGCAACTGACAGTTACATTAGGTACCATCTATCATGCGCCATCTATCGTGATAAAAAGTTAGTGATATTACTCCTTGAAAAGCATCAAATTCTGCAACACTTGGAATTTGATGATCCCAAGTCGGTTATGAACTCTGTTATGAACATATATTATGCAAATAAATTACGTGTTTAGGGCTGATGTATTCTGTACAATGTCCTTTATTAAAAAAAAAATAATAAAAAAAAAAACATAAATCCGCTTGTTCCTATAACATTTAAAACGGAGAGTCCTCGGTCTCCTCAACTGAGGCTCAACATCTCTTTAAACGTGGTAGAGAGTTCTCGATCTCCATAACTCAGTTCTAACCAATGCCCGCGCTTAGAATCTTATGATTCTAGATTTTATGCTAGACTTCGACAAGCTTGCTACTTATCATGAATGACTGGCCAAACGTGATCATGCTCTTAAGAACAAAACACCATGATACAACAAAACACGATGATACAAGCTATTATCTACGACCGTGATGGTATAACTACTAATTTTATGTAAACAACGAACACGACCATAACCCACAAAAAACTGTTATAGACTAATTAATTCTAGGACCATTGTCCTAGCTCTATTTACTGTTTTTCATCTTGCCCCATCTTATATATTTTACTACCTAGCTGTTTTTCGCCGGCTTTGTTTATTTTTTTTGGCATTATTTTGATTTTGCTAGTTTCCCTAAGGTAGGTATTTATTTAATTAGCATTGTGTAAATAATCGTCATGAAAAGCTTAAGCCAACTAACTTATTTAAAATGATAAGAATTATTGCCATATTTGTGTAAATAGTTTTACAATTACCGCTTTATAATTGCCCATTTTGAAAGTATTAAAATGGATATAGTATGTTATCCTCAAGAGATAGACATGTGCGATCGCGTACTTTTCTGTAGACCTAGGTATATAAGATACTCAATTCCACCATACATTATTTATTTATATCCCTGTTATCAGGTCTATATATTGAGACTTAAGAATATCCAAAAAAGATTCATTCGTCATCTCAGATATAAATTTAAGCTACCTAATCGCCCATACGATACTATGTGTCACAACTTACATCTTCTTCCATTGGAAGTTCGACGCAACATCACTGATGTTGCATATTTAATAAATGTAGCAAATGGTACAGTCGATAGTCCTGAGTTACTGTCTTGTTTGGGTTTACGAATACCTAGGTTTAATCTTCGATGTCCCCCACTCTTGTTCGTACCATATGCTAGTACCAGGTATAGACAGAACAGTTATTTATTAGGAACATGTAACAACTATAATATTCTTGCGGAAGATTTGGACATAGACATGTTTAACTCCAAAGCAACATATATTAGACGTCTAATGACGCTTCATTACGTTGAATCGATCATCGGCAGCAATGAGTTCTGTTGCTCTTTATTACTTAACTTTAAATTTATATGTGAAAACCTTTAATAGTTCTTAGTGAATTTACTGTATAATATTTACTATAATATTGTCATCTGTTGGTTTTCCAAAATGAATAAAAAAAAATAAAAATAAAATATCTCAAAGGTTTTCGTTGAAAGCTCTCAGACGGCTATTTTTTTCCGACACTGATGCGGAGGTCACAACTAAAGACAATCATTACATATTATATATAAAACAAAGTGCTCCGCTGCGTCTGTCTTCTGTACCATGCTTATATCGACGTCATGTGTAATCTTGAGCCATATGCCAATTATTAATAAAATCACTCCAGTAGTCAAAGAAGCGTGAAGGCAAATCCAACAATCATATATAATAGGAGCGGCGTCACATGTGGTGCATAAATGACGAGTTCATATGTACGAGTACTTCCAAGGTTTCAAAGAACATGAGCTAGGTATATAAAATAAAAAAAAAAATTATTAATAAAAATAATATTAGTATCTATGAGTAAAATCACAAGCCGCAAACATCACCTATGTTTTTGCAATAATCACGCCAGCATCGCCACCACGAACGAGAGCAACTTCATTTGCTTTCAAATTGTACAAAACAGCACAATACACCGGCTAGATGCCCAAGTAACGGAAAAATAATGGAATCTCATAAGAAAACGGTATTCGACGCGTTTCGGGTGCGCCAAGGTTCTCACAGTAAGTAACTCACTTTAATTATTGTTTAATTGTAACTTATTCTCACAGTAACTTTTTGATAGTGTTTGATGTAATCGCACCTGACAGGTGGGTTTTTGTTCGCGTGTTACGACGCGCGTGTACCCCCACCGAGGGCAAATCGCGGACTGGTCGCCTGCGATTGTTTACCATGGCTTGCCTTCTCCGGCGACCAAAGAGTTTGAACTTTGAATTTTAAGCGTGAAAGCCTTCAATGGGGAAGCTTCTGAGAGCCTCGGTTTTATGTACAATAGTCAATAGAGTAGTTAAATATGGTAATTAAAAAAAAATGTTTTTATTTTAATAATATCTTTGTTTTGTCACAGTACATACAATCAAACTGATTTTCGTGTTAATTAATGAAATCATTTATAATTTAATAAAATAAAAACATTATTTTTGAGATATCTCATAATTAATAGTAAATCTGCTTAATTAGGTTGTTTTGTTTAAAGTATTTTAGCAGAAAGTAATAGAAAATAAATAAATTTAGGCCTATTTTTATAAAGGCAACTAGTTATGTATCGTAAATTTGTTGTTTATATATTAATTAGAAGTAAATTGATAGTTCCTTAAATTCTACAAAGGTCGGTTCAAACATGTACCAATGAGAAATACACTTTTTGTACGACATTTGTCATAGATTTACAACACCACCGTTCCCGTGCCTCGGAGAGCACGTTAAGCCGTCGGTCCCGGTTCCACTAATACCAACTTGTGGAATAGTTAATAAATTGTCATAAAAAATTGACATCATATCCCCGCCAAGCCGTCTGGCCAGCGTGGCGAGTGTAGGCCAAATTCTCCAGATATATGTTCTGGAAGGCCCATCTCCAGCAGTGGAGGTCTAGGACGCTGTGTTCTAGGGCTGTAATAAATGAAGTTGATAGTCTACATTTGTCAAAGGTACACACAGATTTTAAAATCATTAAAAATGTTGAAGTATGCGAAAGAGAGGGATCTTCTCGGGAGGTCGTGGGTTTGATTCCCACCGGGGGCAAGTTGTACATTGTATAATTTGTCTCGGTCTGGGTGTTTATATGTACATATTTACAAAAAAAAGTAATATATGTAGTTTATCAACCATCTAGTTTCCGTAACACAAGCCTCGTAGCTTACCACGGAAATTAGATGGCGCTGTGTGACCTGTCTGGAAATATTTATTATTATTATTTATTTATTATCTTCGTCCTAATTCACTCGCCCTATTAACCTTTTTTGCTCTTCTCTTTCTACTCAATCCTGACATCAAAGTTGCGACGATAATGAAATAAAAATGTTTAATTAACATGTCTCTACTGTTGTTGATTACTCTACACAGGTATATCAAAAGTGTGCGGACAAACTACGGACATCGCAGCATTCCTCGTGGACAGTTGAGGTAGGGGAAACGAGGGGCCCCTAAACTTAATATAGACTTTGGCAGAGATCGATAAAGCATAAGCATGCTTTGCTTAAACTTGGACCTAAAGGTGCTTAAGGTGAGTTTAGGTGAATGTAGTTTTTTTGTTGTTTTAGTTATAGGTAAGTTAGTTTATATTGAATATTTTACTGTTTAGTTTATGTTTAACTGCCTCCGTGGTTTAGCGGTTAAGTCCGTGGATTTAGACTCGGAGGTACCGGGTTCGATTACTGGTCGGGACTCAAAAATATTTATTAATGTAAATAAATATAAATAATTTATTTGTGATATTTCTCGAGTTTGGTACGCTGGAGACATCGACGAGCTTGCCACTTGTCATGATTGGCCTGTAGTAAAGTTGGCTAAATGTGAATCCGCTTAGGATTGCGCGGAGCGATGGCAAAAGACCCGACGGCATGACCGTTGGGCCGTGGAAATTTGGCAGGACCCTGGTCTGGGATGTGACATGTGTAGACACATTAGCTCCATCACATATCCAGGCGACCTCGTCAAGCGCGGGAAGTGCGGCGGTTTCTGCTGAGAACCTCAAGCTGCGCAAATACGCCAACCTCAGTACAAGTTACGAATTTGCGCCGTTTGGCGTCGAGACGATGGGCCCATGGGGACACTCAGCCAAGCGTCTGGCCAAGGAGTTGTCCAAACGGCTAACGGAAAAGTCTGGAGACAGGGAGGCTGGCAATTATTTCTGCCAACGTATTAGCTTAGCTATACAGAGGGGAAATGTTGCCAGTCTTCTTGGGACTATCACTGAAGGGTCGTCTCTAGAGTACATTTGTAACTTATAGTTTATTTTAATTTTTACTTTTAAGTAGTTTTAATTTATATTGTAATTTTTTTATACTGTTTGTATATTACTTCAATATATATTTTAATTAAGGTAAAAAAAAATACCTATTTGACGACATAGTTCGTCGACCTTTTTTTTTTCTTTTCCACAATATGGCTTCTGGTTGTTGCCTTAGTGAAATTTGATTAACGTCATTTCTTCAGTGACACTCGCATGATTAAGATCTATCCATTGACGTGAGAATCGTCAATATCGGTCCAGCAGTTCATTTTTTATTTTTCTTTCTTGACTCTAAGAAAAAAACAAACAGCATTGCACATGTTTTTTTATTTCATTTCATTTATTTATCACCGTAGGGACCGTCTGGAACACTTGGTTAAGTCAATTTATAATACTCTGTAACCAATATTAGTTACCTACAGTAAACGAGATAACACAATCATGGTCAGACAGCTTAATACGAAACAACACGACGAAGACCAGAAACAGCCCAAACTATCAATACAATTATGGAAGAGCCATATTGAATGCTAAATATTCAATTACAGAAAAAAAACATAATAATATGCTAATAAATAAATAATACAAACAAAAAAAAAACTAAATAATACAAGTATTCCTTTAAAACACTTGTTCTTAAGGTTCCAGCAGTGGAGGCGATGATGTCAATACGATAAAACTTTTTATCGCAAGTTGGTCCCCAGTTTTCAAAGGAACATACATTCATACATAGGCTAATAAACAAATAACCACTTTAAAATAACGCCTGATTTTATTTTTATTACAATAAAAAATCGGTCGAAACTATTTAGAGTTTATTTTAAATTAGGCGCTATTGCTTAACAAGTGCATTAAATTAAATCTCTTTAACTTTAACAAAATTATTCAATCAATATTACGTGGTCTAGCGGTTAAGTCCGTGGAGATACCGAGTACGATTCGATATTTCTCGAGTTTGGTACACTAAGACTACGACGAGCTTGATCATTATGGGCCTATAGTAAAGTTTGCTAAATGTGAATCCGCTTCTTTAAAAAAGAGTGGTTACTAACCAATCCGAATATATACTTTTTAAAGAAATTTGAATGTTATATATGTATATATAGCAGGGGTGGCCAACCGGTCGATCTCGACTATTAGTTCAATCGTTCGTGCCAAGGCATAAAATATAAATACGTAATTACTAATAAACTAATACAGTAATGTCGTATGGTGCAGAAACGTGGACACAAGTTCAAGGTCGCTCAGCGAGCTATGGAGAGAGCTATGCTCGGGATTTCACTAAAAGATAAAGTCAGAAACGTTGACATCCGTCAAAGAACCAAAGTTACCGATATAGCTTTTAAAATTAGCAAGCTGAAGTGGCAATGGGCTGGACACATATGCCGCAGAACCGATGAACGATGGAGTAGACACCCGTCTATTCCATCTGGAGTGGAGACCACGTACTGGAAGACGCAGAGTGGGACGACCCCCCGCCAGATGGACAGATGACCTGAGGAAGGTCGCTGGTGGGGAAGGGATGAGAGTGGCAGAAGATCGTGTGAAGTGACGAGCCTTGAGGGAGGCCTACATCCTGCAGTGGAGAGACACAGGCTGATGATGATGATGATGAATTACTAATGGGGTGTATCAGGCAAAGCTTTTTGTAGATGTCGCTAGCGGCACTGGTACCTTGTTTACGCTACGACGGATTATTTTTAAAATGTTTTTGTAGTTTTTTATTTTTATAACAGAACAATGAATTTTAACTTAACTCTGGAGGCATCGAAGAGCTTGCCACTTGTCATATTGGCCTATAGTAAAGTTGGCTAAATGTGAATCCGCTATCCACACTTCTTTTTCTGATTTTCTAAAAGTATTTTTCAAGACAAATAATTTTATTGAGAAATCTATTAGTCCTTTAATTGTAAATAAAACTACCCAAGTTATTTAAATCTAGTTTTTAATAGTTAAAATAGTATGTACACATGAGGTTTATGTTGAATGATGAATTCGAGTTTTTTTTTTCTAATATTTCATATTAATTTAGGCGTTTAAAGCTGGTGAAGAGAGATGAATGTCATTTTGCGGTACAGGAAGGTGTTTTCTCTTAGATTCTATCCAGTCAGTACCCCATTGCCACTGAAACAAAAAAAAAAATTCAGTAGCTGGCCGTCAGTGTAACTTCATCATAACTTCACAAAGTGACGATATTTCTCGAGTTTGGTACGCTAGAGACATCGACGAGCTTGCCACTTGTCATGATTGGCCTATAGTAAAGTTGGCTAAATGCGAATCCGCTTATTTATAAGCGTGGTTTCTGACCACCTCGAAAGGGAAACGGTCGTGATGATACTTTTTTTATTTTTTATATAATAAATACACATACTACATATAATAAGTACTTATATACTTTGTAGGGTGCTGCAGTTCAATTCAATTCAATTCGTTTATTTTTGCAAGTAGGCATAGGACAAAAAGATATGTATTCTGCACTTTTACACGTCAATTTTTACAATATTGATATAAAACGATATAATTTTATAGTACATATTGGTGAATCTGGAGCAGTACATGATAACCATCATTTGAAAAGAGAAACAATAAAATAACAAAATTATAAATACAGAATAACGCTTAACATTATAGCTGCTGTAGATAGGCATTGTCACATTATAAGCTAAGGCAAGTAGACCATTATTTTAAAAAGTTTTCCGTTAGTCTCTTGATCCTTGAGATGTATATCTGGTAGCAGGGGTTCCATACCTGTGAACCATATTCCAGGTGACTCCGCGCATAAGTGGGGTGTGTCACTAACTTTTTATCACGATAGATGGCGCATGATAGATGGTACCTAATATAACTGTTAGTTGCAAAGAAAACTTGTATTTTTATTACGAAATTTATTATTTTCTGGATATTATGTCGAAGTGAGCAGCTTTTAAGTGTACAAATCGAGATTTCCAAGCGAAATCAAATATATGGTGATCTCAAAATTGCCGTTCTATTAATTCAACCATTTTTCTTTTTAAAGACGGTGTGCGCTTTCTTAATTCGTATTTTAAGGCAGGTAACGTTAATTTAAAATTAATTTAACTGTTATAAAAATAAAAAAAACTACAAAAACATTTGAAAAATGATGCGTCAAATGTGTAAACAAGGTACCATTGCCGCTAGCGACATCTACAAAAAGCTTTGCCTGATACACCCCATTGGTGGCAGATGGTTTGCACGTTCTTATTATAAATCCCACGGCTCGACTGGCTTTACCAACAACAATGTGCTGGTCGAAGAGAAGCTTGTTGTTATGAAGTATTCCAAAATCTCTGATTTGGCTAACTCTTAGATAGTGATGTATTTCTAAGAGTATTGTTGGATATTTCATTATTTGAGTGGTTTGATTTGAATATTGGCGGCAACGCCTTTGTGTGCCGGCGCACTCGTGTGGGCGACCGTCCGCCGACCCGACGCCCCCTGGTAGGCGATGGCGACTGTGCTCGGCGAACTTCCTGTCGTTGACGTTTCTGCCGGACGCAACGCCTTCTGGTGGACAGTAGTGGAACTATCACGCCGGTCGCGGAGCACATCGTTGCTCTTAAGTTTCGTGCATATTTTTTTTTTCTATGATTGTGTTTCGTATTTATGCTGTGATCCTCGTCGGCACCGAGCTTATCACGACGCGTCGGCTATTAAAACTACAAGAATTCTATCGACATTCGAAACACGGAACAAAAGGTTAGTTGCTGCTAATTTCATTTCTTTCGCTCAATTTCGGAGTATTTTCACCAGCGCCTAGTCGTTTCCCGTTCAAGTATAATGCAACATTTAACTCCAGATTGTTCACTCTCCCAAAGGTTAGCTGGTAGAGAATACCATACGGTATTATGCTCGCCTGTGTACATTATTTTGTATTTTGTGTGCAATAAAGAATTATATTATTATTATTATTGTTCCATTATTTGTTAGTTTCTACAGCTGCTGAAGAGAAGAATCACTTGCAACATGAACAGTAAAAGCAAATCCCTTAAGTGACTTGTGACTAAAATTATAAATATAATAATAAGATTTTGACATTGCAAATAATGTTTAACTAAATTTGTGTGCCAGAAATGTCTGAATGTGTTGAACCAACTTACTATTAATATTTACTATTACCATGTTCTATGGAAATAAATAATTTAATTTCATTTCAAGTACCTGTATATTGTATATTATATTTGTATTGTATATTTGTATATTTCACCTATATAACAATCGTTATATTTTGGTATGTCAGTTAACAAATTTTAAAATAATAACAATAATGCTATTAACACCATGCATCGTAGACAAAGGAGCATAGGAACACAATACAGTAGAAGGCATGGCACCCTGTGGTTGTAACAATCATGGAGTGAACTAGCTCAGCAAGACTACGTGTGTGTGTATATCAGAAGCAGAACATGATTTCTTAGTTTCTACAGTTGCTGAAGAGAAGAATAACTTACAACAAGTACAGCAAAAGTGAGTCCTGTGAAGTATCCGGCCAGTACGTCGCTCCAATGATGCTTATAATCTGATACTCTGGAGAGAGCAGTGAACCAGCTCAGCATGACTGCAGCGAACTGAAGCGTATGTCGAAGTACACGCGTGTTGCTCCACGTCATCCGTTTCTCCAGGTACAACTGGATTTAAAATAAATAAGCGACTTGAGTTATGTGACACGAGTTTGTTTAACTGTATTGTATTCATAAATAATTATTTTATCGGCGTAAACATTAAAATCTATCGATTTACCAATGAATTTCATTTCATCATCATCAGCCTGTGTCTCTCCACTGCTGGATATAGGCCTCCCCCGAGGTACGCCACCTCACATGATCTCCTTCATCCAGCCCCCACCAGCGACCTCCTCATCCGTTTATCTGTCTCGGGGGGTCGTCTCACTCTGCGTTTTCCCGTACGTGGTCTCCACTTCAGAAGCAGTCTACTCAATTTTTATTTATTTATTAGATGCTCATAACAAACTATGTTTTATGTCACCAAAATATGTTTATATTATGGTATGACTGCAAACAACTAACTAAGATCTGGACTACATTTAAAAAATTTGAGCATACAGCTTGCTATTTTTACAACCATTCCAATGGTAAGGTTAGAAGGCAATTTCTTAATCATATGGAGGATGAGAAAAGGAGGTGATTTTGAAACAGACCCCCAATCACAATTTATCAGTGCAATGCATTGAATATACACTTAAGCATACATTTGTTTCATTAATATGAGAATTAATTATAAAAAAAAAGTAATTGTCAGTAGGTAATTAATGTCAAAAATCAAAACAATAGGAGTTCTTCGCGCCATTTTGCGCGGACACGTCAAGTGCAAGTTTTTATTTTGTAAATTAATTTACTGTGGATATTTTTGGTCAAAAGTGGTGTTGTTTTGTTTAATAATGTGCTACAATGTAAATAATTATGGAAAACGATAAATTGGACTTTAAATATGGGGCACAAGTTGCAGTTTATTTTTTGCGGTTTTCCCGCGCTGTCAACTCCCATATTTTACCCGACGTGTTTGAGCAGTGGATGGTTCCGCGAGTGACTCCAAGAAAAGCATCAAATTCTGCAGCATCTGGAATTTGATGATGACCTCATTAATTCATGAAAAAGAAAGATATATTACGTCAGACTTGGCTGTATGGGCTAGACCCTTTGCCTTCCCTATCATCTCATTCATCATCCATCGGGAGAAGAAAACAAAAAAAAAAAATCAAAACAATAAAGGTCAAAATTCGACATGTGTGAATGTGGATTGGACGTGGAGGATATGAATCATATATTTTTCTCTTGTCCCTTATATGACCGTTCCTTGTTAATCTCCTCTCTTATTTCTTGGTCTGGTTCTTCTTCTTGGATGGTTGGTAGTTTGTTGTATCCGTAATTAGTATTATAAGTATGTAGTTATAAAGTACTATTATAGCATCTGTTAATTTAAGTATCTTTTAAATCATGTTTGCGTTATTACTCTATCCTTGTTTTTATTTTTATATCCAGTTTTGTTTTCCTTTCCATAGTATTTGTGTTTGACTTCTATTATGTATAAAATATTTTTGGCTCTCAATGTCTTCTTATTGTTATTAATTTATTACACAGATGTTCAAACTTGTCACGTGCCGGCAAAGCCTTAGTGGTTCATATTATTTATTAGTTTTCAATTTTAGTATCTTGCAAGCCAGAGTGACAATTTTGTTTATCTGTGATATTGTTTGTGTTTGTTGCCTAAATAAATGAAAAAAAAAAAAAAAAAAAAATCACACCGAGTTCCATTTCCTATTAATATTTCATCCCTACTTGTACATAATAAACGAAGTAAATTCATATATAATATAATTGGTTAATTTATTGTAGATAATAATATTAAAATGTAAATATACCTATCCTATGTAATTGCATATAATCCATTATTTATTATCTTATTATTGTATATAATAATGTATTTTTCTATTAATTCTCCATTTTTGTATTTACTCTTTTGATCCTGTTCCAAATTTTCCAAGTCCTATTTATTTTACCCGTCTTTCCCTAACTTTGACACTGGCAAATTGTAACAAATGCCATAATAAAAAAAAGGTCAAAATTAAATTAGTACAAAATAATAATAATATTTCTAATAGGTATACGAGTATGTCCAATGATTTTTTTCTTTTCTCTTTCACTTGTTTTTCTTTTCGCAGCCTTCCACATCCAGCTGAATGAGTCTGTCGGCTTCTTTGCTGAAATTGGATACGCCTATGATGGCGAAACAAGTCATACCAAGTGAATACTGGATTTTAAAATAGATTTATGAATACTTTGTGTTCTAGGGGCTTTAATGATGATGTTTAACTAACTTACCGCCAAAAATACCATGGTATAAGCTGACCAAGAGGAGTGTCCGCTAATGAAGGACATTCGCATGTCCTTGAACTTCTCGGTTTGATTCCCAGTGCAGGTGTATTCGTTGGACTGGATGTACCGATGTTGCCATTCTGGTGAGCTACAGTCTATTGACGGCTGGCAAACCTGGAACACAAAATCAAATAAATGTTTATGTACATCTGTTTGTTCATTCACGTCTATATTAGTGGACTGATTTTCATGAAATTTGGAAGAAATGTTCCTTGCAACTCAGAGACGGACACTATATGAGATTATCACCTGACGTTTAATTAGCCTTCACAGATATTACTCAACTAAATAATAAAACTAATAAAACTGCCTCCGTGGTCTAGCGGTTAAGTCCGTGGATTTAGACTCGGAGGTTCCAGGTTCGATTCCTGGTCGGGACACAAAAATATTTATTAACGTAAATAAATATTTATTTGTGATATTTCTCGAGTTTGGTACGCTGGAGACATCGACGAGCTCGCCACTTGTCATGATTGGCCTATAGTAAAGTTGGCTTAATGTGAATCCGCTTATTTATAAGCGTGGTTTCTGACCACCCCGAAAGGGAAACGGTCGTGATGATACTTTACTAATTTTAATGAAATTTAGCAGAAATGCGGTGCGATGGTGGCTCGGTTGTAAGAATGCGTACCTTAAATCCTACAAAGGTCGGTTCAAACCCCCCCGGCATGTACCAATGAGAAATACACTTTTCTTACGTACATTTGTCATAGATTTACAACACCACCATTCCCGTGCCTCGGAGAGCACGTTAAGCTGTCGGTCCTGGTTCCACTAATATCAACTTGTGGAACCGTTAATAAATTGTCATTAAAATTTGTCATCAGATCCTCGCCAACCCGTCTGGCCAGAGCGTGGCGAGAGTAGGCCAAATTCTCTAGAAAAAAAAAGGAAGGCCCATGTCCAACAGTGGAGGTCTAGGACGCTGTATTCTAGGGGCTGTAATGAACGAATGATATCAGAAATGTTCACTGGAACTCAGAGACGGACACTATTTAGGTTCTCTGACCCACAGCCTGGTAGCTACAACATTGCCACGCGCTCCGCCTCCCCCTCAGGAGTCTCAGGTGGTAGGTGAATGCAGTTCAGAATGTCCTTAAAAGTTACGGAAGGTCTTCCTACGTTTTCCTGTAAATTATAAACTACTCGGATAACTGCCTCCGTGGTCTAGTGGAATAAGTCCGTGGAATTAGACTGGGAGGTACCGACTCGGATGTCCCTTCCTGATTATTATTATTGTAAATAATTAAATTAAATTAATATTTAATTTGTAATATTTCTCGAGTTTGGTACGCTAGAGACATCGACGAACTTGCCTTGATTGGATTATAGTAAAGTTGGCTAGATGTTAATCAGCTTCTTTATAAGCGTGGTTTCTGACCACCCCGCAAGGGATACTGTCGTGATGATTCTCTACTCGTATAACGGTTAAGCCTTTATACAGCCACGATTTTTTTATTATTTTTAATTTGACATTAAATTATAATTATTTAGATTGTAAGTTGAAACGGCCTTTATACAGCCAAGAAATTAATTCAAATTTATTATAATTATACATTATGTTAATAATTATTAAGATTATAAATTGACACGGCTATAATGCCTCGAATTTAGGTTAAGCTACAGTACTTGCTTATGGCAGCAATGTCACTTACTTATTTCGGTCTATCCATAATTTAATTTAATATTTTTATTTATAATTTTAATAATATTGTAAAAAAATTACAATATCCGAGTGTTACATGTGAACCATATGGAAATAAATATTTTGAATTAAATTGAATTGAATTTAAAGTCTCTGCTTGGAACCTAGGGACTGATACTCGTATAGGCTATATGACCACGACATTACCATAGACGCTGACTTTTTTTTAACTGTACCTCAAAGAAATGTGGTCTAGGTCTTCCTATAGTGTTCTTAGCTACATTAGCTGTTAGTTCCACGAAGCACACGCCAAGGGAGAAGGCCAGCATGGAACAATAGGCACCCCTCACCCACAGGGGTACGGTCAGGCCGAAACACGTCTGGTCTTCGTCTTCATCACGAAGCAGTAGCCATTCGCAGACTATAATCTGAAATTATTATTTTTTTACTTCAAGGTGTTTGTTGATACAGCTTAGAAGCACAGTATAGTCTAAGATACATATAGATTATCGCATTCCTATATTCTATATTGTCAAAAATAATAATAAAAAAAAAGTACATAAAAGAAGTCAAAGTCAAAAAGTCAAAGTCAAAATATCTTTATTCACGTAAACCTATTACAGGCATTTATGAAACGTCATTAATTTAATTATTTTGAATGATTCTACTCCTGCTAGTAGAAGACTAAGCAGCAAAGTGGTCCAATAAGTAAGCTGTTAGCAGAAGACCAGCAGCTTAGCAAATTCCAGTGACCTGTTAATGTTTAATCTGACTGAGAAAGGAATCTGTAAGGAAAACTCAGCTATATCAGATTTACAAAATAAACCATATACAGAACTGCACCACAACGATCAATTAATAACCTTTTAAATTTAGTTATCAATATCTATGAGAAAACAATACCTGGTACAGCAGTAACCCACCAGGCAAGTCAGAATTAAGGTAGACTACATGCCTATGTGCAACCCGAAAGTCGACAAAACGCAAAAACCTCTGTTAATTTAAGAACAATAAATTGAACGTGTTCGGCAGAGGTCCCAGGCCCCCACAGCAGCACCCGATCACGGACATAACGCATGTGCCAGCCATCCCCCCGCTCAACCAGGCCCTTAGGGTGCGGACCGGGACCCGACACACGTGCCACCACTGCAATGACCTTCTAAGGAAGGGGCGACCACCGGACACGCCTCACCATGAGAACCTGAACACTAAGAATGACCTTCGAGACACACACAAGCTAAACATAACAATTACTTCCTAAGTACCCAAATGTTGCCATGCAAGCAAGAAGAACAGGAGTATAGAAGAGATAAAATTAAAACTCAAATGGACAATTAAAATAAAACTTTATAAAATTGTATAACTTTAAAATAAAACTTGCACTATATTATATAAAATTATAGCTTAGAAAACTCATGTATAATACCCAGCACTCGCGCTGAACCGCAAAAATATAATGTAAAAGTACAAACAATAGAAATGACAATAGTCTCTGACAAAATATTTATCAGACGATATAAAAAAAAAAGATACAGATACAAAAAAGTTTAGCCAAGTAACCTTAAATCATTATTATTATTAACTACTTTATTGCTGTTTTTGTTCTCTTCTCCCGATGGATGATGAATGAGGTATATAGGGAAGGCAAAGGGTCTAGCCCATACAGCCAAGTCTGACGTAATATATCTTTCTTTTTCATGAGTTTTAATGAGGTCATCAACAAATTCCAGATGCTGCAGAATTTGATACTTTTCTTGGAGTCAGTCGCGGTACCATACCAGAAACACGTCGGGTAAAATATGGGAGTTGACAGCGCGGGAAAAAAAACACTTTATTGCGCTTTAACTTAAAAGTATGTACAACGACAAACTTAAAGCCATTTCGGCTTTTTCTACCAGCTAACCTTTGGAAGAGTGAGACAGTATATGTGGGGTGCAATTCTAACCAATAAACTACATAAATTATTATAGTAAAAATCATCATCATCATCATCAGCCTGTGTCTCTCCACTGCTGGATATAGGCCTCCCCCAAGGGTCGCCACTTCACACGATCTCCTGCCACTCTCATCCAACCCCCACCAGCGACCTTCCTTAGGTCATCTGTCCATCTAGCGGGGGGTCGACCCACTCTGCGTCTTCCCGTACGTGGTCTCCACTTCAGAACTCGTCTACTCCATCGTTCATCGGTTCTACGACATACATGTCCAGCCCATTGCCACTTCAGCTTACTAATTTTGAAGGCTATATCGGTAACTTTGGTTCTCTGACGGATTTCCTCGTTTCTAACTTTATCCATCAGAGAAATACCAAGCATAGCTCTCTCCATAGCCCGCTGAGCGACCTTGAATTTGTGGACGAGACCCACTGTCAGTGTCCATGTTTTTGCTCCGTACGACAGCACTGGAAGAACGCACTGGTTGAAAACTCTCGTCTTCAGACACTGGGGTATGTTTGATAAGAAGATGTGGCGCAGCTTCCCGAATGCGGCCCATCCTAGCTGAATGCGTCTGTCGGCTTCTTTGCTCAAGTTGGCTACGTAAAAATACAATAATAAATTTAATAAACATTATACAAAATGAATAAAGAAAGTAAGGTACAATGAGTTAAAAAAAAAAAAAAATAACATTTTAAAACAAAAATTACTATTAATAAAAATAAACCTACTTTATAAATAAAAATACAACTAAATACTAAAATAAAGAATGTGAAATGCCAATGGGAGTGTGAAAGTGCCAAGGATACTGGCAGCATTGCCACGTTGAATGGCAATGTTGATCCTTTGGCCCAAACATTGCCCAGCCCTCTTGCCTCCCGAGGTGTTGACGAGCTGTTTTGAGAACGTCTTGAAAATTTCATGTGCATTAGGTCCCCACGGCCCGAGAGAGTAGATATACATATATAATAAGGAAGTAGAAATTTGTGATGTTAAAATATATTGTTCTGCTTGTTTAAAAATAAAGTATTAAGTAGTTTTTTGAAGATGTGAATGGAAGGAGCTTGTCTGATGGTCAGTGGAAGCTTGTTCCACTGACGAGCAAACGATACGGCAAATTAATCTGCTGGAAGTGTGGGATGGGATTTTGAGTTGGTTGTTATGAGAAGAACGAAGAGGGCAGTCGTGCGAATCACAAGAAATTCAAAGTGTGTTTTAAGATAAAAGGAAGCTATAAGGTTGTAAATAATATTACATAGAAAATGAAGAATATGTGATGGGATATGTATATAATTTCTGTACATCATAATTATTAAGTATTTAGAATGTAAACTGACATGGCCTCTTTACAGCCACGATCTTATTTAAGTAGTTTCTAAGTTAGTTAGTTTTACTTGCTTGTAGCAATAATGTTGTGCATAACATACATAAATATGGATTATTGCCTGTTTACGGTCCAACCATTATTACCACTTTGATAAGTACATATGTTTTAATAATTGTATTGATTTTATTAGTTCTGACTGTATCCAAGAAGTTTTAAGCGAAACAATGGAAATAAACTATTTTGATTTGATGACCTGCGAAAGCGGATTATAAATCATCACCATTACTGTTAGCTTATTTTATTATACAAAAAGTGGATTTCATTCGATTAACACATCGATGAAGGTTGCTATTCTACGTATCTTCTACCATTTAAATGATTTAATGATAATGAAATTTAAAAAACAACAATTACAAAAATAACAATTACAAATAAGAAATCGTTCCATGGCTCATAGACGTCTCTGGTTTCAATAGGGCTGGCAGTTTTTCTTACAAAAATTAAGTATCCTAAGTCAAAGGGGAAATGCTGCTAGTGTATTGGGCACCATGCCACAAGACACCGATTTGGAAGAGCTATTTTTTTTGTAACTATTAAATTTTTTGTATACTCAATAAATCTCTTTATCTCAAATATTAGCGGTCATGCACATTACAATCCCTGCGTACATCTTCCAAAGGTTAGCTGTTAGAAAATGTTTTTAGACATTAAGCTTGTCTATGTACTGTAAAATGTATTATTTTATGATTTATTCATCAAAGGTGTTAGTAACAATAATAAATCTCTGGTCTGCACACTAGGACATCCTGTCATGTGAGGACTAGCTTTAGTAGGGGTGATTTTTAGTATTAATTATTAAACTACGAAAACATGTTGGAAGTAAGGAAACAACCCAGATATTAAAAAAAAAAAAAAAAAAAAAAACAGGGTTTGTCGTGTTTTTATGCGTATGAGTGTGTGATGTAAGCATACACGAGTACGTATATGAAATCGCCACTCCTAATAACTGCTTTATTCTAGTTTTATTTACGCAAATAATAATTACTTAAGTATCATGTTATTAGCAAATTATTTATTTAATTGTGAATAATTATTGCAATAAATCCACGTGTACGTAAAATATACATACAATCATGCATTTTTAAGTATTTTTATAAGACATCCTCCTTGCGTCGTTTTCCTCAATGCTGAGGGTCGTGACCCCCTCCTCGGATCACTTTGTTCCGGACTATGCTGCGCCATCCGGGTCTGCTCACGGCGGCGTGCAGGGCCTCGTGGACTTGGGTGTGAAGTGTGGTGCGGATCTGGTCTGACCAGCGTGTCGGGCTCCGGCCACGGGGTCTCTTGCCTTCAATTTTTCCCGTGATTACTAGCCTTTCCAGATTGCCAGAGCTTTTACGGGCTATATGACCAAAATACTCAAGGACTCGTTGCAGGCAGATGGAAGAGAGCCTGGTAGTGACTTTGAGCTCCTTGAGTATTGATAAGTTTGTTCTGCGCGCTGTCCACGGGATGCACAGCACACGCCTCCAGCACCATTTCGAAGGCGTCGACGCGGCTTTCTTCAGGTTTCGGCAGCATACAGGAATATGGAGAAAACGAGACTGCGAACAAGTCTTATTTTGGTCCTGATAGTGATGTTTCGATTCCTCCATATTCCCTTCATCTGGCTCATAGCGTTCTTGGCCATGCCTATTCTTCTGCGTACTTCCGTTTCACAGGAGCCGGTGTTGGAGATACTTGAGCCCAGGTATGTGTAGTCAGTAACATGTTCCAGATTAAGCGCCCCAGTGAACTCAAGTTTTTTAATGCGATCCACCACCATGATCTTCGTCTTCCGTTTATTAATCTGAAGACCCACGTTATTATAAGACATAGAAACATATTAATCATCATCGTCATTATATTACAGCCCCTAGAACACAGCGTTCTAGACCTCCACTGTTGGAGATGGGCCGTCCAGAACATATATCTGGAGAATTTGGTCTACACTCGCCACGCTGGCCAGACGGCTTGGCGAGGATATGATGTCAATTAATGACACGATTCCACAAGTTGGTATTAGTGAAACCGGGACCGCGACGGCTTAACGTGCTCTCCGAGGTACGGGAACGGTGGTGTTGTAAATCTATGGCAAATGTACGTAAGAAAAGTGTATTTCTCATTGGTACATGCCGGATGGGTTTGAACCGACCTTTGTAGGATTTAAGGAACGCGTTCTTACAACCGAGCCACCACCGCGACTCATAAACATAATAATACTTTAATAAAATTAGACGCAAATCGTAAACTGTTTAAAATAAACTGCTTTGTGGTCTAGCGGTTAAGTCCGAGGATTTAGGCTCGGAGGTACCGTGTTGGATTCCTGGTCGGGAACACAAAAATATTTAATAATGTAAATGAATATATTTAATTATTATTTAATTTATTTGTGATATTTCTCGAGTTTGGTACGCTGGAGACATCGACGAGCTTGCCACTTGTCATGATTGGCCTATAGTAAAGTTGGCTAAATGTGAATCCGCTTATTTATAAGCGTGGTTTCTGACCACCCCGAAAGGGAAACTTTACGTCGTGAATAGTCGTGATGATACTTTACTTTACTTTTATGTAAACCATAAATTTAATAGGTGGTAGGCGGACTGATCGTTTGGATCAGAAACACCATGACAGCTGAAAAATACTGTAACAAGGTGCTAGTACCAATAATCTACCCCCATCGACTACAAATGGGCCACGAATTCACGCTCGTGCACGATAACGCCCGTCCGCACACAGCGAGAGTGGTGACGAGCTGGTTGCAGGAGCACGACATATCGGTCTTAGGCTGGCCCGCTCAATCGCCTGACCTAAACCCCATAGAACACGCGTGGGACATGCTCCAAAGAAGGGCTTTGAGGAATTTCCCTGCAAACATTGCGACGGAGGAGCAACTTTTTTTGCATCTTAGCCGGACCTGGGACAATATACCGCAGCAAGACTTGGATAACTTACTCCAAAGCATGAACAACCGTTGCAGGACCGTTATTAACGTCATGGGTGGTTTTACTGACTACTGCTGATTTTCTACATAACAGTTAAAAACAAAATATTTTTTCCTTATTTTTCACTTTTTCTTAAGAAACACATTCATTGTTAGTTTTACCCATAGAAGTAGGAATATTGAACGTCATTTATTACTCTATGGTTTTACCATTCTTTCACGTTTTTTCTTTATTTAAATAAAAATTTGTTTACGCAAAAAAAAATAGTTTTCTTTTATTCTGAATTGTAATCTGATAAATGGGATTTATAAAAATGCATACATAAATTTTGAGTAAATTGAGTAGATATATCCAAAATATCCCTAGACAGTGTTGATGTGTGTATATATGTATATAAATATATTTAGGTACGGAGTCAGTTATAGCGTTTTATTTTGTTTCTGAATAAGTAAGTATTAGCTTGTATAGCCTGTCCTTAAATATTTTTAGAGATGGTGCCTGTCTGACAATTAAAGGAAGCTTGTTTCACTGGCGAGCTGCAGATACTGTAAAAGAATCTGAACATCTGCTGGAAGAGTACTGGAATTTAGATTAGTCCAACAATACATTTAGTATATGTCGTTTTTGATATAAGATATATCAACCTCAGGATCTGATTAAAATTAATAATTAAATTTCTTAAAAATTGTGGATTTGATCCTTTTTACGTAAATGCGTCCAACTGGACTTTAAATATGGGGCTCCCATATTATACATATATAATATATTATACACTTTTAACACGCTTCGTGTACAATATAACAATGCATTCTAAAGTTGCAGGAGGTGTAGTTCGTCTGGTATGTTTGCTGAGAACAGAGTCGACGACTTTTTTGCCATACTCCGCAAGCGGCACTCCTCTTTTGTGGACCGACTGTGACAATCGGGTAACGACATAATTAAAGCTATTTTTGACATAAGGTCCTTTGACCTTGTTAATTATAAATTTAATTAGATTATAGTTTAGACTAAAATTAGAATTATTGTTATAAATTAATTATGGGTTTTTAGATGCCTGAAATAAAATATCATCATTATCAGCCTGTGTCTCTCCACTGCTTGATATAGGCCTCCCCCAAGGCTCGCCACTTCACACGATCTCCTGCCACCCTCATCCAACCCCCACCAGCGACCTTCCTCAGGTCATCCGTCCATCTAGCGGGGGGTCGACCCACTCTGCGTCTTCCCGTACGTGGTCTCCACTCTAGAACTCGTTTACTCCATCGTTCATCGGTTCTACGACAGACATGTCCAGCCCAAATTAAAATATATTTAGTCCAGAAATAAAATATATTTAATTTATTATACCCGACGTGTTTGGGCTATAATGCCGTGAGTGACTCCAAGAAAAGCATCAAATTCTGCAACATCTATAATTTGATGATGATGTCATTAACTCCTAAAGAAATATATATTACGTCAGACTTGGCTGTATGAGCTAGACCCTTTGCCTTCCCTATCACCTCATTCATCATCCATCGGGAGAAGAGTACACAACAAAAAAATAAGTGCACGTCAAACAGGAACATAACCGGCAATGCACATTATTATATCGTTTGGATTCATGCCCTGTCTTGTTATACATATAAAATTATTTAGTATCTCTGAATTTGATCCGGGAACAGTATAAAAATTTCGTCAGCAACATTTTTCCTTGATACACAAAAAAACGAAAAACTATAAATTATAAATACATTATAGATAAAACTTATCTTTATATTTATTCGTACGTTAAACTTTTGGTTACCTAGTAACCTATTGAATTTATCTACATTTTTTTATTGTTGTTATAAAATTGAATTTAATCTTGTTTTTTTGTCAGTTCGTCACTTCACTTAGAAACACACGTACAGTCGGCATATGGTTCTTGGCCCATATAAATTGAAAAAAAAAATATGTTGCCACTTACAAAATCAAAAAGCTGATTTGGTCAATATCATTAGTTTCAAAGAACGGTAATATTTTAATATGAGAACTTATGGAAAACTACCCCCGTGGTCTAGCGGTTAAGTCCGTTGATTTAGACTCGGAGGTACCGGGTTCAATTCCTCGTTGGGACACAATAATATTTATTAATTTAAATAAATTAATAATTAAATAATATTTTTACAAATACAATAATATAAATAATATACAACAATAATGATAGAAATTATTAATTCAACTAAAAACTAACATTTTAAAACATAAATTACTATAAATAAAAATAAAAAACTTACTTAATAAATAAAAATACAACTAAATACCAAAATAAAGAAAAAAAAAAATAAAATTATTGTAAATAAAAAAATGCTCCAAATCGCTGCCAATGGGCAAAGTGCCACGTTAAATGGCAATGATGATCCAATTGATATTTATTACTAATAAAATAATTTTAATTTATTTGGCGCGGTGGTGGCTCGGTTGTAAGACGCGTTCCTTAAATCCTACAAAGGTCGGTTCAAACCCACCCGGCATGTACCAATGAGAAATACACTTTTCTTACGTACATTTGTCATATATTTACAAAACCACCGTTCCCGTGCCTCGTTAAGCCGTCGGTCCCGGTTCCACTAATACTAACTTGTGGAATCGTTAATAAATTGTCATTTAAAATCGACATCATATCCTCGCCAAGCCGTCTGACCAGCGTGGCGAGTGTAGGCCAAATTCTCTAGATATATGTTCTGGAAGGCCCATCTCCAGCAGTGGAGGTCTGGGACGCTGTGTTCTTGGGGCTGTAATGATGAATTTATTTGTGATATTTCTCGAGTTTGGTATGCTAGAGCTGTAATAGGTTTACGTAAATAAAGATATTTTGACTTCGACTATAAACCATTGGATGAAGCAAAACGTTAGATAGTTAAAATTAATACTTACAGCAATAAATGGTAGTCCAAGTCCGAAAATTCTTAGCATAGGAACGGTGACAGTATCATTTCTATAAGGGAACATAAGGCTTTCATCTCCGCAGAAGAAACCTCGCTCGAAAGGAAGCCAAATGTAATTTGTAGCCAGAATACATGCTGTTACTGAAAAAAAATAAATAACAAACCTTGGAGCATAAAGTACTTCATATTAACTGTTGAAGATGACAGCAGTCAACGAATACTACTTTTCACGAATACTATCAAAACTACTATTCGGCGAATACGAATAATTTAAAAAGGTATTTCTCACAGAAGAAATGATCAGGAACGGGTTCAAGACTCAGCTTTACACAGTGGAAGTTGGTGCGAGAGGAGTTCCAGCATAATCTTTAATAATTATTATTATTATTTAATAAATAACTTAAAATTAATCTGTACTGGCGAGCTTTATGACGTAAGGCATTTTCCATCAGCTAACCTTTGAGAGTTTTAACGGATTACAGAGTGCCAAGTATTTACTAACAAAAACAATAATTTATACTAATACTACATATCATACATATTATAATATATACGAGTATATCTATAATACAATACTAATAATTACATATATACAGAAACAAATAAATACACACTATAATATAGGATTAAGGTTAAAAATAGAGAAAAGAGTAAAATAACAGTTTAACACAGTTATACTCGTACATAACTTTAGTTATTCTGAATGGATAGAAAATGGGAGTAAAGATAATTTTTGAAAGAAAGCCCAGTCGTTAGAGTTCGAAGAGAGAGAGGGAGAGTGTTCCAGAGATCTTTGCACCACTTACTGAAAGAATTGGGCCTAAGCAGGTGCTTATGCCGTCAATACATTTATGGAATTTGAATTAGTAAACACTGTACTTACATCCTCCTAAAAAGAACGTATCGACAAGTATTTTTCTTAGCGCATGTATGGAGCGGTCGTCTCGAGCCATTGTTCTTTTATATATCACACACTACACTGACATACTCCGCGATTGACATCCGCCTTATATGAATACTTACTATCAGACACGCCAGCCGTAAACACATTTCAAACTTACCAGAGAATAAATAATATTCTAGAATTACCAAATTTATTTTACAGATAATTAATATTAATAATAATAATATCCGTTTTCGCAGATCTCTGCATATTCTTATTTTCATCTACGGCATACTCAATAACCCTAAAACACCCACTTACCTGAGCGATCGTTTTGAATATCTGTGCGACTCTCACTCCCGTTCTCTTCGTTCTTCGCACAACAACCAACTTTCTATACCTCTTCATTCTCCCAGCAGATATTCAGATTCTCTTACCGTGTCTGCAGCTCGTCAATGGAACAGACTACCTCTATTTATCAGACAGGCTCCGTCTTTAAATATATTTAAAAAACTATTATTTTCACACTTCCTTAAAAAATAAAATGAACCCTAATCTCGACATCTTGAAATATTGTTTATTGTTTATTAATTATCCGTAGGAACCTTGTTTCTGGGAACACTTGGATTTGTCAAAGTTTACCATTTTTTATATGCAATGTAATTAATACAATGACACAGAAAAATAGCCGAATACGAAAAAGCAAGGAACAGTCTGCTACTATATTGATTAGATAAACTAAGGTTGGATGCAGCTGTAAAGGGGCATTGTACTTATCAAAAACATTGTCTTATGTCAAATAATAAATAACGATGTATAACATATTAGTATTTATTATATTTATTTATATAGATTGTATTTGGGTATATAAGTATTTGTGTAGGTCGACGTTATGTAATATGTATTAAATAAAGTATTTATATTTTTACGTACTTAATTATTTAATTCTAATATATTTACATTTACTTAAAAAATCTCATACACCCATCATATAAATCTATCACTCTCCCAAAGGTTAGCTGGTAGAGAATACCTTCATGGTATTATGCTCGCCTATGTACATATTTTTATTTTGTATATTTTGTGTGCAATAAAGAATTTTATTATTATTATTATTAATAACTGGGACAGAACGATTATAACTGACAAAACAGTACACTACAACCGACCTGACATTACTTTGATAAACAAAGAAAATAAAACAGTATATTTAATAGACATAGCCGTACCTAACACTCATAACCTAATAACTACACATACAGAAAAAAATACTAAATACAGAGACCTTGCAATAGAGCTTAAATCCCAACTCAAATTAGAAAAAGTAACAACTGTACCCATATTAGTATCTACGACCGGTATTACCCAAAACATTACATGACAGCATCAAAACTATTAACGTAGACCAGCACACATACAGACAATTGCAAAAAGCTACAATCCTCAATACTTGCCGTATAGTCAGAAAGTTTGGAGTTAAAGAATGATGCTCACTTGGCCGAGGCCCGTGAACATCATTACATAATAATAATAACGTCGTTCTTGAAAACAAGACTCAGAAGATAAAACAATACATTACAATAGACCAGATATTATATTAGTTGACAATATTAACAAAACGACACACATACGCCTCGTTCCGAATCAAGCTCAGAGCGCTTAGAATGAATATGATACTAACAGTCGTTCTGAATCAAATATCACGATTTCTAAATCACATTTTCATTCATAACATGATAGTTTTTTTTAATGTATAGAAGATAAATTGCGGATTCCATATCTTTGAGTATGAATACTAACAAACATACATCTCTCGGTTTATTTATCTTTATATATGTAAAGTTTAATATTATTAACCTATTTTGGTCTTTTAAAATAACTTGCCGTGTTACAGACATTTTTTTTTCACTTCCTACTTAAATATTAATTATAGATTTGTTTTAAAAGTAATATACAAACAGTATAAACGAATTACAATATTAAATAATTTAAAAGAAAACCTAATATTAAATAAACTTGAAAATGGCGCGCGACATATGACAAAAATCTGACAGCGCTCAGAGCGATCTACCTCCATATCGTGAGCAGTCTAAGCGCGAGGAATAATGTCATTTGTGACGTCACATAACTTTGGCAAAACATTCACGTCTCGGAAAACCTTTAAGCGTGCTTAGGTTACTATTATCGTGTCTCGGAACGAAAAGATAATTGACATTGCTATCCCAAATATACATAACTTGCAAAGTACAATAACAAAAAAAATAAGAAAATATACCGACCTTAAACATGAAATATCCCACATGTGGCACATGCGCCACATCACAACAGTACCAATGGACTATTGGTACTGTTGTGACGTGGCGCATGTGCCACATGTGGGATATTTCATGTTTAAGGTCATCTACAGGTGTCATCCTTAAAAACCTACAGCAATCACTTCAATTACTAGATTTATCCCCACACACATACTCGTACATCTCATTACAGAAAGCCACAATACTAAACACATACAGAATCGTTAGGAAATTCCTACAAACAGAACCAGATCATTATTAAAATTATTCACACACTTTCATAAATAATGCTCCCTTGGAATTTGTGACACATCATTATTTAAATTATTTTGAATGATTCTACTCCTGCTAGTGGATAGAAACAAAATGGTCCAAAAAGTAAGCTGTTAGCAGAAGACCAGCTTAGCAGATTCCAGTGACCTATTAATGTTTATTTATTTTTTTATTATTACGACATGTGACCTTGCTCCCATCTGATGGTAAGTGGCGCGCGGGGTCCATGAATGTTAGCAACTGAAATCAGACACGCATGACTGACATCAGTCTCTAACACTATGCCAGCTTGACTGGGCATGACGGCAATTCGAGCCTGATCCCGAAGCGTGTGGGTTTATCGGCACGAACAGTGGATCCCCGCCTCGGCAAACTGGGAAAATTACCACCATCAGTCCGCCAACCACCTATTCGTTTTATAATTTGAAACTCATGACATGTCTAGTAATTTTTAAGCTCTCTTGATTTAACAGACCAACTTTGCGTTATCGGAAATTCAATAGGATTCTTACGATATTAAATAGATCCTGGTGATCTCAAGAGTTATTTATTTATTTATTAGTCTTCTGCTTCAAGTCAAGTTCGACTATTTTGACAATCTACGAGTAAATCGCTGCTGGAATGCCTTAATCCAAGTGTAATATAGCATATTGTTCGTATGCTGATGCCAGTCATGTATTGCCCAAAGCAAGACCAAGACCATGACCAAAACAAAATGACATCAATTTCCACATCTTGACATAGATTACTGGCCCCAGCTACCTACCGCACGGTGGCGCATCGCTACTCTTCGTTGCCTCGTGCACTTTATGCACTTAGAAATTTGCTCGAGTCAACACCACATCTTGACATCTTTACTGACGATCTGTCAAAACTCAAAGCTTAACTTCAAAACTTAGACTCGGAGGTACCGGGTTCGATTCCTGGTCGGGACACAAAAATACTTATTAATGTAAATAAATACATTTAATTAATATTTAATTTATTTGTGATATTTCTCGAGTTTGGTACGCTGGAGACATCGACGAGCTTGCCACTTGTCATGATTGGCCTATAGTAAAGTTGGCTAAATGTGAATCCGCTTATTTATAAGCGTGGTTTCTGACCATACCGAATGGGAAACGGTCGTGATGATACTTTACTTTTTTATCTATTGTTATTTTTTTAATTTTTTTTCTTGTACTTAGTATTAATTAACTATTATCTAATAAGTTTAAAGAATGTGTTATTTTTATATTATTAATAACGTCTGACTCCTCCTTGCATGGTGTATTGGAGTATCAGTAATACCATGTAAAGTGTATGTATGTAAATAAATAAATAGATTATTATATAAAAAAAATATTCGATGTACCAGAATATTAAAATAAAATAGATTAAAAACTACTTAATTATAAATAAAACTAAACCAAAAATAACTTTGAAATTAAAACTATTCTACAAAATATACTAAGGGCTTACCACCTGGGAGGGTACTTAATACGCTCGCCGCTTTCCTCCTTGAACAAAAGGGCAATATTTTGTTTTAGGTTATGGCATTCGGGGTCGCCACACTCTTGATAAACAAACTCTTGTTCACAGTGAGAAATATTCTGGTGGCGGGTATAATTTTAATTGCTTCCACTCTGTTGCTATCTTCTATGTTCTTATGTTGCCTGTCTCTGTCCTTTCTCTTCGAAGAAATGAATACGTTCTCCCATCCCATCCCTTTCTCCCAACCCATCTTTTTCCTAAATCAAGACCAAGACCTGCAGCCCTATTCTGTTATTTAAGCGCAACCGTTATTAGTGAATTTGCTTATTTACGGCAAAGCTTGCGTCATAAATACAAAATATTATTCAATTCTCAACTCTATAAGCGCTCGACCTTGACAGTGTCCGTGCAAATATGAACTTTAAAAAAATTATGTATATATGGTTAACGGATTCCATTATATAACGTTTGCGCTTAAGTAACAGAATAAGGCTGCTGCTATATAATGTCTGTCGAAAGTGCACACGATATGCTGTTAGGTATTTGTCTTATCTCTTGAACCTATTAGCGCCGTAAGAAAGGAATGGTTGACAAATTAATTTAAATTACTTCTTCCGTGACTAATTTTAGAGAACTAAGTTAAATTGGGTACGATTAGGCTAAAAGGTTAGCAAAGTGCAATGTGGTCCAATCATACATATATTTTTTTAAATAATAATTTTCTTTAAAGGACATTGTACAGAATACATCAGCCCTAAACACGTAATTTATTTGCATAATATATGTTCATAACAGAGTTCATAACCGAGTTGGGGATCATCAAATTCCAGATGCTGCAGAATTTGATGCTTTTCTTGGAATCACTCGCGGCACCATAGCTCAAACACGTCGGGTAAAATATGGGAGTTGACAGCGCGGTAAAACCGCAAAAAATTAACTGCAACTTGTGCCCCATATTTAAAGTCCAATTTATCGTTTTCCATAATTATTCACATTGTAGCACATTATTAAACCAAACAACACCACTTTTGACCAATAATATCCACAGTAAATTAATTTACAAAACAAAAACTTGCACTTGACATGTCCACGCAAAATGGCGCGAAGATCATACATTAATTTTTTTTTAATTGTCTATAAAGGACATTGTACAGAATACATCAGCCCTAAACACGTAATTTATTTACATAATATATGTTCATCACAGAGTTCATAACCGACTTGGGGATCATCAAATTCCAGATGCTGCAGAATTTGATGCTTTACTTGGAGTCACTCGCGGCATTATAGCCCAAACACGTCGGGTAAAATATGGGAGTTGACAGCGCGGGAAAACCGCAAAAAATATACTGCAATTTGTGCCCCATATTTAAAGTCCAATTTATCGTTTTCCATAATTATTCACATTGTAGCACATTATTAAACCAAACAACACCACTTTTGACCAATAATATACACAGTAAATTAATTTACAAAACAAAAACTTGCACTTGACATGTCCACCCAAAATGGCGCGAAGTACTCAGATCATACATTAATCTGGGAGCACTAGTGTTGCCCAAATCAAGACCAAGACTTGTTTATTTTCTGTAATTAGGCATAGGACAAAAAATAATAATTTTGTACTTTTACATGTCAAATGAGAATGACCATTTTTCTTAGAGAAATGGTCCCAATAAAACGTTCTCGTGCAATAATGATTTCTTTTTTATTTGATAGTTAATAATATATTGTGTTTTCATAATCTGTAATTAATTTTATTTATTTTACCCTAACATAACGACAATTGACAAAAACTTTTTTTTTACGTTAATAATTACATGGTTTCGATCCCGCCGATTTGAAATCCAATGTTTTATCTGTAATAAAGTACCTGATCATAATAAAGAACCTAATCGTATAAATAGTGCTTTGTAACTATTTCATACATAAATTTTAACCAATTGACTATTTAATTAAATTATATTTTAATGCTGGGGTAAAAGAGATGTTGTAATTAAATATAAAAAAACACAAGTAATTGTTATGATTATTGAATTGTATTTAGTTGAGGCACGCTCCAACAAAGTTGGGGCCTGGTTTTGGGCAATCTCTTATGGAAAATATGACTGCGAGACTTTTGCGAAAGACCAATACCAAGACTAGAGTTTTTTTTATAATATATTAATATATTTTTTTTATTTATAATATTTCCAGACAGGTCACACAGCGCCATCTAATTTCCGTGGTAAGCTACTAGGCTTGTGTTACGGAAACTAGATGGTATATAAACTACATATTATACTTTTTTTTGTTGTAAATATATACATATTATACATATAAACACCCAGACCGAGACAAATTATACAATGTACAACTTGCCCCCGGTGGGAATCGAACCCACGACCTCCCGAGTTCACGGCAACGTTTGTTACCACTAGACCACGGAGGCGGTCAAGTTAGTTTTGGATTTGCTTTTTTACAACCAATACTGCAACAGCAAAGCAAGATTGGGCTACACTAGGGAGCACTAATATCAAATAACGTGTAGATCTGCTATACATTGAGGAATAAAAACGTTTTCAAAGCCACTGTTCGATTTGTGACCAACGTGGACCCTAAAAATCGGTCTAGCGGTTAAGATATAATAGACGCTTAGAAGTTTGAATCCTGGTTGAACCACAATATGTTTTAAACATTTATTTGTGATAGTTCTTGACATCTAGAGACATCGACGAGCTTGCCACTTGTAATGATAGGCCTATAGTAAAGTTGGCTAAATGTGTATCTGCTTTTTAAAAGCGTGGTTTCTGACCACCCCACAAGGAATAAGGTGGTGATGATACTTTACTTTTATTACTGGAGAAACTGGGGATCAGGCAACGTTTGACTTGACTCTACAATCACACATTCTCACTTTTTTCGGTCACTATTCTGCTCCTCACCCTACCTAACCAAAGCTTTGAATGTGTGTTTGTGTTTCTGTATGATAATCTCGTCTTTGTGCCTATAGGTATCACATAACCAATTTTGATTAAATTTCGCATTATTGTTTCTTGTACCCTGAAACGAACATAGATAACTGTCTTTTTTCACTATTCTGCTCCTCTCCGAACCTACCCAAAGCTTCGTCTGATTGTCTATCGCCTTCACGCATAAAGGTATTACTGAACCGACTTTGATGAAATTTGGCAGAATTGTTCCTTGGAACCCTGATAGTAGCCTTGAAAAAATCACCCTGTAAATCCTTTGCTACCTACGCCTACGTAATTTGTACTAAAGCTGTATTATGTGGACTTACCTTAAAATATATGAACAGTTGCACAATGTCAGTGCCCTAAATGCATTGAAATAATCATAAATCGATAAATAGACGTAATCGGGTTTTTCATAATATCTTCGGCCAGGCGAGCCAATGACCGATGTCACTCTCCGAAGCGTGATTGTCAGTTATTTTTGTTCCAATAACTTTCATCTAGTCAATAAAATGTTAACCATAGAAGTATGCATACAGACAATAAATATAAAACAAGACAGGGCAAGAAACCAAAACTAGACCAATGATTTGGAGCTAGTTATTTTTTCATGGACTTAATTTTATTCGAAGTAAATTAATATACATTAAAAATAAATAAAAATAATAAAAGTAAACTAAACTATACTCCGATATAATTATTTAATTTAATGTTTACAATTTATGACAAAGCCTTTTTACAGCCGCAGCTATTTTAACTAGTCTAGTATGCGACTTCCTGCTCGAACCTCGAAGCCTAAAAAAATGTTTTTACCACCTCACTTCAAAAAGGATTATACTCGTAACAATTTCATTACTCGAACTTTAAAAATGTGCAATGATGAATTTGCTGAGATAGACATGTTCGGTACCAGTTCCAGAGTAGTGAAGAGGAGTGTATTTTCTTCGCTGCTCTGAACTTGAACTTGCCGGGTCCCAAGCATTTATGCATTCATCATTGCATATTTCAGTTGGCTAGATAATATTATCCTACTACAATCTCATTGTTGATGAATAGTAAAATCACTTATTTTTAATTCAAGTTAATACAAGGGTTGCTGTTGATGGTTGGTAGTTTGTTGTATCCGTAATTAGTATTATAAGTATGTAGTTATAAATTACTATTATAGCATCTGTTAATTTAAGTATCTTTTAAATCATGTTTGCGTTATTACTCTATCCTTGTTTTTATTTTTATATCCAGTTTTTTTTTTCTTTCCTTTCCATAGTATTTGTGTTTAACTTCTATTATGTATAAAATATTTTTGGCTCTCAATGTCTTCTTATTGTTATTAATTTATTACACAGATGTTCAAACTTGTCACGTGCCGGCAAAGCCTTTAAAGGGGCCCCTTAGTGGTTCATATTATTTATTAGTTTTCAATTTTAGTATCTTGCAGAGTGACAATTTTGTTTATCTGTGATATTGTTTGCGTATGTTGACTGTTTGTTGCCTAAATAAATGAAAATAAAAAATAAATAAAATAGTCTTATTTAAGTTAATTTTAGTATACTAATAAAGTTTGACAAGGCCCCTTTACAGCCGCATTTAAGTTATTTTAAGTGTCTTCATCTTAAGGTTCCTACTGCCAGTTCTGTTCTTTGCTCAAATATAACACTTTCCAGGCACGATAGATATACGAGTATGTAGTAAGTAAATTATATAACATAACACTCGTACCTAATAAAATTATGTACTTAATCGTAGACCTAACCAAATTCCGGTGGGAATGTACGGTGACAAAATAAAGAATAAAGAATATAAAAAATGTCCTGCTAACACCTTTCATCCGAGATAGTCCCAAGGAGACTGGCAACATTTTCCCTCTGTATAGCGAAGCTGATACGTTGGCAGAAATAAGTGGCAGCCTTCCTTTCTCTAGACCTTTCCGTCAGCCGCTTTGACAGCTCCTTGGCCAGGCGCTTTACTGAGAGTCCCCGTGGGCCCATTGTCTCACCCCGAAACGGCACAAATTCCAAGATACCAAGGTTGGTGTATTTGCGCAACTTGAGGTTCTCAGCAGAAAAAGCTACACATTCCGCGCCTGACACCGCCACACCAGAGACCTGCCAAGTTATTTATATTTTATTATCTTTTTCCAGTTATATGGTTACAAAATATTGTTTACAATTTCTAAAACGTTATAAATGTATCCACACGTATCGGGATCAGGCTAGAAATGCAGTCAAGCCGGCATAGTGTTATGGTCTGATGTCAGTCATGATTGTCTGATTTCAGTTGGTAATATTCATGGACCTTGAAAGCTGGAAAGAGAAATTGAGTGGAGAAGCCGTTGAGAAACGTCTGATAATATGAACGTAGATATATGTAGAATGTGAAAAATAGTGTAAAATACTGCATTTTTTTAACATTTAGTCGTTTGTCTTGTACATATTTTTTACGTCTTTGGCGTAATCTAATCAAGATACACACCCACAATAATTTAGTAAGATGTCTTTCAAACATTTTGTCCTTTGATAATAAATAGTTTATAGCTATTGCGATGGTCATGCCATGATTAAAACATGTTTTTTTTATTATTACATCAATATATATATATATATAAATTATATATTCCTGAAGGAACCGCCGAGTTCTGTGCATGCTGTATTCCATACTTAACGAGCCGTCTACACTAGGGTTACTTACTTTCAGGAAGTGGTGCAAATATTCTGCTGGAATTCCTCTCGCATCACCATCCACTCGGGTGCTGTACTATCTAGCGTCGGAGCTCAACAAAGGTCGCTGCTCTGTCGGAGTATTTCTTGACATGGAGAAGGCGTTCGACAGAGTGAGGCATACCGGCCTTCTGTCGAAGCTCTTAGATTACGATCTACCACGCATGGCAGTCAGGCAGATCGACGAAGAAGCATCGTCATTGGAGAAGACCATCGCGGCTGGCGTCCCTCAAGGGAGCTGCCTGTCCCACGTGCTCTACGCCACTTTTACTTATGACATTCCCACCCTCATTGGACACCTGAAGAGGGGGGAAAAGAATTTCGCCGTGGCGCTGTATGCCGACGACAGCGCGTACTTCACCTCGCCCATAAAGGTCATCGACGCTGCAAGGAAAATGAAGAAACTACTGGACCTGCTGCCGCCATGGATGGATAGATGGCATATGTCGATAAACGTCGACAAGACCGCCGCCATCCCCACGTCCCACCGCCACGTGCCGGACCCGCTGAGTCCCTTCCTGCATTCGTTGTTACCATCCGAGTGAAAGTCAATATCTACAAGACGTTCGTCCGCTCGCGTCTGACCTACGCACCAGCGTGGCAACATGAATGATGAAGATCATCGAGCGGTTCGTGTCCATGTTCGATCGAGCCGACCGCAGCCGCTTCGACCATCTTCGGGGCATCGCACCTCTCTACGCACGGCGACCGGAGGGACAATCGGGAAATCCTGGGGCAGTCGCCGGCCTAACTTAACCCTTCTCTTAACGCAGCGTGATACACCCTACAAAGAGTGAACTCCTCCCAGGTGCCACATACCCTACAGTGGCCCCTTCTCCGCCTCACGTCCAATGCACGCTAAATGGCGTTAACCCTGAAGCGTTCCGCTTAAGGCGAAGAAGAACTTCTACTAAAACTTCCACTTCTGCGTCTTGAATCCGTTCCTGATCATTTATTCGACTTAATGTTGTGGTCTTGTGGTCAAAATTAATTTTGTATAACAGAGTTTTCCTTGCACTACAAGGATGTTAAATAGCTCTAGGACTGGTGTCGATGTATGGGAATGTTACTCCTATTCTATAGGGCTCTCGTTGACAATGTTTTCGACCTATAATGGTAAAATAGATAACAATAAACATGTTTTGATGTTATTATGGTTCTTTAGTAAACCACAATCAGACCATATTGATAAGAAGAAAAGATATTCTCAAAACAAAGTTATACTTATTTGTTCTTACTTGGGCAATTCTATGTAAGCTTGTGTATGTATTTTTAACTATTGAATTTTTACTTCTTTTATTTTGTATCACTTATCACAGTTTTTAATATTATATGTGGAATCCTGTTAGTAGCCTAAAATTGTTAATTTGTAAGTACTTAATTTATTAAAGTTGAAACGCTGTTGGATTCTCAATAAATAAATAAAATAAGTAAGCTATTCTGTTACTTAAGCGCAAACGTTATATAGTGGAATCCGTTAACTATATATATGTATATATAAAGCTATTTAAGTTGATATTTGCACGGCCGCTGTCAAGGTCGAGCGGTTATAGAGTTGAGAATTGAGTAATATTTTGTAATTATGACGTAATCTCTGACGTAAATAAAGAAATCGACTAATAACTTTTGCGACTAAGTAACAGACTGGGCCTAATTCTGGCGCTTTAGACTTGAGTGTCGGTTCGAAATATTCGAATGAAAAGCTAAGATCAGAAAACTGTCAGTTTCATTCGACCAAATCGAGCGGACATTCATGTCGTAGGGGCGAGAATCGGGGCCCACAACCTTGATTCTCACGATGTCGCATTTAATATTTATGGGAAAAAATGGCGGATGTCGATTGAAATTAATAATAATTGAAATTGTGTTTAGTTTAATAGAGATAGCACACTACTTTGGCCGTGTTCAAGTAGCTCGCTTTAAGCCTTAATTAAAGTTCTAAGCGCTTTAATGTAGGATTCGCAGCGTGCATAAAATATAATTATGACGTCATGTTAAACGTTCACAAGACGTTTTATTTTCTGGGTAGCTTACATTGATTTTGCGGGAACGTGGGCCTATCTATATATGTCAAAACCACAGAAAAAGAATAACACTTTGACAAAACTAACGAGTGAATTTTTGAAATGCCCCAATGTTTTATGTAGCTATTTTATGCTTAGGTAAAACCAGAACTCTTTAATAGGGTTTAATGCTTCTGCTGCTTTCTCGCTCGCACAATCCAAGTCTTTAAAGACTTTTCAAGCTCTACTTTTGATAAATATAGTCATCAACTTTCTAGGAATTTAAACTATTTCACCGTGCCGGGAAATCCATGGAATGCTTAGAAATGAGAATGCCCATTTTTCTTAGAGAAATGGGCCCAATAAAATGTTCTTGGGCCATAATCATTTCTTTTTTATTTGATAGATAATACATTATTTTTCATAATCTGTATTTTTTATTTTTATCTTACCCTAGCATAAGGACAATAGACTAAAACTTTTTTTACGGTAATAGTTACATAGTTTCTATCCCGCCAATTTGAAATCCAGTGTTTTATCTATAATAAAGTACCTGATCATAATAAAGAACCTAATTGTATAAATAGTGTTTTGCAAATATTTCATTCATAAATCTTAACAAATTGACTATTTAATTAAATTATATTTTTATGCTGGAGTAAAAGAGATGTTGTAATTAAATTTGAAAAAACACAATTAATTGTTATCTCTTTTGTCTTCATATATTTGTATTAGTAAAATAGAGAGAATATCGTTATAAATGTTTTTGCTATTTTTGTCTGTTTAAAATTAGTTATATGATAGTTAAAATATCTTCAAAATGTTCGTATAACTATAATAATACTAATAATAATAGTTTATTGACACAAATCTGTAAAATATCCGTATCTCAATTGTTTAGAGAATTGCCCCCCTGCTCAGCGTTCAATCAACCCTGTGTTTTATTTATATGTTACGATGGGTGTTATTGAAAGAAACTTGGTCCTAAATTTAACTTTGTCTGTATGTGAGAATGTATGTATGTCTGTTTGTATCGCCTTCACAATCAAACTACTGAACTGAAATAATTTGGCAGATATTTTAATTGGAACTCAAAGACGGATATGTGACGGCCATATACCTGACTTTTTGTTTAATACATAGTAAGTAGGTAGTGTGGTTGTAAGAACGCTTTCTTTAAATCCTACAAGGTCGGTTCAAACCCCCGAAATGTAAGAATGAGAATTACACTATTCTTATGTACATTTGTCATAAATTTACGACACCACCATTCCCGTGCCTCAGAGAGTCAGACAGCCCGGCTAACTAACTACCCACCGGTGATTCAACGCACCTTTGGTGCTGGGTGCTGTTCCTACTACAACACCTTGTGACTCACGAATCTAGTCTCCTAGATTTGTCTACTTTAGTTCATCTCCAAGAGCGCCTCCCTAGGTAGTGGCCTCCCCTTCGGGGGCCGAAAGTTGGAGCGATGTCCTGAAGATGCTTGTAGGATCCGTTGTCAGACCGGTAAAACATACGTTTAGCTAGGCCGACAATCTTAGAGAGTACGCTGAGCCGTCTCGGTCTCAGTCCCACTAATACCAACTTGTGGAATCGTTAATAAATTGTCATTAAAAATATAACATCAAATCCTCGCAAACCCGTCTGGCCAGCGTGGCGAGTGTAGGCCAAATTCTCCAGATATATGTTCTGGAAGGCCCATCTCCAGCAGTGGAGGTCTAGGACGCTGTGTTTTAGGGGCTGTAATGATGATGATGTGTGTATGTATGTATGTCTGTTTGTCTCGCCTTAACGCCCAAACTACTAAATTAATAGATTATTATTTTTAAAAAGAGATTGCCCAAAACCAGGCCCCAACTTTTTTGCAGCGTGCCTCAACTAAATACAATTCAAAAATCATAACAATTATTGTGTTTTTTTTTTTTAATTTAATTACAACATCTCTTTTACCCCAGCATTAAAATATAATTTAATTAAATAGTCAATTAGTTAAAATTTATGTATGAAATAGTTACAAAGCACATTAGGTTCTTTATTATGACCAGGTACTTTATTATAGATAAAACACTGGATTTCAAATCGGGGCGGGATCAAAACTATGTAATTATTAACGTAAAAAAAAGTTTTGGCAATTGTCGTTATGTACCCAAACACAATATATTAACTATAAAATAAAAAAGAAATCATTATGGCAAGAGAATATTTTATTGGGCCTATTTCTCTACGAAAAATGGACATTCTTATTTGATAGATAATTATGACAAATTACATTTTTTTCTACGAGGCCGCTACATATAGAACATAATTATATGCTATTTTACAAGTATTACATTTGCCACATCTACCAAATTGAGACCCTCAAGATGACAGACCACGTCGGGTCAAACAGCTAGTAGCGACATATATATTAGTTAAGTCAACATGAGGTTTCTCTACGTTATCTTTTAAACATAAATTATGTATTTAATGAGATCTAATTACATTTAGTTGTGTCGTTCGTGACGACACAATTGCGTAAGATTTTAAGAGGGTGTGGCATACGCGTGTTAATTTAATTTGGCAACTAGCTCTTCGACCCGGCTTCGTTCGTGTGTTAACCAACTTCAAAAAAGGAGGACGTTCTTAATTCGACTGATGTGTAATTGAAATATAGTAGTAGTAGAAGAGTCTTCTCACACCCCCCGCAGGGGGGAGTGGGGAATCTGTGTCAAGGTATTTGCCTTCTAACAGAGGTTGCGTTCGCTTTCCGTAACTACGGACAGGGCATGGGGTAACCATTAAAGGTTGAAGTATACGACTCCGTGATTGGTAGCAGGTGACGAGCGTAGCATTGTCTGGCGTCCGGCGGACGGGCGTGCAGAGGGGCCAGGTTTCTCACAAGTGGGAAATCTGTCGCCTCTGCGCGCGCGAACATGCCAGCCGCCAGACGACGCACGAATTCGTCCAGTGTTTCCATCCGCATATCCCTATGGATTACATCGTTCCTCACGTACCGCGAGGCGCCGACAATGGTACGAAGCGTTAGGTTTTGTTGCGCTTGTAAACGTGCTCTCAGCGTAGCTGAGGTGAGAGCGTACCAGGCCGGCGCGGCGTACGTGAGTCGGCTGCGGATATATGACTTGAATATGAGTAGCTTCGTGTGAAGCGGCAAACTGGATGCAAACACTGGGCGAAGTTTGGCTCTCGCCACCCGCGCCATGTTCACAGTGGCGGTCACGTGGGCGCGCATGTTGATGCGTTTGTCTATCGTGACGCCCAGGTATTTTACTGGATTAGTCCACGACAGACTCTCGCCGTTCAACAGAAGCGGACGGTCGGGTTTCAGCCTTCTCAGTCCAGTCTCAAGGAACGTAGCCTGAGTCTTCCTGGCGTTCACCGACAACCTCCAACGGAAGAGCCACTCGGGGAGGAGATCGAGACAGCGCTGCATCTTCGTCACCGCGTAGCTCAAGACCCTAGAGTCTGTGAAGTACGCGGCGTCGTCAGCAAACAGCGCTAGCTCGACCCCCTCCGCCAGCGGTATGTCGTTGGTGAACCAGGAGTAACAGGACGGAGAAAGGCAGCTACCCTGGGGAACGCCGGCTCGTATATATAAATATATTTTATTTATTTATTTATTTAAATCTTTGAACAAGATATTCTCTACTCAAAGGGTCACCCGTCGTCAAGTGGAGTTTCTTACCAAGCTCGCGGGAGATCACAAGAGCCTCCTCGGGCCACAGGCACATCGTTTCAACTGCAAATGGAATAAAATGGTGATTGATGATGATCTCCGCGTACTTGTTGCGCTTAAGGCGTGCGGCTGATTCTGCAGCGGCCCCAGGTTTCTTATGGCTTAGAAAATATCTTGTTCAAAGGGTCAGCCTCGCTGTTCAGCGGGGGAACGCAGCGAGTGTCCTCGGCACATTATGCCCATCGAATAGTCGTAATTTTATTTATTAATTTTTAGTTTTTATAATTTAGTTCTTAATTTATTTTATTTTTAAATCTTTATTGCACAAAGAGAAAGGCGGGCCTTATATTTTTTTTTTTACGTCACGAAATCCCTATCAGTAACCGGCCACCTATCGGACAACAGTAGTACTATGTCAGAAACATTCGCCGATGTTCACACAACATATTCCCAAAGATTCATCTCGATCGGATAAGTAGTTTTGAAATGCATAGGGAACATACATACACACAGACATTCATTTATATATATATATATATATATATAGATGTATTATTGTATATTATATATAACCTATTTTCGTATTTGTGTAAACGTATTGTGCATTTGTAATAATATGTAAGAAGAACACAAATTTCTAAGCTTTCCATGGATTCACCGTGCGGATGCCGGTTTCATCGGGTGTGGGTAGAGATAATAAATGGTGTCTCGGGCTTGCGACCGACAATAGGCTGGTTTACAAAGGAGGATTAATTTATTGCTTAACCAGACTCTTACCGCCCACCATTCTACTTCTTCTACTCTCCCTACCCAATCAAATACTGTATGATTCCGTTAATGCCGTCTTGGAAGCTCGTTCCATAAATGTATTGACGGCAGACCTGCTTAGGCCCAATTCTTTTAGTAAGTTGTGTAAAGATTTTGCTGGAACTCCTCTCGCACCAATTTCAACTAGATCATAATATTTGATCGACTCCCTATTCATGTCGTCATTGAATTGTCGTAAAACTACTTCTAGGGATGGTGTTTTTCCTTGAAAATTAATAGTAATTATAAATTTTAAAAGCAAAAAGTATCATCACGACCGTTTCCCTTCTGGGGTGGTCAGAAATCACGCTTATGAATAAGCGGATTCATATTTAGCCAACTTTACTATAGGGCATAGGCCAATCATTTTTATGTTCAAAAACTATCGCGAATTATGAATTTTCGCGGGCTACGTGTATTTGTATTTTGTTTTTTTTTTTGTTGGCTAAATGTGAATCCGCTTATTTATAAGCGTGGTTTCTGACCACCCCGAAAGGGAAACGGTCGTGATGATACTTTACATTGTCATTTGATATCTATTATTGCACCTACTTACCATTAATACTATCCTTAAAGGTTTGGCTGTCAGAGAAGAAGACAATGATAAGAAAAAAAACAATTTTATATTTTAACAATTATTTAATTATGTATTCTGCTTTATTTTTGTACCTAATCTTTGGTTTAGTTGAAATACATATATAGCAAATACGCACAAAATGCGGCATTCAATCCCTGTATTCAGTAGCCCTATATCCCTATTCTGTCACTTAAGCGCCAACGTTATATAGTGGAATCCCTTAAATAACGGAACTGTCAGTGTAAAACGCTATTATCGTATAGGTAAATGTTTCCATTACAGACGACAGCAAAATAACTATTAATACTAAGGATAGGATATAAGCATAGCTGGGCATTAACTCGTTAATCCGTTAATTAACGAAGTTAACATTTTGATTAACGGGTTAACTTTTAAGTTAACTTTTAAAAATGTTAACGGACACGTTAACTTCCGTTAATATGCAGAAGTCCGTTAATCGTTAATCCAATGCCACTATTTACCGCACGGCACCGCGGTGTGGCGCGAAAAACAGGTTCAGACAAGTATGAAACAACAAGTGCCGGGCGCGGCAGCGCGTGAGACGAAAACAAAACTAGATATATTTTGCGAAAAGAAAACTGCAAAGTACTAGCGCCAGTCCTTAGAGTGACGAGTGTTGTGTTTGTTGTTATTATAAATTACTGTCAGTGATAATTTGCGTGTTAATAGAAGACTAACAGTAGAATTTTAGACATATTAACGGATTAACGATTAACATTAACTTCTGTTAATTCTTCCGAAACGTAACGCTTTAACGTTTAACGAAGCTAACTTTTATTGTAGCGGATTAACGAACTATTTGATTAACGGTGCCCAGCTGTGGATATAAGTCTGCATTTCCCCGCTGAATTGCAATACTGATTCTCTGGGCCAGCCGTCTTGTCACCGGAGGAGATGACAAGACGCGGTGTTTTCTTTAGTATTTGCCATATTTTTGATTTATTACCTAATGTGTGTTATAAAACTATGTTCAATGTAAATATATAATCTTAGTTAAATTAATATAAATGTTGTTAACTTTACTATGATGATGTTGACCGCCTCCGTGGTCTAGTGGTAACAAACGTTGCCGTCGGGAGGTCGTGGGTTCGATTCCCACCCAGGGCAAGTTGTACATTGTATAATTTGTCTCGGTCTGGGTGTTTATATGTATAATATGTATATATTTCCAAAAAACAAAGTATAATATGTAGTTTATCAACCATCTAGTTTCCGTAACACAAGCCTCGTTGCTTACCACGGAAACTAGATGGCGCTGTGTGACCTGTCTGGAAATATTTATTATTATTTATATATAAATTCGCAGCGGACAATTTAAGTATTTAATTCAAGTTTTCTCAATGATTTTGAAGTTGCAAGCCCATGGGTGACCTTTGAAATAGTGAATAACGCTATATTGACGCAAGGTCGGCTATGATCGGAAACACTCGGGCTAAAAGTGGTAGTAAATAATAGAACTCACTTTTTTGACAATCTAACGTTTGCGACTAAGTATCAGAATAGACTCAAAGCGATATATATTTTGGTTCTCTTCTCCCGATGGATGATGAATGAGATGATAGGGAAGGCAAAGGGTCTAGCCCATACAGCCAAGTCTGACGTAATATATCTTTCTTTTTCATGAATTAATGAGGTCATCATCAAATTCCAGATGCTGCAGAACACTCGCGGAACCATCCACTGCTCAAACACGTCGGGTAAAATATGGGAGTTGACAGCGCGGGAAAACCGCAAAAAATAAACTGCAACTTGTGCCCCATATTTAAAGTCCAATTTATCGTTTTCCATAATTATTCACATTGTAGCACATTATTAAACAAAACAACACCACTTTTGACCAATAATATCCACAGTAAATTAATTTACAAAACAAAAACTTGCACTTGACATGTCCAAGCAAAATTGAGTATAAATTGAATTTAATGGAAACGTTACTGGAACACCTGTGGGCCGGCAGTCTCGACAGATCGTTATCTTAGCCATTTCGATCGGTAAGTCACAAAAAATGTTGTCACTTACAAAATCAAAAAGGTGATTAGGTCAATATCATTTGTTATTACAGGACTACCTCCGTGGTCTAGCGGTTAAGTCCGCGGATTTAGACTTGGAGGTACCGGGTTCGATTCCTGGTCGGGACACAAAAAATAATTAATATTGTAAATAAATACATTTAATTAATATTTAATTTATTTGTGATATTTCTCGAGTTTGGTACGCTGGAGACATCGACGAGCTTGCCACTTGTCATGATTGGCCTATAGTAAAGTTGGCTAAATGTGAATCAGCTTTTTTATAAGCGTGGTTTCTGACCACCCCGAAAGGGAAACGGTCGTGATGATAAAGATGTGGAATGCGCAATTCGTCCTCTATACATAAAAAAAAAAAACTATTATGTTATGAGTAAAAATGTGATTTAGACCGTTCTGAATTGAAATTACATTCTGAGCATCCAAATCGTGATATTTGATTCGGAACGACTTTAGTATCATATTCATTCTAAGCGCTCTGAGCATGATTCGGAACGAAGATCTCGTATAAGTGACGCTAGCGCATGTCGGTAAAAGAGGGAACTATTCGGAGACCGTGCTCGATATAGGCGTTCGTGTGAACGCTGCCATATATTGTGAAATGTGTATTGGAAATTATAGTGATTTTGATTCTGACTATATGCTGAATAAACTTTTAAATGGCGCACGACAAAAAACTGACAGCGCTCAGAGCGATCTACCTTGATATAGTAAGCAGTTTAAACTCGAGGAATAATGTCATTTGTGACGTCACATAGCTTTGGTAAAACAGTTTATGCACGTCTCGGAACACCTTTAAGCGTGCTTAGGTTACTATTATCGTGTCTCGGAACGAATCATTGTATAAAATATTTAAAATTATAGCGTATTATTAAATAACGATTAACTATCTAGCATTTTATTAAATCCCCATGGAAGATAAAAAATTTTAGCAACTGGAATCAGAGAATCATGACTGGCATCAGTCCCTAACACTATGCCGGCTTGACTGGGCATGACGGCAACTCGAGCCTGATCCCGAAACGTGTAGATATACTTTATTGGGTTTATCGGAACTGGGCAATTTACCACCATCAGTCCGTCTACCACCTATTTGTTGTTCTCCTTGAATGTATGTGCCATTGACAATGATTTCAAATGCCATTTTTTACTTTCAAAGAGAACTAATATTGTAAGCTTGCCATGGTGATATAATCAATGTACCCACGTAAATTTCGGTTGTGGAAGAACGCTTTACTTAAAATCGAAAAAGGTAAGCGGTTCGAAACCCGGCATGTAGCAAAGAAAAATAATTTTCTTCGTACATTTATCATAGATTTACAACACCGATTCCACTAATACCATTAAAATTTACATCAGACCCTCGCTAACCCGTCTGGCCAAATTGGAGAGTTATAGGCCAAATTCTCCAAAAACATATTCTGGCCCATCTCCAAAGGTACATTTAGGTATTGTTTTTGTTTTGGAATAATATAAAATTAATGATAATGCAGGCTGTTAGACCCGCTATTGACTAGCACGGCTCGCGGTAGCCTCTGCTCCGACAGGCCGTGCTGAGACCTCTCCAGGTCTCGCTGCTGCTCGATAGCCTCTTGGAAGTTCAGACGACGGTGCTTCCACAATTTCTTCGGTTTTAACACGTACAGCATCTAAAAAATATGGATAAATATAATTAAATGGGTTTATTTTTTTATTATAGTGCGTGCGGTAAAGTCGTACGGAGCAGAGACGTGGACAGTGGGTTTGGTCCATAAATTCAAGATTGCTTAGCGAGCAATGCTTGATACGAACTTAACCGCTAGACCACGGAGGCAGTTTGAATTGCAATTTAAATAGCTAACCATAAGAAGTGCTAGAACTCCACCGATAAGGAATCCAGCTAACACGTCGTCCCAGTGATGCATGTTGTCCTGGATTCTGCTGATGCCGACATACCACGCACCAAGAAATACAAGAAGCTGCATCCCATGGCGGAACAACTTGGAACCACGCCATCTCCAGTATAGGTGCATGTAGATCTGAAATTATTTTTCGTTAGGTATCCATAGGATCTTTCCCTCTCTCTTTTTTTTCGATCTTAATAATAAATAATATAATAATAATATATTTTTTTTTATTATTATTTTATTTATTGTTTAAGGACAACTTACAGCTAGATACATAAAATATATATAGTACATATGGGTATTGTATGGCTATTGACAAGTTGCCACCGATAGCTAAAACTACATAATTAGGTGGTGCTCGCTGCAATAACAACACAAGTAAAATTAACCTAAACTTAAAACTAAGAACAATAAACTACATAACATAGAACAAAAAAAAAAACAAAAAAATTAAAAACATAATACATAATACATAGATACCTAATAAAATCAATAAAAATGAAAATAAAAAATCTGAAATAATAAAAATGAAATAAACTAAACAATAAATGAGAACCACTGGCGAAACGTTTCGTAAGAATGCGTCGTGTAGCTGTCGGAGATAATATAAATGGATCCAAGTTACAAGATATGAAAACAATAACATACATATTTAATTATGCATTATGGTACAGAAAAAACAGACATTTGCAGCCGAACTAAGCCTATATGTATAGGTCTGTCCGTCGGCAGTCAACGCCCAGACACCCTTTTAAATATATTATTACTTTTAATTACAAAATAATGAAAAATAGAAAAAATGTACACAAAAAGAAAAATAAAATAAAAATTGTGTGTTATCGATCTAATAACTAAGTTTCTTCATGCTAGAGCTATAGGCGGTGGTGGCTCGGTTGTAAGAAGGCTTTCCAAAACATCCTAAAGAAGCGCGTTCGAATCCCGGCATGTATTAATTGGAAATACACTTTTCTTACGTACATTTGTCATAACAACACCACCGCTCCCGTGCATCGGAGAGCACGTTAAGCCGTCGGTCCCGGTTCCACTATACCAACTTGCGAAATCGTTAATAAATTATCATTGAAAATTGTATTAGACCCTTGCCAACCCGTCTGGCCAGCGTGGTAAAAGGCCAAATTCTCCAAAAAAAACTGGAAGGCCCATTTCCAACAGTCTAGTTAGTAGTGTTCTAGTGGCTGTAATGATCAAATCAAATCAAATCAAATAATCTTGACTAACATGAGTTTCAATCAGGGGCCTGAATAAGGGTCACTGGGACGCTGGATTTCTGGACACCCTGCACTTCCGGTCGCAAACAATATAGCAAAACAATAGGCGCTGCAGATAAAAATACTTTTAACTATTTATTTATTTAAATATCTACTTAATATTTCAAATTATATAAAAAGAGAAGGTTTAAATGAGTTAGTGTGGGTGTGTGTATGAGTGTGGTAGTGTTTTATGTATGTATGAGTGCGTGTTTTGTCTGAGTGTGCATTAACGTGTGTTTTTTTTTTTTTTTTTATTATTATTATTATGTAATGTGTATTCTTAAAGAATCTCGGTATTTAACCGGTTAATCTAATGATGTTCACGGGCCTCGGCCTCCAAACTTCCTAACTATACGGCAAGTATTGAGGATTGTAGCTTTTTGCAATTGTCTGTATGTGTGCTGGTCTACGTTAATAGTTTTAACGCTGTCATGTAATGTTTTGGGTATTACTCCGGTCGTGGATACTAATATGGGTACAGTTGTTACTTTTTCTAATTTGAGTTGGGATTTAAGCTCTATTGCAAGGTCTCTATATTTAGTATTTTTTTCTGTATGTGTAGTTATTAGATTATGAGTGTTAGGGACGGCTATGTCTATTAAATATGCTGTTTTATTTTCTTTGTTTATCAAAGTAATGTCAGGTCGGTTGTAGTGTACTGTTTTAATATTATTATATTATTATAATCGTTCTGTCCCAGTAGAGTCGAATATTGTCATTTTGCAGAACGGTGCTTGACTTGTATTTGTAGTATGGAACAATTTGATTTACTAATTTATATTTGCTTGCTAATATTTGGTGTACTATTGCGGCTACTTGGTCGTGTCTATGTTTATAATCTATTATTATTATTTTTTATTTTTTTATGAGCTACAGGTCTAGAAAAAGCGCCGAATATTCGGTTGTGGTATCAGTCAGGTGCAGGTGGCTCGGTTATAAGAACGCTTTCCGTAACATCCTAAAAATATTTTCTTTAAGAAACAAATCTATATTTTATGTCAGAGTAAGAGTCTTGCGAGACTCTTGCGCGAGACCTATACCAAGACCAGCTGTTCTAGGACTAAACTTACCACTAAGAATACAGCTGCATACATAGAAGCGCTAGAATGGCCGCTCGGAAATGAAAGTCTGGCGTTTTTCAGCAATCTGCCATCGTTGGTACCCACACATGTTATGGCCTCAGCCGGAATGTAACTGGTGGACCACTCGGTTGCAGGTGGCACTGAATCATGAAATTGAGGCCGGCATACCTTAAAATATTATTATTATTATTGATTAATAGGCGAGCAGCGCATTGCTGATATGCCTATATCAAGCACTGGTGTAAAGTTCATAAAATAGTCAGTTATCACCATAGTCTATGTCAATTGTCACTAGCCACTTGTCCAGTTTGTTTTTAAAAGTGTTTACAGTTGGGGACTTCAATATGTCTTCTGGTATTTTGTTCCACATATTTACAACTCTGTTATTCATAAAGTGATATTTCACATTTGTATTGCTGGATTTTCTCATCAATTTCATTCCGTGATCACGACGGGGAATATACAAAAAAAAAATACACAAAAAAAACCTTAATATTCTTGTTTCCAACCGATACACGATTTAGAGAAGATAAATTTCTAAGCATTCTATGGATTCACCGTGCGGGTGACAGGTCCATAATGTGTGGGACCGACAATAGGTTGGTTTGAAATCCTCCTGAAGGCCTCCTTTTTTAATTTATTGCGCAATAAGACGTTCACCATTCACCGCATTCTACTCCTCACCCTACCCAACCAAATACTGTATGATTCTGTCTTGAAAGCTATTTTTATAAATGCTTAGGCCCAATTCTTTCAGTAAGTGGTGCAACGATTTTGCTGGAACTCTTCTCGCACCAACTTCCACTGCGTAAAGCTGAGTCTTGAACCCATTCCTGATCATTTCTCCTGTGAGATAATAATATTAATTCGACTTCATGTTGTGGTCTCTTGGAATATTTGATTCCCACGGAACGGTAAGTTCGATAAGAATAACTTTTTTCAAGTTCCGAGAAAACACTAAGATGTCTGGCCCATACGAGTATAGGCTAAAACAGATAGTTTATTTGGGATCCTATAATGTTGTTCAATTGTATCCATGAGAATTTTCCAGTCTGATGCGGCGTCCAAGATCGAGGTGGGCTTGCATTTAGTTTTCGTACTTTGCACTTCCTTTACAAATGTGGTCGAAATTTTATTTGTAGTCAGTCCCTTTCTGGTTCTTGCAATAGAAAGATTACATTTGTTACGAGTTTGTTACGCTACATCTACATCGATGATCTCGTCACTTGATAGGACTTTAGTACAGTTGGGTAAATGTAAATCAGATTCTATAAAAAAACGAAACGTGATTATTTACCGCCCCGTAAAAAGATTGGAAATTCCCCTCTGTATAGCTAGGCTAATATACGTTGGCAGAAAGAATTGCCAGCTTCAGACTTTTCTGTTAGCCGTTGTAATTATTAGCTTGTATGACCGCCTCCGTGGTCTAGTGGTAACAAACGTTGCCGTGAACTCGGGAGGTCGATTCCCACCGGCGGCAAGTTGTACATTGTATAATTCGTCTCGGTCTGGGTGTTTATATGTATAATATGTATATATTTACAAAAAAAAAAGTATAATATGTAGTTTATCAACCATCTAGTTTCCGTAACACAAGCGTCGTAGCTTACCACGGAAATTAGATGGCGCTGTGTGACCTGTCTGGAAATATTTATTATTATTATTATTTATTAATATATTCTTTATTTATTTGTCTTAGCTTCTTCTCTAATGTATATATAGTAATATTAATAAAAAAGTAAAGTATCATCACGACCTTTTCCCTTTCGGGGTGGTCAAAAACCACGCTTATAAATAAGCGGATTCACATTTAGCCAACTTTACTGTAGGCCAATCATGACAAGTGGCAAGCTTATCGATGTCTCCAGCGTACCAAACTCGAGAAATATCACAAATAAATTAAATATATATTTGTGTCCCGACCAGGAATCGAACCCGGTACCGCTAAACCACGGAGTTAGTAATTATATTGAAATGTAAATTTCTGAGTATGATGTAACTTACGTCAAAGAAATGCGGTCTTAGCCGTCCTAAGGCATATTTGCCAACAGTAGTGACCAGCTGTTGGCAGGCCAGCCCGAACAGGAAGACTCCGATGGTACAGTAACACTCCCAAACCCAACCAGCTATCAGTTTCCCCCCCAAATACCGCTCGTCAGCGTTTTTCTCGCTCTTTCTGTGTATAAACTCTGTTATAAATATCTGAAATAGCAAAAAAAAAACAAATCTATTATCATCACTTTAAATTAATGATTAAATGCACCCACAATCATTGGTCACTATCCCAAAGGTTAGCTGTTACAAAATGTCACTAGACACTAAGTTCGCCTATGTACATTTAAATGTGTTTTTGTTTATTGTGCAATAAAGAATTTATCTATCTATCTATCTATCACAGCCTTTAGAATATAGAGTAGACCGTACCAGAGTTGATGGGTATTCCAGATTTTTTTTTTAATTGACATTAGACTCTCGTTAGCCCTAGCGTGGCGAGTGTAGGCCAAATTCTCCAAAAAATTCTAGAAAGTCCATCTTCAAGAGACAATTGAGCGCCATTTGACAAGATCACGACATACCTCTTTCGCTTCGTCGACATTCATTAATCTCTTTATACATGCCCTTTGGTTACGAAGACTTTTTAATGCACCTTCAGTCAGTGTTTTATTTATTTGATCGTGATATGTGAGTCTCGGTCTGCCAGGGTCTCTTTCACCCACAACTTTCGCATTATATATCTGGTTCGTCAATCTTTCATCGCTCATCCTTTCAACATGCCCGAACCATCTTAGCATGCTTTTCCTTATTTTTGTCCCTATGCTTTCCTTCATACCAACCCTTTAATATAAAGAAAAAGGCGGCGGTGGTGGCTCGGTAGTAAGAACGCGTTTCTTAAATCCTACAAAGGTCGGTTCAAACCCCACGGCATGTACCAAAGAGAAATACACTTTTCTTATGTACATTTGTCATAGATTTACCGCCTTTCGACCGCCTCCGTGGTCTAGTGGTAACAAATGTTGCCGTGAACTTGGGAGGTCGTGGGTTCGATTCCCACCGGGGGCAAGTTGTACATTGTATAATTTGTCTCGGTCTGGGTGTTTATATGTATAATATGTATATATTTACAAAAAAAAAGTATAATATGTAGTTTATCAACCATCTAGTTTCCGTAACACAAGCCTCGCAGCTTACCACGGAAACTAGATGGCGCTGTGTGACCTGTCTGAAAATATTTTATTTATTTATTTATTTACAACACCATAGTTCCCGTGCACCGAGCACGTTAAGCCGTCGGTCCCGGTTCCACTAATACCAATTTGTGGAATCGTTAATGAATTTTCATTTATCCAATTGACATCAGATCCTCGCCCACCCGTCTGGCCAGCGTGGCGAGTGTAGGCCAAATTCTTCAGATATTCTCTTACAATCGAGCCACCACCGCTCTTATTATTAGCCTTTATTTTTTTATTTAATATATTAAATAAGAAAAACACGCTGCATATAAAAAACTAAAAAAAAAAAAGTAACCCAGTGGTTCCGTCGCCAAAAAGTTTGATAATCGCTTAACTACACCATTAAAAAATATATATATAAATTGTATTACATAGTGGCTTTATCAGTCGGGACCCATTATTAACCGAGTCAGGCTCAAATCTTTCAAACAATGGGTCCCAACTGTTGAAGTCGCTTAATAATAAAATATATAAAATTATTTCAATGTTAATATTAATACTATAGGGATATAAGTCCCGTCCGCGTGGAATGGTGGCAAGCACGCTGACTGCATTTCCCCGCTGAATTGCAATACTGATTCTTTGGGCGAAGAAAGAGCTAGCCCTCTTGTCACCGGAGGAGACTACATGTTGTTGATCAATCAAACTTATTGGCGACGGAACAACTGGGCTTGTTTTTTTTCTTTTAATATAGTAGCATAGTGATCATGACCATATCCCTTGCGGTCAGAAACCACGCTTATATGGAAGCGGCTTCACATTTTTAGCCAACTTTACTATAGGCCAATCATGACAAGTGGCAAGCTCGTCGATGTCTGTAGCGTACCAAACTCGAGAAATATCGCAAATAAATTAAATATTATTCAAATTTATTTATTTAAAATTTATAAATATTATTGTGTCCCGACCAGGAATCGAACCCGGTACCTACGAGTCTAAATCCACGGACTTAACCGCTAGACCGCGGAAGCAGTTTTTTTTCTTTTTAGTTTTTATTTAAAGTTTTTTTTTAATTGATTACTAGTTTTGTTACTGTATTTTATAATAAAAAAGAGTGTATTTTTTAAGAGTGTGGCGACCCCAAATGCCATAACTACCTAAAACAGAATATTTCCATTATAATTCAACGAGGAAATGCAAGCGTTTTAGGTCCATTAGTTCATTTTGTAGAATAGTTTTAATTTCATAGGTATTTTTAGTTTAGTTTTATTTATAATTAGTTTTTTAATCTATTTTATTTTAATATTTTTGTATCTACTTCGAATAAAAAAAAAGTATTTACCACAACAACCGGAATAGCGATGACCAGAGGAGTTATCATATATGTTGGTATTGTTTGATGACGAGTGAACGGCAGGCGAATGCCCGAGTCATCGTAAAAGAAACCTCTTTGAAACGGATCTATGAAGAAAAATCCTATGAGTGGCGCGGCAACTGAAAATAAAACATGTAATACATATAAATTACAAGCTACCTAAATAATAAAATTAAAATAAACTAAACTATAAATAAAATGTGATGTTCTGAAGAGCTCCACAACCCTATCCCTGCTTCTCTATTCCGCAAACGAATCACACACACAGGCCAAAATATGCTCCCCCTATACCGGAGCCACTATCCCTACGATTACATATAAATTTGGAGACTTATATCTGTCGCAACGCTAAAGATGTGGAATGCTTTCCCAACCAGTTTGTTTCTCCATTTGATTGATAGTTCGGCATAATGGTAGGGACTGATGGCAGTCGTCAGTGGCTGGCGTCAGTTGCTGTTGCGCGATGTCACATGTCGTGTTCAGTATACATATATATTGTTTGGCAGTTTTGCATCGAAAAGGAGGCTACTTGCTCGGGATGCGCTTTTGTAATGGAATTAAAGTATATGTGTGTGTGTATATATGTATGTTTATTTCTGTTGTAGTTATTCTGTTGTATTGATGTAATGCGTAATTCTTGTACTAATGCATTCATTCTTATTTTAAAATTTATTGTCATTGTTTTCTTTGTATTATTGGCTTTATCGTATTACAATTTTCTCCTATATATGTATAAATTAGCTGTAAGAATTCCTAAATAAATAAATATGCATCTAGAATACTAGATTCGTGGTCCACATGGGATTGTTATACCAGGAACAGCCCCTGCACCAAACAGGCATAGAATCACCGAAGGGTTAGTTACCCAACACATTAAACTATTGTAGGTATTAATATTAAGGTATTTATGTATTATATTATAATGTTATATTTATTTTTGATTAGTTTTAAGATATTATTGATTCTTTTAATTATATTTTAATAATTAAATTCTAGAAAATACATAATTAAAGGGCCTGGAACAATAATCATATTTTTAACGAAGCGAGCCTCATTCATCTACTCTGCCATGCACTACAATTTTTTTGTTTATTTTTGTTAGTCTTTTTATTTATATATACTTTGTAATTTTAAAATTATAATCTATATCTCTCTATATAAAAATTGAATAACAGCATTGTGCAGGTATACTTTAGGTACTAATACACGACAACAGCTGACACGTGATTCTTTTTGTCACATTTGTTCAAAACAATAGACTATGTGATGTTATTATGTGACAATAAATGATTTATTTTAATTTTATTTCTCTTTTGCACCGTACTCAATTTTAAATATCCCAAAGGTTAACGGGGAGAGAATGTTTTGTACCTCGTAAAGATTGACAATAAAGTTTTTAAATAAATACATAAAAATAATCATCCGGCCCTGGACGACTCCGCTGTTTGTCAGTTTTGTCGGCAGGTATTTTATTGTTACACAATATTTGAAATATTAACTACCAATACTAAACCATTGGTAAACCTTGAACAGAGTAAAAAAGACCTTTTCGTATCCAATGGACCGGAAACAATGGAATAAAAACCTTGTCATATACTCGTGTAGTTAAGGTTAGTTAGTGCTAGGTTTAGTTATAATTTAGTTATGGATAGTACCATGGATTTGTAACACCACTATTCTAAGCCGTGTCCCACTAATACTAACATGTGGATTCCACTATAAATTATCAATAAAAATACTACCCAACTGTCTCCGTAGTCCAGCGGTTAAGTCCGTAGATTTAGATATGGAGGTACCGGGTTCGATTCCTAGTCAGGTCACAATAATATATATATATAAGTATATATATATATATATATATATATATATATATATATATATATATATATATATTTAATTTATTTGTGATATTCTCGAGTTTGGTACGCTAAAGACATCGACAAGCTTCCCACTTGTCATGATTGACCTATAGTTAAAGGGCTAATTGTGAATCCGCTTCTTTATAAGCGTGGTTTTTGACCACCCAGGAAGGGAAACGGTCGTGATGATGTACAAAAATATTACCCAACAAAGTATCATTCCATCACGGTCCACCCATAATTATGCTATTCATCTAGTTTATCCAAGAGTTACATTGTGAACCATTATGGAAAAAAAAAATGAATTAAATTTAAAATAAATATTTCATTATCACATGATGGCCTTGAATGTACAATCATCAAAACTTCGACGGGCGGATCTTTTTCTATCGAAAGATTAAAGGGAAGATAGACGACAATGTTGAAATGGTCATTGGCAAATATGCGCAGTCTTTATTTTGTCGGGTTATAATAGCGACACGGCTGCCGTCTATCCCTTTCTATAATAATAATAATAATAATAAATATTTCCAGACAGGTCACACAGCGCCATCTAATTTCCGTGGTAAGCTACGAGGCTTGTGTTACGGAAACTAGATGGTTGATAAACTAAATATTATACTTTTTTTTTTTGTAAATATATACATACTATACATATAAACACCCAGACCGAGACAAATTATACAATGTACAACTTGCCCCCGGTGGGAATCGAACCCACGACCTCCCGAGTTCACGGCAACGTTTGTTACCACTAGACCACGGAGGCGGTCTATCCCATGCCATTTTCCGTATTTCCCTCCTTTTCTCACCACAACCTGTCAAATGTCTCTCTGAATGGACCTGCTGAAACGCGTGTGAGCTACCTAAGCAAATTCATTGAAAATCATTTATAATGGGGTGTATCAGGCAAAGATTTTTGTGGATGTCGCTAGCGGCAATGGTACCTTGTTTTACACCTATGTCGCATATTTCTTTAAATGTTTTTGGAGTTTTTTTTATAAAAGAAAAATGTATTTTAACTTAACGTTACCTACCTTAAAAGACGAATTAAGTAAGCGCACACTGTCTTTAAAAAGAAAAAATGGTTTAATTAAAAGATCTGCAATTTTGAGATCCCCATATCTTTGATTTTGTATGGAAATCTCGATTTGTACACTTTAAAGCTGCTCACTTCGGCATAATATCCAGAAAATAAAATATTAAATACTAATAAAATTTCGTAATAAAAATACAAGTTTTCTATGCAACTGACAGTTATATTGGGTACCATCTATCATGCGCCATCTATAGTGATAAAAAGTTAGTGATACACCCCATTGTTATTGGGATGGTAAGTCTGTGCTTGCTTTGTACCTAACAAACCTTTTAAAATAACTTATCAAATATGGTATTTTAATTTGGTTTCAAGGTATTGTTATCAACGACATACCTACGATAAAAGGATTAATGCCGTATAATATTTCATTATTAGAGTGTTAAAAGGATTATTTATTATTAAATTAATTTAATCCGGATTATTATGGCCGGACTCCCTCTTCATATTCGTAAAGCACCACCACTAACCATGTAGGGATACTGCTGCAGGTCTTCGATGGCTCAATTAAAGATTGTTTAGCGGACTGTATATGGTTTATTGCAGAAGTAGAAATTCCAATTAATTGTGAAATTTGTGCCTATGAAAATTGTGAGAGAAAAAACGTGTGACCGCTCGGTGCGCGGATTGATTCCACTCGTGGGCGCCGCTCGGAGCGCTGGCCAAGCGGCAATAATGTTGCTGTGATCGCGACTAGACGTATATTATTGTATGTATTATATATATAAATATAGTATGTAACCAGTATATGTATGTGTTTATCTATGTATTGTATATATATATTTATATTATAGATTTAATATCGTTCTTGTTTTTTTACTTAATCTTTTTATCCCAAATATTAGCGGTCATGCACCTTACCTTAATATGAAAAAACACTCATTTAAAATTAACCTCACTAAATTGTTTGTCGGTAGGTATGCACTATAAATTGTGGAACGGGTTAGGAAGGAAAAAGTGATTTTGTTTCATGTTATTATCTCATTTTGTTATTATTATGATTACTTTTATAATCTTATTAGTTTTTATAGGTTTTACTTTTTTATATATTTTTTTACTATTAACTTTTATTTTATATTATTACCATTTTTTGTATTATTCAATGTTGTGTACATTTTTTTTAGGCTGGCAAACCCGACAAGATTATTTGTCTATGATTTCAATAATTGTTTTGTTTGTTAGCTGTTATTTGTACCTTACTTCGAATAAATAAATAAATTACAATCCCTGCTCACATCTCCCAAAGGTTAGCTGTTCGAAATTTTTAGACATTAAACTCGCCCAATGTATTATTTTTTGTGCATTAAAGAATTTATCTATCTATCTATACACGAGTTTTAGAATAGAGCTAACGCACCAGCTCCAATGATATCAAAGTCAAATCAAATTATTCCACCAACAATAAAAGACACCAACATATGATTAAATACATTTGCACATCTACCAGACATTTTTATCACAGATAACATAATTTATCTCATAAATTCTAATAGGCCTTGCTTAGGATCGGTGGTGGTTTGGTTGTAAATCCTTAAAATCCTACAAATTATTTGTGATATTTCTCGAGTTTGGTACGTTAGAGACATCGACGAGCTTGCCACTTGTCATGATTGGCCTATAGTAAAGTTGGCTATGTGAATCCGCTTATTTATAAAAAAAAATATATAAATGGAAACGGTCGTGATGATACTTTACTTTACAAGAATTTAAAACAGACCCTAGAATCTCCACTGTTGGAGATGGGCCTTACACTCGCCACGCTGGCCAGACGGCTTGGCGAGGATGATGTAATTTTTTTATGACAATTTATTAACGATTCCACAAGTTGGCATTAGTGGAACCGGGACCGACGGCTTAACGTGCTCTCCGAGGCACGGGAACGGTGGTGTTGTAAATCTATGGCAAATGTACGTAACAAAAGTGTATTTAATTTCGATAACTGATCGGTGAAGTTTCATCTTCTAAGGCCCTTGTACTATATAGCCTAATGAATCAATAAGGAAATGTGTTAGTAAATTTTCAAGTCAAGGTCAAGTGGAATTTAACGTTTTATTTCACCGGTTGAAGAACTTTGACTTATATTTATTTTGTAACATCTTTATATTTGCAAAAATTTGCTACTATGCAAAACATAGGCCCGCCATACACGGACAGCTCGAGCAGTTAGCCAGTGATCAACATACACGGACCAATCTTGCAGTCATACCTTAGTTCCGATACGCGATAATAGTAACCTAAGCGCGCTTAAACTGTTTTGCCAAAGCTATGTGACGTCACAAATGACATCATTTCTCGCGCTTAGGCTGCTCACGATATCGAGGTAGATCGGTCTGAGCGCTGTCAGTTGTTTGTCATAATGTCCCGCACCATTTTCAAGTTAATTTAATATTAGGTTTTCTTTTAAATTATTTAATATTGTAATTCGTTTATACTGTTTCTATATTACTTCTTAAACAAATCTATAATTAATATTTAAGTTCGAAGTGAAAAAAAAATGTCTGTAACACGGCAAGTTATTTTAAATTACCAAAATAAGTTAATAATATTAAACTTTACACATATGAAGATGAATAAACCGAATGATGTATATTTATTAGTATACATACTCAAAGATGTGGAATCCGCAATTTATCTTCCATACATTAAAAAAAAACAGCATTTTATGAATGAAAATGTGATTTAGATTGTGATTGATATCACGTTCTGAGCATCCAAATCGCGATATTTGATTCAGAACGACGACGGTCAGTGTCATATTTGTTCTAAGCGCTCTGAGCGCGATTCGGAATGAGGGGATAATCAACAGCTTGAAACTGCCATTGATAACTGCTCGGGCAGTTGATATTAACTGCTCAACGCACTACAATTTTATTTTATTTCAAATCAGTAGTAACATGGATTTTGAGGAAGAAGCACTACTGCTACTTTTGCTTTTGAAGGCGACCGCGGCGGTGGCGTCACAATCTACGTCGGCCATTTTGTTTAAAAAAATAAAAATAATATGTGCGGACAGGAAGCGCGGGGCGTGGAATGAAGAGCGCGGGCGGAGGTAACTGCTCGCGTCAGTGTATACCTGGCGACTGCTTGACCGCACGATAAAATTTCACCGTGCTGCCAAGCGCCCGAAGCAGTTGCAACTGTACATAGAAGACTGCAGTTTACTATGCAGTCGCAACTTCAAGCAGTCCGTCCTGACTTCTTGAAGCAGAAACAGTTGTGACACATTAAAAACCGAGACCCGCTCAAATCTTCCCAACAAAGGAACAAACATTTATACGGGTACATGCCCTTCTTTGCGTCGTTCAGTCGTAGTCGGATAAAAAGAAATACACTGTTTTGTCAAATGTGATGTATCACTAACTTTTTATCACGATAGATGGCGCATGATAGATGGTACCTAATATAACTGTCAGTTGCATAGAAACCTTGTATTTTATTACAAAATTGATTATTTTCTGGATATTATGCCAAAGTGAGCAGGTTTTAAGTGTACAAATCGAGTTTTCCAAGTAAAATCAAAGATTTGGTGACCTCAAAATTGCCGTTCTATTAATAAAACTTTTTTTTTTTTAAACGGTGTGCGCTTTCCTAATTTGTCTTTTAAGATAGGTAACGTTAATTTAAAATACATTTTTCTGTTATAAAAATAAAATCTACATAAACATTTAAAAAATGATGCGACAGGTATAAAACAAGGTACCATTGCCGCTAGCGACATATACAAAAAGCTTTGCCTGATACAACCCATAGGTATCATCATCGTCAGCCTGTATCTCTCCACTGCTGGATGTAGGCCTCCCCCAACGCGAGCAACCACCCTCCAGCGACCTTCTTCAGGTCATCCAACCATCTGGCGGGGTGTCGTACTCTGCGTCATCCCGTACGTCGTCTCCACTCTATAACCCGTTTGCTCCATCTTTATTATTATTACTTAAAGCCATTTCGGCTTTTTCTACCAGCTAACCTTTGGGAGAGTGAGACAGTATATGTGGGGTGCAATTCTAACCAATAAACTACATAAATAGTATGAATATCGTACATAGACTACATAAATACTCATCAATATATACTTATTATAACAGATTTACATATATAAAGATATTTATTTATTTATTTATTTAAACTTAATTGCACAAAGTACAAAGGCGGACCTAATGCCGCTAGACATTCTATGACGGTCAAACCTTCGGGACAACGAGAGCAGTAAGTACATAAGGTAGGTGCAATACTGAATAAACTTGAGTAGTTTAGTTGCAGATAACATATACATACTTATTAATAATTACATACTAATACATACATATAACCTACATAAATAAAATATTAACAATACAATATAATATATACACAATACTATACCTACTAATGATAAATCACAGTCTGATTAAGACTAAGCTAAAACAAAAGGAGGAACATGGAAAATTACGAACCTCGGTCTTGCATGTAGTGAGCATACACTAGTTTTTTAAAAATATATAAATATATAATATATTATTAGGAAGTAGAAATTTGTGGAGTTAAAATATATTGTTCTGCTTGTTTAAAAAGAAAGTATTAAGTAGTTTTTTAAAGATGTGAATGGAAGGAGCTTGTCTGATGGTCAGTGGGAGTTCCAGTGGCAAGCAGGCGATACGGTAAATGAATCTGAATATCTGCTGGAAGTGTGTCGTTCGTTCGTCGGTTCTGCGGCAGATGTGTCCGACCCATTGCCACTACAGCTTGCTAATTTTAAAAGCTATGTCAGTAACTTTGTTTCTCTGTCGAATATCAAGTTTTGAATTTTATACATCAAATAAATAGGAAATCACCTCATCATACATTACGTTATCAAAAGCTCGACGTTCGTCAAAAGTTTATCCACTAATTGCTGCTGATAGCGTCTAGTAAGTCTTGTTTCAAGCGGTGTTATTTTTATATAATTACAATATTAGTTCTCTTGAAAATAAAAATTGGCGTTTGATATCATTGCAAATGGCACATACTTTCAACGAGAACAACAAATAGGTGGTAGGCGGACTGATGGTGGCAATTTGCCCAGTCTGCCGTAGCGGGGAAGTATCCACCGTTCGTGCCGATAAACCCCGTATTCACTCGTATCGCGATCAGGCTCAAATTGCCGTTATGCCCTGACTGATGACAGTAATGAGTGTCTGATTCTAGTTGCTAACATTAGTGGACCTCGCGCGCCACTTACCATCAGGTGGACGCAAGGTCACACATCGTATTAGTATAAAAAAATCTAACAAAATAAGATGTCTCGGTCAAGAAACATTAGTCACTGCAAGGAAATCAATCGAACACTTTTTTGGCAACGGTTTACGAGCGGAATCAAACATGATTTTGAAGTGTTGGTATGTGAATAAATAGGTACATTTACATTAGTATCATCACGACCGTATCTCTTGCGGGGTGGTCAGAAACCACATACATCTTTATTAGAGGCTCATCATGACAAGTGTCGATGTCTTTAACGAATCTGACTCAAAAAATGTAGCCAATTCGTTGTCGCAGAAATCTTAGAGTTTTCTCTCCTTTTCTCTGTTTTAAATGAGCCTGCGACACCGAAATATCTCAATTTTGCCTATCTCTCTTCTTTCCACGATAAATATTTACGTTCTTCTCACAACTCTCTTCTTTCTGTTCGGTCACATCATTCTGGATTTGTCTCCAACTCCTTCGTAGTAGCTGCCACAAAATTATGGAATGATCTTCCAGTAAACATAAGGTAGGCAACTAACAGATTGTCGTTTAAAAAACTGGTCTATTCACACTTTATGAATAGCTCTAAACCACGTTAGTAAGTTGTATTTGTGTATGTTTACTCGTATGTACAATTTTGTGTATGTATTAGTATTTATTATATAGATATTATAATACATATATAAGAATATATATAATATTTGTTGAATTATCCTATAATTGTATATTACTGTTACTTTCATTGCACCTATATTTGTTCAAATTTGTCCCTAAGGTTTGGCTGTCAGAGAATGTCTACGGGCATTAAGTCCGCCTTTGTGCTTTGTGCAATTAAGTTTTAAAATAAATAAATAAATGTCACAAATAAATTAAATTGTGTCATCAGGAATCGAACCCTGCGAATCGAGCACCTCACGTTTTGAATCTACGATCTTAACCGCTGCACCACAGAGGTAGTCATAGCATAATTTAGCATGACTTACCTTCTACAAATTTATAGAGAATTTGGCCTATAACACTCCACGCTGCTGACCAGACAGGTTAGTCAGGTTCTAGGTATTAGTGGGACCGGAACGACGCACGGGAACAGTGGTGTCGTAAATCTATTGCTCATTGGTACATGCCGGGGGGGTTTAATCCGACCTTTGTAGGATTTAAGGAAGCGTTCTTACAAGTTAGCCACCACCGCGTCTATTATTACGGTGTTTTTTTTTAAATTTACACAACGATTCCACAAGTTGGTATTAGTGGAACCGGGAACTACGCGACGGCTTAACGTACGTTCCGAGACACGGAGGAACTGTGGTGTTGTAAATCTATGACAAATATACGTAAGCAAAGTGTATTTCTTATTTGTACATGCCGGGGTACGAACCGACATTTATTTTGGATTTTTAATGAAAGAGTTCATACATAATAATATTGTCATAGGTTCGATAACTAGTCAGAAGAGAAGAGAATAATTTATTGTGATTTTTATCTTGTTTGGTACGTTAGAGACATCGACGAGCTTGCCACTTGTCAATCCGCTTCTCTCTGACCGCCTTGGAAGGATACGGTCGTGATGATACTTTACTTTATTAATTATGGATGTTTTTTTTTTATCCACAGCTTATGTTTCACCCAAGGCTCGCCATTTCACACGATATTTTGTGACGCTCATCCAACCCATCTACCTTTTTCAGTCTATGCGTTTTCCTGTACATGGTCTCCACTCCAGAACCACTCTACTCCATCGGTCATCGGTTCTGCGACAGACGTTTACAGCCTATTCCCACTTCAACTTATTTTAAAGGCCATGACTTTGGTTTTCTGACAGATGTCAATATTTCAGACTGTATCCATCAGAGAAATAGCGAGCATGCTCTCTCCATAGCTCGCTGAGCGACCTTTATAAACTTGTGAACCAGACTTACTGTCAGTGTCCACGTTTTTGTTTCATACAATACAGGGAGAACGCATTGGCTGAAATCTTTAGTCTTTAAACAATTTTTTTTCCTTACCACAAGCCAAAATAAGCACATCCAAAAAGATCTTCAATCCAACATTAGTTCCACTCATTTTAGCACTCCACTAAGAGTACAATATCACTGACATTATTTTATTTTAATACTTAATTTCTGGCACAGACATCTGCTTCGATTCGTTATCAGATCGACACTAGAATACGCAAAACACGAGTGCCTGATAACGCAATTTTGTGATTCACCTGAACTGGGTTATTCTGTGATTCATAAAGAGCAAAAAGATCGAAGAGTTTAATAAACCAAACTACACTACAAATAAACGTAAGAAAATTAAAAACTAAAATTATAACTGTTCGATGAGTGTAGTGCCTACTTTAGCTCTTCTTCAAGTCAATATGTTGCTGCAGATAAAATGCAAGACCTTCTGGATCTCCTTCCTGCGTGGTTGGACAAGTGGCGCATGTCAATCAATGTCGGCAAAACTGCTGCATTGGTGACGTCTAGATGCCAGCTGCCTCCACCATTACAGCTTCGGGGACAGGACATCGAGTGGACTCCCACCGTCAAATACCTGGGCTGCATCATCAACAGGACGTTAACAATGGGTGAGATGGCCTGCCATGCCGTGAATCAGGCGAAGGCGGCCCGAGCCATGTTACGTCCTGTAATGAACTCCAGTTTGCCGCTCAGGTTGAAGGTGCGGATCTACAAGATGTTCATCCGTTCCCGACTTACTTATGCTGCGCCAGCTTGGCATCACCTTCTGGCCAAAACCAACAGGGACAAGATCCAGAGTCAGCAGAACATATCGCTCAGGGTGGTATCCAGAGCGCCGTGGTTCGTGCGAAATTCTGTAATTGCGAGAGATCTGGAGATGCCTACTATCGAGGCATTTGTTGTCGGCCTAGCTAAACGTATGTTTTACCGGGCTGACAACGGATCCTACAAGCATCTTCAGGATATCGCTCCTACTTTCGCACGGCCCCCGGAGGGGAGGCCACTACCTAGGGAGGCGCTCTTGGAGAAGAACTAAAGTAGACAAATCTAGGAGACTAGATTCGTGAGCCACAAGGGCGGTGTTGTAGTAGGAACAGCGCCCAGCACCAAAGGTGCGTTGAATCACCGGTGGGTAGTTAGCCGCCGAGATCCTGCCGGGGAAAACGGGAGTTTATCCCATCCCCAACCCAGGCCCATTGAACATCCGGGCCTGGATGACTCCGCTGTCTGTCTGTCTGTCTGATGAGTGTAGTGTGTCGCTGCGTTCCCCCGTTGAACGGCGAGGCAGACCCTTTGAGCGAAATCTTCTCTATTTTAAGTAAAGGGCCACCCTCCGCCAAGTGGAGTTTTTCCCCAAGCTCACGAGAGAACGACAGAGCTTTGGAGACCACGGAGCCATCGTTTCGACTGCAAATGGGATGAAATCACCACTTACGATGATCTCCGCGTACTTGTTGCGTTTAAGACGCGCGGCTGACTCTGCAGCGTCCCCGGGTTTCTTATGGCTGGATGTCACATGAAGGGTGTGTCAACACATGTGACATCCCAAAGAATTTACACTCCACTCAACAATTCATTACAGTTATCAAACCTTACTTCAAGGGACCCTCGAAAACGTTCAAACCTCAAGTCATAAATGTTTCCATTTGAAATATTTACGGTAAGAAAAGTTATTTTTTCTGGCAACATTGAACATTGCGTATTCTAAACATTTTGTCAAAATTACTACGCGCTCTAGCACTTTTGACATCCATAAGTGTGTCTCTCTCATATTATTAATATTTATATGACACGAAAATAATTTAATTTTTTGGAATATAATCAGATCTAAATAAGTTTGAAATTTTGTTTTCTTTAAACTAATTATGCTGAGATTCTGCTGGGGAAAACGGACGAATGTCCCCATCCCCAATAGCCATGTTTTAAGCTGGATCATTTTAAATTTTATTGGATCTTGTCCCTGTTGGTCTTGGCCAGCATAAGTGATTCGAGAACGGATAAACATCTTATAGAGTCTAAGATTATAATTGTGTACAAGTATAATAGCGCCATCTATGATCGGCTAGAGAAACTTCCAAAACGGATTAGCGGAATAATACAGTATTTGTTTGCGTAGGGAGGGCAGCAGAATGGTGAGGAAAGAGAGGAGATCTTCGGTCGCCCCACTCTGCGTCTTCCTGTACGTGGTCTCCACTCTAGAATCCGTTTGCCCCATCGTCGGTTCTGCTGCAGATGTGTCCGGCCCATTGCCACTTCAGCTTGCTAATTTTAAAAGCTATGTCAGTAACTTTCGTTCTCTGACAAATATCAACGCTTCGAATTTTATCCATCAGAGATATACCAAGCATAGCTCTTTCCATGGCTCGCTGAGCGACCTTGAATTTATGGACCAGACCCACTGTTAGTGTCCACGTCTCTGCTACGTACGACATTACCGGGAACTGGTTAAATACCTTCGTCTTTAAACATTGTGGTATAGACGATGAGAAGATGTGCCGGAGTTTCACGATTGCGTCCCATCCTAGCTGAATGCGTCTGTAACCAGCTTGTAGTCGGTTGCAATCCCAAGACAATGGTGTGAAGAATGGTATTCACCATTCTATCCCACACACGAAATGCTAAAAAAATATCTATTTTTTTTACTACAAGAATACAGCCCCTGATCAATCATAGAAGGTTTGCGAATCCATCTATAAAAGATTCATCAACGCATTACAAACTTTATTGCCAATAGCTATAAAGGCCAAAACCGTATAAACAGGTTTTTAATTGCAAAGAGCGACCATGTAATACAATACAACAAACAAAATTAACGAAAATGACCACCACAATAGAGGTGTGGTCTTTACACTTTAGCGCGTGACGTCAGACCTCCTTTCATATTTCAGAGGCTAAGCCATTTTCAATATGGAACAAGATTTTTTATTACTACATATATAATAAGCATACCGATTCAGCGAGGAAATGCGGCCAGCATTCTTGCCACCATGCCACGCGGATATGATTTATATGTATTCAAATTAGGTTTTGTAAGTAGGTTTTTTTGTTTTAGTTTATTATCTAATATTTCTAAAGATTATTTTTTATTTATATATATTATACGATACGCTACGCTACGCAGACGATATCGTGCTGCTGGGCCCGTCCGTGGGGTCTCTTTGTAGACTGGTTGGAATCTGCGAGGCATATGCGGAGAAACATGGTCTGATGTATAATGCTATAAAAAGCGAAGTTCTCGTATTTAAGAGTGGAAAGAACGCGGCAGACCGTGTTCCTCCGATTATGCTCAACGGTGCGCCTCTGCAGGTGGTGCGAAATTTTAAATATCTGGGGCACATAGTAGCTGTGACATTATGGAACAGCCTACCTCTTAGTATCCGTCAGGCACCCAACAGAAGTGTATTTAAAAGACAAGTATATTCACACTTTTTAAAGATGCAATAAATATTCACAATTCATTTCTCTTCTCATTGTCATTGTAATGTGGTTGTATAATATAAATATTAGTTTCTGTTTATGTATATACGTTAGGTACTAGTGTTTGAAAGAAGAAGGATGACAACCGTGACGATAAAGATTGATGATGAAACTCTAGAACAAGTAAATGAAATTATATATCTGGGCAGTGTTTTCACTGCGGATGGGAAGTACGATAGGGACGTTGAAAGAAGAGTGAACGCGGGAAATAGTGTTAACGGTGCCCTGGGGTCACTGATCGGCAGTCGAAATGTCAGTGACAAAGCTCGGCTCGCCATACACAATGCCATGTTGGTACCAACACTGATGTATGGAAGCGAAACGTGGATATGTCAGAATACGCATGAGAGTAGGGTTAATGCAGTAGAAATGCGGTCGTTGCGGCGGATATGTGGCGTCACTTTGGCGGACCGCATACGTAACGTCGAAATACGGAAAAGAGTTGGTATGAAGGAAAGCATAGGGACAAAAATAAGGAAAAGCATGCTACGATGGTTCGGGCATGTTGAAAGGATGAGCGATGAAAGATTGACGAACCAGATATATAATGCGAAAGTTGTGGGTAAAAGAGGCCCTGGCAGACCGAGACTCACATATCACGATCAAATAAATAAAACACTGACTGAAGGTGCATTAAAAAGTCTTCGTAACCAAAGGGCATGTATGAAGAGGTTAATGAATGTCGACGAAGCGAAAGAGGTATGTCGTGATCGTGTCAAATGGCGCTCAATTGTCTCTGCCTACCCCGAAAGGGATCTGGCGTGAAGATATGTATGTATATACGTTTAAGTAGTTTATGTATGTATTGTATATGTATTATTTATGTAGTGTATGTATTATTATTATTGACGTATTGTAAGAGACATCCATTTCTTGTATAAGATAATAAATTGTAAGATTAGCTCGCCGTATTTATTAAGTAAAATAAACTTGAATTGTAGTAGGAAGAGGAATAGATCCAAACTGTTATTTGCTATCAGATTTGCTGGAACAAAATACTTGAAAAACTCCTTTGTGCTAAGATCATGCCTAAATTACAATGAAAATTTCAGTGATATTGATTTGTTCAGTGTTAGTGTTGCTAGGTTAAAAAAAGAAATTAATAATAGATTATGCTTGTAGAACTTTTAATTAATTTCTTTTTGATTACTATTTTTTTTTTTCTTTTCTCATTTTCCATTATTTTACTATATACTTATATGTACATTATTTAGTTGTGTTTGTTCTATAGGTATTGTTTTTAAGCTTATCCCTATTATTATAATATTTTTTTGCAAAATCTATGTTTGATATTTAAGTGGAAACTTTGCTGGATTGTGTAACTTTTAGAATTGTAATTATGATTTAAGATCTGTATGTTTCCTGAATAAATAAAAATAAAAAAATAAAATAAATTATGTAGTTTAAGTATTAAAATTATGTATTTATTTATAAGTACGTTAATTAAATTAACATCAAAATTATTTAAATATTATTTATTTTATGTTTGTTTTATAAACCTACCATAATTGATACAATGTCCCGAAGGTTGATGGTAAGAGAATGCCAATCGGCATTACATACGCCTTTTGTTAACAAAACAATAAAGTTTTTAAATAAAAAATAAAAAAACATTGTCACGGACGACATGTCCGATGATACGGACATGGAGAGAGAGCGCAGGGCGCTGGCGCTCAGGGGGAATATGCTCGAGCAGTCTGTGGACGAAATACACCCGCCGGGTAGCCAGCGCGCTGCGCGTGCAGTATGACAACGTGTTCAGGATGCTGCTGCGGCTGCCGAGATTCTGCAGCGCGTCTGGAATGTTCGCTGAAGCCCGTTCTGATGGCTTTCCAGCGATTATTCGCAAGAAAGTAGCTTCTTTTTTCCAACGCGTGCGGAACAGTAGCAACAGTATCCTGAGCATGATTGCATCTCGCCATGACTGCCCCATCCAAGATCATTGGGTTAAGATTATGTTGCGTGCGTCAGTATAGGTTAAGAAGTTAGGTTTAGTATGTAAATTAATTGTAGTTTTAGGCTTAAAATGTGAGTATTTTTTATTTTATTGTAAATTGTGTAATTTTATATGGGTAATGCCTGAAATAAATGATATTGATTGATTGATTATTATATTATGCCCTTGTACAGCAGCATCTACGTAGGTATTGATTGTTTGTAGTGTTTAGTGGTAAATGACGATGGCTATTCTTTGATATTAATGGCATTCTTCTGCTATCCTGCCATGATTGGTAAACAATAATATGTATAACTGACAAAACCGAGTGTACTTAATGTATCTTATGGTTAATAAAGGAATTTAATATATCATAACACACATATATATATATACTAAATATCAAAAATACAAATATAATAGATTACGGTAGCAGTTAAATAACATGTACTTACGTCGGAAATGACACAAAAAATGGCTTCTAAATACAAACTGTTAATTTTAAAATAGCCGATTTGTATGAAGAGGCCGAAAAAAATACAATTCCAAAAAATACAAGACCGACAAGGACAAGTACGAAAAATCTTCTGATCTATACATTTCAACATCACTATACAGGATCCCAGATGAACTAGCTGCATCAGTCTATAGTTTTTTTTATTTTTTTTATACGAGCACGACATGTGACCTTGCGCCCACCTGATCGTAAGTGGCGCGCATGGTCCATGAATGGTAGCAACTGGAATCAGACACTTATGTCCGACATCCCACATCCCTAACACTTGCCGGCCTTTTTACACTTCGCTTGAAGGACTCCAGGTTATAGAAAAGTGGAAACACAGAGCCTGGAAGACCATTCCACATCTTTATTGTGCGACAGATGTATAATAATAATAACACACACACTGCCCTTGGGTTGCAATTACGACCTTTTTTTTTTTTTTTTTTTTTCGTCAGGAAATCCCTACGGATACCAATCCCCGCTGTGGAGGCATCAGGGAAAGGTTATGTCGGACTCGCACCGACTAAAACCTGACGGCGTTCCTCCATGGCGCCTGAGTGGCAGCTTCGCCTAGGCAGACCCTCCAGTGAGCAGGAGGAGATGGAACACGGGAACACCACGTGCGCCATCTCTCGCCCTCGCGAGTAGGTCACACTCCATGACCTGACTCGGGCGTGCGTGCACTCGCTAACCGTAAATAAGTTTACGGCAAGGAGTGCACGACTTGCCTCCCTAGAGTGGTCTCGACGCGGCCGGCTGTGAGCACGTAACCGCGGAGACCACCAACTTGCAATTCCGACCTTATGAATTATTGTAAATTTGTGCTTGATATGTATTAATTGTAACCTGTTAGTGTACCTTAAATAATAAATAAATAAATAAGTCACCATGGGTACGCGAAGGGATAGTGACTACGGTATGTGGGTGCATATTCTGACCTGTGCCAGACATCTTAGTGTTTTCTCGGAACTTGAAAAAAGTTATCCTTATTGAACTTTACAAAACAATAAAAATTAGAATTAAAAATTACAAACATTCAATGACTGTTAGGCGGTAGTTTATAAATAAAAGTACATTTGTTTTCTAATTTCTAGGAAGCATAGAGTAATAATTTTATTATATTACTGACGTTAATAAAGATAACGCGTATGCTGATTAGGTTATTATCACAATGATAAGAGCGAATATGTTTTTAATAAAACATTTTTTTATACATAAACATCATAGTATTATTGTTCAAGGACAACTTTGCCTATCTCTCTTCCTTCCACGACAAATCTCTTCGCCCCTCTCACAGATCGCTTCTCTCTGTCCCCTCACACTCTCATTTGTTTCCAATGGGGTGTGTCACTAACTTTTTATCACCTAATATACCTAACTGTCAGTTGCATAGAAAATTTGTATTTTTATTACGGAATTTTAGATTTTCTGGACTACTATCAAGTCTGGACGCGGACGTCATAAGAACATTGAAGTCTTGGCTTGGATTAGCCCAGTGTGCTGACTCCTCACCATTCTTTAGAGGACGGAGAAACTTCGGAATGGATCTGAAAAGACCATCTGAATTATACAAACATCTACGTATAAGCAAATATCAAATTCTAACCAGCTCCCAGGATAATACAATTTCATCCCTTCCAAGAGACCCTCTGGTCTCAGATATGGAACCGAGACTACTATTCTTCAAGAAATTCATGACAGGTGCCCAGACTGACAAGAGGCATTGGCTGGAAGAAAAAAGAAAGTGACAAAGAGGTTATAAAATCCTTCCTCAGGAAAGATGAAGAGCATGAATACAGAGTGCACGCGATGACTCTAGAAGTTCAAAATGACTGGCTAACTTTGGGCGATTTTTGCATCCCTCCAGCCCTAAAGTGGCGCACACTAATGTACGATTGGTCTCCGGCGTTGCTAAAGTTCTACCTAAACGCTTTTCAAATGTCCCTCCCGGACCAGAGTAATCTGGTAAGGTGGGGAAAAGCTACGGAAAAGAACTGTACATTGTGTGGTGCTGCCATAGGAACTGCTAGACACACACTTGTAGGGTGCGTTACTCTTCTAGAAAAGGGCTATTACTCACGCCGACATGACAAAGTCCTTGGTGTTATCCGTGAAGCAGTAAGTCTTTCTATTGCAAGAGCCAGAAAGGGACTGACTACAAATAAAACTTTGACCACGTTTGTAAAGGAAGGGCAAAGCACGAAAACTAAATGCAAGCCCACCTCGATCCTTGGCGCCGCATCAGACTGGAAAATTCTCATGGATACATTTGAACACCATTGTAGAATCCCAGATGAACTAGCTGTATTAGCCTATAGGCCAGACATCTTAGTGTTTTCTCGGAACTTGAAAAAAGTTAGTCCCTAACACTATGTCGGCTTAACTGGACATGACGGCAATTCGAGCCTGATCCCGAAATTTGTGGATACTTACTGGGTTTATCGGTACTAACGGTGGATACCTTTCCATAAATGTATCTCCTGCAGACCTGCTTAGGCCCAATTCTTTTAGTAAGTTGTGCAAAGATTTTGCTGGAAGACGATTCTACTGATAGTGGAATATACATATGTACATATTATTTCATATACATATGATAGTTCCATACTTCGCTTTCAGTGCCTTGCAAATTGTCGTGTTCTTATTGGCTGATTGTTAGTAGGATACGGGACTAAAAGGGCAGTAATAAAACAATTATAATTTTAAATATTTAACTATATTTACTTTTAAGATCATAAATTAAATCCATATTATTAAAAAAAAACTAATATTAAACTGTACATAAACATGTGAACACAATACATACATCTGTACAAAATCGTACGCCTGTTAAATAAACAACTTGACAATAAAATACCTTTTAAAAAAAGTAATGTCAAACTTTGTCAACAATAAAATACTTAGCTGCAACTTCTGAACAAAACAAAAAAATATGTTCTAATCATAGAATGATGACAATAAAAATACCTTTTAATTAAAGTTGTGTTGTGTCAACAATAAAATACTTAGCTGCCATTTTGAAACAAAACAAAACACAAATTCTTAATAATAAAAAAACAAACTATTCCAACAATGTTTTTTTAAATCAATATAGGAATATTGTAATTAGGAATTTACGAAAAAATAATAATAATAATAATCTTGTCTGTTTTGTTTTGATCCTAAAAGTTATTATACGAAGTGACTTTGTATGCCTTTACCTTAGACTAATATTTTATTCTTTTGATAGAAACACCAACTTTTCCTAAGATATAAACTGGAAGTGAAAACATTTTTGGAACTAACAATTTGTATGGAGTAGCCAGAGAGCGGTGGTGGCTCGCTCGCGTTCCTTAAATGCCACAAAGGTCGGTTCAAACCCCCCCGGCATGTACCAATGAGAAATACACTTTTCTTACGTACATTTGTCATAGATTTACAACACCACCGTTTCCGTGCCTCGGAGAGCACGTTAAGCCGTCGGTCCCGGTTCTACTAATACCAACTTGTGAAATCGTTAATAAATTGACATACAAAAAATTATATGACATTATATCCTCGCCAACCCGTCTGGCCAGCATGGCGAGTGTAGACCAAATTCCCCAGTTCTGGAAGGCCCATCTCCAGCAGTGGAGGTCTAGGTCGCTGTGTTCTAGGGGCTGTAATGAATGAATGAATATCCTTGCCAACCCGTCTGGCCAGCGTGGCGAGTGTAGGCCAAATTCTCCAGATATATGTTCTGGAAGGCCCATCTCCAGCAGTGGAGGTCTAGGTCGCTGTGTTCTAGGGGCTGTAATGAATGAATGAATATCCTTGCCAACCCGTCTGGCCAGCGTGGCGAGTGTAGGCCAAATTCTCCAGATATATGTTCTATAAGGCCCATCTCCAACAGTCGAGGTCTAGGTCGCTGTGTTCTAGGGGCTGTAATGAATGAATGAATATCCTCGCCAAGCCGTCTGGCCAGCGTGGCGAGTGTAGGCCAAATTCTCCAGTTCTGGAAGGCCCATCTCCAGCAGTGGAAGTCTAGGGGCTGTAATGAATGATGGAGTAGCTAAGAAAAATTGTCATTTTTGACATATGTTTTCTTGTTAGTTGTTTATTTCTATCAATAGAATAACATTATCCTAAAGTAAAAGCATACAAAAAACGCAGTATATATATATATTTATCTTTATTTATATATTAATCTAATAAGCACCTATTCTTTTATAAAGGAATTACAATTAATTTTGTACCTATTTTTTTAAGCTATTGCATAGCTTTAATCGCGGGCTTTGAGCGCGGCGACCGAATCAAGAAATTCCGTAACGAAAATCAACCTAACACCCCCCACTCCGACCGGCACAGCGGTGCGGCGTTGAAAGCCGTGCATCGTCTAACGTCGTTTCAGTTCGGCAGACTTCGGCACGGTGTTTGTGTGCGTGCGACTAGACGTATGCGTGTAGACTAGCTGCTAACTGCTCATAACTGATTCTATCTCTTTTAGACTAGGCTAGGTGAGACAGCGAGCTTTTTGGCCGCGTCCACGAATAATATATAATAATAATAATATTTCCAGACAGGTCACACAGCGCCATCTAATTGATAAGTTGATAAACTACATATTATACTTTTTTTTTGTAAATATATACATATTATACATATAAACACCCAGATCGAGACAAATTATACAATGTACAACTTGCCCCCGGTGGGAATCGAACCCACGACCTCCCGAGTTCACGGCAACGTTTGTTACCACTAGACGACGGAGGCGGCCATAAAAAACTTAATATCAGAGAAAAAAAAATACTGCATAAATAAAATAAATAAATAATTATAATTGCATAAGTTGATAAAAAATACTATGCAATAGCTTATATTTTTTTTACAATATTTTGCCTTCATATACTCACAACCGGAATATTTACAAAATCCCGTGGAGTTAAGTAGGCTCCTCCACTCAACATTTCCTTCCAGCTGTCAAACGAAGATTATATCGCTGTAATTGAGACGATTAAAATTAAAAATGGCGTCTAATGTGCCAGCTTACGGCTGACCTTCAAAATAAAACTGTCGGCTCGGCTCCATTTTTAACTTTAATCGTAACTATTTCCATATTACATATTTCCACTTTTATATATCTAAAGATGGAGAAAAATAGCAATAACATATATAATAATAACTATATTAACATATATTATAATCCTTAATTTTACTAAAACAAAGCTTTAATTAATATATCTCTAAGGCGCGATTATACAGTAAAGGCGTAAGGTGAAGGCGCGGCGCAAGCATCTTGCCGCTTCAATATAAAAAGCGGTCACATTTTCCGCGTCGCTAGCAATCGCGCCTGGAGTTACAGATTATATAGTGGAGTGGCGCGAAGCAGCACGTCGTTTACATACAGTACAATCGTATTATAAATTGTAAGAAAAAATGAGAGATGTTCTACCCATTTCGCATATTCCATATATTTATTGAAATGAAATGAAATAATTTATTTGTCAGAAACATGGTAGGTACAGGGATATAAATTATTATATGTAATTATATCACATGATTCGCTATTTCTAGCATACAAATATTTATTTAGTCACATGACTTTGTCGAGCTTAGTGTCTAGGTATTCTTTTGTCGAATAAAAACATTTATTGACCAGCATTTGTTTGACTCTTAATTTGAACAGTTTTAGTGGCAGCTCCCTTATAGTAACTGGAAGCTTATTAAATATCTTTGTCGCCATTGCATAACAATTTCGGCTATATTGAGTACTTTTATGAGCTGGAATAATTATTCTACTAGGATAACGCGTTTTAAAATTGCAATTGTCTATTATTTATATTATATATATTGATTTTACTAATTATAATATTTTGATTTTTTTGTGTAAATTTTTCTTGCACCCATAATATTCTTCTCTCACTCTCCCAAAGGTTAGCTGGTAGAGAATACCTTTATGGTATTATGCTCGCCTATGTACATGTTTTTATATTTTGTGTGCAATAATAGTAGTTTATGAGACTGTTTTAATACCTAGTTATGTGCAGTTTCATACACTAATTTATCTACTCTCATACATTGGGATTGAACTTACTAAATAAAAGATAAAAGTTAAAAGAGTAAGAAAAATCACACGAAATGCTATACAACAAAACGTATTGAATGGCGCCAATTTTTTTTTTTTTTTTTTTTAAATGACCATGGTACAGAATACATAAGTCCTAAACAATGAAATGGCGCCAAAACCTAGCTTATGACCGAGCACGCGCTATGGCGGGCGCTGCCATAGACAAGTAAAAATTGGAATCAAAACTTTTTTGTAATGGAACCTTTGCCTTAAAAAAAATAAGTGTTATATAATATGTATGATTCTATTTTTAAATTTCAGCAGTATGTTTATAAAGTATGTAAATATAAATTCGTTTTGAAGTTTGTAATTTGCATTTTACGATATGAGAGTAGATAAAGAATTTTATTATTATTATTATATGCCTCTAAATTGTCTTACGCAATATACGAAACGCACCTCACTGTGTCAGGGATTTAAAAAGACTTAAAAACTAAACATTTAACTATAATATTAAATTAATTGTCTATATCACAGTAAAAAAATACATTGATTATATTGCCCACCCTAGCCAGAGATTGGGGAGAGTAGGCGAATTTCGCCAGAAATTTCTAGAAGGCCCATACCAAGTCAAGTTCTAGGACTCTGTGTTCTAAGGGCCTGTAATGATGAAGTTACACAACAAAATTTTATTTAAATTATGATCTTTTCAAACTTAGAAAAATTAAGGGTCTTCCAACTAGTGTTGCCCACAGCAAGGCCAAGACTTAGCCAGTCTTGGTCTAACGCAAGAGTCTCGCAAGACTTCTGCAAGACTCTTACTTTTTTTTTTTTTTTTTTTTTATATCAGGAATTCCCTACCGGATGGGGGTATCCCGAGTTTTATTTTCCAATTGTACTAAGGAAATCTCTTCGCGATGTCTTTAGGGTACCAAAGATAAATATCACAAATAAATTAAATAATTTATTGTGTCCCTATACCTCCAAGTCCAAATCCATGGAATTAACCGCTAGACCTCGAAGGCATTAGGTATAGGTAGGATTTAGGTATACTAAAATAAAATTATTTGCAAACAAGCTCTCCCAAGTTCCAAATACCTAAATGTTAATTGTTTTCCTTAGAAACAATAAGATGTTAAAAGTTACGGACACGACGCAATTAAAATTTATTGAAAACAATAACCTTACCCCATAAAAGTTAATACCATAGCAAAATTTGGAAAATAAATCTGTGCAAGAGTCTTGCGAGACTTATTATTATTATTATTATATCAGTAGTCTTGTTTGTGTAGTAGTGACTTCCGAACTTTGACAGTTGATAACGGCCATCTTGTTGAAGCTACATCTGTCAGATTAGTTGTCATTTATTCAGTCTGTTTTGCTTAATCACCACGGACGGATATAGCATTCAACAACACGTGCAAATAATATTTTTTTTTATCTAAATGGGTGTTCTGCTTCGTCCATTTTACGGTCGCCATAATCGTCCTACCGGTAGGACTATTCGCAATATGGTGGATAAATTTGAGTCCACTCATTCAGTAAAAGATTGACGAACACCGCCACTGTCCGTGAGTGTGCAGGAGAATCCGAAGCAGTCAAATTCGCGTCGCTCACAAGAACTCGGCGTTTCGCAGGCCACAACTTGGCGAATTTTGCTACGTGACCTGGGAATGCCATTATGTGTGGATATATAACGTGCAGAACGTTATATATCCACACATAATGGCATTACGTCTTTCAAACGAATAAAAATAAAAAACACTTTTTTAAAAGACCCTGTATATACATTTTGAAAGACCCTATATGTACATTTTTATTATGTGTGCGGTGATATGGTCTTAACAATAAAATATAAGAAATAAGTAAGTAGAAGTAAATAAGTAATAATAAAATTGCACAATATGTAAAATTGCACAATATGTAAAATTGCACAATATGTAAAATTGAAAGAACAAGTATTTACAGACTAGTCAAAAATAAACTTAAATCGTCGTGTAAACATGTTTGTACTATTTGTGATGTGAAGTTGATTTGATAATCGGCAATTCTGGAACATGGTTCTCACTTTCTGTCAAGGCAATTTACAACTTATGTCTAAACGAATAAGGTTCATTTTGTAATAAAAATTTAATAACATTTACGTATATGCCATTTTATTTCTGACCGATCGGCTTAGTTTATTATTGTCATTGAAAGAAAGAGATAACATGTACGTAGAGATCCGATTGCCAGTTTCTTGCAGTAATTTTGTATGTGACTATTACATACATACAAATCTTCAAGCCAAATCCCTTACGGGGTAGGGAGAGACAATTGAGCGCTACTTGTCACGGTCACGACATGCCTTTTTCGCTTCTTCGACATTCATCAACCTCTTCATACATACCCTTTTGTTTCGAAGGCTTTTTAATGCACCTTCAGATATTATTTTCTTTATTTGATCGTAATATGTGAGTCTTGGTCTGCCAGGGCCTCTTTTACCCACAACTTTCGCATTATATATCTGGTTCGTCAATCTTTCTTCGCTCATCCTTTCAACATGCCCGAACCATCGGAGCATGCCTTTCCTTATTTGTCCCTATGCTTTCTTTATTACCCCTATCGTTTTCCGTATTTCGACGTTACTTATGCGGCCCGCCAAAGTGACGCCGCATATCCGACTCAACGACCCCATTTCTACTGCATTAACTCTACTCCTATGCGTATTATCGCTTCCATACATAAAGCGTTGGTAACAGCATAGCATAGTTTTGATTTATTTTTAAAAACATAAAGATTTTGATCCAGGGAAAAGCGGAAAGTGGATCTGCCACTGGCATATATTTAGCTTTACACATTTTTGTAATCTTACGTAAGAACGTCTTTCACCCTCTTGTAAGAAATAATAAGACATGGTCGACCCCCTTCCCCCCTAAATTGTCTTACATAATAAATGAACCCTTATTTAAAATAGCTATATGATTCATAAATAGTTGTTTTAAATAATTAATACCATTTTTATTGGTTGTCTACCTTTTAAAAATAAATAAACAAATATTTCCAGACAGGTCACACAGCGCCATCTAGTTTCCGTGGTAAGCTACGAGGCTTGTGTTACGGAAACTAGATGGTTGATAAACTACATATCATACTTTTTTTTTTGTAAATATATACATATTATACATATAAACACCCAGACCGAGACAAATTATTCAATGTACAACTTGCCCCCGGTGGGAATCGAACTCACACCTCCCGAGTTCACGGCAACGTTTGTTACCACTAGACCACGGAGGCGGTCAAAAAGAACATTGCTTTATGTAACTTTAAATTATGCGATATAGTTTTAACGTAATTTAATTTAAGTAATAAACAAATATTATATACAGGATGGCGTTTTTGAGACAGGATAGTAAATGCGGCGGCTCTAATCTGTTACTTAGTCGCAAATGTTATTAGTGGATTTCGTTATTTACATCAGAGATTGCGTCATAATTACAAAATATTATTCAATTCTCAACTCTGCAAATATCAACTTTAATAGCGTGATATAGCTGCCGCTCGTCAGTGGAACAAGCTACCTCTGGCTATAAGGCGTCCACCGTCCGTCAACGTATTTAAAAACATTCTAATTATTTCTTGAGAAACAGAATGTATGTCTCTCGAATTAACGAAGTTGTTTGACTTTTTATTTATATATATATATCTATTTATTTATAGTGTATGTTTATGTATGTGTGTTGTTTTTTTTTATATTGTGTATGTATATGTATATTTAATAAATGCGTAATTATGTTTATTTACTAATTTAAGCTATTTTAATATTTTTCTTTATTCTGCCCATCACCTTATATGATCCCTAAGGTTAGCTGGTGAAGAATGCCTTATGGCGTTATAGCTCGCCTATGTACTAGGTTTTTAAGTGCAATAAAGTATTTAAATAAATAAATAAATATATACAGTTATATAGTTAACGGATTCCATTATATAACGATTGCGCTTAAGTAACAGCATAGGGCCGCAGGTACCATTACAGTTCTTAAAAACTTTCTTAGGAGAATCCGTCTGGCTAGTCAGAAACCACGCTTATTTACCCCAAAAGGGAAACGGTCGTGATAGTACTTTACTTTTTTTTTAATTGTACAATAATTAGCTTCAATTTAGCTCAAGTATCCAAAAAATTGATAGAAATAAAGAACTTTTCTGGATGAAGTAATATTTTTTTTTAGCATACAAATTGTTAATTTTAAAATAGACTATAGGATATAGGTTTTTTTTGTTGTTTCTATCAATAGAACACATATTAAGACGTCTGCCCACTACACCGTATCATACCATGACCGTAATAGGAACGTGTCAGGCATAAAAATATTCTTTGTATTTACGTCCACTAGAACGTTCCGTCACCGACCCGTACCGTCGCGTGCCATGCACGGAGCGTTAATAATTGTCGGCGAGAATATTTAATCCAACGTTCAATATTCTCCTTCAGTTTTTCGTTCTTTTAGAGTATCGTGAATCCAGTAGCGTCGAGTGGTTTTTTGGTTCTCTTCTTCTTCCTCATCCAATATTATGACAATCATTGCCAGTTGTCTAACAGTTAATCTTTTAATAGCCATACCTATTTTATTATTTTAAAACTTGATAGCACTCCCCAGACGTCCAGGCATTACCGATACACATGCGAGAATGAAACGGCTTCCTATAAATTTTACGTCATACAAATTACGGGTGGGCAACATACGGGTTGCATACGGACACCATACCGGCACCATACGGGCATTAAACGCCGTCGATTCGTTTCAGTGGGCAAAGCAAGCCGTATCGTATTGCCTTCCGTGCTTGATACGTTCATAGCACGGTCATGGTATGATACGGTGTAGTGGGCAGACTCCTTTAGTTTGAAAAGTAAGAGCATACAAAGTCACTTTAATTTAAATAAATCTAACTTCCACACAAACCGTCGTCGCTGACTTCTGAGAGTGAGCGAGAAGGGGCGACGGTCTGTGTGAGAGTGGGAGTGTGATGTCAGACTTGCCAACTGGCCGGCTGTCGAGTGTTCCCATTGGTCGGATGAAGCTCGGCCTCGTGGTGATTGGCCGATTTGATTCGAACGGTCTTACGTAGATCCGATACGAATGCGAACTGAAATAGAAAAAATACAAATTTAAATTGAATTTTAGTATACAGATCTCAACCACCGAAAATACATTGAAAGTTTTAGTTTTTTTTTTAAATTAAAATTGTCTTTTATATTTTTAATGTACCACATAGGTACATAACATATTTTTTTTCTCTTCATTGTGTGAAAAAACATCTTAATAGGCCGGCATAGTGGTAGGGATTGATGTCGGTCGTCTGAGGCTGGAGTCAGTTGCTCCCATTCTTGGACCTCGCGTACCACTTACCATCAGGTGGGCGCGGTGTCACATGTAATGCTCAGTATATAAAAAAAAAATAACACTTGCCATACTAGCCATAATATCTATAACGATATCAGATACAGGTATTATCACCAACAACGCCAGAAACAAATAAAGTACATCATGACTTGATAAAATGTGAAGGAAGGTACACCGGTAGATAAAAATAGGAATTTCCGCAGAAACCGAATATTGATTCCTGAGGCTCCTCCCCGCCTCGTCGGTCTTTTGCCGGTTTGCGGATGACGATAATCTACCTCAATTTCCAGCACTCAGGGAAATACAACAATAATAGATAGACAGACAGTGGGGTTGTCAAGGCCCGGATGGCTAATGGGGTTGGGGATATTCCCCCGTTTTCCCTGGCAGAATCTCAGCGGGAGATACTGGAGTAACAGTGCCAGTGTGGCTCACGTACCTAGGGGGTTTAGGTTCGACAACTTTAAGCCCTCCTCCAGGAGCACTTCTGTAGGAAATGATCACCCGTTGTGGGGCCGAGCGCAAGACGAAGCAATATTCTGGAGATGCTAGAAGTTTCCGTTGCCTGTCCGATAAAACATACGTCTAGTCAGGCCAACGATAAACTCCTCAATAGTAGGCATCTCCGAGCGATATATTCTGCTGACTTTGGATCTTGTCCCAAGTCCAAGGTGGTGCCAGGCTGGCGCAGCATAGGTGAGACGAGAACGGATAAACATTTTGTAGATCCGAATCTTTAATCTGAGCGGCAAGCTGGAATTCATAACAGGACGTAATATAGCTCGAGCTGCCTTCGCCTGATTGACGACGTGGTGGGCGATTTCATCCATTGTCAACGTCCTGTGATGCAATACAGGTATTTGACGGTCCGAGTCCACTCGATGTTTTGTCCCCGAAGCTGCAGTGGTGGAGGCAGTCGGCATCTGAATGTCATCAATGTAGCAGTTTTACCGACATTGATGGACATACGCCACTTGTTCAACCACGCAGGTAGAAGATCAAGGAGGTCCTACATTTTGTGAAGAGCTGAAGTAGGCACTGTCGTCCGCAAACAGTGCAAGCATGTCATCCTCCTCCATGTCCTCTCCGTCCTCCTCCAGGTCTTCAGAGAGGGTTTGGATGGTGTACAGCGACGCCAGGATCCTTACATGCTGGAACCGAGCGACGTGTCGAGAAGTTTGTACAAGAGACCACGATATCGAGAAAGACGCCGAGAGAGCGACGGCCCTTGTTCTTCTCGACCACCAGGTGGTGCAGCATCAGGGTCAGTTGGAGCGTGGTGCTGTGTTCATCTCGGAAGCCAAACTGTTCATCACAAAATTCGATGTAACGTTTTAGGCTCAAAATTTATAAATACTCTTTGTTTTCTGTGACAACGCCATCTACTGGTGTTTAAAATTAATGTAAAATGGTAATCAATAGTTTTGTAGATTTTCGCTAGATGGCGTTGGAAACATTTAGGATAAATTTCACGAGATGGCGTTAGTGATGCCATTTGACAATGAATATTACTTTGTTTACATTATAACATGTTTTAAAATGCTGATAATATGTTTTGTTATGACATGTATTCCACTTAAAAGTTCATTATACAATATGTTTAAATTTATTATATAATAAAATCGAGATAGTGTGATTAATAAATTGTGACATAGAAGTACGAATACGACGCCGTAGACGCGCTCATTAATTGATCTACGTGGCGTGGTTGTTGTGTAGGGTTGAGGCGCGACTTGGATGCTGAGTAGGGTTGAGGCGCGACTTGGATGCTGTATAGGGTTGAGGCGCAACTTGGATGTTGTGTAGGGTTGAGGCGCGACTTGGATGCTGAGTAGGGTTGAGGCGCGACTTGGATGCTGTATAGGGTTGAGGCGCAACTTGGATGTTGTGTAGGGTTGAGGCGCGACTTGGATGTTGTGTAGGGTTAAGGCTCGCGCGGCTATGCTTACTCCTGGTTAGTCAGTTTGTTGGTCATTTTTGGGAGAGAGTTTTTTTATGACAACCCATATTGGTCGGTTTTGAGAGAGAGTTTTTCTTTAGACAACCCTAGTTGGTTAGTTTTGAAGGTATGTTATTTTTATTATTTGATACTTACAATAACTATAGCATAGATCAGCCCAATAGAGAATCCAGCCAGTACATCGCTCCAGTGATGCTTGTAGTCAGATACCCTGGTCATGACAGTATACCAGGACAGCATGACCAGAAGGAATTGGAGACCATGACGAAGTAGCTTCGAGCCGTGCCATGTAAACCGCTTGTGAAGGTACATCTGGAAAAGAAAATTATGATTTTCATAACATAATAAAACAAAATAATCAACTTATAAAGAAAAACCACCAATAGTTAGTTTATAGTCGCGTCGACACTCTCGTCGCGTCGCATCTCAGGGGGCAGCGCATAAAGCGGGGGCCGCGGCGGAAAATGCGGAGTCCGGCAAGCGGCGCAAATATGTAAGTATATTAAAAGATTACATAATTGTGCCGTTTGCTGTAGAAACTCTGGGCTCATGGAGTCCAAGCGCAAAAAAGTTTTTAAAAGACATAACATTGCGTTTTGTCTTTCTTCGCCCAAAGAATCAGTATTGCAATTCAGCGGGGAAATGCAGCCAGCGTTCTTGCCACCATTCCACGCGGACGGGACTTATATCCCTATCCTTAGTATTAATATTTTGCGAGTTTTCAACAGTAAAACTGCTTATTCGGTAGTTGATAAATATTAAATGTCAAATGTTAATAATTATAGCCAGAAACTAGGATTGGGACATAGTAGGTCAGACCAGTGTGGTATCCCCTCTACTTCCCAGGTCATTAAACTTCACCCACAATATACTACATACTATACATATATTATATACACTACATATAATACCTACTTACACTGTGAGGAACTGTTTAAATAATATGAGTACACCATCTTTTTGAAAAGTGATCTGTTGGGCACTTGACAAATTCCTAATGGTATTTTTTTCCACGGACCGGCCACTACTGCCAAAGAGTTAGACTGAAAGCCGGAGTGATGATTCCTTGATAGATAGAACAGAATTATGGGACGAACGGACAGATCTGTTATGAAATGAGGAAAGACAGCTAAATTACCCGCCAAGTACCTCACAGATGCTCTCAATGTCCTACAGAAGCGAGCTATTCGAATTATGGACGATGCCACTAAATCTGGAACTCTCAAATCCCTGCAACTTCGTCGAGATGTATATAGCTTCTCTGGGCGTGTTCTACCGGCTATACTATGGTGAGTGCTCGGAAGAGCTCTATAACCTAATCCCTTCCTCTCCGTTCCGCAACCAAACCACACGCACAATATGCACCAACATATGCTATGTTTATAAAATAAATATATAAAAAATAAAAATCTATTTATTGTCACATAACATTATCACATAGTTTTACAATTTCGAACAATATGTGACAAAAGGAATCAGGTGTCAGCTGTTGTCGTGCAGCAGTACAAGTACTTACATCTGCACGACGCTGTTTTTCAACCTGTTCCTGTTCTCACTTAGTAATATATATATATTTAATTACAGGGTAGACACTTATAAATTAATAGATACACAAATTGTACTAAAAAGCTAGGTATACATGCATGGCAGAGTAGATGAATGAGGCTCGCTTCGTCAGGAATATTAACATTGTTGCTGGCCATTTGATTATATATTTTCTAGTGCTAATAATTAAAATTAAATAAAATACAATCTAAATAATAAATAAATAAATAAATATTTCCAGACAGGTCACACAGCGCCATCTAGTTTCCGTGGTAAGCTACGAGGTTTGTGTTACGGAAACTAGATGGTTGATAAACCACATATTATCCTTTTTTTTGTAAATATATACATATTATACATATAAACACCCAGACCGAGACAAATTATACAATGTACAACTTGCCCGCGGTGGGAATCGAACCCACGACCTCACGAGTTCACGGCAACGTTTGTTACCACTAGACCACGGAGGCGGTCAATAAAAATAAAAACAATAAAAACTAATAATCGTATAAAAATTGTATTAACAAAACAATTAAACAAATATAATTAATATATATATATAATTGAACATTAAATATTATATATATATATATATATATATATATATATATATATATATATATATATATATATATATATATATAGCGTTATCCACACTTCTCTTTCTGCTCCTCTAAAAGTATTTTTCTTAACAACCTTTTCACTGTCTGGGTAGATTTATTTTTATCTGGTGGTGGTATATTGTTGGTAAATAAATAAAATAACAACTTACCGAGAAATACAACATGGTGTAAGCAGAAAAGGAAGAATGTCCGCTGGGAAAGGACAAGCGCATTTCTTTCATGAGCTTGGGATCGCTACCCAGGCACTTAAACGTCTCCACATATCTCCATCTGAATTCTGGTAGACTGCAGTCCACGTCTGGCTTGCACACCTGAAAATAAACATGAATAAAGATTAAGAAAACTTATTTCACCAGCATTATTAATTGTTAATGAAGAGGTGGTGGCGTTGTAAAATATTTCCTTAAAAAATCTAAAAAAGTAATCAGGAACGGGTTCTGTTCTTTCTCTAGCGGTTAAGTGCATGGATTTAGACTCGGAGGTAACGGGTTCGATTCCTGGTCGGGACACAAAAAATATTTATTAATACATACCTTTGTTTTGTAAATTTATTAATATCGAACCAACAATGGATATAACATGCTGATGATGTTTTCCATGATGCGCTAGGTGATGATGATATTTTTCTAAAAAATAAATACAAAACTGTATAGTGCGTTGCCTTTACCATTGCTAAAAGAAATAAAATTACTTTTTCAAAATTTATGACAAAGACCTTCAGTCACTGTCACTGATGACGCCGCTCCAAAGAGAGGCGAAATATTTGGCAATAAAATTTTATAGCTTCAATTTATATATTTTACCAAGTAAGAAACACATCTAACACACTTTATTTGTTGCAGATAATACATACCTTTAATTAATATTTAATTTATTTGTGATATTACCCGAGTTTGCTACGCTAGAGACATCGACGAGCTTGCCACTTGTCATTATTGGCCTATAGTAAAGTTGGCTAAATGTGAATCCGCTTATTTATAAGCGTGATTTCTAATCACCCCGATGTATAGAATATTTAGTAAATTGATATTATAACACATATATGTAGGTATATAATATTTGTTAAATTATCCTATAATGCCAGCGTTGTTGCCACCATTCCACGCGGCCGGACTTATATCTCTATCCTTAGTATTAATATATATATATACATATATATACATCTTTAATAAATAACTTTTTCTCCTATAATTGTTTATACCGTAACTTTAATTGCACCTATATTTGTTCAAATTTGTCCCTAAGGTTTGGCTGTCAGAGAATGTCTCCGAGCATTAAGTCCGCCTTTGTACTTTTTGCAATGACGTTTTTAAATAACTAATTATTGACCAAATCAGCTTTTTAAATTTTGTAAATGGTGTTTTTTTTGTACGGCGCACATTTGGGAACCCCTGCTTTGAAAGTTAAGAGAACAAAAACAATAACATTTGGCATCGCTTACAAATTTAGCGTAAGTGAAATCCTGTGAGCGCACAGAAAGTATAAATAACATTCTCACATACTCAACTCGACATGAAAAAAGGTCGTTTTAAACCTTGATGGATGTGTCCGACTCATAATGGTGGCTCCAGACTCATCCTTATTATTATAGTTTCAGTATAACTTTGTAATTGTTTATATTGAAGTATACAATGTATTCATTCATTCATTACAGCCCCTAGAATACCTAAGTCCTAGACTGTTGGAGATGGGCCTTCCTGAAATGTCTATATATACGAGTATAGGAAACTAAATCAGCTCTGCACCTTTTATGGAATGCCACGTAGCGCTGGAATCAGTGCGCAGAGACAATAGAGTCACGCTACAGTGGATAAAGGGTCATAGCGGTTCACTGGGTAGCTGGTGAACTGTCCAGAAGGAGTTATCCACAACACCAACAGACCCAGGACCAATTTTCTCCCTACCGTTTCAATTCTTGCGAGGGTGGTTTCACCAAAGAACTGACAGAATACACGGAGCAGATGTGGTTATTGGCCACAGACTGCAGACAGTCTAGGTAGGCCCTTCCCAATCCTGACAGGCGACACACGCGACGACTCTTGAGCCTTAACAGAGATAAGCTTTGGACATTTATTTATTTATTTATCTTCAAGGATAACTTACAGCTTCTAACAAATGATTACTTATATAAAAAACTAGATGCCAATTACAAGTTTCCACAAATATCTTATACAACTAAAAACTTATAAATAGAAGAAACATATAAATGATAATATTAAACCACAATAATTTAGAAAAATAAAAATAATTAGGCAACTAAATCTATAAATTAGATATTGTGTGTTATACGGTAAAAAATGCTCTAGACATCGCCCGACCAACTAATTTAGGCGATGTACAGAACATGTCAATATCCATGACCTCAGCTAGGCGGTTGAGTTCTCTTGATGCTCTCGTTAAAAATGAGTTTTGACGGTAGTTGGTGCGGGCATATGGCACTACCAAAGGTCTATAAACCTTTTGAGACCGGCTAGGTATACCAAATCCGAGTAATCCTAGCAGTTCACTGGAATCTATTTTCGATTGCGCAATTTTAAAGAGGTAAGTAATACATCGAAGTACTCTGGACATTACATGCACAGCCATGTAGAGGATGCATGGCAGGAGAAGGAACGGCCGCGCATATGCTTATGGAGTGCTGCAATGAGGCTATGCCTAGATTAAAGTTCCTTCAGAGTCACTTCCAGAGGTCTGCAGGAACGCGACGGGTCTCCTGGCCTTCCTGGAGGAAATGGACACCACTGACAAATTTAAAACGGAGGCAAAATCACAAGTCGCAAAAACGCTTACTTAACAAACGAATGTTCGGGACGTAACATTGTGTGTTAGTCTATCGCCGTCTTAAATACCAAAGGAGCAGACAGGTCGTAAAGTAAAAGTACAATTAATATTATTGTACTTAAAAACAATCTTGTGTGATGGATAATTTGCAAGTCGCCTCGAGCAAACCAAACCACTCAAAATCTTAACAAAACTAGAAAGCAGAGAGTCTACGAGTATTCGAGGATATATTTTTTAACTCGCCACTTTTGAGGCCAAGTGGTACGAAAAAAAAATTTTTTTATCTGCATTCGATTAGTGTTGTGATTGCGAGTAGCTGCCCCATTGTGCATTACCCGCCTGCAGTCCATCTCGCGAGTGCGACTATGTATTTTTAGCAATAAGCTTTTTGCATTATTATATCATTATTCTGTCTATCATTACCGTCTTTAAATATATTCAAAAAACATCTTCTCTCTTACTTCCTTAAAAAGCAAAACGAATCCTAATCACCTGACATATTATTAGTACCTATATAATTAATTTATCATAATTATGTATTATTATTTTTCTGTTAGGTATTGTGTTATTATTATTATTTTCACACTCTGCACCCATAATATTAATCTCTCACTCTCCCAAAGGTTAGCTGGTAGAGAATACCTTCATGGTATTATGCTTGCCTATGTACAACACTTTATATTGTATATTTTGTGTGCAATAAAGAATTTTATTAGGAAAAAAAAATTGTAAAAACAATGTTAATAAATGAGTATAGATCACAAATATCATTTAGAATCAGAAAATTCCGCATCAGATCAGAAGTTGTTTGTCGAGTAATTTCTGAGTCGTATTTTTTAAAAAGGATAATCGTTTTGTTTAGTAGTGTTTTTAGTGTCATAAAAATTACAAGGGCTGCAGTCCTATTCTGTTACTTAGAACGCAAACGTTAGATTGTCAAAATAGTGAATTCTGTTATTTACTACCACTTTTAGCCCGAGTTTCTCCGATCATAGCCGACCTTATGTCAAAATAGCGCTTTCCACTATTTCAACTTCCCATGAGTTTGCAACTTCAAAATTGGGAAAACGTGAATCAAATACTTAAATTGTCCGACGCGAATTTATATTCCCTAAAAACCTACAGCAATCACTTAAATTACTAGATTTATCCCCACACACACATCTCATTACAGAAAGCCAGAATACTAAACACATGCAGAATCCATGTATTTATTGCGAGTGCCCTAAACTGAAAGAGTTGCTACAAGGGGTCTGTATTGACCAGAACATGAACTGGAAAGAACATATCAAGTTGATTACGAATAGACTGCGTAAACTTATCGGTGTCTTTAAGCCCCTCCAAAGACTAGGAGACACGTCCCTCCTTAAAAATATCTATCAGGCGCTAGCGCAATCTATCATCATGTACTGTATCACTGCCTGGGGGGGAGCAGCCAAATCTGCATTAATTAGAGCTGAAAGAGCGCAGAGAGCAGCACTGAAGGTGTTATTCGCTAAGCCATTTCGTTACTCAACTACGGACCTATATAAATATACACAAGTTCTATCTGTCTGACAAATGTTCATTGCTAAGGCTGTACAGAAATATATTAAATGAAATAAAATTATTATAAACAATAAGAGAACATGCCTACTAGATGTACCTACATCCAAAAAAGCGTTACATAGCTCCTATCTTGTAATTGGCCCCAGAGCCATAAATAAGTATGTCCAAGATCTAGGAGGTGACAAGATAGAAACATTATTACATAGACAACTCCTCACTAGGTTCAAAAAATGGCTCAGTCAGAGGGATTACACGGAAACTGAAAACCTTCTAGCTGTCGTTAGGTAGTCTGGCCTCTTCACCGATCCACGATATAGACACACACACACACAACTACATATACACTCACACCTACATACCCACACAGAACAATTTTGCTGGGTATTTGTTTGTGCTGTTTTGTTTGATAATAATTGATTTTTTAATGATAAAATAAATTGTATTTTCTGTCGACCGGATAAAACAAAATGGTATGCTACGACCTGCGGCACGGTTGCCACCAGTGCAGGTCATTGAGCATATAAAAATGTAATAGATTTAAGTTAATTGGATCAATAAACGATTTTTTATTTTTATTTATTTTATTAGAATCGTCAGGAAATTCCTACAAACAGAACCAGATATCATCATTAAAAGTATTCACTCACTTCCATAAATAATGCTCGCGAGCATTATTAAATTCCGGCCTAAAAACCGAGAGTTTGTACTATAAACCAAAATAATAATAATAATTCAAATAAAAAAATAAAAAAATACAATTTGGGATAACTGTACATTGTTCAACATAAACCTTTGATTGTAAAAGCCTTCTCATAGATTTTTTATTCTTATAGGTTCTTTAATTGTTTCCCTTTGCTGGCGATTAACCGGTGGCGCCATGCAAGTAGAAAAACAAGTTTTTAAACAATAAAGTATAGATAATCGAACTTTATGCACGATCGTGGATGAAAGGCAGTTAACAACTTGTAAGGTAGTCTAGGAGACAATACATAAAAATATGAATACGTTACGACAAATGAAAGTAATATATATATATATATATAATATGCGGACTAATGGTGGTATTTTGCCCAGTCTGCCGGGGCGGGGATGTACCGCCGTTCGTGTCGATAAACCAAAAAAACTAGTGAAGTGCACACCTTTCGGGATCAGGCTCGATTTGCCGTCGTGCCTAGTTAAGCCGGCATAGTGTTAGAGAGTGATGTCAGACATGAGTGTCTGATTCCAGTTGCTCATTCATTGACATGTCGTGCTAGTATAAAAAAAAGTTAACCAAACTGATGCTGCAGCTGCCAGTAACAACAAATAGTAGCGCCAGCATCAAGTGTAAAAAGAGTGAGAGAGAGTAACTGTGGGATAAAGATGGGTCATCTAGTTTTAAAAAAAAGGTATTAGTGTTTGAAAGAAGAAGGAAATGACAACCGTGACGATAAAGATTGATAATGAAACTCTAGAACAAGTAAATGAAATTATATATCTGGGAAGTGTTTTCACTGTGGATGGGAAGTATGATGACCGATAACCGCTAGAACACGGAGTTTGTCTTGAAAGTTAGCAATTAACAGTTAGGGCGGTTCTCCCGCCGCTGAAATCTGCTCGACAAAGCGGCGCGGCGGTTTGATGCTGCATACGGCGGTCGTATTTTTCCCGCCTGTAAACCGCGATGAGAAACCGTGCAGTATACAACTTCCATGTTAAATTGTGTCGAGTGGCGGTAGAACCGCCCGTGTAGTCCTTAGGAAGATTTGCCAGTTCACAGACGTTATGTAAAACGAGTGTTTCATTCACATTAATAAACCGCCAGCTTTCTGAGTATAATTTGGTAAAAAACTGGGTTATTTATTTTCGCACGGAGAATACGTAAACGAGTGAAGTAATTTAGTGATTATACGGTCAGCAAGACTATCAAGGTAAAGAGCTGGAGGCAAATATTATTTCGTTTATCACTTGGTATTCACGGAGAATATTGGCAATTTGTAGAGAGCGGTGGTGGCACAGCTATACGAGTACGAACGCCTCCAAAGAGAAAAAATATATATTCGAACCAGCATTTACCAAACAAATACACTTTTCTTGCGAACATGTGTCATAGATTAACATCCTAGTCCTGGTATTGGTAATGTTCAACTCTTCTAAATTTGATTTAGTTTTACATACAAATACATTCAAAGACGCTCAGCAAGCTATGCTCAGGATTTATCTGAAGTATAAAGAAGAAGAAACGTTGACGTCCGTCAGAGAACCGAAATACCGATATTTTAAAATTAGGACGCTGAAGTGGAAATGGGTTGGATACGTTGCAGAACCGATGTATGATGGAGTAGACGGGTTTTGGAGTGCCTCCTGGAAAACGCAGAGTGGGACGACTGTCAAATGGACAGACGACCTGAAAGAAGGTCGCTGGTGGGAAATGCATGAGGGTGGCAGAAGATCTTGTGAAATAGGGAACCTCAGGGGAGGCCTATCGGTCAATCAATCAAATCATTTATTTCCTTTGGCAATCTTGTAAATTTTTAATTTTGATACAATAATCATTATTATATACGTTGTAGAATATTTTTGGTAGTTTTATGTTTATTTATTATGTTATTTATATTTAGGTATATCATTGTGAGGGATCAGTTGAAAATCAGCGCTGCGACCGAGTGTTGTAGCTTATTGCAGAGCTGATTCCCTATTTGTCACCACACTATCTTGTTTGTTGTATATTTTTTTTAATGCTTGTGTTTTTTGTGACAAATAAACTTTTTCCTTTTTTTCTTTCAAGATGATATATATCCAGCAGTAGAGGCTGATGATGATGAAATGTTTGGTGTTAGCTCTGTTTTCTACCCTATTACTTAGCAGGTTTCAGATCGGCACTCAAAAAGCATAGTTAACTTACCTAAACTTATTCTATTTATTAATATACTATTGTTTTTTCTTGACTATGACTTATATTATTTATCATAATATTATTTATTTATTATATTCTCATTTGTTAAACATATATGTAAACTGTACATTTAGTGTTCCTTCCTATTTAGTAAATGGTACTGTACATCTCTGCGACCCGTGACTCACCCAACATAAGGCATCAGCTGAAAATCAGCGCTGCAGCCTCGGCTGTAGCATATGCTGAGCTGACCACCTATTGATCGCCACACCTGTATGTATGTTTCGGTATATAGAATAGGCTTACATTTATACATTTAGATTTATTCCTTGCATATATTTTTTTTGTAACCATTGTAATTGTTGCGATAAATAAAGTATTTTCTTTCTTTCTTTCTATTAATAAATAATTAGCTATGCTGGAGCTGTACCCTACTACAAATCCACTTATAACAACCATGTTACTCATACTTTCACTGTATCTTAGCAAATTACTTGTTTATAATCGCAACACATCGTACATGCGTGTTACACCGTCATTGCATACGATTACAGTTAACGATTTGCAAATTGGTGTACAGATGTTTTAAGTTAACATGGCGGGTAAGACATATTTATTTGTAACTAGCTCTGCTTTTCATTGCGGCATTATTTTGATTTAGATACTATATCTTCTATGCTATGCTATGGAGAAAGCTATGCTCGGTATTTCTCTGATGGATAGAGTCCGAAACGTACACATCCGTCAGAAAACCAAAGTTACCGACATAGCCTTCAAAATTAGTAAGTTGAAGTGGCAATGGGCCGGACATGTCTGTCGCAGAACCGATGACCGATGGAGTAGACGAATTCTAGAGTGGAGACCACGTACAGGAAAACGCAGAGTGGGAAGATGATGGACGGATGACCTAAAAAAGGTCGCTGGTGGGGACTGGATGAGGGTGGCAAATGATCGTGCGAAATGGCGAGCCTTGGGGGAGGCCTACATCCAGCAGTGGAGAGACATAGGCTGATGATGATGATGATTACTATATCTCCTAAGGTATTAACCCTTAATAAGGCACGAGTTAATAGGGTTTTAAATGCAGAAGTTGAAGTGGTTTTAGGATAAATATCTACCGTAGAATTCAAAAATTACAAAGCAATGGAAACAAAGATAAACAGACGCAAAATAAATCAACAATCACGTGATGAAGCTAAATTCTACTTACAGGATTTTTTCTCAAACAAAAACTTGCTTTTTCTCGGTCTTGATCGAAAAACGACTGTTTCTGTCACTCAAAATTCGACTACAGACACTTTGAGATCAAAAATTTACTTCAAGTGTTGCCATAAAACAAGCAGTGTTGCCAGGTGACAAATTTAAATACTACTACACTGTTTTATGGTTTCGTTCATTCGTTGAAATGATTTTTAACAAAAAAACATTTTTTGTTTACATATTGTGGTGGGAAATAATCCTTAGCCTTATTAAAGGTTAATTTCATTTGCATGGTGTAAAGGGAAAAATATTCTTCATGAAATGCTTAAGCCAACTAACGTATTTAAAATGGTAAGGTTAATACGGTATTTGTGTAAATAGCTTTCCAATTACCGCTTTATAATAGCCCATTTTTTAAGTATTAAAATGGATAAAGTATGTTATCCTTAAGAGATGGAAGTATGCCATCGCGGACTTTTCTGTAGACCTATATAAGATACACAATTCCACCATACATTACATACAAAATGCATCTTAATCTCCTTTCTTTAACATATAGGTATTATTATTTATTTTAAATATGCACGTATTTTATTTATTATTTATACACAGTATATATTTATTATCCTTTTAGATGTTTAAACCATATCCTTACCTACGTACCCATATATATATTTATTGATTTTACTAATTATAATATTTTGATCTTTTTGCTTAATTTTTCTTACTCTGCACCCATATGCATCTGCTTTATTTCTAGACAAACAGGAGTCGTCATCAGGCTAAAAACATATATTTGGCATAATATATATACGTTTATTTATAGGTATATGTGTAATTTATGTAACAGTGTAAGTATCTATTAGTATGTAATGTGTGTAGTATATTCTATATTGTTAAACTTGATATCGGCACTACCCTTAATCTCACACTCCCCCAAAGGTTAGATGTTAGAAAATGCCTTGTGGGCATTAATCTTCGCCTTTGTACACTTATTTTGTGCAATAAAGAATTTAATATAATATAATATTCTTCTCTCACTCTCCCAAAGGTTAGCTGGTAGAGAATACCTTTATGGTATTATGCTCGCCTAAGTACATGTTTTTATATGTTATATTTTGTGTGCAATAAAGAATTTTATTATTATTGTTATTTTGTTATATATATACCATACATACAAAGCTGAAGGTGCGTTGAAAAGCCATCAAAACAAAAGAGCATGTATGAAGAGGTTGATGAATGTCGATTTTAATTATAAACATGATTGTACCTTTTGTTGACTGTTCCTTAAATAATAAAAAAAAAAAAGGGTTATTTTGCAATTTAAGGAAATGACTGTAGACAAGCAGTCCTATTCTGTTACTTAAGCGCAAACGTTATATAATGGAATCCGTATATATGACGCTAAAGCTATTAAAGTTGATATCTGCACGGACGCTGTCAAGGTCGAGCGCTTATAGAATTGAGAATCATGCATCTATGAAGAGGTTGATGAATGTCGAAGAAGCGAAAGAGGTATGTCGTGACAGTGAGAAGTGGCGCTCAATTGTCTCTGCCTACCCCGCAAGGAATTTGGCGTGAAGATAAATAAGCAAGGTCCATGAATGTTAGCATCTAAAGTCAGACACTCATAACCCTGTTTAAGGCATTCTGTCAAAATCTTTACACATGCAGCCTGTGGGTCAATTATACGCAGAGGGCCTACAACGCTCTTCGAGTACAATATAATAACGCTTTCAGGATGATGATGGGGCTCCCTCGTTGTTGCAGTGCATCAGCGATGTTTGCGTGCGCGCACACAGATGATTTCTACTCAGTATTGCGGAAACAAGTCGCGTCGTTGATGCACAGAGTACGAGGGAGCGGCAACATCATCTTAAGGGCAGTTAGTGAGAAGCCAGATTGCCCTATCATGGGGCACTGGGTACATACTCACATGTATGTGCCCAGTGCCTCAGGAGGGCAAGGGAAATATAAAAAGTAAATGTCCTCTTTTTACTAATATAGAATAAGCAAACACTATGTTACTAACCCCTATGGATACTATTCCGAAATAAACGCATTTTATTTTATTTTTTATTTTTATAACTGACATTAGCCCCTAACACTATGCCGGATTGACTAATTGCTTTTTCACACTTCGCTTGAAGGACTCCAAGTTATATTGTAAACACAGAGGCTGGAAGAACATTCCACATCTTTATCGTGCAACAGATGTATGAGTCCCCAAAATACGTACGCGAAGGGATGGTGACTACGGTATGTGGGTGCATATTCTGACCTGTGCGTGTGGTTCGGTTGCGGAATGGAGAGGGAGGGATTAGGTTATAGAGACATACAAATGTTTTTTTAATTGGTTCTAACCGCGACTTTTTAGAATTTAAAGGAAATAAAAAAGGATAACAAAAATGTACGTTAGTTAAGTTACAGTAAACTACACTTACCAGTAAGACCAACCCGCCTACGTATGATAAAACGCGTTTTGCCGGTAACTTTGAAAATTACCATCGTTGCACCGTTTATGGCAAAATACATAATGTGATAATTTTATAGGCTCGGGATTTATGATATTATGAAAATTACAAGGTTTCTTTAACAATTTTGTTAAGTTAATTTACGTGGAATAAATTATGTTTGTTTCTCTGGCTGTTTCGGCTGTTCGCGACTGGAAAAAGCTTTAAAAACCTGCAGCCTTATTGTCTTACTTATGCGCAAACGTTATTAGTGGATTTCGTTATTTACCTCATAATTACAAATTATTATAAAATTCTCAACTCTATAAGCGCTCGACCTTGACAGCGGCGGTGGATTGTTTTTTTTATTTTTTTATTTTTTTATTTCGCCATAAGCATGCAATAATTTACAACAACTGTTATAGAAGTAAAGTTACTAACTTTAATAGCGTGATATATATATAGTTAATGGATTCCATTATATAACGTTTGCGCTTAGGTAACAGAATAGGACTGTTACCCAATTCACTCTTTGTACGTTTATTTAATTGTTTTTTTTAATATACTGAGCACGACATGCGACATCGCGCCCAAGCGGTACTCGAGGTAACGGGAGCAACTGACGCCAGCCTCAGACGACCGACATCAGTCCCTACCACTATACCGGCTTATTAAGTAAGATTTTTCACACTTCCATTGAAGGACTCCAGTAGTCGCAAAATATTATTCAATTCTCAACTCTATAAGCGCTCGACCTTGACAGCGTCCGTGCAGATATCAACTTTAATAGCGTCATATATACAACAGTTGACAGATTCCATTTATTTATTTATAAACTTTATTGCACAAAGTACAAAGGCGGACTGAATGCCTGAAGACATTCTCTGACAGCCAAACCTTGGGGACAAATTTGATCAAATGTAGGTGCAATCATAAAGATAATAAGAGAAATAAATAACTATTTAAATTAACAGCAAATTAATGTATTCTTACTTACAATATAATTGACCGCCTCCGTGGTCCAGTGGTAACAAACGTTGCCGTGAACTCGGGAGGTAGTGGGTTCGATTCCCACCGGGGGCAAGTTGTACATTGTATAATTTGTCTCGGTCGGGGTGTTTATATGTATAATATGTATATATTAACATAAAAAAAAAGTAATATATGTAGTTTATCAACCATCTAGTTTCCGTAACACAAGCCTCGTAGCTTACCACGGAAACTAGATGGCGCTGTGTGACCTGTCTGGAAATATTTTTTATTATTATATGGAATAAATATTATAACATCGATACACTAAATACTAATACATACATATTATTATACATAAACATACATATATACTACTTACTAACACTGTGTGGAGCTATTTAGAAAGTCTGAAAACACCAGTTTTTTTAATAATGTTCTGGTAGTTACTTGCAGTATGTTAACAGGTAGATTATTCCACAAATTAGTACCATTATATAATATAGCATTATATATATCCATTATATAACGTTTGCTTTTAATTAACAGAATAGGGCTGCTCGTCTACAGTCATTATATTATTTGATAGTTTTTGTTAATTTTCGTTTTTTTTTTGTTTTAACAGTAGTAAGTTTTTAATTGTTTTAACAGTAATAAGTTTTTAATTGTTTTAACAGTAATAAGTTTTTAATTGTTTTAACAGTAATAAGTTTTTAATTTCTTCTTCTTTTTATATTGGTGAATGCTGTGACACCTAATTGGTACATATAGATAAGCTATAATTATACTATGTTATGTGTGTGATAATATATGTACTGCTGTGTGTACTAAATAAATAAATAAATTACCTTAAATTGTAAAATGACCCAATTCTAACTTTGACATAGGTTATTTAAATTATTAAATATTATTGTTTACCATGAGTCTAATCCAGTTTATAACTAAGGGCAGGTATTTACGGTCGTGACGATACTTACAATTTTGACCATCAATTTGTCATAATAATTCCATGAGAGCTAAATAAATAATTGTGTTATTATATAAATATAATTAATCACAATTATCAGTTGTACTGATTTATAATTTCGCTTGAACTTAGAGATAAGGGCACACAATGTCAATAACTATATTTAGAATTGACTGCCTCTGTGATCTTGCGGTTAAGATAGAGGTATAGTGGTGGGTCGTTGTCAAATTTGATTTCTTCAAAATAACGTAGATCTATATATAACCTTTTAGTGGTACAAAAAATAGTCAATGGCCGGAATGGACGTATGCTACAAAATTCCACGTCGTCCTATTACCAACACTCTTTCTTCTGCATATCAATGATATGTTCTCTCTGGGCAACATCTAAGTATCTGGGTATTTAAGTCCCCGAGCTTTGGGAGGTGCCAACTAGAGGAATCACGGCGCATTATGACGGCAGAACTAAACAAAATCTTGTCCAGTTTAATGCCAACAAGACCTAGGCATGCGCGCTGACGGCCAAGAAGTCCCCCATCTCTCCTCCCCCCCACTCTTCAGGGCACCACGCTGGAGCTCACCACGCACATGTCAGAATATGCACCCACATACCGTAGTTACCATCCCTTCGCGTACCTATAAATTTGGTGCCTCATACATCTGTCGCACAATAAAGATGTGAAATGCTCTTCCAGCCTCTGTGTTTCCACTTTCCTATAACCTGGAGTCCTTCAAGCGAAGTGTGAAACGGCATAGTGTTAGGGACTGATGTTGGACATAAGTGTCTGATTCCAGTTGCTAACATTAATGGACTATGCGCGCCACTTACCATCAGGTGGGAGCAAGGTCACATGTCGTACTAGTATTAAAAAAAAAAAAAAAAAAAAAAAACACCTGTGCTGTCAAAGAACTAATGTAGGTTCATATTCAGATTCTAAGTCAAAATATTCACGTAAACCTATTACAGGCATTTACAAAACGTCATTAATTTAATTATTTTGAATGATTCTACTCCTGCTAGTGGAAGACTAAGCAACAAAGTGGTCCAATAAGTAAGCTGTTAGCAGAAGACCAGCAGCTTAGCAGATTCCAGTGACCTGTTAATGTTTAATCCGACTGAGAAAGGAATCTGCAAGGAAAACTCAGCTATATCAGATTTACAAAATAAAACATATACATAACTACACCACAAATGGATATAGACATATTTCATGACCGTTTCAATATATTCAGAAAAAATGTTTAGAAAAGCTTATAATCATTTATTTAACAAGTGATTTGTTTACGTTTTTAAGGTACCAAATTTATGTATGTATAAACACCCAGACCGAGACAAATTATACAATGTACAACTTGCCCCCGGTGGGAATCGAACCCACGACCTCCCGAGTTCACGGCAACGTTTGTTACCACAAGACCACGGAGGCGGTCATCACAAAAAACATCACGTGATTAATGGACGGCGCCTAAGTCCACGTTTATAAGTGTACGTGGATAAGTAATCAATAATCAGAGTTACCGCAATAAACCTAGAAATCAGCCATTAAGATTTTCATTTCTATTACCTATGGGTTGGAAACAATGAATATTAACTACCTACAGGTACTAATAGGTACATATCGGTCCCTACGATCTTACTATCCCCTCATTCCGAATCGCGCTTAGAACGATTATGACACTGACCGTGTCGTTCCGAATCAAATATCGCTATTTGGAGCTCAGAGCGTGATATCAATTCGGAACGGTCTAAATCACATTTTCATTCATAAAATGTTAGTTTTTTTTTTAAATGCATGGAAGATAAATTACAAATTCCACATCTTTGAGTATGAATACTAACAAATATACATCTCTCGGTTTATTCATCTTTATATGTATACAGTTTAATATTATTAACTTATTTTGGTAATTTAAAATAACTTGCCGTGTTACAGACATTTTTTTTTCACTTCCTACTTAAATATTAATTATAGATTTGTTTAAGAAGTAATATAGAAACAGTATAAACGAATTACAATATAACAAATATACATCTCTCGGTTTATTCATATTTATATGTGTAAAGTTTAATATTATTAACTTATTTTGGTCTTTTAAAATAACTTGCCGTGTTACAGACATTTTTTTTCACTTCCTACTTAAATATAGATTTGTTTTAGAAGTAATATACTAACAGTATAAACGAATTACAATATTAAATAATTTAAAAGAAAACTTATTTAAATAAACTTGAAAATGGCGCGCGACATAATGACAAAAAACTGACAGCGCTCAGAGCGATCTACCTCGATATCGTGAGCAGTCTAAGCGCGAGAAATGATGTTATTTGTGACGTCACACAGCTTGGCAAAACAGTTTAAGCGCGTTTCGGAACACCTTTAAGCGCGCTCAGGTTACTATTATCGCGTATCGGAACGAAGGGTATAAACACAAAGGAATAAGGTACAGCGTGTAAAATTGATTCTTATAGGCATGAGTTCGCCTAACACTTTCCTTTAAACCAGTGGTATTTAATTTTTAAATATTGTTACTATTATTAATTAAATTTCCTAAACATATAATGTATCATAATTGAATGTAGTTTGACAAGCTGTGGTCACCTGTTACTGGGGTACCATTCACTTATGCTTTTTTTACTGTTTGCTTCTATTGATAGAATTGGATTCAATGTGTACTCTGTTGGTGATCCTAATTAAATAAATAAATTGTAAAATAATCATTACATCATCTTCGCCAATTAAACCGATCACCAAAACCACATAACACCACAATAACCACATAACTGCCTCCGTGGTCTAGCGGTTAAGTCCGTGGATTTAGACTCGGAAGTAACGGGTTCGATTCGTGGTCGGGACACAAAAATATTTATTAATGTAAATAACTACATTTAATTAATATTTAATTTATTTGTGATATTTCTCGAGTTTGGTACGCTGGAGACATCGACGAGCTTGCCACTTGTCATGATTGGCCTATAGTAAAGTTGGCTAAATGTGAATCCGCTATTTATAAGCGTGGTTTCTGACCACCCCGAAACGGTCGTGATGATACTTTACCAAAACCAACCCAATCCAACCCCCACCAAATGCCCGCGAAACGCGCGTTTATGTTTTCGAACTAACTTAAAAGTCAGAAGTGTTGATCGAAAGTTATTTTTTTTTAGTACATACAGAGGTACGGGCAGGAAGGGACAAATGCCCCCCCTTAGAAGAGCGGTCGTAAGAGGAGAGTTTCTTGTGAAGAGCCTCGTAGATTGATTGTCAAGTAATAAAGCTATTTCTGATTTATATATATATATATATATATATATATATATATATATATATATATATATATATATATATATATATATATATATATATATATATTTAATTGCCCTCCTCTGCTCTTGTGAAAACAACGATTAAAACAATACAATCCTGGCTACGCCCTTGACACACAGCAGTATTACTGACATAACATAATTTAATAGCGTACCCGTGACTCACCCGGCATAAGGCATCAGCTGAAATTCAGCGCTGCAGCCTCGGCTGTAGCATATGCTGAGCTGACCACCTTTTATCGCCACACCTGTATGTATGTTTCGGTATATATAATTGGCTTACATTTATACATTTACATTTATTCCTTGCATGTATATATTTTTTTGTAACCATTGTAATAATAATAGTAATATTCTTAATTGCACACAAAATATACAAAATAAAAATATGTACATAGGCGAGCATAATACCATGAAGGTATTCTCTACCAGCTAACCTTTGGGAGAGTGATAGATTTATATGATGGGTGTATGCGATTTTTTAAGTAAATGTAAATATATTTGAATTAAATAATTAAGTACGTAAAAATATAAATACTTTATTTAATACATATTACATAAATTCTACCTACACAAATACTTATATACCTAAATACAATCTATATAATATTATATAAATAAATATAATAAATACTAATATGTCAAGATGTCGAGATTAGGGTTCATTTTGTTTTTTGTAAGGAAGTGTGAAAATAATAGTTTTAAAAATATATTTAAAGACGGAGCCTGTCTGATAAATAATGGTAGTCTGTTCCATTGACGAGCTGCAGACACGGTAAGAGAATCTGAATATCTGCTGGAAGAATGAAGAGGTATAGAAAGCTGGTCGTTGTAATTGTTGCGATAAATATAGTTTTTTTTTTCTTTCTATCTACTTGACTGCTCCGCACCATTGTCGCTCGCGTTACGTGAGGAACGATATAATTCATAGGGATATGCGGATGGAAACGCAGGACGATGTCGTACGTATGTCTGGCGGCTCACATGTTCGTGCGCACAGAGGTGACAGATTTCCCACTTGTGAGGAACCAGGCCCCTCTGCGCGCCCTTCCGCCGGACGCCAGACAATGCTATGCTCGTCACCTGCTACCAATCACGGAGTACCAATTACGGAAAGCAAATGCAACCTCTGTAAGAAGGTTTGCAATATTGGGAATCTTTGGTTTAAAGCTGTAAAGATAAGTCTCTTGTATCAGATATAAAATAATATTATTTTTGACGCGTTGTACCTCTAGTTTCCCGCCAGGCATATCTCGTACCGTGAAGATTATGACAACGTACAGCTAAGATAAGCAAAACATTACGAAATAAATATTCGTACATACTAGCTTTCCTATTTTAATCACTTATACATTTAGATATATATATATAATTATACATTATGTTATAATTATTTAGATTATAAGTTGACACGGCTATAATGCCTCGAATTTAGGTTAAGCTACAGTACTTGCTTATGGCAGCAATGTCACTTACTTATTTCGGTCCATCCATAATTTAATTTAATCTTTTTTTTGAAAATAATATTGTAAAAAAATTACAATATCCGAGTGTATAACCGCCTCCGTGGTCTAGTGGTAACAAACGTGGCCGTGATCTGATATTTTTTTTTTAATGAACGTTTATAAAAAAAATAAAAAATATTTAATGTTATTGTTTGTTAACTGTTTTTGTATCTTAATAAAATAAAAGCCCACACCAAAGATCTGTTAAGTTTTTACGTTATTCCGTCGTGGGGATGAACCCAGAGGGTTCTAGATTTGCGCATACACTCCAGCAACAAAAATAAGTAAGCGTTGTAATTCACATAAAATTGAAATACAGGTGAATATAATTTTAAAAAATCTGCAATTATTTTTGAATAAATAACAAACGTATCATCACGACCGTTTCCCTTCCGGGGTGGTCAGAAACCACGCTTATGAATAAGCGGATTCACATTTAGACAACTTTACTACAGGCCAATCATGACAAGTGGCAAGCTCGTCGATGTCTCCAGCGTACCAAACTCGAGAAATGTCCCAAATAAATTGAATATTAATTAAAAATATTTATTTAAATTAATATTAATTATTGTATCCCGACCAGGAATCGAACCAGGTACCTCCGAGTCTAAATTCACGGACTTAACCGCTAGACCACGGAGGCTGTTATATAACAAATTAAATAATTAAATACAGTTATATAATAATATAAATAAATAACAAATTAAGAATTTGATATCATTATAAATGCAGTTCAGAATTATATTAAAAGTAAAAACCGAAAAAAAAAATGGATTAAAAACTTTAATACCGATTCAATTTAACCGACTGGTTTTTTATGAAGCGATTACAGTCAAAAACAATAACTGACTTTGCATTATGCTTATCGGAGTGTAAAAATATTGTGGCAGTTCCAATGTAGCGAATCATTACAGAAATAAGGCCATTCTCAATTGTCACCACATGCGAGGTCCCCAGGAAAAAAAAACATCGTCATTATCATCATTACCGCTCCTAGATCACACAAGACAGAGATTCTCACTGCATTTCGCAAATATGCATGTAACTTAAAAAAAAACTAGTTTTGTTATAAATTATGCATTTTAAATTACATTTACTATGTTGTTTTTAATTTATTATGATTGTGATTTATGATTTATTAATTATTTGCTATTTATTTTCATTATTTATATTATTATTATCTTTATGATTGCACCTATATTTGGTTAAATTTGTCCCCACAGTTTGGGCATCAAGTCCGCCCTTGTACTTTATGCAATAAGTCGTTTATTTTATTTATAATTTAGTGTTAAATCTACATCATTACAGCCCCTAAAACACAGCGTCCTAGACCTCCACTGTAGGAGATGGGCCTTCCAGAACATATATCTGGAGAATTTGGCCCACACTTGCCACGCTCTGGCCAGACAGCTTCAGTTTAATCTTATATTATGTAAATATTTTTTCGAATAAACATTGTAGTAGTTTCGAATAACCAAAACAAATAACTTTAACCAGACAACTGTGCAAAAGCGAGGGAACCACATCCATTTATTAATGTTGGGGACATTTCTGCTGGTAACAACTGGGAATAACCCTCGAAAAGCAGTCACGTAAGACGCAATAACCAGTTTCAGGCAAATCGTAAGGACGGGCGAGAGGAAATTACAAGCGTACAGAAAGATTGGCATTAATACTGACAGAATAAATTGCAATGAAGCAATTACTATAAATAGTAATGCTGTATTAAATATAGCAAAAGAAAAAGATGAAAATAATTATAGTTATGTTCGCTCAAAACTCTATAACTATAACTGAGACTTTTTTACAAAACAGTGAATTAAGTCACGAACTATTTAAATAATATACAAATCTCAGAAATAAGAATATGTAAAACACTACTACTAAAATAATAAACACTGTAGAAGAGACCAAAGTTCGTTAATACAATAACCCATATTGCTTCAGTAAAAATCAAATAAAAATGCATGGAGAACGAATGAAAAACAATCCAAACAAATTATATAATAATGTACAGTACAGACTGATTATCCTAATAAAGTAGCTTAGTCATAATTATTTTGAATTGAACATCTAAAAAAATAACTAAAACACTACTAGTAAAACAAAAACAGTTGAAATTCTAGAAGCATTAAACACAAAAGAGGCGAAAGCTCGTAAATACAATTAGGGACTCAAACAGTTAAAATCGAATAAAAGTTTACGAGAAAACGTGTAGGGAATAAAGGTAAAGCGTGATGCATATAAAACCTTATTAGTATGTAAGACGACTTTTAAAGTACAGGTGCGTGAAGTCGTGATGTCCAATGATCTTGAAATTAAGTAGATATTGACAAATAAGTCGCGAAATTGACGAATGAAAGTAAACGGGTTCTATAGTGCAGACCACGTCCGAGACGATGTAAAGTGAAACCATCCAGCTAGGTTAACTGATAACTCTGGTTGGAACAGAAGGCAAAAGTTCGCGTGCTGTGGCGAGTCTGGGGAGGTGACCTATATCCAGCAATAAAGAGGAGAGCTTATGATGATAAGAGAAATACATGCTTAAATCCACAATCATCATGATTACCTCCCAGGCGAAGTCAAGGTTAGCGACAAAAACATTAATTAAATCCTCACAGTCTACTATAGATTTCTAGATCTGCAAAATGATGATGCTGAAGATGAGACTAAAACATATTTCTGTATAATTAATTTGCCACGCTAGCAATTATAAAAAACAAACTTGACTTTTAAGACAACATCATATCAACATTTAATCGTAAAAGAACTCAGTTTTAGTATTGTACTGTGGTATCCATAGGTGGAATATCTTTGGTAATGTCCAATAACAATAAAAACCACTTTATAATGAAAGGATAGCTAGTAAGGCCGCTGTTGACCCAAAAACTCCATGACCCTTAACTGGAAAAGGTAATTTCAATTTCGATAAAAGTACACCGTTATTTATGGAATTCTTTAGAAGAACGCGTATGGGCGAGGTCTTGTACAAATATAATTTATTCAAGCTAAGGTTGATGGCGTTAGAGATTACAGCGTTGTCAAAGCTATAAAACGACAGAAGTTAAAAAAAAAAAAAAATATATTGACTACATAATAACAAATCCAAAATTTAGCAAGTTATAATAGTACACAATGTGTGGTCACAAATCATTTGGGCATATTATTACTTTGTTTAATTAATAGTAATAAATGAAAATAAAAATAGTCGTAACATAAAATAATGTGTTAGTAGTAAGCCATTAATAGTATAAATAAAGCAGGTCTTAACATAAATACCTAATAAATTAAACAATTGTTAAAATAATATTAATATCTTATATTAATAAAGAAGTAGAAAAATCAATCAATGAAATTGTATTAAATGTGACGATATTTAGATATCGTCAAATCGATGATGTTTTTATTAACAATGAAATAATGAATAATAAAGTATCTAAAAAAGCGGCAAATGACGAATTAATCATACTTACGAGTATAACAATATGTCATGCGTACAAATTAATTAGGTAACATTAAAAACGGCTGTGATTAATTGATGATTGAGATATCACAATCTACAGTTTGGCAAGTTTGGAGTGCAGACAATTACTAAGCCACACCTCGATTTATGAATGAAATTATTAAAACATTAAATATTCTTAGAAAAGATAATATACATATATAATTATTTTAAAGACGGAATAATAATTTTTATACTATTTAATTGCACTAAAATTGAAATAAATTAAAATTTGTGGTCACAGGATTTTTTATGCGTAAGACACTACCAGTTAACTATAATAACTAATTACAAATAAAGCAGCTTACCTTTAAGGATTTGTACGGATGACAGGTGCAGAAAATCCTAAGTTATTAATAAAAAAGGACGTTAGTTAAGTTTTGGAAAGAAATAAAAAGAACAGTACATTTCAACAAACTCATATGGCACGGTGGCTTGTTAATGAAATACGACCTATAAGCGTCACATCATCATCATCAACTATCCATATGAGATGCCTGGCCTTAGGCCTGCCCATATTTTTATTACTTGTTTTATTTTTTGCAAAATTTCTAAACACTAAATGCGATCACAGCAACTCCTTTTAGGGGGTCCAGACAGACAGCGGAGTCATCCATGCCCGGATGTTTAACGGGCCTGGGTTGGGGATGGGATAATCTCCCGTTTTCCCCGGCAGGATCTCGGCGGCTAACTACCCGCCGGTGATTCAACGCACCTTTGGTGCTGGGCGATGTTCCTACTACAACACCGCCCGTGTGACTCACGAATCAAGTCTCCTAGATTTGTCTACTTTAGTTCTTCTCCAAGAGCGCCTCCCTAGGTAGTGGCCTCCCCTCCGGGGCCGTGCGAAAGTAGGAGCGATATCCTGAAGATGCTTGTAGGATCCGTTGTCAGTCCGGTAAAAGATACGTTTGTTTAGCTAGGCCGACAACAAATGCATCGATAGTAGGCATCTCTAGATCTCTTTTTAGGGGGTCAGATAAGTAAGTGCCACTGTAAAATTGTTTGTTTTTGGGTTGGATTTTGACTATGCCATCGCAAGTATAACCATAGAACGTTGATATTCGTTAGAGAACGAAAGTTATTGACATAGTTTTTAAAATTAGCAAGCTGAAGTGGCAATGGGCCGGACACATCAGCCACAGAACCGACGGTGGGGCAAACGGGTTATAGAGTGGAGACCACGTACGGGAAGACGCAGCATAGAATGACGCTCCGGATAGATTGGACGGATGACCTGTAGAAGGTCGCTGTTGGGGGTTGGATAAGGGTCGCAAGAGATCGCTGACGATAAAGCATCAACACCACATATTCTCATGTTTTACAGATATATATTATACGAGATTATTGTTATACAGAAGTCAATGCACTGTAATTTTACTTTTACTTAAGTGAAAACATCCACCAATAAGCAATTTGCATCATAATTGCGTTGCACATGCAAATGTGGTAAACGAGCTGACAAACAAGATTCAGTTTAATTGGAAAAATATGTGAGCAACATTGCACGTCATGATGTTTTTATTATGGAAAATGCAACTGACGAATTGTGTTCGATTGGCGTGTGATCAGCAAAAAATTATACGACTATTTTCTGTATAAAAAATAACTAAACTGATGACATGAATAAGTTTTACTATTGGCCTAATTTAATGAGGATGGCAGTAACAATACGCATACTAATGATTATGAAGATGAACCTGAAGAGCAGTTGTTTTAGACTGGCATGTCATCCTCCAAAATGGACGAACGACACAAAACAGTTTGTTGTTGGTTTAGTTGGATGAGGGTAGCAAAAGATGGTATGTAATTTATTGGTTTGCAAAACACAGTAAAACGTAAACGTAAAGAAAGGCTGATTATCTTCTGACATGTATAACGTATAAGGCACGCCATTGGCTAAAATAACCAATCACGTCAAAGGCACGAGAATCGAAGCTCACGGGGGTAATTGCCGATCTGAAGAAATAAAATCGAGTTGTAAAATTGAGTCTGAAGAAATAAAAACAGTTTTATGATTTTGACATTTTGACAGATATTTCGATAAATGTCGAATGCGACATTCATCTCTATAGCCAGTCAATTGATCCCCAAGGCCTAAATAAGGATATTACTTGAATAAGGATTATTGACCGCCTCCGTGGTCTAGTGGTAACAAACGTTGCCGTGAACTCGGGAGGTCGTGGGTTCGATTCCCACCGAGGGCAAGTTGTACATTGTATAATTTGTCTCGGTCTGGGTGTTTATATGTATAATATGTATATATTTACAAAAAAAAAAGTATAATATGTAGTTTATCAACCATCTAGTTTCCGTAACACAAGCCTCGTAGCTTACCACGGAAAATAGATGGCGCTGTGTGCCTGTCTGGAAATATTTATTTATTTATATTTGTATTTATTTATTTATTAGGTAAGTGCATGACATTTATTTATTTATAATAGGGTAGCCAACAGTGCTAACATCACAAACTTGTTTGTACTTACCACTAAATCAGAAGTTAGATAGACCTATTTATTTATTTCTCATTTATTTTATAATATGCACCTATTATAGGCGACCACCATATTACCACAGTAGAATTTACGGCCCATAAAATATATTTGAAATAGTTTCAGCTTTAGTTTTAGTTTTTCGAACAATACTTATTGTATTTTTTATAATATTGTTATTTTATTTATATATATATATATATATTCTATAATAAAAAAAAATGAAAATAACTATTCTAACTTACTTCAAGTAATAGAGTAAAATAAATAAAATTGACTTATAAATTGTGGGCAAGATGTTTTAGCAGTTTATGTTTAAATACTCTTTGGAAGTCTCCGAAGATGTCAATATCTAAAAAAAAAAGTATATTGCAATTAGTCATTTGCTTGTTTTACATGTAACAAATGATGATAATGAGGATTGCGAAGACAAGATTTCAAATATAAAAAAAAAACAGCTCTTAGATTTATGAGCTCAAACCACTTTTTAAGATTAGATTCAAGTGAAAGTGGAAGAGACGTGATTTTTGCACGTATATGGTAGTGGAATAAAACGATAAAAAGAATACGTGTAGGCAATTTGTAAAGAGAAACCAAAATGTTTATATTATAAGCATGACTACAAAATAAATTTCAGAATGATAAAAATGCAAATGGGTGAAGGTGTAATCACACTTTTTTTTAAAGAAGCGAATTCAAATTAAGCCAACTTTACTACATGCCCATTTGGCAAACCAAATTCGAGCAATATTACAAACAATTTTAGTAAATTATTGTATTCCGACCAGAAATAAAACCTGGTAACTCCGAATCTAAATCCATGAACTTAACCGATAGACCACAAAGGCAGTTACATCAGCAAGGAAGAGGTGTATTGCAAAGACACACCAACGGGTGTATAGAGTGTTTATTGAACATACATATCTTCACGCCAGCTCCGTTGCAGGAGAGATTCATCAACCTTTTCATACATGCCCTTTTGTTTCGTAGGCTCTTTACTGCATCTTCAACCAGTGTTTTATTTATTTGTTCGTGAGTCTTGGTTTGCCAGGGCCTCTTTTACCCACAACTTTCGCATTGTATATCTGGATCGTCAATCTTTCTTCACGCGAACAATCGGATCATGCCTTTTCTTATCTTTATTCTTATATGCTTTCTTTTTTCCATATTGCAACGTTACGTATGAGGTCCACCAAAGTGACGCCGCATATCCGACCTAGTGATCTTATTTCTACTGCGCTACTATCATGCGTATTCTGGCATATCCACGTCTAAAGTCAAAATATATCTATTCACGTAAACCTATTACAGACATTTGTGATACGTCATAATTTAAATTATTCTACTCCTGTTAGTGGAAGACTAAGCAGCGAAGTAGTCCAAGGAGTAAGCTGTTAGCAGAAGGCTAACAGCAATATTTTATTCAGATTACCTATGAAAGCCATTTGTAAAGTTATTATTTGAAATAATGCAAAGCATTTTACCCAAGCTGCTTTTTAGCAGAAGGCTTAGCAGACAAAATTAAAATATTAGCAGAAGATTAATTGATTTGAAATGCATTAAACTGCATTGGTAAAAAATCTGCGCTATGTCATCCGATATAGGCGAAAATAACTTCAAAGCTTTTGGGAAACAGTTTGGCCTAAATTTTTGATTCCGTGTTACTCGGAACTGGAATCAAAATATTGAGTACATAAACACAAGTACAATAGGTCGCTATCAATGCTTTAATTACTACAGTAAGAATAGAACTACGTGATGTAACTGAAAACAAAATCCAGCTTACTTCTGTTATGAATTCAATATTTTATGCAAAATAAATATTAAAGGTAAATAACCCAGGAAATATAGGACAAACTACTGATTTAGAGTAACAATGGTGTAATACTAATAGATTTTTTACAGGAGAAGCAATCAAAGTTTCCGATGACATTATGGCTCATTGAAGAGGCTATTTAGTTATTACTTTAAAAGTAAGGTCAATCAATTCAATTATGTCGATGTTCCACCAGCCCGGCTACCATGGGCTTTTTTAAATATTGCCTTGACGGGCTCTCAAATCTAGTTTTTAACGCAAAAACCTGTTACCCTGTACAAGATTATTATCTTGCGGCGATATTAGATTTCTGGCTAAAGACGGGTAAAAAGTTTTATATATGATTGATTTTAACTTAGTTGTTTTAACAATAATAATAGAATTGTAATGCGGGGTAGCCAGTAATATGAGCCGGAGCGGCGATGGGATCCGCAACCCATCACGCATGGCCCGAAAAGCGCGGATCGAGGACAGCTGAGTGCCGACTTGGCACCTGGAATGTCCGTGGAGGGATAAAAGATAAGATGAATGAACTTCTAGATATGATGGATGAAATGAAGTTGGATGCGATTGGCGTGACCGAGACCAAGCGGAGGGGTAGTGAGATGCAGGACTTGCCGGGGGGAGGGATCGCGCTCTGGTCGGGAGTGGGAGTCAACGATCGCGGTAGTCAGGGGGTGGGCATTTTACTATCTAGCCGCTTGGCCGACAGCATGTACGAGTACTGCCTGGAAAGCCCAAGAATACTCTGGGTTCGTCTAAAAACTGGTCTTAAAAAAATATTTATAGCCGTGGTTTACGCCCCAGTAAGCTCAGCCCCACAGCAGGAACTGGAGAATTTTTGGAACCAGGTCAGGACAGTTCTAGATTTGGCAGTTGGGAACGAAAATATAATATTATGTGGCGACTTGAATGGATGGGTGGGGACACGTCGTGCAGATTACGAAACGGTCCTAGGTGATTTTGGAGATAGGACAGTAAATGATGCAGGTAAGCTTATTCTTGACGTGTGTTTAGAAAAGAATATTTTTGTGTCCAACACAATGTTTGCTCACAAAGATATTCACATGTATACAAGAACGATGAATAGTGAAAAGAGTATGATTGATTTAATAATAGTTGATGAAAGACTGCGAACACAGACTCTGGATACCAGGGCGTATCGTGGGCCAGAATTGGGAACAGACCACTACCTAGTAATCACTAGGATTAGTGGTCTGTTCACAAAATGGCGCCACCGGCGATCAGGTGGCAATCTGTCAGCAGTAGAGAGAATAAAGAGTGAAAAGTTACAAGATGATAGTGTGAAAGAGGAGTATATGAAACGCGTCAAAGATAAACTTATCAACTTGAAAGATGTGAGCAAAGATGTAGAAGAGTGCTGGAAGTACCTAAAAAAGGGTATGGTAGAATCGGCAAAAGAAGTATGTGGAGTAGCAAAAAAGCGAGCAACTAAAGGTGACGCGTGGTGGGATGAAGAGGTTAAAGAATCGGTTGAAAGAAAGAAGAAAGCTTGGATAGATTACGTTGCTTCGCTAAATATGAATGAAAGTATGAAAAGAGAAAAAAAGAAGATATACCATCGCTGCAAGAATGAGACAAAATCTTTGATTAAGGAGAAGCGTGAAAGATGTAAAGAAATAGGTGAAAACAGGATGACGAGCAACTTTAAGGAGAACTCCAAACTTTTCTGGAGGGAAGTTAGGAAGGCCAGGGGTGGCTTGACATCTTGTCGAATGAATAGAGTTAGATCAAAGAGCGGTAACATTCTTGCAAACACGAATGAGGTGTTGGAGCGATGGAGTGAATATTTTAGTGAGATGTATGCTAGTACGATTCCTAACGACGTTACGACGGGTACTTTACCTCCAGAGCTACCCTCAAATACAACGTCTACATCTAAAGAGGAAATAAGTGTGCAAGAATTGCAATCGGCAATTAGAAGCCTGAAATGTGGCAAAGCAGCGGGAAAAGATCGAGTGCTCGCCGAAATATATATAATAATAATAATAATAAAAACGTTTATTGACTTAAAAACCTAGATACATCAATCAGTAAATACGGGGATCCCTGTACTATGACCCAGAAGGTCTGTGATACAGGGAGCCCCACTCTTGCTTACAAACGTATTCGTGATCAACATGCATAATCAATAAATTTGAAAACAGTTTAGACAAGTATAATAAAAATAAAAATAACACGATATAAAATCAAAAAACTACAGTATTTATAAAACTCATTGCATAAATCAAGTATGAAAAAATACGGAGAAAATGATCAAATACGGAGGTATACCGGTCTGGAACGCTTTCCACCTACTATGCAACCTTTGCTGGCAGGAGGGAAGAGTACCGGAGGACTGGCAGCAATCAGTCATCGTTCCTTTGTACAAAGGTAAAGGATCTAGATTGGACTGTGCCAACTACCGAGCGATTAGTTTGATCAGTTTGGCGAGCAAGATGTATGGCAAGATTCTCACGAAACGCCTGCAAAAGAAGACAGAAGGTCTTTTATGGGAGGCACAAGGAGGCTTTAGACCTGGAAGAGGATGCACTGACCAAGTCTTCTCGCTCCGCAATATCACAGATAAGTTTTTGGCCTTAAACCAGAAAGTTTTCTGTGCTTTTGTGGATTTGGAGAAGGATTTTGATAGAGTTGTAAGAAAGAAGCTTTGGGACATATTGCCGGAGTATGAAGTGGATGACAAACTGCTACAGGCTATACAGTCCCTGTACAAGGGCTGTAAAGCTTGTGTGCGGGTGGAGGGAGGTATGTCGCCTTGCTTTGAATCCCAAATGGGCGTCAAACAAGGCTGCGTGCTGTCCGCCAGATTATTCACTTTATATCTCGACAAATGCCTAAAAAGAGTAAGGGAGAGTGACTGTGGGATAAAAATGGGTGATCTTGTGGTGAACTGCCTGCTTTATGCAGATGATGCTGTTCTTATGGCATCGTCCGAACAACAATTGCAATCACTAGTCACAGAAATGAAAGAGGGATGTGCAGAAAAAGGACTCCGTTTAAATGCGAGAAAAACCAAGGTACTAGTGTTTGAAAGAAGAAGGATGACAACCTTGACGATAAAGATTGATGATGAAACGCTAGAACAGGTAAATGAAATTATATATCTGGGCAGTGTTTTCACTGCGGATGGGAAGTATGATAGGGATGTTGAAAGAAGAGTGAACGCGGGAAATAGTGTTAATAGGGCCCTGGGGTCACTGATCGCCAGTCGAAATGTCAGTGATAAAGCTCGACTCGCCATACACAATGCCATGCTAATACCAACACTTATGTATGGAAGCGAGACGTGGATATGTCAGAATACGCATGAGAGTAGAGTTAATGCAGTAGAAATGAGGTCTTTACGTCGGATATGCGGCGTAACTTTGATGGACCGTATACGTAATAACGAAATACGCAAAAGGGTAGGTATAAAAGAAAGCATAGGTACAAAAATAAAGAAAGGCATGCTCCGATGGTTCGGGCATGTCGAAAGGATGAGCGAAGAGAGATTGACGAACCAGATATATAATGCGAAAGTTGTGGGTAAAAGAGGCCCTGGCAGACCAAGACTTGCCTATCATGATCAAATAACTAAAACATTAGCTGAAGGTGAATTAAAAAGCCATCGAAACAAGAGGGCATGTATGAAGAGGTTGATGAATGTCGAAGAAGCGAAAGAGGTATGTCGTGATCGTGACAAGTGGCGCTCAATTGTCTCTGCCTACCCCGCAAGGGATTTGGCGTGAAGATATGTATGTATGTATGTATTTTAACTATTATTATTATTCTTATTTCGTACTCTGCACCTATTATAATAATTTCTCACTCTCCCAAAGGTTAGCTGATAGAGAATACCATACGGTATTATGCTCGCCTATGTACATTATTTTATATGTTGTGTGCAATAAAGAATTATATTATTATTAATAGTTTTATTTAGTGCCTGCCTAGTAGGAGTAAAATTAAAAAAGTCATTGACTATATAATAGATAAGAAAATTTAACTGAATACTATACAAATTGGCGTTGAATTGAAAATCAAACCGGATCGTTTCAATACTGTTTTTTAAATTGTTAGATAAATTCCATGTGATTCACATGGATTTTATTGGGCTCCAATGAATATTAGCATAAAAAACTTAAATAATTTAATACAAAATAGTCCAGCGCCATCTTTTTACACACACAACATCTTTTTATTACTTTTTAGGGCATTTTTTATTCCACCACCAGCCGAGCTCATGTAAAATATTCATTGACGGGCTGTCAAAAGTCTAAAGTTGCCATGTTCGCAAAACAAATAATTTGTGACAAATTTGCTGGGGATCGCTAACCCATGCTCGCATTTTGTCGCGTAAACCAGACACTTTAGATATTTAAACCTTGGTATAACGGTTTATATCACAGCCCATGCTAGGAGGGCAGATGTACGAGCATAGTCTCAACGCACATTCTGGCATGCTTAATTTACTTCAAATAAAAAATATAATTACGTCATTGTTGAGCCAAATGATCAAATACTCATATATACTTTTGTTTTAACAAATGACTATGATAATCAACTCGGTCGCAGATGGTAGATATGCTAGTACCAAAATAATAATTGACACTGTAAATTTATATTTAAAATCACTTTCTTTCTTTCTCGCGGCTTGTGTTTAAGTAGTGATTCAGGAAACGACTTTTCTAATGCAATGATGATTTTAAAAATACCAGGGTAAGTCGCTTAGAAGCTTTGTGTGCGGTGGGTCTACGAGATTATGCTATTAATGTCACACCAAGGCACACCTTAACACTAGTCGTTATTGCCCAATGTTTACTGTCGGCTTCAAGAGCTTTATGGCTTTAAGCTTAACTTACTAATGTTCACTTTATGTTAACAGTTCTACGAGTTTTTGTAATTTTCTGCTTTATATTTGTTTAAGTTTTTTTTAGAGCAATTAATAGCTTAAGAAATGTTACTTACTGTAATCTCGTCTTCATCAGTTATGTCGGGGACCTCGTAACAGTCCTTGCATTATTCTCTCCTCCCTGGTATTCCTATTAACATTATTTTATCCAAACCCAAGCCCTAAAGTTAGAGCCAAACGCGTGCGAATTATCAAAAAACTATAAACAGGTTGAAATTAACGAGTGAATGCATCAATCTGAGTGATCAGACGTTCTCCTGAATTTAGATCCGCGTGTCTTTTTCATACATTTTCGTTCCAATTTTTTGTTTTTATGGCCGTAAGAAATATGCAGGGCTAGGTGTTCTTTGTGGACTCAACATTAAACTTCTTGTTCGATATTGACGTTAATCTTTTGCTATATTTTGGTCACATTGCTAGAAGAGTTGCCGACAATCTGGAAAAGCTCTTAAAGGTAAAAGTAGATGGTAAAAAACAAGAGGAAGAAGCTCCAAATAATGGTCCAGTAAGATGATTTAAAACCTAAATATCCCAGTACACACTGGAAACGGCTGGTGGATGGATTGTGATGAAGTCATAGGTCACTGGTAGCCATGGGGTACTGACTAAGGAGGATATCGGGATTTCCTCATATTCAATGTTAGATTCTGGTTTGATTTTTAGAATATAAAAAAAACAAACAAGCTTGGTGTCAAAGGATTTGTTAAGTCAGCAAGTCAACCCTGACTTTGTCTTGTCATAGCCAATTAGGATGTTGGTAATAACGCCTATTATCACTACAGTGTTGACGGAATTTGTCACTTTTGTTTCTGTACCTTTAATATATTACGCTGGTTATGTCATAATTCTAACTTAGTAAATCTATTAACAGGTTACTGAAATCGGTTAAGCTGCTAGTCTTCTGATTTTACTACTTGGACCAAAGAGCAGTGATATTATACTTCCTACCCTGGGTTATCCTATTTAGATGAATGATTAAAGAACTAGATTCATTTTTACTGTTTATTTTCAACGATTTTTAGAAGACATTTTTACTCAATAAAACGTCAAAGCAGAGGCAAGCTGAAAAGGGCGCGGAGATAACGTCAGTTTAATAACGTTCGGAAACTATGGAAATAAAATTAAATAAACTATTTATTAGGCAGTTTAAATATATATTGTTTCAGAACACTTATTGTTTTGGCCAATCTTAATCAACTTGGTCGCTCTCAATACTATTCTTACTAAGTACTGTGCCTAAACCTAGTGCAGGACAATATCACTCCTTTTTGGTCCTTCGAGCCGGATATAAACGAGCGACCCATGGATACTCGGTAAAGAACTATGAAAATATTACACAATATTTATTTTAAAAAATATTTTGTTATACGAGTATGTTGTTTTGTATTTCAAACAAATGTTCCTTCATTATGTCAAAAAACTTTATGAGTATCAAATTTATTGAGGTCTCAGAACGTACTAGACTCAAATAGGGCCAGCTAAAGACAGATTAATTGATACAAAAAAAACAAACCACAAATAGAGATACAGAAAGTCTAAAGCTATTTCTAAATTAAATACAATTCATTCATCTCAATGTAAAGTAATCGATTTAGAGACGCATCCAATTTAAGACGACTCAAAGTAGCCGCGTAGTTTTTTTATTTTTTAATATCTACAAAATCCTTTCCACCAAAAAGATTTGGTTTCAAAGGGTCTAAAAAATCAATTCCATGCGTTCACGCATACCTTCCTCTGCTATTGTCGTTGGATTTATATTGGGTTTTATTATTAGAATGTGGTCTACGAAGGGGAAAATTCATAGATTTTAAATCCATGGATATGGCACTCTATACAACGATTTGGTTCAATATATTTTTAACTTGATTCTTATCGCCAATTTTGTAAAGAATAATAAAATATAAGAACAAAGTCTTAGACCTCCAATGTTGGAGATGGGAATTCCAGAACATATACCTGGAGAATTTGGCCACGTCTAGTCGGGGTTGGCGAGCGCCGATGTTAATTTTAATGACAATTTATTACCGATTCCAAAAGTTCGTATTAGTGGAAGCGAAACCGTGTTGTTGACAAATGTACGTAAGAAAAGTATTTATCGTTGGTACACGTCAGGCTTAGAACCGCCAACCTTTTTGGATTGGAAAGCGTTCTTACAACCGAACCACCAAAGCAATAAAAATACAACACACAGCCCTAATTTTTTATTATTGTTGGGGTATGAAGTTGTTGGTTAATAATATTAATAATAAATTGTTTATTATCAGGCAACAGATGGCCCATAGATAAATACCTTACAACTAAAATACATATACATATAAACATTAAAATGAAGAACCGACTGGGTCATAGGCCTCAAAAGTAATTATTTTAGGGTGACATAAAACAGGATTAAAAGTTTTTTTTATTTTTAAATTAAAAAATATCATTTCTAAAGAATCTTTAGATTTTACTAATGATCAATTAAACTTTTTAAACTTTCGCGCACACTCATAATAGATTTTTATAATTTTAACGGGTCTTTACGCGATTTACCTTAGAGATATATTTCTCCCGACGTTTCAGCCAAACCAATGATCCTTTACAATTGATTCCCTAAATTACATTATTTATTATTTTATTACGATTGTTATAAGAATAAAACATTGAACGAATTGCCATCAAATCAAGGTCAAATTATAGACATTTAATGGTAAAAACTGTGAGAAATTGTGCCAGGCCGCCTCCATATGCAGTCCATTGCTCCTCGCCGCAACCGCCTAAAGGTTAGTTTCCTCATACCGCATACTACGTGTAATTGCAAAAAGAGTAAATTTAGAGTCAAAGTTCGCGCGATCGTCGACCTTTCGCTACCTACTTGATTAGGCTCAGTATGAGTGGTGATATTTTTAGGACTACTTTTCTGCACCGTAACTTAAGATTTTATGCCTAAATATAAAATAAAAAAATACGTACGTTCTTTATTTTCATTCCAGATTATAATATAAAAAGATTTGATTTTTAATAAATTTCACGTGGTATGTAGATTTATGTATAAAATAATGTGGATGGATTAGTATTTAGTATAATGATATTATAATATATTCCATCCCCGAATCAAGTTTCGTATCCATTATATTGTCAATGACTTTTTAAATTTACTTTTAATTGGCAGGCAAATAAAAACAACAAAGAAGAAATAAAATAAAACTAATTACTTATCTATGGCCAAAAAACTTGTCGCCGGGAGATAATAATTGTGTGTAGGCAAGATTCAAGAAAGCCAATGCTATCTGGGATGGACTGAATAACCAGCGCGTAATGTAAATAAAGAATTTAACAATTGCTGAACAACTAGTTTTTCAAAATAATCAAACAACGAATCACAGTTCACACTAATATAATGAACGAAACGTGTCAACATTTATGAGGCCGATGGCATGGCGTCATAGTTTCTAATTAACATGGTCCATTAAATAGAGGGGCAGTTATAAAGGACCAAGGGGACAGCGCTATGAATAGACCCACCAAAAGAAATGACCGGCTAAATTCGTCGCTCGCGGAGCAGACAAGCGTATCAACTACAAAATTAAACAAAAAAATGTTTAGTTTCTCGTATATAATAAGGGTTAATACTGATCTCCACATAAGGACATTGGGCCATATGGTTACAGAAGACCTGAAGGACATGGACATTGGGAGGGAACTCAGAGAGTTGGCGGTGCGAGTGAACATGCTCACTCGCAGATTTGGATGATGTTCAGACGGTGTAAAAATCACGCTTTTTTCTACACCAGCAGTCTGTGGGTGAAATACTCTGGATGGGCCTACAACGCTCTGCGCGTCCAATACAATGATGCTGATGGGACTGCCTCGACGCAGTGCAAAAATCCGCAAAAAGACAGCGTCGATACTCCATAAAGTGACAACGGCATTCTGAAGATCGTCGGGTTTTGACAGCGCTTTTATTAAGCGATGGATTGAAGTTGTAACTGGGAACGTATAAATCTGTACAGCATTTGCGTTACCCAATGTTATTGGGGTCGTATGGGGGGCACGGCTGTGACTTATTTTTTCTTCACCTACTACTGTTTGTCACGTAAGCGACGAATACAACGTGAATGAATATCGGATGTGAAAACGGTAAATGGCATGAAATTGACAAATAAATCAATAACGGTGTTGGCAATAAAAGCGTTGAAGGCGATAATTTAGTTACTTCTGTTATTGTATTTCTATTAATGTGAATTTATCTTTAGAATAACAAACTTCAAAGGCGTTGTAAAATTAAATAAAGGTAACTTAAATTTGATTTATTATAATCATCAATGTAGTGAATTGGGGGATTACATTTTTATTCAATTTGATGAAAAAAGAACCAAGTGCAACAGCTAAAGAAATTCAATTCGGTGAAAGCTGACCCTTGTTCCTAATCAGATAGGTTAGTATTTAACTTTTTAAATATTTATATTAGGAATATAGAGGTAGATAGTATAGAGAACTACCCGAATTCTGGAATATTTTGGCCACATTGCTAGAAGAAGTGCCTTTAAAAAAACTTTTAAAGTAGAAGGTAAAAGAACAAGAGGAAGAAGCCACAAACGATGGTCCAGTCAGGTGACAAACATCCCAGTAAACCAAGCCATCCACTGCGTCGAGGACCGTAGTCACCGGAATCAGTGGATGGACTGCGACGGAGTCACGATCCCCAACAGTGGGGTACCGACTAAGGAGGAGAAGGAGTATATAATAGATAGTTGACTATCGTAAAAAAAAAAGTTTTTAAATTATAATATAAATAGCGAAATCATTAAAATTTAATTAAATAAATACATAATTTTATGACATATTGAAACATTACCTCAAAGCATTAGTCAGCGTGTCTGACGTCACTTAATAGTAAATATTGTAAAGACACAAGTAAATCTTAATTAAATTGTTTTTTCATATTTTAGCATAAAGTAAAAGATAAATAAATAAATTGGAACCTACAAAAAAAATTTTTTATAAAAGCAAATAGTTATGGTAGTGTCGTAAATAGTTTTGTTTATTTACTATTACGTGACGTCGTCCAGCAGCTATCAGAACGAAAATACAAATACGATATTTAAAAGTAGATTTTAAGCCGATTTAGACCCCATGAAATCTAAAGTATTTTCAGTATGTATTATGTGTAGTGTATTGTATGTGTGTTATATAATGTATGATATGTACTGTTGTTTATGTAGTTTATTGTATTATAATAATATTTGTAAGTATTAGTATGAATTTATATTTTATAATATTTATCATTTATTTATTTTTTGGCACTCTGTAAATATAAATAATTTAAACACTTATTGAAACATTATCAAGTAGCCTATTATTTGTTAATTTAGACTGTTATGCTGAATTTGGGTTAAAGTTCCTAATCATATATGAAATAATCTTCAATTCAATACAATCTTGGTAAAAGAGTAGAAAGATGAAATGTGTGATAAAGTGGAAAATGTACCTACATTACTACACATTACAAGAAATAAAATATTAATGTAAATAAACACCCACAGTCAAAAGCAGATGCATGAGAAGTTGATTCTACAACTGATTACAACGCGAGTAAAGATTTCATTTATAATGGAATGAAATAAGGTTGAAAATATGAATGGATGTATAGCTAAGTTATTTGTAACAAATGACCAGATATCATTAATTGACATTGGTCGTTCGGGAGACGCCGCTAATGCGCAGGCGCAGCTTTAAAGCGTTCAATGACCGACATCTTAAATGAAAGTAGTGTCTGTGTGGAAACAAATAATTTAAATAGGAATATTTATTATAGTGCGGAGACAGTTAAACCATGAAATTGTTAACTTTTATTGGGTTTAATAGAAACAATGTGGTTATTGATTCAATAACTTGAATATATGGAACGTGGAGTTTTTTTGGTTTGGTTTGATATAAGATGAATGAGGTGATAGGGAAGGCAAAGGGTCTAGCTTTTTCTTTCTTATGAGTTAATGAGGTTATCATAAAATTCTAGATGTTGCAGATTTTGATGCTTTTCTTGGAGTCACTTGCGGCGTTATAGCCAATAAGCCATAAGTTCAATATTTACATAAACCAACACTACTATTGACTAACAACATCCACAGTAAAACAATTTACAAAACAAAAAACTTGCACTTGACATGTCCGTGAAAAATGGCGCGAAGAACTCCTTTTGTTTTCTTGTTGTGTTATTTTATCCCGATGGATGATGAATGAGGTGATAGGGAAGGCAAAGGGTCTAGCCCATACAGCCAAGTCTGAAGTACTATATATTTCTTTCTTATGAGTTAATGAGGTTATCATAAAATTCCGGATATTGCAGACTTTGATGCTTTTCTCGGAGTCATTCGCGGCATTATAGCCAAACACGTCGGGTATTTCTTGCTCGCCAAGCCATCTGGGCAGCGTGGCGAGTGTAGGCCAAATTCTCCAGATATATGTTCTGGAAGGCCCATCTCCAGCAGTGGACGCTGTGTTCTAGGGGCTGTAATGATATGATATAATGATAATGACGTCGGGAGTGGATATGGGAGTGCACAGCGCGGGAAAACCGCAAAAAATAAACTGCTCAGACCTAAACCATAGAAACTACATTGAGAGCATTACCAAAACAGCGTCCAAAAAACTTGGGATACTAAACAAGGTGAAGCGGTGAAGGTGAAACGCCTGCACTAAGACTGATGCTGTATAAAGCACAGATAAGGTCATGCGTGGAATACTGTTGTCACCTCTGGGATGGCTCCGATAAATATCTTACAGATGCTCTCAATGTCCTGCAGAGGCGGGCAATTTGGATAGTAGACGACACCACAGTCTCTAAAACTCTCGAATCACTGCAGCTTCGCCGTGACGTTGCCTCTCTGAGCGTGTTCTACAAGCTATACCACGGCGAGTGTTCTGAGGAGCTCCATAACCTTATCCCTTCTTCTCTATTCCGCAACCGAACCACACGCACAGGCCAAAATATGCATCCACATACCTTACCCACTATCCCTACGCGTACTCATAAATTTGGATACTCTTACATCTGTCGCACGCTGAAGATGTGGCATGCTCTCCCAGCCACTGTGTTTCCCCACTCTTATAACCTGGAGTCCTTAAGGGAAGTGTGAAAAAGCATCTTGTTAGGCCGGCATAGTGGTAGAGACTGATGTCGGTCGTGGTGAACGGCGTCAGTTGCTGCCATTCTTGGACCACAAAAATAAACCACCAGGGAAGAGAACACAACAAGAGTTATAAGATTATAAGAACGCTTATCCTTATCCTAAAAAGGTGGGTTCAAGCCCCGGCATGTATCAATGAGAAAAACACTTTTCTTACGTACATTTGTCATATTGTGCCTCGGAGAGCACATTAAGCCGTCGGTCCCGGTTCCACTAAATTCTTATTGTAAATTGATACCAGATCCTCGCCAACCCGTCTGGCCAGGCAGCGTGTCGAGTGTAGGCCAAATTTTCCAGAAATTTATGGAAGGCCCATCTTCAACGGTTTAAGGCTAGGGGTTAAAGTTTGTAGGATGCAGTTAATTTTGTCACTGTCTATATTTAGGAGGATTTTGACACTATCCCCAAATATAGAAGTACAAAGAAATGTTAATGATTTATAAATACTTGCTGTCATAAATAATAAATAACATAATATTGAAAGTAAAATACTGTCATAAATCATTTAAGAAGAGACACAGAATATCATTTTCCAAGTCAAATTTAGACAGTTATAAATGAAAGTAAAAATAAAAATGAAAACAATATCCGGCGCACGCGCAGTTTGCATCGTCAGTGTAAAATTGGCGAGACTAAAACTAAACGCAGCAATTTAATTCAATACAACAGCAGCAAATATTAATTGAAAAATTAATAATAACAATAATAATATAAAAAAAAAAAGTATCATCACTGTTTCCCTTTCGGGCTGGTCAGAAACCACGCTTATAAAGAAGCGGATACACATCTAGCCAACTTTACTATAGGCCAATCATGACAAGTGGCAAGCTCGTCGATGTCTCCAGCGTACCAAACTCGAGAAATATCACAAATAAATTAAATGTTTTTATTTACATTAATACATATTTTTGTGTCCCGACCAGGAATCGTACCCGGTACCTCCGGGTCTAAATCCACGGACTTAACCGCTAGACCACGGAGGCATTTAAATAATAAAGTAAAATAATAATTATTTAATTTGATATATTATTATTATTGGACAAAATATACAAAGGCAAAGTTAAGCTATTAGAGTAAGTATCGGTCGATTGCAGGATGGATTATTAAAATAATCGATGATACATTATTTTGATATACGCCACGTGATTGGTAGGTAACTTGTCACTTTAGTTATATAACATGTAATGTTTGACAAACTTGTTTCATCGTTTGGAGGGACGTTAATCATGTCAAAAGATAATCAGCTTTTCCGCAACTGACCGTATAAGATTTAAGTGTACTTATAAAAAATCACTGCAATTTCTCATGAAGTATAACTATAAAAGTCTATCATCACGACTGTACCCATTCCGGGGTGTGCAGAAACCACGCTTTTAAGAAGCGGATTCACATTTAGCCAACTTTACTATAGGCCCATCAAGACAAGTGGCAAGCTCGTCGATGTTTTTAGCGTATCAAAAGACAAGAAATATCACAAATAAAATAAATAAATTATTGTAGAAATTCTCCAGAAATTTGTTATTAAAATCGGTTCAGTAATATAGGCTTTGAAAGCGAGACAAACATACATACATACACACCCATATATATACAGATGAAGCTTATTTCACATTTGAAATGAAATGAAATAATTTATTTGTCAGAAACATGGTAGGTACAGGGATGTAAATATTTATGTGTAATTATATCACATGCTTCGCTATTTCTAGCATACAAATATTTATTTAGTCACATGACTTTGTCGAGCTTAGTGTCTAGGTATTCTTTTGTCGAATAAAAAAAAAATTAACCAGCATTTGTTTGACTCTTAATTTGAACAGTTTTAGCGATAGCTCCCTTATAGTAACTGGAAGCTTATTAAATATCTTTGTTGCCATTGCATAACAATTTCGGCTATATTGAGTACTTTTATGCGCTGGAATAATTATTCTACTAAATAAATAAATATTTCCAGACAGGTCACACAGCGCCATCTAATTTCGGTGGTAAGCTACGAGGCTTGTGTTACGGATTTGTAAATATATACATATTATACATATACACACCAAGACCGAGACAAATTATACAATGTAGAACTTGCCCCCAGTGGGAATCGAACCCACGACCTCCCGAGTTCACGGCAACATTTGTTACCACTAGACCAAGGAGGCGGTCAAACACCTCAAAACGGCGGTACTAGGATAACGCGTTTTAAAATTGCAATTATCCCCAAGAGTTTTAAAAAGTTCCGGGTGTTTTTTTTACAAATAAACAGCATTCAATTATACATAGAAGAATAGTAGATTATTTATAATAATAGTATGGATATAACCCCATATCAAAATTATAAAACATTTTAAGACACACTCAGGCGTGCTTAATGCGAAGTTTATTGCAAAAACCGTGACAGATGTAACCCTGCCAAGTAGGATGACACTTGAGATTTTTTCACATCCGTTATTGTATACCCACCGGCATACATCACAACACAAGAATAAAGAAGCAGTGACAACGCACGTTGTAAATAAAATAAAATAACTACCTTGACAATATTTCCAGACAGGTCACACAGCGCCATCTAATTTCCGTGGTAAGCTACGAGGCTTGTGTTACGGAAACTAGATGGTTGATAAACTACATATTATACTTTTGTTTTTGTAAATATATACATATTATACATATAAACACCCAGACCGAAACAAATCATACAATGTACAACTTGCCCCCGTGGGAATCAAACCCACGACCTCCCGAGTTAACGGCAACGTTTGTTACCACTAGACCACGGAGGCGGTCAAATATATCCATGACAAGTGGCGAGTTCATCGATCTATCTAGCGTACCAATCGCGAGAAATATCACATTTTTTTTTTTTTACGTCCCGACCAGGAATCCAACCCTAAACGTCTAAATAATAAGTCTTAAATAAATAAATAAACTATCACCATGGCAAGCTTACAATATTAGTTCTCTCTAAAAGTAAAAATTGGCATTTGACATCATTGAAAATGGCACATACTTTCAATGAGAACAACAATAGGTGGTAGGCGGACTGATGGTTGTAATTTTCCCAGTGGACCGTTCCGAAGTATCCACCGTTCGTGCCGATAAACCCAGTAAAGTGTTTCCACACATTTCGGGATCAGGCTCGAATTGCACAGTCAAGCCGGCATAGTGTTAGGGACTGATGTCAGTCATGAGTGTCAGATTTCAGGTACTAACATTCATGGACCTCGCGCGCCACTTACCATCAGATAGGCGCAAGGTCAAATGCCGTGCTAGTATTAAAAAAAATGAAAAAAAAAGGCAAGACATGAATTGACTTTATCATCATCAGTATCATCACGACCGTTTCCCTTTCGTGGTGGTCAGAAACCAGGCTTATAAATAAGCGGATTCACATTTAGCCAACTTTACTATAGGCCAATCATGACAAGTGGTAAACTCGTCGATGTCTCCATCGTACCAAACTCGAGAAATATCACAAATTAAATATTAATTAATGTATTTATTTACATTAATAAATATTTTTGTGTCCCGACCAAGAATCGAACCCGGTACCTCCGAGTCTAAACTTTTGTAAATTGAATTTATAAATTACGTTTTATTTATTGTATGTGTATAAGTGTATCCATTTTAGTTTATTGTATAATATATATATATTTGCATGAGTGTATAACGGTATGCATTTTTGTTTTTTGTATGTGCCTAAATGTGAATCCGCTTGTAGTTTCTGACACGGTCAGTTGTATGGTCATACATATAAATAAATCGAATAAAAAAGGTCTCGCGATCGGCCATTAATGCACTAGAGTCTAACACATTTTTTTTATTTTTTGTTAGTTACATAACTATATATAATAATAATAGTGCAAATATGTCAAATGTATGAAATGACAGTATACTAAAAGCAATACTAAGAGAGTAACACATATATATTAGGGACATGGATTCAAACCAGAGGCCTAATTCTGGCGCGACAGATCTCGATAGGAAACTGACAGTTTTATTGGATCAAATCGAGCAGACATGCATGTCGAAGTCGCGAGAATCAGAGCCCTGAAGCGCAAAACCGTTGTTAAACAATTACCGTTTTAAAGGGTAGGACAATGTAATCTCAGGACAATTAGTTGGATAATTCAGTAGAGAAGCTATCCATATTGAGCTTTATTATGTCGGAGATGTTACTTAACAAAATGAACCGTTTACTAAATGCATGTATCCGGTTCATCTATTGCTTACGTAAATATAATCGTATCTCGGAGTATCGTGCTAGGTTGAGTGGCTGCCAATTCGCTGTCGCAGGAATCTTAGAGCCCTCTGTCTCTTTTACTCTGTTTTAAATGAGCCTGCGACACCGAAATACCTCAAGGACAAATTTGCTTGTCTCTCTTCCTTTCATGATAAATCTCTCCGATCTTCTCACAACTAACTTCTTTCTGTTCCATCTCATCATTTCGGATTTGTTTCGAATTCCTTTGCGGTTGTTGCTACAAATCTGTGGAACAATCTACCTATTACCATAAGGCAGGCATCTACCAGATCATCATTTAAAAAGCTGGTCTACTCACATTTTCTAAATAGCTTCAAACGAAATTTGTAAGTTGTATATGTATGTTTATTATTGTGTATGTATTAGTATTTAGTATATTTATAAGTAGATTATATATAAGTAAGTTTATTATCTAAGTATTTATATCTAATTGATGAGTCACTTATACTTTCCTTGCACCTACAGTTGTTCTAATTAGTCCCAAAGGTTTGGCTGTCAGAGAATGTCTACGGGCATTAAGTCCGCCTATTGTACGTGCAATAAAGTTTTTAATTAAATAAATATTACAATATATTAGTGAGTAGACAGTATGGTTGAGGGCGACAGAACATTTACAAAGAGATATGCTCGACTGACAATGCGAGACGGTGCTCCGTCTAATTCGCGACATTGACATTTAACAAAAAGATCAATGGATCAGGCGTCTACAGGCCTGAGTATTCAGAGTGCGCATATGTAGGAAGCATTATTTTTTTCACCATTCATCATTACAGCCCCTAGAACACAGTGTCCTAGACCTCCACTGTTGGGGATGGGCCTTAAAGAACATATAAAAAAAAAATCTGGAGAATTTGGCCTGCACTCGCCACGCTGGCCAGACTTGCTGCGTTGGCAAGGATTATTTTCTTAATAAAATATTTATTTAAACTTCTTTGGTAAGGTTAGTTGGTAGAAAATGCATTTACGGCATTAAGCTCGCCTATGTATGTACCTGCACTTGTTTTGGTTTTGTACAATAAAGAATTTATTATTATTATTATTCTACAATGTACAAAGGCGGACCAATTGCTATTGCTAGACTTGGCCAACCTTGGTCTTGGTCTTTTACACCTAATCTTGGTGTTGCACAAGAGTCTCTTACTCTTACTTAATAAATATATATATATATATATTTCCAATAGTATTAAGGAAATCTTGTCCGCAAACTACTGGTCTAATTTACATGAAATTTTAAATAGTTATTTATTTAGTTATTATCTGTGCCTCCGTGGTCTAGCGGTCAAGTCCGTGGATTTAGACTCAGAGGTATCGGGTTCGTTTCCTGATCGAGACACAATAATTTATTTAATTTCGAATTCGAATGATGACGAGCGAAAGTCTTCTCATGTGTGGCACCAAGATACGTAAAATAATCCTTCAAATCACTATCTATATTTTTTTTAAAAGTATTTTGTAAGAAAGCATAGGACAATAAATATAATGTATTCTGCGCTTTTACATGTCAAAAAAATTAATCAATATAACGAAAAGCTTATTTTCTGGGAAATAGCTTGTATTTGGAGCAGCACATTACAACCCAAATAAACATAATTATAATCTTAAAATTATAGCTGCTGTAAATAGGCATTGTCATATTATAAACTAAGACATACACAATTATAAAATAAATACACCAAGGATTATAGCTGCTGTAAAGAGGAATTGTCATAAACTACATATTATAAAACAAAGCCCTCTGCCGCGTCTGTCTGTCTGTTTGCGATAAACTCAAAATATACTACATCGATTTTCATTATGTTTTACCAATAGATATAGAGTGGTTCTCGAGGAATGTTTTAGTACATAATTTGTTGAGTTTTTGCATACATAAACATATTTGTTGGAAGTGTTGGAAAAAAATGAGCCGTCTGGGAACTTTCAACGAAAACGCTGCCTAAACCCTTTGAGATATAACAAAATAATGTATAATAATAATAATAAATTCTTTATTGTACAGAACCAAAAATAGTATGGGTACAAAGGCGAGCTTAATGCTATAAATGCATTTTCTACCAACTAACCTTTGTGAATGGGGAGCCATTATAAGCCATTCCATGTATGGTGGAATTGTGTATCTTATATAGGTCCGCGATGGCATATGTCTATCTCGTAAGGATAACATTGTAATACTTAAAAAAATCGGCAATTATAAAGCGCTCACTGGAAAGTTATTTAAACAAATACGGTATTAATTCTTAACATTTTAAGTACGTTAGTGGGCTAGAGAATTTCATGAAGATTGATTTTCTCTTTTACAGCATGCAAATTAAATAAATACCTTAGGATATATAGCAAAATCGCCGTTTACACAAGCAAAGCCGGGTAAAATATATTATTCAGCTAGTAAAATATATTATAAATTATTATTTATATAAACCTCTAGAATAAAGAATAAAGTATCTAAGATCAATAAACGTAGACAGACAGACAGACAGTGGGGTCGTCCAGGCCCTTGACCACATACGTGGACGAGGAGAGTCCGAATCCGTTATGGAAATCACCAAGCTGGGCTCGGAATGGCGAGACACAAATTTTAAGGCCTATCGCATTCTTGTACGGTCGGATAAAGCAAAATGCTGGCCGCAGGGCGTTGTGTTTCGTCGATACACAGGTTCATTTGGGCCTACGAAATGCACCACGGAAGATGCGACAAGGCCTACCGCAGCACCGAACCCTCGTGAACCACCTATGAGGACCCCGGCGCCGACCCCCACTGAAGCAGTCAGCCTTCGTCAGAAGGTGGTCGCCGTACCCAATGGGTACTACTTTGACCACAATAAGATGAAGATGCGGAAGCTGTAGTGCAGTGTATATTTATATTATATATATTTTAGTTTTTAGGGTATATATCTATGGGCCTTTTGTATATTCATTTTGTTGCCTGAAAATAAAGATTATTATTATTATTAGTGCTGGGCACCGTTACGTTGGTATAACAGCGCCCGTATGGCTCACGAGCCCAGGGGATCTGGGTTCGGCTACTTCAGTTCTCCTCCAGGACCACTCCTCTAGGAAGTGATCTCCTGTTGGGGGGCCGAGCGCAAGACGGAGCGATTTTCTGGAGATGCTTGAAGTGTCCGTTGTCGGCCCGATAGAACATACGTCTAGTCAGGCCAACGACAAACTCTTCAATAGTAGGCATCTCCAGATCTCGAATTACACACGAACCATAGCGCTCGGGAGACCACTCTCAGCGATATCTTCTACTGACTTTGGATCTTGTCCCTATTATCACTAAACGTAACGTTTGTAATGTAATACGTAGGTATACTTAATACTATATTCAAGTATTCTGCGAACCATTGAATCGATATGAGCAATTTCAAAGCACAACAGTTTTACGAGTGCTGTAACATTTATTGCTCTATTGGATATATCATAATATCTTTTAGTATCCGAGTTTGACAATATCAGGATTTTACGATCTATATAAGCTGGAACTTTGACAGCGCGAAGAAATAATGTGTCAATACTCAAATAGCTCAAAATCTCTACATAGGCTGTCTTCCATCGATTGTCTCTAGCTCATATTTAACCTCGTTGTGAGTGCCATTTTGCGGGACATGTCAAGTGCAAGTTTTTGTTTTGTAAATTAATTTACTGTGGATATTATTGGTCAAAAGTGGTGTTGTTTTGTTTAATAATGTGCTACAATGTGAATAATTATGGAAAACGATAAATTGGACTTTAAATATGGGGCACAAGTTGCAGTTAATTTTTTGCGGTTTACCCGCGCTGTCAACTCCCATAGTTTACCCGACGTGTTTGAGCTATGTTACCGCGAGTGACTTCAAGACAAGCATCAAATTCTGCAGCATCTGGAATTTGATGATGACCTCATTAACTCATAAAAAAGAAAGATATATTACGTCAGACTTGGCTGTATCGACCCTTTGCCTTTCCTATCACCTCATTCATCATGCATCGGGAGTAGAGAACTTAAAAAAAAAACCTCATTGCAATTTCATTTTTTTTTATACTTTATATAGTAATAAACAATTTCAACTATCTATTTTCTTCGCAACCTGCTGCACCCGCTTATTACAGTTCTCAGTCACAAAGGTTAGTTGGTAGAAAATGCATTTACCTGCACTTGTTTTGGTTTTGTGCAATAAATAATTTATTATTATTATTATTAAAGAAGAAACAACGGAAATTGTATGTCTGGTTCAAGGCAAAATAACTACAATTTACCAAAGCCGTGGGAACATTTAATACAAAGATATTCTAAGACCTATTTACACCTAGTTATGTTAAACTGATTTAACATGATGGAAGTTACCATATTCATGTTAATGGTGTACACACAGACGGGCATATTATGTAAAATTTGCATTCGTTGCTAGAAGGCATTCGAGCTCAAATATAGATAGATATCATACAAAAAAAATTGTTACTTTATTTTTTACGCCATCAAATGTCAACTAGCACAAATTCATTTCAAATTTCAAATATAACAGTTAAAAAAATGTATACTGAACAATGCATGCAGCTAATGTCAACCTTATGGCTAGTGTTTTTGAGATTATAATTGTGTTCATCTATAGTAGCGCCATCTATGATCGACTAGACAACTTCTAGAAAGTTCCGTGTATTTCAATTACATACTTAATATCCTGTGCCTGCCGAAATGCTCGAGTGTAATGTTCATAATTATCTTCACGTATTTCTTTACGAGGTAGGCAGAAGACAATTCATTAGTTTTTGTCACGGTCACGCCAAATACCTCTTTCCTTTCGTCGACTTTCATCAATTCATCATCATCATCAGCCTGTATCTCTCCAATGCTTGATGTAGGTCTCCCCCAAGGCTCGCCGCTTAACGCTATCTCTTGCCACCCTCATTCAACCCCCACCAGCGACCTTATTCATCCGTCCATCTGGCGGGAGGTTATCCCACTCTGCGGCATATGTGTCTGGCCCACTGCCACTTCAGTTTAATGAAGATTCCCCAAGTTGGTATTAGTGAAACCGACGGGTTAAGGGTTTCACGCTTTTGCATTACATTTTGAAGATATATCATATAATTGGTTTGGTAATATAGAGGCAAAACGTTAGCAATGTTTTTGCAATTTTTCTGTCTAAAATTAATATAAAAGTAATGTGAAATTGAATTTTATTTATTATTCAAATTAATTTACATTGTATAAAATAATTACTGTATATATTTGTGTGCCTGAAATAGCGGTAGGTAGGAAGAGGTAGGTATGAAAGAAAGCATAGGGACAAAAATAAGGAAAGGCATGTTCCGATGATTCGGGCATGTTGAAAGGATGAGCGAAGACAGATTGACGAACCAGATATATAATGCGAAAGTTGTGGGTAAAAGAGGCCCTGGCAGACCAAGACTTACCTATCACAATCAGATAAATAAAACAATAGCTAAAGTTGCATTTAAAGCCATCGAAACAAAAGGGCATGAAGAGGTTGATTAATGTTGAAGAAGCGAAAGAGGTATGTCGTAATTGTGACAAGTGGCGCTCAACTGTCTATGCCTACCCCGCAAGGGATTTGGCGTGATAATATGTATGTGTGTAAGAAATGGCGGAGTATGTGAGCATTTAAAAACTATGTATCTATTTACCATATTCCATACAAATAAATATTATTTCATTTCATGAAAGTATGACCAAAATGTCCGTAAATTTATTTTCGACTTTTTTTAAAATATTGGATTTGTGCAAAACCTTTTAACCCTCTTAAGGTGCTCGTCTCACTCGGGCACGGTGGTGTTGTAAATCTATGACAAATGTACATACAAAAAGTGTATTTATCATTAGTAAATGCCAGGGAGGATTTGACCATTGTAGAATTGTCAACTCTTTTTTTACTAACACCATTTTGCTATGTAGACGTCCGAGCAGATCATTCAAAGAGTTCATGGTCGCTAATAGTAATTTAGTTCAAAAGGATTCTAAATTGAATCTATTTTGAGATTGAAACGGAACATGCTTTTCTCTTACGTTTTTGCGTCTGGGTGGTTTGCACTGTCATGGACGTCTAAGTGGGTGCACATATAAATAATTCACACAGACACGCTTCACTTCGCAACAACTTCGAATTTGAACATATCAGTTGCGCTTCTGTTATTCGTGTAATGATTCTTCATTGTCTTTTGAAGTGTAAGTAAACGTGCCATATTCAAGAATCTGGTGTACAAATATTATCTTTAACTTAAACATTTTTTTTTTACTTCTATTGTATTGCCACTCTCTTCATTCTCACTTTCACAACGAGCGACGACGCTACGTCTACTTTTGTCCCGCTTCCTTCATCACATGAGTAGTTTTATTTTATATGTATTATTGTATATATCATATATACATATATATATATAATATATAACCTATTTACGTATTTGTATATGTAATAGTAAGTATTATTTTTATGTATTTGTTTTATAAATTGGTATTTTATTTATATCTATTATTGCACCTACTTACCATGAAAACTGTCCTAATGTCCTAAAGGTTTGGCTGTCAGAGAATGCCTAGCGGCATTAGGTCCGCCTTTGTACATAGTGCAATTAAGTTTTTAAATGAATAAAATAAATATTTATCGAAGTTTATTTTAAGATTAATAGAGGTACCTATATTATTATAGATTCGCGGACCCACTCACTTATACCTACAACTCACATAGAAGAATTTGGTAGGTATTTGTTTATGCTGTTGTTCAATAATAAAATTAATGTAGCTAAAATATCATATAAATAAAATAAAATCAGTCTTTATTTGTCACAAAAATAAGTGTTAATAAAAATTTTAAATAAATCAGGTTCCAACAACCTCTGTTATTATACCATAGCCGACATTTAAATTTTGTGGATCAGTAATATAAATAAAAGTTATAACTAAACAATATTAATTAAAAATAAAACTAATAAACTGCCTCCGTGGTCTAGCGGTTAAGTCCGTGGATTTAGACTCGGAGGTACCGGGTTCGATTCCTGGTCGGGACACAAAAATATTTATTAATGTAAATAAATACATTTAATTATTATTTAATTTATTTGTGATATTTCTCGAGTTTGGTACGCTGGAGACATCGACGAGCTTGCAACTTGTCATGATTGGCCTAAAGTAAAGTTGGCTAAATGTGAATACGCTTATTTATAAGCGTGGTTTCTGACCACCCCGAAAGGGAAACGGTCGTTATGATACTTTATATTATTTTTTTTAAATAAAAAACAAAGAAAATAAGAAAAAAATATATTTAAAAAACATAATCCTGCCCCAGCCTTCATCACAAGCAGCATGCTGCACACATTTTAGTGAAAGTGGGTAAAGTTGTAAGTATCGCGTTTCGAACGGTGGAAGATCATTCCATATTTTAGCAGCGGCATGCTTGAAGCAGCCCTGGGAGTCTACCAGGCTGTACATAGGAAGGTTAAACAAAAAAGATCTGTGTCTAAAGGAACGTTTGTACGACTTGTAGTCAAACTTGTTACGCAAATAGTTAGGACATTTCGTGTTTATCAGAGTGTAGATGAAATATGAGTATTTTAATATCCTGATATTTTCCATTATTAGGATTTTTATTTAACCAAATACAGCATGATGTGGTGGTCACTTCTATGGTAATTTTGTATTTGCTGTCGAAGTTTTAATTTCTAAACCATCGAATAAAATCCATAGAAATTGACACTAATCATCGTTACATCTTCTTTTACACACGAAGCAATAAATAAAATTAATGTAATTTAATAATAATAATAAATATTTCCAGACAGGTCACACAGCGCCATCTAATTTCCGTGGTAAGCTACGAGGCTTGTGTTACGGAAACTAGATGGTTGATAAACTACATATTATACTTTTTTTTTGTAAATATATACATATTATACATATAAACATCCAGACCGATATCCATAGGGATATGCGGATGGAAACACTGGACGAATTCGTGCGTCGTCTGGCGGCTGGCATGTTCGCGCGCGCGGAGGCGACAGATTTCCCACTTGTGAGAAACCTGGCCCCTCTGCACGCCCGTCCGCCGGACGCCAGACAATGCTACGCTCGTCACCTGCTACCAATCACGGAGTCGTAATCGCGGCCCCGCCGCCTGGCTCGTATACTTCAACCTGTAATGGTTACCCCATGCCCTGTCCGTAGTTACGGAAAGCGAACGCAACCTCTGTTAGAATACCTTGACACAGATTCCCCACTCCCCCCTGCGGGGGGTGTGAGAAGACTCTTCTACTACCCAGACCGAGACAAATTTTACAATGTACAACTTGCCCCCGGTGGGAATCCAACCCACGACCTCCCGAGTTCACGGCAACGTTTGTTACCACTAGACCACGGAGGCGGTCCTAGGATTTAGTCCAAGTAAGCATGATCCATTGTGCTTTTTTTAATATAAAGTATTAAAATCTATGCAAGACTGTTTATTATAACTAATAGTTTAAAATACAAAAGTAATTTTTATTATACAATATTAGAATCACTAATATACTTGTACACTTGTTGCGGCGCGTCCGACCTCTTTTGACAGACTCTAAACTCCTTTTTGACTTACAATATTGGAGGACTATTTTATTTGACAGATTGTTACAATACGACGACTGGCCGACGCACATATATCTCACAATAAATCGTCTTAATTTAATTTACCCTTTTATTTACACTGAAGACGACATCAAATTGACGACAAATCTATTATGTACCAGACGGACGATATATAAAAAAAAGAAGAAAGAAAATTAAATAAAACAACTTACATCAAAGAAATGTGGTCTTAATCTTCCGATGGTGTATTTGGCGATGTCAGTGGTGAGCTGTTGACATGCGCAGCCGAAGAGGAACACTCCGATGACTCTGTATGTCTCCCAAAGCCAAGCAGGGATCTCTCGTCCCAATATTGTACGGGAACGGCCACCCTTGTAGTCTCGAAGACGAATCCATTCGGTAAGGAATATCTGTTGAAAAAGGAAATCATACATTAATAAAATGTCTAAATGTCCTAAAGGTTTGGCTGTCAGAGAATGCCTAGCGGCATTAAGTCCGCCTTTGTACATAGTGCAATAAAGTTAAATAATAATAATAATAATCTGAAATTTAAAAAAAAACGTATCCCTTGGCTAAGCTGTAAATTGAGAACGAAGAGATTGAATGCTTTTGCATGCCTCTCGCTCCAACAGCACAAAATTTTAAAAGATTTTTTAACTTTTGAGACATCTCGAAATATTTCATTGGAATTTCTCCCGCACCAACTTCCAGTGCTTGAATGCGTTCCTGATTATTTCTTTTGTAAGATCAGAATATTTGTTCGACTTTATGTCATTTGGAATATTTAATTCCCACCAAACGGTAAGTTCAATAAGAATACCATTTTTCAAGTTCCGAGAAAACAGTAAGATGTCTGGCCTATAAACTGATACAGCTAGTTCATCTGGGATCCTATATTGATATTTAAATGTATCCATAATATATGATGTGACATTAAACAAAATGTAAATAATTGCATTCAAAGATATGAAAAGAATAAAAGAACTAGTTGCGTGTAATTGAGGAATTTTGCATTCAAGATTATCTGTGTCAAAGTCACTATTGAAATTGACCTTGTTGATGCCTGATATGGACGCACGGTCAACTAAGTTGTTGACATCGTAGTCCATAAGAACAAGCATCATTCAAAAGCTACCTAATTTACATAATAAAATAAACGTGTGAATCAGCGTACAATGTAATGTGAGAAAATTTAATGATATATTGTCATATCGCCTATCCACTTGAATGTTAACAAAGTATATCATATACTTTGAGTTGCCATACGCCTATATGTTATAGCAACGGCTATTTGTAAGCTGTTATTTTTTTCATATAAGAACGAGTATAACTTTAGATATTTCTTCAAGATGATTATTTTAATTCGTCCCCAAAGTTTGGCTGTCAATAAATGCTTTTGTAAATGCAATAAAATAAATAAAGGTGAAAGAAATACAAAGATAGAAGGTAAGCATTTGGGAGTGCGATTTCTAGTTTCAAATGTGCTAGATTAAGTTCAGATAATATTTTATCTACGAGTATATTATTATCTAATTACATAACCTGTCGTATAACCACAACTGCAGTCTCACCAACTATCTGGTATCTAGTATTGGTGTATACTGGAGTCTCCATATACCAGTCCATGTTTTTAAGCTTGGGAAGAAAACTGCTGATTTACGTTAAAAAGTCACGCTTAGGATCATCACCATTAACATGACACGCCAAATTGAAAATTGCGACGAATTTGGTTAACTGTTACTAAGCAGCCAGTTGAGTCAGACGATTATTATTAGATAGTGGGTATCAATGACACTCCATATGTAATGTCAGTGGGTAGTCTGTGTAAAAACTGTTGATATCCCGCAAAAATTCTCTTAACTTGCATTAGCTTTTTTGCTAAAACTAGAATTATATAATAGTTAATGCCATGACTTAAACGCATAGTAACTCTTAAATTTATTTATCATTACTCATTTTTATATAAAAAGTGATGTAAATGTCTAGACAATGTTTACGAAATTATCTTTGTTTTTAAAAGAATTGTCACTTATATTCAACGTGATATTTACACTAATATTAAAGGAATCTGTAAAATGTATGATGAATGGTTAAAGATTTGGTAATGTAGTATCTTTTGTAAGTATCATTGCAAATTAAATAGCTTTTAAGACATGTTTTAACAATACAAACAATTACATTGCAATAGCAATATAAGACTTATGAAAATAGGCGCGTTATTATTGTCGATTAGACACAATGATTTTAAAATTCAGTAGATGTAGCTAGAGGTAGCGAAAAGGATTCCGACAAAAAAGTAAAAACCTTAAACTTGCAGAATGTCAAAGTTATTGATGAAACAAAAGTTACCTGCCTTATTTTTTATATAAAAAAACTTAAAACCCTTATGACACTTTTAACAAAACCCTAAATGTTACTTGGGGAAGTCCGTACAAGCGCTGAAAACAGAGTTTATAATAAAATGTTGTACTAGATGCGTTATCTATGTTTGTAAGATCATTGATTAGACAAACATTAGCTATAACACCTCGTGCTAAGATCGTGATTAAAGAACATAAAACACACAACATTAAACATGGAAATGTTCATGAAAAAGTAAACACCTTGTAAAATAATGATAAAAGCGATAACGAGATCAAATTAGCTATTTCCACGAGAGATATTGATTCTAGACATACAATCCAGATAAAAACAGGAAACAATTTAAATTAAAAAGTAAAGAAAAGTGCTAATGAAACTACTTAGTCAAATAAAGATTTTGTAACATTGACTAATATTTATTTACAATAGTTTTAATAGTTTTAGGATATAGTTAGCACATTTAATAATAGTTAGTACATTGTACTCGTAAACAAGTATCTTGTAGGTCACTATTAATTAGTACAAATAGTTTCTCATCTGGTTTCGCGAATTAAAGTGCATGTTCTATCATACAAGTGAAGTAGTGCGCGACATCTTGACGCATTGTACGCTCTACAAGTTACGTGACGTTTTATTGAGTGGTTATCTGAAATAGATCATTAAAAAAATATTCAAGCAACGGCATTAACCAAATACTCGAAATGAAATGAAATGAAATGAAATATCGTTTATTTGCAATAAATACAGTACAGTGGTCACAAAACTTTAGTCAGGTCTACTCACATGTATTCTACCTGCAAGCAGGCGTGCAAATTTTTACTTACATACTAATATCATAATCACAACTACATTAAACAAAAAAATATATATTAATTAACCTGTTTTGCACTCAAGATACTCTTTTACACTATAAAATCTATGGTCCAGTAGCCATTTCGTCAGTTGTAATTTTAGTTTAGGGCCCTGCAATAATTTTATTTTGTCAGGAAGCTTATTATATATTATTATACACATATTAAATACATTTTTCATACTTGTGTCTTTATAGCAGGGGGGCTGGTATAATAAATTTAAAAACTTGGCTTTTTTTGTATAATTTTATATGTGCGTGGGTCGCTTGTCAAAATTTAACACAGAAGAATATTTTGGAAAATATTTTCTGAAATCTCATCTTTATCAGTGAAGATCTAGAAGTCTAGGGGCTGTAATGATGAGAAAAATTTTGCATTTGTTCATGTCATTGTTTATACGATATGTACATATATTCTTGTTTGCACTCGACAATCGCGTGGTAATTGCTCTCTAATATGCAAATCATCTAACTTAAGTTTTTATTCAACAAATTGTCTCTTCTATTGCCTACATTTATTATCTTCGTTCTTATTTGTTTGCAGTGTACTTAATTTTCTTCTCAGAAACTGTTCGCGATGTCTTTTCCAGTAACTCCATCACAAACAAGATTAATTCCATAAGATGATGACATGATAAAATCTGTGTGAAAATTAGCTAAAAATAGTAACTTTCCACTTGTAATCTTTATGGTAGTGATAAAAGTATTAGTGTAAATAATAGAAGTAACTTTAAATATAGATATAGGGATGTTGATATTGATACATACATCATATCTTTACGCCAGTTCCTTTGTGGGGTAGGCTAAGACACTTCAGCGCTATTTGTCACCTCTTTCGCTTTGTCGACTTTTATCAAACTGTTCATATATGCTTCTTTGTATTTTGGACTTCTTAATGCACCTTTAGCTAGTGATTTATTTATTTAATCATGATAGGAGTCTTGGCCTGTTATGGCCTCTTTTATCCACAACTTTTGGTAAACGATAAGGTAGGTACGAGTAAATCATCGATGTCCAAATATCAAGTAATCAATACAAGCTTACGCTGTAAAATTGCCAGTCAATTTATTTAACATTCATTAGTAGCAATATCAAACCTAAATGCGCGTAATAAATGCAGCAATTTAAATTTACAAGAGTAAGCTGTTTTGTCGACTGAATATTCATTAATATTGTAATTAACTTTAGGAATCATAATAGGTTACTGTATAAAAAATAAAGAAGATGACAACTTTCTTAGCAAGCCATGACCGTGAAGATGCGCCAGATCTAACGTGTGTTAGAAAGTGAAGAGATGAACATTGTATCTGAAATGCTACCGACTGCGGTTGGGTTATTGCGTAACACACGATTACCATCCAATATTGTCAGGCACTATTACATGCATGTAATGCGCCATCAAAAATTTCTCACACCTCGAAGCTATTGATCCATGGGAATGATATGACTTACAAATCTCGCAAGATACAGAGTATCTAAAACTGATCATCGATGAGATATGTAATAGGCCAGCTGATTCTAATAGTTATAATTTTAGTCTACCAGTCCTAACAGATAACAAAGAAAAAAATTGCATAAAGCATGAGTGCATTGATGCAATAGTCATTGATAGTTTTTTTTCTGCTAATAATGCTTCACATACCACGCAACCATCAGACCAAAGGATCTATTGTATGACGAATGGCAAAGATAAGGCAAAAATGGGGCCGCTTTCCTGTAACCGATTTATTTTGAATTTATTCCGCTAATGCATGCCATTAATTCAATTAGTATTTAGTAATTAGCATGCCTCTCGCAGTTTCTGAGTTTACGCAAAATGCACGACAGACAGGAATAAACTGTAAACGATAAAAAAGAGAGATAAAGGAAAATAGAGAGAGAGAAAGAGAGAAACGTAATGTAGCAACAAAAAATGTTAAACTAGTGATAACACATTAATTGCATTCATGTATATAAATATAAAATACGTATATTATTATATTTATTTAGGTACGGAATAAGTTGTGGCGACTTATTCCGTTTCGGAAGTAATTGCATAGCTTGTTTTTAAATATTTTTAGAGATGGTGCGCTTGTTTGTAAAGGAAGCTTGTTCCACTGGTGAGCTGTAGATACTGTAAAGGAATCTGTATGAGGAGATAGATTATTTGTTTTTATTAGAATAATTCTATTATAAACGGTTTTCACTACGGATATTAATTCATTTCCACAGCACATTACAAAACATAAAGGTTAGTATATAATTGAGTTTATACATTGGCCAAATTAGGAAACATACTTTATTACTGATACTTAGGTGTCAAAGAAAAGGAGAAAAAACAAGAAATACAACCAAAATATATAGAAATTCAATTAAACAAAAAACAATAACACAAATAAAATTACAGATATCCAATATTGAATTAAATTAAAAAAAAAAAAAAAAAAACTAAAGATTAAATTAATAATGAAATTAAAAAGATTTCTAAATTAAATAATTAAATAATTCTTGGCTGCCTTAACTACAGGAAAGTGTACCCTAATAGTGAGTGAGATGTGATGTAGCCCTGTAGAATTGACAGCAGCACCGCGGACAGCATTAACAACCGGGATCTGCATCCGAAGTACAGATTAATACTAATACTTTTATATATATTTGTCTATTTTCTTTATTCAGGAGACATACAGATCCCATCCCAACCGTCTGCATGTTTCAATTATCATCATCATAATTTATTTATCTTATATGGCACCGATCCAGAGTACAGATCCCGATCGCCAACAAAGCCAATGCGGCGCTAACGATTCCACAGGGGCGTAGTGTAGGATGTGTGTGAGTGGTGTGGTGTTTATCAGCACAATATTAGTTACTTTATTGTTGTCTTTGCAGCTAAGTCACGAATTGCAGTGACTTTGGCTGTATTTTTTGAGGTGCAGAAAATATCCACATCTGCAAAGTTAGTATTATAGTTTTTTAGTATTCTATATATGACAGAATTTTCGCCGTGCCTCGTACGTGTAACCGGTGGACAAAGAAGAGGACGCCTTTGCCGCCTTTTAGGGGCCGTCAACTTTAAAGAGTTTGATACTAGATGTGTACAATCGATTTTATTGTTAAGGATATAGATGTAACTAAAATCTTAAATGACAGGTCTAGTTTAGGAGTCAGTGTTTTAATGAATTTGTACTTTTATGAACCTTTTTTTTTAAATTGAATGTAGGTATGGATATTAAACGAATTTGGTCATTATAGTTATTATCTAGCCCCACTAATTAACAAATTTATCGTATAACATAAATGACAACTATCCTTACTAGAATATCATCAATGCAATTTTAGACGTTCGTTATTTCGTTTAGTTCCTTTTTGGTGTCTACAATGTTTTTATTAAAGAATGGGCCTTTAACTTGCTTGTCATTGCATTAATCATGTTTTTTCATAAACATAGCAGAAGCTTTTTACTTGTAAGATCGAAAACTATTCATCATAATCTGTAAGGATCATGATACCTTTAATGTAAAAAAAATCTGACAAGGGATGACAGATCGTTATAATAAATGCTGCAGATGAATAAATGCTACTTGCATTTAAAGTTCGAAGTAATATACAAACAATATAAAAGAATTACAATATAATAATTAACCTAAAAAATAAACTAAATCTAAATAACAAATTAAATATAATAAAAAAAAATATATATATACATACCTTATAATATAAAAATTTCCTCCAGGCCATTGTCCAGTGGCATGGTGCCCAAAACACTGGCAGCATTTCCTCGTTGAATTTCAAGACTAATCTTTTCAGCGAGGAAGCTGCCAGCCCGTGGGTCACCAGAGACGTCGACTAGTTTTTTAGATATTTCTTTAAATAAAGTTTTTGCCTCGAGGCCCCACGGTCCCATGGTTTCGACGGCAAAGGCCACAAATATATAATCATTGCAAATGTTTATATATTTGCGGCGCTTGACGTTTTGAGCTTGTTCTGCCGCCGCACCAGCTCTGACAGTAGTTCCTTGAAGATGGGAAGTTGCTAGCGTGTCTACACATGTGACGTCCCACACTAGTGATTTTCCCAAACTCCAAGGAACTAAGGTCATACCGTCAGGTCTCTTGCCATCATCTCTAAATAAGCCCGTGGGTTCTAAAGTGGCTGGAATAGAGATGGAGGCAAAAGATCTGCGGATCAAATTATTGATAGAGCTGTGGCGGTAGAAGCGGCCGGCACTTTTAAAACAAGATAGACCATGGCGCCCCAGGCAGTCGACGTCTTTGCCGCATGGACAATAGTGAGGTTCGCACACACTAAGCCCGAGTCTTAAACAAACGTAAAATTAAAGTAAAGCTAAAGAATATTGAAACACTTCAATATGCACTTAATTTTAAAATAAAAAACAAACAGTAATTTGAAATACTATAGTAAGCCATTACAATTTAAAAACTGTATATGGTAATCAAATTAACTGCTTTATTATAACTAATATTTGAGCACTATTTAGGCAAAATGTCTAGAAAATAACTGCTCCTGTTTCCATCATAGTTTGTGGAACCTACTCGCAAAATGGTGCATTTAAACAAAAGAAGCCACAACTAAATCGGCTTATCCGCTATAAATCTACAATGCCACAGAAAGACATACAACGACCTTGAACTTATAACACCCCTATTTCTTGGTCAAGTGTTTAATTTAACGCAAGTGACGTTAAAATGCTTGACAACGATGTTTTGTGTGAAAGTAAATTGTGTTAAAATTCTGTTCAATAAAACTCCCGAAATTGTTAGCTTAAATATTTCAGTGACGCGATTAGTTTACCCTCGACTATAATGTTACGGATTCCTTCTTGCCCTTCATCCTTATTTATAACCTTAATCATTCCTAATTTCGTTTTTGGTTTACCAAATCCGTTTATTTAAGAGATGATCATAATAAATTAGTCTCTACTTTAACCGTTAATGCTTTCCACAATACCCATACTAACATTATAAATGTGATAGAAGCTTTATCCATGTATGTATGTGTGTTTGTCGGTTAGTACATAATAAATTAATTTGGTACAGGCGCGGTGGTGGCTCAGTTTTAAGAACGCGTTCCTTAAATCCTACAAAGGTCGGTTCAAACCCACTGACATTGATCATGACATTTGTCATAGATTTACAACACCACCGTTCCCGTGCCTCGGAGAGCACGTTAAGCCGTCGGTCCCGGTTCCACTAATACCAACTTTTGGAATCGTTAATAAATTGTCATTAACAATTGACATCATATCTTCGCCAAGCCGTCTGGCTAGCGTGGCGAGTGTAGGCCAAATTCTCCAGATATATCTCTGGAAGGCCCATCTCCAGCAGTGGAGGTCTAGGACGCTGTGTTCTAGAGGCTGTATAATAATAATAATACATAATAAAGATTTACAACAAAAAACATAAACCTAATAATTTACAAGTATAGAAAGACTACCTATATACTCACTATTAGCTTGATGTGCTCATCATTTATTGCGTGTCTTATGCAGTAGTAGAAATTTAAAAAAAAAACGATATTAATATAAGTAAAAAACTCACCTTGATGAAAGACGCGTTACGTCTATAATGTAAACGGTTACCTAATTTCTTTAATAAGAATAATGAGGTTTTTTTAAACTATTAAATTAGATAAATTTAAATTTAGTTACTAGTTTATTTATTTATTTATTGGGATCACCAACAGTGCCAGCAACAATACATACATGAATTTTCACTTACAACTAAGACAAAAACTAGATGCTGCACCAGTTACAGGTAACCACCACATGCTATTACAGTATCCATTAATTGAGTAACCCGAATAAAACACATTACAATAACAACAATAATTGAGTAAATCTAAGTAAAAATTATAACACAATACAACATGATGCAACCACAATCAAAAACACAATTCCAAGGATCAAATTTGGTCCAACAGCAGTTCAGTTTACAGTCTCAACCAAGATCCGCTGGATAGATTACGCTTAAAAACATGCAGAGTTTGCAAATATGCCTAGACTAGCATTGTTATTTTTTCGTGAAAATCTGTTGTATTGACGACATGTACGGTTTAGTGATGAATGGTTACCCAAATTGGATTTAGATTGTCGTAGAACGAATAGATCATATTTGCCAACCCTTGGCAGCCTGGTCGGCACACGTTGTTGTAGTTATTTTGCTTCCTGTAAAGGTATCTTTGATGTTCGCAGTGTTACAATTTTAGTTGAACAATTATTGTATAACACTTCTGATTTTATTAAATATAACCTATGAAGAAGCAATTCATCATTAGGTCGTTGGCTGTTCGATGTAGGTTTGCGCGCTGCATCACATAAGTTACCCTATTTAGGGCGTACTGCCAGTCCTTTTACAAGTGCAGCCTTTGGGTGGATTACACTCGGAGAGCGTACAGCGACCTGCGCGTCCAGTATAATAATGCGTTTAGGATCCTGATGGGGCTGCCGAGGTTCTGCAGTGCCCCGGGTATGTTTGCTGATTCGAGGAATGACAGTGTTCAAACAATTATGCGCAAAAGATCTGCGTCTATGCTGTGCCGCATGAGAACCAGTACCAACAGGCTCCTAAACGTATTGGCAGATCGGTGGGACTCTCCGCTGCTGGAGCAACATACAGCTGCATACAGTCAAGTAGACAGCCTCCAGTAGCGGATAGTTTAAGATAAATTATTAGTTATACTAAATATAGATTAAGTATAATTGTTACTAACAATTTATGGATGTGAAGTCCGAAAAAAAAGTTTATTATTGTTATTATTGTCAATCCATAATATTTCACAGCTGATTTACTCTTTTCTGAATGACAGAAGCCATTCACTAACGATGTTGGTCTTCTTAAGTGCAAGTTGGTTTATACGCCTAATTGCAAAGTCCCTTTATCTACAAGAAGATCCACAAGGAAATAATAAAACTCGACTAAATCTACAATATCGGCATCAGGTGGTTTTTGTTAACCCGCATTTCGTTTATTTTTAACTTTAGTTGCGACACCAACACTTTCGGAATTACTTCCGAGTTATTTTTATACTGTGACTCGTTATCCAAATTGTTTTAGTGTGCTATTAAACTGTCATCTACAATAGTTTAATGTTGGCACGTCCCAAAAGTGTTTGGAGAGACGTCGAATTAGACCGAATCTGAGTGGATACTACTGGAAGAACTGATAAAAAGGACATAGTTTCACCATTTATGGTGAAGTTTAAGAGAGAATTACTTGTGTACCTTAATAGGAAGGTCATTTATATAACCACATTATTACAGCTTCTAGAAAACATAATCTAAAAATGAGCTTCTGCAAAATTGTATTCTTGCCAAGTAATTTGGATTTTGAATCAAATTGGGTTTATAGCCCGTGAAAAGAATAGTTCTTAAAGGGTTTTAAATAAAAAAGTCAATATAGTCAAGCAAGAACCCCGCGTCGTGCTTAATGAAATTAAAATAAAATATGGTCGTAACAATCGGAAATGTTGAGAATAACATCTAGGTCACTTTCACGCAGTGGCTGATTTATTTGACTTATTCAAAAACGATAATGATGATGGAAAGCATGCTACCAGATACATATTACGACATCTGTCACCATATTTACTTGATATAATGATTAATATGAAAATAATCAATCACTTATAAAATATGTCAAGTGGGTGAATTATTTCTATAATATCAGATATAGTAGATATATTTAATAGGTTGTAATTTATAAGCATCTATATCATCGATGATGATAGATTTTTTTTGTTTTTGACCATTTATTTCTACTTGTTTTATTTGTTGTTTTTTTTTTCATTTATTAACATATGTTTATAATTATTTTTATTTAGCTGTAAAGTTCATACAATTATAAATATGTGGTTGACGTGGTGGGTTTTTTTTTTTTTTTTTTTATACTAGCACGACATGTGACCTTGGGCCCACCTGATGGTAAGTGGCGCGCAAGGTCCATGAATGTTAGCAACTGAAGTCAGATACTCGTAACTGCCATCAGTCCCTAACACTATGCCGGCTTGACTAGATGCTTTTTCACACTTCGCTTGAAGGACTCCAAATTATAGGAAAGTGGAAACACAGAGGCTGGAAGAGCATTCCACATCTTTATCGTACGACAGATGTATGAGTCCCCGAATTTATATGTACGCGAAGGGATGGTGACTACGGTATGTGGGTGCATATTCTGACCTGTGCGTGTGGTTCGGTTGCGGAATGGAGAGGGAGGGATTAGGTTATAGAGTTCTTCGGAGCACTCACCATAGTATAGCCGGTAGAACACGCTCAGAGAAGCCACATCTCGGCGAAGCTGCAGGGATTCGAGAGTTCCAGATGTAGTGGCATCGTCCACAATTCGTACAGCTCGCCTCTGCAGGACATTGAGAGCATCTGTGAGGTACTTGGCGGAACCATCCCAAAGGTGAGAACAGTATTCTATACATGATCTGATCTGTGCTTTGTACAGCAACAGTCTAATTGAAGGCGGAAAAAACCGCTTCACCTTGTTCAGTATTCCGAGCTTTCTTGACGCTGTTTTGGTGATGCTCTCAATGTAGTTCCGGTGGCTAAGGTCTGAGCGTATTTCCACCCCGAGAATGTTGAAGCTGGGTTGTAGGTCCAGCGTGGTGCTCTGAAGAGTAGGGGGAGGAGAGAAGGGGGACTTCTTGGCCGTCAACGCGCATGCCTGGGTCTTGTTGGCATTGAACTGGACAAGATTTTGAACACCCCACAAATAGATTTTGTGGAGGGTGTCGTCCAGTTCTGCCGTCATGATGCGCCGTGACTCCTCTAGTTGGTTGCCCACCAAAGCTCGAGGACTCAGATACCGCCCGTGAGCCGTGCTGTCATCTGCATAACAATGAATGTTGCCCAGAGACAACATATCATTGATATGCAGAAGGAAGAGTGTTGGTGACAACACAGAGCCCTGCGGTACGCCGGCGTTCACTGACATGAGATCAGACGCATTCCCATCTACAAGGTATTGCATGATCTAATGTATCTTATTACTGTTACACGATAAAAACCTGTGCAATGCTGTTTGTTGACCCTAATAATCTTTTTTTTTCTCTCTTTACAATTAAGCACCGGTAAGCACGTATGCTTCCCAACTTGGCCCAGTCTATTATATTTATTATAAGTGTGAGGTGTGTGACAAATGAATTTCACAAAGTAACAAGAGATGAAACAATAATCCAAAATGTAAGTAAAACCTCTTAGAAGTATTTGTGACAAGTCATGATGTTGAGTGATTCTAAACATGCTAGTATAAGACTAACAGCAAAACGGTCCAAGTAGTAAGCTGATAAAATACTAAACATATTATCTGATATAAGTGACGTTTTAATATTTAATTTGAGAAATAAATCAGCAATCAAACAGACAGTGTTGATGAAGTTATCAGGTGACCAAAATAGGCACTACTAATTAATATTAAACTAATATGAAATGAAATGAAATAAAATGAAATATTTATTCGTGTAAAGAATTTGGGTAGACAAATTTGCAGTTGTGATTGCTATCGATCAGTACTACCAAACCCTACCTGCAAAGGTGTACACACATCAAGTTATTAAATATAATACAATATTACACCGTAGTTACATTTAGAATATCACATATTTACAGACAGAAGAATAAATACAAGTAACCAAAAACGTAATAAGCTATCAACCAATATGGGGCCCTTTCTAGGCTTTACTGTTGAGTGATAAGTTTGAATATCTGTATACTAAATCGAATAGCCATAAAAAAACATTGAGAACCAAAAAGATTATTATTCACAAAAATAAAGATACTGTAATAACTTAAATATGATATAAAAGACATGATAATAATGAAGATGCTACAAAAAATAAATAGTTTTTAGGATTTTATAATACCAATACAGTTTACGGATACCTACATTGTTACCAACAATCAACAATATTTTTGTATTAACTTAAATTAAGTGATTTTATTATTCTTAATCATGATACCGAAGTAGGATAGTAGAATCTAGCCAACTGAAATGTGCAATTATGAATTTTAGGGACCCGGCACGCTCGACAACAATCTCCAAGCAACGAAGAAAAGACGATGAGTCTTTTCACTAGGTACTCCGGAACTGGTAATTAATATATACTCTTTATGGTTAATTATTGATATGTAACATAATGTTACATCAGCTAAAAGAAAGTTTTTTTACGAGAATCGAATTAAATAGTTTATAGTTTATATAATTATTAACAGAACAGAGATGGCGTGATGCCAAACGGACACGACACGGTCAGCAATGGTCAAGGTTTATAAAACTGACGTGATTATTAAAACAAATGCAGAAACAAGGTGTTGGTTTAAGTTATTTTGTTTGGATTTTCTTGTTGTGATAATGAATCGATCATTATCAATTAATTTATTTATTTATATAGTACACACAGCAGTAGATATATTATTATACACATAACAAATTATAGTTATAAATTATCTAATATATGTACCAATTAGGTGTCACAGCATTCACCAATATAAAAAGAAGAAGAAATTTGAAACTTGTTACTATTAAAACAAAAAAAATAAATTTAATAAAATATAACATAAAAATATGACATCGAAAATAAAATTATACATATATTTTTAATAGAACTATAAAGGATACATAAAAATTACATAAATGTGGTACCTTAAAAACGAAAACAAAACACTTGTTAAATAAATTATAAGCTACTCATATATTAATTGACCTTTGGTTATTATGTGAAGTATTTTTAGTAATTATGAAGACGGAAGATACATTTCTTAATATTCCATGGATATACGGGGTATTTACAATTAGGAGCAGCCAACTTCAGCAAAGAAGCCGACAGACGCATTCAGCTAGGTTGGGCGGCATTCGGGAAACTCCGGCACATCCTCTCATCGTCTATACCACAATGTTTAAAGACTAAGGTCTTTAACCAGTGCGTCCTCCCGGTAATGTCGTACGGAGCAGAGACGTGGACACTAACAGTGGGTCTGGTCCATAAATTCAAGGTCGCTCAGCGAGCCATGGAGAGAGCTATGCTTGGTGTATCTCTGATGGATAGAATTCGAAACGTTGATATTCGTCAGAGAACGAAAGTTACTAACATAGCTTTTAAAATTAGCAAGCTGACGTGGCAATGGGCCGGACACATCTGCCGCAGAACCGACGATCGATGGGGCAAACGGGTTCTAGAGTGGAGACCACGTACGGGAAGACGCAGAGTGGGACGACCCCCCGCCAGATGGACAGATGACCTAAAGAAGGTCGCTGGTGGGGGTTGGATGAGGGTAGCGAAAGATCGCGTTAAGTGGCGAGCCTTAGGGGAGGCCTACATCCAGCAGTGGAGAGATACAGGCTGATGATGATGATGATGATGACGGGGTATGTACGGGAGCCTCGGTGTTAATTTTGTAAAAACTATCTTAAAAGAAATAAATACATTTTTGATTTGATTTTGATTCACCATGGGTCCATCGGGTGAGGGAAAGAGAAAGGAGAAGAATGGTGCCTCGGGCTTACGACTATATGTATATGGTTAGGCAGGTTTACAAAAAAAAACTCATTTTTATTGCGCAACAAGTATCTAACAATTATTGCCACAACAAAACCGTCCTTAACTTTTGGGAATATTGCTATGCCTTTGCTGCCGCGTGTAAAAGAACCAGCTTTAATCATCGATGTATATAGATAGGCCCTCACTGATATAAAAACGTTCCCGCAAAACTAATCGAAGTCATGTAGCTGCACCAACAGTCGCGTAGCTCGCTTTTATATATTAATATTTATATCGAGTGAAACTAATCTTTATAGCATGCATTTTGACAGAATTTCCGACAAATATCGCATGTGACATTCATTGCTTGAAAATTGGCCCCCAAAGTTGGTAGGGACACGTGGCAAGCGGCACGTTTTTAGAGTGCGTTTTGTATTGAATAGGCCTATCTATATGCATCAATGGCTTTAATAAATATTATATCGTTCGGTCGGGTTGGATCCATGTTACCTTTGTGTTATTAATTCGAGTAAAAATGGCTAAACGTAAATAAGCATGGTTTATAACTACAAGACAAGTATCTACAATGTAGAAGAAAATTAAGTGTCTACATATCCATTACGAAGCAATTAAAACAACTATAGTAATCTGCTAATTGCAAAGAAATGCAACAACGTAACAGATAGCAAAATAATTGCCTCAAATGACAGAAAGCGCGTTGACATTGAGGACAATTTCTATAGGAAATTACTAACAAGAAAGCATGACAATAACAGACAAATTGGCAATAAACTTTTGCGTTTTCACAAACGTTTAACCACAAAATTGTTGAAGCTATTGCGACAGAAGCAACAGGCAATCTGTTTGGTCGTAAACCAAGATAATAAGCCAGATAAAGCGAGAAATGAGAAAAATGGACATAAACTATTAGTTCTTCTTCTTCTTAGTCGCTACACTCTTGGCAGAATGGTCGTGGTCGCCATTGGAGTGCTAGTGGCACGCCTAACAAGCCGTCGCCACTCCTCTCGGACCCCGGCTTTCCTAGTGCACTCATTAACTTTTTATCAAAATCGTAAGTAAGGTTTAAATTGGGTAGTGTATGATCTACTAGTATTAAAATTATAATATCAATAATAGTATCATCACGACCGTAATCGCTTGCTAGATGGTCTAAAACCATGCTCATTTTAAGGAGCGTGTTCACATAGCCAACTATACTACGCCCATCATGACAAGTGGCAAGCTCGTCGATGTCTCTAGCGTATCAGACTCGATAAATGTCGAAAATAAATTAAATATTTTGTGTTCTCGACGAGGAATCGAATCTAGTATGTTCAAATCTATGGTATTAACAGCTGGACCACGGAGGCTTCTAATCCAGTGTCTAAAAAAAGCATTACGGTTTAGAAGATATTCGAAGCCCAACTATTTTTCGATTCCGGATAGTTCTAAGGTCATAAGCAAAAGACCGCGAGCAATAGCAAGAGTTGGAATGAGTTGTGTTTAATTTAAGTTTAATTACTCACACTTCAAACCTCAAATGAAAATGAGATTTTAAATCAATAAATTGTATATTTGGGTCTAACTTTCAACTAAAAAATGGTATAAAGTACGATGATGTTAACACATTATAAAGGTAAAGTTTAACTTCCTAGAAGCGAAGACAAACAATGACATCTTTCATAACGTAAATGATAAATGGGACACTTGCTTTTCTTCCTAGTATGTAAAGGTCTCGAAAGAAAACTATTTTACCTCGAGATTGTTTTAGTTGTAAAGAAAACTTTTGTCCAACTTACAAATAAAATACTGTAGAGCAAGGAAATAATTAACGTATAATAGGAAGGAATACAGTAAAGAAAAATATTCTTGTCGGAAGCAAACACAAACACGTGTTTGAAGGTAAAATACCTGCATAGATTAAAAATGTAAAAGAGCCGACCAAATATGATTATCAACTAGGTTATACAAACTATTTCAATTTGATGGCGTACATGGACATTATTTTATATATTTTAATGTTTTTTTCATATAGTTATTTAAAAGTAAATTACTTTAAAAAAATATTTTTATGTCGATTTTTTGAAACACTGTCCTACAATCCGAAAGTTGGTGGTTCAAACCAATCAATAAGAAACACTTTTCTTACGTGCCATTGTAATAGATTTATGTGTCTCTAAGACGTTAAGCTGTCGATCTTGGTTCCACTAACTCCATGTGTCTCGTATTGAGTAAAAATAAACTCATAAAAATTACCTGGAACGCCCAGTACTTTAGGTCTAGGACTCTGTGTTCTATAACTTGTTTGTTGTCGGTTTAGTTCGCTGGGTGGGGTTTGCTACGGAGTTTATTGATAGTTCCATAAATTCGAACACTGCAATTGTATTATCCATTATACCTGGCCTAGGTAGTTATACATATGTAGTACTAACGTATTTAAAAATATAAATGGTGCACTTGTCCTCAGTGGGAAATATTTTGGTGGCGGGTATAATTCTAATAACTCCTAATGTATCGTTTCTTAATTGTTCTCATACTGCCTGTCTCTGTTCTTTCTCTTCGAATAAATAAACTAACTGGCATTTTTATAACGTTTTAGAATCTGTCACAATAAGTTACAAGGAGTACGGTAAAATGGTAATAAAACATAAAACCCAAAAAGGTATGAAAAAGGTAAACAAAAAACTCTCAATGAAAATTCCAACATCGTAGTTAACGCTGAGGACTTATAAATCAATGATAAGAAAGATATCACCTTTACTAATGATACTGGTAGAGCGATAGTAAATCTTATAAGGAACTAAGGACTATAAACGGACGACAAGAAGGTCCATACACGTGGGAAAATCACAAGTGAATAGATAATGATCGTCTTAGATCGAGCTGTAATAGGAACATATTTTTATTTATTTATTAAAAACTTTATTGCACAAAGTACAAAGGCGGACTTAATGCCCGTAGACATTTTCTGACAGCCAAACCTTAGGGACAAATTAGAACATTTATAGGTGCAATGAAATAAATATTAATAGTAGGATAAATTCAACATAAATATATATACTTACATAATATACCTTAACATATACTGTAATATCAATATACTAAATACTAATACATACACAAAAATATACATAAATATATACATATACACTTATTAACATTGTTGGGAACTATTTAGAAAGTGTAGATAGACGAGTTTTTGAACGATGATCTGGTAGACGCTTGCCTTATGGTTACAGGGAGATTGTTCCATAAATTTGTGGCAACAACTGTAAAAGAATTTGAAACAAATCCAGAATGATGTAAGGGAACAGAAAGAAGTGAGTTGTGAGAAGAACGAAGGGATTTGTCGTGAAACGAAGAAAGATAGGCAAATTTATCCTTGAGGTATTTCGGTGTCGCAGGCTCGTTTAGAACAGAAAAAAGGAGACAGAGAACTCTTAGATTTCTGCGACAACGAATTGGCAGCCACTTCAACTAAGCACGATATTCAGAAATGTGATCGTATTTACGTAAACAGAAGATGAACCGGATACACGCGTTAAGTAACCGGTCCATTTTGTTGAGCAACATCTCTGACAGATCAATGCTGCAAACATCACCATAGTCGAGGAGAGGAAGGAGAAGGCTTTGAACTAGGGTTATTTTAGCTTTTAACGGCAGCAACATTTAATATATTAGTAGTAAAGATTTAATACTAACATATGACTTATTGAATAATAAAAATAATAAATTATTTAATTTAAAAAACTGAGATTTATAATAAAATATTGGTGCTTATAGATACAGAAGGTGCTTAAATATAAATGGAATACAAAAAGCTACAAAGCCTATCATAACTACCACACAACGCAGCACTGAGTAGATCGCTGCTGCTACACTGATATACAGCAACAGCAGTACATGCCAGTTCTAGCCAATACCTAAGCATTGCTATTAGGATCAACATGTCATGCATTAACATGAATACATCTAGAACTTTATACAAACTAGCAATCTCTGGTAACCTGGCACTATTAAAGAACAATTTTGATACACCTATTGCTAGGTTAACTAGCATCGGAGTCAAGCGAGCTGTGAGACCGTGGTTGGTAAAGATGACGTACGAGTACGAGGCAAGCGAATTTCTTCTTACTAATCAATGTACGCCATATTAGTTATTTATTTATATTAATATACTAATTACACCATACAATTTATTTATTTTATTCTATATAGGTACATATTGGTAAATAAGTTTTTTTTTTTCGTTTTATTGAACAAAATCGTGCAGTCCGATGAGAATTTTGATGTGTTCGCATCAACGGATGTGGAAAGTAAAAACATTGTCCTAAAGTACTTGGAGTCATATTAATTCACACATCTAGTCACTTGTGTTTTAATCTTGTTATGAAATATGTATTGTTTAGACGTATAATCTGTTATGTACATTTTCATGGAAATAAATAAATAAATAAGTATTATACATACATATCTTCACGCCAAATCCCTTGCGGTCACGACATATTCTTTCGCTTCTTCAACATTCATCAACCTTCTCATACATGCCCGTTTGTTTCAATGGCTTTTTAATCAGCTATTGTTTTATTTATTTGATCGCGATAGGTAAGTCTTGGTCTGCCAGGGCCTCTTTTATCCACGACTTTCGCATTATATATCTGGTTCGTCAATCTTTCTTCACTCATCCTTTCAACATGTCCGAACCATCGGAGCAAGCTTTTTCCTATTTTTATCACTATGCTTTCTTTAATACCATTTTATCCATTTGCGTATTTCGTCATTTCGTTGATACGTATTTATAGTCGAACCCAACAAAGAGCACAACGCCACAATCCCACCTTCGTGACACTGGCTCGCCTACAGCGGAGGTCGGGACGTCACCATTATCAGCCTCATTATTAATTTTAAGCAAAAAATTGTCAACCAAAGATGCTTTGTAAAAAACATAAATAAATATTATTCATTTTATTATTTTATTTTAATGCCTTAATTTACAGTCCGTTTAAAGTAACCTATCATTATGACCGTAATCCATTGCGGTCCTTTATACTAAGTCAGTATCCTAACTAAGTCTATTACAACAACAGTTTAGTATGTAGTTAGTAAGACTTATGTTATGTTAGTTTTAGTGGAAACTTTGTTGGTTCATGAGATAAATAATTATGTTACTACGTAACGTGTATAACTGTTTATTTCCCGAATAATAAATAAAACAAATAAATAAATGGTAAGCTTATCCAAATGTTTATTTTTAAATTTTCAGATATACCTGGTTATTAGATTCAAACTGGTATTGAAAACTCTTAAATAATCCAGTAAAAGATAAATAAGGTGGAAACAGTGATGAACTGACAACAAACATTGGTATCAAATTAAACAATAATAGAATAGTAGTAAAAAATGATAAAATCGACGTTAAAAAATCATAATGTAAACAATAAAAATAAAAAGTGGAACACAATATGTGTCAGCAAACAGTTGATCGATTCCAAAGCAAATATTGAGATAGACGCAAAGGTATTAGATATATTTTACGTATTACGGACATGTCACATCATACACTTGATAACTTAATTTAAAGTCAAAGTCAAAATATCTTTATTCACGTAAACCTATTACAGGCATTTATGAAACGTCATTAATTTAATTATTTTGAATGATTCTACTCCTGCTAGTAGAAGACTAAGCAGCAAAGTGGTCCAATAAGTAAGCTGTTAGCAGAAGACCAGCAGCTTAGCAAATTCCAGTGACCTGTTAATGTTTAATCTGACTGAGAAAGGAATCTGCAAGGAAAACTCAGCTATATCAGATTTACAAAATAAAACATATACAAAACTGCACCACAACGATCAATTAATAACCTTTTAAATTAAGTTATCAGTACCTATGAGAATACAATACCTGGTACAGCAGTAACCCACCAGGCAAGTCAGAATTAAGGTAGACTACATGCCTATGTGCAACCCGAAAGTCGACAAAACGTTATTAAAAGGTTATTAATTGACCACTTTGCTGCTTAGTCTTCTACTGGCAGGAGTAGAATCATTCAAAATAATTAAATTAATGACGTTTCATAAATGCCTGTAATAGGTTTACGTGAATAAATATATTTTGACTTTGACAATATTTGGTTAAAAATATAGTTCCAAAATCAGCAACATTTTATTTTGAATTTGGAAGATCCCACATAATTAAATCGACACTTTGTCTATAAGAAGTGATATTGACGATAACACGATTTTTTTTTATTTTTGGCGCATTATTTAGTAATCAGTCATTAAAATTGTTTCCACTTTGCCTTAGTTCACAAATTTATAATGTTTTAAATATTATGTTTTGGATATACTGTAAACTATAATTATATTATATCCTTACCGTTTAACTTTTATATTATATATATTTAAAAAAAAAACATAATTAATATAAAATAAAATTAATTTTGCTCCACCTAATCGCTGTCCTGTGACATGGTGCACAATAAAATGTGCTATAGCTTAATAAGGTCATAAACCTGGTTAACAAGATCAAAATTGCTAGAAAACTAATCGATACGGCACACTAATAAATAATCAAATCATTATATTGACCGCCTCCGTGGTCTAGTGGTAACAAACGTTGCCGTGAACTCGGGAGGTCGTGGGTTCGATTCCCACCGGGGGCAAGTTGTACATTGTATGATTTGTCTCGGTCTGGGTGTTTATATGTATAATATGTTTACAAAAAAAAAAGTATAATATGTAAATTATCAACCATCTAGTTTCCGTAACACAAGCCTCGTTGCTTAACACGGAAACTAGATGGCGCTGTGTGACCTGTCTGGAAATATTTATAAAAAATATATATTTATTTTATTGGGTAAACAATTAAATTGAGTAATGGATATGAATATATAACCTATCGTATATATACATTTTTCAAACATTTATTTATTCAACCTGTTTAGATTATTGTAAATGAAGTACTTGTCTATATTAACGATTTAGCCATGTTCTACTCTGATACATCTCACTAATCACCGGAGGCAGTATTAAGACAACTCTTATCCCGGACTGACTTTGCAAATCCACTTCGCTTGCTAATATACGAATACTGCTATATTCGTATATATAGTATAATTGTGCTCCTGGCTCTCATTTATTATTTATTTTAAGTAAATAATCATTTATTTTTACTGTTGCTAGCCACAGTTCAATTGCACTATTAATTTAAATCTAATTACTATATTTTACTCTTATTTCTGTTTTAATTGTATTGTCTAAATAATATAAAATCTCTTTGGTTTGTGTTCGACTATTGCTAATTTATATATGTTTAATATAATAAGCTGTGATTTAAAAAAAAAATATATATATATTTGTTGTCAAGTGGCTCATTATGATGTAGGCGGAGACATAGTTTGTTTTGTCGCCATTCAATAATCTTTTTATATATGCCCTTTTTTATAGAAGTATATTGACTGCACTGCTACAATTTATCTCAACCAAAATATTACGTATAGTGGCATGCTCATATATTTTTAATATAATTCTATGGTTCTACGTATCTACACACCTTTTCATCTTGTTAGGTCAATGACTCAACTTTTCGTCTATTTTACTATGATAATGCAATATAAGTAAGTAAAGTAAGTACACGTGTAAGTGTGAAAAAAATATGAATTTATCGAAAATAATGTGGTGTATAATAATAAGCACGCTGGCTTCGTCCATAAGGAAATATATCCCCCTACTCTTCAGAGCACCACGCTGGACCTACAACCCAGCTTTAACATTCTCGGGGTGGAAATACGCTCAGACCTTAGCCACCGGAACTACATTGAGAGCATCACCAGAACAGCGTCAAGAAAGCTCGGAATACTGAACAAAGTGAAGCGGTTTTTTCCGCCTTCAATTAGACTGTTGCTGTAGAAAGCACAGATCAGATCATGTATAGAATACTGTTCTCACCTTTGGGATGGTTCCGCCAAGTACCTCACAGATGCTCTCAATGTCCTACAGAGGCGAGCTGTTCGAATTGTGGACGATGCCACTACATCTGGAACTCTCGAATCCGTGCAGCTTCGCCGAGATGTGGCTTCTCTAAGCGTGTTCTACCAGCTATACTATGGTGAGTGCTCCGAAGAACTCTATAACCTAATCCCTCCCTCTCCATTCCGCAACCGAACCACACGCACAGGTCAGAATATGCACCCACATACCGTAGTCACCATCCCTTCGCGTACGTATAAATTTGGGGACTCATACATCTGTCGTACGATAAAGATGTGGAATGCTCTTCCAGCCTCTGTGTTTCCACTTTCCTATAACTTGGAGTCCTTCAAGCGAAGTGTGAAAAAGCATCTAGTCAAGCCGGCATAGTGTTAGGGACTGATGGCAGTTACGAGTATCTGACTTCAGTTGCTAATATTCATGGACCTTGCGCGCCACTTACCATCAGGTGGGCCCAAGGTCACATGTCGTGCTAGTAAAAAAAAAAAAAAAAAAATATTCTAATTTAATTTCACAAGGAAAAGAAAAGAAAAAAGTGACTGAACCATACAACAGAAATGATGTTAACAAAACTTACCGTAAATATAGGAACGCCAAGGCCAATAATGTACAGCATCAAATTGGTAACTGTTGACTCTTTGTAAGGGTGCTTCAGAGATTCATCATCGCAGAAAAAACCTCGCTCGTACGGCGTGCCCCATAAGTAGAAGACCAGGATAAGGAACCCAACTGTAACAATTAAAGACAACATTTATTAACTCAGTTTTTTATATTTAAATAAAATTACTAATGTGTATAAGTATGATCATGTCTCCCAATTTCGCTTTCAGTTAAAATGGCTCAATATCCGCTTTCGCCGGTCTGTCCATCTTCTCTCTTTACTTTATAACGTTCTCAATCACCCTAAAACACCTTCGTACCTTAAATCCCGCTTTGAATTTCTCTCTAATACGCACAACTGTGATCTTCGCTCTCTCACAACAATCAGCTAAAGATTCCTTCGCATTCCTCTAGCAGATATTAAGATTCCTTCACGGTTGCTGCCGCTCGTCAGTGGAACAAGCTACCTCTGGCTATAAGACGTGCACCGTCCGTCAACGTATTTAAAAACCTTCTAACCACATTATTTCTTGAGAAACAGAATGCATGTCTCTCGAATTAACGAAGTTGTTTGACATTTCATTTATATATATATCTATTTATGTATAGTGTATGTTTATGTATGTATGTGTATTGTTTTTTATATTGTGTACTGTATTTTTAAGTGCTATAAATGCGTAATTATGTTTATTTACTAATTTAAGCTATTTTAATATTTTTCTTCATCCTGCCCATCACCTTACATGATCCCCAAGGTTAGCTGGAGAAGAATGCCTTATGGCGTTATAGCTCGCCTATGTACTAGGTTTTTAAGTGCATTAAATAAATAAATGTGCGAGAAGAACGAATAAAGAAAAAAAAATCAAAATTCCAGTCGCCTGAGCATACTGTAACTGACATATCAAAAGTTTTGAAATAGGTGTAAAAGAGAACTTAACCCATCGTGACCAAATAAATAGAACACTAGCTGATGAATATCCTAAACTGATTGTCTTATATGGAGAACAAGTTAATAAAAAGAATATAGAAAAAAGAATACTAATTCAACATACAAAACATGATTATAATTAAGATAAAAGGGAGCTATAAAATTGGATTATTAAAAAGGATATAAACAAAAATAAAATCAATTAATCACACGATATCATTGGCTATAAAAAAAAGGACGCTGCAGGGGACTGTCTAATCTGACCGTAACTTGTTAAACTGGAATTTAAATTAGGGCATCAGACGCACCCAAACCCATTCGTATGCATTCGTAGCACCAAATTAACTATTGTTTCACGGCCCATTTCTTCAACAAACACCCATCACGGGTTTGGACAAAAAACACCAGGTACTGATGGAGTGGGTTATTGATCTTGCTTAAAATAACAAACAAACCAATTTTATGGCCTCACCATTATCATATTACAACGATTGTAAAATAACAAACCCAAGAAAGTGAAGTTGTTAGTTTTAACCTTAATTCTTAAGCTTGGAATAGAATAAATTAATTTAGTTTCTTTTTTGTACAACATTGTTAGACTAAATAATAATTATAATTAAATTTTTATTATATACCGATTCCTGGTGGGGACACAAAAATATTTATTTATGTAAATAAATACATTTAATTAATATTTAATTTATTTGTGATATTTCTCGAGTTTGGTACGCTGGAGACATCGACGAGCTTGCCACTTGTCATGATTGGCCTATAGTAAAGTTGGCTAAATGTGAATCCGCTTCTTTATAAGCGTGGTTTCTGACCACCCCGAAAGGGAAAAAGTCGTGATGATAAAAATAAAAAAAAAACTTTTTATTATGATTTCATAATATCATTATGTTTATTTATTTAACTTTAATATTTTTTTAATTTAATGTAAATTTTGTAATTTTAAGATTTAGTATAATTGATACCCAACAATACCGGCCATCCCAGTGTGGGGTATAGAATTTGTAGAATTTGTATTTGAAAATAATCGACCAGGAATCGAACCCGGTACCTCTGAGTCTAAAACCACGGACTTAACCGCTAGACCACGGAGGCAGTTCTAATATAATAAATATAAATAAAGAACTAATATAGGAAAATAAATATATAAATCCTATAAATTAAATGCCAATAATGTAAATTATGAAAGACAGTACGCGGTAAGAGGTACGCACTTGATTAAATTTATATATTAGATTTATTTGGGATGTCAAATATATTATAAACAAGTACATATTGATGACTGTGTAAAAATGTCTAAAAGTGAATTTAAAGGAAAATTTAAGTTGCTTTTGCTAAGTAAACACTAACTACTAACAGTAATGTGATTTAATGTTAAATAACTTTGTGTTTTGACAATTATAGTGTAAAAATTTACTGTAAAAAAGAGTGTACTATTCGCCAACAAACTGCTAAGCAGTTTGGCGTATAATTTTAAAAATGTAAATAGCTAAAGTTTTAATCTGAATAAACGATTTATTAATAATAATAATAATATATAGCCTGATGGCTAAAGTAAACAGCCTCCGTGGTCGAGCGGTTAAGTTTGTGGATATAATAGACGAAGGTGCCGAGTTCCTGTGGGGTGAGGCGGAGGCACAATCGTCTGAAAACGAATCGTCTAAGATCGATTACATCTGTCTGAAATGTCAAAAGCTAGGCGAAATGCTCAAGATTCTTAGACGATTCGTTTTCGGACGATTGTGCACTTCGCTTCACCCCGCGCGCTGGTCGGGACACAATAATTAATTTGTGATATTTGTCGAGTTTCGTACGCTGTATATTGGTCATGATAGGCCTATAGTGAATTGGCTAAATGTGAGTCAGGTTCTTTCAAGTCAATAAAAGTCAAGTTTTTTGAGAACTCCGTAAGAAAGATCGTGATGATAAAAATAAATTCAAATTCATATATTTCTTTATAACAATAGGTATTTTATAGGATGGTACAATGGTTATAAATTGGGTACACTATGTTTAGCCCATGGGCGTATAAAGATTAAATAATTAAGTATAGTAGACATGTAAACTAAAGTGATGTATAATAATTTAATTGAATTGAAATGACAAATAGGATTAATTAATTAATGTCAAGGTAAGAAATTAATGTTGTTCATTCAATTTTCTAGAAAATCTTGCACAGAGTAGTAGCATTTGTCAATTAGCATTTTCGTTAGTGTTTTTTTAAATCATTGTATAGATAGTAACTTAATGTCATCATTTATTTTATTGTAGATTAAAAATTAAAAAATAACGTTTATTGGATCATAATCAAATAATTTCACTTAATGAGCACTGCCTTCTGGAAAAGAAATTCTGGGCTCCAGAAGGAAGTTTCCCTATTTTTATCACAATAAAACTATACGAGTGTTTAAATAAATTATTAATACAGTGCATTCTCATCCTCATTAGACATTGTTTTACTGTAACCAGCCTCTCGGCAACTGTGTGCTGCAGTAGCAACTATTAACACTATTCGTTTGTATATCTCGTTATTAAAACTATGCATGTAATTAAATTGTTACTTTTATATCGAAACACAGCAAACCTTCACCGAGTACTTTACATTTTATATATGTATATCCTAGTTAAACATGATTATATTGTCTTTATCTACAAGCTATCCGCTATTATTGTTGTCCTCTACATATTAACTAGCTTCATCGCAACTATTTTCGTAATTACAATGATGTTTATTTATTTAAAAACTTTATTGCACTATGTACAAAGGCGGACTTAATACCGCTAGGCATTCTCTGACAGCCAAACCTTTAGGACATTAGGACAGATTTCATGGTAAGTAGGTGCAATAATAGATATAAAATAACAATTTATAAAACAAATGCATATAAAAATAATACTTACTATTACATATACAAATACGTAAATAGGTTATATATTATATATAATATGTACAATAATACATACAAAATAAAACTACTCATGTGATGAAGGAAGCGGGACAAAAGTAGACGTCGCGACGTCGCTCGTTGTGAAAGCGTGAATGAAGAGAGTGGCAATACAATAGAAGTAAAAAAATAGTTTAAGTTAAAGGTAATATTTGTACACCCCATTCTTGAATATAGCACGACTAGAAGCTTGTCTAATATCCTGAGGTAATTCATTCCATAGATTTGCGGCGACGACAGCAAACGATTTAGAGACGAAAGAGGTGTATTGAATAACCAGGTAATAAAAAAGCAATCATACTTCTAATACGACTATTAATGAAACTAATAGTAGCTTATTGCCTTTTCTATTACAGACTGTCACAGCTTGAATTATATTAAAATACTTTTATAGCAATTGACAACTAGTGATTTTCGAAAATTAAAGTAGATGTTGCATTAATAAAGAGAAAACAGAAAGTCGATTGAATAAACTTCGAAACTAAATAATAAAAGCTTGTAACTAAAGATAGTAACTCTAACAAAACTGCTACAGTATAAAGTAACAGCCACAGTAAGCGAGCACATATATCATACCGCACACCCGCAGTCACAGACATGCATTTATAATAAGAACATTACAGTCGATACAATGAAATGATATTAATTTATTTAAAACTTTATTGCACTATGTATAAGAGGCGCATATTAATAATAATATAATAAATATAAGTTAATTGTTCTTATATATGTTATCTTTTAATGTAACATAGTTATTATTACATTATTATCTCAGTGTTTAAACATAAGTTAAGAATGATTAGCAATATGGTTTTGTAAGTAGGTGGCGTTGTATACGAACGTAGTCGTGTGCTGATTTCTGATTGGTTCAATAACGATGTTACGAGTCGCTTTAATGAATGGCGCGAATCATATCGCGCCAGATTACAAGAACACAGCAGACGAGTCGGTCGTTGCGCGCCTTTAAAATAGTGAAGGTTGTAAATAATTATTGGAAATGGAAATAAATCATACAACATTGAAGACTGGTTTAATTTGAGAAATTAGTCCTAACATATACAACAATACATACGAATATGTACATAAAAATACACTACATACAATATTAACTTACGCTCCTTAAACATGCAAGTATACCATCGTTATAAATGGTGTTATGTTGGAAGCTTGGCGAATTTCAAATAGCAAGTCGCTCCACAAATTTGTAGCCTCAGTTAGCATAGAAAGAACTTTTTTTTTTTTTAATTCGTTTATTCAGATAAAAACTTAAACTATTTACATTTTTAAAATTATACGCCAAACTGCATAACAGTTTGTTGGCGAATAGTACATTCTTTTTTTTTACAGTTTTTTTATTTTTTATTTTACACTATATTTTTAAAACACAAAGTTATTACGATTAAATCACATTACTGTTGTATTTACCTAGCAAAAGCAACTTTAATTTTCCTTTAAATTCTTTTTTTGTCATTTTTACACAGTCATCAATGGGCATAATATTATTAAATATAATGGGAGTTAAAAACTTTCTAGTTCTTTTACCATAATAGTTGTTATATCGGTATTCATTGTATCTTGTAGGTAGGTATGTCTGATAGATAGAATTTCAAACGTTGATACCAAAGTTACTATAGCATTAACGGCTTTAGTTGACCAGTCTTAACATGTTTATATGTATCGTACTATAAATTGGTGGTAACAATCAAACGATAAAATAAAACACTGCACAGCAAGAATACCCTGGAGTGTGAAGGCTTTATAACTATGCAGAAGTGCAAGACGAAGCACGACGCAACATGCGCGGTAGAACACCTCCAGACTCGTGCCAACTGATAACTGTGTATCGCGGCTCAGCAACAGAACATGGTGGATAACATCGAGCACATACGCAAAATCAGAGTCGTCTCGGAACTACAGCAGCAGATATTCAACGGAAGGTAGTCCCAAGTTATTGTTATGACTACAACAAAATAAAGATGCGGAAGTTTAATTTAGCTCGACATTTTTTATATAAATTTAGGTTTAGTTATATACAATATGTATTTTAAAATTAGGTATATTTATCGAGGCCTCGTTATTATTATTACTAATTAATTTTGTTTCAACCAAAACGCTGCTGCAGTGTCTTGCCCTTGAGAAAATATGTCTATGCCCGCGGTAGTAATTTGAGACAAACATCGTCGCGTGCGTTTGAATTTTCTATTATGCAACTGACTGACTGACGGGTCGACGGCCTAATTTTTTGAGACAACTCCAACCGCATTCAATGTTTACTATGACTCATCGGATAAAGTGCGTTGAGATTTTATGAGCATTTTTTGTAACTACCGCTGTTTTATCAGAAGTTTTATGGCCTTCCTTAATTTTTGTATCCTATTGCTCTTCCGTTAATATTCTATTGCAAGAGTAGTTATTAATAGATACAATTATTACTATTGCAACATTTATACTTTTGGTTATTAGGGAAGAAGCGGATTTAAAAATACTGGCGACTTGTAAAATTTAAATCAACATTATATTTTATGTATGTATATATAATTATTTATGTTAAATGTTAATTTAAGAAATTACAAATTGTATGTAATGCAGAGTGGGACGACCCCCCGCCAGATGGACAGATGACCTGAGGAAGGTCGCTGGTGGGGGATGGATGAGGGTGGCAGAAGATCGTGTGAAGTGGCGAGCCTTGGGGGAGGCCTACATCCAGCAGTGGAGAGACACAGGCTGATGATGAATGAAAATGTAATGCTATTATTATTACTATCCTTAAACATTTGCATGCCAAATTCTGGTATATCATGAGAAACTATTTTGATTTTATTTATATAAATAATAATAATAATAAATAAATATTTCCAGACAGGTCACACAGCGCCATCTAGTTTCCGTGGTAAGCTACGAGGCTTGTGTTACGGAAACTAGATGGTTGATAAACTACATATTATACATATAAACACCCAGACCGAGACAAATTATACAATGTACAACTTGCCCCCGGTGGGAATCGAACCCACGACATCCCGAGTTCACGGCAACGTTTGTTACCACTAGACCACGGAGGCGGTCAAACATACTATGTACCATGTATCCTAGCAAATAAACGATTTCATTTAATTTCTTTTTATATGTATTTATCTTAATTATGTATTATTATTTTTCTGTAAGGTATTATAGTATTATAAATGCATTTATTGTATTTATTTACATGTTTTTATTAACTTTGGTTTTTACTATATTATTTCTATTTTCACACTCTATCTATCAAATCTAACACTCTCCCAAAGGTTAGCTGGTAGAGAATACCTTCATGGTATTATGCTCGCCTATGTACAACACTTTATATTGTATATTCTGTGTGCAATAAAGAATTTTATTATTATTATTATTATTATGTATCATTCACAAATAAAATTAACCATTGATGGGAGATATATTTAAAAATGTTTCGAGCTAAGCTAAGAATGAGAGAAATGCTTATTCCAAACCTTATTCTAAATTGGGGTTCCAACAGAAAGCTCATAAATTTACAATGAAGTTAGCCAGAAACAGATTATTTTATAAACACACATACTTCCTTAGAAATTGTTGAAATAATAACAACGAAAGCAATGTGTGCTATGAGGCAATAAAATTCCCTAAGCTATTTTAACCAAACCCCTAAATAAAGGGAATATTTTAATGTTAATTTTTGAGGGTATATAATAATAACACTGCTTTAAGCCAGCGTCGTGGAATATGGTGTGATTCCTCTTGTAATTCATAAAAGATAGCACTCATCAGCCCTGATATTGGTATAAAATTACATAAATTAAAATAGTATCATCACGATCGTTTCCCTTTCGGGCTGGTCAGAAACCACGCTTATAAATAAGCGGATTTACATTTAGTCAACTTTACTATAGGCCAATCATGACAAGTGGCAAGCTCGTCGATGTCTCCAACCTACCAAACTCGAGAAATATCACAAATAAATTGATTATTAACTAAATGTATTTATTTACATTAATAAATATTTTTGTGTCCCGACCAGGAATCGAACCCGGTACCTCCGAGTCTAAATCCACGGACTTAACCTCTTGACCACGGAGGCAGTTAACACAGTTAGCATAAATTAAAATATTTGCAACTAAACACAATTATAATAATAATAATATAATTCTTTATTGCACACAAAATATTACATATAAAATAATGTACATAGGCGAGCATAATACCGTATGGTATTCTCTACCAGCTAACCTTTGGGAGAGTGAGAAATTATTATAATAGGTGCAGAGTACGAAATAAGAATAATAATAATACACACATCAAAAAAGTCTAGGGATCAAGCATGTTTATGCGGATTTCTTGTGATTGAGATGTGGCTTTGTAATAAATTTATGATTTTATAAATTTATATGGATCCTTTTTGGTGCATTTCATAATTTAAAACAGGAACTGTCAATCAAATTCGAGTAAAAGATGAAAATCAGCTGTCAATATTTTCCCTATAAAAACATAAGACGCATTGAAGACATTATTAGTGCTACTGTTTCCCTACTACTGATTAAAACCAACGTTATTATGGAGCGGCGACGTCATTTAAGCAGGGAAGAAATGATCAGAGCCGTGGGAATGATAGAAGCTGGTTCCCGGCAACGTACTGTGGCTTTAGCTCTGAATACAAGTCAGAGTGTTATCAGTCGACTTTGGACACGTTACCGAACCACTGGTACCGTGGCTGAGCGCCATGGAGGACGGTATCGCTGCACCACACGGAGACAAGACCGATACATTCAAATCACAGCTCGAAGAACTCCAACAATAACCGCCATGATGTTAGCCGTGAGCCTTCATCGCTCTTCAGGGAACTTAATTAGCGACCAAACAGTCAGAAACCGCTTGCATGAAGTGAACCTTCATTCCCGAAGACCGCTACGGGTACCACCTATAGCAATGCACAATCGTAGGACTCGATATCAATGGGCTCTTGAACACAGAAATTGGACAGAAGAACAATGGCGTTTCGTGTGCTTTTCTGATGAGTCTCGTTTTGGTATGAGGCCGGATACAAGACGTATACGACACTGGAGAACCCCTGGACGCCAACAGCGATTAAAATCCTGCCAGGAAGTCCATCCTTATAGTGGTGGAACCATCATGGTATGGGCGGGTATTTCGATCGGCGGAAGAACTGAGTTGATTTGGATCAGAGGCAACCTCAACGCTCAAATTTATGCTGAGACGGTTGTATCAGACGTCATCGTTCCTCTACAAGTGCATATCGGTCCCTTATTTCAGTTAATGCATGATAATGCACGACCGCACACCGCAAGAGTTGTAAGACAGACTCTCGCCGCAGCTAACATCAATGTCCTGCCCTGGCCTGCTCAGTCGCCAGACTTGAACCCGATTGAGCATGCATGGGATATTCTTCAGAGAAGAGCTCTGCCGAATATGGAGGGTATCCAGTCGCAAGAAGACCTTTTTTTGTTGTTGCAACGAACATGGGCGGCCATTCCACAGCGTGATTTGGATGAACTCATTTTGAGTATGCCAAACCGATGTTCTTGTGTTGTTAGTGTTCGCGGTAGAAACACGGATTATTAATTGTTTAAGTTACCCAATAAAATTAAAAAAAAAACTGTTATTTCAGTCTTTTTTTCGAACTTTAATGTTAGTGGTTCAAATGTCAAAAATCCCTTTATTAGGAAAATGGCAATTTTTTTTACTAATGCAAAGGTGACTTGGTTTATCGTTACTGTAGACAAACGAAAACATTTTATTTGATCAATCCTTAAAGAAAATTTTAATGAATATCAATCAGGAGAAAAGTTATTGCAAAAATATATGTTGATCCCTAGACACTTTTGATGTGTGTAGTTAAAATCATCAGATAATCCTGCCTCTTCAGTAACGAAAACTTTAGTTAATGTAGATAAATCTAAAATAAATGCACAGGTCGATGGACTCGAACAGAATAAAGCAGAAATTGAATCAGTTAACAAATACATATGTTGAATTCTGAAAAATAAGAAATAAAGATCCTTTGTTAAGTTTCGAGATTATACTTGATAAATAATGTATAGTACAAGAGTATAAGTTGAAGAGAGAGGAATCCCAGCAAATAAATTAAACCATCGGATTGAATTAGGCCTAACAAAATCAGCCGACAGTAGATTATTGGAACAAACTACCAAGATGGCTATAGTAATCATACAGTATTTGGTTGAGCAGAGGGGAGGGAAAAATGACGATAAAGATAATAATCCGTTTAGTTAAGAGAATTCAAATCATAATTTTAGTTACAACCCTAAACACTCCTGTCCCATACTTAAAAGTGGCTGCTTTTAATATAATATTCTGTAACTTTAATGCTGTAATAAAATATTTTGGCTAGAGCCTCTTTTTGGAAATATCTATAACAGGAGTGCTCTTGAACTGTTGGCGATCTACCTGCGTCTATAAACAATCGACTGTAGATGCCGCAAGTTTTATAGTGCAGTATTAATTATAGTGGTAGGGCGTAGGATGTCATAGGTCATCAAAATAAGATTTTTAATTAGAAAAATTAATGAAAAACCCATGTAAAATACGTCTTCTGGTCCACAAGTTTAAGGTCGATCAGCGAGCTATGGAAAGATGCTAGCTAAGTTCGGGATTTCTCTGTAGGAGAGTCTGAAACGTTGACCAGAGAACCAAAGTTACCAAGCCTTAAAAATTAGCAAGCTAAAGTGGCAATGGGCTGGACACGTCTGTCGTAGAACTAATGAACAGAGTAGACAGAAGTGGAGACCACGTACTGGAAGACGAAAAGTGGGATGACCCCCTGCCAGATGACTTTAGGAAGGTCGCTGGTGGAGCATGGATGGTAGCAGGAGTTCGTGTAAAATTGTGGCCGTTTCAGCACCTGCTGCTTTAGAATTTACCTTTTCGTTATTCGTAATGGCATGCAAAAGTCAACTTAACATTGTACTTAACCAAACCTTACGCTTTAAAATTATTTTATAAGAATCATGTTGTGTACTCAACTGGTTAACAGAAATAGTATTACAATATGTTTAGCATAAATTACAATAACAATAAAGTGAGCCATAACACTTTCCATTGAATTGCTGATAAAACAGCAGCGGGCCATGGTTATGAAAGCAGGGAGTGACATTTGAAATTATTTGTATGATTTTTAAGATTCTTTGAGAGTTTGTATTTACATAAAACGTGGTTGACTTAACACTTTAAAACGTGTTAAAGGCGAAATACTAACGGCCGCTTGTTTAACAGTTCTATCAAACTTATCACCATTGCATAATATACGAGTACATGATGTTGCGGCGCAGATTTTATTATTCTAAGACTTTAGACCTCATTTCTCAATGACATAGAACGACATTTGAATTAGAAGATTTTATAGACATTAATAGATTGTATTTTGTTTTTGACTCGCACTTCTTTTCACATTCTGACTACGACGACTGACCGACTCACATCATTTTACTCTAAATATACATATGGTAAAATCAACGTATTCACGTTAACAATTACCAGTATAGACATTCTTATTGTAGTTAAGTCTACATCTGCTCGTAAAAGTTAGGGTTCCAGAAAAAGAAAATATAAGTAAAAATAAAAACGTTCACAATAAAGAAATAGAGCGTTGATCCTCAGTTAAGTTAATTGCTCAATTAGCAAAGCAATTAATCAAACTTACCGCTACTGTACTGCACCATGAATGTAAGTAATTATAACACTTGTATGTAATTGACAAAAAATATAATAATGTTCATTCGATTTATGGCCCTAAACTTAACGGTTATAAACACAAACCACCAGAAGGTACCTCTATCACAATTTTCAATTTATATATTTTTGTAAGTAGGCATAGGACAATAAATATAATGTATTCTGCGCTTTTACATGTCAAAAAATCAATTAATATAACAAAAAGCTTATTTTCTGGGAAATAGCTTGTATTTGGAGCAGCACATTACAACCCAAATATACCTAAATTATAGCTGCTGTAAATAGGCATTGTCATACTACAAGCTAAGACGAAAACAATTATGAGGATGTCACTAAGATTATAGCTGCTGTAAAGTAGCATTGTCATACTATAAGCTAAAACATTATTAAAATGTCACATAAATTATAGCTGCTGTAAAAAGGCATTGTCATACTTTAGCTATAACACTATCCCAACATCAAAGACACTGTTAATTTTATTACCGAAATTATCGGCAGAAAAACAATTAAACTTAATTAATAAATCGTGTGTCAAGACGAATTAAGTAAAATTGTATGTGTTCTTTTTGGTACACTGATGGCTCCAGAAAAGGTGGTCTGGCAGGCTCTGTGGTACACGGAGTGCAACCAAAATCTGACAGGTTTATAAACCTGGGCAGATATGCCTCCGTCTACCAGGCGGAGGTAGTCGCTATTATAACTTGCGCAGAAGAAAGCCTCCGTAGGGCCTACCGTGGCAAGACCATACACATACTATCCGACAGCCAAGCTGCTTTAAAAGCACTTGACTCGACGGAAGTTAATTCCAAAATTACCTGGGAATACATCAAGGCTCTTAACTCTTTGGGCCAGTACAACCGTGTGGTAATAGAGTATTGTGGCATCATTGGAAATGAAATAGCCGATGAACTGGCCAGGAAAGGAGCTGAGTCTGCACTGATGGGTCCAGAACCCTTTTGTGGACTATCAAAAAGCACTTTCAGCGCAGCATTAAAAAATGGAAACACGCACAACGCAGGCAACTCCAGGGCAGAGGCACTCGAAGGAGCTAATCGTGGGCTACTCAGGTAAGTACACGATCAAAGCCTTTCAGCTATGCAAACCTAAATTAAGAACTCTCACCAGAGCCCTAACTGGTCACTGTAAATTAAACAAGCACATGTTTAGATGGGATTGGTAGAAACAGATAAGCGCAGATTCTGTCGCGAGGTGTCTGAGACCAGGTGTCCATCTCATTTGCGACTGTTATGCCCTGCATCACAAGCGTAGCACCATCTTGGGTGCTTACAGTTTAAGCCCCGAGGAGGTGCGACGCCCTAAGGTTCCTTGAAGGGCTAGCGAACGAACTATAATCTAGGGAGGTCACAATACACCACTACTGGTCGCAGTGACTTGGTGACGAGTAGTCCCACCCTATTTCACATATAATAAAATAATGTGTTAAAGTTACTAATCGACAATTGGCCAGTGTGGTGGATTATGTTATTCAGAAACACCTGCTATAACTTTTTACGCCATGTTAATAAACCCTAAACCAGCAACACAAAGAGCATTGAATTGACAATGCAAACATCGTATACTTTATTGGGAGAAACTTAAAAGACTTGGAATTTAAACAAACAGACAGAGAAGATGCAACAAAAAGCCGATGGATGAAGCTCAAGCAGGTGGTTCATAGCGTCTAATACAGACAATCAATTAAAGAACTTAATAGTGAGTAGACCATACATTTTTAGAACTGGCAAATGAGAATGCCCATTTTTCTTAGAGAAATGGGCCCAATAAAATGTTCTCGTGACATAATGATTTATTTTTTATTTAATAATGAATATATTGTGCTTTCATAATCTGTAATTAATTTTATTTATTTTACCCTAGCATAACGACAATTGACAAAAACTTAATTTTTACCTTAATAATTACATAGTTTCGATCTCGCCAGTTTGAAGTGTTTTATCTGTAATAAAGTACCTGATCATAATAAAGAACCTAATCGTATAAATAGTGCTTTGCAAAGGTTTCATATATAAATTTTAACCAATGGGGTGTATCACTAACTTTTTATCACGATAGATCGCGCATGATAGATGGTACCTAGTATAACGGTCAGTTGCATAGAAAACTTGTATTTTTATTACGATTTTTATTATTTTATGGATATTATGCCGAAGTAACCAGCCTTTTAGTGTACAAATCGAGATTTCTAAGCCAAATCAAAGATATGGTGATCTTAAAATTGACGTTCAATTAATAAAACCTTTTTTCTTTTTAAAGACGGGGTGTGTGCTTTTTAATTTGTCTTTTAAGGTAGGTAACGTTAATTTAAAAGACATTTTTCTGTTACAAACATATAAAACCACGAAAACATTTAAAAAATGATGCGATATAAGTGCAAATTAAGGTACCATTGCCGCTAGCGACATCTACAAAAAGCTTTGCCTGATACACTGCATTGACTATTTAATTAAATTATATTTTAATGTTGGTGTAAAAGAGTAATTAAATTTAATAAAAACCACAATTAATTGTTATGATTATTGAATTGTATTTAGTTGAGGCACGCTGCAATAAAGTTGGGGCCTGGTTTTGGGCAATCTCTTTTCGAGAATTTGGAAATAAAATAAATATTATAATAAGGTAATAACGACCTTATTTGGTATTATTATTACGTAGCAGCTAACCTTTAGAAAAACGACAAAAGTAATTTAAAAGAGTTTTGTATAATAACTAATAGCTAAACGAAGGATGAAAAAAGACTTATTGGAAACATTTATGTATGATAATCATATTTTAGACTGTTCTAAACATGGCATAGTTCTTAAAGAACTTAATAACAAAACTTAGAAAGAAGGAAGTTAGAATTTACCAATTTGAGAGTTACAAAAGACCGTAAACTCGGATTTGTCTGGGGATAGCATTCTCCATATCCATTCACACAACAATAAAACCAGTCGTAAATCACTTCGGTGGGCTTTATTCCTCCTTACGGGTCGTTGTTTAAAGACGCCATTAAGTCTAAAGGAGTGTTTCACGGACATGCGCCAATCAGCAGATGTATGCTATGGATAAGACTAAAATGGAAATGAATGTAGATTGAAAGCAAAAAGGTATAATTAATTATTCTTCCAGACAGATTAATATTCATTCTAAGAGACACGCCATAAACTATGGCTTATTATATTATATTATATTAAAACTCTTGGGGATAAATTTTAAAACGCGCTATAAATAAATAAATAAATATTTCCAGACAGGACACACAGCGCCATCTAGTTTCCGTGGTAAGCTACGAGGCTTGTGTTACGGAAACTAGATGGTTGATAAACTACATATTATACTTTTTTTTTTGTAAATATATACATATTAATGACCGCCTCCGTGGTAACAAACGTTACCGTGAACTCGGTCGTGGGTTCGATTCCCACCGGGGGCAAGTTGTACATTGTATAATTTGTCTCGGTCTGGGTGTGTATATGTATAATATGTATATATTTACAAAAAAAAAAAGTATAAGTTTATCAACCATCTAGTTTCCGTAACACAAGTCTCGTAGGTTACCACGGAAACTAGATGGCGCTGTGTGACCTGTCTGAACATAAAAAAAGTGATATTCCTTGAGTTATACGTACGCTAGAGACATCGACGAGCTTGCCACTTGTCATGATGGGCCTATGGTAAAGTTGGCTAAATGTGAATCCACTTCTTTATAAGCGTGGTTTCTTACCACCCTGAAAGGGATACGGTCGTGATGATACTTTACTGATTCCGTGTCTAGAAGAGCACGTTAATCCGTCTTGGTCCCAGTTCCACTAAATTTGTAAAAGGCTCATCTCAAACAGTGGACCTCTAGAACACACTTAAGGCTGTGATGATATTAATGAATATTAATAATAAAGGAAACATTGACAAATCCAACAATACATTTTAATGTGTTACCAGTAAGCAAGAGTCTAACCACAGACAGGCTTAAGTAAAGTTTTTTTTTTAATTCTGTCTAAACTTTAATAAACTCACGATTGACTTTGGAACCAATAGTGGAGCCACCTGTTTCACATACGTTTTTGGTACATAACATCCCCGCAAATACTGATTAATGTACCTACTGCAGGTGATATTTTTCCACTTTCAACGAACTTCCATCAGTGACCTTCTTCGGGTCATTCTACATCTGCCTGTACTGTAGTGTAGTCGTCACTCTTAGAATCTCTATTGTTCATCGATATAACAAAAAATATGTTTCCAATTAGATACTTGAAGACATTAAGATAACTACAATCATCAAAATGTTTCCGAAATATTGATAATATTCAAAGCTTTCTTGTTTAAAGTCCTGGGAGTTTAATTTTAGCATTTGCCCTGCGGAGGCGGTCGAGGGCGTGCCTGGCTCGGTCTGGGGCTATATTCCAAACCTCATAAAAGACCAGCTTAGCAAATTGTGCGTCCATTACGTATTGTGTATTACTTAGGTTTTTATAGAGTTCATTCGTAAGAGGTATTGGATCGGTTAAAGCTGATAAATTGCTGATTATTAATAACAATGGTTCCTTATAGGTCGTCCTTTATAGATGTGCCTATTGTTTTCGTTTGGCTTTAGACAGTATCTTTACTTGTGTTGTTCTGAATAAAAAAGACAAAACGTATTTGCTCTGATATCTATTAAAGAACCCAATAAAGAGTAAAATTATAATGATTCAGATAGATTATGATTCATCCTAAGAGACAGGCTATGGCTATTAAAATTCCTAAAGAGGACAGTAATTGTGAAAGAATTAATATTTTAAATACTAGAATACAATGTTAATAGTTTTGAAAATAGAACGCCTGTAATGCATAACACAAACATAAAAAATGGGTTATATACACGAATTCATGGTTCCTAAGGGAACGCTTGGTATTTGTGTGAGAATAAAACGTATTGCTCTGATATCCATTAAAGAACCAAAGAGACATTAGTTTTAGGATTGGCAAAAGAATCTTGAACTGACTGGTAGTTAAAGTAGAATGGAGACTACGTACAGAAAGACGCTGATCACCCAATGATGGATGGATGACCTGAAGAAGGTTAGAGGTGTAAGAGAGTATCTAGCAGTTAATGCAGATTTTAAAAAAACTTAAAATATCGACTAGGATATCCACCATATGTCTTTATTATTATTAAAACACTTTATTGCACTTTAACTTAAATAAATGTACAAAGGCGAACTTAAAGCCATTTCGGCTTTTTCTACAAGCCAACCTTTGGGAGAGTGAGACGGTATAATATGTGGGGTGCAATTGTAACCTTATTTTAAATTTGAATGAACTACATAAATAGTATGCATACATAGACTATTTAAATACTTATAAACATATAGTAGATATATATGAAGATAATATAATAGTAATAAGAATATTTTTTAAATATAAAATGTTCTGTTCTGCATGTTTAAAAAAAAAAGTATTAAGTTGTTTTTTAAAGATGTGAATTGAAGGAGCTTGTCTGATGAACAGTGGAAGCTTGTTTCACTGATCATCAGACATCAAGTGTGGGATGGGATTTTAAGTTGGTTGTTATGAGAAAAACGAAGAGGGAAATTCAAAGTGTGTTTTAAGTTAAGAAGGAGCTATAGGGTTATAAATAATATTGTATATAAAAAAGTGAAGAAGATGTGCTGACCTGCGAAAGCGGATATTGAGCCAATTAAACTGTGTACGAAAATGGGAGATATTGTCATACTTACGCAAGCCGAAAACAAATCGAATGCATAAGTGTAGAAGGCGATCCAGTTTATTTAGTAGCTCTTCAGTCTTCGTAGAATACTCCAGTACTTCGGGAAACATTGTCAGAAAGGGAGAATATAACCTAGAAAAACTCCTTGTTACTGGCAAGGTAAAAGGAAAGAAACCACGAGGTCGAAGTAATGAGGAAATACAACGCAAACAGGAGGTATCTAGCAGTAGATAGACATAAGCTGATGATGTTGAATTGGTTTGAACAAAAATATGTAGATTTTAAAGTTTTTCTCTTTTTCTTAACTAAATCATAGGTGCAAAGTTTATTACAAGCAAGATAGATGTACTCGTATCGTCAGAGGGCAGTAATGACCAATTATTAGGTGTAACAAGCCTGAACTCTGTTGCACTTTTCACTGCAATTCTCGAGTTTGATTGGTCCTAATTCGCTATTACAACTACTAAAGAGGAAGCCACAAAATGATTGCATCCGCATTAACTGCCTCGTTTTAAAATGCTAAGGTATTGAGTTTTAATTTTTAAATTGGCTAGACAGGTACTGAAGTGGTGAACGATTATAAAGAACGTTATATAACTGTTTCAATTGTATATATTAAAATAATACAAAATCTTCTTGGCCTACGTTCTTCTAATACTAAACTGTTAATATGTATAATAATAAAGGCTGTGATATTTCTCAAAAAAAAAAAAAAAAAACCTACAGAAAGCCATGAAAATAAAATAAAACACGCTGTTAGTAGCTTACACATGAGAGTCTTTCACTAGTAGGAATAGTTTAAACATTTATTCAAATAACAATTACATCAAAATACTACTCTTTAAATCAAAGAAATAAAATTAAATATATATAAACTAAACCTAATAAAAAATGTTCTCCAGGGACGTTCCATCAGAGATACTTCCAAGAAGACTAGCAACATTTCCCCTCTGTATAGCGAGGCTGATACGTTGGTAGAAGTAATTGCGCTCCTTCCAATTTCCAGATTTCTCCGTCAGCCCTTTGGACAACTTCTTGGCCAAGCGCTTGGCTGAGGGGCCCCATCCCATCTCGACCCCTGGATGAGGTTCCCTGTATATGAGATAGAGCTAATGTGATTACATATGTCGCATACCACACCAGAGACCTGCTAAGTTCCCATGGCGCGACGGTTTCTCGGGATTTTGATACTGTTGAAGTTACTAAGATAAAACTAAATATACTGTAACTTGTAATAACTGCCAATAATCGCATTAACCAACCAGTCCGTGCCAGCGTGGCTGGAGAATATAAGCCAAATTCTTCAGAAGAAATATGCTGACAAAGTTTAAAGGCGGACTTAATGCTCGAAGACATTCCAATTACAGCCCAATCTTAGGGACAACGTTAAATATACGAGAAATACAAATCGTTTATTAACACAAAATAATGTTCGTTCGTTATGGTGAACCATGTCTCCTGCATGAGCTGTACTGTATAACAGGAGACAGTGTCATCCAATAATGATCATACAATGATTCGAAAAAGAGGTTACACAAATAGCAAGTTAAGTAAAGTATGTAAGTGTGTGTGTGTAGATAAAGGTGAGGAGACTGGGGAAGGGTGGAGAAGAAAGAGGGAGTGTAAAAGAAATGATAGCAATAATAATGAAATTATTATAGGAAGCAATTTCATAACTAATTGTGATCAATAACTGCTATTAAATAATTTGTTTAATGTTCTACTTTCTAATGTATAGTATATAAATTATCTTCTATCATTGTCATTTACATTATATTACAAACAGAATTAACATTAACAAGACATTGTCTAAAATTATCACTATATACAATAAACGAAAACACAAACCAGCATAGCGAATTAACAATTAAGCAAAATATTAAATTATTAATATTAAAATTGAATTGAAATATTAAGTTATGTACCATAGCAGAAATAATAATAATACTACATATATTAACAGCTTTACATTAGAAATATATTATATACTTAAATTTAGAGAACATATGTAATTTGAAGTCGTTTTTAACACTAGAATAAATAATAGTGCAATAAGGAAATGAATTTATGGGTAGAAGGCTTTTAAACCCTTTTAATTTTAATTCTATATTCGTCAGTCGAACCTACTAGAAAAACTGTGATATTTCTTAAAATATTTTCTAGAGATCCTGACGGGAGATATAAATCTAAAAAGAAGATTTTTAATTCAACAGCTATAAATAAAGAAATAATTAAGACTCTTTAAAATTTATGACTTCTTAATGCCATAGCTTCTATATTTATCTTCAATCTTGATCTTATCTTCACGCTTACACCTGGGCATGAACGCCCCTTTAATTCAATTAATTGTGATATATTAACCAAAGTGTATGTGGACCTTTTTTATTAAAGTTAGTCAGGTAAAAGAGATTGCCCAAATGACTTACTTGTGACTGTTTTACTAATGAATTAATAGGAAAGGAAATTGCATTGTAATAAAATGATTAGTTTATTATTGAAGGGTCATTGGTTCAGCATGATAGTAACAATTTTAACGTCAATGTTATTAATAAAAAAACATTAAAGCAGACGAATTTAAGAGAATTTCCAATGTAATATCTTAATGCAGTTGCGTTGAAATTTATTCATGGGGATGCTGCTATGAACTTGACAAGAGTTAGGGTTGTCGCTCTAAGCCTGATTTTCGTGCAACCAAAATAAAGTCACTGCAATTCAAAATCGAAATATGTTTCTTCACGTAAACCTATTACAGGCATTTGTGACACGTCATTATTTTAATTATTTTAAATAATAAAAAGTTTATTGAAGCAAAGAAATTAGAGTTACAGGTAATGTTGGTGGTCCCACACTAGACCTTTTAGGCTCGACATATGGGAACCATCACAGTTTTGCGTTAAAAATTAAGCCAGGTTACCTTAAAGCTGAAACTAATGTATATAATGTGTAGTAAATGATAATACAACGTAAGCGTAAATAAATAAGAAGGATATCTAGGATAGGTAATTATAAATAAAATAATGTAAATATTATATATAAATAAAATTTGGATTACTAATAAGGGATTGAGGGCTACACGCTACACCACGGCCAGCAAGTCTTTCGGTCTTCTTCATATCCTAGTCCAAGGAGAAACTCTTAAATGATTCTACTTCTGTTAGTGAAAGACTAAACAACAAAGCGATTAGAAAAATATCTTTATTGCACAATAATTAACTAAAATAACTAAAGTACATAGGCGAGTTTAATACCTTAAAGGTATTCTCTAACAGCTAACCTTTGGGAGAACGACAAAAGAAATTGTGGGATGCAGTTAAAAGGTAAAATGTGTATAACTATGATGTATGGAAGCGAGACGTGGATATGTCAGATCGGATATGCTGCGTCACTTTGTCGGACCGCATACGTAACGTCGAAATACGGAAAAGAGTAGGTATAAAAGAAAGTATAGGGACAAAAATTAGGAAAGGCATGCTACGATGGTTCGGGCATGTTGAAAGAATGAGCGAAGAAAGATTGACGAACCAGATATATAATGCGAAAGTTGTGGGTGAAAGAGGCCCTGGCAGACCGAGACTTACATATCACGATCAAATAAATAAAACACTGGCTGAAGGTGCACTAAAAAGCCTTCGTAACAAAAGGGCATGTATAAAAAGGTTGATGAATGTCGACGAAGCGAAAGAGGTATGTCGTGATCGTGTCAAGTGGCGCTCAATTGTCTCTGCCTACCCCGCAAGGGATCCGGCGTGATGATATGTATGTATGTATGTAATAGCAATAAATGTATATATATATATAATATTACATAAAGCGGCTGACAAAGGTCATATAAAAAGTGGTTTTCATTCCGTTAATCGATTAGTGAAGGTTGCTCTTAGACTATTATCATTATAAGATAATTGTGTGATGATATGCGAAAAGGTCTCATCTCAGCGTCTGTCAAGTATTTTTAAATTGAGCACGGTACCAGGCCCCGCCTATTGGCGTGAATCTAGGAACGTCAACATTCTAATGTCCCGTTAAATTACTATATTATAGCTTCTATCTGCAACAAATAAAGTGTGTTAGATGTGTTTCTTACTTGGTAAAATATATAAATTGAAGCTTAAAAAAATTATTGCCAAATATTTCGCCTCTCTTTGGAGCGGCGTCATCAGTGACAGTGACTGAAGGTCTTTGTCATAAATTTTGAAAATTTTATTTCTTTTAGCAATGGTAAAGGCGATGCACTATACAGTTTTGTATTTATTTTTTAGAAAAATATCATCTCATCACCTCGCGCATCATGGAAAACATCATCAGTATGTTATGTCCATTGTTGGTTCGATATTAATAAATTTACAAAACAAGTTAGACAAAACCTAATGCATTACATTCAGACCAGGGCTATAGTATGCGCCAAGCTGCCATATAAAAGAGCTTTCCCGTGTTTTTAAATCAATAGACCGAATAGTTTTAGGAAAACTCTTTAATACTATAGCTTCCTAGCTTTAAGCTGATTTCAAATGTGGAATAGGATAGAATACTAATTAACTTACAAGGGCTTCAGTAGCTTGTTTTAAAGCTAATTAAGTCTTAATCGTGTTAAAATGTAAAACGTAAACTGCCTACAGTGCAGACGTAAGCAAAACATGTGTTGTTATAGTAACTATAGTGACAGACAACTACGAGAACTGTCACTTACGCATGGGAGTATGACATTATTATAAAATCTTTAATAATTATTTTAAAAATAATAAAAAATGACATAATGGCAACCCTAGCCAGCATGTTTAAAGTGGTCGGATATGGCGAACGATAACGCGCGGATACAAATATTGACGGGAGTACCTCGTGGGAACACGTGCGTAGCCTCTCAGAGGAAACGAATCTATGACAGCAGACACGTAAACGTTAAATAGGCTACTTGACTATTTTTCAATATACCGATTTAGTCAAATTATGTAGACTCGTCTTGCTTTTTGTGAAAGTGTTTAGTAATCTTTGATAATATTCAATTGTGCGAGGGAGAGGGATACACAAGCGTTAAAATTAACATAATTCAACTACTGGCGTACAATATTTATTGGGGTCACTGTTTATAATTGATGTCAATTTCATATACCTATTTACAATTTTGAATAAATGTTATTGAAAATAGTGTCTCGTCTGATTTTATAATATTATTTTAATCTTTGCCACTCGTCGGCATATCTTACCTTAGAAGACATAGCGGCGCGACTAATTAGTCTATGACTAACATCTTTGATTGCTTTTTTTAAATGTATCAACCTATCTAGGACTAGGTCTATTTATAGGAAATAAAATTACAAAAAAAAAATAGCATAACGAGCTTACAGGACGGCATTAATGGTATCATACAGTATTTGGTTGGGTAGGGAGAGGAGCAGAATGATGGATGATGAACGTATTGTCGGTCTCAAGCTCTTCCCATCTCTGTTTCCCACACACCCGGCACCCGAACGGTGAATCCATGGAATGCTTAGTGTATCCTCACGTTTCGGGATCAGGATCGAATTGCCGTCATGCCCAGTCGAGCCAGCATAGTGTAAGGGGCTGATGCCAGTCACAAGTAAAAATAGTAAAGTATCATCACGACCGTTTTCCTATCGGGGTGGTCAGAAATCACGCTTATAAATAAATAAATATTTCCAGACAGGTCACACAGCGCCATCTAATTTCCGTGGTAAGCTACGAGGCTTGTGTTACAGAAACTAGATGGTTGATAAACTACATATTATACTTTTTTTTTTATAAATATATATTATACATATAAACACCCAGACCGAGACAAATTATACAATGTACAACTTGCCCCCGGTGGGAATCGAACCCACGACCTCCCGAGTTCACGGCAACGTTTGTTACCACTAGATGGAGGCGGTCAATAAAGAAGCGAATTCACATTCAGCCAACTTTACTATAGGCCAATCATGACAAGTGGCAAGCTCGTCGATGTCTCCAGCGTACCAAGCTCGATATTATATTATAATAAATATTTTTGTGTCCCGACCAGGAATCGAACCCGGTACCTCCGAGTCTAAACCACGGACTTAACCGATAGACCACGGAGGCAGGCAAGGATGCCAGTCATGAATGTCTGATTGCAGTTGCTAACATTAATCGACCTTGCGCACCACTTACCATCTTACTACTTAGCATGGTCACATGTCGTGGTACCATAAAAAATATATAAAAACATCGTCCGAGATTTTCCAGTATAAAAAAAGCGCGCTTAGCTTCGGTATCAAGTTGAACACGGTAACAGTATGACCTCCTTGTTTAATCCTGACCCTTGTTTGTTCCAAATCTGACAGGATGTAGCAGTTATACTGACAGCTGACAGGTAATGGGCGCCTGTCAAAACTTCCGACACAAATCATGAGAACTAACCTGTCATGTTGCAATACAAGTGGGCAATCTCATTTTTTATTTATTTATTGGCGCAAATACGCCAACCTCAGTACAGGTTGTCGAGACAATGGACCCTGGGGACACTCAGCTAAGCGTCTGGCCAAGGAGTTGTCCAAACGGTTAACGGAAAAGTCTGGAGACAGGAAAGCTGACAATTATTTCTGCCAGCGTATTAGCTTAGCTATACAGAGGGAAAATGTTGCCAGTCTTCTTGGGACTATCACTGAAGGGTCGTCTCTAGAGGACATTTTTTACTTATAGTTTATTTTTTATTAGGTTTAGTTTATATTTATTTTAATTTTTACTTTTAAGTAGTTTTAATTTATATTGTAATTATTTTATACTGTTTGTATATTACTTCAATAAATGTCATATGAGAATTTTTTTAATGCATCAAAACTTAAAATTAGGTACATAGGCGAGTTTAATGTAGGCATTTTCTGACAACTAAACGTTGTGATTGTTGTTTTTAAATTGAACTTAATGTGTATCTTACGTAAATAGATGAAGAAATGGTAAAAGAAAAATATTATCAAGACCGTATGCCTTCCGGGGTAACAGGAATCTGCTAACAGCTTACGCTTTGGACCAATTTGTTGCTTAGTCTTCCACTGGCAGGAGTAGAATCATTCAAAATAATTTAATTAATGACGTTTCATAAATGCATGTACTAGGTAGTCTGGCCTCTTCACCGATCCACGCTGATATAGACACACATACACAACAACTACATATACACTCATACCTTTATTACATACCCACACAGAACAATTTTGGTGGGTATTTGTTTGTGCTGTTGTTTAATAATAAAATAAATTGTATTTTCTGTCGACCGGATAAAACAAAATGGTATGCTACGACCTGCGGCACGGTTGCTACCAGTGCAGGTCATTGAGCATATAAAAATGTAATAGATTTAAGTTAATTGGATCAATAAACGATTTTTATTTTTTTTTATTTATTTTATGTAATAGGTTTACGTGAATAAAGATATTTTGACTTGGACATGTTAGTTGAAACTTTAAACCATTTTCAAAGACATAACTAACTTTTTAAGGACCGATATATTTTTATAGTCGCTATAAATCTTGAAAGATCAAAGATTAGATAAAAATCCAAACAATCGAGAGTATGAAGTAAAACTTTACAGTTTACGAAGACGTGTATCAAAAGGAATGTCCTATTTAGGGAAAGTAGTAGTTTGGCGTGGCGTACGGACCAGAGACGTGGACATAGGCAGTGGGTCTGGTCCACAAAATTCAACGTCGCTCAGCGAGCTATGGAAAGAGCTATATTTGGTATTTCTATATATGGTAACTGCGTCCGTGGTCTAGCGGTGAAGTCCGTGGATTTAGACTCGGACCGGGTTTGATTCCTGGTCGGGACACAAAAATATTGATTGATGTAAATAAATACATTTAATTAATATTTAATTTATTTGTGATATTTCTCGAGTTTGGTGGCCTATAATAGTAAAGTTGGCTAAATGTGAATCCGCTTTATAAGCGTGGTTTCTGACCACCCCGAAAGGGAAACTTACTTACTTACTTTTCTATGATGGATAGAATTCGAAACGTTGATATTCGTCAGTGAACCAAAGTTACTGACATAGCATTTAAAATTAGCAAGCTAAAGCTCAAGCGATGGGACAGTAAATAGGTGGTAGGCGGACTGATGGTGGTAATTTCCGGTGCGGGGAACTATCCACCGTCAGTGCCGATAAACCCAGTAAAGTGTATCCACAATTTTCGAGATCAGGCTCGAATTCCCGTTATAGTCAAGCAGGCGAGTGTTAGGGACTGATGTCAGTCATGAGTGTCCGATTCCAGTTGCTAACATTCATGGACCAGTCATGGTACAATGTCACATGTCGTGCTAGTATAAAAAAAACACATCTGCCGCAGAACCGATGACCGATGGGACAAACGGGTTCTAGAGTGGACCACGTACGAGACGACGTAGATTGGGATGACCCCCCGCCAAATGGACGGATGACCTAAAGAATATCGCTGGCGGGAGTTGGATAAGGGTTGCAAAAGACCGCGTGAAGTGACCTGGAGAGACACAAGCTGATGATGGTGATAATGAATTCAATAAAAAAAATTTCATATTGACGCTAAATTCTCATTTTAGGGCCAACTAACAAACTATTATGTATTAATGGCTAGAACATTATTATTGTCTTTGGTTTCCGCTATAAAACAGAAGTTGTGTAAGAGCGGATTCTTAATTGTACTTTTAATGACATGTCAATCGGAGTGTGTTTACTGTTTTTAGGTGTTTCTTCTCCAAACTGTGTTGATATTGTTCTGGAAGACCCATCTCCAGCAGAAGAGGTAGTGTTGCTCAATCTTCGTCTTGCAGCAAGTCCACCAAGATGATAGCAGTACCAAGAGTAACCCTAGTTTTGGTATTGTGCAGGACTCATACCTACTCAAGATATTTTTTCCAAATTTTGTCTAATTTTTCTGACCCTACATTTGTAACTGGTGACTTTTTTCTGCTTCAGAGGTAAACATATCAAACCCTTATAGTAGATGACTTGAAGTATCTCCAAAACTATCTCTGAATTAATTTTTGGATAAATTTATTTATTTAAAAACTATTTGCACTATGTATAAAGGCGGACCTAATGCCGCTAGACATTCTTACTCGGTGGCCAACCTTAGGGACATTACAAACATGGTATGTGGGAGGTAGGTGCAAATATTTAAACAGTAAAAGAAATAATTAAAATTCTACTAAATCTAATACTAATATAAAACATAAATATATATACTCTGAAACATATATATATATATATTCTGTACATCATAATTATTAAGTATTTAGAATGTAAACTGACACGGCCTCTTTACAGCCACGATCTTATTTAAGTAGTTTCTAAGTTAGTTAGTTTTACTTGCTTGTAGCAATAATGTTGTGCATAACATACATAAATATGGATTATTGTCTGTTTACGGTCCAACCATTATTACCACTTTGATTAGTACATATGTTTTAATAATTGTATTGATTTTATTAGTTCTGACTGTATCCAAGAAGTTTTAAGCGAAACAATGGAAATAAACTATTTTGATTTGATTTTGATAATAATACTAAATTCAAATAAATAATAATACATACATACATACATAAATATATACAATATTACTTAGTTGTTAGGAATTATTCAAGAAGTGTGTGAAGACCATTCTTTTAAATAGCATTATGTTGGGCGCTTGTCGGATATCTAAGGGCAGGTTGTTCCACAGGCTTGAACCTAAATAATTAATAAAAACAGAAAACAATAAATAAATAATAAATTCTATCGCAATGGTCTAGTGGCTATGACTGCAGATTTAGATAAAGAGGTGACGGGTTCGATTCCTGGTCAGTACATAATAATTTCTTTATTTGTGATATTTTTGGAGTCTGGTACGCTAGAGACGAGCTTGCCACTTGTCTTGATGGGCTTATAAAAGTAAAGTTGGCTAAAGTGAATCTGCTTTTAAAAAAAATATATTATTATCATTTTATCTTTAATCTATTATGTTATATTAATAATAAACTTGAAGCTACAATGCAGATAATTTTAATTGCATTGCAATTATTGGTATTTATAAAAGTCGTACTTACCGCAAAATAGAATAACAAAATCAATGATAATTTTTCGCAATATAAACTTAGAATCGCGATCCATGGCTACAACGTGGTTACGAGAGTTTGATTTCCGATCTTTTCTGTCCATTTGCAGTATAATAATTAATTTAACTTAGAAGTTATTTGAGAAAATCCATTACTATCGACACTGTTTTTATAAAATGACAAGACGACTGCTAAATGACAGTTCATCGAGCAACGAATACACGTCTGACAACGTTCGCATGCGCGCGAAGACTGCCGCGTTTAAAAACATCGGCATATCAATTTTACTAAAATTTATTCGCATTGATTCGCTGACTATTTTCGCGACTATAATTAAAACAAGTTATAACTATGACTAATTTACATCATTAATTAACGCGGATTTATTTTAATTATTGTTCATTAGTTAAGCCATTAGTATTAATTTGGTTTTTGTAGTCTATGTCCCGCCATCTATTGGTAGTTTCTATAACTATTATGCGTAATATCTTTCAGCGCCATCTACTGATGAAGCATTTAACTCCGACATGCTTTTGCGTAATGATCCACTACCTGTGTAGCGCCATCTATATTTTTATTTAAACTGTTTTTGTTTCTTAAATCTATCAATAGGTGGCTAATTGTACCTTATTGTAAACCAAGGAACGTAATACTCAAGGTGTAAATGCAGGCCATTTCACCCATCGTTAACGTCCTGTTAATATAATAATAATAAACTTTTATTTCGGACTTCACATCCATAAATTGTTAGTAACATTTTTACTTAATCTATATTTAGTATACCTAATAATTTATTTCAAACTATTCGCTGGAGGCTGTCTACTTGAGTGTATGTAGCTGTATCCAGTGCTCCAGCAGCGGTGAGTCCCAGCCATAAATGATGCAGCCCATGTATTTGATGGTCACAGTTCACCCGAAGATCTGTCCCCGATGCTGCAGTGGTGCGGGCAGTCGGAATCTGGTCTGATTTACTTGAAAATTGGAATGGTTATTAACGCATGTATCCGAAAATGTTGTAAAAAAAACCTTTTTAGGTACGAGTATACTATTATAACGCTTAACATGATGTTTCACTCATCAATCGTCATTTTACTAATGGCTCGATATTTTCACCTCTGAACCTAAAAAAAAGATAGACACTAAATAGTGACTAATTAAAAAAAAAAATTTAACCCCAAAAAATGTAAATTTTTAGCAATATTAGGAAAAAAATCTAAGCAGGAGTCTTGCAAAGCTCTAACATATTAGTCTCTGCTCTTGGTCTTGAAAAAAACAAGACCAAGATTAGCAACACTACCCAGTATGACGGCTGGTTGCAGAAAGGATGATAATCTTATAGTACAAGATATATTAAAGGCTGCCGATCTATTATACAAATGGAATCTCATCATCATCATTACAGCCCCTAGAACACAGCGTCCTAGACCTTCACCTGCTGGAGATGGGCATTCCAGAACATATATCTGGAGAATTTGGCCTACACTCGCCACGCTGGCCAGACGGCTTGGCGAAGATATGAGCTCAATTATTATTGACAATTTATTAACGATTCCACAAGTTGGTATTAGTGGAACCGGAACCGACGCGACAGCTTAACGTCTCCGAGGCACGGGAACTACGGTGGTGTTGTAAATCTGTGACAGATGTACGTAAATAAAGTGTATTTCTCATTGGTACATGCCGGGTGGGTTTGAACCGACCTTTGTAGGATTTAAGGAACGCGTTCTTACAACCGAGCCACCACCGCCTCTATATGGAATATACTATTTAAATAATAAAAAATCTAGCAAAAGCAAAATGTGTTGCCTAAACAAAAAAATAATAATATTAAAAAAAATGGTTAAAGCTATACAGAATATTTTTTTTAAGTGGGTGTTGATGGCTACTGTCTAAACTACAAGTAACATCGAAAAATGAGTGTCCGAGCCGATTTTGTTAAAGAATAAAACAGTTTTTTTTTTTGTTCTCTTCTCCCGATGGATGATGAATGAGATGATAGGGAAGGCAAAGGGTCTAGCCCATACAGCCAAGTCTGACGTAATATATCTTTATTTTTATGAGTTAATGAGGTCATCATCAAATTCCAGATGCTGCAGAATTTGATGCTTTTCTTGGAGTCACTCGCGGCACCATAGCTCAAACACGTCAGGTAAAATATGGGAGTTGAAAGCGCGGGAATACCGGAAAAAAAATAAACTGCAACTTGACCATATTTAATGTCCAATTTATCGTTTTCCATAATCATTCACATTGTAGCACATTATTAAACAAAACAACACCACTTTTGACCAATAATATCCACAGTAAATTAATTTACAAAACAAAAACTTGCACTTGACATGTCCACTCAAAATTTTTACAATATTTACACGAACAACATGTGTTTCTTTTAATTAATTAATATTAACGAAATTTTTCGTCAATACCTAGAGATAAAGTGTATCTCTAATTTTTTTTTTTGTTTTAGCCGTAGTTTTAGAATAATTGTTAATTAGTGTTAGACTCAAATTAATATTTGTACGCCTCTTAAGGTAGATTGTTGCAGGGAAAACTATATTGTTCATCTTGAATTGTAACCATACAATCACAATTAAATATTTCATTTCATATTTCACCGCATTCACCAATAAAAAATAACATTTAAAAACTGTTCACTTTTAAAACTAAATTAACAAAACATAATAAAACAAAAATATGTCTTATCATCATTACATCATTACATTGCCTAGAAGACAGCGTCCTAGACTTCCACTGCTGGAGATGGGCATTCCAGAACATATATCTGAAGAATATTTCCTACACGCTGGCCCGACGGCTTGGCGGGTTATGATGTAATTTTTTTATGTCAATTTATTAACGATTCCAGAAGTTGGTATTAGTGGAACCGGGACCGACGGCTTACGTGCTTTTCGAGGCACGGAAACGGTGGTGTTGTGTAAACCTATGACAAATGTACTTAAGAAAAGTGTATTTCTCTTTGGTACATGCCGGAGACGGTTTGAACCAACCTTTGTAAGGATGGTGGCTCGGTTGTAAGAACGCATTCCTTAAAAAATATGACTACTAAAATAAAATAATACATTTTCCAAATAACAGCACAGAAATATATAGTATAAATAACATTAGTGATCGAAACTATATTACTAAGAAATAGCCCAAAACGGATGATGTCTTTTATATCAACTCCGGCGGGCGGTCAACAAGCAGGTATAATCTGTCTAAATCTGGCTTACATCTCTTCTTATCGCGTGCGTGTTTGCCTTCTCAAAGCAAGTCTTTTGGCTTAAGGAGATTGCGATGTGATGCTTTGAGGATTATCTACCTACCAGTTAGCTAACATGGTTCAATTTTACTAAACTGCTGATCGATTAAGCAAAATGTAAAATTAAAACTGGATTGATAATGAAACTCTAGAACAAGTAAATGAAATTATATATCTGGGCAGTGTTTTCTAGGGACGTTGAAAGAAGAGTGAACGCGGGAAATAGTGTTAACGGTGCCCTGGGTCGGTCGAAATGTCAGTGACAAAGCTCGGCTAGCCATACACAATGCCATGTTGGTACCAACACTGATGTATGGAATCGAGACGTGGATACGTCAGAATACTCATGAGATTGCAGAATGAATGAATGCAGTAGAAATGCGGTCGTTGCGGCGGATATGTGGCGTCACTTTGGCGGACCGCATACGTAATGTCGAAATACGGAAAAGGGTTGGTATGAAGGAAAGCATAGGCACAAAAATAAGGAAAGGCATGCTACGATGGTTCGGGCATGTTGAAAGGATGAGCGATGAAAGATTGACGAACCAGATATATATTGCGAAAGTTGTGGGTGAAAGAGGCCCTGGCAGACCGAGACTCATATATCACGATCAAATAAATAAAACACTGACTGAAGGTGCATTAAAAAGTCTTCGTAACCAAAGGGCATGTATAAAGAGGTTAATGAATGTCGACGAAGCGAAAGAGGTATGTAGTGATCATGTCAAATGGCGCTCAATTGTCTCTGCAAGGGATCTGGCGTGAAGAAATGTATGTAAAATTAAAACAAAATGAAATCCGCATTCCTCGTAACGCGGTTCTCAACAACATTAATTGTAGGACTTATATCACTGCTGGAATACCCGCAATCCTAGAACATCATAGAAACTCGGTTTGACAAAACGTTCCGATTGCATACTGCAGCGAAGTAAAGAATTTGGATTCCAATCTAAGCTGGACTCCTCGGGTTACCAATACAAGTTGTAAACATTGAACTACATTGACCATGGCAGTGTGACTTCGTCTCGGAGTCCTGACTGTCCACTTACACAAATGTCGGTGTGGAACATCTCGGATACCACGGGCTTTTTGCGCTAGAAGTTCCGGCCGCATTCCTCGTCGCGCAGCTCTCAACGAGATCATTCGTAGGGCACTTGTCACTGCTGGAGTACCCGCTATCCTAGAACCCTCTGGGATTGTGCGAAGCGATGGCAAGAGAAACTTGGCAGGTCTCTGGTGTGGAATGCGACATATGTAGACACATTGGGCCCATCTCACATCCAGGCAACCTCGTCCAGCGCGGGGAGTGCGGTTTTTGCTGAGAACCTTAAGCTGCGCAAATACGTCAACTCGATACAGGTGAGGAGTTTGCGCCGTTTGGGGTCGAGACGATGGGACCATGGGGACACTGCCTACAAAGCCGAAGGTGCAATAAAAATCTATCGAAACAAAAGGTTGATGAGTGTCGAAGAAGCGAAAGAGGTATGTCGAGATCGTGACAAGTGTCGCTCAATTGTCTCTGCGTAATCCGCAAGGGATTTAACGTGAAGATATAATAATAATTATTATTATTATATTATTCTTCGGTATGTCTTCTAAGGTTCTAAGAAACGACTCTGCCAATTTTTTATTTTTTTTTATTTTTATACTGGACTCGACATGTGACATCGCGCCCACCTGATGGTAAGCAGTACGCGAGGTCCAAGAATGGGAGCAACTGACGCCGGTCACTATGACCGACATCAGTCTCTACGACTATGCCTGCCTAACAAGATGATTTTTCACACTTCGCTTGAAGGACTCCAGGTTATAAGAGTGGGGAAACACACTGGCTGGGAGAGCATTCCACATCTTCAGCGTGCGACAGATGTAAGAGTCTCCAAATTTATGAGTACGCGTAGGGATAGTGGGTAAGGTATGTGGATGCATATTTTGGCCTGTGCGTGTAGTTCGGTTGCGGAATAGAGAAGAAGGGATAAGGTTATGGAGCTCCTCAGAACACTCGCCGTGGTATAGCTTGTAGAACACGCTCAGAGAGGCAACGTCACGGCGAAGCGAAGTTATCAAAATTAGTTGAGTAAAATATGCGTTAAGGCGAGACAAGCATACATCTACACACAGACAAAGCTAGTTTTCTATTTCTTTTATTAGTATATATCGCCGTGTTATAGAATAAAAAAAAAACAACTAAGTCAGCCATTTTTGCACATTATTATTACTTTTGCTGCAGTACAATTTGCGTTTTCGGCTAAAACCGATCGTTTATTTACTTTTAAGACCCACTATCTTCATAACAGCGTCACAGTGCTTGGTCGAACTGCCTCCGTGGTCTAGCTGTTAAGTCCGTGGATTTAGACTCGGAGGTACCGGGTTTGATTCCTGGTCGGGACACAAAAATAGTTATTAATGTAAATAAATACCCTTGCCGCGTCGCATCTCAGGGGGACAGCGCATAAAGCGGGAGCCGCGGCGGAAAATGCGGAGTCCAGCAAGCGGCGCAAGTATGTAAGTATATTAAAAGATTACATATTTGTGCCGTTTGCTGTAGACACTCTGGGCCCATGGCGTCCAAGTGCAAAAAAGTTTTTAAAAGACATAACACCGCGTCTTGTTGTCTCCTCCGGTGACAAGAGGGCTGGCTCTTTCTTCGCCCAGAGAATCAGTATTGCAATTCAGCGGGGAAATGCAGCCAGCGTTCTTGCCACCATTCCACGCGGACGGGACTTATATCCCTATCCTTAATATTAATTTTATTTTATATGTTGTAAATATTTTTTCGAATAAATGTATATCTTCTTATACTGTGAAATGTATATTGTAAAATATAGTGATTTTGATTCTGACAAAAAAAAAATAAAAAATTGTAATATTTCTCGAGTTTGGTACGCTGGAGACATCGACGAGCTTGCCACTTGTCATGATTGGCCTATAGTAAAGTTGGCTAAATGTGAATCCGCTTATAAGCGTGGTATCTGACCACCCCGAAAGGGAAACGGTCGTGATGATACTTTACTTTACTTTTTTATAATATTATTTATTATTTAAATATACGAGTATATATATATATATATATTTTCAGAATATATTTATTTATTTCAACAAAATAACAATAATAACTAAAAAAAACATAAAACTAAATATATAAAATCATCTAACATTCATTCACATTTAATCATTCATTCGTTCCTTCAAACATACCTGCTCCATCCTCACATCCTATCCATCTCACTCGCTTTCTGGTTCCTCTGATCCTTAAGCTTATAGCCCTTATAACAGAAATTTGTATTTTTGTTTTTAGCCAGCCTGCAACTTGTGAGAATGGCTTCTGCCATTTTTCAGAAAGCCGTGAAGCGGTCTTTTTGAAGTATATATTTATTGATATTAGTTATTATTAAATTTTCGTTTTAAATCTGCATCCCACAATATCTTAATTTTGTCGTTCTCCCGAAGGAATAGAGAGTTAGAGAATACCTTTAAGGTATTAAGCTCGCCTATGTACTACATTTTATTTAAGTATTGTGCAATAAATATTTTTTTATTTACTTTATATTATTTCATTTGATAAATATTTCCAGTATTGATACTCCCGGCTAATCTTATCCGACTCTACGTTATCATGGTATTTTATTGCCATTTAAATGTATTGTATTGGATGTTGTGTGCAAAGATGATGAAAGAAGTGATAGGAAAGGCAAAGGGTCTAGCCCATACAGCCAAGTCTGAAGTAATATATCTATATTTTTTATGAGTTAATGAGGTCATTATCAAATTCCAGATGCTGCAGAATTTGATGCTTTTTTTGGAGTCACTCGCGGCATTGTAGCCCAAACACGACAGGTATAACATGGGAGTTCACAACGAGGGAAAACCGCAAAAAATAAACTGCAACTTGTGCCCCATATTTAAAGTCAATTTTATCGTTTTCCATTACTAATCACATTGCAGCACATTATGAAACAAAACAACACCACTTTTGACCAACAATATCCATAGTAAATTAATTTACAAAACAAAAATTTGCACTTGACATCTCCGCGCAAAATGGCGCGAAGGACCCCATAAATATTTTCTTGTTCTGTTCTCTTCTCCCGATGGATGATGAATGAGGTGATTGGGAAGGCAAAGGGTCTAGCCCATACAGCCAAGTCTGAAGTAATATACCTATCTATCTTTTTTATGAGTTATTGAGGTCCTTATCAAATTCCAGATGCTGCAGAATTTGATGCTTTTCTTGGAGTCACTTTATAGTCATAGCCCAAATACGTCGGGCTTTAAAGTCCAATTTATCGTTTTCCATAATTATTCACATTATTAAACAAAAACAAAAACTTTTGACTAACAATATCCACAGTAAATTAATTTACAAAAAACTTTATCTAAAGAAATTTCAAAAAAACTAGTCGACGTCTCTGGTGACCCACGGGCTGGCAGCTTCCTCGCTGAAAAGATTAGTATCGAAATTCAACGAGGAAATGCTGCCAGTGTTGTTGTTGGAGGAAATTTTTATATTGTAAGGTTTGAGACATTAGGATGCTTAAATTTTTATTATATTTAATTTGTTATTTAGATTTAGTTTATTTTTCTAGGTTAATTATTATATTGTAATTCTTTTGTATAGGTATTACTTCGTATATAACTTTGTTCCATTTACAAATCAAAAACTTGCACTTGACATGTCCGCGCAAAATGGCGCGAAGGACCCTCTTTCTTTCGTTCTATATACCTATGTTTTTGCAAATAAGGTATTTTTTGTTAGTAAAATAAATAAACAAAAAACAAATCCCGATTCTCAAACAACAAACAACATTTAATCACACTGAGCTACATTACCAACGGAATACCTACAAGTAGAATTCTTCTGCCAAATAACTCTGAGCATCCAATTTAAATAACAGCCCTGAAAAGCTGAAAAACAACCCTAAAACCGAGTTGGGAATAAATTAGCGAATCCCCACCACCCCTTGAGCTCACCAATGTGTACATTGTTCAAAATATTATTTGCGTTTCAAGGCATAATGGGATACCCGCCACGCCTATGTGACATGTTAACTTAGGCAACCCCGCCTTTTCCTCTGCGTATTTCATTGGCTGTTTTTATCTTCCATCTCTGTCTCTTTATATCTCCGTTCTCTTTCTCCCTTGTAGCTTTTCCACCGACGCCCGAGGGGTAAATGTTTTGCTATGAAAGGTACACGGGGTTTTGTCGGGGATGCGCACATTGTCGAACGATTCTGGGGCGATATTTTTTGACATCTTTTTTTATGACAAAAAAGTATTCGAATAGGGTGACTCAATAAGATGCTTTTTTTTAGCGTGTTTCGAGTCTTCTAAGCTAGGATTAGATGCGTATAGGAGTATCCTTTGGCAAATTTTCTGTTTGCCCAAATTTTGTTTGTCGGTTTTCTTGTTTACCTTTTGAAAAATATTCTTTTTGGCAATAATAATACCAGAAACAACTATCTAACTTTATATATATCTTTATTTACTTAAATAAAATTAAATAATTTATAAACGAGCCGTGGGGACCAAGTGCACACGAAATTTTCAAGGCGTTGTCAAAACAGCTCGTCAACACCTCGGGAGACAAAAGGGCTGGGCAATATTTGGGCCAAAGGATCAGTATTGCCATTCAACGTGGCAATGCTGCTAGTATCCTTGGCACCTTGCCCATTGGCAGCGATTTGGAGCAAATTTTTTATTTATATTAATTTTTATTTTGTTTTTTCTTCATTTTAGTTTTTAGTTATATTTTTATTTATTAATTAGGTTTATTTTTATTAATAGTAATTTATGTTTTAAGATGTAAGTTTTTAGTTTAATTAATATTTTTTTATTTTTTTAAATCATTGTACCTTATTTCCATTTATAAACGAAATCTAATAAAAATATAAACTAACTATAATTATAAAATGTTCGCAAATGACGTCCCATCAGAGATAGCCAAGAAGAAGTTGGCAGAAATAATCCTGTCTCCAGATTTCTCCGTCCAAAGACATAAAATACATAAAAAGAAGCAACCATGCAATTTAAATGAATACTTTAGCAACGCTAGCAAAATCAAAATAATGCGCAACTAAGTTGCGTGTTGCCGTTTACACAGGCAAAGCCGTGTAAAACAGCTGGTATGGTATAAAAATATGTGTAATGTAAATATATAATGTTATTTTAATTAATTAAAATGTTTTTAATTGTCATAAACGGCGGAAATACATCCAGCTTATTGAAACATATGTTTTTGCGCCGTTTGGAGTTGAGTTTTGGAGGAAATAAGTGTGAAAGTGTGAAAGAATTGCAATCGGCAATTAAGAGCCTGAAATGTGGCAAAGCTGCGGGAAAAGATCGAGTGCTCGCTGAAATGATTAAATACGGAGGTATACCGGTCTGGAACGCTTTCCACCTGTTGTGCAACCTTTGCTGGCAGGAGGGAAGAGTACCGGAGGACTGGCAGCAATCAGTCATCGTTCCTTTATACAAAGGCAAAGGATCTAGATTGGACTGTGCCAACTACCGAGCTATTAGTTTAATCAGTTTGGCGAGCAAGACGTATGGCAAGATTCTCACGAAACGCCTGCAAGAGAAGACTGAAGGTCTTTTATGGGAGGCACAAGGAGGCTTTAGACCTGGAAGAGGATGCGCTGACCAAGTCTTTTCGCTCCGCAATATCACAGAGAAGTTTTTGGCCTTAAACCAGAAGGTTTTCTGTGCTTTTGTGGATTTAGAGAAGGCTTTTGATAGGATTGAAAGAAAGAAGCTTTGGGACATATTGCCGGAGTATGGAGTGGATGACAAACTGCTACAAGCTATACAGTCCCTGTACAAGGGCTGTAAAGCTTGTGTGCGGGTGGACGGACGTATGTCGCCTTGCTTTGAATCCCAAATGGGCGTCAAACAAGGCTGTGTGCTTTCTGCCAGATTATTTACCCTATATCTCGACAAATGCCTAAAAAGAGTGAGAGAGAGTGACTGTGGGATAAAAATGAGTGATCTAGTGGTGAACTGCCTGCTTTATGCAGATGATGCTGTTCTTATGGCATCGTCCGAACAACAACTGCAATCACTAGTTACAAAAATGAAAGAGGGATGTGCAGAAAAAGGACTCCGTTTGAATGCGAGAAAAACTAAGGTACTAGTGTTTGAAAGAAGAAGAATGACAAACGTGACGATAAAGATTGATGATGAAACTCTAGAACAAGTAAATGAAATTATATATCTGGGCAGTGTTTTCACTGCGGATGGGAAGTATGATAGGGATGTTGAAAGAAGAGTGAACGCGGGAAATAGTGTTAACGGTGCCCTGGGGTCACTAATGGCCAGCCGAAATGTCAGTGACAAAGCTCGACTCGCCATACACAATGCCATGCTGGTACCAACACTTATGTATGGAAGCGAAACGTGGATATGTCAGAATACGCATGAGAGTAGAGTTAATGCAGTAGAAATGAGGTCTTTGCGTCGGATATGCGGCGTCACTTTGACGGACCGCATACGTAATGACGAAATACGCAAAAGGGTAGGTATTAAAGAAAGCATAGGGACAAAAATAAGGAAAGGTATGCTCCGATGGTTCGGACATGTTGAAAGAATGAGTGAAGAGAGATTGACGAACCAGATATATAATGCGAAAGTTGTGGGTAAAAGAGGCCCTGGCAGACCAAGACTTACCTATCACGATCAAATAAATAAAACAATAGCTGAAGGTGCATTAAAAAGCCACCAAAATAAAAGGGCATGTATGAAGAGGTTGATGAATGTCGAAGAAGCGAAAGAGGTATGTCGTGATCGTGTCAAGTGGCGCTCAATTGTCTCTGCCTACCCCGCAAGGGATTTGGCGTGAAGATATGTTGGAGTTGAAACTCTCGGGCCGTGGGGACCAAGTGCACAGGATTTTTTTAAGCGTTGCCAAAACAACTCGTCTACACCTCGGAGACAAGAGAGTTGGGCAATATTTAGGCCAAAGGATCAGCATTGCCATTCAACGTGGCAATGCTGCCTGTATTTGCCTTTGCCCATTTGGTAGCGATTTGAAGCAAATATTGTTATTTATAATAGTTTTTTTTTATTATTTTTTCCTTTTTTTATTTTTGTTTTCTAGTTGTATTTTTTATTACTAAGTAGGTATTAAAAATAGTAAATGTGGTCAGAAACATCGATAAAAAAGCGGATTCACATTTAGCTAACTTTACTATAGGCCAATCATATGACAAGTTCGTCGATGTCCCTAGCGTACCAAACTCGAGAAACATCACAAATAAATTAAATATTAATTGTTTTTATTTGTTTAAATTAATTAATATTATTGTTTCCGGACCAGGAATTGAACCCGGTCTATTTAAATCCACGGATTAACCTCTAGACCACGAAGACTAGTTTATATTACCTATGACAATTTTAATATTATTAAATAAATAATAGATAGTAGATACTTATTTAAGATTATTTAAAATAATAATAAAAATAAATAATCGTGCTCATTTGAGTCTAAAATAATAATTACCTATTAAAACAATAATTAAGCAACAATTCGCAAAACAATCGATAAAAGCTACGGAGCGGTCTGCTAATTTATTTCATTAGTTCTGAAATTCACGCACAAAGCTCGCGCCCAGAAATAATAATCTCCATTGTTGTGTTTGCTGAAGCGTTAAGCCGAGGGCGGGAGGGAAATGGGGGGGCCTCGATAGGCGGGGCGATAGGATAGCTATTCACACTCCTCAGTCAGTGCAGGGCCTTCGAGCGCGCAACATGTAATCAATATGGACGACTGCTACGGCCCATACACTCGCGAAATGATCCTCGAAGCCGATCTACCTCTCGACTTGCGACCACCACCTCGTCTCTATCTACCGCACTATCTCCGAGACGACCACCAAGACGATTCCTACGTATCAGTAGACGAAGACCCGCCGCCGCAAGCTTCAAGCGACTCCGACAGGTACGAGGCGTGCTCGAGCCCCGGCGACACGAAACCTTCATCACCGTCCAGAAAACAGAAGCAAAAATCCTCATCGCAACTAATCAAGCCGCCGTATTCCTACATAGCTTTAATAACCATGGCTATACTTCAATCTCCGCATAAGAAGTTAACATTGAGTGGAATTTGCGAGTTTATAATGACACGATTTCCGTATTATCGTGAAAAGTTTCCAGCGTGGCAGAATTCGATTCGGCACAATTTGAGTTTAAACGATTGCTTTATTAAGATACCTAGAGAACCTGGTAACCCTGGGAAAGGGAATTATTGGACTCTGGATCCGTTAGCTGAAGATATGTTTGATAATGGAAGTTTTTTGAGGCGTAGGAAGAGATATAAGCGTCCGGCTCCGTCGCTTCAGCACGCGCATGCCGTCGTTGCGATGTTGGCACGGGAAGCATATGCACCGTTGTTACCTTTGCCTTGTTACTTGCCTGCAGCTCCATTGATGTTGCCAAGACCCCCACCAGCTACGCTAAGACCTGTGCCGTTGCCTCCTCGAATGGCAGAAACGACAGACTCGCGCGGAAAGCGATCAAGAAATGGTTTTTCGATAGAATCTATTATAGGGTCTCAGGATACTGGTGTGAATTCTGAGCCGAGACGCAGTGCGTTTTCTCCTCTTCACCAGACAAGTCCTCCTGATGATTGGAGATGAATGTATATCCACGGGTGTGCGCCGATCTTGTCGCCAAATTCGTTTTGAAGATCATAAGTGCATTCCCGTAGTTCTATGTGCCATAGATATGGACTGAAATACATTTGTGAGAGAAAATAGTGATCTGTAAATGACAGTTGAATTCCTAATTGCTTAACATTAAACGGGTGAATAGTTTTAATTATTTAACTAAAATGGTATGTTAATTTTACATTCTATTTTATTTATAGATTGCGTTTCAATATTTTTAAACAAAAACTGTATTTGTAGGTATCTAAGCTAGTAGGTACTAGCTCTAGGCTATTTGATAGCAAGGTATAACTGCCAGTTTCTGAAAGGATTATTAATCATTTGAATATTTTAATTTATTGAAAAAAAAAAAACAGTTCTTAAGAGAGTATTACTATGTATTATTTATTCCTCTCGCACGCACAATCCAAGTTTTTACTAGGAAATAAAATATACGGACAATTTAGATATATACTTGTATATATATTTATCTTTTTTTGTTGTTGTATAATAGAGCTATAATCACAGCCCCTAAAATACAGGACATCCTCTGTTAGAGATGGGCATACAAGAATCTTTTAGAGAATTGAATTTTAGCACTCACCTGATGGTAAGTGGCGTGCAAGGTTCATGTGTGTTAACAACTGGAATCAGACACTCATGACCGACATCAGTCCCTAACACTATGCCGGCTTGACTGGGCATGACGGCAATTCGAGCCTGATCCCGAAACGTGTGCTGTGTCTTTACTTTACTGGGTTTATCGGCACGAATGGTGGATACTTCCCCGCCCTGGCAGACTGAATTGACAATCAGACCATCTGTCCGCCTACCACCTATTAAATACAAGTGGAATCGGGACCGACGGCTATCGTGCTCTCCTCACACGGGAACGGTAGTGTTGTAAATCTATGACAAATGTAGGAAAAGTGTATTTCTCATTGGTACATGCTGGTGTTTGACCCATCTTTTTAGGATGTTAAGAAAAGCTATCTTAAAACTTTTTTTTTTAATACGTTGAATCGCAAAATCGCCAGACGATACGACTCCAGCCTGAACGGCTACCGCGGGAGGCCTCCTAAGGAGACCCCAAGGCGCCTACGGACTAAAACCCTATAAACCGTCTCTCTCTCACCGTTGGCCCTGCGTGCCTTAACAGCTAAGTCTGAGTCGTGCCTACGGAGTGAAGGCACTCGTTCGCCGCGTCCATACCACGTTGAATACACCGGTTCTCGTCCGATCTTACAACCGAGCCACCACTGCATTTATAGGAGTACTTACATTTATAAAAGTAAAGTCCTAAATGGTTATAAATTTATTTACTATTTTACTCTGTCTAAAATTTGATGAACTGCTTCCGTTGTCTAGCTAAGTTCATGGATTCAGACGCTAAGGAACCTTGGAATCCAGGTCGGGACACAATTTATTCAATTTATTTGTGATATTTCTCGAGTTTGGTACGCTACAGACGTGATTGGCCTATAGTAAAGTTGGCTAAATGTGATGCTTTAAAAGCGTGGTTTCTGACCACCCCTAAAGGGATACGGTCGTGATGATACTTTACTTTTATATGAAAGTGAACATATCTAAATGTCCGTAATTTTATTTCCTATAAAGTATTTTTTCTCGAGTTTGGTACCTACGCTATAAAGACATCGACGAGCTTGCCACTTGATTGGTCTATAGTAAAGTTGGCTAAATGTGAATCGTCTTTTTTATAAACGTGGTTTTTGATCACCCTGATCTTGATGATACTTTACTATTTAAGTCCCATTAAAGTGCAGAAATTTGTCCGCATGAATTCCCGGCTCTAATAGTACAAGCTCCGTAGCGCTCTTCATCGATCTGTTATCCGAATAAAATTTACTTTTTATACAATAAAATTCGCTAACAAAAGAGGTTGTAATGGGTTGGTTAAATTTTACAAATGGGCGTGTAACTGTTCGGAAATGAAGAATCGGTGCTCATCTTGCGTCCCGGGATTTTAGGGATTAGTTGTTGAAGAAACCGGGAGGACCGGGACTTTTGGATTTTTATTATTTTTAATTTTAATAGGTCTTTAGTATGTAGGTGATAAAAACTACATTGTATTAATAAACAAAATACATTTATTATAATCAACCAAAACATAACCATTTACTATACAATAAAAATTAAATTAATTAACAGAAGAAAACAAAGGACGCTGGATGGACGGGCGTGAACATATAGCAAAATTAATAAAATATAAAGGTGGACTGTATGAAAGGGTAGAACTCACAATAAAGATGTGGAATGCTCTTCCAGACTCTGTGTTTCCACTTTCCTATAACCTGGAGTCCTTCAAGCGAAGTGTGAAAAGGCATCTAGTCAAGCCGGCACAGTGTTAGGGACTGATGTCGGACATAGTGTCTGATTCCAGTTGCTAACATTCATGGACCCTGCGCGCCACTTACCATCAGGTGGGCGTAGGGTCACATGTCGTGCTAGTATAAAAAATAAAAATAAAAAAACTCACACTCGCACTTACCTGTATTCACTGCAGGTGGTCCTGGGCTTTTCTTAGGTCGCCAGATTGCTGCTGGCCGCGGGCAGGCTTCTTTTCTCGCAATTTAGGAATTGCGAGCGGTTAATGTTTATTCTTTTTTTTAAATTCTTTCTGCCTGCCTCCGTGCTCTAGCGGTTAAGTCCGTGGATTTACACTCGCAGGTACCGGGTTCGATTCCTGGTCGGGACACAAAAATATTTATTAATGTAAATAATTACATTTAATTAATATTTAATTTATTTGAGATATTTCTCGAGTTTGGTAAGCTGGAGACATCGACGAGCTTGCCACTTGTCATGATTAGCCTATAGTAAAGTTGGCTAAATGTGAATCTGCTTATTTATAAGCGTGGTTTCGGACCACCCCGTTTGGTCGTGATGATACTTTACTTTCTTTTTTCTGTTATTCTTTCTGACGATTCTGACAGAGTCGCGTTCATTTATTTTCGTTTTCTTCCCATGCCCAAGGTGCGTTCGGAAAGATCTCGCAGGTTTTAGAGCGAGATAGGCACACTCTTCCCCTAGTGCGTATGAGACAATAAATAATAGATACCTCAAAGTTGTTTTAAATATGATAAAGCGCAAACACTGGAGTTAAATCGCGGGCGCGTATTTAAATTTTATTACTGTAGACTTTATCTAAGGTTCTACACTTATAATAAATATGAAAGATTATTATCTGAGTGGGGAAACTTAAATTCCTAATGAAATATACCTATACTTTTCGACTTTTTATTTGTGGTAACTTTTAATTGACCCTTTATGTTTCATTCATTTTTCTATATGTGTTTATTAGTCGTTAGTTATCCTGTAATGAATGAATAAATAAATAAAGTAAGTGCCCGGGACGTTGTTTGGTCATGCCGGTTCTTTAGTCTTCACAAAATCCCGGTGTTTCCCGGGATTTTCGGAAACGGAATTTCCCGGTATTATTTTCTAGCTACTTTCTTAACTACGCATAATAAGTCTAAATCGTCTTGGCTTTTAAATAATTAATACTGCAGATATTTGTATATCCAAAAACGTTACTTCCCAAAATGTGACCCTTATAAGCGAACTACTATCAGCTAATGTAGGTAATAATGAATACAGTTTATTTTTTTAACAAAAAAAAATATATTTGGAACATGTTTCGTTAGGCAGCCTTTGTTGGAGTATTTCATTATATATAAAGGTGATTTTATTTGGATAACCGATCGGTGAAGATCGGTTTTGGAATATAAGGCTTTGTTCCGTTTTTACAGTTTTATGTTCATAAATTATTTACACTGTAAAAATTACTGAATAAGTTGTTAATATTGTAATTAATCCAGTATAAATAGATTTTATTAAGGTAAATTAAGGCTATTGTTAGTCATTGTAATTTGTCTTGAAAATTAATTAATCTGAAAGTATTAAATAAAACTGCCTCCGTGGTCTAGCGGTTAAGTCCGAAGATATAGACTCGGAGTTACCGGGTTCGATTCCAGGTCGGGACAAAATTAATTAATAATTTATTTGTGATATTTCTCGAGTTTGGTACGCTAAAGACATCGACGAGCTTGCCACTTGTCATGATGGTTCTATTTAATTGGCTAAATGTAAACCTTTAAAAGCGAAGGAGGCCTGCATCCAGCAGTTGAGAGACAGGCTGATGTAGATAGTGATGATTTTCTTGGCAATCTATAATAATATAAATAAATAATAAATATTTCCAGACAGGTCACACAGCGCCATCTAGTTTCCGTGGTAAGCAACGAGGCTTGTGTTACGGAAACTAGATGGTTGATAAACTACATATTATATATTTTTTTGTTTGTAAATATATACATATTATACATATAAACACCCAGACCGAGACAAATTATACAATGTACAATTTGCCCCCGGTGGGAATCGCACCCACGACCTCCCGAGTTCACGGCAACGTTTGTTACCACTAGACCACGGAGGCGGTCAAATCTATCTATGGATTCACCGTGCGGGCGCCTTGACTTACTTTCAGATTAACTATATTTTAACACAAAAATCTAGACACAAAATACCAAGACTATTTATTATACCTACTAATAAGATCCCGTTCATACTTACACGTTTGCCAAATCGTGTTCGAGAAGGATTTAAAGTAGAGATGAAACGGATATCCGGTAACTATCCGATATCCGGCCTAAATTTTACTATCCGGCCGGATACCGGATAGTAACTCAGTATCCGGTCGGATACCGGATAGTAACTCAGTATCCGGCCGGATACCGGATAGTAACTCAGTATTTATTTTTTTTATTTTTATTTATTTAAAAACTTTATTGTAAATCTATACAAAAGGCGAACGTAATGCCGCAAGACATTCTCTTCCCGTTAACCTTTGGGACATTGGGACATTTAAATATGAGTACGGTGCAAATAGAGAAATAAAATATTAAAATGAAACATAAATAATATTAAAAATTAACATACTTAGACAACTATAATATATATATATACATATATATAATATATACACATACATAGTAATACTACATAAATATAATACAATAAAATTATATAATAATACATAAATACCTTAATGTTAATAATAACTACCTACAATGGATTAAAGTCAGTAAAAAGTTAATCTAGTGACTTATAAAAATGACTGTACACTCTTTTCTTGAATATTGGTCTGCTGGGTGCTTGTCTGACTTCAACAGGAAGGTTGTTCCACAGGGATGAAGATGACACAACAAAAGATTTGGAAACAAAGTTTGTGTGATGGGAAGGGATAGATAGGAGGGAATTATGTGAGGAGCGAAGAGTTTTATTGTGAAAGGCGCTGAGGTAGAAAAATAAATCTTTTAAATATTTAGGTGTATTAGGTTCCTTTAGCACAGAGTATAGTAGGCACAGTGATCTCATATTTCTTCGAGAGCGAATTGGCAACCATTTAAGTTTGGATCGATATTCGGAAATATGGTCAAACTTGCGTAAACAGAAAATGAACCTAATACACGTATTCAAGAGACGATCCATCCTATTCAGTTGATCCTCTGTCATGTTTACACAGCACACATCTCCGTAGTCAATGATTGGCAAAAGTAGACTCTGAGCTAGCGCGATTTTTGCCTTCACTGGCAAGAAATGTTTAAGTTTGTTTAGAGAATGAAGTGAGGCAAAAACCTTACGCTTAGTGTTTGTGAGCTGTGTAGTCCATGCAAGATTGGAATCGATATGCACACCTAAATTTTTAACATCGCTTCTAAATGGAATGGAAGCGTTATCAAATCGAACAGGCACCAAGTCTGTAAGAACAATTTTAGACATAAGTCTAGAGCTCCCTATCACTATAGCCTGGCACTTGCTCGGATTGACCACTACCCCAAATCGTTTGGACCAGGAACTTATATAAGACAAGTCCGTATTTAACCAGGCTACAGCACTATTTACAGTATTAACATCAGTTTGTACATAGAGCTGCAAGTCATCGGCGTATAAATGATACTGGCAGTGAAGAGAAAAGGTGATTGCATTTATGAATAAAGAAAATAAAAGAGGAGAGAGAATGCCACCTTGTGGTACCCCTGTGGCGATGTCGCACCACTCAGAAAGCTCATGACCCACACGAACCGGATACCGGATAGTAACTCAGTATCCGGCCGGATACCAGATATTTATATTAAAAACATTCTCATTATTTTATACGAGGAAAATGATACCACACTACGTTATAATATTTAATAATAATATAATAATATTTCCAGACAGGTCACACAGCGCCATCTAGTTTCCGTGGTAAGCTACGAGGCTTGTGTTACGGAACTAGATGGTTGATAAACTACATATTATACTTTTTTTTTTTGTAAATATATACATATTATACATATAAACACCCAGACCGAGACAAATTATACAATGTACAACTTGCCCCCGGTGGGAATCGAACCCACGACCTCCCGAGTTTACGGCAACGTTTGTTACCAGTAGACCAGGGAGGCGGTCATGGACATTATGGACACAGTTTATTTTAATAATCACTCGACAAAAATGTTTATTTTATTAATTGGCTCAATACTCAAAATTAACAAGTGGCAAATTATGGTGAATGAATACCAAATTTTCTGCATTTGTTGGTAATAATAATTTCAAATTAAACTGGTCGCGTCATGTAACGCGATAAAGGGCCGAATATTTGGTTGCCGGATATCCGGCGCTCCGGCCTCGTAGCTTGCCGAATATTCGGTAACCGGTATCCGGTCAAATCACTATCCGTTTCATCTCTAATTTAAAGTGTCCGTTCGTTTTAAAGTCCCTTATATCAAGTTTCCGCTTTGCCAGAGCAGTGCGTGGCTCGGTTGTAAGAACGCTTTCCTCCATCCTTAAAAGATGGATTCCAACCTCGGCATGTCATCACCACATCCCCTAAAACATAGAGTTCTAGACTTTCACTGGTGTAGATGCGTCTTCCAGAATTTCTAGAGAATTTCGCCATGCTAGAGAGACAAGTTGGCGAGGGTCTGATGTAAATTTTCAAGGTAATTTTCCCAATGTGTCGGGGCGGGGAAGTATCCACCGTTCTTATAAACCCAGTAAAGTGTATCCATACCTTTCGGTATCAAGCCGACATAGTGGTAGGGACTGATGTCAGTCAAGAGTCTCTGATTCTAGTTGCTAACATTCATGGACCATCAGGTGGGCGCAAGGTCACATGTCGTGCTAGTATAATAAAAATAATAAAAAAAACCCCCGCGTAGGGTTCTGACGTCATCTTTGTAGTTACTCGACACCGACATTCCCGAACTTTTTACAAGCAAAATTGTCTCTTGAAAATTATCTCTACTAATGACATATTTCGTATATACTCGTATTAGTATCAAAGTTAAAGTCAAAATATCTTTATTCACGTAAAGCTATTACAGGCATTTATGAAACGTCATTAATTTAATTATTTTGAATGATTCTACTCCTGCTAGTAGAAGACTAAGCAGCAAAGTGGTCCAATAAGTAAGCTGTTAGCAGAAGACCAGCAGCTTAGCAAATTCCAGTGACCTGTTAATGTTTAATCTGACTGAGAAAGGAATCTGCAAGGAAAACTCAGCTATATCAGATTTACAAAATAAAACTTACAGCACTGCACCACAACGATCAATTATATCCCGGAAGAATGGCAATATTTTATATCAAATTTTGACTTTTGTTGCGTGTTTTAGTGATTAGCTATATATGTTTATTTATTAACGATTTCACAAGTTGGTATAAGTGGAACTGGGATCAACGGCTTAACGTGCTCTCCGAGGCACGGAAACGATGTGTGTTGTAAATGTATTATTATTGTTATTAAATTCTTTATTGCACAAAAAAATTGTAAAAGCCTACAAGGCATTTTCTAACATCTAACCTTTGGGAGAGTATAAGATGAAGGGTTGTGCTGATATAAAATAATAAGATAACAAACAATATACTACATACTAACAAATACATACTAAGACATACACTAAATCCTAAGAAATACATATTATAAAAGTATCTATAACAAATGTACAATGACAATTGGTACATGCCGGGGATTTGAACCGACATTACTTAGGATGTAAAGGAAGCCACCACCGCTCCTTGTACCCCGGCATTTATCAATACGAAACTAATTTTTCTTACGTAAATTTATCTTAGATTTACAACAGTGCCAGTGCCTCGGAGAGTAACGTGCCATCGTTCCCGGTTTCACTAATACCAACTTGTGGAATCGTTAATAAATTTTTATAAAAAATTGTCATCAGAGCTTTGGCAACGCCAGTGTGGCGAGTGTAGACTAAATTCTTCATAAACTTCTGGAAGACCCATCTCCAACTGTGGAGGTCTAGGACTCTGTGTTCTAGGGGCTGATGATGGTGATGATGTTTGGCTATAAGATACCAAATTTAGCTACTGCTAATTCTTAGCCATCGCGTCTTCTCGTAGTTTCGTAGCAGTAAAATATCGTCCGGTTAAATTAGATGTGTGAACGCGCCCTAACTTAATACATTCGTCCGTTAAGTAATGTGCCAAAAATTATTAAGAGTTTTAATGCTTTTGTGTCCCTCTCGCTCTCACATACCTATATATATATATAATAAAACCAATAAAATATGTAATATATATCATCTTAACAATTGTTTCACAGTAAGAGTATTAAAGAGTTTTCCTAAAACTATTCGGTCTATTGATTTAAAAACATGGGAAAGCTCTTTTATATGGCAGCTTGGTGCATACTATAGCCCTGGTCTGAATGTAATGCATTAGGTTTTGTCTAACTTGTTTTGTAAATTTATTAATATCGAACCAACAATGGACATAAGATACTGATGATGTTTTCCATGATGCGCGAGGTGATGATGATATTTTTCTAAAAAATAAATACAAAACTATATAGTGCATTGCCTTTACCATTGCTAAAAGAAATAAAATTACTTTTTTCAAAATTTATGACAAAGTATTCAGTCACTGTCACTGATGACGCCGCTCCAAAGAGAGGCGAAATATTTGGCAAAAAATATTTTAAGCTTCAATTTATATATTTTACCAAGTAAGAAACTCATCTTAATAAAACTGATTGCAAAAGGGTGGTGTTCAGCTGGTTACAAACTGCGAAAATCTTTTGTGTTGAATAATGTGTATTTTGAAATGAGTAAATAGACAAAGGTTTTATTGTAATAATAGTAAATTAGTAGATATATTAGGTCTGGATAAAAACATTTATGTATATATTCACGGAAGACACTGACTCCTGGAACACACAAATAGTTCGGGAGTCAGAGGATGCTAAAATTGTACACAAAGCATTGATCAATTTAACTGTTCCAAATGTATATTGTATAGTTTTTTTTAAACAATAAAGTTTATTATTATTTATTATTATTGTTATTATACCAATGTGTATAGTCTAACAACTTACTAGGAAATAAAATTACAGACGGAGATATATCGCCGGGTTAGAGCGAAAACCAACTAACATTTATTTTAGTAAATTCACTTTTATAATTAAAAAATAAATAAATAACCGAAATGTGCATAATATTTTAGCAACTAAGTTGGTTTTTATTCTAACATAGCGATATATTAATAATATTTGTTTTTTAGTAAAATAGAGGATAAAAAAAGTATCATCACGACCGTTTCCCTTTCGGGGTGGTCAGAAACCACGCTTATAAATAAGCGGATTCACATTTCTATTTTTCATATTCGACCGCCTCCGTGGTCTAGTGGTAACAAATGTTGCCGTGAACTCGAGAGGTCGTGGGTTCGATTCCCACCGGGGACAAGTTGTACATTGTATAATTTGTCTCGGTCTGGGTGTTTATATGTATAATATGTATATATTTACAAAAAAAAAAGTATAATATGTAGTTTATCAACCATCTAGTTTCCGTAACACAAGCCTCGTAGCTTACCACGGAAACTAGATGGCGCTGTGTGACCTGTCTGGAAATATTTATTTATTTATTTAGCCAACTTTACTATAAGCCAATCATGACAAGTGGCAAGCTTGTCGATGTCTCCAGCGTACCAAACTCGAGAAATATCACAAATACCAGTAATCGAATCCAGATAAAATAGAGGATATAATTAATATTTTTCTCTATTTTTATTTAGGTATGTACATTACATATGTGATGTCTATACGTCTGTACTATACATACATATAGCTACGTTTTATGTTGGTATCATAATTTAGTCTACGAGTACATAAAATATTTATACATGTAATATTTATTTACTAACTATATATAACATCCAGGCGACCTCGTCAGGTGCGGGGAGAGCGGCTTTTTCTGCGGAGAACCTTAAGGACCACCCGGAGCAGCGAATTCCCATACAAACGTAGTTTTGTTGTAATTACTTAATGAGAAGGGCTATCGAAATAATATTTTGCATACAGTATCGGATGACACGTATTCAGTAAGAAACAATAAAGTAGAACAAAATTAGAGCGAATTGAAATTCTGTGTTTTTTACGCAAAAAACGTGTCATGTTCGGCTAGTTCACCCACACGTTATAGAGTTTCGATTGAAATGAAATGCACTTATAAACATCTGTGATATCGCAAAATCTCACGACGGAGTTCGCCGCTTGCTCCGGGCGGTTCTTAAATTGCGCAAATATGCCAACCTTGGTTGCGGGTACGAGTTTGCGCCGTTTGGGGTCGAGACGATGGGCCCATGGGGACCGTCAGCGAGGCGCTTGGCCAAGGAGTTGTCAAAGCGGCTGACAAGGTCTGGAGACAGGAAGGCTGGCAATTATTTCTGCCAACGTATTAGCGTCGCTATACAGAGGGGAAATGTTGCCAGTCTCCTTGGGACTATCTCGGATGGGACGTCTCTAGAGGACATTTTTTATTTATAGTTTAGTTTATTTTTAATTTTATTGTTTAAGTAGTTTTTAAATTGCAATTATTTTATACTGGTTGAATATTACTTCGACTAACTATTGTTTGTAAACAGTAATATTTGTTATTGTAATTTATAAGCTAACTCTCATTACACAAGTAGCTTGGTGTGGAGTTAGAAAATCTACTGTAATACACCCTTTGTACAACTAACAAATAGTCATAAGTACTGTACTAACAAACTATACCATTATAAAGGTATTGTACCTATGCAATAAACATATTTTTATTATAACTGCTTCCATGGTCTAGCGGTTAAGCCTGTGGATTTAGACTCGGAGGTACCGGGTTCGATTACTGGTCGAGACGCAAAAATATTTATTAATGTATATAAATACATTTAATTAATATTTAATTTATTTATGATATTTCTCGAGTTTGGTACGCTGGAGACATCGACGTGCTTGCCACTTGTCTTTGGCCTATAGTAAAGTTGGCTAAATGTGAATCAGCTTATTTATAAGCATGGTTTCTGACCACCCCGAAAGGGAAACGGTCGTGATGATACTCTACTTTACTTTATGTAGGTGAAAATATGTCCAAAATGTCTGTTTTTTTAAGTTAATAGTCAGCTTTTCTCAAAACTCTAGGATTTGGTTTTTTTTTAATGTTCGATTGCGCGAACGAGAGAGATGCAAAGCGTTAAACCATCTTAAGAAATTAATTATCTAATAAGATCTAGTCATTCTGTGTACAAATAGGATTGTATCTCTTGTAAATAAATTTAATAAGTAAGGTAAATAAATAAATATTTAAAATTACAATATTGTGTACTCATTATTTATCTATATATATAAAGGTGAATGTCTGTGTGTGTGTTCCCTATGCATTGGAATACTACTTGACCGATCGGGATGAAACTTTGGGAATATGTTGTGTGAAAATTGGGGAAGGTTTGCAGAATTAATAAATCTTAATATATAAAACAAAGTCGGGTTTGTTAGAACACTTATAACTCGGCTGGACAGATTTTCCCGGTTTTTGATTTGTTGGATTTGTCTCCGTCCCGAATAGCAGAATAACTATAAATGAAATTGGAAAATTGAATTTTGAAGAAAATTAAACCGAATAATATAGACTGCCTCCGTGGTCTAACGGTTAAGTCCGTGGATTTAGACTCTGAGGTACCGGGTTCGATTCCTGGTCAGGACAAAAAATATTTATTAAAAATCAATTTGATTATTATTTAATTTATTTGTGATATTTCCGAGTTTGGTACGCTGGAGACATTGACGAGCTTGTCAAAAGTTGGCTAAATGTGAATCCGCTTCTTTAAGCGTGGTTTCTGACCACCCCGAAAGGGAAACGGTCGTGATGATACTTTACTTTACTTCTAATATAGTTGATTTTTGTACTTTAATATATATATTTTTTGTGTTCCTATCTTAACATAATATTTATTTTATATTCATTGTATTTCTTCCATAAAATCATAAATTTAGTTCAGCTAATAAGTATCACGATATTCATTGGTGTCGTGCGGTACGAAGTTCGATAGGTCAGCTATTCCCAATGAAGAAGAACAAGAGATAGTGGAATCCCTTAAATAACGGAACTGTCAGTGTAAAACGCTATTAAAATTGATATTGAAACTGAAAACAACCAACTCAAGATCCCTCCTCACACTTCCAGCAGATATTCAGATTCTTTTACGGTCTCCGCTGCTCGTGAGTGGAACAAACTTCCTCTGGTCATCAGACGGGCGCCGTCGATAAATATATTTAAAAATCTCCTCATTACCCATTTCCTAAATAAACAAAATAATCCGACTACCTGATATCTATTTCTGTCTCTTTTTATTTGTGTGTTCATTTTCTTGTGTATTTTCTTACATAAATTTATTTGAATGTATATATTATTATTATATATTTTTTATAGGTATTTGTGTATTAGTATGTAAATTATTGTTATGTATGTTTAAGTATTTGTTTTTATTTCTAATGCACCCACAATCGTCTACCACACTCCCAAAGGTTAGCTAGTATAAAATGCCGAGAGGCATTAAGTTCGCCCTTGTACTCAACTGTTAAGTTTTTAAGTGCAATAAAGAATTTATAAATAAATAAAAATATTCTCGTATAAAGATTTCCACTACAGACGACACCAAAATAACGTTACGATGCGTTCATTTAAAAAAAAAAAACTATTACATACTGTATATTTATTCGAAGTACTTCGATAGAAAAATATTAAAATAAAATTGATTAAAAAACTAATTATAAATAAATCTAAAACTAAAAATACATATAAATTAAACTATTCTACAAAATAAACTAAGGGCTTACCACCAGGGAGGGTACCTAAAACGCTCGCCGCATTTCCTCGTTCAATTATAATCGACATATTCTGTTGTAGGTAGTTATGGCATTTGGGATCGCCACACTCTTGAAAAATTCGTTTACCCAGCTCTTTTATGAATGTGTGGGTATCAAGAGAATATACATTACATACATACATTCATATGTAGATTTTTATAATTTTAACGGGTCTTTACGCGATTTACCTTAGAGACATATTTCTTTCGACGTTTTTTCCCGACGTTTCAGCCAAGTTGCATTGGCCGTGGTCACGGGTCGACTGAAGCTATGCGGTGTAGTCTCGTACATACTGGGCGGTAGATGTAAACCTCCCACTTATCACTTTTAAAAGTTTTTAGAAATCACGACACACGACACTTACAGTATCCTTCGCGACACCGGGCGATTTTTCCCGGCGTCGAAACCTATTGATTACTGGATTCCACGATGAAGATAGCTTATAACCCCCCTCTCAATTGAAATTTTTGTGTTTCTTTAGTATCGCCAAGGAAACTGTAAGTGTCGTGTGTCGTGATTTCTAAAAACTTTTAAAAGTGATAAGTGGGTAGGTTTATTATCGAGGGGTTAACCTAACAAGCGGACTACCACCATGTTTATTTAGGTAAAATAATTAAAATTAATATTGTTTATTTATTGACACCTGTTTAAATATTTTCGCTTTGATCATGAAATCTGTGTGACGATTGTTTTAAAACAATTAAAATTCTCATTGTTTCCTTCGATAGTTAAAACAATGTTTTGTTTAATAATTCAGTCACTATGGACACACCTTTACATTTAAAACTGACACGTGTTTTTCAACGACTGAAGATTTTAAATACCTTTAAAAATGTATGTGTAGAAAATCCACCGCGCCTCGGTAAGATGAAGTAATGAAATGTGAAATTTTAATTAAAAAAAAAGTAAATTGTGATTGTTTCCCTTTCGGGGTGGTCAGAAAACACGCTTATCCCTTTCAGCACGAACGATACCAAGCGTGCGTTAACCATTATTAAGTGTTCAGTTTTGATAGTTCAAATACTTTCGCGGCATTCGACACTGATATTGTTTATAACACATATTTATTTCTTCTTCTTAGTCGCTACACTCTTGGCAGAGTGGTCGTGGTCGCCATTGGAGTGCTAGTGGCACGCTTAACAAGCTGTCGCCACTCCTCTCGGACCCCGGCTTTCCTAGTGCACTCATGTAGGGGATGATCCATTGCAACCTTCACCTGATCGGTCCATCTCATCGGAGACCTACCACGCATCCTCTTGCCATCGACTTTCCCCTGGACTACCAAGCGCTCGATTGATGTTTCTCCACGCCGTGACACGTGTCCGAAGAAAGTGAGAATGCGTAATTGTACAGTCGAGGAAAGGCGCTGTCTGATCCCCAGTTCCTCCAGTATGGGTTTGTTTGTTCGGAACTCCGTCCATGATATGCCCAGCATTCTCCGCCAACACCACATCTCTACTATTTATTTCATCATCATCATCATCAGCCTGTGTCTCTCCACTGCTGGATGTAGGCCTCCCCCAAGGCTCGCCACTTCACACGATCTTCTGCCACCCTCATCCATCCCCCACCAGCGACCTTCCTCAGGTCATCTGTCCATCTGGCGGGGGTCGTCCCACTCTGCGTCTTCCAGTACGTGGTCTCCACTCCAGAACCCGTCTACTCCATCGTTCATCGGTTCTGCGGCATATGTGTCCAGCCCATTGCCACTTCAACTTGCTAATTTTAAAAGCTATATCGGTAACTATGGTTCTTTGACGGATGTCAACGTTTCGGACTTTATCTTTTAGTGAAATCCCGAGCATAGCTCTCTCCATAGCTCGCTGAGCGACCTTGAACTTGTGGACCAGACCTACCGTCAGTGTCCACGTTTCTGCACCATACGACATTACTGGAAGAACGCACTGGTTGAAAACTTTTGTCTTCAAACACTGTGGTATGTTCGATAGGAAGATGTGACGTAGCTTCCCGAATGCTGCCCATCCTAGCTGAATGCGTCTATCGGCTTCTTTGCTGAAGTTGGCTACTCCTAATTGGATGGTTTGTCCAAGGTAGACGTATTTTTACACAACCTCGAGAGTAGCGTTTCCCACGCAGATTGGTCTCGCTATAACATGCTCGTTGAACATGACTTTTGTCTTGTCCAAGTTCATACCGAGACCAACCTGCTGGGATGCCACATTTAAACCGTTCAGCATTCTGCTAATATCCTCCAGCGAGCTAGCCATTATGACTATGTCATCTATTTATTTAGTTGTATTGTATTACATTCCTTTCCGCTTTCTAAATTATTTTGCGGGTACCATTGGCCAACAAAAAATGGTCACGTACGCACGGGGTGCGCACCGGCAGAAGCGATCGAGGTCTCGCCGCGTGTGCGCGCAATTTTGTGGTGAAAAAACATTCTCGTACGACAAACTGTGACAAAGTGTGTGTGATCCTAATTTATGGATATATTTATCCTATTCTATATTTTCATGTACGTTTGTTACTTGTCGGTTTACACGCAGCATTTTGCGTGGGACAGCTGAGCGTGGGTCTGAGTCAGCCGGTGCAGGAATCTTCTTTTAAATACAGTCAACACTAAACCTAGTCTAGTCTCACCTAAAACAGCACAATAAGGCAAAGGGAGATTATTTCCCGACACAATCTGTAAGGAAAAAAATATTTTTACCATAGATTTATAATAGTATTTAAATTTGTCACCTGGCAACACTGCTTGTTTTATGGCAACACTTGAAGTAATTTTTTGATCTCAAAGTGTCAGTAGTCGAATTTTGAGTGACAGAAACAGTCGTTTTTCGATCAAGACAGTGAAAAAGCAAGTTTTTGTTTGAGAAAAAATCCTGTAAGAAGGATTTAGCTTCATCACGTGATTGTTGATTTATTTTGCGTCTGTTTTATGTTTGTTTCCATTGCTTAGTTTTTTTTTAATTCTACGGTAGTCATTTTCCCTAAAACCACTTCAACTTTTGCATTTAAAACCCTATTAACTCGTGCCTTATTAAAGGTTAATACAAAAAAAAATATGTAGCCGTGTCGCCAAATTCTGAAACGACCACGATACGAGTAATTCGTGCACTCATCTATTTACTTAGTAATTATCTCTATTAAATTATTACGAGTAGTAAAGAAAAAAACATACACAACTGGCTTTTATTACTATTGTATTGTAACTGACCTTTGTGAAAGTGAGAAATCATGGGCAGGGTGCAAATATATAATAGATAGATAGATAAATTCTTTATTGCACAAAAAAATTAAAAAAACATTCCAATGTACATAGGCGAGCTTAATGTCTAGGCATTTTCTAACAGCTAACCTTTGGGAGAGTGAGAAGAGAGTGTGGGTGCATGTGTATAAGAATATTTAGAAACTATGATTTAAAATTACTAACTAAAATACTTATCAACTAAATAAACAATAAATATATATCATACAACAATAAAATACATATAGAAATAATAATATATTTTATACCTATATAATATACATAATTATATAATATACTTACACAATATATATATATATATATATATATATAAGATAAATCATACGTATTGTCATGTTATGCGGTCTTGATTTGCTTTTCGTATAGCGGGGGAAGTCTGTTCCACTGGCGAACTGCAGATACAGTAAAAGAATCTGAACATCTGCTAGAAGAATGTGGCGGAATTTTTAATTGATTATTGTGAGACGAGCGAAGAGAACAGCTATAGGTATCGCAGAGAAATTGGAAACGATCTTTCAGGTAAGAGGGTTATATAGGATGCCGTAGAGGAAGGTAAGGACGTGTGCAGACCTGCGATTTCGGATATTGAGCCACTTTAACTCTTTGCGAAATTGAGAAATATGATCATACTTACGCAAGCCAAAAACATAGCGAATGCAACTACATAAAAAACAAACTACATATACTACACACTTTAAATATATAACTTATTATATACTACATACACAAAATATAATTATGATATTTCCTGTTATAAGTCTATCGTAAGATTTAAAGTCACCTTGTATTATTAACAATAATTATACTTACAGTTTGATCACGTGATGTCGAAAATTACCGATTTCCACTATTTAGACAAGTTGTCATTTGTTTGTTTAACGACTATTGTTTTTGGAGCCGATAAACAATGTTTTACATTCAAGAACAATTTAATAAAATTTTACATATTATTTTAGTGTTACTTATTTATTCGTGAACTAGCTGCTTGACCCGACGCTGCCCGGCTAGCATGGGCTTGGAGTGGACCGATTTTTATGGTTTTTTATTTGTTGGATTTATCTCCGTCCCGAATAGCAGAATAACTATAAAAAAAAATATGTAAAATTGTCAAAAAAAATATTCGAAGTTAATTATAGTACATTAAATATAAATTAAAAGCTACCTAAATAATTAAATTAAAAATAAACTAAACTATAAATAAAAAATGTCCTCTAGAGACGTCCCATCCGAGATAGTCCCAAGGAGACTGGCAACATTTTCCCTCTGTATAGCGAGGCTAATACGTTGGCAGAAATAATTGCCAGCCTTCCTGTTTCCAGACCTTTCTGTCAGCCGCTTTGACAACTCCTTGGCCAAGCGCCTCGCTGACGGTCCCCATGAGCCCATCGTCTCGACCCCAAACGGCGCAAATTCGTAACCGATACCAAGGTTAGCGTATTTGCGCAATTTGAGGTTCTCCGCAGAAAAAGCATTTTTTGTATTACTATCTTAATAAAGTTCTAAACATAATATTTATTTTATCGGGACTGTGGCTCCAGGCTCTCCCTTCATCTTTTGTTGGAACTCTTTTCGACAACAAATGTTTCAGCACCATAACCAGCCTACGTCTAGGAGCTCCTTGCACTTTTCCACATCGCTGCCAATGTGGAGACAACGTCGGGGCACTCGGTCACCACGGCCTTTCCTGCAGCAAGAGCACAGGTCGCATCCCAAGGCACGCCTGTCTCAATGACGTCATTCGTCGGGCCCTTGTGTCTGTGGGTTCGCCAGCAATATTAGAACCCAGTGGCATGGCCCGCGACGATGGCAAGCGGCCCGATGGATTGACGTTGGTTCCATGGAGGATAGGTTTGCCTTTAGTGTGGGATGCCACCTGTGTGGACACCCTGGCGCCTTCCCACTTGTCCTTGACCTCTAAGGACCCAGGCGCTGCTGCATTAAAAGCAGAGAACCTCAAGCGGCGGAAATACACTCAGCTTATTGGGAGATGTGTTTTTGCGCCGTTTGGAGTTGAAACTCTCGGGCCGTGGGGACCAAGTGCACAAGAAATTTTCAAGGCGTTGTCAAAACAGCTCGTCAACACCTCGGGAGACAAAAGGGCTGGGCAATATTTGGGCCAAATGATCAGTATTGCCATTCAACGTGGCAATGCTGCCAGTATCCTTGGCACCTTGCCCATTGGCAGCGATTTGGAGCAAATTTATTATTTATAATAATTTTTATTTTGTTTTTTCTTCATTTTAGTTTTTAGTTATATTTTTATTTATTAATTAGGTTTATTTTTATTTTATATTAATTGTATTAGGTATATATAAAATCATAAATTTAGTTCAGTTAATAAGTAACACGACATTCAATGACTGTTAGGCGGTACGAAGTTCGCCGGATCAGCTGGTAATATATATATAAATAATAGCATAATAACTTTATGGCATTTAAGGTTGAAACAATGGGGGTGTATTCTCTTGATACACACAAATTCATAAAAGAGCTGGGTAAACGAATTTTTCAAGAGTGTGGCGATCCCAAATGCCATAACCTACAACAGAATATGTCGATTATAATTCAACGAGGAAATGCGGCGAGCGTTTTAGGTACCCTCCCTGGTGGTAAGCCCTTAGTTTATTTTGTAGAATAGTTTTAATTTCATAGGTATGTTTAGTTTAGTTTTATTTATAATTATTTTTTTAATCTGGTTTTTTTTTTTATCTACTTCGAATAAACCTAAAATTACTCCTCCTCCGCCTCCGTGGTCTCGTGGTAACAAACGTTGCCGTGAACTCAGGAGGTCGTGGGTTCGATTCCCACCGGGGGCAACATTACATGTACATTGTATAATTTGTCTCGGTCTGGCTGTTTATATGTATAATATGTATATATTTACAACAAAAAAAAAGTATAATATGTAGTTTATCAACCATCTAGTTTCCGTAACACAAGCCTCGTAGCTTACCACGGAAATTAGATGGCCCTGTGTGACCTGTCTGGAAATATTTATTATTATTTAAATTACAAATATATAATATATATATATATGTATATATTTTCACTTTTGTTTTGATTGGTCTTTAATCATTGTGGAATGGACAATGATTGATGAAGTTCTGTACTTCTTTCTGCAGAGTAATCATTAGACTTCAGAACACAAAAAAAAAGCAGCTGACCTATATCAACGTGTGAGGTTGGGAAGGTATGGTTAAGTTAAATAAACTCAAAAGATACGCACGAGCCAGAGAGATTACTTGATAAGGACACACGCAGATTTCAACATTTAACCTAGGTGGTCCACAGTTCATCACCTTAATTCAATTCAATTCGTTTATTTCTGTAATTAGGCATAGGACAAAAAAATATTGTATTTTGCACTTTTACATGTCAAATTTACAATAATATTAGGCTACATAATTTCACAGCATTCTACCAGGTACAACGCCATGAAACTACACAAACATAAAATAACATTGAAAAAAAAACCTACGTGAGTTATATACACAATAATAATTCCACACAAAACTACACTTATAATTTATATTATAGCTGCTGTAAATAGGATTACATACATATCTTCACGCCAAATCAATTGCGGGGTAGGCAGAGACAATTGAGCGCCACTTGTCACGGTCACAACTTCTCTTCTTCGACATCCATCAACCTCTTCATACATGCCCGTTTGTTTCGATGGCTTTTTAATGCTCCTTCAGCTATTGATTTATTTATTTGTTCGTAATAGGTAAATCGCGGTGATGGCTCGGTTGTAAGAACGCGTTCCTTAAATCCTACAAAGGTCGGTTCAAACCCACCCGGCATGTACCAATGAGAAATACACTTTTCTTACGTACTGCAGTCATAGATTTACAACATCACCGTTCCCGTGCCTCGGAGAGCACGTTAAGCCGTTGGTCTCGGTTCCACTAATACCAACTTCCCTATTTGTCATCACACATCTTGTGTATATATACTACCAGGCTTTATTTGTTTAAGTTGTGTTTATTGATATGTGGCAAATTAAAAAAAAATTAAAAAATTTCTTACTTTCAAAAAAAAAATACAAAAAAAAAAAACCATATATAATTACAAAATAATTTTTAAAATGAAACATTTTGACAGATACCAAACAAACATAATTTTTCACAACAATCATAATTACGAAATTTAAAGACAGACTAACTGTTGAAATAACGTTTGTTCTCGTATCTAGTAAAAATAAACATCTATTATAACACATCACACACTGGTGTGTAAAAGGATTAGATGGTAATTTATATCATTATCTCCCAAAAAAACACTGTCTTTTAGAGACGTATATATTTATTAAGACCATTCCGAACATACATTCATATCAATTCAATTATTATTGTGGTATATATAATTAATGGTAGTGTAGCTGCCACAGCATGCGTGCACCTCCATCGACGGGTTCGAGCGACTGATTCTGGCCGCTTTTTTTATTTTTTATAGACGGTTAATCGATAAATCATCAATGATACGCCCCCTGCCTGAAGGGCTAACGCGGTGGGGGTCGCATGCACGACTCATCCGTGAAGCTTCCTAGTGAAGCCCCAGGGCGCCTACGGACTAAAACCCTATAAACCGTCTCTATCTCACTGTTGGCCCTGTTTGCCTTTACAGCTAAGTCTGAGTCGTGGCTACGGAGTGAAGGCACTAGTTCGCCGCGTGCAAAATTCTGGCCGCGACGACGTAGCGCGCGTTTTATATAGTAGTGAGAGAGCAATATCTGCCTCTCGTTCATCAGCTTTGCGGGTCACAACCACTGTAGAGTTTAAGTAATTTAGTTGTAGGTAGCTCTGTTTTACAATTAATTTATCGCCCAGTGTTTGCATCCAGTTTGCCGCTTCACACGAAGCTACTCATATTTAAATCATATATTCGCAGCCGACTCACGTACGCCGCGCCGGCCTGGTACGCTCTCACCTCAGCTACGCTGAGAGCACGTTTACAAGCGCAACAAAACCTAACGCTTCGTACCATTGTCGGCGCCTCGCGGTACGTGAGGAACGATGTAATCCATAGGGATATGCGGATGGAAACACTGGACGAATTCGTGCGTCGTCTGGCGGCTGGCATGTTCGCACGCGCAGAGGCGACAGATTTCCCACTTGTGAGAAACCTGGCCCCTCTGCACGCCCGTCCGCCGGACGCCAGACAATGCTACGCTCGTCACCTGCTACCAATCACGGAGTCGTAATCGCGGCTCCGCCGCCTGGCTCGTATACTTCAACCTTTAATGGTTACCCCATACCCTGTCCGTAGTTACGGAAAGCGAACGCAACCTCTGTTAGAAGGCAAATACCTTGACACAGATTCCCCACTCCCCCCTGCGGGGGGTGTGAGAAGACTCTTCTACTACTACTAATTTATCACAACAAACGCATCAACATGCGCGCCTACGTGACCGCCACTGTGAACATGGCGCGGGTGGCGAGAGCCAAACTTCGCCCAGTGTTTGCATCCAGTTTGCCGCTTCACACGAAGCTACTCATATTCAAGTCATATATCCGCAGCCGACTCACGTACGCCGCGCCGGCCTGGTACGCTCTCACCTCAGCTGCGCTGAGAGCACGTTTACAAGCGCAACAAAACCTAACGCTTTGTACCATTGTTGGCGCCTCGCGGTACGTGAGGAACGATGTAATCCATAGGGATATGTGGATGGAAACACTGGACGAATTCGTGCGTCGTCTGGCGGCTGGCATGTTCGCGCCCGCAGAGGCGACAGATTTTCCACTTGTGAGAACCTGGCCCCTCTGCACGCCCGTCCGCCGGACGCCAGACGATGCTACGCTCGTCACCTGCTACCAATCACGGAGTCGTAATCGCGGCTCCGCCGCCTGGCTCGTATACTTCAACCTTTAATGGTTACCCCATGCCCTGTCCGTAGTTACGGAAAGCGATGCAACCTCTGTTAGAAGGCAAATACCTTGACACAGATTCCCCACTCCCCCCTGCGGGGGGTGTGAGAAGACTCTTCTACTAAATTTAACACAAAATTGGATAACTAGTTTCTCTTAACACCTTAACCTTCTAAAGTGGGTATATATGATTGTCGATATGTTACTTCATCGATGCATTTATTCTTTATCTTACACAGGTAGGATGGTTCCGCCAAGTACCTCACAGATGCTCTCAATGTCCTACAGAGGCGAGCTGTTCGAATTGTGGACGATGCCACCAGGGCCGGCCCTTCCATAGGGCGAACGGAGCGGCCGCTCCAGGTGCCAAGTACCAAGGGGCGCCTCAGTGGTAAAGAAATAATGCGACTTCTCACGACGCGGGTGGAGTGCAGGGGCGCGCGGGCGCAGCGTAGTTTTAGCAAGCTTAAGCTAATTAAAACGTACCTTAGATCGACTCTTGCAGAACACAAGCTTTCCGATCTAGCCTTGCTCTCAATTGAAAATTATATTGCTCAGTCATTGTCAGAGAAGATTATAAAAAAAGTGCGTAAGCAGCGATTTACTTAAAATTAGTTTTGTGTAAAACTGAAATAGTTCTGTATTATTGTAGGAGCCTAAACCTAAATAGTTTACATTTCTAATAAGCATTGTTACATTAATTACTGAAGATAATAAGTACCAAAGCAATAGTAAAGTATTTTTTATGATAAATACATATTTTGTTTGTCATTCCAAATGTTTCCATATTTCACATAATATCCCGTGGGTTTAGAGGAGTTGAGGGAGGGGGAGGCCGGCACTGGATGCCACTATATCTGGAACTCTCGAATCCCTTTAGCTTCGCCGAGATGTGGCTTCTCTGAGCGTGTTCTACGGGCTATACTATGGTGAGTGCTCCAAAGAACTCTATAACCATTCTTAACGCATCCTCTCCATTCCGCAACCGAACCACACGCACAGGTCAGAATATGCACCCACATACCGTAGTCACCATCCCTTCACGTACGTATAAATTTGGGGACTCATACATCTGTCGTACGATAAAGATGTGGAATGCTCTTCCAGCCTCTGTGTTTCCACTTTCCTATAACTTGGAGTCCTTCAAGCGAAGTGTGAAAAAGCATCTAGACAAGCCGGCATAGTGTTAGGGACTGATGGCAGTTATGAGTGTCTGACTTCAGTTGCTGACATTCATGGACCTTGCGCGCCACTAACCATCAGGTGGGCCCAAGGTCACATGTCGTGCTAGTATAAAAAAAAACTAACACACAAAAACTAAGTACAATTGAAAATAAAACATAGGCATGACAAAAACAATTAACTTTAAGTAACTATAGTAAAAGTTAGAAAAGTATCATCACGACCGTTTCCCTTTCGGGGTGGTCAGAAACCACGCTTATAAATAAGCGGATTCACATTTAGCCAACTTTACTATGGGCCAATCATGACAAGTGGCAAGCTCGTCGATGTCTCCAGCCAGCGTACCAAACTCGAGAAATATCACAAATAAATTAAATATTAAATTAATGCATTTATTTCCATTAATAAATATTTTTGTGTCCCGACCAGGAATCGAACCCGGTACCTCCGAGTCTAAATCCACGGACTTAACCGCTAGACTACAGGCAGTTAACTAACTATAGTAAAGTTGGCTAAAAATGAGAGTTCAGTTCTTCCACCACCCTGGTTTCTGACCACCGGACAGGCTATTGTATATATGTCTATATGACAGTTGTAATTTTATAAAAAATCTGGCAGTTGGGAAATTACAATATTTGTTTTACAACACAAATTATGTTAGTAGGACTAATTATACCTACTACTCATCCAAATACCTAAAGTCTGAGATTTGCGTAAACATCCAAATGGTACATGATACGCAGAAGAGAGAATTAACTGAATGAAATCCACTTTTTATTTAATAAAATACGTTAACAACGGTCATAGGTTGCCTAACTAAATATATTCAACTAGGTTTAGATGGCTACGAGGAATATCGGAAAATGCTGAGTCTTCGGACCGATTGTGTTAAAGAATAAAGGTAGTATTAGTAATCATTATTGTTTTTTATTTATCAATGTAAATGTATTTATTTACATAATATTTAATTTATTTGTGACATATCTCGAGTTTGGTACGCTGGAGACATCGATGAGCTTGCCACTTGTCATGATTGGCTTATAGTAAAGTTGGCTAAATGTGAATCCGCTTATTTATAAGCGGGTTTCTGACCACCCCAAAAGGGAAACGGTCGTGATGATACTTAACTTTTTTACTTTTTTTACTATTATTGTTTTTTTTTGTTTTTTTTTTTATAGACGGTAAATCGATAAATCATCAATGATACGCCTCCTGCCTGAAGGGCCAACGCGGGTGGGGGTCGCATGCCCGACTCATCCGTGAAGCTTCCTAGTGAAGCCCCAGGGCGCCTACGGACTAAAACTCTATAAACCGTCTCTATCTCACTCTTGGTCCTGTGTGCCTAAAGGCTAAGTCTGAGTCGTGGCTACGGAGTGAAGGCACTTGTTCGCCGCGTTAGTAATTATTATTTATTTATTTATTTATATAGTACAGCCGACTATCGTTAATTCGAAACTCGAGGGACTCTTAAAATAAACTATCATCACGACTGTTTCCCTTTCAGGTGGTCAGAAACCACGTTTATAAATAAGCGGATTCACATTTAGCCAACTTTACTATAGGCCAATCATGACAAGTGGCAAGCTCGTCGATGTCTCCAGCGTACCAAACTCGAGAAATATCACAAATAAATTTAATATTATTAACATTAATAAATATTGTTGTGTCCCGATCAGGATTTGATGCCGATACCTTCGAGTCTAAATTCACGGACTTCACCGCTAGATCACGAAGACTCTTAAAATATTACGTATAACGTATAACGTAAAATAAAAATAGTTTGAAATTCTAACAGGCAGGTATAACTGCCCTCACCTAGCCTAAATGCTTAGGTTTACCACAATGATATTTCCCCGTCGTGATCACGGAATGAAATGATGATGTCCCCCAAACTGGACAAGTGGTTAGTGGCAATAAAGTCAAAGTCAAAATATCTTTATTCACGTAAACCTATTACAGGCATTTATGAAACGTCATTAATTTAATTATTTTTGAATGATTCTACTCCTGCTAGTAGAAGACTAAGCAGCAAAGTGGTCCAATAAGTAAGCTGTTAGCAGAAGACCAGCAGCTTAGCAGATTCCAGTGACCTGTTAATGTTTAATCTGACTGAGAAAGGAATCTGCAAGGAAAACTCAGCTATATCAGATTTACAAAATAAAACATATACAGAACTGCACCACAACGATCAATTAATAACCTATTAAATTTAGTCATTAGTACCTATGAGATTACAATACCTGGTACAGCAGTAACCCACCAGACAAGTCAGAATTAAGATAGACTACATGCCTATGTGCAACCCGAAAGTCGACAAAACGCAAAAACCTCTAAGAACAATAAATTGGAAACAACAAATAGACATAGACTATAGTGATAACTGACTATTTTATGAACTTCACATCAGTGCTTGATATAGGCATACCTATCAGCAATGCGCTGCTCGCCTATTAACCAATAATAATAATAATAATTTTGAGAGAAAATAAATAAAACTTCGAATATATTGATCAATACAACAAGTTGGAACTTGTCTCAAAAAGTATTTATTTTATTTAAATACTTTATTGCAGTTAAAAACCTAGTACATACTGGAATCAGACACCAGTCCCTAACACTACGAGTATGCCGGCTTGATGGCATGGCAATTCAAGCCTGATCCCGAAACGTGTAAAAAACTCTTTACTGGATTTTTCGGAAATTACAAAAAAATTAAAGGCATGTATGGAATATAACCAGTTATTTTCCTTACGTATATTGTGTACGTAGAAGATGTATGACAAAAAGTTGAATCTAGAATCTACATAGTTAAATTATGTATGCAACAATCTACTAACATAATAAAAGCAAAAGATAAACAGAATAAATGTTACATCAATAAACCTATTTACACTATATCTTACGAAAATATACAAATGCCTAAAAATATATATTACCTTACGGGGTAGGCAGAGACAATTGAGCGCCACTTGACACGACCACGACATACCTCTTTCGCTTCATCGACATTCATCAACCTCTTCATATATGCCCTTTTGTTACGAGGGCTTTTTAATTCTCCTTCAGCTACTGTTTTATTTATTTGATCGTGATACGTGTGTCTTGGTCTGCCAGGGCCTCTTTTACCCACAACTTTCGCATTATACACCTGGTTCGTCAATCTTTCTTCGCTCATCCTTTCAACATGCCCGAACCATCGTAGCATGCTTTTCCTTATTTTTGTGCCTATGCTTTCTTTTATACCTACCATTTTTCGTATTTCGACGTTACGTATATGGTCCGCCAAAGTGACGCCGCATAACCGACGCAGCGACCTCATTTCTACTGCATTGACCCTACTCTCATGCATATTCTGACATATCCACGTCTCGCTTCCATACATAAGTGTTGGTACCAACATGGCATTGTGTATGGCGAGCCGAGCTTTGTCACTTACATTTCGACTGGCGATCAGTGACCCCAGGTCACCGTTAACACTATTTCCCGCGTTCACTCTTCTTTCAACATCCCTATCATACTTCCCATCCGCAGTGAAAACACTGCCCAGATATATAATTTCGTTTACTTGTTCTAGAGTTTCATCATCAATCTTTATCGTCACGGTTGTCATCCTTCTTCTTTCAAACACTAGTACCTTGGTTTTTCTCGCATTCAAACGGAGTCCTTTTTCTGCACATCCATCTTTCATTTCCGTGACTAGTGATTGCAGTTAAAATATATATAGAATATAGATTAGTGAAAATATATATAGATTAGTGATATTTAAAATTATTTTTATTCTTTTAAGCTAATAAAAATATATAAACTAAATTAAAAATAAAACTATATATAAAAACATTCACCAATGACTTGATCATGTGGCAGTGTGCCAAGAACACTTGCAGCATTCCCCCGCTGCACAGCAATGCTGATTTGTCACATACAGCTTTAACCAGCCACTTAAAGAACATCTTAGCCCTTGGCCCCCACGGTTCCATTGTCTCAAGACCAAAAGGCACAAACACATGGTCATTAGCAACAGACTTGTATCAGCGCCTTTTCAGCCGGGTCTGCAGCCGCCCTAGCCCTGACAGATGTGCTCTGGACATGAGCCTAGCAAGGGTGTCGACATAAGTAGCGTCCCACACCAATGCTCGTACATGTATGAGATATAATGATGTATATATATGTACATACATCCCCACATGTAGCAATGAGAGATACAATTTTCTCACGTATATTTGTCATGGATTTACAACACCACCGTACCCGAGCCTCGGAAATCATGTTAAGCCGACCCTACTAACTTGTTTAAAATGGCCAGCGTGGCTCTTGCAGGTCAAATTCTCCAGAAAACTACGAAGAATATAATAATAATAATTTCTTTATTGTACAAAACCAAAACAAGTGCAGGTACATAGGCGAGCTTAATGCCGTAAATGCATTTTCTACCAACTAACCTTTGTGACTGAGATATGCAATAAGCGGGTGCAGCAGAAGAAAAATGATAATTGAAATTATTTATTACTATATAAAACACACAATAATTACAAACATATAGTACTTATACATATAAATAAATGTCCTACATTAACAAATAAATATATAATTAACTTTACTATGGGCCAATCATGACAAGTGGCAAGCTCGTCGATGTCTCCAGCCAGCGTACCAAACTCGAGAAATATCACAAATAAATTAAATATTAAATTAATGCATTTATTTCCATTAATAAATATTTTTGTGTCCCGACCAGGAATCGAACCCGGTACCTCCGAGTCTAAATCCACGGACTTAACCGCTAGACTACAGGCAGTTAACTAACTATAGTAAAGTTGGCTAAAAATGAGAGTTCAGTTCTTCCACCACCCTGGTTTCTGACCACCGGACAGGCTATTGTATATATGTCTATATGACAGTTGTAATTTTATAAAAAATCTGGCAGTTGGGAAATTACAATATTTGTTTTACAACACAAATTATGTTAGTAGGACTAATTATACCTACTACTCATCCAAATACCTAAAGTCTGAGATTTGCGTAAACATCCAAATGGTACATGATACGCAGAAGAGAGAATTAACTGAATGAAATCCACTTTTTATTTAATAAAATACGTTAACAACGGTCATAGGTTGCCTAACTAAATATATTCAACTAGGTTTAGATGGCTACGAGGAATATCGGAAAATGCTGAGTCTTCGGACCGATTGTGTTAAAGAATAAAGGTAGTATTAGTAATCATTATTGTTTTTTATTTATCAATGTAAATGTATTTATTTACATAATATTTAATTTATTTGTGACATATCTCGAGTTTGGTACGCTGGAGACATCGATGAGCTTGCCACTTGTCATGATTGGCTTATAGTAAAGTTGGCTAAATGTGAATCCGCTTATTTATAAGCGGGTTTCTGACCACCCCAAAAGGGAAACGGTCGTGATGATACTTAACTTTTTTACTTTTTTTACTATTATTGTTTTTTTTTGTTTTTTTTTTATAGACGGTAAATCGATAAATCATCAATGATACGCCTCCTGCCTGAAGGGCCAACGCGGGTGGGGGTCGCATGCCCGACTCATCCGTGAAGCTTCCTAGTGAAGCCCCAGGGCGCCTACGGACTAAAACTCTATAAACCGTCTCTATCTCACTCTTGGTCCTGTGTGCCTAAAGGCTAAGTCTGAGTCGTGGCTACGGAGTGAAGGCACTTGTTCGCCGCGTTAGTAATTATTATTTATTTATTTATTTATATAGTACAGCCGACTATCGTTAATTCGAAACTCGAGGGACTCTTAAAATAAACTATCATCACGACTGTTTCCCTTTCAGGTGGTCAGAAACCACGTTTATAAATAAGCGGATTCACATTTAGCCAACTTTACTATAGGCCAATCATGACAAGTGGCAAGCTCGTCGATGTCTCCAGCGTACCAAACTCGAGAAATATCACAAATAAATTTAATATTATTAACATTAATAAATATTGTTGTGTCCCGATCAGGATTTGATGCCGATACCTTCGAGTCTAAATTCACGGACTTCACCGCTAGATCACGAAGACTCTTAAAATATTACGTATAACGTATAACGTAAAATAAAAATAGTTTGAAATTCTAACAGGCAGGTATAACTGCCCTCACCTAGCCTAAATGCTTAGGTTTACCACAATGATATTTCCCCGTCGTGATCACGGAATGAAATGATGATGTCCCCCAAACTGGACAAGTGGTTAGTGGCAATAAAGTCAAAGTCAAAATATCTTTATTCACGTAAACCTATTACAGGCATTTATGAAACGTCATTAATTTAATTATTTTTGAATGATTCTACTCCTGCTAGTAGAAGACTAAGCAGCAAAGTGGTCCAATAAGTAAGCTGTTAGCAGAAGACCAGCAGCTTAGCAGATTCCAGTGACCTGTTAATGTTTAATCTGACTGAGAAAGGAATCTGCAAGGAAAACTCAGCTATATCAGATTTACAAAATAAAACATATACAGAACTGCACCACAACGATCAATTAATAACCTATTAAATTTAGTTATTAGTACCTATGAGATTACAATACCTGGTACAGCAGTAACCCACCAGACAAGTCAGAATTAAGATAGACTACATGCCTATGTGCAACCCGAAAGTCGACAAAACGCAAAAACCTCTAAGAACAATAAATTGGAAACAACAAATAGACATAGACTATAGTGATAACTGACTATTTTATGAACTTCACATCAGTGCTTGATATAGGCATACCTATCAGCAATGCGCTGCTCGCCTATTAACCAATAATAATAATAATAATTTTGAGAGAAAATAAATAAAACTTCGAATATATTGATCAATACAACAAGTTGGAACTTGTCTCAAAAAGTATTTATTTTATTTAAATACTTTATTGCAGTTAAAAACCTAGTACATACTGGAATCAGACACCAGTCCCTAACACTACGAGTATGCCGGCTTGATGGCATGGCAATTCAAGCCTGATCCCGAAACGTGTAAAAAACTCTTTACTGGATTTTTCGGAAATTACAAAAAAATTAAAGGCATGTATGGAATATAACCAGTTATTTTCCTTACGTATATTGTGTACGTAGAAGATGTATGACAAAAAGTTGAATCTAGAATCTACATAGTTAAATTATGTATGCAACAATCTACTAACATAATAAAAGCAAAAGATAAACAGAATAAATGTTACATCAATAAACCTATTTACACTATATCTTACGAAAATATACAAATGCCTAAAAATATATATTACCTTACGGGGTAGGCAGAGACAATTGAGCGCCACTTGACACGACCACGACATACCTCTTTCGCTTCATCGACATTCATCAACCTCTTCATATATGCCCTTTTGTTACGAGGGCTTTTTAATTCTCCTTCAGCTACTGTTTTATTTATTTGATCGTGATACGTGTGTCTTGGTCTGCCAGGGCCTCTTTTACCCACAACTTTCGCATTATACACCTGGTTCGTCAATCTTTCTTCGCTCATCCTTTCAACATGCCCGAACCATCGTAGCATGCTTTTCCTTATTTTTGTGCCTATGCTTTCTTTTATACCTACCATTTTTCGTATTTCGACGTTACGTATATGGTCCGCCAAAGTGACGCCGCATAACCGACGCAGCGACCTCATTTCTACTGCATTGACCCTACTCTCATGCATATTCTGACATATCCACGTCTCGCTTCCATACATAAGTGTTGGTACCAACATGGCATTGTGTATGGCGAGCCGAGCTTTGTCACTTACATTTCGACTGGCGATCAGTGACCCCAGGTCACCGTTAACACTATTTCCCGCGTTCACTCTTCTTTCAACATCCCTATCATACTTCCCATCCGCAGTGAAAACACTGCCCAGATATATAATTTCATTTACTTGTTCTAGAGTTTCATCATCAATCTTTATCGTCACGGTTGTCATCCTTCTTCTTTCAAACACTAGTACCTTGGTTTTTCTCGCATTCAAACGGAGTCCTTTTTCTGCACATCCATCTTTCATTTCCGTGACTAGTGATTGCAGTTAAAATATATATAGAATATAGATTAGTGAAAATATATATAGATTAGTGATATTTAAAATTATTTTTATTCTTTTAAGCTAATAAAAATATATAAACTAAATTAAAAATAAAACTATATATAAAAACATTCACCAATGACTTGATCATGTGGCAGTGTGCCAAGAACACTTGCAGCATTCCCCCGCTGCACAGCAATGCTGATTTGTCACATACAGCTTTAACCAGCCACTTAAAGAACATCTTAGCCCTTGGCCCCCACGGTTCCATTGTCTCAAGACCAAAAGGCACAAACACATGGTCATTAGCAACAGACTTGTATCAGCGCCTTTTCAGCCGGGTCTGCAGCCGCCCTAGCCCTGACAGATGTGCTCTGGACATGAGCCTAGCAAGGGTGTCGACATAAGTAGCGTCCCACACCAATGCTCGTACATGTATGAGATATAATGATGTATATATATGTACATACATCCCCACATGTAGCAATGAGAGATACAATTTTCTCACGTATATTTGTCATGGATTTACAACACCACCGTACCCGAGCCTCGGAAATCATGTTAAGCCGACCCTACTAACTTGTTTAAAATGGCCAGCGTGGCTCTTGCAGGTCAAATTCTCCAGAAAACTACGAAGAATATAATAATAATAATTTCTTTATTGTACAAAACCAAAACAAGTGCAGGTACATAGGCGAGCTTAATGCCGTAAATGCATTTTCTACCAACTAACCTTTGTGACTGAGATATGCAATAAGCGGGTGCAGCAGAAGAAAAATGATAATTGAAATTATTTATTACTATATAAAACACACAATAATTACAAACATATAGTACTTATACATATAAATAAATGTCCTACATTAACAAATAAATATATAATTAAATATAAAATGCATACGCATATATAATAAAAGAGTTATGGCGACTTATTCTGCTTGTGAAATAAGTATGTGTATAGCTTATCTTTAAATATTTTAAGAGATGGTGCCGGTCTGATAATTAAAGAAAGTCTGTTCCACTGGCGAGCTGCAGATACTGTAAAGGAATCTGAATATCTGCTGGAAGAGTGGGGAGGTATTTTAAGTAGGTTATTATGGGATGAACGAAGTGAAAGGCTGTGAGAGTCACATAGGAATTGGAAACGATCTTTCAGGTAAGGGGGTGCATTAGGATTATAAAGAATGTTGTAAAGAATTGAAAGACTATGTGCTGACCTGCGATTGCGGATATTATAATATCGTTGCTGAAAAAAGTATCGAGCGAGGCTAATCATCATCACCATCACAGCCAGAAATGTCTGGAGGATTTAGCCTACACTTGCCACGCTGGCTAGACGGGTTGGCGAGGAGGCTAATGTGTTGGCAGAAATAATTGCCAGCCTTCTTGTCTCCGTGTTTTTTCGATTAGATGTATTTCTTACTTCTACAAATATGATAAAGTCTATCAGCCGTGAACATATCGACACTTCCTTCCTTTTAACCTTAACCTAACAATACTAAAAGGTATCTGCGAGTATTACCAAACTACAAAAAAAAACGTCGTTTTACATTAGCTATGTAACCCAGCTTCGTTCATACTGGTAATTCATTCGTTCAATATGCGATTAAAAAGTTTTGTCATACGTCAGGTTGCCGTGGGGTCGCATGCCGTGATGATGACGGCATAATGTATCTAGGTTCTAAGATTTTTTTAATAGCAAATTTCATCAAAATCGGTTCAGTAGTTTAGGCATAAAGGCGAATTAAATGGCAAATGGACTGACAAATAGAAGGCTGTGGTCTCACATGTCGTAATGAAATGACGATGTCATTTTATACAGTATGTCTATCCCTGGGTTCCAAGAAACATTTTATGGCAAATGTCATCAAAACCATGCCCAGCAGTTTACGCGTGAAATTAAGACAGACAGATTCGATGAAGTTGAATCAGTGAAGTATCATCACGACCGTTTCCCTCGGGGTGGTCAGAAACCACGCTAATAAATAAGCGGATTCACATTTAGCCAACTTTACTATAGGCCAATCATGACAAGTGGCAAGCTTGTCGATGTCTCTAGCGTACCAAACTCGAGAAATATCACAAATAAATTAAATATTGATTAAATGTATTTATTTACATTAATAAATATTTTTGTGTCCCGACCAGAAATCGAACCCGTTGAATTAATTACAGTTATATCGTTATGGGGTCACATGTCATGCTTAGATAATGATAACATATACTCTATGTAGTTTTTATAATTTTAACAGTCTTTACGCGATTTACCTTAGAGACATATTTCTCCCGACGTAAATCGCGTAAAGACCCGTTAAAATTATAAAAACTATTATGAATATGCGCGAAAGTTTAAAAAGTTTAATATACTCTATGTTCATGCTAATTTTTATTAAAATCGGTCCAGTGGTTTAAACATGAAGGCGAGGCAAACACACAGAAAGACTTTCGCGCTTATAGTATTAGTATAGATTCAATGCATTATTTGATATCAATGGAAAGATTTATTTTCCAAAAATAAAGTACTATTTTGACTCCACCAAAGAATGAAAAAAAAAACGAACCAGAAATCGTTTTGAACCACAAACATTTACGCTAAATTGAAATTGAATACAAAAATCAAGAAGCATGGAGATATTTAGTACAATTTTAAGTAGTGATACGCAATTGTGCTCTGCAAAATAATGCTATTCAAATAGATACAATGAAATTATTCTCTAGTACCCACTTGTGTGGGCCAAAGAATAGTTCGAAAACAGAGGGGCGAATGCATTTATTAACACCCCGTTATACCTATTTCATTATCAACAAAAAAACCTCTCGTTCCTATTTTAGAAATTACTAACTGTTCCATTACAAAATAAAGCTATTGCATAGCATTTTTTTTACCACTTTATGCATTTATAATTAATTATTTATGCAGTTTTTTTTTCTTTTTTTTATATTACTCGTGGACGCGGCCAAAAAGCTCGCTGTCTCACCTAGCATTGTGTCCAAAAGAGATAGAATCAGTTATGAGCAGTTAGCAGCTAGTCTACATGCATACGTCTAGTCGCACGCACACGATGCACGGCTTTCAACGCCGCACCGCTGTGCCGGTCGGAGTGGGGGGTGTTAGGTTTATTTTCGTTACGGAATTTCTTGATTCGGTCGCCGCGCTCAAAGCCCGCGATAAAAGCTATGCAATAGCTTAAAAAAAGAAATTGTTAAAAAAATAACATCCTAACAGTGCTACAAGAAGACATTTGCTTTTTTACAGATGGACAAAAATACAATTTTCAAATCAATGTCAAAAAAAATTACTAAAACCTAATAAACGTAACACAGCTAAGATGAAACGGTTGGTGGCGCTGGTTTATGATGTTAGCGGGGCGGATTGCTGGAATGGGTGAAATAAAAATAGCTTGAAACTATAATTTTTTTGTAATTTAATTAATCTGTACCTAACATAACAAAGATTACTTTATAAAATAAAATAATGTCGTCGTGTATACAAAGGGATCATTGGAAGATAGTACAAATATTAACTAACGAAAGAGAGCGCCAAATTCAAGGTTTTAAAGGTTTTTTTTATGGTGGTTATGTTTTGTCATAATTTAGTCACACAAGTCATACACAGAACGAAGGAAAAAGAGAGTCCAAAGGTAACGTATTGTATTTAAAAATGTACAAAAACCTGTGTCCTAGCGATTACATCGGCCGGGGCCTTCCGAATGTCCAAAAAAAAAATACGCGGCCGCAAAATGGGTGTTTACAAAGCAACACACATATTTGTCGGTCAATGTGTTAAAATAGAAAACTTAAAGCCACGCCACGTAGCCTCTCAGATGCAAATGTACAATTAAAAAGGTGAACCTAACTTAATAATCTTTGACGATTTCAGCTTAAAAATCGCCTGCTGTGCCCCTATATTTTTACATACAACTTAACGCGGTGGTTATTCAAAAATATGGATTGTTACGTTGTTTGACGGGTGCATTCATTTACAAGTGTTGTATAATGGTACTCGAACACATGGGCTGGGGGTTCGATTCTTATTGAATTTGTAGGAAATGTCCCGATCGACATTTAAATTAGTGGTGATTAATTCAAGCCTCTAAGAATATATCTACATAAATGATTTTTTAAAATTATTTATTCGTTTCTGCCTCCGAGTCTAGCGGTTAAGTCCGTGGATTGAGACTTGGAGGTACCGGGTTCATTTCCTGTTCGGGACACAAAATATTTATTAATAACAATAATAATGTAATAATAATGTTTCCAGACAGGTCACACAGCGCCATCTAATTTCCGTGGTAAGCTACGAGGCTTGTGTTACGGAAACTAGATGGTTGATAAACTACATATTATACTTTTTTTTTTTGTAAATATATACATATTATACATATAAACACCCAGACCGAGACAAATTATACAATGTACAACTTGCCAATTAATGTAAATAAAAGTAGTATCATCACGACCGTTTCCCTTTCGAGGTGGTCAGAAACCACGCTTATAAATAAGCTGATTCACATTTAGCCAACTTTACTATAGGCCAATCATGACAAGTGTCAAGCTCGTCGATGTCTCCAGCGTACCAAACTCGAGAAATATCACAAATAAATTAAATAATAATTAAATGTATTTATTTACATTAATAAATATTTTTGTCTCCCGACCAGGAATCGAACCCGGTACCTCCGAGTCTAAATCCACGTTCTAACCGCTAGACCACGGAGGCAGTTTATTATTGTAAATAAAAATAAATTTTTTATTTTTATTCATATTTTTGTTTATTCGTGTTTTAATATCGCTAAACGTTATGGTTGTTAAACATGACTTTTTTCTTGTCCAAGTTCATTGCGAGACTAACCTACGTAAATAGCGTTTAACATTACGCTAAGATCCTTCAACGAGCTAGCCATTAACTATGTCATTCACGAAAATTCACTAAATTATTATCTCGGACACCAGGGGCTTTCTTGTGCTAGAAATGCCGTCATTCGTAGGGCTCTTGTCACTGCTGGAGTACCACTACCCTAGGATCCTCTGGCATTGTGTGGAGCGATGGCAAGAAACCCGACGGTATGATCGTTGGGCCGTGGAAACTTGGTAGGTCTCTGGTGGGGGATACGACATGTATAGACACACTATCTCACATCTAGGCAACTTCGTCCAGCGCGGGGATTGCGGCGGTTTCTGCCGAGAACCTCATGCTGTGCAAATACGTCAACCTTAGTACAGGTTACGAGTTTGGGCAGTTTGGGGTCGAGATGATGGGACCATGGGGACCCTCAGCTAAATTTTTAAATAGGTCTAAACATACATATATATTTTTATATATCACGAATTCAAATCATATCATAATAAAATATTATATGTAAATGTCTTATAACACCGCGTCTTGTCGTGTCCTCCGATGACAATAGGGCTGGCTCTTTCTTCGACCAAAGAAACAGTATTGGAATTCAGCGGGGAAATGCAGCCAGCGTTCTTGCCACCATTCCACTTGGACAGGACTTATATCCCCATCCTTAGTATTAATATTAATTTTATTTTTTTAAATAAATTAATGTTTTTATTGTTAAAGATGTGAATCCATAATAAATAATATATATAAATATATAAGTGCAATATCTATTTTTTTTTATTTATTTTTTTAATATTTTCCTAGTGATAGTGATTTGGTTTAGTAAGTACTTAACTTATATATTTTTTAGTTAAAATTTATATACAATATATATACCTACAGAATACTATACCTAATAATAATAAATCACAGTGAATCAACCGAAAAATAGAGAAATAAATATTTTTTCAGAAACCGGCGTAAGGGGTGAAATTGTAATAGTAATTGAAAATACGATACATATTAAATTCTTCGGCAAGATTTAGCACGGAAAGAATTAGGGGCAATTGCACGCAAGATTTATGAATTGCGATCAAAATTAAGTGTCCCCGTGATAATCCTGCCAAATTAAACGCATCCCGCTCACCCTATGACAAGCATAGTAGAGAACAGCTATCGTCATAGGAATATTGCTTTTATCTCCGTCAATGGTATATGAATACACGACTTAAGCTTTGATCCAAGCATTATCTGTGCTTGTCGTTGACATATAGGGGGTTTTAAGAGAGGGTACGGCTCAAATTATATTTATTTGTAACTTTTGGAACGTTGTTGAACTCTAGTCATATCGGATAGAGTGGTCCAATACAGTGTCACTTTATTAAGATTCGCCGAGAAACTGACACGCGTACATCTAAATAAGACACTAAATTATTTTAGTCTACTAACTTTAATGTAAGCCATTGTTACTAACATTATTTATTACAGCCCCTAGAGCAGAGCGTCCTGGACGAAGATGGGCCTTCCCGAACATATATCTGGAGAATTGGGCGTACACTGACCACGCTGACCAGACACCCAGGTGTATATATAAAAAATATTTATTATTATTTGACAAGAGTAGAATAAAAGAAGTAAGTGACCGTAAAATGGGCGAAGCGCGCGGTACGTTGCTCGAATCTAACACCCATTTTGATAAAACACGTTTATTATTTGCACGTGTTATTGAATGCTATATCCGTCCATAGTAATTTGGCAAAACACTGAATAAATGACAATTATATTGACAGATATAGCTTCCACAAGATGGCCGTTATCAACTGTCAAAGTTCGGATGTCCCTATTAGAAGACCCTTTATATACATATATATATATATGACACAATATAATATTTATTTGGAGTTAACATTAAAAAATAACTCATTGTAAGGCGTCGTCTGGTGCTAACAATCAAGATCATCATCATTATTACAGCCCCTAGAACACAGCTGGAGATGGTCCTTCCAGAACGTATATCTGAGGAATTTAGCCTACACGCGCCTCGCTGGCCAGACAGCTTGGCGATGATACCCTTTCGTAATTTTGGAAATACATTTGATTACGATTATCCAAATGTACTAAAATATTCGCCAATGATTTGACTTTTCGTAATAGATAGTATTTTAGGCCTGAATAAAGTTTTGGTGGGTATCTACTTATTATATGTCAATGGTACAACTACAGAAATTTGTCAATTTTTATGAAAGGACTTTGAATTTTATTTATTCTGAAGTATGGTTGATTTTATTAGGGGTTTCTATGATAATGTCCCGGCAGGGGGTTGGTAGAGACGCCCCATGAAGTGCTGTTGTATTCTGTTGCGGAGAGAATACAAATTAAGGTAATACTGAGTTTTACTAAACTAAATTGTGCGTGCATACTTTCTTATTATATAAAATGGCGGAAGCCATTCTCAAAAGTTGCGGACTCGCTAAAAACTAAAATTCAAATATCAATAATAAGCTGTAAGTTTAAGCATTAGAGAACCGAGAAAACGAGTGAGATGGATAAAATGTGAGGATGGATGACTGTTTTTTGAAGGAACGAATGAATAATGAATTATTTTATTTATTAAGTTTAGTTATTAATTTCAACTTTGCAGGTCTCTGGTGTGGCATGCGATGTGTGTAGATACATTAGCTCCATATCACATCCAAACGACCTTGTCAAGCGCGGGAAGTGCGGCGTCTTCTGCTAAGAACCTCTCAAGTTGCGCAAATACGCCAACCTTGGTACCAGTTACGAATTTGCGCCGTTTGGGGTCGAGGCGATGGGTCCATGGGGACTTTCAGCAAGGCGCCTGGCCAGGGAGTTGTCAAAACGGCTGAGGGAAAGGTCTGGAGAGCAATTATTTCTGCCAACCTATTAGCCTCGCTATACAGAAGGGAAATATTGCCAGTCTCCTTGGAACGTCTCTAGAGGATATTTTTTATTTATGGTCTAGTTTATTATTTAATTTTGTTATTTAGGTAATTTTTAATTTATATTTAAATATGTAGTTCTTAAATTTTATTCTAGATTATAATATAAAAATATTTGGTCATTATTCATTCCGCTCGGTATTTATGGTAATTACTTGTTATATTTATTATTAAATACACTTTTAAAATGACCATGTGTTCGGACTTTGACCACAACACACAAACATTAAGCCTATGAATAGGAGTAATGTAATAAATATTTTGCCGATGTGAGACAAATTTCATAACGACCGGTTGCACCAACCCCCTATTAATTGTTGCCATCGACATATATCACTAAAATAACGATTCAATTATATCTACATATTGATCATCGTCATTAATGCCTTAAAAGAGGTCAATTTCAATCATATTTAATTAATAATTATTACTTGCTACTTGTCATGATTCATTACAGCCCTTAGAACACAGCGCCCTAGACCTCCACTGCTGGAGATGGGCCTTCCAGAACATATATCTGGAGAATTTGGCCTTCATTCGCCACGCTGGCCAGACGGCTTGGCGAGGATATAAAGTCAATTTATAATGACAATTAATTAAACGATTCCACAAGTTGGTATTAGTGAAACCGGGACCGACGGCTTAACGTGCTCTCCGAGGCACGGGAACGGTGGTGTTGTATATCCATGACAAATGTACGTAAGAAAAGTGTATTTCTCATTGGTACATGCCGGGTGGGTTTGAACCGACCTTTGTAGGATTTAAGGAACGCGTTCTTACAACCGAGCCACCACCGCGCCAGGATATAATGTCCATTTTTATTGACAATTTATTAACGATTCCACAAGTTGGTATTAGTGAAACCGGGACCGACGGCTTAACGTGCTCTCCGAGGCACGGGAACGGTGGTGTTGTATATCCATGACAAATGTAAGTAAGAAAAGTGTATTTCTCATTGGTACATGCCGGTTGGGTTTGAACCGACCTTTGTAGGATTTAAGGAACGCGTTCTTACAACCGAGCCACCACCGCGCCAGGATATAATGTCCATTTTTATTGACAATTTATTAACGATTCCACAAGTTGGTATTAGTGAAACCGGGACCGACGGCTTAACGTGCTCTCCGAGGCACGGGAACGGTGGTGTTGTATATCCATGACAAATGTACGTAAGAAAAGTGTATTTCTCATTGGTACATGCCGGTTGGGTTTGAACCGACCTTTGTAGGATTTAAGGAACGCGTTCTTACAACCGAGCCACCACTGCACTACTTTATTTATTATATTGATTGTCATGATTAGCCTATAGTAAAGTTGGCTAAATGTGAATCCGCTTTTTTTATAAGCGTGGTTTTTGACCACCCCGAAAGGGAAACGGTCGTGATGATCTTTGAGTCAGTCCTTCCAAATATACATCCACAATTTTCAGTAGAAATCACCCGATTTGTCCCCAATTGTTTGCGGTTAAACACCATGCACATAAAACTACCGGATCACACGTTTCACTGGACACGTAAAAACCTTTTTTTTTATTCAATGATGCCATTTTTTTTATCCCTTTTTGGTTATTTTGATGTATGGCTTTGAGTGTAAATGAAAACTGGTGTATTATTAGAATAGTTTGGTAAATAATTATGATTTACTTAATTTTATCACCTTTTAATAATTATTATTGCACATATATATATTACTCCGTGTAATTTATTAAACGTCAAATAATTATAAATTATAATCTAGAATAAAAATAAAGAATTACGTATTTTTTATTTTTATTATTCAGTAATAAAATCTTAAGTTACGATGCAGAGAAGTTATCCTAAAAATATCGCGACTCATACTGAGCCCAATCAAGTAGGCAGAGAAAGGTCGACGATCGCGCGAACGTTGACTAACGTAAATGTTAACATTTTTGTATTAGTTTTTAGTTATATTTTTTATTATTAAATGGTTTTTTTAAGTTTTAAATATTTAGTTTTTAGTACACAGTCATTCATCAACACCACCGTTCCCGTGCCTCGGAGAGCACATTAAGCCGTCGGTCCCGGTTCCACTAATACCAACTTGTGGAATCGTTAATAAATTGTCAATAAAAATGGACATTATATCCTCGCCAAGCAATCTGGCCAGCGTGAATGTAGGCCAAATTCTCCAGATATATGTTCTGGAAGGCCCATCACCAGCAGTGGAGGTCTAGGACGCTGTGTTCTAGGGGCTGTAATGAATGAAAAAAAAAAAAACAGTTATTGAGTAAATATTATTATATTATATTCTTTGGCTGGAACCGACTCCAAAAATAACTGTTAATAAATATTGAATAGATAAATAAGTATTATTGGGGATTTATATATTAATATAATATTTATTTCAATACCAAAATTAATGTACGAGAAATTAAATTCATTATATAGAAATATTTATATACCTGATAAAAGTTGACTTTTGTAGCACACCAATATTTTACCAGCCTTTATAAAAGGACCATAAGTTTATGAATAAATATGTTTTTATTAAATTTTGTCAATTAGTAATCCAAATATTTTTTTACTATTTGTTTAAGTAATAGTTTATACATATAGGTATAGTTTTGAAGTCGGTTATTGTTTTTTCTATTATTTTTTTTAAGTTAAAAACATATACATATGTACATAAATAAATAACGGGTTCGATGCCTGGTCGGGTCACAATAATATCGATTTAAATAAATTATTATTTAATTTATTTGTGATATTCTCGAGTTTAGTACGCTAGATACATCGACGAGATTGCCACTTGTCATGATTAGCCTATAGTAAAGTTGGCTCAATGTGAATCCGTTTTTTATAAGCGTGGTTTCTGACCACCCGGAAGGGAAAAGGTCGTGATCATACATTACTTTTGTTAAATAAATAAAAATAAAGTTTAGGAACGGCGAGACAGATAGAGCTTTCGGCATACATTAACATTTATCAAACTGTGAAGCATATTAAAATACTAAATTACATCCTACTAAACAGTTTACTTAAAAAATTCTAATCACAAACCTCAAATAAAAATGCTAGAACTATTTTTCTTTTCTTTAATAATCCCACTATTAGAGTTCAGACAGCAGGCGATTCCCACTGCACGAATATTTGTACACGGTCCCCTTTATTTGATAACACGTCTCTATCTAATTTTGGGCCTACTAGCCACATTTTTGTGACCCCAAATACATAATAATCATAGGTAATAATAATAATAGTAGTTTATGAAACTGTTGCATAATAAGGGGTATTATACACGAGTGTAGTATCACACTAGTGTTTTAATACCTAGTTACGAGTATGTACAGTTTCATAAACTAATTTATCTACTCTCATACATTGGGATTGAACTTACTAAATAAAAGATAAAAGTTAAAAGAGTAAGAATTAGTTTATTGCTCTAATTAAAACAAGTTTTGCGGTTTAATATCGCGTTTATTTAAAATTGTTTACTGATCCGACGTTTCGACAGCTTTCCAGTTATCGCGGGGGGCCACGATAGTAAACCGCAAAACATGTTTTAATTAGAGCAATAAACTAATTCTTACTCTTTTAACTTTTATCTTTTATTTAGTAAGTTCAATCCCAATGTATGAGAGTAGATAAATTAGTTTATGAAACTGTTAGTTAATAAAAAATGTTCGCGAAAACCTTAGAAAACAATATAGTTTATTGCTTATAATAATTATTCAAGTTTTGTATATTGAATGGCGAAATTTTTATTTTTAATTTTTTTAAATGACCATGGTACATGATTTATATCCTAAACAATGAAATGGCGCCAAAACCTAGCTTATGACCGCGCACGCGCTATGGCGGGCGCTGCCATAGACAAGTAAAAATTGGAATCAAAACTTTTTTGTAATGGAAACTTTGCCTTAAAAAAATAAGTGTTATATATGATTATATTTTTAAAATGAAATATAACATTATTTTGTTAGAGAAAAAGTGTTATAATGTGATTCTATTTTTAAATTTCAGCAGTATGTTTATAAAGTATGTCAATATAAATTCGTTTTGAAGTTTGTAATTCGCATTTTACAGTACGAGAGTAGATAAAATTATTGCACACAAAATGTAACAGCGGTGGTGGCTTATAAGAACGCTTTCTTAAAATCCTGCAACGGTCGGTTTAATCCACCGGCATGTACTCGTACCAATGAGAAATACACTTTTCTTACGTAGTTACGTCATAGATTTACAACACCACCATTCAAGTGCCTATTTTTGCGCGCGTCCGAGTCTGTAGTGGCCTTCTTGTTGCTACGTATGCTTACGCTTACATGTGACGGACAAAAGTTGTAATTGTAAATAGTATAGTTTTATTTTGTTTTAATAGGAAATGCAAGTTTAAATAACGTAAATATTAACCGAAAATATTTATTTATTTATTTATTAAATACTTTATTGCACTTTACTTAAAAGTATGTACAAAGGCGAACTTAAAGCCATTTCGGCTTTTTCTACCAGCTAACCTTTGGAAGAGTGAGACAGTATAAATATGTGGGGTGCAAATAACATAAACACACTTCAAGGAGGTTTCAAGGTACGTCGCGATGTACCTTGAGTTTGACAGTTCTAGTCCTCAAGCGTAGTGACGTGCCGAGGCGTCGCTCCGTTTGACAGCTGGAAGGAATAATTGAGTGGAGGAGCCGTTGAGGAAACATCTGAGACTACGGATGTAAGTATTGTAAGCTTTATCTAAATGGGACGCTAAATACAGGACTTAACCAAATGGGGCACAAATTAAGTCCCAATCAGACCCATACTGTTATAGTTCATTCATTTTGTTTAATCATCGCATCAGCCTAGGGGCTTTCATTAAGATCGTATATATGTAATTTTAAATTCAACAAAGTCAATAGCTTAGTCGTTGATTTTATTTGTACTGGAGTTGTGGGAGATCGCATTTGGTTTAGAGTAGTATGTGTGTATACTTATTTAAATGTTGTTTAAAGAATGAATACAAAAAAGGACAATTTTCTCTGAAGTATTTTTTAGAAGAGGTGCTGGTTCTTTCCTCGCTTAGAGAATCAGTATAGCGATACAGCGAGAAAAAGCGGCCAGCGTTCTTGCCACCATACGCGCGGACAGTGTTACTGGCCCATTGCTAATTGAGCTTGCGAATTGTAATACTTAATAAAGTTTCTATGACGAATATCAGCGTTATGAGTTGACAAATATCAATCACAGCTTTTTCCACAATTTGAATTTGTAGGCCAGTAACATGGAATGAAATGAACGTTTATTTGCTTGTAAAATACAATACATCAATTGTGTGCAAATTTGTTTATAACTACAAAATAATAGATTAAATTATTGAAGAAATAAACAGCGGTTTTTTCCGCCTTCAATTAGACTGTTGCTGTACAAAGCACAGATCAGATCATGTATAGAATACTGTTCTCACCTTTGGGATGGTTCCGCCAAGTACCTCACAGATGCTCTCAATGTCCTACAGAGGCGAGCTGTTCGAATTGTGGACGATGCCACTATATCTGGAACTCTCGAATCCCTGCAGCTTCGCCGAGATGTGGCTTCTCTAAGCGTGTTCTACCGGCTATACTATGGTGAGTGCTCCGAAGAACTCTATAACCTAATCCCTCCCTCTCCATTCCGCAACCGAACCACACGCACAGGTCAGAATATGCACCCACATACCGTAGTCACCATCCCTTCGCGTACGTATAAATTTGGGGACTCATACATCTGTCGTACGATAAAGATGTGGAATGCTCTTCCAGCCTCTGTGTTTCCACTTTCCTATAACTTGGAGTCCTTCAATCGAAGTAAGAGAAAGCATCTAGTCAAGCCGGCATAGTGTTAGGGACTGATGGCAGTTACGAGTATCTGACTTCAGTTGCTAACATTCATGGACCTTGCGCGCCACTTACCATCAGGTGGGCCCAAGGTCACATGTCGTGCTAGTATAAAAAAAAAAAAAAAACAATAACAGAAAATAACTGTAACATAGAAAACATTAACAAAACAGGACGACACTAAATTAAAAAGATACCTACTTATAAATAAAATACCTAATGACATTGTATAAAGGGTACCCTATATAAAATCAGCCATACTTATATATCAGGATCGTAGTACTCTTTTAAATTATAAAAGGGTCTTACCAGAAGAAAGGATTTTAGTAAATGTGAAAAATAGTATTGACATTATCACTGCTTTTAATATCAGTAACCAAGCAGTTAAACAACTTTATTGCATTATAATTTAAGCCCCTGTCATATACATCTCTGCGAAATTTCATTAACATTTTTAGTTTTGTCAATATAGTGATCTACCGGCCTTTGGTTACTGTCGGGAACCCTTCGGTTCTTGAACCGTCCGCGATCTCTCGCAGTGATCGTAAAAGACCCGATGGATTAATGGGACGCTACGTGTGCAAAAAGAAAGAAAGAAAGAAAATACTTTATTTATCGCAACAATTACAATGGTTACAAAATATATATATATATATATATGCAAGGAAAATAAATGTATAAATGTAAGCCTATTCTATATACCGAAACATACAAACAGGTGTGGCGATAAATAGGTGGTCAGCTCAGCATATGCTACAGCCGAGGCTGCAGCGCTGATTTTCAGCTGATGTTGGGTGAGTCACGGGTCGCAGAGATGTACAGTACCATTTACAAAATCGGAAGGAACACTAAATGTATAGTTTACATATGTATATGTTTAACAAATGAGAAAAGAATAAATGTCTGTCTGCCTACGACTGGGCATAAAAGTGTGTGAACCACATCGTTGTCCATGTGGCAAAGATGTGATGAGCTTGGTCACCACGGGGTGTGGTGTTCCAAAATTGCGGGTCGCTTTTTCCGTCACAGCGCCATTAACAACCTCATTCGTAGGACGCTTGCAGTTGTCTCGATCCCATCTACTTTAGAACCAACCGGTCTGAGTCGAGACGATGGCAAGCGTCCAGACGGAATGACATTAGTTCCTTGGAGATTGGGTCAATTCCTGGTATGGGATTTTACCTGTTGGGATTTCCTAGCCCCTTTCCACCTTCAAGAAACCTCTGTTAGAGCTGGTGTTGCAGCGGAACAAGCGTAGATCAGCAAGCGTCGAAAATATGAAACGTTTTGCAATAGTTACTTTTTTTTCGACGTTTGCTGTAAAAAGATAGGCCCGTGGGGATCGGAACTTAAAGCCTTTTATAAAGAAATTGTTTCAAGGCTCATTGACGTCTCTGGTGACAATAGGGCTGGCAGTTTTTCTCCCAAAAACTAAGTATCATAATTCAAAGGGGAAATGCTGCTAGTGTATTGGGCACAATGCCACAAGACAGCGATTTGGAGGAGCTATTTTTTTTGTAAGTATTTAATTTTTATTTTCTATGTATTATTATTATTTTAGGTTAAATTTAGATTTTGTTGTAATATAGTTTATTTAATATTGTAATTTTTTTATATTGTTTGTATATATATAAATAATATTATGATAAATAAACTAATAATATAAGTCAGAAAAAACAAAAGTATTTAATTCAATTCAAAAATTCTTTATTGCACTAAAAAATATTGTACATAGGCGGGCTTAATGACTAAGCATTTTCTAACAACAACCTTTGGTAGTGTGGAGAGGTAACAACGAAGGGTGCAATTTATTATAATAGACTTACATACTAATATTACATATACTGAATAAATATATACATAAATACCTACATATATATATATATTATAATTAAGTTAAATTAGTACACGCATGATTAAAGTAACAGTTGATTTAGAATAATAATAATGATAAGCATAAAATACATAACATAAGTGATTAATATAATGAACTAGGAGACACTATTCTGCTTGTTTAGAAAAAAGGTTGTGAGTAATTGTTTAAAGATGTGAACGGAGGGAGCTTGTCTGATGGTCAGTGGGAGCTTGTTCCACTGGCGAGCAGCAGATACGGTGAAAGAATCCGAATACCTGCTAGAAGTGTGGGGTGGGATTTTAAGTTGATTGTTATCAGAGGAACGGAGAGGGCGGTCGTGCGAGTCGCATAGAAATTCAAATTGTGTTTTTAAATACGAAGGTGTTTTTGAGTTATAAAGGACGGAGTATAGCAAGACAAGAAGATGAGTAGACCTGCGAAATCGGATATTGAGCCATTTTAACTGTTTTCGAAGATGAGAAACATGATCATACTTACGCAAGCCAAATACATAGCGAATGCATAAGTTGAGAAGGCGATCCAGTTTATTAAGTAGCTCTTCAGTGAGATCAGGGTAGCAAATATCAGCATAGTCTATTATAGGGAGTAACAAGGAAGTGACTAACGTAAGCTTTGCCTTGAACGGAATGAAATTCTGTAATCGTCTTAACAAATGCATACTGGCAAAGATTTTCCTACTGATCTCGGACACTTGGTAGACCCATGACAAATCATTTGTCATAAACAAACAATATAAAAGAATTACAATATAATAATTAACCTAAAAAAATAAACTAAATCTAAATAACTAATTAAATATAAAAATTTAATACCTTATAATATAAAAATTTCCTCCAGGCCATTGTCCAGTGGCATGGTGCCCAAAACACTGGCAGCATTTCCTCGCTGAATTTCAATACTAATCTTTTCAGCGAGGAAGCTGCCAGCCCGTGGGTCACCAGAGACGTCGACTAGTTTTTTAGATATTTCTTTAAATAAAGTTTTTGCCTCGAGGCCCCACGGTCCCATGGTTTCAACGGCAAAGGCCACAAATATATAATCATTGCAAATGTTTATATATTTGCGGCGCTTGACGTTTTGAGCTTGTTCTGCCGCCGCACCAGCTCTGACAGTAGTTCCTTGAAGATGGGAAGTTGCTAGCGTGTCTACACATGTGACGTCCCACACTAGTGATTTTCCCAAACTCCAAGGAACTAAGGTCATACCGTCAGGTCTCTTGCCATCATCTCTAAATAAGCCCGTGGGTTCTAAAGTGGCTGGAATAGAGATGTTTGTCATAAAGTATATTAATAAATAGAATAATGTGTCGACACCATTTCTCGGTCTCATGTCCAGAGCACATCTGTCAGGCCTGTGGCTGCTGCGGACTTGGCTGAAAGGGCCAAATGTCGCAAATACTGACATGAGGGTACTGAGTGACAAGAGGGCTGGCAGTTTTCTTGCGCAGGAAATCAGCATAGCTGTGCGCGGGAATGCTGCACACTGCCATATCATCAAGTCATGGGTGAATGTATACTTTTATATATAGTTTAGTTTTATTTTTAATTTAGTTTTTATATTTTTAATAGCTTAATATTTATTTTATTTTAAATCTTTGTACATTACTTGGAATAAATACTAATTAAATGATAATTTATAATATAGGTGTGAAGGTAAATTAAACTGACAGACAAATGGATGTGGCGTCACGTGTTGTCTTCAGATAATGAATTAAAATACCTATGTAAAGTAAAAAAGTAAAGTATCATCACAACCGTTTCCCTTCCGAGATGGTCAGAAACCACGCTTATAAAAGCGGATTCACATTTAGCCAACTTTACTATGTATCTATCGAGGCCATTCATGACAATTGGCAAGCTCAAATAAATAAATTAAACATTAATTTAATATATGTGTCCCTACCAGAAATCAAACCCGGTATCTCCGAGTCTAAATCCACATATTTCGATCACGGAGACAGCCTTTGTCCGTCCCGAAAGAACATCTCAGCTAAATTTCGTCAAAATCGTTCTATTTAATTATATAGGCGTATATATAGGTGAATTAAACTAACAGACAGTTAAAAGGCTGTGGCGTCACATGTCGTGTTCAGATAATGATTTGATATAGCCTACATCCATCCCTGGGTTTCAAGGAATATCTCAGTCAAATTTGTTAAAAATGGGTTCATTAATATAGGCGTGAAGACGACACAAACATCATTCATTCACATATGCAAATGCTCCCTTACAAAGAGCCATGAATAGTACCTATGCATACATAAAGTTTCATAATATTCTGTATAAGAGGTCTTATGTGCCTCACATTGCGGCGTTTAATCTCCTTCTGTCTCGGCTTAAGCTCTTTGAAACCGTGTCATCACTGAAGAACACTATTTTCATAAAATATACAATGGGAGCAGAAATACTGCATTTTTTTGTTGAATATACCTACATACATTTGTGGTGGTGACTCGGTTGTAGGAACGCTTCCCTTAAAATCCTACAAAGGTCGGTTAAAATCCCCTCGGTATGTACCAATGAGATTGTCATAGATTTATAGACTTACGAGCTTCCAAGGCCGCATTAACGGAATCATATAGTTATTTGGTTGGGTAGGGAGAGGAGTAGAACGACAATTTAAGGACAGGCAGGCAGATAGAAGAGAGCCTGGTAGTGACTTTGAGCTCCTAAGATGCTAAACCAAAGCCCATATTACATGGCAATAAAAATATACAATAAACTTCCAAAATCCATAACAAATAAACCCACCCAAAAACAATTTAATAAGGCCCTAAGACAATATCTGGTGCAAAGCTGCTTCTACTCCGTAGAGGAGTATCTGTGTGTATAAACACTTCTATTGTAAAAAAATAAATATATATATATATTTTAGAATTTCTATCTTATTTAGTTTGTAAGATTCTAATTGTTTTAATTTCATTATTAATATAAGAACTAATTTTAGTAAATTGATCTCCTAGTAAGAAACATATGTAAAACACCTAGATTTTAAGAAACACTATTGTAATGCCCGAACTGGGTCGTGTGCTGAAAATGTTTTTTACCACATGAACAATAAATTTTTTGTCTTTGTCTTTGTCCTTGTGTATTTCCATTGGTCCACGGAATGCGCAACATACGCCTGCAGCACCACATCTCAAAGGCGTCGACGCGGCTACGATCAGATACTTTGAGGGTCCAGATTTCGGCAGCATATAGGAATATTAATAAATAAACGTAGGGGAAAATACAAACAATAGGTAGTGTTTTTTTTTAATGTAACTAAATTTGTTCCACAACATAAGCTCATTTAATACCTATATTTTATTGTAGGTATATGAAATAATAATTCGTTTATAAATAATAACCACATTTATTAATTAGTAATATAATAAAACTAGTATTTTTATTAGCAACGAAAAATTCATTAAACTCTACAGAACAATGGCGATCAACGTCTCCAAGAAGCGTCTAGTAGGTTTAATATTCTTTTGACTATAGTGAGTTTTGTTCTAATATATGGGGTTGACCCGGAATTCTTGGAATTGTATCGTATTGCTTATTTAAATTGGCACAAAAAATACATATTTACTTTACTGAGCAATACAAATCATTTATTAGCACAAAACAATATTGGTTCGTTATGGTGAACCCTGTCTCCTGCATGAGGTGTGCGTATAACACTATAATATAGACAGTGTAATAATGAACTTGAATTGTCGTACAATAAAATAAAAAAGAAGGCCTTCTATTCAAACCATAGATAGGCTGGTTTCGGTTGCCAGACCGAGACACCATTTCTTCTCTTTTCTTACAAATAAATTTGCCTCGGAAAACACGTTAAGCTGTTGGTCCCAGTTCCAGTAATACCAACTTGTAGAATCGTTACTAAATGAAGAGTGTAGGCCAAATTCTCCAGTTATGTTCTGGAAGGTCCATCTCCAACAGTGGACGTCTAGGACGCTGTGTTTTAGGTTCTATGTAATGAATGAAATACATTTGATGCCATTTTACAAACGTTAACAAAGACTTCATTTTGGTGCAACTCAGCCTTGTGGCGTTTAAAACATACACACATACTTGAGGTATTTCGGTATCGCAGGTTTATTAGGAACAGAAAAAACTTAGCAGAGTTTTATAATATTTCAGTTGTTTTGTGGGAATTCAAAGTGTCGCGTTTCTGCTCCCACAGTATGTTTGTCACGTGAGCCATCCGCTTTATTTGCAGTGATATTGTGTGGACACAATACTCCAGACGACTCATGTCGCTTTCCTGAAAGCCCACTCTCTACAAAAATACAAAACATCAGGAAGCCAGGTATTGTATTCTCATAGGTACTGATAACTTAATTTAAAAGGTTATTAATTGATCGTTGTGGTGCAGTTCTGTATATGTTTTATTTTGTAAATCTGATATAGCTGAGTTTTCCTTGCAGATTCCTTTCTCAGTCAGATTAAACATTAACAGGTCACTGGAATTTGCTAAGCTGCTGGTCTTCTGCTAACAGCTTACTTATTGGACCACTTTGCTGCTTAGTCTTCTTAGCAGGAGTAGAATCATTCAAAATAATTAAATTAATGACGTTTCATAAATGCCTGTAATAGGTTTACGTGAATAAAGATATTTTGACTTGACTTGACTTGACTTGACTTGCCGTCTTGGAAGCTCGTTCCATATATGTCATGTCGGCAGACCGATTTAGGCTCAATTATTTAAGTAGTGCTGAAAATTCCTCTTGCATCAACTTCCACTGCGTAAAGCTGAATCTACAATCCGTTCTTGATCATTTATTTAGAGGTTTTTTTTTAAATATTAGCACGACATGTGACCTTGCGCCCACCGAGGTCCATGAATGTTAGCAACTGAAATCAGACACTTGTGACTGACATCAGTCCCTAACGCTATGCGGGCTTGACTGGACATGACGTAACGGTATGTTTAATAAGAATAACTTTTACTAGTTCATCTGGGATACTGATGACGTCACTATCAATTCTCGTGGAATAGAGTTTAGTAAATAAACAAGAGTAACCCTGATAAAGTTCGAATCTTTTCCCCCTAAGAGGAACTACGCTGATCCTCAAACGCTTTCGTTCACAGAGCAAGTCTTTGTTGGCAATGTACTTACGTAAATATTAAATCCCACGTTATTTCGCGGTCTTTTTAAAAATTTACCTACACTACATTATTACTTAGCTACCTTTGGAAGTTTAGGAGCTTTTGTACTTAGTTCCTCAAATTTCTACTTCCTAATAATATATTATCCTCATATATGTATGTATCTTCTATAATACTTATATATTGAAGAGTATTTATGTAGTCTATGTATTCATACTATTTATGTAGTTTATTGGTTGGAATTGCACCTCACATATTTATACTGTCTCACTCTCCCAAAGGTTAGCTGGTAGAAAAAGCCGAAATGGCTTTAAGTTCGCCTTTGTACATACTTTTAAGTAAAGTGCAATAAAGTATTTAATAAATAAATAATAGTTTCATTACGATTGTGTCAATATTACGGGTTGAATTTTTCAAGTGGGCCTTCAAGGCGAAATACTGCTCTGCGAAATATGCTCATAGGAGTCTCAGGACCGATTTTGATTTTGAAAAATAAAACTGCTCTCTATAATGTAAGCCATACACACTACGGTCTACCGGAGAGGTTACCTGTGCATGTTTGCCTGTGCAGGTCAACTAGACATCGATAGCATGTATGGGAACGATCCGGTGTACCGGAGCGGTCTTCAGTTATTTTTGCGATGGCATAGATTAAGGACGATGCTGGTATTATTAGGCCTTGATTTGCTTGTGAAGAAACAATATATAAAAACAGTGAAAAGAAAACAAAATGGTTCAAGCGATGGTTATTGAAAAAAAAAAAAATGTCAATGAATTCAAATTCGAACCAGGGTCCCGATTTTCGCGCTTTCGACTCGATTTGCTCAAATTAAACGGCAGTTTTTTATAGAGATCTGTCGCTTTTCATTCGAATATTACTAACCGACACTCAAGTCAAAAGCGCCAGAATTAGGCCCTTGATGATTTTTAAAAATCTCAGAATGGAAGTGCGAAATATTTGCACTCGAAATAATCAAGTTTTGGTCTTGCGCCGGTCGGCACCGCAGGTTTAAAAAAGGCATACTTGCACAGGCAGACGTAGGCTGTACCGTAGTGTGTGTGGCCGCCATAAGTCTATAACATTCAAAGTCGTACCATTTAACAAAGCTAAAAAAAGAAACACAGCTTAAATAAAATGGTTGGTGGCGCTGGTTTATGATGTTAGCTTATTATACTCGTACCTATATATATATGCGTATATGTATGTATTTTATAAAGTAAAGTAAAGTATCATCACGACCGTTTCCCTTTCGGGGTGGTCAGAAACCACGCTTATAAATAAGCGGATTCACATTTAGCCAACTTTACTATAGGCCAATCATGACAAGTGGCAAGCTCGTCGATGTCTCCAGCGTACCAAACTCGAGAAATATCACAAATAAATTAAATATTAATTAAATGTATTTCTTTACATTAATAAATATTTTTGCATCCCGACTAGGAATCGAACCCGGTACCTTCGAGTGGATTAACCACCATTAACCGCTAGACCACGGAGGCAGTTATATATATGTATTTTATATTTAGTTATATATTTATTTGTTTATGTAGGATATTTATTCATGTATAAGTACTATATGTTTGTAATTAATGTGTGTTTTATATAGTAATAAATAATTTCAATTATCATTTTTCTTCTGCTGCACCCGCTTATTGCATATCTCAGTCACAAAGGTTAGTTGGTAGAAAATGCATTTACGGCATTAAGCTCGCCTATGTACCTGCACTTGTTTTGGTTTTGTACAATAAATAATTTATTAATATTATTATCTTTAGACATGTTTACTGTTGGAGATGGGCTTTCCAGAACATATATCTGGAGAATTTGGCCTACAATCGCCACGCTGGCCAGACGGGTTGGCGAGGATCTGTGTAATTTCTTTAATGATAATTTATTAGCGATTCTACAAGTTGGTATTAGTGGGACGGGAACGGTGGTGTTGTAAATCTGTAACAAATGTACGTCAGAAAAGTGTATTTCTCATTGGTACAACGAAAGCTCTGACGGCTTATAAAATACACACTGCTATGTCGAAAAAGTTTGTCTAAAATGAACAACTCCCTGTGCCGGCCAATAGGAAACTATCTATTGTTTTGTAGGGGTAGCTTATAGACCTATGTACAAGACGCGGGATATATTTTCAGCTTTACGCAGTGGAAGTTGGTGCGAGAGGAGTTCCAGCAAAATCTTTGCATCACTTACTGAAATAATTGGGCCTTAGCAGGTCTGGGACACATTTATGGAACGAGCTTCCAAGACGGCATTAACGGAATCATACAGTATTTGATTGGGTAGGGAGAGGAGTATAATGGTAGATGGAGAGCGTATTATCGCGCAATAAAATAGAAATTTGTCTTCTTCTCTTGCGTTCTTCGGCTACTGTGAACGATACAAGAAGTTTTAAGGTGGGCTATACATGACGCGGGATATATTTTTTTTAAACAGCGTGTCCAGTCTGATAACATTAAAAATACATGCTAGCAGATTTAATCATAACTGCTTTACTATAGGGACATTATGCCTACCTACTTAAAATACCTCCCCACTCTTCCAGCAGATATTCAGATTCCTTTGCAGTATCTGCAGCTCGCCAGTGGAACAGACTTCCTTTAATTATCAGACAGGCACCACCTCTTAAAATGTTTAAAGATGAATTATACAAATACTTACTTCACAAACAGAATATATATATATATATAAGTTATGGCGACTTATTCTGTTACGAATATATATTTATTTGTTTATTTAGGATGGTTATTTATTTATTTATTTAAATCTTTATTACACAAAGTACAAAGGCCGCTAGGCATTCTATGACAGTCAAACCTTCGGGACAACAAGAGCAATTAAACAATGAAAGGTAGGTGCAATTACAGGCTTAATTAGACAATATAATGACATATATAAATTAATACATACTTACATATACATACAAATAAATAATATTTACATATCTACATACTAATACTACATGCAAATACATACATATAAACTACACATATAAACAATAATAATATACATACATATAAAATAAAATGTAATACTATCTATAACCATATCAAATACAAGTATAATTATCAGCAACGCCAGAAATAAACTAAGTACATTTTATACACACACCAATACTAATGCCTTAGCACACATAAGAACAGGTTAGGGTTTTTTATTATTAAGTATTTATTATTTTCCCTTTTTTATTTTTTTGTTATGTTATTATGACTTCATGTAGTGTGCATATACAAGTTTTTTAAAGATAGCCCTGCTCGGGGCCTGCCGGTTTTTTATAGGCAACTGATTCCAGAGGTTTACGGCTACAACTGCAAAGGACTTTGAGACAAAAGAAGAATGGTGAGTGGAAATGGACAGAGTGGAATTAGGGGAAGAACGGAGAGTTTTGTCATGGGTAGCGCCAAGATAAGTGAAACACTCTTTTAAGTAATTAATAAATAAATAAATATTTCCAGACAGGACACACAGCGCCATCTAATTTCCGTGGTAAACAACGAGGCTTGTGTTACAGAAACTAGATGGTTGATAAACTATATATTATACTTTTTTTTTTGTAAATATATACATATTATATATATATATAAACACCCAGACCGAGACAAATTATACAATGTACAACTTGCCCCCGGTGGGAATCGAACCCACGACCTCACGAGTTCACGGCAACGTTTGTTACCCCTAGACCACGGAGGCGGTCAATTTGGTCAAATTGGGGGTAGCGGGCTCATTAAGTTATTTTTTATCTATGTATATTGTATTGCATATAATAAGTACTATATGTATGTAATTAATTTGTGTTTTATATAGTAATAAATAATTTAAACTATCTATTTTCTTCGTACCCGCTTATTACAGCTCTCAGTCACAAAGGTTAGTTGGTAGAAAATGCATTTACGGCATTAAGCTCGCCTATGTACCTGCACTTGTTTTGGTTTTGTACAATAAATAATTTATTATTATGACAAGTGGCAAGCTCGTCGATGTCTCTAGCGTATCAAACTCGGGAAACATAATATTAAAAATATAGATCCAAGAACAATAATCCCCCTACCGTTCCAATTCTTGCGAGGCTGGGTTCGTCAAAAAACTGACTGCACGAACAGATGTGGACATCGGTCATAGACTGCAGACAGTCCAGGGAGCCCCTTCCCAACCCTGACAAGTGCCTTACGCGACGCCTCCTCAGCCTTAACAGAGCAAAGCTTTACATAATGGTGGGGGATTTGACGGAACACCTTACACCTTACCTTTAACAAAATCTATAAACATTACAGATAGTAGAGCATGGCAGAGTAGGAGACGGCCGCGCATGTATACTCTTGGACTGCGGGGATTCTTCCGGAGGTCTGGAGGAACTTGACCTCCTGGCCTTCCTGGAGGAGATCCGGGAGCTCCGCTGAAGAAGTAAAGGTCTCGCACAACTTGTGCAAAAAAGCTAGCGTAATCACCCATGCACCCATGATATTAATCTCTCCCAAAGGTTAGCTGGTAGAGAATACCTTCATGGTATTATGCTCGCCTATGTACAACACTTTCTATTGTATATTTTGTGTGCAATAAAGAATTTTATTATTATTATTATTATGTAAGTATATATCTTATTGTATTTATATTATATTATAAATTAAAATTAATAATATTAATCCTTACAATTAAATATGTTAACATATCGAATGACTATTAAGATATACCTGACTTGCCATAAATATTGTTACAAGGAAAACATTATAGTTTTTTTTTTTCTATTATATAAAACATTTATTACTGCAGTGTGCGTTACTAAAGTAAACTCACAACTGCATTAGAAAGATAGTCAGAAACCACTATACTATACTATATCTATATATCATGACAACCCAAATAGACATCATACAATAGTAATCTTAAAATTATAGCTACATACATTACAATTCTAGTTGCGCCGGTCATTTATATACTTATTCAGTCAATGCGATGGGCTATTTATGTTTGGCGAAGAGATTTCCTTCTCAGCTTTGTGAACGCACGCATCTGCTGAAGCCTTTGGGCAAACGATACCATTTGGGAAGCACTTTTCAAACTCACTCAATTAAATTTGCTCCGTTAGTCGTCGTGGCATCTTCTACCAGATACCCTTTGTGAGATGTAACCTATTTATATATATATATATATATATTTGGGTACGGAGTGCGTTATGGCGATTTCTTCATTTTTTCAGAAACAGTGAAGTAAGTAATTGTTTAGCTTGTCTTTAAATATTTTAAGAGATGGTGCCTGTCTGACAATTAAAGGAATATTGTTCCACTGGCGAGCTGCAGATCTCTGGAAAGGAATCTGAAAATCTGCTGGAAGAGGACCCCCTTTTGGAGGGATTTTAGGTAGATTATTATAGGAGAACGAAGTAAAAGGTTGAGAGAGTCGCAAAGTAATTTGAAACGATCTTCTTAATTCTAATACTTAAAAATGTGTATTAGAATAAATATATATGTACGTATTTGTATGTAGATATGAATATAAATGCTGATATATAAGTAAATATTACTTTATATAAGACATTATGCACCTACCTTTCATTGTAACTGCTTTTGTTGTCCAAAAGGTTTAACTGTTTGTAAAAAAAAGTCTGCCTTTATACTTTGTGCAATAAAGATTTAAATAAATAAATAAAAGCTGAGACAATAGTTTCAGAATTTGTATATGACAGTGCTATCGTTTATGGTGATGTTTGTTGGTGTTAAATTGATTTTGTTGATTCACGGATATTAAAGCTCTCGATCGAGATGAGTTTCGAAAGTGTGTCTCCAATAGGGAACAGGGTGATTGAAGTGGATGGGGGCGGCTAGGCCTCTGTCGGCACTTCTTGTAGATGAATATTTTATGCGATTTGAGAAACCATTTAGGTCGCTACGGAGGGAAATAATACAGGTAGGTATAATTTTGTTCTATCTATCTTACCATATTTTTTTTTATCTACAAGTTCCTACTTGTAGATAAAAAATATATCTAAATATCATAATAATAATATATAAATAATAATAAATATTTTTTTTATATAAGTGTTTATATTTATTGTAATGAATTAATGAGGTTATTATCAAATTCTATATATTTATTCAATTGAAGTATGTACCATTATTATCTATGCACTTTACCTATTTTATAGTTCATTGATTCCATTGCTGAAATTGTGGGAGCTAGAGATGAGTCGTTATGGGTTTTTTAAATAACGAAACGTAACCGTTATCCGTTGTCAAACAACGTTGTGAAAACTGTCTACTTTTAATAACTATCTATTTCAAAAACGTCGCGTGATTGCGAGTTAGTTTAGCTACTTCCTACTTCGTTCAAATGTCTATTTCAATAACTATCTATTTCAAAAACGTCGCGTGATTGCGAGTTAGATTAGCTACTTCCAAAACAATATAAGAAACGCATTTTAGGCACTATTTTCAATTTAAATTATTAAAATAAATTACTAATAATAATAAATAAAATTACAAATAAACTAAACCTAATGCAAATTTGAATCTATTTTCAATTCGAATTAAACTGCCCTATTGTTAAATATGCAGAACGAAAGCAATCAAACTCGAAACTGGACTAATAACATAGGTAATTAATATTATTAGTTAGTTATCGTCACGAAAGAAATGGGACATTTGCATGTGTCAAGGTCAACAATTTAAAAAATATTTGTCTATTTTAATTAGTTATCTAACTTATACTTACTATGTATAAGGATCATTATTAGTAAAACATTTACATTGCGCCGTCAAATAGAGTGCTATCAAAATATATAGTTATATTATAACAGTGGGTTATGAAAATAGACGGTTTTATTTCGCTGGATAACGAGCTATCGTTGACAAGCTAAATAGATGGTTGTGCACCTATCTATGTTATATAGCGCTCATCTCCAGTGGGAGCGAGAATTAATAAAATTGTTTTTTTTCCTTGCAAGAAATTGTCCAAATTGCGAAATAAGTAGTAATCTGTTGGAGCAAGGTCTGGGGAGTATGGTGGGTGTCAGAGACATCTTAATTTAGCGCAAGTCTGATGCTGTGGGTTGGAGTAATACGACCAGTCATGGTTGTTGAATAGCAAGCTTTTCCATTATGGTTTGCACTTCAGTTCTGCCGTAATCACGATCACCTGTAATTCTTCATTATCAACTAGGGTCTCCGGTCGTCCACGGGGTTTATTCTGTAGTTCAAAGTTACCAGAACGAAAACGTTGGAACCAAAAACGTACCGTGTTTTTTTACAGTAGCTTCCCCATCACAATCATTAATCCTTTGAGCTGTTTATGCAGCGTTGATGTCACGGTGGAACTCGTATTAAAGAGAAATTTTAAATTTTCCATATTGTGAACAGATTGATGTCAAAGAAAAAGCTAATGGCACGCCATTAAACATATATATATGTATTTTATATATAGGTATATATTTATTTGTTTACGTATGACATTTATTTATGTATAAGTATAGTTCTTATATGTATGTAATTAATTTGTGTTTTATATTGTAATAATTTTGACCGCCTCCGTGGTCTAGTAGTAACAAACGTTGCCGTGAACTCGGGAGGTCGTGGGTTCGATTCCCACCGGGGGCAAGTTGTACATTGTATAATTTGTCTCGGTCTGGGTGTTTATATGTATAATGTGTATATATTTACAAAAAAAAAAAAAAGTATAATATGTAGTTTATCAACCATCTAGTTTCCGTAACACAAGCCTTGTTGCTTACCACGGAAACTAGATGGCGCTGTGTGACCTGTCTGGAAATATTTATTTATATTTATTTATTTATTAAAAAAATAATAATAATAAGACACTATGCCAACATATTTAACAAAAGGAGTAACATACATGATACCTAAAGAAGCTAATAGTATAGATCCCGCAAAATACAGACCAATTACTTGCCTACAAACTTTCTATAAGTTACTAACCGCATGCATAAGTGAATCAATTTACACACACCTAACAACAAATGATATTTTATCGGAAGAACAGAAAGTGATGGAGAATAGTAAGATTAGGAGAGGAAACCCACTAACCAGTAGATGCGGCGATCGAGGATTCCCCCTGGCGTCCTTCGGCTGGTTCACTATTTGATTTCTCCACTTATTTCAGAGTGATTATTGTTTATAGCGTGGTAATTATTTTGGCACTGCACTTGGAGAATTCGCGGCGTGATTTTGCGTGATTTAGCGTTTTTAATGGCGGAGCGCGGTAGGATTGCGGACACGTCCAAGCGCGGCGGTTGAGCGACTGCGATGCCAACTGGCGTTAGGCAAAGGAATTAGAGGTAGGAGTGGAAGGAAAATGAATAGTAAGATAGATACATAAGAATATATATATATCGGCGTAACCATTCCCCCCGGCATGAAGTATCTTCATTAGAGAAAATAAAACAAGTAAAATGAGTACAACTAGTAAATTGAGTAATTTGTGTAAAATGAGTAAATTGTATAAAATTAGTAAATGGTGTCACATGAGTAAATTGAGTAAAATTAGTAAATTGAGTAAAATTAGTATGAGTGAGCAAAACTTATAACTAGCGAGTGAATCAAAACTTATTGTAGTGGTAAGGGGCACAGACGCACCACTGGACGCACATACTCCCCAGACTGAGTCTTTACCAAAGCGGTTCGAACAATACCGTCCTTTCCAGGATAAGTTTGTTCAACAATGGCCAAAGGCCAATACAAGGGAGGACTTTTATCGTCCTTTATGACAACTATACTACCAACTTTTATATTTTTAGCGTTGATGTCCCATTTATACCTAGTCTGAAGTGATGTCAAGTATTCCAGACTCCATCTCTTCCAATAGGATTGCACGAGTTTGTCGAGTAAATTATATCGAGTAAGACGGTTTTCTCCTGTGTTTGTATAATCACTAGCGGGTAAATATGGCAGCGGCGTTACATTTAAAAAATGAGCGGGAGTAAGCGCAGTCAAATCTGACGGATCTGAGCTAAGGATACACAGAGGTCTACTGTTTAAGAGACCCTCGATCTGAACCAATACGGTATTAAACTCTTCGTACGTAAGTATCTGCGAGCCTATAACTTTGTTCAAATGAGTTTTAACAGATTTGACATTACTTTCCCAGATACCTCCGAAGTGAGGGGCAAGAGGGGGATTTGTTTTGAATTGTATTCGTAAATCTGTCAGTTTTCGGCACATATAGTTATCATGAGATTCTGAAGAGACAAAGGAGTATAAATCGTTAATTATATTTTTTGCACCCAAGAAATTAGTACCTCCGTCACTAACTATTAGTGATACCGGGCCTCTGCGGGAAATAAACCTTTTAAAGGCAGCGAGAAATAAGTCACTACTGAGGTCTGTTACCAACTCTAAATGTATAGCTTTGGTAGTTAGACATATAAACAGGCACCCGTATGCCTTTTGGCTTTTAACACCCTTTCGTCTAATATGCGTGACATAAAATGGGCCCATGTAATCTACTCCGGTGTGGACAAAACTTTTTACTTGCTCCACTCTAAACTTGGGCAGATCACCCATAATTGGTTGCATGTGGTTAGGTCTACGCTTAAAACAAATATTGCATTTTTGCACTATTTGACGTATTGAGTTGCGTGCAGCAAGTATCCAATACCTTTGTCTTAGAAGAGACAATAAGAGAGCAGGTCCAGCGTGAAGGTTTATTAAATGGAAATGTTCTACAATGAGCTTAACTATCATATCTTTAGCGGGAAGGAGTATAGGATATTTAGCATCAAAATTTAATTCAGAATGTCGAAGTCGACCACCAACGCGTAATATGTTATTTTTAACAAATGGATTTAATTTTTTAATTGAGTGAGAACAATTTTTATTAGTACTTAAAGCGGTTATGTCCGAGTGAAAATATTTATTTTGTATAACTCGAATTATATAACTTTCTGCGAAATCCAATTCTTCTATGGTTATTTGTTTGTGGTTTGTGGTTTGTGTTTTACGAAAACTTAAAATATTGGTGAATCGTAAAATGTGTACTGTAATTCTTATAAATTTAGTCCATTTCGATACACGACTTGCGACCTCATATAAAATATGCTCAGGAGAAATAGTTACCGCAAAAACGGTAACTTTAGTTTCGGGTAAGTCTATATTAGTATTTATACTTTTGGTTGGCCAGCTGGCGGCCGGTAGCGAGGCCCAGGACGGACCCTCGAACCAACAGTTATAGTGTTGTAGTACAGCGGGAGTTACCGGACGAGAAACTACGTCTGCAGGGTTGTCCGTCCCAGCCACATGATTCCAATGTTTAGCGGAAATTTTCGAATTAATATCGGTTATGCGGTTTGCTATAAAAGTTTGAAATCGGTAAGCAGGCGAGTTGATCCATGCTAAAGTGACAGTGGAGTCTGAGAATGCGTAGATAGATTGTACGTTGCATCTATCGTTTAAATTATCTCGTACAGAAATCATCAAATTAGCGAGTAGAAGAGCGGCACAAAGTTCGAGTCTGGCTAGCGATATAATTTTAAGTGGCGCTATGCGGGATTTAGAGCACAATAAAGTGACTTTACCATGTCCGTCAATGCAGTCAGTGACTTTGACGTACACTACTGCACCATAACAACGTTCGCTGGCGTCAGCGAAGCCTAACAATGTGACGCGTGTGGTCTCAGTTATACCTACATGTCTAGGTATCTGTATCTCCGAGAGTGTCGGAAGTTGAGTAAGAAAGGCGTGCCATCGATCTGAGATGTGTTTCGGAACGTTGTCATCCCAGCCGAGGCTTAATTTCCAACATTCCTGTACTAATAATTTCATAAAAGCGACTACTGGACTCACTAGGCCAAGAGGGTCAAAGAGTCGCGCGGTTACAGACAATATATTTCGTTTTGTACACTTAGTAATATCCTTTGTATTTATTGAAAATTGAAATTTATCTGCAGCAGGGTTCCACTGCACTCCTACCACGCTCGAAGAGCTATTTTCATCAAAGTTTTGAACTTGAGAGCTAACGAGTTCTTGGGGGATTGTAGACATTAATTCTTTACTATTTGATATCCATTTGATAAGATTAAAGCCCCCAGATTTAAATAAATTAATCATATCGTACAATAACTTTTCGGCTTTGTCGATCGATTCTACACTACTTATGTAGTCGTCCATATACATGTGACGCTCAGCGGCATGGGAGGCGAGCGGCCAGCGTGCGCGCGAGTCGGATGCAAGTTGCTTCACAGCGCGCATCGCGAGGTATGGTGACGAGGCTACACCAAATGCTACGCAGTTAAATTGATATGTGCTTATTTGGTCACGGGGATCAAAACGATAAAGTATTCGTTGATATGAGTGATGCTCGTCTTTTAATTTTAGTTGAAAATACATTTTTTCAATGTCAGCGGATATGGCTACGGGAAAAATGCGTAAGTTTAGTAGTAGGTCAAAAATACTACTTTGCAGATTTGGACCCACGTATAAAACATCATTAAGTGATTTACCTGATGACGTTTTGCAACTAGCGTCTAATACGATACGAATCTTAGATGTGGTTTTTTCAGGTTTGTATACAGCGTGATGCGGGATATAATAGGCGTTTTTAGTGGACATATTTTGTACCGGAGACAGGTAACCTTTATCTATGTATTCTTTAATTGTAGCATTGTAACCTATTCTTAAGTTAGGGTTGGAGTTAAGTTTTCTTTCCAGGTTCATCAAGCGGCGAGTAGCAGCGGCAAGCGAGTCACCGAGGGCTGAGGGATTCTCTTTGAAAGGTAAGTTAACAATAAACCGACCGGTTACGTCACGGTTGTGCGTGTTGTCAAAGATGCGTTCACATTCAGCGTCATCTGGACTTATGATTTTATAAGACGGAACAGATTCCAGTTCCCAGAACTTCTGTGTTATATTTTCTAGCGAGGTTTCAACCGTGGTACAAAAGGAATTTAAATTATTTTTACTTAACGACGTTATGTGTGGTTGTGGATAGCAGTCAGCCTTCCCCATGAGTACGTACCCAAGAGTAGTCTGCACTGCCACCACAGAAGAGTGAATAGACATCACTTTATGAGAACCGAGTAGAAGAGGAAACAATTCATTGCTAATGAGGCAGTCAATCTCATTAGGAGAGTGGAAAGAGTCATCCGCTAAAGGTACACCATTTAAATGACCTAACTGAGAGGTATCTATATAAGCGTTCGGTAGTTTACCTGAAATTGTATCAATTACGCGAGCTTTAATAGAATAACTACAGCGGAAGTCAAATATTGAGTGAATTGTAAAGCGAGCGAAACCTATAGCTGTCTTTTGGCTTTGACCGATTCCTTGAATAGTAGACGCAGCGTAAGAAATATTAAGGTTTAAGCGATCGCAACAGTCTTTCGTTATAAAATGACACATGGAACCACTATCTATAAATACTCTAATTTTGGTAAACTTATTTTTATTATCTGCAACATAAACTATAGCGGTTGGCAAGAGAACAGTTTTAGATTTAAATGAGTTTAAGTCATTATTATTAACGGAGGTTAAACTAGCAATATTATTTTGTGCGGCGGAGGCGCCTAGCAGCTGCCTACCGCTCGTACTAGCAACCGGCTCGTTCGGTGCAGTAGGTTGCGGTGCAGGCGCGTAAGAGACGGCCGAAGTCGACGCGTGCGCAAGCGAGGCGGCCGCGGCAGGTTGCTGAGATGCGTGAGGGAAAGAGAGAGGTGCATTATGTTGTTGCGTTTTAGGTTTATTTGAATATTGCGAACTTTCATGTGTCGCGTTCTGAAAGTTCGTAATATGTAACTTTGTGTGATGGTTTCTTCCACAGACAAAACATTTCACTTGTGACTTACAATAACGAGTGCTATGGAAGCCTAAACAGTTTTTACAAAATCGGTTTTTTATTACAATATTATTTCTGGAGACAGGATCTTGGTTTAAAAAATAGTTGCACTTGAACAGCGGATGAATATCAGCTGTTTTGCATACGATACATTTTCTCGAGGTAGCGGCAGGAGTATCGCTGTTGTCATTTACAACAAACGATTTTAATTTACTATACGATTTTGAATATGGAGCAGTCTGCGTTTGCGTATTTCGTAATAAATAAATTCGACTTTGTTCTTTAACGAACCTAAATAAGTCGTGAGTGGTAGGTATAGATTTGCTGCGCTGATCTTGCTCAAAGAGTTGAACCGTTTGTTTATCTAGTTTGCTTAGTGCTATATGAGTAATAAAAAAGTCTGCAAGATCTGTGATTTCGAGCTGACGGAGTGCTGCCTCCGCCGAGCAGAAAATATCTATAAACGAATCGAGAGTAGTGGAGGAAGCGTTTGAAATTTGTTTATAATTAAGCAATTGTTCGATGTACATTGCTGCTTGAGTACGTTTATCGTCATATCTATCCGTTAGCGCTTTAAAGAGTATTTTATAATTACTGGCTACCGGTTGTATTCCGGCACAAACTGTAAGGGCCTTGCCTGATAGTTTACCCATGAGGTACTGCACCTTTTCGGCATCAGTAAGGTGTGGATTATCGTGAATAAGACCTTTAAAATTCTCGTAAAATAGGACCCATTTGTTCGGAGATCCATCAAATGACATCAGTTCAAGAGGCGGGAGCTTGCGATTAAAATCGCTTGGCAATTTATTTATTTTTGTTTTTTGTTCATTACTTTCGAGATCACATTGAACCGACTTTATATAGCAATAAAGTTCATCGATGGAACCCATTGCTTCAAAGTTGGGAGTATATTTGTCATCTATTGATGAGCTGAGCAGATTTATATTTTCTACAACATTTAAGAACTCGTTCCTAGTAGATTCAACTGACTTTGAAAGAACTAAGAAACGTTGCGCTACATTTTCGTCAGAAATGTTTTGTATCAAATCATATACTCTTTGAATCATCGCGAATAAACTATTTTTTTTTACTAGTTAAAACAGATATTTGCGATCTAATGCCCTTCTCTTCTGGGTTAACAAATTCCGTTAGTTTCGGCATCTTTACAAAATTTGATTAAAAACAATTTGTTACGCGGATTATTAGATGAGTAGGTGTGTATGTAAGTAAAAGTTGCTGCGTTGACCTTGAGTTTTTTATACAAACGTTTGCGATGGAATTTTACTTCTACCCTCTTGTTTTAAGTCGCGGGCAGATCGCGGGGAATGCGTGTTTTTTTTTTTTTGTTTTATTGAAATAAATGTCTTAAATAGATAAGTAATAGCGTAATATGAGTTTATAGCGGGATTAGAGTTAAATAAATACGTAAATAGCGGAAATAAAATATATAAAATGGCGTCGTATTTGTGGGAAAAATACGCTGTTTTTTTTTTTTTTTTTTATTATTTTATATTTATTTTATATATAGCGGGATACATGTGTAAATGAGGGATGCGGTTTAGAAGGACCAGAAATGATGGAGAATAGTAAGATTAGGAGAGGAAACCCACTAACCAGTAGATGCGGCGATCGAGGATTCCCCCTGGCGTCCTTCGGCTGGTTCACTATTTGATTTCTCCACTTATTTCAGAGTGATTATTGTTTATAGCGTGGTAATTATTTTGGCACTGCACTTGGAGAATTCGCGGCGTGATTTTGCGTGATTTAGCGTTTTTAATGGCGGAGCGCGGTAGGATTGCGGACACGTCCAAGCGCGGCGGTTGAGCGACTGCGATGCCAACTGGCGTTAGGCAAAGGAATTAGAGGTAGGAGTGGAAGGAAAATGAATAGTAAGATAGATACATAAGAATATATATATATCGGCGTAACCAGAAAGGATGCCGAAAAAACAGCCAAGGATGTAAAGAACAACTCACAATAGATGCCATAGTCATGAAAAAAGCTTGTATAAAGAAGCATAACATTTACTCGATGTACGTTGATTACCGCAAAGCCTTTGACTCCATCCCCCATAGCTGGTTATTACATATCTTAAAGTTATATAAAATACACCCAATTATAGTATTATTTTTTGAAAATATAATGACGACTTGGCAAACCACACTTAAGACTAAAGAAATATCCACAGATCCAATTAAAATACAGAGGGGTATATTCCAGGGAGATGCTCTCAGTCCACTTTGGTTTTGTATGGCTATTAATCCACTATCCACTTTACTTAATAACTCAATAGCTGGAATCAAATTAAAAGGAAATAATAACCACCAAATCCTTACACATCTAATGTACATGGATGATATTAAATTATATAGTAACAGTAAACAAAACTTATTTAAACTTGCGGATATAACACAACAATTTTCACAAGATATTCGCATGCAATTTGGAGTTGACAAATGTAAGACACACAGCATTAATAAGGGTAAAATAAACAAAACAGAGTATAATTTAGACAATGGTGAACAAATAGAACCGTTAGATGAAAATAGTTCATATAAATATTTAGGATTCCATCAAGCAAAATAAATTTACCACAAAGACACAAAAAAAGAGTTGACTGACAAATTTAGATACAGACTTAACCTTATACTAAAATCACACCTAACGTCAAGAAATATTATAAAAGCTATAAATTCATTTGCCATACCAATTCTAACATATTCTTTTGGTATTATTAAGTGGTCCAAAACTGATCTGGAGAAAATACAACGAATAATTAATACTAACCTTACTAAACACAGAAAGCATCACCCAAAATCATGTATACAGAGACTCACTTTGCCACGATCTGAAGGAGGAAGAGGATTGATAGATGTTCAAAACTTACACAATAAACAAATAACTACACTTAGGAAATTCTTTCATTCTAAGTCTAAACACTCACAATTACACAAGATCATAACGGAAATAGATTTAAAATATACACCTTTAAATTTACAAACTTATGAAACGCAACCCAATGAAACAATTATTAGTATACAAGACAAAATAAATAAATGGTCAGAAAAGTCTCTACATGGCAGACACAGGGCCGATCTTAATCAACCTCATGTCGACAAAGAAGCGTCGAACGCATGGTTGAAAAGTGGTGACCTGTTCCCTGAGACAGAGGCTTTTATGATTGCAATACAAGATCAAGTAGTTTTAACCCGCAATTACCTTAAATATATAATTAAACAACCTAACCTACCCACAGACTTATGTAGACTCTGCAATAGTGCTTCCGAAACTATCCAACACATAACGGGAGCTTGCAAATCTTTGGTGCAATCAGATTATAAACATAGACACGACCAAGTAGCCGCAATAGTACACCAAATATTAGCAAGCAAATATAAATTAGTCAATCAAATTGTTCCATACTACAAATACAAGCCAAGCACCGTTCTGCAAAATGACAATATTCGACTATACTGGGACAGAACGATTATAACTGACAAAACAGTACACTACAACCGACCTGACATTACTTTGATAAACAAAGAAAATAAAACAGCATATTTAATAGACATAGCCGTACCTAACACTCATAATCTAATAACTACACATACAGAAAAAAATACTAAATATAGAGACCTTGCAATAGAGCTTAAATCCCAACTCAAATTAGAAAAAGTAACAACTGTACCCATATTAGTATCCACGACCGGAGTAATACCCAAAACATTACATGACAGCCTCAAAACTATTAATGTAGACCAGCACACATACAGACAATTGCAAAAAGCTACAATCCTCAATACTTGCCGTATAGTTAGGAAGTTTGGAGTTAAAGAAGCATGATGCTCACTTGGCCGAGGCCCGTGAACATCATTAGATTAACCGGTTAAATACCGAGATTCTTTAAGAATACACATTACATAATAATAATAATTTCAACTATCTATTTTCTTCGTAACCTGCTGCACCCGCTTATTACATATCTCAGTCACAAAGGTTAGTTGGTAGAAAATTCATTTACAGCATTAAGCTCGCCTATGTACCTGCACTTGTTTTGGTTTTGTACAATAAAGAATTTATTATTATTATTATTAAACAAACGTATAACAAAATTTAAAACACAAATAGGTTGTGTACCTATTATTATAGTATTATATATTTGAGATCAAAGTGGCCAGTTCAACAAAACTCCAGTTTCATATTTTCATTCATTATAGCCCCTAGAACACAGAGTCCTAGACCTCCACTGCTGGAGATGGACCTTCCAGAACTGGAGAATTTGGCCTACACTCGCCACGCTGGCCAGTCGGCTTGGCGCGGATATGATGTCAATTTTTTATGACAATTTATATAACTGCCTCCGTGGTCTAGCGGTTAAGTCCGTGGATTAAGTCTCGAAGGTACCGGGTTCGATTTCTGGTCGGGACATATATTTAATTTATTTGTGATATTTCTCGAGTTTGGTATGCTGGAGACATCGACGAGCTTGTCACTTGTAATGATTGGCCTATAGTAAAGTTGGCTAAATGTGAATCCGCTTATTTATGAGCGTGGTTTCTGACCACTCCGAAAGGGAAATGGTTGTGATGATACTGATACTTTTACTAATTTATTAACGGTTCCACAAGTTGGCATTAGTGGAACCGGGACCGACGGCTTAACGTGCTCTCCGAGGCACAGGAACGGTGGTGTTGTTTCAGTTTCATATGCAAGGACCCCTAATATTGGATATATTAGGACCACTTCCTAAAGAAGTGGTCCTGGAGGAGAGCTGAAGCAGTGGAACCTAACCCCTGGGTTTGTTAGCCACACAGCGCTGTTATACTAATTACTGGCGCCCAGCACTAAAAGTGCACGAATTACCGGCGGGTGGTTATCCGCTAAGATCCTGTCGGGGAAAACCAGGGAATGTCCTCGCTTATACTTACTCCCTCTGCACCACCCCCAGCAGGGACGCCGGCACCGTCCACTGAAGCTTCTAGTACTCCTCAGAAGGTGGTCACAGTACCTGATGGGTACTTCTATGACCACAAGAAGATGAAGATACGGAAGCTTTAGATAAATTAATTTTAATGTTATTTTATATGTATTTTAGTTGTAAGGTATTTATCTATGGGCCATCTGTTGCCTGATAATAAATAAATTATTATTATTATTATTATATACCTATATAATAATAATAATAATAAATAAATTATTATTATTATATACCTATATAATAATAATAATAATAAATAAATTATTATTATTATTATTATATACCTATATAATTATCCACCCGGTTTTTCATTTTAGTATTTCATTGTAGCCAAAAACAAAAATAGTTTTTTTATTTGTTTTTATTACACTGTGTAGATACAATATACCAAATACGAGTGTTGACACGTGTCAAAGGCGGTGAGGCGTCAACACTATCATGTCAATAAAGAACAAAGCTTTGATGTCAACACTTGACACCTCTCGACACGCGACAGATACAATCTCAACAAATTCATTCGCAAATTATTGAAAATATTATTTTGAATCTATGAACCGTGCTTGGACCTTGTTTTTTTTTTAAGACAGTGAATCGTAAATTCGCCTGACGATTCGATATGGAACAAGCTTCCACTGACCATCAGACAAGCTCCTTCAATTCACATCATAAAAAACAACCTAATACTTTCTTTTTAATAGATTTTTATAATTTTAACGGGTCTTTACGCGATTTACCTTAGAGTTCATATATTGGCCAAACTAAGCGCACAATAGCCGAGAAGGTCAAGGAACATATAGCAGCTGTAAAAAACTGCCAATTAAACAAGTCAGCAATAGCAGAACACCTAATGGATAGTGGCACAAACCATTGGATTGAGCTGCATGACCCAAAGATACTTTCCACCGATCGTCACTATTACCCTAGAATAGTACGTGAAGCGATAGAAATAAAGAAACACAAAAATTTCAATCGAGAGGGGGGTTATAAGCTATCTTCATCGTGGAATCCAGTAATCAATAGGTTTCGACGCCGGAAAAAATCGCCCGGTGTCGCCAAGGATATTGTAAGTGTCATGTGTCGTGATTTCTAAAAACTTTTAAAAGTGATAAGTGGGTAGGTTTACATCTGCCGCCCAGTATGTACGAGACTACACCGCATAGCTTCAGTCGACCCGTGACCACGGCCAATGCAACTTGACTGAAACGTCGGGAGAAATATGTCTCTAAGGTAAATCGCGTAAAGACCCGTTAAAATTATAAAAATCTATTATGAGTGTGCGCGAAAGTTTAAAAAACTTTCTTTTTCAACAAGCAGAACAGTATAAAATATGAAGTATAAATATAATTTTAAAAAATCTTCTTTTTAATATTATATTATCTTCATATATGTTAATAAGTATTTAAATAGTCTATGTATACATACTATTTATGTAGTTTATTCAAATTTAAAATAAGGATAAAATTGCACCCCACACATTATTCCGTCTCACTCTCCCAAAGGTTAGCCGGTAGAAAAAGCCGAAATGTGCAACAAAGTATTTTAATAATAATAATAATATGTTTCCATGACAACTTTTCAGTCTGATGCGAAGGGAAGGACCAAGAAGCCCATCTGGCTTATATTGAGTTTTCGTACTTTGCCCTTCCTTTACAAATGTGGTCAAAATTGTATTTTTAATTTGGCTATGGAAAGACTCACTGCTTTCAATAGCCCTGTTTGTTATAGCTCACTTCTCTTACTTTAACACAGTTAAAGAACTAATCCCAAGAACTACACGGAATGTAGATAGGCTGATTCAACTGACCATTCCGAAAAGTAGAGTATACCAAAATAATTCATATAGCATGGCAATAAAAGTCTACAATCACATTCCGGAAAATGTTAAACAGCTACCAATTCGACGGTTTAAAAAAATACTCCGAAAGTGGTTAAATGAACGGTGTTATTACTCCATAAATAATAATAATAAAGTCTTTATTGTTCAGAACCAAAAATAGAGTGGTTACAAAGGCTTAATGCTATAAATGCATTTTCTACCAACTAACCTTTGTGAATGGGGAGCCAATATAAATGACTTCTTAAATGATAGAAAAGAAAATTATGTACCTGACTAATAATAATTACGCAATACAATTGACATCTAGAATAATTATTTAATGAATTATATTTGACATTGAAACCTATTGGACACATTATTATTTATGATTTATAAGACTGTTTCTGAATTAACAATGTTTCTGAATTTGTAATTTATTTTTTATAACAGTTGTATACAATTTTGCATGCCGACACTTTGACTGCCGGTGAGTTGTCTATAATAACTGAGTCCATACTCGAATCTGTAACCATGTTTTTTAGCAAATAAAATATTTCATTTTTTTTTTTTTTTTAGACTGGTTTCACAACGCCATCGAATTTCTGTGTTACGGAAACTAGATGGTTGATAAACTACATGTTATACTTTTTTTTTTGTAAATATATACATATTATACATAAGCACCCAGACCGAGACAAATTATACAATGTACAACTTGCCCGAGTTTACGGCAACGTTTGTTACCACTAGACCACGGAGGCGGTTAATATAATATTTCAATTTCATTTCATTTCATTAATAAATTAATAAATAAATATTTCCAGACAGGTCACACAGCGCCATCTAATTTCCGTGGTAAGCTACGAGGCTTGTGTTACGAAAACTAGATTGTTGATAAACTACATATTATACTTTTTTTTTTTTTGTAAATATACACATATTATACATATAAACACCCAGACCGAGACAAATTATACAATGTACAACTTGCCCCCGGTGGGAATCGAACCCACGACCTCCCGAGTTCACGGCAACGTTTGTTACCACTAAACCACGGAGGCGGTCACTGATAACACCAATGTCATACTCTTTTCTATATGTTTATACTTACCACCAATTAAATTTATGCTAATTAAGCCTTAATATGAACAGGATGTACACTCAAATTAAAACCGAATCGTTTTACAATTAAAACTATTATCTACCTATATTACAAAACATCCCTTTCAACGCCCTCCGTAATAAAGGGACTTTTACACGCATTGACTAATGATAAAGACACGGGCATGTAGTGAAACTTCTTGACCGCAAAGCAGAAGTTGAATTTTTTTTGCAGCTAATTTACCTAGATAGATAGATAAATTCTTTATTGCCCAATAAACAAAAACACATTTAAATGTACATAGGCGAACTTAATGTCTAGTGACATTTTCTACCAGCTAACCTTTCGGATAGTGAGCAATGATTGTGGGTGCATAAAATCGCTAATTTAAAACCTGGATTAATATATGTATATATATATATATATAAAACTATTTCTAGCAACTAAAGCTAAAATACTTATACACTAATACATATATAAATATATAATAACACAAGTACATATAATACCTACATAAAAAAATATATATAAAATACATACAATATTATACCAATTTAGAGAGGTTATGTCGACTCGTAAGTCAAGTGTCGCGTAAGGTAAGTATTTTTTTTTTTATTTAGTGAGGGTGCATTTCGAAAGTGGAAGCCGGTTCCACTGGCTGCTGATACTGTAATAGAATCTGAACATCTGCTAAAAGAATGTGTCGAAATTTTTAATTGATTGTTGGAAGAGGAACGAATATACCTACTTAATTGCACATTTTACTGCGACGTGCCCTGGTGTGAAACGGGGGGGCAGCATAATACAGGACTGCGGCAGCCACCTTAACTCCACGGGCCTAAAGTTTCTACAGCAAACGGCACAAACACGTAGTCCTTGATTATAGATAAGTATTTGCGCCGCTTGCCAGACTCTGCGCTTTCGGCTGCGACACTCATGTGACATCCCACACTATAGCCCGTCCCCGTTCCCAGGGGATCTTATACCATCAGATCTCATGGCTCCTTATTAGATTTATTTATTATGTCTCTTTACCTTTCATTATCATCAAGACCGTTTCCCTTTTGGGGTGGTCAGGAACCACGCTTATAATTAAGCGGATTCACATTTAGCCAACTTTACTATAGGCCAGTCATGACAAGTGGCAAGCTTGTCGGTGTCTCCAGCGTACCAAACTCGAGAAATATCACAAATAAATTAAATATTAATTAGCATTAATAAATATTTTTGTGTTCCGACCAGGAATCGAACCCGGTACCTCCGGGTCTAAATCCACGAACTTAACCGCTAGACCACGGAGGCAGTTTACCTGTTCTTTACCTTTATTTGAATAAACAATGACCAGGTCTGTAGGTGCAGGTCAAAGTGCACACCCCTCAAATTTCGATTAGAGAAGAATTTAATTATTACGACAAGTCCCTTAGCCGCGGGCCTATTTGCACTTCTCACTCGACGCCTGCATAATGTGAGAGTGAGTTGGCACGTGTCGAGTTGTCAGAGTGTGTATCAATTACTTGGATCTTATCGATGCCAGCGTTCGCTTGTTTGTTGGTAAAATCACTGTTTACATGCAATAGGAATGTTTACACTTTTGTAGTACCGATGTTAGTGGTGACTGTATGTTTTTTTGTTTGCGTTCTCCTGATATTATGATCTTCGAATTCCTTTGTAATACGTACAACTGTGCCCTTCGCTCCTCTTACAACAACCACCTTAAGATTCCTTCTCATTCCTCAACCAGATAAACTGATTCCTTTACTGTATCTGCAGCGCCAGTGGAATAAGCTACCCTTGGCCATTAGACGTGCACCGTCTGTCAGCGTCTTTAAACGTTTGATAACCACATCGTCCCTGGAGAAACAGAATAAAACACTATATAAATAACTGTGTATTTATTTAAGTTATAATGTATATTGTGTGTATGTATAATTTATGTGTGTAGGTATAATGTGTAGTATATTCAAATTAGTTAAGTAACTTATTAACTGTATCATTAAAATTTCTTATTTTTTCATCCTGCCTATCACCTTACTCGATCCCCAAGGTTAGCTGGTAAAGAATGCCTACTGGCATTATAGCTCGCCTCTGTACTATTTTTAAGTGCATTAAAGAATTTAAATAAATAAATGAGGTGATAGCCCAAACAGCCAATTTTGACGTAATATATATCTTTATTTTAATGAGTTAATTAGGTCATCATCAAATACCAGATGTTGCAGAATTTGATGCTTTTCTTGGAGTCACTCGCGGCATTATTGCCCAAATTAGTTACAACACCGTTTACAGCCGCACGTTGATTCTGATTCCACTAATACCAACTTGTGGAATCGTTAATAAATTGTCATTATAAATTGGCATAAGACCCTCGCGACGGGTGTCTGGCCAACGTGACTAGTATAGGCCTAATTCTCCAGAAATATCTGGAAGGCCCGATATCCAACAGTGTAAGTCAAGAACTCTGTGTTGTAGGAGCTGTAATGAGATATAAAAATAACCCCTAAAACAAAGATTCTTTATCTTTTATTTCGTATAGTCAGCATAAATGACAATAATCGCTTTAATTTCATAAATTCCAGCTTCAACGCCAGTTTTCCCGCGCAATTATAAATATTTTAATTAAAAACCGCCGGCACAATGTCCCTTTTATTTTTTATCTCAGCTCTTAAAAACTTTTGTCAATATTCTAGGAAAACCGCGCGTAAAATGTCAACAATTTTGTCTTACGAGCGTTTAACGCTTAGAATAATGACATAGGTATAACGCTTGGAATAATGACAATAGGTTTAACGCTTAGAATAATGAATAAATAAATATAAATATTTCCAGACAGGTCACACAGCGCCATCTAATTTGCGTGGTAAGCTACAAGGCTTGTGTTACGGAAACAAGATGGTTGATAAACTACATATTATACTTTTTTTTTTGTAAATATATACATTATACATATAAACACCCAGACCGAGACAAATTATACAATGTACAACTTGCCCCCGGTGGGAATCGAACCCACGACCTCCCGAGTTCACGGCAACGTTTGTTACCACTAGACGACGGAGGCGGTCATAGGTTTAACGCTTAGAATAATGACAATAGGTTTAACGCTTAGAATAATGACAGTAGGTTTAACGGCTGTCCTCTCGCTCGCACAATACAGCATTTTTAAAGATTGAATAAAATCTAAGTGTGTTTGTGATATACCTAAATTGCCGGGGTTTGAACCGACTTTTGTAGGATTTTACGGAAAGTGTATTACAACAGAGCCAACAACCGCTCTGATTGACTAATAATTTTTATGTCTATCCATATATAATTATAAATGTGAAATCAGCTTTGTCTCTGTATCTGTATGTATAAAGCGATTTGATTTGGCAGAATTATTCCTTGGACATTGAATATATTAATTTGATTGGATTGGATTTGATATGGTTTGGTTTGATTTGATTCGGATGACTCCGCTGTCTGTCTGTTTGTCTCGCAGATCAGTCTGGCTGGCCTGGCGAAAGAAGGCCTAATTTTTGAGAAGTATGTTCTAGGGACGGTGGTGGCTCGGTTGTAAGAACGCGTTCCCTATATCCTACAAAGGTCGGTTCAAACCCCGGCAATTTAGGTATATCAAAAACACACTTAGATTTTATTCAATCTTTAAAAATGCTGTATTGTGCGAGCGAGAGGACAGACGTTAAACCTACTGTCAGTATTCTAAGCGTTAAACCTATTGTTATTGTTCTAAGCGTTAAACCTATTGTCATTATTTTTTGACCGCCTCCGTGCATGTACCAATGCGAAATAAATTTTTCTTACATACATTTGTTATAGATTTACAACACCACCGTTCCCGTGCCTCGGAGAGCACGTTAAGCCGTCGGTCCCGGTTCCTATAATACCAAAATGTGGAATCGTTAATAAATTACAAAAAAAAATTTACATCATATCCTCGCCAAGCCGTCTGGCCAGCGTGGCGAGTGTAGGCCAAATTCTCCAGATATATGTTCTGGAAGGCCCATCTCCAACAGTTGAGATCTAGGACGCTATGTTCTTGGGGCTGTAATTATAAATGTTCTGGAAGCCATATCCAGCATTGGAGAATAGAGATCTAGAACTTTATTTTTTAACATTATGACTTATGATCATTACTCGGATCGGAATGTATTTGTTTATAAAGATTTATCCCATTTTAGAAGAAGATTAAAGTATCTAAAACATTGTAATCCTATCCTGGGAACATTCACTTGGCAAAGTAGAAAACTAAACAAGTAAATATGTGACGTCACTCCCTTTAATACACTCATCTTTATAAAACAAGAATTAGAGTACAGTTTTGAACAGATTTCGTATGAAATCCGAAAGGCAAACACACTCTCACAGTTAGTACAGTCAGATTCAAATTACTCAAAAATTATAAATTAAAGTTTTGAATACTTTTTTGATAAGCAGGAGCACACTTCTAATCTAGTACCTACTAATAATACATATACATTCATTCGAAAAAAATATTTACAACATATAAAATAAAATTAATATTAAGGATAGGGATATAAGTCCGGTCCGCGTGGAATGGTGGCAAGAACGCTGGCTGCGTTTCCCCGCTGAATTGCAATACTGATTCTAATAATTAAATATTTGACACACAACGCCTTCGTGGTCTAGTGGTAACAAACGTTGCCGTGAACTCGGGAGGTCGTGGGTTCGATTCCCACCGGGGGCAAGGTGTACATTGTATAATTTGTCTCGGTGTGGGTGTTAATATTTATAATATGTATATATTTACAAAAAAAAAAGTATAATATGTAGTTTATCAACCATCTAGTTTCCGTAACACAAGCCTCTTAGCTTACCACGGAAACTAGATGGCGCTGTGTGACCTGTCTGGAAATATTTATTTATTTATTTATTATTATTAATATATTATGTATGTTTTTTTATTTATAAACTTTTGGGAAGACCAACAACACATAAATACAAATTACATAAAACATATATTAGATTTAGGAGGTCAATTATAGGTCTCCACTGATTGAAGCCGGCGGAGTGTTAGGGACTGATGTTGGACATAAGTGTCTGATTCCAGTTGCTATTCATGGACCGTGCGCGCCACTTACCGTCAGGTGGGCGCAAGGTCACATATCGTGCTAGTATAACTTTGTTTTTTGGTGAATTTGAAACCAAAACATTTACATTTAACCTTGACTTTAACTCTAAATCTAACTCTTACTCTAACTCAGATTCAGACTAAGACTCAGATTTAGCTTATATAAAATATTATTATTATATATTTCTTAGTATTTTTAAGGAATAAACGTATTATAACATTATTTTTAAACTCTACATATTATTTTTAAATATTGTTTTTGCTTCTAAAGCTGACTGTACCGAACGTTGACAACCCTGGAGAGGGTGTGCAAAAAAAATGCAATTACCCTCTTGGGGCACGTGTCAAATATTTGACGTGTTTTTGTGGGCTGTAGTGACAAATTGAAGCTGATTCATATTTGCTTCAATAATCAATTAAATATGGCATAGAGAATGCCAAATATATAGATAACCTCCGTGGTCTAGCGGTTAAATCCGCGGATTTAGATCTGACAAAAATATTTATTAATGTACCTAGATGAATACATTTAATTAATATTTAATTTATTTGTGATATTTCTCGAGTTTGGTACGCTGGAGACATCGACGAGCTTGCCACTTGTCATGGTTGGTCTATAGTAAAGTTGGCTAAATGTGAATCCGCTTATTTATAAACGTGGTTTCTGACCACCCCGGAAGGGAAACGGTCGTGATTATACTGAGCTTAAAAAAACATATGTCCTTAACAGACGTCCCATCAGAGTTAGTCTCAAAAAGACTGGCAACATTTCCATTCTGTATAGCGAGGCAAATACGTTGGCAGAAATAATTGCCAGCCTTTCTGTCTCCAGATTTCTTTGTCAGCCGTTTGGACAACACCTTTATTAATTTTAATAAATATATTAAATTAGGCGTCGACGCCTTTGAGATGTGGTGCTGGAGGCGTATGTTGTGCATTCCGTGGACAGCGCGGAGAACCAATGTATCAATACTCAAGGAGCTCAAAGTCACTACCAGGCTCTCTTCTATCTGCCTGCAGCGAGTCCTTGAGTATTTTGGTCATATAGCACGAAAAAGTTCGGCCAATCTGGAAAAGCTGGTGATCACGGGTAAAATCGAAGCAAGAGGCCCCGTGGCCGAAGCCCGATACGATGGTCTGACCAGATCCGAACCATACTTAACACCCCAGTCCACAGTGCGCTGCATGCCGTCGTGTGCAGACCCGGATGGCGCAGCATCGTCCGAGACAAAGTGATCCGTGGAGGGGGTCACGGCCCTCAGCATTGAGGAAAACGACGCAAGGATTTATATTTGATTTATTTGTAATATTCCGATTTTGATACGCTAGAGATATCGACGAGCTTTGCCACTTGTTAAGTTGGCTTTTTTTTTTTTTTTTTTTTTTTTTTAATCATTAAATCTCACCAAACCATTAAGGTTTGTTGGCGAGAAAGGACGCTCGTTAGTAACAATTTATGTTTTTAGTGTTTCAGAGGTTACTATTACAATTTTATTTTATTTATGTATTGAATTACAGGTCAATAAAAAACCTTCTTAGGTATTTTTTAACAACTGGCTTAGTCAACTCAGGTTTCTCTGCCAACCAGTGCAGCTCATTCCAGAGTTGTTTAGGAATCATGTATTGTGATGTTCTTTCTCCATAGTAGTTAACAGCTGTGGGTTGCAACAATCTACCCTGAGCTACAGATCTAGTGTTATGATTACTTCGGGCTTTATGCTTATAATTTTCAGAGTAATAACTGTCAAGTGCTATCATATAATGTGAATCCGCTTCTTTATAAACGGTCGTGATGATATTTTCCTTTTTTATATCTCAATAATAGCTAGGCACCTATTTCGAGTGGATCGATAATTATTTAGTAATTTAAACCGCCATTGTTTTAAAACAAAAAAAAGTCTAGTAAATTAAATGAAAAATGCAAGATCCCCTAAGCTCCTCTAACTTCATCAGACTCTTTTATAGAAGGTATTTCATTAAGTTTTTATCTAAAGAAAAGCCCCTACAATGGACGTCTATCAATTAGCTTTTTTTACATTGTTTTGTTCAATTAAAAAAAATGCATTAGGTCCTTACATAAGAAATTGACGTTTTGCCGAACTGCCCATTTTGATCTCAAATATATATTTTTTATTTTGTTTTAATTTAAAAACTATATTGCACTATGTACAAAGGCGGACTTAATGCCGCTAGGCATTCTCTGACAGCCAAACCTTTAGGACATTTCGACAGTATAGATGGTAGGTGCAATATTAAGTAAGTCCATATATATCAATATATACATACCAATATTTACTTACTAATACATAACATAAATAAATTTCAAATATTCCAAAAGACCACAACATGAAGTCGAATAAATATTATGATCTCACAGAAGAAATGATCAGGAACGGGTTCAAGACTCAGCTTTACGCAGTGGAATTTGGTGCAAGAGGAGTTCCAGCAAAATCTTTGCATCACTTACTGAAAGAATTGGGCCTAAGCAGGTCTGCCGTCAATACATTTATGGAACGAGCTTCCAAGACGGCAGAGAAGTAGAATGGTGGATGGTGAGCGTATTATCGCGCAATAAAAAAAAAAAGGAGCCTATTGTCAGTCGCAAGCCCGAGACACCATTATTCTCATCTCCTACCCACACACGATGGACCCGGCACCCGCACGGTGAATCCATGGAATGCTTAGAAATTTGTCTTCTATATATGTATATATATAAATATACTATAAACACATAATAAATATACAAATAAACCACTTAAACGATGAGGGAAGTAATATAGAAATAATGATGTAGTTGCTGTAAATGAAAAAGGAAAAAAAACTATATAAAAAATAGAGAAGTTGAAACAATTAGGTTGATAAGAAGTACCTATATACTAAATTTTTGAAGATAGCTCGATTTGAAGCTTGTCTTATATTTAATGGTATGTCGTTCCAGAGATTTGCAGCAACAACAGCAAACGAATGGGAGACAAAAGAGGTGTGATGAGAAGGAATGGAGAGTATATATATAAAGTGTGGTGAATATACACATGTGGTTGTCGCATGGGGGGGTGCTTCCGCGACTATCCTTATTAACTGGAGAGGGCTCAGAGATCTATCCTTAAGGTCATGCTTGGAAGACCGTTCAGATTTCTTGAGTTTTGTACGCTAGAGACATCGCCGTTGTCATTTTTTCATAACTTTTAACATTGTTTCAACTTTTTAAACCTTGTTTCTATTGTTAAGTTTTTGGTTTTAATTTTCCTTTTTTTTTCAAACGCTAATTGTAATTTGTATTTAGTCTGAGGGATGGAATCTGGTGACCTGAGGTACAGATATCCTTCGGAGCTCTCATGCCCAGATTTTTATATAAATTTTTTTGTAAACTAATTAATGTCATTAGAGAGAAATAAACGATTTTTATTATTATTATTATTATCATGATGGGTGTAAAGTAAAGTTGACTAAATGTGAACTCCAGAAGAAATACGGTCGTAATAATACTTTTTTTTTACTTTTTGCTCTCTATATAATCCGAATCAAATGAGATTATAAGGTGGATACCTTTTGTCCACATTTTTTTTTTAATTTAAATTTAACTGTAACAAAACAATCCCCGTGTCCATTGTAGGGCTACGTATCGATGAGAATGGACGACGCATTCCTTCTTCCGGACACTTCGCCGAAGAAGAATGTCCACTTTTAGCGTTGCGTGGCCTTTTGTCTATTAGAACTTGGATTTTTCAATTTAAACGACCTTTTTTTTCAAAAAGGAAAACCAAATTTTCACTTTGTGGTATTAAATTAATAAGTTCTCTAATTTAAATGAGAGGCCCAAAAAAATGTTCTCGTGTCATAATTTCTTTTTTATTTCATAGTTAATATATTGTGATTTCATAATGTGTAATTAGTTTTATTTATTTTACCCTAGACAATTGAAAAAAATCTTTTTTTTTTACCTTAATAGTTACATAGTTTCTATTCTGCCAATTTTAAATTCAGCGTGTTATCTATAATAAAGTACCTGATCATAATAAAGAACCTAATCGTATAAATAGTGTTTTGTTACTATTTCATACACAAATCTTAATCAATTGACTATTTAATTAAATTATATTTTAATGCTAAGGTAAATCAGATGTTGAAATTAAATTTAAAAAAAAAACACAATAAAAAGATATGAGAATTATAATTTGGTGAGGCACGCTCTAACAAAGTTGGGGCCAGGTTTTGGGCAATCTCTTTTCCGCGCCTGAAAGAAGTGAAGTGGAACCTACAGCTAACTATGCTGCAATCTGCATAATCATCAGTCTCTCCACTGCTGGATGTGAGCTTCCCCCAAGGCTCGCCATTTCACACAATCTTTTGCCACCTTTATCCTACCTTTTTAAAATTATCCGTCCATCTGGCGTAGGCATTCCCACTCTGTACGTGGTCTCCGGTGCGCCCAATTATTTAGCAGATTGTTAGACTTGATCCAATATCCCATTCAGCGTTCACGATGCCATTTTCAACATGATTATGAAGCTGTCGTCGTTTATTTATTTATTTATTTATTTTAAAAAAATCACAGCTCATTATATTAAACATATAAACAAAGTAGCAATAGTGGAACACAAGCCAAAGAGATTTTATATTATTTAGACAAAACAATTAAAACAGAAATAAGAGTAAAATATAGTTATTAGATTTAAATTAATAGTGCAATTGAACTGTGGCTAGCAGAAGTAAAAGAATAATAATAATAATAAACAAATGAAAACCAATAGGTTAATGATTATTTACCTAAGACAAAATGAATGAATGAGTGGCAGAAGCAAAATTATACTATATATACGTGTATAGTAGTATTCGTATATTAGCAAGCGAAGTGTATTTGTAAAGTTAGTCCAGGATAAGAGTTGTCTTGATACTGCCTCCGGTGATTAGTTAGATGTATCAGAGTAGAACATGGCTAAAACGTTAATATAGATAAGTCATTTACAGTAATCTAAACAGGTGAATGAATAAATGTTTGAAAAATGTAAATATATAAGATAGGTTATATATATACTCGTATATATTTATATCTATTCATTATATTATTATTATACTCAATTTAATTGTTTACCCAATAATGATTTGATTATTTATTAGTGTGCCGTAATTAGTTCTCTAGCAATTTTGATCTTGTTAACCAGGTTTATGACCTTGTTAAGCTATAGCACATTTTATTGTGCACTTAAATGAACGTAGACGTAATCCAAAACCTGTGACGTCGTTTAAAAACGTGTATTTTTTAGACAATCATCATCAAATTTTGGAAAGTTTTGACAACGACATTTGGTCTCTTGGAAGGCTTGTCAATGGCAACCTTAAATAGCTAAGTTAGCGATTGTTATGAAATGTCATGTTCATCCGTTCCCAACTTACTTAGGCTGCGCCAGCTTGGCATCACCTTCCGATCAAAACCAACAGGGAGAAGATCTAGAGTCAACAGAACATATCGCTCAGGGTGGTATCCAGAGCGCCGTGGTTCGTGCGAAATTCTATAATTGCAAAAGATCTGGAGATGCCTAATATCGAGGCATTTGTTGTCAGCCTAGCTAAACGTATGTTTTACCGGCCTGACAACGGAACCTACAAGCATCTTCAGGATTACATTCAGACTAGATTAATGAGCCACACGGGCGGTGTTGTACTAGGAACAGCACCAAAGGTGCGTTGAATCACCGGCGGGTTAGATAGTTACCCGTCGAGATCCTGCCGGGGAATAATAATAATAATAAATTCTTTATTGTACAGAACCAAAAATAGTGTGGGTACAAAGGCGAGCTTAATGCTATAAATGCATTTTCTACCAACTAACCTTTGTGAATGGGGAGCCATTATAAGCGGGTGCAGAAATAATATTGTGATCAACAATTATGAAATATAAATACATACTAATTAAATATACATATCCTACATATTAAATAAATATATACATAAATAATAAATACATATCTAAGTACATTGTAGAAAGTTATGGTAAGTTTTTCTGTTTATGGTGTAAAAAATTGTATAACTTGTCTCTAAATATTTTGAGAGATGGAGCTTGTCTGATTACCAAAGGTAGTCTGTTCCACTGGCGAGCTGCAGATACATAGCAGCTGCAGGGAAAATGGGAGATTATCCCCAACCCAGGCCTATTGAACATCCGGGCCTGGATGACTCCTCTTTCTGAAGTTGTCTGTAGAGTCAAAATCAAACGTAAACCTATTACCGGCATTTGTGACACGTCATAATTTAAATTATTTTGAATGATTTTACTCCTGCTAGGGAAAGTGGTCCAATAAGTAAGTTCTTAGCAGAAGACTAGCAGCTTAGCAGGTTCCAATGACCTGTTAATGGTTAATGTGACTGGACGGACGTGAAAAAGAGCAAAATTAATAAATTATAAAGGTGAACTGTATGAAGGGGCTGGATGCTCACACGCACTTACTTGTATACACTGCAGGTGGTCTTGGGCTTTCATTGGGTCGCCAGGTTGCTGCTGGCCGCGGGCAGGCTTCTTTTCTCGCAATTTCGAAATTGCGAGCGGTTGATGTTTCTTCTTCAAATTCTGTGCAAGCAATGACCTTGGCAAATTTTCTACTGGCGCTTCTGAGAGCTGGGTCGCATTCATTAATTTTCATTTTCTCGCAAGGTGCGTTTGGAAAGATCTCGCAGGTTTTAGAACGAGATAGGCACACCCTTCCGCTAGTGCGTATGAAAGGGATAAAGGATGGATATGGCGATATACAAAATTAATAGACAATAAATAATAGACAACCTTAAAGTTGTTTTTAAATATGATAAGGCGCAAACAGTGACTGAGAAAGGAATCTGCAAAGATAACTCAGATATAGCAGATTTACATACAGAACTACACCATAACGTAATTATTTAATATTATTAGACGGAAAACTTGCGCTAAAACAAACAGAATGTAGCTTCATATAACATTCAAGTACCTACTACTGTGGCATTTCAAAGTAGATGAATTAAAAATCGGTATTTAGTACATTTCAATGTTCGCTCAGTTTCAGAGTGTTCATGAATTTATAATGTTCACAGTGCACTGGTGTTTCGATTGGATTTAATCTGATTGAATTATACAAATAATTTATAACTATATATATAATATAGTTATAAATTATGTATAATTCAATTTAATAAAAGTATAATATATTAGTATTTAGATTATAAGATGACGTCTTTTTTTATATTTATTATTTTATTATTATTATTTTTTGTTTTATACATTTATAAATTATCTGACATATGTATATAATTTCTATACATCATAATTATTAAGTATTTAGAATGTAAACTGACACGGCCTCTTTACAGCCACGATCTTATTCAAGTAGTTTCTAAGTTAGTTAGTTTTACTTGCTTGTAGCAATAATGTTGTGCATAGCATACATAAATTCATGCATTATTGCCTGTTTACGGTGCAACCATTATTACCACTTTGATTAGTACATATGTTTTGATAATTGTATTGATTTAATTAGTTCTGACTGTATCAAAGTTGTTTTGAGAGAACTAATGGAAATAAATTATTTTGATTTTGATAAATCTGTATGAATAAAAATGAATGTTCATAAGCGCAAAACTCGAGAACGACTCGACCGATACGGTTTTTTTTTGTATTTAGGAGCACGGAATGTTTTTTCTAAAAATAAAATAAAATAAATGTTGTATCATCACGACCGTTTTCCCTTCCGGGGTAGTCAGAAACCATGTTTATAAAGAAGCGGATTCACATTTAGCTAACTTTACTATAGGCCAATCATGACACATCGTCCAATGTCTCTAGCGTACCAAACTCGGAAAATATTACAAATAAATTAAATATTAATTTCATTTATTTATTTAAATTAATAAATAATAATAAATATTTCCAGACAGGTCACACAGCGCCATCTAGTTTCCGTGGTAAGCTACGAGGCTTGTGTTACGGAAACTAGATGGTTGATAAACTACATATTATTTTTGTAAATATATACATATTATACATATAAACACCCAGACCGAGACAAATTATACAATGTACAACTTGCCCCCGGTGAATCGAACCCACGACCTCCCGAGTTCACGGCAACGTTTGTTACCACTAGACCACGGAGGCGGTCAAAATATTATATACGAATAAATTACGAATAAAAAAAGGTATAGTTGGGATATTATTGTTGGCCGACCAGGCAGCGTGGCGAGTGTTAGTCAAATTCTCCGGATATATTATGTTCTGGAAGGCCCATTTCAACTTTGTGCTTTAGTGACTGTAGTCATAATGGTTGAGATCACTACGTCGGATATGCGGCATCACTTTGGTGGCCGGCATACGTCACGATGAAATACGGAAAAGGGTAAAAGAGGCCCTGGCAGACCAAGACTCAAATAAAACGACCAAATAAATATTTTATATTTTTGTATATTTCACCTATATAACAATCGTTATATTTTGGTATGTCAGTTAACAAATTTTAAAATAATAACAATAATGCTATTAACACCATGCATCGTAGACAAAGGAGCATAGGAACACAATACAGTAGAAGGCATAAGACCACAAAACTATACAACTATTTAAAAGAATTTTCCGTCAAAGGCATGTCAATAAATTCTGACAGGTTATAAAAAGCATTATTTTGAAAAAAAGAGTTTTAATTTTGTTTTAAATTCATTTGGTTGTATAATCTCAAGTAGTTTATTGTATAATGTAATTTTCAACGGCAAACCTTGTTTAAACGTTTTTTCCCAACCTGGTTTGCCTTATATAGATTTCATTCTTGTTTCTTAGGTTATACTTAGTCAAACTAGATATTTTTGGAAGTTCATTAGCTTTCGCATGAACCTCCTGTAAGCAACTATATACATACAGAGACGTGACTGTCATAATCTTGGCATCAACAAAATAATTTCGTACTGTGGTTCTGGCTTTTAAATTAAACAATATTCTGATTGATCTTTTTTGTTGTATGAACACTTTTCGAATATCTGCCGCGTTACCCCATATGGTTATAACGTAAGCAATTATCGAATGAACAAAGGCGTATACCAATCAGTGAAGGTAATTGACCACGTAAGTAATCTGAAAGAAATAACTTAACAAAAATATGCATTGTAAATTTACACATATTTGCGTTTTTTTTTTAAAGCGATTAAATTATTTTATTTAAAAACCTCGTCAAGCGCGGGAAGTGCGGGGGTTTCTGCTGAGAACCTGCGCAAATACGCCAACCGACGACAAATACGACGATGGGCCCATGGGGACACTCAGCCAAGCGTCTGGCCAAGAAATTGTCCAAACGGCTAGTCTGGAGACAAGGATTAGAAAATGATGCCAGTTTGTTGGGGAAATGTTGCCAGTCTTTTTGGGACTATCACTGAAGGGTCGTCTCTAGAGGACATTTTTTACTTATAGTTTATTTTTTATTAGGTTTAGTTTATATTTATTTTAATTTTTAATTTTAAGTAGTTTTAATGTAATATACAAACAATATAAAAGAATTACAATATTAAATAAACTATATTACAACAAAATCATATCTAAAAAAAAAAAAAATACATAGAAAATAAAAATTAAAATTTACAAAAAAAATAGCTCCTCCAAATAGTAGTTTTAATTATTTATACTGTTTGGAAATTAAATAAATTAATTTGAATAAAGGTAAAATCCTTAAAGATTAAAAAAAAAAAAAAACATATGTTCAATAAATTTATACGCCGCGCCAGTATTAACACTACCTACGTAATTTTGTTTGCCTCTCAAATTGTATACAGTGAAACAGGGTAGCTATCTCGCTCGAGTATTAATAATGCAGAGGATCGGACAAATCGCTTTGAGATATCAATAATGTACACACCCTCTACCCAATCTCGGCTGAAAACATTGCACCTATTGCCTATGTAGATACATAGGTTAGTTAAAGTGGCTGCAAATTCGTTGTCGGAAATGTCTATACTGATTGAATATAAGAACAAATGCGCCTTTCTCTTTTCTTTTCATAACCCCCTCATTCCGAGGAACAAATATGACACTGACCGTCGCTCGTTCCGAATCAAATATCGCGATTTGGATGCTCAGAGCGTGATATTAATTCGGAACGGTCTAAATCACATTTTCATTCATCAAATGTTAGTTTTTTTTTTAAAATGTATGGAAGATAAATTGCGGATTCCACATCTTTGAGTATGAATACTAACAAATATACATCTCTCGGTTTTGTTCATCTTTATATGTGTAAAGTTTAATATTATTAACTTATTTTGGTCTTTTAAAATAACTTGCCGTGTTACAGACATTTTTTTTTCACTTCCTACTTAAATATTAATTATAGATTTGTTTAAGAAGTACTTAATATACAAACAGTATAAACGAATTACAATATTAAATAATTTAAAAGAAAACTTTATTTAAATAAACTTGAAAATGACGCGCGACATAATGACAAAAAACTGACAGCGCTCAGAGCGATCTACCTCGATATCGTGAGCAGTCTAAGCGCGAGAAATGATGTAATTTGTGACGTCACACAACTTTGGTAAAACAGTTTAAGCGCGTATCGAAACACCTTTAAGCGTGCTTAGGTTACTATTATCGCGTATCGGAACAAAGGAAAGTCGTTACTGTCATCGCATAACACTGTTCTACCAAATCTACCCTACATTTAGATATCCGATATGCGCCAAATTGAATATTGTTTAAAAAATAGTCTTAACACACTTCTTGAATAGATCCTATTTACAAAATAAAATTAATATTAATACTGAGAATAGGGATATAAGTCCCGTCCGCGTGGAATGGTGGCAAGAACGCTGGAACTCTTTGGGCGAGGAAAGAGCCAGCCCTCTTGTCACAGGAGACGATAAGACGCGGTGTTATGTCTTTCAAAAACTTTTTTGGGCTTGGACTCCATTGTTTTTACAGCAAACGGAACAAATATGTAATCTTGTAATATACTTACATACTTGCGCCGCTTGCCGGACTCCGCATTTTCCGCCGCGGCCCCGCTTTATGCGCTGTCCCCCTGAGATGCGACGCAGCGAGGGTGTCGACGCACGAGCTAAAACCTCGATGGTGGCTAGAGCACTTTTAAATTAATTTACATTAAATATTATATTTCTCAGTGTAGGTACAGATTCGATTAAGTTAGAAGATGCACATCCGCCCAATTGCGTGCACACAGACTAGACGAAGTGCTATTCAATTTGAATAGCGGTGTGGGGCTTATAGGAAACCTTACACGTTACGATCTCGATAAACAAACTTAAATAATATATAAAATTATAACTTTGTGGCATTTGGGGTTGAAACAATGGCAGTATATTCCCTTGATACCCACAAATTCATAAAAGAGCTAGGTAAACGAATTTTTCAAGAGTGTGGCGATCCCAAATGCCATAACTACCTAAAACAGAATATTTCGATTATAATTCAACGAGGAAATGCGGCGAGCGTTTTAGGTAACCTCCCTGGTGGTAAGCCCTTAGTTTATTTTGTAGAATAGTTTTAATTACATTTATTTATAATTAGTTTTTTAATCTATTTTATTTTAGTATTTTTGTATCTACTTTAATTTTACATAATAAATAATATTCAACTTCAAAAAATAATATAATATTAATTTATTATTTACAAAATATAAAATAATAATATATAGGTATATGTATGTTAGTTATTAAATAATACTTTTGATTTTTTATATTTAATATTTCAGCACCTACTTTACAGTAAATTGTTTTTAAAGTTTTCCCAATGGTTGGCTATGATAAAATGTTTTGCGGAATTAAAGTCCGCCTCTGTCTTTGTGCAATAAAGTATTTAATAAATAAATAATAATAAAATATTATGTCTTATTTTAAACCATGAACAACTTTGTACGAACATTTTCGCTACGCTACGCCTATAACACTCTCCAGGCAGTTTTATTTTTTTTTCAAAATTATAATATTGTTTTTGTGAACTAACATCCATCTAAGACATTTCCTCAACGGCTTCTTCCTCCTCCTCCTTCCAGCTCTTAAGGGATCCTCGAAATTAGTATTCTTAGTTGTAAACTCTCCAAAACTCGATAAATATTACAATTTTAAATATTTCCGGTAAAATAAGTTTTTTTTTCTGGTAACATTGAAGATTACGTTCCTGTATTCTAAATATTAGTTTTGTCAGAATTACTACACGCTCTTATGCTTTTGACGGCTATAAGTCTGTCTCTTTCGAATATTCGAAATTTCAAATTATGAATATTCACGTGTCACGTAAATTATTTCTAATTTTGAAACGAAATCTGACTTGAAAGTGTTTGACAATTTCTTTCGTTTTCCTCGATCGTTTTTTATAACTATTCATATTGTACACCAATTTTGTCTAACAATATCTATATTAAATTAATTTACAAAACAAAAACTTGCACTTAACATGTCCGCTAAAAATGGCGCAATTACAATTTTAATCAAATCTAATTTGTTTTGATTAAAAATGTTAAATTTGCTTTTTTTTACCAAAATTAGCAAAAGTAAAGTATCATCATTACGACCGTTTCCCTTTCGGGATGGTCAGAAACCATGCTTATAAAGAAGCGGATGCACATTTAGCGAACTTTACTATAGGCCAATCTGACAAGTGGCAAGATCGTCTCTAGCTTACCAAACTCGGGAAATATCACAAATAAATTAAATATTATTAAATATTTGTTAATTTAAATTAACAAATATTTTTGTTTCCCGACCAGGAATCAAACCCGGTACCTCCGAGTCTAAATTCACGGAATTATTTATTACGTTAGGTTTTCTTTGTAATTATTTAATATTGTAATTCGTTTATACTGTTCGTATATTATTTCGAATGCAAGTTTTATTACTAAAATCGTAGCGTGTAAAGGCGACTTTAGTGAGTTACCTACGTGTAACAGCACGTGCATACGTAAGCCTTACGGTATAGATCATCTTTTGTGGATATAAATAACTTACTGGATAAGATGGAGTAAAAACAATTAATTTAGTACATAGTTAATAGTTTATGTAAAAATAAATAATAAATTATTTAATTTATTTGTGATATTTCTCGTGTTTGGTACGCTAGAGAGATCGACGAGCTTGTCATTTGTCATTATGGGCCAATAGTAAAGTTGGTTAAATTTGAATCCGCTTCATTAATGCATGCATGCAGGCTGCTACAACGCTTCGAGTACAATATAATAACGCCTTCAGGATGATGATGGGGCTCCCTCGTTGGTTCAGTGCATCAGCGATGATTTCAAATCATATCACAGATGATTTCTACTCAGTATTGCGGAAACGAGTCGCGTCGTTGATGCACAGAGTACGAGGGAGCGGCAACATCATCTTAAGGGCAGTTAGTGAGAAGCCAGATTGCCCTATCATGGGGCACTGGGTACATACTCACATGTATGTGCCCAGTGCCTCAGGAGGGCAAGGCAAATATAAAAAGTAAATGTCCTCTTTTTTTTACTAATATAGAATTAGCAAACACTATGTTACTAACCCCTATGGATACTATTCCGAAATAAACGCATTTTATTTATTTATTAAAAATAAATAAAAGCTTGGTTTCTGACTACCCCGGAAGGGATACGGTCATGATGATACTTTATTCTATAATGGAAATAAATCTATTGGTAGAATTGGGCTGCATCATGTTTTTAATTTTTTTGTAAAAATCATATCGATTCCATGTGAACTAGCCGTAAGCAGGGGTTGGAAGAGGGCCGGGTGGGGGGTGAGTAGGGGGTGAACTGACGAGCTCTGTTGATGGCTAAATCGTGTACCCTTCTCACCTGCGGAATTGTCATTGGATCTATTCTCTATGTCCCCGCATTTTGGTTCATTTTTCATAATTAATCATACCATCAGAGTCCTAGTTCAATACTGGAGTTGGGCCTTACAAAACATAGTTTTGGAGAATTTGGCCAAATACTTGGCGCCTACATTACAATTTGGCCAGATGGGTTGGCGAGGCGTGAATTAATACGGTATTATGAAGTAAATGTAATAATAATAAATAAATATTTCCAGACAGGTCACACAGCGCCATCTAGTTTCCGTGGTAAGCTACGAGGCTTGTGTTACGGAAACTAGATGGTTGATAAACTACATATTATACTTTTTTTTTTTGTAAATATATACATATTATACATATAAACACCCAGACCGAGACAAATTATACAATGTACAACTTACCCCCGGTAGGAATCGAACCCACGACCTCCCGAGTTCACGGCAACGTTTGTTACCACTAGACCACGGAGGCGGTGTGAATATGAATCCGCTTCTTTATAAGCGTGGTTTCTGACCATCCCGGAAGGGTCGTGATAATACTTTACTAGTTATTTTTTATTCTCGATTATAACAAAAGGGCTGGGCAATATTTGGGCCAAAGGATCAGCATTGTCATTCAACGTGGCAATGCTGCCAGTATCCTTGGCACTTTGCCCATTGGCAGCGATTTGGAGCAATTTTTTATTCATAATATTTTTTATTTTGTTTTTTCTTTAGTTTAGTTGTATTTTTTATTTATTAAGTAGGTTTATTTTTATTAATAGTAATTTATGTTTTAAACTTAAGTTTTTTGTTTAATTAATAATTTAGTTTTTTTTTTTTAAATCATTGTATTACTTCCTTCGAATAAAAAGACAATAGAACTTTGTTAAATGTTTTTAAGCTATTGCATAGCTTATAGCGCGGGCTTTAAGCGCGGCGACCGAATCAAGAAATTCCGTAACGAAAATCAACCTAACACCCCCCACTCCGACCGGCACAGCGGTGCGGCGTTGAAAGCCGTGCATCGTCTAACGTCGTTTCAGTTCGGCAGACTTCGGTACGGTGTTTGTGTGTAAGTGACTAGACGTATGCGTGTGGACTAGCTACTAACTGCTCATTCTATCTCATTTCAAAAACATTTTACTCACGCGAACAGCTGGCTGGTATTGTCATCTCAGCTAAACTAAATCCAACTCAGTGACGGACATAGGCTATAGGCATAAGAATAAGTACGTATACATATATTATACAAAAATGCAAATGAGAATGCAATTTTTTCTTAGAGAAATGGGCCCAATAAAATGTTCTCGTGCCATATGTTTTTTTTTTTTTTATTTATTTAGTTATTCGAAGAGAAAGGACAGAGACAGGCAACATAAGAACATAAAAGATAGCAACAGAGTAGAAGCAATTAAAATTATACCCGCCACCAGAATATTTCTCACTGTGAACAATAGTGCACTCTTTGTGCGATACAAAATTCGGAAAATATCACCTTGGCCAGGTATAAAGAAAACAACTGCATTGTATTTGAATGCATTAAAACTGTTAGGCGAACTCCGAAGCAAACTGCCCACACTTTGCGAGCTAAACCGAAAGTAGCAGCTTCTTGATTTTGGCTTTGAAGGCGGCGCGGGAGTTACTGAATATATCCACGTCCGATACACGTCTGTTGTACGTGTCGCACATCCGACGTACAGGTGCGCGCATGCCAGATATTGTACGCCATCGGCAGACATGGAAGAGATCGCAGGAGCGAGTCTGTCTCGAGGGGGCATTATAATAAATACCTTCTGTCAGGTTTGGACAACTGAGTAGGCCTCGACAAATATTATATAATAGTGTCATGTCAGTTGTAAGTCTACGGTCTGAGAGTGTCGTCAGTCTGTAATGTGTACATAGTTTGTCGTAGGACAGATATCCGGTTCCGTATCTGCGATTAAGTCCTCTTAAGAATTTCTTTTTTTTTTTTTTGATAGTTAATATATTGTGTTTTCATAATCTGTAATTAATTTTATTTATTTTACCCTAGCGTAACGACAATTGCCAAAAACTTTTTTTACGTTAATAATTACATAGTTTCGATCCCGCTGATTTGAAATTCTGTGTTTTATCTGTAATAAAGTACCTGGTCATAATAAAGAACCTAATCGTATAAATAGTGCTTTCTAACTATTTCATACATAAATTTTAACCAATTGTCTATTTAATAAAATAATATTCTAATGATGGGGTAAAAGAGATGTTGTAATTAAATAAAAAAAAAACACAATTAATTGTTATGATTATTGAATTGTGTTTAGTTGAGGCATGCTGCAAAAAAGTTGGGGCCTGGTTTTGGGCAATCTCTTTTATATAAATAAAATAATTAAAAATTTACCCTTTCATTGAGCAGCGTATGACATAAATAAGATATTTCTTGTGCAAGTGTCAAAGACAGTCAAGTGTTTTAGCATGTCGCGGCTGTACTAGGTCCTTTTCTTGTAGGTCCACTTCTCAACTTAGCGGATTGCAAGTTATTATACTATTGAAGAGTTTGTTGTCGGCCTGACTGAATGTATGGTCCATCGGGCCGACAATGGACCCTTCAAGCATCTTCAGAATATCGCTCCGTCTAGCTGTCAACCACTTCTTAAAGAAGTACTCTTGGGAAGAGCTGAAGTAGTCAAACTTAGACCTGGGTTCGTGACCGACACGGGTGCTGTTATACCAGGAACGTGAAGTTAAAACTGCGTGACGGAGAACCCGCTGAGATCCTGTCGGGTAAAACGCATAAATGTCTTCATCCACAACCCGGGCCCATCAGTCATCCAGGCCTGGCCGAACCCACTGTCTGTCTGTAGTCCGAAAAATACTAACCTTTAGGTTAATTAAGGCGATATTTTAGTGTCCCGACCAGGAATCGAACCCGGTACCTCCGAGTCTAAATCCACGGAGTTAACCGCTAGACCACGGAGGCAGTTTGAAGCTTTACTCAAAAAAATGTCACTGTATGGCAATTGTAATATTTACCATCAGTATTAAAAGCATTATATTAAAGAGTTTTTTAGTTTTTAATTGGTTATTAAATGAGAACGCCATTTTGTTAGACAAATGGGCCTAATTAATGTTCTCGTGCCACAATGATTTCTTTTTTATTTGATAGTTAATATATTGTTTTCATAATCTGTAATAATTTCATTTATTATTAATCTGTAAGTAATTATATTTACCCTAGCATTACGACAATTGACAAAAACTTTTTTTACATTGAAAATTATAGAGTATCGATTCCGCCGATAAAATTGGAGAATTATGTACACTTTGAAATCCTGTGTTTTATCTATAATAAAGTACCTAATCGTATAAATAGTGCTTTGTAACTATTTCATACATAAAAGAGATTGCCCAAAACCAGGCCCCAACTTTTTTGTCACTGTCTGTCTATAGGTAGTCCGAAAAATACTAACCTTAAGGTTGACATTACCTGTAGGCGCGGTGGTGGCTCGGTTGAAAGAACGCGTTCCTTAAATCCTACAAAGGTCGGCTCAAACCCACCCGGCATGTACCAATGAGAAATACACTTTTCTTATGTACATTTGTCATAGATTTACAACACTACCGTTCCCGTGCCTCGGAGAGCACGTTAATCCGTCGGGCCCGGTTCCACCAATACCAACTTGTGGGATTGTAAATAAATTGTCATAAAAAATGACATCATATCCTCGCCAAGCCGTCTGGCCAGCGTGGCGAGTATAGGCCAATACTCCAGTTTTGGAAAGCCCATCTCCAGCAGTGGAGGTCTAGGACACTGTGTTCTAGGGGCTGTAATGAACAAATATGAAAACCTATAATATATATAACGTTTCTCTTTCGGGGTGGTCAGAAACCACGCTTATAAAGCGGATTCACATTTAGCCAAACTTAACTATAGGCCAATCATGTCAAGGGGCAAGCTCGTCGATGTCTCCAGCGTACCAAACTCGATAAAATCAGAATCATCAAATATTAATTTAATTTAATCAATATTATTGTTCCCGACCAAGAATCGAACCCGGTACCTCCGAGTCTAAATCCACGGACTTAACCGCTAGACCACGGAGGCAGTCGCTCTTAGACAACTAGCAAAATATGCAAATATTTTTTATTGTGATACCTACGAGTATATATTTTATATTTAATAATAATAATAATTAACTTTAAAAAATTATTAATATTTATATACCTATCTCTTAGGTCGACTTTTGTAGCTCACAACCACCTGTTAGAACCTAAATAAATGTACCAAAAATTAATAAATAAATGATTGATATTGATTTTGATTTTATAAATAAAGCAAAAGGCAAATATAACGCTTCATCGCTTGATCGCCTCCGTGGTCTAGTGGTAACAAACGTTGCCGTGAACTCGTGGGTTCGATTCCCACCGGGGGCAAGTTGTACATACACAAAAATATACGGTGTTTATTAAAATAATTTATTATTCATAAAATAAAATTTAATAAAAATAATTAAATAAATTTATGCTAAAATTAAAAATAAACTAAACAAAACCTTAAATTTTAGACAAATTTTTATTCGAAGTAATATACAAACAATATAAAAGAATTACAATATAATAATTAACCTAAAAAAATAAACTAAATCTAAATAACAAATTAAATATAATTAAAAAAAAATTATACATACCTTATAATATAAAAATTTCCTCCAGGCCATTGTCCAGCGGCATGGTGCCCAAAACACTGGCAGCATTTCCTCGTTGAATTTCAATACTAATCTTTTCAGCGAGGAAGCTGCCAGCCCGTGGGTCACCAGAGACGTCGACTAGTTTTTTAGATATATAAACCTTAAATTAAATAAACTAAAAGATAAACCTAATTAATATAAAAACTAAATACTTACAAATATCTTGATTATAATCTACATGTCATCGAATCCAGGAGAAGATGAACCCAATGTTCCGAGGACTCCGGCGACGTTGCCTCGTTGAATGGCAACACTGATCCTCTGAATAAGATATTCCCTACTCAGAGGATCACCTGTTGACGCTCGGATGGCAACGCTTATGTCGTGTATTAAAGATTTAGCGTCCTAAGACCAAGGGCCCATCGTCACTACGGCAAATGGCACAAAATGGTAACGGTTTGCCAACTCTATGTACTTATTCGTTTACCATTTGCAGCCAATTTAGCCGCTGCAATTCATTGTATAATTTGTCTCGGTCTGGGTGTTTATATGTATAATATGTATGTAATAACAAAAAAAAAAGTATAATATGTAGTTTATCAACCATCTAGTTTCCGTAACACAAGCCTCGTAGCTTACTACGGAAATTAGATGGCGCTGTGTGACCTGTCTGGAAATATTTATTTATTTATTATTCATAGATTTTATCCTAAGCACTGAAGCGTGCCTAAATCTCAGGCGGAAGTCGCCACCTGCCAAGCCAAGACCTCAAGCCTTAAGTTTCCAAGCCAGGATCTCACTTGATGAAAGTTTACAACTTAAAGTTGGAAGATGTTTAAAATTTATTGAATTTGCGGCGGTGTAGAGGAAATGTAGTGAACTAAACAAGTATCCAGTTGAGAAGTCACACTTTTCAGGATATAAATTTCTAAATCTTTGGGAGAGGGATAAATTTTTAAGTCTTTAGAGTCTGAGATTTTATTAAGTAATATTTTCAAGGCGTTGTCAAAACAGCTCGTCAACACCTCGGGAGACAAAAGGGCTGGGCAATATTTAAGCCAAAGGATCAGCATTGCCATTCAACGTGGCAATGCTGCCAGTATCCTTGGCACTTTGCCCTTTGGCAGCGATTTGGATCAATTTTTTTATTTATAAAAAAAATTTTTTTTCTTCGTTTTAGTTTTTAGTTGTATTTTTATTAATATATAGTTGTATTAATAAGGTTTATTTTTATTAATAGTAAATTAAAAATGTAAGTTTTTAGTTTATTAATATATATATATATTTTTAAATCAATTGTACCTTCATTCCTTCGAATAAAGTAAATGAAGTCAATAAATAACGTAAATAAAACGTAATTTTCCATGTTCCTTCTTTTGTTTTAGCTTAGACTTACTCAGACTGTGATTTATCATTAGTAGGTATAGTATTGTGTATATGTTATTTTATTTTAGCTATTTCCATAGTATTATGTCTTATGGAATTTTACTGTGGGGAAATGCTACTGACATTGAAACTATCTTTATTTTACAAAAGCGGGCTATTCGATATATTTATAATTTGACCGCTCGCACTTCGCTTAGAGATAAGTTTAAGGAGTATGATATTCTTACAGTGGCATCTCAGGATATTCTAGAGAATATTATGTATGTCCACAAGAATATAAAACAATTTAAAAGGAATTGTGACTTGCATTCTCGCAACACACGCAATAATCACAAATTAGCTTTGCCTCACCTACGCCTCAGTAAAACTAGTAAGTCTTTTTTGGGACTTGGTGTTCGTTTTTATAACACATTCCCAAAGGAACTAACTAGCTTGTGTTTAGATAAACTAAAAATTCATGTCAAACGTCGACTTATAGGCAAAGCCTATTATAAGATAAATGATTTTATTAGTGACAAAAATGCCTGGTAGATGTGCAAATGTATATTATTAATATATTTTGGACACCTTTTACTCTTGGTGTATGTTTATATCTAGGTCAATTCAATTGTATTGTAATAAATTTAATATAATTTATTTAAATAATTATAACAATGTAATGTGACAATACAAAAGAGCCCGAGAAGGCAAAAATTATTTGACTTTGACTTTATAGATTTTAATAATAATAATAATTCTTTATTTATACAGTAGAAATTAGTTACAATAATAAATACAATAGTGAAATATTTATATAGTAAATAACACGATGTGAACAATATTGACGCTACATATTTCCAATTGTATTGCACGTTGGAACCCAAACCAAGAATTTTCGTCTTGTGTCTTGGGCTCCAGCTGCACTAGCTACCCTAGTATTCTACATAATATTACATTTAAAATTAATAATTTTGAAAATACTTTAAGCTAAAACTATTCTAATCTATTGTTAATGCATGCAAAAGCAATAAAAATATTAAATAAATAATAAATTACAATAAAATAAATAATAAATTACAATAAAATAAATAATAAATAAGATAAAATTGCCATCGCCACATGTTAAAATTACAATAAATAAATGGTATCAATATTGTGATTTTATTTTTATTAAAGCTTGCCTAAATCATAATATTTAAAATATTTTCAGTTTTATAATAGTCCATTGTCAGTAGCCATTCCTTTAATTTACCTTTAAAATTGACTTTGTTCATGTCATGAATAGAGAGAATACCATTGAGCTTATTATATAAGAAGACACCCAGGAAACAAAAAAATCTTGATGAGAATGCTGTATTAAATTTTTTAGCTTGGAAAACTAGATCTTTTCTTCTTTTGGTTTGATTTTGATAATTGGTATATGCGTGCTGTTTACAAACTATCTGTAAGATGAAGAGTTGCCTAACTGAGAGAACTTTGCAAGAATTGTACAAGGAGTCTGTAGGATAGCGTAAGGGTTTGAATGTCATGACCTTTAACACTGCTCTCTGAGCTCTTTCTAAAGGTATCAGTAGATATTTTGGTGCACCTCCCCAAGAACCTATACAATAGGATATAATTGACTGGCATAATGCGTAATAGACAGCTTTAAGGATTGTGTAATTTGCAACATGACGCAAGTTCCTAAATATGTAAATTAATTTACGTGTTCTAGCAGTCACTGTTTCAATGTGTTTACTAAAACTTAAGGTGCTGTCAAGAAGCACACCAAGATATTTAGCGGAATTCGTTCTCTCCATTTTTGGGCACAAACACCCCTGTCGTAGGTTTTGATCCATGCAGTCGTGAGCTTTAATGGTGTAATCGTTGTGGTTAGGCTGATGAGTTTTACGAATAGAGAACGGTATATAATTAGTTTTGCTTATATTAAGAGTAAGCAGGTTTGTCCTTAACCAATCATTTACATCATTAAAACCACGTTGTGCTCTATCATAGGTTTCTCTCCATGTATCACCAGAAAAAAGCAAAGCTGTATCGTCCGCAAATGCAATTAATTTGCCCCCATCAATTCCTATACTGCAGAGGTCATTCAAATAAACAAGAAAGAGGCTCGGGCCCAAAATACTGCCTTGTGGCACGCCGAACGACACAGGAGAATCGTTACTAGTAGTACCTCCTATCTTAACAAGTTGAGTTCTATTGCAGAGGTAGCTTTTAAATAGTTCCAACTGAACACCTCTTATACCGATGGACTCCAATTTTTGGATCAGAATGGGAATAGAGACTGTGTCAAATGCCTTGGCTAAATCAATTAGAATTAATAGACACTTTTTTTTATCATCAGTGTTAGTCACTATATAGTCTGTTATCTGATGAACCGCTTCACTGGTAGATTTCCCCGTCCTAAAACCAAATTGGTTATCTGTTAGTAGATTATTGTCTTCTAAGTATTTGATTAGGCGGTTATTTATAAGGCGTTCTAGAACTTTCGAAATTGAGGGGAGAATGGAAATTGGGCGGTAGTTGTTGACACAGTCTCTGTCTCCACCCTTATGTACAGGATGTATGACTGAACGTTTAAGGCTAGAAGGGAAAGAGCCAGTTAAAAAGCAAAGATTAAAAATGTATGCTAGAGGTGGTGCTAATACATTCTTAAATTGTTTAAGAAACGACGCAGGTATCTCGTCCCAGCCCACTGCGCAATCACTACGCAGGGATTGAATGAGACGTTCAACCTCATCCTCATCTGTGTCTAATAACACAAAGGAGGATGCAGTGACGCTAACAGAGACGTAAGGTTTGCGATGTTTGCTTAACAGTGCCTGATTTGCAAGATTATATCCTATGTTAGCAAAAAAGTTATTGACTTTGTTTATGTCGTTATGTTGGTTTTGGCTTGACAATAGTTCTCGAGGTGTTTCTTTAATTTGATGTGTATGTGCAATATTTTTTATTACTTTCCAGAGTCTCTTACTGTCATTTTGTGCTTTCTCAATTTCTTTCTTTTCGTATACTATCTTTATTTTCCTTAGAAGATTATTACAAAAATTTATGTATCTTTTATAGGTAGTTTTTAAAATTACATTGTCTGGATCCTTATTTAATTTCTTGTGCATCTTGTCCCTATTTCTTATGCATCGCAGCAATCCCGGTGTAATCCACGGCTTAATTATTTGTTTTCTTCGTGGTAGCGAATAAGTCTTAGTGTTAGCATTTATTATATTTTGTATATTCTCAATAAGGAAGTTAGTAGCTTCATTCGGATCTGTTTTGTCATAGATATAATTCAGGTTTAGTTTTGACATGCTGTATTTAAGTCCCTCTGTATCTAGTTTCGTATACGTGCCCCTATCATAGTTCTCAATAGACTTTGTTCTAACGTTAAGTATTACGGCTCTATGATCTGTAATAGTCGATTCTGTTACTATTGTCAGATTGGGATATTTAGTTTTAACAAACACGTGATCTAAGCAACTTGTGGATCTTGTTGGGAAATTATTGTATTGTTAATATTTTATTTATGTAGGTTGTATGTATGTATTAGTATGTAATTAATAATAAGTATGTATATGTTATCTGCAATAAAACTCTTCAAGTTTATTGAGTATTGCACCTACCTTATGTACTTACTGCTCTCCTTGTCCCGAAGGTTTGACCGTCATAGAATGTCTAGCGGCATTAGGTCCTTTGTGCAATTAAGTTTAAATAAATAAATAACAGAATTAAGTAGATGTTTTACATAAAAACATACATAATTATATTATATGAAGATAATTTTATGGTCCGCTAAAATCCCGTCCGAATCTTGAACCTTCAGGTCTATCATGTGTGATGGTAAAAGGCCGGATGGAATGTCTCCTATACCATGGAGTGAGGGATGTCTTGTCTGGGATACCATCCGTGCGAACCGGCTTTTATTGAGGTACGTAGAGGAAATGTGACAAGCGGCAAAGGTGGTAAGCCCTTAGTTTATTTTGTAGAATAGTTTTAATTTAAGGCACACTGTAGTCGCAGTTAATATATATTTTTTTTAAATTGTAGGATTCAAGTGGCTCAGTGAAAATAAGCGCTCCAGCAGAAGTGTTGCACTGCCTATGCTGACCTGAGTGCCTGTTTATCGCAACTCATTTATTTTTTACACATTTTTTTGCCTCTTTTATGCATTGTATTAGCTGTTAGTGTGAAATTATTTTTTTTTCTCTTTTCCCGACGGATGATAAATGAGGTGATAGGGAAGGCAAAGGGTCTAGCCCATACAGCCAAGTTTGACGTAATATATCTTTCTTTTTTATGAGGTAATGAGGTCAACATCAAATTCCATATGCTGCAAAATTTGATGCTTTTCTTGGAGTCACTCGCGGCACCATAGCTCAAACACGTCGTGTAAAATATAAGAGTTCACATCGCGGGAAAACCGCAAAAAATAAACTGCAACTTGTGCCCCATATTCAAAGTCCAATTTATCGTTTTCAATAACTATTGACATTGTAGAACATTATTAAACAAAACAACACCACTTTTGATCAACAATATTCACAGTAAATTAATTTACAAAACAAATACTTTCACTTGACATGTCCACGCAAAATGGCGCGAAGAACTCCCCTCAACACGTGTCATAAATATTTTCTATCTTTCTTTCTAATTACATAGGTATTTTTAGTTTAATTATATTTATAATTAGTTTTTAATTATTTTTTATTTTATTTTTTTTGTATCTTACTTCGATTAAATATTTATAAATACAATCTATATACCTAACATTAAAACAAACCAGTTCGTAATAACTATTAACATAATCAAGTATACTCGAATCTACAGACCGTTAAAATGTATTCACAACTATAATATGAAAGCAAGCTAACAATCTACACTAATATTATAAAGAGGAAAGATTTGTATTTTTGTCTGTGTGTATGTTTGTAATGATATAAACTCAAAAACTACTAAGCCGATTTCAAAAATTCTTTCACTATTAGAAAGCTACATTCACCCTGAGTAACATAGGCTATATTTTTTTATTTTTTTTATATAATGTAGCGTTACGACGTAGGAATCGTGTTGCTAATGGGAAAATAAACTATTGTCTAAAGCGTTTGTGTTAAAATAAATAAATAATACCTAAAATAAATTACCGACTTACTAAGTTAAATAATAATAAATTAATTAAATACAATTCTAAATATAATATTACGACGCCTGCCAAAGAGAATTGTCTATGAATTGTCATGCGCCTGCGCAGGGTTTTGAACAGTAACGAAAAGGCAGGCGAGCTGTCAAATCGCTGCGGTATTAGAAATAACATCGTGAGTCGTCTAATTAATTCTAAATCTTCATAGAAGGTCCCGCTGGGATGAGTTGCCATAATCTGGTACTAATATTGTAAGCTGTACTGTTCTGTGCGTCAGCTGCACTGGGTCCCGGGTTACTGGACCTTCACCGGTGTAGCTGGCCTCCACGTTTTGCTGGGCTAAAGCCTGGGGTGTTCCAGGACCCTACTTCTACCCTACCAGACGTACGTTCTGCAGAGAAGGAAACGCTCCAGAGACCGCTCGCAACCACCCGCGACTCCACGCCAAAGAAGTTCGGTGGAGGGGTGCAAGGCGAGGCTGGAGAAGCCGAAGACTACCAGGCCAGTGGTTTCCCTAAACCCATCAGATCAATAAACATCTCCCGGGCTGTGCAATAATAGGCTAATTACAGATTTCAGTCTAAAAGCTGGTTTCATTGAACCCCTACCTAATCTGTCGCAACCCCTACGCGACAATAAAATATATAAATATTACCAGACAGGTCACACAGCGCCATCTAATTGCCGTGGTAAGCTACGAGGCCTGTGTTACGGAAACTAGATGGTTGATAAACTACATATTATACTTTTTTTTTTGTGAATATATACATATTATACATATAAACAGCTAGAAAAGATTAGACACAACGTTACACGGGCAACGCCGGGTCAAACAGCTAGTAAACAATAGGATGGTATGAAGTAAGGTTAATTTATTATTACTATTACATTATTAAAACATTAATTGATATAATTAATAATATTATGTTTTTGTTGTAAGATGACACGGCCTCTTTACAGTCACGAATTTAAATTTAATTTAATGTTATTTAACATTGTTATTGAGGTAATAAGTAGACACGGCCCCTTTACAGCCAAGAATTTAATGTATATTAAAAGATTACATATTTATGCCGTTTGCTGAAGAAACTCTGGGCCCATGGAGTCCAAGCGCAGAAAACTTTTTAAAAGACAACACCGTGTCTTGTCGTCTCCTCCGGTGACAAGAGGGCTGGCTCTTTCTTCGCCCAAAGAATCAGTATTGCAATTCAGCGGGGAAATGCAGCCAGCGTTCTTGCCACCATTCCACCCGGACGGGACTTATATCCCTATCCTTAGTATTAATAATAATTTTATTTTATATTTTGTAAAAATTTTTTTCGAATAAATGTTATTTGACATTTTTATTTAGGGAATACTAAGTAGACACGGCTCCTTTACAGCCACAAATTTAAATTTAAATTAATGTTATTTAACATTGTTATTTAGGGAATAAGTAGGACACGGCTGCTTTACAGCCACGGATTTAAATTTAATTTAATGTTATTTGACATTGTTATTCAGAGAATAAGTTAACACGGCCCCTTTACAGCCACGAATTTAAATTTAATTTAATGTTATTTGACATTGTTATTTAGAGAATAAGTTGGCACGGCCCCTTTACAGCGACGAATTACAATTTAATTTAATGTTATTTGACATTGTTATTTATAGAATAAGTTGACACGGCGCTTTACAGCCACGAATTTACTTATTTATACATTCTAAAGTTAAGATGAAAGTAATTGTTTGTGGCAATAATGTATCATACATTCACGGTCCACCCATAATTAATGTTATTAATCTAGTAAATTGTAATAATAATAATAAATATTTCCAGACAGGTCACACAGCGCCATCTAGTTTCCGTGGTAAGCTACGAGGCTTGTGTTACGGAAACTAGATGGTTAATAAACTACATATTATACTTACTTAAATATATACATATTATACATATAAACACCCAGACCGAGACAAATTATACAATGTACAACTTGCCACCGGTGGGAATCGAACCCACGACCTCCCGAGTTCACGGCAACGTTTGTTACCACTAGACCACGGAGGCGGTCAAATATACGAGTATATTGATATATTGACTATTATTATTTTTTAGTTGTAATATGACACGGCCTCTTTACAGCCACGAATTTAAATTTAAATTTAATGTTATTTAACATTGTTATTGAGGAAATAAGTACCCTTTAAAGCCAAGAATTTAAATTTAATTAAATGTATATTAAGAGATTACATATTTATTAATATAATACATTAATTGTTTTTTTATATATACAATAATTAGTTTCAGAAACACTCAAAGAAACGCTGTTAAACTAATGTTCTGACAGAGTATTCTAAAAAGTAGGTACCTATGTAATTGAATTGAATAGATAAAACTCGACACAAGTCAACCTGTTTATTAAATTCATTAGCTGCACAGCTGTTTAATAATTACCTTTATAGCACTAATAGGCAATCTAATTGTTTTTTTTTTTTTTTTGTGCCTATATATTTTTCTTCCTAAAAGTTGATATAGGTCTCTTGGTCACAGACGGTATTGTACCGAATGTCTTTAAAATCGGTTCAACAGTTTAGCCGTGAAAGCGAGCTATACAAATTCATTTCTAGATCCTGACTAATTAATAACGAAAAATAAAGAACTTAACATAAAATTACAACAAAATTCAAGTAAGAATCCGTGCATATTTTCGCTCCAAAATGATTATCCATTTACGAAGCCCAGGCAATTGTTTTAATCCAATTTCCACCGCGACTCGATGAGGAATGAAATAATTTAATAGCTGGCGCGCTTTCCCCCCGTTTTCAAAATGGCGGCGAGGCGGGGCTTGGGCGTGCCGTCTCATTTGAAATATCTGTTCGTATCCCAAGTATTTTGAACCCGAGATTCATTATTCCATTGTACATTGCGTGTTATTTTGTACAAATTTGTTTTTCTATTGATTGAACGAGCTTCCAAGATATTAACATACAGTATTTGGTTGGGTAGAGAGAGGAGCTGAATGGTGGATGGTGATCGTCTTGTTACGCAATAAAATAAAAAGGCATTCCTTTGTAAACCAGTATATGTCGGTCGCAAGCCCGAGACACCATTCTTCCCATCTCTCTTCCAACATAAGATGGACCCGGTACCTGCACGGTAAATCTATGAAATGATTAAAAAATGAACATCTTAATTAATTACCTAGTCGTGGTCTGTTTTTTTTTTTTAATGAATCGATAAATCATCAATGATACGCCCCATGCCTGAAGGGCCAACGCGGGTGGGGTCGCATGCCCGACTCACCGTGAGGCCTCCTAAGGAGACCCCAAGGCGCCTACGGACTAAAACCCTATAATCCGTTTCTCCCTCACTGTTGGCCCTGCGTGTCTTAACAGCTAAGTCTGAGTCGTGGCTACGGAGTGAAGGTTAAGTCCGTGAAATTTAGACACGGTTGTATCGAGCTAGATTTATATGATATTTAATTTATTGGGACACAATAAATTAAAGTTAAGTAACTTTTAATTATGTTCATAGCTTTAGCAAGCCATGCCAGCTAAAATATAACAGGTACTTAGTTTTTTGTTTTTTAATTCGATTTCAAGGTATGTACCTTCATACATCACGACATACCTTGAAACCTCTTTTATTCTTTAATATTTATATTATTTAATCTTGTTCTTCGTATTTCATTATTTATTCGAAGTAGATACAAAAATATTAAAATAAAATAGATTAAAAACTAATTATAAATAAAACTAAACTAAAAATATCTATGAAATTAAAACTATTCTACAAAATAATTTTTTATTTTATTATTATTTATTACTCAAATTATTTTTCTTTTTTTAATATTTAATTATTAACAATTTGTTAAATCCATTCAAATCAGATTTTATTATTCACGTGATTATTCATAATATGAAAGAGACAGACTTATGGATGTCAAAAGTTCTAGAGCGTGTAGTAATTCTGACAATATGAATATTTAAAATACGGAAACGTAATATCCAAAGTTGCCAGAAAAAAAATTATCTTACAGAAAATATTTGAAATGGTAACATTTATGTATTTTGAGGTTTGGAGAGTTTACAACCAAGAATACAGGAGAGTCCTTCGCGCCATTTTGCACGGATATGTCAAGTACAAGTTTTTGTTTTGCAAATTAATTTACTGTGAATATTGTTGGTCAAAAGTGGTGTTGTTTTGTTTGATAATGTTCTACAATGTGAATGTTATGGAAAACGATAAATTGGACTTTGAATATGGGGCACAAGTTGCAGTTTATTTTTTGCGGTTTTCCCGCGCTGTGGACTCTCATATTTTACACGACGTGTTTGGGCTATAATGCCGCGAGTGACTCCAAGGAAAGCATCAAATTCTCAGCATCTGGAATTTGATTATGGCCTTATTAACTCATAATAAAGAAAGATATATTACGTCAGACTTGGCTGTATGGGCTAGACCCTTTGCCTTTCCTGTCACCTCATTCATCATCCATCGGGAGAAGAGAACAAACAACAACTAAGAATACCGTTTACGAAGATCGTCTCGGAAACGTCTTACCCTGTGTTTGACTTGTCACTTTATTTCACTTTGAAAGTTGTTCATTGGTTTTCATACACTTTCAGCAAATTTCGGTAAAAAAGCGAGCTTTAATGGGGTGTGTTACTAACTTTTTATCACGATAGATGGTACCTAATATAACTGTCAGTTGCATAGAAAATTTGTATTTTTATTACGAAATTTATTATTGTCTGGATATTATGCAGAAGTGAGCAGCTTTTAATATAAATCGAGATTTCCAAGCGAAAGCAAAGGTGATCTCAAAATTGCCGTTCTAATAATTCAACCTTTTTTAATTTTAAAGACGGTGTTCGCTTACTTAATTCGTCTTTTAAGGTATGTAACGTTAAGTTAAAATTATTTTTTCTGCTATTATAATGTAAAAATACAAATAAATTAATGCTATCGACATCTACAAAAAAGCTTTGCCTGATACTCCCCATTGCTTCAAGTCCAATACAACATTAAAATACAGTAGACAGTTCTTTAGTTTGAAAGGATAACACGTAATGTACAATGAAATACAAAACGTAGGATTGATTAAGAACGCGCATCTGAACTGTCAAGCGAATGGGTTTTTGGACAATTAATTTTGGCATAATTTTGGTCTGTTTAATGCTTTGTCTATCTGACTATTGTTTGATATTATCTAATAGTCGCTTGTTCGCTTCTGTTTCTCTTTGTGGGCTAAACGTTATACTTTTATATGGTATTGGCCTTTACTGAACCGATTTTGATGATATTTAGCAGTAGGCTATTTTTTTACTTTTATTTCGCTTTAAGTTTTTTTTTTTTTTTTAAATACTTTATTGCACTTAAAAACCTAGTACATAGGCGAGCTATATCGCCATAAGGCATTCTTCACCAGCTAACCTTGGGGATCATGTAAGGTGATGGGCAGGATGAAGAAAAATATTAAAATAGCTTAAATTTGTAAATAAACATAATTACCCACGCATTTATAGCACTTAAAAATACATATACGTACACAATATTAAAACAAATAATACACATACATACTATATAATACATAAACATACACTATAAATAAATAGATATATATATATATATATATATATATATATATATATATAATGTCAAACAACTTCGTTAATTCGAGAGACATACATTCGTCGTTATAGACTTTCATTTTACGACAAGAAATTGACAAGGAACAATACATGTGATCCTAAGGCCACTTGAATGTTTCTTCTCTGACCAGCATATTAAACAGGCAACATATATCTACTTAAGTTTAATATGTAAACATAACATAAATAGGCTATCGAAGACGAACAAGCAAGAACGCGCCGAAGCAAATAATCAGAATCTCATAAGTAAACAACTCTTGGAACTCGAAGGAGAAAAACTAATCTGGAAACTCGACAGAACACCACTCGACAAAAACGTGGACGTATATCGAAAAATAAGACAATAATTTAAATACCTTAAGACTACAAGTTCCTTAAAGACAGACAGTTACAATCTTCCTCGTTTGTCTTTTATAGTCTATGCCTCTCGTACATACATGTATATATTGTATTTATTTACATATTTTAATTTTGGTTTTTACTATATTATTTCCATTTTCACACTCTGCACCCATAATATTATTCTCTCTCTCCCAAAGGTTTTGGGAGGTACCTAACACTAAATTATATTTACTCACCTTGATATCTCTAAATGCTAACGTCAAATAGACACGAAATGTCCCAAAAAATATCTTTAATGTACCTCTTGTGCGCACTAGTTATGCCCAAAATTATTTAATTGCGAGATTGGCAAGGACTTACAATGAACATTTCTCTCATAACAGAACAAACAGAAATAACTAAAAGTTAAATTTAGAGGATTCCATAATCGCAGTCAAATTTAAAATTACATTTACACTACTAGTACAAGGTACTAGTGTTTGAAAGAAGAAGGATGACAACCTTGACGATAAAGATTGATGATGAAACGCTAGAACAGGTAAATGAAATTATATATCTGGGCAGTGTTTTCACTGCGGATGGGAAGTATGATAGGGATGTTGAAAGAAGAGTGAACGCGGGAAATAGTGTCAATGGGGCCCTGGGGTCACTAAGCGAGACGTGGATATATCAGAATACGCATGAGAGTAGAGTTAATGCAGTAGAAATGAGGTCTTTACGTCGGATATGAGGCGTAACTTTGATGGACCGTATACGTAATAACGAAATACGCAAAAGGGTAGGTATAAAAGAAAGCATAGGTACAAAAATAAAGAAAGGCATGCTCCGATGGTTCGGGCATGTCAAAAGGATGAGCGAAGAGAGATTGACGAACCAGATATATAATGCGAAAGTTGTGGGTAAAAGAGGCCCTGGCAGACCAAGACTTGCCTATCATGATCAAATAAATAAAGCATTAGCTGAAGGTGAATTAAAAAGCCATCAAAACAAGAGGGCATGTATGAAGAGGTTGATGAATGTCGAAGAAGCGAAAGAGGTATGTCGTGATCGTAACAAGTGGCGCTCAATTGTCTCTGCCTACCCCGCAAGGGATTCGGCGTGAAGAAAGAAAGAAAGAAAGAAAGAAAGAAAGAAAGAAAGAAAATACTTTATTTATCACAACAATTAGAATGGTTACAAAAAAATTAAAATATGCAAGGAATAAATTTAAATGTAAGCCTATTCTATATACCGAAACATACAAACAGGTGTGGCGATAAATAGGTGGTCAGCTCAGCATATGCTACAGCCGAGGCTGCAGCGCTGATTTTCAGCTGATGCCTTATGTTGGGTGAGTCACGGGTCGCAGAGATATACAGTACCATTTACTTAATCGGAAGGAGCACTAAGATAAGTATGTATGTATGTATGATGAAGATATGTATGTATGTACATTTACACTCAAATCGACACTGTCACAACTATATATACGCACACATTTTATACACACACCAATACTAATGCCTTAGCACACAGGAGAACAGGTAAGGGTTTTTTTTGTTTCAAAATTCTTTTTATTTATTTATTATTTTTTGTATCGATCACTATATATTATTATTATTGGTTCATTAATTGGCTTCAGTTAAGAATTTTGTAGACTAGGTTTAAACTTAAGCGCTGTTGAATCTGTAACTAAAAAAATAAATTATTCCTCGTCACGCTGCTTTGAACGACATCATTCGAAGGGCTTTTGTCACTGCTAGAGTACCCGCGATCCTAGAACCCTCTGGGATTGCGCGGAGCGATGGCAAAAGACCCGACGGCATGACCGTTGGGCCGTGGAAACTTGGCAGGTCCCTGGTGTGGGATGCGACATGTGTAGACACATTAGCCTCATCACACATCCAGGCGACCTCGTCAAGCGCGGGAATTACGGCGGTTTCTGCTGAGAACCTCAAGCTGCGCAAATACGCCAACGTCTGTACAGGTTACGAATTTGCGCCGTTTGGGGTCGAGACGATGGGCCCATGGGGACACCCAGCCAAGCGTCTGGCCAAGGAGTTGTCCAAACGGCTAACGGAAAAGTCTGGAGACAGTAAAGCTGGCAATTATTTCTGCCAACGTATTAGCTTAACTATACAGAGGGGCAATGTTGCCAGTCTTCTTGGGACTATCCCTGAAGGGTCGTCTCTAGAGAACATTTTTTACTTATAGTTTATTTTTTATTAGGTTTAGTTTATATTTATTTAAATTTTTACTTTTAAGTAGTTTTAATTTATATTGTAATTATTTTATACTGTTTGTATATTACTTCAATATACATTAAATACTAGTATAAATAAATAAATTGAAAGTAAAATATTTTTTTTTGACTTTGTAGTGGTTTCTGAAGTCGTTTTTTTTGTTAAGTTTTCTCGATTAGTCTAGTCCTTTTATTATTATTTAGATGTATGACTTGCAATAAAATCTCTAACATCGAGACTCGAACTCATTCTTATGCGGCCCTCAGTTTGTCGGATGTCCGTTATAATGGAGAAGTTGAATTGTCGTTTATAAGAAATTAATTTTATTCCCTGATTATAACTTTTGTTGTATTTTTTTTTCCTGATGGATGATGAATGATGTTATAGGGAAGGCAAAGGATCTAGCCACTACAGCCAAGTCTGACGTAATATATCTTTCTTTCCTATGAGTTAATGAGGTTATCATCAAACTTTGTACGCTGTATTTTTTTAATGAAGCAGATTCACGTTTAGCCAACTATACTATAGGCCAACATGACAAGTGGCAAGCTCTTCGATGTTTCTAGCGTACCAAATCCACGAGCAAAGTAGAGACATCGACGCGCTTGCTACTTGTCATGATAGGCCTATAGTCATCATCATCAGAGCCCCTAGAACACAGAGTCATAGACCACCACTGTTGGAGATTGGCATTCCAGCAAATTCTGGAGAATTTGGCCTACACACGCCACGCTCTGGCCAGACGGGTTGGCGAGGTTCTAATGTCATTTTTATCACAATTTATTAATGTTTCCATAAGCTGGTATTAGTAAAAAAAACGACGGCTTAATGTGCTCTCCAAGGCACAGTGGTGTTGTAAATAAATGACAAATGTTAGTAAGAAAAATGTATTTCTCATTGGTACATGCCGGGGTTTGAACCTAATAGGGTTATTAGGTTTTTTTTTTTATTTTCAAGGAAAGCGTTCTAACAACCTCTCGTTTATAGTAAAGTTGGCTAAATGTGAACACGCGTCTTTATAAGCGTGGTTTATGACCACCCTGAAAGGGATTTTATTTTTATTTTTTATAGACGGTGAATCAATAAATCATCGATGATACGCCCCCTGCCTGAAGGGCCAACGCGGGTGGGGGTCGCATGCCCGACTCATCCGTGAAGCTTCCTAGTGAAGCCCCAGGGCGCCTACGGACTAAAATCCTATAAACCGTCTCTATCTCACTGTTGGCCCTGTGTGCCTTTACAGCTAAGTCTGAGTATACGGTCGTTATGATACTTTACTTTACCAAGCTTTATTGTTACTAACACATATATGTTTTATTCGAATTAAAATTAATATACATTATATATAATTTAAAAGCTACCTATATAATGAAATTAAAAATAAACTACCATAAACTATAAATAAAATTGACCTCTAGAGACGTCCCATCCGAGATAGTCCCAAGGAGACTGGCAACATTTCCCCTCTGTATAGCAAAACTAATACGTTGGCAGAAATATTTGCCAGCCTTCCTGTCTCCAGACCTTTTCGCAGCCACTTTAACAACTCCTTGGCCAGGCGCCTTGCTGAAGGTCCCCATGGGTCCAAAGACAAAGACAAAGACAAAAAATTTATTGTTCATGTGGTAAAAAAGTATAACATTTTCAGCACACGACCCAGTTCGGGCATTACAATATTGTTTCTTAAAATCTAGGTGTTTTACATATGTTTCTTACTAGGAGATCAATTTACTAAAATAAACCATCATCGTCTCGACCCCAGACGGCGCAAATTCGTAACCTGTACTGAGGTTTGGCGTATTTGCGCAACTTGAGGATCTCAGCAGAAAACGCCGCACTTCCCGCGCCTGACGCTGTCAACTGGATGTGTGATGGAGCTAATGTGTCTACACAAGTCGCATCCCACACCAGAGACCTGCCAAGTTTCCACGGCCCAACAGACATTCCGTCGGGTCTCTTGCCATCGCTCCGCACAATCCCAGAGGGTTTTAAGATTGGGGGTACACCAGCAGTGACAAGAGCTCTTCGGATGATGTCGTTGAAAGCGGCCAATCTTTTAAAACTGTCCGTTCTATTAAAACGCACGTTTCCATGCGTCCCTCGGCAAACAGCGCTTTGTCTGAAGTTTCACAATATTATGTAGAGTGGTGTAATGCCGTCACAAAAGGCCCCGCCAGCCTCGGTAAATAACGCTTTGTTCTACGAAGCCAAATTTTGACAATCACTAGCTTACTTCTGTATAGCTACGTTCGCTGGAACATGCCAAAGAGTAAAGTTCCGCTACTATTTTAAAGATAAGACAATTCAATTCTTTTTTTTTTCAATCGATCTTAAGATGTTGTTATTCAAAGTAAGATACAAAAATAAAATGAAATAAACTAATAATACCTATGTAATTAAAACTAATATACAAACAATATAAAATAATTACAATATTATGAATTAACCTAAAAAATAAACTAAATCTAAATAACAAATTAAATATAATAAAAAAATTAGCAACCTTAACCTTACAGTATAAAAATTTCCTCCAGGCCATTGTCCAGTGGCATGGTGCCCAAAACACTGGCAGCATTTCCTCGTTGAATTTCGATAATAATCTTCAGCGAGGAAGCTGCCAGCCTGTGGGTGACCAGAGACGTCGACTAGTGTTTTTGATATTTCTTTAAATAAAGTTTTTGCCTCGAGGCCCCACGGTAAAACTAATCTATAAAATAAACTAAGGTCTTTCCACCACCTAAAACGCTTGTCGCATTTACTCGTTGAATAATAATGGATATATTTTGTATTAGGTAGTTATTGCATTTGGGGTCGCCATACTCTTGACAAATTAGTTTATTATTCCAACTCTTTCACGAATTTGCGGGTATTATTAGAATATACCCCCATTGTTTCAACCCCAAATGCCACAAAGTTATAATTTTATTTAATACATTTTTTTTATTTATTAATTTCACATACATTGGATATTTTAATTTAAATAAAGTACTTACAAAAATTCCACTTATAACATTAAAAACCATATACGGGTGGAAAAGAAAGGCCGTGGATAGTTGAATGTGGGGACATTTTCCCATATCAACTTTATCCCCACGACCTAATATTACAGCCGAAATGCTACCTAAATGAATCTTGGACCAACCAATGGCCCAAAAGCAGCAAAGTAAAAGGTTCATACTACTCCCAGATCCAGTCACAATCCCTAACAAACCATGGTTCACCAAAATTAACCTTAACAAAAAAGATACTTCAACCATCTGCCGCCTAAGACTGGGCCACTGCTGCTCCCCTGCATTCCTTGCTAAACTTAGGATCAAGGATACTTCAATATGCGAGTGTGGACTGGACGAGGGAAATATTAATCATATATTCTTCTCATGTCCCCTCTACGACCGATCCACTCTATTATCGTCTCTTCAAAAAACTGTTCCCTTTCCCACCTCTATCGCTTCTCTTCTCTCTTCTTTAAGCCCTGTTATTTACGCCATACTTACAAGGTTCCTCAACCAGAATGATATCAAACTCTAACAACCAGGATCACGGTGGCGCCTACGGGGTGGAGGCGGACTGGCCTTGCTTCGGCCCGCGGGACTGCTTTTCTCTTTCCCACTCCATGCGGACTGATAAAGTAGTTTTTTCACTACGCATGTGGGATGGGACGGGGGAGGCAGCCCGGTGGGATTGTTGCTGGGCTTGGAGCCTTTACCCCGTATGCGGGACTGTGGCCTTGGAGGACAAAGCGTGCGTAGTTCAATAGGTTGCTTGCACTATAGATATATGCTACATGTTATTTGTCCTCACTCGTAATAACCTATTGTGCTGTGTTGTGACGTACCATACTAACCAAACTGTTTTATGTTTTAGTGTTTGTGATTCACCGCACCAAGCTAAAAGTCAAAACAATGTCACAAGATAGCTACTTTTTTAATTAATCTATACAAACGTGATGTTGGCACAAATGCCTTAGTGGCGATTGCCATTACTAGTTTTACTAGTATTAAAAAAGAAGAAGAAGGATAGATGGATAATACCTTATTTTTAAAAATATTTAAAACTGAATTTAAAAAAATATTTATTTCCTTGCCTCGACCTTAAATAGAACTTTTTAAATGTGAAAATGTATAATACAATATTTTTAATAATCGATCAGTTGGGTGCATGATAAGGAACAAATAATCGTAACCATCGACTTCTTATGAAAATTCTTATAAAAAGAGTAGATATTACGTCGCCAACAGGAACAATAAGTAAAGTTGGCTTTTTAGCCTCTGAGATGCATTTCAGCTTAGGCACAAACGAAAAAGTACAAAATTATAAATTCATTCTTATTCTATGTCGCCAATTCCCCGTGTTAGTTCGGAAGGGGATATCCACCCTACTGGAGAGGGGAGGGAAAAGAGGGGTTTAAGGTGGGGATGTACCCGGTTTGTTGACAATTGATGGGTATCCTGTGTATAGCAAGATTAATGCCTCGCTCTGGGTACAATAGTGACAGTTGAACGCGGATTAAGCACTTGAACGCCAACTGACGTTGAAGAATGGATGGCTTTGGAACTGATATCTTTTTACCGACGTGATTCCTTGTTGTAAAAAATCGCTAAAATATAGACGACCACGACCGTTTCCAACTTTACTATAGGCCAATCATGACAAGTGGCAAAGCTCGTCGATGTCTCCAGCGTACCAAACTCGAGAAATATCACAAATTAATTAAATATTAATTAAATGTATTTATTTACATTAATAAATATTTTTGTGTTCCGACCAGGAATCGAACCCGGTACCTCCCGGTCTAAATCCACGGACTTAGGCTATAAAGTATTTCAAATTAAAATTTCTTCTTCAGCAAGGCACCTGGCCAAGGAGTTGTCAAAGCGGCTGACGGAAAAGTCTGGAGACAGGAAGGCTGGCGATTATTTCTGCCAACGTATTAGCCTCGCTATACAAAGAGGAAATGTTGCCAGTCTTTTTGGCACTATCTGAAATGGTACGTCTCTAGAGGACATTTTTTATTTATGTTTTAGTTTATTTTTAATTTTATTATTTACGTAGCTTTTAATTATTATTATTATTTTATTATTATTATTATGTACTGTCTATTTATTCGAAGTAGATACAAAAATATTAAAATAAAAAGATTTAAAAACTAATTATAAATAAAAATAAACCAAAAATACCTATGAAATTAAAACTATTCATCGCATAAAAGTACTCAATATAGCCGAAATTGTTATGCAATGGCAACAAAGATATTTAATAAGCTTCCACTTAAACAAACAAATTCTGGTTAATAAATGTTTTTATTCGACAAAAGAATACCTAGACACTAAGCTCGACAAAGTCATGTGACTAAATAAATATTTGTATGCTAGAAATAGCGAAGCATGTGATATAATTACATATAATAATTTACATCCCTGTACCTACCATGTTACTGACAAACAAGTTATTTTATTTCATTATGTCCGCCTTTGTACATAGTGCAATTATATAGTATATATATTATTTACACTTGCCTGGTGGGTTACTGCTGTACCAGGTATTGTAATCTCATAGGTACTGATAACTAAATTTAAAAGGTTATTAATTGATCGTTGTGGTGCAGTTCTGTATATGTTTTATTTTGTAAATCTGATATAGCTGAGTTTTCCTTGCAGATTCCTTTCTCAGTCAGATTAAACATGTCACTGGAATCTGCTAAGCTGCTGGTCTTCTGCTAACAGCTTACTGATTGGACCACTTTGCTGCTTAGTCTTCTACTAGCAGGAGTAGAATCATTCAAAATAATTAAATTAATGACGTTTCATAAATGCCTGTAATAGGTTTACGTTAATAAAGTTATTTTAACTTGACTTGACTTGACAACACCACCGTTGCCGTGCCTCAGGGAGCAGGTTATGCCCGGTTCTATTCAAATCAAATCAAATCATTTATTTCCTTTGGTTGTCCCAAACAACACTTGGATATTGTCAATACATTTTTTCACCATAGTTTATTATCATGTAGATTATAAAATAACCAGCAGCTACTATGGGTGGACCCATCATATCAGCTATACCATCATCTCAAACGAATGCGGGCAAACGGGCGCCACTCGCCAGAATGTGTCGCGTCCACGACGACAGACTTGCCTCGGTCGACATGTTCACACAAAGCTGCAGCAGTTACAAGGCCAATATCACTAGGGTGCTTATTGATGATCAGCAAGATTGTTGATTGCAACTGGTAATAAAACTAAAATGAACCCGTGTTGAAGGTTTTAATTAACAAGAAAACAGTGACATTGAGTAAAGAAACTTTACTCCTCTAATTTTGTAAAGCATACACCACATTCTCCCCTCCTACGTTTTAGTTTTTAATATAATCCTTTAAATATACTGGTGGCTTGCGGTTTCTATTAGATCTTCTTATTTCTACACAATCTGAAGTAGACGGCTGTGGCTCGGGGATCTCTTCAGCTCTAGGTTCAGGACCACTTGCCTCATAATTATCAATTAATTCAGGTCGTACTATGTTTTCTTCATTGTCCATAGAATCTTCTTCTACTGGAACGTCAGTAAAATGCCCATTGTCTACGGCAGGGGCAAGATGACGGTTTGATACAGTCACCTCTCTGCCATTTGGTAATCTAACATTAGAATAATATGGATTAACATCCAACAAATCGACCTCTTCTACAAGGGGATCATACTTACTCGATCTCACATTCTTCTTCAAAAAGGCTTTGCCAGGTGAGATTAACCATGAGGACATAGACTGTCCGTTAGATGATCTTCTTGAATGTATAAACATCCTCTCGTGAGGTGTTGTATTGGTAGAAGTACACAAAAGAGAACGAATAGAGTGAAGAGCATCTGGTAATACTTGTTCCCAGTGAGTTACAAGTAATTGTTTACTTTTTAGTGCCAATTGTATAGTTTGCCATATGATACCATTATAACGTTCTGTCTGCCCATTTCCTCTAGGATTGTAAGGTGTAGTGTGACTTGTTGCGATACCTTTTCCATGCAAAAATGTTTTAAGTTCATTAGACATAAACGCTGTGCCACGATCAGAATGAATATATGAGGGCATGCCGAATAAGGCAAATAATTCAGCCAAATGTTTTTGAACTGTAACAGCACTTAGATCTGAACATGGATATACGAATGGAAAGCGGGAGTTCTCGTCTATTATAGTAAGGATGTATTTATTATGAGTTTGACTTGGCAATGGCCCTTTAAAGTCTATTGAAAGTCGTTCAAAAAGCACCGTCGCTTTAATTAGAGTCCCGTTAAATTTGCAAAATCTTGGCTTTACTTCAGCACAAATTCGACAATTTTGAGTTATGCGTTTAATATCTTCTATTGAATAAGGTAAGTTTTTGGTTCTTATCCAATGCGTCATACGTGTGACTCCTGGATGACACAATGTTTGATGTAGTTCCATTAATTTATTATTATTATTTGTTGTTGACGCCACAATATTGGCTCGTGATAACGCATCTGCGACAATATTTTCTTTGCCTGGCCGATAAATTATTTCGAATTGGTAACAAGATACTTCAAGTCTCCAGCGTTCAATTTTGTCATTTTTGATTTTAGATGAATGTTTTTGATTTAACATAAAAGATACAGATTTTTGATCAGTAATCAAACGAAAAGGTTTTGCTAAAAGAAATTGTTTCCATTTTCTAAGCGATTCAATAATAGCATAGGCTTCTTTTTCTATTAAAGAATGTTTTCTTTTGAAACTTAATCTCCGTGCTCTCCGATCTCACCTCTCCACTTCACTCATCTAATTATTTGTAAATAAACTTATATTGTACTTAACTTGTACCTTCTTTTAATTTAAATTTCTTAGACAGGCTCCTTCTCTAAAAATCTTTTTCTTCTCAACTATCGCTTCACGATAGTTTGGCCCCACGTTAACAAGAAAGACAGTGACATTGAGTAAAGAAACTTTACTCCTCTAATTTTGTAAAGCAAACACCACATTAATAAATGAAAAATTAATAGCTAAGACAATCGTCTCAGAATTATTTATTACATGACTGTGCTATGTTCGTGTTGGTTTTGTTGTTTCACTGACAATATGCCGACCGTAGCACGGGCGTGTAAAATACGATGTTCTTCGACAAACGATCTTGGCTGTACGTATACTTGTATATATCTATGTAAGTTATTGTCGTAGTATGTCCAGATGTCGGTGTTGGATCGCAGAAATGGTGCTCGCACATTATTGACTCGTCCAATAATCGAGCCGTGTCCATTTCTCCTTCTATATCACCCGTACAGCTAAGCACTTATGGAATAAGATTTTTTATATGACAAAATAACTTTAATCTCCAACAGTCAAACGGTTTCTCGAAGCTCTATTTCCTAGCTAAGAAATCATAAGTTTTTCTCAAGATAAATTTATTTTATAAAAATGTTATTGTTTTTTGAAACGCAAAATTGACAACTTTCCATAAGTTTGTGTAAATGACAAATCCCTTCTTAATTATTTCTTAAGATATATATGTTTGTAAAACGCATTTCTTGCAAACCCTGTTAATTTTTACGTAAGTATTTTATTATTATTTTATTGTTTTTCTTCCTCAATTATGGTTATCATGTACTGCTCCAGATACACCAATATGTACTATAAAATTATATTGTATTATATCAATATTGTACAAATTGACGTGTAAAAGTGCAGAATACATATATTTTTGTCCTATGCCTACTTGCAAAATAAACGAATTGAATTGAATTCCTTGCTGAATTTGGCTACACTTGGTTGGATAATCTGACCAAGGAAGACGTAATTTTTCACAACGAACCACACATTAGTCTCGAAATAATGATGTTGAATGTGGCTTTTATCATGTCCATGTTTATTCTATGGCCAACTCGTTGAAACGCAACAATGAAGCCGTTCAGCATTCCACTAAGATCCTCCGTAGCCATTATGACTATGTGTGTATCGTGTATGAGAAAGAATGATGAGAAGAGTAGTCTCAGGCTTGCGACCGACCATGGTCTGGTTAATTTATTTTATTGTGCAAATTAATAGATGGTTGGCGGACTGATGGTGGCATATTGCCCAGTCTGCTGGGGCGGGGAAGTATCCACTGTTCGTGCCGATAAACCCAGTAAAGTGTATCCACACAGTCGTCCAGTGGCTAACATTCATGGACCTCGCGGGTCACTTGCCATCAGGTGGTTGCTCCCACCTGTCGTGCATAGTAGGTATATAAAAAAAAAAACAATACTTTACAACCACCATTCATCTCCTCTCTCCATCCAACCAAATACTTTATGATGGAATTCCACCGTACCTACTTCCACTGCGTAAAGCTGAGTCTTGAACTCGTTCCTGATCATATCTCCTGTGAAATCATAATACAAATATGTTCTATGGATGTCGTTCGTTTGTATAGATGTCTGTTTGCCCATTTTTCACGATTTTGATGATATTTTGCAGAAATGTTCCTTGGAAACCAAAGAATTATAAAAACCTGTTTAACAAAAAATAATATTTCCATGATTTTGTTTATTGCAAGCTATAACTTTGTTGACTGGTTAATTATTAAGGCTAACTATGAGCTGCAAAAGAAGCCGATTCCTTACATTCCAGCTCAAAGTCCTAAGACATTCCGACACGTGATTAAATGACCAGCTCCCGTCGTACAATATTGCCGGCAATCCACGCGGCCGACTATACGCACAAATGTGTATTACCCTCCTACGACCCTTTTCATCTTCCACCCCCTTCCGACTCCCATTTCAACCCTGAGTTAAGACCTTCATAGTTACAGTCACACATGTACACACACTCACAAACACAAAATCACAGCTTACGAGTATAACTAGTGCTACGTTCTACTTGAAAACAGATAAAGCGCTTTAAGAGTTAAGTCAAACACAATATAGGATTAAATTACAGTATTATAGGTCTCAATCTGGGTATTACGATAGGGATGTTAAATGAAGAGTGAACGTGGGAAATAGTATTAATGGTGCCCTGGGGTCACTGATCGGCAGTCGAAATGTCAGCGGCAAAGCTCGACTCGCCACACACAATGCCATGTTGGTACCAACACTGATGTATGGAAGCGAGACGTGGATACGTCAGAATACGCATGACAGTAGGGTATATATGCGTCGTCACATAGGCAGACATCGAAATACGGAAAAGGGTTGGTATAAAAGAAAGCATAGGGACAAAAATAAGGAAAGGCATGCTACGATGGTTCGGGCATGTTGAAAAAATGAGCAAAGAAAGATTGACGAACCAGATATATAATGCGAAAGTTGTGGGTGAAAAAGGCCCCGGCAGACCGAGACTCACATATCACGATCAAATAAATAAAACACTAACTGAAGGTGCATTAAAAAGCCTTCGTAACAAAAGGGCATGTATGAAGAGGTTGATGAATGTCGACGAAGCGAAAGAGGTATGTCGTGATCGTGTCAAATGGCGCTCAATTGTCTCTGCCTACCCCGCAAGAGATCTGGCGTGAAGATGTTGCGAAACCCTGACCACTTTTATTTATTTTTCAACCTTTTGTCAAATTTCACGGAACTGTCTTTATTTGTCACTTTTGTTATTATTCTGTATATTTGTCATCGTTTGATTATATTGCGTAAACTAAAAATCTTCTGTTTTAGTATTATTTAAAGAACCTTTTCACAACAGAAGATGTGTATGTATTAGGTCTCAAACCAAAAAGATTTTATATTATTTATACAGTTCATTTCTCCAAAACAATGAGTTAAAATTTTAAAAAATGCATCAGTATAGAAACATAATAATATCTAAGTATATAACCTAATATTAGGGTTCAGAACCGGAACATCCCGATCTCGAAAGTACCGGGAATTCTCAGTTCAGTAAAATGGAACTGGAAAATTAAGTTTGATTCTTCTTCTTAGTCGCTACACTCTTGGCAGAGTGGTCGTGGTCGCCATTGGAGTGCTAGTGGCACGCCTAACAAGCCGTCGCCACTCCTTTCGGACCCCGGCTTTCCTAGTGCACTCATGTAGGGGATGATCCATTGCAACCTTCACCTGATCGGTCCATCTCATCGGAGACCTACCACGCATCCTCTTGCCATCGACTTTCCTCTGGACTACCAATTGATGTTTCTCCACGCCGTGACACGTGTCCGAAGAAAGTGAGAATGCGTAATTGTACAGTCGAGGAAAGGCGCTGTCTGATCCCCAATTCCTCCAAGTTTGATTACTCTTAATTTATTTCGTCATATTTCTTGAATATTTAAAACGAGATATTATTCAGTAAGTCTTGATTCAAGCGGTGCTATTTTTAAATATCACCATGGCAATACACAATGGCAGTACAACATTAGTTCCCCTTAAAAGTAAAAATGGCGAGCCTTATGGGAGGCCTACATCCAGTAGTGGAGACATACAGGCTGATGATGATGATGATAAGTAAAAATTGGAATCATTGCAAATGGCACATACTTTCAACGAGAACAACAAATAGGTGGTAGGCAGACTGATGGTGGTAATTTGTCCAGTCTGCCGGGGCGGGGAAGTGCCGATAAACCCAGTAAAGTGTATCTACACGTTTCGGGATCAGGCTCGAATTGCCGTCTTGCCCAGTCAAGCCGGCATAGTGTTAGGAACTGATATCAGTCATGAGTGTCTAATTACAGTTGCTAACATTTATTTATAATATATTTGTTTATTTGACATTAGATGTTTAATATAATTGAAGTTATACCTATACAAACAGTATAAAATAATTACAATATAAATTAAAACTACTTAAAAGTAAAAATTAAAATAAATATAAACTAAACCTAATAAAATAAACTCAAAAATGTCCTCTAGAGACGACCCTTCAGTGATAGTCCCAAGAAGACTGGAAACATTTCCCCTCTGTATAGCTAAGCTAATACGTTGGCAGAAATAATTGCCAGCCTTCCTGTCTCCAGAGTTTTCCGTTAGCGTTAGAATTTGACAGCCAAACCTTGGGGACTTTGATCAAATGTAGGTGCAATCATAAAGATAATACGAGAAATAAATAACTATTTAAATTAACAGCAAATTAATATATATTATTAATAACGTTCATGGACCTCGCGCGCCACTTAACATCAGGTAGGCGCAAGGTCACAAGGGACTATCCCTGGAGGGTCATCTCTAGAGGAAATTTTTAATTTATAGTTTATTTTGTATTAGGTTTAGTTTAGAAATTGGGTCAATCCCTGGTATGGGATTTTACCTGTTGGGATTCCCTAGCTCCTTCCCACCTTCAAGGAACTTCTGTTAGAGCTGGTGTTGCAGCGGAACAAGCGCAGATCAGCAAGCGTCGAAAAAAAGTAACTATTTGCAATAGTTACTTTTTTCGACGTTTGCTGTAGAAACGATGGGCCCGTGGGGATCGGAACTTAAAGCCTTTTATAAAGAAATTGTTCCAAGGCTCATTGACGTCTCTGCTGACAATTTATAGGGCTGGCAGTTTTTTCTCCCAAAAATTAAGTATCCCAATTCAAATGGGAAATGCTGCTAGTGTATTGGGCACCATACCACAAGACAGCGATTTGGAGGAGCTATTTTTTTTGTAAGTATGTATTTTTATTTTCTATGTATTATTATTATTATTTTTTAGGTTAAATTTAGATTTTGTTTTAATATAGTTTATCTAATATTGTATTTCTTATATATTGTTTGTATAGAAATTTAAAACTAATTTGATTGCACGATACATTTAGAAAAAGGGTCAAACGGGTACTTTCCCTCAATAGCCCAATACGGGTAGGGAATAGCTACCCCCTTCCGGGCACCTTTGGCCCAACTGGACTCCATTACACGGGCCTAAATTCATTAGAGCCTCTTCCAAGATTGGTTGTACGAAAAAATATTTGTTAGTAAATTTCGGCATTTGCGTGTTTTTCCCGATTTCGTATTACCATGTTTTTGGAATTGGGAATTACTAAAGATTTGCGGCATGAGTTTTGACTTATAATTATAAAAAAACGTGAGGTATCATCACGGGTGGTCAGAAACCACGCTTATAAAGAAGCGGATTCACATTAAGCCAATTTTACTAAGTAAAAGTATCATCACGACCGTTTCCCTTTCGGGGTGGTCAGAAACCACGCTTATAAATAAGCGGATTCACATTTAGCCAACTTTACTATAGGCCAATCACGACAAGTGGCAAGCTCGTCGATGTACTATATACATATATATTATCATCATCATCATCAGCCTGTGTCTCTCCACTGCTGAATATAGGGCTCCCCCACTGCACGCAGTATTTTGCAACCCTCATCCAACCCCCACCAGCGACCCTCCTTAGGTCATCCGTCATCTGGCGGGGGGTCGTCCCACTCTGCGTCGTCCCGTACGTGGTCTCCACTCCAGAACCCGTTTGCCCCATCGGTTGTCGGTTCTGCGGCAGATGTGTCCGGCCACTTCAGCTCGCTAATTTTGAATGCTATGTCAGTAACTTTGGTTCTCTGACGAATTTTAATGATACAACAATATTTATTAATTTAAATCCGTTAAAGGTTTTATTCGAAGTAAAATACAAAGGTTATGAAATAAAAATTAAAACTAAATTAGAAAAAAATATAAAAAATAATTAAACTATAAATAAAAAATTAAATTATAAATAAAAATACTCACCCATGATTTGTTCCTGTGGCAGTGTGCCAAGAACACTTGCAGCGTTCCCCCGCTGCACAGCAATGCTGATTTGCTGCGCGAGGAACCTGCCAGCCCTCTTGTCACATACAGCATTAACCAGGCGCTTAGACAACTTTTGGCCTTTTCAGCCAAGTCCGCTGCAGCCCCGGCCCTGGCAGAGGTGCCCTGGAGATGAGACCTAGCAAGGGTGTCGACGCAAGTAGCGTCCCACACGCTCAATGCTCGTCCCATCGACCAAGGCACCAAGGTCAATCCATCGGGTCTTTTACCGTCACTGCGAGAGATCCCAGACGGTTCGAGAACCGATGGGATTCCGGCAGTAACCAAAGCGCAATGGATCACATTGTTAACAGAACCGTGGCGGAAACGACGACCGGCACTTTTGAGACAAGACAGGCCGTGGTGGCCAAGCTGATCAACGTTGCTGCCACAGGAACAAATATGGGGAACGCATATCCTCTCCCCTAAGCGGAGGGGCATGGCTAAGTCAATATTAATTTATTTATTTATATTATTTAATTTATTAAATAATTCATTTAAATAAATAAACTTAAATATGATTTAATTTATTTGTGATATTTCTCGAGTTTGGTACACTAGGGACATCGACGACAATGCCACTTGTCATAATTGGCCGATAGTAAAGTTAGCTATTAAAAATTAGCAAGCTGAAGTGGCAATGGGCGATGGGGCAAACGGGTTCTGCAGTGGAGACCACGTACGGGACGACGCATAGTGGGACGACCCCCCGCCAGATGGACGGATAACCTAAGGAGGGTCGCTGGTGGGGGTTGGATGAGGGTTGCAAAAAACCGCGTGCAGTGGCGAGCCTTGGGGGAGGCCTATATCCAGCAGTGGAGAGACACAGGCTGATGATGATGATGAAAGTTGGCTAAATGTGGATCCGCTTCTTCATAAGTGTGGTTTCTGACCACCCACAAATATAAAATTATCTGTACGCAAAACAATGCGTTTCCATTTTTATCCGATCCTTATAAAAATGTATAACTACCCACATTTCTTTAATTATTTTGACTAGGTACTTAAAGATGCGAAATTATCCGAGCAATTTTCTCGTAAAAACGGAGTCATACCTTTGAATGAAATACATAGTAATTTGTGGAACAATTACGCCATCCTTTGATGTGGCCCAAAGCTTTGTGAAGTCGACTTTTGAGTCCATTGCTTGCCATTTTTACTCGGTAAAAACTTTAATAGAGAGTAACCTCAAAGAAAAATCTACTTTAAAGCAATTACATGTGTGTACTTGCCTAGGTATAAGCTACTGCTGACTCAGGCTCAAATAGAGAGGGGACAAACTTTCGACCTTTATCGACAAAGAGTGATCGTATTTCTGGAGAATTTGGCCTTCTCTCACCACGCTGACCAGACAGGTTGGCGTGGGTCTAATATAATATATTATATATACATATACTGCGTGGATTTTCGTTACGGTCATCGCATAACTGTGTTCTTTCTATTCCTTCCCATCATTCTAACTTTATGTCCAACTCTTTTGCAGTTGTTGCCGCAAACTTGTGGAACCTGCCTGTAGATGTCCGACAAGCGCCAAACAGATCGTTATTTAAAAGAATGGTTTTTACACGTTTCCTAAATAGCTCCATTACATAAATATATAAGTATATGATATTGTATTATATAAATATATATGTATTATTATTTATATGTACCTATGTATTCTATTTATATACGAGTATAATCATAGTATGTAGTCTATTTAGTGTATACCTACTGATTAATATATAGTTTTGTATATAGTATATTAGATTTAGTATTTAAGTTTGAATTATTTTGTCTTTTTTTTTCACAAATCTTAATGCTCCTATTATATTTTGCACCTGCCTCACATAACAAATTGATAAACTACATATTATACTTTTTTTTTTTGTAAATATATACATATTATACATATACCCAGACCGAGACAAATTATACAATGTACAACTTGCCCCGGTGGGAATCGAACCCACGACCTCCCGAGTTCACGGCAACGTTTGTTACCACTAGACCACGGAGGCGGTCAAAAAGATGAATGATGTTCTTCTTCTTTTATCGATGTTCTTGCCACCACGCCGCGCGGATAATATTCATATTTAAATTAGGTTGTGTAAATAGTTATTTTTTTTAACTTATTTGATCAGAAATATTTATTTATCTTAAAAAAAAAAACTCAAAGTCCCATATAAGATGAATGATGTTCTTCTTCTTCTATCGATGTAACTTTAATAACATCCTTGTGGAGTTAGTCGTCTACACACAGCGGGGTCGCCTTTGTGCGGCCTCTCCAATATTCGCTTTGTTACGCCATGAAAAATGTTCAGCTGTAGACTGCTCACTTCTACGGCATAAAACGACTAGGGTTGTCAACATGTGGAATAATTTATTTAAATACTGAATTGCTTACAAACGTGGAATTAATACCCGTTGACATTCTCTGACAGAGAGATTGCCCAAAGGCCCCAACTTTTTTGCAGCGTGCCTCAACTAAATACAATTCAATAATCATAACAAATAAATAAAAAAATAAAAAAAAGTATCATCACGACCGTTTTCCCTTTCGGGGTGGTCAGAAACCACGCTTGTAAATAAGCGGATTCACATTTAGCCAACTTTACTATAGGCCAATCATGACAAGTGGCAAGCTCGTCGATAACCATCTTTCTTTTTAATGACTTAATGAGGTCATCATCAAATTCCAGATGCTGCAGAATTTGATGCTTTTCTTGGAGTCACTCGCGGCACCATAGCTCAAACACGTCGGGTAAAATATGGGAGTTAACAGCGCGGGAAAACCGCAAAAAATAAACTGCAACTTGTGCCCCATATTTAAAGTCCAATTTATCGTTTTCCATAATTATTCACATTGTAGCACATTATTAAACAAATCAACACCACTTTGACCAATAATAACCACAGTAAATTAATTTACAAAACAAAAACTTGCACTTGACATGTCCACGCAAAATGGCGCGAAGAAAAATAAATGTGTTTTTTTTAAATTTAATTACATCTCTTACCCCAGCATTAAAATATAATTTAATTAAATAGTCAATTGGTTAAAAATTATGTATGAAATAGTTACAAAGCACTATTTACACGATTAGGTTCTTTTATTATGACCAGGTACTTTATTATAGATAAAACACTGGATTTCGGGATCAAAACTATGTAATTATTAACGTAAAAAAAAAGGTTTTGGCAATTGTCGTTATGCTAGGGTAAAATAAATAAAATTAATTACAGATTATGAAAACACTATATATTAACTATCAAATAAAAAATAATTCATTATGGCACGACAACATTTTATTGGACCCATTTCTCTAAGAAAAATGGGCATTCTCATTTGGACTAATATAGGTGCAATAAATGTGACAGTAACAATAATAATGTAATTATAGGATTAGTTTAGAACCTTTTAGTTTTTATTTATATATTATAGTTATTAATGAAATGATTAAACTTCTTTAAAGTAAATAACAAAAGCAAGCGGCGCAAGTATGTAAGTATATTTAAAGATTACATATTTGTGCCCATGGAGTCCAAGCGCAAAAAAGTTTTTAAAAGACATAACACCGCGTCTTGTCGTCTCCTCCGGTGACAAGAGGGCTGGCTCTTTCTTCGCCCAGAGAATCAGTATTGCAATTCAGCGGGGAAATGCAGCCAGCGTTCTTGCCACCATTCCACGCGGACGGGACTTAAATCCCTATCCTTAATATTAATTTTATTTTATATGTTGTAAATATTTTTTCGAACAAATGTATATTTTTAAAAATAAAATAAATATATACTAAGCCTAAAAAAAAAATCTTCAGGGATAGTCCCAAGAAGACTGGCAACATTTCCCCTCTGTATAGTACTGACATACGAAATTAGCATCAAATTTAGAATTTTCATTAAACGAACGACTTGTGCTAAAAAAAGTAGTATTTTCATGCTAACATTTCTTAAAACGAACGCGGCCCTAGTAAGGATTTTTTTTGTTTCACATTTTTTTTTGTATCGCTCACTATATATATATTATTATTGATTCATTAAATTGCTTTAGTTGAGAATTATGTAGACTAGACTTAATTTTAATCTATAACTAAATAAATAAGTAATCAACCCTATTAATTTGGTCGCCGCCATATTAATCTGAGGTTAGATAATTAAAGGTTAGAATATATTATTTCCACTAGAATTAATCTGACTGGTATTATAATAAAACCCTAGTTTAGGTTTAATCGTGAGATTATTTCAAGGCCCACTGTCCATCAAAAACCTCATTTTTTCCTTTACCTAAGCTATAAACAAAGAGAATGATATAACACTTTTTTGATTAGTTAGTGTTCAGAAAAGGCTTGTTGTTGCACGAAAGTGTCCGTTAAAGTTAGCAACATTGACAGTTACATTCAAAGGACCATGGAGGATCAAAGTCAAAGTCAAAATATCTTTATTCACGTAAACCTATTACAGTCATTTATAAAACGTCATTAATTTAATTATTTTGAATGATTCTACTCCTGCTAGTAGAAGACTAAGCAGCAAAGTGGTCCAATAAGTAACTGTTAGCAGAAGACCAGCAGCTTAGCAAATTCCAGTGACCTGTTAATGTTTAATCTGACTGAGAAAGGAATCTGCAAAGAAAACTCAGCTCAATCAGATTTGCAAAATAAAAGACAGACAGCATATACAAAACTGCACCACAACGATAAATTAATAACCTTTTAAATTTAGTTGTCAGTACCTATGAGATTACAATACTTGGTACAGCAGTAACCCACCAGGCAAGTCAGAATTAAGATAGGCTACATGCCTATGTGCAACCCGAAAGTCAACAAAACGTCGGATTTTTTTTGGATTTTGTAGCAGGGTTAATCATATCCAACTATCGACCAAGAATCAACCAGATTATAGACGGCTCTGAAAACGCAGGAAGAAATTTCCGACAGTACGTTTCGACCAGGAGGTGGAAACTTAGAATTTCGGTTCTTATAGAAAGAGGCGCCGCCTAGTGGACGGTAGGGGGTATAAAAGACATTGCCCAAAACCGGGCCCCAACTCCTTTGCAGCGTGCCTCAACAAAATACAGTTCAATAATCATAACAATTAATTGTGTATTTTTTTATTTAATTACAATATCTCTTTTATCAATTGGTTAAATTTTATGTGTGAAATAGTTACAAAGCACTATTTATACGATTAGATTCTTTATTATGATCAGGTACTTGATTATAGATAAAAAACTGGATTTCAAATCGGCGGGATCGAAACTACATATTTAATTATCAACGTAAAAAAAAGTTTTTGTCAATTGTCTTTATGCTAGGGTAAAATAAATAAAATTAATTACAGATTATGAAAACACAATATATTAACTATCAAATAAAAAATAATTCATTATGGCACGAGACCATTTTATTCGGCCCATTTTTCTTAGAGAAATAAAAATAAAAAATAAAAATCTCATTTAATGTTCAATCATTTATAATTTCATTCAATTCGCTCAATTCATTCAACATGACGGCCATTGTTGTCAACCAACGAACTATACAACCTTAAAAAATGAAATTTAAATGTATTGTGTAACTATTAGTACCTGACTATGTCAGACAGACAGTGGGGTCGTCCAGGCCCGGATGTCTGGATGTGATGACAATTTTTTAACGATTCCACAAGTGGTATTAGTGGAACCGGGACAGACGGCTTAACGTGCTCTCCGAGGCACGGGAACAGTAGTGTTGTAAATCTATGACAAATGTACGTACGAAAACTGTATTTCTCATTGGTACATGCCGGGGGATTTGAAACGACCGCTACTATAGGATTAGGTGACAAGATAGAAACATTATTACATAGACAACTCTTCACTAGGTTCAAAAAATGGCTCAGTCAGAGGGATTACACGGAAACTGAAAACCTTCTAGCTGTCGTTAGGTAGTCTGGCCTCTTCACCGATCCACGCGCTGATATAGACACACATACACACACAACTACATATACACTCACACCTACATACCCACACAAAATAATTTTGGTGGGTATTTGTTTGTGCTGTTGTTTAATAATAAAATTGTATTTTCTGTCGACCGGATAAAACAAAATGGTATGCTACGACATTCGGCATACATAATGTAATAGATTTAAGTTAATTGGATCAATAAACGATTTTTATTATTTTATTATTATTATTATTTTAAGGAAAGCGTTCTTACAACCGAGCCATCACTGCGAGGTGAGGGGTAGTGCACAATCGTCCGAAAACGTATCGTCTAAGATCTTAAACTATACGTTTTCGGACGATTGTGCAATCCGCCTCACCCCGTTGTTCTATTCTCCGTGGTCTAGTGGTAACAAAACGTTGCCGTGAACTCGGGAGGTCTCGTGGGTTTGATTCCCACCGGGGGCAAGTTGTACATTGTATAATTTGTCTCGGTCTGGGTGTTTATATGTATAATATGTATATATTTACAAAAAAGAAAAAAAAGATTAATATGTAGTTTAACAACCATCTAGTTTCCGTAACACAAGCCTCGTAGCTTACCGCGGAAATTAGATGGCGCTGTGTGACCTGTCTGGAAATATTTATATTAATTTATTTATTTATGTAACTTATGTTACTTTATTTCTGATCAATCGCTTTGTCGTATATATTAAGATAAAGAGATAGCATGTACGTAGAGGTCCGCTTGCCAGTTTCTCACAGTAATTTTGTATGGAACTATTAATCTAGTTGAATCCTTGATCGTAGTATCCAACAGATAATCTAAAAACAAACTCAATATAAATATTTGTTTACAAACGCTTCTAATATCTAAATCGCTATAAAAGTCTAGTTAGTTCTCACAATCAACTCTTACAAAGTGCCTCTTAAACTGTAAATATTTACCAAAACGTCATCTGTTTTCCACCACAAATAAGTATACAGTTAATACACAAAATTTTCTAATCTAACCTTTATTTTTAAGAACATAAAACTGACTTTTCAATAACTTAATATTTACTGTAGTATTGTTATACACGCAGTACAGAAAAAAATAATAGAAAGAGAATGGGAGTCCAATTTTATTTTAACGTTAAATGCTGTCAAAACATGTTTTGGTATTCACCTACCGATTCATTTTCCATAAGTGGAAATAAAATATAACTTTTGACAAATCCGTATTCTACGCTTCGCTGCAGTTTGGTTTTACAAGTGATATTAAATATCGAGAAATTTTCTCGAGTATCCATGTTACGATTGAGACATCGATGAGCTTGCCACTTGTTATGATGGGTATATTGTGTCATATAGTAAAGTTAGCTAAATGTTAATCCGCTTTTTTAAAAAACGTGGATTCCGGAAGGGATATGGATGTAATGATACTTGACTTCTAGATGTAGATGTTTTTTATCGGAAAAGTTAATTTCCTAATTAGCTATGGTACCATGTGACACTAACTAATAAAGTTCCATATTAATGGGTATGAAAATGTCACTTATTTAATACAATAATTGATTGACACTTCAGGTGCCGTCGTTTTTTCGATTCCGATCCCGATGAATCTGTACCTTATTTATTAGCAACCGACCGAGCCAACTTTACCCGATCTATTGGTTATGGGTAGATATATATATAGATATATATAACAGCAAACTAAGAAGAACGTGTGTTACACTTCCGTAGCATGCATATTGTCAGTAAAGCTTCAAAATAAGTTTTAACGTTCACTACTAACACGACCATAACCGGCAATGCAAGATCATACACAAACTAATTCTGTACCGATTTTTTTATCATTACAGTCCCTAGAGCACAGCGTCCTTGAACCCCACTGTTGAAGATGGGCCTTCCAAAACGTATACATATATCTGGAGAATTTGGCCTGCACTCGCCTCGCTCTGGCCAGACGGGTTAGCGAGGATCTGGTGTAATTTTTAATGACAATTTATACACTATTACAAGTTATAAATATATATATATAAACAAAATAATCCGATTTCCTAATATCTATCTCTATCCCTCCTCACTCCTCTAGCAGATATTCAGATTCTCTCACCGTGTCTACAGCTCGTCAATGGAACAGGCTGCCATTAACTATCCGACAGGCACAATCTCTAAATATATTCAAAAAACTTCTATTTTCTCACCTTCTTGAAAAACAAAATTTAACTTAATCTCCTCTCCTTGGCATATATTATTTTATTAGTATTATATAATATGTATTTTATTGTATTTATTATTCGTATTTATTACATAAGTTCATTATGATCCTATTTATCCCATAGTTTATTAATTATTTTATTATTATTTTTCTCTTATTTTTATATTTTTTATATATCACTCTCCTAAAGGTTAGCTGGTAGAGAATACCTTTATGGTATTAAGCTCGCCTATGTACATCTTTTTATATTTTATATTTTGTGTGCAATAAAGGATTTTATTATTATTATTATCCCGTGTTATTTTTTGTGTTTCTTTTTGTTATATATTCGTACATGAATATAGTTAAATGTATATAATATTAGGCGCGGTGGTGGCTCGGTTGTAAGAACGCGTACCTTAAATCCTACAAAGGCCGGTACAAACCCACCCGGCATGTACCAATGAGACATACACTTTTCTTACGTACATTTGTCATAGATTTACAACACCACCGTTCCCGTGCCTCGGAGAGCACGTTAAGCCGTCGGTCCCGGTTCCACTAATACCAACTTGTGGAATCGTTAATATATTATCATACAAAAAGAAAATGACATCATATCCTCGACAAGCCGTCTGGCCAGCGTGGCGAGTGTAGGCCTAATTCTCCAGTTCTGGAAGGCCCGTCTCCAGCAGTGGAGGTCTAGGACGCTGTGTTCTAGGGGCTGTAATGAAAAATTAATATAATATTATATTGGTATTTTTGTAGTAGTATGTAAATTATTATTATATATGTTTAAAAAATTGAGTTTATTTTTAGTGCACCCCTCAATCGTCTAGCACAATCCGAAAGGTTAACTAGTACAAAATGCCGAGAGGCATTACATTCGCCATTGTACTCTACTGTTAAGTTTTTAAGTGCAATAAAGAATTTATAAAATAAATGCTTACTATTTCTACTTAATTATTCTGTTCTGTGATTACAAAGCGTAGAATATAATGGTAATAGAAGGTATTAAATTTGGGCGTACGCCATCTGTCGACAGGCCTTCGCAGCCGGTTGGTTTCATGCCGGGGGTAAATCGCGGGTGGTCATTTCGGCTGTCAAGATTCGATTGGGCCCCTAAAATGGATACTCATTATTTATTTATGTTTTAAGTTAGTTATAAAATTTCCTATTACGTAAAAGTATGTACTTTTAAGTTATGATTAATAAGTATTTATGTTTATGTAACTGTATACATTGTATTTTTATAGTTTATATTTTATTTTGACCGCCTCCGTGGTCTAGTGGTAACAAACGTTGCCGTGAACTCGGGAGGTCGTGGGTTCGATTCTCACCGGGGGCAAGTTGTACATTGTATAATTTGTCTCGGTCTGGGTGTTTATATGTATACATTTACAAAAAAAAAAGTATAATATGTAGTTTATCAACCATCTAGTTTCTGTAACACAAGCCTCGTAGCTTTCCACGGAAACTAGATGGCGCTGTGTGACCTGTCTGGAAATATTTATTTATTATTTAAGTAGTTTTAATTACTTACGAGTATAATTAAAAACCTAATAAATATATGTACCTATTTATTGGTAAGATTTTATTGGCCAAACACAAAACGATAGTCACCTCTCAGCCATCATATTCGCTAGATTTGGCTCCCTGTGACTTTTTTCTGTTTTCTAAACTAATAAATCCACTTTATGGATCACTTCATCTTCCGCCCACACACGATGGACCCCGCACCCGCACGGTGTATCTATGGAATGCTTAAAAATTGCCTTCTTCATATATTTGTTTTAGTAAATAAAGTGTTGTTATTTTTCTCTGTCTCAAATTAGGTATATGAAAGTAAAAATATGTCTAAATTATAGTTAATAATGCGCGGACGAAAATTAATGGACGGCTCCCAACAAAAAAAAATATCGCATTGGGAGTCCATTGTAGTCCCGCACCCGCCAATGAAATGCCAAATGCAATAAAACGCTCAAGTATCGCGCAAAACGATGAATTTATTAAACTTGCTCGGCACAGCAAGTGTTTTGCTAATAGGATTAAAGGCTCATTCATACAATCAGTTATTCCGACCACTTGCGCGACTTTTAATAATCCGTCGAGTATTAATTTAATTCGTTATTCGTATGACATGTCACTATCTGTTGTGATATTGCACGTGGTGGCAAGTGTTTTTAAACACTTTAACGCATTTGCATCGATCTCGTTCGCACATTCCTTTTTTTTTTTTAAATTATTTATTTAAGGTCTCTATTAACAACATGGTCATAAGCGACCTCCTAATAACACATGAATTCTACAGGAAGTTCTTCGCGCCATTTTGCGTGGACATGTCAAGTGCAAGTTTTTGTTTTGTAAATTAATTTACTGTGGATATTATTGGTCAAAAGTGGTGTTGTTTTGTTTAATAATGTGCTACAATGTTAATAATTATGGAAAACGATAAATTGGACTTTAAATATGGGGCACAAGTTGCAGTTTATTTTTTGCGGATTTCCCGCGCTTTCAACTCCCATATTTTACCCGACGTGTTTGAGCTATGGTGCCGCGAGTGACTCCAAGAAAAGCATCAAATTCTGCAGCATCTGGAATTTGATGACGACCTCATTAACTCATTAAAAAGAAATATATATTACGTCAGACTTGGCTGTATGGGCAAGACCCTTTGCCTTCCCTATCATCTCATTCATCAACCATCGGGAGAAGAGAAACAAAAAAAAAAAAAAAAAACACGTTACATATATAAAAAAAAAAACTATTTTGCATATAATCGTGAATCGAACTCGTAAAGATGAACAGACATTCAAGTAATAAAATCATTATAATCCCACTAGCATTAGTAACATCACGCCCCCTCGCTTATTGAAATAGGGTAGCCAGTGGCATTTGTCATGTCATAGGTAGCCAATAAATTAAGGCATTAAGTGGTATTACTAATATTTATTATTGACAACATGGTATAAATATTATTGTTAATACTTGGTTATTGAATACAGAAGAATCTATACCGTTTGAATGCGAGAAAAACCAAAGTAGGTACTAGGTGTTTGAAAAAAGGATGACAAATGTGATTATAATAGGTGGTTGGCGGACTGATGGTCAAAGTCAAAGTCAAAATATCTTTATTCACGTAAACCAGGCATTTATGAAACGTCATTAATTTAGTTATTTTGAATGATTCTACTCCTGCTAGTAGAAGACTAAGCAGCAAAGTGGTCCAATAAGTAAGCTGTTAACAGAAGACCAGCAGCTTAGCAAATTCCAGTGACCTGTTAATGTTTAATCTGACTGAGAAAGGAATCTGCAAGGAAAACTTAGCTATATCAGATTTACAAAATAAAACATATACAAAACTGCACCACAACGATCAATTAATAACCTTTTAAATTAAGTTATCAGTACCAATGAGAATACAATACCTGGTACAGCAGTAACCCACCAGGCAAGTCAGAATTAAGGTAGACATGCCTATGTGCAACCCGAAAGCCGACAAAAATGGTGGTAATCAAATCAAATCAAAATATTTATTTTCAATAAATGTGGTAACAATTGTGTTCCACAATAAAAAAATGGCTATATATATATATATATATATATACTCGTATATATCTAATATACATCAGTACCTATAATATACCAGTACATCAATCAATTAATATTATTTACCCAACATACTTATATAATACTTTTAAACTACGAATATTGCTTTAGACTATAATAACATTTACACTCAGTATTTTTTTTTACAAGCATGCATTCTAGTATATCATCATCATCATCATCAGCCTGTATCTCTCCAATGCTGGATGTAGGCCTCCCCTAAGGCTCGCCACTTAACGCGATCTTTCGCTACCCTCATCCAACCCCCACCAGCGACCTTCTTTAGGTCATCTGTCCATCTGGCGGGGGGTCGTCCCACTCTGCGTCTTCCCGTACGTGGTCTCCACTCTGGAACCCGTTTGCCCCATCGATCGTCGGTTCTGCGGCAGATGTGTCTGGCCCATTGCCACTTCAGCTTGCTAATTTTAAAAGCTATGTCAGTAACTTTCGTTCTCTGACGAATATCAACGTTTCGAATTCTATCCATCAGAGATACACCAAGCATAGCTCTCTCCATGGCTCGCTGAGCGACCTTGAATTTATGGACCAGACCCACTGTTAGTGTCCACGTCTCTGCTCCGTACGACATTACCGGGAGGACGCACTGGTTAAAGACCTTAGTCTTTAAACATTGTGGTATAGACGATGAGAGGATGTGCCGGAGTTTCCCGAATGCCGCCCAACCTAGCCGAATGCGTCTGTCGGCTTCTTTGCTGAAGTTGGCTGCTCCTAATTGGATAGTCTGCCCGAGGTATATGTAATTTTGCACAACTTCGAGAGTGTCGTTTCCTATGCAGATTGGCCTCGGCTTGACATGATCATTTAACATGACTTTCGTCTTGTCTAAGTTCATTCCGAGACCAACCCGCTGGGATGCTACGTTTAAGCCGTTCAGCATACCGCTAAGATCCTTGAGTGAACTGGCCATAATGACTATGTCATCCGCAAATCGGAGGTGTGAGATGAATTCTCCATTGATGTTGTTCTAGTATATATACTTATGTAATAATAGGTAATTTTCCCAGTCTGAACTGACTGAAGGTGCATTTAAAAGTCTTCGTAACCAAAGGGCATGTATGAAGAGGTTAATGAATGTCGACGAAGCGAAAGAGGTATGTCGTGATCGTGTCAAATGGCGCTCAATTGTCTCTGCCTACCCCGCAAGGGATCTGGCGTGAAGATATGTATGTATGTATGTTTCCCAGTCTGCCGGGGCCGTTTGTGCCGATAAACTCAGTAAAGTATATCCACACATTTCGAGATCGGGCTCGAATTGCCGTCATGCCCATTCAATCCGGCATAGTGTTAGGGACTGATGTCAGTCATGAGTGTATGATTCCAGTTGTTAATAGGTCCATGAATAATCTCGCGCGCCACTTTTTTTTTTTTTTAACGGTGAATCGATATCAATGATACGACCCCAGCCTGAAGGGCCACCGCGCCCAACTTACCCCAAGGACTAAAACACTATATACCGTCTCTCTCTCACTGTTGGCTCTGCGTGCCTTAACAGCTAACTCTGAGTCGTGGCTACGGAGTGAAGGCACTTGTTCGCCGCGTAAACCATCAGTTGGGAGCAAGGTCACATGTCGTGCTAGTAAATAATATATATATTATGTATATAATATATATCAAACCAATCAATCAATCAAAATAATTTATTTCCGTATGGTTAGCACGTAACACTTGGATATTGTCAATACATACAAGCCAATAAATAAAAAATAATAATAAAAACAAATAAAAAATATTACCATTGACCATGGCTGGACCGAACCTAACATCAATACAATAATTATAACTAAAACATTGTTGCCATAAACGAGGAATTTGTTTTTACTTACACCTAGATACTTAAAATATTAAATTCGTGGCTGTAAAAAGGCCATGTCAGCTTACAATCTAAAAATAATGATATTTATGTCCATAAATATTAATTCGTGGCTGTAAAAAGGCCATGTCAGCTTACAATCTAATAATAATAATAATTATGTTCAAAAATGTAAATATAAATTCGTGGCTGTAAAAAGGCCATGTCAGCTTACAATCTAAAAATATTTATGTCCATAAATATTAATTCGTGGCTGTAAAAGCCGTGTCAGCTTACAACTACGAGTACACAAGTATAATATTAATGTCAAATAAATTGATAAATAACATGTCCGCTTACAATCTTAAAAAATATTTCTATGTCCAAATTAAACATATTATATTCGTGTCATAAGCAAGGTAATTATAATAATAAGGTAACTTAATAGCTACTGAATATAAATTCGTACATATAAATATGTACAAGTATATACAAAATACACCAAAAGAAATTGTTTTAAAAACAGAAAAGTAGAAATTTAATTTGTTTTAAATAAGTTTGGGACGTTAAACTTATTAATGTATAAGTAGGTACTTACTAAAGTTTCCCACACTGTGTATTGTGTGTAAACCCCTATTTAAAATTTAATCGCTCGCATTATTGGCCACCGACTATAATACTGACCGCTAATCACCAATAACTGACCATTTTAATATTGCAAGTCATTATAAATATAAATGAAATTGGATATTATTTATTGACTATGTTTATTATACTATTTCCATTTCTTTATTTTCTCGATGACAGTTCCTGTAGAATGTAACTGCGCATATTACACAAAAATAAACTTTTAAATGCGAGGTATAAAAAATACGACATCTGCCTAATTTTGTTCCTTTATCCCATATAATATTCATCCAAGACAAATTGAGTCCATATATGCAGTATTTTTTTTTAAATACGATAAATAACGAACATTTTAATAAAGTTACATTCTATGGCAATATGAATAGTGATGTTATGATTGAAATATCTATATTGTATCGATATTGTATATAAATTTGTGACGTCACAGTTGTAACTGAAGGTTTAGACTGCATATTTTAAACTTAAAAATATTATTAATCTCAACATTTTTATACAATATTGATCCTTTTTTATCATCTTTAATGTATAGCGATATTTTAATGAATTGATTCTTTACCACTGTCACCATGCCTATTGTAATAAGTATAGCTGTTGTAAAATAAGTAGGTATAGGTAGGTACTCGACAATGAAACGAAATAATTATAACGACAGATATTTTTTTATTTATTTTAATCATAATCTGATGAATCGTCATTGTCACTCGATGAGTTCTCCCCAACATTTATTATAAGTTCCTGTTCTTCTAAATTATCGAATGCCACATGAATTTCCCAATCCGACATTATAGTGTTTTGGGTATAAATCTAACATCTTGTTTGCCGTAAATGTGGGTATTGTTTCTAGCGGTGCGTCCTTTGATTTGTACCCATATTAGTTCTATAGCATTGTACTAGCAATGATACGGCGGAAGTCGAAGAACCCAATGACCACATTCGGTAGATATTTCGTCGATCACATATCTTTTAGGGAGGCTTTTTTTAGATTTTAAAATATTCACTAATTGTACTTTTAATACAGTATATATATATATAATCGATATCATTACTTATTTGGCCACAACACTACAACTATCAAATTAGATCTGTCATCGAGAAAATAAAGAAATGGAAATAGTATAATGGAAGATGTATCATATCGTCAATAATTCAATGTTCGGAGACGAGGCTCCAACCAGGCGCCCTCCCGGAACCGGGTACGGAGCAAAGACATGGACTGGACACAGATATTGAATCTGATACATAAATTCAAGGTTGCCCAGCGAACTATGGAGTGACCTATGCTTAGTATTTCTCTGACGGATAGAATTCAAAACGTTGATATAAAAAAATAACAAGCTTGCAGTAAGTTGGAAGAATGATTTGCTTATACATGTGTTCTTGTAACGTTTCCAATCGTTACAAAATAAAAATCAGTAAAAAAAAGCGCGCTTTGAGTAGTACCTGAACACGCCGTAGCCCTGGTTGGAATTTAAAACCTAAACATAACCAACATTGCCATTAAATCATACTCAGAACAACTTTAAATGGTTAAAAGCAAACACAATACAAATCTAACAATAATTACATCAACTGCGCGCCACTTGAGATAAACAAAGGATATTTTCCCGGGTAAAAATCAGGGCAAAAGCTACTTGTACATCTGCCAAGCTTTGAGATTGAGAAAGACGTTATTGTTTTGTACATGAATGGGGATGTATTGATTTTATCATAAGTTTTACGTGTTATTTAGTGTAGTAGGTTTATGCTATTCTCTATTAGAACTGATAATTTAGGATATAAAAGTACATTTTACTCATAAACGTTACAACTTACAAAATTATGGGCAAATTGCATTTAGAGTTAATTAATAAGATACGAGTTTTTGTGGGAATTGCTCTTAACCTAAAAATAACAACCTAATTCGATAATAAGAAAACATCTACTAATTTATCTTCATAGCGCAAAGCGGTCACCGTACCCCGCGTTGCTCTACATAAAGACTTATCTACAATATTATTATTATTTATTGAAGTAATATACAAAAGTATAAAATAATTACAATATAAATTAAAACTACTTAAAAGTAAAAATTAAAATAAATATAAACTAAACCTAATAAAAAATTAACTATAAGTAAAAAATGTCCTCTAGAGACGACCCTTCAGTGATAGTCCCAGAAAGACTGGCAACATTTCCCCTCTGTATAGCTAAGCTAATACGCTGGCAGAAATAATTGCCAGCTTTCCTGTCTCCAGACTTTTCCGTTAGCCGTTTGGACAACTCCTTGGCCAGACGCTTGGCTGAGTGTCCCCATGGGCCCATTGTCTCGACCCCAAACGGCGCAAATTCGTAACCTGTACTGAGGTTGGCGTATTTGCGCAGCTTGAGGTTCTCAGCAGAAACCGCCGCACTTCCCGCGCTTGACGAGGTCGCCTGGATGTGTGATGGGGCTAATGTGTAATGGACACATCTGCCAAGTGTCCATGTCCACGCAAAATGGCGCGAAGACCTTACTTTTTTTTTTGTTCTCTTCTCCCGATGGATGATGAATGAGGTTAGGGAAGGCAAAGGGTCTAGCCCATACAGCCAAGTCTGACATTTTATATTTTTATTTTTTTTATGAGTTAATGAGGTCATCATCAAATTCCAGATGCTGCAGAATTTGATGCTTTTCTTGGAGTCACTCGCATCATTATAGCTCAAACACGTCGGGTAAAATATGAGAGTTCACAGCGCGGGAAAACCGCAAAAAATAAACTGCAACTTGTGCCCCATATTCTAAGTCCAATTTATCGTTTTCCATAACTAATCACATTGTAGCCACTATTAAACAAAACAACAAATCTTTTGACCAACAATATCCACAGTAAAATAATTTACAAAACAAAAACTTGCACTTGACATGTCCGCGCGAATAACTCGTATTAGATACTATTGTCATTATTCTAAGGGCCATAGCCAAAATATTTTAAAAAGAAAATTGTCAAGTTAATATTTTGACGTTTGGATTGATAATTATTTTGATTACTTTAATGCGATTTTCTCTTTATATTTAACTTAAATCGTATGATATATGAATATACATAGAATAATAGTTATATAAAGATATTATAAAATGTGGCAGTTGCTTCAGAATACATCATGTCAAGGTTTTCGGCAAAGGTTATTCAACACTCTTTTACATACTATAATTTCTTATAAATATCTAATTAACCTAACTTTTGGCTTATATTTCAGGTTGTTACATACAAAATCAAACATAATCTTTAGTAATATAGTCAAGAATCAGCCAAAGAACGTTGTTAAACGGCACATAAGTGATGCGAAGATTTCGGCCGAAAAATCGAGTAAAAACTTATATTTATTTGTTTGTAGTCCTTGGAAAGTATGTACTGGTATTAGCTTAGGTTTAGGTGTACGTTTTTTATTAAATAATGGGCCGGCGTATTGTAAAGCAGTTCCTCATAGCAGAATTATACAAAGAAGGGGTTTTATCGGAGACGATAGTGCAAAATTTGATTGGAAAAGGCTATTCCAGTATTTATGGCCTCACAGGTGGATATTGGCTGCTGCTGTTGCTGTAAGTATTAGTTATTTTTGGTATAGGTATTCAATATTGGTTTCAGAATGCACTTATAGGGAAGAAGCTTGTTTTGCATTGACAGTTTATATTTTGAGTTTATGAGCCAATATAGTTTGCGTAGTTGCAGTCCAAGGGTTTTACGTTTCATGTTTATATGCTTCCTACAAGTAAGTTGTCTGTCCAAGTGTATTTTGCATCATCTGATTAGGAGATTTGGATACCATTACGTTTAACAGGTGGGCATGTCTCATGCCTAATAGTGAATGTAACTTGAACTGATTTGGTTTCATTTGCCTTAATGTGCCATTGGGCTTGAGAGAAGAGGGAAGACAAATTTCTTAGCATTCCATGAGTTCACCGTGCAGGTGCCGGGTCCATCGTGTGTGGGTAAGAGTTGAGAAGAATGGTGTGTCGGGCTTGCAGCTGACAATAGGCTGGTTTATAAAAAAGAAGGCCTACCTTTTTATTTTATTGCGTGATAATACTGTCATCCATTCTACTCCTCTCCCTACTCAACCAAATACTGTATGATTCCCTTAATGCCGTCTTGAAAGCTCTTTCCATAAATGTATAGATGGCAGACCTGCTTAGGCCCAATTCTTTTAGTAAGTGGTGCAAAGATTTTGCTGGAACTCCTCTCGCACCAACTTCCACTGCATAAAGCAAAAAAATAAAATAAAATAAATAAATAAATAAAGCTGAGTCTTGAACCCAATCCTGATCATTTCTTCTGTGAGATCATAATATTTATTTTTTTATATTGTAAATAAATGACAAAGGTATGTAAGAAAAGTGTATTTCTCATTGATGCATGCCAGGGTTTGAACCAACCTATTAAGATTTTTTTTTTAAGGAAAGCATTCTGACAACCAAGCCACCACCGCTCTATATATGGATGAAATATGAAATAGTGTTTGCATCTGCCTGTTCATGGGTAATTCAACTAAGCATAAGTAAATATATATATTTTTTTAATTTCAGTCAGCACTAGCGGTTGCATTCATAAATGTATACATACCAGCAATGTTGGGAGCTATTGTGAATGTTTTGGCTGGGATACGGAATAACCCTACTGCAGACTTTCTTGAAGAGATCAAATTACCAGCTTTAAAGCTAATATCGTTGTATATTGGACAGGTTAGTATAAACCCTCGCCCAGGTGGTGGAAACTTAGAAAAAGCAATTGTAAAATTATAATTTATATGGAAAGTGGCCCCTACTAGCTGGAGGCCTAGCAGGGGGAACTAACTTCTTGTCTGTGATTTGAAATAAAGGTAAGGTCCACTTTTTCGGGTAGTAACTCTTTTCCCAATTTATTACCCATTTCTTGTAGTCTAACTGCCTTCGTGGTCTAGCGGTTAAGTCCGTGGATTTAGACTCGGAGGTACCGGGTTCGATTCCAGGTTGGGACACAAAAATATTTAATAATGTAAATAAATACATTTAATTTATTTGTGATATTTCTCGAGTTTGGTACGCTGGAGACATCGACGAGCTTGCCACTTGTCATGATTGGCCTATAGTAAAGTTTGGCTTAATGTGAATCCGCTTCTTTATAAGCGTGGTTTCTGACCACAGAATTTCTTCTAAATAAACTACAATATATGATTGTTACCTATACTAAAACTACTTACATACCAGCAAGAAAACGAGTACTTAAACCATGGATAACTGTAGGTATGGTTAGATGTATTCGCAAACGGAACAAATTAAACCTGCTAACAAGAAAAAACCCAGACGACTTAATACTAAAAACAAATTTTCTTAAATATCGAAACACTTGCAATAAAATAATTAAAACTCTAAAATATAACTATTTCCAAAACAAATTAGAAGAAAACTCAGGCAACTTCAAAGAAACTTGGAAAATAATAAAAGAAGTTTGCAATATTAAAACAGACAAAAATAAACCCACAGAGCTTTTACATATTAGTAACTCACCCACCGACTCACTAAATGAAGTAAACACATACTTTACCTCGATAGGACAAAATCTAGCTAATGACACATTGACAAAATTGAGAACCAACGACTATGAATTGGCAAGAAAGAAACCTATGATCACACCACCATTAAAGTCAATGGCAATATTTCTAACAGACCCTGAAGAGGTTAGTACAATTATATCGCAGTTAAAAACCAATAGTGCTCCAGGAATCGACCAAATATCACCTTTGTTCTTAAAACAACTTAAACACTTCCTCTCAAATCCAATAGCTCGTCTATGTAATCTAAGTTTTGAACAAGGCACCTTTCCAAAACCCTTTAAACAATCGGTTATAACTCCAATACACAAAGGAGGAGATAAAAATGCTCCTAACAATTACCGTCCAATATCTCTCCTATCCACTATTTCCAAAATTATGGAAAAAATTGTTAACAAAAGACTGACCACATACTTAGAAAATAATAATTTTATATCCGAAAAACAATACGGATTTAGACATGGCCGATCAACAGATGATGCCGTACTTAAATTAACCACATCCGTTACGAAACTAGTGGATAGGGGCGAGAAAGTGGTTGGGGTGTTTCTGGACCTGCAGAAGGCTTTTGACACAGTCAGTGTACCTATCCTGCTCGCAAGGCTGGAAGCTATGGGCATTAGGGGTAAGCCGCACAGTTGGTTTAGAGACTACCTCCACCAGCGCTCGCAATGTGTCAAAATAGGCGACTTCAAAAGTGACAAGGCCTCCTGCAGCTACGGTATTCCACAAGGGAGTAATCTTGGTCCTAGCTTATTTCTGGCCTACATCAACGAACTTTGCCACTTAAATATTGAAGGCGCTGAGCTTATCATGTTCGCGGACGACACGGTACTCCTGTTTCATGGAAAAACATGGGACTTGACACGTCTGCTGGTTGAAAAAGGGCTCTCAAAGGTATCAGCATGGTTAGAGGACAGTCTGTTATCGCTTAATGTCAATAAAACAAAGTATATATGTTTCGTCAAATCAAAAACTAGCCTCCCGAGTAACCAATTCCTTATCAGGTCTCACACTTACCCATGTAATAGGAGGGAATCAATGTGCTCTGCGACAGGCGACTGCATGCAACTTCAGCGAGTCGACAGCATTAAATATCTTGGCGTTTTCATTGATGAAGGTCTTAAGTGGCACATACAAATCTCAGAATTAACGACCTGTGTGAGGAAACTGATTTACATATTTAGGAATCTAAGGTATGCCGCTGGACATTCTCTAATAATTCAAACATATAAAGCCCTATGCCAAAGTATAATTGGGTACTGCATTTGTGCCTGGGGGGGCGCATTCAAAACACATTTACTTGAATTAGAGCGGGCACAAAGAGCAGTCCTCAAAGTTTCCATGTTCCTTCAATACCGATATCCAACAACCTTTCTTTACCAAGTAGCAGACGTACTAACAGTCAGGAAGCTTTTTATCTTTCAATGCGTCAAAAGGTATCACAAAACAGCTCAAATTATACCACTATATAAAACTAAAAGAATACAGGACTTTCATGTTCCCTTCACCCGCAGTACATATGCGCAGAAACAGTACGAGTACCTATCCCCTAAGCTGTACAACCGTTTCAACTCAATAAATAAAATTACTCACCTAAATCTAAACGAACTAAAAATATCACTTAAAAGTTACCTATCTAACCTCGATTATGACAGTACCGAAGAGATGATGACATGACCAAAGTGTAAACTAGTGAACTAAAGGAAAATACAAATATACGAGTTTAATCAACAATCTTACACTCCCTCTTGCTTCTCCACCCTTCCCCACCTTTTTAAACACACACACACACACACACACACACACACACACACAAACACGCACACACACACACACACAAACACGCACACACACACACACACATACAATTCTTTACTTGCTATTTGTGTAACCTCTTTTTCCATTCTTTTTTTTGTATGATCATTATTGGAAGACACTGTCTCCTGTTATACAGCACAGCTCATGCAGGAGACAGGGTTCACCATAACGAAACAACATTATTTTGTGTTAATAAACGATTTGTATTTGTATTTGTATTTGTACCCTGAAAGGGAAAGGTCGTGATGATACTTTACTTTTCCTTGTAGTTACTATACTCTTTGCCCTCGCCAACCTATCTGTCCAGCTTGTCGAATATATGCCAAATCTCTTACTGACATGTAACCATTTTAATGTTTTACAAACCACACCGCAAAGGCAAGACATACATACATATAATTTTATAATTTTTCAGGCCATGTTTACATTCCTATACATTCATATGTTATCTCAAGTGGGCGAGAAAGTGGCTTCCCAAATGAAGCAAGATTTATTTGTGTCCATACTAAAACAGGACATAGCTTTCTTTGATAGGGAACGGACGGGAGAACTAGTTAATAGGTAAGCAATGTTTATAGCTGGTGTTTTAGTTTTTATAAAAAAGGAGTCTTGGCCACGAATTTGGCAGAAAAAAAACAATTTCTGCTGTGAACCTCAAAAAGTATCATCACGATCGTTTCCCTTACGGGGTGGTCAGAAACCACGCTTATAAATAAGCGGATTCACATTTAGCGAACTTTACTATAGGCAAGCTCGTTGATGTCTCCAGCGTACTAAACTCGAGAAATATCACTATATATAAATTAAATATTAATTAAATGTATTTACATACATACATATCTTCACGTCAAATCCCTTGCGGGGTAGGCAGAGACAATTGAGTTACGATCACGACAATTTATAAGCGTGGTTTCTGACTACCCCTAAAGGGAAACGGTTATGATGATACTGATGATACTTTAAATGAAATGAGTTAAATTTGTGGCTTGTCTCGGTTCAACTAATATTATGACCGCCTCCGTGGTCTAGTGGTAACAAACGTTGCCGTGAACTCGGGAGGTCGTTGGCTCGATTCCCACCGGGGGCAAGTTGTACATTGTATAATTTGACTCGGTCTGGGTGTTTATATGTATATATTAAAAAAAAAAAAAGTATAATATGTAGTTTATCAACCATCTAGTTTCCGTAACACAAGCCTTGTAGCTTACCACGGTAACTAGATGGCGCTGTGTGACCTGTCTGGAAATATTTATTTATTTATATTTATAACTTAAAATTTTAAATTTCAGATTAACAGTAGATGTACAAGATTTCAAGAGTTCTTTTAAACAAACTATATCAGGTGGACTGAGGGCTTTCACACAGGTAACTATAAAATCTAATATGGAAAAGTGTAGTAATAAAATAAATCAAAGGGACAAAAATAAGAAGAGACATGCTACGATGGCTCGGGCATGTTGAAAGGACGAGCGAAGGAAAATTAACGAACCAGTAGTGTTGCCCAATCTTGGTCTTGTCTCCGGCATGTTGAAAGGGTGAGCGAAGAGAAATTAACGAACCAGTAGTGTTGCCGAATCTTGGTCTTGTCTCCGGCATGTTGAAAGGATGAGGGGAGAGAAATTAACTAACCAGTAGTGTTGCCCAATCTTGGTCTTGGTCTTGTCTACGGCATGTTGAAAGGATGAGCGAAGAGAAATTAACGAACCAGTAGTGTTGCCCAATCTTGGTCTTGGTCTTGTCTCTGGCATGTTGAAAGGATGAGCGAAGAGAAATTAACGAACCAGTAGTGTTGCCCAATCTTGGTCTTGGTCTTTGTTAAGGGTGGATCTTATGATTTATTAAAATTCCAGAAATTATTAATTTCATTTATTATTATGTAACACATTACTACGTCTCCGTGACAACTCAAACATTCCTTCAAAACTATCAAAACTATATACATAAAAGTATGTGAACACCAGCCAGTCGTCAACAGTCTTGTCTCTGACATGTTGAAAGGATGAGCGAAGAGAAATTAACGAACCAGTAGTGTTGCCCAATCTTGGTCTTGGTCTTGTCTCTGGCATGTTGAAAGGATGAGCGAAGAGAAATTAACGAACCAGTAGTGTTGCCCAATCTTGGTCTTGTCTCCGGCATGTTGAAAGGATGACCAAAGAGAAATTAACAAACCAGTAGTGTTGCCCAATCTTGGTCTTGTCTCCGGCATGTTGAAAGGATGACCAAAGAGAAATTAACGAACCAGTAGTGTTGCCCAATCTTGGTTTTGCCTCCGGCATGTTGAAAATTTTAATATTTTTTGGTTCCTAAGGAAAAAAATATCGTTTAGGTATTTGGAGCTTGTTGAAAAATTATTTTTAATTTAGTGTACCTAAATCCTACCTATATCTAATGCCTCCGAGGTCTAGCAGTTAATTCCGTGGATTTGGACTTATAGGTACAGGGTTTGATTCTGACTGGTTAAGTCTTGGTCTTGGCAACACTTAGGCAACACTACGAACCAGATATATAATTCGAAAGTTGTAGTTAAAAGAGGCCCTGGCAGACCAAAACTCACATATCACGATCAAATAAATAAAACAATAGCTGAAAAGGGCATGTATAAAGAGGGTGATGAATGTCGAAGAAGCGAAAGAGGTATGTCGTGATCGTGACAAGTGGCGCTCAGTTGTCTCTGCCTACCCCGCAAGGGATCTGGCGTGAAGATATGTATGTAGTTTATTTGTGCTATTTTCAGAGTTTGGTACGATAGAGACATCGACGAGCTTGCCACTTGTCATGAATAGCGTAAAGTTGGCTAAATGTGAATCCGCTTCTTTATTTCTGACCACCAGGCAATCGGTCGTGATAATATCCTTTTTTTGAACAGTTATCTATAGTACACAGTATGACAACCTCGGTTACCAATACGAAAAAAAAAAAAAAAAAAAAAACAAAAAAAAAACCCGTTTGGGGTCGAGACGATGGGCCCATGGGGACACTCAGCCTAGCATCTGGCCAAGGAGTTGTCCAAACGGCTAACGGAAAGAAAGTGCTTTTATTGGTTTTCTTCTCCCCATGGATGATGTATGAGGTGATAGGGAAGGCAAAGGGTCTAGCTCATACAGCCAAGTCTGACGTAATATATCTTTCTTTTCCATGAGTTAATGAGGCAGATTCCAGATGCTGCAGAATTTGATGCTTTTCTTGGAGTCACTCGCGGCATTATAGCTCAAACACGTCTGGTAAAATATGGGAGTTCACAGCGCGGAAATCCGCAAAACAGAAACTGCAACTTGTGCCCCATATTCAAAGTCTAATTTGTCGTTTTCCATAACTAATCATATTGTAGCACATTACTAAACAAAACAACACCACTTTTGACCAAATATATCAACACTTAATTAATTTATAAACCAAAAACGTGCACTTGACATCTCGACGCAAAATGGCGCGAAGGACTCCATTTTTTTTTAGGTTTAGATTATACTTAAGTAGTTTTAATTATTATTTATTGTAATAAACTTTACCGATAAGTTAAAAAAAAAAATGAAAAGCTATAATATGTCTTATTGGAAATACATTTTTAAAATATTGACAAATATTGGTTTTTCAAAATAAAAAATAAAATATATTGAATTTTATAACATTGTTTCAGATAGTAGGCTCGGCTGTAAGTCTATTGATTATATCCCCACAACTGACAGGATTGACACTTATTTGTGTACCCTCAGTGGTTATTGGAGGTACTTTTATAGGATCGCTGCTGAGGAAATTATCTAGAGAGGCGCAGGCGCAGGTATTATTTTACATTTCAATACACTTGCTTATAGTGCGTTAATTGGGTATATAGCATTTTAGCGTTGGTAATAATAGATTGATTTGTTATAACTCTCAAGATCTTTCATTCATTAAAATAATAAAGTAATTGTTTACATTGTGGGAATAAAAAAATAAAAAAACAACAACTGCCCAACTGATATTCCACCTATTACTCTTAATGCCCCTTGCCTACTTTCATCCATAAACTTCAATATTTCATATAGAATACGTGCACCTAACACATTTGCTTTGCATATTCGCAAGTGGAACACATTGTGCCTTAACCCAGTTGTAAGAATGTGTCGCGCTTATAATGATATCGTTTGTAGTGGAGACAGTGACGAAAGGAGGAAGGCCATTGACATATTCAACGCCAGATTTTTAGTGTATAAGAGATCTGTTACCGCATATTTTGCTGGTACTACAGTAAACAAAATATAATCTACCTTTCTAATTAATGTAATATGCTGATGTTTTGTTTGTTTCTTGATATTTGTTTTGTCTGTTCTGGATTTAATTTTTTATATATTTATGATTGTTATATTATTTTATTATTATTTCTTTAATTAAATGACATTATTATTTCTATTTTAAATTTTCATTGCTTTTTTTTAAATTATTATTATTGATTTACTACCTTATTCTTTGACATACCATTTTATTTTTATTATTATTATTTTCCTTTTGACATATTTCACTGAAATGAAATAATTTAATTGAAATGACAATGTCATGGCTAAATCACAATAAGCATGCTGTGTACACTGCATTTGGATTGCAATCTAGAACTTAAGAAATTGCTGGAAAATGTGAACTGATTGTGATTGTGATCTGTTTGTGTACCTATAGTAAATAAATAAATGGCGACCCCTTTGGCACGAGTTACATCCTTTAATACAGGTGTGGCGATAAATAGGTGGTCAGCTCAGCATATGCTACAGCCGAGGCTGCAGTGCTGATTTCAGCTGATGCCTGAATACTGATGATGTACAGTACCATTTACTAAATCGGAAGGAACACTAAATGCACTATTATAAATAAATAATAATAATAAAGGGTCACTGGTGATCTTTGTGACGATGCTGACTTGGAGAGGTAACGCAAGGGTGCTGGCTGTGAGAGCAAATAATAATAATATTAATAATATTTCCAGACAGGTCACACAGCGCCATCTAATTTCCTTAGTAAGCTACGAGGTTGTGTTACGGAAACTAGACGGTTGATAAACTACATATTATACTGTTTTTTTTTGTAAATATATACATATAAACACCCAGACCAAGACAAATTATACAATGTACAACTTGCACCCGGTGGGAATCCAACCCACGACCTCCCGAGTTCACGGCAACGTTTGTTACCACTAGACCACAGAGGCGGTCCAAATATGATAGCCCATAGGTTTAAAAGATATACAGCACAAGTCTTTACTTCACATCATTGTACACGTGAACCCTATACGGGTCCCTACACCCAGAAATCATTCAGCGCCCTGCAAGTCCTGTATAAGAATGCATTAGCATTGCATCGGGCATCTTTGCTGATGATCATGTGGATGGCTTCCATGCTATCCTACGGAAGAGGTATTCTCCAGTACCAATAGCATCCTGAATGTGCAACAGTGGGTTAAAGCCCCAGTTAAATATGTATTTTTGCAGGGATCCATGGATCCATGCTTGGAGGATTTCTGACAATTATAGTGACACACGAAGTGGCACATGCCAGAGATTTGCCAAGCAGTGTACATGGGTCTAAGCTTTATTAGTTTAATTTTGTATTGTTACTAACATAGTCTTAAGTCATTGGATTGTAACTAGCACTGAATGTTTTTTTTTTTTTTTTTTTTAGGTAGAAAAAGCGACATTAGTAGCTGAAGAGGCAATATCAAATGTGCGGACAGTGAGAGCATTTGCCGGTGAACACAACGAGTGTCAAATGTTTGCCAACGAGTGTGAGAAAGTGGCAGAAATTAATATGGAACTGGGTTTGGGTGTGGGCATGTTTCAAGCTGGAACTAATTTGTTTCTGAATGGGTAAGTTAAAAATATAGCGACGGTTGGAAGGCTATAATTGGCATCAAGTTTTTGTTTTGTAAATTAATTTACTGTGGATATTGTTAGTCAATAGTGGTGTTGTTTTGTTTAATAATGTGCTACAATGTGAATAATTATGGAAAACGATAAATTGGACTTTAAATATAGGGCACAAGTTGCAGTTTATTTTTTGCGGTTTTCCCGCGCTGTGGACTCCCATATTTTACCCGACGTGTTTAGGCTATAATGCCGCAAGAAAAGCATCAAATTCTTCAGCATCTGGAATTTGATAATGACCTCATCAACTCATAGAAAAGAAAGATATATTACGTCAGACTTGGCTGTATGGGCTAGACCCCTTTGCCTTCCCTATCACCTCATTCATCATCCATCGGGAGAAGAGAACAAACTTAGTTCTCCTTGAAAGTAAAAATTTGCATTTGACATCATTGCATCCCCCCCTCAGACAGTCCCATAGACCTTCCATTTTCCCTCCAAGAGTTGAAATTCGTTTTGGACAAGGTTAAAGACTCCTCTCCTGGACTAGATGGAATCCCCTATTCCTTCCTGTCCAACTCCAAGGACAGTGCTCTCACATACTTTCTTAAATTGATCAATGCAACTGTTGACACAGGTCACATTCCTCCATCTTGGAAATCCCATCTAGTAATCCCAATCCTCAAACCCAGTAAAAACCCTGATGACCCAGATTCCTACCGCCCTATAGCCCTGTCCTCTGTACTGTCTAAAATTACCGAACACCTTGTTAAAAATAGACTTGAGTGGTTCGTTGAACATAAAATCAAATTGGCTGCCACACAATATGGTTTCAGAAGAGGTAGAAGCAGCATGGACAATCTCAGCATATTTACTTCGCAGATACGCCTTGCTTTTTCACACAACAAATACGTCATAGGGGCATTCTTAGATATCTCTGCTGCCTATGACAACGTCCAGCTCCCTGTGCTCAGGAAAAAGCTTCAACAGCTGAGTGTCCCGGAGAAATGGACTAACTTTATATTTAACCTCTTTTCCCAAAGACTGGTAATATTTCGATATCAATCTCAATCTTTCCCCCCCCGGTTAAGCTATAAAGGCCTGCCTCAAGGATCGGTTCTGAGTCCTCTTCTATATAATATATATACTCATGACTTAGAAGCATCAATTAATACAAAGTGTAAAATGCTACAATATGCTGACGATTTATTGGTTTACTCCTTGGACTCTGACATCAAAAAGGCCTCCAGTTCAATGAACCTTTCCCTAGATTCTCTTTCAAAATGGCTGAATTGTAACGGTCTGGACTTATCAGCTCCTAAGAGTACGGTGGTTGTGTTTACTAGAAGACGGAAAATACCCCCTATTCAAATCACGGTTCAAAATTGCAGAATCCCAGTAAAGACCCACACAAAGTTTTTGGGGTTGACTATGGATAACCATTTAACATGGAAAGCTCACTGTGAATCCATTGCTGCAAAATGTGAAAGAAACCTTAACATCCTGCGGTGCCTGGCCGGTGTCTGGTGGGGCGCCCACCCATACACACTCAGAATCTTGTACAACGCCATCATAAGAAGCGTCCTGGACTATGGATCATTCCTGATGGAGCCAGCTAATAAATCGGGACTCAAAAAACTAGACCTTATACAATCTAAAGCACTCCGAATCATCACTGGCGCCATGAGATCCAGCCCAGTTAATGCCTTACAAGTGGAGTGTTGCGAACCTCCCCTACCATGCAGAAGACAATACCTTGCAGACAGATTCCTCTTCCGTTCTTCTCTATTCTCCCAACACCCTCTTTTTCCCATATTGAAACAGCTGGCAGACTTGACCTCCTCCTCCCAATACTGGCTCCACAAAATTCCACCCCGACTGGTTAACAGCTTAAATAAGTTAGGAGTATTGGACGCTAAAATCCATCAATCTTTAAATCTGCCTATGTTTTCACACCCATATGAGACAGTTACCTACTCTCCTGAGGTAATCCTGGATCTTGGCCTTGATAGGGATGATCCACAAGCCAACCTAAAACTCCTCAATATTATGAACACCAGATGGATGGGCTGGAATTATATTTATACAGATGCGTCAAAATTCTCGCAGGAAGGTTGTGTTGGGGTTGGTGTGTACCATGACAACTATAATATTGTAAGGAAATTGAAGTATCCTCCGGAAACAACAGTTTTTACAGGAGAATTCATTGTCATCCAGGAGGCAATCAAATATGCCTTATTATTCAAATTGCCTAAAACCATTATATTTTCAGACTCCCTCAGCTCCTTACAATCCCTAAGATCCAACCCCTTTTCTAAAAACTCTATCAACCCTATCCTCTTCCACACAAAAGAACAAATACGTAAATGCTCTCTACATGGGATGTCACTAGTACTCGTCTGGATCCCCAGTCATTGTGGAATCCTCGGCAATGAAAGAGCGGACCACATTGCTAAAGAAGCAGTCGAATGTGGGGACATTTTCCCTTATGAATTGTATCCCCATGACCTAATACTGCAACCAAAAAAATACTTATATGAATCTTGGTCAGACCAATGGCCAAGGAGCAGCAAACTAAAAGGGACATACTTCTCTCAGATACAACCATCAATTCCCATTAAACCTTGGTTCTCCAACATTAAACTAAGTAAAAAAGATACATCAACTCTGTGCCGCCTAAGATTGGGTCATTGCTGCTCTACCTCTTTTCTCGCTAAATTAAGGATTAAGGACTCATCAATCTGCGAATGTGGGCTCGATGAGGGAGACGTAAACCATATAATTTTCTCCTGCCCTTTGTATGATAGAACTATACTATTAAAGTCCCTCTACAAAGTTACACCCTTTCCTACCTCCATAGCCTCACTCCTTTCCTCTCCTAATCCTAATGTTTACACCATTATTACCAAATTCCTCAATACAAACAGTATTAACCTCTAAATAAACAACCGGGGGCACAGCATTGCATATGGGACAGATGTGGACCGTCATGGTTCCGGTCAACGGGACCATGTCCCCTTTCTCTACTCCATGCAGATTGAGAAAGTAATTTCTTCAATATGCATGGGGGATGGGAGAATGGACATGACCCAGTGAGATGGGCGCTGCGGCGGCGGCTCTGACCCCGTATGCAGTGCTGTGGCCCCGCGTGCTGAAATGTATATAATTAATTAAGTTATAGCGTGACTGTTGTGTGTGTAATGTCCACACTATTAATAACTCACTGTGTTGTGTAATATGTCTCTTGTGATGTGTTGTGACGTATCATTCCCACTAAACTACTAACCAATCCCCCCTTTTCTTTTGTTTTAGTGTTTGTGATTCACCGCGACCAGTAGATAAAATAAATATAATATATATCTATATAGAAATCAATTCACATCAATAATTCATACAAACGTGATGTTGGCACAAATGCCTTAGTGGCGATTGCCATTACTAGTCTACTAGACTAGTTTTAAAAAAAGAAGAAGAAGAAGAAGAAGACATCATTGCAAATGGCACATACTTTTAATGAGAATAATACTTTTAATGGTAGCCGACTGATGGTGGTAAATTGTGTCTCCTCTATGTCCCAGTCTATTTATTTATTTTCAGAAAAATCACAGCTTATAACTAGGACATAAAAATTACAATATTATAAATTAATTACATATAAGCTTGCCACTTGTCATGATTGGCCTATAGTAAAGTTGGATAAATGTGAATCCGCTTATTTATAAGCGTCGTTTCTGACCACACCGAAAGGGAAACGGTCGTGATGATACTTTACTTTACTTTTTTTTTGCAGTATGGTATTAGGTACGTTATTTATGGGTGGTCATTTGATGTCGACCGGCCAAGTGTCAGGTGGTGACGTCATGGCTTTTCTAGTTAACGCCCAAACAGTACAGCGTTCTGTGGCGCAACTGTCCTTACTGTTTGGAGCCGTCGTTAAAGGCTTGAGTGCAGGTGGAAGGGTATTTGAAGTGAGTATTTTTAGAACTATTTTTACTTAAACTTATTTTCAAAAATATTATAAAACAATAAACAGACTTTACGTCGGATATGCGGCGTAACTTTGATGGACCGTATACGTCATAACGAAATACGCAAAAGGGTAGGTATAAAAGAAAGCATAGGTACAAAAATAAAGAAAGGCATGCTCCGATGGTTCGGGCATGTCGAAAGTATGAGCGAAGAGAGATTGACGAACCAGATATATAATGCGAAAGTTGTGGGTAAAAGAGGCCCTGGCAGACCAAGACTTGCCTATCATGATCAAATAAATAAAACATTAGCTGAAGGTGAATTAAAAAGCCATCGAAACAAGAGGGCATGTATGAAGAGGTTGATGAATGTCGAAGAAGCGAAAGAGGTATGTCGTGATCGTGACAAGTGGAGCTCAATTGTCTCTGCCTACCCCGCAAGGGATTTGGCGTGAAGATATGTATGTATGTATGTAATAAACAGAACAATAAAGCAATCATTCACAGTCATGTAGTTACAGCAAAATGATAATAATAGAAAGTCAAGGTAGCTTATAGCTTGTACAAAATAGGTCAAAATCGAAATCACGCAAAAGCTCATCAAATCGACTGCAGGTCCTCCAGATGAATGAATTCCGACGATAGCTCGTATCGGCGTGTGGTAGTAAGCCGAATGTCGTGTTGAGACGCAACGTTCTTCCTGGTACTTGTATATCTAACTTTTGTAACAACTGCGGACTATCAATGGTACTATTGGCTATCTTAAAAAGAAACACTAGGTCGGCAATCTCACTTAAAAGATCATCACAAGATTTCATTTTTCTCTTCTTTTTTTTTAATGTCAATAATTTGAAAAGTACTTAACTTAGATTTTTTTTATTATTTTTTTGATAACTGTCACCACCTGGCCTATCAACCGTTTTCGGCTTGACGTTGATTTTTGGGACACCCTGTATAAATAAATATGTATTGACATAAGCATAATGTATGGACAGATTGCATCATCATGACATGTACATACAACTGTAATTAGAATAAGCAATCTATACAATAAAGAATTTTGAATTTAAAATTTCTAGGAAACCTTAATGTCAGAAGTGACAAAATTAACAGTTTGTATGACTGCCTCCGTGGTCTAGCGGTTAAGTCCGTGGATTTAGACTCGGAGGTACCGGGTTCGATTCCTGGTCGGAACACAAACATATTTATTAATGTAAATAAATACATTTAATTATTATTTAATTTATTTGTGATATTTCCCGAGTTTGGTACGCTGGAGACATCAACGAGCTTGCCACTTGTCATGATTGCCCTATAGTAAAGTTGGATAAATGTGAATCCGCTTATTTATAAGCGTGGTTTCTGACCACCCCGAAAGGGAAACGGTCGTGTTGATGATACTGTATTGAGAAGCACAATTTTTTTATGAAATATTGTTTCTTGGCTTCGAGTTGTTTGTTTTTATCAATAGAATTACATTTAGACAAATATTAGATACGTATTCCGCCTGAATTAGTTACGTCACTTGTTCCTATCGAACATACCATAGTATTTGAAGACTTTCTTCCAGTAATCTCGTATGGAGCTGAGACGTGGACACTGAGAGTGGGTCTGATCCTTAAGTACAAGGTCCTTCTGTGAGCTATGCTTGGGATTTCTCTGTAGGATAAAGTCTGAAACGTGGAAATCTATCAGAAAACCAAAGTTATCTACATAGCTATTAAAAATAAGCAAGCTGAAGTAACAATAAGCTGGACACGTTCGTCGCAGAACCGATAAACAATAGAGTAGACGGGTTCTGGAGTGGTGACCTGAAAAATGTCGCTGGTGGGGGTTGGATGAGGATGGGAAATACATCCAGCAGTGGAGAGACGGGCTGATGACAATGATATGTCCAGCTGCGTGTACTATATAAATAAATAAACAATTCTATAACATACTTTTTTTTTTTCAGTATATAAATAAAGTACCAGAAATGGATACTTCAGGTAAAAAAGTAATAAAATACCATGAATTAAGAGGTGATATAGAATTTAAAGATGTCACATTCGCCTATCCTACCAGACCTGAATCTGTAAGTATTTTTAATTAGAAACTAGACTCATTATTAGTTTTTGCGTCATTCGCGGTATATTGACCAATTTTAGATGGTTAGGTAATATTGTTATTCGTCGTTGCCTAAACAGACATTCCTAATTTGTTATCCTTATACCATGTCCTGTCTCTTTCTCGCCGTTTCCTTTCTACATTACCCATCCCGCTCACGCTAGTCCAAATGCCGGTGCTTGCTCACTGAAAAGAACACCCGCAGTCGTCGAGTTGAAATATAGTCGCTGTCCTAAAGTCGTCGTAGAAGACGCTTAAGAAATCGCCGTGATCTCTATCACCCGCAATATCCGCAAAATTTGTGATATGTTTTATTTATTTTATTACTAGCACATGTGCCTTGCTTCCATCCTTAAAACGGTATTAAGCGCTGCTTTGAGAGCATAAGAGTTATCATTGCAAATGGCACATACTTTCAACGAGAACAACAAATACGTGGTAGACGGACTGATAGTGGTAATTTTCCCAGTCTGCCGGGGCGGGGAAGTATCCACCGTTCGTGCCGATAAACCCAGTAAAGTGTATCCACACGTTTCGGGATCAGGCTCGAATTGCTGTCATTCTCAGACAAGCCGCCATAGTGTTAAGGACTGATGTCAGTCATGAGTATCTGGTTCCAGTTGCTAACATTTAAGCACCTCGCCAGCCACTTACCATCTGGTGGATGCAAGGTTACATGACGTGCCATTATAAGCTGTATCAGCTTATAAGCCAGACATCTTGAGTGTTTTCTCGAAACTTGAAAAAAAGTTATTCTTATTGAACTTCCGTTCCATGGGAATCAAATAATTCTAAAGACCACAACATGAAGTCGAATAAATATTATGATCTCACAGAAGAAATGATCAGGAACGGGTTCAAGACTCAGCTTTACGCAGTGGAAGTTGGTGCGAGAGGAGTTCCAGCAAAATCTGCCGTTAATGCATTTATGGAAAGAGCTTCCAAGATGGCATTAACGGAATCATACAGAATTTTGTCGGTTGCAAGCCCGAGACACCATTCTTCTCATCTCTTACCCACACCCGATGTAGCCGGCACTCGCACGGTAAATCCATGGTATGCTTAGAATTTTGTCTTCTCTCTCTAGGTTGTGCTAAAAAACTTCAATTTGAAAATCCCAGCTGGTAAAACTGTGGCCATAGTCGGTACTTCGGGTAATGGAAAATCGACTGTTGTTGCTTTATTAGAAAGGTGAGTATTTATTATAATCCATAAAGATCCGTTTAAATGTGAGAGAAACCAAGGTACTAGTGTTTGAAAGAAAGTGACGATAAATATTGATGATGAAACTCTAGAACAAGTAAATGAAATTATATATCTGGACAGTGTTTTCACTGCGGATAGGAATGTTGAAAGAAGAATGAACGCGGGAAATAGTGTCAACGGTGCCCTGGGGTCACTGATCGGCAGCGACAAAGCTCGACTTGCCATACACAATTCAGTGACAAAGCTCGACTCGCCATACACAATGCCATGCTAGTACCAACACTTATGTATGGAAGGGATGGCAACTGGTGTGGGGCATAGGAATTAGAAGTAATCGGGAAGGGTAAATGAATAGTAACCTCATAGGATATATCATCACGACCGTTTCCCTTTCGGGGTGGTCAGAAACCACGCTTATAAATAAGCGGATTCATATTTCGCCGGCTCGTCTATGTCTCCAGCGTACCAAACTCGAGAAATAACATTAATAAATATTTTTGTGTCCCGACCAGGAATTGAACTCAGTACCTCCGAGTCTAAATCCACGGACTTAACCGCTAGACCACGGAGGCAGTCAATAGGATATTTTTATATATTTTTTTTTAATTTCCGTTTTTTTTCTAGATTTTACGACGTAAATTCTGGCCAAATTACAATAGATGGATATGATATAAGGGAATTGGACGTGGATTGGTTAAGGGGTCGTGCTGTGGGGCTCATCAGTCAGGAACCTGTTTTATTCGCTTCCAGTGTTAAGGAAAATATACGATATGGCAAACCTGAAGCTAGCGATGGCAATGTAAGTAAATTTTTACTATCCCACTTCTGATGTTGGTCATATTAACTTTAAAATCAAATGATATTGGTATGCTTGTAACAAAATGTCACCGATAACGAATCTAACGAATCTAATGCCTATGGCTTCAGCTATGTGGTGCCACAACTTGATTTGCTGTCGTTTTAGAAACGAGTTTTTGTTTTCTTCTCCCGATGGATGATGAAAAAGGTGATAGGGAAGGCAAAGGGTCTAGGCCATACAGCCAAGTCTGACGTAATAAATCTTTTTTTTTTCATGAGTTAATAAGGTCATCATCAAATCAACATATGCTGCAGAATTTGATGCTTTTCTTGGAGTCACTCGCGGCACCATAGCTCAAACACGTCGGGTAAACTATGGGAGTTGACAGCGCGGGAAAACCGCAAAAAATAAACTGCAACTTGTGCCCCATATTTAAAGTCCAATTTATCGTTTTCCATAATTATTGTAGCACATTACTAAACAAAACAACACCACTTTTGACTAATAATATCCGCAGTAAATTAATTTACAAAACAAAAACTTGACATGTCCACACAAAATGGCGCGAAGGACTCCTTTTTTTTAATGATTTCTACGGAAATGGCGGTGTGTGGGCGTCTCGACCAGGGGCAGCAGTCCCGACAATTCATAACAATCGCTAATTTGTTCACCATTGTCAAAAATCAGAATTGATCAATAGTCTGCTAAATAATTAGATGCACGTCTATTCGTGAAATCCTATAAAGGTCGGTTCAAACCGACCAATGAGAAATACACCTTACATTACTTACATTTGTCATATACTTTCAACAGCACCGATCCCGTGCCTCGGATGGCACGTTAACCCGTCGGTCCCGGTTCCACTAATACCAATAGAATTGTTAATAAATTGTCATTGAAATTTTTGTTAAAAGAAAACGTCTATTCGAAATACGTATGTCGTATTTAGCTACGAAATTTGACATACCGCTAAGTTATCGATTATTATCGATAAAGTTGTGTGACAGCAGCCAGCTGACATTTTAGCATTTGCTTCTAGTGTTTTTTTTTTTGCCGAATAGTACACTCTTTTTTACAGTAAATTATTACACTATATTTGTCAAGACATTAAATCAAATTACTGTTAGTAGTTACTATTTACTAAGCAAACGCAACTTTAATTTTCCTTTAAATTACTATTAAATGGCGTGGAACAAATAAAATTTAACTAATATTTTGTAAATGTGTGTGATTTGTAAGAGCAATAAATGAATCATTACAGCGGCCAGAACAGAGTCCCAGACCTCCAATGTTGGAGATGACCCTTCCAAAAAACTCTCGAGAATTTAGCCTACAGTCACCACGCTTGGCGATAAATTAATAATATACATAAATTTCTAGATTTTTGAAGCATCCAAAACGGCAAATGCCCACGAATTCGTGTCGGCTTTTCCCAAAGGATATGAGACTCTGGTCGGAGAAAGGGGACTCGCCTTGAGTGGGGGACAGAAACAAAGGATAGCCATAGCGAGGGCTGTTATCAAAAACCCACCAATATTGATACTGGATGAAGCTACAAGGTATATATCGTTAGTTATGAGGTAACTAATGTATAATATGTATATATTTACAAAAAAAAAAAAGTATAATATGTAGTTTATCAACCATCTAGTTTCCGTAACACAAGCTTCGCAGCTTACCACGGAAACTAGATGGCGCTGTGTGTCCTGTCTGGAAATATTTATTTATTTATTTATTTTATTTAACTAATGGCACGTCATGTAATCTTGCTCCCACCTTATGGTAAGTGGCGGGCGAGGTCCTTGAATGTTAGCAACGTGTGGATACACTTTACTGGGTTTATCGACACGAAAGGTGAATACTTCCCCGCAGACAAATATTTGCAAATTACCACCATTAGTCTGCCTAATAATAATAATAAAATAACTTTATTCGAATTCAAAAAGTTCAAGTTTACATTTTATAAGTAAGTAGGTATAAAACAAATATTTGAAAATTACCACCATCAGTCTGCCTAATAATAATAATAAAATAACTTTATTCGAATTCAAAAAGTTCAAGTTTACATTTTATAAGTAAGTAGGTATAAAATAAATATTTGAAAATTACCACCATTAGTCTGCCTAATAATAATAATAAAATAACTTTATTCGGATTCAAAAAGTTCAAGTTTACATTTTATAAGTAGGTATAAAACAAATATTTGCAAATTACCACCATCATTCTGCCAAATAATAATAATAATAAAATAACTTTATTCGAATTCAAAAAGTTCAAGTTTACATTTTATAAGTAGGTATAAAACAAATATTTGCAAATTACCACCATCATTCTGCCAAATAATAATAATAATAAAATAACTTTATTCGAATTCTAAAAGTTCAAGTTTACATTTTATAAGTAAGTAGTGTAAGATAATATTTAGAATTGTACAAAAGACAACTTGCGTCGTGTGTAAAATTAGAACTAAGATATGAGGTTGTTGGCCTTTTGGCCTGGTAGTGTAACCGAGTTTGGTAAGATGGCGCTGCGGAACACAAAAAGGGGTTCACACAGGTGGGCGTCAGAAAAAGAGGCGGGATTATTATGGTGGTGATCGCATGATCGTATCGTAACGGAAAGTTAATTTAAAAGTAGCTATAAAACAAATATTTAACGCAGACATAAACTAGCCTCTAGTATTAGTCATAGTGGTATATTATAGTATATTTCTTTAGTATTTGCCATATTTTTGATTTATTACCTAATGTATGTTTTAAAACTATGTTTAATATTTTATTTATTTATTTATTTTGAAAGAAAATCTTACAGCTAATACATCAAAATTAAGCAAATAAAGTAAAACAGGTAAAAGGCCAAAACAGATTTTCAGATGTAAACAAAGTACCTACATAAATTAACACAATTATAAAAATAAAAACAGCTCGAATATAAAAGTAAGATACTTATAAACTAAAAGATATACAAGTTAAATAGAGTTTAACAAAAATAAATAAAAAATCTGTCCATAGTATATATAAAGTATAAATCAAAACTAAAACAGTAGAAATAAATGAAAAGTGTGAAAAGTGGTATATGTGAGATTTGTGTGTGTGGGTGGGTGCGTATGATGTTCATGAAGAGTGAATGGGCAAACAATAAATTTAGTGAAATAAAAATAATAGAATTTTAGGTATTTTGGTTACTAAATTTACCAATAGAATATTTAAGCACGGCATTTTTGAAGGAGGCTTTATTGCCACGAAATAAATCCATTTATGCATATATATTATTATTATTAATATAAATAATCTTAGTTGAATTATATAAATGTTGTTAACTTTATTACAAAATCACTGCGGGTAATTTAAGTATTTAATTCACGTTTTCCCAATGATTTTGAAGTTGCAACCCCATGAGTTTTTGAAATAGTGGAAAACGCTATTTTGACATAAGGTCGGCTATGATCGGAGAAACTCGGGCTAAAAGTGGTAGTAAATAACAGAATTCACTATTTTGACATAAGGTCGGCTATGATCGGAGAAACTCGGGATAAAAGTGGTAGTAAATAACAGAATTCACTATTTTGACATAAGGTCGGCTATGATCGGAGAAACTCGGGCTAAAAGTGGTAGTAAATAACAGAATTCACTATTTTGACATAAGGTCGGCTATGATCGGAGAAACTCGGGCTAAAAGTGGTAGTAAATAACAGAATTCACTATTTTGACATAAGGTCGGCTATGATCGGAGAAACTCGGGCAAAAAGTGGTAGTAAATAACAGAATTCACTATTTTGACATAAGGTCGGCTATGATCGGAGAAACTCGGGCTAAAAGTGGTAGTAAATAACATAATTCACTATTTTGACAATCTAACGTTTGCGACTTGCTCTTTTAACAATTGCGCTATTTTTTTTATTTTTATCTTTATTCATGTAAACCTATTACAGGCATTTATGAAACGTCATTAATTTAATTATTTTGAATGATTCTACTCCTGCTAGTAGAAGACTAAGCAGCAAACTGGTCCAATAAGTAAGCTGTTAGCAGAAGACCAGCAGCTTAGCAAATTCCAGTGACCTGTTAATGTTCAATCTGACTGAGAAAGGAATCTGCAAGGAAAACTCAGCTATATCAGATTTACAAAATAAAACATACAGAACTGCTCCACAACGATCAATTAATATATTATTTGATTTCAGTGCGTTAGATTCTTCCAGCGAGAAAACAGTACAGAATGCTTTGGAAAGTGCTGCCAAAGGTCGTACAGTTCTCGTTATAGCACACAGACTATCTACTATTAAAAATGCTGATATTATAGTCGTGCTTAATAAAGGAAATATTGTTGAGGTTAGTTTTTTTTTTATCCATAACTTATAAGTATCCGTTAGGACAACTCTTTGGCTTTTTATAATAGCACAAAATGTGACCTTACACCTATCTGATGGTAAGTGGCGCGCGAGGTCCATGAATGTTGGCAACTGGAATCAGACACTAATGACTGACATCAGTCTCCAACACTATGCCGGCTTGACTGGGTAAATCACCACTATCAGTTCTTCTTCTATTATATGAACTTGCTATATTATATAATATATATAATAAATATTTTTTTTGTCTTCTTTTTTAGATGGGAACACACGAAGAGTTAAAAAAACTTAAAGGCTTTTATTGGAACCTTATAAAGCAGCAAGATCAAGAATCTGAGAACAAAACTATGTAACCAAAAAAAAAACGTCCCTCGCGTCATTTTGACGGACAAGTGCAAGTTTTTGTTTTGTAAATCACTTTACTGTGGATATTGTTAGTCAAGTGGTGTTGTTTTGTTTAATAATGTGCTACAATGTAAATAATTATGGGGCACAAGTTGCAGTTTATTTTTTTATATTTTCCCGCGCTGTGAACTCCCATATTATACCCGACGCGTTTGGGCTATAGTCGCGTTAGTGACTTCAAGAAAACCATTAAATTCTGCATTATCTGGAATTTGATGGTAACCTCATTAACTCATAAGAAAGAAAGATATATTACGTCAGACTTACCTCCTGACCTTTGCCTTCCCTATCACCTCATTTATCATCCATCGAGAAAAGAAGATAACACGAGTTCTTCGCGCCATATTGCGCGGACATGTCAAGTGCAAGTATTTATTTTGTAGATTAATTTACTGTGGATATTATTGGTCAAAAGTGGTGTTGTTTTGTTTAATAATGTGCTACAATGTGAATAATTATGGAAAACGATAAATTGGACTTTAAATATGGGGCACAAGTTGCAGTTAATTTTTTGCGGTTTTCCCGCACTGTCAACTCCCATATTTTACCCGACGTGTTTGAGCAGTGTATGGAGCCGCGAGTGACTCCAAGAAAACCATCAAATTCTGCAACATCTGGAATTTGATGGTAACCTCATTAACTCATAAGAAAGAAAGATATATCACGTCAGACTTGGCTGTATGAGCTAGATCCCTTTGCCTTCCCTATCACCTCATTAATCATCCATCGAGAAAAGAAAATAACACAAAAAAAAACACATCATTTATTCATTATTTAATTAAATTGTGAATATTAAACAATGGATGTTATGCGTTGATGAATGATGAAAATATGTGCTTAAATTATATTAAATTATTATTTATTGTCTGTTATAAATGTTCCATCAATAATTCAACCCCCCTAGCATGGGCTGTGATATACGTTTTAAATGTTCCATCAATAATTCAACACCCCAAGCCGGCATAGTGTTAGGGAGTGATGTCAGTCATGAGTGTCTGACTTCAGTTGCTAACATTCATGCACTTTGCGCGCCACTTACCATCAGGTGGGTCCAAGGTATATAGTTGTCGCGCTAGTATAAAAAAAAAAAAAAAGTTTTCTGTTTTTGTGGATTTGGAGAAAGCTTTGGGAAACATTGCTGGAGTATGGAGTAGATGAAAAACTACTACACAAGCTATACAGTTCCTGTATGTCGCCTTGCTTTGAATCCTAAATGGGCGTCAAACAGGGCTGTGTGCTTTCCGGCAGATTATTTACCCTATATTTCAACAAATACTTAAAAAGAGTGAGAGAGAGTACCTGTGGGATAAAGATGAGTGATCTAGTGGGGAACTGCCTGCTTTATGCTGTTCTTATGGCATTGTCTGAACAACAACTACAATCACTAGTCACTAGTGCCAGTGTATTGGGCACCATGCCACAGTACAACGATTTGGGGGAGCAATTTTATTTTATTTTTTAGGTACAATTTAGTTTTTATTCTAATAATATAGATTATTTAATTTAAGGTTTTATTAATAAATATTTAATTACAATTTAAATAGATAAACCCTTTTATTTTATATAGTTTAGGAGTACCTATTAACTGCCTCCGTGGTCAAGTTCGTGGATTTAGTCTCGCAGGTACCGGGTTCAATCTTGGTCACAACAAAAAAATAATAATTTTATACTAGGTCTACATGTGGCCTTGTCCCACCTGATGGTAAGTGGTGCGCAAGGTTCATGAATGTTAGCAACTGGCATCAGACACTTATGACTGACATCAGTCCTTAACACTATGCCGGCTTGAATAAATAAAATTAATATTTAATTTATTTGTGATATTTCCAGAGTTTGGTTCGCTAGAGAACGACGAGCTTGCCACTTGTCATTGTGTATTTATTTAAGTCATTAATATGATAGTATATGTATGTTTATGTGTGTAGGTATAATGTGTAGTATATATTACATTTAGTTAGGTAACTTATTGGGTTGGCTTTAGAATCGAGACGCACGAATTAATTATAAATGATTGTTGTATTTGATAGATAATGAAGCCCTGATGCATGAACTAGTAGATTTATTTGAGGGAGACGCCCCGTTAAAAAAATATAACACTTTTAAGTTTTTAGGTTAAGTTGTAAAAACATAATAAGAATTGATGCAAACCAACATAATATTATAACATACATGGAGGTATATACTAACACTAACACACTAACATTTATTTGGCATCATACTAACTGTCTTTTATACACTAAACATAAAATTTATAATTTGTTCTATTGTATTAAAAGTATTATTATTTAAGTATTTTTGCATTGGATTTAGGTCCTTTAATTTTTTTTTTTTATTATTTATGGTCATGGTTTTAAGTCCTTATGTCTTCAATAATTTTTTTTTAATTTTTTTTTGCTAAGTATACAAGTTCTCAAGCCGGATTCGTCACTGCTAAGGTTAGTTTAGACTCAAGTTATAGCCAGAAATCCTTGACACTGCTAGGTTAGGTTAGATTCAAATAAATTAGGTCATATCCAAAAATCCTTTAAGTCAATTACGACACTGCTAGGTTAGGTTAGGTTAGACTCGATTAAGTCATATCCAACACACATCACAGCCAACTGTCATTATCAAGTAAACCGAATTGGCTCGGTTAGGTTAGGCCTTCAGTGCCCAAAACCGAATTGGTTCGATTAGGTTGGGTTAGGTTACCTCGATTAACCGCGTGCACGAGCCGAGTGAGCGAAGCGAACGTGCCGCGGTAGCGGTCGGCGAAGTGCCAGAACCGAATTGGTTTCGTTTCAGAAGTTTTATTCTCGGAAACAATTGCAGGGGCATTCATAATTATAACTACACAGAAAGCCTTTAGTACAGTTATAATAAATATATATGGCTGTATAAGAAATCCTTTAAGTCAGATACGACACTGTTAGGTTAGGTTAGACTCGATTAAGTCATATCCAGAAATCATTTATGTCAGATACGACACTGCTAGGTAGGTTAAAAAATAGTTATATATCTATATTTTTACAACATATCTATTATAAGTAATAATTTCAGGTTACCTTATAATAATAGGTTATATTTAATACGTTAGGCATGGCTGTCATGGAGCTCTTTGCCTTCCCTATCGTCATTGGTCGTTAAAATAACAACAATAATATATAAAGTAGCAACGTAAAAACACAGATTCCATGGCCTAAGAAACATAATACTAAGGCATTAGTCTGTGCCATTGTTAAAAAAAAAAAATGGTTAATTTTTTTCTTATTTTATTTTATTGATTTTAATTGTTTTTTGTTGCTCGTGATATTGAAATGTTTTCAGTTTTTACGTTTTTATTTACTTTACTAAGAGTATAACATTGATAAATAATGTTGACAGTATACTAGTTACTAAAAAGTTAAAAATGCGTCTTGTTATGTTTACCTCTTTTTACAACTTAACCTAAAAACTTAAAAGTGTTATATTTTTTTAACGGGGCGTCTCCCTCAAATAAATCTACTAGTTCATGCATCAGGGCTTCATTATCTATCAAATACCACAATCATTTATAATTAATTCGTGCGTCTCGATTCTAAAGCGTCCCCAACTTATTAACTATGGGTATGATTATTATTGTTTATTTTCACCTTCCTTGATCCCTAAGGTTAGCTGGTACCTATAGAATGCCTACTGGTTTGCTTCTGAACATTTTTTTGAGTGCATTAAAGAATTTAAATAAATGATTGGTCTATAGTAAAGTTGGCTAAATGTGAATCCGCTTTTACAAGCGTGGTTTCTATGGGAAACGGTCGTGATGATACTTTCCTACTTTTGTTTACCTATGTCAGAAACATTAAATTTACAGGTTCATTTTTTCAATTGAGCCTTCAGAATATCGAAAAATGCTTAATTTGTAAAATGTGTTTCAATTTTAATAAAACAAGAGCTTTAAGAATAATAGGTATGTGAATATCGTTAGAGAGAACTTCAAGAAATAAATAAATAAAAAGAAGAATGTGTTTATTTTATTTTTTTAGTAGTTACCTATTCCGCCATCTTTAATAATTAATCTACTATTGTGCGCGATGGGTTCTTGCCTATTAAAAATACCGGCTTGATGTAGAAATAAGTATATTTACACTTTTAAACTTATAAATAGAAAAATGATATAGAATTGCGTGCCGGCCGGTCAAGCTCCCTCGTTGACATTAGTTTTCTTAAATTTGAATGAGGCTTTGGAATGGGGTGTATCTGGCAAAGATTTTGTAAACGTCGCTAGCGGCGCTGGTAAGTACCTTGTTTACACCTATGACTGATCATTTTTTAAATTTAATTGTAGTTTTACATTTTAATAACAGAAAAATGTATTTTAACTTAACGTTACCTACCTTAAAAGACGAATTAAGTAAGCGAACACCGTTTTAAAAATAAAAAAAGGTTGAATTAATAGAACGGCAATTTTGAGATCACCATATCTTTGATTTCGCTTAGAAATCTCGATTTGTACACTTAAAAGCTGCTCATCCAGAAAATAATAAATTTCGTAATAAAAATACAAGTTTTCTATGCAACTGACAGTTATATTAGGTACCATCTATCATGCGCCATCTATCGTGATAAAAAGTTAGTGATACATCCCATTGGCTTGAAACATCAGCGCTTTGAAGTAACAATTTACCAAGTCAAACACGACCTTAGAATTAAAAAATCTTTTAAATTAAACCCTAACAAATAGGATAGACCAGCTGCTGTGATGATGAAATAAAAAATATATATTTCGAGAAATGTTTATTATTGCATACAGGATCACAAAGATTTTGTACAGATATTTTTAACATAGACATATTTACAAATTCACCTAGAGATGTACGTACAATTATTATTAATTCTAAAATAATTTTTATATTTACACAAAATCAAAAATTCATTTTTTTATAATGATTTAAATTCTATATTCTTATGAATGATCTCAAGTATACTGATGGATTTTTATTATTTTTAATTAAATAATTTTAAATACTTAATTTATATTTAATTTGAGGCTGATATTTCTATCGTCAGATTACAAGCTGTGACGTAACTTTACCACGGAGACAATAATAATGACGATAGAAATACCAACCATTATAATCCTATATCTATATTTTTACCATAAATTTGAGTGTATAATTGACCGAGGGCCAATAATTGACCGAGGACCAATAATTGACCGAGGACCAATAATTGACCGAGGACCAATAATTGACCACATCCTTAATTTACCGCCTTATCTACATAAACAGTACTAAAGGGTAGACCAAACCATAATGACTACGCCTATTAATACTGAAGGTAACAACACATCAACTCGGAAAGGGATAACCACCGTATCAACCTGAGCCGTTTCATCATCCACCTGTGTATCTCCACTGTTGAACATAGGCTCGCCACTGCATGCGGTCTGTTGTAACCCTCATCCATCCCTCACCAGCGAACTTGTTTAGGTCATTCGTCCATCTGGCAAGGGGTCGTCCCACTCTACGTAGTCCCGTACGTGGTCTCCACTCTAGAGCCCGTTTGCCCCATAGGTCGTCGCCGTCGGAAGATGTGTCCGGCACATTGCCACTTCAGCTTGCTTTATCATCGGAGAAAAACCAAGCACACCTCACAATAATTGTGGTATGGACGATGAGAGGATGTGCCGTTTCCCGAATGCCGTCCATCCTAGCTGGATGTGTCTGTCGGCTGAAATTGGCAGCACCTAACTGAATAGTCTGTCAAGATAGACGAATTTCTGCACAACTTTGAGAGTGGCATTTCCCACGCAGATTGGCCGTATCAACCAGAGCCGTTTCATCATCATCATCAGCCTGAGTCTCTCCACTGCTGGATGTAGGCCTCCCCCAAGGCTCGAACTGTCCATCTGGCGAGGGGTCGTCCCACTGCGTCGGTTTTGCGGCAAATGTGTGTCCGGCCCATGGCCACTTAAGTATGTCTGAGCAAGACTCTTTTTTTTCATAGTTTTGCTAAAATAGTCATATATATTTTTAAAATTAGTATCTGTTCCGTGTCTGTCTTTTTTAGGCTTCAGAAAAAAAGTATCATCGCGACCGTATCCCTTCCGTGGTGGTCAGACACCACGCTTTTTTTTAAAAGCGCAATTACGTTTAGCCTATGTTTAACCTCTGTATATATTTTCGAATACATGTTGGTCAACAAGATCTATAACCATTTCAAATTTCAGACCACTCGAGATACTAGTTTGCGGACAGACACTAAGAGTTTCACAATGGTTTTCTTACCACAATTAGAGTCTTGCGAGACTCTTGCGCAAGAACAAGACCAAGACTAAGGAGTGCAAGACCGGAGTTGGCCAATCTTGGTCTTACTTTGGTCAACACCAATGCCACTAACTTCGTAATGTAATTGTGATTACGGAAGATTTTCCGCACTTAGTCTCTATTGGACCATTGTGCGTGACCTTTACTTCTTCAGTGAACTATCCGATCTCCTCCAGGAAGGCCAGGAGACCCGTTACGTTCCTGCAGACCTCCGGAACTAACACGCAGTCTGGAAGAACCTCAATCTAGGCGCAGCCACATTGTCGCATTCCAAGAGCACATGCGCGGCCGTCTCCTCCGCCATGCATCCTCTACACAATAGGCTATCTGTAATGTTCAGAATATAGAGATGTTTGTTAAAGGTGCAGTGTTCCGTCAAGACCCCCACCATTATTCGAAACCTGGCTCTGTCAAGGTCTGGTCTTCGTAATGTTAGTAAATAATGTGCGTTAGGAATGAAGCAAATAAGTGGTCAATTACCGGCCGTAAGCCTCAAATAATACGGTAAATACATAGAGCTATTAAATATTCTTATAAGATCTCGAATAATTATAGATCTGTATTAGGCCGCCATTTTTAACTGTCATATTTTTACAAAGAAACAAACTTCTATGAAAAAAAAATACTACTAAAAACACAACATATACCATTGCTTTTGATTGATTTTATTAGACTACGTGGAATTTATTGAAGATCAAATCTAGGATAAGAATAAAAACGTATGTATTTTTTTAAAATATTTAGTAATAAAACCTTAAGTTAGCAACAATCGGGTCAGTCCAGGCCCGGATGATGAATGGGCCTGGGTTGGGGATGGGGATATTCCCCCGCTTTGCGCCAGCTACTCGATACACACTTGGTGCAGGGCGCCGTACTTGAGTAACAGTGCCCGTGTGGCTCAGGAACCTAGGGGGTTAAGGTTCGACAACTCCAGGAGCACTTCTCGAGGAAGTGGTGCGAGACGGTGCGACGTTCTGGGATGCTTGAAGTGTCCGTTGTCAGCCCGATAGAACATACGTCTAGTCAGGCTGTCTACAAATTCCTCAATAGTAGTCATCTCCAGATCTGGAGCTATGACGGAATTACGCACGAACCACGGCGCTCGAGAGACCAATCTGAGTGATACGTTCTGCTGACGATCTTAGGTTACGGTGCCGAGAAGTTTTCTAAAAATATCGCCACTCATACCAAGTCTAATCAAGTAGGTAGCAAAAGGTCGACGATCGCGCGGACATTGACTTATTTTGCAATAATTATTTTGATTCATTGTCTACAAATAGTGTTACATTTTTGTATAAAAACATTAGGATGTTTCAATATATATCTACGTGTAATTAGGTAGTTTTCTATCTAATCTATTTTTAATATATATTTATCTTACTTATATGTATCTTATTTTATTTATATAAATACTATATTTTATCTATTCTATATAAAAAATAAAAATATTATTATGATTGCTTAAAGTTCATTTAATATCATCATAGTTTCTTAGGTGTATAAATACATATATCGAATCATACTCATTCCGCACTCAATGAATACTGCTTCCCGGAACACAGGTACTCTTCGTTCGGGTTGCAGGGTTTTACAAATACTGGTGGATAGTTTACGTCACCCTATGATCTGCGTTAAATATTTGTCTTATACCTACTTCCTTATAAAATGTAAACTTGAACTCTTTGACTTCGAATAAAGATATTTTTATTACGTAAAAAAAGTGCCTTGAGAATCGAGCGAGGTTGCCGCCCCGCGCTACCCGGCCAGCGTTTGACCTTGTCACACTCCCCAGCCTTTAGGTGTTTATCACAATAGATATTGTGATTTTCAGACGCGGCCTTATAGTGTTTTGTTTTTAGGATAATGATTTTTATCTTTAAAAAAAGTTTTTTTATTTCATAAAGGGGTTCTACCAATGACACCTGAATTACACGTAGTATAAAAACTGGATTTCATTCGTATGATTCACTCTTCTACGTATCTTGTAGGTAGTATATATTTAGTAAAAAACCGCTGCACCACCTTCTGGCTAAGACCAACAGGGACAAAATCCAAAGTCAGCAGAATATATCGCTCAGAGTGGTTTCCCGAGCGCCATGGTTTGTGCGTAATTCCGTCTTAGCTCGAGATTTGGCATCTCCAACTATTGAGCAATTTGTAGACAGCCTGACTAGACGTATGTTCTCTTGGGCCGACAACGGACACTTCAAGCATCTCCAGAATATCGCTCCGTCTTGTGCACGGCCCCCCAACGGGAGACCACTTCCTAGAGAAGTACTGAGGAGGAGAGCTGAAGCAGTCGAACCTAGCCCCCTGGGTTCGTGAGCCACATGGGCGCTGTTATACTAGTAACGCGCCCAGCACTAAACGTGCATGAATTACCGGCGGAATTACGAGTGTCCCCATCCCCAACCCAGACCTATTAGGCATCCGGGCCTGGACGACCCCACTGTCTGTCTATCTGTGAAAAAACCTCAAACTTAGTCAACAAATTGGCGAGCTAATACCGACTCTAAATATTTAATATAATCTAGTCTTAACATTCTCGTCCCAAGACATTATGAGAATATAATAAATTATTAATTTTTTTTTTTAAACATTCACTTTGAAATGGCTTTTCAAGAATCTTATTCTAAACTCCCTTACCTAAAGGTAGATTAAAATAATCGATGTTTAACATATTTGACGCCACGTGATTAGTAGATCATAAAATAATAACGCGTAGAAACGAAGTATGTGCACGATAAGTGAGGCAAATTTTACTGAGCCATAACGGCTCGGGTACTGAATAACCCGTGCCAAATCATCGTACTAACAACTCCTGGTTTATACTTTCCTATGACGGTTTTTATTTAATGAGCGATATACCGTTTATTGATAAAGCGTCCTTGATTGCGTAATAGATAAGTGGAAATAAATGCTATACTGGTTTATGAAAAAAATGAATTCTTATTGTATTATTATTATTATCTTGTAGGTAGTTTAAAATACATATAACTATATGCCAATTTATGATTATAATGCAAAAGTCACGATATAAATAATATACAGCGTTCGCCTGATTGACGGCGTGGCAGGGCATTTCACTTTATCGACTAAAATTTCGACCTTAAAGTAACTAAGTACCGTCATCTATTTCGCAAAGTATAACTACAAAAAAGTAGATACAAGAAAACCGCTCATTAATGTATGTCACAATGCACAGGAAAAAACAAATAAAATGTTCTTATAAAAATAGTACCTACGTAAATTACGCAACATATTTTTTTTGCCTCAATAAAACAGTTTTGTTTAAAATACTATCTTTCTATGCGTTATTATTCTATGACGTCACTTTGTATTTTCAGCCAATGAGTGTCTTTTATCAAATGTTAATCGTACGTTAATTTAATCATCCTTTAGGATACTAGGGGTAAATTTATTATTACATCCTAAACTTCAAATTACCTTATAAAGTAAAAATTATTTTACAGATGGGACATTCCAATGTGACAATTGTGACATTTGACTCCAAAATTACATTATCATACACCCGTATTCTAACCCTTTCAGAACGACAAAAAATATTATAACTTTGAGGTTTTTGTGGTCTAAAAGATCTTTAAAAAAATGTGAAACAATACCTCCCCTAGCGAATTCCACAAAACCCCATCCGCATTTCGTGCGTTGTCATTGTCTACTGTGCTAGCGCACCATCGTTCGTTGGGTAATGTGATGTAAATAAAATCTACTTATGCACGTTTTTTTCTTTATTAGTGCTTAAAATTTAAAAATATTTATTTATTTTATTTATTTAAATCTTTATTGCACAAAATACAAAGGCGGACTCAATGCCGCTAGGCATTCTATGACAGTCAAACCTTCGGGACAACAAGAGCAATTAAACAATGAAAGGTAGGTGCAATTACAGGCTTAATTAGACAATATAATGACATATATAAATTAATACATACTTACATAAACATACAAATAAATAATATATATAAATAATACAAATAAATATATATTTACTAAGTAGCTAGATGAGTGCACAAACTATCGAGGTCGTTTCGAAGCGACAAAACAGAATTTGGAGACCGTTAGTTTTTTTTTTGTAATAACGCACGCTTGGTATTGTCTGTGCTGAAAGGGCTAAGACGATTACTTCATGCCTGCTCCACTCAACATTTCCTTTCAGCACTCAATCGAAAATTAAGTCTTTGTAATTGGGACGATTAAAATAAAAAATGGCGTTTAATATACCAGCTTACGGCTGACCTTCAAAATAGAGCTATCGGCTCGGGTCTATTTTTAATTTTATTTATTTTTATTTATTTATTTAAAACTTTATTGCACTATGTACAAGAGGCGGGCTTAATGCCGCTAGGCATTCTCTAGCAGCCAACCTTTGGGACAATGCAGAGAATGTTTAAGAATATTAAATAAACTTAATCCAAGATAAAACAATTTAATCGTAACTATTACAGTATTTTCGTTGAGGAAACGTCTTCGAATACGGGGTTACAGTTGTAACTAAGTCACCAGAACTTTTACAGAAGTCATCACGACCGTTTTCCTTTCGGGGTGGTTAGAAACCACGCTTATAAATAAGCAGATTCACATTTAGCCAACTTTACTATAGGCCAATCATGACAAGTGGCAAGCTCGTCGATGTCTCCAGCGTACCTGAGAGAAATATCGCAAATAAATTTAATATTAATTAAATGTATTTATTTATTTGCTATCATAATAAAGTCACCTGTTTTTGATATAATTTATTTATTTATTTATTAAAACTTTATTGCACAATATATACAAGGGGCGGACTTAATGTCGCTAGACATTCTCTGACAGCCAACCTTAGGGACACTGTAGAACATTAAAGACGTAAGGTAGGTGCAATTAGAGAAATATGATTACGTAATAAATATGCAATATTATCTAAACTACAATAATAAATACTATAATAAACTAAATACTAATAATACATACACATAACGTTTTATTAATACATTAGGTACATACATTACATAACATTAATACATACACTACATATAATAATATAATAAATAAACTAAATGATAAATAAATTTAAATCACGTCCGTGCATTATCTGTTTTACGCCTGCTCTGTGCCTTCACCTTACGACTTCCTATTCTTGCCTAAGGTACATTAATTCTGGAGACAAATGTCCCAAATGTCACAATGAAATGCTTCAAGTATTAAAAGAATAAAGTAGATTTTTATTATTAATTAGGTTTCTGTGGCTATAATTTTTTTATTTATTTTACAACTTTTCAGCTGTCGGCTTTTTAGGAAATAAAATTACAGACAGACTCAGCTTTACGCCGTGGAAGAGGAGTTCCAGCAAAATCTTTGCATCACTTACTGAAAGAATTGGGCCTAAGCAGGTCTGCCGTCAATACATTTATGGAACGAGCTTCCAAGACGGCATTAACGGAATCATACAGTATTTGGTTGGGTAGGGAGAGAAGTAGAATGGTGGATGGTGAGCGTATTATCGCGCAATAGAAAAAAAAGGAGGCCTCCTTTTCTTAAACCAGCCTATTGTCGGTCGCAAGCCCGAGACACCATTCTTCTCATCTCTTACCCACACACGATGGACCCGGCACCCGCACGGTGAATCCATGGAATGCTTAGAAATTTGTCTCCAAGACGGCATTAACGGAATCATACAGTATTTGGTTGGGTAGGGAGAGAAGTAGAATGGTGGATGGTGAGCGTATTATCGCGCAATAGAAAAAAAAGGAGGCCTCCTTTTCTTAAACCAGCCTATTGTCGGTCGCAAGCCCGAGACACCATTCTTCTCATCTCTTACCCACACACGATGGACCCGGCACCCGCACGGTGAATCCATGGAATGCTTAGAAATTTGTCTTCTAGTGTTGCCCAAAGCAAGAGCCTAACTCAGACTCAATATAAATTTTATTTTCTTATTGTAACTAAGGAAATCTCTCTCCGCGATGTCTTTAGGGTACCAAACTTGAGAAATATCACAAATAAATTTAATAATTTATTGTGTCCCGACCATGAATCAAACCCTGTACCTCCAAGTCCGAATCCACGGAATTAACCGCTAGACCTCGGAGGCATTAGGTATACCTAAGTAGGAGTTAGGTATACTAAAATAAAATTATTTGCAAATGAGCTCTCCCAAGTTCCAAATACCTAATATATATATATATATTTTTTTTTGGAACAAGAAATATGAATTACTGACACGAGGCAATGGGATGTATCAGGCAAAGCTTTTTTATAGATGTCGCTAGTGGCACTGGTACCTTGTTTACACCTATGTCGGATCATTTTTTAAATGTTTTTGTAGTTTTTTATTTTTATAACAGAAATACGAATTTTAACTTAACGTTATCTACCTTAAAAGACGAATTAGGAAAGCGAACACCGTCTTTAAAAAGAAAAAAGGTTTAATTAATAGAACGGCAATTTTGAGATCACCATATCTTTGATTTCGCTTGGAAATGTCGATTTGTAGGTACACTTAAAAGCTGCTGACTTCGGTAATATATCCAGAAAATAATAAAAATCGTAATACAAATACAAGTTTTGTATGTAACTGACAGTTCTATTAGGTACCATCTATCATGCGCCATCTATCGTGATAAAAAGTTAGTGATACACCCCATTAAAATTTATTGAAAACAAAAACCTTACCGCAAAAAAGTAAACACTCGCAAAATTTGGAAAAAAAATCTGTAAATAAAAAAAAAAGACCAAGACCAATATTAGCCAACACTAGTTGTGTCGTTGTGAAAACTATCTACTTTTAATAACTATCCACTCCAAGTACGTCGCGTGTTTAAAACAAATATTACGAAAAGAAAGATATCAAATATTCCGGTAGTCAGGAGATTGTTAAGTGCTAATTTTTTCGACAAACCACCATAAAGTAAGTGCTTGTAAGTGTTATTTATTGTACTCGTAGTAAGTTATCATCACTGTTTTTTATTTTTGTTTTATAATTAGATTCAAATTTTGTTAAATTCTGGTTACTTCTTTCTTTCTATTATTTTTTTGTGTTTCTTTGAAGTCATACTATTTCTATCAGTGGAGACCTTTAATTGACCTCCTAAATCTTATATATATTATATAATGTGTATTTTTGTGTTGTTGGTCTTCCCAAGAGTTTATAAATAAATAAATAAATAAATATTTTGTCACATAAACAAAAAAGTTGACATAAAATTGAAAGTGTGTGGTGACAAATGGGAGATCAGGTCAGCATTAAGCTCAAAGACGCTCAAAAGTGACAGCGCTGGTTTTCAGCTAATCCCTTAGTGTATAAAGAGGCTCTGGTACAGAAATACAAAAGTAGATAATAATATAATTTATTATATATATTACACAAATAAATGATAAATACATATTCATATATGACAACAACGATATATAGATCCCAGATGAACTAGCTGTATCAGCAGGACCAGACATCTTAGTGTTTTCTCGGAACTTAAAAAAAGTTATCCTTATTGAACTTACCGTTCCGTGGGAATCAAATATTCCAAAAGACCACAACATGAAGTCGAATAAATATGATCATAGGAATAGATTAGGAAATTCCTTAATCGATTAATTTTATTCCTACGCAACGCATTGCTTCGCATTCTGTCCGTTACGAGATCGACAAATAAAGTGTTATTTATTTATTATGAAAAGACTGCTCATAACTGATTCTACCTCTTTTAGATACAATGCTAGGTGAGACAGCGTGCTTTTTGGCCGCGTCCACGAGTAATATAAAAAACTTGAATAAATATCTAAAAAAAATACTGCATAAATAAAATAAATAATTATAATTGCATAAGTTGATAAATGAAATTGAATGATGAAAAGTAGATAGTTTTATGTGCATCTCAGTAGATAGTTTTATGTACGCCTCAGTAGATAGTTTTATGTGCACCTCAGTAGATAGTTTTATGTGCGCCTCAGTAGATAGTTTTATATACGACTCAGTAGATAGTTTTATGTGCGCCTCAGTAGATAGTTTTATGTGCATCTCAGTAGATAGTTTTATGTACGCCTCAGTAGATAGTTTTATGTGCACCTCAGTAGATAGTTTTATGTACGCCTCAGTAGATAGTTTTATATACGACTCAGTAGATAGTTTTATGTGCGCCTTAGTAGACAGTTTTATGTGCGCCTCAGTAGATAGTTTTATATACGACTCAGTAGATAGTTTTATATACGACTCAGTAGATAGTTTTATGTGCGCCTTAGTAGACAGTTTTATGTGCGCCTCAGTAGATAGTTTTATATACGACTCAGTAGATAGTTTTATATACGACTCAGTAGATAGTTTTATGTGCGCCTCAGTAGATAGTTTTATATACGACTCAGTAGATAGTTTTATGTGCGCCTTAGTAGACAGTTTTATGTGCGCCTCAGTAGATAGTTTTATATACGACTCAGTAGATAGTTTTATATACGACTCAGTAGATAGTTTTATGTGCGCCTTAGTAGATAGTTTAGTAACTATCTCTACATTTTAAACCTATTTTATCATTTATATACCTAATTTTAGACAGAGAAAAAAAAAGCACACACGTTTTTCCTTGCCGGATCTATCGTGTTTGTGGGTAAAAGATGAGAAGAATGGTGCCAAGGGCTTGCGACCGACAATAATATAATAAAAAAATCCTTTATTGTCACAAAAAGCATACAGATGTAAAATTGGTGAACAATATAGGATGAAGTCCGTATTTTTTTTTCCTAGAAAGTAAATTGAAAATGTTGTAGTGTGTGAACAAGAGGGCTTAAGGTTAAAAACCCTCTTAAGGGTTTAAGAAAGGTAAGGCTTAATTTTAAGGAAGACCATGATATCTATAGTTCATTATATACAGGGTGACTTTGTATGCACTTACTCTAGACTAACATGTTAGTCTATTGATAGAAACAAACAACTTTTCCTAAGATATTTAATAAGCTTCCAGTTACTATAAGGGAGCTGCCACTAAATCTGTTCAAGCAAATGCTGGTTAATGAATGTTTTTATTCGACAAAAGAATACCTAGACACTAAGCTCGACAAAGTCATGTGACTAAATAAATATTTGTATGCTAGAAATAGCGAAGCATGTGATATAATTACATATAATAATTTACATCCCTGTACCTGTTTGTACCATGTTTCTGACAAATAAATTATTTCATTTCATAAGAAACCTTAAGTCGGAAGTAACAAAATGGTTTCTGTTGAATTCTCAGAACAATCCTGATAATGATGATTTTACCTATCCACAAATCATTCCAAACAAAAGTTCGCACCAAAAAAGTGGGTAGCACCCGGGCAGAAAAAAGTCGCACGTCCTTACGTGTAAAACGACAATTAATCAAAAAACCATTCCACAACAATTTTGAAACAATGATTAAGTGTGGAAGAAGTCTAAATTTGATGAGTCCCATCATTTTCCTTTTTTTTTCCGTTGTGAGAACAAAAATATTTTTTCTTTATTTTAGTATTTTTTTTATTTGAAATGAAATAATTTATTTGTTAGAAACATGGTAGGTACAGGGATGTAAATTATTATATGTAATTATATCACATGCTTCGCTATTTCTAGCATACAAATATTTATTTAGTCACATGACTTTGTCGAGCTTAGTGTCTATCTAGGTATTCTTTTGTCGAATAAAAAAAAATATTAACCAGCATTTGTTTGACTCTTAATTTGAACAGTTTTAGCAGCATCTGGAATTTGATGATGACCTCATTAACTCATTAAAAAGAAAGATATACGTCAGACTTGGCTGTATGGGCTAGACCATTTGCCTTCCCTATCACCTCATTCATCAACCATCGGGAGAAGAGAAATGTAGTCTATCAACTTATTATGAAAAAAAAAGGTATTTTGGGAGATATATCGTTATAATTATTTTTACTATTTTTCTCTGTCTAAAATTACGTATATACAAAATACAAATCGTTTATTAGCACAATAAGAATATTGATTTGTTATGGTGAACCCTGTCTCCTGCATGAGCTGAGCTGTATAACAGGAGCCAGTGTCTTCCAATAGTGAACATACAATTTAGAAGAAAATAGAATGGGTGCAATGTCTGTATCTGGATGTGTGTGTTTGTGTGTGTATGTGTGACTGTGTGTGTGTATGTATAGGGGAAGGAGTGGGGAAGGGAGGAGAGGGAGGGTAGTCGCGATCACAGCGACATTATTGCCGCACGGTCAACACCACCGTTGGATCGGTGGCCAGCGCTCCGAGCGGCGCCCACGAGAGTGGAATCAATCCGCGCACCGAGCGGTCAAACGTTTTTTCTCTTACAATTTCATGTTCATTGTAATTTTTACTTCTGCCATAAACCATATACAGTCCGCTAAACACTCTTTAATTGAGCCATCGAAGACCCGCAGCAGTATCCCTACGTGGTGAGCAGCACAATAGGGACTGACAACTTTTACAGAGGGTAAGCTTGTGTGTTTGGAATTTATAATTTTGCCTAGTGAGTTGATAATTATGTATCTTTTTATTTATAAGTGAAAATGTATGAAAATAACAATAAAAAAAAATCCTGTAATTTTATTTCCTAGAATATTGAGAGACTACATTTCTTTAAAGTATACTCAGAATAAAAAAAGCTATATATAAATAACTTTAATGTTAGAACATTAAAAGAGGGTTACCGCATCTCTCTCGCTTGCACAATCCAATATTTTTAAAAGTAAAACAGGAAACATTTACTATATTTAATCATGGTTTTAGTTATTTAAGATCTGACGTAAAAGTGACAAAAATAGATTTCAATTCAAAATAGTTACATTGACATTAATGTTTAAAAAAAAAAACAAAATATAAATTTTGCACACTAAACATCTTCCACTTTTAAAAATATTGGATTGTGCGAGCGAGAGGGATGCAAAAGCGAAATTCTCTCTCATTTTTTTTTTTTTTCAATTTTGTGTATAGGATAAATATCTCAGGTTTGGATTAGCAACTTTTAATTTCAGATATCATGGATTCCTTAAATTAAAGATCAATAATTCTTATTAGCGATATTTGTTCTCATTATTGCCTTAACCGATCGGTTATTGAAAGATGGGACTGTTTTAGAAAATCTAAGTAACATTATGCTAAGTTAGTGAGCTAATTAGTGTGTCATCGACATACGATGTGAGCAAGAACCGAGGCCAGTAACAGTAGGCAAGTGGTGCTCGAGGTGATGCCGTGGATTGTACTGGTATTCCGACGTAGAATAGCCGCCATTTTGTTACCTGGAAAGTATAAAAAAAAATTACCATTCCTTTTCACAATGATATTATAAATATAAATATTTATAAATATAAATATTTCCAGACAGGTCACACAGCGCCATTTAGTTTCCGTGGTAAGCTACGAGGCTTGTGTTACAGAAACTAGATGGTTGATAAACTACATATTATACTTTTTTTATTTGTAAATATATACATATAAACACCCAGACAGAGACAAATTATACAATGTACAACTTGCCCCCAGTGGGAATCGAACCCACGACCTCCCGAGTTCACGGCAACGTTTGTTACCACTAGACCACGGAGGCGGTCGATGATATTATATCTTAGATCGTACATACAACTAGTTATCTAACAAAAGTAGCATTCGCTGCACGTAACTACGGGCAGGGCGTGTAAACCTTTATTATAGGTTAAATTTAATACGAGCGGGCGCGGCGGAGGCCGCGGAATGTCAACGTGATCAGGCTATCAAATCGCGCGCCATGGCCGTGGAACCTCGGGAGGTCTAGCGTTCAGGGGGAGCAAATCTCTCACGAGTGAGAAATTTGACCTCTCTGCCCGTGCGAACATTCTTCGGACGGGCTGGAACGATCTTCCTGTCATCATACGGCAAGCAACTACCAGGTCATTTAAAAAAAAACTGGTGTATTCACACTTCTTAAATAGCTCCTGACAGCGTTAGTAAGTAGTATATATGTATGTTTATATATAATAATGTGTATTATTAGTATGTAGTATATTGATATTATGATATATATGAAGATATATGATGTAAGTATATATATCAATCCTATTAAATTAACCTTTATAATTATAGTATTATTATTATTTCCATGATTGCACCTATAATTGTTCAAATTTGTCCCTAAGGTTTGGCTGTCAGAGAATGTCTTCGGGCATTAAGTCCGCCTTTGTACTTTGTGCAATCAAGTTTTTTAAATAAATAAATATACATTCCTTTGGCTAGACGACGCACGAACTCGTCCAGTGTTTCCATCCGCAAGTCGCGGAGAATGACGTCATTTCTTACATAGCGCGTAGCGCCGACTATGGTACGATGCGTGAGGTTTTGTTGGTGCTTGTAGTCGACCTCTTTGGGCCTTGGACGTTAGAGCGTACTATGCCGGAGCGGCGCATGTGAGACGAGAGCGGATGTAAGCTTTGTAAATAAGCAACTTCGTATGTAGAGCCAATGAGGACTGGACGGAGTTTGGCTCGGACCAAACGTGCCGCGATCACGGTGACATTCACGTGGTCGCTCATGCTGAGGCGTCTGTCTATCGTGAACCCTTCGAGGCCCACGGTAGCCTTTCGCCATACAGCTGAAGAGGGGATTCTGAGAGAGCTGCCACTCGCTTCTCTACATTGAGTATGAGCTTAGATCGTATAAACGACATATTATATTACGTAGGTAAGTAGTTACCTGCTACGTCTATGTAATTAGGTAATCAATCTAACTTTCTTACAACGTCAAAGTCAAAATATCTTTATTCACGTAAACCTTATTACAGGCACTTATGAATTTAATTATTTTGAATGATTCTACTCCTGCTAGTGGAAGACTAAGCAGCAAAGTGGTCCAAGTGAGCTGTTAGCATTAGACCAGCAGCTTAACAGGTCAAACTGAAAGTTCTTAGAAAATCAAAAACTAGTAAGTTATTAGTTTTATTATTACTTTTCTAAATAGAGTTCATTTAGATTAATACATCGCTGCATCCGATGAAATCACTGAGAAAAGCACTTTGCCCACTCGTCCTTGTTTTCCTTGTGAAACACAGCCTATGCGTCCATAAAACTTTTTTATTTTATTTTTGGCGGTGTGCGACGAGGCGTTGTCACGACAAAGCTTCGAAGGCGGCCCGAGCCATGTTACGCCCTGTTATGAATTCTAGCTTGCCGCTCAGGTTGAAGGTCCGGATCTACAAGATGTTCATCCGTTCCCGACTCACGTATGCTGCGCCAGCCTGGCACCACCTTCTGGCCAAGACTAATAGGGAAAAGATCCAAAGTCAGCAGAACATATCGCTCAGAGTGGTCTCCCGAGCACCATGGTTCGTGCGTAATTCCGTCATAGCTCGAGATCTGGAGATGCCTACTATTGAGGAATTTGTCGTCGGCCTGACTAGACGTATGTTCTATCGGGCCGACAACGGACACTTCAAGCATCTTCAGAATATCGCTCCGTCTTGCGCTCGGCCCACCAACGGGAGACCGCTTCCTAAAGAAGTGCTCTTGGAGGAGAGCTGAAGTAGTCGAACCTAGACCCCCTGGGTTCGTGAGCCACACGGGCGCTTTTATACCAGTAACAGCGCCCAGCACTAAACGTGCATGAATTACCAGCGGGTGGTTACCAGCTGAGATCCTGCCGGGGAAAACGGGGGAATGTCCCCATCCCCAACCCAGGCCCATTAGCCATCCGGGCCTGGACGACCCCACTGTCTGTGCTTCAACGCTAAATGCAGAGGGCCTAACACCTAAGTCCAAGCTCTGAGCGAAATATATAAACCTAACAATATACAAATTATAGTGGTAGTGTAAAGATAGGAGTCTCACTGCCGGTGTAATACCCTAAGGCAGCGAGGGAATGGGGAAGATGGTATTCACGTCCAGGCGCGCAGGCTCACGCGACTGTGCCTAGAGGAGGCAGGCGGCTAGGTGTGTCTTGACCAACGTGATGGATCCTAACAGAGGTCGGGTAGGGTTTTAAGATGGTGGATACACGTTCGATCGAGCAGGCTCACAAGATCGTACCTAGAAGAGGTAGCACGCAAAGGTGTCTTGGGCAACGTGTAGGAAAATACTTAACCACGGTTAAGGAGGGTCCAACTGCAAAATAGTTTCTCCCGAACTTTTTCAAAGTGGTAAACAATTGTTAGTGACCAATCTGACTTATCACGTAATGACTTGTTCTTCCAAATATAATAATATATAAATAATAATAAAAATATTAATCTGTATGTAATAAGTGTGACTAAAATTATAAATATAATAATAAGAATTGAACATTGTAAATAATGTTTAACAAAATTTGTGTGCCAGAAATGGCTGAATGTGCAGAACTAACTTACTATTAATATTTACTATTACCATGTTCATTGCAAATAAATAATTTCATTTCATTTCAAAGAACGAGGCCACCATATTTTTTCCCACAGTTCGACCTCTCTTCACTTTAGTTGGCAACTCCTCGGAAGGAAACACCCACTGGGCAGACTGTCTTTTAGTTTCCGGATCACAATAAATCCTAATTTCGTCACCCGTTATTATCCTGCAGGTTTCTTACCTCTATTTATAGAATCCAGCAGCCCTATTCTCTTACTTAAGCGCAAACGTTATTATGTATAATGGAATCCATTTACTATATACCTACATATATATCACGATATTAAAGTTCATATTTGCACGGCCGTTGTCAAGGTCGAGTGCTTATAGAGTTGAGAATTGAATAATATTTTGTAAATATGACGCAATATCTGACGTAATAATAAAATGATAAAATCCACTAATAACGTTTGCGCTGAGTAACAGAATGAGGCTGCAGGGCACTGTCTCTCTTCTTCACTTCAAGTTACCTTCAATTACATTAGGGTTGTTGAATTTAATTTTTATATAATACCTATTTCATACTTACTTCCTTCGGAGACGAAGACATGTATAGAAGCGGGCTCGGTGTTGCTGGCACTGCACGTGTAGTTCCCTGAGTCCCTGAGTGTTGCTCCCCTCACGGTGAGACGAGACTGGGTCCTCGCTCCGGGCTCTGTTTCCACCGTGATACCGCCCCTGGTTGCGTCGTAGTTGATCATTCGGTCGTTGTGGTACCAAAACACGTATTGGGGAGGAGTTGGACTCTGAAATAAGTATTAGAGTAGAGTATCATCACGACCGTTTCCCTTCCGGGGTGGTCAGAAACCACGCTTATGAATAAGCGGATTCACATTTAGCCAACTTTACTATAGGCCAATTATGACAAGTGGCAAGCTCGTCGATGTCCAGCGTACCAAACTCGAGAAATATCACAAATAAATTAAATATTAATTAAATGTATATATTTACATTAATAAATATTTTTGTGTCCCGACCAGGAATCCGGTACCTCCGTACGTAAGTATTATTGGGTTATTTTCGGGTCTAAAGATCCAAAGCCAGCAGAATATATCGCTAAGAGTGGTCTGTCGAGCGCCGTGGTTCGTGCGTAATTCCGTCATAGCTCGGGCCTGACTAGACGTATGTATCAGGCCGACGAAGGACACTAATAGCATCTCCAGAATATCGCTCCGTCTTGCTTGGAGAGCTGAAGTAGTCGAACGGTCTAGGTTGTGGTGGAAACCTTTATACGAGAATTTTATTAGCGTTTTACAGTGACAGTTCCATTATTATGGGATTCCACTACTTCCAAGCTCGAGCTTCCAAGACGGCATTAACGGAATCATACAGTATTTGGTCGGGTAGGGAGAGAAGTAGAATGGTGGATGGTGAGCGTATTATAATAATAATAATAATAAATTATTTATTGTACAGAACCAAAAATAGTGTGAGTACAATGACGTGCTTAATTCTATAAATGCATTTTCTACCAACTAACCTTTGTGAATGGGGTATATAACCATTATAAGCGATACTATTGTGATCAACAATAATGAAATATAAATACATACTAATTAAATATATCGCGCAATAAAATAAAAAAGGGTCGCAAGCCCGAGACACCATTCTTCTCATCTCTTACCCACACACGATGGACCCGGCACCCGCACGGAATGCTTAGAAATTTGTCTCCTCTCTCTCTCTAACAGAATAGGTCGCAGCACTTCTAGCACAAGTAAGCCAGTGGTGTCCGAGATTATCCACTGGTTCTCCGCATCGATACTGGTGCGGGTGGACAGTCCGGGCTCCGAGACGAAGGCACACCGACATGGTCAGTGTATTTCGATCAAGGAGTGTGTATTTCTTATATTTAATTTTGAAATTATTATCTCACAAAAACTAACGAAACACAAGCGGTCGGGTAATTTAAGGATTCTCAATTACGTAAAACAGTTTAAACTTCCAGCGGCAAATAATGTTTATGGTACAAGAATGCTGTAATTATGTAACCTCAGCATATCTTAATGATATGCCCGCCGAGCTCCAAAGACTACATTGATAATAACAATTATAAATATAAGTTTAAAAAGTTTTACATGAGTCAATAGCAGAATTATTTCTCATACAGATTGTGAGTGACTCGCCGTACCCAGATAAACCTTAAAGGTTTTTGTGGACGGCTATATAATATTGTTGATGTATATTTGTGTATCTTGAAAACAATAAATAAATAAAAACTTGTATGCATAAAAAATTGCCTAATATTTTGCCTAGAGCTCCAATCCCTAATCCAAAACTAAAATCTAAATTTTGCTATGTAAATTTGATATCATAACAGTAAAATAAGTTTAGATACGCTTCGGGGCTTTGCTGAAACTGGCGTCGTAACTCGTAAAACTAAATCCTAACGAAACAGCGATGTTTAAGCCAATATCCCAAATCGCTTAAAAATGCAAAATTTCGACGACGAAATCTACTCTTTGAATTAACATTCAAAGCTGCAAAAAATATATAATTATTTATTTCACAGAAATTTCGATTCTTGGGCCGGCAGTCTTGGCAGATAAAACAGAAATTAAAAAAAAAACATTATTATACAACGATATATTTAACAACGATGTATGTTTATGCATGTGTATGTATATATATTGTATTGTATGTATTATTGTGTGTATGTATGTATGTGTTTATGTGTGTATATAATTTACATATTGTTTATTGCTTACAATGTGATCGTTTAGTTATAATCATAGCTGGGCATTAACTCGTTAATCGTTAATTAACGAAGTTAACATTTTGATTAACGGGTTAACTTTTAAGTTAAATTTTAAAAATGTTAACGGACACGTTAACTTCCGTTAATATGCAGAAGTCCGTTAATCGTTAATCCAATGCCACTATTCACCGCACGTCACCGCGGCGTGGCGCGAAAAACCGGTTCAGACAAGTATGAAACGACAAGTGCCGGGCGCGGCAGCGCGTGAGACAAAAACAAAACGAGATATATTTTGCCGGCGCGTGCGAGTAAGAAAACTGCGAAGTACTAGCGCCAGTGCTTAGAGTGACGAGTGTTGTGTTTGTTGTTATTATAAATTACTGTCAGTGATAATTTGCGTGTTAATAAATAAGAGTGCAGTGTAATTAGTTAGATAGAAAATTGTAATTAAAACTATATCATGAAAGACATGGAATCGGATTTCAGCGGTCCTGATGAGAATCCTTGGCCACATTTGACTGAGTATATGAAATTTGTATCCAGATCGGGCCAGCAAATACTTTTTGCTTGAATGCGTTGCCTTACCGAAAGACACCAAAATAAAAGTTCATGTATCAAGCCTGAATAATTTGAAACAACATGTAAGAAGGGTACATGAGTCACAATACGTACAGTTTGAAGAGATTGTTAAGGCGGGCTCTAACCGAGGCAAGACAAAAAAGAGAACTCATTCTGACAATATTATATATTAACCTGTTAACTTACAGAACCTAAACCAACAGGTTTTATAAGTTCACTAACGCAACGATATAAAAATGCAATTTTAGACATATTAACGGATTAACGTTAACTTCCGTTAATTCTTCCGAAATGTAACGCTTTAACGTTTAACGAAGCTAACTTTTTTTGTAGCGGATTAACGATTAACGAAGTTAACTATTTGATCAACGGTGCCCAGCTATGGTTATAATATACCTATTGGATTTTTACTTGCACCTACCGTTCACTTTAAATGCTTTATCTGTCCCTAAGGTTGGCTGTCAGAGAATGTCTAGCGATATTAAGCCCGCCCCTTGTACATAGTGCAATAAAGTTTTAAATAAATAAATATATTTATTATACAACAAAGAAACGAGCGACAAAAAATTTATTTTTTTATTAATGCACAGTATACTGAATCCGTATAATATACGGATTATATTATAAAGCGGAAGCCGCGGCGGAAAATGCGGAGTCCAGCAAGCGGCGCAAGTATGTAAGTATATTAAAAGATTACATATTTGTGCCGTTTGCTGTAGAAACTCTGGGCCCATGGAGTCCAAGCGCAAAAAGTTTTTAAAAGACATAACACCGCGTCTTCAGGTCTCCTCCGGTGACAAGAGGGCTGGCTCTTTCTTCGCCCAGAGAATCAGTATTGCAATTCAGCGGGGAAATGCAGCCAGCGTTCTTACCACTATTCCACGCGGACGGGACTTATACCCTTAATATTAATATTATTTTATATGTTATAAATATTTTTTTCGAATAAATGTATATTTATTATCGAAGTAAAAAAAATATTATATAAATATTATAAAATATTACTAAACGCACTGTAAAATTAAATACTTATGCGATCATGATTTTTTATTTTTTTATTATTTATAGCAATTTCAGAATAAATGTAATTAATATTATTGTGAACTAAACTCATCATCATCATCATCATCAGCCTGTGTCTCTCCACTGCTGGATATAGGCCTCCCCCAAGGCTCGCCACTTCACACGATCTCCTGCCACCCTCATCCAACCCCCACCAGCGACCTTCCTCAGGTCATCCGTCCATCTAGCGGGGGGTCGACCCACTCTGCATCTTCCCGTACGTGGTCTCCACTCCAGAACTCGTCTACTCCATCGTTCATCGGTTCTACGACAGACATGTCCAGCTCATTGCCACTTCAGCTTACTAATTTTGAAGGCTATATCAGTAACTTTGGTTCTCCGACGGATTTCCTCGTGATGAATGAACTAAACTAACGTAATGAAATTCAATGGTCAGTAGGGGCGGCAAAAATTTAATAGCCTACTAGCGGCAAATTTGTAAATCCGTCACTGGCCTATAGTAAAGTTGGCTAATGTAAATCCGCTTATTTATAAGCGTGGTTTCTGACCACCCCGAAAGGGAAACGGTCGTGATGATACTATTACTCGTAGTTACAAATTTACTTTTTGCATTAAATCTCTAGATGTGTAGGTATATTTTAAAATACCTCAGTAATTGGCTTTGAAGGGGTCAATATACTTACGTATACCGTACGTAAATATTAAGTTTTTATGATATCCCAGTATAATCGTAAATTTTTCGAAGGTCTGAAATTTAATTGCAATATGAAATGTGAGGCTTATTATAGCGTAATAAAGTTGATTACCGCACGAAATGTTTAACAGGCATTTTTGGTACACTTCTGAAGTAAGAGACAACGAATCAGTTTTATTCCAATTTACCTTAGAAATTATTACTAATAATTAAAAAAAAAAACTTCAAAATTGTAGTTCATTAATTTATTAGTAGTCACGATGCATTCTATTATTTTATTTACTTAAACCAATGACTGTCTTTTGTTTTTGTTTTTGGATGGGACAAAAAAACATTTGTAAAATACTTTTGTCTTCAAGTTATAGTTCTTACGACTAAAACAACATGTACATAAGGCAATTTAAAATCTGATTTGTGTCAGTGTGGATTATAGCTAGCAGCTGTGTATTGGTATATTTATGTAGTTTTAAATAGAAGTGTTCGATTACAAAGTTCGAGACAACAAAAATATTTCACGTATAATTTAATTTATTTGTGACCGTTAGCGAGGCGCTTGGCCAAGGAGTTGTCAAAGCGGCTGACAGAAAGGTCTGGAGACAGGAAGGCTAGCAAATATTTCTGCCAACGTATTGCCAAATGTTGCCAGTCACCTTGGGACTATCTCGGATGGGACGTCTCTAGAGGACATTTTTTAATTATAGGTTAGTTTATTTTTAATTTTATTCTTTAGGTAGCTTTTAATTTATATTTAATGTACTTGTAATGTAATTAATTCATAATTCATTTATTTCTTATAAACAATAGGTTTTACATTTCTGTGATGTTATACAGTGTAGTTGGTGTTGTACTCTATGTTTTGCCGGAGGGCGTATAAGTAACAAGTACAACCGTCTATCTATACGGTACAATATAATAATAATAATTATATTAATATCTATGTACATAAATTTTTAAATACTACTTTAACCGCCTCCGTGGTCTAGTGGTAACAAACGTTGCCGTTAACTCGGGAGGTCGTGGGTTCGATTCCCACCGGGGGCAAGTTGTACATTGTATAATTTGTCTCGGTTTGGGTGTTTATATGTATAATATGTATATATTTACAAAAAAAAAAAAGTATAATATGTAGTTTATCAACCATCTAGTTTCTGTAACACAAGCCTCGTAGCTTACCACGGAAACTAGATGGCGCTGTCTGACCTGTCTGATATTAGTGATTAGTGATATTAGTTTTACATATACAATATTACATATATAATATTAATGTCAAATTAATTAAATGCGGCGAGCGTTTTAGGTACCCTCCCTGGTGGTAAGCCCTTAGTTTATTTTGTAGAATAGTTTTAATTTCATAGGTATTTTTAGTTTAGTATTATTTATAATTAGTTTTTTAATCTATTTTATGTCAAATTTGGAAATTATAATTTTAAGAATTTGTTATAGCAAGCGATTTATCTTCTAGAAAGTCCCGCACTGAATAGTAGCACTTGTCTATCAGCATGTCAGTAAGTTGTTTTTTAAATTTATGATTTGGAAGTAATTTAATGTCATCACTTATTTTGTTATATATTTTTGGAGCCATACAATATACACTTTTCTGCATGTGTGTTGTTTTGGCTATCGGTATTATTAACTTATTTTGGTAACGCAGTGTGCGTTTGCGATTTTGGGCGTTATTTGGGAACAGTTCTTTATTATTTCTTATAAAATTAGCTAGTTCCAGAATATAGAGACATGGAACGGTGAGTATTCGTAAGCATTTAAAATGAGGTCTACAGGTTTCGGTCGACTTAAGTCCACATAAAGCCCGAATGCACCTTTTTGAACTCTGAAGATAATCTCTTTATTGGTAGAGTTTCCCCAGTAAATTATTCCATAGCGCAGAATCGATGCTATATGGCCATGGTATGCCATCACTGCCGTATCAATACTACTGATTAAGATAAGTCTTTTGAGTACAAATACAAATTTGCTGATCTTAATTGTTATATAGTCAATGTGAGCTTTTCAGTCAAGTTTATTGTCAATCATTACACCTTAATTTAGTATTATCTACTGATTCTATGGGTTTGCCTAAGTAATGAATATTAACTTCAAATAATTTTTATTAACCAGCAAACTTTGTGACAATTGACATAATATTTAATTTATTTGTGACGCTACGTCATCGACAAGCTTGCCACTGCTTTGTTACAGGAATGGCGAAACACACTGACTGGAGGAATATTCTACATGTTCAGGGTGCGAAAGCTGTAAGAGTCTCCAAATGTATATGTCTTGGTTTTGCGCAATAGTCTCGCAAGACTTTTGCTCTAACTGAAAATATATATGTGTTTCTAATTATAGTAATCAAACCTTGTCGGACTAGAGAACTACTGGTCTCACTTAATTGAAATTTTAATTTTAAATGACAGAGGTTGTAAGAAAAAATATATATATGACGCTTTACATAATGTTTTATTCATCAATAAATAATAATAAATATAAAATAAATAAATATTTCCAGACAGGTCACACAGCGCCATCTAATTTCCGTGTGTTACGTAAACTAGATGGTTGATAAACTACATATTATATTTTTCCTTTTTTTTTTGTAAAGATATACATATTATACATAAAAACACCCAGACCGAGACAAATTATACAATGTACAACTTGCCCCCGGTGGGAATCGAACCCACGACCTCCCGAGTTCACGGCAACGTTTGTTACCACTAGACCACGGAGGCGGTCTACAATACGAACAACTTTGTAAAAGCGAAAAAATGTCACTGTCATTATTTTATATTTTTCCTCTGAACCCTAAAAAAACAGACACAACGAAGTTACAATTTAAAAAAAAACGCTATACTAAAAAAAAAGATATTTTAGCACAATATGAAAAAATGTGTAAGCATCTCAAGAGTCTTGCGTGACTCTATGGTTGATTTTATTGTTATTGTCTTTTTGCAACTTTGCACCACACTATTCAATTGTCTCTTGTCTTGTATCTTGACGGCCGCTGAAGTCAGAAGCGACCCTTTTTGTGTGCTAATTCACAATTCAGGTAAATACAAGGGTGCGGGTAAAGTACGTTTGTTATACAGCGCCTTTAATTTATTAATTGTAAAAGTAAAGTATCATTACGACCGTAATAAGGGGCTGTAAGTTAAAGGATTAGAGGAATGTGAGATGGATAATGATAATCCGGAATGCCTCTTAACAGCAGCTATAATTTTAACACTTAATAATAATAATAACTGCTTTTTTACTAGTATTGTATTGCCACTCTCTTTATTCCATAGACATAGGATCGTCTCGTCGTCGCTTAAAGACGAACGAAGCGTGCGAGTGAGACCTCGAGGATAACCACAATAGCGTGTGCTAGAAAGAGTGAGCATGAAAACAACCGATACGCCAAATTATTTTTTGACGTTCAGCGCCTATCAACCGGTTCACTTTAGCGTTCTGCATATTTTTCGCGATTATTAAGTATTTTCCAGTAATAAAGTGAATATATTGTGAAATACGAGTATGGTGTCGTGTTCCTTTACTAACTGTGAAGTGACGGCGCGAAATAACGCAAAGAAGTGTACTTTTCACAGGTAATTCTTCAATACTATACCAATGTTTTTTAGCATATTTTTGGATGTTTAACGCTCTATGTGACAAAAAAATCAGTTGAGATTGTGAAATACATGTGGTATTATCTTTTTAAATGCCAATAACTAAATTTTCAACAGTAAATAAAGATATTTTGTGTACGTGAAAAAATGATACACCTACACTAGTGCTTGACTAAACTGACATTTTTTATCGATAGTTATCGACATTTTGTAGTCGCGTGATGAAATATTAATTAATAACAACATGACAATGGTTGGAAAAGGAAGGAAATATGTCGCAACTCACTATGTAATGAAAAATGATGATTTGTTTTATAAATTGTTATTTTATATCTATTATTGCACCTACTTACTATGATAACTGTCTTTATGTCCTAAAGGTTTGGCTGTCAGAGAATGCCTAGCGGCATTAAGTCCGCCTTTGTACATAGTGCAATTAAGTTTAATAATAATAATAATAATAATGCTAGTGTGCTATGATGAACCTACTTGGGGGAGTTCTATGTCCAGCAATGGAGAGAAGGCTGATCATGATAATGATGATGACGAAGAAGAAGAATATTTACCTTATTATTATAATATAATTATTTTTATGTAACATTTAGTTACTATTATGTATTTATTATTTTATTAACTAATATATAAGTTTGTTAACGGAATTGCACGGCAACATTTGGGTACTTAGGAAGTAATTGTTATGTTTATGCTTGTGTGTGTCTTGAAAGTCATTCTTAGTGTTCAGGTTCTCATGGTGAGGCGTGTCCGGTGGTCGTCCCTTCCTTAGAAGGTCAATGCAGTGGTGGCACGTGTGTCGGGTCCCGGTCCGCACCCTAAGGGCCTGGTTGAGCGGGGGGATGGCTGGCACATGCGTTATGTCCGTAATCGGGTGCTGCTGTGGGGGCCTGGAACCTCTGCCGAACACGTTCAATTTATTGTTCTTAAATTAGCAGAGGTTTTTGCGTTTTGTCGACTTTCGGGTTGCACATAGGCATGTAGTCTACCTTAATTCTGACTTGCCTGGTGGGTTACTGCTGTACCAGGTATTGTAATCTCATAGGTACTGATAACTAAATTTAAAAGGTTATTAATTGATCGTTGTGGTGCAGTTCTGTATATGTTTTATTTTGTAAATCTGATATAGCTGAGTTTTCCTTGCAGATTTCTTTCTCAGTCAGATTAAACATTAACAGGTCACTGGAATCTGCTAAGCTGCTGGTCGTCTGCTAACAGCTTACTTATTGGACCACTTTGCTGCTTAGTCTTCTACTAGCAGGAGTAGAATCATTCAAAATAATTAAATTAATGACGTTTTCTGACTTACCTTCTCTACAATGCATATGAGATGTATGACACTGCCGAGGTCGACGTGATGCTCCCCCGAGCCCAGGATGAAGGCTTCTGGGACCACAATCTGCAGCCTCACGTAGTGCGACAGAATTCCTGTCCGAGTTGAAACCTGAAATTAATTTTTACTCGATTTAAAGACTTTATATATATATATATAAAAGTAAAGGTATGATCACGACCGTTTCCCTTTCGGTGTGGTCAGAAACCACTCTTATAAATAAGCGTGTTGGGAAACTAGCTGAGTCCCATCCATTTTTCTTTATTCAATCCAACCAAAACCATGTAAACGCGGCAACGCCATCTAGCGGTGTCGCCCGGAACTAAAAAGTGACAGTTCAAAAATTATGAAGAATTAGCCGCGTCTCTCGTTATTTTATCAATTTAAATTAGTTAAAACAAGAAATAAGTGTAAAAACTGTTTTAATCCAGTGCTCCGTGAATCCCTAAATATCCGTACGTACCTAGATCTTATCCACAGCTCGTGAAATCTACGAACCAGCGATATTTATTTTTATTTTATGTACTATTCCATACAAAACGGATTCTCATTTAGCCAACTTTACTATAGGCCAATCATGACAAGTGGCAAGCTCATCGATGTCTCCTCCGTACCAGACTCGAGAAATATCACTAATAAATTAAATATTAATGAAATGTATTTATTTACATTAATAAATATTTTTGTGTCCCCACCAGGAATCGAACCCGGTATCTCCGAGTCTAAATCCACGGACTTAACCGCCAGACCACGGAGGCAGTTATTTATATTTTTACAAATAAGTATTATATATAACACCAGCTGTTTCACCCGGCTTTGCCCGTGTAAACGACTTTTAAAAGGTCGGGATGATACCTTACCTACTGTAATATTTTGTTTCTTACAAAACAGGAATAAAATTGTATGCTGTAAATCAATTGAATGGTTTTGCCCATACCGAATAATTGGTATCTATTCAATGGCCGACCTGCAATCGCAAACTGAATTACTCATGCATTTTGCATCTTTTGAAGTGAATGATTTATCGTATCTATAACAGAGGCGGCCCTAGAATAGATGAGAATATCATTTGATGAACATCCTAATCTTTTTTTTTTCATTACAACCCCTAGACCTCCACTGCTGGAGATGGGCCTTCTAGAACATATATCTGGAGAATTTGGCCTACACTCGCCACACTGGCCAGACGGCTTGGCGAGGGTATGATGTCATTTTTTTATGACAATTTATTAACGATTCCACAAGTTGGTATTAGTGAAACCGGGACCGACGGCTTAACGTGCTCTCCGAGGCACGGGAATTCTCCATACAAACTGGTAATTCTAAAATAGCCAATAAATTGTCATTAAAATTGACATACATGTTAATGTTATGGTCATTATAATATATTTTAGTCGCGAGCTCTCGGAATATTTTATATGTAATATTTATGAACTACTCACTGTGGGTAGTGTATTGTTATTTTTATTTTTAAATATATGTAAATGTTTTATAATTGCATACTGTGTGAACTTGTTTTTGGAGATAGTACTGGAACTGCATTGTAAAGATTTGAAATTTAAAAATGTTTTTGTACTCATTTCTGCTGTGTGTACCTAATAATAATAATAAAATAATAATAATATAGTAAATCATTAATTTTTTCTTAAGTTCTTGCCACATTTAAAAACGTGCTAGTGCCGCCGCTGTATACAACGTATCTACATGCACTCGGCGACAAGCTGCATGTAATTTCGTCCAATTTCCCATTTATACTTTGCGTAATTCGGAAAAGGCTCCGATAAATCTGCCTTTTCAATTTATCGATACATTTGAAAATTTGAAATCGTCTTGCTCAATAGGTAAAACAGTATTCGAAATCATAGTGCAACTGTAAGTACCATATTTAAATATTAAAAATCTTGCTCTGAGGATAAAACAGTATTTAAAAACATTTAAATATAATTTTAAAACAGCACAGCATCTTAGATAAAACAGCATATTAATTAAATTATCAACAGTTTAACTTAAATTCATTTTGTGAATATAACAGCCTCTCTTAAAAATAATGTCATTAATTAATTCGTTCTATCAAAAAAATATAATAGACAACGATCTTACTGCCTCCGTGGTCTATCGGTTAAGACTGTGGATTTAGACTCAGAGGTTCCGGGTTCGACTCCTGGTCGGTACACAAAAATATTTATTAATGTAAACATTTAATTATTATTTAATTTATTTGTGATATTTCTCGAGTTTTTTTAAAAGTACTTTTTAACTTTAGCAGACTGTTAATTGGTTATCGCATTAAGGCTTTGCGATGCCATTTTCAACAAGATTATCAAGTTGACGTCGTCACTGACGGCTACGAAGCGCAAAATAACCTGAATGGACGTAGACGTAATCCAAGGGTGTGACGAAAGTGACCATTTGGAAGGCTCGTCAATTGCCACCTTAAATTGCTCAGTTAGCGATTTCTATTTAATGACGAGACTGCTACCCCTGGTCGACAATACACTCTCATCGACAAATTAATTCTGAGACAATTGTCCTAGCTTTAACTCTAATACCGCTTGTCTTCTTGCCCCATCTTGTTATATATTTAATGTAAGTTAAATAAAAAGTTATAAATAAAAGTTGTAATGATACTCATTATTAAAATTTCCATCATTTTTTCACTCGAGGCACGGCACATTAAATAATGACGCATTTTCTTGAAATTTTCGCGCCAAAAATGAGGCACGTGGAACGAACGTAATTTCATTTAAATACCCAAAAATTCAGCTAACACCCACCTATTTACTACAAATAAAACTTGGACTAAATTTGTAAAGAAAGAAAGAATGAAATACGTTTATTCATCGCAAAACAGATACAACTTACACAATTGACCGCCTCCGTGGTCTAGTGGTAAAAAACGTTGCCGTGAACTCGGGAGGTCGTGGGTTCGATTCCCACCGGGGGCAAGTTGTACATTGTATAATTTGTCTCGGTCTGGGTGTTTATATGTATAATATGTATATATTTACAAAAAAAAAAGTATAATATGTAGTTTATCAACCATCTAGTTTCCGTAACACAAGCTTCGCAGCTTACCACGGAAACTAGATGGCGCTGTGTGACCTGTCTGAAAATATTTATTTATAATTAAGATATTAAGATATGCAGGATATAGCCGTGCATAGGATATGGGGTGGCACGGACCATGAATTGATATTAAAATATGGAATTGGCCGCCCCCACATCCACTGCCACATCCCAAGCACCACCAGGCAGCCATCGAGGCGCGCTGCGCTACAATTCACACCGTAATTCCTGCAGCGATGAACGGGCCCTAATCTCAGCATGTGTCGCGAATTACATAGTTGTATCCGCGACGCTGTTCGGAAGAACCCAATAAAATAAAATATATTTTTAAATAAATAATAAATAACAAGTATATACTTACATACAACAATACGAATACTTATCTACATAAAACATAAATACAAATTGAAATCGTTTATATACAATACACATAGTAAAATTTGTACATTTCACCCAAAATACGACTGGCTAAGTACAAAAACTCAAACGCCCGCAAATTCCGATCTGTGCAGAACAAGATATTCAAATTCTTATGCTGTTACTGCAGCATTACTCTGGAACTCCCACCTCTTTCCCTTCGTACTCATCCAACTGCAGTATCCTTCAAAAATAATCTTTCACAGACGGCGGAGTCATCCAGGCTCGGATGTTCAATGGGCCTGGGTTGGGGATGGGATAAACTCCCGTTTTCCCCGGCAGGATCTCGGCGGCTAACTACCCACCGGTGATTCAACGCACCTTTGGTGCTGGGCGCTGTTCCTACTACAACACCGCCCTTGTGGCTCAAATTAATTGTAATTAATTAGGTTTATCTATTAGTTTATTTAATTTAAGGTTTTATTTACTAAAATAAAAGAAATGCTGGCAGTCTTCTTGGTACTATCTCTGATAGGACGTCTCTAGAGGCCTTTTTTTATTTATAGATAGTTAATTTTTTAATTGGGATTATTTTATTTAAGTATGTATTTTGTATTTAATTAATTTATTAGGTGGTAGGCGGAATGATGGTGGTAATTTGCCCAGTCTGCTGGGGCGGGGAAGTATAGCCACCCGTTTGTGTATCTGTATAAAGTGTATCCACACGTTTCTTGATCAGGCTCGAACTGCCGTCATGCCCGTCAAGCCAGCATTAGGAACTAATGTCAGTTATGAGTGTCTGATTTCAGTTGCTAACATTTAAGGACCTAGCGCGTCACTTAGGAAGCTTGTATTAAAAAAAAAGTTTTAAAATATTTATTATATTCTACATAATTATAAATAAAATTTGTAAGTTTTATATGTATGTTTATTATTGTGTATATAGTAGTATTTAGTATATTTGTATATAAGTAAGTTTATTATCTAAGTATTTATATCTAATTGATGTGTCACTTATACTTTCCTTGCACCTACAGTTGTTCTAATTAGTCCCAAAGGTTTGTCTGTCAGAGAATGTCTACGGGCATTAAGTCCGCCTTTTGTACTTTGTGCATTAAAGTTTTGAAATAAATAAAATTCGTTTTCGCTACAATTTCGAAAAACTCTTAGCAATTTTACAACAGTGTCTCAATAATTATAATTCCAAGAATCAATCGTTCGTTTTATGCAAAATGTAAAAAAAAAACATTTTTAATAAAGCTAAGAAACGCGAACTTTTGTCGGAATATATTGAAAACTAGAACGACAAAAAAAGTTATTGGAATGCGATAAATGACTGGCTCTATTAAAATTAAAGTTTGCATTTTATTTCTCGCTTTAGACTAAATCCAAGATCCATACTAATACTACGTGTAATTTAGTAAAGTGCAAATCTTTTTATATTATAATCTAGAATAAAAATATAAGTATATTTATTTTAATTATTTAGTGATAATATTTATTAACTCAACCGATGTCAATAAGGTATTTATCACTCAAAAGAAGTGTGTTCGGGCTATCTGTGGAGTTGGACCGTTTGACTCCTATTTCAAGGGCGTACCCAGGTAGTGGCAGGGGGGGGGGGGGCGGCTGCCCCTGCGCAAAATGAAGTGTTGGAAACAAAACATCTTTTCAGTCAGATATTTTGATTTATGTTTTTTTACGTTACGTTTTAAGTGTCGTCGTTTACACAGGCAAAGTCGGGTAAAACAGCTAATATAGTATATAGAAGCTTTAAAATATAAATGCCAGTTGTCTGGAAACTATCACACTCGCAGTTATACGAGACAATCGTAAAAATGAAATCCAACCGACAATGTAACTAGAAAACTTTATAGCCCGTGCTATAAAAAAAACAAAGCTTACAATAGCGCGATATCATTTGTGAACAACGAAATTTGTTCTTATTTAAAGTCTGAAATAAAAATAAAAAAATATTTATTTTCTCCTACAAAGCTTATTCTTCTTAGTCGCTACACTCTTGGCAGAGTGGTGGTCGTCACTTGAGTGTCAGTGGCACGCTTAACAAGCCGTCGCCACTCGTCTCGAACTGCAGCCTTCCTGAAGCACTCATGTAGGGGATGATCCATTGCTGCTTTAACCTGGTCAGTCCATCTCATCGAAGACCTACCACGCATACTCAGATACGCAGATACTCGTAACTGCCATCAGTCCCTAACACTATGTCGGCTTGGCCAGATGCTTTTTCACACTTCGCTTGAAGGACTCCAAGTTATAGGAAAGTGGAAACACAGAGGCTGGAAGAGCATTCCACATCTTTATCGTACGACAGATGTATGAGTCCCCAAATTTATACGTACGCGAAGGGATGACTACGGTATGTGGGTGCATATTCTGACCTGTGCGTGTGGTTCGGTTGCGGAATGGAGAGGGAGGGATTAGGTTATAGAGTTCTTCGGAGCATTCACTATAGTATAGCCGGTAGAACATGCTCAGAGAAGCGACATCTCGGCGAAGCTGCAGGGATTCGAGAGTTCCAGATGTAGTGGCATCGTCCACAATTCGAACAGCTCGCCTCTGTAGGACATTGATGGATTGATGTATCTCCACGCCGCGACACGAGTCCAAAGAAAGTGAGAATGCGTGATTGCACGATTGAGGAAAGGCGTTGTCCTATCTCTAGTCCCTCCAGGATGGATTTGTTGGTTCGGAACTCCGTCCACGATATGCCCAACATTCTCCACCAACACAAAGCTTATAAATAGTAACAATATTTTAAAAATATTTATGTAGGCAAAACTAAACAAAGCGAAAGCTTAGTCTGTGTTAAAGCACTCATACTTAATAATAAAGTAGTAGTGTAATGTAGTGTAGTGTAGTGTAAAAAGTATCATCACGACCGTTTTCCCTTTTGGGGTGGTCAGAAACCACGTTTATAAATAAACGGATTCACGTTTAGCCAACATTACTATAGGCCAATCATGACAAGTGGCAAGCTCGTCGATGTCTCCAGCGTACCAAACTCGAGAAATATCACAAATAAATTAAATAATAATTAAATGTATGTATTTACATTAATAAATATTTTTGTGTCTCGACCAGGAATCGAACCCGGTACCTCCGAGTCTAAATCCACGAACTTTACCGCTAGACTACGGAGGAAGCAGTGTAGTGTAATGTACAGTTCTCCCAAAGTGATAATGCGCATAGAAATCTTCGTCACTGTTCGGCAACGGTCGTATTCCCCGAGCGTCGGAAGACGATATGTATATAGAGTGGTTAAGTGCATTTTCTTCATGCATAATTTAGTAGAATTATGTGTTTTGTGCTCGTTGTTAGTACGTTTTCCTATTTTACAAAATAAACTATTTAAAGTTGAATAAGATAATTAAAGTTGAAATTAAATTCACCTTTGAAAACAAAACTAAGAACGGTGTGTAATATCAGCTCTATATAATTCCACTCAGAGAGAACACATGCAGTCACCGACCGCCCGAATTGTTTTCGATTGTGTACACATGATATTGACTTCTATTTCTTTCGAACAAGGTGCAAAATGCAAGTGCAATGTTTAGGCTCTTACGATTCAATGATTCGGGTGTTTCCGGGAATACGACAATTAGCGAAGTTCTGTATGTGCATTATTAATTTGGGAATACTGTAGTGTAGTGTAATGTAATGTAGTATAGTGCATATATAATTATGTGAGATATATTATTTTATTTTATATAGAAATACCTTTTTAATATACAGGCTGTGGCCGTAAACTTGATAATTTGTGTGTATACCATCCTATAGACTAGGAATGGACATGGGACAATTGTGTTCCCATATACAATAAAATACCTGAGGAAATTTTTGATTTTTGTTTGTCTGTCTAATAAGGTAGTCAGCAAAAAATTCTTTCAGTTAGTCGTAGGGTCATATGTCATATTTAGATGTTAATATCATGTCCAACCTTTGGTTCCAAAATCGATGGTGGTAAATTGCCCATTCTGCCGGGGCGGGGAAGTATCCACCGTTCGTGCCGATAAACCCAGTAAAGTGTAACCACACGTTTCGGGATCAGGCTCGAATTGCCGTCATGCCCAGTCAAGCCGGCATAGTGTCTGGCTCCAGTTGCTAACATTCATGGACCTTTTGCGCCACTTACCATCAGGTGGTCGCAAATTCACATGTCGTGCTAGTATTAAAAAATAAATTAAAAAAATATGAATTTTACGGTGACTGTTGTTTGAGCACGAACATTTTAAAAGCGGTGTTATTTTTTAACATAACATCGTTCAACGAACTGGAATGTTCTTTTTTAATAATCATCAAAAAATAAAACATCGTATTTATTTATTCAGTACAAAATGCGTCGCCATTTGATAAGAAAATTATTTGTTTTTTCGCGAGAACAATTTCATTTCATAATAAAAAGTATATTTAGAAACAGGAATTACACTTTAAGACAAAAATTGATACCACTTAAAATATAATATAGGTATTTAATAAAATAAATAAATAAATAAATATTTCCAGACAGGTCACACAGCGCCATCTAATTTCCGTGGTAAGCTACGAGGCTTGTGTTACGGAAACTAGATGGTTGATAAACTACATATTATACTTTTTTTTTTTGTAAATATATACATATTGTACATATAAACACCCAGACCGAGACAAATTATACAATGTACAACTTGCCCCCGAGGGGAATCGAACCCACGACCTCCCGAGTTCACGGCAACGTTTGTTACCACTAGACCACGGAGGCGGTCGAATTAATAATTGAAGAGCGGTGGTGGCTTGGTTGTAAGAACGCTTTCCAAAACATCCTAAAAAGCTGGGTTCAAATTCCGGCATGTACCAATGAGAAATACACTTTTCTTACATAAATTTGTCAAATATTTACAACACCACCGTTTCTCGTGCCTTGGAGAGCGTCGGGATTGTTAATAAATAGTTATAAATATTGACCAAACTCTCAAGGTCCATATCCAGCAGTGGAGATATAGGACTCTGTGTTCTGTGTGCTGTGATGGTGATTAATAATAATAATGTTATAGTCAGCAGAAAAAAACCTTCAAGTAGCCGTCACACGCCATATTTAGACTTTGACCCTTTCACCCAATATTTAATACCTAAATTTAAAGATCATTTCTGCCAAATGTCTTCAATATCGCTCAGAGTGATCTCCCGAGCGCCGAGGTTCGTGCGTAATTCCGTCATAGCTGATCTGAGATGCCTACTATTGAGGAATTTATTGACGGCCTGACTAGACGTATTTTCTATCGGGCTGACAACGGACACTTCAAGTATATCCAGAACATCGCACCGTCTTGTGGACGGCACCTTCCTAGAGAAGAGCTCTTGGAGGAGAGCTGAAGTTGTCGAACCTAAACCCCCTAGGTTCGTGAGCCACACAGGCCCTGCACCAAGTGTGTATTAAGTTTCCGATGGGTGTTTGCCCGCTGAGAGGCAGGAGCCAACATCCCCAACACATTCATCACCCGGGCCTGGATGCCCTCGATTGTTGTAGATCGCACAGGGTTTCGTAAACAGTAGATCTTGGGTCTAGTCAAGTCGGCCACCCCTGCCCTAGACAATATTTCACGTTGTTCCTCCAATTTCGCACCAAAGTACCCTACAAAACAATTTTTAATATCTATGTGAAAACAATACGTGGGGCAGTGTAAATGTGAACAAAAAGGCCCCTGGATTGTATTTATTTATTAGAGCTATTCATAGACGTAACACAATCGGCCCAACTCAAAATAAGCATCAACGAGGTCAAATATAAGGAAGCGACGTCTCCTGAACCTTAACAGAGCTAAGCTTTGCATAATTTATTATTTTTTACTATATGCGAGGTGTGACAATTAAGTAATGAGACTGATTACCTATATTGCCGCGATTGTGGTAACCCTGCGACCTTGAAATTCCCTTTCCCTTCTCTCGGCATCCTTCCCCTCTCCATTGATATATTTGCCATCGCTCTAGCTTGTTTAGTTCGCCTGCTCTGTCGTGTTGAACCGGGGCAAACCGTAAATCAAGTCTACTATCGCCAAGTGCTCGAAAGATTGCGAAAACGAGTCAACAGGATGCGCTCAGACATCGCTCGTAACTGGATCCTTCATCACGACAACGCGCCGTGCCACACCGCCCTCAGCGTGGCCCAGTATTTGGCCTCTAAAGGGATCGCCGCCTTATTCGCCCGATATGTCACCCTGTGACTTTTTTTTTTGTTCCTTATTCGCCCGATATGTCACCCTGTGACTTTTTTTTGTTCCCTAGAACAAAATCGGTGGTCAAAGGAACCCATTTTGAGTCGATTGAGGACATCCAGGCGGCCTTGACGAGGGTACTCGCGGACATCCCAGTCGAAGCGTTCCAGAAATGTTACGAAGCATGATAAACGCGCTGGAATCGTTGTATAGCTGCCCAAGGGGACTACTTTGAAGGGGATAGCAGAGTTGTAGAATAATTTTAAAATATACGGTTTTTATGGAATCAGTCTCATTACTTAATTGTCACACCTCATATATGTATATTATTTAGTTGTATTTGTTATATAGGTATTGTTTTTAAGCTTATCCCTATTATTATTATTTTTTTTGCAAAATCTATGTTTAATATTTAGGTGGAAACTTTGCTGGATTATGTAACTTTTAGAATTATGAATTATGTTTTAAGATCTGTATGTTTCCTGAATAAATAATAATAATATAAAAAAATTATGGTGGGGTCTTGACGGTCCATCATGCCTTTAACAAACAGCCCATTGTGTAGAGGATGAATAGCAGAGGAGATGGCCGCGCATGTACTCTTGAAGCGCGACAGACTGAGGTTCCTCTATACAATGAGGACACTTCCGGAGTTCTGCAGAAACGTGACGCGTCTCCTGGCCTTCCTGGAGAAGATCTCCGCTGAAGCAGTAAAGGTTACGCACAATGGTCCAATAGACACTAAGTGCGGAGTAGTTACCATAATCAAAATCACACACACACACAAGATAATGCGGGCTTTGATCACATTTTCATACAAATTTCATAATTTTTTACGCCACCTAACGTCTACTATCAATACTTTAGTAGTAAAGTATCTTTACGACAGGGGTGGCCAATCATGACATCGTCGATGTCTCTAGCGTACTAAACTCGAGAAATGAGAAATATCACAAATAAATTATTGTGTCCTGAACAGGAATCGAACCAGGTACCACCACGTCTAAATCCACGTACTTAACGGCTAGACCACGGAGGCCATAAAGTGTATAGCTTACCTGACATTCGTAGGTCCCGTTATCCCTTTTTTGCACGAATTTTATTTGTAAGGTCCAGTCTTCTGAACCCTCGCCGTGGAGGACCTGCGGAAAGAAAATAAATAGGTATAAAAAATACATGCGTTTGAATGCGAGAATAATCAAGGTACTAGTGTTTGAAAGAAGAAGGACGACAACCGTTACGATTAAGATTGATGATGAAACTCTAGAACAAGTAAATGAAATTATATATCTGGGCAGTGTTTTCACTGCGGATAGGAATGTTGAAAGAAGAATGAACGCGGAAAAAGTGTTAATAGTGGTGCCCTGGTGTCACTGATTGGCAGTCTAAATGTCAATGACAAAACTCGGCTCGCCATGCTAGTACCAACACTGATGTATGGAAGTGAGATGTGGGTACGTCAGAATACGCATGAGAGTAGGGTTAATGCAGTAGAAATGAGGTCGTTGCGTCGGATATGCGGCGTCACATTGGCGGATCGCATACGTAACGTCGAAATACGGAAAAGGGTTGGTATAAAAAAGCATATGGACAGAACAAGGAAAAGCATGCTACGATGGTTTGGGCATGTTGACAGGATGAGCGAAGAAAGATTGACGAACCAGATATATAATGCGAAAGTTGTGGGTGAATGAGGCCCTGGCAGACCGAGACTCACATATCACGATCAAATAAATAAAACACTGACTGAATGTGCATTAAAAAGCCTTCATGACAAAAGGGCATGTATCAAGGTACAATAAAATTAGCATCAGAGCCATATGGCGTGGCGAGGGTAGGCCAAATTCTCCAGAAATTTCTAGAAGGCCCGTCTCCGACAGTGGATGTCTAGGACTCTGTGTTCTGTGATAATAAAAAAAATATAATTACATCGGGAATAAGAGTGAGAAATGCGGTCGTTTTCGATTTTGTATAGCGTTGTCTTTGTCTAGCGCTGACTTCGTATTGTGCGACAGAGATAACGCTAATAGATAGCAGATCCGACGTACATACGACAGATACATACCTGAAACCGCTCGTCGTTGGTGTAAGTAAATTTGCCGGAGCTAAGAATATGCCAATCACGCTTCCTTATCCACGACACTTGCTGAAAAAAAAAAAACAAACATATATTATTATTTTAATTGTGAAGTAACTCGTTATTATATTTACACTATAGGATGCCGTTAGAGAGGTGACAGATGTTGATACTGCTAGGTTAGTTTCATTTTTTTATTTATAATGGGGTAGCCAACAGTGCTAACATCACACACTTATTTGTACTTAACACTAAATCAGAAGTTAGATGTTGCACCTATTATAGGCGACTACCACATTACCACAGTAGCCTTTATTGCCTATAAAAAAAAACAATATTATAAAATTTTCAATAAGTATACAAAAACTAAATATTATTCGAAAAACTAAAACTGAAACAATTAAAAAAATATATATATTTATTTATTTAGTACACACAGCAGTACATATATTATCACACACATAACATAGTATAATTATAACTTATCTAATATATGTACCAATTAGGTGTCACAGCATTCATCAATATAAAAAGAACAAGACATTAAACTCAGAGCGCCATAAAATGCATGTTATGTTCTTTTTTACTTCGAATAAATTTATTATTATTATTATTACTATAAGTCATAAATATTGGGCAAGTTGTTTTAGCAGTTCATGTTTAAATACTCTTTGGGAGTCTCCGAAGATGTCAATATCTGGAAATTTTGCTAGCTTTCAAATTCAAATAGTTTATTAATCAAAAATACTTATTACAATAAAATAATTCTACAGAAGGTGTAGGTAGGCAGTAAAGTATCATCACGACAGTTTCCCTTTCGGGGTGGTCAGAAACCACGCTTATAAATATAAGCTGATTCACATTTAGCCAACTTTACTGCCGGCCAATCATGACAAGTGGCAAACTCGTCGATGTCTCCAGCGTACCAAAGGAGAGAAATATCACAAATAAATTAAATATTATTTAAATGTATTTATAATCAAAATCAAAATAATTTATTTGCTAGAAAACATGGTTACATTGCAAGATCTTATAGCTATAAAATTCGCTTCACATGTTTCACCTCAATGGCATGCAAATATTGGGCAATTACAATATGAGAAAAGTCAGACTATACATTAATAAATATTTTTAGTGTGTAACGTTTATTATAAAGCACTTTTACAAATAATATCTACACTAGTAATATTAGACAAATGTGTCGCTGCTAGCTAAACTAATAGTCTTTCAACTACTGTTAAATATAGCTAGCAGGTTTATTTGAGCTATTTCCATAGTAATTACGTGTTATGGAATTTTACTGTTGAGAAATGTTACTGACATTGGATCTTTATTTTACAATATTTACATAGTATTAGAGTAAAGTAAAAAAGTATCATCACGACCGTTTCCCTTCCGGGGTGGTCAGAAACCACGCTTATAAAGAAGCGGATTCACATTTAGCCAACTTTACTATAGGCCAATCATGACAAGTGACATCCAGCGTACCAAACTCGAGAAATATCACAAATAAATTAAATATTAATTTTATTTCTAACATAAAAGCTAATATTCTGCTTCTTGTGCTAGAAGTGCTGGCCGGATTTCTTGTCACGCGGCTCTCAACGACATCATCCGAAGGGCTCTTGTCACTGCTGGTGTCTTCTTGGAATCATCTAGGATTGTGCAGAGCGATGGCAAGATACCCGACGGAATGACCATTGGGCCGTGGAAACTTGGCAGGTCTCTGGTACAGGTTACGAATTTCAGCCGTATGGCGTCGAGGCGATGGGCCTATGGGGACCGTCAGCAAGGTCTGGAGACAGGAAGGCAATTATTTCTGCCAAAGTATTAGCCTCGCTATACACAGGGGAAATGTTGCCAGTCTCCTTGGGACAATCTCGGATGGGACACCTCTAGAGGACATTTTCTATTTATAGTTTAGTGGTTGGTAACATTTATTTACACTAGCAACACGAACACTTCCCTCCCGCCCCACTCCACCCTCGCAGCTCGTGGTGACGACAAGCTCGGAGAAAAAGTATCCGCGAATTTCACAAGTGGATTTAACTAATAATTAAAACTGTGTGCACAGAGTGTTATAGACATTTAATGGTGAAAAACTGTGTGCACAGAGTGTTATAGACATTTAATGGTGAAAAACTGTGAGAAATTGTGCCAAGACGCCTCCATATACAGTCCATTTCTCCTTGCCGCAACCGCCTAAAAGTTAGTTTCCTCATACCGCACAGTTAAGTTTATTTATTTTTATTTATTTATTTATTTCAAAACTTTATGCACTAGGTACGAGTACACAGGCGGACTTAATGCCGCTAGGCATTCTTACTAGTCAACCTTAGGGACAATTTAGAGCATTTGTTATGTGAGGCAGGTGCAAAATATAATAGGAGCATTAAGATTTGTGAAAAAAAAAAACAAAATTAATTAAACTTAAATACTAAATCTTATATATTATATACAAAACTATATATTAATCAGTAGGTATACACTAAATAGACTACATACTATCATTATACTCGTATATAAATAGAATACTTAGGTACATATAAATAATAATATATATATATATTTATATAATACAATATCATATACTTATATATCTATGTAATGGAGCTATTTAGGAAACGTGTAAAAACCATTCTTTTAAATAACGATCTGTTTGGCGCTTGTCGGACATCTACAGGCAGGTTGTTCCACAAGTTTGCGGCAACAACTGCAAAAGAGTTGGACATAAAGCTAGAATGATGGGAAGGAATAGAAAGAACACAGTTATGCGATCACCGTAACGACCTGTTTATATTTAATTTTATTATTTATGTATTTATTAATTTACTTCGAATAAATAAAAAAATACTTTAAAAAATATATTCAGCTTTAAAAAAAATATATAATATCATTGTTGGAAATAACTAGGTTTCATCTTGGACTAAAAAATAATGTAAAAGGAATATAATACAAAAGAACGAACAACGGCTTCGTCAAAGAATACGAATAATGGCGTGTACAATAAAATCGTTACCAGATCCTTTTTTTTTGTATTTTTCTTTAAGCCAATTCTAGCTGAGGAACTGGCTGTATCCAATCTAAAGGCCAGATATTTTAGTGTTCTCTAGGAACTTGAAATGAAATAATATAATTGTCAGAAACATGGTAGGTACCTACATTTGGGCCGCGTTCGTTTTAAGAAATGTTAGCATGAAAATACCACTTTTTTAGCACAAGTCGTTCGTTTAATGAAAATTCCAACATTTGATGCTAATTTTGTATATCAGTACCGTCTTGAAAGGAGGGTTATTGATGTTAATTTTTGACAGATGTCATTTAACATAAGAAATGGTTTGTTTACATTGTTGTATACTTTATAGATTATATTATATTTTTTTAAGATTTTATGTAATAAATACAAAGCCATAATACATTGTCAATCGATTTGTTATTATTTGTTACTTGTCATATTTGTCAAAAAGTAGCCTTACCGCTCGTTTTTTTTTTAAGAAATGTTAACATTCTTAAAAAAAGTGGAATTTCTTAACAAAAACGACATTTCACGCTGGTTTATGCACGTGGCCTTACATTTGTTTGACTCTTGATTTAAACAGTTTTAGTGGCAGCTCCCTTATAGTAACTGGAAGCTTATTAAATATATAAAATTGTTAAGAAAATTTCTCATCATTCCTTAGGTTTACCGTGCGGTACCTGCTCCATCGTGTATACAAAATAGAAAAAAGAAGAATGGTATCTTGGGAGTTGCCAACGACTATAGGGTGGTAGATAGATAAATTCTTTATTGCACAGAAAATAATACATTATACAGTACATAGGCGAGCTTAATGTCTAAAATCATTTTCTAACAGCTAACCTTTGGGAGATGTGAGCTCTGATTGTGAGGTGCATGACCGCTAATATTTGAGATAAAGACATTTATTGAGTTAAAAACTTATAACTGAAAAAAGAACGATATTAAATCTAACATATAAATACATAACAGTTAAAATAACTTTTATTGGAAGTTAATTATAGTACATTAAATATAAATTAAAATCTACCTAAATAATAAAATTAAAAATAAACTAAACTATAAATAAAAAATGTCCTCTAGAGACGTCCCATCCGAGATAGTCCCAAGGAGACTGGCAACATTTCCCCTCTGTATAGCGAGGCTAATACGTTGGCAGAAATAATTGCCAGCCTTCCTGTCTCCTGACCTTTCTGTCAGCCGCTTTGACAACTCCTTGGCAATAATATACCGATTTATCAAGTTATGTAGACTCGTCGTGAAAGTGTTTAGTGAGCAAATTTTTATAACATATAAGTGATGGTGCTTTACGAATATGAAGAGGGAGTTGGTTCCACTGGCGAGCTGCTGATACTGTATAAGAATCTGAACATCTGCTGGACGAATGTGGCGGGATTTTTAATCGATTATTAGAGGAAGAGCGAAGTGAACAACTGTGTGTATCGCACAGAAATTGGAAACGATCTTTTAGGTAATGGTATTGGTCCTGTTATGATAGCGCTACAAGACTCACCATCCACCATTCTGCTCCTCTTCTTACCCAACCAAATACTCTATGATTCTGTTAATGCCGCCTTACAAGCTCATTTCATAAATGCATCCTCGGCAGACCTGCTTAGGCCCAATTCTTTCTAAGTTTACGCTCTGGCAAATATTATGCTGGAAATCTTCTCGCACCAACTTCCATGAAGTTCGGCAAATACTTGTAATAAAAAACCGTAAACTATACAATTTACTATAATTTCAATATACCGGAAATGTGGAAAGCATTAATTTCGAACAGCTGAACAGATGTAGCAAATTACTAGCGGAATGGACTAGTACCGGGGAAATAAAGGCACCACAAATGACTTATATGTGATGGCTCGGTCACAGTGGTCGAGTGCCTGCAGGTACATGTTAGTAAGTTACATGACGTTTAAAATAATGAACTTTGTAGTTGGTAAAGTGCGGTGGTGGCTCGGTTGTAAGAACACTTTCCTTTAAAATCCTACAAAGGTCAGTTCAAACCCCCCCGGCATGTACCAATGGGAAATACACTTTTATTACGTACATTCAGCATCCTTAACGAACCGGACACACCCAATACCTGAAAGACAGCTTTACTTTTCTAGGCTCAATCCATGATCGAACTCTTCGCTCTTCTTCTAACTCCACCCTTTCCATCAAATCAAATCAAATCAAATCATTTATTTCCTTAGGTTAGTACACAACACTTGGATATTGTCAATACATATATTTTAATACAATATAAACTTGGCTGGACCGAATCTAACAGCAATACAATTTATAATAAATAAAACATTGTTGCCATAAGCGAGGATTTTGTACTTATTTATAACTAGATACTTAAAATTTAATTCGTGGCTGTGTCTGCTTACAATCTAGTAATAATAATATTTATGTCCATAAATATAGATTCGTGGCTGTAAAATGGCCGTGTCAGCTTACAATCTAGTAATAACAATATTTATGTCCATAAATAACAAATCGTGGCTGTAAAAGGGCCGTGTCAGCTTATAATCTAAAACAAACAATTACAATTATTAATAATGTCAACAAAACCCAATTCGTGGCTGTAAAAAGGCCGTGTCCAACTTAAGATCTAAATATTACTAATATATGAAAATATATGAAACAAATTTCTATGCAATGGTATCTTTTAGTGCGTCCTTAAGATCATAGTAACTTTTTTTAATTAATATTGATTTAACCCATCCCTTCCCATCACACCTCTTTTGTCTCTAATTCGTTGATGGCCTACCTTTAGGTATTAGGCAAGCTCCAAATCGAGTCATCTTCAAAAATATGGTTAACAAACACTTTCTTTCTAACTAGATTGTCCCAAATTTATGTCTCTTTTTCATGTCTTCACTATTCTCAATTGCAGCAACATCATATTTCACTTCCCTCATCATGTAAGTAGTTTTATTTTATATTATTGTTTATTTATGATGTAATTTATGTTAATAAATATTGCGTATTTATGTATTTGTATATGTATTAGTATGTAATATTGTTATGTAATTAATGATAGCATCTACCATCTATACTGTCTAAATGTCCTAAAGGTTTGGCTGTCAGAGAATGCCTAGCGGCATTAAGTCCGCCTTTGTACATAGTGCAATAAAGATTTTAAATAAATAAATAAATTTATCATAGATTTACAACACCGCCGTTCCCGTGCCTCGAAGAGCACTTTGAACCGTCGGCCCCGGTTCCACTAATACCAATCTGTGGAATCGTTTATTAATTGTCATTAGAAATTGACATCAGATCCTCGCCAAACCGTCTGCCAGCGTGACGAGTGTAGGCCAAATTCTACAGATATAATTTGTCGCGGTCTGGGTGTTTATATGTATAATATATATATATTTACAAAAAAAAAGTATAATATGTAGTTTATCAATCATCTAGTTTCCGTAACACAAGCCTTGTAGCTTACCACGGAAATTAGATGGCGCTGTGTGACCTGTCTGGAAATATTTATTATTATTATATGTTCTGGAAGGCCCATCTCTAACAGTGTAGGTCTAGGACGCTGTGTTTTAGGGGTTGTAATGTATGTAATGTAAATAAATAAATATGCCTAGCGGGTGTTATAATCATATTAAAAAGCTAGGTATATTTTTCCTAGTATTTATGGGGAGCAGTTCTGTTTATGACTTTTTTTGCTTGTTCTATGTCATGTTTATACATAAGTCAATAAGCACCGCGGATACATTAGTGAGATGGACTGGACGATTACGTGCAACACTGGCCGTAACAAATGCCAGTATTTAACTTCCCTTCAGCACGGAAAATTTACGTCTAAAATACAATTTACGTTATTACTGAAGTTAAAAGTACATAGGACATTTTTATATGGACCCTAAAGATTCTGTAAGTCTTCGCGCGCGCCTTCACTAGGTGTGATCACAAAATAATAAATATTTCCAGACAGGTCACACAGCGCCATCTAGTTTCCGTGGTAAGCTACGAGGCTTGTGTTACGGAAACTAGATGGTTGATAAACTACATATTATACTTTTTTTTTTGTAAATATATACATATTATACATATAAACACCCAGACCGAGACAAATTATACAATGTACAACTTGCCCCCGGTGGGAATCGAACCCACGACCTCCCGAGTTCACTGCAACGTTTGTTACCACTAGACCACGGAGGCGGTCTCGCCTAATCGTGCCAGAGAGTTGTCATATACGATAACTTGTCATATAAAAAGTAAAGTAAAGTATCATCACGACATTTCCCTTTCGGGGTGGTCAGAAACCACGCTTATGAATAAGCGGATTCACATTTAGCCAACTTTACTATAGGCCAATTATGACAAGTGGCAAGCTCGTCGATGTCTCCAACGAACGGTCAGAAAAATAAAGTAAAAAATAATAATATTTATTTACTGCCGGAATCCCATCGGTTCTCGAACCGTTTGGGATCTCTCGCAGTGACGGTAAAAGACCCGATGGATTGACCTTGGTGCCTTGGTCGATGGGACGAGCATTGGTATGGGACTCTACTGCTATCTCCAGGGCACCTCACCACCAGGGCCGGGGCTGCAGCGGACTTAGCTGAAAAGGCCAAAAGTCGCAAATACGAGTCGATTAGCAACGACTACGTGTTTGTGCCTTTTGGTCTTGAGACAATGGGTCCGTGGGGGCCAAGTGCAAAGAAGTTCTTTAAAGAGTTGTCTAATCGCCTGGTTAATGCTGTATGTGACAAGAGGGCTGGCAGTTTTCTCGCGCAGCAAATCAGCATTGCCGTGCAGCGGGGGAACGCTGCAAGTGTTCTTGGCACACTGCCACAGGAACAAATCATGGGTGAGTATTTTTATTTATAATTAGTTTTCTAAATTAGTTTTTAATTTTTATTTTATATTGTTTGTATATAATGTACTTCGAATAAAAATATTTATTTAAAATAATAAAAGTTTTCGTTCTGTTTCCTACCTACTTGATTACATTGACTTACCTAATTAAATAAATACGAAAAGAATATAGTTAATCAAATGTATTTTAAATGATGCAATCCAAATACAGAATGAGCAACGCGACTACGTGACGAGAGCCTTAAATACAATCTCAGATAGAACTGGGTGGTATTTTCTTTAAATCTACGTTTGGGTACACTTTCGAATTAGGAGACTGTATTTTTACTAAAAACCCGAGTTTCTTTCGGTGTGTAAACGAGAACAGGCGAAAAAATGTTCGGACTCAATATACATATAGTTTTTATAATTTTAACGGGTCTTTACGCGATTTACCTTAAGAGACATATTTCTCCCGACGTTTCAGCCAAGTTGCCAAGAAAAATCGCCCCGTGTCGCCAAGGATATTGTAAGTGTCGTGTGTCATGATTTCTAAAAACTTTTAAAAGTGATAAGTGGGTAGGTTTACATCTACCGCCCAGTATGTACGAGACTACACCGCATAGCTTCAGTCGACCCGTGACTACGGCCAATGCAACTTGGCTGAAACGTCGGGAGAAATATGTCTCTAAGGTAAATCGCGTAAAGACCCGTTAAAATTATAAAAACTATTATGAATATGCGCGAAAGTTTAATATACATATAATTTGTATGGCTTCTAAACTTACCATTGTTTCTTGAAATACTAATACCTGCTTACAGATTCATTTACCGTATCGGCTGCTCGTCAGTGGAGCAAGCTTTCACTGACCATCAGATTCAGATCTCCTTTAATTAACATCTTTAAAAAACTACTTAATACTTTCGTTTTAAACAAGCAGAACAATATATTTAAAATTTGAAAATTTATACTTCCTAACATTATATTATCTTCATGTATATGTACTATATATTTAATAAGTATTTAAGTAGTCTATGTATACATACTATTTATGTAGTTTATTAAAATTTTAAAATAAGGTTTAAATTGCACCCCACATATTATACTGTCTCACTCTCTCAAAGGTTAGCTGGTAGAAAAAGCCGAAATAGCTTTAAGTTTGCCTTTGTACATTTAAGTTAGTACAATGTATGTGAGTATATTAAAAAAATACATATTTATGCCGTTTGCTGTAGAAACTCTGGGCCCATGGAGTCCAAGCGCAAAAAAGTTTTTAAAAGACATAACACCGCGTCTTGTCGTCTCCTCCAAAATCAAAATCAAAATATCTTTATTTTCCAGAATACTGTACAAAATAATAATGTGGTCTTATGCATAATTTCCGAAGCATTCTACCGCTAGCGGCATGAAAATATTAAACATGTATATTATAAATCTAATATTACATATAATTCTATATACATGCATACATATATATGTATGTGTGTATGTATGTATATACATATACACACACATACATACACATATATTCATTAATAGCAACTATATAAAATTACTATTATATTCATATTTTAAAAAAATATAATTATTATTATTATGTCAATATATAAAATTAATTTAAGTCAATAGTAATATTGTTTTAATAATTCAAAATTTGTTGTCAAATAATTTTAAACAATTTTAAATTTTAAACAAACAATTCGCAATAATAAATACACACATCAAAAGTGTCTAGGGATCAACATATATTTTTGCAATAACTTTTCTCCTGATTGATATTCATTAAAATTTTCTTTAAGGATTGATCAAATAAAATGTTTTCGTTTGTCTACAGTAACGATAAACCAAGTCACCTTTGCATTAGTAAAAAAAATTGCCATTTTCCTAATAAAGGGATTTTTGACATTTGAACCACTAACATTAAAGTTCGAAAAAAAGACTGAAATAACAGTTTTTTTTTTAATTTTATTGGGTAACTTAAACAATTAATAATCCGTGTTTCTACCACGAACACTAACAACACAAGAACATCGGTTTGGCATACTCAAAATGAGTTCATCCAAATCACGCTGTGGAATGGCCGCCCATGTTCGTTGCAACAACAAAAAAAGGTCTTCTTGCGACTGGATACCCTCCATATTCGGCAGAGCTCTTCTCTGAAGAATATCCCATGCATGCTCAATCGGGTTCAAGTCTGGCGACTGAGCAGGCCAGGGCAGGACATTGATGTTAGCTGCGGCGAGAGTCTGTCTTACAACTCTTGCGGTGTGCGGTCGTGCATTATCATGCATTAACTGAAATAAGGGACCGATATGCACTTGTAGAGGAACGATGACGTCTGATACAACCGTCTCAGCATAAATTTGAGCGTTGAGGTTGCCTCTGATCCAAATCAACTCAGTTCTTCCGCCGATCGAAATACCCGCCCATACCATGATGGTTCCACCACTATAAGGATGGACTTCCTGGCAGGATTTTAATCGCTGTTGGCGTCCAGGGGTTCTCCAGTGTCGTATACGTCTTGTATCCGGCCTCATACCAAAACGAGACTCATCAGAAAAGCACACGAAACGCCATTGTTCTTCTGTCCGATTTCTGTGTTCAAGAGCCCATTGATATCGAGTCCTACGATTGTGCATTGCTATAGGTGGTACCCGTAGCGGTCTTCGGGAAGGAAGGTTTGCATGAAGCAAGCGGTTTCTGACTGTTTGGTCGCTAATTAAGTTCCCTGAAGAGCGATGAAGGCTCACGGCTAACATCATGGCGGTTATTGTTGGAGTTCTTCGAGCTGTGATTTGAATGTATCGGTCTTGTCTCCGTGTGGTGCAGCGATACCGTCCTCCATGGCGCTCAGCCACGGTACCAGTGGTTCGGTAACGTGTCCAAAGTCGACTGATAACACTCTGACTTGTATTCAGAGCTAAAGCCACAGTACGTTGCCGGGAACCAGCTTCTATCATTCCCACGGCTCTGATCATTTCTTCCCTGCTTAAATGACGTCGCCGCTCCATAATAACGTTGGTTTTAATCAGTAGTAGGGAAACAGTAGCACTAATAATGTCTTCAATGCGTCTTATGTTTTTATAGGGAAAATATTGACAGCTGATTTTCATCTTTTACTCGAATTTGATTGACAGTTCCTGTTTTAAATTATGAAATGCACCAAAAAGGATCCATATAAATTTATAAAATCATAAATTTATTACAAAGCCACATCTCAATCACAAGAAATCCGCATAAACATGCTTGATCCCTAGACTTTTTTGATGTGTGTAGTTGCTAGGTCTACAATGTCAAATTATCATCGAAAAATTCCTTGTTTGAATAATATGCTTTATGTACCAAAAGTTTAAATAACCTTCTTTGGAATTCATTGTTTCTTAACTGTATCAATTCGTAAGGCAAATGGTTATAAATTCGTATTGCCATGCAGTAACAGTTCTTAGAATGTAGTTCTAAACGCTGTGACGGTAGGCATAATTTATTCTTGATTCTTTGGCTACGGTAGCCCATTTCGCCATTAGTTTTAAAGAGACTTGTGTATTTGCGTACAAATAATGACATTTCGTAAATATACAGGCTTGGTATAGTTAATATATTTATTTTCTTAAAAAACGGTTTGCAGCTATCCAACTGATTTAAGTTGTATAGCGCCCGAATACATTTTTTTTGAGTTATTAAGACCCTACCTACGTCCACCGAGTTTCCCCATACAATAATTCCATACCTAAACAGAGACGATACATATCCGTGGTATGCTGAAAGTCCTGCTTCCAGTGAAGACACATTTCTTATGCGTTTTAGTGCGTAAATAAATCTGTCTAATCTAACGCATAGTTTGTCGATGTGAGCTTTCCAGTTTAATCTCTTATCTATTGTTATACCTAAGAATGTAGTATCATTTACTTCTTCAACTTTATTGATGTCATGTAGAATGTCAAGATTTAATTGTGAGTTATTAGTGTTTGGAATTGTATTAATTTAGTCTTACTTATGTTAATATTTAGGTTATTTAGGTCCATCCAATTAATTACGCTATTAAGCGCAATATTTGTTTCCGTCTCAACGTTATTTCTATTCGCACATTTAATAGTTAGGGTCGTGTCATCCGCAAATAAAATACAGTCATGTGTCGTCGTGTCTGGAAGGTCGTTGATATAAAGCAAGAAAAGCAGAGGCCCCAGCACGCTTCCCTGGGGTACACCATAGTGATTTTGACGAAATTGTGATCTATAGTTTGTTTTTAGTTTTTTAGATATTCTTGTAATTTCTACACATTGGCTACGGTTTCCTAGATAACTCGCTAGCCATTCCAAAGCTATCCCACGAATGCCGTAGTTATCCAGCTTATTTAATAATGTATTATGGCATACAAAGTCGAATGCTTTTGACATATCCAGCATAATGGAAACTGGATAAATTTTGTTGTTAAGGCACTCTGTGATGTTTTTAACCAGCATAAAACAAGCTAGAGATGTAGACGATCCTTTTCTGAAACCAAATTGTTGCGTTTTTAAGATTTTAGACGATTCAATAAAGCTATAAATTTTCCTATAAGTTATTTTTTCAAATATTTTTGAAAATATAGGTATTAGTGTAATAGGTCTGTAGTTACTCATTTCAGATCGTTTACCTTTTTTGTATAGCGGTTTAACTATAGACTTCTTTAGGCGTGATGGAAAACAGCCTTGCTCATAAGATTGGTTTATAATATAGCATAATGGTATTGATATGCAATGTGCACAAGCCTTTAGGGTCCTTGTGTCTATTCCGTCATATCCAGTAGATCTTTTGTTTTTTAAACTTAAAATTGATTTAAATATATCTTGTTCGTCAACTGGGGTAAGGAACATAGTACGTGGGTTTTGAGCAATATTATTAGTTTTTTTTTTACCAATTAAATGTCGATTTGTCAAATTAATATAGTATTGATTAAATTTTTCACTTATTTGGTCTGGTTTTGTATATATAATGTTGTCAAGTTTTATTTCGTCTATAGTATTAATTTTATTGGTATTGTTGTTGTTAGTGTTTTTTTTAATTATTTTCCATGTAGTTTTACATTTATTTTCTGATTTTATGATAGATTTAGTGTTATTTATTTGTTGGGCCTTTAAAAGGCATTGTTTTAGTATTTTAATATACCTATGGTACCTATTTTTATTCTGTTTTTTATTTGTCGACGAGAGTTTGTATTGTAAGTACAATCTCCTTTTATTAACACAACAACGTTTTAAATTCTTATTCAACCAATGATTTTGGATTACCTTATTTGTATATTTAACTGTTATTACCGGAAAACATAGATTATGAAACAAAACAATAAATCATGGAATTTATTGAATGCTGAATTTGTATCTGGCTCGGATAGAACTTCACTGAATGATAATGATTCTATACAATTAACAAATTTTACACCATTTTCCCTACTATAGTCTCTTTTCTTTTCAAACCAGTACTGAGGTATATTGTTATTATTTTTTATATTTACTTTAAAGGTTATACTTTGAGCCGTTTCGTGATCTGATAGTCCTAAAACATGTAGGTGGGAAACAACAGAACATATGTTGCTAGCTATTATGTCAATACAAGAATTTTGTCTAGTCGGTTTCTCAATATGGTTTACTATATTGTTATTAGTCAATATACTTGAAAGTATTTTAGATTTTTTGTTTGTTTTTAGCATATCAATGTTCCAGTCGCCGCATATAATAATTTGTTTTTTATGTTTACGTATTAAACTGTTAAGTAAAAGTTCTAATTCTTTAAAAAATATATCCATATTAGATGTGGGTGTTCTATAGATGCAGACAATAATAATGCCGTATTCTACAATATCTATAGCACAACATTCGAAATCACAAATTAATGGCAGACGGATGTTTATAGATTTAAATGAAATATTTTGTTTTAATAAAATGCAGGAACCGCCTCTGCGTTCATTGGGCCTCGAGAAGTGTGCTGCAAGGTTATAGTTCATGAATTGAAAGTTTGATTCTGAACCCCGTTTTATAAAAGTTTCTGTTAAACAGATTATGTCAATATTGCCTATTTCTTTATTCAATTCCAAAATGGCAGCTTCTAGTAAGTCCCGCTTATTTAATACTCCAGCAATATTTTGGTGTAAGACAGTAATATTTTTATTTAATTTATACTCGAAAAAACGGTGACATTGGTTTGTTTACACATTTTGTGGACATCTTCTTAAAGTAATACGGTATAGTTCCCTTTTTGTTATTATTAATAGTCACTTTCCTAGAAATATTTTTGATGTTAAGGTTATTAAACGTAAGGTACTTTGCATGATATTCAAAACGGTCAATTGTTTTACATAATTCTGATATAATTGATGTACTATATTTTTTATAATAGTATGGCATGTCAAGATATGTACAGTTTTCAAAATTTTGCGACATTAATTTAATACTGTTATTTAACATTTTTATATTTAGATTTTTATTACATAAAACAGGTAAAATTATAACTTACATTTCCTTAATTTATGCAATGCTATACACAATTGTGAGTTCAATTTGTTAGGATTTAAGTCATTATTGCCTACACACAGAATAACTATATCATTTTTCGAAGAAATGTTTATACTATCACAGTATTGCAGGATCTGTGAAGCTGTGGCACTTGGTTTAGTAAGTGCAAATGGTCTGTAGCTGTCCTGCCACTTGTTTGGTCTTGAGTCTGAAAGCTGTGTAGACAATCCTGTAACCTGTTGGTCTCCTATAATATATATATTATTTTTCTGCTTCGGATTTTTCGACACCTTCGGTAAATTAGATAATTTTGTATTATTGAATTGTGTATCAGTTGGCTTTGAAATTTTAGTCACTTTTTCTTGTAGTATGTTAGGAGTCAGTATTTTAGTTGCGGTGGTTACATTAGTTTTTTCTTTACATTCCACATGAAACTTAGGTACAATCACATTTCTGTAGGTGGGAGTAGATATTTTGTTATTACTTTTAGGTGTAGACATATTGGTGGAGCTAATGCTGTCTATTCCAACCGCTTTATATAGTTTAATAATTTTCTCCTGCCGTTCCAACTTAGATTTTAATTCACTGTTACATAAACATAAATTAGAAATTTCATTATTCGCTATCTCCAATTCATTGCGCAATTTCTCCAATTCTTGTTTCACATCTGCCAATAATAAGTTGTCAGTCAGTGATATGTTTGGTTGGCTATGTGAGCTGATTTCCATCAGTGTTGATTGCGAATTGGATTCATTCGAAGAATTGGGACATAGTTCATTTGATAAGTTATTTATTGAATGAAATCTGTTAAGTTTTGTCCGCTGTGTAACATTTTTAAACCCTGAGCAATCCATTGGAATGCTTGTCAAATAGGTATGTGGTATGTTAATATAGGTAAATACCCGAGAAAGCTTCGTGCAGGTCCAGTAGTCCAGAACACGCGCGGGGGTAGGTCGTGCTCGAATTTGTCAAAAAATAATTAGTTACGGTGCAATTATGTTCAGTCTGCTGTGAATTTTGTTAAATGTTATGATAGTTCCTCGTAAAGTCCTTTTAATTTGTTTGCTGCACACAAAAAGTATTTTCACAATCAGCTGTCAGTGACACTAAAATATTTGAGTGGCGAACACGTACTTTACAGTACTTTAAAGTATCATAACTTACGTAAATCACTAAATTTATATTTTAAAACGATGCTCCAAAGGTTTGTTTATGTTTATATTATATTTATTACGCGATTTAATCCGATTTCACAATAAAATGTAATTCCGGTGACAAGAGGGCTAGCTCTTTCTTCGCCCAGAGAATCAGTATTGCAATTCAGCGGGGAAATGCAGCCAGCGTTCTTGCCACCATTGCGGACGGTCCTTAATATTAATTTTATTTTATATGTTGTAAATATTTTTTTCGAATAAATGTATATGATCTCAGTTAGTACAATAAAGTATTTTAACAATAATAACTGAAATCTGTCGCTGAGTTGGAAACTGTGAACAATGAAGTTAACGAATACGTCATTATCTCAACTGGAATGTTGTTAAGTCTCGACTTTTTTCTTTAGATCTACGATTAAATTACTGTTAATCAAACAAGGGTTCAATCTTCTCGATTTATATCCAGATTAACGAAGATCTGTTGATTTATCCTCTTGCCTCCGTGGTCTAGCGGTTAAGTCCGTGGATTTAGACTCGGAGGTACCGGGTTCGATTCCTGGTCGGGACACAAAAATATTCATTAATGTAAATAAATACATTTAATTAATATTTAATTTATTTGTGATATTTCCCGAGTTTGGTATGCTAGAGACATCGACGAGCTTACCACTTGTCATGATTGGCCGAAGCGTGGTTTCTGACCACCCCGAAAGGGAAACGGTCGTGGTGATACTTCACTTTTTTTTTAATAAGCATATTACAATAATGAATAACATTTACAAAATAAAAATTAAATAACTCTAAATCGCTGTCCTGTGTCATGGTGTGAATTTGGACGTAGTCACGCAAAAAGAAACCAGAAGTTATAGGCCATTAAAGTTAGAATTTAAGATGATTTGTTCAACATTTAGAATATGTCATAAACGGTATTTTTATATGGATCATTATAGGTATACATGCAAATATATCACGTGTCAAAAGAGCAAATATTTTTTTAGGCTTCAGGTTGAGAACCTCTATTAAATTTAAAAAAAAACATTTAAAAAAGTTATAATCATTATCCGAAATACAAAACACTACTAGCATGGTCAATAAGGCCGAGTGTGAAAATCGCAATTACCATCGTGATAAATACCTAAACGCTGGAGAGTGTTATTATTAATTGATCTATCCCACAGCCGAGAGACGAAATAGAGAGAAAGAATTACGTTAGTCAAAGTCCGCGTGATCGTCGACCTCTCGCTACCTACTTGATTAGGCTAAGTATGAGTGGCGATATTTTTAGGATAACTTCTCTGCACCGTAACTTAAGATTTTATTACTGAATAATTAAAATAAAAAATATAAAGTTCTTAACTTTTATTCTAGATAATAATATAAAAATATTTGCTTTTTAATAAATTCCACGCAGTAGTCACGCTGCTTTGAACGACATCATTCAAAGGGCTTTGTCGCTGCTGGAGTACCCGCGATCCTAGAACCCTCTGGGATTGCGCGGAGCGATGGCAAGAGACCCGACGGCATGAGCGTTGGGCCGTGGAAACTTGGCACGGTGGCGCATCGCTACTCTTCGTTGCCTCGTGCACTTCATGCACTTAGAAATTTGCTCGAGTCAACACCACATCTCGACATCTTTGCTGACGATCTGTCCAAACTCAGTAAAGCATGTTGGAAATTTTGTGAGTAAATGAAATTGATTAAGATTTTAAGTATTATCTTTTGTTATTATTATTTTTCTTGGACTTAGTATTAATTAACTATTATCTAATAAGTTTAAAAAATGTGTTATTTTTATATTATTAATAAAGTCTGACTCCTCCTTGCATTGGGGTATCTGTAATACCATGTAAAGTGTATGTATGAAAATAAATAAATCATTGGCAGGTCCCTGGTGTGGGATGCGACATGTGTAGACACATTAGCCCCATCACACATCCAGGCGACCTCGTCAAGCGAGGCGGTTTCTGCTGAGAACCTCAAGCTGCGCTAATACGCCAATCTCAGGACAGGTTGGGTTCGAGACGATGGGCTTATGGGGACACTCAGCCAAGCGTCTGGACAAGGAGTTGTCCAAACAGCTAACGGAAAAGTCTGGAGACAGGAAATCTGGCAATTATTTCTGCCAACGTATTAGCTTAGCTATACAGAGGGGAAATGTTGTTAGTCTTCTGGGGACTATCACTGAAGGGTCGTCTCTAGAGGACATTTTTTACTTATAGTTTATTTTTTATTAGGTTTATTTATATTGTAATTGTTTTATACTGTTTGTATATTACTTCTCGCAGTAGAATGTGTTTTCGTATATTTTTTATATCAAGGCGGCTGCTAACGAGGACGACTAGGAAAATTGTCACGTATCCTAGTTCTTTGTATAGTTTCAAATATACTTTGGCATGTATTGCACGAATAATGTCTTCAGAGGGTAGTCGTAAAACGTGCGGTTATTACTCGCAATGCATTTTTATATGCATACTGCATATTGATTATATAATATCTGTTTATACTTTATATATCGACCGCCTGTAGCGATTATTATCGACATTGACCAAGGATGAACGTTTTCGGCTGCAAACGACATCCTTTGCCTGACACCATTTTTAAGAAAACCACTGTCAGACGGATTTACTTTTTCTTTCTCGCTACAACAGCTGTTTCAATTTATAATAAATATTTTACGATAATCATATACATAGTACTTAATAATTATATATATAAATTCATCCTACTGGATATTGTCCCCCTGTAGCTTGGGTAAGTATTGAATTAAAAATAGTACGGGTCACTTCATGACCACGTGCAGTAGTTATTTTTATTTGTGCACCACCGCTGCAGTCTCACCATCTATCTGGTATCTTGTCTTGGTGTAGACTGAAGTGGTGGTGGATTTGGAGATGGAACGTAACGCGTGTTCCCCGTGCGTTCCAGGGTTCTATGTCTGGACTTTAGAGCTGGGACCTCTCTTAAGAAGATAACCCCGCTGCCCAGGATCCCCGTGACGCCTCGTTGTCCGCTTGGGATCGGCAGCGCTCTCCGGGTCCCCATCTTCAGGCTCTCCGAGGGAAGGTACCCCTACTGTGGCCGACGATTTGGCATCCTTTGCCACACGTTTTTGTTCTTTTTAATTTTGATAATATTTTGACTTTTATATGACATATTTGTTTATTTTACATTTTGACATTGGTCTAAAAATACAAGCAAGAAAAAGTCGTGATTGTGCATTTTCATTGAAGATTACCCTATTGTCTATCCCCAACTGTAGATATCGGTCACAGTAATTGGCGCAACAACGTAAGGGCAAGAATTATATGATGAATACCCGAAAAAGTCGAAGGATTATGGAAAAATCCGCTACCATAGCAGCGACAGACACCGACCGACAAATGATGAGCGGCGGTGACGGACTAGGAGCTTTGGGCGATACGCGGAGACTAGAGGTAACCGACACGGATATTAGGGTAAACGCTCCCATAATTGACTTAGCTGGCGAAACAGAAAATAGGGTAGACACACCAATGTTAGACTTGACTACAGACACTGGCCGACCTACCGTGATAAGTCGGTCGGGTAGCACACGAAGCATGACCAGTACCATCAGACGACGAATGTTTATGGCTCAGGCCGCGATTAAAAGGGCTATGTTAGAAGCTAAACATATAGAGGCTCGAATTGAAGGTGAAAGAATTATTTTAGAAGCACAGTTACAGGAGCAGGAGGCAGAACTTGATTGTGGGGCAACCTCGACCAAGGAGAGTGTACTTCGGTGGGTGGACGGAACGACTCACGCGGATATAGCCTGCGAACCGATTACCGAAGTACAACCTCCAGTGACATCCAATGTCAACTCTGCAACGACTGATATTTCTCAACTAGCTAAAGCCATTACGGACGCCTTGAAAACGACAGATTCACCAGCCATTAGCAATGACAAGCTCATAGGACGCCTTTCTGCCAGAGATTTACCAACGTTTTCAGGAGATCCACTGGATTGGCTGAGATTTAAGAATTCATTCACGACGACCACCGAGATTGGACAGTACACCGACACCGAAAATATCGCGCGCTTGCAGAGATGCCTTCAAGGTGAAGCGTGGGAGGCGATTGCTGCTCAACTCATGACGGTCACCTCAGCTAATCAAATAATTAAAACGTTGGAATTAAGGTTTGGCCGCCCTGATCTTTGTAATAAGTGTAAGAAAAGACATAATTCACTATTGCATATGGAACATTCGAACATGATTAGTCAAGATGAAAATGGAGATAAGACAGAGACTACGGCTAATTTAATTACAAAAGACAAACAAGTTTATTTAAAGGTTATTCCTGTGGATATTGATGGACCACTCGGTACAGTCAGCACATTTGCGTTGTTGGATGAAGGATCAACTGTTACACTTCTTGAATATCAGATTGCTGAGGACGTTGGAGCTGAAGGTCCTGCATCTGACGTCGTCGTTCAAGGAGCGATCAGTGACAGCAACAACATGCCGAACTGTGGAACTTTTAAACTTGACAGGGTCCGTACTATTGACAAACTTTCTCTGCCTGTACATACACTCAATGAAGACACCATTTTAGGAACTAAGACACCTACTAAATTGACTGACGAGACACAATGTTTTACCTGGGGACGACGTGTATTATTTATTGATAAAAGCCGACAGAGAATTAGTACACAGACACATGCGACATATGATCCCAACGAAGGGTACACATGGTTCCAACGAGGAGGAGTCCCTGGCGAGACGACAATGGATAACAACTGGGATTTAATACGACCTCGGACTATTTGGGATCCAGGAAAACACATGGTGCAAAGTACAAGTGTGCATTGTTGATGTCAACACCAAAGACGAAGGCCTACGCCGTCCGGCATCCAAGACTAACGTGTGCCTAAGAATACTGATGGATGTCGGCCTCCACCACTATAAGAGCGAAGCGAGGAGGAGATTGTGGCCGACGATTTGGCATCCTTTGCCACACGTTTTTGTTCTTTTTAATTTTGATAATATTTTCACTTTTATATGACATATTTGTTTATTTTACATTTTGACATTGGTCTAAAAATACAAGCAAGAAAAAGTCGTGATTGTGCATTTTCATTGAAGATTACCCTATTGTCTATCCCCAACTGTAGATATCGGTCACACCTACGTACGGTCAACGGATGCATAAAGAGTGATAGGGCTAAGTTTTGGCTTACGACCCTCCCTTTATATAATTGTAGATTCTCATTGCTCTCTGTTAACTTCATTTTTCGTAATATATTAACTTTCTTGCTTAAATTCCTAGTTTTATTTGAATGTCCCGCATAACGTGACACGCCTCCGTGACCTAGTGGTAACAAACGTTGCCGTGAACTCGGGAGGTCGTGGGTTCGATTCCCACCGGGGGCAAGTTGTACATTGTATAATTTGTCTCGATCTGTGTGTTTATATGTATAATATGTATATATTTACAAAAAAAAAGTATAATATGTAGTTTATCAACCATCTAGTTTCCGTAACACAAGCCTCGTAGCTTACCACGGAAACTAGATGGCGCTGTGTGACCTGTCTGGAAATAATATAAAAAATATACAATTACATTTATTAGTAACTCGGTTGTAAGAAAGCTTTCCTTAAATCCCACAAAGGTCGGTTCAAACCCCCCCGGCATGTACCAATGAGAAATACACTTTTATTACGTACTGCACTCATAGGTGTTTGTACACCACCATTACCGTCCCTATTTGTTTGTACACCACCATTACCGTCCCTATTTGCAATAGTTACTTATTTTCGACGTTTGCTGTAGAAACGATGGTACAGCGATTTGGAGGAGATATTTTTTGTAAGTATTTTTTAGGTTAATTTTTGTTATTGTTGTATTTAAGTTTATTTAATTTATAATAAAAATTAAACGAAATTTTACATACAAAAGAAATTAAGTATTATTTCGTCATGATCGTAGAACAGTGTCGGATTTAGAAAAATACCCATAATTTTGTATATATATTTATATATAGTTTTATATTGTTTGTGGTCTGTAATTTATAGTGCAAATATTAGAAAGGGTTCCAAAATGAAATCTAGAAGGTTTGCACTTATTATGAGACTTAAAAAGTGACAAAAAAACAGTCGAAATGACAGTTGAATGGCCGCCATGAAAATTTTAAATATAGCAGATCCGTGACTGTTCTACGATCATGACGATTTATGTATGTTTATATATGTATATTTTGTGTATATTACTGACATGTTAATTTATATATTTATTTATTTTCATTGCTTTTTGATATAGCATATGATATACCCAGTGAAAGGTTTAGCAACCTTTGCATTTAGTTTAATATTTATTCTCTCCTCCTAACTCTGCACCCCACAATTTCTTATGTCGTTCTCCCAAAGGTTAGCTATATATACCTTCAAGGAATTAAGCTCGCCTCGCCCATGTACATAATTTTATTTTGTATATTGTAATGTGGAATAAAGAATTTTATTATTATTATTATTATTAAAAAAAGTCTATATAAAACAGATTGCCCAAAACCAGGCCCCAACTTTGTTGGATCGTGCCTCAACAAAATATAATTCAATAATCATATATTTTATTGTGTTTTTTAAATTTAATTTCAACATCTGATTTACCCCAGCATTAGAATGTAATTTAATAATGTATAAACTAGTTACAAAGCACTATTTATACGATTAGGTTCTTTATTATGATCAGGTACTTTATTATAGATAAAACTTCAGAATTTCAAATTGGCGGGATAGAGATTATGTAATTTATTAGCTAAAAAAAAGTTTTCGTCAATGGGGTGTATCACTAACTTTTTATCACGGTAGATGGCGCATGATAGATGGTACCTAATAGAACTGTCAGTTGCATAGAAAACTTGTATTTTTATTACAAAATTTATTATTTTCTGGATATATTGCAGAAGTGAGCAGCTTTTAAGTGTACAAATTAAGATTTTCAAGCGAAATCAAAGATATGGTGATCTCAAAATTGCCGATCTATTAATTAAATTTTTTTTGTTTTTAAAGACGGTTTTCGCTTTCCTAATTAGTCTTTTAAAGTAGGTAACGTTAAGTTAAAAATTATTTTACTGTTATAAAAATAAAAACTACAAAAACATTTAAAAAATGATTCGCCATAGGTGTAAACAAGTCCTACAAAGGCGAGCTGTTCGAATTGTGGACGATGCCACTATATCTGGAACTCTCGAATCCCTGCAGCTTCGCCGAGATGTAGCTTCTCTGAGCGTGTTCTACCGGCTATACTATGGTGAGTGCTCTGAAGAGCTCTATAACCTAATTCCTTCCTCCCCATTCCGCAACCGAACCACACGCACAGGTCAGAATATGCACCCACATACCGTAGTCACTATCCCTTCGCGTACCTATAAATTTGGTGACTCATACATCTGTCGCACAATAAAGATGTGGAATGCTCTTCCAGCCTCTGTGTTTCCACTTTCCTATAACCTGGAGTCCTTCAAGCGAAGTGTGAAAAGGCATCTAGTCAAGCCGGCATAGTGTTAGGGACTGATGTCGGATATAAGGGTCTGATTCCAGTTGCTAACATTCATGGACCCTGCGCGCCACTTACCATCAGGTGGGCGCAGGGTCACATGTCGTGCTAGTATAAAAAAAAAAAAAACCAGTGCCGCTAGCGACATCTACAAAAAGCTATGCCTGATACAACCCATTGTCGTTATGCTAGGGTAAAATAAATAAAATTAATTACAGATTATGAAATCGCAATATATTAACTATGAAATAAAAAAGAAGTTATTATGACACATGAATATTTTTTTTGTCCCATTTCTCTAAGAAAAATGTCAATTCTCATTTTAACACTTTCTCTGACTTCGTTCTTCTTACATAATCAAATATGTCTACATTATAAAATATTTGTTTGTCGTATATTATGAGAGAAAGAAGTAAAAATCCAAGTGCCAGTTTTCCGCAGTAATTTTGTATGAGACCATTTTATCTATTTGAATTCTTCCCCCAATGATGATGTCTTCCTGTACTTACCCCACGTTCACTAAGATGTCCTACAAGGCAGTGTAGGTAAGCAGTGCCTCCTAGCTGAGCTGTGATGTTGCTGACAGAATTATTGGCTGCGGTCTCAGGCCCGACCTGCACTCCAGCACGCCAGCCGCGACGAGTCGTACCGTGGTGACCTGAATAAAAAAAAAATCAATATTTATTTAAAACATTATTGTACTATGCGCGGTGGTGGCTCAGTTGTAAGAACGCGTTCCTTAAATCCTACAAAGGTCGGTTCAAACCCCCCCAGCATGAGAAATACACTTTTCTTACGTACATTTGTCATAGATTTACAAAACTGTTCCCGTGCCTCGAAGAGCACGTTAAGCCGTCGGTCCCGGTTCCACTAATACTAACATGTGCTTTTTTTAAAAAAAAAAATTATTATGATATATTCTTTGACATACCATTTCTTATTATTATTATTATTATTATTTTCCTTTTGACATATTTCACTGAAATGAAATAATTGAAATGACAATGTCATGGCTTAATCACAATAAGCATGCTGTGTACACTGCTTTTGGATTGCAATCTAGAACTTAAGAAATTGCTAGAAAATGTGAACTGATTGTGATTGTGATCTGATTTGTACCTATAGTAAATAAATAAATCGTTAATAAATTGTCATTAAAAATTGACATCATATCCTGTCCAAGCCGTCTGGCCAGCGTGGCGAGTGTAGGCCCAATTCTCCAGACATATGTTCTGGAAGGCCCATCTCCAGCAGTGGAGGTCTGTGTGTGAACGCGGCATTGGTCCGCCTTTGTACTTTGTGCAATAATACATGGCAGAGGAGGAGACGGCCGCCCATGTGCTTATGCTACAGTGTGGCTGTGCCTAGACTAAAGTTTCTCCAGACCCCCAGGTCTGAAAGAACGTAACCGGTCTCCTGGCCTTCTTGGAGGAGGTCGAATAGATCCGCTGAAGGAGTAAAGGTTACAGACAACTAAACTGCGGAGAAGCAACGGTCATCGCAATCATATACTTGACGCCAAGTCATTAGGAGTCGTAATCGAGGCCCCGCCGCGAGGCTCGTCTAGTTGAATCTTTAATGGTTACCCCATGCCCTGTCCGTAGTTACGGCAAGCGAATGCAGCAACTGTAAGAAGATCACCTTGACACAGATTCCCCACACCCTCCTGCGAGGGATGTGAGAAGACCAGTTAGTAGCAATTGTCACAACAGCATATTTTTTTTTTAGGCTTCAGGTGTATTAGTAGAACCTTTATTAGAAATAAAAAAGGTCACTTTTTTAAAAGATAAATATCATTATCCGCTAAACAAAATACTGCTGTATGGTAAATAAAACCTCGGATCTACAATTTCGGGGTTTTTAAATACTACAAATACCTTAAAACTTATAAAGAAGTTCTGATATAGTTTGCTTGATATAAGGTTGTTTATTATTATTATTATATTTATTTATTTATTTTTAGGATGTTTTTAGTAGTAAACACAGCAGACAAAACGTGTTAAAATAATACAATTCAAATACAAAGCCACCGCCAATACAATTAAGAGAACAATTAAAGACTAAACTAGTAGAACCATTAAACAACAACAAACAATTCCATCGAGAAAAATAATAATAATAATAAAATTTACAAATAATATCAAAAATATGGTTGTATAATTCCTGAAGACGCAAAGACACAAAACCAACGAAACACAATCAGTAGTGAAGTAGACCTATCCAAACTTGATGTTAAATATAGTAAATATAGTAAACTGACACATAAAGCAAACAGTGTAATTTGCGTTGTCGAACCTACTCAAGATGCTCATCACAGTACTGGGCAGTCATCAATCGTCTAACAATCATCGGAGAGGTATCAAACAGGTCAACATCATGTACGCGTTCCACTAAGTGGTTAAAACTTTTGCATGCACGATGGATATAGGAGTTATTTCTGTAATTACTCGGTGTGTAAGAAACACCAAGCAAACGGGGACATCTCGTTCTATACGTAGAGGTAAGGAGTTTCAGTTTAGACAAGAGTTCAGGGCAATCAACCGAGCCGTTGGCTACTTTAAGAAGATATGAGATGTCAGAAATGTTTCGACGTGTTTCAAGTGGAAGCAAATGAAAACGAATACAACGGCGGTTGTAGTCAGCATCATACGTTTTGGCTCTGTACTGAATGTAACTAAATGTGTATTATAACTTACGTATATCGCCTGTGGGTACTGTCATCATTGGGAGTATGCTGCAGACGGCGAGGGCAAGCGGGACGCTCAGTCCGCCACCCAATCGCCATCTCAACTGAAACAAACAAGACACTGTTAAAATCATCACAACCGTATCACTTGGTCAGAAACCATGCTTTCAAAGGAGCAGATTCATCTTTAGCCAACTTTACATTAGCCCATCATTTTCAATTCCATCGTAACTCCCACGCACGTTCTCATCGTTCATCGCACAACAATCAACTTGCGATTTCTCTCCACTAACACCTTCGTTAAACTTATTTAGGCATCTACTAACTTCCTACTTTTTTTTTTGTATGACAATAACAACCTTTCACCTACTGTTAAATATTTATATGTCTCCAGCGTAACAAACTCGAGAAATATCACAAATAAATTAAATATGCAAAGAAGTTCTTTAAAGAGTACTCTAAGCGCCTGGTTAATGCTGTATGTGACAAGAGGGCTGGCAGTTTTCTCGCGCAGCAAATCAGCATTGCTGTGCAGCGGGAGAACGCTGCAAGTGTTCTTGGCACACTGCCACAGGAACAAATCATGGGTGAGTATTTTTATTTATAATTAGATTTCTAATTTAGTTTTCATAATTTAATTCTTTTATATTGTTTGTATATTACTTCGAATAAAAATTTAATATTAATTAATTTTGTTTACATTGATAAATATTATTGTGTCCCGACGAGGAATCGCACGAGTCTAAATCCACGGACCTAACCGCTAGACCACGGAGACAGTTCTTATTATTATTATTTTATATTTTGAAAAATATTATTTTTCGAATATGTTCGAATGATTTCCAATTCGAAGCAAGCTACAATATGAATCAGCCTATATAAATGCATAACTTCACCCGTATTCTGATATCGGGTCAGCGTTATTGTACATTTGCAAGATTGATAGCAACTGGTTGACCCACTGAAAAGGTCAATCATTTTATATTATACGTGAAATGTCGGTATTCTTATCGAATCGCTTATTCCAGAGAAGACAAATTTCTTAGCAATTGCAACTTACTTAGAAAAGAATGTACAGTGATTGGTCCGTACTGGGTAACACGGGTCCAGCCATCGGTCAGGCGGTCTACTGTGCTACTTTGTATAGAAAATGAGTCGCTAAAGCAAATGGCAAGGATCTGAGAACCAACAAGTGGACAAGAAAAAAGAACATACCACGAGAAAAATACCACTTCACTTTCTCGGAACTGTTTTAGGCACGATTTAGAGTCCAACGCGGCTTGGGAGCTTTCACACTAAAATCGCGGTGGTTTTGCCACTTGTCATGATTGGCCTATAGTAAAGTTGGCTAAATGTGAATCCGCTTCTTAATAAGCGAGGTTTCTGACCACCCTGAAAGGGAAACGGTAAAATAAACTATAAATATATATATCCATCAAAGATAGTCCCAAGAAGATTGGCAACAACAAATGGCACTAACTCGTAACTTGTACCGAGGTTGGCGTATTTGTGCAGCTTGAGGTTCTCAGCAGAAACCGCCGCACTCCTGGACGAGGTTGCCTGGATGTGAGATAGGGCTAATGTGTCTACACATGTCGCATCCCACACCAGAGACCTGCTAAGTTTCCACGGCCTAACGGTCATGCCGTCGAGTCTCTTGCCATGGCTCCCCGTGATTCCAGATTTTTATTAAATATTATTTAAGGAGGTTGAGGTGTTAAGAGAAACTAGTTATCCAATTTTGTGATAAATTTATTGTAAACCAGAGCCAACTAAATTACAACCAAGTACAACTAAATTACTTAAACTCTACAGTGGTTGTGACCCGCAAAGCTGATTAGTGAGAGGCAGATATTGCTCTCTCACTAATATATAATACGCGCGCTACGTCGCGGCCTTCACTCCGTAGCCACGACTCAGACTTAGCTGTTAAGGCACACAGGACCAACAGTGAGATAGAGACGGTTTATAGGGTTTTAGTCCTTAGACGCCCTGGGGCTTCACTAGGAAGCTTCACGGATGAGTCGGGCATGCGACCCCCACCCGCGTTGGCCCTTCAGGCAGGGGGCGTATCATTGATGATTTATTGATTCATCGTCTATAAAAAAATAAAAAAAAACATTTTTCATTTCGAGTAACCAATTAGGATCTACAACGATTTAAAGTTGGTTAGCAACCATTATAATAGGGTATCCAACAGTGCTAACATTACACACTTATTTGAACTTAATACTAAATCAGAAGTTAGATGTTGCACCTGTTATAGGCGACCACCACATTACCACAGTAGCCTTTTGGCCTAAAAAAATAACAATATTATAAAATTTTCAATAAGTATACAAAAATTTAATATTATTCGAAAAACAATTTAAAATATATGTATATATATATAATAAACATACAATTTCGTTTAGAAATTAAAAAAAAACGTAAATAACTATAATATTACGTACTTCAAGTAATAAAGTAAAATCAATTAAATTTAAATTATTTTTATAAAAAATAAAATAAAAAAACAGATTAAATTGTGGGCAAGTTGTTTTAGCAGTTTATGTTTAAATACTCTTTGAGTCTCCGAAGTATTGACAATATTCAAGTGTTGCATACTAACCATGAGGAAATAAATGATTTGATTTGATGTGAAATTGTAAATTCGCTTTAAACATGTATTTAAAATCCCAACCAACCGTGTATCAGCGATTGTTTCAAAAAGGAAAAGGGAACAAAAAAAGCGCGATAAGCGAACAACACGGCTGTCATTGGCACAGATTTGGATGTAAATGTGTTTTGTTTTGCTCTCTCTCGCAGGTCAAAATGGCTTTAGACGCACGTCCGGAATACCCTGCGAACTTTAAAAACATAAACACTCATATACCCATGGGCGTAGCGAGGTACGGGCAGGGAGGGGCAGCTGCCCCCCCTTAGAACAGCGGTCGTGAAAGAAGAGCTTCTTGTGAAGAACCTCGTAGATTAATTGTCAAGTAATAAAGCTATGAGTATTTCTGATTTTTATATATTATATATTTTCTTGTTTCAAGCTGTATTATTTTTGTATAAATATCACCATGGCAAGCTTACAATATTAGTTATCCTTGAAAGTTAAAATTGGTATTTGATATCATTGGAAATGGTACATACTTTTAACGAGAACAACAAATAGGTGGTAGGCGGAGTGATGGTAGTAATTTGTTCATTCCACCGTTTATACCGATAAATCCTGTAGAGTGTATCCACACGTTTCGGATCAGGCTCGAATTGCCGTCATGCACAGTCAAGCCGGCATAATGTTAGGAACTGATGTCATTAGTGTCTGATTCCAGTTGCTAACATTAATGGACTTTGCGCGCCACTTACGAGCGCTGGGCGCAAGGTCACATGTAGTACAAGTATTTTTAAAAAGCTTATATTTTATAAACAACGATTATAATGTAGGATTTTCTTTATCTGCCCCGGCCCCCCCGTATATACAATCCTGGCTACGCCCTTGCATAGCGGTTTCCCTTGTAATATAAAAAACAAAAAACCTTCGGGTCGCCGTAAGCTCACATGTTATACCTATTTCTTCATTCTCAGCGCTCGTAAAAGCTTATAAGTGCTCGCTGTATCTTCTCAGCCACTGACGAACCTTCTCAGCTTTCGAAAAAGCTCATTAATGCTCGCACTTCTTGGCCACTGAAATCTCCTTAGCGCTCGCATCATGAATAAAATAGGTAAACCTGAGAAAATAGGCTTTAGTAAGCAAAATTGTACATAGTGACAATAAGACATTTTTATATTTATAAAGTTAACTGGCTGGTGATCAACCACAGTCGCAAAAGCTTATTAGTGCTCGCAGTACTTTCTTAGCCACTGCAGAACCTGTCCGCTCGACTAATCCCCTTAATGCTCGCATACTTTCTGATCGCTTGCATAACCTTCTTGCAAAAGCTTCTCAGCGTTCGCTGGAGTTTCTCAGCGCGTCTAGAGCCACCTTTACTACTCGCAAAGAGTGAAGTCATCAAAAGTTGTTGATTTGTTTGAAATAACGTGAGTCTTGGCTGATTGAGTGACATCGGAAGGTGTTGGAAGTTTGTCGGGTTTGGAAACTATTTCTTTGACTCCCTAATTGTCTATTACATGAGTCGTGAAAGTAACTGATTGCTGTATTGTTTGGTGAATGTGGAAAATGATTGGTTTTCCAACTTTTGCCGCGGGAATTGATTTTAGGGCTGCCGGCAGTTACAACGTAGTCATCAACTCCACGGATAGAATATATTTGGAGACTCTTATCTCTATACACTGTGACTTTGTTTGCTCTTACTTTAGTAATATTTTATTCTATTGATAGAAACAATCAACTTGTTAAAGGAACCTTTTTTGGCTTCTCTATTCATTCACCAGCTCGTCAGTGGAACAAGCTACCCCTGGCTATAAGGCGTGCACCGTCCGTCAACGTGTTTCACAACCTTCACCTTCTAACCACATTGTTTGACATTTTATTTATATATATATATCTATTTATTTATAGTGTATGTTTATAATAATAATAATAATGGTTTATTTCCATTAAAATCTTATGTTCATGTTTTTCTATTGGAGACCCACACTAGGAAGGCCGGTATTGTGGGGTCTCAATTACACTAAATCTAAAATTTACATTATCAAATCATTTAGTCATCCTTAAGTATAGGTACATACATATTACAATAGGTATTCAGTAGTTTGTTCGTTCAGTTATATATTTTACCCTTAAAGGCATACATATATATTTATTTAAATGCCAAAGTCAAAATTATTGTCATAAATGCATATAAATAAAAAATAAAAAAAAAAACATAACTTCAATTTTTTTTTATATGGTAATTTCATTTATGTGGTAGAATGCGGGAAATTTCAGATATTATGCTGAAAATAACAGATACTACTCTTTGATCTTAGCCAAAATCTTAAAATTATGCGAGAGGGATGGTAAAGTGTTAAATCCTCTTTATACAAAATTGAACAGCAAACATAAAGTTTTAATTGTGTAACTGCACGCGGTGTCCGCTAAGGTTTTACTAGGCCAGCGTTAATTTTGTTAACTCTGCTTTTACTGAACACACAACAATAGCAAACGAATTATCTACTAACTTTACTCTACTACGAGCAGTCTAAAAGTATGTATGTGTTTGTATGTATGTATATATATATATTATTCAATAATACTTAATGTTGATTTATTTATATATTCATATAATATATTTGTTTAATTGTTTTGTTAATGCTATTTTTATACGATTATTATTTTTTATTATTTAGCTTGTATTTTATTTGATTTTAATTATTAGCCCTAGTAAGTATATAATTGAAGGGCCTGCAATATTCCTGACGAAGCGAGCCTCATTCATCTACTCTGCCATGCATGTAGTTATGGAATAGTATTATAGTATCTTGATCTGGTCGTCTAACTATACATACCCTTACCTACTTTTTATGTTGGTATCATAACTTAGTCTAGAAGTACATAAAATATTTATACATATAATATATATTTTTATTTATTTATTTTATTTATTAAATTATTATTTATAAACACTAATATTTTTAATTGTAATTTATAACCTAGAATAATAGACTAACTTCCATAACACAAGTAGCTTGGTGTGGAGTTAGAAAGACTACTTTAATACACCCTTTGTACAACTAACAAATAGCCTTAAGTACTGTATTAACAAAGTATATCATTATCAAACTGTTGTACTTATGCAATAAAAATATTATTATTATTATGTAAACCTAGCTTTTTAGTATAATTGTGTATTTATTAATTTATAAGTGTCTACCCTGTAATTAAAATTATATATATATTACTACGTGAGAACAGGAACAGGTTGAAAAACAGTGTCGTGCAGGTGTAAGTACTTGTACTGCTGCACGACAACAGCTGACACCTGATTACTTTTGTCACATATTGCTCGAAATTGTAAAATTATGTGATAATGTTATGTGAAAATAAATGAATTTTTATTTTAAAAGACGGCATTTAGTGTTGTCCGTCTTGGTCTTGCAGTTTTAGTCCTGGTCTTGAAATAAGGTCTTTTTGCGTCAGACGCGGGAAGTGTGGCGGTTTCTGTTGAGCACCTCAAGTTGGGCAAATAGGCCAACCTTGGTACAGCTTACGAATTTCCGCAGTTTGGGGTCGAAACGATCCAACTTAAAATTACTTCGTGGCTGTAAAGATGCCGTGTCAGCTTATAGACTAAAATAAATTACGCATGTCAAGTTAATAATTAATTCGTGGCTGTAAAGAGGCTGTGTCAGCTTATAGACTAATAAAATTACGCGTGTCAAGTTAATAATTGATTCGTGGCTCTAAAGAGGCTGTATAAATTTATAGACTAAATAAATTACGCATGTCAAGTTAATAATTGATTCGTGGCTCTAAAGAGGCTGTGTCAGCTTACAATCTAAAAATACATAAAGTAGTAATATAACTACAATATTTCTGATAATAAATGTAAAAATGTGAATCATGGTGGATTCAACAATAACACCAAGAAGTTGTCAAAGCGGCTGACAGAAAGGTCTGGAGGCAATTATTACTGCCAATGTACTAGCCTAGCTAAATATGTAAATGTTGCCGGTCTTCTTGGATTATGCGTAATAAAACCAACTGCCTCCGTGGTCTAGCGGTTAAGTCCGTGGATTTAGACTCGGAGGTACCGGGTTCAATTCCTGGTCGGGACACAAAAATATTTATTAATGTAAATAAATTGATAATAACTGAATAAATTTATTTCAACAAAATAACAATAATAACTAAAAAATACAGAAAACTAAATATATAAAATCGTCTAACATTCATTCACATTTAATAATTCATTCGTTCCTTCGAACATACCTGCTCCATCCTCACATCCTATCCATCTCACTCGCTTTCTTGTTTCTCTGATCCTTAAGCTTATAGCCCTTATTACAGAAATTTGTATTTTAATTTTTAGCCAGCCTGCAACTTGTGAGAATGGCTTCTGCCATTTTTCAGAAAGCCGTGAAGCGGTCTTTTTTGAAAAAAGCCGTGTACTCAGCACTTAATGAGCCATCACACGAGATAACCAACGGCGTAAATGAAGCTCTGAGATCTTCTGCTGCCCTGTCGTATTTACGGTGTGTCTCGTGTGAATGGGTTTGGGAGATGCTTCCCCAGGTACGGGTTCCGTATGAGGTTGCGTCAGCATTAACAATGCGAACATCAAAAAACTTTCTCGCTGGTTCCCATACTCCGTCAAGCATTAAGTCTCCCAGAAGCGCGGGCTGACTAAAAGTTGCATCTCGCATAATTGGCTCAATTGTTCCAGTTCCCCAAGCAATATCCGCCCAACCCTTGCAATCGTCACGATGATGGTCGTGGCCCTGCTTCACCAGTCCGCCTTTTTTGCAGTTATTAAATGTAAATAAATACATTTAATTTATTTGTGATATTTCTCGAGTTTGGTACGCTAGAGACATCGACGAGCTTGCCACTTGTCATGATTGGACTATAGTAAAGTTGGCTAAATGTGAATCCGCTTATTTATAAGCGTGGTTTGTGACCACTCCGAAAGGAAAACGGTCGTGATGATACACCATTACATTGGTAAATTGTAAATATAACATTTCTCGAGACAATTGCTTCATTTTCCAAACTAAATGGTTGTCGAGAGGCGCCCAAAAGTTTTCCGACGCTTCACAACTCTTATTTGTTGACAAATGGAGTTTTACTCCTAAACGTGTTCTGAATGGGTTTTAAGACTCTAATAATATCCTTTGTTTTAAGATCTAATCTTTTTTAAGATACCAACTGTAGACTAACTTCAAAAAGAAGCACGAGTTTTTAATAATAATAATAAATTATTTATTTCAGAATTAATTCCATAATTGTTAGCAACATTTTAACTTATGTTAGTAGGTATACACATTAATTAAAAATTTAAAAACAAACAGCAATAATAATACGTACTTAATTTAATTTATATAAATTCATAAATATCTGTAGCGATTTGTACTACGCAAATGCTGTACATATTTAATTTAAACAAGCCAGATTTTCTAAAGCAAACATTGTATAAAATGAATCTTACACCCGTATTGTAATACCATGTTTGTATAATGTAATACCAACGCATATTTATTATTATTATTGTGCCTAAATTGTATGACGACCATAGGGCAACGCCAAGTCGAATGACTTTCTAAGCGAAATCAAGTGTAAAAAAGCATTTAAAGACAAACACAAGGTAAGTAAATATTATTATTATTTATGATTTATAAGACTGTGCCAATGTTTCTGAATTTGTAATTTAAAAGGCGGCAAAGGCGCACTCCTCCTCTTCTTTGTCCACCTGTTACACGTACGAGGCACGGCGAAAATTCTGTCATATATAGAATACTAAAAAACTATAATACTAACTTTGCAGATGTGGATATTTTCTGCACCTCAAAAAATACAGCCAAAGTCACTGCAATTCGTGACTTAGCTGCAAAGACAACAATAAAGTAACTAATATTGTGCTGATAAACACCACACCACTCACACACATCCTACACTACGCCCCTGTGGAATCGGTAGCGCCGCATTGGCTTTGTTGGCGATCGGGATCTGTACTCTGGATCGGTGCCATATAAGATAAATAAATTATGATGATGTTAATTGAAACATGCAGACGGTTGGGATGGGATCTGTATGTCTCCTGAATAAAGAAAATAGACAAATATATATAAAAGTATTAGTATTAATCTGTACTTCGGATGCAGATCCCGGTTGTTAATGCTGTCCGCGGTGCTACTGTCAATTCTACAGGGCTACATCACATCTCACTCACTGTTAGGGTACACTTTCCTGTAGTTAGGGCAGCCAAGAATTATTTAATTTAAAATACCTTTTAATTTAATTATTAATTTAATCTTTAGTTTTTTTTTCTTTTTTAATTTAATTTAATTCAATATTGGATATCTGTAAATTCAAAATTCAAATTCAAAATCGTTTATTGCACAGAATACAGGTAGATATAGGATAATACAATTTTACAGTTCAGCTGTATCCTACCATAATGGTATGCAAATAATAGTACATGTCAATTACAACTAAAATTATATTTGTCAACACTTATAATGTAAAAATTCTTTGATACTATAAAAACATTGTTCTTTTAACCATTTATTTAACAGCTTTTTAAATTTAATTATTGATGTCAATTGTTTTAATTGTATCGGCAAACCGTTAAATATTTTAATACACATTTGGTGACTAATTGTAATTGTGTAATTTTATTTGTGTTATTGTTTTTTGTTTAATTGAATTTCTATATCTTTTGGTTGTATTTCTTGTTTTCTCTCCTTTTCTTTGACACCTAAGTATCGGTAATAAAGTATGTTTCCTAATTTGGCCAATGTATAAACTCAATTATATACTAACCTTTATGTTCTATAATGTGCTGTGGAAATGAATGAATAAATAAATAAATATTTTTTTATATTTGTATAAAAATTAGCATGCCGTCACTGGCGAAACATGTGAGTTGTGTATAATAACTGAGACCATACTCGAATCTGTAACCATGTGTTTTCATTTCATTCATTTCGTTCATTTAGTTTATTTAGTTCATTTTGTTAATTTCGTTCATTTCGTTCATTTCGTTCATTTCGTTCATTTCGTTCATTTCGTTCATTTCGTTCATTACGTTCATTTCTATCATTCCGTTCATTTTGTTCATTTCATTTCAAGACGTTTCTTGAAAGACATGAATGTTACCATTTTCATATATTATTAAATTTTGAATAACTTATAGTATCATCACTGTACCGGGTTTGATCCCTGGTCGGAACACAATAATATTTATTAATTAAAATAAATAAATTTAATTAATATTATATGTGGACACAGCCCAACTAGTCATGGAGTCAGGGTTTTATTTGTTACAAAATAGTTCCCTAAGTTAATTGATAAGGAAGAAAAAAAATGTAATTGTTTCAATTAACTTTATTATTATTATTAATTGCATGTCAAAGAACCAGAGTTACCGATATAGCTTTTAAAATTAGCAAGCTGAAGTGGCAATGGGATGGAACCGATGAACGATGGAGTAGTAGGAGTGGAGACCACGTACAAAGACGCAGAGTGGGACGACCCCCCGCCAGATGGACAGATGACCTGAGGAAGGTCGCTGGTGGGGTAGGATGAGGGTGGCAGAAGGTCGTGTGAAGTGGCGAGCCTTGGGGGAGCAGCAGTGGAGAGACACAGGCTAATGATGAAGTGATTAATATATTGAACTAGGAGACACTATTCTGCTTATATAGAAAAAAGGTGGTGAGTAATTGTTTAAAGATGTGAACGGAGGGAGCTTGTCGGATGGTCAGTGGGAGCTTGTTCCATTGGCGAGCAGCAGATACGGTGAAAGAATCATTACTCTATCAGGTACATGTGCTAGGATTAAAAACAAATCCATCTGACTAATGTAATCGATCAAGGACCGTTTTTAATTAATCTAGGCTTATTTAAAAGGGATACGTGATTTATTTTGCAATCCTGCTTCGAGTATATTCGTATAATCCATGTGACATTGAGACTGGCCGAATATCGATTAAATTGGGCACGTTTAGCTAAATATACGAATTTGTGCCTATCATAAAACCAATGTATTTAAGACATTTTTATGATGCAAATGAGAATGCCCATTTTTCTTAGAGAAATGGACCCAAAAAAATGTTCTTGTGCCACAATGATTTCTTTTTTATTTGATAGTTAATATATTGTGTTTTCATAATCTGTAATTAATTTTATTTATGCTAATCTAGCATTTACGTTAATAATTATATAGTTCTAGTTGCTAAAGTTCTACCTAAACGCTTTTCAAATGTCCCTCCCGGACCAGAGTAATCTGGTAAGGTGGGGAAAAGCTACGGAAAAGAACTGTACATTGTGTGGTGCTGCCATAGGAACTGCTAGACACACACTTGTAGGGTGCGTTACTCTCCTAGAAAAGGGCTATTACTCAAGCCGACATGACAAAGTCCTAGGTGTTATCCGTGAAGCAGTAAGTCTTTCTATTGCAAGAGCCAGAAAGGGACTGACTAAAAATAAAACTTTGACCACATTTGTAAAGGAAAGGCAAAGCACGAAAACTAAATGCAAGCCCACCTCGATCCTTGGCGCCGCATCAGACTGGAAAATTCTCATGGATACATTTGAACACCATTATAGGTTCCCAGATGAACTAGCTGTATCAGCCTATAGGCCAGACATCTTAGTGTTTTCTCGGAACTTGAAAAAAGTTATCCTTATTGAACTTACCGTTCCATGGGAATCAAATATTCCAAAAGACCACAACATGAAGTCGAATAAATATTATGATCTCACAGAAGAAATGATCAGGAACGGGTTCAAGACTCAGCTTTACGCAGTGGAAGTTGGTGCAAGAGGAGTTCCAGCAAAATCTTTGCATCACTTACTGAAAGAATTGGGCCTAAGCAGGTCTGCCGTCAATACATTTATGGAACGAGCTTCCAAGACGGCATTAACGGAATCATACAGTATTTGGTTGGGTAGGGAGAGAAGTAGAATGGTGGATGGTGAGCGTATTATCGCGCAATAGAAAAAAAAAGGAGGCCTCCTTTTCTTAAACCAGCCAATTGTCGGTCGCAAGCCCGAGACACCATTCTTCTCATCTCTTACCCCCACACGATGGACCCGGCACCCGCACGGTGAATCCATGGAATGCTTAGAAATTTGTCTTCTTCCTGCCGATATAATGAGAAAATTAATAACATTTTTCCTGTGTTTTATCTATAATAAAGTACCTGATCATAATAAAGAACCTAATCGTATAGTGCACTGTTTATTCAATACATAAATGTTAACCAATTGACTATTTAATTAAATAAAATTTTAATGCTGGGGTAAAACAGATGTTGATATTGAATTAAAAAAAAACACATTTATCTGCCAGTAATATGAAAGAGCGGGCTCGCCTCATGGCCGTTTCCACTAGAGAGTCAGGTCTTTGGTTGCAGGCTTTTCCCTCAGCATCGGTTGGCACACTCCTTGATCGAAATACACTGACCATGGCGGTGTGCCTTCGTCTCGGAGCCCGGACTGTCCACCCGCACCAGTGTCGATGCGGAGAACCAGTCGTTCATCTCGGACACCACGGGCTTTCTTGTGCTAGAAGTACTGGCTGCATTCCTCGTCACGCGGCTCTCAACGAAATCATCCGAAGGGCTCTTGTCACTGCTGGGGTACCCGCAATATTAGAACCATCTGGGATTGTGCGGAGCGGTGGCAAGAGACCCGACGGAATGACTGTTGGACCGTGGAAACTTGGCAGGTCTCTGGTGTGGGATGCGACGTGTGTAGATACATTAGCTCCATCTCAAATCCAGGCGACCTCGTCAGGCGCGTAAGTGCGGCTTTTTCTGCGGAGAACCTCAAATTGCGCAAATACGCTAACCTTGGTATCGGTTACGAATTGGCGCCGTTTGGGGTCGAGACGATGGGCCCATGGGGACCGTCAGCGACGCGCTTGGCCAAGGAGTTGTCAAAGCGGCTGACAGAAAGGTCTGGAGATAGGAAGGCTGGCAATTATTTCTGCTAACGTATTAGCCTCGCTATACAGAGGGGAAATGTTGCCAGTCTCCTTGGGACTATCTCGGATAGGACGTCTCTAGAGGACATTTTTTTATTTATAGTTTAGTTTATTTTTAATTGTATTAATTAGGTGCTTTTAATTTATATTTAATGTACTATAATTAATTACGAATAAAATTGTTTTGACAAAAAAAACATTAAATAATTATGATTATTGGATTATATTTAGTTGAGGCACGCTGCAAGAAAGTTGGAGCCTGGTTTTGGGCAATCTCTTTTTAATGCACTTTTGCTACAATACTAATTGACTCTACGAGCATTTGTCCAGGATTTAACGCCGAAAAGGCAGCTAAACTAAAACAATAAATATTCAAGTTTAACAAATGATTATACTGCGTGGAATTTAATAAAGAGAAAATATTTTAATATTATAATCTAGAATAAAAGTAAAATGCTACATATTTTATTTTTTATTATTCAGTAATAAAATCTTTAGTTACAGTGCAGAGAAGTTATCCTGAAAATATGGCCACTCATACTGACCCTAATTAAGTGGGTAGCGATAGGTCGATGATCGTGCGAACGTTGACTTACGTAAATCAATTAATAATAACACTCCCCAGCCTTTATGTATTTATCACGGATCACGGATGGATGTTTTGTTTTTCGGATAATGATTTTTATCTTTAAAAGTAAGGAACCTTTTTTACGACACATGAAGCCTAAAAAATTTGTTCTTTTGACAATTACACGCGTTATAATTCTTTCTATTGCAACAGAAACATTACGTCCTTGGTGTTTAGAATCTCTATTTATTGAGGAACTGGTAAGATCTTTAAAAAAAACTAAACATTTAGAAACATGGTAAAACAAACTAGATTAGTTTAAAAAAATAATAATTCAAAAACAAAAAACTCAAAAAGTTGGCAATGTACCAGTTATGTTTAGCGCTGTGTAGGTGAGAACAGTGATTTTCACGCCCCGCGGTTCTAAACCAACGATCAAAGGAAAACAAAGCTGAAAGATACCTGTACGACCTTGAAAATTTGACCTCATCCTAATTTTGTAACAATTTGACATTTCAAAACTTATTTGAGTCGTTCGTTTCGTTGTTCCGATGCACCCTGGTGGGTAATAGTGACTATGCGATTACTGCGTTTACGTTTTCCACGGACACAACGCCTTCTGATGGATAGTAGTAGAATATCAACGCCCGGTTGCACATCGTTACTCTTGAATTTCGTGTATAATTTATCGTTCTGGAATTCTGCTGTGACCTCGTCGGCACTAAGCATTTCGCGACACGTCGGAATTCGGTCAAGATTCGAGACCGGGAACAAAAGCTTAGTTGCTTCTGATTTAATTTCTTTCGCTTAGTTGCGGAGTATTTTTACCAGCGCCTATTCGTTTCTTGTTTACAACCTACTTTAAAAAACGTTGAAATTAAATTAAAATTTGGATAAATTTAATAGAACTTACCCGTATAAGCACTAGTGGTTATCTATAGATAGATAGATAAATTCTTTATTGCACAGAAAATTATACTTTTTACAGTACATAGGCGAGCTTAATGCCTAAAAACATTTTCTAACAACTAACCTTTGGGAGATGTGAGCAGGGATTGTAAGGTGCATCACCGCTAATATTTGAAATAAAGAGATTTATTAAGTTAAAAACTTATAAATAAATCTATAATATAAATACATAAATAACACATACATATACTGGTTACATAATTATCGTCATATCTTCAGTGACACTCTCGTCATCAAGACGGATCCATTGACGTGAGAATCATCAAATTTGGCCTACGTGTTTGGTCTCCAGTATGCCACAAAGGAACAAACATACATAATACATACATACAGTATTCCCAAATTAATAATGCACATACAGATCTTCGCTAATTGTCGTATTCCCGGAAACACCCGAATCATTGAATCGTAAGAGCCCTAAACAATTCACTTGCATTTTGCACCTTGTTCCAAAGAAATAGAAGTCAATATCATGAGTACACAATCGAAAACAATTCAGGCAGTCGTTTTTTTGTTTTTGTTTTTTTGGCGGTGACTGCACGTGTTATCTCTGTGTGGAATTATATAGAGCTGCTATTACACACCCTTCTTGGTTTTGTTTTCAAAGGTGAATTTAATTTCAACTTTAATTATCTTATTTAAATAGTTTATTTGACAATTGCTTGTCTGTCTGACACAGGCAGAGATTTTATATTTAAAGGAGGTCACTACAGTACTATAAAATTTTCGAAGTAAATCAATCCAACAAAGATTGTAGCATATTCTCAATCGTGTGGTTTTCCTCGCTATTTACTTACATGGAATTATCGAATCAAATTTTGTTACTGATAAATCAATATTTATCTCTTTTAGCACAAAACACATAATTCTGCTAAATTATGCATGAAGAAAATGCACTTAACCACTCTATATACATATCGTCTTCCAACGCTCGGGGAATACGACCGTTGCCGAACAGTGACGAAGATTTCTATGCGCATTATCACTTTGGGAGAACTGTACATAGGCTGATAAACGCATAACCCTTCTTTGCGTCGCGTAGTTGGGTAAAAAATACAAGGTCAAAATTATTCTCAAAGTCAAAGTCAAAATATCTTTATTCACGTAAACCTCACACGTCATTATTTAAATTATTTAGAATGATTCTACTCCTGTTAGTGGAAGACTAAGCAGCGAAGTGGTCCAAGGAGTAAGCTGTTAGCAGAAGACTAACAGCTTAGCAAATTCCAGTGACCTGTTAGTGTTTAATCTGACTGAGAAAGGAATCTGCAAGGAAAACTCAGCTATAGCAGATTTACAAATGAAACAAATACAGAATTACACAACAACAATAAATAAATATCTTTCAAATTCATATATGAGATTATAAAACCTGGTACCCTGGTACCCCACCAGGAATTAGGACTTGCCTATGTGCAACCCGAAAGCTGACAAAATGCAAAACCTCTGCTAATTTAAGAACAATAAATTGAACGTGTTCGGCAGAGGTCCCAGGCCCCCACAGCAGCACCCGATCACGGACATAACGCATGTGCTAGCCATCCCCCCGCTCAACCAGGCCCTTAGGGTGCGGACCGGGACCCGACTAATTCTAATTTCTAATTAAAAGAAGGTCAAATTTTTGTTGTCTAAGCAATAATTTCACCCACAAACCAGGCGAAACCTCACAAGCCGGTGGTTCAGCTGGCTGAGCTATTTGTACACCGGATAACATTGTAAAATACCTTTGTTTTTTCTCTAATCTACCATTACGCAGAAAGTTATTGCTTTATTATTTGCTTTGACAAAATTTTATTATTAAAATTATATTTAAGCAATTACAATGACCGCCTCCGTGGTCTAGTGGTAACAAACGTTGCCGTAAACTCGGGAGGTCGTGGGTTCGATTCCCACCGGGGGCAAGTTGTACATTGTATAATTTGTCTCGGTCTGGGTGTTTATATGTATAATATGTATATATTTACAAAAAAAAAAGTATAATATGTAGTTTATCAACCATCTAGTTTCCGTAACACAAGCCTCGCAGCTTACCACGGAAATTAGATGGCGCTGTGTGATTGTCTGGAAATATTTAAAAAAAAAAAAAAAAAAAAAAATATATTTATTTTTGCATGTAGGCATAGGGCAAAAATAGATGTTTTGTATTCTGCAATTTTATCGTCACATTTTTACAATATTGATATAAAACTACGTTTATTTGAGAAGTACACTGGTAATACAAATAAAAACTTACAAAAATTGATACAGAATATAATATCTCTGGGATGGTTCCGCTAAGTACCTTACAGATGCTCTCAATGTCCTACAGAGGCGGGCTATTCGAATAGTGGACGATACTACAGTGTCCAAAACTCTCGAATCGCTGCAGCTTCGCCGAGATGTGCCTCCCTGAGCGTGTTCTACAAGCTATACTACGGTGAATGTTCTGAAGAGCTCCACAACCTTATCCCTTCTTCTCTATTCCGCAACCGAACCACTCGCACAGGCCAAAATATGCATCCACATACCGTAGTCACTATCCCTATGCGTACATACAAATTTGGAGACTCTTACATCTGACGCACGCTGAAGATGTGGAATGGTCTCCAGTTAGTGTGTTTCCCCACTCCTATAACCTGGAGTCCTTCAAACGAAGTGTGAAAAAGCATCTTTATAGGCCGGCATAGTGGTAGGGACTGATGTCGGTCGTCTGAGGCTGGCGTCAGTTGCTCCCATTCTTGGACCTCGCGTGCCGCTTACCATCGGGTGGGCGCGGTGTCACATATCGTGCTCCGTATAAAAAAAAAAAAACATCTATTTTAGAACCAACCGGTCTGAGTCAAGACGATGGCAAGCGTCCAGACGGAATGACATTAGTTCCTTGGAGATTAGGCCAATCCCTGCAGGAATTTTACCTGTTGGGATTTCCCTACCTTCAAGGAACTTCTGTTAGAGCTGGTGTTGCAGCGGAACAAGCGCAGATCAGCAAGCGTCAAAATATAAAACGATTCGCAATAGTTACTTTTTTCAACGTTTGCTGTAGAAACGATGAGCCCGTGGGGATCGGTTTTGTAAAGAAATTGTTCCAAGGCTCATTGACGTCTCTGGTGACAATAGGGCTGGCAGTTTTTCCTCCCAAAAATTTGGTATCATAATTCTAAGGGGAAATGCTAAAACAAAAAAAATACCTTTTATAATTATAGTATTATTATTATTTCTATAATTGTTCAAATTTGTCCCAATTTTTTTTTTTTTTATACTGGACACGACATGTGACATCGCGCCCACCTGATGGTAAGCAGTACGCGAGGTCCAAGAATGGGAGCAACTGACGCCGGTCACTACGACCGACATCAGTCTCTACCACTATGCCGGCCTAACAAGATGCTATTTCACACTTCGCTTGAAGGACTCCAGGTTATAAGAGTGGGGAAACACACTGGCTGGGAGAGCATTCCACATCTTCTGCAATAGGGACATTTGGCTGTCAGAGAATGTCTTCAGGCATTAAGTCCGCCTTTGTACTGTGCAAAAAAGAAATAAACCTATACAGTTCCCTAAACTCTTTGATTGAGCCATCGAAGTGGTTAGCAGCAGAGTATAGGGCCTGACGACTTTACACCCTGTCTTGTTTTGTTGTTTTATTAAAGTGTATAATATCAATTGCCGCATGATTTCGCATTGACTACGTGTATGCGAACAGCAATTTTCTCATTAATATTTCTAATTTCCTGTTCGTTTACCCGTGAACTGGTCGTTTCTCCGCTCCACTGATCAAAGTTAGCGGCCGGCTGTTTGACCCGGCTCGCCGCGGACCAATGCTGTATGTACCTACCTACCCTTTGTCCCCATATAATATTATATTGTAGTCGGCGAAAAAAAAACCTATTCTGCAACATCTCCAATTTGATGATAACCTCATAAACAAAAAAAAAAGATATTACGTCAGACTTGGCTGTATGGGCTATACCCTATGCCTTCCCTGTCACCTCATTCATCATCCATCGGGAGAAGAGAACACAAGAAAAAAAGATACTCTCTTCGTAAAAGAGTAAACGAATTTTTCAAATGAGAACCCCAAATGCCATAACTACCTAAAACATAATATTTCCATTATAATTCAACGAAGAAATGCGGCGAGCGTTTTAGGTATCCTCCCTGGTGGTAAGCCCTTAGTTTATTTTGTAGAATAGTTTTAATTTCATAGGTATTTTTAGTTTAGTTTTATTTATAATTAGTTTTTAATGTTTTTGTATATTACTTTAAATAAATTATTTTAGCAAAATATATAAGAAGGCTGATATATACGCTCGTTGTGTGAAAGCTTTCCCTCCAATCGTAAAAAGGTCGGTTCGAACCCCGGCATGCACCAATGAGAAATAAACTTATATACGTTTGTCATGGCATTACAACACCACCATTCCTGTGCTTAGGAGAGAGTTAAGCCGTCGGTCCTGGTTCCAGTAATACCAACTTGTGTAATCGTTAATACATTGACATTAAAATTTTACATCAGAAATCGTCAAACCCTTCAGAAAATTCTGAAAGGCCCATCTCCAATGAAAGAGGTCTAGGACTCTGTGTTCTGGGGGCTGTAATGATGATGTGAAGTATAGTATGTGTGTGTTTGAGGGTAGGAAGAAAAAAAAAACACCTTTTACGCAATTCGAATTTTTAGGATTTTTCAACGAAATTTAATCGCAGCGAAGGTTTTCCTTTGGACGCATTTTTCATTTTTTGCCAATAAAAGCAAGTTTTTTTCCCAGCTCTCTCTCGTTATGATGAACGCCCTTTTTTTCGAACTCTCTGCAAACATCAATCAGCTTTTTTATACTATTTTTATTAGCTATTTGCTTCATACCTAATTAATAACTGTTTAGCGACATCACGGTGCATTTTCCTGAATAAAACGTTTTACTATTGAGTTAAAGAAAATTCTTGACAACTGTTTTAACTCAATAAAAGAATTTATAGCATGTGCCTTCGTCTCGGAGCCTGGACTGTCCACCCACACCAGTGTCGGTGTGGAGAGCCCGTGGAACATCTCGGACACCATGGGCTTTCTTGCGCTAGAAGTGCTGGCCGCAGTAGACACATTAGCCCCATCACACATCCAGGCGACCTCGTCAAGCGCGGGAACTGCGGCGGTTTCTGCTGAGAACCTCAAGCTGCGCAAGTACGCCAACCTTAGTACAGGTTACGAATTTGCGCCGTTTGGGGTCGAGACGATGGGCCCATGGGGACACTCAGCCAAGCGTCTGGCCAAGGAGTTGTCCAAACGGCTAACAGAAAAGTCTGGAGACAGGAAGGCTGGCAATTATTTCTGCCAACGTATTAGCTTAGCTATACAGAGGGGAAATGTTGCCAGTCTTCTTGGGACTATCACTGAAGGGTCGTCTCTAGAGAACATTTTTTACTTATAGTTTATTTTTTATTAGGTTTAGTTTATATTTATTTTAATTTTTACTTTTAAGTAGTTTTAATTTATATTGTAATTATTTTATACTGTTTGTATATTACTTCATTAATTACGAGTAAAATATAAATAATTATTTATAGCATGCAAATTTTGACATTAACATTGTATTCCAATAAATTGACAAGAACAATAATGAATGTTAAATAAATAAATATTGTAAATAAATATCTATATAATATGGGTAGATTGATGGGTAGATTGATGGGTAGATTCATCATGACATGTACATAAACTCTAATTAGAATAAACAATTCCACCAAAAACATTATGTAAAAAACTAGCCAAGTCTCAATGGAACTGCTTGTTTATTTCTAAAAAGTAATGAAATCTAGACAAAGTCGTGCCAAGCCTAAGGTTCCTTACTGCGATTTCTTTATTATTATAGTTAACCCTTTGACGACAGCGCGGAAACGGTCGTCCCAAGCCAAAAATAAAAACAAATTAATTATTACCATTTTGAATGTGAATTAATTATTTTCTAGTCTCGGAACAAACCCGCCATTGCCAAGATGGCGCCATTTTATAACTTTAGTCATTGAAATCCATTTGACGATATATATATAATATGTATTTTCTTATTCTTCTTCTTACGGTGCCATCTCCTATCGGAGGTCGGCTATCATTAAGGCGATTTTGATTTTGTTGGCCGCTGTCCGGAACAAGGATCTGGTGCTCATCCCGAACCACTCCCTGAGGTTCTTGAGCCAGGAAGTGCGTCTTCTCCCCGGTCTTCTGGAGCCTTGTATCTTGCCTTGCATGACGAGCTGCAGCAAGCTATACTTTTTATTGCGCATGATGTGTCCCAAATACTCCAACTTCCTTCGCTTTACCATTTTCAATAGTTCAACGCCTTTGTTCATTCTCTGCAAGACAGTTTCGTTTCTTACTCTGTCCTTCCATGATATCTTCAACATTCTCCTGTATATCCACATTTCAAAAGCTTCTAACTTCTTCGACATTGTGTTTGTCAGGGTCCATGATTCGACACCATACAGGAGAATGGAAAATATGTAGCATCGGACGAGTCGCCATCTTGTAGGAAGTTTAAGATTGCGATTGCAGAGAAGGTGGCTCATTTTAACAAAGGCGTTTCTAGCTTGTTCTATGCGGCATTTTATTTCGGTACTGTGATCTGCTTCTTCATTCACAATTTTCTTATACAAGTTTTTAACAAAATGCTTATTTTTACAAAACAAACCCAAAAAACACTATAACTAAAGATCTTAAACAAAAAAGTCCCTTGTAACGACCATAGGGACACATATTATGTCCCCAACTCCCATTTCAAACCCATTGTATTTTTTCGAGTTCAGTTATAAAATTTGTTTATTTGATACCCCATGACTCATTTTACATGACTAAAATGAATAAATAAGTTTCCATACTCTTATGGTCCTGAAAGGGTTAATGTTGTGTGACTTGGCTGTTGAACATTCCGTATTCTACGTTAGTGGGGTACAAGTCAATTTTGTTTACACGTAATGTTATATCTGTTGTCTACCTATGTTTGTTAAGCGAGATAATATATGGGCCATACTGGTATTGGTAATTGGACGCTAGTGTCTCATTTTAGGCTGTCGTTGGTTGTGCAACACATGCATTCAGCATTGACAATGCTGACTTCTGCTCTCTTCTTTTTGGAGCGTCAAATCGAATATTTTGAATTTGAATTTGAAAGTTAATAAGGTTTATGATCGTTACAAGGCTTAGATGCATAATGGTTTTCCATCGTACTTAGTTGGAAATGTACTTAGTCGGAGCTCTCTCTTTCTGAAGGTCAGAAAAAAAAGTTTTTAAAAGACATAACACCGCGTCTTGTTGTCTCCTCCGGTGACAAGAGGGTTGGCTCTTTCTTCGCCCAGAGAATCAGTATTGCAATTCAGCGGGGAAATGCAGCCAGCGTTCTTGCCACCATTCCACGCGGACGGGACTTATATCCCTATCCTTAATATTAATTTTATTTTATATGTTGTAATTTTTTTTTCGAATAAATGTATATCTTCAGGTCAGATCATCATCATCATCGGCTAACACAATAACTCTCCACTGCTGAATGTAGGCCTTCCCCAAGCCTCGCCACTTAACGTGATCTTTCGCCACCCTCATCCAACCCCCACAAGTGACCTTTATCAGGTGTCCGTCCATCTAATGGGGGGTCGTGAAGAGTGGGCTCTTCATCTTCCCGTGCGTGGTCTCCCGTTTGCCCCATCGATATGTCCGGCCCATTGTCAGTAACTTTTGTTTTTCTGACGAATATCAACGTTTGGAATTCTATCCATCAGAGAAACACCAAGCATAGCGCTTTCCATAGCTCGCTAAGCGACCTTGAATTTTTGAACCAAACCCACTGTCAGTGTCCACGTCTCTGCTTCGGACGACATTACCGGGAGGACGCACTGGTTAAACTCTATTTAAATGTCTTTAAACATTGTGGTATGGGCGATGAGACGTTGTGAGCATCCTAACTAAATGTGTCTGTCGGCTTCTTTGCTGAAGTTGGCAGCGCCTAATTGAATAGTCTGCCCGAAGTAGACGTAATTTTGCTCAATTTCAAGAGTAATATTTCCCACTCAGATTGGCCTTGGCTTGACATGATCATTGAACATGACTATCATGATCAGATCATACGTGTTCTAATTTAAGTCCAATATAACTTAAAAATCAATACTAACAAAAATATGGATTCATAAATAACGAGGGATATGTCATCAAATATTCAACAAGCTATATCCGACTTGGGGAATTGTTTCAAGGAAAAAATCTCTCAGCCTCCTTAGTACATAGAAAAATATGTTAGATCCATCTAATGCTAGTTTAATAGTCACCCAAAAAAGAAACCCTGGCTCAGGGAAAACGTGATGTGAATAGAAAATATTTTAGGCGCGTTTACATTATACCATAAATTAATAGTGCGTGACGACGGAATCCGTTTGAATGCGAGAAAAACTAAGGTACTAGTGTTTGAAACAAGAAGGATTGATGATGAACTTCTGGAACAAGTAAATTAAATTATAGGCAGTGTTTTCACTGCGGATGGGAAGTTTGATCGGGATGTTAAAAGAAGAGTGAACGCGGTAAATAGTGTTAACGTTGCCCTGGAGTCACTGATCGGCAGTCGAAATGTCAGTGACAAAGCTCGACTCGCCATATACGACACTGTGGTACTAACACTGATGTATGGAAGCGAGATGTGGATACGTCAGAATACGTTGCGTCGGATATACGGCGTTACTTTGGCGGACCGCATAGGTTACGTTAAAATACGGAAAAGGTTAGGTATAAAAGAAAGCATTGGGGCAAAAATAAGGAAAGGCATGCTACGATGGTTTCGGTATGTTGAAAGGATGAGCGAAGAAAGATTGACGAACCAGGTTGTGGTTAAAAGAAAGCCCTGGCAGACCGAGACTCACATATCACGATCAAATAAATAAGACACTGGCTCAAAGTGCATTAAAAAGCCTTCGTAACAAAAGGGCATGTATGAAGAGGTTGATGAATGTCGACGAAGCGAAAGAGATGATGTGTCAAGTGGTGCTCAATAGTCTCTGCCTACCCTGCAAGGACGACGGACGTGTAGTCGGTGGTTGCTTTTAAATGTAAATATAAGATGTCTTTGTAATTTTATTTCATTGAAAGTTGATAGATTACATTTCTCAAATATTGCATTGTGCGAGTGACAGGGATACAAAAGTCGGTTAATTAAAATAATAAAATAATGGAACAAACATTTTGTACGACTATGAAAGTTACAAATTTCAGAATAAGTTGCACAAGTGTTAGTAAAAATACAAAATTATAATACAAAAATTGTACACATCTTATTTTCCCTTTATAATAAATTATATTGTAAATGCGGTCTGTAGAAATGAAAGAACGTGATCACCAGATATTTTGCGGGTAGTTTACAAAATAATTTAGTAGAGGTACGAAACGTTCGCCGGGCACGGGTCAGATCTCTAACAGAAGTTAGTACGGTTAGTTAGGTCGCAAGCCCAAAACACCATTCTTCGCATCTCTTTCCCACACACGATGGACCTGGCACCCGCACGGTGAATTGTATCATATAGTATTTCTTCTTCTTAGTCGCTACACTGTTGGCAGAGTTGTCGTGGTCGTCACTTGAGTGTCAGTGGCTTGCTTAACAGGGGGTGATCCATTGCTGCTTTAACCTGGTCAGTCCATCTTATCGGAGACCTACCACGCATCCTCTTGTCATCGACTTTTATCTGAACTACAAGGCGCTGAATGGATGTATCTCCACGCCGCGACACGTGCCCATAGAAAGTGAGAATGCGTGATTGTATGATTGAGGAAAGTCAAATTCAAAGTACATATACATACATATCTTCATGCCAGATCCCTTGCGGGGTAGGCATAGACAATTGAGCGCCAATTGACACGATCACGACATACCTCTTTCGCTTCGTCGACATTCATCAACCTCTTCATACATGCCCTTTTGTTGTAAAGGCTTTTTAATGCTCCTTCAGTAAGTGTTTTATTTATTTGATCGTGATATGTAAGTCTCGGTCTGCCAGGGCACCTTTTACCCACAACTTTCGCATTATATACCTGGTTCGTCAATCTTTCTTTGCTCATCCTTTCAACATGCCCGAACCATCGTAGCATGCCTTTCCTTATTTTTGTTCTTATGCTTTCTTTTATACCTACACTTTTCCGTATTTCGATGTTACGTATGCGGTCAAAGTCAAAGTCAAAATATCTTTATTCACGTAAATCTATTACAGGCATTTATGAAACGTCATTAATTTTATTATTTTGAATGATTCTACTCCTGCTAGTGGAAGACTAAGCAGCAAAGTGGTCCAATAAGTAAGCTGTTAGCAGAAGACCAGCAGGAAAGACGCTGTCTTATTTACAATTCCTCCAGGATGGACTTTTTGGTTCGGAACTCCGTCCATGACATGCCTAACATTCGTATAGTGTTTACGAGAACCCAAACTAGATTTATACGCTACTTAGTTTTTTTTGCGCCTCCTAAATCCAGTCTCACGAAGGTGTTCGTGATTAATGTACTATTGGCGTAACAAATCGCGTCTCATAAGTGTGAAATTTGAAGATTTATCTTCTTACACCCGAAATCAATGATAACGGATCGTTTGCGCCTTATTAATATTTTTAAAACAACTTTAACGTTGTCTATTACTGTATATTAATTTTATATATCGCCATAACTATAATTTATTCCTACGCTATAGGGGAAGGGTGTGCCTATCTCGCTCTTAAATTTGCGAGATCTTTCCGAACGCACTTTGAGCATGGGAAGAAAATGGAAATACAGGCGAAACCGATTATAACGACATCGTTTACAACGACCAATCGGTTATTACAGCCAGATTGTAAGGTCCCGCCCGAATCTCTAGTAAACCATTCAGTATGGAACAATCTCCCTGTAACCATAAGGCAAGCGTCTACCAGATCTTCGTTCAAAAAACTCGTCTATCTACACTTTCTAAATAGCTCCCAACAATGTTAATAAGTGTATATATGTATATTTTTGTGTATGTATTAGTATTTAGTATATTGATATTACAGTATATGTTAAAGTGTATTATGTAAGTATATATAATTATGTTGAATTTATCCTACTATTAATATTTATTTCATTGCACCTATAAATGTTCTAATTTGTCCCTAAGGTTTGGCTGTCAGAAAATGTCTACGGGCATTAAGTCCGCCTTTGTACTTTGTGCAATAAAGTTTTTAATAAATAAATAAATAAACATACCGCCTATAACAACATCGGATACAGCGACATATCGCTTACAACGACGAAACTTTATCGATATTCATCGACTATAACGACCAACTGCTGCTTGTCCCAGCAAAACAAAACAATACGAACAATTTAAAATGTTATTGATAAGCATTGAAGGAATATTTAAGCATATTATTTCTATTGAAGAAAAAACGCTATAACAGTTTTACAAAAAAATGTTGCCTTTAACGACCAGTTTAATACCGATGATACTCATACCTTAAGGAGTATGAAACGTAAAATGCAAAAAATATTTGAGACTGGGCTACAAAAAAAAACAAGACTAAAATGACTGATTACTTAAAAACTAGTGTAAGTATAACTCGTGTAAGCAGCTAAGTGCATTTTGTATTCTAATTATTTCCTAATAAATATTTTTATTTCATTTGACAACAAGTTCACATACATAACCTATACCTATACTAGATAGATACCTCTGATAGTATAACTACACAACTAATATAACTACTGTACTTGTGTAGATATATGTATTGCTTATAACAACTATCGGATATAGCGTCGGCAACTATACGGTCCCTTCAATGTCGCTATATCAGGTTTTGACTGTATATGAACGCGACTAAGCTGTCTAAAGCGTCAGAAAGTGCCAAGGTCATTTGCACAGAATTTGAAGAAGAAACATCCTGAGTCCTTCGCGCCACTTTGCGCGGACATGTCAAGTAAAATGGACATTAAATATTGAATTACAATTAAACTTTTTAAACTTTCGCGCATATTCATAAGTTTTTATAATTTTAACGGGTCTTTACGCGATTTACCTTAGAGACATATTTCTTCCGACGTTTCAGCCAAGTTGCATTGGCCGTGGTCACGGGTCGACTGAAGCTATGCGGTGTAGTCTCGTACATACTGGGCGGTAGATGTAAACCTACCCACTTATCACTTTTAAAGTTTTTAGAAATCATGACACACGACACTTACAATATCCTTGGCAACACCGGGCGATTTTTCCCGGCGTCGAAACCTATTGATTACTGGATTCCACGATGAAGATAGCTTATAACCCCCCTCTCGATTGAAATTTTTGTGTTTCTTTATTTCGATCGCTTCACGTACTATTCTAGGGTAATAGTGACGATCGGTGGAAAGTATCTTCTCATCCAATGGTTTGTGCCACTATCCAATATTATGTCTCTAAGGTAACTCGCGTAAAGACCCGTTAAAATTATAAAAAACTATTAAATTACAAATTAATAAAACATACTAAACACAACAAAGCTTCATCAGGTTTGTTTGTGTTATTGACACGTTTTTATTGTTCCTAAGTGTAATATTAAGTTATTTGTTTCATGTAGCACGTAATAGTGTAACAGAAGGCCGCAGCTGTTTCGTTAATATAAATTTTTTGAAAGCATGTTTTAGATAACTAAAGTTTTCACTCTTCGAACGAAAAATAACTTTAATACGTCAGTTTCGGCTTGTTTCGCTAAGGCTATCTGTTCTAAATATAATAGTCGGTTATTATTATTATTATTCATTCGTTCCTTTAACAATCTGCTCCATATTTCAATCCTATCCAACTCACTTGCTTTATCGTTCTTCTCATCAAGTTAGTATACAACACTTGGATATTGACAATACATATATTTTTATACAATTCAAGAGAATATATATAAATATTATAATAAACTGCCTCCGTGGTCTAGCGGTTAAGTCCGTGTATTTACACTCGGAGGTACCGGGTTCGATTACTGGTCGGTACACAAAAATATTTATTAATCTAAATAAATACATTTAATTAATTTATTTGTGATATTACTCGAGTTTGGTACGCTGGAGACATCGACGAGCTTGCCACTTGTCATGATTGGCCTATAGTAAAGTTGGCCAAATGTAAATCCACTTATTTATAAGCGTGGTTTCTGACTACTTCGAAAGGGAAACGGTCGTGATGATACTTTACTTTACTTTTACTAATATTATGCACATTAAATTACTTTATATTTTGCGTTTTCGGCTAAAACCGTTCGCTTAATTGCTTTTAAGACCCACTAAGAAACTAAGTCACAGTGCTTAGTCGATCACTGGAAAAAACAGTTTTTTAAACGACAGGTCACCGGAGGAGACGACAAGACGCGGTGTTATGTCTTTTAAAAACTTTTTTGCGCTTGGACTCCATGGGCCCAGAGTTTCTACAGCAAACGGCACAAATATGTAATCTTTTAATATGCTTACATACTTGCACCGCTTGCTGGACTCCTCACTTTCCGCCGCGGCTCCCGCTTTATGCGCTGTCCCACTGAGATGCGACGCGGCGAGAGTGTCGACGCACGTGGCGTCCCACACCAGAGCACGTCCTCGTTCCCAGGGGACCAACGTCATACCATCGGGTCTCCTGCCATCATCCCGGATAACTCCAATAGGCTCTAGGAGAGCCCTTTTTATTGAAAAACTTTATCGTTTTAATAACAAAAGGCGAATGTAATGCCAACGTTTAAAGTATCATCACGACCGTTTCCCTTTCGGGGTGGTCAGAAACCACGCTTATAAATAATCGGATTGACATTTAGCCAACTTTCATCATTATCATTATCATTACAGCCCCTAGAACACAGCGTCCTACACCTCCACTGTTGGAGATGGGCCTTCTAGAACATATATCTGGAGAATTTGGCCTACACTCGCCACGCTGGCCAGACGGCTTGGCGAGGATGCGATATCTATATGAGGTTAGCCAACTTTACTATAGGCCAATCATGACAAGTGGCAAGCTCGTCGATGTCTCAAGCGTACCAAACTCGAAAAATATCACAAATAAATTATATATTAATTAATTGTATTTATTTACTTAAAAAATATTTTTGTATCCCGACCAGGAATCGAACCTGGTACCTCCGAGCCTAAATCCACGGACTTAACCGCTAGACCACGGAGGCAGTTGTATAAATATTAGCCGAAAATAGAATACCATGGTTCAAAGTGGTTTCAAGGTACGTCGCGATGTACCTTTAGTTCGACAGTTCTATCCTCGGATAGGCGTGATAATTATCTTTCTCATAAGCGTGGTTTCTGACCACCCCAATGGTCATGAAGATACTTTACTTTTTGCATAAGTGAAATAATTTGAAATGCTTAGTTGTACCTACCTTTTTCGCATTAACACAGTTAATCAAAAACTATAGCCCAAAGGTGATTTATTGTATTTTGGCGTTATAAAAAGCTATAGATAATAAAACCGCCGACTCATAATAATAGAATAAATGTAATAATGGAAAGAGGTGGTTATAATAAAAAAATGTTGATAGTCAATCTATGAGCACAAAAGGCTGGGGCATCAGGGTTTTTACCGACTCGACACACTAATTTGGACACACGTTTGTTTGGCCACAATTAATTAATATTTTTTTTTTGTATAAGTATTAATTTAATTTCACTGTGGACACGTCAAAGGCCGTCATCTCCCCCTAGCTGGGGCCCCGATTTTAATTGACAACGCCCCTTTACATGATTTAGCATCTTATATGTAGGTAGTTAGGTAGTGTTAAAAGGTAAAAGACTATGGCTGTGCTTTGCTATTAATGGCATTTCTTTTCTCTATCCTGTTATGATTGGTAAACAATATTATGTAACTTTGTTGGAATATGTTCTATTTATAATTGTTTACTTTCTTAAAAAGCAAATTGTTATTTAATTTATATACATGACATGGATTATTATTATTAGTGTATATTTTTATATTTATGCATGTTTATAAATATATATTTTGGGTATATAACTGACATGTAAATTTATATATTTATTTATTTTTATTACTTTTTAATATGGATTTTTTTAAATATCCCGTGAAAGGTATAGCAACCTTTGCAGTTTAATATTTATTCTCTCCTCCTAACTCTGCACCCCACAATTTCTTATGTCGTTCTCCCAAAGGTTAGCTGTTAGAGAATACCTACAAGGCTGGCCTATGTACTTAATTATTTTGTATATTTTAATGTGCAATAAAGAATTTTATTATATATAATATATAATAATTCTTTATTTATACAGTAGAAATTAGTTACAATAATAAATACAATAGTGAAATATTTATATAATAAATTACACGATGTGAACAATATTGACGCTACATATTTCCAATTGTATTGCACGTTGGAACCCAAACCAAGAATTTTCGTCTTTTATATAATTTTATAATTATTATGTTCTGTTTCTGAATAAAAAAATATAAAGATGTCTGACAAAAGATCTTTATTCATGTAAGCATTTGTGAAACGTCATTATTTAAATTACATTGAATGATTCTAATCCTACTGGTGGAATATTAAGCGAACCGGTACAAAGAGTAAGCTGTTAACAGAAGAAAGAGCAGACAAATACAAAAAAAACAAACGGCTAACGGAAACAGCTTTCCTGTCACCAACTGACAATTATTTGTGCCAACGTCCAAAGCCTTGCTATACAGAGGGTAAATGTTTATATTATATTTACTTTTAATTTTATAAAAATAAACGAAACATTACAATAAAAATACAAAACAAAAATTAATAAGTATCTTAGTTAAAAAAAAAACATAATTAAGTTGTTTCCGCAAATTATTTAGATTTTTTACAACTGGACACATGTATGTCCAGTACCGTGTGTTAAGTTGAAGACTTATTTGTGGCAGGGCGGCAAGGCGCGCTTTGATCAGCCAAGCGGACTGACTTCAGCAATGGAAAATATCCGCCATCTATTGATATAATAATATAATAAAAAAACACAAAGAATTGGGTACATACGTTTATACGAGGTGTTATTACAGCAATAAACGAAAATACAGTGACACCTTTTTTATACTACATACAACGACCTTGCCTACACATATGTACATACATTCAAGTATCTTCACGTCTTCATTTGATCGCCTCCGTGGTCTAGTGGTAACAAACGTTGCCGTGAACTCGGGAGGCACGACCTTCGTTCGATTCCCACCGGGGGCAAGTTGTACATTGTATAGTTTGTCTCGGTCTGGGTGTTTATATGTATAATATGTATATATTTACAAAAAAAAAGTATAACATTTAGTTTATTAACCATCTAGTTTCCGTAATACAAGCCTCGTAGCTTATCACGGAAACTAGATGGCGCTGTGTGACCTGTCTGGAAATATTTATTTATTTATTATTTATTTGTAGTTCCCTTGCGAGGTAGGCAGACATAATTCAGAGCTATTTGTCACGTTCGTGTTGATTAATTATGTTCTTTGGAAATCTAAGGCTGAGTTGCACCATATTGAAGTCTGTAATTGTTACGATTAAATTTGAAAATGTGACGGTGAATGTAGAAGTTTTATTTTAAATGTCAGCCGTCAGTACATTCGTATATACCTACTAGGGTTTTCAAAACCGAGAATTTCGATATTTAATAGTAAACGAACCGGTATTTCCCGGTTCTTTGTAGTTTTTGTTATATATCATATATAAATAATAATATTAAATAAATATTTCCAGACAGGTCACACAGCGCCATCTAATTTCCGTGGTAAGCTACGAGGCTTGTGTTACGGAAACTAGATGGTTGATAAACTACATATTATACTTTTTTTTTTTTTTGTAAATATAAAAAAAAAAAGTAAAGTATCATCACGACCGTTTCCCTTTCGGGGTGGTCAGAAACCACGCTTATAAATAAGCGGATTCACATTTAGCCAACTTTACTATAGGCCAATCATGACAAGTGGCAAGCTCGTCGATGTCTCCAGCGTACCAAACTCGAGAAATATCACAAATAAATTAAATATTAATTAAATGTACATATTTATTTACATTAATAAATATTTTTGTGTCCCGACCAGGAATCGAACCCGGTACCTCCGAGTCTAAATCCACGGACTTAACCGCTAGACCACGGAGGCAGTTTTTGTAAATATATACATATTATACATATAAACACCCAGACCGAGACAAATTATACAATGTACAACTTGCCCCCGGTGGGAATCGAACCCACGACCTCCCGAGTTCACGGCAACGTTTGTTACCACCAGAATACAGAGGCGGTCTTATATATAAAACAAATGTTTAAAACACACGAAAAAAAATAATTTTTATTATAACTTTTATGTAATTCCAAAAACCTACCCCGCAAGGTACCTGGCGTGAAGATATGTATGTATGAAATGAAATGAAAAAACCTTTATTGAACAACATAAACACAATACACTGGAATGAAACATATTCATTTAGCAAATAACAGTACAGCAACAATTATATGAGTAAAACCCCTAAACTAAGACCCCTAAACTAGGTAAACCTGAACTACAGGGGTCAGTCAATAATATGATGTGAGAAAGTTGCATGGAATTTAATGTAGTCGCTGGGTGTCATCCACTGCAGTATCTATCCTGCCAACAATTTTTTTATATTATGCATGGTAAGATAAGAAATGATATGATATGATAAGATATGATATAATTAATAGATATGATATTATACTAGGTAAATAAACTTATTGTAAAATATATATATTTTATATATTGATTTTATGAAAGTTGATGTAATGTAATTTAAAATTAGTCATTTAATAGACACTACAGTAATAATAGTGTCACGTTATGCGGGACATTTAAAATAAAAACAAAGGAATTTAAGCAAAGAAGTTAATATATTACGAAAAATTAAGTTAACAGAGAGCAATGGGAATCTACAATTATATAAAGGGAGGGTCTTAAGCCAAAACTTAGCCCTATCACTATTTATGCATCCGTTGACCGTACGTAGGGGTAAGGTACCGAAGAGCCTAAAGATGGGGACCCGGAGAGCGCTGCCGATCCCAAGCGGACAACGTGGCGTCACGAGGATCCTGGGCAGCGGGGTTATCTTCTCAAGCTGGGCCCCAGCTCTATAGTCCTACTGGAAAAACCCTGGAACGCACGGGGAGCACACGTTACGTTCCATCTCTAGATCCACCACCACTCCAGTCCTCACCAAGACAAGATACCATGTAGTTGGTGAGAACGCAGCGGTGGTGCACAAATAAAAATGAATCTAATGCACGTGGTCATGAAGTGACCCGTACTATTTTTAATTCAATACTTACCCAAGCTACGGGGGCGACAATATCCAGTAGGATGAATTTATATATAAATAATTAAGTTTAATATTGAGTTTGGTTGTTAAACAAATAAATTAATTTATCAAGCAGCATATTGCTCGCAGTTAGTTTTTTAAAATGTCGAGTGTCAAAATCTACACTGACAGGTGACGTCCTAAATATGTGCAAGGCAAAGGATGTCGATTGCAGCCGAAAACGTTCTTCCTTGGCCATTGTCGATAACAATCGCTACAATAGCCAACAAAAATGTATGTGTATTTACATAGTTAATGATTGTATTGTGTGTAGGAGTTTATTGTATGAAAAAAGTTAAAGCTACAAACAAATTAAAAAGTCGACCTCAGCTTTTAGAGACTGAATTTTTCTTTAAGAATTTGCTTCAGGCGTTATTATGAGCAACGGTGGAGTTAAGAATTACGCCCAAGTTTGCTATTCAACGACTTTTTCAACAACAGAGCGCTTTAAAAGTTTTTTTAATCTACAATTGCAGATAAATATTATATTAGAAATTATAATTAGTTTTATTTATAAAAATATAGTTTAGAAATAATTGGTAATTAGAGAAATAAAGCTAAAACTAAATTATTACAAAACTTTATTTACAAAACCTATTTTTTTTTTTTTTTTTTTTATTTTTTTTTTTATTTTTTTTTATACTAGTACGACATGTGACCTTGCGCCCACCTGATGGTAAGTAGAATCAGAGACTATAATAGAATATTGTACAGTAGGTCTTACTCGTATAAATCTGGTTTCAAGCGGTGTTATTTTATATAAATATCACCATGGCAAGATTACAATATTAGCTCTCATTGAAAGTAAAAAATGGCATTTGACATCATTGCAAATAGCACATACTTCCAACGAGCACAACAAATACGTGGTAGGCGGGCTGATGGTGGTAATTTGCCCAGTCTGCCGGGGCAGGGAAGTATCCACCGTTCGTGCCGATAAACCCAGTAAAGTGTATACACGCGTTTTGGGATGATGTTCGAATTGCCGTCATGTCTAGTCAAGTCGGCATAGTGTTGGGGACTGATGTCAGTCATGAGTAGACACTCTAACATTAATGGACCTCGCACACTTCGAAGGCAGATCATAATGCACAAAACCTCAGATTTCGTTATAAAATACCATTGCGAGGCAAACTTCAACCATTTTATTGTAATCAACACACAAGCACAAATTAATAATTCGCAGACTTAAAATTGAAAAAGCTTGGCTTGAATTGGAAATATAGAACAATGGAGACGGCCCATGGAGACAGACAAAAGAGTACCAAAGGGTACCCCTTCGTGAGCAGTTTGCGTTGCGTCCATACTGTTTTCTTATGTCCAATGTAAGCGTTTAGATGCGACTGCGACCGCGACTTAAAATAAATATTTTAGGTAGACTATAATATATATTTCATTTAATCTACCGCCGTGGTCTAGCAGTTAAGTTCATGGATACTACGAGTACATACTTTAAATAAATAAATTTAATTGATATTTAATTTATTTGTGTAAGTCCTCGAATTTGGTATGCTAGAGACATCGACGAGCTACTTGTCATGATGTGCCTATAGTAATATTGGCTAAATGTGAACCAGCTTCATTAAATACTGTGGTTTCTGACCTACCTACCTACGTATCTAAATCCACGGACTTATCAGCAAAACCACATAGGAAGTCGATAACTATAAAGATACTAAGGGATATTTAAGCATAAACGCTGCAATATGACATTTTATGTGTTTATTTAATTTTATTTTTTTATACGACATGTGACCTTTGCCCCACCTGATGGTATGTGGTGCGTAAGGTTCATGAATGCAACTGGAATCAGACACTCATGACTGTCATCAGTCCCTAACACTATGATGGCTTGACTGCGCATGACGGCAATTCCAGCCTGATACCGAAGCGTGTGGATACACTACACTACAGGGTTTATCGGCACAAACAGTGAATACTTTCCCGCCCCGGCAGACTGGGCAAATTACTACGTTCATTCCGCTACCACCTATTATACTCGTATATCTAATATCACAATTTGTCGCATACCTATCTCTCGAGTTCGTTACTCAGGTTGGTCGCATAGATCGTGCACGTAAGACACAGTGTTAAATATTCAATAGGCTTCGATGTAAAACATGTACAAACTCGCTCAGAAATACAAATCGGTATCGTTCCGTATGTTCATTTTATAACAAGACTAAAAATCTTTACTATGTAAGAGTACCTACTAGTGTTCAATTGCCCGTCAACAAGGTCATGCGTAGAATTCTGTTCTCCTCCTCTGGGATGCCGCTACTTAATGCCGCTAGGCATTCTCTGACAGCTAAACCTTAAGGACATTTAGACAGTCCATCTAGGTAGGTGCAATCATTAATTGAGTTATTCTTAAAATATTAATACATACATAACAATATTACATACTAATACATACATAAATACTCAATCTATAAATATATATAAACATAAATTACATCATAAATAAACAATAATAGTTCTTATGGCATCGTCCGAACAACAATTGCAATCACTAGTCACAGAAATGAAAGAGGGATGTGCAGAAAAAGGACTCCGTTTGAATGCGAGAAAAACCAAGGTACTAGTGTTTGAAAGAAGAAGGATGACAACCGTGGCGATAAAGATTAACGATGAAACTCTAGAACAAGTAAATTAAATTATATATCTGGGCAGTGTTTTCACTGCGGATAGGAAGTATGATAGGGATGTTGAAAAAATAATGAATGCGGGAAATAGTGTTAACGGTGCCCTGGGATCCCTGATCGCCAGTAGGAATGTCAGTGACTAAGCTCGACTCGCCATACACAATGCAATGCTAGTACCAACACTAATGTATGGAAGCGAAACGTGAATATGTCGGAATACGCATGAGAGTACAGTTAATGCAGTATAGATGAGGTTGTTGCGTCGGATATGCGGCGTCATCTTGAGGGACCGCATACGTAATGACGAAATACGCAAAAGGGTAGGTATTAAAGAAAGCATAGTGACAAATGTACAAGTTTTATTTAATATTAATTGAAGTTAATAAAATTAAAAGTACATTAAATATAAATTAAAAACTACCTAAATAATAAAATTAAAAATAAACTAACCTATAAATAAAAAATGTCCTCTAGAGACGTCCCATCCGAGATAGTCCCAAGGAGACTGGCAACATTTCCCCTCTGTATAGCGAGGCTAATACGTTGGCAAAAATAATTGCCAGCCTTCCTGTCTCCAGACCTTTCTGTCAGCCGCCTTGACAACTCCTTGGCCAAGCGCCTCGCTGACGGTCCCCATGGGCCCATCGTCTCGACCCCAAACGGCACAAATTCGTAACCGATACCAAGGTTGGCGTGACAAATGTTGAAAGGATGACTGAAAAGAGATTGACGAACCAGATATATAATGCGAAAGTCGTGAGTAAAAGAGGCTCTGGCAGACCAAGACTTACCTATCACGATCAAATAAATCATTCCAAAGATTTGCAGCTACAACAGCAAAGGAATTAGAGACAAAAGAGAGGACAAATTTAATATTTAAAAAAACTTGGGAGCTATAGTTAAACATAGAAATAGAATGCCCCAAAATTTTAAATAATATAGCAAGTCTAAATTAGAAGGCAATTAAAATATCATCGTACCGTCAGCTCCTGATATAGGTGCTGTAAAATTAATTATTCAATGAGGGGAAAATTCGTGAAGGTAATATTATTAACTAAATTAACCCGTAAGTACTGATGTGTGGTCTGGCAGACACCCAACTGTTATAGGGTTTATTTTCTATTTTAGCGCAATCATAATACTTTACATTAAGGTGGTGGCTCGGTCGAAAGAACGCGTTCCTTAAATCCTACAAAGGTCGGTTCAAATCTTCCCGGCATGTACCAATGAGAAATACATTTAAGTACATTTGTCTTAGGAGAGGTTCCATTAATACCAACTTGTGGAATCGTTAATAAATTGTCATAAAAAATTACATCATATCCTCTCCAAGCCGTCTGGCCAGCGTGGCGAGTGTAGACCAAATTCTCCAGATAACATATATCTGGAAGATCTATATCCTATATGTTAATGACATCTGTCAAAAAGTAACATCAATAACCCTTCTTTCAACACGGTACTGACATACGAAATTAGCATCAAATGTTAGAATTTTTATTAAACGAACGACTTGTGCTAAAAAAAGTGGTATTTTCATGCTAACATTTCTTAAAACGAACGCGGCCAGACACTAACCAACACGTCTGACCAGTGCGTGGCGATGTAGTCCAAATTCTTTAGAAATTTTAAGATATTTTTAAATATTATTACCACTTTGGTGTTTTGTTGCTTGACATTTCCGACAAGCTGACATATTGTCTATCGTCAAATTGGGCTCTGTACCAATTACCAGTAATAGTCGCCACAAATTACCTGACCCATTATACCGGGCTAGTGTTTGTTTAAGCGTATCGAAATTCGACTATTATGACGTGACCACTTTAAAATGAATCTTAGAATAAAAAAGGAAACAAAAAAATATTGTGTTAAAGAAAAAAAAAACACATTTGATATTTATTATATATTTAGTTTTATGCTTCGCTATTTAATGACGGTTGCAGAAAGGATTATTAAAATCCACGATCAACATTTTGATATACTTTCGTCACGTAATTCTTATTACTAACAATGACGTAGCTAAAGCTTGTCTCTTATTTAGGATTTATTTATTTTCAGAAAAATCACAGCTTATAACTAGGATATAAAAATTACAATACTATAAATTATTAGATCTTAAGCGAGAAAGATATTATATTATTTGTACAGTTCATTCCTCCAAAAAGTGGGTTAAATACTAAAAAATAAATAACAAATTAAAAATATTAAACATTAGTAAAATATAAATTATAATAAAATTAAAATTAAAATATTTACAAGTAGCATAGGATTATTATGATATTAGTGAGTAAAAAATAGTTAAGTTAGTGGCATACGTTAAGTAATGTCAACCGGACGTTATTGTATAAACGGGGCAGAAGCACTTACCTCGCAGCAGCTGACAACGTCTAAGTGGAGTCGACCCCAGAGATCCAAAAGAAAACTGTCAAATGTCATTTCATATAAAACTAATAATCAAAGTAACAGTTCTGACCGATAAAATATGCGCGTGACTATTCAGCAGATACTGCTGCATCACCGAAAATTGAGCACACGCAGTGTGACGTCACCGAAACACAAAATTGTAGACGTGCGCCGCTGAGGTGCCACTGGACCCACCGATGGGTCACAGAACTTTAACAGTAACAAATAGGCTTTAACAGTATTAATGTAAGTTAATTGTACATATATTCAGTAAGTCTTAAGTTAGAAAAAAAAATAACTTAGATATAGTTATTAAAATTAAGAAAAACTGCCTCCGTGGTCTAGCGGTTACATCCGTGGATTTAGACTCGGAGGTACCGGGTTCGATTCCTGGTCGGAACATAATAATATTTATTAATTTAAATACATTTATTTATTATTTAATTTATTTGTGATATTTCACGAGTTTGGTACGCTAAAGAATTCGACGAGCTTGCCAATTGTCATAATTGGCCAATAGTAAATGTGATTCCGTTTTATGAGCGTGGTTTCTGACCACCCCATTTTTAATCAGTTAATAAAATCTGAACAGCTTTGTATTACGAGTATGTTCATTTCTGCCTTTAAACAAAAAGGCAATAATAATAAATAACAGTTCTAGCACCCTCTTAAAAGCCACATTAAATGTATGATAATTAATAATTTTGGCAACCTTTGTGCAATTACACTGCAATGAAATTGTGAAATTGCAGTTCTTTATTTTATTCTGGCAGAGTTTCATAATTACGGGCTTGTCGCCATTTTTTCATGGTTAAAAGTTATTCAAGCTATAGTCGTGGATTTTCATGTTAACTTTGAAATATAATATGTCAACGATAAAATATTAATAATAATAATAAATCTTTATTGGATAAAATACTAAATTAACCTAAAAAATATGGAAACAGGTGGGCTTTATGTACGGCATATTCCATCAGCTAACCTTTGGGAGTTTTAACGGATTATAGGCAGGGTGCCAAGTAAATACTAATCGAATAATAATGTATACTAATACTACATACCTTGCATATAGTAATTTATATATATATATATATATAATACAATACCTATACACAGGAATACACGTCTGGCCAGCGTGGAGAGTGTAGGCCAAATTCACCAGATATATGCTCTGAAAACAACAGTGGAGGAATAGAACCCTGTTCTAGGGGCTGTAATGAATAATGAATACAGGAATAACTAAATAAATACACTATGCAGCTTTTCAAGGTGGTATCTTAATATGACATGTCATCCTGCGGTCAACCTGAAGGTTAGATTACCGCTATAATAACGCTGCGACCAGGTTAAACAGAAATTAGTAAATAAAACTTTTTTTTTTAATATGCGTAGGTAATTAATATAAATGTGACCGTTTTCCTAGTGCGCTCACGTCCTATCTCACTTTCCCTACCCTAGCGCCCTGTTCGCAACGGCTACCGTTATCGATGCTAGCTATCGATTATCTTGGATATCTTTGCTGGCCACCTCGCGACAACATACTTTTAAGAAGTAAGATACAAAAATATTAAAATAAAATAGACTAAAATTTATTATAAACTAAAATTAATAACTTAATAGAATTAAAACTATTCTACAAAACAAACTAAGGCCTTACCATCTTTGGGTACCCAAAGTGCTCACCGCGTTTCCTCGTTGAATAATAATGGAAATATTTTATTTTAGGTAGTTATGGCATTCGGGGTTGCCACAGTCTTGATAAATTCGCTTACCTAGATCTGTTACGAATTTTTGGGTATCAAGAGAACATACTCCCATTGTTTCAACCCCAAATGCCACAAAGTTATAACTTTGTTTAATGGTATTATATTTTATGTGCTTTCTAGATTCGCCTGTATGAGCGAACGAACCGGCCTTTTTTGAGGTAGGTAGAGTAAATAAAAGAAGAAGTACTTGGCGCCATTTTGCGCGGACATGTCAAGTGCAAGTTTTTGTTTTGTAAATTAATTTACTGTGATTTTGTTGGTCAAAAGTGGTGTTGTTTTGTTTATTAATGTGCTACAATGTGATTAATTATGGAAAACGATAAATTGGACTTTAAATATGGGGCATAAGTTGCAGTTACTTTTTTGCGGCTTTCCAGCGTTGAGATTTTACCCGACGTGTTCGAGCTATAACGCCGCGAGTGACTTCCAAGAAAAGCATCAAAATTTTGCAACATCTGAAATTAAAATATACATTACGTCAGACTTGGCTTTATTGGCTAGACCCTTTGCCTTCCATATCACCTCATTCGTCATCCATCGAAATAAAATAAATAAAAATCTTAAGTAACTTTAAATTTAGTGAGACATTTTGTTAAAAATAATAATAAAACGTTTTGATTTTAAAGTAGACAATGTCTACCATCGATTGTTGGGCTTCAAAGTTACGAATATATCAAATTAAGCTTTTCAGTATTTGCGTTGTTTCGTACAATTTAGATATCGTTGATTGTTTGTGTTCGTTACTCTATATAACAATATTAATTTAAAACAAAAGCTTCTAACTACGGATTCAGATTCATTTTTACTATTTGGCTTTTATTTGTAGCCGTTTATTTTAATAAATCACTAAATAATGATATACATAGACATCTTCAATGACCGTTATGATGTATTCAGATTCTTGTTGAAATAAGACTTAGCTGTGTTATTTTTATATAAATATCATCACGGCAAGCAATATTAGTTCTACTTGAAAGTAAAAAATGGCATTTGACAACATTGACTGGTGGTGGTAATTTGCCCAGTCTGCCGGGGCGGGGAAGTATTAGGGACTGATATCAGTCATAAGTGTCTGATTCCAGTTGCTAACATTCATGGATCTTGCGCGCCATCTATTATCGGGTGGGCGCAAAGTCACATATCGTAAATTAATTTTTTTAGTTATATTTTTTTTTAACCGGCTGCTTGACTACCGACGCATGTAAGTATTAATTAGCCTATGTATGTTTGTTCCTTTGTGGCACACTGCAGACCAAACGCGTTGGCTGTTTTTACTGATTCTCACGTCAATCGATTCGTCTTAATCATGCGAGTGTCACTTAAGATAAATATTGATTAATGGTAGTAAATAAAAGTGATAAAACTACCACTAATATAACACACCTTTAATGAACGACAAATATTAAACCAAATACAATTACAACGGTAATTCATGCACGTTTAGTGCTGGGCGCCGTTACTAGTATAACAGCGCCCGTGTGGTTAACGAACCCAGGGGGCTCAGTTCAACTGCTTCAGCTCTCCTCCAGGAGTACTTCTCTAGGAAGTGGTCTCCCGCTGGGGGGCCGAGCACAAGACGGAGCGATGTTCAGGAGATGCTTGAAGTGTCCGTTGTCGGCCCGAGAGAACATACGTCTAGTCAGGCCAACGACAAACTCCTCAATAGTAGGCATCGCCAAATCTCTAGCTAAGACAGAATTACGCACGAACCATGGCGCTTGGGAAACCATCCTGAGCGATATGTTCTGCTTCGGCAAACTGCTTGCGAGATATAATTTCCCATACGCCATCTAGCGAAAACTACTGGTACTACTACCTTTAACTATATTTCGAGTCGTGGAACAGTCCTTTCACATTCTCGATTGCCCATATTTATTTGAAGATCAGAATAGACATTATATCTTAGGTCATCTGTATTATTTAAATATTATATATTACGTTCGTTTATATGTCATATTTTTTACAAACTTTGAATGAATGTCGTATTTGTTTCTATCCAATTAAAATCCTAAAAAATTATATCCAAACTTCCAGTTTAAAAATGACGTAATTTCCATATAAACTTTCATCCCCTTACAGACCTTTTTTCACATATAAAATAGCCTATGTCCTTTCTTAGGCTCTACACTATCTCTGTACCAAATTTTACTCAAATTGGTTTAGTAATTTAGGCGTGATTGCGTAACACACGACAGACAGAGTTACAATCGCATTTACAATGTTAGTAAGGATTAGAAGGTATATATATCTGTATGAATATATGTAAGCTAAGTACTATTAAATAAATTATTTTAGTATATTTGAAGTAGATTTAGGGACTATTAGATTCCAAGAATTGAGTTGAGTAACTCAATTTTCGTTTTGGCTACCGCGGCCGACCCTCGAAAAACTCGCTGCCAATTTATATACGAAAATTGTTACTTTAACTGACTTATTGGTATATAAAAATAAGAATCGAGTTATACTATTTCTATTCGTGTATTTTACTTTAGACATATCCTTAAAACTTAACCATGTTTGAAAAAATGTCAAAGTGACATACAATAATTTTGGAAAAATGTTGATAGTGGAGATTATTTTTACTAAATTACTTTTATTTGGTGTTCTATTCTCGCGATGAATGATAAATGAGGTGATAGGGAAGGCAAAGGGTCGAGCCCATACAGCCAAGTCTGACGTAATATACATATATTTCTTTTTTAATTTGATGTTGTAGAATTTGATGCTTTTCTTGGAGTCACTCGCGGCATTATAGCTCAAATACGATAAAATATGGGAATTCACAACGCGGGAAACCACATAAAATTAACTGTGACTTGTGGCCCATATTTAAAGTCCAATTTATCGTTTTCCATAATAATTCACATTGTAGCACATTATTAAACAAAACAACACCACTTTTGACTAACAATATCCACAGTAAATTAAAAATGGCGCGAAGAACTCCCTTTACTAAATTACATAACAACATGGTTTGACGTTTTGCAACACGAAATCGTTCGTAAACGTCAGTGTCGAGTAACTTACACTCATGACGCAGAACTTTACGCGGTGTCACAAAAACGAACGCAGTCAGTTTGCTTTAGTTTTTTTCCAAATAAAATAGTTTTAATTTATTTCACCTTGTGAAAATAAACGACTTCATTTGCCATTAATTTCAGCAAAAACAAAGCTTTTGTGAACTACTGTCGTTGAAATTTAAAACGGATTATTATATTACACCAATGATCTTGAAGTTAGGTAGATGTAGCGAAAGCACGACAAAGAGGTTCCAAAAAAAAGTTTGAAATGATGAGTGCTTGAACTTTGTTTAGCATAAATCAATCTTTGTCGAGCTGTTGGTCTTACTCTTTGAACCACTTCGCTGCTTAGTATTCCACTAGCAGGAGTAGAATAATTCAAAAAAATTTTAACATAGCCATGTCACCATATTGACCATGACATATGCTTTTTTGCAATATTGTACATTTTCGTATAAACAAATAAGCTGCGTACAGCGTCGTGCAACAAGTTATAATTATTTTATATGGTTTATTTGATTTAACAAAACATAACCTAAGAAAAAAAGAGACTTAAAATATATTTCAAATAGAAAACCTAATATTAAATAAACTATACTACATTAAAAACTAAATTAAACCTAAAAAAAAAATCAGCTTAATACAATTACGTCTCTTTTCAACATGGCGGACTATACCAGAGGGTTCCAGGATAGCTGGAACCTCAGTGGTGGCAAGAGCTCGTTTTATGGTTTAATTTGATAAACCCTCTGCAGCTGATGTGGTACCGTGTTCAGATTTTTCAGTTTATGTTTTTGTTTAATTTAACTAACCAAATCATGTTATTAGTAGGTACTACATAAAGATTTAAAGTTATTACTATTTTTTCACTTGGTAAAATTAAAATTGTCGTTTAATAAATACAAAACACTAAATAGCAATAGTTTGTATAAAACACTTTCATTAACAAAATAAAATTATATCATTGTATAATAATACAAGGCACGGTGGTGGCTCGGTTGTAAGAACGCGTACCTTATATCCTACAAAGGCCGGTTCAAACCCACCCGACATGTACCAATGAGAAATACACTTTTCTTATGTACATTTGTCATAGATTTACAAAACCACCGTTCCCGTGGCTCGAAGAGCACGTTAAACCGTCGGGCCCGGTGCCACTAATACCAACTTGTGAAATCGTTAATAAATTGTCATACAAAAAAAAAAATACATCATATCCTCGCCAAGCCGTCTGGTCAGCGTGGCGAGTGTAGGCCAAATTCTCCAGTTCTGGAAGGCCCATCTTCAGCAGTCTAGGACGGTCTAGGGGCTGTAATAAAAAAATGATGATATAAATACCTTGTACGGTGTTTATTTATGTATATGAATTCAATATAATGCATGTTAGTTCACCTATGCTGCGCCGGGCCTGGCCAAGCCTAACAGGGACAAGATCGAAAGTCATACAGAACATATCGCTCAGAATGGTTTCCCAAACGCCGTAGTTGGTGCGCAATTCCGTCATACGGCTACTATTAAGGAATTTGTCGTCGGCCTAACTAGACTATGTTCTATCGGGCTAGACCACTTGCTAGATCCCTTGGGTTCGTGAGCCACACGGGTGCTTTACCTTGCACCATGAATTATCAGTTCCTGCCGGGAAAACGGGGGAACGTCTTTATCCCGAAACGAGGCCCATTAGTCATTAGCATATATAGTATAATCACTACTACTTAAAAAGGTGTCCACCAGTCCACACTTCAGTTAAATTGTTAAACTTAGGCCATGGCCGTTTCAGAGGGTTAATGCGGCATCTCAAGCCGTAAATATCTTTGACTATTACACCGTTTGTTATTAATTATTGTCATTGTATATTTTGGCTTAATTTTAACGTTTCATTAAATATGCCATTTGATTTCCCCTGTGGCGCAGGTTTTGGGTTTTGTCATTTGCTGTGATAAGTTGGTTAGATGTCATGCCAACAGATTGCGTTTATTAATTAATATACAGGTAAATGGTAAAAAGTATCATCACGACCGTATCACTTGCGGGGTGGTGAAAAACTACACTTTTTTATATTCACACTTAGGTAATTTTACTATAGGCCCATATTGATAAGAGGTAAGCTCGTCGATGTCCTTAATATATCAGACTCGAGAAAAATCACAAATAAAGTAAAAGGGTAAAGACCCATATATTTGACCGCCTCCGTGGTCTAGTGGTAACAAACGTTGCCGTGAGCTCGGGAGGTCGTGGGTTCGATTCCCACCGGGGGCAAGTTGTACATTGTATAATTTGTCTCGGTCTGGGTGTTTATATGTATAATATGTATATATTTACAAAAAAAAAAGTATAATATGTAGTTTATTAACCATCTACTTTCCGTAACACAAGCCTCGTAGCTTACTACGGAAACTAGATGGCGCTGTGTGACCTGTCTGGAAATATTTATTTATTATATAATATTATATAATGAAAGCGGCTGTACTTCTTTGTCAATATTCATCAATGGCTATCAAAGCGAGTGTAGGCCAAATTCTCCAAAAAATTGGGAAGGTCCATCTACAACAGTTGAGGTCTAGAAGTGTTCTAGGGGCTGTACTAATGATGAGATGTGAGTGAAGTCAAAAAAGTTAAGCTAACAATCTCTTTCTTAGTGATTTCAAATTATCCCAAGCTTAATTTTCTCTAATTACAGCCAGCAGATTAAGCTCGAAGAGTTTTTCCCGTTTACCAATTAAAAAAGGCATAATACTGGGTTTTACGTTATTGCAACCGTATTCTGCGGAGCGCAAAAATTAAACGATCGCTTGCGGTCCTAATGAAGTCAATGGAATACCGGAATTTATCGGAAATGAACCGGGAAAATAACGGTATTCGACGTAACATTTAACTTCGAAAATTACTGCCGATGAATGGCAAAATGAGCTGTGTTTCAGCTTAATTATTTCTTATAACCTTATGCACATAGTCAAATATTTATTTTTGCAGGGATCCATGTTGCTTGGCGGATGTCTGGCGTGTGACACTTCAAGTTTGCCAAGTGGTGTACATGGGTCTAAGATATATTATTATTTTTTTGTGTTGGTACTAAAATAAGTCATTGGGTTGTAACTAACTTTATGAACAAATATTGATGTCTGAAATAAATGTTTTTTTTTTAAGGTAACTTTAATAGGGTAATTGGTAGAACTCATGTCATTCTGATGGTAAGGTCCAGAAATGTTAGCAACTAAAGTCCCTACCAAAAAATAATTTGAAAGACGCCGCGCGAGCTTTTACTGGAACAACTTGTCAAAATTACACTACATAGCACTTTTACAACACATATGTATATATTATTTAACATAAGCACACACATCTGCAGTCGACTGAAGACAAAAATTTAAGCATTCCATGGTTTCACCGTGCGGGTGGCCGGGTCCATTGTATCTGGGTAAGAGATGAGAAGAATGGTATCTCGGGTTTGCGACCGACAAAAGGCTTGGTTGAAAAGGAGGCCTCCTTTTTTACTTTTTTGCGAAACAAAATGCTTACCATCCACCCTTCTACTCCTAACCAAATACTCTATGATTCCGTTAATGCCGCCTTGGAAACTCTTTCCATAAATGTATTGACGGCAGAACTGCTTAGACCTAATTCTTTCAATAAGTAATGCAAAGATTTTGCTGGAAATACTCTCGCACCAACTTGCACTGCGTAAAGCTGAGATCTTATCATAATATATGTTCGATTTTATGTTGTGGTCTTTTGGTTATATTTGAAATGAAATGATGATGATTTTTTTTCTATTACTGAGAACCGGGACTTTCTGGTACTTTCAAGATCGGGATTTCTCGGTTCTGAACCCTAATACCTACTCTGACAACAAACTCGGTTAGCAAATAATACATTTTGCCATTCGTCAGCGGCGTGGTATTACTATGCGCAATTTAAGTTTTAACTGCTGACAGCGTTTGCATTCTTCTCAACTTTGTACTTAAACTTTCAGCTTTTTCTTGAAACGACCGTCTCTAGACGTGGAAGTATATATTAATGGACCTACCTCAATTTTTATTTTTTTATATATTTATTTAAAACTTTATTATTCATTATTTTATTTATTTATTTTAGGAAAATTTACAGCCTTTATAATAATACAATAGGAATATAGTAACTTGAAGCCTTACACATTTTCACTGATAGTATTGAGTTAGTAGTAAACACAGCAGACAAAACGTGCTAAAATAATACAATTCAAATACAAAGCCACCGCCAATACAATTAAGAGAACAAGCTAGTAGAACCATTAAACAATAACAAACAATTATATCGAGAAAAATAATAATAATAATAAAATTTACAAATAATATCTAAAATATGGTTGTATAGTTCCTAAAGAAGCAAAAACAACAAAACCAACGAAACACAATCAGTAGTGAAGTAGACCTATCCAAACTTGATGTTAAATATAGTATTGACACATGAAGCAAACAGTATAATTTGCGTTGTCGAACCTACTCATTTTATGAAAACCGCATTCTCTGACAGACTACCTTTGACACAAGAGAAAGATTAAAAATAAATTTAGGTGTAGGTGAAATACCGAAAAATGTTTAAATGGTGTCATCGTATTATTTAAATGGTTCATAAGTTATTTAATGGTATCATATGTAGTATATGCATTATTAGTATTTAATATATCATAGTTATTAGTATGTATTTAGTAATATCATTGTATTTTTATGTACGAGTATATAGATTTATTTATTATTATTATTATATATAAATATTTGCACCTACCTTACATTTGAAATGGTCCCCATTGTCCCTAAGGTTAGCTGTCAGATAATGTCTAGCGGCATTAAGTCCGCCCCTTGTATAACGTGCAATAAAGTTTTAAATAAATTAAATAAATAAAAATACTAATTATAAAATCACAATAAGTACGAGTACCTTAATATATATATGCTACGTATAATTGCAAAAAGAGCAAATATATTTTTAATTCTTAGCCCTATTCTGTTACATAGTCGCAAACGCAAATGCTGGCCAAATTAATTGTTCATAGTATATTTTTTTGTTTTTCAGTACGATATCAAATAGGTTTATAAACACATAAAACAATGTAACTGTTGATGTATTTAAAGTACCTATGTACCATTCGCTCACAGACTGTTGTACGGTAAAGAAGGTACGATGGCGCCGTTACGACCTACGGCCCCGGTGTTTACGCCAGCCCCGTCAGCATGGCCTGCAGTGTCCCGGAGTCAGCCCGGGAACGCTAGAAACAGTTATGCGCAGATTGCGAGGTAGGGTGTCTCGAAAAAGGGACCCCAAAAACAGCTGACACTAAAAACTTAAAACTTTGCGTCACAACCGGAAATAAAATTGATTCGGAAGGGTTTGTGACTGTGGAAAAGAAAAAAAAGGAGGCCCAAACGTAATAATCGGGGAATTGCGCCTCCCGAACAGTGCGCTCTAAAACTGCGATACCGGCAACCTATGTCTATGTATCGCGGCTGCGCAAGGACATGTCATCCCAAGATGTTCTCGGAGACATACGGAACCGAGGGGAGATCGACTCTGTCGCTGCCATCGACGAGTTACCTTCCTATTGGGATGACACTGGATTTAAAGCCTTTAGGATTCGTGTGCGGTCAGAGCACCTCAAAATATTCCTGAAGAAGGAATTCTGGCCGCTCGGTGTTGTGTACCGCAAATACATTCGTGGATTTGCTTCACGCAGCACCAACGATGTTCCTGGGCCCCGCGCAGCACCTACTCCCTTTGCACCACCCCCAGCAGGGACGCCGGCACCGTCCACTGAAGCTTCTAGTACTTCTCAGAAGGTGGTCACAGTACCAGATGGGTACTTCTATGACCACAAGAAGATGAAGATACGGAAGCTTTAGATTAATTAATTTTAATGTTATTTTTATATGTATTTTAGTTGTAAGGTATTTATCTATGGGCCATCTGTTGCCTGATAATAAACAATTATTATTATTATTATATATCTCTCGAAAATACCCACACCTATTTCTAACAAGAGCACAAATGGGTTGCAAAAGTGTACGCCATCATAAAGAGCTTTACCTACCGAGAAATAATTTGACGGTCATTAGTACCTAATAATGTAAAAATCATGTGTATAAAAGTTTATAACAAGCTACCTGATGAACTGAAATTGTTACCTCAAATGTCATTTAGACGAAAACTAAAATACTATTTACTGTCAGATGTCTTTTATACAATAAACGAATACCTAAATGTTTAAAACATATTCATATTATGTAAATTCTATTGTATTGCTCTTTTTTATTATTTTATTTTATTTGTTTATTGAAGTAATATAAGTACAAATAGTATAAAATAATTACAATATAAATTAAATCTACTTAAAATTAAAAATTAAAATAAATATAAACTAAACCTAATAAAAAATAAACTATAAGTAAAAAATGTCCTCTAGAGACGACCCTTCAGTGATAGTCCCAAAAAGACTGGCAACATTTCCCCTCTGTATAGCTAAGCTAATACGTTGGCAGAAATAATTGCCAGCCTCCCACACACATGTCGCATCCCACACTAGGGATTTATTTGTTTTGTATATTATTGTTTAAATATATTTTGATAAAATTTGTCAACATACTATGGTAGAATTTGTTGAGATAATATTTTGTAAACACCATTGTTACACAAATTCTAAAGCAAATATTTTTTTCTTTCTTTCTTTCTTTTATGACAGAAATAAATATTTATTATTTATTTTTATCTCGCAACTATGTATTTTATGTGGTTCATTGTAACAGGATCGAGGGTTTGCAGAGACGGTGCCTTAGGACGCTTTCTTATAGGTGCGGGTACGGCCGTTTCATAGGGGACTACTCCGCTCGATTATCCAAGTTTGGGGTTCTATCTCTTAAGAACCGTCGCATAAGATATGACCTTTTGTGCTTACACAAAATCCTGCACTCTTCCATTTCCTCTAAATATTTGCTGTCGTCGCTTAACATTAATATTCGTTACAGAACAAGATGCCCGAACACATTCTCTCTGTGTACCTATGTAAACAACACATCTTTCTTTAACCCGTTGGTGAGAATGTGTCGCACCTACAATAGAGTGGTTAGCTTGCGGCCTGATATTGATGTTTTGACAGTGGTTTTGCGGCGTATAAAAAGTCCATTACCACAGACCTCCTCTGCCTTATTTGACTCATATTTAATTTTATCTTTTGTAAAATTATTATTATGTTACCTGTATTGTTGTGCATGTATATTTTGTTGTAAATTGTATTTGTGTAAGGAATTATTTATATCTATATAATTTATTTTCTAATTTTGATAATAATTATTATAATTTGCATGTTGTGTGTGCTGCTTGGATTCCAGTCTAGTCCATGTATAAATTAAATGAACTCAAATTTGCAATTGACTGGAATCTGTTTGCACACCTAATAATAAATAAATAAATAAATAACCATCTTATAAATTACGAAACCCAAAATCGAGATAAATCGCGGTTCTAACATAATCAATAGTATAGTCAACCTGATGAAAGTTCCTGGTTAATTTATGAACGTAAACTTGGAGAGCCTAACAAGCCCACTCAATCAACAAGATCGTTACACCCCTAAAATATATTATGCAAATATTACTTAATTTATGCAAGGTTCAATTCCTACTCAACCAAATACTATGTGATTCCGTTAATTCCGTCTTGGAAGCTCGTTTCATAAATGTATTGACGGCGACCCAATTCTTTTAATAAGTGGTGCAAAGATTTTGATGGTATTCCTGTCGCACCAAATTCTACTGCGTAAAGTTTGAACTATGACCGCCTCCGTAGTCTAGTGGTAACAAACGTTGCCGTGAACTCGGGAGGTCGTGGGTTCGATTCCCACCGGGAGCAAGTTGTACATTGTATAATTTGTCTCGGTCTGGGTGTTTATATGTATAATATGTATATATTTACAAAAAAAAAGTATAATATGTAGTTTATCAACCATCTAGTTTCCGTAACACAAGCCTCGTAGCTTACCACGGAAATTAGATGGCGCTGTGTGACCTGTCTGGAAATATTTATTTACTATTATTTATTTACTTGAATCCGTTCCAGATTATTTCTTCGGTGCATCATTCAATCATTACAGCCCCTAGAACACAGCGTCCTAGACCTCCACTGCTGGAGATGGGCCTTCCAGAACATATATCTGGAGAATTTTGCCTACACTCGCCACACTGGCCAGTCGGCTTGACAAGGATATGATGTCAATTTTTTATGACAATTTATTTACGATTCCACAAGTTGGTATTAGTGGAACCGGAACCGACGGCTTAACGTGCTCTCCGAGGCACGGGAACGGTAGTGTTGTAAATCTATGACAAATGTACTTACTTGTGAAAAGTGTATTTCTCATTGGTACATGCCGGGGGGGTTTGAACAGACCTCTGTAGGATTTTAGGAACGCGTTCTTACAACCGAGCCACCACTGCGATCTTCTTCTTGTCTTCTGTGCGATGAAGACAAATTTCTAAGCATTCCATGGATTTACCGTGCGGGATTGCTGTATGTGGGTAAGAGATAAGAAGAGTGGAGTCTTAGGCTTGCGACCGACAATAGGCTGGTTTAAAAAAAAAAAAACTTTCCTTTTATTTTATTGCGCGATAATACGCTCAACATCCAGCATTACAATTCTCTTCCTACCCAACCAAATTCCGTTAATACCGTCTTGGAAGCTCTTTCCATAAATGTATTAAAAACAGACCTGCTTAGGCCCAATCCTTTCAGTAATTGGTGCAAAGATTTTGCTGGAACTCCTCTCGCACCAACTTCCACTGCGTAAAGCTGAGTTTCGAACCCGTTCCTAATCATTTCTTCTGTGATATCATAATATTTATTCGACTTTTTGTTGTTGTCTTTTGGAATATTTGATTCCCACGGAACAGCAAGTTCAATAAGAATAACTTTTTTACAACTATATACAGATTCATATGTATGTATAGATACAGCTGCTTCATCTGGGATCCTATAATGATGTTCAAATGTATCCATGAGAATTTTCTCGCGCCAAATTCCACTGCGTAAAATCTGAGTCTTGAATCCATTCTAGATTGTTTCATCATGTAATAGATTGTATCTTAAAAGACCGTAATTTTATTTCCTATATTGCTTTATTTTGAAAATGTTAATATGTGCGAGCGGGATAGATGTATAGCAAGGGTTTATAATTCTCTTAAATAATTTGGCCACAGGTTTTTTATCCTTTGATAAGTAATATCTAAAAATATTCATAGTAATATAAACTTTAATGCAAAGGACATAGTGAATAAATTTACAAGTAAGCTTGGGTTTTACGGTCGATTTAGGTCAACATATATTTTTAGCTTATCTTATTTCATATTAGCCTTATAAATGTCTGCTGGAAAAATGTGTACGATATATTGTTTAATAAATCCTATTAGGTTAAAAGCGGTATTCTAAATTTACGAACATTATACGTGGTGTGGAAATTAAGTTAGTTAAATGTTTAGTAGAACCAGTGATGGCTCGGTTGTAAGAATGCTTTTCATAAAATCTTAAATCGGTCGGTTTAAACCCTCCCGTCATGTACTAAATGAGAAATACACATATATTTGTCATAGATTTACAACACCACTGTTCCCGTGCCTCGGAGAGCACGTTAAGCCGTCGGTCCCGGTTTCACTTATACCAACTTGTGGAATCGTTAATAAATTGTCATTAAAAATTGACATTATATCCTAGCAAACCCGTCTGGCCAGCGTGGCGAGTGCAGGCCAAATTGTCTAGATATACGAGTATGTTTGGGAAAGCCCATCTCCAACAGTCGAGGTCTAGGACGCTGTCTTCTACTGGCTATAATTAATGAAAAGATTTAGTAAGTCATGTTTCAAGCGGTGTTATTTCTATATAAATATCAGCTAGTTATATTAATCACTAGTCACGGAAATGAAAGAGGGATGTGCAGAAAAAGGACTCCGTTTGAATGCGAGAAAAACCAAGGTACTAGTGTTTGAAATAAGAAGGATGACAACCATGACGATAAAGATTGATGATGAAACTCTAGAACAAGTAAATGAAATTATATATCTGGGCAGTGTTTTCACTGCGGATGGGAAGTATGATAGGGATGTTGAAAGAAGAGTGAACGCGGGAAATAGTGTTAACGGTGCCCTGGGGTCACTGATCGCCAGTCGAAATGTAAGTGACAAAGCTCGGCTCGCCATACACAATGCCATGTTGGTACCAACACTTATGTATGGAAGCGAGACGTGGATATGTCAGAATATGCATGAGAGTAGGGTTAATGCAGTAGAAATGAGGTCGCTGCGTCGGTTATGCGGCGTCACTTTGGCGGACCACATACGTAACGTCGAAATACGAAAAATGGTAGGTATAAAAGAAAGCATAGGCACAAAAATAAGAAAAAGCATGCTACGATGGTTCGGGCATGTTGAAAGGATGAGCGAAGAAAGATTGACGAACCAGGTATATAATGCGAAAGTTGTGGGTAAAAGAGGCCCTGGCAGACCAAGACACGGATCACGATCAAATAAATAAAACACTAGCTGAAGGAGAATTAAAAAGCCTTCGTAACAAAAGGGCATGTATGAAGAGGTTGATGAATGTCGATGAAGCGAAAGAGGTATGTCGTGATCGTGTCAAGTGGCGCTCAATTGTCTCTGCCTACCCTGTAAGGAATCTGGCGTGAAGATATGTATGTATGTAGTTATATTAGTTCCCCTTAAAAGAAAAAAATGGCATTTGACATCATTGCAAATGGCACATACTTTCAAGGAAAACAACAGATAGATGGTAGGCGGACTAATGGTGGTAATCTGCCCAGTCTGCCGGGCGGCGAAGTGCTGATAAAACCAGTAAGTTTATCCACACGTTTTGCAATCAGGCTCGAATTAAGGATAAGTCTCCAGACCGGTTCAATCTTCCTCCATGGCTCCACTTAGCCTCCACAGGGTCCGCTGCCATCGAATAGCTGTTGGCAGGAATAATTGCTTTTCCGTCAGCCGTTTGGACAACTATTTGGCCATGGTTCCATCGTCTCGTACCAAATGGCGCAAAAGTCGTAACCTGTACCAAGGTTGGCGTATTTGCGCAGCTGCAGGTTTACAACAGAAACCTTTAAATACCCTAGATCTGATCACAAGAAAATAAATCAAAAACACAAAACAGGAAAATAAAAAGTAAATAAAAGGTAATTTAGCTGCCTTCAAAGCATCGTAGCTGTATTTATATCTTTTATGTCATACACAATTTAATAATTACAATTCCTTGTTACATTTTTCAAATGAAATTTTCCCTCGTCCCCAAAAAATGTAAGCCATCGCTTTGCGTATTTTTTTCTCAATTTCCCGTATGGCCCCACAAGAAAATTACCTAAGGAGGCGAGATAAGGTTTTTAATATTTTATGAAGAAAGATCGGGTGGCACCGACATACATGTCACAACTTGTCCAAAAATTACTTGCTTGACGTCAATGTCACTTGAAGTGGTGGCCGTAACGCATATAAAATATGGAGTCACAATTTTATTTAATCTTAAATTCATTTCAATACTTAACAAAAAATATTTAAATATATAAGGGAATAGACATGTCACGAGTTTTATAAAATGTCATTCAAGTATTTACTTGTACTATAATATGTCTTGCTAATGATATATTTTTTTAATTTAGATTCATGTGGCAACATTTATTATTTGGTCTGGCAACTTATTATAGATAAGATAAATATAAGATAAAAAATATTGGCATAAATGTTAGTCTAATTTACAGGTCTTATAGTAAACTAACTTAACGTAACAACATTTTCCAAGTAAATTGGCGAGCAAATATATCAAACAATAATATAAATTTAAAAATTTAAAATAAAATATGTCCAAAAACTTACATGTAGGTATTCATACAATATTGTCAGCTTAAACTTTAGGTATTACAATTGTCAAAATATTCTTTTAAATTATAATCCATATTTTGTTTTAACCAAATTATTAATAGATTTTTAAAATATTTTTTCCCAACAATTTTAATTTGTTAGGTAATTTATTATAAGTTCGTATACACATAATTAGGCATTTTTTATTACATTTAGTTTTTTAGGATTAATATCTACAATAAGATCATAGGGGTTTAGATCTTTGGTACCATTCCATAAACGCTCTTGTCAAATAACGCAGTCTTGTATATCATGGGATATATTTTATTGTTCATTTCTGCACTACAAATTTTACGTTAATAGTGCAAGTTAGATTTCGGAAATATTGCAACTTCATAATTATATATACAAGGCACTGTTAGTTGTTTAAGTGATGTTACTAACTGTGAAGAAAAAACTGCTGAAACTATTATATCAAAATTACAGAATCGATGTTCTGAAAAGACCTTTTATGGAAATATGGCTTATAATATAAACTATCAACAATGTGTCCCATGACAACTATGTGTTATATAGACTGTCGCACAATGAATTAATCTACTACTGTTAGTGGAAGCAGCAAATTGGTCTAAATATCAGCTTACCAGATTATTATTTAATCTGACTAAGAAAGGAATCTGCAAGGAAAACTCACCTATATCATATTTACAAAATAAAACAATTACTTGTATAGGTGTCTTTTTAATCTAAACAATAAATAATTTATTGATAATGTATTAGTAATTTTATATCATTTTAGTTTATTTCTATCATTTGGTTTTTTTTTATTTTAAACATAATATTTCAATGTTGTGTACATATTTTTTAGACAAGCTTCATCATTACAGCAAAACGAACACAGCGTCCTAGACCTCCATCCACTATTGGAGATGGGCCTTCCAGAACATTTACCTGGAGAATTCGGCCTACACTCGCCACGCTGGCCAGACTGGTTGACGAGGTTCTGATGACAATTTATTAACGATTACACAAGCTGGTATTAGTGGAACCGTGATTGACGGCTTAACGTGCTCTCCAAGGCACGGTAACAGTATTGTTGTAAATCTATGACAAATGTACGTAAGGACAGTGTATTTCTCATTGGTCCATATCGGAGGCATTTGAACCTTGTAGGATTTTAAGGAAAGTGGTCTTACAACCGAACCACCACCGGCCCTATATGATTCTTGATAACTGATTGTTCAATACTTCTTATTACTTTTGTATGTTACCCGTTTTATCTGCCTTTATACAAATCCTCCTCCTCCTTGCGTCGTTCTCCTCACTGCTGAGGGTCGTGACCCCCTCCACGGGTGACCCAATCACTTTGTCCCGGACGATGCTGCGCCATCCGGGTCTGTTCACGGCTGCATGTAGGGCATCGTGCATCTGGGTGTTTATGGTCAGACCAGCGTATGGGGCTTCGGCCACGTGGTCTTTTGCCTTCGACTTTCCCTGTGATAACAAGCCTTTCCAGGTTACCAGGTGTTTTGCGGGCTATATGGCCGAAACACTCAAGGACTCGTTTTAGGCAGATGGAAGACAGCCTAGTAGAGATTTTGAGCTCCTTGAGTATTGACACGTTAGTTATACAAATAAATAAATAAAATTATTTAGTAATTGATTTTTTTATTACCATAAACAAATATAAAAATAAATATTAGCCGAGTACTTAAGAACAAACATACGTCTACGTCAGGTGTAGTCGCCTTCTCGTTCCAGTATAGATGCTTCTAATGCTACGAAATACGGTCCAATTTGGAAATTAAATATGTATCCAGATATGTGGATTCCCCCATCCCCAGAGCCCATCCTGATTGAAAATAATAAATGAATATTGAAGAAGTAAATATAAATTGATAGCGTGTGTTACTAATTTATGAACAAAGTTTGAAATTAATTTACTTACGAGTACGCGATCGGTATTTGAGTTTTATTTAAGAGTTGTTTTACGAGAATAAGAAGACAAATTCCATGGCATTTCATTGATTCAACGTGTGGGTCCATGGTGAGTCGGGGAAAGGGTGTTTTTTTTTTTTTTTTTTTTAACCTTAACAAGACCTTGAGTGTCGAGAATTTACACAAAATAAACGAAAACACAAACAAGCATAGCAGATTAATAATTTAGCAAATATTAAATTATTAACATCAAAATTGAATTGAAATACTAGAAATATTATATTATATTATTTTAATTTAGAGAACATATGTAATTTGAGGTCGTTTTTAAATTTTAATGATAAACTTTTTTTACGTACACTTGTCATAGATTTACAACACCATTGTTTCTCATGCCTATTGTGCTTATCACAGAAGTCTGTCGCGATGGAACATCGTAACCGTCAAAAAAATAATTATTGGCAACCCTCAATATTTCCCAAGGCGGGAACCAGTGCAATGTATGGAACGGCCAAGGTCAAGTCTACGAAAATTTTTTTGATGATTGGTTTGATCGTTTACGCCATTGTTTGATGAAAACGTGAAGTTTGACCAATACGTTTGCCAAATATATTTCACCGTTTTCTTCTTCTTAGTCGCTATACTCTTGGCAGAGTGGTCATGGTCGCCATTGAAGTGGCACGCTTAACAAGCCGTCGCCACTCCTCTCGGACCCCGGCTTTTCTAGTGCACTTATGTAGGGGATGATCCATTGCAACCTTCACCTGATCGGTCCATCTCATCGGAGACCTACCACGCATCCTCTTGCCATCGACTTTTCCCTGGACTACCAAGCGCTAGATGGATGTTTCTCCACGCCGTGACACGTGTCAGAAGAAAGTGAGAATGCGTAATTGTACAGTCGAGGAATGGCGCTGTCTGATCCCCAGTTCCTCCAGTATGGATTTGTTTGTTCGTAACTGTGTCCATGATATGCCCAGCATTCTCCAACACCACATTAATTCTAGATTCTTGAGCATTAATTAGTTTTTTTCTGTTTCGCGTAGGGTCCACGTCTCCGCAGCATACAGAAAAATAGGAAACACAAGAGCTCTAACCAGCCGGATTTTAGTGGCTTTAGTAACGTTTCGGTTCCTCCATATCTTCTTCAGCTTGTCAATAGCCGATCTTGTAACTGCCATTCGACGTTTGATTTCATCTTCGCCGTTTACAGGCATTTATTAATATTCATTAGTTACATTATTTTAAATGATTCTACTCCTGCTGGACTAAGCAGCAAAGTGGTCCAAAGCTGTTAGCAGAAGTCGCACGTTGTACGTGCAAATTGTGCTGAAATGTAATTCAATTTAAGACCTAATTCCATGCCCAATTAATAAAAAGAATACTCATTTTATTTGGTATTTCAAATAAAATATAACATTTTCGTAAGATAACTTTTCCATCCAGAAAATCCTATAAAATAACCTACATAAAATAGTTGCCAATCCTATTCGCTGCTACAAAATTCTCACGAAAAATTTAATAACCTATTTTATTGTTGATGTTTTCATAGAATTTTTGGCGCGAAAATATGTTAGATAAGTCGATATCGCATGAATATTTGATATACATACGACATGTTACTTTGTCTAGCTAAGTAGTTGATCTTCTGCTTACAGTTTACTCGTTGACCTACATTGCTTTTTAGTCTTCCATTAGCAGGAGTAGAATCATTTAATATTTTGAATTTTAGTCTCGGATCCCGGACTGGGTAACGATTAAAATCGCCAGTGGCCAAGGATGAACGTTTTCGGCTGCATTCGACATCCTTTGCCTCACTACATTTTTAAGAAAACAACTGTCAGAATTGATTGACTAGCCTTTTCGCTACAGCGGCTGCTTCGCAACTTGTCGCAACTTTGTGGCATTTGGGGTTGAAACAATGATACCCACAAATTCTTAAAAGAGCTGGGTAAACGAATTTATTAGGAGTGTGGCGAACCCAAATGCCATAACATCCTAAAACAAAATATTTTCCTTATTATTCAATAAGAAAATGCGGTGAGCGTTTTAGTAGCCCTCAATTTATTTTGTAGAATAGTTTTAATTTCATAGGTGTTTTTAGTTTAGTTTTATTCATAATTAGTTTTAAATCTCTATCTATTTTATTACTTTGTATTCTTCGAATAAATATTATAAAAAAATGGTTTATAATGCAGCAAATGCTCGCATCTACGTTACAGAGCGTACGTAACTAACTGTGCACACGACATAAAAAAAAAATACTTGATGGCGTCGTAACATCGTCTCTCATTGGTCGAAACTATCAGCTAAAGTGGTTTATTACAAAAATCATCTAACGGTGGTGACATTCACAAACCCTGGCATGTACGAGTAAGTCAGTCTTCCCGTACCCCTTGACAGTCACTCCATGATTTCCGCACCGTCTATAGAAATAAACTTCGATGCAACAAGCTACTTGTAAATTAACCACAATAAAATTTACGAATAAATCCATAATAGTAGAAGTTGAAAGGAGATTTTCCGCTGCAAAGACATCGCCGGACGTAGTGTTACAAGTGGACGTAGCTATGCAAGCCAAAACCATCCCACAACATAAGTACACATTTTTTTATTTATCTAAAGTAAAAAGTATCATCACGACCGTTTCCCTTCCAGAGTTGCCAGACACCACGGTTATAAAGAAGCGGATTCACATTTAGCCAACTTTACTATAGGCGAATCATGACAAGTGGCAAGCTCGTCGATGCCTCTAGCTTACCAAACTCAAGAAATATCTCAAATAAATTTATCTACATGGATAAAAGTGTATCTATATAAATGTCAGCTGGCTGCTGTCACACAGTAAAACTGTATCGATAATATTCGATAACTTTGCGGGCTGTCAAATTTCGTCTCTAAATAATTTCACAGATAAATTCTATATGATTCCGACTTTTTTTGACTAAAGAATGCAATTTTAACTAGATTATAAAGCTGTCGTCGTCACTGGTGGCGTCGCAACGCAAAATAAACTTAATCGACGTAGACGTAATCCAAGGCTGTGACGTCGTTTAAACAACATTTTTTTGGAAAGTGACCACGCGATTTGGTCTATTGAAAGACTCGTCAATGGCAACTTTAAATCGATAAGTTAGCAATCGTTATGAAATGTCAAGACTGTTATGCTGCGAAAGTTATGTGTAAATCAGGCCCTGGCAGACCATCAAATAAAAAGAACACTGGCTGAAGGTGCAGTAAAGAGCCTACGAAACAAAAAGGCATGTATCAAAAGGTGATGAATGTCGACGAAGCGAAAGAGGTATGTACGAGTATAAGCCGTGACAAATGGCGCTCAATTGTCTCTGCCTAACCCGCAGCCGGCTTGATAGTGTAAAAATGTAATTGTATTAGTTTTTATAATTTTAACGGGTCTTTACGCGATTTACCTTAAAAACATATTTCTCCCGACGTTTCAGCCAAGTTGCATTGGCCATGGTCACGGGTCGACTGAAGCTATGCGGTGTAGTCTCGTACATACTGGGCGGTAGATTTTTTCTGTTTCGCGTAGGGTCCACGTCTCCGCAGCATACAGAAAAATAGGAAACACAAGAGCTCTAACCAGCCGGATTTTAGTGGCTTTAGTAACGTTTCGGTTCCTCCATATCTTCTTCAGCTTGTCAATAGCCGATCTTGTAACTGCCATTCGACGTTTGATTTCATCTTCGCCGTTTACAGGCATTTATTAATATTCATTAGTTACATTATTTTAAATGATTCTACTCCTGCTGGACTAAGCAGCAAAGTGGTCCAAAGCTGTTAGCAGAAGTCGCACGTTGTACGTGCAAATTGTGCTGAAATGTAATTCAATTTAAGACCTAATTCCATGCCCAATTAATAAAAAGAATACTCATTTTATTTGGTATTTCAAATAAAATATAACATTTTCGTAAGATAACTTTTCCATCCAGAAAATCCTATAAAATAACCTACATAAAATAGTTGCCAATCCTATTCGCTGCTACAAAATTCTCACGAAAAATTTAATAACCTATTTTATTGTTGATGTTTTCATAGAATTTTTGGCGCGAAAATATGTTAGATAAGTCGATATCGCATGAATATTTGATATACATACGACATGTTACTTTGTCTAGCTAAGTAGTTGATCTTCTGCTTACAGTTTACTCGTTGACCTACATTGCTGTTTAGTCTTCCATTAGCAGGAGTAGAATCATTTAATATTTTAAATTTTAGTCTCGGATCCCGGACTGGGTAACGATTAAAATCGCCAGTGGCCAAGGATGAACGTTTTCGGCTGCATTCGACATCCTTTGCCTCACTACATTTTTAAGAAAACAACTGTCAGAATTGATTGACTAGCCTTTTCGCTACAGCGGCTGCTTCGCAACTTGTCGCAACTTTGTGGCATTTGGGGTTGAAACAATGATACCCACAAATTCTTAAAAGAGCTGGGTAAACGAATTTATTAGGAGTGTGGCGAACCCAAATGCCATAACATCCTAAAACAAAATATTTTCCTTATTATTCAATAAGAAAATGCGGTGAGCGTTTTAGTAGCCCTCAATTTATTTTGTAGAATAGTTTTAATTTCATAGGTGTTTTTAGTTTAGTTTTATTCATAATTAGTTTTAAATCTCTATCTATTTTATTACTTTGTATTCTTCGAATAAATATTATAAAAAAATGGTTTATAATGCAGCAAATGCTCGCATCTACGTTACAGAGCGTACGTAACTAACTGTGCACACGACATAAAAAAAAAATACTTGATGGCGTCGTAACATCGTCTCTCATTGGTCGAAACTATCAGCTAAAGTGGTTTATTACAAAAATCATCTAACGGTGGTGACATTCACAAACCCTGGCATGTACGAGTAAGTCAGTCTTCCCGTACCCCTTGACAGTCACTCCATGATTTCCGCACCGTCTATAGAAATAAACTTCGATGCAACAAGCTACTTGTAAATTAACCACAATAAAATTTACGAATAAATCCATAATAGTAGAAGTTGAAAGGAGATTTTCCGCTGCAAAGACATCGCCGGACGTAGTGTTACAAGTGGACGTAGCTATGCAAGCCAAAACCATCCCACAACATAAGTACACATTTTTTTATTTATCTAAAGTAAAAAGTATCATCACGACCGTTTCCCTTCCAGAGTTGCCAGACACCACGGTTATAAAGAAGCGGATTCACATTTAGCCAACTTTACTATAGGCGAATCATGACAAGTGGCAAGCTCGTCGATGCCTCTAGCTTACCAAACTCAAGAAATATCTCAAATAAATTTATCTACATGGATAAAAGTGTATCTATATAAATGTCAGCTGGCTGCTGTCACACAGTAAAACTGTATCGATAATATTCGATAACTTTGCGGGCTGTCAAATTTCGTCTCTAAATAATTTCACAGATAAATTCTATATGATTCCGACTTTTTTTGACTAAAGAATGCAATTTTAACTAGATTATAAAGCTGTCGTCGTCACTGGTGGCGTCGCAACGCAAAATAAACTTAATCGACGTAGACGTAATCCAAGGCTGTGACGTCGTTTAAACAACATTTTTTGGAAAGTGACCACGCGATTTGGTCTATTGAAAGACTCGTCAATGGCAACTTTAAATCGATAAGTTAGCAATCGTTATGAAATGTCAAGACTGTTATGCTGCGAAAGTTATGTGTAAATCAGGCCCTGGCAGACCATCAAATAAAAAGAACACTGGCTGAAGGTGCAGTAAAGAGCCTACGAAACAAAAAGGCATGTATCAAAAGGTGATGAATGTCGACGAAGCGAAAGAGGTATGTACGAGTATAAGCCGTGACAAATGGCGCTCAATTGTCTCTGCCTAACCCGCAGCCGGCTTGATAGTGTAAAAATGTAATTGTATTAGTTTTTATAATTTTAACGGGTCTTTACGCGATTTACCTTAAAAACATATTTCTCCCGACGTTTCAGCCAAGTTGCATTGGCCATGGTCACGGGTCGACTGAAGCTATGCGGTGTAGTCTCGTACATACTGGGCGGTAGATGTAAACCTACCCACTTGTCACTTTTAAAAGTTTTTAGAATGCAACTTCGCTAAAACGCCGGGAGAACTATGTCTCTAAGGTAAATCGCGTAAAGACCCGTTAAAATTATAAAAACTACACACATCAAAAAAGTCTAGGGATCAAGCATGTTTATGCGGATTTCTTGTGATTGAGATGTGGCTTTGTAATAAATTTATGATTTTATAAATTTATATGGATCCTTTTTGGTGCATTTCATAATTTAAAACAGGAACTGTCAATCAAATTCGAGTAAAAGATGAAAATCAGCTGTCAATATTTTCCCTATAAAAACATAAGACGCATTGAAGACATTATTAGTGCTACTGTTTCCCTACTACTGATTAAAACCAACGTTATTATGGAGCGGCGACGTCATTTAAGCAGGGAAGAAATGATCAGAGCCGTGGGAATGATAGAAGCTGGTTCCCGGCAACGTACTGTGGCTTTAGCTCTGAATATAAGTCAGAGTGTTATCAGTCGACTTTGGACACGTTACCGAACCACTGGTACCGTGGCTGAGCGCCATGGAGGACGGTATCGCTGCACCACACGGAGACAAGACCGATACATTCAAATCACAGCTCGAAGAACTCCAACAATAACCGCCATGATGTTAGCCGTGAGCCTTCATCGCTCTTCAGGGAACTTAATTAGCGACCAAACAGTCAGAAACCGCTTGCATGAAGTGAACCTTCATTCCCGAAGACCGCTACGGGTACCACCTATAGCAATGCACAATCGTAGGACTCGATATCAATGGGCTCTTGAACACAGAAATTGGACAGAAGAACAATGGCGTTTCGTGTGCTTTTCTGATGAGTCTCGTTTTGGTATGAGGCCGGATACAAGACGTATACGACACTGGAGAACCCCTGGACGCCAACAGCGATTAAAATCCTGCCAGGAAGTCCATCCTTATAGTGGTGGAACCATCATGGTATGGGCGGGTATTTCGATCGGCGGAAGAACTGAGTTGATTTGGATCAGAGGCAACCTCAACGCTCAAATTTATGCTGAGACGGTTGTATCAGACGTCATCGTTCCTCTACAAGTGCATATCGGTCCCTTATTTCAGTTAATGCATGATAATGCACGACCGCACACCGCAAGAGTTGTAAGACAGACTCTCGCCGCAGCTAACATCAATGTCCTGCCCTGGCCTGCTCAGTCGCCAGACTTGAACCCGATTGAGCATGCATGGGATATTCTTCAGAGAAGAGCTCTGCCGAATATGGAGGGTATCCAGTCGCAAGAAGACCTTTTTTTGTTGTTGCAACGAACATGGGCGGCCATTCCACAGCGTGATTTGGATGAACTCATTTTGAGTATGCCAAACCGATGTTCTTGTGTTGTTAGTGTTCGCGGTAGAAACACGGATTATTAATTGTTTAAGTTACCCAATAAAATTAAAAAAAAAACTGTTATTTCAGTCTTTTTTTCGAACTTTAATGTTAGTGGTTCAAATGTCAAAAATCCCTTTATTAGGAAAATGGCAATTTTTTTTACTAATGCAAAGGTGACTTGGTTTATCGTTACTGTAGACAAACGAAAACATTTTATTTGATCAATCCTTAAAGAAAATTTTAATGAATATCAATCAGGAGAAAAGTTATTGCAAAAATATATGTTGATCCCTAGACACTTTTGATGTGTGTATTTTGAATGTGCGCGAAAGTTTAAAAAGTTTATTTGTAATTGTATTGTTCTACAGTTTTTACTTATTGTATTCATGATATTTAACATATATGAAAAGAACATACTATATATAGCTTGGTTCAGGTTTGCATATCTATATCTAATTGTAGTGTTGGACGTCCGCAGGATATGTTTGTCGACAATCTTGTCCGAACTTGCCTTTTACTAAATAATAAAGACGCAATGGTGGCTCGGTTGTAACAACGCTTTCTTTAAAATCTCACAAAGGTCGGTTCAAACCCCACCCGGCATGTACCAATGATAAATCAATTTTCCTTACGTACATTTGTACCCCGGTGGCGCCCCGTGAAGTTTTAATGCTATTTTCGACTTTTTGCTATTTTTAATAGTAAAAGAACAAATTGTTTATATAACAAAACAAAACAAATTGTCAAACTCATTAAATGAAGATTGCGTTCCAAAATTATAAATATTTTATTTGTCAGATGAATATTCATCCTAAGAAAGAGACAGACTTATATATGTCTAGCTAGAGCGAATAATAATTGTGACAAAATGAATATTTATACTACTGGAACGCAATTGCCAATGTTGTTAGAAAAAAAACGTTATTGAACGTTATATACCAATGATTACTATTATAAATGTAATCTTATTTTGGAATTAATTGTAAAGATTAGGTTAATAATTGTGAGCAATCATAATAAATTTTGTTATAAAATACATAAATGCGAGTAATTTTTTTAAAAATAAATTACTTAATTATATTTTTAAAAAATATTATTCTACTGAAAATATTTCAAATGGTAACATTCATGCCTTTTGTTGTTCGGGAAGTTGACAACTAATAGTTCCAGATAGCATGTGCGCTTGCACGAAATGCTGTTTTTTTAGCATAAATAAGTTACATTAAATACCAAAAAAATTATGAGTATGACAGTTTGAGCTACTTTTCTGCATAACTGGAACGTAGTCTAAGAATACCGATTTTGATATACATACTTACAAATAAATGGCCGTAGGTTCACATGTCGTAGTCAGATGATAACATTATGTAGCCTATGTGTTATTCTGATGTATAGGCTATATTACTGTAAAGTTTCATCAAATTCCGTTCAGTGGTTTTTGCGTGAAAGAGCAACAAACATCCAGACATCCAGACATACATCCTGACAAACTTTCGCATTTATAATATTAGTAGGATATTATGCCCATAGATGACTGTGTAAAAATGACAAAAAAAGAATCTAAAGGGAAATTAAAGTTGCTTTTGCTAAGTAAATACTAACAATTAACAGTAAAAAAGGAGTGTACTATTTGCCAACAAACTGTTATGCAGTTTGGCGTATAATTTTAAAATAAAGAATAAACGATTTTAATAATAATAATATATTTATTTATTTATTAATTCATTTCCACAGCACATTACAGAACATAAAGGTTAGTATATAATTGAGTTTATACATTGGCCAAATTAGGAAAAACACTTTATTACTGATACTTAGGTGTCAAAGAAAAGGAGAAAAAACAAGAAATACAACCAAAAGATATAGAAATTCAATTAAACAAAAAACAATAACACAAATAAAATTACAGATATCCAATATTGAATTAAATTAAATTAAAAAAGAAAAAAAAAACAAAAGATTAAATTAAAAAGATTTCTAAATTAAATAATTAAATAATTCTCAGTGGTACATGCCGCGGTACAAACAGACTTGTTAGGATTTAGAGGAATTAGGAAACATACTTTATTACTGATACTTAGGTGTCAAAGAAAAGGAGAAAAAACAAGAAATACAACCAAAAGACATAGAAATTCAATTAAACAAAAAACAATAACACAAATAAAATTACAGATATCCAATATTGAATTAAATTAAATTAAAAAAGAAAAAAAAAACTAAAGATTAAATTAAAAAGATTTCTAAATTAAATAATTAAATAATTCTCAGTGGTACATGCCGCGGTACAAACAGACTTGTTAGGATTTAGAGGAATTAGGAAACATACTTTATTACTGATACTTAGGTGTCAAAGAAAAGGAGAAAAAACAAGAAATACAACCAAAAGATATAGAAATTCAATTAAACAAAAAACAATAACACAAATAAAATTACAGATATCCAATATTGAATTAAATTAAATTAAAAAAGAAAAAAAAAACTAAAGATTAAATTAAAAAGATTTCTAAATTAAATAATTAAATAATTCTCAGTGGTACATGCCGCGGTACAAACAGACTTGTTAGGATTTAGAGGAAAGCATATTTTCAACCATGCTACCACCGCTCTTTCTTATTTTCCTACATTACAACTCAATTAGTGTGCCGAGTCCTAAAGCGAGTGAAGCGATTCGTATTTGTGAGCGAGGGGGAACAGCTTTATTCCTAATATCTCTTTTGACATTTTTGTAATCTAACTTTGCGAGACATTAATCATTTTCTCTTATTTAAACTTAATACATTATATTTTAATTATGAGTGATCGTAACTTTATTTTATTTATTTAAAAAAAATATTGCACAATGTAAAAAGGCGAAGCTTAATGCCGTTAGGCATTCTCTGACAGTCGACCTTGGGGACAAAGGAGATATCAAATAGAAATATGAGACGGTGCAAAAATAAGAGTTAAAAGAGACAGTTGTTGCTATAACTAATACTTAACCTAATATCAAATACATATACTACTTAATATACATCATATATAAACCTACATATACACATATACATAGATATGATCACATACATATGCTAAGCTGCTGGTCTTCTGCTAACAGCTTACTTATTGGACCACTTTGCTGCTTAGTCTTCTACTAGCAGGAGTAGAATCATTCAAAATAATTAAATTAATGACGTTTCATAAATGCCTGTAATAGGTTTACGTGAATAAAGATATTTTGACGTTTTTTTCGACTTTTGACATATATACATAATACATACATACACATATAACTACATAATAATTAGAATTAACTAAAACACACACATTAAAATAGTAGTATTCATTGGGACTTAATTAAATGTGTAAACACAAGCCTCTTAAAGGTGGCTCTATTCTATACGTATCTTTACGTAGGTATTATTATAAGGCGGCGGCTGAAAATGGCCTATCTATAGGTTGTAGCGGACGCCGAGCTGATCGCCTTTTTGTCGCTATACATGTCATCATTATCATTACAGCCCCTAGGTCACAGCGTCCTAGACCTCCACTGCTGGAGATAGGCCTTCCAGAACATATATCTGGAGAATTTGGCCTACACTCGCCACGCTGGCCAGACGGCTTGGCGAGGATACATGGCGCTATACATGTGCTGGTAGGCTAATTATTTTACGCATAATCTTTTTACTATTTTTTTTGTATAGTTTTTTAAAATTTGTATTATGCTATGTGTATGGTTTGACAAATAAATATATTTCTTTCTTTCTATAATCGTACAATAATAATATTAATAATACAGTAGGGTAATTGAATATTGTAAAAAATATATTTTATCAGAGAGAATTAAAAGCATTAGTCAGCGTGAGTGACGTCACTTAATAATACGAAGATCGTGTTCGACTTAAAAGCAAAGCAAAGCGCTCTTTTTTTTTACTGAATTGTGCTTAAAGTAAATGAAAACGCTACTCGAAAGACTCAAAGCGAAATAAAGTCTAAAAAGCGCTTACATCGCCAAGTCGAACATGGGGTACGTGAAGTCATCCGGCAGCCATTTGCAACCTACAGCGTTTCAGACCCCATAAAATATCTAAAGTATTTTACTGCTCTATTTTTCTGCAGCATACAGGAAAATAGAGCTCTAACCAGCTGGATTTTAGTAGCTTACGTAATGTTTCGGTCATTGCAGTATTAAAAAGGGTCTAAATTTGTATATTTTGACAACAGGAGAGCGTTTAATGCCCAAGGGTTCACCAGTACCTACTTAGTCCTACATGATTTTTGGTCAAAATTTTCCCATTAAAAGATCGGATTATGCTGCCAAAGGTCCGTAATATTAAGTAGATAATCTCTATTTTAAAATGGTCGACGTAAGCGTGTTCAAATGGATACTCGCTAAATTAGAAACGTTATTGATTAGATTTAATAAAGTAGTCATATAATGTATCTTTAAATCGTTCAGGCTTTAAAGAAGCAGATTCACATTCAGCCTTTACTATAGGTTCATCAATGTCAATTTTTATGACAATTTATTAACGATTCCACAAGTTGGTATTAGTGGAACCGGGACCGACGGCTTAACGTGCTCTCCAAGGCACGGGAACGGTGGTGTTGTAAATCTATGACAAATGTACTTAAGAAAAGTGTATTTCTCATTGGTACATGCCGGGGGGGTTTGAACCGACCTTTGTAGGATTTAAGGAACGCGTTCTTTCAACTGAGCCACCACCGCGCCTTCTTTTATACTGGTTGTATATTACTTCGAATAAATACTTGTTATTATCTATGAAAAAAATAAAAAATAAATAATAATATTTACATATCTACATACTAATACTACATGCAAATACATACATATAAACTACACATATAAACAATAATAATAATATACATACATATAAAATAAAATGTAATACTATCTATAACCATATCAAATACAAGTATAATTATCAGCAACGCCAGAAACAAAATAAGTTTACCATGACTTCATGAAGTGTGCATATACAAGTTTTTTAAAGATAGCCCTGCTCGGGGCCTGCCGGATTTTTATAGGCAAGTGATTCCAGAGGTTTACGGCTACAACTGTAAAGGACTTTGAGACAAAAGAAGGATGGTAAGTGGGAATGGTCAGAGTGGAATTAAAGGAAGAACGGAGAGTTTTGTCATGGGTAGCGCCAAGATAAGTGAAACACTCTTTTAAATACTCCACTCTTTCCATACCCTCTCATCACACCTCTTTCGTCACTAAATCGTTTGCTGTCGTCGCCGCAAATCTATGGAATGAATTACCTCAGGATATTAGACAAGCTTCTAGTCGTGCTATATTCAAGAATGGGGTGTACACATACTATCTTTAACTTATACTGATTTTTTTACTTCTATTGTATTGCCACTCTCTTCACACTTTCACAACGAGTGACGACGCGACGTCTACTTTTGTCCCGCTTCCTTCATCACATGAGTAGTTTTATTTTATATTATTATTGTATATATACATATATATATATAATATATATACGTATTTGTATATGTAATAGTAAGTATTGTTTTTATGTATTTGTTTTATAAATTGTTATTTTATATCTATTATTGCACCATGAAAACTGTCCTAATGTCCTAAAGGTTTGTCTGCCAGAGAATGCCTAGCGGCATTAAGTCCGCCTTTGTACATAGTGAAATTAAGTTTTTAAATAAAAAAATAAAATAATAAAATAAAGTAATAAACCACAATATAAACAAAAATACATTCAAACGTTATTGAATTAATTTTAAGGGTAACCTGTCAGTCCTCCTGGGAAGGCCAGCGTAACCCGCGTTTATCTAAATATAATATCAGGATGTAATAAATTGGGCTAACTCATACATCCACGGTTCTTTCTAATACTTTAAAATTTATAACAAACTTGTGTCCAGTTTAACAATAATATTAAATGTATATATTGTAGGGGAAAATACTTACTGGCTTAGGTTACAGTTTAGGGAAAGGAAAAGAAAGGTTACTCTCGTGGGTCCGGCTGTCACCTGTCTTCCTCCTGGAAGCCTCCAGATCGAATTCAGCAGATATGTGGACTGTATCGTTTCACATAGGGTTTCAGCACAGCACTTTCACGAAAGTTTATATAGTTTAAGCCGGCTAGCTAGCGCACACTCGGAAACCAGCGGTCGTGGACGTCCTGATTAAGATCACTGACGGAAGACGTAGACACGACGCGGTCTGATAGCTGTACGATGAACTGCTTATTTTTGTTGAGAAATCACGACCATACGCGAGGGCTGATCGATGACGACTCACTGCCTCTAGAGGGTTTTAAACTCAGCCATTGTTCTAAAGTAGGCCACTAGATGGCGCCACGTTAGGAATTCAATGGAAAGGTAGGGAACAAGGATTTTACCAGCCAGTATATAATTTCTAATTCCCTATTAAAAATATTATAAATATAAACTAAACCTAGGTACCGAACATATATATAAAACAGTTATGATTAGGTAAAAGTGGGGAAATTCTGTTGACATAGATCGTGTCCAAAAAATTTGCATCAGGGCTATGTTTGTTTAAGTTCCATTGAGTTGTGCAGACTGCTGTTTACGAAACATTTTAACACTAGTAGGTATATATATATTTTAATGTTGCAAATGAGAATGCCTATTAACTTTACCGCTAGACTACGGAGGCAGTCTTTTCTGATATACTCGTATATATATATATATATGTAATAAACAATTTTTATTTTTTAGTATCTTTATGTACGCATGAAGTGTGCTCAGACCTTAAACCAAAATGGCGTCTCAACTTGTGCCAACAAAAACGTACTGAGTCTCAAAGTAAAGTTAACTAAATGTGAATACATTTACATCAGAATCACGTACAGAAAACCATAAAAAGTTGAGCAAGACAGTTTCTGAAACTGCAAAAAACAACTATAATGTTGTATTGTGAACTGATTTTTTGTGACTTTATTTTCAACACATTTTTTTTTTTTTTTTTTAAAGCAGCGACTTGAAATAAATAACCAGACGGGGCAAGAAACCAAACGGTATGAGAATCAAAGCTAGATCAATATTCAAAAATCGTCGTCTATATCCGTGTACTGCTGGTTATGTTCGAGAATAACGTGCACTTTCAAATTGATTATTTTATATTATTTCACGAATATTAAAAAAAAATACAATGAAATTACTTGAAAAATTTAAACACACGAGTCATAGACTATTGGATCAGTGGAACCGGAACCAAAGGCTTAACGTGCACTCCGAAACACGGGAACAGTGGTGTTTTAGATCAAATGTACATTAGAAAAGTGTATTTCATGACATTTCATCATCATTATGTATCTCTCCACTGATGGATATAGGCCTCCCCCAAGGCTCGCCACTTAACGCCCACCAGCGACCTTCTTTAGGTCGTCCCACTCTGCGGCTTTCCGTACGTGGTCTACACTCTAGAACCCGTTTGCCCCATTGTTCGTCGGTTCTGCAGCACACAAATATTTGACAACCAACATTGTTTGACAGGAAACCCACGAACTTTTTGTATGGAAAAATGTTTTTTCTTCAATTTTCCAATTTTATTTATAGTTATTCTGCTATTCGGGACGGAGAAAAATCCAACAAATCAAAAACCGTGAAAATCAGTATAGTCGTTCTCGAGTTATAAGTGTTCTAACAAACCCGACTTTACTTATTATGCAATCTATTATGTCAGAAACCTTCCCCGATTTTCACACAACATATTTCCAAAGTTTCATCCCGATCGGTCAAGTAGTTTTGCAATGCATAGGGAACACACACACAGATATAGAATATAGATAACACCGCTTGAAACAAGACTTTAATCTGAGTAATCTAGCTAGACAACAGAAGCAGTATTAATTAGTAGTTTTATTAACTAAATGTTAAACATAGATTACTATAATTATCCTTTTAATTGTTGTTTGTAGTAAAGTAATTATTATAGTTGCCTAAATAATAAAGATTTTTATTATGTATATGTTAAATAGTTCAAATAATCAGTTCGTGGCAACCCTAAACTGTGTCACGTGCTACGGTCTCTCGTTGTGAGTTGAGGACGTTGGGTGTTGAATGATAATGCACCTGGCATTTTCTTGCAAGGTACCGTCAGCATATACAAGCAGTATAGGTATAGATGACGCAGATAGTGACACGTAAAAGTACGGTTAGCCAAATACATCGATGTTAATATTTAGCACCACATAATGCGTGACAATATTGAAAGGTACCGTCAACATAATGTGGTCGATAGGTATTATGCTTGTATTATGGTAAAACTATTTTGTTAGTAATTTTAAAAGACTTGTTTAGGTACGTATAGCAAAAGCCATCAGTAATTCATAAAGACTGCGACTTAACATATAATGCGTGATATGAGAAGGTACCGTCAGCATAGTATACTCGTATAAGCAGTGAAACTTCTATTGTGGCGAATGAGTTTGTGAGTTAGAGCCAGGTACGTACAGCAAAAGCAGTATATTTTCATGTTAACATCTAATGATGAACTAAAGCTTGAAGATAATGGAAGGGACTACAATTACTAGTCAAATTTCTTTAAATTCAACCCCTTAGGTGATATTGGAAGGTACCGGTAGCATAACAAGCGTTATAAAGATACTATTTTATATTGGGGTGTATCACTAACTTTTTATCACGATAGATGGCGCATGATAGATCTTGTATTTTTATTAATTGTATGGCCTCAGATAGCCAGCTCCAATGAAAAGGTATGATAATAAAAGTACAAAGGAGGTTCCAACACAGCAGATATGGAAAACGACAACTAGCATAAAATACGAGTCTTTATGGATTGGCGCTAAACAATTTGGGCATTAAACACTGTTTGTATTATTGAACGTAACAGAAGAAGAAACCTTGATTTATTTCCCTTCCGATTTTGTATACCTTGCTCATCTTCCTACATGAAAATGGTATAGATTCTACTGTGTTTTGAAACGCTTTTTCTTTGTATGGGAGAAGATGTGATCTCCCATACCAATCTCCAATACAAATTGATTTATTTAGTTGGAAACGTGTCATGTGACAAAACATTTATTTAAGAATAAATTTTCATAAACGTTTCATTTGAAGCAAATATGTTAGTCCATTACGCAGTAAACATAAATGTTCATACTGGTATTTGGTTTAGTTAACTGTTTCGTATTATTCAGTATCCAAATATAAACCAACACTTCCTGGGCATATTTTGTTGAAAATCTACTATTCCCAACTTCTATGCAACTTTGTTGATTTCAAATTAATTAATTGAATTGAATTGAATATATTAAGCTGAAGTAAGCAGCTTTTAAGTGTACACATCGAGGTTTCCAAGCAAAATCAAAGATATGGTGTTCTCAAAATTGCCGTTCAATTAATTCAACCTTTTTTCTTTTCAAAGACGGTGTTCGCTTTCTTAATTCGTCTTTTAAGGTAATTAACCTTTAGTTAACATACATTTTTCTGTTATAAAAATTAAAACTACAAAAACATTTTAAAAATGCGTCATAGGTGTAAACAAGGTACTATTGCCGCTAGCGATATCTGCAAATAACTTTGCCTGATGATGCACCCCATTTAGAGTGATCGTTTTAAGCACAAGGTACGGTTGGCAAAAGCCTTAACATCTAATGCCTGGTAATATTGCAATGTGTGCAATGTAGGTATAGGTAACGCTTTTGTTGTGGGTAAACTAGTTTGTGAGTTAGCGACACGTTTAGGTAGGGTTGTCCCGCGCTGTTAACTCCTTTATTATAATAATAATAATAATAATAAAATTCTTTATTGCACATAATTTACAAATGTAGTGTACATGGGCGAACTTAATGCCGAAGGCATTCTCTACCAGTTAACCTTTGTGATGGTAAAAAGTGAGGTAATAGGGTGATTGAGATTGGAAATAATAATAGTATAGATACAACATTAATAAAGAATTATACCCGACGTATTTGGGCTATAATGCTGCGAGTGACTTCAAGAAATGCATCAAATTCTGCCACATCTGGAATTCGATAATTTCATTATCTCATAAAAAAATAGTTATATTTTGTCACCTCATTCATTATCCCAAGAAAAATATGCCCGTACAAATACGAGTACTATTCCTGACTCCTGTTGACGACTGTCTGGTCTTCACATACTTTTATATTTATAGTTTTGAAGGAATATTGTTTTAGTTTTAAGGGAGACGTAGTGAGTTACATAATAATAAATATAATTAATTATTTCTGGAATTTTATTAAATTTGATTTGATTTTATTTATTTATTAGGGTCGCCAACAGTGACAGAAACAAAAGATACATCGATTTTTACTTACAACTAAGACAGAATATAGATGCTGCACCAATTACAGGCAACCACCACATGCTATTACAGTATCCATTAATTGGGCCTTTGAGTAGCCAAAACAAAAGCACAATACAATTACAGCAACAACTAAGTAAATCTAAGCAAAAACAAAAACAAAAGAACATGATACAACCACAATCAAGCAACACAATTCCAAGGATCAAAATTGGTTAAACAGCAGTTCAGTTTACAGTCTCAGCCAGGATCCGCTGCAGTGACAATACATTGTGCTTAAAAACATGCCTTTGCATGAATTAAATCCAAAAAAGATCCATTCTTAACAACTCCTATCCTTACTTTTATCCTTATCCAAATGTTACATTATATAATATGACTTTTAAAAGTCGATAATAAGGCGAATATTGTCACGAAACATGAGAAAAAAAAAAATACGTGTGGCATTCGGGGACTGCCGCGTTAAAGCTAGCATCATCATCAGCCTGTGTCTCTCCACTGCTGGATATAGGCCTCCCCCAAGGCTCGCCACTTCACACGATCTCCTGCCACCCTCATCCAGCCCCCACCAGCGACCTTCCTCAGGTCATCTGTCCATCTAGCGGGGGGTCGACCCACTCTGCGTCCTCCCGTACGTGGTCTCCACTCTAGAACTCGTCTACTCCATCGTTCATCGGTTCTAAAGGTTAAAGCTATTGCATAGCATTTTTTATCAACTTATGCAATTATAATTATTTATTTATTTAATTATGCTGTTTTTTTTTTCTTTGATATTAATTCAAGTTTTTACATGTTAAGGTTTAACTCGTCGCGGGCATGAAATCACTCGTGGACGCGGCCAAAAAGCACGCTGCCTCACCTAGCATTGTGTCTAAAAGAAATAGAATCAGTTATGAGCAGTTAGCAGCTAGTCTACACGCATACGTCTAGTCGCACGCACACAAACACCGTGCCGAAGTCTGCCGAACTGAAACGACGTTAGACGATGCACGGCTTTCAACGCCGCACCGCTGTGCCGGTCGGAATGGGGGGTGTTAGGTTTATTTTCGTTACGGAATTTCTTGATTCGGTCGCCGCGCTCAAAGCCCGCGATAAAAGCTATGCAATAGCTTAAAAACACAGCTCGGGAAAACCGCAAAAAATGAACTGCGACTTGTGTCTCATATTTAACGTCCAATTTATCGTTTTCCATAATTATTCACATTGTAGCACATTATTAAACAAAACAAACACAACTTTTGACTAACAATATCCACAGTAAAATAATTTACAAAACAAAAACTTGTACTTGCGTTTTTCACGCAATTGCCTTTTTTTTATGTAACGGTATTTCTGGCCAGACTATGCATATTATAACTTTGTTTTAAAAAGTTAATTTATTGCACAAGTACAAATTCAGATTTGCATTCAAAATGCAGAGTGTTAAAACTATAACAAGTTTTGCACAATCCAATTGTATGAGTTTGTGCAGAATCAGGATTTCTGTTTATCTTGCGACAGTTGAGATGCGACGAAGAACGGAGCGTAATTTCTAATGCATACCGGAACGCAAGATTAAATTTCTCGAAGGTGCATCTCGGAATAAGAGATTTGAAACGCCGAATCGAACATTCTCAAGGATTCTTCTAGAATGACAATGCTTCTTTACAGCAGCTATATCTTAAGTGACAATTATATTTTTTATATTTGTATATCTCGGTCTTGGTGTTTATATGTATAATATGTATTATTTACAAAAAAAAAAAAAAAAAAGTATAATATGTAGTTTATGAACCATCTAGTTTCCGTAACACAAGCTTACCGCTTACAACGGAAATTAGATGGCGCTGTGTGACCTGTCTGAAAAAAAAAAAAAAAAAAAAAAAAAAAAAATTGATAAGATCATAATGCCTATTTACAGCAGCTATAATTATAAGTGTAGTTTTGTGTGGAATTATTGTGTATATAACTCACGTAGTTTTTTTTTTTTTTAATGTTATTTTATGTTTGTATTGTTAACGCACTGCTCTACATTTAAGTAAGGTTGTGTAGTTTCATGGCGTTCTACCTGATAGAATGCTGTGAAATTATGTAGCCTAATATTAAAGTATACTTATTGTAAATTTGACATGTAAAAGTGCAAAATACAATATTTTTTTGTCCTATGCCTAATTACAGAAATAAACGAATTGAATTGAATTGATGATCTTGCATTCATTTCTTTGGAACTCATTAATTTTTTAGATGGTAGGCGGACATAGCGAGCTATGGAAACAGCTAAGCTCGGCATCATTTCTCTGATGGATAGAGTCCGAAAGGTAGACATCCGTCAGAAAATCAAAGTTACCGACATAGCCTTCAAAATTTGTAAGTTGAAGTGGCAATGGCCGTACACGTCTGTCTTCTTGACAGATACGAACATGGGTTTTGAAGTGGAGACCACGTACAGGAAAACGCAGAGGGGGAAGTCGCCAGACACGGATGACCTGAAAAATGTCGCCGTTGAGGGCTGAATGGGGGTGGCAAAGATCGTGTGAAATGGGGAGGCCTATATCCAGCAGTGGAGAGACAGGCTGATGATGATAAGGAGGACTGATGGTGGTAATTTTCCCAGTCTGCCGGGGCGGGTAAGTATCCACTATTCGTGCCGCTATAACCAGTAAAATGTACACACGTTTTGGTATCAGGCTTTAATTGCCGTCATGTCCAGTCAAGCCGGCATAGTGTTATTTATTTTATTTTTATTTATTTATTGTTTAAGGACAACTTACAGCTAGATACATAAAATATATATAGAGTACATATGGGTAGGGTATGGCTATTGACAAGTTGCCACCGATAGGTAAAATTACATAATTAGGTGGTGCTCGCTGCAATAACAACACAAGTAAAATTAACCTAAACTTAAAACTAAGAACAATAAACTACATAACATAGAACAAAAAAAACTAAAAAAAAAATAAAATTAAAAACAATTATACATTGATACCTAATAAAAATAAAAAAATAGAAAATGAAATAAACTAAACAATAAATTTACAATATATGTAAATATAATACTATTGATGAGAACCACTGGCGAAACGTTTTGTAAGAATGCGTCGTGTAGCTGTCGGAGATAATATAAATGGATCCAGTTAGAGACTGAAGTCAGTCATAAGTGTCTGATTCCAGTTGCTAACATTCATGGACCTTGCCACTTACAATCAGGTGGGCGCAAGGACTAGAGCTAGTATAAAAATATATAAAAAAAATACAAAAAATTACATTAACTCGGAGTATAAAACATATAACACATAAATGGGTTCACAGTTTAAACATTAAAATATATGTATATCTATCCAGTGAATAGATTCAATAAAACAAATGCATAAAGCTATGACAAAACTAACATAATTAAAAAAATATAAAAAAACTTTAAATAAAAATATAACGAACTGAGTAATAATTTGTTAGGGATTAATAATAATAATAATAATTCATTTATTTCGGATTCGATCCATATATGTTAGTAACAATTTAACTTAGAACTACTACTATGTTAGTAGAAATACACATTAATCAAAAATAAAAACAATGCAAATTTAAAAAATATTGTTTATTGTGTGTGACATTAAGTCACAGCCCCATAACATTGGGTAACGCAAACGCTGTATAGATTTACACGTTCCCAGTTACAACTCCAATTCAGCGCTTAACAAAAGCGCTGTCAAAACGCGACGATAGGTATCATCTTCAGAATGCCGTACCTACTACCTCTTACTCTATGCAGTATCGACGCTGCCTTTTTGCGGATGATGGCCGGAAATCCATCCACACGAGCCTCCGCAAAAATGCCCGAGGCACTGCTGCGTCGAGGCAGTCCCATCAGCATTCTGAAGATATTATTACATTGGACGCGCAGAGCGTTGTAGGCCCGACCAGAGTATCTCACCCACAGACTGCTAGTGTAGAAAGACGTGCAGTACGCTTTAAAAGTCGGTGGTCGCTTTTAAAAACAAACTCAAAATATATTTGTACACATCTCAACAATCATTGCAGCAGCACGCCTAATTAATAAAATAATATTTTTAAACTATTTTGTAAACATTATTTCGTCATGATCGTAGAACAGTGACGGATCTGCTATATTTAAAATTTTCATGGCGGCCATTTAAAGTTATTTCAACTGTTTTTTTGTCTCTTCTTTTTTAAGTTAATACAGTCTCATAATAAGGGCAAACCTTCTAGATTTCATTTTGGAACCCTTTGTAACATTTGCACTATAAATTACAGACCACAAACAATAACTATATATAAAACCAGATTTTTTTAACCAAGTTATAATAATTCTTATTATTTGCTATCGAAATAATGCAAAATTATGTGTATTTTTTTTAAATCCAACACTGTTCTACGATCATGACGATTTATTTATTTTAAAAATTATCCAAATTATATAGCCATAATTTTATGTATATTATATTATTTATTTTAAGGACAAGTTTTATTTTATTTTATTCTTTATTGTATAGATTGCTTATTCTAATTACAGTTGTGTGTACATGTCATGATGATGCAATCTGCCCATATTGTGGGCATACAATATGCTTATGTATATATAAATATTTATTTACAATATTTATTTGTATATAGTTTATATTTAATATTGTTCTTGTCAATTTATTGGAATACAATCTTAATGTCAAAATTATGAGGGATAAGCTGAAAATCAGCGCTGTGGCCTAGTGTTGCAGCTTATTGCTGAGCTGATTTCCTATTTGTCACCACACTATCTTGTTTGTTGTATTATCATTATTATTTTTTACTGCTTGTGTTTTTTTTTTGTGTCAAATAAACTTTTTTCTTTCTTTCTTTCTAAAAAGCGTGATTTTAACACCGTCTGAACATTGTGCAAATCTGCGTGCGAGCATGTTCCCCCGTACCGCCAACTCTCTAATCTTATATGTGTTAGGGACTGATGTCAGTTATGAGTGTCTAATTGCAGTTGCTAACATTCATGGACCTCGCACGCCACTTACCATCAGGTGGGCGCAAGGTCACATGTCGAGCTAGTACAAAAAAAAGTATAATAGTAAACTTTCGCACACATTTGTTTGCCTCAAAATTGACAATATATTTGTATAAAAGTATCTATCTATGCGTTATTATTTTGTAAGCCTTCAAAATTTCAAATTACCACCTTTATCTATTGTACGATAATATCAATTGTCTAAATTACCAATTAGAACAATGATTACTGCATGATTGTTTACGGACGAACAAACATTGGTATTAGTCATAGACCTAAAATTTAGGACACGACATTCCATCAATATATTGGTCCCAAAATGATGGCCCTATTTTTTATTCTACTCTTATGCCATTACTAAAGGGGTTACGTATTTGCACCCTTCTCGTTTGCTAAATTGAACAATTTAAAGGTGTTTCTACAAAAAGGGATTCTAGCAAAGAAACCTGAAGCCTAAAGAAATATTTTTTCTTTTGACTATTACACGCTGTATTACGTTCCTATTTAATTTTATGTTTCTTACTCTATTCCTATAACATTCTTCTGTCATTCTCCCAAAGGTTAGCTAGTAAAGAATACCTTTATGGTATTATGCTCGCCCATGTACATTATTATATATTTTTGAGTGAAATAAAGGTTTTATCTACTCTCATATCGTAAAATGCGAATTACAAACTTCAAAACGAATTTATATTGACATACTTTATAAACATACTGCTGAAATTTCAAAATAGAGTAACACTTTTTCTTTAACAATATAATGTTATATTTCATTTTAAAAATATAGTCATACATATTATATAAAACTTATTTTTTTAAGGCAAAGGTTCCATTACAAAAAAGTTTTGATTCAAGCCAAGCCAAGGCGCGTGCGCGGTCATAAGCTAGGTTTCATTGTTTAGGACTTATGTATTCTGTATCATGGTCATTTAAAAAAATTGACGCCATTCAATACGTTTTATTGTATAGTATTTCGTGTGTTTTGTTTATTCTTGCTTAAAATTCTTACTCTTTTAACTTTTATCTTTTATTTAGTATGTTCAATCCCAATGTATGAGAGTAGATAAATTTGTGTATGAAACTGCACATAACTAGGTATTAAAACACTCGTGTGATACTATTAACAAAAAACACACACTCGTATGCAACAGTTTCATAAACTACTATTATTGGCCGGGTCATTTATATTATAGTCAATTGCTAAGTTTATTTAGTGACCAAGCAAATTGTAGGTTATGCCAGTGACAGCAGCTGGGTCTGACGGATTAATAACATTACAATCTTACAATTGACTACATCATAGGACTTGGAACTATTTCAAATACTAATATGGTCCCGAATTACTGGCCCTAATATTTACGATTTATCCATAAAAATAAAGCAAGGGGTGGTGGATCGGTTTTAAGATCACTTTCCAATCAAAAAAAAATGTTGGCATTTCGTGCCCCGGTGGCTACATAGCATTAGGAAATACTTTTCTTACGTACGTACATTTGGGACAGATAGGTCAACACCACTGTTCCCGTGCCACGAAGAGCACGTTAAGTCGTCAGTCCTGGTTCCACCAATATCAATAGAATCGTTAATGAATGAATCGCTTGTTTCCAATCAACACAAGTCCAAAAATTAGATTAATAAAAAATTTGTAACTAAATTTTTTTTATGTATCCATGTCAGATATCCTGAATATTTTTGTTTAAAGAATCGTCACATTTTATATATAAGTAAATAATTATATAGTTTTTAAATAATAGCTATATTTAACAAAATAAACTATACCAATTTGTCATTAAAAAAAATATTAAAAATATATAAAATAAAATTAATATTAATACTAAGGATAGGGATATAAGTCACGTCCGCGTAGAATGGTGGCAAGAACGCTGGCTGCATTTCCCCGCTGAATTGCAATACTGATTCTCTGGGTGAAGAAAGAGCCAGCCCTCTTGTCACTCGAGGAGACGACAAGTCGTGATGTTATGTCTTTTAAAATCTTTTTTGCGCTTGGATATATATATATATATATATCCAAGTTGCCAGTTGTCTGATGTCAATTTTAAGGACTATATATATATATAGTTTTTTTTTGTATTTCCTCTAAAATAGTCATTAATGACTTATGTTGTTTGGAAACTTCAAATAGTCCTTAAAATTTACATCAGACAACTGGCCAGCGTGGCAAGTGTAGGCCAAGTTCTCCAGATATAATACGTATGTTCTGGAAGGCCAATTTTCAGCAGTGGAGGTCTAGAACTCAATGTTCTAGGGGCTTTAATGGATATTATAAATGTGAACGAAGCTTTATGTCCATGTTTGTTTGACTTGAATAAATGTTGTTTATTTCAAAGAAGAAAGAAAGAATATACTTTATTTATCGCAACAATTAAAAAGGTAAGTTAAAATATAATATTAAGGCATTAAGCCCGCCTCTTGTACGAGTACAAAGTGCAATAAAGTTTTTAAATAAATAAAAAAAAAAATCCATTTAGATTATTTATTATATATAATATAATATAATATATATATATATAATATAATAAATAATCTAAATGTCTTTTTAAATGTGAGTATAAATGTTTTATACATTTTTATTTTATTTATTTAAAAACTTTATTGCACTATGTACAAGAGGCATGCTTAATGCCGCTAGGCATTCTCTAGCAACCAACCTTTGGGACAATGAAACGATTTGTGTTGTGGGGAAGGTGCAACCATTAAATAGATTAATAGGTAATTCAAATTAAATCTAAGTATTATATCTTTAGAGATTGAGTCCTTGCGTCCTATAAGGATCTATAAGTGTTCTCTAATAAAAGATAACTAGACTTTGAATAATGTTTATTTAAGTTACAAACACACACGTTATTATTGAGGGCAAACCTACGTAGCGTATTTGCTACCGCGAGTAATACCTGATCTCGACGGTATCTCAGAAACGACTGATGTGCTTGACCGGGCTCGTGACTGCCCCTCCAACTAGATGACCTGGTTCATCATTGCATCAGCCGATGATTTCGGCCAATCAAAATTGTTATTACCATATATGGCGACGTAGACTCTGGTGACCTAGTTGGAGTACATTTGCCGAGATATTATTATTTATTTAATGACTATGCAAATGCACCTTGATGTCGCTACATATCTATATAGACAAATACATACTAATATGTATACAATACTCTTCTTCTTAGTCGCTACACTCTTGGCAGAGTGGTCGTGGTCGTCACTTGAGTGTCAGTGGCACGCTTAACAAGTCGTCGCCACTCGTCTCGAACTGCAGCCTTCCTGGAGCACTCACGAAGGGGGTGCTCCATTGCTGCTTTAACCTGGTAAGTCCATCTCATCGGAGACCTACCACGCATTCTCTTGCCATCGACTTTTCCCTGAACTACAAGGCGCTCAATGGATGTATCTCCACGCCGTGATACGTGGCCAAAGAAAGTGAGAATGCGTGATTGCACGATTGAGGAAAGGCGTTGTCCTATCTCTAGTTCCTCCAGGATTGATTTGTTGGTTCGGAACTCCGTCCACGATACTTATGCCCAACATTCTCCGCCAACACCAACACACAATACTACATATATATAAATATTTAGTTATGTATTATTGTATTTATTAATGTTTAAATTATATGTACATATTTATATTATATATTGTTGTTTTATTTCGATTCCAACTAATTGCTAATTGCACCTACCACCTATCCTGTCTAAATGAACTTAAGGTTTGGCTGTCAGAGAATGCCAAGCGGCATTAAGTCTGCCTTTGTACATTGCCCAATAAAGATTTAAAATAAATAAATTAAGCCTAAATGTTATTTAAAAGCTTTCTGATCACGGCAAGTAATGTGTTAATCCATCCAAAAATTCTTATAAAAATAAGTCATAAAATACATAAACATCCCCTAGACTACTCTAGCACGAAATGCCTACGTAATATTTTCTTTACGACCGGTTACACCCAATCTTTAAAAAGATAAATATCATATTGAGGTAATAAAAAGCCGTATTTTACTATGGATTTAATAATACATAAAAACTACTAGAATTGCTATTTGAGACGACTCTTTAAAAATACAGCCCTTAGAGGACGCAGGGACCTGGCTTTCTATTGCTGAAGAAATACTGTGTGGAATTTATTAAAGAGCAAATAATTTTATGTTATATTCTAGAACAAAAATTAAGAAATACGTATTTTTTATTTTAATTATTCATTAATTAAATATTAAGTTACGGTACAGATAAGTTTTCCTAAAAATATCACCAATCATACAGAGCCTAATCACGTAGGTAGCGAGAGGTCAACGATCGCGCTAACGTTGACTTACCTAATATGTTTTCTCTGTATTTTGTCTCTAGGCTGTGGGCAAAATCGATTAATAATTAATAACACTCCCCAGTCTTTAGGTATTTATCGCGATTTTCAGATCCGGCCTTATTTACCATGCAGTAGTGTTTTGTTTTTCGGATAATAATTTTCATTTTGAAATAAATTTACCATTTTTATTTCAAATAGAAGTTCTACTAATGACAGCCGAATCCTAAAAAACTATTTGCTTTTTTGACAATTACAAGCGGCAAATATACGGGGTGACTTTGTATGCCATTACTCTAAAGTAATATATTATTCTATTTAAAAACAAACATGCGAGGTGCAAGAACGGGAGCAACTGACGCCAGCTTTAGACGACCCACTCCAGGTTATAGGTATGGGGAAACACACTGCAATCCACATGCGACAAATGTAAAAGTCTCCAAATTTATATTTTTGCGTAGGGATAGTGGCTAGGGATATTTTGGCCTGTTCGTGAGAAGGTTTTCAGAATAGAGAAGGTTATGGAGCTCTTCAGAACACACACTATGTGGGTTTTTCTCATTGCATGCTGTCATGTCTAATAGTACTATGGTCTATGCATTTGACGTGAATTTTATCTTTTTCTCGTTAAAGTCTGTATTGACATATAAAAAAACGCATAAACATGATCCACATCATTATTAGTTTTAGAGCTTGCAAACAAGCTGTGGAATTTCAGAAGTTATTGGCTGAAAGTAAATTTACTTATTAGCTAATTTACGAAAAAGTAAATACATAGGAATGTAATAAATATATATAGTAAATAAATAGTAAAATTGTATACGTATATAGTGGATATATAGGCGCGGTGGTTTCCTCAAAATCCTACAAAAATTGTAGTCGGTTTAAACCTCCCCAGCATGTACCAATGAGAAATACACTTTTCTTACGTACATTTGTCATAGATTTACAACATCACCGTTCCCGTGCCTCGGAGAGCACGATATGCCGTCAATCCTGGTTTCACTAATACCAACTTGTGGAATCGTCATAAAAAAATGATATCAGATTCTAGCCAACCCGTCTGAGTTGTGTAAGCCAAATTTTCCGGATATACTCGTATGTTCTGGAACGATTATCTCCAACAATGGAGTTGTATTCTAGGGGCTGTAATAAATGTATATATATATATATATACGTACTTAGTATACACGATAAAATTAAATATACCATTCTCACTGAAATTAATATCTCACAAAAACTAACGAAATACAAGCGGTCGGGTAATTTAAGGATTCTCAATTACGTAAAACAGTTTAAACTTCCAGGGGCAAATAATGTTTATGGTACAAGAATGCTGAATTATGTAACTTCAGCATATCTTAATGATATGCCCGCCGAGCTCCAAAGAACATACATTGATAATAACAAATATAAATATAAGTTTGAAAAGTTTTACATGAGTCAATAGCAGAATTATTTCTCATACGGATTGTGAGTGACTCGCCGTACCCAGATAAACCTTAAAGGTTTTTGTGGACGGCTATATAATATTGTTGATGTATTTTTGTGTATCTTGAAAACAATAAATTAAAAAAAAAAAAAAAAATGTAAATGTATAATAATTAATACATTTGCATTTATACATAACTTTTCACACTCCCAAAGGTTGATAGTTAGAAAATGCTTAGTGATTATGCCTGTATTTTAGTACAATAAAGTATTTGAAATAAAAAAAAAATAATTTTTAATTTCCTCTGCCTATGGATGATGAATGAGGTGATAGGGAAGGCAAAGGCCCATGCAGCCAAGTCTGACGTAATATATCTTTCTTTTTTTATGAGTTCATGAGGTCATCATTAAATTCCAGATGTCGCAGAATTTGATGCTTTTCTTGGGGTCACTCGCGGCTCAAAAACGTCGTGTAAAATATAGGAGTTCACAGCGCGGGAAAACAGCAAAAAATAAACATCATCTTGTGCCCCATATTCAAAGTTCAATTTATCGTTTTCCATAACTAATCACATTGTAGCACATTACTAAACAAAACAACACCAATTTTGACCAACAATATCCACAGTAAATTATTTACAAAACAAAAACTTGCACTTAGCATCTCAGCGCAAAATGGCTTTGTTTGTGTTTTCTTCTCCCAATGGATGATGAATGAGATGATAGGGAAGGCAAAGGGTCTAGCCCATACAGCCAAGTTTGACGTAATGAATCTTTCTTTTTTATGAGTTATTGAGGTATTCATCAAAATTCAGAAGTTGAAGAATTTGATGCTTTTCTTCTAGTCGCGGCATTATAGCCCAAGCACATCGGGTATAATATGGAAGATCACAGCGCGGGAAAACCGCAAAAAAATAACTGCAACTTGTGCCCTATATTAAAGCCCAATTTATCGTGTTTCATAATTATTCACATAATTAAACAAAACAACACTACTTTTAACTAACAATATCCACAGTAAATAAATTTACAAAACAAAAACTTGCACTTGACATGCCGCGCAAAATGGCGCCCAAAATTTTTCGTTTTAAAAAAGGTATTTTAGTGAAAAAAAATTGAATGAGCATAGGTTCGTTAATAAACAAGCTTAACAAAAGACTAAATAAAATGCGTTCCAAGCAAAAAAACAAAAGCGAACCATTTTATTTTACTGTAAGAGGATCAGTAAATCAAACAGCGAGTTTAAAAAACATAGACATTAATAAAATGGACAGACACAACTGCCTCGGTGGTCTAGCGGTTAAGTCCGTGGATTTAGACTCGGAGGTACCGGGTGTGATTCCTGGTCGGGACACAAAAATATTTATTAATGTAAATGTATTTATTATAATATTTAATTTATTTGTGATATTTCTCGAGTTTGGTACGCTGGAGACATCGACGAGCTTGCCACTTGTCATGATTAGCTTATAGTAAAGTTGGCTAAATGTGAATCAGCTTCATAAATGTCAAATCAGAAATATCATAAATTATTATATGCAGACTAGGAATCGAACCAGGTACCTCTGAGTTTTAATCTGCTATAGTAACCACTAGATCACGGATGCAGAAAAGAGTTTAATAATTTACTAATTCTTACCTAAAAGACCTCTACTGTTGAAGCCTTCCAGAACATATATCTGTCGAATTTGGCCCACACTTGCTACGCTGCTGTAGCGCTGGCCAGACATATTGGCGTGGATCTAATGTCAATTTTTAATGACATTTTTTTAACGATTTAACAAGTTGGTATTAGCTTAACGTGCTCTCTAAGGTGGTCGTGTTGTAACTCTATGACTAATGTACGTAAGAAAAGTGTATTTTTCATTGGTACATGCCGCAAATGCAAACAGAGGAATAACGGTTTTTTTTTAAATATTTTTGTGCTATGCAGTCTTTTTACTTGTACGAATTGGTCTTGTATTTTAGGACCAAAGCAAGTGCAATAATTAATATTGATAGGCTGGTTCTACATACACATATATATGTCTATGTTACAAAGTATTTAAAACTATATCGTATTTTCTATCGGATTTTATTTCACGTGTTGGGAAATATATATTTTTTTACTTTAGATGTGAACACGGCTTTTGAATTATGAAAATGTTATTTCAAATTAATATACTGCGTGGAATTTTTTAAGAGCAAATATTTTTTATATTATAATCTAGAATAAAAATAAAGAACTACGTATTTTTTATTTTAATTATTCAGTAATAAAATCTTAAGTTACGGCGCAGAGAAGTTATCCTAAAAATATCGCCACTCATACTGAACCTAATTAAGTAGGTAGCGAAAGGTCGACGATACATAATTATGTCTCTCCATATTTCGTCTTTAGGCTGTGGGCGTGATCAATTAATAATAACACTCCCCAGCTTTTATTTATTCATTACGATGGATATCGCGATTTTCAGACGCGGTCTTATTCACCATGCAGTAATGTTTTGTTTTTCTGATAATGATATTAATCTTTAACAAAAAGTTTTTTATTTAAAATAGAGTTCTACCAATGACACATGAAGCCCTTTAGAATACAATATAGAATAGTACAATATTATTATATTTATAATAAATAAAATAAACTATACTATAATTAAAACTAAAGGGAATTTTTTATGTAGTTTTTTTTTATAATGAGTATATGCTAAACAAATACCGTGTTTATGGACGACATTTTAAAATTCCATTCTTGGGACAGACACCACAAACGTACCTGAAACAAAGGATACCAAATAGATTTAGAAAAAACGTACAACTTGGAATTTGTAAAAAGATATTTCATTTTCTCATTTTTATTAAAAGTAACCAGTCTGCCTGGGCGGGGAAATATGCACTGTTTGTGCCGATAAATCCAGTAAACTGTATCCACACGTTTTGGAATCAGGCTCGAATTGTCGTCATGCCCAGTCAAGCCGGCTTAGCATGAAAATACCACTTTTTTTAGCACAAGTCGTTCGTTTAATGAAAATTCTAACATTTAATAATTTAATTTCGTATGTCAGTACCGTGTTGAAAGGAGGGTTATTGATGTTACTTTTTGACAGATGTCATTATCAAATAGTTTGATTACCATTTTTATAGTTTTCTTTTATATTTGTTAAAAAAGGTATTTTAAATGAATTTTGGTAATAAATTCAAAGACCATAATAATATCATCTGTGTGAATGCCATGGTATGATAAAACATGAACGAAAATACTTGTCAAAAAGTAGTTTCACCGCTCGTTTTATTTAAGAAATGTTAGCATTGTTAAAAAAAGTGGTACTTCTTAACAAAAACGACATTTCGCGCTGGTTTATAAAATTGCTACGAGATGTTGAAAATGCTATAAAACGAATGCGGGGTTAGGAACTGATGTCAATCATGAGTGTCTTATTCCAGTTGATAACATTCATAGATCTTACGCGGACTTACCATCAGGTACACACAAGGTCACAAGTAATGCTAGTATAAAAAAAGTGATGGTATGGGTGTTACCTGCATGTGCCAATAATAAATATATTTAGGCCGCGTTCGTTTTATGAAATTTTAGCACGAAAATTAGTGTTGCCTAACCAAGTCTTGGTCTGTCACCAGAACAGCTGTCTCGGTCTTGGTCTTCTTCTTGCAGTCCTAATCTTGCAAGACTCTTGCTCGGACAGAAAATATATTTATTTATTTTAAAACTTTATTGCACTATGTACAAAGGCGGACTTAATGCCGCTAGGCAGTCTCTGACAGCCAAACCTTTAGGACATTTAGACAGGATAGGTGGTAGGTGCAATTAAAAATTAGGTGATATTTAAATAAAACAGAATTTATATTAGGTATGCTGCGTTATAACTCCTTAGAAGTTAGACGCAATAAAGCACTAGTCTTATATATATTAAATATTCTTAGAGGTAAAATATATCTACCTACTATATTAAAATTAATTTCATTGTTTGTACCTAACAAGTACCTGCGCTGCGTACCATCGGCTATTTGCTGAGGAGAGTGCTCGTACACATCTACTCCAGAGTGCCCCCGTTCCCCGTGCAATCGTTTTATTGAACAAAATCGTGCAGTCCGATGAGAATTTTGATGTGTTCACATCAACGGATGTGGAAAGTAAAAACATTGTCCTAAAGTACTTGGAGTCATATTAATTCACACATCTAGTCACTTGTGTTTTAATGTTGTTATGAAATATGTATTGTTTAGACGTATAATCTGTTATGTACATTTTCATGAAAATAATAAATTAGATATTGTACCCAAAACAAAAAAAAAAAATATATATATAATATAAATATATACATACTAATATCTACAAACAATTTACATACTGATACATAATATGTATCCAATATTTTCTTAGACTTTTTACAAGGTTTCCTTAAATACTATTAGAACAAATATATATAACTAACCTATTATTAATATTATATTTAATTAATAATAATATTTATTATAATGCCGCTAGGCATTCTCTGACAGCCAAACCTTTAGGACATTTAGACAGTATAGATGGTAGGTGCAATATTAAGTAAGTCCATATATATCAATATATACATACCAATATTTACTTACTATTACATAACACGTACATAAATAAATTATATATATATATATATATAAATATACTATATACACATAATAAATATACAAATAAACCACTTAAACGATGAGGGAAGTAATATAGAAATAATGATGTGGTTGCTGCAAATGAAAAAAGAAAAAAAACTATATAAAAAAATAGAGAATATAATAAATAATAATCTTAATTGAATTGAGTGAATTTAAATTAAATTCGGTGGTGGCTCGGTTGTAAGAATGCTTTCTTAAAATCCTACAAAGGTCGGTTTACATTCAATGAGAAATGCGTACATTTGTCATAGATTTACAACACCAGATGTCCTCGGAGAGCATGTTAAGCTGTCGGCCCCGGTTCCATTAATACTTGTGGAATCGTTAATAAATTGTCATTAATAATTGACATTAGATCCTCGCCAACCCTTGGCTAGCGTGGAGAGTGTAGGCGAAATTCTCCAGATTCTGGAATTCGTAATACCTACGTATTTGCACTTTTTGCAATAATTTTAAAGGTGCTAATTATTTTTTGTTTGAATACATATGTTTTGATGATGACTGTACCCGACGTATTGATGAGCAGCAAATGCAATGAGTTATGACGTCATCGGTACTATACAAAATTGCAGACCGGTCGACACACTTTTTAGAAATAAATAGTAATACATCTTTGGGGAAATACGCACTTGCATATGTTTAATTTAAAAACCAAGTTATGTCCAGAGATATCACTATGTCTACTCTATCTGTCTATCTGTCTGTTCGCTTTAAACTCAAAAACTACTGCACAGATTTTCATGCTGTTTTCACCAGTAGTTCGCAAGGAAGGTTTTATAAATAGATAAAAATGTTAAGTTTTTGTAAAATTTAACGATTTTTTAAAAGATGTTGGATAAAAATAAGCCGTCTGGAAGCTTTCAACGAAAACGCTGCCTATAATAATTTTATTGTACTTGTAGCCGTAGCTGTAGCTGTATCTGTATCTGTGTCTGTATTTGTATCTGTATCTGTAGCTGTAGCAGTAACTCTAGTTGTAGCTGTTGCTGTAGCTGTTGCTGTAGCTGTTGCTGTAGCTATTGCTGTAGCTGTTGCTGTAGCTGTTGCCGTAGCTGTTGCTGTAGCTGTTGCTGTAGCTGTTGCTGTAGCTGTTGCTGTTGCTGTAGCTGTTGCTGTAGCTGTTGCTGTAGCTGTTGCTGTAGCTGTTGCTGTAGCTGTTGCTGTAGCTGTTGCTGTAGCTGTTGCTGTTGCTGTAGCTGTAGCTGTTGCTGTAGCTGTTGCTGTAGCTGTTGCTGTAGCTGTTGCTGTAGTTGTGTAGTTATAGTTATGATTATGGTTATGGGTACAGTTACTGTTGCTGTATGCTGATTATGGTTACGGTTATTGTTACGGTTATGATTATGGATATGGTTATAATTATGTTAGGTTAGGTTAGGTTAGGTTAAGTTAGGTTGGGTTAGGTTTGGTTAGGTTAGGTTAGGTTAGGTTAGGTTGGGTTATGGTTACAGTTGGTTTTATGGTTATGGTAATGGTTATGGTTATGGTTAAGGTTATGGTTATGGTTATGATTATGGTTAAGGTTATGGTTATGATTATGGTAATGGTTATGGTTATGGTTATGGTTATGGTTAAGGTTATGGTTATGGTTATGATTATGGTTAAGGTTATGGTTATGGTTATGGTTATGGTTATGGTTATGGTTAAGGTTATGGTTATGGTTATGGTTAAGGTTATGGTTATGATTATGGTTATGGTTATGGTTATGGTTATGGTTATGATTATGGTTAAGGTTATGGTTATGGTTATGATTATGGTTAAGGTTATGGTTATGATTATGGTTAAGGTTATGGTTATGGTTATGGTTAAGGTTATGGTTATGGTTATGGTTATGGTTAAGGTTATGGTTAATGTTATGGTTATGGTTATGATTATGGATATGGATATGGATATGGTTAAGGTTATGGTTATGATTATGGATATGGTTATAGTTATGATTATGGTTATGGGTACAGTTACTGTTGCTGTATGCTGATTATGGTTATGGTTATTGTTACGGTTATGATTATGGATATGGTTATAATTATGTTAGGTTAGGTTAGGTTAGGTTAGGTTGGGTTGGGTTAGGTTTGGTTAGGTTAGGTTAGGTTGGGTTATGGTTACAGTTGGTTTTATGGTTATGGTAATAGTTATGGTTATGGTAACGTTATGGTTATGATTTTGGTTAAGGTTATGGTTATGGTTATGATTATGGTAATGGTTATGGTTATGGTTATGGTTATGATTATGGTAAAGGTTATGGTTATGGTTATGGTTATGGTTATGGTTATGGTTATGGTTATGATTATGGTTAAGGTTATGGTTATGGTTATGGTTATGGTTAAGGTTATGGTTATGGTTATGATTATGGTTAAGGTTATGGTTATGATTATGGTAATGGTTATGGTTATGGTTATGGTTATGGTTAAGGTTATGGTTATGGTTATGATTATGGTTAAGGTTATGGTTATGGTTATGGTTATGGTTATGGTTATGGTTAAGGTTATGGTTATGGTTATGGTTATGGTTATGGTTAAGGTTATGGTTATGGTTATGATTATGGTTAAGGTTATAGTTATGGTTATGATTATGGTAATGGTTATGGTTATGGTTATGGTTATGGTTATGGTTATGGTTATGGTTAAGGTTATGGTTAAGGTTATGGTTATGGTTATGGTTATGGTTAAGGTTATGGTTAAGGTTCTGGTTATAGTTATGGTTAAGGTTATGTTTATGATTATGGTTAAGGTTATGGTTATGGTTAAGGTTATGGTTAAGGTTAAGGTTATGGTTATGGTTAAGGTTATGGTTAATGTTATGGTTATGGTTATGGTTATGATTATGGTTAAGGTTATGGTTATGGTTAAGGTTAAGGTTATGGTTAAGGTTATGGTTATGGTTATGGTTATGGTTATGGTTAAGGTTTTGGTTATGGTTATGGTTATAATGATGTTAGGTTAGGTTAGGTTAGGTTGGGTTATGGTTACAGTTGGTTTTATGGTTATGGTAATGGTTATGGTTAAGGTTATGGTTATGATTATGGTTAAGGTTATGGTTATGATTATGGTTATGGATATGGTTATGGTTATGATTATGGTTATGATTATGATTATGGATATGGTTATAATTATGTTAGGTTAGGTTAAGTTAGGTTAGGTTAGGTTAGGTTAGGTTAGGTTGGGTTATGGTTACAGTTGGTTTTATGGTTATGTTAATGGTTATGGTTATGGTTATGGTTATGGTTATGGTTAAGGTTATGGTTATGATTATGGTTAAGGTTATGGTTATGATTATGGTAATGGTTATGGTTATGGTTAAGGTTATGGTTATGGTTATGATTATGGTTAAGGTTATGGTTATGGTTATGATTATGGTAATGGTAATGGTTATGGTTATGGTTATGGTTAAGGTTATGGTTATGGTTATGGTTATGGTTATGGTTATGGTTAAGGTTATGGTTATGGTTATGATTATGGTTATGGTTATGATTATAGTTATGGTTATGGTTATGGTTATGATTATGATTATGGTTAAGGTTATGGTTATGATTATGGTTATGGTTATGGTTATGGTTATGATTATGGTAATGGTTATGGTTATGGTTAAGGTTATGGTTATGGTTATGGTTATGGTTATGGTTAAGGTTATGGTTATGATTATGGTTAAGGTTATGGTTATGATTATGGTTATGGTTATGATTATGGTTAAGGTTATGGTTCTGGTTATGGTTAAGGTTATGGTTAAGGTTATGGTTATGGGTACAGTTACTGTTGCTGTATGCTGATTATGGTTATGGTTATTGTTACGGTTATGATTATGGATATGGTTATAAATGGTTAAGGTTATAGTTATGGTTATGATTATGGTTATGGTTATGGTTATGGTTATGGTTAAGGTTATAGTTATGGTTATGATTATGGTAATGGTTATGGTTATGGTTATGGTTATGGTTAAGGTTATGGTTATGGTTATGGTTATGGTTAAGGTTATAGTTATGGTTATGATTATGGTAATGGTTATGGTTATGGTTATGGTTATGGTTATGGTTAAGGTTATGGTTATGGTTATGGTTAAGGTTATAGTTATGGTTATGATTATGGTAATGGTTATGGTTATGGTTATGGTTATGGTTATGGTTAAGGTTATGGTTATGGTTATGGTTAAGGTTATAGTTATGGTTATGATTATGGTAATGGTTATGGTTATGGTTATGGTTATGGTTATGGTTATGGTTATGGTTATGGTTATGGTTAAGGTTAAGGTTATAGTTATGGTTATGATTATGGTAATGGTTATGGTTATGGTTATGGTTATGGTTATGGTTAAGGTTATGGTTATGGTTATGGTTAAGGTTATAGTTATGGTTATGATTATGGTAATGGTTATGGTTATGGTTATGGTTATGGTTAAGGTTATGGTTATGGTTATGGTTATGGTTAAGGTTATAGTTATGGTTATGATTATGGTAATGGTTATGGTTATGGTTATGGTTATGGTTATGGTTAAGGTTATGGTTATGGTTATGATTATGGTTAAGGTTATGGTTATGATTATGGTAATGGTTATGGTTATGGTTATGGTTATGGTTATGGTTAAGGTTATGGTTATGGTTATGATTATGGTTAAGGTTATGGTTATGGTTATGGTTATGGTTATGGTTATGGTTAAGGTTATGGTTATGGTTATGATTATGGTTAAGGTTATGGTTATGGTTATGGTTATGGTTATGGTTATGGTTAAGGTTATGGTTATGGTTATGATTATGGTTAAGGTTATGGTTATGATTATGGTTAAGGTTATGGTTAAGGTTATGGTTATGGGTACAGTTACTGTTGCTGTATGCTGATTATGGTTATGGTTATTGTTACGGTTATGATTATGGATATGGTTATAATTATGTTAGGTTAGGTTAGGTTAGGTTAGGTTAGGTTAGGTTGGGTTATGGTTACAGTTGCTGTAGCTGTAATATAATAATTAATAATAATAATAGGTTAGTTATATATATTTGTTCTAATAGTATTTAAGGAAACCTTGTAAAAAGTCTAAGAAAATATTGCATTGTGCGAAAGGGACGGATGCAAAGTATCGCTTACCATCAGTTGCTTGTAAATAAAAAAGAGTGGAGGTCTGGGATTGTATTCTTGGAATACATTAAAAGCTTTATAACTAGTTCAATATTCCCGAATACATAATTCGGGAATGTAAAAGTTGTTTTTTATGTTTTAACGAAAAATCTGATGAAACTCGATGTAAAGCTAAAAAAACCGTCGCATATCTAAACAAAACACGACGTACTCGTAGTTCACAAAACACGTGAACGAAATTTAAAAATACACAAAAGAGAATTTTCTAAAACTCAACGTTGTAAGGGGAAAATTTTAGTGAACAGCATATTGTCATATCAAGTTCTACTACTGTATCTTAAAAGTTCTACTACAGTTAGTTCTATCTGTATCATCACGACCGTTTCCCTTTCGGAGTGGTCAGAAACCACGCTTATAAATAAGCGGATTCACATTTAGCCAACTTTACTATAGGCCAATCATGACAAGTGGCAAGCTCGTCGATGTCTCCAGCGTACCAAACTCGAGAAATGTCACAAATTAATTAAATATTAATTACTATAGCCCTGGTCTGAATGTAATGCATTAGGTTTTGTCTAACTTGTTTTGTAAATTTATTAATATCGAACCAACAATGGACGTAACATGCTGATGATGTTATCCATGATGCGCGAGGTGATGATGATATTTTTCTAAAAAAATAAATACAAAACTATATAGCCTTTACCATTGCTAAAAGAAATAAAATTACTTTTTCAAAATTTATGACAAAGACCTTCAGTCACTGTCACTGATGACGCCGCTCCAAAGAGAGGCGAAATATTTGGCAATAATTATTTTAAGCTTCAATTTTTATATTTTACCAAGTATAAAATATTAATTAAATGTATTTATATGCATTAATAAATATTATTGTGTCCCGACCAGGAATCGAACCCGGTACCTTCGAGTCTAAATCCACGGACTTAACCGCTAGACCACAGATTATAAATAGATCTATGATTAAACCAAAATAATATTTGTCCAATCAGAATAATAGGAAATAAAATGCCGATCCAATCTAGCATACGTCTGCTTTGCCAAGGTCATACGAATACGTGACAATACTCATTATTCCAAAAACAAAATGAAATCATCATCAATGTATAAAAGTTATTAGGATTAAGGATGCCATACATATCCATATAAGGCTGAGACCTAAAGATAAGAAAAAAAATGTTAGTCTAATTTCTACGTCTTAGGGACCTACCTCACCGAGATGCCATGGCGACATCGCCGTCCACGTATCCAAACAATTCGTATGGAAATGTATGACTGGTAACTCACTTGGAGGCGGTTTGGCAACGTCACCAATTTTGAAGCGTAGCCACACCTAGCAACAAAGTGACCCACTTTCTGTAGGCTGAATATTGAATACCTGGTACGCTGGCAACGTCGCCAATAAAATGTACACGAACAAGCTGTATCTCACTCACTCATTGTCCAACCGGTAGCCACTTAGGCTTCAATCTGACACAGAAGGATAGACCCTAAAGTCTTAGGTTTCTTCTTTTTTAATTGTATGCGACATCCATATATGTACATATCCAGTTTCCACACAGAGACCCGTTGGTTGTGGCTATGCTTTAAAATTGGCAACGTTGCCAAACCGTTACATTTTCAATACGAATTGTTTGAATACCACCATGGCATCTCGGTGAGGTAGGTCCCTTATTAACTGGCCCGACGCTTAGCTGAGGGTCCCATTGGGCCCATCATCTCGACCCCAAACGGCGCAAATTCGTAACCTGTACTGAGGTTGGCGTATTTGCGCAGCTTGATGTTCTCACCAGAAACCGCCGCACTTGACAAGGTCGCTTGGATGTGTGATGGGGCTAATAATAATAATAAATAAATATAATAAATATTTCTAGACAGGTCACACAGCGCCATTTAATTTCCGTGGTAAGCTACGAGGCTTGTGTTACGGAAACTAGATGGTTGATAAACTACATATTATACTTTTTTTGTAAATATATACATATTATACATATAAACACCCAGACCGAGACAAATTATACAATGTACAACTTGCCCCCGGTGGGAATCGAACCCACGACCTCCCGAGGTCACGGCAGCGTTTGTTACCACCAGACCACGGAGGCGGTCAATGTAACTACACATATCGCATTCCACATTGAGGACAAGCATCTTGCCATCGCTCGGCGCAATCCCAGAGGGTTCTAGGATCGTGGGTACTCCAGCAGTGACAAAAGCCCTCCGGATGATGTCGTTGAGAGCCGCGTGACGGATGTATTTTTTAGATAGTTTTGATTATTTAAAGATGATTAATCAATGCCAGCCCTAGACAGGAAAGTTTGACCAAAACCGAGGAAATTACGTAGAAAAATATCCTTAGATGTTTGCTTGTTGTTCAGCAACAAACATTTGAACAGCTTTATTTGAGTCAATATATATCTGAACACAAGATACGACGGAGTGGAGAGTTTTATTTGCTAGGTATTTTTAAAGAGGGGAAAATTGCAAAGATTTTTTATTTATTTCTTCCTTTTTCAAATTATAGCAAATATGTATGTGCCAAAAAATATCTATCACTGTGACTTTATCATAATCATTATTGACAAACTTATTTTTTTGACAAAAGAGTTCTTTTTCTGCAGCATAAGTTTGACGTTTGACATTACATCCTAAAATTTCTTTCTTCCCTAAAATTATATATACATAAATATACATACATACTCATACATACACATACACACATACATTTATATAAGAAAAATACCAGTAACTTTAATACCTAAACTTAAGCTAACTTAACAAATACCTACTCGTGCATAAATATGATATTCGTGTGTCATATATCATATATTTATATATATATATATATATGTATGTAATAGTACAGGCTGTTTTTATTTGTTCACCGATCGGTGAACGTCGCTCTTAGACCACAAGATCTGTTAATTTCTCAGGAATTTTCCAATATAGTTATTGAATATTACATTCCTAGCATCATAATCTTAGACGGTGTTCTTTTATGATGTCATTTCATTGGGTGTCGCATTCCTGGACGTTTCGACAGCATTAATATAATTTTATTTATTTATTTAAAACTTTATTGTACATTATACAAGGGACGGACTTAATGCCGACGAACTCATCTTCGTCTTAGTGAAACTCTTTCCTTTTTTGGGACTTGGTGTTTGTTTAAAACAAACTTTACGTGTTTGTCAAACAATATTGGTATTCGCTATATTTTTGATTTATTACCTAATGTGTGTTATAAAACCATCAATTTTATTTTTATTCGAAGTAATATACAAACAATATAAAAGAATTACAATATAATAATTAACCTAAAAAAATAAATCAAATCTAAATAACAAATTAAATATAATAAAAAAATTATACATACCTTATAATATAAAAATTTCCTCCAGGCCATTGTCCAGTGGCATGGTGCCCAAAACACTGGCAGCATTTCCCCGTTGAATTTCAATACTAATCTTTTCAGCGAGGAAGCTGCCAGCCCGTGGGTGACCAGAGACGTCGACTAGTTTTTTGATATTTCTTTAAATAAAGTTTTTGCCTCGAGGCCCCACGGTCCCATGGTTTCAACGGCAAAGGCCACAAATATATAATCAAATATAAAATATTACATCCTCCTCCTCCTCCTTAGTCGGTACCCCACTGATGGGGATCGTGACTCCGTCGCAGGCGCAGCTCATCCACCAGCCGTCTCCAACGGTTTCGGTCCTCGGCGTAGTGGATGGCCTGGTGTACAGGGATGTTCAGGTGGTCAGTCACCTGACTGGACCATCGCTTGGGGCTTCTCCCTCTTGTTATTTTACCGTCTACCTTGCCCGTGATTAGAAGTTTTTCTAGATTATCGTCTTCTCTTCTTGCAATGTGGCCAAAGTATTGCAGAATTCGGGCAAAGCAGACGGTAGAGAGTCTTTGCTCCCTGGTCAGCTTAAGCTCTTCGAGCACAGAGATGTTAGTACGTCGTGCGGTCCAAGGAATTTTAATAAAACTATGTTTAATGTAAATATATATTCTTAGTTTAATTTATATAAACATTGGTGTGGGAGGCTACTTGCGTCGACACCCTTGCTAGGTCTCATCTCCAGGGCACCTCTGCCAGGGCCGGGGCTGCAGCGGACTTGGCTGAAAAGGCCAAAAGTCGCAAATACGAGTCGATTAGCAACGACTACGTGTTTGTGCCTTTTGGTCTTGAGACAATGGGTCCGTGGGGGCCAAGTGCTAAGAAGTTCTTTAAAGAGTTGTCTAAGCGCCGGGTTAATGATGTATGTGACAAGAGGGCTGGCAGTTTTCTCGCGGAGCAAATCAGCATTGCTGTGCAGCGGGGGAACGCTGCAAGTGTTCTTGGCACACTGCCACAGGAACAAATTATGGGTGAGTATTTTTATTTATAATTAATTTTCTAATTTAGTTTTAATTTTTATTTCATAATTTAATTCTTTTATATTGTTTGTATATTACTTCGAATAAAATATTAATATAAATGTTGTTAATTATATATATATACCTTAATATAAATTCCCAAAGGACAATTTACGTATTTAATTCGCGTTTTCCCAATGTATTTTTAGTTTCGTTTTATTTATAATTAGTTTTATTTATATATTTTTTTTAAATATTTTTATATCTACTTCGAATAAATATATGATGTCTTTACAAAATAAATTAATATAGAACCAAGTCCCTATCGTACTAGAATAGAGAAATCTCACAAATAAATGAACTACCTAAACATTTTACCGTGTTGACGACCAGAAATTGAACCAGGCACCATCCTCTTACTACGGTCTTAATCGCTAGACGACAAGGCAAGTCCATTAGTAAATTAACACGCTGTCACGTTTGACACAAAAGTCTATCTATTTAATGATCTAGACGATTTTCTCGACATCTTAAGAGGCAGTAACATAAGTTGAGTCTGCCTATGCCGGACCCAAGCCCGGATGAAAAAGGAGGAAGGTTGGTCAGGGGGAGTCAAATCCGTCCGTAAAACTGTCATCATGAATTTGATGATTTAACTTTAAAGTAAAGTATAGTATCATCACGACCGTTTCCCTTTCGAGGTGGTCAGAAACCACGCTTGTAAATAAGCGGATTTACATTTAGCCAACTTTACTATAGGCCAATCATGACAAGTGGCAAGCTCGAGAAATATCACAAATAAATCAAATATTAATTTACATTAATACATATTTTTGTGTCCCGACCAAGAATCGAACCCGGTACCTCCGAGTCAGTCACAAATTATTTGACTTTAATTTAAATAAATAGAACGAAATAAATATAGCCAATAATAATGTGTGTCGGGTCCCGGTCTGCACCCTAAGGGCCTGGTGGAGCGGGGGGATTGCTTTCACATACGTTGCCTGGGACCTCTGCCGAACACGTTCAAATTATTGTTCGTAAATCAGCAGATGTTTTTACGTTTTGTCGACTTTCGGGTTGCACATAGGCATGTAGTCTATCTTAATTCTGACTTGCCTGGTGGGTTACTGCTGTACCAGGTATTGCTAGTACATAGGTACAGATAACTAAATTTAAAAGGTTATTTCTCAGTCAGATTAAACATAAACAGGTCACTGGATTCTGCTAAGCTGCTGGTCTTCTGCTAACAGCCTACTTATTGGACCACTTTGCTGCTTAGTCTTCTACTAGCAGAAGTAGAATCATTCAAAATAATCAAATTAATGACGTTTCATAAATGCCTGTAATAGGTTTACGTGAATAAAGATATTTTGACTTTGACTTGACTTTGACTTCAATAATACTTACTCTTAACGACCAAGCCAATTTTCTCCACATCGTATTTTATGGAGAGTAAACAAGAATCTCGGTGACAAGTAGACAGAAATAAAAAGGTAATAATTGTCAAAAACACACTGAGACGACGATGATCTTTATTTATCTTCATTTTTCTCGCTATCAAGAAAAACACTCCAATCCGACATAATCAAGGGGAACATCTTAAAAGCTCATTTTCAAAGCCATAGATCTTACAAAGTAGAGATACCGCATTATTACCAAAATACCTGCATAAAGATATATATAGGCGCGGTGGTAAGTACGCGTTCCTTAAATTCTACAAAGGTCGGTTCAAACCCCCCCGGAATGTACCAATGAGAAATACACTTTTCTTATGTATATTTGTCATAGATTTACAACACCATCGTTCCCGTGCCTCGGAGAGCACGTTAAGCCGTCGGTCCCGGTTTCAGTAATACCATCTTGTGGAATTGTTATTAAATTGTCATAAAAAATTGACATCATATCCTCACCAAGCTGTCTGGCCCGCGTGGCGAGTGTAGGCCAAATTCTCCAGATATATATTCTGGAAGGACCATCTCCAGCAGTGGAGGTCTAGGACGCTGTGTTCTAGGGGGTGTAATGAACGCATAAAGATATCGTTTAAAAATTTGGTCGCCTTAATGCTGCGTTTACAATAGTTTCAAGTTAATTTTAAATTGGTTATCGACAAAATAATATATATAAAATAATAATTACAAACTACCTAAATAAAAATTATTTTATTCGAAGTAAAATACAATCAGTATAAAAGAATTACAATATAAAAGCTACCTAAATAATAAAATTAAAAATAAACTAAACTATAAATAAAAAATGTCCTCTAGAGACGTCCCATCCGAGATAGTCCCAAGGAGACTGGCAACATTTCCCCTCTGTATAGCAAGGCTAATACGTTGGCAGAAATAATTGCCAGCCTTCCTGTCTCCAGACCTTTCTGTCAGCCGCTTTGACAACTCCTTGGCCAAGCGCCTCGCTGACGGTCCCCATGGGCCCATCGTCTCGACCCCAAACGGCGCAAACTCGTAACTCGTAATTTTATCGTAAATAAAATAAATCAAATTAAATAACTATAAACAAAACAAAAAATAATGTCCTCAAGAGACGACCTATCAGACGACCCCTCTGTATAGCGAGGCTAATATGTTGGCAGAAATAATTGTCAGCCTTCCTGTCACCAGATTTCTCTATACAACATCTCCTGGACACCCAAAAATACCTAATCAGACCTGTAAGTCATTAATAATGTATTCTGCAGTCCAAAATACGAATATTTATTTATTTAATACTTTATTGCACAAAGACAAAGGCGAGCTTTAATACCGGAAGACATTTTATTATAGCCAATCATTGGGACAACTTTAAACACTTTACTGAAAAGTAGGTGCAAAAATAAAGGATAATAAAAAAATTTATTGAAAAACTAACTACATGTATAAATATATAATATACGACGTACTAAAACATACTTATATATAAACTTACATACATACATACATAATATATATATATACACTTACTAACTTTTATAGTATGGTATGGTATAGGAAATGCGAATAGATCATAATATGTTGTCAGCAGTGAGTAGCACACGTATTCAAATCGACCCGAATTTTTGACATACACAAAGACAGCAAAGTGGTCCAATAAGTTAGCTGTTAGCAGAAGACCAGCAGCTTAGTAAGACCGTTAGCGATCGTATTCGCTTTTCGGACCGCGCATTGGTGACTTTCTCTTTCGCCTCTAATGCTACATCTACGCATTTTCAAGATCATTGGACAATCTTAAAGAGCTCATTTTCAAAGGCACAAAAGTCGCCAGCTAGGGTATCCAACCACTCTGTAATAGTACAACTTGACAGCGACAAAATGGTTTATAAAAATGATGAAAATAGTTCCATCTTTTTAGTTGAATTTATTTATGGCAGCGATTTTTTTAGCTGTTTTTTGGCCGAGATATGATTCTGTAAAAGTTGTTTATTTTTCATATGAGTAACCTATTTTATTTTACTCATTAATAAACTGATTTCGTTTTTATTAATTAAAATTTGGGATTCTGAAAATACACGACTTTTAAAATTTTATAAAATCCAAAAAGTTCCCAATCCCAGTACATATGAGAAACGAGTGAAAACACTTTTATGACGTACATTTGCCACAGATTCACAAGACTACTGTGCTTCGGAGATGTTGGACCCGGTTTCACTAATACCAACTTGTATAATGAACAGAATGATCACGATATGTGACATCGCGTCAGCCATTGACGTCCGACATCAGACCCTACCAGTCTTACCGGCACACTTCGCTTGAAAGACTAATAGCGCTTAAGTAACAGTAAACGCAAACGTTATATAATGGAATCCGTTAACTATATATACCCTACCCAACGAAATACTGTATGATTCCGTTAATACAAATACAAATACATAAATGTTATTGGAATAGGAAAACACACTGCCTGGGACAGCATTCCACATCTTGCAGCGATTCGAGAGTTTTAGAGTGATGCGAATCGCCCGCCTCTGCCGGACATTGAGATCATCTGTAAGGTACACTCACCGTGGTATAGCTTGTAGAACACGCTCAGAGAGGCAACGTCTCGGCTAAGCTGAAGCGATTCCGAGTTTTAGATTGATCCGAATCGCCCACCTCTGCAGAATATTGAGATCATCTGTAAGTACACTCACCGTGGTATAGCTTGTAGAACACGCTCAGAGAGGCAATATCTCGGCGAAGGTGCAGCGATTCGAGAGTTTTAGAGTGATCCGAATCACCCGCCTCTTCCGGACATTGAGAGCATCAGCAAGGTACACTTACTATGGTATAGCTCGTAGAACACACTCATTGTAGTAACGTCTCGGCTAAGATGTAGCGATTTAAGAGTTTTAGATTGATCCGAATCGCCTGCCTCTACAGAACATTGCGAGCGTCTGTAACGTACAATTAACGTGGTGTAGCTTGTAGACTACCCTCAGAGAGGCAGTGTCTCGGCGAAGCTGCAGCGATTCGAGAGTTTGTAGATTTATGGAAAATTGCTTTTTGTCTAAACAAACCTTTACATGACTGTTTTATTTGCTAGATTATACGAACTCCTGAGTAGGGTTACCACGTGACACCAATTTACCTGACACGACCTGACATGTCTTGTGACGTCCAAAGATTTTACATGTGCCTAAACTCGCTCGGATCATTAATAATGTTTTACCCCTGGGTGAGTGTTACTAAAAATATATTTAGTTTTACGTTTTTGCAGCATTTTTAGGACTATAGAGAAGAGAAGTAAAATTTCTAGACATTCCATGGATTCACTCAGCGTATAGCTTATAGAACACGCTTAGAGAGGCAGGATTTTGGCAAAGCTGCAGCGATTCGAGAGTTTTAGACACTGCAGTGTCATTGACTATCTGAATTACCCACCTCTCAATTTTACATATTAAGAGCAAGGTACTTCGCTGAACCATCCCAGAGGTGAGAACAGCATGCTACGTGGTATCGCCTGTATTGACTTGATGTATCGATCCTCTCTCGTCCCTACATCCATACGCACAATTTCGCGACGTAATAAAAGAATAATAGTTAACAATTATAAAATTATGGTGTATTAAAAGCGGTGATTGCGAAGTGAGCATACGGGAAGACATCACCCCTCCCGAAAGACATCAGGTGCGTACTCCTTGCAAGTTCCCATTTTCCAACTTTTTAGCCTATATTATTAATGCAACTAGCTTTTTCTTTAGATTCATACAGTCCACTAAAAATAACCCCCTTGCATGTTGTCTACCACGCATTATCTTATTGTGTTTTGTAAAGCATAAGATCACAAGAGCAAGAAAAAAAGGGTAATTAAAAATCGACAATTATTCGATCAATATCAGTCTATAGGCAAGACACCTTGGTGTTTTCTCGGAACTCGGAAAAAAGTTATAATTATTGAACTTACGGTTCCGTGGGATTCAAATATTCCAAAAGACAACATAAAGTCTAACAAATATTATGATCTCACAGAAGAAATGATCAGGAACAGGTTCAAGACTCAGCTTTAAGCAGTGGAAGAATCTTTGCACCACTTACTCTAAGAATTGGGTCTGCCTTGACATTTTTGGAAACAGCTTCCAAGACGGCATTAACGGAATCATACAGTATTTGGTTAGGGAGAGAAGTAGAGTAGTGGATCGCGTCTAATTGCGCAATAAATTATAACCAGCCTATTTTTTATTGTCGGTCGCAAGCCCGAGACACCATTCTTCTTGTTGAAAATCAATGTTGTAATGTAGTTTACTGTCGTTAAAAATTCCACTGCCAAAATGATTAAGTCTGCGGGTTTTATTTCCATAAATCAGGATATATTTCCTATATATGCTTATATCAATGTTGTAATGTTGTTTACTGTCATTAAAAATTCCACTGCCAAAAGTGATTTAGTCTGCGGGTTTTATTTCCATAAATCAGGATATATTTCCTATATATGCTTATATCAATGTTGTAATGTTGTTTACTGTCATTAAAAATTCCACTGCCAAAATGATTTAGTCTGCGGGTTTTATTTCCATTAATCAGGATATATTTCCTATATATGCTTATATCAATGTTGTAATGTTGTTTACTGTCATTAAAAATTCCACTGCCAAAATGATTTAGTCTGCGGGTTTGATTTCCATAAATCAGGATATATTTCCTATACTTCTTCATCTCTTATCCACACACGATGGACCCGGGACCCGTAAGATGAATCCATGAAATGCTTAGCAATGTGTCTTCTTTCTAATAACGTTAGTTAGAGGTGTTGGCAGTGTTACAACATTTCATTACCATGAAAGGAATATAGATGAATTATTGATTTAGAAGCCTAGCTGTTTTTAAGAATGAGAATTATGTCCAAGACATCAATGGTGTAATCCGTGCCGGTTCCGTAAAGTTATTCGTTTAGAATTGGGTTGTAAAAAAGCGGTAAAATTCCCGTTAAAAGTTGTTTGCCCGCGGAACTTGGGAGTTCGTGCGGAATGTTGCGAAAACATTGACTAAATAACTTGTGCCTGTTCATTTAATGCAGTTTATTGGTCTAAAGTCTAGAACGTATAAACCGAACGAGATGCGATCATAAATACTTAAGGACAGACTCACTTAGCTTGGCTCGCATCATGACAGAATTTAAATTAAACAATTTTTGCATGCCACAACAATGGCTAAATGTGCAGAGCCAACTCACTAACCATATTACTGTATGTACCACATTTAAAGCAAATAAACGATTTTGAATTTCAACATACAGGCAGACATACAGACATAAATACAGATAAATAGATAGATAGACGGACAGATGGACAGACAGACAGACGGACAGACAGACAGATGGACGGACGGACAGACAGACGGAGGGTCAGACGGACGGACGGACGGACAGACAGATGGACGCACAAACGGACGGGCGGGCAGCCAGACGGAAGAAGAGACGGACAGACAGACGGATAGACGAACAGACAGACGGACAGACATACATACAGACTGACAGACAGACAGATAAATTATATATTGAAAAAATTATAAACAAAAACATTTAATGTTCATAGGCGAGCGTAATGTATAAAAACATTTTCTAACAGGGATAGTTAGCAGGGATGGAGGGAGGTATGGTTTTCTGGGCTGTGATGATGACGATGATGAAGTGCAAGCATTAGATTGAAAAAATAGTGGATTCCTTGCTGCAATTAAATTTTCGTAACCAAAGGGCATGTATGAAGAGGTTAATGAATGTCGACGAAGCGAAAGAAGTATGTCGTGATCGTGTCAAATGGCGCTCAATTGTCTCTGCCTACCCCGCAAGGGATCTGGCGTGAAGATATGTATGTATGTATGTATTTTTAAATTTTATCCAATGGCTTATGCTGGTATACATAAGTCAATGTGCAGCGTCACTCTCCGCTGTCGACAAGTGTAAGAAAACAGACGATTATAGTGCTTTTATAGGCCATTTATATAATTCCCTTTTATCAACTACATAAGTTGCTCTATCTAGTTTTTTTATTATCTTGTTCAGAAGTTCACTGTGTTAGAAGATTTTTTAAAACTAGGCTTGTGTAGCGAACGAACTAGTTCCATAGAACGCTAGGAGGAACTAGTTCCAACTTTGCCAGATCGTATATCCTAGGTTCGTTCCATTCCATTTACTCGTAGACCGACTTGTAAAGCTAGGCCTAGGCAAGCATTGCGTGGAGTAATCACATGCCGCGTGTTTGGAATCCGCGATTTTACACATACAGTGAGTTGAACGTCGGTCATTGGAGTGATGGAGTGTTAGATTTTAGCAGAGGTGGAAATCCAAAAAAAAATTCGCTCCATTCACTTCATATAGTTTTTTTAACACAGTGCGTTTGTGAATGATTTTGGAGTTTTGGCGTGGAGTGACATGGAATGCTCGTCTAGGCCCAGCTTTATAGCGAGAGAGCGAGAGTGGAACTTGTCACGTGACACTATCGCTTACTCAACAGTACACAGTAACAGTTCCGCTGTTAAAAATCAAAATATAGTATTTTTTCATTTTTTATTTATTTTTAATTCATTTCCACAGCACATTACAGAACATAAAGGTTAGTATATAATTGAGTTTATACATTGGCCAAATTAGGAAACATACTTTATTACTGATACTTAGGTGTCAAAGAAAAGGAGAAAAAACAAGAAATACAACCAAAAGATATAGAAATTCAATTAAACAAAAAACAATAACACAAATAAAATTACAGATATCCAATATTGAATTAAATTAAATTAAAAAAGAAAAAAAAACTAAAGATTAAATTAATAATTAAATTAAAAAGTTTTTTAAATTAAATAATTAAATAATTCTTGGCTGCCCTAACTACAGGAAAGTGTACCCTAACAGTGAGTGAGATGTGATGTAGCCCTGTAGAATTGACAGCAGCACCGCGGACAGCATTAACAACCGGGATCTGCATCCAAAGTACCTAACTCATGATTTTAAAAGTATTAAGGTCCAATATCAGTTATACTATTATGATTATTTGGTCTAATTGAACTATTAGAGTTAAGGGTGTTGGACCTAAACATGCGATATATTTTATTTAAAAACTTTATTGCACAAAGTACAAAGGCGGACTTAATGCCCGTAGACATTTTCCGACAGCCAAATCTTGGGGATAAATAAGAACTTTTTTTTTTATACTAGCATGAATTGTGACCTTGCGCCCACCTGATGTTAAGGTCCATAAATGTTAGCATCTGGAATTAGATACTCATGTCTGACGTCAGTTCCCAACACTATGCCGGCTTGACTGGGCATGACGGCAATTCGAGCCTGATCCCGAAACGTGTGAGTGGATACTGGGTTTATCGGCACGAACGGTGGATACTCCCCCGCCCCGGCAGACTGGGCAGATTTTAAGCTGATTGTTATTAGCAGAGCGTAGACGAAAAATGTGACTGTTTCCAAGGAACTGGAAACGATATCAATGAAACGAAGAATCAGGCCGCGTTCGTTTTAAGAAATGTTAGCATGAAAATACTACTTTTTTTAGCACAAGTCGTTCGTTTAATGAAAATTCTAACATTTGATGCTAATTTTGTATGTCAGTACCGTGTTGAAAGGAGGGTTATTGATGTTACTTTTTATTTATTTATTTATTTATTTACTATAGGTACACAAACAGATCACAATCACAATCAGTTCACATTTTCCAGCAATTTCTTAAGTTCTAGATTGCAATCCAAAAGCAGTGTACACAGCATGCTTATTGTGATTTAGCCATGACATTGTCATTTCAATTTAATTATTTCATTTCAGTGAAATATGTCAAAAGGAAAATAATAATATTAATAAAAAAAAAAAAAAAAAATGGTATGTCAAAGAATAAGGTAGTAAATCAATAATAATAAATTTATAAAAAGCAATGAAAATTTAAAATAGAAATAATAATGTCATTTAATTAAAGAAATAATAATAAAATAATATAACAATCATCAATATATAAAAAATAAAATCCAGAACAGACAGAACAAATATCAAGAAACAAACAAAACATCAGCATATTACATTAATTAAGAAGGTAGATTATATGTTGTTTACGAAATCTGATTGTGCAATAAACTTTTTGACAGATGTCAAATGGATCGTTTACCATTTTTATATACTTTATAGTTTTCTATTATATTTGTTAAAAAGGTATATTAAACGATTTTATGTAATAAATTCAAAGACCATAATAATAAACGGTGTATTGGATGCCATGGTATGATAAAACATGAACGAAAACACTTGTCAAAAAGTAGCATCACCGCTCGTTTTATTTAAGAAATGTTAGCATTGTTAAAAAAAGTGGTATTTCTTAACAAAAACGACATTTTGCGCTGGTTTATGAAGTTGCTACGAAATGTTGGAAATGCTATAACACGAACGCGGCCTAAGAATCAATTTTCAATACATCAAACAAATAGGGCAATTGGACGGTCCGACAAAAATCCAATACAATCAAATACAACATCCGGCTATTGATATTGTAAAGCCTGTGGTCCTATCCTGTTTCTTCAAACGCTAACGATATAAAAATAAAAATTGACTTTTTATATCATCATCATCATCATTACAGCCCCTAGAACACAGCGTCCCAGACCTCCACTATTGGAGATGGGCCTTCCAGAATATATATCTGAAGAATTTGGCCTACACTCGCCACGCTGTCCAGACGGCTTGGCGAGGATATGATGCCAATGTTTAATGACAATTAATTAACGATTCCACAAGTTAGTATTGGTATATTTTAGTTAGTGTTAGTATGCTCTATTTTATTAAAATAAATATATGATTAATCTATTATTTTTTTTTAAACTTTCGCGCACATTCATAATAGTTTTTATAATTTTAACGGGTCTTTACGGGATTTACCTTAGAGACATATTTCTCCCGACGTTTCAGCCAAGTTGCATCGGCTGTGGTCACGGGTCGACTGGAGCTATGCGGTGTAGTCTCGTACAGTTTTTTTTTAAAGACTTTGAAACGATAAATCATGAATGATACGACCCCAGCCTGAAGGGCCACCGCCTCCTAAGGAGACCCCAAGGCGCCTACGGACTAAAACCCTATAAACCGTCTCTCTCTCACTGTTGGCCCTGCGTGCCTTAACAGCTAAGTCTGAGTCGTGGCTACGGAGCCTTCACTCGTTCGGCGGTGGATGCAAACCTACCCACTTATCACTTTAAAAGTTTTTAGAAATCACGACACACTACACTGAAACGTCGGGAGAAATATGTCTCTAAGGAAAATTGCGTAAAGACCCGTTAAAATTATAAAAACTGATATGATTTATCTAAATCCGTAATTTTATTTTCTAGAAAAAAAATAAAAATGAGCCAACACATATTCTGCAAATACTGTTTATTGACTGGTTGCCCTAGGCAACGGTAATAGAACATTGCTCATCGTCATCATTGCTTATTGAGATGTTGCTCAATAAAATGGATCGTTTACTAAATACATGTATCCGGTTCATATTTTGTCTGCGCAAATACGACCACACCTCTGACTATCGTGCTAAGTTGAAGTGGCTACCTATTCGTTGTCGCAGGAATCTCAGAGCCCTTTGTCTCCTATTTTCTGTGAAATGCCTCAAGGACAACTTTGCCTATCTCTCTTCCTTCCACGACAAATCTCTTCGTTCCTCTCACAACTCGCTTCTTTCTGTCCCCTCACACCATACTGGACTTGTTTCCAGTTCCTTCGTAGTCGCTGCAACCTTTGGAACAATCTCCCGACCAACATAAGGCAAGCTAACACCAGGTCGTCTTTTAAAAAACTAGTATATTCGCATTTTATAGATAGCTCCAAACCACGATAGTAAGTTTTATATATGTATAATATTGTGTAAATATTTGCATTTAATATTGTGTATTGATATTATAATATATATAAAGGTATATAAGAATGTTATATAATATTTTTAAATTATCCTATAATTATATTATTGTTACTTTCACTTTCATTGCACCTATATTTGTTCAAATTTGTCCCTAAGGTTTGGCTGTCAGAGAATGTCTACGGGCATCCTTTGTACTTTGTGCAATAAAGTTTATAAATAAATAAACATTATAGAAAGTTAAATGTAGTCTACATTTCCCAAAAGTATCCTTGTACGATCTAAAGGAATGCAGAACCATCAAACCCTCATAAAGGCAATTAGTAAAGAAGAATCAGATTTCGTCGTCATTTCTTAGGAGACATAATATTAAATGCCATCGTTTGCCTCGATAACCACAACACCTAAATGTTATTACTTTGTGACACGCAGCTTTCAGATGTGTCCCATTTTGACCCTCTTATTTTGACCTTCTAGCAAACCTTGCTGGACAAAGCACAGAATACTGTTCTCACCTTTGAAATGGTTCCGACAAGTTTTTTATTTTTATACCGGCCACGACATGTGACACCACGAGGTCCCTGAATGGGAGCAACTGACGCCAGCCTTAGACGACCGACATCAGTTCCTACCACTATGCCGGCCTATAAACATACTTTTTCACACTTCGTTTAATTTATAGCAATGGAGAAAAATACTGGCATTCCACGTCTTTCTAATAACTTACTTTTACAAATTTAAAATCACAACCCGTTATCATGCTATTTCCCAGACAGACAGTTGTCCAGGACTGGATAAATAATAGTCCAAAGTCAATTTTATAATGACATTTTATTAACGATTCCACAAGTTGGTATTAGTGGGACCGGGATCGGCGGCTTAACGTGCTCTCCGAAGCACGGGAACGGTGGTGTTGTTAATCATGACAATGGTACATAAGAATGGTAATAAGTGTCGGTCCCGGTTTCACTAATACCAACTTGTGGAATCGTTAATAAATTGTCAATAAAAATTGACATCATATACTCGTCAAGTTGTCTGGCCAGCGTGGCGAGTGTAGGCCAAATACTCCAGATATATGTTCTGGAAGGCCTATCTCCAGCAGTGGAGGTCTAGGCGCTGTGTTCTAGGGGCTGTAATGATGATGATAAAGGCAAGCGTTTCTATATTTGGGCCACACCGCTTTCTCTCGTTTCCCATTTACATGTACAAGAATAAAGAAAGGGTCAAAAATAATCGTAAAAGTGGAAAAGGCTTATACTAAAACCGTTTCAGTCTGTCGGCAAAAGATTTCACAATTGTTATTCTATAATATACCTTATACACCTGTATTAGAGGTCACAGATATTTTGCTTCGTTGCGGTACAAGACTACTTAAGATTATTTTTGGTGTACCTATCAGCATAAACGAATCTTGACATGGTTTTTTTATCTTCTAGCTTTAATATAACAAGGCTGTACTATTTTGTCCCCTACAAATCACAAGGTCAAATTAAAATTCACGATACTTACAGCCGGTTTATCTATGAGGCACGTCATTGGCTGAAATAACCAATGTGACATGGCGTATAACTCTTATCAATGGCGTATATCATAATGAATGAATCATATTAATCTTCTTTTTTGAAATTGGCCGCTATGTCGCTAGAGAATGCATTCTCTGACAGCCAAACTTTTAGGATATTTAGACAATATATGTATTTAGGTATATATTAATTGCTATGAGTTATTCTAATTTTTTTGTTCTATATCTGCATCGCACAATATCTTTTGTCGTTCTCCCAAATGTTAGCTGTTAGAGAATACCTTTAAGGCCTGTGTACTATATTTTATTTTAGTTTTTTATTGTGCAATAAAGATTTTATTTTTGCCTAACAAAAAAAGCTATAACTAAAAATGTTCTCAAGATACGTCCGGACTGTCCACCCGCACCAGTGTCGATGCGGAGAACCAGTCGATCATCTCGGACACCACGGGCTTTCTTGTGCTAGAAGTGCTGGCCGCATTCCTCGTCACGCGGCTCTCAACGACATCATCCGAAGGGCTCTTGTCACTGCTGGTGTACCCGCAATCTTAGAACCATCTGGGATTGTGCGGAGCGATGGCAAGAGACCCGACGGAATGACTGTTGGGCCGTGGAAACTTGGCAGATCTCTGGTGTGGGATGCGACGTGTGTAGACACATTAGCTCCATCTCACATCCAGGCGACCTCGTCAGGTGCGGGGAGAGCGGCTTTTTTTGCGGAGAACCTCAAATTGCGCAAATATGCCAACCTTAGTTCCGGTTACGAGTTTGCGCCGTTTGGGGTCGAGACGATGGGCCCATGGGGACCGTCAGCGAGGCGCTTGGCCAAGGAGTTGTCAAAGCGGCTGACAGAAAGGTCTGGAGACAGGAAGGCTGGCAATTATTTCTGCCAACGTATTAGCCTTGCTATACAGAGGGGAAATGTTGCCAGTCTCCTTGGGACTATCTCGGATGGGACGTCTCTAGAGGACATTTTTTATTTATAGTTTAGTTTATTTTTAATTTTATTATTTAGGTAGCTTTTATATTGTAATTCTTTTATACTGGTTGTATTTTACTCCGAATAAAATAATTAAGATACGTCTCATCAGTGATATTCCCAGGGAGACTAGCAACATTTCCCCTCTGTATAGCTTATACGTTGGCAGAAATAATTGCCAGCCTTCCTGTCTCCAGATTTCTCTGTCATCCGTTTGCACAACTCCTTGACCCACTTATTCCCATCGTCTCAACCCCAAACGACGCAAACTCGTAACCTGTACCATGTTGACGTATTTGCGCAGCTTGAGGTTCTCAGCAGTAATACAATAAAAAACCATCGTCTATGAACTGGAATTATAAAAAAAACACAACTTCAGAAATAGTCTAATCTAAATTTTTGAGAAAAATATTATTAATTGCCAATTATTCTTTGTGGCGTTAATAACCAAAACAAAAAAAAAATGTAAGTATACTTTTGTAATAGCATGTGAATTCCTGGCGTAATGAAATCCATTGCCGGCTGACGTCATAGCTACGTTCATATCAATATTGCTTTCATGTTATGAAGTATTTTGACTTGCAAATTTTGCCACCACCGGTTAAATAGAATCCGTATTCGTAACAATCACAGAGACTTCATTGTGGTGCAACTCAGCCCAGGGCTCGTTCTTATGACGATTATATTAATAATAATAAGACCAGCTACTACCAGAACATTGTTTATATAAGTCGTGTATCTAGATTAACTGAATAGCTCATCATCATCAGCCTGTGTCTCTCCACTGCTGGATATAGGCCTCCCCCAAGGCTCGCCACTTAACGCGATCTTTCGCTACCCTCATCCAACTCGCACCAGCGACCTTCTTTAGGTCATCTGTCCATCTAGCGGAGGGGTCGTCCCACTCTGTGTCTTCCCGTACGTGGTCCCGTATACTCCATTGTTCATCGGTTCTACGACAGACATGTCCAGCCCATTGCCACTTCAACTTACTAACTTTGAAAGCTATATCGGTAACTTTGGTTCTCCGACGGATTTCCTCGTTTCTGACTTTATCCATCAGAGAAATACCGAGAATACGAGTAGCTCTATCCATAGCCCGCTGAGCGACCATAAATTTGTGCACTAGACCCACTGTCAGTGTCCACGTTTCTGCTCCGTCTCCACTGGAAGAACGCACTGTTTGAAAACTCTAATCTTCAAACACTGGGGTATGTTTGATAAGAAGATGTGGCGCAGCTTTCCAATGCCGTCCATCCTAGCTGAATGCGAGCGTATATAGACCATGTAGTTATTTTGTTTTAGTTTTTTATTTCTCTATTTGCACTGTGCCTACATTTGATGTCCCGAAGGTTCATTACAACCCCTAGAACACAGCGTCATAGACCTTCACTATTGTAGATGGGTTCTTCCAGAACATACGAGTATATCTGAAGAATTTGGCCTATACTCGCCACGTTGGCCAGACGGGTGGGCGAGGTACCGAAGGTTATTTATTTATTTAGAATAAGTACAACAAACAGTTATTAAATTACAACAATTATCAAAATCAAAAACAAATGGATACAAGTTAAATTTAACAACCTAAAACTATTGTACACTGCATGCATGAACTAAAAATTAAATGGATGAAAATATTAACTTAAACTAAAGTAAATCTACACAAATAATACAAATGAAAATTACAAACAAGCAAAATTAAAATTAAACAAAAATTAAATGCAAATTAAAACTTAACTCGGAAAAAATATAAAAAATGTACACAATTTTGAGATTCACTTACAACCACCAAATTACAAATCAATAAATTATTTCCCCATAAATAGTTTGATTACCTGTCCCCCAAACGCTTTATGGTCAAGATTGAACAGATCTAATTCGTTATGTTTAATAGACAGGGCATTGAAACTGCGACACATACGAGTGATAGGGGCGTTAACAGGATAATGTTTCACGGCATTGCGTTTGTTTGTCTTTTGTATAGATGTACAATAAAGTTTTAAAATAAATTAAATAAATTTGCCTATGAAAGAACAGACTTTAGAAGTATACCCAAAATAAAAAATCAATGTGATACTTGCACTTACGCTACTTCATGGCCTTTGATAAAATGGGGTCAAATCTAAAATAGATTTTAGGTCAAAATATATAATCCATAACAGCATCGTGGGTGTGAAACTAAAGTATCATTATTTAATCCGGACGGTCAATATACAGGCGGATTTTTTAAAAGTAAAAACTTTTTTAGACACATTCACAGCTTTGGGAAAAAGGGAAAATCAGCAAAGTAATTAGTAATATTGGCTTGCGTAAGTATGACCATGTTTTCCAATTATTATTTTTTATACTAGCACGACAATTGACCTTGCGCCCTGATGATAAGTGGCGCGCAAGGTCCATGAATGTTAGCAACTGGAATCAGACACTCACATCAGTCCCCAAAACTATGCCGGCTTTACTGGGCAGGACGGCAATTCGAGCTTGTTTCCGAAACACGTAAACGAACGGTAGATACTTCCCCGCCCCGGCAGACTGGGCAAATTACCACCATCAGTCCGCCTACCACCTATTAGTTGTCGTTGAAAGTATGTGCAATTTGCGTGATGTCAAATGCCAATTTTTGGTGTTAAGCCGAAACTACTAATATTGTAATCTTGCCATGGTGTTATTTATATAAAAACCGCTTGAAACAAAGAAAAAAAGAAAGAAAAAAGTTCATTTGTCACAAAAAAACACAATCAGTATAATAATAATGCAACAAACAAGATAGTGTGGTGACAAATAGGGAATCAGCTCAACAATAAGCTGCAACACTCGGTCACAGTGCTGATTTTCAGTTGATCCCTCACAATGAGACAAGACTTATATGAAATCCAATACTTAAGCACAATACTGATAGAATTGGGCCTAAGCAATGCTTCAACTGCTGTAAATAATTTTTTGGAACACTCCGATACGACATTAACGGAATCATACTCTATTTGGTTGGGTAGGGAGAGGAGCAGAATGGTGGTTGGTGAGCGTCTTTAGTAGCCTCCTCCGTAAAGCAGCTAGTAATAAGTGTTATTTTTTGTTTGTCACTTGATATCTTTTATTGCAACAATAATACAGTACACCATAGAGTAGGGTAATGTAATGGACATCGTCAGTCTAAAGTTTGTCCTTAAAATCAACCGCAGCAAAGCAAAGGTGATGATCGTAGACCGAGCCAACAATAACTGGCCACAAATTACAAGGATAGCAAAGTGCGATGTGGTCCAATCTTACATTAATCTGGGAGCACTAATGTCTAATAACGGTGGATGCGAAGATGGAATCAAGCAGTGACAAGATCTGCTATTGACAAGCTGAAGAAGATATGGAGGAACCGAAACGTTACCAAAGCCATGAAAATCCAACTGGTTAGAGCTCTTGTGTTTCCTATATAAATGAATGCTGCGGAGACGTGAACCCTACGCGAGACAGAAACAAAACTAATTAATTTTCTAGAGATGTGGTGTTGGCGGAGAATGTTGGGCATATCATAGATGGAGTTCCGAACATCCATTGAGCGCCTGGTAGTCCAGGGGAAAGTAGAGAGATGGACCGGCCAGGTGAAAGCTGCAATGGATTATTCCCTACATGAGTGCACCAGGAAATCAGCGGTCCGAGAGGAGTGGCGACGGCTTGTTAGGCGTCCAAATGGCGACCACGACCACTTTGCTAAGAGTGTAGCGACTAAGTAGAAGATAGAGTAGGGTAGATTGTTGAATATTACATTACAACAAGCTTTAATTTTTTCATTTATTATAAAACACAGCATCCTACTCCATCTCTACTATTGGAGATGGGCCTTCCAGAACATATATCTGGAGAATTTGACCTACACTCGCAACGCTAGCCAGACGGGTTGGCGAGAATCTAATGACAATTTATTAACGATTCCACAAGTTGGTATTAGTAGAACCGGGACATACGGCTTGGTACATGCCGGAAGGCTTAAACCGACCTTTCGCGATAAACTACCGTCATACAATTTGTTTAAAATAAGACCAAACTGAATCAGAAGCAAACTTTAGTGGAATCCATCTAAAATAACATCCTGTATACTTAATAAAATTACTAATTTTTCATTAGCTAATGTGTTGGAATAAATTATGGTCGAATGGGAATTTCATGAATGAATATTTTCAGGCTAATGCCTTCCAAAGCCTGGGAGACTCGGAATGGCGATGTATGATGATCCAGAGCTTAAAAACGTGCCATGACTCATTGGAGGACACAGTTTTTTTTACAAATAAAAGTAAAGTATCATCACGACCGTTTCCCTTTTTGGGGTGGTCAGAAACCACGCTTATAAATAAGCGGATTCCCATTTAGCCAACTTTACTATAGGCCAATCATGACAAGCGGCAAGCTCGTCGATGTATCCAGCGTACCAAACTCAAGAAATATCACAAATAAATAAAATATTTATTAAATGTATTTATTTACATTTATACATATTTTTTTGTTCCGACCAGGAATTGAACCCGGCACCTCCGAGTCTAAATTCACAGACTTAAACGCTATGCATACAACTGCCTCCGTAGTCTAGCGGTTAAGTCCGAGGAATTAGACTCGGAGGTACCCGGTTCGATTCCTGGTCGGGACACAAAAATATTTATTAATAAAAGCAGCTCATAAAAGTACTCAATATAGCCGAAATTGTTATGCAATGGCGACAAAGATATTTAATAAGCTTCCAGTTACTATAAGGGAGCTGCCACTAAAACTGTTCAAATTAAGAGTCAAACAAATGCTGGTTAATAAATGTTTTTATTCGACAAAAGAATACCTAGACACTAAGCTCGACAAAGTCATGTGACTAAATAAATATTTGTATGCTAGAAATAGCGAATCATGTGATATAATTACATATAATAATTTACATCCCTGTACCTACCATGTTTCTGACAAATAAATTATTTCATTTCATTTTCAATATGAAATATGTGCAAAAAAATTAAAGAAAAGAAACACAATTTCGTTGTGGGGTCACATCTCAAACAAAACAAAAATGGGGACCTCCAGCACGGCGTCTGGCCAAGGAGTTGTCAAAGCGGCTGACGGAAAGGTCTGGAGATTGTCTGCAATTATATCTGCCAGCTTATTAGCCTCGCTATACAGAGGGGAAAATCTTGGGACTATCTCGGATGGGACATCTTTAGAGAACATTTTTTATTTATAATTTAGTTTTTTTATAATTTATTTATTTATTAGAGTCGCCAACAGTGACAGCAACAATGTTGGATTTTTACTTACAACTAAGACAGAAAACAGATGCTGCACCAATTACAGGCACTAGTTTGTTTTTAATTTTATTATTTAGGTAGCTTTTAATTTATATAAAAAAAAAATCGAAGTAAAATACAAAGGTTATGAAATAATTATGAATAAAAAATTAAATCTAATAAAAAAAAAAACTAATTATAAATACTCACCCATAATTTGTTCCTGTGGCAGTGTGCCAAGAACACTTGCAGCGTTCCCCCGCTGCACAGCAATGCTGATTTGCTGCGCGAGAAAGATGCAAGCCCTCTTGTCACATACAGCATTAACCAGGCGCTTAGACATGCTTTATATTTAATGCATATTAATTTACATAAAATAAAACAATATAATATGTGGTGTAAGCAGATAAATCAGGTTTTAAAATGCTACGTCTCTTACTTGACAAATGGATGTCATTATGTACAACAGGGTATCATACATTTTAAAATTTCACACTATTTAGGGGCTGCTAGCTACCCCTGTGCTAAACGGAGTGGGGTTCATAAATTTCCCGAATGTCATACATCCGTTGGAGAGGAGGTCGTGTTCTGATTTATGTCAAGACATGAAGCCTAGCTCCTTGTGTGTCAAACTGGCGGGATCTGTGTTTATGTCTCTTCAAATCAAATCAAATATATTTTTGTGACATAAGTACATATTTTTTATAACAGCTAAAGCGACTCTGAACGATAGAGTGAAGTAAGTAATGTGTCTGCACCCTTGACGAGGTGACCCCGTACTGGAGTTGGTTGTTAATTAATTTGTGTTTTATACATACATATATATATCTTCACGCCAAATCCCTTGCGGGGTAGGCAGAGACAATTGAGCGCCACTTGACACGATCACGACATACCTCTTTCGATTCTTCGACATTCATCAACCTTCTCATACATGCCCGTTTGTTTCGATGGATTTTTAATGCACCTTCAGCTATTGTTTTATTTATTTGATCGTGATAGGTAAGTCTTGGTCTGCCAGGGCCTCTTTTACCCACGACTTCTGCATTATATATCTGGTTCGTCAATCTCTCTTTACTCATCCTTTCAACATGTCCGAATCATCGGAGCATGCTTTTCCTTATTTTTGTCCCTATGCTTTATTTAATACCTACCCTTTTCCGTATTTCGTCATTACGTATGCGGTCCGTCAAGGTGACGCCACATATCCGACGCAACGACCTCATCTCTACTGCATTATCTACTGCACTAATTTGTGTTTTATATAGTAACAAATAATTTCAACTATCTCATTTTCTTTGTAACCTTTTAATTACAGATCTCAGTCACAAAGGTTAGTAGGTAGAAAATGCATTTACGGCATAAAGCTCGCCTAATGGCTCGCAGGTATGCACGTGTTTTGGTTTTGTACAATAAATAAGTTATTATTATTATAAAATTAAAGATTAAACACAATTAAGCTAATGAGGCGCGGTGATGGCTTGGTTGTAAGAACGCGTTCCTTAAATCCTACAAAGGTCGGTTCAATCTCACCCGGCATGTACCAATGAGAAATACACTTTTCTTACGTACATTTGTCATAGATTTACAACGCTACCGTTTCTGTGCCTTGGAGAGCACGTTAAGCCGTCCGTCCTGGTTTCACTAATACCAACTTGTGGAATCGTTAATAAATTGTCATAAAAATTGACATCATATCCTCGCCAAGCCGTCTGGCCAGCGAGGCGAGTGTAGGCCAAATTCTCCAGAAATATGGTGTGAAAGGCCCATGTGGAGGTCTAGGATGTTGTGTTCTAGTGGCTGTAATAAAGCTAATGACAAGTTTTCACTGATTGGTAAACACAATTAAATATATATTAAAAAAAACTAACAATGTTAAATAAATCAATAGTTAGACTACACGGGTAAACTGAACACACTTCCCTTTCCGAAGTGCTCATCTGTCATCGCGTGTCTAATGGATATAGTACTGTCATTAAACATATCAACATCAATGCTCAGGTCATTGAGGAACGCGTTACGTCTGTAATTGGTGTTGCAGCGAGGAACATGTAAGAGTGGACGCTGCCTGAGTTTGAGTGAGGGTATTTTCAAAACACCAAAACACATATCATTTATCTATATTTTACCAATATATATATGTAATTAATATATTTCCAAAATATACCGTAACTTAATTTCCTAGTAAGTTGATAGACTACATTTCTCAAAAGTACATTCATACTTAAAAAAACTTTGAATGTGTAAGCAAGAGCTGCATTTTAGCCACGAATTTAGTTTAATTTAAGATTATTAATTTTATTATTTTAGATTGTAAGCTGACACGGCCCTTTTACAGCCACGAATATGTATTAAGTTGACATACCAATTTAATGATAATTATTATTTCGATCGTAAGCTGACACGGCCCCCTTAGAGCCACGAATTTACATTGTTTGACATAAATATTGTAGTTATAATACATTTTTTATGTATATTTAGATTGTAAGCTGACACAGCCTCTTTAGAGCCACGAATTAATTATAAACTTGACATATGTAATTTATTTTAGTCTATAAGCTGACACGGCCTTTTTACAGCTACGAATTAATTTTAACTACTTAGTTTTAAGCAAGAACTTGTTTATGGCAACAGTGTTTTAGTCGAAGATGATGGTATAGCTGATATGATGGGTAGTAGCTGTTGGTTATTTTATAATCGAAATAATAGTAAACTAAGGGGAAAAAATGTATTGACAATATCCAAGTGTTGTTGTAACAACCAAAGGAAATAAATGGTTTGATTTGATTTGATAAGTTGTTGCATTAAAAATAAGATTTTCAATCCAGGATGGTGGTCCCAACAAGACGACGCTCGCTTCTATGAAGATGTCATTTTTACATCTTTTTCTACTCCTTAGAATATTCGTGCATATGACAACAATCAAGTCGAGAAGGCGTGAAGATATTTCGAGGGAAATACTTCGACATGTTTATTTTAAAACACCATGATTATTTCTGTATATTTTTAGTCCCTACATACATATCTTCTCGCCAGATCCCTTGTGAGGTAGGCAGAGACGATTGAGCGCCACTTGTCACGATCACGACATACCTATTTCGCTTCGTCGACATTTTTTAATGCGCCTTTTTTAGTGTTTTATTAATAATATATGAGTGATGATCGTGATATGTGAGTCTCGGTCTGCCAGGGCCTCTTTCAACCACAACTTTCGCATTATATATCTGGTTCGTCAATCTTTCTTCGCTGATCCTTTCAACATGCCCGAACCATAATAGCATGCCTTTCCTTATTTTTGTCCCTATATTCTTTTATACCAACCCTTTACCGTATTTGGACGTTACGTATGCCTGTTGTGGAACAAGTAGATGAATTACCATAATTTATATTTCAACCGTGAAGTCTCTATGACGGAAGGTTGTCATAGAGACAGATTGTCAATATGTAGCTTTCGGCAAAATGTCCTAATTTATGTTGTGTATTGTATGTGTATTTATTATATTAATTTACCACAGTCATGGTGTTTATTTCGGCTTTTATTTCTCCACAAAGTGGCGACCGTGACTTGATTTTCCATGATGTTTAGTGTTTACATGGAAATCATTAAATAAATGATGGAGAAAAGTTTTGCTGAATGGGCTGTTGTAAGGAGATTTTTTACTAAATCAGCAAATGAATTGGTGAAGCGCTTGAAGATGGATCTGGGTTCAGTTGTTTGCAGGTATTATTTATAAATTTCAAGGAAACTGCAGACAAATTATTTTTGTTAGATTCGTCTATTTACGCTCATATTTTAAGCCATAAAATTTTGGAAGAGGCTGATTTAGAATTAGAATACATTTCAACTCAAAATTATAAAAGGCAGTATTATCATGTAGAATATACAAAGTGAAGAATATATACCGCCAAAGTGACGCCGCATATCCGACGCAGCAACCTCATTTCTACTTTGCTTCCATACATCAGTGTTGGTACCAGCATGGCATTGTGTATGGCGAGCCGAGCTTTGTCACTCACATTTCGACTGCCGATCAGTGACCCTAGGGCACCGTTAACACTATTCCCCGCGTTCACTCTTCTTTCAACATCCCTATCGTACTTCCCATCCGCAGTGAATACGCTGTCCAGATATATAATAACCGCTAGACCACGAATTCCGCCTTTGTACTTTGTGCAATGAAGTTTTTAAATAATAGAAACATTTATTTACTTAAAAAACTTTATTGCACATAAATTACAAAGGCGTGACATAATGTCGCTTGACATTCTCTGCCTGTCAGACCTTCGGGACAACGAGAACATTTATGTGAGGTAGGTGCAATATATCAATTAAAATTAAAAATATTAAAAATATACGTCTATAAAATATTATTTATTGCTTATAATAAATATTTATTAATAAAATTACATACAAATTCATACACACATACATATATAAACTCCATAAATAAGTTATACTATTTATATACTACATAAACATAAATTAGGTACTACGTACTTAATGATAACCGGATAGGATAATAATAAGCAACAATCAATGAAAATTTTATAAAAATTATGAACCCAAAAAGTGTCTGTAAACTAATCTTTTAAATATAGCTCTGTTTGGAGCATCTTAATACTCCCCGATTTTTTATTTTTAAAACCCGGAGTCCTTGTGATGAACAAGCATCTTGATAGGCCGGCATAGTGGTAGAGATTAATGTAGGACGTCAGATGCTCCCATTCTTGGATCTCACGTATTGCTAGTATCAGATCGACGCGGTATCGTGATCAGTATAAATGAAACAAAAAACAATGGATCGGTCCTTTAAAGCATGTCAATAGTTCTATCCCATTAAGATTCCAAAGATATCTGCCAAATTAAGCAACAGTTATAACTAAGTTAGCAACTCACGACTAATTTTAGTTGCGATGTAGTTTGCTCAACTAGACAGGCGTTTTCCTTTTGGGTTTGCGATGAAGATTATATGGATTACAAAGCTATTTGATCCGGATTCATCATGAGACCCGAGGAACAGAATATCTACAATTTATTCTGTTTTTTGACGGCCATTTTTGGTTTGACATGTCAAGTGCAAGTTTTTGTTTTGTAAATTAATTTACTGTAAATATTGTTTGTCAAAAGTGGTGTTGTTTTGTTTAATAATGTTTTACAATGTAAATAGTTATGGAAAACGATAAATTGAACTGTTTTCCCGCGCTGTGGACTCCCATATTTTACCCGGACGTGTTTGGGCTATAATGCCGCGAGTGACTCCAAGAAAAGCATCAAATTCTGCAGCATCTGAAATTTGATGATGACCTCATTAACTCATAATAAAGAAAGATATATTACGTCAGACTTGGCTGTATGGGCTAGACCCTTTGCCTTCCCTATCACCTCATTCAGCATCCATCGGGAGAAGATAACAAACAGAATAACAAATAAAAAATCTGGTACCTACTTATATTTAGGTACATAGGTGTTATAGTATTATGTTTAAGACTACGATAACTTTGTACAGTGCTGAATTGTAAGATAACCTTTTGGAGGTCGAATAAGACCTATTCTCCCCAAAAGGGGAGTTAAAGGAGGAAAGGGGGAGCTTGAAACACGCTACTTTTCCAACAGATAGTCAAAATCGATTTTTAAGCGCTCCCGGTTTTCGCACAAACTTTCAAGATATTGTTACAAATTTCCTATGGAATAACATTCACGGGCTGTGAAGTCACATGTGGTCAGACAATGACGTCATATAGCCTTTGTCCGACCCTGGGTTCCAATTAACATTAAAAAAAACATGAAGGTACTATAAGGCAAATTTAATTTAATGGGTATATAATATGAATAAAAAAACAGAGTTAAAATGATTTAAATAAAAATATATAAACTAAATTAAAAATGTTTTTTATTCGAAGGAAATAAGGTACAATGATTTAAAAAAAAAAAACTTATATTTTAAAACATAAATGACTATTAATAAAAATAAACCTAATTAATAAATAAAAATATAACTAAAAACTAAAATGAAGAAAACTCAAAATAAATTTTATTATAAATAAAAAAATTGCTCCAAATCGCTGCCAATGGGCAAAGTGCCAAAGATACTGGCAGCATTGCCACGTTGAATGGCAATACTGATCCTTTGGCCCAAATATTGCCCAGCCCTTTTGTCTCCCGAGGTGTTGACGAGCTGTTTTGACAACGCCTTGAAAATTTCGTGTACACTTCGTCCCCACGGCCCGAGAGTTTCAACTCCAAACGGCGCAAAAACACATCTCCCAATAAGCTGAGTGTATTTCCGCCGCTTGAGGTTCTCTGCTTGTAATGCAGCAGCGCCTGGGTCCTTAGAGGTCAAGGACAAGTGGGAAAGCACCAGGGTGTCCACACAGGTGGCATCCCACACTAACGGCAAACCTATCCTCCATGGAACCAACGTCATTCCATCGGGCCGATTGCCATCGTCGAGGGCCATGCCACTGGGTTCTAATATTGCTGGCGAACCCACAGACACAAGGGCCCGACGAATGACGTCATTGAGACAGGCATGCCTTGGGATGCGACCTGTGCTCTTGCTGCAGGAAAGGCCGTGGTGGCCGAGTTGTCTCCACATTGGCAGCGATGTGGAAAAGTGGAAGGAGCTCCTAGACGTAGGCTGGTTATGGTGCTGAAACAAATGTTGTCAAATGTCTGAAACATTCATGGACCTCGCACGCCACTTACTATCAAGTGGGCGCAAGGTCACATGACGTGCTAGTAGTTATTTAAAAAAAAAAAAAATCCTAGAAATCTGTCTCCGTGGTCTAGCCGTTCGATTATCTACTTTCATTAGCCAGACTCTAGTACTAGAGTTATAATTCAGATCATACGTGATATTTCGGGTTAATATTTATTAGACTACCTTTACAGTGATTCGAGGCTTTCTGCTTTATTTTTTTCTATCGTAGCAATGTTTTCCCCGAAGGCTTCCGGTGCGCATGAATCACGTCGAATAATATTTCCTTTTCCGTCGTGCCATAGATAAATGAAGTAAAAAAAAAACTTGTAAAAACAACAACAATTCAAGGTGAAAACGATAAGTGAATTTTCTCCACATTATTTATTTATTTTATAAAGAAATTGTTTCAAGGCTCATTGACGTCTCTGGTGACAATAGGGCTGGCAGTTTTTTCTCCCAAAAATTAAGTATCATAATTCAAAGGGAAAATGCTGCTAGTGTATTGGGCACCATGCCACAAGACAGCGAATTGGAGGAGATATTTTTTTTGTAAGTAATTAATTTTTATTTTCTATGTATTATTATTATTTATTTTTTTAGGGCAAATTTAGATTTTTATGTAATACAGTTTATTTAATTTAAGGCTTTGTATCACACATATAATATACAAACAGTATTTTTATAACAAAATCAAATACATTTTTCACTTAAATACCTACAGTTTTCATACATTAAATTATGGTATATGCAATCTATTACAAAATATACAATATTTTTTTCCAAAAACCTTCTTAAATTCCGGTAAGGAATACATAAATAGATCAAAATCTTGAAAGTTGTCATTGTAAAATCTTGTACTCACTCAGTCAGTGGAGTCGTCCAGGCCCGGATAGCTAATGGGCCTGGGGACTTTCCCCCGTTTTCCCCGACAGGATCACAGCGGGTATAACCACCCGCTGGTAATTCATGCAGTTTCGGTTCTGGGCGCCGTTACTGGTGTAACAGCGCCCGTGTGGCTCACGAACCCAGGGTTCAAGGAAATAGTCCAGGGAACTAGGTTCGACTACTTCAGCTCTCCTCCAGAAGCACTTCTCTAGGAAGCGGTCTCTCGTTGGTGGGCGGAACTCGGATATAAGAGTTATGCGCGTGTGTATGCATGCCTAGTGGAAAATTATTAATATTATTCGGAGTTTGGATTATAAAAGAGTTTTCGTTCTATAGAGGTAATTTCACAATGGAGTAACATGAGATATATTGCACGTAACATATGGGCCATTACTTTCAAAACGTGCATTACTTTAGTTGGCAGAGACGTTGTTAAGACCACTATTTAGGGCTGCCATCTGTACGAGTCTTTCTTAAATTAATACTCGATATTTTCAGCATGAGATTATGCCCATAGCATTTTGTTGTTTTCCAAAACGTGCGTCGTGTATGCCGCACAATAGGCACTTAAAATAAATTAATTTTATTTGTTGGGCGTGTTTCTCGCAATTGTTTTTTTTTAATATTTTTTAATTAAATATGGTGTTCATGAAAAGTTAACTTGCGTCGTAAACCAGTTGATTCCCTACAATCTGTCTATATTGTTAGGCCAAAATACTTATTACCTTTATAATAAACAGTAAAAACAAAAACATATTAAAGTAGAATAAACAATAATTAAAATCAAATAAATGCAGGTAAATTAAAAAAAAGACAAACCAAACATCGCATGTTTATTGTAATTCACTTGTCAATTTATCACATATATTTTATTTTTTTTATATAAAAAAAAATCTATTCCATTTTTATTTATTGAGCTTTGTAGTGAATCACGGGGGAGATGTGTTGTTAAAGGTGGAAGTGAAAAACGCAAGTAAAGTATCATCACGACCGTTTCCCTTTCGGCGTGGTCAGAAACCACGTTTATAAATAGGCAGATTTACATTTTGCCAACTTTACTATAGGCCAATCATGACAAGTGGCAAGCTCGACATCGACATCCAGCGTACCAAACTCAAAAAATATAAATATTATAATTAAATGTCTTTAATTACATGAATAAATATTTTTGTGTCCCGACCAGGAATGGAACCACGGACTTGACCGCCAGACCACGGAGGCAGGTACAAAAACAACACCGACAGTCGGTTGCAAACAGGGCGATCGTCAGTCCTGCCATCTTCAGTTTTTTTTCATTTGCTTAAATATGCCTAACTAGGTACAGGTTACGAATTTGCGCCGTTTGGGCGATGGGCCAGGAGGCAGATAAGCTGGCAATTATTTCTGCCAACGTATTAGCCTCGCTATACAGAGGGAAAATATTGCCAGTCTTCTTGTGACTATCTCTGAAGTCTGAAGAGGTAATTTTTAACTTATAGATTATTTTTTATTAGGTTTAGTTTATATTTATTTAAATTTTTACTTTTAAGTAGCTTAAATTATATAAAAATAAACGTGAATAAATTCAATTACAGAAGTTTATAATTCTATCGTTTTTTTATTTTAGGTTTTCTGTATTATTTTTTTCTCTCTTGCTTTTTTCTATTGTTTCTGTCTGTGAATTATTGTTATCGTCTAAATAGTTTTTTTTTCCTATACATTTATTTTAGCTGTAAGTTGTTTTAAATAATTAAATAAATGGCGGCCCTAACACTATTTCAAATGCACATTTTAAGTTAACCGTTAAATTTATTCTGGAGTTTTATTTATGTTAATTAGAACAGAGCATTGCATTATTAGCACTGTTTTACGGAAATTTATTATTTTTATTCATTAAGGTAGACCATAGCAATGATGGCACAACCCAATGATTGACAAAATTTGATCATAGACTTTACACGCGTCATACTCGTATAACGTTTTCCGCAATTTTAAAATTCACCCATGAGTTTACAACTTTAAAATCAATGATAAAACGTAAAGTAATTATTGTCCGCGGCGCATATAATATTTTAACAACATTTACATATAATACAATAATTAATAAGGCAAAATTATGGTAAATACAAAAAATAATTGACAATTATTAAAATGAACGCATGCTAAACGTTAATCTGTTGTGGAAATCTTATAAAGAAGCGGGTTCACATTTAGTTAACTTTAGGCTAATCATGACAAGTGGCAAGCTCGTCGATGTTTCCAGCGTACCAAACTCGAGAAATATCACAAATAAATTAAATATTAACTAAATGTATTTATTTACATTTATAAATATTTTTGTGTCCCCACCAGGAATCGAAATTTGTACCTCCGAGTCTAAACCCACGGACTTAACCGCTAGACAATGGAGACAGTTAGTTACGACTGAACTTCAAAATAAAACTGTCAGCTCAGCTTTATTTTTAACTTTAATCGTAACTATTACAGAAACTTCACTTTCGTTTGACAGCTGGAAGCAAATGTTGAGTGGAGGAGGTGTTGAGGAAGCGTCTAGAATACGGGTGTCAGTATTATTCCTATTTTGTTAATGTTTAGTTTTACAAGTACATTAAATATAAATTAAAAGCTACCTAAAGAATAAAATTAAAAATAAACTAAACTATAAATAAAAAATGTCTTCTAGAGACGTCCCATCCGAGATAGTCCCAAGGAGACTGGCAACATATCCCCTCTGTATTGCGAGGCTAATACGTTGGCAGAAATAATTGCCAGCCTTCCTGTCTCCAGACCTTTCTGTCAGCCGCTTTGACAACTCCTTGGCCAAGCGCCTCGTTGACGGTCCTCATGGGCCCATCGTTTCGACCCCAAACGGCGCAAATACGTAACCGATACCAAGGTTGGCGTATTTGCGCAATTTGAGGATGTGTGATGGATAATGTGTCTACACACGTCGCATCCCACACCAGAGACCTGCCAAATTTCCTCGATGTTGGCCCGTAATTCCGTCGTGTCTTTTGTCATCGCTCCGCACAATCCCAGATGATTCTAAGATTGCGGGTACACCAGCATTGACAAGAGCCCTTCGGATGATGTCGTTGAGAGCCGCGTGACGAGGAATGCGGCCAGCACCTCTAGCACAAGAAAGCCCGTGGTGTTCGAGATGATCGACTGGTTCTCCGCATCGACACTGGTGCGAGTGGACAGTCCGGGCTCCGAGACGAAGGCACACCGCCATGGTCAGTGTATTTCGATCGAGTGTGCCAACTGATGCTGAGGGAAAAGCCTGCATGTTTAGTTTTTAATTTGTATTATGCTATAATTTGGGATAAATAAATTAATTTCTTTCAATTAGAAAACATCGTGCATCTTCGAGTGTAAGTTTTTTTTATTGGAATGGATGCCAGCCTTAAATCATAGCAACTATTACCTTTCAACGTAATGTAAATATGATAAAATGACAAAATGTCTAGTCTATTTTCACTCCATTGACGTTTTCTTTCAAAGGGATGAAGAGTAGCGACTATTTATAAATATATTCATTCAGTATGGAGGCATTCGTGTGCTTGTTAATATGATTGATGAGCCATAGGATTCAAAACTACGTGGTTGGATGTCTTTCCTTTTATCGCCGGCTATTATATTTAAGAACGCTTCGGCGATTTTCTTTTAAAAATCTTGACAAGATAAAAGTGATTACATACACCTAGATTTATATACTACTAGCTATATAACCCGGCTTTGCTCGTGTAATACAGTGTATAAAACCACATTTAACGGACTGGGTATTTTTTTAACTGTAGATATTAGGTGTGGGGGAGATTTCCAACTCCCTCACGGAGGTAGTAGATGAGTGGACTGTATATGGTTGGGGGGTTGGATGACGAGCCAGCTCCGTGAAGTCCAAAGAAAAATGCAGAAGAAAAAAAATATATAATATGCATTTGTCGCGAAACCATTTTTTCATTCATTATGGCCCCTAGAACACAGCGTCCTAGACTCCACAGATGGAGATGGGCCTTCTAGAACATATAGCTGGAGAATTTGGCCTACACTCGCCACAATTTTTTATGACAATTTATTTACAATCCCACAAGTTGGTATTGGTGGAACCGGGCCCGACGGATTAACGTGCTCTCCGAGGCACGGGAACGGTGGTGTTGTAAATATAAAATGTACGTAAGAAAAGTGTATTTCTAATTGGTACATGCCGGGTGGGTTTGAACCGACCTTTGTAGGATTTAAGGAACACGTTCTTACAACCGAGCCACCACCGCGTCTTGCCAAACCATACACATAGCATAATATAAATTAAAATACTAAACATTAAAAAAAATGGAAACCTAGTACGCTAAAAATATTAAGCCTACCGGCACATGTATAGCCACAAAAAGGCGATCAGGCCCTCTACAACCTAGGGTTAGGCCATAGCGCCGATTTTCAGCCGCCCGCCTTACGGATGGAAAGCACGTCACAGACACAGATGCACTCCTCCTCATTCCGAATCAAGCTCAGAGCGCTTGGAATGAATATGGTACTAACAGTCGTTCCGAATCAAATATCACGATTTGGATGTTCAGAGCGTGATATCAATTCGGAACGGTCTAAATCACATTTTCATTCATAAAATGAGTTTTTTTTTTAATGTATGGAAGATAAATTGCGGATTCCACATCTTTGAGTATAAATACTAACAAATCGTGTGTCTCGGAACGACGAGACTAAATACAACCTATTTAACACATACACACATATTGCATAGATACACACACACATATTCATATAACAACAACGTTTGTTGGTTCCGTATTCTCTTTCTCGTTTGGACACAAACGGCTAACGGAAAAGTCTGGAGACAGGAAAGCTGGCAATTATTTCTGCGTATTAGCTTAGCTATACAGAGGGTAAAATGTTGCCAGTCTTCTTTGGACTATCCCTGAAGGGTCGTCTCTAGAGGACATGTTTTACTTATAGTTTATTTTTTATTAGGTTTAGTATTATCAAAAAGTAAAGTATCATCACGACCGTTTTCCCTTTCGGGGTGGTCAGAAACCACGTTTATAAATAAACGGATTCACGTTTAGCCAACTTTACTATAGGCCAATCATGACAAGTGGCAAGCTCGTCGATGTCTCCAGCGTACCAAACTCGAGAAATATCACAAATAAATTAAATATTAATTAAGTAAATGTATTTATTTACATTAATAAATATTTTTGTGTAGCGACCAGGAATCGAACCCGGTACCTCCGAGTCTAAATCCACGAACTTTACCGCTAGACTACGGAGGCAGTTATTATTTTATTGTTATATGTTTATTAGGTTTAGTTTATTTTTATTTATTTTTTTACTTTTGTTTGGTAGAGCGTGAAGAGTAAAAAGAGTGAAGTAAATACTCTGACTTCTGTAATGTGAAGAAGTTTCCTGACAGAAAGACGCAGAGTTGAACGACAGTGAACAGATGACCTGAAGAAGATCGCTGATTAATGTTAAACAAACAGTAGACCGATGTTCTTTCAATTATTACAAATTAAGAGACCATGTTAAACAAATACAATTTGAAATACTTTAGACCATGACTTCTGAAATGTGAAGAAGTTTCCTGGCAGAAAGACGCAAAGTTGAACGACGATGAACAGATGACCTGAAGAAGGTCGCTGATTAATTAAAAACAAACAGTAGACCGATGTTCTTCCAATTATTATAAATTAAGAGACCATGTTAAACAAATACAATTTGAAATACTTTAGACTCTTGACTTTTGAAATGAGAAGAAGTTTCCTGGCAGAAAGACGCAGAGTTGAACGACAATGAACAGATGACCTGAAGAAGGTCGCTGATTAATTTAAAACAAACAGTAGACCGATGTTCTTCCAATTATTGTAAATTGAGAGACCATGTTAAACAAATACAATTTGAAATATTTTATTTTAAAATCAAAGTTTCGAACAGTGAAAATGTTTGAGGCAAATGGATTTACTTGTCGCTTAATGAACCCTAGGGCTGAATCATACAATTGTGCTACATAATATGAATATATATTGTTTTTCTTGTGTTCTTGTAGCGATGGTGGTTCGGTTGTAAAAGCCTTAAGATCCTACAACCAATGAGAAATACATTTTTCTTACGTACATTTGTCATAGACTTACCACACTGTTTCCGTGCCTCAGAGAACACGATAAGCCGTCAGTACCACTAATACCAACTTGTGAAATCATTATTAAATTGTCATAAAATACCATGCTAATCCTTAACATGATTTTAAAATACCTATTCGATAATATCATTGATGTATATAGATGGGCCTATTCAATACAAAACTCACTCTAAAAACGTGCCGCTTGCTACGTGTACCTATCAACTTTGGGGGGTAATTCTCAAGCAAAGATAATGTCACATAAAATATTTATCGGAAATTCTGTTACAATGCATACAAAAAGACTAGTTTCACTCGATATGAATATTAATATTAGGCGCTCTTGACGCTTGCTGGCTCGTGGCTGTTGGTGCAGCTACATGGCTTCGATTGGTTTTGTGGAAACGTTTTTATATCAGTGAGGGCCTATCTATATACATCGATGGATAATATCCCTCTCCATATTGTTTGTTGACTTTCATTATTTTATTTTACACAATATGGCGTCTGGTTATCGCCTTACTGAAATTTGATTCCTATCATATCTTCAGTGATTCGCATGATTTACTAACAAACAAATCGTTTGACGTGAGAATCATCAAAATCGACCAACGCGTTTGGTCTCCAGTATGCCACAAAGAAACAAACATACATAGGCTGATAAAAAAAAAAAATATTTGCGTAGCGCTTTCGGGTAAAAAACTTCGTAACTCTTAAACAATAAAGAAGTCGGGTTTACCAAATCGTTTCCACTTTCATCGTGAGCAAAAGTTCAGCTCACTTCATGCTCCTGTTGCTATCATATATCAAAAGATGACATTTGATAAAGACGATACGAAGACGATCTGTGAGGTTAAGCTTCGTTCACAATACCTTGGAAGTTTATGCGACGTGTTCGCGCCTGATCCAGAGCCTTCCAGCTAACTATGCTTATGCCAAAAGCCCGGACCAAACGCGAACAAAGGCCTTCAAAATTGACTGTATTTGAATTTTTTATAATAGCAAAACGGCTGGTAACGAGCAATCCGGACACAGAGATACGATATCGGAAACAGAGTAGGATGGGTCACTTATATAACACAACGGCGCGTCTTCCAGAAGAGCGGGGTCACGGTAGATCATAGACTTCTCACTGGGTCGGGGCGCGACGTGCGACTGACGTTTCAAGCAATGAAGCTTATAAAGAAAACTATTTTCTGCAAGTGGGTACTTCTTGTTGCGAATTAAAATGGATAAACATTCAAATATTGCAAATTTTAAGTAAGTGGCGCCATCTTGTGGTGGCATACTTGGTTATTGAAAATGGAGGGATTTTTACGACGATTTTACTGTTGCAAAAAGTACCCTCATCAAGTATTATTATATTATTGTTTATTTATGATGTACCCATATTATATATATATATTTTCATTACAGCCCTTAGAACACAGCGTCCTAGACCTCCACTGTTGAAGATGGGCTTTCCAGAACTTAGTCGTATAACTGTAGATTTTGGCCTATACTTTTCACTCGAGTAGTTTCGCCCTCTTTTGTCTTTGAATCGTCGAAAACTAAGGTCGAGCTGCTGCCCTGTCTAGTGTAAGTATATCTTAATTAGTTATTGCAATAAAAAATAAGACAGAATATTTAAATACGTGTATTATCGTAATTAGTGAATAATTAATTCATTGGAATGTGAGTGTAATTAATAAAACCCAGTTATTTCTTTACCGGTATGTATTTTATTAACAATTCTTAGCTTGTCACTTTAATACTAATATATAAATCGATAGTTGTAACAACAAGGTTTTTGGTTAAGAAGGGATCCTTGCGTCGTGTTTCCTCATTGATGAGGGTCTTGACCTCCCGATGAATTGGTGTGCGTCTTGATGATAGCACGCCACCTGTTCCTGTCTTCGGCGGCATGCACAGCATCACGGACGCTAGTGTTGGTGGTGGAGCTAATTTGGTCGGACCAGCGTACCGGACTTCGGCCTCTCGGTCACTTTCCTTCCACCTTGCCAGTCACAGAAAGTTATCCCCTCCTTTTTTGGCAACGTGTCCGAAGTACTGGAGTAACCGACGAATACATATGGTGGATGGCCTAGTCGATATGTCTAGTTGGTTTAAAATCGACACGTTAGTCCGATGCTCAGTCCACAAGATCCTTAGTATTTTTCTCCAGCACGACATCTCAAAAGTATCTATACGCTTTTGGTCTCTTTAACTTTCTTTTCTAGGGTTAATAGCGTGCAAAAACTATATTGAAGGTAGTTTGATAATTTAGGCGGGTTGCAACAATTCGTTCAGATACTTTATGTTTTATTATTTACCGACTCTAGGCATATATGTGCTGTGTTTGGATATAATCGAAGTTAACAGGACTAGGTTTTGGGCATTCCATACAGATATTTTGCGAAGGATGCCGTTCAGTTCCGCCATTTGGGAATGGCGTAGCTTCTCTCCCACAACTTAAGCTAACTTACCCCCCGTTCGTTTTATAGCATTTCGTAGCAACTTCATAAACCAGCGCGAAATGTCGTTTTTGTTAAAAAATACCACTTTTTTTAACAATGCTAACATTTCTTAAATAAAACGAGCGGTAAGGCTAATTTTTGACAAGTGTTTTCGTTCATGTTTTATCATACCATGGCATCCAACACACATGATATTATTATGGTCTTTGAATTTATTACATAAAATTGTTTAAGTAACCTTTTTTATCTTATATAAAATGGTAAACAAACCATCTGTCAAAAAGTAACACCAATAACCCTCAACACAGTAAGTCAGTATTACATACGAAATTAGCATCAAATGTTAGAATTATCATTAAACGAACGACTTGTGCTAAAAAAAAAGTGGTATTTTCCTGCTAACATTTCTTAAAACGAACGCGACAATAAGTCGCGGTCACAACAAAAGCCATTTAAACGCGTCCTTATAAATAAAATCGGGTCAAGACGAGGTTGCTAGGGTATGTTTTGTATTCAAATACCGTAATAGTATGCGTAATGCATTGTCATATCATATAGTAAACCGTGATAAATATATTGTTTCACTTTTTTATATAATAAACTACGCTACCAAAAGCAATGGTTGGTTGCCTATGATAAACTTTTTATGATAGATAGAAATATGTAAAATTTGATTTTTTATTTGGAAAAATATATAAATTGAAGCTTAAAAATTTTTATTGCCAAATATTTCGCCTCTCTTTGGAGCGGTGATGATGATATTTTTCTAAAAAATAAATACAAAACTGTATAGTGCATTGCCTTTACCATTGCTAAAAATAAAATTATTTTTTCAAAATTTATGACAAAGACCTTCAGTCACTGTCACTGATCACACACACATCTAACACACTTTATTTGTTGCAGATAATTTTTTATTTGGACATATTTTCACGGTTTTTGATTTGTTGGATTTGTCTCCGTCCCGAATAGCAGAATATCTATAAATAAAATTGAAAAATAACAATAAAATAAAATAAAAACATTTTCCTATACAAAAAGTTCGGTTTAAAAAACTAAGGTTTAAAAACATTCAATGACTTAGGCAGTACGAAGTTCGCCGGGTCATCTAGTTGGTATATTCATTACAGCCCCTAGAACACAGCGTCCTAGACCTCCACTGCTGGAGATGGGCCTTCCAGATCATCTGGAGAATTTGGCCTACACTCGCCACGTTGTTATATATATTAAAGGCCAAATTAGCATTACCAAAACACGTAATTTATTATAGAGGTGTGAAATACAGAAATCGATCGTAACCGCTAAATGTCGGACGCAATTTTGCCCGTTTCAAATTCCACAATCAATTAAACCCGACAACGTATTCATTTTAGCCGCCACATGTGCTGGGAAGGGATTGTACCGTATTAGTTGTATACACGAAGGCCCTTTAGTTAAAAGGGCTCCGAATAATATTTGGGCACTTGAACTACCTAACTACCTACTGGGTTGTAGGTACCTATTATAGTGTAGGAATGTATTGTATGAGATGGAACCAAACGACGAATTCAAGATTTTTCTTCATTTATTGATAACTGCGGGAATGAATCGTTCACGCCTCTACTCAGCGCATTATAAATAATATAAATGCTATATTTAGTGTATAATTTACTTAGTTTTAATTTGGTAATGACGATGGCTGTTCTTTGCACTAATGGTCGATCTTTTGCTATCCTTCCATGATATGTAAACTGTTGATTGTATAACTGACAAAACCAAGTGTACGTCATGTATCTTATGGTGAATAAATTAATTGAATTGATTTGAATGCAATTTCACGTTATAAATTTTTGTCATGAGTGTCTGTCTCATTCCAGTTGCTAACATTTATAGACTTAGCGCGCCATTTACCATCAGGTGGGAGCAAGGTCACATGTTGCACTAGTATATATATATATATATATATAAATGTTGCTTACAACGTTAAATTTATTTTTTTGTTTTAACAGTAATAAGTTTCTAATTTCTTCTTCTTTTTATATTGGTGAATGCTGTGACACCTAATTGGTACATATATTAGATAAGTTATAATTATACTATGTTATGTGTGTACTGCTGTTTGTACTATATAAATAAATAAATAAATAAACGTTTCTAATATATATATATATATATATATTAAACATGTCACACAGCGCTATCTAGTTTCCGTGGTAAGCTACGAGGCTTGTGTTACGGAAACTAAATGGTTGATAAACTACATATTATACTTTTTTTTTTTGTGAATATATACATATTATACATATAAACACCCAGACCAAGACAAATTATACAATGTACAACTTGCCCCCGGTGGGAATCGAACCCACGAGTGGTTTTTTTTTTTTTAAACAGGTCACACAGCGCCATCTAGTTTCCGTGGTAAGCTACGAGGCTTGTGTTACGGAACCTAGATGGTTGATAAACTACATATTATACTGTTTTTTTTTTTTAATATATACATATTATAGGTACATATAAACACCCAGACCGAGACAAATTATACAATGTACAACTTGCCCCCGGTGGGAATCGAACCCACGACCTCCCGAGTTCACGGCAGCGTTTGTTACCACTAGACCACGGAGGCGGTTATGAACGCTACAGTATTATAGTGTGGAATTGTTAGTTGTGGAATAAATAAATAATTTATCTGGTCCCGTCTACTCCATCGTTCATCGGTTCTACGGCATATGAGTCCAGCCCATTGCCAGCCAGCTTACTAATTTTAAAAGCTATATTTAACTACCTACATAACGGAATTCTTTAACAATTTACATCACATAATAATACTTGTAAACTTGTGTGTAACTAAAATACAACTTGGTAGGTATGTTTTGAATTTAGTATTCATTGCGAGCCGGAGGATGTAAATTATGAAATACTTTGCTTGTACACTTCACGGCTGCTAAAATATGAGTTTTTATGGCACAATTTTGTTTATGTGCCGAATCTGGAGGTAAATGTGTTCGTGAATTTTTTGCCTTGTGCCTTTTGTAAAGTTTGCTCACATTTTGTGATGGCTGACAATTTTCATAATTTACAACCTTCATAAATGTTTGCTGTTGATTTATTTCGACCTGATGTAATATTTTATGACATTATGTTTAACACTGTTAAGACCGCCTCCGTGGTCTAGTGGTAACAAACGTTGCCGTGAACTCGGGAGGTCGTGGTTTCGATTCCCACCGGGGGCAAGTTGTACATTGTATAATTTGTCTCGGTCCGGGTGTTTATATGTATAATATGTATATATTTACAAAAAAAAAAGTATAATATGTAGTTTATCAACCAATCTAGTTTCCGTAACTCAAGCCTTGTAGCTTACCACGGAAATTAGATGGCGCTGTGTGGAAATATTTATTATTATTATTATTACTGTTTTAAAGGAACATATCACCATGGCAAGCTTACAATATTAGTTCACCTTGAAATGAAAAATTGGCATTTCAAATCATTGCAAATGGCATATACTTTCAACGAGAACAACAAATAGGTCGTAGGATGATGGTAATTTGACCTGTCTGCTGGGGCGGCATAGTGTTAGGGACTAATGTCAGTGTCAATGAATCCAGTTGCTAACACTCATGGTCCTTGCGTGCCACTTACCATCAGGTGGATGCAAGGAAGGAACATGTGCTAAAAAATTAAATAAAAACATTAACTACGCATATAAACCATATATAAAGTATCATCACGACCGTTTCCCTTTCGGGGTGGTCAGAAACCACGCTTATAAATAAGCGGATTCACATTCAGCCAACTTTACTATAGGCCAACAATAACAAGTGGCAAGCTCGTCGATGTCTCCAGCGTACCAAACTCGAGAAATATCACAAATAAATTAAAAGTAAATAAATTAAAATCACGACCGTTTCCCTTTCGGGGTGGTCAGAAACCACGTTTATAAATAAACGGATTCACGTTTAGCCAACTTTACTATAGGCCAATCATGACAAGTGGCAAGCTCGTCGATGTCTCCAGCGTACCAAACTCGAGAAATATCACAAATAAATTAAATATTAATTAAATGTATTTATTTACATTAATCAATATTTTTGTGTCCCGACCATGAATAGAAAACGGTACCTCCGAGTCTAAATCCACGGACATAACCGGTAGACCATATATAATAATATATATATATATATTATATATATATATATTATATATATACATATAATCAAAACAGACATAAGTATATTAATTAATAGAATAAAATTATGTAAGCTATCAGTAAAATTGTCTATTTACATTATTTAAGGTATTTTTACACCTTGTATAGTGAATCTTTGAATTGTAAATTGACCGCCTCCGTGGTCTAGTGGTAACAAACGTTGCCGTGAACTCGGGAGGTCGTGGGTTCGATTCCCACCGGGGGCAAGTTGTACATTGTATAATTTGTCTCGGTCTGGGTGTTTATATGTACGAGTATAATATGTATATATTTACAAAAAAAAAGTATAATATGTAGTTTATCAACCATCTAGTTTCCGTAACACAAGCCTCGTAGCTTACCACGGAAACTATATGGCGCTGTGTGACCTGTCTGGAAATATTTATTTATTTGTCTCTCTCTTTTCTTAAAGAGAAATCAGGAATAAAGGACAATACAAAATCAAGATAAATACTAGCACATATTACAAAACAACAGATCCTTGAAGACGACCGCTTTTATGGTCACTTTGTGCACTTGAACTGGTTTTATGAGCCCTCCGCGTCTGGTTAACGTTTCTCTCACGAATTGGGTAAAATTATCCAAGAATCTATGGGTACATGTCGTAACTCCAGACCTCTTTCTTGCCCGAAGTACCTACGCTAGACTCTAGCCTATTTCCCCCTCAGGGGCTATAGAGGCTGGAACAAAGACCTATATACATAGACCTACACAAAACTGTAAATTTCTGCCAAAATCCGAACCGATTTGGGGCCAACGTTAAATTGTAACACGTAAATTCAGAACTGTTAACTGCTAATCAAACCAGTTTTTTTTTTTTTAATATAAATAAATAATTATTTATTCGAAGTTTTTTTTTTTTTTTTTATATAATAATAGTGAAATATTCTTTTTTAGGTAGTCATGGCATTTGGGATCGCCACACTCTTAAAAATATTTATATATGTGTTAACTGCTAATCAAACCTGTTTTTTTTTTTTAATATAAATAAATAATTATTTATTCGAAGTACTTTTTTTTTTTTGTATAATAATAGGAAATATTCTGTTTTAGGTAGGCATGGCATTTGGGATCGCCACACTCTTGAAATATTCGAAGTAGTTTTTTTTATTTTATATAATAATAGTAAAATATTCTTTTTTAGGTAGTCATGGCATTTGGGATCGCCACACTCTTAAAAATATTTATATCTGTGTTAACTGCTAATCAAACCTGTTTTTTTTTTAAATATAAATAAATAATTATTTATTCGTAGTAGATTTTTATTTTTATTTTATAATAATAGTGAAATATTCTGTTTTAGGTAGTCATGGCATTTGGGATCGTCACACTCTTGAAAATATTTATATCTATTAATTATAATTTCAATAAGTAGCAATTATTTAATACAAAATTAACATTGATTTGAAACTTAAACCAATGCCTCCAAGAAACAAGACGTTGTCGCTATAAGACAATTGCAGTATCCATCCGTGGCCAAGGACGAAATGTTATTAGTGGATTTCGTCATTTACGTCAGATATTGCGTCATAATTACAAAATATTATTCAATTCTCAACTCTATAAGCGCTCGAGCTTGACAGCGGCCGTGCAAATATGAACTTTAATAGCGTAAAGTAAAGTATAATTACGACCGTACAGCGTACCATACTCGAGAAATATCACAAATAAATTAAATAATAATTAAATGTATGTATGTATTTACATTAATAAATATTTTTGTGTCTCGACCAGGAATCAACCTCCAAGTCTAAATCCACGGACTTTACTGCTAGACCACGGAGGCAGGCACTTTAATAGCGTTATATATATATATATATAGTTAACGGATTCCATTATATATCGTTTGCGCTTAAGTAATAGGGCTGCTGGACGCGTAATATATTAATCATTTAATTTGCAGAAACTAAACGCTTGTTTAAAAACGGCAAAAGTTACAATATCTTTATTCACGTAAACCTATTACAGGCATTTATGAAACGTCATTAATTTAATTATTTTGAATGATTCTACTCCTGCTAGTAGAAGACTAAGCAGCAAAGTGGTCCAATAAGTAAGCTGTTAGCAGAAGACCAGCAGCTTATCTTGTACATATACCTCTTTTATTACCCCAGCTCGCTCACTGAAGGCACCATGCTTTTCTTTCTCAAAGAAATCGTATAAAGGTCTACGACGCTGGCGCCTTCGGTAAGCAACTGGGAGTGATAGAAGAGACTTAATGTAACACGCGGTGAGTGCGAAAGAAATAGCTATACATTGTTTTGTTATGGCTTTTAAATGTAGATTGAATTGTATCGCTTTGATGGTTTAATTTCGTACCCGAGTGGGCTGTTACAGTACTGGGTAGCGTAAAAGGACACTTTTGGGATCGCTATTTCTTGTACAAGCTTAACTGTTTATAATTAAATCTTACTAGGAACATGGTAGTACTTAGGAACTCTATTATCTTCATATAAAATACTAGCTGTTTTACCCGGCTTTGCCCGTGTAAACGGCGACACGAAATTAATTTTATGCGCATTAAGGAGTTCTTCCAGTGCTGTCGTACGGAGCAGAAACATGGACACTGACAGTGGGTCTCGTCCACAAATTTAAGGTCGCTCAGCGGGCTATGGAGAGAGCTATGCTTGGTATTTCTCTGATGGATAAAGTCAGAAACGAGGAAATCCGTCGGAGAACCAAAGTTACCGATATAGCCTTCAAAATTAGTAAGCTGAAGTGGCAATGGGCTGGACATGTCTGTCGTAGAACCGATGAACGATGGAGTAGACGAGTTCTGGAGTGGAGACCACGTACGGGAAGACGCAGAGTGGGTCGACCCCCCGCTAGATGGACAGATGACCTGAGGAAGGTCGCTGGTGGGGGTTGGTGGCAGGAGATCGTGTGAAGTGGCGAGCCTTGGGGGAGGCCTATATCCAGCAGTGGAGAGACACAGGCTGATGATGATGATGATGCATTAAGGAGCCCATGACCGTAATAGGAAAACGTATCAGGCAAAAAAATATTTTTTGTATAGAAAAGCATGACACTACGTCCACTAGACCGTTCCGTCACCGACCCGTACCGTCGCGTGCCAAGCACGGAGCGTTAATAATTGTCGGCGAGAACATTTTGCCGGTGCCGACACGCTCCGCGGATGGCACGTCAATATTATACACAACGTCCGATATTCTCCTTCAGTTTTTCGTTCTTTAGAGTATCGTGAATCCAGTAGCGTCGAGTGGTTTTTTGGTTCTCTTCTTCTTCCTCATCCAATATTATGACAATCATTGCCAGTTGTCTAACAGTTAATCTTTTAATAGCCATACCTATTTTATTATTTTAAAACTTGATAGCACTCCCCAGACGTCCAGGCATTACCGATACATACGCGAGAATGAAACGGCTTCCTATCAACTTTACGTCATACAAATTACGGGTGGGCAACATACGGGTTGCATACGGACACCATACTGGCATCATATGGGCATTAAACGCCGTCGATTCGTTTCAGTGGGCAAAGCAAGCCGTATCGTATTGCCTTCCGTGCTTGATACGTTCATAGCACGGTCATGGTATGATACGGTGTAGTGGGCAGACTCCTTTGTTTTGATTTTACTATTGGCTATATTAGGTATTTTTTAGGTATTTAAATGTGGCATCCCAGCAGGTTGGTCTTGGTATGAACTTGGACAAGACAAAAGTCATGTTCAACGAGCATGTTATAGCGAGACAAATCTGCGTGGGAAACGCCACTCTCGAGGTTGTGCAAAAATACGTCTACCTTGGACAGATCATCTAATTAGGAGTAGCCAACTTCAGCAAAGAAGCCGATAGACGCATTCAGCTAGGATGGGCAGCATTCGGGAAGCTACGTCACATCTTCCTATCGAACATACCACAGTGTTTGAAGACAAAAGTTTTCAATCAGTCGTTCTGCCAGTAATGTCGTATGGTGCAGAAACGTGGACACTGACGGTAGGTCTGGTCCACAAGTTCAAGGTCGCTCAGCGAGCTATGGAGAGAGCTATGCTTGGGATTTCACTAAAAGATAAAGTCAGAAACGTTGACATCCGTCAAAGAACCAAAGTTACCGATATAGCTTTTAAAATTAGCAAGCTGAAGTGGCAATGGGCTGGACACATATGCCGCAGGACCGATGAACGATGAAGTAGACGGGTTCTGGAGTGGAGACCACGTACTGGAAGACGCAGAGTTGGACGACCCCCCGCCAGATGGACAGATGACCTGAGGAAGGTCGCTGGTGGGGGATGGATGAGGGTGGCAGAAGATCGTGTGAAGTGGCGAGCCTCGGGGGAGGCCTACATCCAGCAGTGGAGAGACACAGGCTGATGATGATGATGATGATATTAGGTATTTAATTTACAGTGTAAAGGGAAAAATAATCGTCATGAAATGCTCAAGCCAACTGACATATTTAAAATAATAATTATTGATATCGTATTTGTGTAAAAAGCTATCCAATTACCGCATTATAATTGTGCATTTTTTAAAGTAATAAAATGGATATACCCGTAGTATCTTATTCTTTAGAGATAGACATATGCTATCGCAGACTTTTCTGTAGACCTATACAACAATCTACTATACTACAATCATTGCCTTAGAGATAAAACATTTTTTTTATATACTAAAATCTATTCTCGAGAACCGCTCTATCTATTAGTGAATACAGCATGAAAATCATCATTCACAATCATTATAATTGGCGCGCAAGGTCCATGAATGATTGCAACTGGAATCAGACACTCATAGCTGACATCAGTCACTAATACTATGCCAGCTTGACTGGGCATGACGGCAATTCGAGCCTGATCCCAAAAAACTTTACTGGGTTTATTGACACGAACGGTGGTTCCCCGGCTGACTGGGCAAATTACTACTATCAGTCCGCATACCACTTATTGTTCTCGTTGAAAGTATGTGCCTTTTTTTTAAATGTTACTAACACGCTTTCTTGTATGCCAGACATACAAGAAAGCGAGTTCTTAACTTAAAAAAACAAAAAAAATAGGTATTTTTCTAAAACGCAAAAAATAGTTTCATTTCTCAGGGCTAAAATGCTAGAGACATGTGTCATGATGGGATTATATTTAAAAAAAGTAAAGTAAAGTATCATCACGACCGTTATCCTTTCGGGGTGGTCAGAAACCACGCTTATAAATAAGCGGATTCCCATTTAAATAATCACTATATTTATCAATAATATATATACTACATACACTATCCACTTATACACGCCATTGGGAGGTGTACAAGTAATGTGAGTATACTATATCATATCTATGACATTACATCTATCCAATATATCTTTATGGGCAGCCTTAAGCAAGTCCTCCGTCGATGTTTAATCCCAAATAACAGTTATCAACATTGTTTATGTCACCAATGACGTCATTCGATATCCATTGGCTCGTTAAAAAGATATTGACATATAAAAAGAGTTGTAAAACTTCTACTCCATTATTAGTTCCTTCGTCAAAGTAAACAACTTAGAGATCCAATTTTACGTGTCTTTATGCTTTCAAATACGAGTAGATAGGTACTACCTAAGGTTTAGCGCCTCCGTGGTCTAGTGGTAACAAACGTTGCCGTGAACTCGGGAGGTCGTGGGTTCGATTCCCACCGGGGGCAAGTTGTACATTGTATAATTTGTCTCGGTCTGGGTGTTTATATGTATAATATATATATATTTACAAAAAAAAAAAGTATAATATGTAGTTTATCAACCATCTAGTTTCCGTAACACAAGCCTCGTTGCTTACCACGGAAATTAGATGGCGCTGTGTGACCTGTCTGGAAATATTTATTATTTATTTATTTATTATTATTTGTTTATATAAGGCTTTATTTTTTTTATTTACTTCAACTAATATAATCCCTCCTAAACTGCCTCCGTGGTCTAGCGGTTAAATTCGTGAATTTAGACTCGGAGGTACCGGGTTCGATTACTGGTCGGGACACAAAAATATTAATTATTATATTAAAAATATAAATACATTTAATTAATATTTAATTTATTTGTGGTATTTCTCTAGTTTGGTACGCTAGAGACAAAGACGAGCTTGCCACTTGTCAGGATGGTATGTAAACTTGGCTAAATGTAAATGCGTCATATTAAAAAAAAAGCTTTACTGTCTACCCCGGAAGGGATAGTCGTGATCACAGAGTTAAGGAAGCAGAGACAACATATTATTTAGTCGTATAACCATATAAGTTGCGCTTACTCATTCTCATCGCAAAGATCATATAGCTATCTCACTTCCTCAGTTCACATACACACTGCATAAACGAGCAACCGTGGCATTTTTTCATTGAAACCATAGACTACAAGGCAATTGACAGACAATAAAGTAACAACAGCGAACTCAACCATCTCGACTTATTATTGTGATTATTCATTATTTAACTAAAATTACATCTTGAAAATTTTACTAAATCATGGTCTAGTGTAGTGCTTATATGTGCGACAGTGCAAAACATAAAAAAGTGCTAGGAATAACCTTCCACAAGTAAGTTTTAAATGTTGACACCATGCATTCAAACACATAATTCAATAAAATTAGTGATTATTCTTGTAATTTCAAAATATGTGAGAGACAGAAGATATATTTCATTGTATTCTAACGAAATTAAAATAATAATCTTACAATTTTTGTTGCTTTATTAGAGAAAAACGTAAAAATTGTTGCAAAACAACAACATTGACAGTTCCATCAACACAGGGTCGGATTTGTAAAATTAATAATTTTTATATTATTTTTTTACCGTTTTATTGTTGTGACCGCCTCCGTGGTCTAGTGGTAAATCCTATGGAATTGTATCCACAGAGTGCCCACAGTGCGTAGATTCGATTCGTACCCAAGGCCAAAAATATATTTACGTTTTTCGCTTAGGTTGTCTGGGTGTCCATACTAATATTATAAACGTGAAAAAAGCTTTTTATGTATGTGTGTATGTATGTATGTATGTTTGTCCGTCTTTCACGCCTCTATTTATCATCACAGCCCTTAGAATACAGAGACCTAGACCTCCACTATTGGAGATGGGTCTTCCAGAAATATTTCTGGAGAATTCGGCCTACACACGCCACGCTGGCCAGACGGATTGGCGAGGGTCTCATGTAAATTTTAATGACAATTTCTTAACGATTTCACAAGTTGGTATTAGTAGAACCGGGTTAATTAGTAAAAAAGGTTGTTTTTTTTTTTTTTTAAATATTTCCAGACAAGTCACACAGCGCCATCTAATTTCCGTGGTAAGCTATGAGGCTTGTGTTACGGAAACTAGATGGTTGATAAACTAAATATTATACTTTTTTTTTTTTTTTTGTAAATATATACATATAAACACCCAGACCGAGACAAATTATACAATGTACAACTTGCCCCCGGTGGGAATCGAACCCACGACCTCCCGAGTTCACGGTAACGTTTGTTACCACTAGACCACGGCTTAAAGTGCTCTCCAAGGCACGGGAACGGTGGTGTTGTAAATCTGACTAATGTATGCAAGAAAAGTGTATTTCTCATTGGTACATGCCGGGGTTCAAACCGACCTTTTTTGGATTTTAGGGAATGCATTCTATCAACCGAGCTACCTTTTTGGCCTTTTTGGTTTGGTTTCTGTCATTTCTAGTACTCAAACCTCAGTTGCTCCAGTAGAGACTTTTGATCCATATAAGAAACAGGATCGATCGGCATAAAAACAAAAGTTTTTGCTGACTAGATTTTTCCAAAATCTGTGAATGAAGTTCAGAATATTTCAATAAGTTATGGATGGTCTCCTAGGAACGTTTTCCTGTAACTATAACGGTTAAGATATTTGCCCTTACTGTCCCGTCTCAAAACTCCACCTTGTATAGATACTATACTTAGATTTATTTCATACTTACAAAACATTTATGGAAGTTAAGTTATAAAACAATAATTATTATTTATTTTTCAGAATAATATGAGAGCGGTAAAAAAAAAGTACTTTTTTGGATAAAAGAAAAGAGACATGTTTGAAATTTTAAATAGGGTATAAACATTACAGAAAACTCCAAGCAACTTCAACCGCATTATCATCCGGTTGTCTCGTCATAATTTTTACGTTCCCCCCCCGACCATTTAGGGCCCATTCGGCCGGTACAGAGGGGTTCGGTATCTCTTCGAGACCCAGATACCACTCGCCATCCGGTCCAAAATTAGCGTGCCATTGCTTTGAATAATATATGTAAGAAAATATAAATAAACGATTTTATTATATTATGTTGTATTTTTTTAAAAACCATATAGCTAAAAATACTCATTTCATTATTTTAATCGTAGAACACAAAACCTATCTTCCGAAGTGGGCTTTATACACTGATTCAGGACGGATTTGTGAGCGATATGCATAATTATACTTATATAATAATATTTTGACATTTCGCAAATGAGTCCGGTCCTGTCTTCTGTATTAGTGTGCGAACATTACTTGTGTGTGAGAAATGCCACGCTTTGACCGCAGTTAGATCACCTCTGCTTCCCTATCTCTGTGGTCGTGATGATATATTTTTTTTTTATTTATTTAAAAACTTTATTGCACTATGTACAAGAGGCGGGCTTAATGCCGCTAGGCATTCTCTAGCAACCAACCTTTGGGACAATGAAACGATTTGTGTTGTGAGGTAGGTGCAACCATTAAATAGATTAAAAGGTAATTCAAATTAAATCTAAGTATCTATATAGACAGATACATACTAATATGATACTTTACTTTTAGAATTTAATTTGTAAATGTTAAGTTACGTACACGAGTTATGCTAGGGTTTTTTTTACACTAAAAGTAAAATGCCGACTGACGGAAAAATAAAAAAAAAACATTCTTATTTATATTTGCTCCCCAAAAAAAACTGTAAAATCACTGTACAAAAGTGTCAACTTCAATTTTATTCTATATTTTCTTTCTCATTTTTTTCCTTATTTCAAGAAGTACCCTCATGGCGTGTATAAGTGGATAGTGTTTGTAGTATAGTTATATGTAAGTACTATTAGTATGTAGTATATATATTATTGATAAATATAGTGATTAGTTAATAATGATCAGTCTTAAATACGTTACTCCTCCATCTAAATTATACTTTTTGTTGTCCCAAAGGTTGGCTGTCAGAGAATGTCTAGCGGCATAAGCCCGCCCCTTGTACATAGTGCAATAAAGTTTTTAAATAAATAAATAAGCCGCCTGGCCAGCGTGGCGAGTTTAGGCCAAATTCTCCAGATATATGTTCTGGAAGGCCCATCTTCAACAGTGGAGGTCTAGGTCGCTGTGTTCTAGGGGCTGTAATGATGATGACCCTCATACTTAATTTATCTTTTTTTCCCATCATAAGGAAACCACCTGATTTCCTACACCCATTAAACTCAAGACAATTTCATTATTTAATTTCTCAAATACAATTTATATTATTCAGAATTGGCAATGACAGTTTCATAATCTAAGTCAGTGATGGGACATCCATCATTTGAAATCATATTGTCTGGCATAATGCGACAGGGGAATTTATTGCGAGGGACTGGTTGGCCAAAGAGAATCAAGATAAATTTTAAAAAGGACAATTTATGCCCCCATTCTATAGACATAGCTTACATACAGACTGGCCAAACTAAACAACTTAATATTTTTCATTCACGCAAATGCTTATCCCCACTAAACTTATCCCCAGTTTCAAAAAGGATGATTAGGGTAATATGCGTTTAACATTTTGTTATACGCCAAGTGATTGGTAGTTTGCTTGACTCTTTATTTCAGCCAATAATGATTAACATCGTCAGCCAGTGTCTCTCCCACAAGGCTCGCCACTTTATACGATCTTCTGTCATCCTCATCCATCCCCCACTAGCGACCTTCCTCAGGTCATCCGTCCGTCTGGCGTCTTCCAGTACGTGGTCTTCACTGCAGGACCCGTATACTCCATCGTTCATCGGTTCTTAGACAGACGTGTCCAGCCCATTGCCACTTCAATTTGCTAATTTTGAAAGCTACGTCGGTAACTTTGGTTCTTTGGCGGATGTCAACGTTTCTGACTTAATCCTTCAACCAATAATGTGCCTTTTAAAATAAAAATTAAACGTGGATTATTTTAATCACCTTTATGTATACGGCAATTAGACTGCTGACCAAATCGCCCAACAAAGCCGCATCACCACACCATTTACACGTTGATTGTAATAGCAAGAAAATATTTTTTTTTTCGTAAATTATGACCAAATCAGGTTTATTATAACACCTTCATACGGCGAGGGATTGACTTTGTGGTGGCGCAATCTTGGTGGTGAGATAGAGGCATGGAAGGGTAAACTTTAGGAGTATAATAATAAAAAATCAAAAATATATTAAAACAATAATATGTGATAAACAAACGCTAAAATTCAAGTATAAACAAATATGTCTTTCCAATTCTATGTCTATGCATTGCTTCATCAAATGTATCTGTTCCTGCTGTTAAAACATAGTCATTCAATCTTACAGGATGTGTGAGTCTGCGTCTGTCCCTTAAATTATATCTTGGCTCTGCGACCTCCTCATCATTGTCATTGTCATGTTCATCAATCACATTAGGTCCATTTTCATCAAAGTTCATTATATCATCTGCATCAAAATACTCATGTACATCATTATTAATTTCCTCTAATTGAATTGGCTGTTTAATTTCTGGTTCTACATTGACTCTACGCTCTTCTCTAACACTGTCTTCCTCTGACTGTACCAGATCTCTTTCAATGCCTGTCGATATTCTATACTCAATATCTGTCTCGAAGATGATATCTATTTAATAGCCTTTTTTCCATCCGAAATACGATATCCGTCATCGTTATCATAACCAACAAGCCGATATAACTAAGTCGATGGCAGGAGGATGCGTGGTAGGTCTTCGATGAGATGGACTAAATAGGTGAAAGCTGCAATGGGTCATCCCCTTCATGAGTGCACCAAGAAAGCAGCGGTCCGAGAGGAGTGGCGACGGCTTGTTAAGCATGCCAATAGCACTCAAATGGCGACCACGATCACGCGACCAAGAAGAAGAAATTATAGCTAAATATGACTATAGCTTACAATAGCTTTGCATTTGGCTGTTCATGTATTTAGGTATTAAATACTCTTCCAAGTAGGAATGTCCATAAATTAGCCTCTCGTATATGTCCACTGCTCCGGTATATATCTGAATATGTAAGTATTTGCATGAAATATGCATAATTTGCCTTTAGACTTGGTATTACTTCGACGTAGCATTACTGTAATGGATACGTTTCGATCTCAGCATAAAGGGCCAATTTGATTTGGTACTCGCTACTTTACGATTGAAGTTCTATACAAATTGCTAACATTAACAGGAACACGTCATATTATCTTGTTTTGTATGTATGGTATTACGACTAAACTACTGAACTGATTTTGATAAAATTTGCCAGACACGTTCATTGGAAACCAGGGTAGGACATAGGTTGTATAACGTCAACTTATAACACAATCGGTTCAGTCATTTATTTATTGAAAATAATTTATTGCAAACGGTGGTGGCTCGGTTGTAAGAACGCTGTCCTTAACATCCTATAAAGGTCGGTTCAAACCCCCCCGGCATGTACCAATGAGAAATACATGTTTACACAGATTTACAATACCACCGTTTCCGTGCCTCAGAGAGCACGGTAAGCCGTCGGTCCCAGTTCCATTATTACCAACTTGTGGAATCGTTAATAAATTGTCATTAAACATTATTTGTTATTATACATTAGTTGACCGCCTCCGTGGTCTAGTGGTAACAAACGTTGCCGTAAACTCGGGAGGTCGTGGGTTCGATATCCACCGGGGGCAAGTTGAACATTGTATAATTTGTCTCGGTCTGGGTGTTTATATGTATAATATGTATATATTTACAAAAAAAAGTATAATATGTAGTTTATCAACCATCTAGTTTCCGTAACACAAGCCTCGTAGCTTACCACGGAAATTAGATGGCGCTGTGTGACCTGTCTGGAAATATTTATTTATTTATTAACATCAGATCCTCTGATCCCGTCTGCCCAGCGTGGCGAGTGTAGGCAAATTCACCAAATATATGTTCTGGAAGGCCCAACTCCAACAGTGGAGGTCTAGGACACATCATAGGACGAATAATATATAATAATTTATTAAACTAAAATTTGTTCATAAGCGGTAAAGCCAAAGAAAACATACATACATACACACAGACAAACTCCGTTCACATTTACAATATTAGTATGTTTATTTTTACTGGTCACTATTTCTAAGTCGCTACACTCTTGGCAGAGTGGTCGCGGTCGTCACTTGAGTGTCAGTGGCATGCTTAGCAAGCGTCTCGAACTTCATGCTCATGTAGGGGGTGATCCATTGCTGCTTAAAAAAAAAAAAAATTTCAATCATTTATTTACTTTCCAATACATATAACATATTAAATAGCCCGCCAAACTGTAACCACAGTTTGTTGGCGGAGACAATTACTCTCGAAGCTTAATAATAAATATTTATAGTACATAAAAAAGATGCGCGGGCGCGAACCACTCTCCCCCCGCGCGACCACCATGTCCGCCTACAGGTACCATTCATTTAAGTCTATCTCTTTCTTAGGATTAACACTCATTTCTTCCGAAGATTATTTTAGATTTTGAAACTAAAACTCAATATGCAATAAACGAACGACTGCAGGCAGGAGGCGAGGTGAGGGCGCGCGGGGACGCGGAGCGCATACATGGCTTACAGTCAGCCACAAACCACACCTATAAACTTATAAATACTTATATAAAATATATATATATATATCTGATATTAATTTAATTAATTCAGGTGCGACATGTAGCCGTCTGCCGCCACTTCTAACACACATTTTCACACTTTAAAATCTTTCGTACATTATTAAATTAAATTAAATTACAACTTTGACAGCAGTTTTTGCTTTATTTTATTTTTATAAGTTACTTTAGATATGTTTTGGTCCCCAATGGTCAAGGGGCTTTAACCTGGTCAGTCCATCTCTACCTACCTACCACGCATCCTCTTGCCATCGACTTTTCCCTGAACTACAAGGCGCTCAATGGATGTATCTCCACGCTGTGACTCGTGTCCAAAGACAGTGATAATGCGTGATTGTACGATTAAGGAAAGGCGCTGTCCTATCTCCAGTTCCTCCAGGATGGATGTGTTGGTTCAGAACTCCGTCCATGATATGCCTAAAGTAGGACATTGGCGGTCAGTTTAGGCGTCAAACCAGACGTAAAAGTGTGTGAGTGTCGAAACCCAACTCCAGAGTTTTAACTGACGACTCGCCACGAATTTTTCCGTGACTACCGTAATCCCCACCCACATCCAACCAAACCTACATCCAAACTGACCGTGAGTGTGTGATCTGCAATCCAATCGCGTCAGTTCGCTCGCAGCGCCCGCTATAATGGATTGTTTTCATAGTTACTATCGAAATTGAACAATTATTAAAAATCGTCTAATTAGTAAAAAGTAAAAAATATATATAAATGTCCCGCAAATAAGAATTTAAAACTTCCCGCCTATTTTTGTTCTCGACACAAATAGGTAGTACACGTCCTTCAAGCAGTCGGCCGGTCGAAAACTAAAGAGCCGGTTTGACGCCAGTGAGTGGGGAAATATAGTTGGCATAAAACTGTGGATGTAAGCCACAGTTTTACGTCTGGTTTGACTCGAAAAACTGACCGTCAATGCAGAGCTTAACATTCTCTGCCAACAGCACATATTTAGTACTCGTAACTCGTACTAACCTTAGTTTTTTTTTATATTAAACAAACTTAACAGTTTATGTAAGAAATCATATTAAAATAATAGGTTCTACGACAGACATGTCCAGCCCATTGCCACTTCAGCTTACTAATTTTGAAGGCTATATCAGTAATTTTGGTTCTCCGACGGATTTCCTCGTTTCGGACTTCATCCATCAGAGAAATACCGAGCATTGCTCTCTCCATAGCCCGCTGAGCGACCTTAAATTTGTGGACCAGACCCACTTTTAAATAATAAATATTAATAATAAAATTCCGACCAGGAATCGAACCCGGTACATCCGAGTCGAAATGCACGGACTTAACCGCTAGATCCTCCTCCTCCTTAGTCGGTACCCCACTGTTGGGGATCGTGACTCCGTCGCAGTCCATCCACTAGCCGTTTCCAGTGGTTGCGGTCCTCGGCGCAGTGGATGGCTTGGTGTACTGGGATGTTTAGGTGGTCAGTCACCTGACTGGACCATCGTTTGGGGCTTCTTCCTCTTGTTCTTTTACCGTCTACCTTTCCCGTTACTAAGAGTTTTTCTAGATTGTCGGCGCCTCTTCTAGCAATGTGGCCAAAATATTGCAGAATTCGGGTAAAGCAGACGGCAGAAAGTCTCTGTACCTTAGCAAGTTTGAGCTCTTCGAGCACAGAAACGTTAGTGCGTCGTGCGGTCCAATGAATATTAAGCAAACGACGCCAGCACCACATCTCAAATGCATCAATTCTTGCCCTATCTGCGGCTTTTATAGTCCATGTCTCTGAACCGTACAAGAATATGGAGAATACGAGAGTTCTGACAATGTGGATTTTTGTCTTCCTGGATATGTTGGTATCTCTCCATATTTTGTCGAGCTGGGTCATTGCTGTTTTAGACATTCCAATTCGTCGACGAATCTCACTAACAACCGCTAGATCACGGAGGCACTTATCGAAACAACCTATTATTATTTACGCTAAATATAGTAGGTACAATGTAGAGTGACCTATTTTATTGTCGATACCTATGTAAGGATAATCTAAATGTAAATAAAGACGTCACTTGTGAATAAATAAACAATCGTAAAGTCTTATCTAAACAATCTATTATTATCTACGCTAAATATTTTATACAGAAAATGTATGGGAAAACGGTAATTTGGGTGTCCGAATGCCACTAAGGAAGGATTCAGTTACCGGCCCTACTTTTTGACAGGAGGGTTGCTAGGGACTAAGCATGGGTTTTCGGGCGGTTCCACATAATCCCGTAACCCAAGCGGATGTGATATGATATGGGTAATTATAAATTTAGTTAAAATTGTACGGAATTCTGACAAAACTAATATTGTTTTACCTCAAAGATATAAATTCGTAACAGCGTCAAGCTGAGAGCTATGAAGCGTTGTCTAGCGATTAAGACAGTAGATTTGGGCTGGGTTCCCCAAAATTAAAATATAAAGATTAAAGTTTAAAATTGCGTCGTTTTTATAAAGTCAAAGTCAAAATATCTTTATTCGCGTAAACCTATTACAGAAACGTCATTAATTTAATTATTTTGAATGATTCTACTCCTGCTAGTAGAAGACTAAGCAGCAAAGTGGTCCAATAAGTAAGCTGTTAGAAGAAGACCAGCAGCTTAGCAGATTCCAGTGACCTGTTAACCTGTTATACTAGCAGGACATATGACTCTGCGCACACCTGATGGTAAGTAGCGTGTAAGGTCCATGAATGTTAGAAACTAGAATCAGACACCAATGACTGAAATGAGTCCCCAACAAGCCGGCATAGTGGCTTGACTAGATGCTTTTTCTGACTCTAGGTTATAGGAAAGAGATAACACAGAGGCTGGAGAGCCATCTTTATCGAGTAACAAATGAGAGAGTTTTGTTATAAGCGGTGTCTTTTTTTATAAATATCACCATGGCAAGCTTACAATATTAGTTTTCATAGTAAATGGCACATACTTTTCAAATTCAGAATTCAAATTTCTTTATTGTATAGATTGCTTATTCTAATTACAGTTGTATGTATGTACATGTCATGATGATGCAATCTGCCCATATTAAAATATGCTTATGTCAATAGATATTTATTTACAATATTTATTTGTATATAGTTTATATTTAATATTGTTCTTGTCAATTTATTGGAATACAATGTTAATATCAAAATTTGCATGCTAAAAATTCTTTTATTGAGTAAAAACAGTTGTCAATAAGAATTTTCTTTAACTCAATAGTTTAACGTTTTATAGGTAACTCTCGTATCTCTCTAGGAATTTTATTATATACTCCAATGCACATTATAATATAATAACGATAAATAGATGGTAGACGGACTGATAGTGGTAATTTCCCCAGTCTGCCGGGGCAGGGAAGTATCCACCGTTCTTGTCGATAAACCCAGTAAAGTGTATCCACACGTTTCGGGATCAGGCTCGAATTGCCGTCATGCCCAGTGACGCCATAGTGTTAGGTAATGATTTTCTGCTTTCAGTTGCTAACATTCCTGGCAATCACGCGCCACTTACCATCAGGTGGTAGCAAGATAAAAAAAAGTTGTGGTTAAAAAAGACAAAAAAAAAAATAAGGCTCCAAATTTATACGTAGATGGACTACGGTATATTGGTCAGTCGTCAGCTGGTACAATCGACGCCATTTTTAACTTTAATTGTTACATGTATAGATAATTTGGTTTGATACAACCCAGCCTTAATAGTGGTCATTTTACGTAACAACCCGCCTTGAGTGCATAAGACAGATAACTAAGTTTAGCACTGAACGTAGTAATTTATTATCGTAATCCCTAAAAATCTAGAAATTAATTTACGTCAGAGAATTATCGTTTTAATAATTATGGAGAATGAAAAAGCGGCCATCTTTTGAGATTAGCTTAGTTCTTTATTAAATTTATTTTAATATGATTTCTTACATAAACTGTTAAGTTTGTTTAATATAAAAAAAAACTAAGGTTAGTACGAGTTACGAGTACTAAATATGTGCTGTTGGCAGAGAATGTTAAGCTCTGCATTGACGGTCAGTTTTTCGAGTCAAACCAGACGTAAAACTGTGGCTTACATCCACAGTTTTATGCCAACTATATTTCCCCACTCACTGGCGTCAAACCGGCTCTTTAGTTTTCGACCGGCCGACTGCTTGAAGGACGTGTACTACCTATTTGTGTCGAGAACAAAAATAGGCGGGAAGTTTTAAATTCTTATTTGCGGGACATTTATATATATTTTTTACTTTTTACTAATTAGACGATTTTTAATAATTGTTCAATTTCGATAGTAACTATGAAAACAATCCATTATAGCGGGCGCTGCGAGCGAACTGACGCGATTGGATTGCAGATCACACACTCACGGTCAGTTTGGATGTAGGTTTGGTTGGATGTGGGTGGGGATTACGGTAGTCACGGAAAAATTCGTGGCGAGTCGTCAGTTAAAACTCTGGAGTTGGGTTTCGACACTCACACACTTTTACGTCTGGTTTGACGCCTAAACTGACCGCCAATGTCCTACTTTAGGCATATCATGGACGGAGTTCTGAACCAACACATCCATCCTGGAGGAACTGGAGATAGGACAGCGCCTTTCCTTAATCGTACAATCACGCATTATCACTGTCTTTGGACACGAGTCACAGCGTGGAGATACATCCATTGAGCGCCTTGTAGTTCAGGGAAAAGTCGATGGCAAGAGGATGCGTGGTAGGTAGGTAGAGATGGACTGACCAGGTTAAAGCCCCTTGACCATTGGGGACCAAAACATATCTAAAGTAACTTATAAAAATAAAATAAAGCAAAAACTGCTGTCAAAGTTGTAATTTAATTTAATTTAATAATGTACGAAAGATTTTAAAGTGTGAAAATGTGTGTTAGAAGTGGCGGCAGACGGCTACATGTCGCACCTGAATTAATTAAATTAATATCAGATGTTTTTATATATATATATATATATATATATATATATATATATATATATATATATATATATATATAAAAACATCTGATATTAATTTAATTAATTCAGGTGCGACATGTAGCCGTCTGCCGCCACTTCTAACACACATTTTCACACTTTAAAATCTTTCGTACATTATTAAATTAAATTAAATTACAACTTTGACAGCAGTTTTTGCTTTATTTTATTTTTATAAGTTACTTTAGATATGTTTTGGTCCCCAATGGTCAAGGGGCTTTAACCTGGTCAGTCCATCTCTACCTACCTACCACGCATCCTCTTGCCATCGACTTTTCCCTGAACTACAAGGCGCTCAATGGATGTATCTCCACGCTGTGACTCGTGTCCAAAGACAGTGATAATGCGTGATTGTACGATTAAGGAAAGGCGCTGTCCTATCTCCAGTTCCTCCAGGATGGATGTGTTGGTTCAGAACTCCGTCCATGATATGCCTAAAGTAGGACATTGGCGGTCAGTTTAGGCGTCAAACCAGACGTAAAAGTGTGTGAGTGTCGAAACCCAACTCCAGAGTTTTAACTGACGACTCGCCACGAATTTTTCCGTGACTACCGTAATCCCCACCCACATCCAACCAAACCTACATCCAAACTGACCGTGAGTGTGTGATCTGCAATCCAATCGCGTCAGTTCGCTCGCAGCGCCCGCTATAATGGATTGTTTTCATAGTTACTATCGAAATTGAACAATTATTAAAAATCGTCTAATTAGTAAAAAGTAAAAAATATATATAAATGTCCCGCAAATAAGAATTTAAAACTTCCCGCCTATTTTTGTTCTCGACACAAATAGGTAGTACACGTCCTTCAAGCAGTCGGCCGGTCGAAAACTAAAGAGCCGGTTTGACGCCAGTGAGTGGGGAAATATAGTTGGCATAAAACTGTGGATGTAAGCCACAGTTTTACGTCTGGTTTGACTCGAAAAACTGACCGTCAATGCAGAGCTTAACATTCTCTGCCAACAGCACATATTTAGTACTCGTAACTCGTACTAACCTTAGTTTTTTTTTATATTAAACAAACTTAACAGTTTATGTAAGAAATCATATTAAAATAAATTTAATAAAGAACTAAGCTAATCTCAAAAGATGGCCGCTTTTTCATTCTCCATAATTATTAAAACGATAATTCTCTGACGTAAATTAATTTCTAGATTTTTAGGGATTACGATAATAAATTACTACGTTCAGTGCTAAACTTAGTTATCTGTCTTATGCACTCAAGGCGGGTTGTTACGTAAAATGACCACTATTAAGGCTGGGTTGTATCAAACCAAATTATCTATACATGTAACAATTAAAGTTAAAAATGGCGTCGATTGTACCAGCTGACGACTGACCAATATACCGTAGTCCATCTACGTATAAATTTGGAGCCTTATTTTTTTTTTTGTCTTTTTTAACCACAACTTTTTTTTATCTTGCTACCACCTGATGGTAAGTGGCGCGTGATTGCCAGGAATGTTAGCAACTGAAAGCAGAAAATCATTACCTAACACTGTGGCGTCACTGGGCATGACGGCAATTCGAGCCTGATCCCGAAACGTGTGGATACACTTTACTGGGTTTATCGACAAGAACGGTGGATACTTCCCTGCCCCGGCAGACTGGGGAAATTACCACTATCAGTCCGTCTACCATCTATTTATCGTTATTATATTATAATGTGCATTGGAGTATATAATAAAATTCCTAGAGAGATACGAGAGTTACCTATAAAACGTTAAACTATTGAGTTAAAGAAAATTCTTATTGACAACTGTTTTTACTCAATAAAAGAATTTTTAGCATGCAAATTTTGATATTAACATTGTATTCCAATAAATTGACAAGAACAATATTAAATATAAACTATATACAAATAAATATTGTAAATAAATATCTATTGACATAAGCATATTTTAATATGGGCAGATTGCATCATCATGACATGTACATACATACAACTGTAATTAGAATAAGCAATCTATACAATAAAGAAATTTGAATTCTGAATTTGAAAAGTATGTGCCATTTACTATGAAAACTAATATTGTAAGCTTGCCATGGTGATATTTATAAAAAAAGACACCGCTTATAACAAAACTCTCTCATTTGTTACTCGATAAAGATGGCTCTCCAGCCTCTGTGTTATCTCTTTCCTATAACCTAGAGTCAGAAAAAGCATCTAGTCAAGCCACTATGCCGGCTTGTTGGGGACTCATTTCAGTCATTGGTGTCTGATTCTAGTTTCTAACATTCATGGACCTTACACGCTACTTACCATCAGGTGTGCGCAGAGTCATATGTCCTGCTAGTATAACAGGTTAACAGGTCACTGGAATCTGCTAAGCTGCTGGTCTTCTTCTAACAGCTTACTTATTGGACCACTTTGCTGCTTAGTCTTCTACTAGCAGGAGTAGAATCATTCAAAATAATTAAATTAATGACGTTTCTGTAATAGGTTTACGCGAATAAAGATATTTTGACTTTGACTTTATAAAAACGACGCAATTTTAAACTTTAATCTTTATATTTTAATTTTGGGGAACCCAGCCCAAATCTACTGTCTTAATCGCTAGACAACGCTTCATAGCTCTCAGCTTGACGCTGTTACGAATTTATATCTTTGAGGTAAAACAATATTAGTTTTGTCAGAATTCCGTACAATTTTAACTAAATTTATAATTACCCATATCATATCACATCCGCTTGGGTTACGGGATTATGTGGAACCGCCCGAAAACCCATGCTTAGTCCCTAGCAACCCTCCTGTCAAAAAGTAGGGCCGGTAACTGAATCCTTCCTTAGTGGCATTCGGACACCCAAATTACCGTTTTCCCATACATTTTCTGTATAAAATATTTAGCGTAGATAATAATAGATTGTTTAGATAAGACTTTACGATTGTTTATTTATTCACAAGTGACGTCTTTATTTACATTTAGATTATCCTTACATAGGTATCGACAATAAAATAGGTCACTCTACATTGTACCTACTATATTTAGCGTAAATAATAATAGGTTGTTTCGATAAGTGCCTCCGTGATCTAGCGGTTGTTAGTGAGATTCGTCGACGAATTGGAATGTCTAAAACAGCAATGACCCAGCTCGACAAAATATGGAGAGATACCAACATATCCAGGAAGACAAAAATCCACATTGTCAGAACTCTCGTATTCTCCATATTCTTGTACGGTTCAGAGACATGGACTATAAAAGCCGCAGATAGGGCAAGAATTGATGCATTTGAGATGTGGTGCTGGCGTCGTTTGCTTAATATTCATTGGACCGCACGACGCACTAACGTTTCTGTGCTCGAAGAGCTCAAACTTGCTAAGGTACAGAGACTTTCTGCCGTCTGCTTTACCCGAATTCTGCAATATTTTGGCCACATTGCTAGAAGAGGCGCCGACAATCTAGAAAAACTCTTAGTAACGGGAAAGGTAGACGGTAAAAGAACAAGAGGAAGAAGCCCCAAACGATGGTCCAGTCAGGTGACTGACCACCTAAACATCCCAGTACACCAAGCCATCCACTGCGCCGAGGACCGCAACCACTGGAAACGGCTAGTGGATGGACTGCGACGGAGTCACGATCCCCAACAGTGGGGTACCGACTAAGGAGGAGGAGGATCTAGCGGTTAAGTCCGTGCATTTCGACTCGGATGTACCGGGTTCGATTCCTGGTCGGAATTTTATTATTAATATTTATTATTTAAAAGTGGGTCTGGTCCACAAATTTAAGGTCGCTCAGCGGGCTATGGAGAGAGCAATGCTCGGTATTTCTCTGATGGATGAAGTCCGAAACGAGGAAATCCGTCGGAGAACCAAAATTACTGATATAGCCTTCAAAATTAGTAAGCTGAAGTGGCAATGGGCTGGACATGTCTGTCGTAGAACCGATGAACGATGGAGTAGACGAGTTCTAGAGTGGAGACCACGTACGGGAAGACGCAGAGTGGGTCGACCCCCCGCTAGATGGACGGATGACCTGAGGAAGGTCGCTGATGGGGGTTGGATAAGGGTGGCAGGAGATCGTGTGAAGTGGCGAGCCTTGGGGGAGGCCTATATCCAGCTGTGGAGAGACAGGCTGATGATGATGATGATTAATTAAAATTATATTTAAATTATTTGTGATATTTCCCGAGTTTGGTACGCTGGAGACATCAACGAGCTTGCCACTTGCAATGATTGGCGTATAGTAAAGTTGGCTACATGTGAATCTGCTTCTTTATAAGCGTGGTTTCTGACCAACCCGGAAAATAAATAGTCGTGATGATACTTTAATTTGTATTTATTATATTTAGCGTATATAATAATAGCATACATACATACATATCTTCACGCGACATCGCTTGCAATTAAGCGCTACTTGTCACGATCACGACATATCTCTTTCGCTTCTTCGAGATTCATCAACCTCTTCATACATGCCCTTTTGTTTCGATGGGTTTTTAATTCATCTTCAGCTAATAATAATAGATTGTTACGATAAGACTTTACGATTGTTTATTAATTCACAAGTGACGTCTTTATTTACATTCTGATTATTCTAACATAGGCATCGACAATAAAAATGTTACTACACCATACTATATTTAGCGTAGATAATAATAGATTGTTACGATAAGACTTTAGAATTGTTTATTAATCAAAAGTGACGTGTCTATTTAAAGACGTCGCGACAACTAGATTCGTCTCCCTCTAGCTCGAATGGAGAGAAAGGGAACGCAAAAACGGTGTATTTTTTAGTTTGTTATCGTAAACAGGCTGTTCTCACTTGTGTGTAAAGAAAATTTTTCTCTGCGTGACCTGTACATACGTAGGCTATGTTAATGTATCCAATTCTTTCAACCCTTAACATCGAGTGGACTCCGACCGTCAAATACCTGGGCTGCATCATTAACAGGACGTTGACAATGGGTGAAATGGCCTGCCACGCCGTCAATCAGGTGAAGGCGGCCCGAGCCATGTTACGTCCTGTTATGAATTCCAGCTTGCCGCTCAGGTTGAAGATCCGGATCTACAAGATGTTCCGTTCCCGTCTCACATATGTTGCGCCAGCCTGGCACCATCTTCTGGCCAAGACCAACAGGGACAAGATTTGGAGTCAGCAGAACATATCGCTCAGAGTGGTTTCCCGAGCGCCATGGTTCGTGCGTAATTCCGTCTTAGCTCGAGATTTGGAGATGCCTACCATTGAGGAGTTTGTCACTGGCCTGACTAGACGTATGTTCTATCGGGCCGACAACGGACACTTCAAGCATCTCCAGAATATCGCTCCGTCTTGCGCACGGCCTCCCAACGGGAGACCACTTCCTAGAGAAGTACTCCTGGAGGAGAGCTGAAGCAGTTGAATCTAGCCCTCTGGGTTCGTCAGCCACACGGGCGCTAACTGCTAACGGCGCCCAGCACTAAAAGTGCATGAATTACCGGCGGGGGAATGTCCCCATCCCCAATCCAGGTCCATTAGGCTTCCGGGCCTGGACGACCCCACTGCCTGTTTCAACCCTTATATTATTACCTGAAACAAAAAAAAAAAAATATTAATTATATACTTATATACTAAACAATGTATGTTTAGACAAGTTATTAGCTTTGATTAAAATGAAAGGAGAAAATACGGCACGCGCAATATTGCTTACTACAATATGCGGAACCGATGGGTAAATATACAATAAACTTGTTGATAGCCTCGACTCTCATACTCGTCCTCTTCGTTCTTCGCACGACAACCAACTTTCAATCCCTCCTTACTCATCTAGCAGATATCACTCATCTGTTCTATCTATCCCTTCTCATCACTCTAGCTTTCAGTCTAACTCATTCGCAGTAGTGGCCGCAAATCTCTGGAACAGTTTACCTGTTGAAATTCGCGAAGCACCCAGCAAACCGCTGTTTATAAATCTGGTTTACTTTCATTGCCTAAAGAGCTCCTCACAACGTATATAAGTATGTATTGTATGTAGTATATAGTAGCCAATATAGTATCTAGCATATGTATTATTGTGTACATATTTGTAAGTATGTGTATTTATTTCAATATCTAGTGTATGTAAGATTAAATGGATTTATTTGGCAACGTTTCTTACAATCGTTTGCACCAAGCCTCATGACTGTAATGTTCTGTATTGTCCCAAAGTTTGGCTGCTAGAGAATGCCTAGCGGCATTAAGCCCACCCTTTGTACATAGTGCAATAAAGTTTTAAATAAATATTCAGATTCTCTCACCGTGTCTGCAGCTCGTCAATGGAACAGGCTGCCATTAACTATCCGACAGGAACAATCTATAAATATATTCAAAAACATATATTTTCTCACCTTCTTGAAAAACAAAATTTTACTTAATCTCCTTACCTTGGAATATATTATTTTATTAGTATTATATAGTATTATTTTATTGTATTTATTATTCGTATTTATTACATAACTATATTACGATCCTATTTATCCCATAGTTTATTAATTATAATTATTTTTATCTATTTTTTTTTATATATATCATTTGATTTTTCTGACTCTGCACCCATAATATTCATTCTATCACTCTCCCAAAGGTTAGCTGGTAGAGAATACCTTTATGGTGTTATGCTCGCTTATGTACATCTTTTTATATTTTGTGTGCAATAAAGGATTTTATTATTATTATTATAGCCTTTTGGGCTGCTCTGCCAGGGTATTAAATCTGCCACGGCTGCTCCCTTCTTGGGACTATAATGAAACAGAATTCATGAGAATCACTATTTGAGGAAATACGTAATATTATTTATTTTTTTGACATCAAATTCTCAAATTAATAAAATCTATTTTATATTTATCTCAGTAAAATTGGTTTGCAGATCCATCGACCTCAGAGACGGCTTGGGCCGTTACTAAAAATACGTACAGTGCACAGTAACTACAGACAAAATACTTTTATTATTAGAACTAATTGTTGTATCAATGAGATGATTGGTGATGACAATATTGACATTGATATTTTTGCTATGAAGTCTTCAACAGTAAGGCGTCTACTTTCTTCTCAATTCTTTAACCCTCCAGTTTCTGTACATTTTTAGGATTTGTTATTTTTGAATCTTTTGTTATTTTTTTTATTTTTGTCAGTGTATTATTGTATTTAGTTTTTTTTTTTTTTTTTTTTTTTTTTTTTTTTTTTTTTTTTTTTTTTTTTTTTTGCTATAGGCGATAACTTTTAATTGGCTAATTTTTTATTATATCTATTCATATATATTGTTATCTAGATGTTCGTTTACCTGTAATAAATAAATAAATATAAATTGTTGTTTTTCCTGTTTTATTTATATTATAATAAGGAAATGTAAGTAAAATTGATTTCATTTGGCAACCAATAACAATTGAAAACAGGGTCCCACGAGCCAGGCTCATTACCTAGTGTGGGCTCACTTCACTCAATTCACAATATAATTTAAAACCCTGCAGTGTACTAGAGTCAAATTGTTCACTAGGTTTAATATAAGTTTGTAGAACACTGAAATAAATATTATTATTATTAACTACACGCAAAGTCACACTCACAGTTACATCACTGTTTCTGAATTTGTAATTTATTTTTTATAATAGTAGTATAAAATTTTGCATATACTGGCAAAACATGTGAGTTGTGTATAATAACCGAGACCATACTCGATTTTGTAACCATTCATTCATTCATTCATTTCATTCGACGCGAATGATACTGAAAAAAGTGTCACAGTGGGCTCAACAATATTAATTCAATTCAATTCGTTTATTGTCTGTAATTCAGTCACAAACCAAGTCGTCTATATTCTCCAGTTCTGGAAGGCCCATCTCCAGCAGTGGAGGTATAGGATGCTGTGTTCGTTAGGAGGCTGTAATGAATGAATGAATGAATGAATGATCCTTAAAAGATACAATATGCCATCACTTTTCTATATATTTATATAACATACACTATTCCACCATATATTATGTTGTGATATCTCAAAGGGTATAAGCATCGTTTTTGTTGAAAGCTCCCAGACGGCTTCTTTTTTCCGACACCTCCAACAAATATCAATAATGTGTACAAAACCTTAACAAATTATATACAAAAACCTTCCTCGAGAACCACTCTATCCAATGGTAAAAACAGCATGAAAATCGGTGCAGTAGTTTTTGAGTTTATGACAAACAAACAGACAGACGCGGCGGAGGAATGTGTTTTATAATATGTAGTGTTATTATTTAATAAAAAGTATGATTGAAAGACCCGGAACTTTTGAAAACTCTTGGGGATAATTGCAATTTTAAAACGCGTTATCCTAGTAGAATAATTATTCCAGCTCATAAAAGTACTCGATATAGCCGAAATTGTTATGCAATGGCAACAAAGATATTTAATAAGCTTCCAGTTACTATAAGGGAGCTGCCACTAAAATTGTTCAAATTAAGAGTCAAACAAATGCTGGTTAATAAATGTTTTTATTCGACAAAAGAATACCTAGACACTAAGCTCGACAAAGTCATGTGACTAAATAAATATTTGTATGCTAGAAATAGCAAAGCATGTGATATAATTACATATAATAATTTACATCCCTGTACCTACCATGTTTATATAAATAAATTATTTCATTTCATTCATAAAAATAGTAATGACCTAAAAAAATAACAAAGATCAACCAAAATAGATATATTTATATAAGACTGCTTTGTCGCACATGTAGGCGTGCAATTTCTTGCGAAATATAAAAACTTTGGGTTTGTCCGTAAGAGTTAGGGTTGGCATTTATTTGTAGAACCACATTGCAAAGTTGAATGTATAAGTGGGCTGTAGATGCGTCTTCACTATTGATATACCATAAATATTAGTCTGAATAATGAAGCCGAATTTAGTAGTGGAGGTTTTGTTGTGGCTTGGTACTATCATTATTATTCCTTCCACAACCATTATCCATCTTCAAACCCACTATTTAAATAAACACGGAAGCGTGCGCTGCAATGGTAAAATCATGTGGTGTATGCTTACGCCCTCTGGTGTGTACGGGAGGAGTCGAACAGAGTTCGGTTTTCGTCGCCCTTACTAGTGACACTGTACTAGTACAATCAAATATTAATAACATTTAGCTAAATATCATTAATAACTGATTGCCTCCATGGCCTAGACTCGAGGGTACCGGGTTCGATTCCTGGTCGGAACACAATAAATTATTATATTTATTTGTGATATTTCTCGAGTTTGGTACGCTAGAGACATCGACAAGTGCAAAGTTGTCAGTCCCTATTATGTGCCGCTAACCATGTAGGGATACTGCTGCGGGTCTTTGATTGCTCAATTAAATCAATCAATTAAGGGATCTCTCCTGGGCCCCTTACTGTTTGTTATGTTCGTCTCTGACATTGATAAATGTTTCCTAAACTCAAATGTCCTCTGTTTTGCAGACGACATGAAAATATTTAGACACATTGAAAGTGTTAATGATGCTGAAGCACTTCAAGATGACTTGCATCGTCTTGACATATACTGTAAACAAAATTTGTTGGATCTAAATGTATCAAAGTGCTTACACACAACCTTCAGCAGAAAAAGAAATCTTATACAATTCTCATACTCACTTAAAGGCTTGAATCTGGGAACGATGGATAGTGTCAGAGACCTTGGGGTTATCCATATAAAAAATTGCTTTTCGATCAGCATGTTGATAGTATTATTAGCAAAGCGTCCAAAGCTTTAGGTTTTGTTATGCGTGCCTCTAAAGAATTTAAAAACATCAAAACCATAAAGATTTTGTATTGCACATATGTTAGAAGTCATTTGGATTACGCTTCACAGGTGTGGAGTCCAAACTACATGGTTCACATTAACCGCATCGAACAAATTCAGAAACGTTTTGTTGCCTATATCAATTTCCGTATTAAATCACAGACTCGTGACTACATTCATTCGTGTCAACGTTTACATCTGCTACCATTATATAAGCGTCGTGAGGTTGCTGACTTGGTATTCCTGGTCAAACTGATCGGGGGAGTAGTAGACTGCCCTTCGTTGCTGTCCCGGCTGGACATAAAAGTGCGGACCAATCGGTACAAGCCCACTTTTCGCATACCAATGGCAAGCACTAACTACAGACAAAATACATTTTTAATTAGAGCTTGTAATACTCTTAATGCATTCATTGATGAAACTGATGTTGATATCTTTCATGACAAAGTGATGGCAGTGAGAAATGCGTTTAATTTAATGTTCTTTAAACGATAAAAGTTTTTTTTTTTTTTTTTTTTGTTAATGTACAGTTATTAGTTTATTGCATGAAGTGATAGTTTGTAGATGATTTCATCGTTCACAATATGTATTATTCTAACACTACTAGTGAAAACTTGTAAATGACTTTCTGTTTCTATTTTTGTATCTATACTTGTGAATTTAATGTCAATAGTTTTCCTTAATAATAAATAAATAAATAAATAAAAGAGTGTTTAGTGGACTGTATATGGTTATTGTAGAAGTAGAAATTCCAATTAATTACTTAAGGCTGTGAAAATTGTAAAGAAAAAACGTGTGACCGCTGATTCCACTCTCGTGGGCGCCGCTCGGAGCGCTGGCCAACGATCCAACGGTGGTATTGGCCGAGCGGCAATAATGTCACTGCGATCACGACTAACAAGCTTGTCACTTGTCATGATGGCTAAAACTGAATCCACTTTATTAAAAAAAGTGGTTTAATTAAGTTTTTATGTCGTGAAATTGTGACCTGGAGTGACCTGTGAGTACGTCTTTCCTATACTTTGTCCTGGTGTTTTCTTTCAGTTGAGTTTAGCAGTATCTCCTAGATTGGATGCTGGACCTGGACAATTCAAAAACCATTTCTAGATTTCTCCCACGAACACACAACAAGGTTTTAAAATATAAAATTATTACAGTATGTCATTTGAATTGTTTCGCCGGCCGACTATCAGTTAGTTGTAACAACTAGTGTGGTGAAATTCGATATATTGGTAACAATTTTTGGTTTCTACATCATCGACGCTATCATGTTTTTTTAATCCCTGATTAGAAACTCGCTATTTGAATTAATAAAAGTGTGTAAAATCTTATTTTGCTTTTGTTTCATGCCATAATTATTTATTTATTATAATATTTATTTTAAATAAAACAAATGCGGATCTAATGCCGCTAGACATTGTAAACTAGTCATATCTTTGGGACAACTAAAGCAGTTACGACAAATAATAATAAAACTAAATACATAAGTTTTATGAAGGTACTTAAAAATAATATTACTTACAATATCTCATCATATTATATCTATTGTGTAGGTAAATAAATAAAATAAAATGAAAAATAGATGCTAGACAAATGTGACAACCCTAGTTTGAGCACGCTTGGAGGTCTAGGGAATTGTCAGCTTGAGAAATATAAGGGACAGCGGTGACAAGTGTGAGACGAAGTATTGCGTCAACAGTCTTCTGTTATATTAATATTGTACACCTAACTGTTTGGCATTACCCGTGTAATATATTCGTACATGTATACGGAATGATTTAGTATGCTCTGACTTTAGACTAATATGTTATTATATTGATAGAAACAAACAACTCTATCTATCAGAAACAATAATAATAATATAATACTTATTGCATAAAATTACAAAAGTGGTGTACACGGGGAACTAGGCATTCTCTTACAGCTAACCTTTGTGATAGTGATAAGTGAGGTTAAAGGATGCTGATAAACGAAACATCAATAGAACTAGATATAAATATTGATACTTAATAATAACAATCAATAACCAAAACCAAACATATACAAGTACTTATAAGCAAACAACACAAATAAATATATACATAAATACATAAAATTACAAAAGTAGTGTACAAAGGCGAACTAAGTAGCTAACCTTTGTGATAGTGATAAGTGAGGTTATGCTGATAAACGATACATCTATAGAACTAGATATTAATATAGATACATAACAATAGATAATCAAATATATACGAGTTCGTATAAGCAAACAACACAAATAAATACATAAAATTACAAAAGTCGTGTACAGCTCTCCCAAAGTGATAATGCGCATAGAAATCTTCGTCACTGTTCGGCAACTGTCGTATTCCCCGAGCGTCGGAAGACGATATGTATATAGAGTGGTTAAGTGCATTTTCTTCATGCATAATTTAGTAGAATTATGTGTTTTGTGCTAAAAGAGATAAATATTGATTTATCAGTAACGAAATTTGATTCGATAAGTCCATGTAAGTAAATAGCGAGGAAAACCACACGATTGAGAATATGCTACAATCTTTGTTGGATTGATTTACTTCGAAAATTTTATAGTACTGTAGTGACCTCCTTTAAATATAAAATCTCTGCCTGTGTCAGACAGACAAGCAATTGTCAAATAAACTATTTAAATAAGATAATTAAAGTTGAAATTAAATTCACCTTTGAAAACAAAACCAAGAAGGGTGTGTACCAGCTCTATATAATTCCACACAGAGAACACGTGCAGTCACCGCCAATAGGTATATAAAAACGATTACCCGAATTGTTTTCGATTGTGTACTCATAAAATTGACTTTTATTTCTTTCGAAAAAGGTGCAAAATGCGAGTGCATTGTTTAGGGCCCTTACGATTGAACGATTCGGGTGTTTCCGGGAATACGACAATTAGCGAAGATCTGCATGCGCATTATTAATTTGGGAGTACTGTACAAGGGCGAACTTAATGCCGTAGGCATTCTCTTACAGCTAACCTCTGTGATAGTGATAAGTGAGGTTATAAGATGCTATTAACAACCAACAATCAATAACCAAATATATACGAGTACGTATAAGCTAACAACACAAATAAATACATATATTTACTATATCAGATTGGGATTTTATGAAAGTGAATATCAACTATTTTTTAAACTACCTACATATATGGCGGAAATGAAAATACATTTGGCTTTGGTATAAAAACTGACAAATACATTAGTGGCTGGCGTAAAACAGTATCCTAGTCTACTGCTGGAACTATTAGAAGAATTTGGGCTACATTGTTGGCGAAGGTCTGATGACAATTTATAAATGATTCCACTTGGTAATAATAAGGTTTGGCTGTTAGAAAAATCTACAGATAGTGGTCCGTACTGGGTAACACGGGTCCAGCCATCGGTCAGGCGGTCTACTCTGCTACTTTGTCTAGAAAATGAGTCACTAAAGCAAATGGCAAGGATCTGCTAGAACCAACAAGTGGACAAGAAAAAAGGACATACCACGGGAAAAAAGCCAGGTTTTCACTGCGGGCACGCTTTCTTCTCACACTTCACTTTCTCGGAACTTTTAGGCACGATTTAGAGTCCAACCCGGCTTGGGAGCTTTCACACTAAAATCGCGGTGATTTTCGAACCGCACGGGCCGAGCGTAGATTTTGTACTGGCGCCAACTTGGGCGCCTCTAGTGGTAGATCACGAAACTACTCGCGATCCATAGACGATACTACCAGGCTTGGTGGTAGGAATTTTGGAATGAATGTGGATGGGATAAATTGGTGTAGGATCCTGTTGGATGTCTTAACATTTCCCCCCACTTGAAATCATCTAAGATTTCAAAACAAATATTAAACTAAACCATAATTTGGTGCTCGAAATCTTAACTATTTACTTAACTTAAATTAAATGCTAGGTTAACTAAGAAAAAAGTAGAAACAGAAAACTAATTTAAAGGTAAAGGACAGATCTTAACGACTGGTCGTCGGAAGAAGTGCCCTTTGGGCGTGCGAACAGTAACAACACGCACCGTACCATCGGCACCTGTATGTAGTTCAGTTACAACAGCTAAAGTCCACTGCAAGGGTGGTAGATTTGGATCCACCATCATAACTACATCGTGTAATTTGACATTAGGTGTGGAAACAAACCATTTGTTTCTTTGCTGCAACGTGTGTAAATAGTCTCGCTGCCAGACGCGCCAGAAAGACTGAGTAAGCTTCTGTAGCATCTGCCAACAAGACCGCGGATGATAAGTCTCGTCGTGTACAAGCTCGGGTACAGCGACGAGCGGCGCGCCTACTAGGAAGTGACCAGGCGTGAGCACGTCGGACTCACGTGGTTCTGTAGACAATACGCACAGAGGTCTCGAATTTAGCATAGCCTCGATTTTCGTGAAGACGGTAAATAGCTCTTCTAACGTGAGAACTTGACAACCCACGACGCGTTTCAAGTGGTATTTAGTGGATTTAATACCACTCTCGAAAATACCACCGAAGTGTGGAGCACCGGGTGGGTTGAAATCCCACTGGATACGACGATGTGACAAGTTGTCCGCGATGTCTGTCTTTTCACGGGCAATGAAGTCGTAAATTTCATTGAGACAGCGATTAGCACCGACGAAATTTGTGCCACAGTCGGAAACTATTTTAGAGCATAGTCCTCGACGAGAAACGAAACGGTCTAGCGCGGCGAGAAACGCTTCAGTTGACAGTTCTGTCACCGCCTCGAGGTGCACGGCCTTAGTCGAGAGGCAGATGAAGAGACACAGATATGCCTTATACGTACGAGCGTTGCGACGCCTGCTATCCTTTACAACGAACGGACCGCCGAAGTCGACCCCCACGTTAAGAAAGGGACGTCCCGGGAGAAGCCTGGCTTCCGGGAGGTCGCCCATCTTCGGTTGGCATGGAACCGGTTTGGATTTAAAACAGGTGACGCACTTAGATAAGCGTGAACGTATTAAAAGACGAATACCTAATATCCAAAACTGTCTTTGGATAATAGATTGTAGCTGGCGAGGGCCACAATGTAAATAACGGATATGTAAAGAATCTATTATTAATTTAGATAAATAACAAGATTTAGGTAATAAATACGGATGTACGGTAAGGTCGGATAAACTAGAATTGGCGATCCTTCCCCCCACTCGCAGGATACCATCTGTATCTAGAAAAGGTGATAATTTTTGAATTGACTTTACGCAAGGCAGACCGGAAGTGATAGAATTTATTTCAGTTTGAAAATGATTAAACTCAGTTAATTTAATAATAACACGCACGGAATTATTTATTTCGACTACAGACAGCGGTGTGAATATTCGAGCGTTCATGGTAGACCCAGCATTTCTACGAAAACGCAGGCACCACGCGACTACCCTTTGTAGCTTGTAGAAACACGAAAATCTTTCAATTACTTGCGTAAATGAAGGTGCAGCGACAATAAGCAAGCTACTAGAAATTACGTCTGATTTTAGTTCTGGAATTTGTTCCGGCGGCAAAGTATTTAATGAATTATTTGGCCAAAATGTAGGATGTTTAGCCAACCATGGCGGACCGGTCCACCACAGGGGGTGGGCAGCTAGCTCGGTGCACGTCAATCCACGGCTGCAACAGTCTGCGGGATTGTCGTGAGTCGACACGTGACGCCACGACGACTTGTCGATCAAGTCGGTGATGTTTACTACACGGTTAGCAACGAAAGTTTTGAGATTGCACGGGGGTGTGCCTAACCAAGACAAAACAGTGGTACTGTCGGTGAAGGCCGTCACGGAATTAATTTTAATTTTAGTTTTTAACAGATCAAACACGTGACGTAACAAGCCGGCGAGTAACACCGCTGCGCACAGCTCGAGCCGATTTACCGTTAAAGTTTTAAGCGGCGCAACCCTAGACTTGCCTACCAATAGATTTACCGTGAAGCGGTCACGGTGACCTGTACACAGGTACACACAACAGCCATATCCTTTGGATGAGCCATCACAGAAACCCACCAAATACACAGAAGGTGAATTTGGCGGTAAAATTAGGCGAGGTAATTTTATTTCTGTTAATTTAGTTAAATAATTAGAAATGTCATGCCATTGCTTTGCAATATGAGATGGAACGGTGTCATCCCAACCTAAATTTAATCGCCACAAGTTTTGTAATAGCACCTTGGCGGAGAAAACAACAGGTGAGATCCAGCCTAGTGGATCAAAGATTTTAGATACAGATGAGAGAATAGAACGTTTCGTATCCTCTGTATTTATTTCAGAAACTGAATAAGAAAAGCAATCTTTTATTGGATCGAACTTGATGCCGAGAATTTTAAGATTAATTTCGGTGTCATCAAATGATTTAGAATATTGACAATGCTCAGCAGGTATGTCGATGAGTAGTTGTGAGTTATTGGAACTCCACTTACGTAACTCGAAACAACCTAGGCCTAAAAGAGTGACAAGATCATTTTTGAGTTGGATCGCTTCCGTTAGTGACGAGCATCCAGTCGTGACGTCATCCATGAACGTTTCCTCGCGCAACACTTGTGCTGCTCGGGGAAACTGTTCACAGTGATCGGCAGCGAGCTGGTGCAGCGTCCGTATAGCTAGGTACGGCGAGCTGCTAACCCCGTACGTGACCGTGGTGAGCTCGTACTCTTGGAGCGGGGCGGAGGGATCCTCGCGCCACAACACATGCTGGTAGGATCTATCTTCCTGCCTGATGAGCATCTGCCGGTACATTTTGCTAATGTCGGCAGTAAATACGACGTTATGAAGTCGAAATTTTATAATTAAATCGACGATATCAGTTTGTAGCTTAGGGCCGGTGTAAACAATATCGTTTAATGATTTTTTATTAGAACTTTGACAGCTAGCGTCAAATACTACACGCACTGGGGTCGTAGCACTGCTCGGGCGCACGATACAGTGGTGCGGTATGATATATGATGCGCGGGCGGAGGGCTCGCTCGTGGGCTGCATGTGTCCCAGCTCTTCGTATTCGCGCATGAAGTTACTATATTTTGTTTTTAATTCTGGATCACGAGCAAGGCGTTTTTCCAAATTAAGAAACCGGTTTAGGCCTTGACGGTACGAGTCACCTAAACCTGCACCAGCTTTGAGCAAAAGCGGCACAATAAAACGACCATCCTGTTGACGGTACATGTACTCGTTGTACATTTGCTCACAAGCTGAGTCGTCAGCTGTGAGCGTAGGCGGAGCGAGCGGGGGCTCCTCGACTTCCCAGAACCGCTTCAGCGTTTCGTCGACAGTTCGAGTCGACGTCACTAAGGAGAGGATCCTCTGATCGGTTGAAGGTAAGTCACATTGATATTGACCAGTAATAACCCAGCCGAAGACACTAGACAGCGCACACGGTAAGCCAGGACCGGGCGCGAAGCGCTCGCCGTTATATAACTGGTCGAATAATTCGACACCGAGAAGCATATCGATATGCGACGGTATGTCAAAACCATCATCTGCTAACTTTAAATGTTGAAAATGTTGACGGACAGATGACGGGAGTTTAGCAGAAGGCATAAACGAGGTAATTTTAGGTATAATTAAACAAGAAATATTAAATTTAGGCGTTACATTCTCTCGGGACATAATTGTACAGTTTGCAATTCCTTTGACATCGCATACTGCGTTTTGCCCTATACCGGCAACGGAATAGTGACAACGACGGGTAAAGAGCCCTAATCTACGAGCACATTTACTGGTAACCAACGAATCCTGTGAGCAGCTATCAATAAGAACGCGTGCTGTATGTAGGGTACCGTTATAACCACGCACGTGTACTAAGGCAGTACCTAATATTTTGATAGTACGTTCAATAATCGGAAGTTGCATAATTTGTTTTCGCGCGCACGCTAAACCAACTGAAGTACTTGTACTAGCAGCTGAAACAGGCGTTACTACGTTTTGATCGTCTTGAATGGCACACGATACATTACTGCTTTGAGCAGACGAAACCGCGGGAGATTGATCGCCGTGCAGCAATGTATTATGTCTCGCGCCGCATACCAAACAACCCGTTTTAGACGGACATACCTTTGCACCGTGTCCTACACGTAAACAGTTATGACAAAGATTATGTTTAGTTATAAGCTGTAACCGAGATGCAGTAGTCAAATTTAATAATTTAGAGCACCGATAAACGCTATGTGATAAATTGCAGCAAGGGCAATTATAGCTTATTTGTTTATCAGTTTTAGTGGAAGTAACAAAAGAGTTTTTATAAGATTGTTTATTTAAATTGTTTTGATTTAAATTACGTTTATTGAATGAAGGTTTTAAACAAATGTCTTTACTAACTTCGAGTGCTTTAACGTAGTTCTGTAAAAACAATTGCAATTCCCTGAAAGTGGGAATATCACTTATGTTTTGTAACTCGAAACGTTTCCTTGTATCTGAGTCTAGTGTACGTGCAGATAGATAGAACAACAAAAACTCACTTAGGTTGTCTATATTTAGGGCTTTAAGAGCATTTACGCACTCATAAAGAACATTGTATATTTTGTTGATGTTTTCATGAGTAGGTGCTGTTATCTGCTGCATGTTAAACACTTTGTCGAGGTAAGTAGTGGCAAGTATACGTTTATTTTGGTAACGCTCAATGAGAGATGAGTAGACTATCTGATAGTTTTGTTCAGTGAGCGGTAAACACTTAGCAATACCTAGTGCTGGACCTGACAGACATGATACTAGGTAATGAAACCTTTCTACATCAGTAAGAGATGAATTTTGGTGTATTAACGGAATGTAACTGTCTATAAAGGTAGGCCAGTTCTCAATTTGACCGTCAAACTTAGGTATTTCTATTTTTGGTAACCTAATCTGAGGAATCTTATTGTCTAAGCTTATAGATTTATTTGACGCGGTACTTGTACTTGGTTCTAAGGAATGTATGACGTTTTCTATTCGATAATATAAATCATCAAACGCAGACAACTTATTTGTATTGATTTCCGTTTCTGGTTTTAATTCTAATGATTTGATACATATTTCATCATTTATTTGGTAATACTCGTCACGAATACGACCTAAACCCTTGTACCTAGAACGAAATTGCGATTCCGCCGATTTATCTTTGTGTGCGTTTTTCGATAAATCGTACAATATTTGTACCGAACGAAATAAATGTTCACAACGTGATATAAGCACTTTAACGTGTGCTTCTACTTGTTTAGACATAATTACTTAGTTATTAATTACCTACGTAACAGCAAAAAACAATAGCCGAAAAATAAAAATTAACGAAAAATATTTTTGAACTTTAAGGCCTAAAAGGTAACAAAATAGGTAGAAAAATAGTGTAAAATTGATTAAAAACTATAGAATTCGAGCACAAAATTACTTAGCACGAGAAACTTAGCAGCAAAGTAGATTTGACCAAAAACTGAGCACCACGTGTTATAGTAGGATTTTTTTGAATGGACTGTATTTTTATGATTTGAATGGTTTTACCCGGATCGAATGGAACAATTAATGGTCCGTACTGGGTAACACGGGTCCAGCCATCGGTCAGGCGGTCTACTCTGCTACTTTGTCTAGAAAATGAGTCACTAAAGCAAATGGCAAGGATCTGCTAGAACCAACAAGTGGACAAGAAAAAAGGACATACCACGGGAAAAAAGCCAGGTTTTCACTGCGGGCACGCTTTCTTCTCACACTTCACTTTCTCGGAACTGTTTTAGGCACGATTTAGAGTCCAACCCGGCTTGGGAGCTTTCACACTAAAATCGCGGTGATTTTCGAACCGCACGGGCCGAGCGTAGATTTTGTACTGGCGCCAACTTGGGCGCCTCTAGTGGTAGATCACGAAACTACTCGCGATCCATAGACGATACTACCAGGCTTGGTGGTAGGAATTTTGGAATGAATGTGGATGGGATAAATTGGTGTAGGATCCTGTTGGATGTCTTAACAGATAGTATTTTGACAAGAACAATATTAAATATAAACTATATACAAATATATATTGTAAATAAATATCTATTGACATAAGCATATTGTATGCTTATAATATGGGCACATTGCATCATCATGACATGTACATACAACTGTAATTAGGATAAGCAATCTATACAATAAAGAATTTTGAATTCGAATTTATTTTGTCCAATACAGTTTTTAAATAAATACCTCATCATCATTATCATCAGATATAGGCATCCCCCAAGACTCGCGACACGGTCTTTTGCAACCCTCATCCAACCCCCACCAGCGACCTTCCTTAGGTCATCCGTCCATCTGGCAGGAAGTCGTCCCGTACGTGGTCTCCACTCTAGAACCCGGTCGTCGGTTCTGCGGCAGATGTGTCCAGCACATTGCCACTTCAGCTTGTTAATTTTAAATGCTATGACAGTAACTTTAATTCTCTAACGAATATCAACGTTTCGAATTCTATCCATCAGAGAAATACCAAGGATATCTCTCTCAATAGCTCGCTGAGCGACATTCAATTTGTGGACCAGACCCACTGTCAGTGTCCACATCTCTGCTCTGTACGACATTACGGGGAGGACGCACTGGTTAAAGACTTTTGACTTCAAACACTGGTATGACCGAATGTGCCGAAGTTTCCCGACTGCTACCTATCCTAGTTGAATAAGTCTATCGGCTTCTTTGCTAAAGTTTGCTAGCTGAATAGTCTGTCCAAGGTAAATAAATACCTACTTCAAGAAAATAAATAATTAATTATTTACAAGTAGGTATCGATAAGTATAATCATAATTCGACGCTTCATAGATTACAATAACTTTTTAGATTTTTTAGAGTCGTTATTATTTGCAATTAAAAAATTTAAAACTAAATCAACTAGACAGTTTATAAATATCCCACAATCGATCAACGACTCGAGCTGAAATATTTCCAATAAAAGAAATAAAAATGATAACGAAATTGAATAATAAGTTCCCACAAAATATTATATTTCAGTCGCAGACATATAATTGACGACTCTAAATACAAAAAAATATTGACGCCGAAGCGGTGGCCCTAAGTCGCAATCAACGCCAAAGAATTATCCGAATTCCGCGTTCTCCTGGATGTGCTAAATGGTATTCTGTTCCTTAGCGCAAACGTTATATAATGGAATCCGTTAACTATCTATATGACGCTATTAAATTGTAAGCTGACACGGCCACTTTACAGCCACGAATATGTATTAAGTTGACATACCAATTATAATAATTATTATTATTTCGATCGTAAGCTGACACGGCCCCCTTACAGCCACGAATTTTCATTTATTGACATAAATTTTGTAGTTTAATACAATTTTTATGTATATTTAGATTGTAAGCTGACACAGCCTCTTTCGAGCTACTTAATTTATTAACCTGACATGTGTAATTTATTTTAGTCTATAAGCTGACACGGCCTTTTTACAGCAACGAATTAATTTTAACTACCTAGTTTTAAGCAAAAACTTATTTATGGCAACAGTGTTTTAGTCAAAGATGATGGTATAGCTGATATGATGGGTCCACCCATAGTAGCTGCAGGTTATTTTATATTCTACATGATAATAAACTATGGTGAAAAAATGTATTGACAATATCCAAGTGTTGTTTGGGACAACCAAAGGAAATAAATGATTTGATTTGATTTAAAGTTAATATTTGCACGGCCGCTTTCAAGGTCGAGCGCTTATAGAGTTGAGAATTGAATAATATTTTGTAATTATGACGCAACCTCTGACTTAAATAACGAAATCCACTAATAACGTTTGCGCTGAGTAACAGAATAGGGCTGGGGTCCTCAAGTAAAGTGTAAAAAACTATATTGTTAGGCCGGCATAGTGGTAGAGACTAATAATAATAATTAATTATTCATGTGGGCGTAGAAGGCTACTGTCTAAATTACAAGGAATATTAATAAGCAGAAATGAGTTTCCAGGCCGATTTTAATATGGAATAAAAACAACTAAACACAATTTAAAGAAACTAATATGCCAATTGGAATTCTGACCCGAAAATTTTAACATAATTGAACATTTACCTTAACTTTGAAGTTAGATATTACTTGTCAAGGTATCCTCGCTCCTTATAAAAGCGTGGTTTCTCACCACCTCGTAAGGGATTCGGTTTATTGTTCGTAGTTACCGCGTGTAATTGTCAAAAAGACAAATATTTTTTTTAGGCTTCATTCAGGTATCATTGGTAGAGAAAATAAAAAAAGGTATTTTAAGATGAAAATCATTATCCTACCTAACACTGCCACTACTGTATGGTGAATAATATAAATAATATATGTGATAAATACCTAAAGTCTGTGGAGTTATACGGTCGGTTGCAGAAAGGATAATTATCTTTTGACAAGTTTAACGTATGCCTATGAAGCACGTCATTGCCTTAAATACCCAAAAGGACAAATTAACTACCATTCACGTGGAATAGATAGGCTGTAAGGGTTATGGCCGCCTCCGTGGTCTAGTGGTAACAAACGTTGCCGTGAACTCGGGAGGTCGTGGGTTCGATTCCCACCGGGGGCAAGTTGTACATTGTATAATTTGTCTAGGTCTGGGTGTTTATATGTATAATATGTAGGTATATATTAGACCGTCTTAGTCAGGTCCTATCTGTACGTCAACTCTTCATAATGTCTCTTACACTAACACTACACAAAAGAACACCTACCATAGAAAAAAGCACCGAACCCAGACGCATGAATAGAGTTTGCCCATATTTCTTTGTAAACACAAGATATGCACAAAGGCATCTTAATTTTCTAGGTCCTTACATTTATAATAAAATAAATACTTCATCATCTATAATAAAACTTACAAAATTTCAATGCAAGAAACAGTTAACAAAGTTTCTTTTATCACAAACATACGATAGTACTGAAGAATTACTTAAAATAACAATATAATAGTTTAGGAATCCCTATTCCCTCAGTAAACCCTTACTCCAATAATAAATCAATAATAGCAAAACTTATCAATGTTATATTTGTCTAAAGCCGTCAAAAAACAGAGTATGTTATAATAGCAAATGAACACCAAAAAGAAAAACAAAATATAATGGTAAAAACAAGATTAAGTACATAAATTAGATTAAACGAATCACAGGATGAACAAAATAAATAAGCAAATATAAGTAACTAAATATAAATAAATACACAAATAAGATATAACAACCACATTTGAGTGTTGCTAAACTAGGATCAAGAAACTACACCTTCCCTGATCAATCTGGTTTCTGTGCCTTGACAGAGTTATCTAGTACAGAAACCAGTGCACTTACTAACAGTTCTGTTAGCCTGTCCTAGCTCAATGTATTATAAATAAATAAATGATATAATTTCCTAGATAGTAATTTATGTATATAGGATGTTAAAAATTGGTGTCAATAAATATTTTTTATTTTATTTTTTTATTTTATATTTACAAAAAAAAAAGTATAATATGCAGTTTATCAACCATCTAGTTTCTGTAACACAAGCCTCGTAGCTTACCACGGAAACTAGATGGTGCTGTTTGACCTGTCTGGAAATATTTATTATTTATTTTATTATTATTAATTGATCTCGCCCACAGATACGAAATAGAGCGACAAAGAATTACATAAGTCAAAATTCGCGCGATCGTCGACCTTTCTTACTTGATTAGGTATGAGTGGCGATATTTTAAGCAAAACTTCTCTACACAGTAACTTTAGATTTTATTACTAAATAATTTAAATAAAAAATACGTAGTTTTTATATATTTGCTCTTTAATAAATTCCACAAAGTACACGGACTAGACGGATTATTACGTCTGTGTTTTGAGTACAAGCGTGTTCAATTTGTGGTTGCGTTACAGCCCCGCCCCAGCAACAGTGATTGATGATAGCATACAACCGACATGGGGAAACTTCATATTTTTGTTTTCACTATTCTTTGTAGCATTTATTTCGACGGTAGTGTTTAAAAAGGTCACAGGCATACTCTCAGCATAAGTGCTTAAATTGTCAGAATAAATAAATAACTTATACCTTTCTATTCAGATTTTTATGTATTCTTTTAGTTTAGTTTATTTTGCTTTTCAATGAAGTTTTTATCTAATCAAAAATAAAAAATGAATTTATTTCGTTTAAAATAGTTTTTTTACTTTGACATCGAGGCGTCAAGGCCGGTTAGGACCCGTGCTACAGGCAGCCCCGCTCCTACTTCTAGAAATAAAATTAAAAGAAAATTAATATATAATTTAAATTAATATAATAACATATTATTAATACATATACATAACACAAATATATAATATAGAATCATTAATAAAGTAATAAAATATAACAATAATGATGAATGATGTAAGTATATATATCAATCCTATTAAATTAACCTTTATAATTATAGTATTATTATTATTTCTATGATTGCACCTATAATTGTTCAAATTTGTCCCTAAGGTTTGGCTGTCAGAGTATGTCTTCGGGCATTAAGTCCGCCTTTGTACTTTGTGCAATAAAGTTTTTTAAATAAAAAAAAAAAATAATAATAATAATATGTACTCGTATTTATAAATAGTTTATATCGTATATATGTTCATGTAAGCACATTAAGTAGCTGTTTTGTAGCTTTATAGTCAAATGCCTTAAACCAATCTGTTATTTTAACTTTAACTTCTGAGTGCACAGTAGGGTATATATTCAATGATTGGTTTATTTTGTTGTAAAGATATCCGGAACGCTTAGGGTATTGTCTTCTCACAAATACTGTTTTAGTACTATGAGGTCTGCAAATATAACCTTGACGACGTATGGTGTATAGCTAAGGAATTATAGGTAAAGTCGTGAGAATTCTGAGTACAGGGAGAAGAATATACACTCTAGCAGTAAGCAGTTCATACATTGAGTATAGTGGATGTGTGCAGAATCTACAAGGTTTCTTAAAAATCACTTTCAACAAGCATCGCTGGGCCCTTTCCAATGTTAACTGAGCCTAAATGGAAAAGGAAAATATGGCATTAATAAACTGGAACATAAATAAACTCACAAAAAAAAAAAACATAAATCATATAAAATAAAAATAATAAATTTTGCTCCACCTAATCGCTGTCCTGTGACATGGTGCACAATAAAATGTGCTATAGCTTAATAAGGTCATAAACCTGGTTAACAAGATCAAAATTGCTAGAGAACTAATTACGGCACACTAATAAATAATCAAATCATTATTGGGTAAACAATTAAATTGAGTGATAGATATAAATATATAACCTATCGTATATATATATTTTTTAAACATTTATTCATTCACCTGTTTAGATTACTGGAAATGACTTGTCTATATTAACGTTTTAGCCATGTTCTACTCTGATACATCTAACTAATCACCGGAGGCAGTATCAAGACAACTCTTATCCCGGACTAACTTTACAAATACACTTCGCTTGCTAATATACGAATACTACTATACACTTATATATAGTATAATTTTGCTCCTGCTTCTCATTCATTCATTTTGTCTTAGGTAAATAATCATTAACCTATTGGTTTTCACTTATTTATTATTATTATTTTTCTTTTACTTTTCCTAGTCACAGTTCAATTGCACTATTAATTTAAATCTAATTACTATATTTTACTCTTATTTCTGTTTTAATTGTTTTGTCTAAATAATATAAAATCTCTTTGGCTTGTGTTCCACTATTGCTACTTTGTTTATATGTTTAATATAAATAAGCTGTGATTAAAAAAAAAAAAAAAACATTTTACTTGAGCATGAGCCCCCCAGACAGGAATACAGTAGGTAGTATAAGACATTTTTATTCTTTTACTCGTAGGTATTACTTTTAGTCATAGCTTTTACATTGCTGTGTAGCAGAATACTGCTGCAGCACCAAAATTGAGCACACGCGGTGTGACGTCACCGAAACACAAAATTGTTGGCTTCCGCCGTCGATCGAGGCCGAGATGCGACTGGACCCACATATGGGTCACAGAACTGGGTTTAGCACCACACCAGGGTCTACACATGCGACCAGGGTCGCTGTCGTGTGTCGCTTTATTTGCCCGCATTCGAATGCTACCTTAAGGGTTTATTCATTACGTCCCAGAGTGACTAATAGCAGTAATTACTCATAGCAATTCATTCGACGAGCGACCTTCCTTCATTCATATTTCTTAATGAAACAGGGCTAATAATAATGGAATTACCAAACACAATGTCTATTAGACACTATAAATAAATAAAAAGGAGAACGGGCATTTCTATTTTTATTAAATTATAAAAAAAAAATGTTGATGTGACCAAGGAGTTGATGACGGAATAGTCTGGAGACGAAACGCTGGCAATTATTTCTGTCAACGCATTTGGAGAAATATTGTTCAATCTCTACTTACCGGTTTCTCTAAGCTCTACCTTATTATTTCCTAGCTAAGGAATTATTAACTTCATTTTTTTCTTAAATCAAATCGGGTTTATTATTTAACTTAAGATTTATGACGTTCCGTTTTAGGTGTCAAAAAGGCAATATTTATATTTAGTAAAAAATACACACTATACTTATTATATACATATATATATATATAGAATGTGGATTATTTTATGGTACATTTGTAAGAAACGTATATATGTATATCTTGACGAATATAATATTTAAAAATAAAAACATGCTGTCGAGATAGTGGTTTTGGCGTGAAACGAAACGGAAAACAGGTTCTTTCCAAATCTTATATTTGACATTTATTGTTACAATTCGACCATGTAGATGTGTATTTTTTATAATATAATTTAATGTAAAATATTAAATCACTAATTTTTATACTATGTTATATAATTGCCTTGAGATTTTTAAACAATTTATTATTTAGTATTTTGCGGAGACATTGGTGGTCTCACGACTTAACTGAAACTAATAAATATAAATATAAATATTTCCAGACAGGTCACACAGCGCCATCTAGTTTCCGTGGTAAGCTACGAGGCTTGTGTTACGGAAACTAGATGGTTGATAAACTACATATTATACTTTTTTTTTGTAAATATATACATATTATACATATAAACACCCAGACCGAGACAAATTATACAATGTACAACTTGCCCCCGGTGGGAATCGAACCCACGACCTCCCGAGTTCACGGCAACGTTTGTTACCACTAGACCACGGAGGCGGTCGAACTAAGAAAGTCCGGTAAGTGGCTGTACGGTCACCTAACTCAGAAGCGATGGGATTATATTCAGAACACGGCTAAAATTACACCGGGTGGGGTATTCTAGTAGCCGAATTCAATAGCAATCCAATCCGCATTTTGGATATATCTGATATAGTATACTAGGTCTGATCAAATTTTGAACCATAATATCCAAAAATATATAACATTTGTAATTAAGTACCTATTATTGTTATTTGTATTGCTGGTTGTTATTGTTTTAGTTTTTTTTTTATATGGCTAGTTAGGGAAAGACGGTTTAAATAAAGGGGATACGATTTTATTTTTTTTTAGTTTTAAATATGACATTTGTATATTGTACTTTTTATTTTGTAAATAATTAGTAGGTATAGGAAAATATTATCTTTGAATATAGACATTTGACATAGGTATTAGACTCAGCTTTACGCAGTGTATGTTGGTGCGAGAGGAGTTCTAGCAAAATCTTTGCATCACTTACTGAAAGAATTGGGCCTAAGCAGGTCTGCCGTCAATACATTTATGGAACGAGCTTCCAAGACGGCATTAACGGAATCATACAGTATTTGGTTGGGTAGAGAGAGGAGTAGAATAAAATAAAAAAGGAAGGCCTCTTTTTTTAAACCAGACTATTGGCGGTCGCAAACCCGAGACCATTCTTCCATTTAATTCCAATCAAAAATTCTTTATTGCACTAAAAAAATATTGAACATAGGCGGGCTTAATGACTTAGTATTTTCTAACAACCAACCTTTGGGAGTGTGGAGAGGTAACAACAAAGGGTGCAATTTATTATAATAGACTTACATACTAATATTACATATACTGAATAAATATATAGGCGGAGGGGGTCGAGCTAGCGCTGTTTGCTGACGACGCCGCGTACTTCACAGACTCTAGGGTCTTGAGCTACGCGGTGACGAAGATGCAGCCCTGTCTCGATCTCCTCCCCGAGTGGCTCTCCCGTTGGAGGTTGTCGGTGAACGGATGGAAACACTGGACGAATTCGTGCGTCGGTCGTCTGGCGGCTGGCATGTTCGCGCGCTAAGGCGACAGATTTCCCACTTGTGAGAAACTTGGCCCCTCTGCACGCCCGTCCGCCGGATGCCAGACAATGCTACGCTCGTCACCTGCTACCAATCACGGAGTCGTAATCCTGCCTGGCTCGTATACTTCAACCTTTAATGGTTACCCCATGCCCTGTCCGTAGTTACGGCAAGCGAACGCAACCTCTGTAAGAAGGCAAATACCTTGACACAGATTCCCCACTCCCCCCTGCGGGGGGTGTGAGAAGACCCTTCTACTAATAAATATATACATAAATACCTACATATCTATATATATTATAATTAAGTTAAATTAGTACACACATGGTTAAAGTAACAGTTGATTTAGAATAATAATAATGATATTCTTCTCATTTATATAATAATAACACCGCTTGATACAAGCCCATCTTCAACAGTGGAGGTCTAGGACGCTGTGATCTAGGGGCTGTAATAAAATAATGATAACATGCTAGGGCTCAAACCGACCTGTTTAGGATTATTGGAAGGGTCCTCTCAAACAATATATACCTACTACAAACTCCCGATCTTCTTTAAATTATTTAAATTTACTTCAAGAATAGTCATCCAGGAGTATGTGTCTCAAACGAGCTAAATAGCTCAACGTAAAGGACACTGGATTCCTCGCATCGAAACAATGTAGATATATCTTCAGTCTCCACTACTGTGGCTCTAGCACATCTTGAATCGAATCGAGATCGAATATTAAACATGAATTGCGTATAATAATTTTATTGTGTCCCGACCAGGAATCGATACCTCCGAGTCTAAATCCACAGAATTAACCGCTAGATCACGGAGGTAGTTATCATTAACAAAACCCTAAAAAGTATTTAATAGATAGATAGATAGATAAATGCTTTATTGCCATCGATATATATAGATAGGCCCTCACTGATATAGAAACGTTCCCGTAAAACCAATCGAAGTCATGTAGCTGCACCAACAGTCGCGAGATAGCAAGTGTCGAGAGCGCCTAATATTAATATTTAGATCGAGTAAAACTAGTCTTTTTCTACGCATTGTGATATAATTTCCGATGAATAAAGCATGTGGATTTATCCTTGCTTGAGAATTGCCCCCCAAAGTTGGTAGGTACACAAAGCAAGCGGCACGTTTTTAAGAGTGCGTTTTGTATTGAATAGGCTTATCTATATACATCTATGTTGGTTGCACAGAAAATAATACATTTTACAGTACATAGGCGAGCTTTATGACTAAAAACATTTTCTAACAGCTAACCTTTGGGAGATGTGAACAGGGATTGTAAGGAGCATGACCGCTAATAAAGAGATTTATTGAGTTAAAAACTTATTACTAAAAAAATAACGATATTAAATCTATAATATAAATATATGTATATACAATACATACATATACTGGTTACATACTATATATATATATAATAATAATAATAAAATCATTTATTGTCACAAAAAGTATACAGATGTACAATAGGTGAACAACATAGGGTGATGTGTTTGTGAAAGTTTTTTGTGAAAGTGTATAGTGAGCAAATTTTTTTTTTACATCATTACAATAATTAATATAACCGATATAATATATCTGTCGATTAAAAAAAAAAACGGAAAAAAAATACGTAAAATTGTATTAAATATAACAATGGGGTGTATCAGGCAAAGCTTTTTGTAGATGTCGCTAGCGGCAATGGTACCTTGTTTTACACCTATATCCCATCATTTTTAAATGTTTTTGTAGGTTTTTATTTTTATAACAGAAAAATGTATTTTAAATTAATGTTACCTACCTTAAAAGACGAATTAAGAAAGCGCACACTGTCTTTAAAAAGAAATAAGGTTTCATTAATAGAACGGCAATTTTGAGATCAACATAACTTTGATTTCGCTTAGAAATTTCAATCTGTACACTTAATAGCTGCTCACTTCGGCATAATATCCAGAAAATAATAAATTTCGTAATAATAATTCAAGTTTCTATGCAACTGACAGTTATATTAGGTACCATCTATCATGCGCCATCTATCGTGATAAAAATATTTTGACAACATTTTCGAACCGGAGAAAAAGCATTTGCATTAAATGGGTGACGTTATTTGCTGTAAAACCCGCGTCTTTGGTTATTCAATGTTATAATCCCTGCAGCTTCGCCGAGATGTAGCTTCTCTGAGCGTGTTCTACCGGCTATACTATGGTGAGTGCTCTGAAGAGCTCTATAACCTAATTCCTTCCTCTCCATTCCGCAACCGAACCACACTAACAGGTCAGAATATGCACCCACATACCGTAGTCACTATCCCTTCGCGTACCTATAAATTTGGTGACTCATACATCTGTCGCACAAAGATGTGGAATGCTCTTCCAGCCTCTGTGTTTCCACTTTCCTATAACCTGGAGTCCTTCAAGCGAAGTGTGAAAAGGCATCTAGTCAAGCCGGCATAGTGTTAGGGACTAATGTCGGACATAAGGGTCTGATTCCAGTTGCTAACATTCATGGTCACCACTTACCATCAGGTGGGCGCAGGGTCACATGTCGTGCTAGTATTAAAAAAACAAAAAAAAAAAAAAAAAAACTCAAAGCGTTTTAAAAATCAACTCAAACGCCTGTGAAAGCGAAATTCAGTAAAAGAAAAGCGCCAAGTCGAACAGGCCCTAGTGTTTTCATGAATGAAGTCTATTGAAGCCGATAATAGGTGCTGTTACGTTAGATTTTTTTTCTGTCCCTACCAATTACACCGAAGTGTCTCCACATCGTTCATCTTCAGAAGATATTTGTCTTAATTAACATCGTTGTATCAAAGGGAGGGTTTGGAATCTGCCGCATCATTGTACATAACCAAACCAAGCAGACTATTATAGCCCCAAACCTTTGCTGGTTTAAGGAACATTTTGCTATGAAATTGTTGAGGTAGTTACGACGTTAATGTATTTTGTAGATACGATAGAACAATGCGATAAGACCTTGGTCAGCCAACGGTCTTCAGTAAAAAATCTTGGTCAAAATTGCCAATCCATCATCTAGTGTACTGTAGTAAAACTTAGTGCACGAGCAATTTACAATGGTATTGTTAAGTTTGAACTAAATCATAGACCATGATTATAAATTACTTTTCAGTAGGTTTAACGCTTTCGCAGTTGTCTCGCTCGCACAGTCCGATGTTTTCAAAGATTCTTCATGTCTATGTTAACTTTTTATTTAAATCTATTTATTTAATAGATTTTTATAATTTTAACGGGTCTTTACGCGATTTACCTTAGAGACATATTTCTCCCGACGTTTCAGCCAAGTTGCATTGGCCGTGGTCACGGGTCGACTGAAGCTATGCGGTGTAGTCTCGTACATACTGGGCGGCAAATGTAAACCTACCCACTTATCACTTTAAAAGTTTTTAGAAATCACGACACACGACACTTACAGTATCCTTGGCGACACCGGGCGATTTTTCCCACCGATAAATAGTACGTGAAGCGATTGAAATAAAGAAACACAAAAATTTCAATCGAGAGGGGGGTTATAAGCTATCTTCATCGTGGAATCCAGTAATCAATAGGTTTCGACGCCGGGAAAAATCGCCCGGTGTCGCCAAGGATACTGTAAGTGTCGTGTGTCGTGATTTCTAAAAACTTTTAAAGTGATAAGTGGGTAGGTTTACATCTGCCGCCCAGTATGTACGAGACTACACCGCATAGCTTCAGTCGACCTGTGACCACGGCCAATGCAACTTGGCTGAAACGTCGGGAGAAATATGTCTCTAAGGTAAATCGCGTAAAGACCCGTTAAAATTATAAAAATCTATTTATTTATTTATAATTCAAGCCGGCATAGTGTTAGGGACTGATGTCAGTCATGAGTGTCAACATTCATGGACCTTGTGCTAGTACAAAAAAAAAATAAAAAACAATAGTATCATCATCATCACGACCGTTTCCCTTTCAGGGTGGTCAGAAACCACGCTTATAAATAAGCGTATTCACATTTAGCCAACTTTATTATAGTCCAATCATGACAATTGGCAAGCTCGTCGATGTCTCCAGCGTACCAAACTCGAGTAATATCACAAATAAATTAAATATTAATTAAATGTATTTATTTACATTAATAAATATTTTTGTGTCCCGATCAGGAATCGAACCCGGTACCTCCGAGTCTAAATCCACGGAATTAACCGCTAGACCATAGAGGCAGTTTAATATAATAATATATAATAATATTTAATAAAAAATAATGTGCTAGAATAAAAAAAAAAACTATATTGCACAAAAAACTTAAAAGTAATGTACAAGGGCGAACTTAATGCCTCATTTTATAACAGCTAACCTTTGGGAGTGTGGTAGAGGATTTGTGGGGTGCATTATTATAAATATACAAAATTTAGTGTAATTAATAATAAGTAATATGAACGGGAAACGACTAGGCGCTGGTGAAAATACTCCGAAAGTGAGCAAAAGAAATGAAATTAGCAGCAACTAACCTTTTGTTCCGTGTCTCGAATGTCGATAGAATTCTTGTAGTTTTAATAGCCGACGCGTCGTGATAAGCTCTATGCCGACGAGGATCACAGCATAAATACGAAACACAATCACAGAAGAAAAAATAGGCGCACAAAATTTAAGAGCAATGATGTGCTTTGCGACCGGCGCGGTGGTCCATCAGAAGGCGTTGCGTCCGGTAGAAATGTCAACGACAGGAAGTTCGCCGAACACAGTCGCTATCGCCCACCAGGAGGCGTCGTGTCGGCGGACGGTCGCCCATACGAGTGCGCCGGCGCACAAAGGCGTTGCCGCCAATATTCAAATCAAACGACTCAAATAATGAAATATCCAACATAATAAGACTAATTTTAAAGCAATTCGACGTTTGCACTGCATTTCTACATGGCAAGTGAAATAGGGAGATTTACATGCAGCAACCAGATGGTTTTGATGATGGTACTGTAAGTAAATGTAGATTAAACAATTTTTTCCAGGTTTTCAATTCGAATACACGGAAAATCCTAGAAGTTGTCATTTCGAAATAGTTCTGCTACTCTATCATATGGTGCTATTATTCATACAATTATAGCCTACAACAACCCTAGTCATAAGGTCGAAATTGGCTCCAATTATTTCTCAATTTACTATTAGACAATAAAGTTCCTTTAGTTGATCATAGATGGCGCTATTAAAGTTGCTACAAACTTTTTGCTATTATCTCTAAAAGATGTACATCCGTTCTCGTCTAGATCAGATGCGCCAGTCTGGCACCACCTTCTGGCCAAGACCATCAGGGACAAGATCCAAAGTCAGCACAACAGAGTGGTCTCCCGAACGCCGTGGTTCGTGCGTAATTTATTTATTTAGGAAAACTTACGGCTACAATACAAATATAGGAAAGATAATAATACCATAAAGCCGATAACAAGAATTCACAGATAGTTACAATAGAAAGCATGCAAGAAAAACTTTTCAAAAGCAAAGTACGAATACAGGAACAACAATAAAATAAAAATAAAGACAAAAAAAAAACAATAGATACGATAAAATAATAAAAAGACATGACAAATAAATACAACTACAGAAAAGAAAACAAAAATAACAAAATTAAAAACCAATACGTCAGTCTACTAACTCGAAGTGCTCATTCGTCATCACTCGTTTAACCATTGCAATGCCGGCATTGAAGAGATCGACATCGATGTTGAGCTCGATTATTGCCGCCCTACTGAAAAATGCATTGCGTCATTCCGTAATTCCGTCATAGCTCGATATTTGGAGATGCCTACTATTAAGGAGTTTGTCGCTGGCCTGACTAGACGTATGTTCTATGGGGCTGATAACGGACACTTCAAGCATCTCCCGAATCACGCATGGCCCCCAATGGGAGACCACTTACTAGAGAAGTGCTCTTGGAGGAGAGCTGAAGCAGACGAACAGGGGGCTCCCTGAGTTCGTGAGCCACACGAGCGCTGTTATACTAGTACCAAATGTATATGAATTACTGGCGGGTTACCCACTGAGATCCTGCTAGGGGAAACGAGGGACCACTGGTGCCCAAACAAAGTTAATCTGAATCTCAGGCACCAGTTCCATTACACAAATAAGTATAATATACAATACAACACATATAGAATTTTAGCTTTTTTTTTGTTTTTTCCACTTAGTTTATAGATCTTCTTACTTTTTACTATTCGCAATTATAAATTGAATTTTGTACCCACTATTTTAATATTTGTAACAATTCTTCTGTTGCTTCGTAGTTTAATTTATTTAACCAAGAACTTAAAATAATTTTACATTTATTATAGTTCAGGAAATTTACATTAATAGCTTTATTAATTTTGTTATAAAGATAGACTGCAATACAGGGGTAAAACTTGCTCATAAAGGCAGTCTTAAATAATTTAGGATAAGGAATTATATGGGTTCTCTTAGTTTTATTGCAGACGGGATCATTTGAGTTTCTGTGTTTTTTAAGAACTGTTTGCAAAATAAAAAGTTGTCTCACACTCAAAACCTCACATTCTTGAAACAAGTCATATGTAGGGCATCTAAAGGGTCTAAAAGTACTCACTTTAAGGACGGCTCTAACAGCTCTCTCTAAGGATATTATGGCAGTCTTGTCGGAGCCGCCCCATACAGTAACTCCATATACGAGGGGCGTTCAAAATATTCTCGGTATGTGGATAAAAACAAACAAGTACGAAAAGTTTGATATTTTTATTTTTCTATATACTCCCCCCCTATGTTCATACACTTATAAGATCGATCAATTATTTTTTTTAATCCCTCATAAAAATATTTTTTATCTTTGGTGTAAAAATGCTCCTCCACGGCCGTCTTCAACGCTTCATCGTCAGAAAATTTATTTCCACGCAGATCCTTTTTAAGATTGGGAAACAAAAAGAAGTCGCTTGGGGCTAAGTCCGGACTATAGGGTGGATGAGTAACAGTTTCAAACCCACATTCAACAATAGCTGCCTTGGCAATATGAGCAGTATGGACAGGGGCGTTGTCATGCAGAAGCAGAACACCTTTGGTTAACTTTCCTCGCCTCTTTTCTTTGATCGCATCTCTTAATTGACGTATAACGTTAGCGTAGTACTGCCCTGTGATATTTACACCTTTTTCTTTATAATCGATAAGCAAAACTCCTTCACAATCCCAAAATATTGTGGCCATGACCTTGCCAGCTGACGGGATTACCTTGAACTTCTTGGGATGAGCTGAACCCTTAATGTGCCACTGCATGGACTCCTGTTTGCTCTCTGGGTCATAATGATGAACCCAGGTTTCATCTCCAGTAACTATTTTTTGCAGCACCTCATCGGGATTTTCACCACACAGGTCGATGAAATCTGAACAGCAAGCCACACGCATATCCTTTTGAAGAAGCGTCAGCATTCGCGGAACCCATCTTGCACTTACTTTTGACATATTAAGATGGTCATGTATAATGTCATGTACGGTACCAATAGAGAGATTGGTTACTTGAGCTATAGATTTTACCTTCACTCGGCCGTCTTCCAATATAAGTTTTTCCACTTTATCAATATTTTCTTGTGAGGTAGCCACTACAGGCCGGCCAGGTCTAGGGTCATCTTCAATACTCTCCCTTCCACGCTTAAATTCGCTTGACCATTTTTGAATAGTAGATAAAGAAGGAGCAGACTCACGGTAAACACAATCCATTTCCTCTTTTATGGTTTTTTGATTTTTACCCTGTTTTGTCAAGAATTTTATGACGGATCGGTGCTCTAATTTCGTTAAAATTGTTAATTCGCTCATGGTGTTCATGTTTGTTCGGCAATTGCAGAAAAACAAAAGAACATCTCGGTTCCAATTTTACTTTTTTTTAATGTCAATGGATGAATCTTAGCGGCCAGTAACAAATATATATATAAAAGAGGTTGTAACGTATCAATACCGAGAATATTTTGAACGCCCCTCGTAGAAGCAGAGACTGGCACAGTGCATAGTATACCGACTTCAGTAATTTAGTATCTGCCACATGACGTAGATTTTTAAAAACATAAATTAACCTTCGCACTCGTCCAGTCAATGCCACCACATGGTCGTGGAAATTTAGGTTTTGATCTAATACAATACCCAGATATTTAATGGATTTCAACCTGGTAAGAGACGGACATAAACAGGTCTCCTCACCTCTAATGACAGGTTCGTGAGCCACATGAGCGCTTTTATACTGGTAACGTCGCCCAGCACTAAAAGTACATGAATTACCGGCAGGTGGTTACCCACTGAGAACCTAACGGGGGAATGTCCCCATTCCTAACCCAGGCCTATTAGCCATCCGGGCTGGACGACCCCACTGCTAACTTTTGCTATTACCCGATTAAACTAAATATGCCTTAAACAACTAGTTTAATGACCTAAAGAAAGCAAAAGAAAGACATTGCAATTTATGTCATTATTAGGTTATTTTCTAATAATAGTTTTTACGGGCCAAAGTTATGTTGGCACTGCATTACTGACACGCGTTTGAAGCATTATAAATCTATAAATCAAAAAGATTAGGCGTAGCTAAAAAGGCCTAGGTACAACCAATGCTTAGTCGTAGTTATCAACATCCATATCATACATATACACAAATTGAAATACTGTAAAATACTCGTACATATGTAATATATTATATATTACGTTTTTATATCAATTCGGGATTATAATGGCGACCAATAGATGCATAATTATATTTTAATCTCTGACGTAAATAACGAAATCCATATTTGCGTTTCCTCCTTCTGTGGATCGTCGGCAGCATACAAGTGATGATATATGATAGTGATGTTTCGATCCCTCTATATTTCTTTCATCTGGCTCATAGCATTATTGGCCATGCCTATTCCTCTGTGTACTTCTGTTTTACAAGAGTTTTTTTGGTGTTGAAGATTCTGTATGTGAAGTCAGTAATGAGTTCCAAATTAAGCGCACCAGTGAGCCCATGATTCTAGATGCAAACCACCACCATGATCTTCGTCTTCTGTTTTTTTTTTGTCTGAAGTCCCACGTTGTTGCTTATGAGCTCCATTTGATTGAGCTACAATATTTTGGCTTCAGATGCAATTATGCAGATGAAGAGGGTTGTATCGTCTTCGTAATGGAATGCGGCTACTAGTGTGACTAAGCCTTAAATCTATAAATCAAACACATTAGGCGTAGTGACTTTATAAACAAGGTGATTGATCACGGGTTCGCTTCTATTGTCTACTCGAGCAACATACGTAAAAAGTGCGGTTGCGGCTATCAACATTGTAGTCAGATAGATGGCGAACGTTTTATTTCACACTTTCTAAATAGCTCCACATACATATATAACCGGATTCCTTTAAGCGAAGTGTGACAAAGCGTAATTGTAAGGACTGATATGGGTCATAGTCCTACGAGTATATGGCTGGTATCAGTTGTTTACATACCAACAGGATGGAACAGTCTCACACGTAGGTTAAAGTATATTTTTCTCATGTAAGTCTAGCGGCCTACCTAGAGATTGCAAACCGGGCCCGGCCGGGCCCGATGACCGGGGCCGGTAGGTACGAAAACTGCGGCACGGAAGCCCCAACTTGTAGAAAACTGGCATGGCAAGCGCTGCGAACCGCGATGTTGCCGTTCTGTTCTGTTTATTATTCTAATACTATGTTTTCAAATAGTAACATTAGTATTAGTAATTAACTTTAAGCAAGCAGGTCTTTCTCTTTACTCTGTATAGTATTAGTAATTCAATTAAATAATTTGACTACTTTCCAAACTTTTTCTCGAAATCCTCTAAATCCAGGCATTTCATCAGCGCGTGGAAGATCATTTCTATCCTAAACTTAATTACTGAATACTAATGCTTGCTTAAAATTAATTAGTAACACTAATGTTACTATTCCGTTCATAAGTGAAACTAACTAATTCTGTAATAAAAACTCGTGATTTTGAGACTGATTAAGACTGATTATTGTTGATTTGCTGGTTTGAAATAAATATTGTTCCGTAACCTTGAATCATTGTATTTTTCCTCCATTTACTTAAAGCAAATTTTCATAAAATACTTCAAAGGTTTCATTAACACATCAATCCGGCGGGCCCGGCCGGGTTGGCGGCGAATGTGACCGGACCCGGCCGGGTTGAAAAACATACCGGGTTGCAATCTCTAGGCCTACCAGTGTCGTGTAAGATTGATTCAACTAAAAGTGCCCTCAGCTCCCTAACTATAACGAGTGCCAACATTTTGTCGCACGGCCTGTCGCTTTCATCAATCAACTGTTAACGGTCGCACGCACGATAAATAGTCTTAAAAATCATTGTCAAATCGAATATATATATATCTTACTCGCTAGTTATTTTTGTTTAGTTAAAAAAATATATATATAAAGAAATTGTTCCAAGGCTCATTGACATCTCTAGTGACAATAGGGCTGGCAGTTTTTTTACCAAAAATTTAAGTATCCTAATTCAAATGGGAAATGCTGCTAGTGTATTGGGCACCATACCACAAGACAGCGATTTGGAGGAGCTATTTTTTTTGTAAGTATGTATTTTTATTATTATTATTATTATTTTTTAGGGTAAATTTAGATTTTGTTATTTAATATTGTAATTCTTTTATATTGTTTGTATATAAACATTATATGACCGCCTCCGTGGTCTAGTGGTAACAAACGTTGCCGTAAACTCGGGAGGTCGGGGGTTCGATTCCCACCGGGGGCAAGTTGTACATTGTATAATTTGTCTCGGTGTTTATATGTCTATAATGTATATATTTCCAAAAAAAAATAAAGTATAATATGTAGTTTATCAGCCATCTAGTTTCATTAACACAAGCCTCGTAGCTTACCACGGAAATTAGATGGCGCTGTGTGACCTGTCTGGAAATATTTATTTATTAACCGTAATATAATAAATACGCTTCAAGGAGCTTTCAAGGTAGGTAGGTCATTTGTACCCGATGGTAAATGGGGCGCGAGGTCCATTAATGTTAGCAACAATCAGACACTCACGTGTGGATACACTTTACCGGCACGATCGGTGAATACATCCCCGCCCCGGCAGACTGTGCATATTCCCACCATCAGTCCGCATGCTACCTATTTGCAATAATGTCAAATGTCATTTTTACTTCCAATGAAAACTAGTAAGCGTAATAATTGAGTGGGGGAGCCATTGTGGAAAAGTCTTATAATATGTGAATCAAACGAAGACAATATATTATGTATAATATTAATTGTAATTTCATATACCTATCTATTTATAGATATATTAAAGACACCTTTGTAATGTAATTTAATTGATATTCACCTACAGATATGGTCTCAATTAGACAAAACGTCGTGCGGTTTAGTTATTATAATTGGAAGAAAATAGTTGTGGTAAAGTGTCTTGTGAATATAATAAATGTAAAACGACACGTAGGCTGATATCTACGAGTATTATTTATAATACTTATTGTATAATTATTGTATTTAGAATTCAATTTTAATTTAATTTTTAATTTTGATTTAATTTGAAGTTATGTAAATTATAGATTTAGTGTCATTGAGACCCCACAATACCGGCCTTCCTAGTGTGGGTCTCCAATAGAAAAACATGTACATAGGGTTTTATTGGAAATAAACGATTATTATTATTATTATGAAAAGTTTTCCCATTCCCATTTCCCACCGGGGGCAAGTTGTACATTGTATAATTTGTCTCGGTCTGGATGTTTATATGTATATATTTACAAAAAAAAAGTATAATATGTAGTTTATCAACCATCTAGTTTCCGTAACACAAGCCTCGTAGCTTACCACGGAAACTAGATGGCGCTGTGTGACCTGTCTGGAAATATTTATTTATTTATATGGTATTTTTTCTTATGCACATACACCACGGTAGCTCTCTTATCGCCATCACAAAGGTTATCTGTTAGAAAATGCTTACGGCATTAATCTCGGCCTTGTACAATACTTTTGTAAACAATGTGCAATAGAGAATTTTATTATTATGTGTTTCGAAACAATTATGACGTCAATCCCTACATTATTGTTTGTGAGTGTGTCTGAATAGATGTCTGTTTCAATAAGTTTAATTAGTTTGTGACTCAACTTCCGAAAATCAACGGACCGGAATATAATATCAGAGGTCTAAACTCTTTGACTTATATAAGAAAGACCTGGTCATTATTATCAACATGTGTATTGAGAATTTGGCCTTGTTGTGTACGACTTTATACCTATTTTTCTATTCCGCAACCGAACTGCGCCTACAGGCCAACCCTCATACCGTAGCGTACCTTAAGCGTAGAGTGCTCAGAATGCTCTCCCAGCCAGTGTGTTTTCCCTTTTCCTATAACCTCGAGTCCTTCAAGCAAAATATGAAAAAGCATCTTGATAGGCCGGCATAATAGTAGACTGATGTCGGCGGCAGATAAAAAAATAAAACAAAAATGTTAGAAGACCAAGTACAAGACGCAGTATCATTACAGCTCCTAAAACACTAGAGGGCTAGACCTTTACTGTTGGAGATGAGCGTTTGAGAAATTTCTAGAGAATTTCGCCAACACTCGCCAGGCTGGGCAGACAGTTTGAACGCAGTATGGGATGGGACAATCCATCTATGTAAAGTACTATAACTCTAAAAAAAAAACACCTATATAAAAATTAACTGCCGTGCGTCTGGCTAAAACTCAAAACTGGGGCCTAATTCTGGCACTTCTGACCTGCGTGACGGTTCGAAATATTCGAAAGAAAAACCGATCTCCATAGAAAACTGTCAGTTTCATTCGAGCAAATCGAGCCGACATGTATGTCGAAGTCGCGAGAATGGGGGCCCGGATACGTATTATTTGAATAATTTTTATTTTGTCTTGTTACCTCAAGGCTCAAGTATAACACTACCCATGCTAGGGGGGTATTTAATGTTTAATTTAATTATAATCTATAAGGGATGCAACCTGTGTGGACACCCTGGCGCCTTCTCACTTGTCCCTCTAAGGACCCAGGCGCTGCTGCATTACAAGCAGAGAACCTCAAACGGCGGAAATACACACAGCTTATTTGGAGATGTGTTTTTGCGCCGTTTGGAGTTGAAACTCTCGGGCCGTTGGGACCAAGTGCACATGAAATTTTCAAGGCGTTGTCAAACCAGCTCGTCAACACCTCGGGAGACAAAAGGGCTGGGCAATATTTGGGCCAAAGGATCAGAATTGCTATTCAACGTGGCAATGCTGCCAGTATCCTTGGCTTTTTTATTTTGTTTTTTCTTTATTTTAGTTGTATTTTTATTTATTAATTTGGTTTATTTTTATTAATAGTAATTTATGTTTTAAAATGTAAGTTTTTAGTTTAATTGATATATATATATTTTTTTAAATCATTATAATCTTCTTATTTTATAAATAAAATGCGTGTAAATCCGAATTAGGATTAAATAATGCACCTGTTGTGAAGTCCTTAAACAAAATTGGCCCTAAACAGATTGGCTATTCTAAATTGTATTTTTGGACCAGTCTTAACATTATATAAGTCAATGTTATAACTTTATACCTATAGCAAATTACAAGATAGGTCGACAAACATAAACAAGACGGTTTCTTAGTAGGTACCTCGTTAATACTTCAATATTTAGATCTGTATAGGAACACCCGACCAGTATTAACCTCATACGTATTTATCGTCTTCTATTTCGTCACCATTTCGTTTGTTAATATTAATAGTAATTTATATTTATTATTATTTATATTTATTTTATATGACCGCCTCCGTGGCCTCATCCTGGACTACCAGGCGCTCGATGGATGTGACTTTTTTAATAAGCAAATGTCTCAATCACGCTCTGACATAGTAATTATATATTTTTTTATATTATTATTATTTATTTTAAGTATTTATTATTTAATTATTGTTGTATATATCCATACCGCCACTAGACCACTAGTGGTAACAAACGTTGCCGTGAACTCGGGAGGTCGTAGGTTCGATTCCCACCGGGGGCAAGTTGTACATTGTATAATTTGTCTCGGTCTGGGTGTTTATATGTATAATATATATATATTTACAAAAAAAAAGTATAAAATGTAGTTTATCAACGATCTAGTTTCCGTAACACAAGCCTCGTAGCTTACCACGGAAACTAGATGGCGCTGTGTTACCTGTCTGGAAATATTTGTTATTATTATTATTTTTACCAAGTTTTATTCATGGATAGCTTTTTCCATTGACTGTACCTACATTCTGCGAGTTTCCAGAGAATCGTTGACAAGTTATTTCGTTACTCACGCCCCAGCTTGCATGAATTAATCTTTAATGTGTTCCCAGAATTTTTAGCTCATCCTTTGTTATTTACGCAAATATTCCTTCCTTCCATGAGTTTAGCTTTTGAACGATAAACTCCTAAAAACTTTTGTTGCTACTTAAATAAACAACTTCAAGGTCTAAGTATAAATAGTAAAGTAAAGAATCATTACGACCGTATCCCTTCATCTTCTTCTTACGGTGCCATCTCCTATCGGAGGTCGGCTATCATTAAGGCGATTTTGATTTTGTTGGCCGCTGTCCGGAACAAGGATCTGGTGCTCATCCCGGACCACTCCCTGAGGTTCTTGAGCCAGGAAGTGCGTCTTCTCCCCGGTCTTCTGGAGCCTTGTATCTTGCGCATGATGTGTACCAAATATCCGTATCCCTTCGGGGTTTTTTTTATTTTTATACTAGCAAGACATGTGACCTTACCCACACCCGATTGTAAGTGGCGCGTGAGGTCTTTGAATGTAAGCAACTGGAATCAGACACTCATGACTGATATAAGTCGCTAACACTGTGCCGGCTTGAGTGGGCATGACGGCAATTCAAGCCTGATCCCGAACTGTGTTTATACACTTTACTGGGTTTATCGGCACGAGCGGTGAATACTTCCCCGCCCCGGCAGACTGGGCAAATTACCACCATCAGTCCACCTAACACCTATTATTATTATTAGTCAGAAACCACGCATTTTTGCTTTTTTTTTCATTACAGCCCCTAGAACACAGCGTCCTAGACCTCCACTCTTGAAGATGGGCCTTCCAGAACACATATCTGGAGAACTTGGCCAGATGTGTTGGCGAGTATCTAATGTATTTTTTTATCAACTTATGCAATTATAATTATTTATTTATTTTATTTATGCAGTATTTTTTTTTCTTTGATATTAATTCAATTTTATATTACTCGTGGACGCGGCTAAAAAGCACGCTGTCTCACCTAGCATTGTGTCTAAAAGAGATAGAATCAGTTATGAGCAGTTAGCAGCTAGTCTACACGCATACGTCTAGTCGCACGCACACAAACACCGTGCCGAAGTCTGCCGAACTGAAACGACGTTAGACGATGCACGGCTTTCAACGCCGCACCGCTGTGCCGGTCGGAGTGGGGGGTGTTAGGTTTATTTTCGTTACGTAATTTCTTGATTCGGTCGCCGCGCTCAAAGCCCGCGATAAAAGCTATGCAATAGCTTAAAATAGACATCAGAGGGGCCAACCAGTCTGGCCAGCGCAGCATGGCGAGTGTAGACCATATTCTCCAAAAAAAATCTGGAAGGCCCCTTTCCAACAGTGGAGGTCTAGGACTTTGTGATCTAGATTCTGTGATTATGATGGTGGTGTCATATGTCAGACTTAGGTCTGCCGTCAATGCAACTATGGAACAAGCTTTTAAGACGGTAGGTATTAGGGGAATCATACAGTCTTTGGCTGGGTGGGTAGGGTAAGGAGCAGAATGGTGGATGGTAAGCGTCTTATTGCGCAATAAAAAGAGTAGGCACCATTATTTATCTCTCTCTCCGACACACGATGGATCGAGAATATATATACACTGACTATACAACACCTGGTAAATCGGTAAAAGCTAACAAAATGCAAAACCTTAGATATTTTTTCAAAAAAAGGTAGGTTTGTGTCTGCAACCAAAAAATAATCGAATAAAATACATTACCACGTTAATATAAGAAATATTCGGATTTTCATAATAAAATTCAGATCACAGAAACATAAAAAGCAATAAAATATGAATAATACGCACGTATTACAATATAACAAGAATTATATTCTGATATCAAATAAAATACCATCTACGTAGTCTAACGCGTGAGTATCAATTTACGTTTAAATCAGAGACATTATATACATATATATATATTTCACGACGACGGGGCAGGAAGCCAAACGGTAAAAGAATTAAAGCCAGGACAATTATCTCAGAATATATTTATCTACAACATTAAAGCCGGTTATGGCAATATGTTATATTGATGATAATATCATATAATTTTAATTAAAAAAAAAAAAAACTCGAATACGCTTATGTTTAGGGTAGGGTTTTTCATAGTCAAATCAGTCAGAAACGATAAATACAACACAACCTTAACAAATCTAGGTCGACTTAACCCGCAGTGGTCGTGTCCACAGTTGGTTCCCGCTGTCTGCCATCCAACATGGGTCAAGGGGAACCAACCATCAGGTGTTAGTCAGTGCGAGCCCGTCATACCCCGACATATCCGGTAATCTGAAGTAAAATAAATTAAAAATAAAAGGTCGACCTAACCTGTAATTTCAACACCATCACTGTTGGAGACGGGCATTTCGGTTCTGGAGAACTTGGCCTACACTCGCTAATCTGGCCAGACGGGTTAGTGACAATTTATTAACAGTATTTTATTAAGTTGGTATTAGTGAAACTTAGGCACGGAAACTGTCGGTTCGAACCCCAGCATGTACATTTTTTGTCGCAGAAATCTTCGAGCCCTTTGTCTCCTTTTTTCTGTCTTGAATGAGCCTGCGACGCCGAAATACCTCACGGACAATTTCGCCTATCTCTCTTCTTTCCATGACAAACCCCTTCGCTCTGCTAACAACTCTCTTCTATCTGTCCCTTCTCATCATTCTTCATTTGTGTCTAACTCTTTTGTAGTTGTTGCTACTAATTTGTGGAATAATCTACCTGTTAACATACGGCAAGCAACTACCAGAACATTATTCAAAAAACTGGTGTTTTCACACTTTCTAAATAGCTCCACACAGTGTTAGTAAGTACTTAGTATATATGTATGTTTATGTATAATAATATGTATGTATTAGTATTTAGTGTATCGATATTATAATATTTATTCCATGTATATTGGAAGTAAGAATATATTAAATTGCTGTTAATTTAAATAGTTATTTATTTCTCTTATTATTATTATGATTGCATCTACATTTGATCAAATTTGTCCCCAAGGTTTGGCTGTCAGAGAATGTCTTCGGGCATTAAGTCCGCCTTTGTACTTTGTGCAATAAAGTTTATAAATAAATAAATAAATAAAATTTGTCATAGATGTACAACACCGACCTTCCCGTGCCTCGGAGAGCGCGTTAAGCCGTTGGTCCGGTTCCACTATTACCAACTAGTTGAATCGTTAATAAATTGGCATTACAAATTTTGATCAAACCCTCGCCAACCCGTCTGACCAGCGCAGCGTGGCGAGTGTAGGCCAAATACTCTGGAGATTTCTGGAAGGCCCATCTCCAACAGTGGAGGTGGTGTTTGGTTCGGTTGCGGAATAAAGAAGAATTTATTTATTTATTTAACATTTGGAATACAAACGGAGATCATGTAAATGTAAAGTAAGCATTTAAAAACAGATATTAACAATATGTGAGCCAGATTCCATAAAAAGTACTCACCAAGTACATATAAATTTGTACATTGATTGGGGTGAGTTAGCAAAATTTAAACCTAAAAAATTAACAAACAATTCAAAGAAGCTTTAAGTTAACATATGGTCACAGTGTCCTGGTCTAAATGACAAACAACAATAAAAAAATATAAGTTTAACTGCAATGCTCGAAAAACTATCAGAGTTGTTGAAGTATGGAGCACACGCTTGACTTAAAAACTTCCTTTGAGCCGAAGAATAAATCAGCATAAGTCATCGAACGTCTCACACATCCTACGCAGTGGTTCACGACCTCAAAGAAGGTCTTTAGTTTTTCTTTTCTAATTTATGTTTAATTTATTCCGTCTTTCAGTAATACAATCAGCTCCAAGATTAGAATTGCTTAGATTATGTCGCTTGTTCCGATTTATTTCATGAAATATTCTGCAAGGTTTACTCCTTTAAAAACATTATAATTTTGGCCGGGAACCGCGACATTCGTATTAAATAAACACACACACAATTTTCTATTCATTTTGTCCTCCGCTTTTACTTCGCGCATCAATGATTTAGAACACGCAGCCTGCTCCCCCCTCTTTTTGGAAGCGCGTTGTTTAGGGTTGCTCCTCTATGCAGAGGATTTTTTTTTTATTACAAAATATAATATAATATAATATCCCGTCCGTCCTTGAACCATCAGGACTTTCACGTAGTGATGGTAAAAGACCGGATGGTATGTCTCTTGTACCATGGAGTGAGGGAAGATGTCTTGTTTGGGATGCCACCTGTGTGGATACCTTTGCCGCTTGCCACATTTCCTCTACATCAAAAAAGGCCGGTTCGGCTGCTTATACAGCCGAATTTAAAAAGCACATCAAATACAATAGCATTAAACAAAATTGTAACTTTGTGGCATTTGGGGTTGAAACAATGGGGTATATTCTCTTGATACCCCACAAATTCATAAAAGAGCTGGGTAAACGAATTTTCCAAGAGTGTGGCGATCCCAAATGCCATAACCATATTGAACTTTACACATATAAAGATGAATAAACCGAGAGATGTATATTTGTTAGTATTCATACTCAAAGATGTGGAATCTGCAATTTATCTTCCATACATTAAAAAAAAAACTATCATTTTATGAATGAAAATGTGATTTAGACCGTTCCGAATTGATATCACGCTCTGAGCATCCAAGTCGCGATATTTGATTCGGAACGACAGTCAGTGTCATATTTGTTCTAAGCGCTCTGAGCACGATTCGGAATGAGGGGATAATAACTTTTATTTTAGAAGAAAAAAAAAACAACCGATATTAGAGTTTAGAACGTCAAAGTTGTAGACAGTAAGACAGTGGGGTCGTCCAGGCCAGGGTGGCTAATGGCTTCCAGGGCTTCGGTTGGGGATAAGGACTTCCCCCATTTTCGCAGGTAAGATCTCAGCGGTAATACATGCATTACCGTTGGAAGACGGAGCGGTATTCTGGAGATGCTTAAATTGTCCGTCGTCGATCTGATAGAACAAACGGGACACCCTATAGCCTAACTTATCATTAGGTATTTTATTAGTATTAGGCTGACGACAAACTTTTCTATAGTAGGCATCTTTAGATCTCGAGCTATGACGCAGTTACGCACGAACCACTTCGCTCGGGAGACCACTCTGAGCTACGAGTAGGTATATGTTTTGCTGACTTTGGATCTTGTTGGTCTTCGCCAAAAGGTAATACTATTGAATTGAATTACGTTTATTATTTCTATGATTGCACTTATACTCGTTCAAATTTTCCCCTAAGGTTTGGCTGTCTGAGAATGTCTTCGGGCATTAAGTTTGCCTTTGAACTTTGTGCAATAAAGTTTTTTAAATGAATAAATAATTTCGTTTAACAGCATTGTATTCGAAGAGGCTGCTCCTTTCAGCTTAAATCGTAAAATTTTACAGATGATTTTCCATAACATCAAATTCATTCCTCTCAGTAGATGTACAGTACTTAATACTGTGACAGGTGACAACCCTAGGATCAAGGGGTGGGTAAACCTCCCAACTCCTTCCAGTTGCGATGAAAAGGAAAATGTCTTACAAGCTGAGTAAACTTCCTTCAAAGCAAACTTAGGCCTGAAAGAGCCAAACTTAGTTATAACAGTTGCCTAATTCCTCAGTATCTTGTGCATCTAAAACTGAGATGGATGTAAGCTTAGACTCATATATAAGATGTTGACCAATTATCAGTTATTACTGATATGTTTCAACAAATATATGAAGGCTTGCAATTTTGTAGTTAAGATGCTGCGACATAATTCGCTGCAAAGAAGGGTTATGTGTTTATTAGCCTATGTATGTAAGTTTGTTCCTTTGTGGCACACTGGAAACCAAACGCGTGATCAGATTTTGATAATTCTTACCTCAATCAATTCGTTTTAATCATGCGATTGTCACTAAATATATCTCTGCTTTCATGTTTCTCGTTTTTTAGGGACATAAGTAATATTGAATGAGATATGGATTGACCAGACTGTATGTAGATCCATGTTTTCAGTTTATGGTTGTCAGCAGGAGGTTGAATCTGGGATTATGGTCGACGGTGCGACTTCACAATTTTGATTGTGCGGAAGTTAAATGACTTTCGGAAGTTTTAATATCTTTCTCTTTAACGACATTAGCTTTAGTCATATTTGTTTTCAATTAAACGAAATGGTGGTTCAGTTGTTCCTCTTGCTTCAAAATTCACTTACTTACATTAGTTTTAGATTCTCAACACCACTGTTTCCTTGGAAAGCGTGTTGGGCTTTCGGTCCGTGTTTCAATAATACGAACATTTGAATTGTTAAAAAAAATCACAAAGAAAAAGACCCTTGCAAATCCGTTCAGTCAATGTGATGAATGAAGCTTTAAATCTCCAGAAATATGTTCTGAAAGGTCCAAGACTCGTTGTTCTAGATGCTGTAATTGTAAAACCAACTGAATAAAATGTTATGAATGATTTGATGGTAATAAATAAAGAAGAAATTATATAAATATGTATTATTACGTGAATTCATAGAAGCGAGTGCTTTCCTTTGCCCATCAAACAAGTTAAAGTATGCACCCTTACACTGTGGTCCTATCCATTTCTCCCTAATGTTCTTATACTATAGCTACCTTACTATATTACATTGCAAAAATAACGCGTGCATTACCAGTTTCAGCAAAAACAACACAGGCAGAATATGCACCCCAATACAGTAGCTACGCGTACACATAAATTTGGAGACTCTTGCATCTTTCACAAGCTGAATATATTAAACTGCTTTCCCAGCCTGTGTTTACCTTTTTCTATAACCTGGAGTTATTTACGCAAAGTGTAACGAACATACTTTCCAAGTTACTTTTAGCGGTAGAAACAAACTCATCAAATTCAAATTCTTTATTTTCTTAAAAATATGGTACAATGTAGTAGATGATATATAACATTAAGGTTTTACATTTTTACTGTCCCCAGCATGCATTTTTTTACAAATCTATAAAAATAAAAACATTGTTGATCAACTGTGTCTACCTGCTCACATTTGATAAATTAAAATTGTATGTGAAATTATGTAAAAAATCGTATGTCAAAATTAGATCAATGATAAACATAATTATGTCTGGTTTTAAAAGAATATTTATTAGTATTATAAAAACAACACTCAGCAAGCCATCTATGCAGATTTATTTTAAATAAGTTTGTAGACAGACCTAATATTTCGTTAGGCAAATTATTATGATGTTTAATGCACATTATATATGCTTTACAACTTACTACTTTACTTCTAGGCACTATGCTATAAATTAGTTTGTTTGGATAACGTGTTTTTGCGTTAACCTCTTTATTTGTTTTAAATAAATAAGATTCAAAATTTTTCTAAATAGAGGTCTACAAGATTTAGTCGAATAAACGTCACAGATTGCACGAATACGTTTCTAGACAAAGAATCATCCGATAGTTTTACAATTAAACCGTCGACAGTAAGGCGATTCCTTTCTTCTCACTCTTCTGAATAAACATATTTTTGACAGAATTTTAATATATTTCGTTTTATAGGCTATAGTTTGTAATTGTCATTTTCTCTATCTGCATGTCTATCAAGTTGGCTAACTATAGTGATACACTCATCTGATTCAAAATCGCCATTATGACCATTAAATATATTTGTACAAACTGATCCATTACCAAGTTCACCCTGAAGTACAACACATCCTACTTCATGTGTTTAGTTGCAAGTTTCTCTGGAAGTAATAAATAAATAAATTATGCTTTATCATTCTACAGCTCATTGCCTTTACTCTTACATACCAGTACTCTTTAACAAGCCTTCATTAAATTTTAAGTTGAAGCTAAACCTAGTGTAAAGATTGTAATTAGATGGGACGAGCCGCTCTGCAAACTGGTACTGGACGATATTTTATCTTCCAGTAACACGAGAGAGCGGGCTCGCCTCATGGCCGTTTCCACTAGGGAGTCGGGTCTCTGGTTGCAGGCTTTTCCCTCAGCATCGGTTGGCACACTCCTTGATCCAAATACACTGACCATGGCGGTGTGCCTTCGTCTCGGAGCCCGGACTGTCCACCCACACCAGTGTCGGTGTGGAGAGCCCGTGGAACATCTCGGACACCATGGGCTTCTTTGCGCTAGAAGTGCTGGCCGCATTCCTCGTCACGCTGCTTTGAACGACATCATTCGAAGGGCTTTTGTCACTGCTGGAGTACCCGCGATCCTAGAACCCTCTGGGATTGCGCGGAGCGATGGCAAAAGACCCGACGGCATGACCGTTGGGCCGTGGAAACTTGGCAGGTCCCTGGTGTGGGATGCGACATGTGTAGACACATTAGCCCCATCACACATCCAGGCGATCTCGTCAAGCGCGGGAAGTGCGGCGGTTTCTGCTGAGAACCTCAAGCTGCGCAAATACGCCAATCTCAGTACAGGTTACGAATTTGCGCCGTTTGGGGTCGAGACGATGGGCCCATGGGGACACTCAGCCAAGCGTCTGGCAAAGGAGTTGTCCAAACGGCTAACGGAGAAGTCTGGAGACAGGAAGGCTGGCAATTATTTCTGCCAACGTATTAGCTTAGCTATACAGAGGGGAAATGTTGCCAGTCTTCTTGGGACTATGACTAAAGGGTCGTCTCTAGTGGACATTTTTTACTTATAGTTTATTTTTTATTAGGTTTAGTTTATATTTATTTTAATTTTTACTTTTAAGTAGTTTTAATTTATATTGTAATTATTTTATACTGTTTGTATATTACTTAAATAAATAAATATATATCTATATGTTAAAATAAAAATTAGATGTGACCAGTGAATTAATATTGTTGGATATACCCTTATTCTATTGATTATTGCAACCCTGAGCTTGCTTTAAATTTAATCTATTATACTATATAATGTTGATTTAATAAATAAATTCAACGAGAATCGCCTCTCTCTGATTCTTCATGTACGTTTTCTTCACTGTAAAACGCGTCAACTACATTTCTTATCGGTTCTACGACAAACGTGTCAGGGCCACTGTGATTTCAGTTTTCTTGTTTAACAACTATGTCGATTATATTGGTTCTCTAATTTTAGATCAACGTGCTTAGTTGTGACAAAATTGATTTAACAGTACCTGCAATGTTTTTTGCATTTATCCTAATGTAACAAGAAAGTTGAATAAATCAATGGCCCAAATAATCTTTGACTCGGACTATCTCGAGTACTTTATCAGCAGGAAATGAGAAGTTACACCAGAACCTGGCATATTGCCCAAATTCATTGTTCGCACATAACTTAATCTTAAGAGTTGATCTTAAAGGATTGATTTATTACAAAGAGTCTGCAATGGAGCATGTGAAAAATCTTAACTTATGCTCTATTGAAATCTATTTCTAGGTTAGGCACCTTTTATCAAACCCTTAGGTCCCTATTACTGAGCCTGTGGAATATAATGGTCAGCGACAAAAAACCTTTAGGTTGCCGTAAACTCATTAAAGAGCTAGTGACAGGTTGTAAGAACTGTTTCCTCTAATCCAAAAAGATGCAGATCGAACCCCGGAATTAATAAGAAATACTTATTTTATTATGATTTTACAGAAAAAAATACCAGGAACAAATTTAAGACTCAGCTTAGTGGTAGTTGGTGCGAGATGAATTCCAGAAAAATCTCTGCAACAAAGGGAAGGCCTAAGCAGGTCTTCCGTCACTACATTAATGAATTAAGAATTAAGATAGCATTAGCGAAATTCTACAGTATTTTGTTGAGTAGAGAGACGAGCAGAATAGTAAGCATCTTGTTGTGCAATAAAAAGAGGGGGTATCCTATGCAAACGAGCCTATAGTCAGTCGTAAAACTGAGACACTATATTTCTCCCTCTTTCCCACATACAATGGACCCGCACTGTGAATCCATGAAATGCGAAGACACGAGCACGTTAAGCTGTTCGGTTCCGGTTGCACTAATACCAACCGCGCCAACCTAGAGGGGGTAGGCCAAATTCTCCAGATATATGTTTTGAAATCTTCAGCAGTGGAAGTCGTTTTAATGATAATGATAAAATATTTCATGGAAAACTCAACAAAAAACAAAAAGTACAGTGGGGATTGTCGTAGGCGTCTTTTTTGCAGGTCACTATACTCAGTTCTTCAAAATGTCGCACACTCGCCAACCTCGCTTCGTCGGTTAGCTCCTGTGGCTCCATGGTATATTTTTTATATGTCAAAGTTAGAAAAAAAATTACATCACCTCGTCCAAGGGTCCTCTACAACATTAGTTTAAGCAACCCCTCCCCCCACCCCCCCATCTTGTATAGTTTTATGGGAACCCGTTAGCGTTATATCAGGATGACTACTCAAATTTATTCAATGACTATTTTGCTGGGTACTATACTCAGTTCTTCATAAAAATCGCACATTCGCCAATCTCGCTTCGCTCGGTTAGCTCCTGTAGCTTCATTGCATATTTTTTGTATGAAAAACATACCTCTATTGCTTCGTCGACATTCATCAACTTCTTCATACATAGCTCTTTGTTACGAAGACTGTTTAATGCACCTTCATTTAGTGTTTTATTTATTTGTGGCCTGGCAAGGTCTCTTTTATCCACAACATTGTTTGTTATATATCTGGTCGTCAATCTTTCCTCATTCATCCTTTCAACTATATGTACTAGTATGATATGAAACATATCTTTAAAATTTATCAAATTCATTACAGTGATTCATATTAATAATTTATTTCAAAAATTCGTCCCATTTCACGTTGATATAAATTAGTAGCGCTATTAGATAGTGTATTTTAATTAATATTCTAAATATTGTAAAGACCAAAGTCTTAAGTTCCAAGAATAAATAAATCAATAAAGTTATGGCATGAGTTAGTTAATTATATTATCAAACATTCATAAAGAGCTTTCTTAATTGAAAGTTTTATGTTGGTAATTATTTTCGATCAAATTCGAAACTTTGATAAGATACTTCGTCAAAGAGCGAAGGTTAAAGACAGGCAAATATTTCTGAGGGTGGATATCACCGCTTGGTGTTGAGCAGTACACATAATACATATGGATTTGCTTCATGCAGCACCATCGATGTTCTTGAGATACCGTACACAACTACACCTCTAAAAGACATCATCATCTGACTTGACGGCCGTATTAGTATACCTATCAGCCAGTTATATTCATCTTCACTACTTGATCCAGTACAGTAAAGTATCATCACGACCGTTTCCCTTTCGGGGCGGTCAGACACCACGCTTATAAATAAGCGGATTCACATTTAGCCAACTTTACTATAGGCCAATCATGACAAGTGGCAAGCTCGTCGATATCTCCAGCGTACCAAACTCGAGAAATATCACAAATTATTTAAATATGAATTAAATGTATTTATTTACATTAATAAATATTTTTGTGTCTTGACCAGGAATCGAACCCGGTATCTCTGAGTCTAAATCCACGGACGTAACCGCTAGACCACGGAGGCAGTTTACTTGACCAATAATAATAAAAAAATGCAGCGTTGTTCCGTGGACAGTTGGACATGAAGTCAACATCAAATCTTGGCCATCTGAGGGCTTTTTTTCGCAAGCTAATAATTACACATACAATTGTTTGAATTATATCATTTCAGCCCCTAGAACACAGTCCTAGATCTCCACTGTTGGAGATGGGTCTTCCAGAAAATTCTAGTTGGCGAGGTTCTAATGTCATTTTTCTAATGACAATTTATCAACCATTCCACATAAGTGGAATTGGAACACGGCAACAGTGGTGTTGTAAGTAAATGTGGCGGTGCAATCTTGGTGGTGAGGTAGAGGTATGGAAGGAATACTAGGGTAAACTTTAAGAGTATAATAATAAACAAACAGAAATACAATATAACAATAATATGTGACAAGCAAAAGCTAAAATTCAAGTCTCAACAAATATGTCAACTTCAAACGTCTTAATTGATTTTGACAACTTATGTTTCATAATACTTTCCCTCAATTAAAAGTTCTTAGAAGCTAATCCCATCTTCACACAAAACTCCATAAACTTAGGTCTTGGCAAAGGCTTTGTCATAACGTCAGCTACTTGTGACACAGTGCCTATTCTTTCTAATTCTATGTCACCCTTCATAACAACTTCTCTAACGAAGAAGTGCCTTATACGAATGTGCTTCGTTCGTTTATGGAATTCTGGGTTGTGTGCCAGTCGCACAGCTGCTTCATTATCCACTTTAAGGCTTGGAGTATTGTCAACACCAGTAAGGTCAGCATAAATTCGTTTCAACCAAATTAGTTCCTTTGCTGCCTCGCTTGCGGCTACTATCTCTGCTTCTGTCGTGGATATCGCGACTGATGCCTGTCTCTGGCTTAACCATGACACAGCCCCCCCAGCATAGGAGCAAACAACGCCCGATGTAGAACGGCCTGTACTCTCACAACCTCCGTGATCTGCATCGCTGTATGCTTCTATCTGTTCAGAAGAATGATCCGACCATGCCAAAGCCAATGATATTATGCCATGAGACATAGTTCCCTTTAAATAGCGCATTATGCGTTTAACTTTAAGCCAATCTGTGTTGCTTGGATTCTCTAACTTTCTTGATACAACACCAACTGCATATGCTATGTCAGGTCTTGTCCCAACCATCAAATAAGCTAAGGATCCTACAGCCTCTCTATAAGGAAATTTATTTTCCTTTGAATTGTCCACTATCTCTATTTCAGTGAGTGTCTCTTTCTGCATTGGAGTACTTATGGAGTTACACTCCAACATATTAAACTGTTTTAAAATCCTCTTGACATAAGCCTCTTGTCTTATCATTATGGATCCATCATTCATTCTATCAATCTCTAAACCCAAATAGTATGAAGCTGGCTTCGTGGTGATCTTTAGTATCTTGCGTAAATCATCAAGAAAACTATTAGCTAGTTCAGCATCACTTGCAGCTACTAAACCATCATCTACGTAAAGAGTGATCATGATCTTTTTGTCTCCAACTGTTTTTACAAATAAACATGAGTCAGCATCGCTCTGTCTAAAATGTAACTGTAAAAGGATTTCCGAAAAACATGAGTTCCAACACCTTGGTGCTTGCTTTAAGCCGTATAAGCTCCTTTTTAATCGACATACTTTCGACGAACCATCAGTAAAACCATCAGGCTGTTTCATGTAAATTTCCTCTAAAAGTCTTCCGTTCAAAAAGGCTGTCGAAACATCGAACTGTATAAGGTACAAACTTTCCCTAGCTGCAATACTCAAAAGTGCTCTAATTGTAGCCATTCTAGCTACAGGACTAAAAGTTTGATTATAATCAATACCTTTTCTTTGTCTGAATCCTTTTATTACAAGTCTCGCCTTGTACTTCTCAATAGAACCATCTGGATTACATTTTATCTGGTAAACCCATCGACATGGTAACGCTTTCCTATTGGGAGGTAAATCTTGTAACGTCCAAACTTCATTTTCTTTCAATGACCTTATTTCATTTTTCATTGCTTTAATCCAATCATTTCTATCTTCTCTATCCATTGCTTCATCAAATGTATCTGGCAATGAATCTGTACATGCTGTTAACACATAGTCATTCAATCTTACAGGATGTCTGAGTCTGCTTCTATCTCTTAAATTATATCTTGGCTCTGCGACCTCATCATCATTGTCTTCAACATGTTCATTAATCACATTAGGTCCATTTTCATCAAAGTCCATTATATCATCTGCATCAACATACTCATCAACATCATTATTATCTTCCTCTAATTGAATTGGCTGTGGTATAATTTCTGGCTCTACATTAACTCTACGCTCTTCTCTGACGCTGTCTTCCTCTGACTGTACAGGATCTCTTTCAATGCCTGTCGATATTCTATACTCAATATCTGTCTCGAAGGTGATATCTCTGGATTTAATAGCCTTTTTTCCATCCCAAATCCGATATCCGTCATCGTTGTCATAGCCAATAAGCCTGCCTTTAAATGCTTTCTTATCCATCTTACGTCGCTTCTGTTTTGGAATATGGGCATAGCACTCACTTCCTATAATCCTTAAGTGAGATATTTTAGGCTTCTTCCCATGCCATAGCTCAAACGGAACTTTATTCTCTACTCGAGTAGGGCCTGTGCGATTCAATACATACGCAACAGTATTAATCAATTCTGCCCATAGTGCTGGTGGAAACTCTTCTCTTGTATGCATAATGGATCTAGCAGCTTCGACTAACGTACGATTTTCTCTCTCACTACAACCATTTTGCTCCGGTGTGTAGGGCATAGTTAATCGCTGCTGAATTCCGTGCTTAATCAAGATATCTTTCATAGCTCTATTGTCAAACTCTCCTCCGTTGTCGCTCAGTAAGGTCTTGATAGTATGTCCAGTAGTCTTCACTTCACTTAACATCTGTACAAACTTATCTTTAACTTCTGACTTTTCTCTCATAAAATAAACAAAACGGTAACAGGTAAAGTCATCCTTAAATAAAACAAAGTATCTAAATTTTGTAAAGCTGCATTCAAAAGGTCCACACACATCTGCGTGTATAAGTTCTCCTGGAATTGATGCTCTCTCTCGTCTTCCAAACGGTAAGCGGTGAGATTTGCCATATATACAACCTTCACATTTGACATCATCAGACTTCAACTCTATTCCTAGTTCTCTCTTCACTAGTTCCTTTACGTGTCTTTTGTTCTGATGAGCAAACCTCTCGTGGTATATTTGCAATAAATTGGAATCAGTCACAGTATTTATCGAATTGTTGTAAGGTACTACTGCTTTCATAGTCAATTTATACAATCCTCCTTTATGATTTCGTTTTCCAATTACTTTTACAATACTATCTACCTCTAACTTACATTCAGTTCTTGTAGATGTAAAGATGCTTCTTTCTAATTTATCTTGTGCAGCCAAAGGTGAAAATAAATTCTTCGTTAATGAGGGTACGTACCAGACATCACATAATTGTATAATTTCTTTCCTGCCATTGACATTTGACTCTACTGTAACAGATCCTTTCCCTTTTGCAGGAATCTTGCTTCCATCTGCAGTCGTTACTGTGTAGCTCGAATCAAATTCGCTAAACTCTTGAAATATATTCATTCTGTTCGTTATGTGAGCTGTAGCACCGTTATCCACATACCAGCTATCTCTATCATGGTTTCTCAGTGAACACACCTCTGTTGCCATTAACGTTATATTTTGCACTTGATTGGATGAAGAGTCTGTTGCTGAGCTTCTAGGCTTAGGTGGTCGCCCATTGCTAATCCACTTCTCACAGTTTTTAACTCTGTGGCCTCGTTCAGAACAGTAATGACACTTGAACTTTTCATCCTTTCTTTTTGACTTCTGCACAAACTTTCTGGTGACTAGGGCCTCTTGACTAGTTCCGGCATTATCAGACAGTGATCTTTCATAAGTACATAGTTGACTTGTTAAACTCTCTATCGTCCTTTGTTCCTTCGCCAGTAATAACCAACTCGACTTGAACGCAAAGTACTTCTCGTCTAACGTGTCTAAAATCTTGCAGATCAGGAACAGCTCTGGTAGTTCTTGATTACCTTCATGCGAGATTTCTACATTTAAATCACTCCATATGTTCTTTAGTTTACACATATGTGACGCTACGTCATCTGCTGAATCTTGTTTATAGCTAAAGAATTTCATGCACAAATTGTAAGCTCTATCTTCTGATTGACCATCAAACAATCTATGTAATTCTTGCCATACCTCATTTGCTGTCACAAAGCGCATCACCTTTTTCAGCGTGTCTTCTGTCATATTAGTTGTCAAAATAAGCAGAGCACAACTTTCAGCCTTCATATATTTTGCGACATCCAAATTATATGCTGCGATTTGTGCGTCTCCTGCTTTAGTTTGCATATTCGGTCTCCGCATTTTCCCTTCAGTTACGTCCATGGCATTTTCTGTGCCACGCAACATGAACGAAACCTTGTATTTCCATGTCGGCCAATTTGACTTGCCTTCAAGTAAACCAATCTGCAGTTTCGAAGTAAACCCTTCCATTATAGAATTTTGGTTCTATGCTTCGGACCTAAACCTCTCTCGGTAAACTGAACAAATTACCTGTGGCGTTAGCCTGCCTGGGCCCATAACCTGTGGCGGTGCAATCTTGGTGGTGAGGTAGAGGTATGGAAGGAATACTAGGGTAAACTTTAAGAGTATAATAATAAACAAACAGAAATACAATATAACAATAATATGTGACAAGCAAAAGCTAAAATTCAAGTCTCAACAAATATGTCAACTTCAAACGTCTTAATTGATTTTGACAACTTATGTTTCATAATAGTAAATGACAAACGTACATCAGAAACGTGGATTTCTCATTGGTAAATGCCGGGGTTTGAATCGACCTTTATAGGTATTTTTTTGTTTTAACCCTTTCAGACCTGACTAAATAATTTATCTCGTATAGATATATTTTAAATAATAATAGTACTTAACAATACATTCAACATCATCTTTACAATATTTCTAATCGACATACAATGTTAACAATGTGCTTTGGTTACAGCCGGAATCCCATCGGTTCTCGAACCGTCTGGGATCTCTCGCAGTGACGGTAAAAGACCCAATGGATTGACCTTGGTGCCTTGGTCGATGGGACGAGCATTGGTGTGGGACGCTACTTGCGTCGACACCCTTGCTAGGTCTCATCTCCAGGGCACCTCTGCCAGGGCCGGGGCTGCAGCGGACTTGGCTGAAAAGGCCAAAAGTCGCAAATACGAGTCGATTAGCAACGACTACGTGTTTGTGCCTTTTGGTCTTGAGACAATGGGTCCGTGGGGGCCAAGTGCAAAGAAGTTCTTTAAAGAGTTGTCTAAGCGCTTGGTTAATGCTGTATGTGACAAAAGGGGTGGCAGTTTTCTTGCGCAGAAATCAGCATTGCTGTGCAGCGGGGGAACGCTGCAAGTGATCTTGGCACACTGCCACAGGAACAAATCATGGGTGAGTATTTTTATTTATAATTAGTTTATCAATTAATGTATATATATAATAAATATTGTAATTCTTTTATATTGTTTGTATATTAAATAAATAATAATCGACATATATTTATTTTAATGCATTTCCTTTCTAAATATATTTTTTAAGTAAAAAATAATAATAGTGATTATAAATAGCACTGCTAATATTGTTTTAGCTGCTTTATTATGTGTGATTGTACCCAACAGATTTCAAGTTTAATTTATTATATTTGACTTTATATATAATAGTTTTTCAAATATTGTGAACTCAATTGTGGATGCCAGGTCTGAAAGGGTTAAGAAAAGCGTTTTTACAATCGAGCCATCACCGTCTTCAGCTTTAAAGCAATAGACTAACTCCAAATTATTTTTAGTATTCTAAAATTATGTAATGCTCATTTTCATGACACAATGATGGTATCTATGACAGTGACAGAATAGTCCATAATCTTGAAACTCATTACAATGTAGACTTTAATATTAAAGAAAGAAATGTCACAGAAACAGCAAGCAATTTATCACATTAAGGTAAATGTTTAGCGTACGTCAAAACAAATAGTACTATTAAAGAAAGCAATAGAAAAAAATAAACCTTAAAGCATGCAAATAAAGGCGATAAGGATACAGCAAAAGGCAAAAAAGTATAGCTAAAATTGTTGTTAGAATTTGATGTACAAATAAGAATACCGTAGTCTAGCGGTTTAGACGTGGTGGTACGGGTTTCAATTTCTGGTGAAGAATATTTAATTTAATTGTGATTTCCCCCAATTCCGCAACCGAACCGTATGCACCCATCTATCGTAGTTACGCGTACGTATAAACTTGGGAACTCTTATCTGTCGTACGATAATGATGTAGAATGCTCTTCCTGCCTCTGTTTTTCCACTTTCTAATAACCTCGAATCCTACAAGCGAAGTGTGAAAAAGCATCTAGTCAAGCTGGCATAGTGTTGGAAACTGATGTCAGTCATAAGAGTCTGATGCCAGTCGCTAACATTCACGTACCTACGCTTATCATCAGGTGAGAGCAAGGTCACATATAGGCGAAGCGAATTCGGAAGTTTAAGACACAGTAATCGTCCACCATCCGAATCGCCTATCTCTGCAGGATATTGAGAGCATCTATATTAGCGGAACCATCCCAGAGGTGAGAACAGTATTCCACGCATGAACTTATTTGTTTTTTTTAAATCATTTTGGTTGTGCTCTCAATGTAGTATCGGAGGTTAAATTTGGTGATTTTAGGTACCATTATTTCTGGGCGCAATTCCTAGTATAAGAGTACCCGTGGGGCTCACGAATTTTATCTCCTAAATTCGTCTATTTTAGCTCTTCTGAAAAAGCGCCTTCCTAGTTCCCTCCTCTCCGGGACCGTGCGAACAACGACTAGCGCCTTAATACTAGGCATCATCAGATCTCTTGCAATTACCGAACTTAGCACGTATTATGGCGCTCCAGATACCACCCTTAGCGATATGTTGTGCTGCATCTTGTCCCTGTTGGTTTTTGCCAGAAGGTGATGATGCCAAGCTGGTGCAGCATATGAAAGTCGGGAACGGATGAACATCTTGTAGATATACTTGAGCTGATCTATAAAAAATACGGTCGTAAAGATACTTCTTTTCAAATAAGACTCACAGCCCATTACATAAGTAGGAAAGCATACGTTCGAAGCAAATCGACCCAAAATAGACCTTTGACACGCGAAAGCGAATTTTGTGAGAAACATGGAAAAGGTAGGGGTATTTCGAATAAACTATTGGAGAATAATAAATCCTAACAAAATACTATTATAGGAACGGGCTACGTTTGCCATAAACTGGCCTAAAAAGAAGTAGGTAAAATCAAATGACAAAAAGTTTTTAAATCTATTATACCAGCCTTCCTGCTATAAAGACATAAGTATGAAAAATGTATTTAATATGTGTATAATAATATATAATAAGCTTCCTGACGAAATAAAATTATTGCAGGGCCCTAAACTAAAATTACAACTGACGAAATGGCTACTGGACCATAGATTTTATAGTGTAAAAGAGTATCTTGAGTGCAAAACAGGTTAATTGATATTGTTTTTTGTTTTAGTGTAGTTGTGATTATGATATTAGTATGTAAGTAAAGATTTGCACGCCTGCTTGCAGGTAGAATACATGCGAGTAGACCTGACTCAAGTTTTGTGACCACTGTACTGTATTTATTGCAAATAAACGATATTTCATTTCATTTCAAAAAGGTTCACATACAATAATGAATCTGCCAAATTTTATTAAAATCGTCGAAGTTGTACGTAAAGCTGAATCAAACGGATAAATTAATTTCTATGATAAAAATATTAAACTGAACAAAAATAATTAACTTCAGATATAATATTATATTCAGATATTAGTTTCAAAATTTAAAATAATCTTCGGAAGAAATGAGTGTTAATAGAATAGAATAAAAGAGATAGACTTAAATGAATGGTACCTGTAGGCGGACGGGGTGGTCGCGCGGGGGGAGAATGGTTCGCGCCCGCGCATCTTTTTTATGTACTATAAATATTTATTATTAAGCTTCGAGAGTAATTGTCTCCGCCAACAAACTGTGGTTACAGTTTGGCGGGCTATTTAATAAGTTATATGTATTGGAAAGTAAATAAATGATTGAAATTTAAAATTAAAAAATTTTTTTTTTAATTACAAGGTGGCGTCTATAGTCATCAAAGGTACTAACAAAATGTTTTCCAATAAAGCTTTTTATTTTATTAAAATAAAGTATCACTACGGGCGTAACCGATCTAACTGCGCAGAGGTGTAAGACAGGGCGATGTCATATCGCCGAAACTGTTTTGAAATGCATTTAAAATGGAAAACTGGACTGGAAAAACTGCGGTATAAATGTCAACGGAGAATACATCTCACACCTCGGTTTTGCGGATAACAAAGTCATAATAGCTAGCTCGCTGGAGGATATCAGCGGAATGCTAAACGGCTTAAACGTGGCGTCGCAGCAGGATGGCCTCAGAATGAACTTGGACAAGACAAAAGTTATGTATAACGACCATGTCGAACCGAGATCGGTCTGCGTGGGTAATGCCACTATCAAAGTTGGGCAAAAATACGTCTACCTTGGACAGCTGGTAAGACACAGATGGTAAGACCTTCGACTAGTACTGCGGATAGAGTTTCCCCTCACATATCCCATGGTACACCTCCATGTGAATTCAACCAGGAGTCCATGACCATAAGGACACGTCTAAGCATCCCGACCATAAAAGAAACCACCTGGAAGGTTCACAACGGAAATCTGGCTGTCATGCTGGATTGTCCTGGTACAAAACAGGATCTTGATAGCCAAGTTCATGCCTTTCAAAATACTGTCTATGACTACTTCAGTGATCACTATCCACCAACGACCACTCATGCTCACACCAATAAGGAAAACACTTTTAAGCTGAAATTGAGGCGAAAGAAGAGGGAGCTAAGAAAGAGACTTAGATGCGCCAAAAACATTGGAGATAAACAGCAGTGCCATCAAGTGGCTAGAGCACTTAGATCAATTCTCAAATTGATCCAAGGAATATCGCTCCAAATTAAAGATAACTCCAATCAATACAATAGAGCCAGACACGAAGTCCTCTTTGACAACAACCCCTTCGTCTATGCCAGAAAGATATTCAGCGAAAAAAGTGGTGTACTATCGCTGACCAGAGATCAAATATATAAATATTACAAAGAGACATACACAGAAATACAAAAAGAGGAACAATATCTGGACCCACCCTCGCCTCGACCCGTCAGACCTTTAGAGGACTTCCGATGCCTTCCACCAAGCATGGAAGAAATGGAGGAACAAATCAAAAGAAAAAGTTCCAAATCGGCACCAGGCCCAGATGGCATTCCGTACATTGTATATAAAAAATGTCCTCACACCCGTAAGCATTTATATAATATATATCGAAAAATCTGGTCTACTAATCAAGTTCCAAAGGCATTTGGCGAGGCAGTCTTCGTTCTCATACCAAAGAAAACTGAGGTAAATGATCCCAAAGATGCAAGACCGATCGCTTTGACGAATACAATGTCCAAAATCTTCTTCTCCATAGTACAAGCAAGAATGTCCCGATTTATGATCAAGAACGAGTACTTCTCACGCCAGCACCAGAAAGGTTTTTTGCTGGGAGTTTCTGGCTGCTTAGAACATAACACCTTACTCGCTGAGTGTTTGAAGGATGCCAGGAAACAGGAGCGGCAACTAAGCGTCTGTTGGATCGACTTGGAAAACGCATTTGGGTCGGTGCAACATGAATTGCTGCAAACTGCGCTAAAATGGTATAACTTTCCAACACTAATCAGAGATATAATTGCCAATTATTACAAGAACTTGAGATTTGTCGTAACAAACAAGGACGGCTACACAGACACACTAAAATACAATGTGGGCCTGTTCCAAGGCTGCTGCCTATCACCTGTAGCTTTTAATATAATTATCAATATCCTAATCGACAAACTTAAATCTCGTGAGAAGAAGTGGGGATATAGATTCAAACAAAACAACATCTATACGGAATCCGTCTTAGCTTTTGCAGACGACTTGGCGGTGATAACAAGAAATCCCAAGCAATGCCAGGGCTTGCTGAAAATAGTGGATGATTTCTGCTCATGGACAAAGGGAATGAGAACGAAACCATCAAAATGCTTCAGCCTATGTCTGGCTAGGCGAAACACTACATTTACGTCTTATGATCCTGGACTGAGTATAGCAGGGCAGAGAATAGCTCCGGTAAATGAAACCATGCCCTTTAAATTTCTTGGCAGAAGGATAAATTTTCAGGGAAAAACACCATCCCTAGAAGTAGTTGTAAAACAATTCACTTACGACATGAATAGGGTTACTCAACAGCCTATAAGCAATGTCAAAAAAGCTTGGATATATGACAACTACTTAGCATCTCGCCTCACTTGGCCTTTCCTAGTATATGATTTCAACAAAAGCCTACTATCAAGTCTGGACGCGGACGTCATAAGAACATTAAAGTCTTGGCTTGGATTAGCCCAGGGTGCTGACTCCTCAACATTCTTTAGAGGACGGAGAAACTTCGGAATGGATCTGAAAAGACCATCTGAATTATACAAACATCTACGTATAAGCAAATATCAAATTCTAACCAGCTCCCAGGATAATACAATTTCATCCCTTCCAAGAGACCCTCTGGTCTCAGATATGGAACCGAGACTACTATTCTTCAAGAAATTCATGACAGGTGCCCAGACTGACAAAAGAGGCATTGGCTGGAAGAAAAAAGAAAGTGACAAAGAGGTTATAAAATCATTCCTCAGGAAAGATGAAGAGCATGAATACAGAGTGCACGCGATGACTCTAGAAGTTCAAAATGACTGGCTAACTTTGGGCGATTTTTGCATCCCTCCAGCCCTAAAGTGGCGCACACTAATGTACGATTGGTCTCCGGCGTTGCTAAAGTTTTACCTAAACGCTTTTCAAATGTCCCTCCCGGACCAGAGTAATCTGGTAAGGTGGGGAAAAGCTACGGAAAAGAACTGTACATTGTGTGGTGCTGCCATAGGAACTGCTAGACACACACTTGTAGGGTGCGTTACTCTCCTAGAAAAGGGCTATTACTCACGCCGACATGACAAAGTCCTAGGTGTTATCCGTGAAGCAGTAAGTCTTTCTATTGCAAGAGCCAGAAAGGGACTGACTACAAATAAAACTTTGACCACATTTGTAAAGGAAGGGCAAAGCACGAAAACTAAATGCAAGCCCACCTCGATCCTTGGCGCCGCATCAGACTGGAAAATTCTCATGGATACATTTGAACACCATTATAGGATCCCAGATGAACTAGCTGTATCAGCCTATAGGCCAGACATCTTAGTGTTTTCTCGGAACTTGAAAAAAGTTATCCTTATTGAACTTACCGTTCCGTGGGAATCAAATATTCCAAAAGACCACAACATGAAGTCGAATAAATATTATGATCTCACAGAAGAAATGATCAGGAACGGGTTCAAGACTCAGCTTTACGCAGTGGAAGTTGGTGCAAGAGGAGTTCCAGCAAAATCTTTGCATCACTTACTGAAAGAATTGGGCCTAAGCAGGTCTGCCGTCAATACATTTATGGAACGAGCTTCCAAGACGGCATTAACGGAATCATACAGTATTTGGTTGGGTAGGGAGAGAAGTAGAATGGTGGATGGTGAGCGTATTATCGCGCAATAGAAAAAAAAGGAGGCCTCCTTTTCTTAAACCAGCCAATTGTCGGTCGCAAGCCCGAGACACCATTCTTCTCATCTCTTACCCACACACGATGGACCCGGCACCCGCACGGTGAATCCATGGGATGCTTAGAAATTTGTCTTCTCTCTTCACAGAATAAATAATCAGTAACGGGTTCAAGACTCAGCTTAACGCAGTGGAAGTTGGTGCGAGAGGAGTTCCAGCAAAATCTTTGCATCACTTACTGAAAGAATTGGGCCTAAGCAGGTCTGCCGTCAATACATTTATGGGACGAGCTTCCAAGATGGCATTAACATCAATCATACAGTATTTGGTTGGGTAGTGAGAGGAGTAGAATGGTGGATGGTGAGCGTATTATCGCGCAATAAAATAAAAAAGGGAGGCCTCCTTTTCTTAAACCAGCCTATTGTCGGTCGCAAGCCCGAGATACCATTCTTCTCATGTCTTGCCCACACACGATGGGCCCGGCACCCGCACGATGAATGCTTAAAAAAATGTCTTCTTCTTTATTAATATGTATGAAAATTATATTTTTTTTTACTTTCGCGATTCGATAACGGAGTTTGATCGTGCTAAGCCTACAGAGAACAACGTCAGTCTTAGGATGAATGACTGCTTAGTACAACGGGTATTCATAAACATTGCAACAAGCTCGCCATTTCTTAAGTGTTGTCTCCGAAACGCTTCTCTAAAGTCTGAAAGGCACCCGTATTTATTAACATATTTGGGTTACTATAAATAAATTTATTTTATTTTTTATTTTCAGAATTAACTTTTCTAATGCTGATTCTACCAATCCTAAATCTCGCGTTCGTAAACACAAAAGTAGAAAAATATTGTGCGTAAGGCCAAATAAAAATTACAGCACGGAAATGCTAGATCTTGCTGTTGACCTTGTAAATACAGAACAAGACACTTTCAGCGTCCACACCAACTACGCCACGAACTCCTTTAGCCTACGACTACGCAAACAACACAACAAAATGTTTTCAGATATTGATATATTTGGCATGTCCAGATGCATTTTTAAAAAAATTATTCGGTCACATCTAGCCCAATAACTAAAGTTCCTATAACGCATTTATATAACGCAGAATGCACATAAAAACGTGTATGTATACACGTTTCCAAACACACACACGATCGCCCACATTCGATGCAAACACATACACACAAGATACACACCCAATACATAGCCATATGATCGCACTGATTTTATATTGTGTTGCTAAGAAGATTATTTATTGTTAAAATGTTTAATCAACATTGGTTACACCAGTCTTTTAAATTTTATATAACTTAAAAAAAAAAAAAAACCTAAAATATAAGTAACTATACAGGGTACACACTAGTTTTTGATCTATGTATACACATATGTAATGTAAGTTATTTTTAATGTAAACTGAGCCTAAATGGAAAAGGAAAATATGACATGAATAAACTAGAACATAAATAAACTCACAAAAAAAAAAAAATATAGTTCATATAAAATAAAAATTAAAAATTTTGCTCCACCTAATCGCTGTCCTGTGACATGGTGCACAATAAAATGTGCTATAGCTTAATAAGGTCATAAACCTGGTTAACAAGATCAAAATTGCTAGAGAACTAATTACGGCACACTAATAAATAATCAAATCATTATTGGGTAAACAATTAAATTGAGTATAATAATAATATAATGAATAGATATAAATATATATAAATATATAACCTATCGTATATATATACATTTTTCACACATTTATTCATTCACCTGTTTAGATTACTGTAAATGACTTATCTATATTAACGTTTTAGCCATGTTCAACTCTGATACATCTAACTAATCACCGGAGGCAGTATCAAGACAACTCTTATCCCGGACTAACTTTACAAATACACTTCGCTTGCTAATATACGAATACTACTATACACGTATATATAGTATAATTTTGCTCCTGCCTCTCATTCATTCATTTTGTCTTAGGTAAATAATCATTAACCTTTTGGTTTTCACTTATTTACTATTATTATTATTCTTTTACTTCTGCTAGTCACAATTCAATTGCACTATTAATTTAAATCTAATAACTATATTTTACTCTTATTTCTGTTTTAATTGTATTGTCTAAATAATATAAAATCTCTTTGGCTTGTGTTCCACTATTGCTACTCTGTCTATATGTTTAATATAATAAGCTGTGAATTTTTCTAAAATAAATAAATAAATCAGGGAAAGCAGTACAACAATTTCGGGTGCCACGTCCAACATTACTCAACAAAGTAAATACAGTCCATGTGAAGTCCATCGGTTGTCCAACACGTTTAAGTAAAATAATAATAACTATACTATTTTTTTTATTTTACATTTGTTCAACCCTATCTACTATATTTATTTGTTCTACATAATTCAAATTTTGCCTAGTAAGATTGCACAGTTCTTTATTTTTTTTAAACTAAGATTTTTTGACTAGATCTTTAATATTGTTAGCTTATTTGCCCTAAACATTAATTACAGCTTTATTTTCAGTACCATAGTTGCTATTCTTGGGAGATATCTTAAGTGGGCAAAGTTATTCACTTTTGCAGGTAATCTTGCCCAGCAATTAAATCGATTTTTCCCTTTTTAAAAATTCTATTGTTATGTATTATTACTACACAAAAAAGACAAAAATATTAGGCATAATAAGGGCAATTTTGGCTAGTTTTACGGTTCTAGTTTAATTTCAACGGTTTTTAGAGTAGGATTGCTATGTCTGGACTGGAGCTGAGACCAAGCTTGAGAAGATGACCCTGCTGCCCAGGATCCTTGTAATCTGTCCGCTTGGGATCTTCGTCTTCAGGCTCTCCGAGGGATGTTACCCCTACGTTCCGTCAACGGATGCATAAAGAGTGATAGGACTAAATTTTAGACTCTTCCTTCAAGTAAATTTACTTCATTCACTTTTCATTAAATTCATTTGTCTAATATCATTACTTAAATTATTGTTGTTTTATTTAAATGTCGCGTCTAAAGTGACATGTTATCAACTAGCAATCGAACCCGGTACCTTAACGTGTAAATCTACGGAATCAACCGCTAGACCATGGAGGCAGTTCATAAATATAAATGGGAGAAAACGTTGTAGATCAGCGAACTTCAGAGGAATCCAATATGCTCTATCACAAATCAACACAACAAAATGTATTTCATATTATATTCCTTTACTAGCTCTGCTTGCGACTTCGGTCGCGTTTAAATCGTATTATTGGATATACGAGGTCTGTTCAAAAAGTATCACGAATTTGGTATTTCTTAAAAAGCTGTTTTTGATTCACGAGTATCTATTTTATCTCCTTCAAAGTAATTACCTTCAGATATCATTTATGCCAGCGTTTTTACCAATCCTCTAAGCACTTAAAAATAACATTTTTTGTGATCTTGTTCAGTTCCTCCTTCGATGCAGTCTTAATCCCCTTAATATAATAATAGCATAGCGGTGTCCTTTCATAGACCTCTTCAGACCAAATAGAAATAAACATTTTTTTTTCTTGAAATGGTTGAACACACCTGAATTGTCTGATGACGTCACTATTAGTTCCCGGGGAATAAAGTTAAATCAAATGTTTGACATTTCAAGCCGAAATATTAATGCTATTAACATATCTATTGACCAATTTCAAATTTGGAAACTCCATTAAAATTTAAAATTCAGATTGAGGTAGAGAAAATGTACGGTAACTGTCGCAAATATTGACTTATATATGTCTCGGGCTTTTATATATAACTTTTAGAGCCCAACCCCCTGTTGAAAATGAATATTATACATAATATATATATATATATAAATATTGGAACACACAAGCGGCATAGTGAAAGTTTCTAATATTGAGGCCGCGGCATAAAGATTTTTTAAATTTACTAAATAACAAATCGTGCGACGTGAACACGCCTTTTAAAGACTAAATAGGAGCTTATGAAGTGATTTCATGTCGTGTAGAGTTTAGTAAATACTAAAAACTTTCAATATATAACAATAAGCCAAATAGCATGATAATTTAAGCACAATCGTCTCAGAATCAATTAGTCTATGACAGTGCATTGCCGGGTATAGTAGTGTTGGACGTGCACTGTCAAATTGATTTTTCCCTTTTACTAACAATATGCCGACATGCATGCTACGGAAGTTCTTCTTCGAGAAGAGAAGAAGAACAAAGTAGATGGCATAACAAACAATGTAACAAACATTTTGTATGAAAATAACAACCAACGCTAATCTAAAAAATAACTATAAATAAAAAAATGTCCTCTAGAGACGACCCTTCAGGGATAGTTCCATGGAGACTGGCAACATTTGCCCTCTGTATACAAGGCTAATACGTTGTCATAAATAATTGACAACTTTCCTGCCTCCAGAAATTTCCATTAGCCATTTGGATAACTTCTTAGCCAGACGTTTGAGTGAGTGCCCCCATAGCCCATAACCTGTACATAATTTTCTATCTTATATTTTATTTTTTTGGTAAAAGCAAACATTACAAAGGCTACCTAATCCAGCTGATCAGAGCTCTTGTGTTCCCGATATGCTGCAGAGACGTGGACCTTGCGCGAAACATAAATAAAACGGATTAATGCTCTAAAGATGTAGTATTAGCAGATAATGATAGGCATATCATGGACGGAGTTCTGAACCAACAAGTCCAACCTGAAAACTGGAACTGGAAATAAGACAGCGCCTTTCCTCAATCACTCATTCTCACTTTCTTAGGACACGTAATTCAGGGAAAAATCGATGGCAAGAGAATGCGTGAGGTGGACTGGCCTTTTTAAAGCAGCAATGGATCATCCGCTAAATGAGTACGCCAGGAAGGCTGCAGTTCGAGAGGAGTGGCGACAGCTTATTAAGCGTGCCACTGACACTCAAGTGACCGACCATTCTGCTAAGAGTATAGCGACTAAGAAGAAGAAAGAAGAAAAACAAACAGATTAATGACCAGTCATAATCATAAGTCAATCGTAGCCAATATTAAATCTTTTTTACGATCGAGAGGACATTTAAAGATGAGCTGGAGTTAGGTTTACGTGGATTTATTAAAGTTTTTAGCCGATTTAATGATTCGAGAGTTTTAGACTTACTTGCCAGTTTTTGCCGCTCAATTTTTACGTTAAAACCAGAGACATTAAATATACAAGACAGGGCAAGAAACCAAACGGTATGAGAATCAAAGCTAGGCCAATCAATTTATATGTAAATGTTGATTACACTTATAGTTTCTAAATTTTTCTATTATAATACACGTAACATTCTAGAAGCTGTCATTAAGCAATAGTTTCGCTACACGATCATAAATGGCGGTATTATAGTTGCACCAGAATATAATCTTAAAAATTCTAGCTTGACGCTCAGGTTGAAGGTCCGGAAGGTGTACATCCGTTCCCGCCTAACCTTTGCTGCGCCAGCTTGTTACCACCTTCTGGCCAAGATCAATAGGGATAAGATCCAAAGTCAGCAAGCAGAACATATTGCTCGTTTCCCGAGTGCCATGGTTCGTGCGTAATTCCGTCATAGCTCGAGATCTGGAGATGCTTACTATTGGGGAGTTTGTCATCGGTCTGAGTAGACGTATGTCCTATTGGGCCGACAATGAACACAATACAATTACAATGTATCCTGTGTCATACTGTAAAAAATGCTCCTGACATCGCCCGACCAAGTAACTAGTAACGACTTTAGTCATCTATATATCTATCATAAATTATAATTATTATTTTATTGAATGATTAAAAACTAATTATAAATAAAACAAAACTAAAAATACGTGTGAGATTAAAACTATTCCACAAAATAAACTAAGGCCTTACCACCAAGGAGGGTACCTAAAACGCTCGCTGTATTATTGTTATGGCATTTGTGGTCTCCACACTCTTGATAAATTTGTTTACTCAGCTCTTTTACGAATTTGATACCCATCAGCAGAATATACTTCCATTATTTCAACCCCAAATGCCACAAAATTTTGTTTAACTAAAACTTTGTTTAATGCTATTATTATTTATGTGCTTTTTATATTCGGCTGTATGAGCAGCCGAACCGGCCTTTTTTGAGGTAGAGGAAATGTGGCAAGTGGTAAAGCTTTACACACAGGTGGCAACCCAGACAAGACATCTTGCCTTACTCCATTATATGAGAGATACCCTCCGGCGTTTTACTACGTGATACACCTGATGGTTTAAGGATGGACAGGATTTTAGCGGATCGTCTTTTCGCCTTTATAAAATCATAAATAAATTACGAGTATTAAGAAATTATTTGTCAGAAACATTGTAGGTACAATGTATGTAGGTAGGTAAATTATTATATGTAATTATATCACATGCTTGACTATTTCTAGCATACAAATATTTATTTAGACACATGACTTTGTCGAGCTTAGTGTCTAGGTATTCTTTTGTCAAATAAAAACATTTATTAACCAGCATTTGTTTGACTCTTAATTCGAACAGTTTTAGTGGCAGCTCCCTTATTCTTTGTTGCCATTCCATAATAATTTCGGCTATATTGGGTAATTTCATGCGCTGGAATAGTTATTCCACTAGGATAACGCGTTTTAAAATTGCAATTATCCCCTCTTCTTGTATTAAAAAGTTCCGGGTGGCTTTTTACAAAAAAAAAAACAGCATTCAAGTATATAGATAGAAGGAACAGTCAGTAATTTTAGTTTTATAAATAAAGGACGACAGTAAGTTATAGGAGGTGTGTTACAAATATCACGAATATTATATTGTACTTATAAATTTTGTTATATTAATACTCATAATTACACAATATCGGTCATATATTTTGCCGCATTACATTTTCTGTGATGTCCGAATAAAACGAACTTATCGATTTTCCCGACTCCTTCGTGACCTTTGGCACGAAATGTTTTGTTTTCACATTAACTTTTCCAACTTTTTAATTAATTTATTACGTCGCAACAAACTATGAAGAAATTAACTAATTAATTAAAGTTTTTTTGGAGTTGATGATAAGCGTGTGAAAAGCGCTTATGAAGCTTGATGGTCTTGTCTCTCTCTGTCTCGCTCGCACAATCCATTTATTATCTAAGATTTTTTAAGTCTGTGTACTTTTTTTTTCTTTTAGTTATAAGTAGTTTTCTCAATAAAACTAATTGTCAAACATTAGTGGTCATGCACCCACAACCCCTGCTCACTTCTTCCAAACATTAGCTGTTAGATTATGTTTTTAGACAGTAAGCTCGCCTATTTACTCTCACGGCCTTTCACTTCGTTCTTCCCATAATAACCTACTTAAAATACCTCCCCACTCTTCCAGCAGATATTCAGATTCCTTTACAGTATCTGCAGCTCAAGCAGAATAAGTCGCCATAACTCACTTATTATATATGCGTATATATATGTATTTTTTATTAAGTTATTTATTTATTTGTTTATGTAGGACATTTATTTATATATATAAGTACTATATGTTTGTATTTAATGTGTGTTTTATATAGTAATAAATAATTTCAACTATCATTTTTCTCCTGCTGCACCCGCTTATTACATATCTCAGTCACACAGGTTGGTTGGTAGAAAATGCATTTATGGCATTAAGCTCGCCTATGTACCTGCACTTGTTTTGGTTTTCTACAATAAATAATTTATTAATATTAATATTTACTGTAAAATGTTTTATTTTCTGACTAGGCATGATGGTTATTTAAGCCTGATCCTGAAACGTGTTCATACACTTTACTGGGTTTATCGGCACAAACGGTGGATGGCTTACGGCAGACTGGGCAAATTACCACCACCGCCTACCACCTATTTGTTGTTTTTGATGATAGTATGTGCCATTTGCAATTAATTCGAAAGTCAATTTTTACTTTCAAGGAGAACTAATATTGTAAGCTTGCCATAGTGATATTTATATAAAAGTAACACAGCTTGAAAAATACTTAAATATAAATTCAATTATTGTGTCCTGACCAGGAATCGAACCCAGTACCTTCGAGTGTACGAGTAAATCCACGGACTTAACCGCTAGTCAAAGTCAAAATATCTTTATTCACGTAAACCTATTACAGGCATTTGTGACACGTCATAATTTAAATTATTTAGAATGATTCTACACCTGTTAGTAGATGACTAACAGCTTAGCAAGTTCCAGTGACCTGTTAATGTTTAATCTGACTGAGAAAGGAATCTGCAATGAAAACTCAACTATAGCAGATTTACAAATGAAACAAATACAGAATTACACAACAACAATAAATAAATATCTTTCATATTCACCTATGTACCTATGAGATTACAATATCTGGTACAGTGGTACCAGTGACATATACTTATAAAATTATGACATAAAGATTGGATATATTCGCATAATTTATTAATCTTATCCAAACCCCTATACAGCGGCAATGTAACAATATTTAATTTAATTAAATTGTCAATTTTATTATTTATTGGGTACTTAATAATTAGTACTATTTAGTTAAGTACAGTGACCTATTTTTAATAAATTATTTATTAGGTACCTACAGGGTGCGCCAGAGAAACTTACTTATTTGAAAAAACTCCCGGGCGGTGAGTTGGGTGGGTAGAGGGGTGAGGGGGGGCGCTATTGGAGGGGGAAGTCCCCAAGTTTGTTTCTTCCTCTAGTCAGTTGCCATCATGCTCTGGCCTAGAGAACAGCGGGCATACGCCGTCGAGAGCTTCTTTTCCATCGGTCGCTCACTTGTTGCTAGGCAACGTGGCTTCCGCGCTCGCTTTAAAATTCTTCTTTTTTTCTTCCAAGCCTCGAAGAAATAAACGCTAAGGATGTGTGGTTTCAGCAAGATGGAGCCACAGCACACACAGCACGAGGCTCAATGAGTTTGTTGCGACAACATTTCCCCGACCGGCTTATCTCTCTCAGAGGCGATCTCACATGGCCGGCTCGCTCTCCAGATTTGGCTCCATGCGATTTCTTTTTATGGGGTTATTTGAAATCCCTGGTTTATGTCAATCGGCCACGGACAATAGCTCACCTCAAAAACAACATTCGCGACGCCATTGCCAACATACCGATTGATATGCTGCAAAGAGTGGACACTAACTTCAGAAATCGACTTAATCAGTGTATGCGCAATAGGGGTCGCCATTTATCTGATGTCATTTTCAAGTCTGTATAAAAAAATAATTGGGATATTGTATTTTAAAATAAAATAAAAATTAAAACAATAACTAAAGTACTTTTGTTTTTAATGACCTTTCAAATAAGTAAGTTTCTCTGGCGCACCCTGTACTTTCAAATTATTGACAAGGCCTCTTTACAGCTGCTACAATAATTAGTATAGGATCTACTAATTAAATAGTTACCTTTACTTTATACGTATATTAATATACTATTTAATATTTCACATCCACTCGCTCGGCCGCCACTATTCGATCTGTCCTCTAGAGATGTCACACCGTAGTGTTGTGCTGTACGTTCGATGTGTATGCTACATCCCTTTTATTTTATATATTTTTTGATTTATTTTAACAATTAAACAAACTATTAATTCAACAATAAGATTATTTAAAATGTAACACTTATTTTAATTGCCTTTCAATTCATCTTTATTTTTGTTGATGATGAGTGTATAACATTACGCCTGAATCTTTCCACTTGCTTGTCTCCTATAATTATATCTCCACTATTAACTTTTGTTACTGTATGTTGTTGTCTTCCTTTCCTGTTATTATATTCTCTTCCTTTTTCTTTATTTTATTTGTCCTCATCCATAGTTTTATGATCTATAATTCTATGTTCAATATCCATAGCTTTTTATGTAATTGCCTTTTAAAGTGCTCGACAGCCCTAACGAGGGCCAATGCTACCTTCTCGGTTTGACAGTATCTTTTGCCGCTCTCGGTGAGTTTCTTGTTTCCCTATCTTATTATCTATTTGTATAAGAAAGAACAGATTCTAAACCAAACGGAGAAGCATGCAATCGCCTGAATACGATCAGCAGGATTATAATAACCTAATGCTTGTGTTAGAGAAATTTTGTTTTAAACCTTAAAATGCATCTTCTTGTTCGTTAGACCAGTGTTTCTCAATATTAGCTGTTTTACTTAATTGTAATCACAAAATTTCCTCATATCAATACTAATCCATAATTTAATTTTTTCTTTAATAATTCATATAAGTGAAACCCAGGGTCCAGTCACTGCTTCTATGTCTGCTTCTTTATCTTTATTTATCTTTTGCATAAACCTTTTTTTTAATGATTAGTATCCTTCTACATATGTGACTAAATGGCTGGCTTATATACTTCTTAGTTGGGATTTGTACTTTAGTACTTTAGATTTGCGGGCCAATCCCACACCCAATTCACACATTTATACACACCCAACTCAATAGCAGTACTTTTACCTAAAAGTTCTGTTCCATTACATAATACATACCACAGCCCTTCTATTATTTACTGACCCAACAGAATATCAGTTTCAAATGAACCTCCAAAGATGTTTGCAGGCATATGGTAAAATAAATAAATCTGGAATGGCAGAATTAATAAGTATATTTATATTGGTCCCCCCAAGGTTGCAACTATGTGTCTTCATCAATATGGAAGATGTAATCCACTTCTTTAGATGTTCCTAGTCCTAATCTTTTTATTTTTATTTGAACTCATCGCTCTTGTGGTTAGGTAATCTCCTTTTTACCTTGTTAAGCATTGCTGACGACATTGGAAATGAAGCCACAATTATCACATCTTTTGTCCTTGGCAGGACATTTTGAGTCATCTGATAAATGATTGTAACTTCACATGTAGAACAATTCTTCTCCGAATGGGAATTCCTTTTTAATGTATTGCGAAGGCTTAATTTTGTATCCACTTTGTTTATGTCAGTCTTATATAATGTGTTTTTATTTTAAAATTGTTGTAATTGCCGACTGATTACGTCTGATGCATTAGCCTTATTTATAATTTAGTTTAAAGTAATGTTGTCATCTCCAGCTAATATTTTTCAGTTATTAATATTTCCTCTGGTCTATCTATCTATTAAATGCTCATCTTTGTTTTCAAACTTACATTTTTCTGTTTGGATCCTAAACCCTAACAAAAATGTTTCCAATCTTTCTCTTTCTTCCTGCTTTATTAGTCTAAATAGGTACTCGTAGAGTTCGTAGTATTGACTTTGCTTAGGGCCAAGATAGTTGTCAAGTTTTTTTGATCGCTATGTCATATACTCGTACATTTCCCAAGGTCTCAGCATGAGCCCGAGTTATATATCTATCATTTATCATTGTAAGTATTGGGTTCATGGTAATCTATTCGAATACGTCTAATCTCTTGCAGTCCCAACCCTCCAACATGTAAAAGAGTGGCACGTTTCTTGAGAGGCGCTTCTATGCTAGATGCCAATAGATATATTTCTCAAGCTCATTTCCATTTTTTGCGAACGTATACCGACCGAAGTTGGGTCACCATCGTAGTCAAAATGGTCCATATTTATGGATAGTACTGGATTCATCGGAAGATCATCGATGTTTCTAGGGTACCAACTCGGGAAATATCACAAATAAATTAAATATTAATTTTATTTATTTATTTAAATTAATAAATATTTTGTGTTCCGACCAGGAATCGAACCCGGCACCCCCGAGTCCAAATTCACGGACGTAACCGCTAGACCACGAAGGCAGTATTATATTTGAAGTTATTGATATGCATGGCCCTTTATTTTAATAGTGTGCATGGCCCTTTTTTTTAATTGAATGCATGGCCCTTTATATTGTTAATATGCATGGCCCTTTATATTGATATGCATGGCCCTTCATAATGTTATGGGCATGGCCCTTTATTTGGTTAGTGCGTGGACCTTTATTTGGTTAGTGCGTGGACCTTTATTTGGTTAGTGCGTGGACCTTTATTTGGTTAGTGCGTGGACCTTTATTTGGTTAGTGCGTGGACCTTTATTTGGTTAGTGCGTGGACCTTTATTTGGTTAGTGCGTGGACCTTTATTTGGTTAGTGCGTGGACCTTTATTTGGTTAGTGCGTGGACCTTTATTTGGTTAGTGCGTGGACCTTTATTTGGTTAGTGCGTGGACCTTTATTTGGTTAGTGCGTGGACCTTTATTTGGTTAGTGCGTGGACCTTTATTTGGTTAGTGCGTGGCCCTTTATTTTGTAGTGCATGGCCCTTTATTTTGTAGTGCATGGCCCTTTATTTTGTAGTGCATGGCCCTTTATTTTGTAGTGCATGGCCCTTTATTTTGTAGTGCGTGGCCCTTTATTTTGTAGTGCATGGCCCTTTATTTTGTAGTGCATGGCCCTTTATTTTGTAGTGCATGGCCCTTTATTTTGTTGTGCATGGCCCTTTATTTTGTAGTGCATGGCCCTTTATTTTGTAGTGCATGGCCCTTTATTTTGTAGTGCATGGCCCTTTATTTTGTAGTGCATGGCCCTTTATTTTGTAGTGCATGGCCCTTTATTTTGTAGTGCATGGCCCTTTATTTTGTAGTGCATGGCCCTTTATTTTGTAGTGCATGGCCCTTTATTTTGTAGTGCATGGCCCTTTATTTTGTAGTGCATGGCCCTTCATTTTGTAGTGCATGGCCCTTTATTTTGTAGTGCATGGCCCTTTATTTTGTAGTGCATGGCCCTTATTTTTATTATTGTGTGCGTGGCCCTTAATTTTCCTTTTAGTAAACATAGACCTTTTTTATTAATATTAATATTTTGTGCATGGCCTTTAATTTTCCTTTTTGTAAGCAGACCTTTTTTTAATATTATTATTATTATAGTTTGCATGGCCTTTAATTTTCCTTTTTGTAAGCAGACCTTTTTTTAATATTATTATTATTATAGTTTGCATGGCCTTTAATTTTCCTTTTTGTAAGCAGACCTTTTTTTAATATTATTATTATTATAGTTTGCATGGCCTTTAATTTTCCTTTTTGTAAGCAGACCTTTTTTTAATATTATTATTATTATAGTTTGCATGGCCTTTAATTTTCCTTTTTGTAAGCAGACCTTTTTTTAATATTATTATTATTATAGTTTGCATGGCCTTTAATTTTCCTTTTTGTAAGCAGACCTTTTTTTAATATTATTATTATTATAGTTTGCATGGCCTTTAATTTTCCTTTTTGTAAGCAGACCTTTTTTTAATATTATTATTATTATAGTTTGCATGGCCCTTAATTTTCCTTTTTGTAAGCAGACCTTTTTTTTTATATTATTATTATTGTTTGCATGGCCCTTAATTTTCCTTATTGTAAGCATAGATATATATATATTTTTATTATTGTGTGCGTGGCCCTTAATTTTCCTTTTTGTAAGCAACCTTTTTTTTTTTTATTAATAATAATATTTTGTGCATGGACCTTAATTTCCTTTTTGTAAGCAGACCTTTTTTTTTATATTATTATTATTATTGTTGTTTGCATGGCCCTTAATTTCCCTTATTTTAAGCATTGATATATATATATATATTTTTTATTATTCTGTGCAAGGCCATTATTTTAATTTTTAAATACATGGGCCTTTGGAATTTAAAATAATATTATATTATTTTTCTTGTGCTTGGATAAAAAGATTATGTCTGTGTGCTGCAATAGATTTGGAGTAGAATACAAAGAAGATTGGTAGGCTCAGTGTCGCTTATTTAGAATGAGCCAGTGTCCATTTTAGAAAGCCAAAATGTTAATTTTCTGTGTAGTAGTTATAAAATTGGTTTAGGTATGCAACAATAATGAAACCCCCAACATTAACAAAATACAAAGCCATCAACATGAAAGTTTGATTAAAATGGAAGTATAACTTTTATTATAATTACTGTTCCACTAAATTAAAATGTTGGCTATGTATAATAACAGAGGTTATTGGAACCTGCTTCCAACAACATTTTCTTTTTTTTTTTTATTTGTTACTTTATTTTATATTTTTATTAACCATTATTTTTGTGACAAATAAAAATGAATTTTATTTTATTTAAGTTTGCTGTTCGCGCTCATTTAATAGCTACTTTTTGTTCTCACAATTTGGTTTGTAAAGCGGGCGCTTGACACTGGATTTACAAGCATCACGGCCATTCTTCTTTATTTTTTTTTTATTTAAATCATTGTACTGTTTTTTGTATCAGGATTCTTCATTTGACAAATTTATTCAATTTTCAATATTTCTATAAAATATTATTTAGATGTTTCCGTCATTTATATGTAATTCAATAAAATAACTGTTTTAATTCATGAAAACATGATTTTATTTTTTGACATAACCCACAACTTACAGCGTCATTTTCACTTTTTGTTTATTCCATTCTTTAATGATAAAACATATTTTCCACTTACTTTTATCCTCGTCGCCACTTATAGGATCTACTAATTAAATAGTTACCTTTACTTTATACGTATATTAATATACTATTTAATATTTCACATCCACTCGCTCGGCCGCCACTATTCGATCTGTCCTCTAGAGATGTCACACCGTAGTGTTGTGCTGTACGTTCGATGTGTATGCTACAATTAGTATTATTTAGTTAAGTTAATTGACATATATTTAATCATTTATTTATTAGGTACTTATAAGTTATTGACAAAACCTCTTTTCAGCCGCAATAATAACCTCTATTTAAGTGTTTTTGTAAATATTTCAACCTCTAGTTCTGTTATTTGTCATGTACCTATCTATAGTGATAATTGTATAAAAATATATATATTGAAAATTATGACTTAACCGAATTCCGGTAGGAATGTATGGTGTTAAAAAAAAAACTAACTTAAACCCCAGCAGGTATGTTAGAATTAGGACTTGCCTGTGTGCAATCCGAAAGCCGACAAAACGACCATCGCTCTTTCAATAATAATAAAAATAGAATTATACCAAAATAATGTTGGTACCTTCTCGTATGTATAAACATTCCACGTTCCAGCGATCAAACAAGTAAAGGTAATTCAAAATACATCAATCACCCAACACTGGTGATACCAATCTACACTCAATGAAAATATAAAGTGACACTTAGTACCTATGTAATTTTACTGTAAGGAACTGTATAAATTATATGATTATACCTTTTTTTTGGGCACTTGACAAAAGAGATTGCCCAAAACCAGGCCCCAACTTTTTTGCAGTCAGCGCATCTAAATACAATTCAATAATCATAATAATTAATTGTGGTTTTTTTTAAATTTAATTACAACATCTGTTTTAAAATATAATTAAATTAAATAGTCAATTGGTTAAAATTTATGTATGAAATAGTTACAAAGCACTATTCATACTAATAGGTTCTTTATTATGATCAGGTACTTTATTATAGACAAAACACAGAATTCTCTAATTAAATCGACGGGATCGAAACTATATAATTAACAACGTAAAAAAAGTTTTTGTCAATTGTCGTTATGCTAGGGTAAAATAAATAAAATTAATTACAGATTATTAAATCACAATATATTAACTATCAAATAAAAAAGAAATCATAATAGCACGAGAACATTTTATTGGGACCATTTCACTAAGAAAAATGGGCATTCTCATTTCCACAAGAAAATGGTTTAATTGGTGGTAAGTGGCGCGCAAGGTCCATGAATGTTAGCAACTGAAATCAGACAATCATGACTGGCATCAGCCCCTAACACTATGCCGGCTTGATTGACCATGACCACGAGCTTAATCCCGAAACGTGTGGATACACTTTACTGGGTTAATTCCCCGCCTCAGCAGACTGCGCAAATTACAACCAACAGTTCACCTGATGGTAAGTGGCGCGCGAGGTTCACGAATGTAGGAAATGGAATCAGACACTCATGACTGCCCCTAACACATCTGCATATTAAGGCATTTTTTAAATTTTGTGAATAATTAATTAATTATTTATAAGTTAAAATATTTGGATTTATTATTGTTATTTTTGTATTAATTTATCATAATGTAGAATTGATTTATTTATTTATATACCTACTTACTCACTTTTGATTCTAATGTTTATTGTCTTGTATTAACTTTATTATTATTTCATTGATTTTATTAGAGTTGAATTTTGATTTATTTTATTATTATTATTTATTTGTCTTTTCTTTCATTTTATATTAATTTTATACTGTATATAACTATTGTTAATTTTAAAGCTTTATTAATATTAATATTTTGATAGATAGATAGATAGATAAATTCTTTATTGCACAAAAAAATAAAAAAAAACATTCCAATGTACATAGGCGAGCTTAATGTCTAGGCATTTTCTAACAGCTAACCTTTGGGAGAGTGAGAAGAGAGTGTGGGTGCATGTGTATAAGAATATTTAGAAACTATGATTTAAAATTACTAACTAAAATACTTATCAACTAAATAAACAATAAATATATATCATACAACAATAAAATACATATAGAAATAATAATATATGTTATACCTATATAATATACCTACACAATATATATATATATATATATATATATATATATATATATATATATATATATATATATATATATATATATATATATATAAAATACATCATACATATTGTCATGTTATGCGGTCTTGTTTTGCTTTTCATGTAAGTGCTTGGTGAGCAAATTTTTAAAAATGTTGAGTGAAGGTGCTTTTCGTATAGCGAGGGGAAGTCTGTTCCACTGGCGAGCTGCAGATACAGTAAAAGAATCTGAACATCTGCTAGAAGAATGTGGCGGAATTTTTAATTGATTATTGTGAGACGAGCGAAGGGAACAGCTATGGGTATCGCAGAGAAATTGGAAACGATCTTTCAGGTAAGAGGGTGCATTGGGATTATATAGGATGCCGTAGAGGAAGGTAAGGAGGTGTGCAGACCTGCGATTTCGGATATTGAGCCACTTTAACTCTTTGCGAAATTGAGAAATATGATCATACTTACGCAAGCCAAAAACATAGCGAATGCATAAGTTGAGAAGTCGATCGAGTTTATTTAGCAGCTCTTCGGTGAGGTCGGAGTAACAGACGTCGGCATAGTCGATAATCGGAAGGAGTAACGAGCTGACTAACGTGAGCCTTGCCGAGAACGGAATGAAATGATATTTGTATAGTAAATTAAAAAATATAGGTATATTGACAATCCATTTATAATTAAAATGTATGTATTAATTATAAGATTGACTGCATGGTAAATTGGGCTTTACTGTTAAGCCATGTAATGTTGTATTAATAAATAAATAAATAAAAAACACTATGCCGGCTTGATTGGACAACGCGGCAATTCGAGCTTAATCCCAAAGTCCCAGGTCTAGGACTTTGTGTTCTAGGGGTCGTCAAATCTTCATTTGTTTTAAGCATTTCAGCGAACCAAAGGAAATAAACTATTTTGATTTGAATGGATGAAGAACCGAAATTATTACGCCAAATTCACCAGAAATGTTCCGGAAGTCTCAGGTTAGGACTCTGTGTTCTAGGGGCCGTCAAATCTACATTTTTTTAAGCCAACCATTTTTTTAAATGTTTTTGTCAAATCAAATGGTGCACCCGAGTCTTTAGAGTGCGTGCTATCATCACAAGCGTATCCCTTTCGGGGTGGTCAGAAACCACGTTTTTTAAAGAACTGGATTCACATTTAGGCAATTTTACTATAGGCCCAGCATGCAAGCACGTTGATATCTCTAGCGTACCAAACACATTTCTAGTTTGGTCATCACAAATAATTTAAATAAATGTCTAAATCCACTGATTTAACCGCTAATTTAACCCCCTCGTTCATCTACTTTTTTTTCTTTTTCACAATATGACGTCTGGTTGTCATTATTGCTTTAATGTCATATCTTAAGTGAAACTCGCATGTTTAAGACGGATCTATTACGTGAGAATCATCAAAATCAGCCCACGCGTCCGACAAGCGCCCAACAGAATGCTATTTAAAAGAACGGTCTTCACACACTTCTTGAAAAGTTCCTAACAACTGTAAGTAATATTTTTTATATTTATGTTTATATGTATTATTATTTATTTGTATTTAGCATTATTATATATATTTATTTTATTTATATTATATGTATTAGATTAAGTAAAATTTTAATTATTTATTTTCCTGTTTAAATATTTGCACCTACCTCCCACATACCATGTTCGTATTGTCTCTTATATATATATATATATATATATATGGTACATATGCATAAACACATAACCCTTGTTTGCGTCGCGCAATCGGGGAAAAAGGGTGAAAAAAAAAACTTACACAAAAATATTAGTAAAAAATAAATAATGCTTTGGGATACACACAAAAAGGAGGAATTGAATGTATTTTTTAATTAGGGATAACAAAATGCTGTAATGTGTGTTTGTAGTTTGAGGTATGGAGATCAGCTCTTTGTACATCCAGTTACAATATCGACTCGTCCGAATCGGCACTAAAGTGGAACGCTAACGACCCACTGTTTTATTCGCTGAGTCCGATCAATTTCTGTAACTGTAACTACAGTTTGAGAACTTCGCTCGATAAAGCTTAGTCTATCTATAGGTACAATGCAGGAACGTAATACAATAAATTTGTAAAAATTCATAAAACGTAAACGAACTTTTCAAGAGTGTGGCGATCCCAAATGCCATAACTACCTAAAACAGAATATTTCCGTTATAATTCAACGAAGAAATGCGGCAAGCGTTTTAGGTACCCTCCCTGGTGGTAATCCCTTAGTTTATTTTGTAGAATAGTTTTAATTTCATAGGTATTTTTAGTTTAGTTGTATTTATAATTAGTTTTTTAATCTAATTCATTTTTAATATTTTTGTATCTACCTTGACTAAATTTATACAATAATAATAATGTCATATGTCGATAATCCAATTCATTAGTGGAACAATTCGAAAAATAGTTAAATTTTATTAATTTTTATTGCTTTGTATTTTATTATGAATAAAAAAAAAAACTTTTTTCGAAATGTTCCACTAATGAATTGGGTGATCGATATTTAATTAACATGATGGAACGGTAAAAATAATTAAAACTACTTACTTCAATAATCATCATCAAAGCCCCTAGAGGTGCCATTGTTGGAAATGGGCCTTCCAAATCTTTTTAGAGAATTTGGTCAACACTCGCCACACTGGCCCAGCGGGTTTGTGATTTCAATTTTTAATGACAATTTACGAGCTTGCCACTTGTCATACTATAGTTGTGACCGATATCTACAGTTGGGGATAGACAATAGGGTAATCTTCAATGAAAATGCACAATCACGACTTTTTCTTGCTTGTATTTTTAGACCAATGTCAAAATGTAAATATATCAAATATATGTCTTATAAAAGTCAAAATAATATCATAATTAAAAAGTACAAAAACGTGTGGCAAAGGATGCCAAATCGTCGGCCACAATAGTAAAGCTAAATAGGAATCCGCTTATTTATAAGCGTGGGTATTAACCACCCCGAAAGGAAAACGGTCGTGATGATACAAAAATAAAGGCGACGACTTGCGACCACGACCTTGCGAAGATGTAGGAACTAATAAAAAAACTCAGTCCTGTACTGTAGTTATATAAAGATTCTATAATCGTTATTTTCGTATTTATTTTTATTTGTTGCAAATAGATAAAAGTAGTGTAATGGATATTGCTACATGTTCCGCAAAAGATGCGGTGCATGCTTGTGTAAACTACATGCTGTCTAACCCGACTTTGCCTGGTAGTCAACTCGAATGAACTTTTAATAAAATTCGGATAAATCTCCAGTCAGTACGCTCCACGGCCGCGAGCTCTCTGCGGACAGCTATCAGAACGCCGCCGCCTCCATACCGTTTGCGGGTTGTGTCGTAGTCCCTATCTCTTCTCCTCTTATTAAAAAGCTCCTTGTTCATTATGCCTGACAGCAGCCAGGTTTCTCTGATCGCTATTACATCATATGAATTAAGGCATTTGAAAATAAAAATTGGCATTCGGCATCATTGTAAGTGGCACATACTTTCAACGAGAATAACATATAGGTGTTAGGCGGATTGATGGTGGTAATTTCCCCAGTCTGCCGGGGCGTGGAAGTATCCAACGGTCGTGCCGATAAACCCAGTAAAGTGTACCCACACGGATCAGGCTCAATTTACCTTCATGCCTATTTAAGCCGGCATAGTGTTAGGGACTGATGTCAGTCATGAGTTTCTGATTCTAGTTGCTAACATTCATGTACCTTGCGCACTACTTATCATAAAAAAAGAGTTTTATATATATATATATATATATATATATATATATATATATATATATATATAATACGAGTATAATCTAATTACTTATTTATTTATTTATTTAAAACTTTATTGCACGTTATACAAGGGGCGGACTTAATGCCGCTAGACATTATCTGACAGCCAACCTTAGGGACAATGGGGACCATTTCAAATGTAAGGTATAATAATAATAAATAAATCTATATACATAAAAATACAATGATATTACTAAATACATACTAATACCTATGATATATTAAATACTAATAATACATATACTACATATGATACCATTAAATAACTTATGAACCATTTATATAATACGATGACACCATTTTTTTAAACATTTTTCGGTTGGATGCTTGTCGGATTTCTACCGGTAGTTCATTCCACAGATTTGCGGCGACAACAGCAAATGAGTTGGCCATAAATCCAGTATGGTGAGAGGGAATGGAGAGAACAGAGTTATGAGAAGAGCGCAGAGACTTATCATGGAATGAAGAGAGATAGTCAAATTTACTCTTGAGGTATTTTGGTGTCACAGGCTCGTTGAGTATAGAAAATAGTAAACAGAGAATTCGGAGATTCCTGCGACAGCGAATTGGTAGCCACTTTGTTAAGAATACCAGTACCAGCTGATAGTGTCGCTTATAAAGAAATGCGATATTTTGTTAATTTAACGTTTGCGAAAATAAAATAGCTGTTATAAGCATGTCTTTGGCATTTACTAATTATGTTAGCTCGGCTATTAAGTCGGTAAAAGACAAAGGTGTTTCCTAAAAGTTGACTTTGATGGATCTTTTCCGAACTATACCGTCAAAGCAACATGCTTTATTATTTATGAACTCTACAAATGGAAATAAAGTGTATAAATTACGGACAAGGTCGCGGTTTTGGTTTTATTTTTGTTGACAACTATATTTTATACATCTGTCTGCAATGAGTCTAGTCCGTACTGGATCAACCATACGTTTCCAATATAACTTTTTTTCAAAATGGATAAATATATAAATAACCGTTTTTTAAAAACCGTTTTCAGCTCTGCGACGATGGAACCGTTTTCAGGTTTCGATTAAAACAGTCGTTTTCGCGGGAGCTACTTATACAGTCGTACTAGTCGCAACGTTTCGGTTTCTTTTGCAATGACCTTTGTTCAATTCAATTCAATTCGTTTATTTTGCAAGTAGGCATAGCACAAAAAGATATGTATTCTGCACTTTTACACGTCAATTTTTACAATATTGATATAAAACGATATAATTTTATAGTGAATCTGGAGCAGTACATGATAACCATCATTTGGAAAGAGAAATAATAAAATAACAAAATTATAAATACAGAATAACGCTTAACATTATAGCTGTTGTAGATAGGCATTATCACACTATAATCTAAGACCGACACAATTATAAGAATATAAATGTCAATGTCAGTTAAGATAATAGCTGCTGTATATAGGCATTGTCATACTATACGCTAAGACAGACACAATTATAAAATTAAAAATATAAATGTAAATGTCAGGTAATGAAATTCCTTATTATATTTTTTATCACTAGCTGTTTTACACGAAATTAATTTCGTTGTCATATTAAATTAATCATTATATTCTTACTGCCACTGCCGCTCTGTCGTAAAACAAGCTGCAACGAAAACCGTTTCCAAATCAAATTTTCGTTTTTCGGAGTTGGTTGCGTTGCATTTTCAATAAATGCGACAACTACCCACCACTAGTCAACCATAAGTCTAGCACATGTTCAGAGGATCTACTCTGCTACTTTGTCTAAAAACTAATAAATAATACACTTGTTGGCACGACTGCTGTAAAGACAAACAGGGCCAACAGTGTAGTGAGACGGTTATAGGATTTAGTTTAAAATCTAGACGCTTTGAGGTCTCCTTATAAAAACTTTTAAATACTAACCCGACAAGTAACATCAAGCAGAAGCAACTGAAGTCAGCCACAGATGACCGACGTCATTCTTCTTCGTCAGGAAAGAACTTCTGCGTTATAGGAATGGGGAAACCTACTGGCTGGGAAAGCAGCTCACATCTTCAGCGTGCGACAGGTGTAAGAGTCTTCAAATTTATAGACAGACAGACAGTGGGGTCGTCCAGGCCCGGATGGCTAATGGGCCTGGGTTGGGAATGGGGACGTTTTCCCCGGCAGGATCTCCGCGGGCAACCACCCGCCGGTAATTCATGCACTTTTGGTGCTGGGTGCCGTTATTGTATAACAACGCCCGTGTGGCTCACGAACCCAGAGGGGTCTAGGTTCGACTACTTCAGCTCTCCTCCAAGAGCACTTCTCTAGGAAATGGTCTCCCGTTGGGGGGCCGAGCTCAAGACGGAGCGATATTCTGAAGATGCTTGAAGTGACCGTTGTCGGCCCGATAGAACATACGTCTAGTCAGGCCGACGACAAACTCCTCAATAGTAGGCATTTCCAGATCTCGAGCTATGACGGAATTACGCACGAACCATGGTGCTCGGGAGACCACTCTGAGCGATATGTTCTGCTGACTTTGGATCTTGTCCCTATTAGTCTTGGCCAGAAGGTGGGGCCAGGCTGGCGCAGCATAGGTAAGTCGGGAACGGATGAACATCTTGTAGATCCGGACCTTCAACCTGAGTGGCAAGCTGGAATTCATAACAGGGCGTAACATGGCTTCTCAAATTTATATTTACAGTGCAAATTTTAGCCAGTGCATGTCGTTCGATTGCGGACTAGAGTCTTCAAACCACTCAGCGCGGGCGGTTGGGTTTCGAATTGTTTCCATCAGGCTCGCTTTGTATCTTTGTAATTTAAGGACTAGACCCACAAGAAGCTGTATCAAGTTTCAGTAGTAAGGGGACAGTTTTTAATAAAACTCCTAAAGCAAACAACAAAAAACAAGTAATAAAGAGAAAACTACGTAAAAGTTCATAAAAAAAGAAAGTTTTGGGAAATAAGAGCGAGATCAAAGGTGTCCGAAGCCGAATCGGCCGGTAGGACCCGAAAAAACTTACTAAAATATAGTATGTGTAGAGTATAGGTATATGAGCACTGATTTATATGCATCGATGTATATAGATAGGCCCTCACTGATATAAAAACGTTTCCGCAAAACTAATCGAAGTCATGTAGCTGCACCAGCAGTCGCGAGCTAGCAAGCTTTGAGAGCGCTTATATATTAATATTTATATCGAGTGAGTGCTTTATAGCATGCATTGTGACAGAATTTCCGACAAATATTGCATTGATTGAAAATTGACCCCCAAAGTTGGTAGGGACACGTGGCAAGCGGCACGTTTTTAGAGAGCGTTTTGTATTGAATAGGCCTATATATATACATCAATGTTTATATGTACAGGAGTTGGGCTAAAATAAAATAAAATAAATTTTATAAATAAAATGAAATGAAATGAAATGAAATGAAATGAAACGAAACGAAACGAAACGAAACGAAACGAAACGAACGAAACGAAACGAAACAAAACGAAACGAAACGAAACGAAACGAAACGAAACGAAACCAAACCAAACCAAACCAAATCAAATCAAAATAAATCAAATCAAATCAAATTAATAAATAAATAAAAGATTATGAAAATTATAAAAAAATACTACTATTTCTAAATTTAAAGATATATTTAATAATACGGAGTAGCTGTGGAGTACAGTTCGAAAGGTGTTTAATTTGATATATGATAAAATAATACATAATTTATTTAATGCCAAACAGGTTGTAATACATAAGATAAAACAAATACGCACAATCTTTAGGTATATCACACTTACATCACCATACACACACAAACACGTACACACTAACACAACACATAAGTACACTAACATAACACACGTGCACTCGCGCATCCATAACAATTTACTGTATTTTGTCCTCTTGCGAGTGACTTTATTTTTGTGTACACCATGCTATTATTATTATAAATATTGGCTTATGTTTTTGTTTATATTCTTTGCGACTTGCTTAGTTTAGTTAGATTTCTAGTTTTAGTTTAGTTTAGTTTCATTTCCACCAATAAGTACTTGTTACTTATAAGATATACCTATGTATTTATTTCTGTAATGAGCTGTGGTTTTTGTAATAAATAAATAATAAGCTTCAACATTCATCATCATTGGGAGCATCACCAAAACAGCTCGGCATACTGAACATGTTGAAGCGGTTATTCCCGCTTGCTGTACAAAGCATAGATTAGTTCATGCGTGGAAATACTGTTCTCTCCTGTTGGATGGTTTCAAATGCTCTCAATGTCATGCAAATTGTTCGAATTGTAAACGATGTTTGTAACGATCGTATTACATGCGGCCAAGGAATAAAAAATGGCTGCAATCGACATCCTTTGCCTTGCATTTATTTAGGACGTCACCTGTCAGTGTAGTTTTTGACAGACTTCACTTTCAAAACCAACTGCGAGCAATGTGCTGCTTTAATTTATAATAAATACTTACTAGAATCAAATATTACTTAATAATTATAAAAAGCTACTAAATCTACTGGATATTGTCGCTGCCGTAGCTTGGGATTTTTCCAGTAGGACTATAGAGCTGAGGCCCAGTTTGAGAGGCCCCGCTGCCCAGGATCCCCGTGACGCCACGTTGTCCGCTTGGAATCGGCAGCGCTCTCCGGGTCCACATCTTTAGGCTCTCCAAGGGAAGGTACCCCTACGTACAGCCAACGGATGCATAAAGAGTGATAGGGCTTTCCTAATATATTAACTTCCATTTCTTAAAGTCTGTGGTTTTATTTTAATGTCCCGCATAACGTGACATGTTGCGGTATTAAATAAGGGTAATAAGGTATCAAATCCCTTGCGGGGTAGGCAGAGACAATTGAGCGCCACTTGTCACGATTACGACATACCGCTTTCGCTTCTACGACATTCATCAACCTCTTCATACATACCCTTTTATTTCGATGGCTTTTTAATTCACCTTCAACTAATGTTTTTGGTTTGGCCAAACCTATAAATTCGTAGGATGGAATTTAAATTTACCGCTTAATGCATTCGAAGTGTCACTTGCATACACGCTTACCAATTTGGTAATAATAATAATCTAGAATGTTCCATTTCCCTATTCCCATCTCGCTCTCTCTCCTATCCGCTCCGCTATACCCTTTTCCTTCATACTCACGAAGACGACCGAGAGCCGCCGAAGACCGCCATTAGTGTTCGTCGACTCGCTGAATCGACAAGTTGTGAAGCCCGCACCGCCTTTTTGGATAATAAACGCTAATAAACTAAATATTATAATTGTGGTGACTCGTGTCCTGGGTCTGTGTTTGTGTTTCATCAGTTTAAACCTTTGGTTTTCCGGCTGATTGAGCCGAAAAACCCCGAGACTTCTGGACTGCTCTCGCGTCTGCACATCATCATCGCCGTGAGTACCTTTCTCTTCCTCCTTTTTTGGATACTTTCCCTCGCTCCGCTTTTTAGATATTATTCATCGTCATAGGGAATCGTGTATGCAAGAGTTGGCTCTAGAAGACATTATTTATTCAATTCTGGTGGCCAGCCAGCCATTCTAATACAGTCCACTTAATCGCCAGACCAGTTTTATTTATAAAAGGTGAGACCTGTGTAGAAAAGTGTAGCAATAACAAGCTTAGTACATAAAACACAATTATAAATAAGTAAGTAGAGACAATAATTAGAAATACTGAATAGCTTCCAATAATTGTAGACGGGACAATCACGTCGAAGTCGTAAAAAAGCCGTTACGATTCAACCCAAAAAGGGTCGTCTAAGAAATAATCAGAAAAACTTCTGTATTCCCCTTTCCTACAACAAAATCTTGATCCTTGATACTCTATACTCACGACCGTATCTATTCGTGGATTCTGCTATATCCACAGTGGATTTGATGCGTCTTAACCTTTATTTGAATCCAAATTTTGATGGGTCGTAGGCGGACTGATGGTGGTAATGTTTCCAGTCTGCTGGGGCGGGGAAGTATTGCCGATAAACCCATTAAAGTGTATTCACACGTTTCGGGATCAGGCTCGAATTTCCTACATGCCCAGTCAAGCCGGTATAGTGTTAGGGATTGATGTCAGTCTGATTCCAGTTGCTAAGATTCATGGACCTTGAGCGCCACTTACCATCAGGTATGAAAAAAAAATAAAAAAATCAAATTCCGACATCTTCTGTGCATTTTTAGTTTAAGCGATTGATCTAATCTGATTGTATTAATTGGGAGCTGGGAGAATTGATTGTTTCTAAATTGAATTAAGTGTTGAATCGAATGAATGGTCTCTGTTAGCAATTCATTACCTACTTTCATCATTAAATAATAATAATAATAATTAAAAAAAACAATTGTGCTAATTAATAATAATATATAATCTTTTTGGTTTAAGATCTAATAAGATACTAAGATCTAGTAATGGAACAGGCTACCATTGTTTAGCAGACAGGCACCGTCTTTAAATATATTCAAAAAACTTCTTCTCTCTTACTTCCTTAAAAAGCAAAACGAATCCTAATCACCTGACATATTATTAGTACCTATATATGTATATATAATTATTTATCTTAATTATGTATTATTATTTTTCTGTTATGTATTATAGTATTATACATACATACATATCTTCACGCCAGATCCCTTGCGGGGTAGGCAGAGACAATTGAGCGCCATTTGACACGATCACGACATACCTCTTTCGCTTCGTCGACATTCATTAACCTCTTCATACATGCCCTTTGGTTACGAAGACTTTTTAATGCACCTTCAGTCAGTGTTTTATTTATTTGATCGTGATATGTGAGTCTCGGTCTGCCAGGGCCTCTTTTACCCACAACTTTCGCATTATATATCTGGTTCGTCAATCTTTCATCGCTCATCCTTTCAACATGCCCGAACCATCGTAGCATGCTTTTCCTTATTTTTGTCCCTATGCTTTCCTTCATACCAACCCTTTTCCGTATTTCGACGTTACGTATGCGGTCCGCCAAAGTGACGCCACATATCCGCCGCAACGACCGCATTTCTACTGCATTAACCCTACTCTCATGCGTATTCTGACATATCCACGTTTCGCTTCCATACATCAGTGTTGGTACCAACATGGCATTGTGTATGGCGAGCCGAGCTTTGTCACTGACATTTCGACTGCCGATCAGTGACCCCAGGGCACCGTTAACACTATTTCCCGCGTTCACTCTTCTTTCAACGTCCCTATCGTACTTCCCATCCGCAGTGAAAACACTGCCCAGATATATAATTTCATTTACTTGTTCTAGAGTTTCATCATCAATCTTTATCGTCACGGTTGTCATCCTTCTTCTTTCAAACACTAGTACCTTGGTTTTTCTCGCATTCAAACGGAGTCCTTTTTCTGCACATCCCTCCTTCATTCTTGTGACTAGTGATTGCAGTTGTTGTTCGGACGATGCCATAAGAACAGCATCATCTGCATAAAGCAGGCAGTTCACCACTAGATCACTCATCTTTATCCCACAGTCACTCTCTCTCACTCTTTTTAGGCATTTGTCGAGATATAGAGTGAATAATCTAGGAGAAAGCACACAACCCTGTTTGACGCCCATTTGGGATTCAAAGCAAGGCGACATACCCCCCTCCACCCGCACACAAGCTTTGCAGCCCTTGTACAGGGACTGTATAGCCTGTAGCAGTTTGTCATTCACTCCATACTCCGGCAATATGTCCCAAAGCTTCTTTCTTACAACTCTATCAAAAGCCTTTTCCAAATCCACAAAAGCACAGAAAACCTTCTGGTTTAAGGCCAAAAACTTCTCTGTGATATTGCGGAGCGAAAAGACTTGGTCAGTGCATCCTCTTCCAGGTCTAAAGCCTCCTTGTGCCTCCCATAAAAGACCTTCAGTCTTCTCTTGCAAGCGTTTCGTGAGAATCTTGCCATACATCTTGCTCGCCAAACTGATCAAACTAATCGCTCGGTAGTTGGCACAGTCCAATCTAGATCCCTTACCTTTGTATAAAGGAACGATGACTGATTGCCGCCAGTCCTCTGGTACTCTTCCCTCCTGCCAGCAAAGTATAGTATTATAAATGTATATATTGTATTTATTTACATATTTTAACTTTGGTTTTTACTATATTATTTCCATTTTCACACTCTGCACCCATAATATTAATCTCTCACTCTCCCAAAGGTTAGCTGGTAGAGAATACCTTCATGGTATTATCCTCGCCTTGTACAACACTTTATATTGTATATTTTGTGTGCAATAAAGAATTTTATTATTATTACTGTACCTTAAAGTTCTAGTTATAAATTGTGAGTTTTTTTTAAAATAAATTAGGTATTTAGTTAGTTGGTAGAAAATGCATTTATAGCATTAAGCTCGCCTTTGTACCCACACTATTTTTGGTTCTGTACAATAAAGAATTTATTATTATTATTATTATTAAAAATATGTAATGTAAATAGCAAGAAAAGCATGTGGATGGACGCCTCATCAAATTAACCGACCAACGTTGGTGCCAGCGTGCTTAGCCCAGCCCGATGTATCGTAAATGAAGTTCTAAAGCGTCGCGTCTCGTTTCGTTCGGTATTACGTCAGACCGGAACATTTTCCTCGAAATTAAGATGCCATGTAAAGTATGAAGTGAACGTTCGAACCGTTTTGGTGGAACTGACAAACTTTTGGATACGCCATGATTGATCGCTGCTCGCTTATATTAAAATTAGCTTTCTGAAGCCTCTATTTATAAAAAAACAAAGTCCTGACTGACTTATTATTGCTAGCTAAAAAAGTTAAAATAAATAGTAAATATCTGTCTGACTACGACTGGGCATAAAAGTGTGTGAACCACATCGTTGTCCATGTGGTAAAGATGTGATGAGTCAGTGATTGTCACCACGGACTGTCGTGTTCCAAAAGTGCGGGTCGCTTTTTCAGTCACAGCGCCATTAACGACCTCATTCGTAGTACGCTTACAGTAGTCTCGATACCATCTATTTTAGAAGCAACCGGTGTAAGTCGAGACGATGGCAAGCGTCCAGACGGAATGACATTAGTTCCTTGGAGATTGGGCCAATGGGCCTGGTGTGGGATTTTACCTGTTGGTATTCCCTAGCCCCTTCCCACCTTTAAGGCTCTCTTGTTAGAGCTGTTGTTGCAGCGGAACAAGCTCAGATCAGCAAGCGTCAAAAATATGAAACGATTTGCAAAAGTTACTTTTTTTTCGACGTTTGCTGTAGAAACGATGGGCCCATGGGGATCGGAACTGAAAGCTTTCTATAAAGAAATTGTTCCAATGCTTATTGACGACTCTGGTGACAATAGGGCTGGCAGTTTTTTCTAACTAAAATTAGGTATCTTAATTCAAAGGGGAAATGCTGCTAGTGTATTGGGCACCATACCACAAGACAGTGATTTGGAGGAGAATTTTTTTTGTAAGTATTAATTTTTTATTTTCTATCTATTTTTTTAGGTTAAATTTAGATTTTGTTGTAATATAGTTTATTTAATTTAAGGTTTTGTTCGAAATTAACGCTTTATTTAGTAACTAAAACAAAAAATAATAATAACGAAAAAACAAAATTAAATAAAAATATTATAAAATATAAATAAATAAATACATTTAATTTATGTAGGAAAACATACAAAAAAAATAATAATAATAATACGTACGTCGCACACAACAAATAAAAAGAGACAGACATGGACAGATATTAGGACGAGGATTATTTTGTTTATTTAAGATATGGGTAATAAGGAGATTTTTAAATATATTTATTGACGGCGCCATTCAGATAACCAGAGGATTTTTTTTTCACTCAAGAGTAGCGAATGTAGAATATATCGTGCCAGAAGTCAGTGCGAAAAGCAATACCACACCCAACATCTAAAATTAAATCTATATGATATGGGTGCATATAATAGGTAAGAATGGGTAGAGTATAATTGTGTGTTTTAAATCAAATCAAATCAAAATAATTTATTTCCGTTGGTTCTCTCAAAACAACTTGAATACAGTCAGAACTAATAAAATCAATACAATTATCAAAACATATGTACTAATCAAAGTGGTAATAATGGTTGGACCGTAAACAGGCAATAATCCATATTTATGTATGTTATTCACAACATTATTGCTACAAGCAAGTAAAACTAACTAACTTAGAAACTACTTAAATAAGATCGTAGCTGTAAAGAGGCTGTGTGTGCAATTCTAAATACTTAATAATTATAATGTACAGAAATTATATACATATGTTACATAATTTATAAATTTATAAAACAAAAAATAATAATAATAAAAAATAAAAAAAAGACGTGTCACTTTATAATTTATTAAGGTTCGATTACGATAGGCCTGTTGCTCATAATATTTCCCCTAATAAAATTAGAATAAAAATATATAATTATTTAAAACCTCCACGAGCAAAGCGGGGTTAAAGAAAGCTAGTCACGAATAAAGTTCAGGCAATGTCTTTGACGGGAATGTTGTTTAATGAGGCCCTTTAGAGTTACGATGTCATCGGAAAATTATATTTAGGGACGGGCGATATAAATAAAAATCGATATTTTATAATATCGATGGAATATTTACACTTTTAAGTGATAACCATCCAAAGATTGATGATGAAACTCTAGAACAAGTAAATTAAATAATATATCTGGGCAGTGTTTTTACTGTGGATAGGAAGTATGGTAAGTATGTTGAAAGAAGAGGGAACGCGGGAAATAGTGTTAACAGTGCCCTGGGGTCACTGATCAGCAGTCGAAATGTCAATGACAAAACAATACACAATGCTATGCTAGTATCAACACTTATGTATGGAAGCGAGAAGTGGATATGTCAGAAAACGCATGAGAGTAAAGTCAATGCAAAATGAAATACACAAAAGGGTAGGTATGAAAAAAAGCATAGGGATAAAAATAAGGCATACTCCGATGGTTCATGAGCCGCATATCCGATGTAACGACCTCACTTCAACTGCATTAACCATAATCGACTGACCAACAGCGTGGCGATGCAACAGTGAAGGTTCAGGGCTCAGTATTCTAGGGGCTGTTAGGATGAACCCTAATCTCATGCTTATTCTAATATATTCACGTCTTGATTCAATACAAATAAAGTTTACAACTCAAAATTAAATGAATTCTAGTGTAAAATATCCCAATAGTGCCAATGAAATGTACCTTAACTGAAAATAAATGAACTTAGACAAAGGAACGGTATTAGAATAGAGGTTGATGAATTGATATGAGTAATTTAATAAATATAATACACGGGACAAAAGGCGATGTTGATCGATCGACTAGTAATAATAGAACAAACTTACATCGACATTGAACCTGTCAATGTCGTTCCTAACATATTTATAATCCGATAATCGAAGCCATTAATAATGTACAATTTAATGAAACAATTATTTTTTGTCACGCATATTTTTCTACGCTATTACAGGGGTACTGTTTTCTGTCATAAAACCAAAGTTACCGATATAGTTTCCAATATTAGCAAACTGGAGCAATAGGCTGTACACGTTTGTCGTTAGATTAAAACATAAGGAGAAGATACGGTACGAAGACATAACTTTTCTTTATACCTTGCGCCCACCTGATCGTATGTGACGCGCATGGTCCATGAATGTTAGCAACTGGAATCAGACACTTAAGTCCGACATCAGTCCCTAATACTATGCCGGCTTGACTATATGCCTTTTCACGCTTCGCTTGAAGGACTCCAGGTTATAGGAAAGTGGAAACACAGAGGCTGGAAGAGCAATCCGCATCTTTATTGTGCGACAGATGTATGAGTCACCAAATTTATGGGAACGCGAAGGGATGGTGACTACGGTATGTGGGTGCATATTCTGACCTGTGCGTGTGGTTCGGTTGCGAAATGGAGAGGAAGGAATTAGGTTATAGAGCTCTTCAGAGTACTCACCGAAGTACTCTAACACGCTCAGAGAAGCTACATCTCGGCGATGCTGCAGGGATTTGAGAGTTCCAGATATAGTGGCATCGTCCACAATTCGAACAGCTTGCCTCTGTAGGACATTGAGAGCATCTCTCACGTACTTGGCTGAACCATCCCAAAGTGTAAACGCAACGCATGGAACTAGCAAATTACGCCTAACCGACGCACTTGAATCGGTAGCAAGTCTGTAGTAAGCTATCTAAGCTGCTGCACTTTTGCTAACTTTTGCTATCACTTGGCTAGTAGCATTATTCTAAATAATTTAAATAATGATGTGTCACATATACCTGTAATAGGTTTACGTGACTCACATCATCAGTGATGCAACTATAGGTGTGACTTTGCGTGCAGTTAGTTATCTATTGGTTCCGCATTTTGTACTGAACAATAATTATATTATTTTTTAATTTATTTTTATTTTAATTAAAGCCCAGAACCGATAAACGATCAAGTAGACGGGTTCTGGAGTGGAGACTACATACGGAAATAATTACATACGTATGTCAATATATCGACTTGTTTTGTAAAAATTCAGAATCAATAAGCAATTTGATCCGGTGTAAAGAATATGTATATTGATTTTCTTTACATCTCAATTGGCAGTTATTCGTGGACACTGCCACGTTTTTTGCGATATAAATCTATACCCAATATGAGTGAAAACCTAATGATACGTATTGGGTTCTCTTATTCCATTTATTTTAGGATCGAAACATTCTTCTCAGTAGCTTGTAGGTGGTTTCTATAAAGATATTCCTTTATTAATTCATATTTATTGTTGTTGGGTAATAATATGAAACCCAACATAATGCTAAATATAAAATTAATTTTAATGAGAATATTTATTGCTTTGATAATGAGAACACGTGGTCTGGTGCTTATGTTTGGTGATTAAGACAACGCGATGGCCGAACGTGAACTCATTTTGATGCTTGATGATGGTGAAAATACGCGGCACGCTTGATGGTCAAACGTGAACTTATTTTGATGATTCTTAATGTGCGGCGCGCTTTTTCAAGTCGTAAATTTGTCCCCAAAGCGATGTGCGGTAAAACTTTACATTTTTTTTTAGATGTTAAGTCTTAATCGAATCATTTACATTTATTTTATTTTATGATTTAGAATTTGGACTATTTTGGCAGACTGTAAATAATTAGTGAAAACACGCGGCGCGCTTTATGGCTGAACCTGAATTGATCACTTTGGATTTGGTCATTATTTTGTGTGTAAGTAGGTAATTAAAGTTGTTTTTCTTTTAAAACATATACATATATAATTAAATACAATAAATCTACGACCCTTAGTTGAGTTCTATAAATTAAATGTTAAAAACTTAGCGATGAAAGTTATTGTCGAAATCAAATTACCTCATAATGTTATAATAGCCTTGGTTCTTTACTTAGTAATGATATTTTAAGCTTCAACCATATAAATTACACCGACACTTCACGGATGCTACATCTTGAAATAGTTTCTGCAATTTAAATTTTAAATAAGAAAGGTAGATTCGTATTTTAAATTCAAAGATCCCCCATCATTCGGAAAGTGCGAGGTGGAATTTGAAATACAAATAAAAGATTCACTTCGAAGAGGAAGTTTAAAAGCTTAAAGCGACTTTACAGATGGAAGCCGTGGAGCATGTTGAGCTATGCAGTTGGACCTACTTCTGATGTGTTTTAGTTTGAGTTAACATTGCTCCTACTTGAAGGTAATATGGAAATTATTCAAATCATCAATATATGTTCGTGTTTTAGAGATATAAAAAGAGCTAATACTAGACTTGATAAATTGAGATAACTTTATACTACTTCGTAGTACAATAATTAATAAAGTTATTGCCCGTAAAAAAAATCTGACAGCCAAACCTTTGGGACTACTTTAAACAACTGTCGGTGCAATAAAATTAAAAGTAACTAATAACAATTAAATAGAAATAATAAACTGAAAATTAAACATGTACTTAGATAATTTAGTTAATAGGGATTTTACTGTTTAACATCTATATACTACAATAGTCAGAGTTGGTTTTCCAAAATGAATAAATAAATAAAATAAAATAAATAATAAACTTATTTAGAAGAAGTGAGAATACCAGTTTTTTTTTAATGATGATCTGATAGATGCTTGTATTACGTTAAGAAGTAGATTGTTCAGATTTGTAGAAACAACTGCAAAGGAATAAACTGCAAATATACAAGATTTCGAATCAAATAAAAATAATTAAACTCACTCTAGGGGCAATTGTCTGAAAGATGCTGAATCCTGGCCATATAGACGGAAGACCTGAAGAAGTTTGAAAATAGCGATCTATATTTAGTAGTGCAGAGACATGGGCCGATGATGAAGCTAATAATTAATTCTCTGTTAATCTTAATGTTTACACAAGGCATAGTTAACATTTTCTTCTCATTGACTGGAGCTTGAGAAGATTTGTTATTAACTTCTTTTGTTCATTATACTTTTTAAAAAAAATCTGTAGTTTTATTTTATATGATAAAAGAAAAAAAAGTGGACTGCATCTGTAGAAGTTCATATATTGGCCAAACTAAGCGCACAATAACCGAGAGGGTGATGGAACATATAGCAGCTGTAAATACTGACAAATAACAAGTCAGCAATAGCAAAATATATAATAGATAGTGGCACAAACAATAATAATTCTACAAACGTGAAAGATTGAAAGGTATTCAAAGTAGACTAAACTGCCTCCGTGGTCTAGCGGTTAAGTCCGTGGATTTAGACTCGGAGGTACCGGGTTCGATTCCTGGTCGGGACACAAAAATATTTATTAATGTAAATAAATACATTTCATTAATATTTAATTTATTTGTGATATTTTTCGAGTTTGGTACGCTGGAGACATCGACGAGCTTGCCACTTGTCGTGATTGGCCTATAGTAAAGTTGGCTAAATGTGAATCCGCTTATTTATAAGCGTGGTTTCTGACCACCCCGAAAGGGAAACGGTCGTGATGATGATACTATACTATACAAACAATAGGATTGAGCTGCATGACCGACAGATACTCTCCATCGAGAGGAGGGGTTAAAAGCTATCTTGATAGTGGAATCCAGTAATCAATAGGTTTCGACGCCGGGATAAATCGCCCATCGATAAGTGTCGTGTGTCGTATTTCTAAAAACTTTTAAAGTGATAAGTGGGTAGGTTTACATCTACCGCCCAGTATGTACGAGACTACACCGCGCAGCTCCAGTCGACCTGTGACCACGGCCAATGCAACTTGGTTAAAACGTCAGAAGAAAAGTGTTCCGTTAAAACTGGTAATAAGCTACATCTTTAGTGATTTTCAGCAGTCACTGAGGCAATGATATATTGAATATAAGTAATTGAAGAGATAGATTAAGAATAAAAAATACAATGCAGATAAATATGGTGCTAAATAATTGTGATATAATTATAGGGCTAATACTGTAAAGTGGTTCAAATTATTGTAAATATAAATAAAGTTACTATACAATCCATTTGTAATTATTGTCAAAATAATTTTACTTTTGTAAGACTTGATATTCACTGTAAATTGTTTTACGACCCAAGACCTATAAAACTTCGTTCAAAATTAAAATATTATTATATTTGTGTTTATACTACTTTCATTTGCAGCAACTACATCATTATTTCTATATTACTTCCCTCATTGTTTAAGTGGTTTATTTGTATATTTATTATGTGTATATAGTATATATATATATATATATATATATATATATATATATATATAATATTTATGTACGTGTTATGTAATAGTAAGTAAATATTGGTATGTATATATTGATATATATGGACTTACTTAATATTGCACCTACCCTCTATACCTCAAGGACAAATTTAGCTATCTTTCCTCATTTCATAACAGATCTCTCCGTTCGTCCCATAATTCTGTTCTATCTATCCCTTCTCATCACTCTGGCTTTCAGTCTAACTCTTTTGCAGTAGTGGCCGCAAATCTGTGGAACAATTTGCCGGTAGAAATTCGTCAAGTGCCGAACAGATCACTTTTCAAAAAGATGGTATACTCTCATTATTTAAACAGTTCCTCACAGTGTAAGTAGGTATTATATGTAGTGTATAATATATATATATATATAGTATGTAGTATATGTAGTATTGTGTACATATTTGTATGTATCTGTCTATATAGATATAATACTTAGATTTAATTTGAATTACCTTTTAATCTATTTAATGGTTGCACCTACCTCACAACACAAATCGTTTCATTGTCCCAAAGGTTGGTTGCTAGAGAATGCCTAGCGGCATTAAGTCCCGCCTTTGTACATAGTGCAATAAAGTTTTTAAATTATACTATACTATGTAATATGAGTATTAACGCTACTTTTTATGTTACTGTATTTTTACATCGAATAAATTATATTATTATTATCCCGACCATTAAGTAACTAATTTGTAATAGAGTTTGATTCGATTTCAAGAATAGAGTCTGCACATATTTTTACGACACTGAAGTATTTGCCAACTTTTCTTGTAACAAATTGAGAGAAAATACTGTTTTAGTTTTTACTTTTTAAAGTTTGAGAATCCCTTTTAACTTTTGCGTCCAAAGATAAATATGGTACACGGAAGATGATGTAAATGAACCTAAAACTTTGCACTGATTGTACGCTGAAATTTATCCATCCTACTTATTGTTATATACTTGTATATATGGATAAATATATGTTTTTAAATTCAAATTAATTTATTCATCACAAGGGTTAGTAAGTACAACGTAAAATAATAACATAATTAAGGTAAGTAAAAGGTGTTAGTAACAACAATAAATCTCTGGTCTGCACACTAGAACACCCTGTCATGTGAGGACTAGCTTTAGTAGGGGTGATTTTTATTAAGAATTATTAAACAAAATCATGTTGGAAGTAAGAATACAAACTGGTTATTAAAAAAAAAAAAAAAAAAGTTTATTATGCGTATGCTGTGTGATGTAAGTATATCTATGTCGTAAATATATAGGAAATAAATAAATAAATTAAAGTGTAATGTGTGCTTGTATGATGTGGGGTTTGTGTAGAATATATATATATATATGTTAGACAATTTAAGATAAATAAGATAATTACAATAATAAAAATAAAGTAGGTGTATGTATAGGAGATAATAATATAAGATAGATGTATATGTATGATTTCTTAGTATGTAATGTATGTAGTATATTATTGGTGTAGTATATTATCGTGACTCCGTCGCAATCGCAGCTCATCCACCCGCCGTCTCCAAAGGTTTTGGTCCTCAGCGTAGTGGATAGCCTGGTGTACAGGGATGTTTAGGTGGTCAGTCAGCTGACTGGACCATCGCTTTGGGCTTCTTCCTCTTGTTCTTTTACCTTGCCCGTAATTAGAAGTTTTTCTATATTTTCGTATTCTCTTCTTGCAATGTGGCTTCTTCACTTACAGGTAAGTTCGTTTAATCTCTAATTAACTTCTGCATCTCTAATCTTCATAATAAGGTTCCGTAGATCTAAACGACGGATATTAACATAATACCATGTCTTACATTTCTCTACAGTCTACAGGATCCTAGTTCTCGAGTGGGAACATCAATATTGGTTTAGCCATCGTGGGCGAAATTGCCTTGTTGTCTTAAAGGATTGACAAATACAAGTGTTACTTAATAGTAGATTAAATATAACTATTGTCTATTTATTTGCGATTTATCATTACATTCCCTAGAATATAGAATTCTAAATCTTCTAAAGATTAGTGTTTACCAAAATGTTGGTAGGGTTTGATGCAAGTTATTGGAGATTTTTGGAGTCATTACATATATTCGTATACACGTATTTTTCATAATTATATACTCGTAAATACCTTTTTCATTAGCCACTCTCTCACATGACTGGTTTTATTTTGTGTATTGTTGTTTAATATATATATAATCCATAATGAATAATTTATATATGTACTTGTATGTATTTGTTGTTATGTCTACATATATCTTACAAATTGTCATTTAATAATATTGCGCCTACTTACCATTGATACTGTCTAAATGTCCTAAAGGTTTGGCTGTCAGAGAATGTCTAACGGCATTAAGTCCGCCTTTGTACAAAGTGCAATTAAGTTTAGAAATAAAAATAAAATTAAAAAATATATATGATTTTTTTTTTGTTAGTGGACGGTAGGACGCGAAAAAAATAAATATAACACATACAAATGTGCTCAATGCCCACTCTATATTTGACTCTGTATGTATATTTTTATAGGTGGTAGGCGGACTGATGGTGGTAATTTGGCCAGTCTGCTGGGGCTGGGAAGTTTCCAACGTTTGTGCCGATAAACCCAGTAAAGTATATCCACACGTTTCGGGATCAGGCTTAAATTGCCGTCATGTCCAGTCAAGCCAGAATAGTGTTAGAGACTGATGTCAGTCATGAGGGTTAACAAAAAAAAAAAAAAAATCTATCATTTATTTATTTTCCAATACATATAACTTATTAAATAGCCCGCCAAACTGAAACCACAGTTTGTTGGCGGAGACAATTACTCTCGAAGCTTAATAATAAATATTTATAGTAGGTACATAAAAAAGATGCGCGGGCGCGAACCACTCTCCCCCCGCGCGACCACCCCGTCCGCCTACAGGTACCATTCATTTCAGTCTATCTCTTTCTTAAGATTAACACTCATTTCTTCGGAAGATCATTTTAAATTTTGAAACTAAAACTCAATATGCAATAAACGAACGACTGCAGGCAGGAGGCGAGGTAAGCACATGGCTTACAGTCAGCCACAAATCACACCTATAAACTTATAAATACTTATATAAAAAAAAAAAAAAACATCTGATATTCATTTAAATAATACAGGTGCGACATGTAGCCGTCTGCCGTCACTTCTAAACACACACTTTAAAATCTTTCGTACATTATTAAATTAAATTAAATTACAACTTTGACAGCAGTTTTTGCTTTAGATTATTTTTATAATTTAAATATGTTTTGGTCCCTAATGGTCAAGCAATTGAGAATTTTAGGGACCAAAAATTGTCTAGTACGCTCACCATAGTAGTTCTTTGCTCTAGGAACAACATGATTCCAGTTGCTAACATTCATGGACACGTGCCACTTAGGTGGCGCAAGGTCAGTAGTCATGCTAGTATTAAAAAAAAAAACTCAATATTGTGCGCACACGCGGAAGGTCCTCGAGCGTTACTCCCGTTGCGTGTGATCATATTTTGTTGTTCACTGAATGGTACCCTCAAAATAATTTAAGAAATTAAATTAAGTCGCGGTGGTGGCTCGGTTGTAAGAACGCGTTCCTTATATCCTACAAGGATCGGTTCAAACCCACCGACATGTACCAATGAGAAATGCACTTATTTTACGTACATTTGTCATAGATTTACAACACCACCGTTCCCGTGCCTCGGAGAGCAAGTTAAGCCGTCGGTCCCGGTTCCACTAATACCATCTTAATCAAATTCTCCAGAAGGCCCATCTCCAGCAGTGGAGGTCTAGGACGCTGTGTTCTAGGGGCTGTAATGATGATGAATAAAATTAAATGCATTACTATAATTATGATAGTTACAATTAAATTAGCGTTATATGTATGAGTATAGAATGCCACGAAATTTATTTAACTATGAAAATATATATATATTTAAATGATTGATAATGTTTTTTTTTAATTAACTTTATTTAATGTTTTAAATTTATTGAAATGATTAAAACTATTTAAACGTAATAAATAAAATAAATATAAACTAAACCTAATAAAAATAAACTATAAGTAAAAAATGTCCTCTAAAGTCCCAAGAAGACTGGCAACATTTCCCCTCTGTATAGCGAGGCTAATACGTTGGCAACATTGTTTTGGATATTGTTAAATGTCCTCCTCCTTGCGTCGTTTTCCTCAATGCTGAGGGTCGTGACCCCCTCCTCGGATCACTTTGTCCCGGACTATGCTGCGCCATCCGGGTCTGCTCACGTCGGCGTGCAGGGCCTCGTGGACTTGGGTGTGAAGTGTGGTGCGGATCTGGTCTGACCAGCGTGTCGGGCTCCGGCCACGGGGTCTCTTGCCTTCAATTTTTCCCGTGATTACTAGCCTTTCCAGATTCCCAGAGCTTTTACGGGCTATATGACCAAAATACTCAAGGACTCGTTGCAGGCAGATGGAAGAGAGCCTGGTAGTGACTTTGAAGGCGCCTTCGAAATTGTTAAATGTAAATAAGAAAAAAAAACCTTTAGCTGCAGAAGGCAAAACTATAAGTTCTTCAAAAGATACATAAATTATATTTCACTGCGAAAAAATTGATAACACGGAAGACCAAGATAGGATTTATGCAGAAAGATATCTTTCATGCTCATCTAACCGTGACATTCTTAAAGAAATACTGTGGACTGCGACATCCGATATTTCTTCCGATGACAGCATTTTCTTCGACAAAATTTAGAATTGATTTTTAGTTTTGGAATAAATTTCAATATTAACCAGATGTCGAATGTAAAAGATGCAAATTAGTCGGAAAACCATCATAAAAAACCAGTTTATTTTTAAAGAAATATTTGATCAAAATGAAAATGGTCTACCCCAACACGCGAAGAACCAACGAGTGAATGTTAGACGATGCCTGGATATTTTGTAAACACAACTTTATAATTTAAGTCTATTTTTTCAGTTTTTGTTTCTCGTATAATACGTTAAGCCATCAGTCCTGGTTCCACCAATACATCATCAGCGTGTGTCCGTCCACTGCTAGATATAGGCCCACCTATATCATCTTTATTCAGCCTCCACCAGCGACCAGCTTTTTCAGGTCCATCTGGCTGGAGGTTATCCCAGTCTGCGTCTTCCCGTACATGGACTTGACCATCGCATAAAAACACAATGTAATTACTGTAACGGGTGCATGTAGGTGACAGAGTTTTATTTGCATTTTAATAAAGAATAATACATAAATATAGTAAATATTTCCAGACAGGTCACACAGCGCCATCTAATTTCTTGTGTTACGGAAACTAGATGGTTGATAAACTACATATTATACTCTTTTTTTTGTAAATATAAACATATTATACATATAAACACCCAGACCGAGACAAATTATACAATGTACAATTTGCCCCCGGTGGGAATCGAACCCACGACCTCCCGAGTTCACGGCAATGTTTGTTACCACTAGACCACGGAAGCGATCACGCCAATATGGGAGATAACGCACTTCCTGGCTCAAGAACCTCAGGGAGTGGTTCGGGATGAGCACCAGATTAGTTCCGGACAGCGGCCAACAAAACAAAATCGCCTTAATGATAGCCGACCTCCGAAAGAAGAAGAATTGTCAATATACGACAATGACATAGTGGATGGGATTTTGTTTTGGAAAGAAAAGAAAATCGGGAAGTTCTTCGCGCCATTTTGCGTGGACATGTCAAGTGCAAGTTTTTGTTTTGTAAATTAATTTACTGTGGATATTATTGGTCAAAAGTGGTGTTGTTTTGTTTAATAATGTGCTACAATGTGAATAATTATGAAAAACGATAAATTGGACTTTAAATATGGGACACACGTTGCAGTTTATTTTTTGCGGTTTTCCCGCGCTGTCAACTCCCATATTTTACCCGACGTGTTTGAGCTATGGTGTCGCGAGTGACTCCAAGAAAAGCATCAAATTCTGCAGCATCTGGAATTTGATGATGACCTCATTAACTTATAAAAAAGAAAGATATATTACATCAGACTTGGCTGTATGGGCTAGACCCTTTGTCTTCCCTATCATCTCATTCATCATCCATCGGAAAGAAAGGAAATTCGGGTGCTCAGACGGTAAGGTCGATATCCCTAGCTCCCGCGAGTATTTTTATAAATATTAGGATTAAAATAATAATTTACGGTTAAAGTCAATCGCGTAATAGTGTCCCACGTAGGAAAGTGTGTTTTTGTAATTTTGTATCAGTAATTTCGAAAATATAATGTATAAAAAATGATTTATTCCTCCAGCTCTCAATTCCTCTTCATTCCTCCAGCAGATATTCAGATTCACTAACTGTTTCTGCAGCCCGTCAATGGAACAGGTTGCCTTTATTTATCCGACAGGCACCGTCTCTAAATATATTTAAAAAACTCTTAATTTCTCACCTTCTTAAAAAACAAAATGCATCTTAATCTCCTTTCTTTAACATATAGGTATTATTATTTATTTATTTATTTATTTTAAATATGCACGTATTTTATTTATTATTTATACACAGTATATATTTGTAATCCTCTTAGATGTTTAAACCATATACTTACCTACGTACCCATATATATATTTATTGATTTTACTTATTATAATATTTTGATCTTTTTGCTTAATTTTTCTTACTCTGCACCCATAATATTCTTCTCTCACTCTCCCAAAGGTTAGCTGGTAGAAAATACCTTTATGGTATTAAGCTCGCCTATGTACATGTTTTTATATTTTATATTTTGTGTGCAATAAAGAATTTTATTATTATTATTATTATTATTTATGCATATTTAATAAAAAAGGAGTTCCGTAGAATCCTCTCCGTAACAATTAAAACACAACCGCAGGCGTTGAATAATCTTGGGATTGCAAAGGTAGATTAAATTACTTAATACATGTTATATTAAATTGGATTGTTTAGTGCGATTGCCAAGTCAATATATTTATTTAAAATATAAAAGATTATTAATATTGATATGGTCACTATAAGATGTTAGGTTAGCTGATTACGTAATAACTTAAGACAGAAGGTTCCATAAGTAGGGACTCAATAAATTAACCGACTTAGTAATAGATGGATCCTACAACTTTTTACGGTAGAAAAACTGAGTTGCGAGACTTGTAAACACCTCGACTTGTATAAAGCGGGAGCCGCGGCGGAAAATGCGGAGTCCAGCAAGCGGCGCAAATATGTAAGTATATTAAAGTATACATATTTGTGCCATTTGCTGTAGAAACTCTGGGCCCATGGAGTCCAAGCGCAAAAAAGTTTTTAAAAGACATAACACCGCGTCTCTGCTGTCTCTTTCTTCGCCCAGAGAATCAGTATTGCAATTCAGCGGGGAAATGCAGCCAGCGTTCTTGCCACCATTCCACGCGGACGGGACTTATATCCCTATCCTTAATATTAATATTAATTTTATTTTATATGTTGTAAATATTTTTTTCGAATAAATGTATAGTAGCTTCTAGATTATAATATAACAATATTTAATAAATTCCACGCAAGTAATCAAAATCTGATACATAAATTCAAGATCGCTCAGCGAGCTATGGCTCTCCATGCTATGCTCGGGATTTCTCTGAAAGATAAAGTCAGAAATGTTGACATCCGTCAAAGAACCAAAGTTACCGACATAGCTTTCAAAATTAGCAAGCTGAAGTGGCAATGGGCTGGACACGTCTGTCGCAGAAGCGATGAACGATGGAGTAAACGGGTCCTGCAGTGGAGACCACGTACTGGAAGACGCAGTGTGGGACGACCCCCCGTCAGATGGACAGATGACCTGAGAAAGGTCGCTGGTGGGGGATGGATGAGGGTGGCAGAAGATCGTGCAAAATGGCGAGCCTTGGGGGAGGCCTATATCCAGCAGTGGAGAGACACAGGCTGATGATGATGAATCAAAATCGCCTAGACTTCAGCAAATTGTGACTGAATACAAATTTAGAGTAGGTACCTAAATGCTTCATAAAATAACAACTGTCGAACAAAAACCACTTTATTATCTAAATGAGGATGAAAGTAACTAAACGTAAGTACATAAAAGCATTTCTTTGTTACAGAAATAAAAAAAAAACCTTATTCCTCCGTCCCGATCCCAATACACAGTTAAAATAACATTGGAGAGAAGAAAAAATCACCATTACCCAAAAACTCGAATTTCTTAACGGTGAAGAATAACATACGTTAAAAGGGGGTTGGGAAGGCTGGAAAAATTACATTACCACCCCCCTTAAAGCTACACACGGGCGAACAAAACATTGATAACATGTTTACAGGTCATTGAATTTAGGCTAAGCTTGTTCTAACTAACTATGTACCTCATCTCAACGCTTGGAGATTTACTCGCAAAATTGTTACTGTATGGCAATTAAAATATTTAATCATTTGCCATCTGATCTAAAAGCATTAAATGTAAGGGATTTTCAAAAAAAGTTATTTAAGCTATTGGTACTAACGGTATATTTAAATTAGGAGTTTCTTAATGATGTGCATGAGTAGGATAATTAAATTGTTATCATTACCTATCCTTTGACATAATATAAGTAGGTAATTGAATGTAATTTATTGTTCCATTATTTTTTTTTTAAATGTATTTAGGGTTGTTGAAACTATTGACTGTAAACTACTATATAACTGTAAATATTTTGACGCTGCATGACGGCAGGATACGCCGGAAAACTGTACTACTACTAGCCACAATATGTACCGTATTCTAGAAAATAAATGTTTTGATTTTGATTGATTCTATTATTTCATTTTTTTTTTTATTTTTTTTTTTGAAATTTAAATATATTTATTCGAAAATAAAAATACTAAATATTAATAATATTTACAAAGCACTTCAAAAACAATTTTTAATACTATTAATATAAACTACATAATAAAGAATCTTAAAACTAAAACAAAAATATTATTAAAGAAAAAACAAAATAAAATTAAAAAATATATAAATAAAAAACTTGCTCTAAATCACTACCAATGGACAAAGTGCCAAGGATACTGGTATTATAGCATTGCCACATTAGATGGGCCTTCCAGAACTGGAGAATTTAGCCTACACTCGCCACGCTGGCCAAACGGCTTGGCGAGGATATGATGTCAATTATTTATGACAATTAATTAACGATTCCACAAGTTGGCATTGGTGGAACCGGGATCGACGCTTAACGTGCTCTCTGAGGCACGGGAACGGTGGTGTTGTAAATCTATGACAAACAACAGTGACGGATCTGCTATATTTAAAATTTTCGTGACGGCCATTCAAAGTTAAATAACTGTTTTTTTGTCACTTCTTTTTTAAGTTAATACTAGTCTCATAATAAGTGCAAACCTTCTAGATTTAATTTTGGAGCCCTTTCTAATATTTGCACTATAAATTACAGACCACAAACAATATAAAACTATACTTATATAAAATCAGATTTTTTTAAATCCAACACTGTTCTACGATCATAACGATACGTAAGAATAGTGTATTTCTCATTGGTACATGCCGGGTGGGTTTGAACTGACCTTTGTAGGATTTAAGGTACGCGTTCTTACAACCGAGCCACCACCGCGCCATTCTAGATAGATTCTATTATAAGCCGACTTTATTAAAAACTCACCGAATACAGGCATTTAAGGAGCTGTATTGAAAAAAAGCGAGCGCTAAATTTGGCTTGACATTCTTTATAAATAATCCTTAATCCTTAATCCCAACAGTCAAAGAAGAAATTAAAACTCAAGCTACCAATTATGGCAAACGCATACAAAACCATCAAAACAAGTTGGCAAGCAACCTTATGGATAGAACATTCAGATTGAGAAGACTGAAGAGAACAGCTCCACATGAATTGATTATTTAATTTCCAATAACAATGACTTGGAATTTTCAATGGAAGTAAACCGTTCAAGACCTACATTACATGCATATTGCCGAATGTCTTGACTAGACAGATTGCAATACAAATAAAGATGAAAAAAATAAAAAAAAGGGTCGGCTATAGATTCTTTATAAATAATCCTAACTATTTGATTTTCCAGTATATGGAGTTCTTCGCGCCATTTTGCGTGGACATGTCAAGTGCAAGTTTTTGTTTTGTAAATTGATTTTCTGTGGATATGAAACGTGGTGTTGTTTTGTTTGATAATGTGCTACAATGTGAATAATTATGGAAAACGATAAATTAGACTTTAAATATGGGGCACAAGTTGCAGTTTATTTTCTGCGGTTTTCCCGCGCTGTCAACTCCCATATATTACCCGACGTGCCGCGAGTGACTCCAAGAAAAGCATCAAATTCTGCAGCTTCTGGGATTTGATGATGACCTCATTAACTCATTAAAAAGAAAGATATATTACGTCAGACTTGGCTGTATGGGCTAGACCCTTTGCCTTCCCTATCACCTCATTCATCATCCATCGGAAGAAGACAACAAAAAAAAGGTATATACATATATCTTGATCATACTATTGAAAATCTGTTAAATCCTGAATCCACCTTGCTCACCTTACTATGCAAGGCTGCGAAGTTATTATTATTATGTGCATATGTGTGTGTATGTGATTAATATGTTGTAATTAGTACATCTGTATCCATGACGTCGTTTCCATTCTTAAGGCGGCAGCTGAAAATCGGCGCTATGGCCTATCCCTAGATCTTTTTGTCGCTATAAACTTTTATCCTAGTTTTTATGCTATGTACGAGTATATGGTTTGGCTACAAATAAATATATTTCTTTTTTCTTTTATTAATACAAGGCCTGCTAAAGATTGCTTAAATAATAGTTACTTCTCAGTTGAGTTCGGAAATATGAAAGTAATGAATAAATGGTTAATATATACTAAAGAATACATTCGAAAACCATAACAGAAAATATACCAATAAAATAATTCAAATAGGAATATAATCGGACACGGATAAATTAGGAATCAAATATCAAAAAGGAACACGCCACAGGTATAATTTTTTAGAGATTTAACCAATTCCTTTGTAGGATTTAAGGTACGGGTTCTTACAACCGAGCCACTACCGCGCCTTATAAATACTGAAGATGATTTTGCGATGAAATTGATCATCTTGGCGCATCTTTTCCAGAGCCCAATCGGAGAACGTACGTCGCTTCAAATGGTCCATCGGCTTCAATTCTTGAATCAGCTTGATCTTGTATGGGTGTAAACCATGATCCTTACGCAAAATTCGCCATTAAGTGGTCTGGGCGATGCGTAACTCTTGAGAACGCCGTGGAATTGACTGATTTGGATCATTTGCTACGGATGTTTCAACAGCAGCGATATTTTCGACACTTCGACCAAGTCGTTGTCTCACTGGCACGGCAACATCTCACAACGAATATGTAGACTCAATTTTTTGCACTAAACTTGTTACTGTCTACTAGGGCGAGAATTACGACCGAAAATCGGAGTTAACGCTCTTAAAGTAGCGGTCACCGACTCCGAATTTCTGTAGTAAATTTTTATAATTTTCAGACGTTGTTCGTTCGTGTACTTTACCATGATGAAAATGTTAAGTTTACTGAATAAATTGACAGTGAAAGTTCGATGATTAGTAAAAGGGTGCGTTCACAAATTAAATTCAAAGTTGTCTAGTCCCTATTGGAAAAGCCCTTATAATATACTACGTACCTAAACATACATAAACTTACATACATGGAAATGCGAATAGACCATTATTGCATATATTATACCATATTATAGTAAGCTGATAGACAACATTTCTTGAAAGTACAGTGAGACTTGAAAAATCATTAAAAATATTAGAGAGAGGGATCTTAAGACTAAAGTTTTTTTTTTATTATTTTTTTTTTATTCATTTAATATTGTATTGGAGTAAAAGTTTTATTACTGTTAACAACATTATAATTAGTCATAAGATTTCCACTCGCTCGGTATGATGACTAAAATCATCGCCCGTGAGTAGCTAACGCTAAAAGCTACCCATTGAAAGGGAAATTCTTCGTGCCGCAATCAATTAGTGAGAATTATTAGTCTATCTTTATGTCACGGTATAGAATCAACAATTTTCATGGTAAATTAATTAGACAGTTTAATTTGCTGCTCTGTTTTATTCTGTTTAATTTACCGCTGCAGTGTTTAACCGCAATAGGATCCCTTCGTTTACTATCTTGGTTAATTTCAATGTTGGTATCAAAGATTTTGTAAGGCGACGCGCGTGTCTCTAGAAGTGCCGGAAATTGTCATATACGACAACTTGCGCGTCAAACTGCATTACCCCTTGTGAAATTAGAATCTTTGCTAATAGACGTTAGATGGAGTTAAAAATTAAGAATTAAAAAACAAACATTTTGTTTAAAAATGGCAGCCGATGCAACAGCGTATAGCACAAGTATAAATAATAGTTTATTATATTTTTTTTTATTACTAGAACGACATGTGACTTTGCACCCACCTGATGGTAAGTGGCGCGCGAGGTCTCTGAATGTTAGCAACTAGAATCAGACACTCATGACTGACATCAGTTCCTAACACTTTGCCGGCTTGACAAGGCATGACGGCAATTCAAGGCTGATCCCGAAATATGTTGATACACTTTACTGCCTCCGTGGTCTAGCGATTAGGTCCGTGGATTAAGACTCGGAGGTACCGGGTTCGATTCCCGGTCGGGACACAACAATATTAATTATTGTAAATAAAAAAAAACATTTAATTATTAGTTAATTTATTTGTGATATTTCTTAAGTTTGGTACGCTGGAGACATCGACGAGCTTGCCACTTGTCATGATTGGCCTAAAGTAAAATTGGCTAAATGTGAATCCGCTTATTTATAAGCGTGGTTTCTGACCACCCCGAAAGGGAAACGGTCGTGATAATACTTTACTTTAATAGGTTTATCGGCACGAACGGTTTATACTTCCCTCCACAGACTGGTCAAATAACCACCATCAGTGCGCCTATGTGCCATTTGTAATGATGTCAAATGGTAATTTTAACTTTCAAGAAGAACTAATATTGTAAGGTCGCCATGGTGAACTTCATCATCATAATCAGCCTCCCCCAAGGCTCGCCACTTCACACGATCTCCTGCCACCCCCATCCAACCCCCACCAGCGACCTTCCTTGGGTCATCCGTCCATCTAGCGGGCGGTCGACCCACTCTGCGTCTTTCCGTACGTGGTCTCCACTCTAGAACCCGTCTACTCCATCGTTCATCGGTTCTACGACAGACATGACCAGCCCATTGCCACTTCAGCTTACTAATTTTGCAGGCTATATCGGTAACTTTGTTTGTCCGACGGATTTCCTCGGATGACACCGCTTGAAACAAGACTTACTGAATCTACTAGATCTCTTACATCAGACATTGTCTGTTCTTTTGCGCCTAAGGAAACAGAATTTGGTTAAAAGCATTTAAAGTTTCAAAATGGCATTTTAACGAGTTCAGGTAAGTAGGTGGCGCAAAAAGCTTCAAATGTAGTTAGCGGTTGTGTCAAAGTAAAATATTTCCCGCATAAAAGTCCTGTGTTGCGTCGAAAATGTATATTATACCTCAGCCTTAGAAAAATAACTTCTAGAAACAAAATACTTGCAAAAGTGAGGTTTTTTACTAAGAAATAATAGCTCGGTTACTGAACAATACGTGTCAGTCGTAAGGCTGATATATATATATATATATATATATATACTGCGTGTAAATAATTAAAGAGCATTTTTTTAATATTATAATCTAGAATAAAAATAAAGAAACACGTATTTTTTATTTTAATCATTCAGTAGTAAAATCTTAAGTTACAGTGCAGAGAAATTATCCTAAAAATAACGCCACTCATACTAAGCCTAATCAAGTAGTAGGAACTAACTTATGAGGACACTAAAAACCGGTTTAAAATCATAAAATAATATTATAAAAAATAGGTTGTTGCTTGCACACTAACGCACATACACACCAAAACACACACACACACACGCATGCATAAACACTAACCATACACTTATTTATTATTTATTTATTTAAAACTTTATTGCACTATGTACAAGGGGCGGGCTTAATGCCGCTAAACATTCTCTGACAGCCAACCTTTGGGACAATAATAATATAATATTTTTAATAGTACTTACATACATACATATATACATAACTATACTACATACAATATCTAATTATACACGCTGTAGGGAGCTGTTTAAGTAATGGAGTATACCAATCTTTTGATTACTATACACACAAACAATTATTTAAGTCTTGCCTTCAGCAAAATTTATAAATATTGTCCAAAGTACTATGAAATGTTGTAAGTCCTAATTCCTACATTGACATCTGAAACACCGTCCACCGACTATTTCAAATGTCACAGCTGAACTGTTTTTGTCACTATGTACAATTTATTATATGCCATAACCTATGTAACAACTAAATTGTGATGTATATTTATTTTGCAATAAAGTTTTTTATTATTATTTAATTATGTCGAACGATCGCGCGAACGTTGATTTATGTCATTGTTACTCTCTCTATTTAAGCAGGATCAATAACATTTTTTTTTAGGATAGAGATTTTTGTCTTTTATTCTTAGAGTTTTTTATTTCAAAAAGGGGTTCTACCAATGACACCTGAAGCCTAAAAAAAATATTTGTTTTTTTGACAATTACACGTGGTGTTATTTTTTATTTGTTATTTATTTATTACAGACAAAGCATTAATAACAATTATTATATCAGTATGGTTTTGTTACTTATAGCCAAGTCTGGCGTAATATATCTTTTTTTTTGAGTTAATGATGTTATAATCAAATTCCAGATGTTGCAAAAAATAAACTGCAACTTGTGCCCTGCCCCATATTTAAATTCAAATTTATCGTTTCCCATAATTATTCACATTGTTGAATATTATTAAACAAAACAACACCACTTTTAAGTAACAATATCCATAGTAATTTAATTTACAAAAGAAAAACTTGCACTTGACATGCCTGAAGAACTCTATTTAAAAAAATATTTTAAAGGAAAATTTAAGATATTAAAAAGGTATTTTACAGTCAGATCAGAGTCCCCAAACGTGAAAATAAATATAGGGCGGTTACGGTAGCAATTTCCATATACAAGTAGGCACTCGTAAACTATAGTTACGTAGGGTGGGGTTGATTTATATTCTATTTTCTAAATAAACAAAACATTTAGATTAGAATGCGTAATTGGCATAAAAAATAACTTACAATTAATTTACTTTAATTTTCTTTTTAAAATACTGCAACATACCTGAAACAGAAACAGACAAATTAAAATGTAAAAAAAATTGTACTACCAACAAAATATCTGGGATTTTTTTATAGTGGAATAATTGTCCATACAAAATTACTCATTTATATGTATTAGATTTTCCGGTTGTTCCTATGGGTTTATCTATTTTTTTTCTTTTGCTAAGTCATCTCTGACTTAATGCAAAAAAAACGAAAGAAAAAATATTCAAAACGAACTGGTATGCATGTATGTTACATTAGTTATTGTCGTCAAACAAATATTGATAAAACCATATACACCGCGGTAATGTTACATTGCGGCATAGTGTGATTTTTACTTAAGTTTTATTTTTATTTTTATGATTTATACAGTTTTAAAATCTAATACCCACATTAATGTTTTGTTATTGTATGTGTATACAAAAAGCGATTATTAGTAAAACTATATACACCAGTGCGGTAATGTTACATTACGACATAGTGTGATTTTTACTTAGGTATTTTTAATTATTTCTAAGAGTGATATTTATGTTTTAGACAGTTTTAAAGTCTAAAACTTGCATTATTGTATTGAAAGTGTATATAAGAAGCGATAATTAGTGAAACTATATTAACCAGTGCGGTAATGTTATATTACGGCATAGTGTGATTTTTACTTAAATTATATTTTTATTTTTAAGAACGATTTTTATGCTTTAGTTAGACAGTTTTAAAGTCTAAAACTCGCATTATTGTATTGTTATTGTAAGTTCAAGATCCAGAGTCAGCAGAACATATCGCTCAGGGTGGTATCCAGAGCGCCGTGGTTCGTGCGAAATTCTGTAATTGCGAGAGATCTGGAGATGCCTACTATCGAGGCATTTGTTGTCGGCCTAGCTAAACGTATGTTTTACCGGGCTGACAACGGATCCTACAAGCATCTTCAGGATATCGCTCCTACTTTCGCACGGCCCCCGGAGGGGAGGCCACTATCTAGGGAGGCGCTCTTGGAGAAGAACTAAAGTAGACAAATCTAGGAGACTAGATTCGTGAGCCACAAGGGCGGTGTTGTAGTAGGAACAGCGCCCAGCACCAAAGGTGCGTTGAATCACCGGTGGGTAGTTAGCCGCCGAGATCCTGCCGGGGAAAACGGGAGTTTATCCCATCCCCAACCCAGGCCCATTGAACATCGGGGCCTGGATGACTCCGCTGTCTGTCTGATTGTAAGTTTATATAAAAAGCGATTATTAGTAAAACTATATACATACACCAGTGCTGTAATGTTACATTACGGCATGGTGTGATTTTTACCTAAGTTTTTTTATTATTCCAACGAGCTGATTTTTTGTCTAACTGGCAGATTTAAGTCTAAATTGCATTAAGCAGTTATCGCATATGAAAAGCGATTATTAGCGAAACTAATAATTTTCCAAAGTTCCATTTGCTTGCATAGCCTGTTCGCAAGTGGCTGAAGATGGTTCAACATTGATATACTGCTGAACTAGGTTCGTTATCGCGGGCTGTGATAAATTATTTCCACTGGATAATGATGTATGGAGGGCTGAGTCGAGTAGCGTGACGTTGATTTACTTATATTTGTGGATAATCAATCCAAGAGAGATTTATAATTTATAACCAAAAATGTACAATCTTAAAAGTAACCGTTATTTATTATTGCTTCTTATGTCATCATTAATTAATTTTTCATTCATTACAGCCCTTAGAACCTAGCGTCCTAGACCTCCCCTGTTAGAGATGGGCCTTCCAGAGCAAATATCTGGAGAATTCGGCCTACACTTGCCAATCTGGTCTGATGGGTTGACGAGGATCTAATGTCAATTTTAAATGACAATTTATTTATTTATTTAAAAACTTTATTGCACTATGTACAAGAGGCGGGCTTAATGCCGCTAGGCATTCTCTAGCAACCAACCTTTGGGACAATGAAACGATTTGTGTTGTGAGGTAGGTGCAACCATTAAATAGATTAAAAGGTAATTCAAATTAAATCTAAATTAACGATTCCACAAGTTGGTATTAGTGAAACCGAGACCGAAGGCTTAACGTGCTCTCCGAGGCATGGGATCGGTAGTGTTGTAAATCAATTACAAATGTACGTGAGAAAAGTGCATTTCTCATGGGTACATGCCGGGGGGGTTTGAACCGACCTTTGTAGGATTCAAGGTGTTCTTACAACTGAGCCACCACCATGCCCTATTTTATAGTCACCCTAAAATAAGGTAACGTTGTTAGTTGAATATCTGGCTTTTAGATCGCTCCCAATATATCAGTGTACTTTACAAAGAGTAAGGAAGCAAGGTTATCCTTACAGTACAGCCGACGAAAGATTATTGCAACATTTCGAACACCGTTATTCCCATGATATAAAGTCTATTGTCTCACCAAAAAAGTACTAATTTTGTTTGAAATGAGATTAATTCTAAACAAGGATTTTGGTAAATTAATTTCGTATTTTAGATATCCTGTCTCAAGATTCGACAATTTTAGTCAAAATAAAAAAAAAAGTGTATACGTGTGTTGTCTTGGTGTGTGTGTATAGGATAGAAGGGAGGGGGGATGGCGATAAAGAGAGATGTCGAATTACATAAACTAACATGTGGGATTTTGTAGGTTAAATTTATTCGAAGGAACAAATTATATATCTGGGCAGTGTTTTCACTGCGGATGGGAAGTATGATAGGGATGTTGAAAGAAGAGTGAACGCGGGAAATAGTGTCAACGGTGCCCTGGGGTCACTGATCGCCAGTCGGAATGTCAGTGACAAAGCTCGACTCGCCATACACAATGCCATGCTGGTACCAACACTTATGTATGGAAGCGAGACGTGGATATGTCAGAATACGCATGAGAGTAGAGTTAATGCAGTAGAAATGAGATCGTTGCGTCGGATATGCGGCGTCACTTTAACGGACCGCATACGTAATGACGAAATACGAAAAAGGGTAGGTATGAAAGAAAGCATAGGGACAAAAATAAGGAAAGGCATGCTACGATGGTTCGGGCATGTTGAAAGGATGAATGAAGAGAGATTGACGAACCAGATATATAATGCGAAAGTCGTGGGTAAAAGAGGCCCTGGCAGACCTCACATATTACGACCAAATTAATAAAACAATAGCTGAAGGTGCGTTGAAAAGTCATCGAAACAAAAGGGCATGTATGAAGAGGTTGATGAATGTCGAAGAAGCGAAAGAGGTATGTCGTGACCGTGACAAGTGGCGCTCAATTGTCTCTGCCTACCCCGCAAGGGATTTGGCGTGAAGATATGTATGTATGTATGTAACAAACAATAGATTATAGATAGTATTTAATTTTATATAATGTTAATTACTCGGTTTTTAATTGGACAGTCAAAGTGTATGGTCATAATATTCCTTTAGCATTTGGTCGGCTAACACTGTTAGGTTACGTCTATGAAACTATGAACGTAAATCGCTGTTGTGAACCTAAACGTACTTACAACTTGCTCGTTCATGTAGTTACAGTTTCCCGCCTAAAGTCTAAAATACACCAAAAATATACGATAAATTCTGCCAAATTAATAGAACATTTTAAGTCTGGAGGCTGCAATGGACCACCTTCTATATGTGTGCACCAGGAAGACGCACAGACAGACAGTGGGGTCGTCCAGGCCCGGATGTCTAATGGGCCTGGGTTGGGGATGGGGACATTCCCCCGTTCTCCCCGGCAGGATCTCAGCGAGTAATCACCCGCTGGTAATTCATGCACCTTTAGTGCTGGGCACCGTTACTGGTATAACAGCGCCCGTATGGCTCACGAGCCCAGGGGATCTGGGTTCGGCTACTTCAGTTCTCCTCCAGGAGCACTTCTCTAGGAAGTGGTCTCCCGTTGGGGGGCCGAGCGCAAGACGGAGCGATATTCTGGAGATGCTTGAAGTGTCCATTGTCGGCCCGATAGAACATACGTCTAGTCAGCCCAACGACAAACTCCTCAATACTAGGCATCTCCAGATCTCGAGCTATAACGGAATTACGCACGAACCATGGTGCTCGGGAGACCACTCTGAGCGATATGTTCTGCTGACTTTGGATCTTGTCCCTATTAGTTTTAGCCAGAAGGTGGTGCCAGGCTGGCGCAGCGTAGGTAAGACGGGAACGGATGAACATCTTGTAGATAGGAAGACGCATCTTCTTGCTATCAACTTTCCCTCGCACTACGAGACGATTAATGTTTCCCGTAATACGTGTCCAACGAGGTCAAATATAAGATAGAGCAAGCATCGAGCGATCATACTAAATATTTGTTACTATATTTTAATACGTCCACTAGCTAAGCTTCTAACTTATATAAATAACTGTTTAAAAAAAACATGTCCACTGAGCATTGGATTTTTTTTATTATACTGAACACGGCATGTGACGTCGCGCCCACCTGATGGTAAGCAGTACGCGAGGTCCAAGAATGGGAGCAACTGACTCCGGTCACCACGACCGACATCAGTCTCTAACACTATGCCGGCCTAACAAGATGCTTTTTCACACTTCGCTTGAAGGACTCCAGGTTATAAGAGTGGGGAAACACACTGGCTGGGAGAGCATTCCACATATTCAGCGTGCGACAGATGTAAGAGTCTCCAAATTTATGAGCACGCGTAGGGATAGTGGGTGAGTGAGGTATGTAGATGCATATTTTGGCCTGTGCGTGTAGTTCGGTTGTGGAGTTAATATCAACCTTATGGCTAGTGTTTTAAAGATTTGTGAGGCATTATAATAGTGCTACTATGATCGAATAAAGGTACTTTTTGGTCCAATGGTTATTTAAGCAAGAGCCAACCTTATGATTCTTGTTTTTAAGACTACAGGCAGACAGTGCGGGGTCATCTAGAGCTTGGCTTGGGGATTGGGACATTCCCCCGTTATCCCCGACAGGATAATAAATACAGGACCGGTAATTCATGCACTGGTATAATTTTAATTTTTGGACTTGTGAGCGGGATGCGTAATATAGAAAGGAAGCGGCGAGAAAGAGACAGCACAAGGGTATAGGAGTAACAAATTCGGACGTCTGTTTATGCACCGACGAATCACAATAACGCCTAAACATCCAAAATTGGTCGAATTACCGCGATCGGCGCGAACAAGCAGTTCAGTTTACAGTTCCAGACATACATTGCGCTTAAAAACATGCAAAGAATTAGCAAATAGGTTTACGTTTCTCCAAATGAAAAACGTGTCTAAAAGTTGCATGATTGTACAAAGGAGGACTGGCCTTTAATTTCGAGTTCTCGGAGTGTGTTTACTACCTAAGTTTTGCGTCTGCACTAATAATGTAGCAAATTACATAAGTTTAGAATAACTTTTGTTGTTACGTAACATGTGGACAGAGAGACTGAGTGCTTTATGTCTTCTCTGATATTAAGTCCACTACAACACCTTGTGTGTGTGTGCGTGAGTGTATGTGTATGTGTGTGTAAGTGTAAGTAAAGATCTGGTTTGATTTGCTAAATTAGTTTTTTATCAATAAATTTCCTTGTGAATTTGGACCTCTTATTATAGCGATTTCATTTATATTTGGGTAACTCACAGCTAGAGTCTGTCTAATGAAAAGTAGTAACGAAAAAGCGGGGCAAATTAAAAAAAAAATAGTATTGTATCTCTCAAAGTTGACAAAAAATAGAAACGCAAGTGACATGTTTTTTTGAAAAGCAAATCATACTCGTACAAACCTAAGAAATTTAACTCCACTCGTAAACAATGTTGTTTATGGTTGCATACAGCTTCTTTTTCGTGTTGTTTTTCTTGGAATTTGAACCTCATGTTCAACAATATCGTTTAGACTCCACTTTTAATAGTTTTATTGATATTTTACAACGCAAATGAGGAATTAACAACAAAACAATTCAAACCAAATGTTTGATAACAGTGTTTCCATTTGAAAGTTTCCAAATAATTCGATTATCTACTTTCATTAGCCAGACTCTATAATACATTTGTGTGTTTGTGTTTAAACTAAATACAGTGAAGCCAATTAACATCACATAAACTATATATAATCGTATGTAAACCAAAAACGAAAAGGTGCATCTTGCACAAAAGAAAAAAACAAAAAAGATTTACAACTAAACCTAAACCAAAGATTTTACAAGTACCTACAGATGGACTACCTATAGACTAACTATTCGCTTGTAGTGCTCATCTAGTCAAACCGGCATAGTGTTAGGGCCTGATGTCAGTCATGAGCGTCTGATTCCAGTTGCGGCCACTTACCATTATTCAAATTCAGATTCAAAATTCTTTATTGTATAGATTGCTTATTCTTATTCTAACTCAAATTACAGCCCATATTATGGGCATACAATATGCTTATGTCAATAGATATTTATTTACAATATTTATTTGTATATAGTTTATATTTAATATTGTTCTTGTCAATTTATTGGAATACAATGTTAATGTTAAAATTTGCATGCTAAAAATTCTTTTATTGAGTAAAAACAGTTGTCAATAAGAATTTTTTTTAACTCAATAGTAAAACGTTTTATAGGTAACTCTCGTATCTCTCTAGGAATTTCATTATATACTCTAATGCACATTATGTGGCAGTTTCTGCTGTAATATTCACTTACACATCTTGGGTGAAAGCAAAGTTACATATCGAATTAGTAAAAATTAAGACATACTTCTCCTGACAATTCGGCTAATGCAACTTGTATTGATATCTCAGTGTTTCACAGTGTACTAGGTTTTTCTATTGATTGATATTTTTCTAAGCTGACCAACAATTTTCTAGGAAATCTCTGGTGGTTCTTCTAAGCGTTTACTCAGGATTGTATAAGTAAAATGTGTTAATATTTGTATTGTTCTGCTCATGACAGGTCGATTACCTTCCAATAGCTGACTATACTTGACCCAAATGACTATAACATTATATTAATAGGTTCAATATCAATAGCCGACTTAATGTGGCTTTTCCCGACCATTCATAGCTATTATCAGTGATGTTATGTACTTAATTACAGATATGTTATTGGACGCGTAAAATTAGGCTAGAAATAGTCGAAGTCAAAATTATGACACATAAATAAATAAATAAATATTTCCAGACAGATCACACAGCGCCATCTAGTTTCCGTGGTAAGCTACGAGGCTTGTGTTACGGAAACTAGATGGTTGATAAACTACATATTATACTTTCTTTTTTTTTTTGTAAATATATACATATTATACATATAAACACCTACATAATAGCTAAAGGTACATTAAAAAGCCATCAAAACAAAAGTATGAAGAGTTTGATGAATGCCGAAGAAGCGAAAGACAAGTGGCGCATAATTGCTTCTGCCTACCCCGAAAGAGATTTGGCATGGAAGATCGTTTCCAATTCCTATGTGATTCTCTCAGCCTTTCACTTCGTTCTTCACATAATAACCTACTTGAAATACCTCCCCACTCTTCCAGCAGATCATCAGATTCCTTCACAGTATCTGCAGCTCGCCAGTGGACCAGACTTCCTTTAATTATCAGACAGGCACCATCTCTTAAAATATTTAAAGATAAATTATACAAATACTTACTTCACAAACAGAATAAGTCGCCATAACTTACCTATTATATATATATATACGAGTATATATGTATTTTATATTTAGGTATAAATTTATTTGTTTATTTAGGATGGTTATTTATGTATATTGTATTGCATATAATAAGTACTTTATGTATGTAATTAATTTGTGTTTTATATAGTAATAAATAATTTCAACTATCTATTTTCTTCGTAACCTTCTTTCTTCACCCGCTTATTACAGCTCTCAGTCACAAAGGTTAGTTGGTAGAAAATGCATTTACGGCATTAAGCTCGCCTATGTACCTGCACTTGTTTTGGTTTTGTACAATAAATATTTATTATTATTACTATTATGTATGAATATATTTAGACTCTGGGAGAGTAATGGGGCCTTTCATTATCCTAATGTATCTTCAGTAGGTTAAAAACGGCCCTGGTGATACGTCATTTAAATAGACTAAGCAGCAAAGCGGAATATTAGGATATACTAGGGAGCAGTTTTCAAAGTATTTACATCACTACTGACAGTCGAACGTAGCGTGAACGAATGTGCTCAACCAAGATTTTAAGACGAATCGTCAGCTGTCAACGGTCGAACGTTAGTCAATACAATAGTGATACTGATTGGGCTCTGCTTTACCCCGCAGAAGAACATAAGTTTAGCAGATTCCAGTGACCTTTTAATGAAGGAGAAAGGCAACTACAATAAAATACTAAAAGCTTTCTCACACCCTTTAGGTAGGAGTTATCCGTGTCAAGAACTTTATATTTTGACAGAGGTTATACATAGAGCATGAGCAAACCAAGAAGGGTTAAAGTATATGAGCTATACGGCGGGGTCGTGGTCAAAACTCCGTGATTAGCAGCACCGGACATGTGCGGCGAAGGAACCAATTTAATGATATTTTTATATGTATTTTAGTTGTAAGGTATTTATCTATGGGCCATATGTTGCCTGGTAATAAACAATTTATTATTATTATTTACACAAGCGGGAGCTCTGACGCCTGATAGACGACGCACAAAGGACTCGCTGACCAATAATACTGAGGTGCAGTTTTTGCTGTTCTCATAGTCGTTCTCTCTAATTATCTGAGGTAAGAGCGTGCAAGTTTAATATGCCCTAGTCTTTGTATATGTGTCTGGTATGGTTTTATGTGTTACAAAGCTCTATTGTTTCAGGGTAATTATAATTAAAAGCCGTTATTTTGTAATTATCCTATTATATGGCGTCATCAAATTATTATTAAACTATCATGTACTAGCTGTTTGATGCTACTGGCCAATGTCGGGCGACAATTAACCCCTCAAAAGAAAGCATCTCTAGATGTCGACGTTAATTACGCCAGAACCAACTGCCATGATACTATTTGACTTTAAATTTTTACTCATTTTCTTTATTTTACACTTGGAAAGGTTAATCTTCACACCGTCACAGCCACGTCCTAGACCTCCACAGCTATTGATGGACATTTTTCGTCTACACACGCCACGCAGTTGACAGACGTGTTGGCAAGGGTCGATGTCAATTTTATTAACGATTCCACGAGTTGGTATTAGTGGAACCGGTAGCGACGGCTTAACGTGCTCTCCGATGCACAGGAACGGTGGTGTTGTAAATCTATGATAAATGGGCGTAAGAAAAGTGTATTTCTAATTGGTACATGCCGGGGGGGTTTGAACCGACCTTTGTAGGATTTAAGGTACGCGTTCTTACAACCGAGCCACCACCGCGCGTTTTTTATTTTGCCATGCCTGACTTCGATTTCTAGTCCCGAAGGTTGATGGTAAGAAAATGTGTATTTCTCATTGGTAGTTGCCATTTTAATGATTTATTCTTCGGCTCAAAGGAAGTTTTTAAGTCAAGCGTGTGCTCCATACTTCAACAACTCTGATAGTTTTTCGAGCATTGCAGTTAAACTTATTTTTTTTTATTGTTGTTTGTCATTTAGGCCAGGCCACTGTGACCATATGTTAACTTGAAGCTTCTTTGAATTGTTTGTTAATTTTTTAGGTTTAAATTTTGCTAACTCACCCCAATCAATGTACAAATTTATATGTTCTTGGTGAGTACTTTTTATGGAATCTGGCTCACATATTGTTAATATCTGTTGTTAAATGCTTACTTTAGCCATGATCTCCGTTTGTATTCCAAATGTTAAATAAATAAATAAATTTAAGAAAACAACTCTTACAAATGTGCCACCAGGTCGTCATAGTGTCAGTGAAACAACAAAATCAATTTCAAAGTGCACTTCGTATACGACAATAAACGGCGATGCACTTTCATAGACAAATTAAATCTGAGATCATACAAAAATATATCCTAGCTTTAATTCTCATACTGTTGGACTTCTAGCCGTCTTGTTACATTGAAAGTCTCTGGCTGATTATGATATATTGTATGAAGGTTTAGGCCCAAACAATGGCAGTAATCTACCATCAGCTGCAGACCGGAAATTCAAGGATCAACCCTTACGTAATCGCTATTCACCAAACCACCTATAAAAAATGAATGGACGGTCATAGCCTATTTAATGAGGGAAAGGGATAATAGCATAGACGTATATCAGATGTATTACCCGGGGTAATCCTCAATATGACCGCCTCCGTGGTCTAGTAGTAACAAACGTTGCCGTGAACTCGGGAGGTCGTGGGTTCGATTCCCACCGAGGGCAAGTTCTACATTGTATAATTTGTCTCGGTCTGGGTGTTTATATGTATAATATGAATATACTTACAAAAAAAAAAGTATAATACCTATGTAGTTTATCAACCATCTAGTTTCCGTGACACAAGCCTCGTAGCTTACCACGGAAATTAGATGGCGCTGTGTGACCTGTCTGAAAATATTTATTTATTATTATTATTATTATTTTTTCAATTCAAGTTCAATTCAAATAATTTATTAGCAATGTAAGGTTTTACAATATATGTTAACTAACAATCGTGGAACATTATTACAGGATTTGCAAAAGTATTTTGGTGATAGCAGTTAAGCCTGACATGTAGGTCCCAATCTAAGATTACCAACTTAGGGATAAAGAAAAGTAGCAAAAATAATACGAAATAAATAATTACATACATATATATATATTATATATAGGAGTATACAATAATTAAAATAATGGGTTGTGGATCAATAAATTAATTCTGTGAAGTGTTCAGTGAGCATTTCATCATTTATTCATTTTCGTAACCAGTTAAAATAGCTTAGTATCTGCTTTCGCAGATCTATTCATGTCCTGGTCTCCCTGCATCAAGCTTCGAGTTCTTGTGCGATACATACAGCCTTATCCTTCTTTCTACTTTCAATAACCAACTTAAAAACCCTTCCCAATCCTCTAACAGATATTCAGATTCCTTTACTGTGTCTGCAGCCCGCCAGTGGAACACGCTACCGGAGGTACCGGGTTCGATACCTGGTCGAGATACAATAGTATTTATTAATTGAAATAAATTTAATTTATTTGGGATATTTCTCGAGTTTGGTACGCTAGATATCGACGTGTTTGCCACTTGTCATGATTGACCTATTTTTTTTTATTTGAAATTAGCAGGATTTTTTTTGTTCCGTTCTCAGCAAATCTTACGCTCGTTACTTATTGCTCCCTATTATTGACTCTGGAGATAATTGCTATCCCAATCTTACTGAGGAGCTACTAAATAAACTCGATCGTCTTTTCAACTTTTGCCCTCGCTGTTTTTTTTCCGCAAGATCTATCAATGTTAGCAACTGGAATCAGACATTCATGACTGACATCAGTCCCTAACACTATGCCGGCAATTCGAGCCTGATCCCGAAATGTGTGGATACACTTTACTGGGTTTATCAGAACAGACTGGACAAATTACCACTATCAGTCTGCCTACCACCTATTAAAGTGTCTATAAGGTCATGTCTCTCAATTTCGCTTTCAATTAAAGTGGCTTAAGATCCGCTTTCGTAGATCTATACCTTCTTATATAGCATTCTTAATAATCCCAAAATGATCTCTTATCTTAGTGAACTTTTCGACTGCCTTTGCGTCACTTGCACACCCGCTCACTTCGCTATACTAAAAACAATCAACTTTCAATTCCTAGTCACGCTTTCAGCTTCTCAGATATTCAGATTCTCTTATTGTTTATTTTATTTATTTATTTCGATAAACCACAGCTTAACAAAGAGTAGGTACAACTTAAAATATATTATATAATAAGTAAAGCTGACAATTGGTTTATACATTTGAATATTTAAAATAAAATAACAAAATATTTCCAGACAGGTCACACAGCGCCATCTAATTTCCGTGGTAAGCTACGAGGCTTGTGTTACGGAAACTAGATGGTTGATAAACTTAATATTATACTTTTTTTTTTAAATTTATACATATAAACACCCAGACCGAGACAAATTATACAATGTACAACTTTCCCCCGGTGGGAATCGAACCCACGACCTCCCGAGGTCACGGTAACGTTTGTTACCACTAGACCACGGAGGCGGTCCGAATATGGAACATAAAGGCATAATAAAAACCTACTAATGCAAAAGAGAATAAAAAAACTACTTAAATACAAAACTTAAAATAAGACTAACTAAAATTAACAAAAATAAAATAAATAAAGTTATGCTAAACTATGTAAATAACATACAAGTAAGAGAAAAAAATAAAAAAATATAAAAACATTTGAAAAAATCTGCAGCAAAAAACATACAGTAGAATTGAGAACCTCCACCTATTTTAAAATCGGTAGCTTAAATTGTCACACAGTTAGTTGAGCCAATCACAGCACAGTGATTCTATAGATTGCTAATAATGCCTTTAGTCGGTAAAACGACGCAGCAATAATTTGGTCAAACAGTTGAGTTTTAGGACTAGTGTGTTTTAGGAGCTGTAATAATAATAATTAATGTAATAATAATAATGGCGCGGTGGTAGCTCGGTTGTAAGAACGCGTTCCTTACATCCTACAAAGGTCGTTTTTTTTAAAAAATACTTTTAGGGGGTTCAAACCGCCCCTGCATGTACCAATGAGAAATACACTTACGTACAGTTGTCTTAGAATTACAACACCACCGTTCCCGTGCCTCGGAGCCATTAAGCCGTCGGTCCCGGTTCCACTAATACACACTTATGAAATCGTAAAAAATTGACATCATATCCTTGCCAACCCGTCTGGCCAGCGTGGCGTGTGTAGGCCAAGTTCTCCACATATATATAAGGAATATATAAGGAAGAAACTGATCCTCAGCTTAACCCAGAGAATTCTAGTCTGGGAATCAGAAATCCTCCAAAAAATTATGTAAACATTTTTTTGGGAACGAATAAACTTTTTGTATTTTGTATTTTTGTATATGTTCCGGAAGGCCTATTTCCAGCAGTAGGGTCTAGGACTCTGTGTTCTGGGGCTGAGATATATGTTCTGGAAGGCCCATTTCCAGCAGTGGGGTCTAGGACGATGATGATGATAATGGCAAATAATAATGAATATTTTCCGTTAAAATATCTATATATTGTTCTTTACCATCTGTCTATGGATAACCAGAGGGGTAGGGGGTTCGGGGTAAGGGATAAGCTAGTGACGTCGCGAACGATTACAAGTAATTGATTAGTCGACCAGTGAACCCGGCGGCGTATTTTTGGTTTCCTTTTGATCTTGCTGTCTTTATGAATCCCCTGTGACAACAAAGGCCAGCCTGATTAGACAGTCGGTGTAGTTCGAATTATGCTGTAAAATAGATGTTCCTGTTTTTTTATTTGGTTTAATTTATAAATAAATAAATATTAATAAATACTTCCAGACAGGTCACACAGCGCCATCTAATTTCCGTGGTAAGCTACGAGGCTTGTGTTACGGAAACTAGATGGTTGATAAACTACACATTATGCTTTTTTTTTTTGTAAATATATTCACATTATACATATAAACACCCATACCGAGACAAATTATACAATGTACAACTTGCCCCTGGTGGGAATCGAACCCACGACCTCCCGAGTTCACGGCAACGTTTGTTACCACTAGACCACGGAGGCGGTCATACACTACTTTTGTAATTTTGTGCAATTAATTAAGTTATGTATTATTATTATTATTATTATTGTAAGCACACAATACCACTTTAGGTCATTACAGAAAAAATATCGTCTAAGTCAAAGTCAATTAACTTCACATACACGTCAATTTTGTAATATTTGTGACCTGCGCTGTGTGACCTGTCTGGATTTATTTATTTATTTATTTATATTTAACTTAATTACAGGTTTATGTATATACATAAATAGTATAACTTATTTATGTAGTTTATATATGCATGTGTGTATATATTCGTATGTAATTTTATTAATAAATATTTGTTATAATCAATAAATAATATTCTATAGAATTATATTTTTCATATATTTAATTTTAATTGATATATTGCACCTACCTCACACAAATGTTCTCGTTGTCACGAAGGTCTGACAGGCAGAGAATGTCAAGCGACAAGCCTTAGTATATTTATGTGCAATAAAGTTTTAATTACATAATAAAGCAATTTTTTACAGATGTTGACAGACGTTGCTTGCCTATGCAGTATACATTAATTCCTATTCTTAAAAAAAAAAACAGATTTTTAAAGATACTAGACACATAAGTCCAGATTAATTACTTAGCAGCTTTTAAAGCTGGGGACAATAATAGGAATCGTATTCGACTAACCATTAGTAACAAGGAGGAAGTAAGGGGAATGTCATCTATTTGAAGTGGAAATCGCAGTAGACTGTCAATAAGACGTGACAAGCCCGTCTATTCGCAGATTAGTCGCCAAATCTTGCCAGGCATGTGATAAAGTCGACATAATTCGAAACAGGTTGAAGGCTATTTTCACAAATCTTTATCTATGTGTATTATTTTGTTCGCCTGAATCGGATTTGGTTTAAGAACAAAAAAACTAAATCCCTAAGGAATACCCGAAAAAAACAAAATGGTTACTTTTGTATGGGAATTACGACTATATAAGTTTTCCATGATATTTTATCGGTACCCTGTTTGGCTTGACTTTTAAGTCAATACTACTGAACCGATTTCGATCACAGATGGTAGATATGTTACTTAACCCTTAATGAATCAAGGGACAAACACTCGCCGCCTCATTTTTTTTTAAATATCCTATTAGAGGTCAAAATATTTCAGGCTGTAAAAAATACCAGAAAATAGATGAATCATCATTTGAGCACGACATGTGACTCTACCGTCACTTTTTTATTTTTTACTGATCACTATAAGTTGACGGCCACTGAGGTCTAGCGTTTAAGGACCGTAGATTTACAGAGGTGCTGGGTTGGATTCCTTTGTTACTTGAGCCAATCACCGCACGGTAAATCCATATTACTGCGCAGTTTATCTCTATAACAAAATTAATAAAGCTATTAATGTAAATTCTCTGAACTATGATAAAGTAAAATTATTTTAAGTTCTTGGTTAAATAAATTAAACTACGATGAAACAGAAGAATTTTTACAAATATTAAATAGTAGGTACATAACTCAATTTGTAATTGCTAATAGTAAAAAGTAAGAAAAACTATAAACTAAGTGGAAAAAAAGCTTAAATTCTATATGAATTAGATTATATATTATACTTATTTGTGTAATGGAACTGGTGCCTGAGATTCAGATTAACTTTGTTTGGGCACCAGTGGCCAATTCCTAAAAAAATGTACTGGTTAAGTTAAACTAAGTAAATAAACGATTTTTATTATTATTATTACATTATATATTGCTAATAATGCCTATAGCTATTAAAAAGCCGCAGTAATAATTTGGCAAAGAATCTTCAAAACGAAGCTTTGATTAAGGCTATGCGTTTGAACGCAAAGTAGAACATGACCTAATTCACACAAAAGTGTATGTATTTAGGTTCAACGATTATCGTTTTTCGATCAATTTAATTGGCTTTTTGTAAAGGCTTGCTTGCTTTTAATATACACAAAATTTTGGCTTATTTTTTCTCGCATTCATTGAGCTTCGAAGTCGTTTATAATATATTAATAATATAAATAAAATAATCATCATCATCATCAGCCTGTATCACTCCACTGTTGGATGTAAGCCGGGAGGCTCGCCACTTCAGCCACCAGCGACCTTCCTTAGGTCATCCGTCCATCTAGCGGTCGAGAGTCTTCCTGTACGTGGTCTCCACTCTAGAACCCGTCTACTCCATCATTCATCGGTTCTACGACAGACATGTCCAGCCCATTGCCACTTCAGCTTACTAATTTTGAAGGCATATAGCTTTGGTTCTCCGATGGATTTTCTCGTTTCTAACTTTATCCATCAGAGAAATACCAAGCATAGATCTCTTCATAGCCAGCTGAGCGACCTTAAATTTGTGGACTAGTCAGTGTCCACGTTTCTTCTCCGTACGACAGCACTGGAAGAACGCACTGGTTGAAAACTCTCGTCTTCAAACACTGGGGTATGTTTGATAAGAAGATGTGGCGTAGTAAATAAAATCACTACGTCGGATATGTGTTGTCACTTTGGTGGACAGCATACGTAACGACTAAGTACGGATTTGTGTACGATGCCACTATATCTATAACTCTAGAATTCCTGCAGCTTCGCCGAGATGTAGCTTCTCTGAGCGTGTTCTACCGGCTATACTATGGTGAGTGCTCGGAAGAACTCTATAACCTAATCCTCTTCATTCCGCAACCGAACCACACTCAAATGTCAGAATATGCACCCACATACCGTAGTCACCATCCCTTCGCGTACGTATAAATTTGGGGACTCATACATCTGTCGCACAATAAAGATATGGTATGCTGGTCCAGCCTCTGTGTACCACTTGTGTATTCACTATCCTATAACTTGGAGTCCTTTAAGCCAAGTGTGAAGAAGCATCAGCAAGCAAGCATCAAGTCGGCATCGACTGATATCAGTCAGTAATTGCACGCGAGGTCCATAAATGTTAGCAACTGGAATCAGACACTCATGACTGACATCAGTCCCCAACACTATGCCTTGACTGGGCATGACGGCAATATGAGCCTGATCCCGAAACGTGTAGATACACTTTACTGGGTTTATCGGCACGAACATTGGTTTTATAAATTGTTATTTTATATTATTTTATATCCATTATTGCACCTACTTACCATGAAAACTGTCCTGATATGGTAAATATGGATGTTATTAATATTTATTGTTTGCTTTTATGTATATATTATAGCTATTTATTGTTATTGTTAAGTATCGATATTCACATCTAATTCTATTGACTTATCGTTTATAAGTACCCTATAACCTCACTTATCACTATCACAAAGGTTAGCTGTACGAGAATGCCTACGGCATTAAGTTCGCCTTGTACATTACTTTTGTAATTTTGTGCAATAAAGTATTTTATTATTATTATTATTAATGTCCTAAAGGTTTGGCTCTCAGAGATTAAGCGGCATTAAGTCCGCCTTTGTACATAGTGCAATTAAGTTTTTAAATAAATAAATACTTCCCCGCCCCGGCAGACTGGGCAAATTACTACCATCAGTCCGCCTACCACTTAATTGTTGTTCTTGTTTAAACTATGTGCCATTTGCAATGATGTCAAATGCCAATGTTTACTTTCATGGAGAACTAATATTGTAAGCTTATCATGGTGATATTTATATAAAATTAACACCGCTTGAAACAGCACTTACCTAAATAGTCCCTACCCCATCGTTTCAAACTGTACCGAGTCTGACATATTTATTAGTTATTTGTAGGTATACTCTACAGAATTTAATTATTACAAGTATTAGGCAATAACAAACATTAGAGATGTGACGTCATAGATAACATTTTGGCAGGATACATGATAATTATAGCGATGAAATTAATCTTAAAATAAATGACTACCGTTCTTGTATCTCGAAGAGCCAGTTCTAAACCTAGTTCCAATAGTACAAACTTGTGGAATCATAAATTTAACCAAATTTATATCAGACCGTAATATTTGTTTGATTTAATATTGTGGTCCTAAGATAATAATGGTAAAACATTGTGTTTTAATCTAGGTCCACATATATAGCATGGTTTTATATGGTCTTAGTCTAGATCGCAAATAAATGTAATATTAATCAAATAAATTTATTTCAAATAATAAATAATTTGGTGTCCCAACCAGGAATCGAACCCGGTACCTCCGAGTCTAAATCCACGGATTTATTCGCTAGACCACGGAGGCAGTTTCAATTCTATCAATTCTTCTTCTTAGTCGCTACACTCTTGGCAGAGTGGTCGGGGTCGTCACTTGAGTGTCAGTGGCATGCTTAACAAGCCGTCGCCACTTGTCTCGAACTGCAGCCTTCCTAGCGCACTCATGTGTGATCCATTGCTGCTTTAACCTGATCAGTCCATCTACATCGGAGACCTACCACGCATCCTCTTGCCATAGACTTTTCCCTGAACTACAAGGCGCTCAATGAATAATAAATAAATAAATATTTCCAGACAGGTCACACAGCGCCAACTAATTTCCGTGGTAAGCTACGAGGCTTGTGTTACGGAAACTAGATGGTGGATAAACTACATATTATACTTTTTTTTTTAATATATACATATTATACATATCCCAGACCGAGACAAATTATACAATGTAAAACTTGCCCCCAGTGGCAATTGAACCCACGACCTCCTGAGTTCACGGCAACGTTTGTTACCACTAGACCACGGAGGTGATGGTGAGGCGATGTGTCCAAAGAAAGTGAGAATGCGTGATTGTACGATTGAAGAAAGACGCTGTCCTATCTCCAGTTCTATCAATAGAATATCATATTAGTCTGGAATTAGATCATATAAAATCACTCCGTATGTGGACCCAGCTAAACATATTGTAATATTGCCTAACGTATCATTATCTGAGTTGTCATTATTTTCTTTATTTCACGAAACATTATTTTTGTTCTGTTCGCCGATAACAAAAGCTATTATTACTTTTGTTTGAAAATCAAACAACGTCGTATTATTTAACGTTATTTGCGCCGTGACGCTTCACAATGAGTTGGTTTTTCTTTAGGAAAACGTCCCTTTTGCAAATATAATGAAGAAAATTTCGCATGAAATGGAAATTAGGGAAAAACACCTAACGTCACGAATTGTTTACTTTAGGGAGAAAAATTAATAAAAAATCGACTAGTCAAAGAACAGGTAAAAAGTCAATATAAATATAATATATATATTTTTAATAGACTGAAGGTGGTAATTTTCCCAGTCTGCCGGAGCGGGAAAGTATCCACCGTAACTGCCGATAAACCCAGTAAAGTGTATCAACACGTTTCGGGATCAGGCTCGAATTGCCGTGATGTCCAGTCAAGCTGACATAGTGTTAGGGAATGATATCAGTCATTAGTGTCTGATTCTAGTTGCTAACATTCATGGACCTCTTACACCAGATACGCGCAAGGTCACATGTCGAGCTAGTATTATATATATATATATATATATATATATATATATATATTACTTATATGTGGTAAGTGGCGCGCGAGGTCCTAATGAACATTAATATGTTAGCAACTGGAATCAGACACTCATGACTGATATCAGTCTCAAATACTAATTCTGACTTGACTGGGCATGACAGCAATTCGAGTCCGAAACATTTGGATACACTTTACTGGGTTTATCGGCACGAACGGTAGGTACTTCCCCGCCTCGGCAGACTGAGCAAATTACCGCCATCAGTCCGCCTACCATCTATTAGTTGTTCTCGTTGGAAGTATCTGCCATTTGCAATGATGTCAAATATCAATGAATTGATATTTTAATAATAATAAATAATAATTCAATGCCGTAGAAAATATTCCATTCAATTACTCGTATGTAATTAACATTGTAATGAAAATCGAAAAAAAAAAGAAGTAACCAAACATCAAATGTGATAATTTTCACATAATTCGACACTCACGAAAATATGTATCTAGTACGGGGTGACCATACTCCTATTGACTTTAAGTCTGGTCTCATTTTTGTTTTTAATTGAGTACCATATTATGAATGGGAGCAACTGATGCCAACCACTGAAGGCCGACATTAGTCCCTACCACTATCCTGGTCTAGCAAGATGTTTTCGCGCTTTAAAAACGGGCATCGATGTTTATACAATTTTTACACCACCTAACGTCCAATGGCAAAACTTTTGACTTTTTTAAATATCAGTTTTTAAAAACCAAACACATGTACTGAGAAAATTCAACCTTATAGCTGGTTTTTAAAGATTATAATAGTATGCAACTTTAATAGCGCCATCTATGATCGAGTAGAGTAACTTTTTTGTATAATTATCAACTGAGACAATGTCAACATTATTAATAGAAGTTGTAAGGCTATTATGTGCATCTATAGTAGCGCCATCTATCGTCGACCAACAGAACTATTATTAATGACAACTCGAATGTTTCATATTTTAAAAAAATATTAGTTTATACAACATTTATTTACGAAAATAAACTGACACATGGTTCTCGAGTGTGAACGTGTACACTTCCGTAGCACGTAAGTTATCCAAGTGACAACAAAATAATCAATTTAAAAGTGTCAATTACGACAATAAGTGGCAATGACTGTCATACACTATATAATATGTTATAAAAAAAGAAAGAGTGAAATATTTATTTGTCGCTAAATATTGGAACGACCTAAATTAAAAAGGTAGAACATAATAATTAAATGAGATAAATGCATGCAAAAATTCAAATAAAATTTTAAAAGGATTTAAACTGCAAACCCTATCAGCATATACATATACATATATACACACACAAAAAACAAATTATTTCTCAAAATATAATTACTAGGAGACATACAAATAGGGAACTGGTGGAAGGGAACATTTGTGGCAACTACTACGGCAGGAGGACGCGAGAGTATCTACTTCCTAAAATACTAAATAGTCTATCTCAAGAAATAAGAATAGAAAAACTTTCCAAATTGACATATAAAAACAAAATTAAGAAAGAACTACTCGAACAACTGAGTAGCAAAATCGATAGATTATTTGTGTAAAAAAAAAACCGAATCTATTATAGTTGTGTTTTATTTAATTTAATATTTTATAAACTAAAGTGTGCTAGTATATCATTGTAATGAGAGCTATCTGCCGATAAACTATTTTATAGTTTGGCAGAATAATGTTATATTTCAATGTTATGATATAAGGAACAATAAATAAATTAAAAAAAAAAAATGTACGAATATAGCGACAAAAGGGCGATCAGGCTCATGTCTGCTATAATCTAGAATGTATTACAAAGCATTAAACTTATACACGTGTATATAATAATAGCAATATCCACACACTCCTGTTTAATATTTATATAATGTTAATGTAATACAGTCACATACATACACATACACACTATACACTTTACACACTCATTCATATTATTTCACATAGTACTTGATATTGTGTTTATGGCAATTTGTGACATTTTGATTCTTTATTTGTTTTGTTTCATTATTATTATTATATATTTTTTGGAATTAATTTTTATTTCAGTTTGTGTTTAATAATTTGTTATTTATGTTTGTATTTAATTTAATGTTAAATTCGATTTAAAATTACATGTAATTTACTTGTAGATCGGATTATAAATGTATTATGAACGGTGAAATCCTTTGGTTTGGCATGTAATTTTTTTATTGTATTGCTTTGAAAAATGTATTGCTGTTTTGGATTTTCTTAATAAATAAAATAAATTATTTAATTTTATATTAAATTCTATGGAGGTTTTAAATAATGGTGGATTGAGCATGCTTGCTGAGAAGCAATGACAAGTGATTTTACTTTTTTTGAAATAAGCAATGTATAATAAAAACACAAAAGTGTTAAACAAGAACCAGGTGTGTCAGTGTAAATAATAGTAAGATGACAGATTCTGCGGGAAAATTTGCTCACAATTTAATGAATTGATAAGGAAGTTTTGTTGATAATAATGTTTACTTTTCTTAGAGCCAAGGTTTGTCTTGAAGATAACATGTTTTATAATGTCAGTAGACTAGTTTAATTGACGCAATCAAACGTGGTCAATGTTTAACGAAAATAAACTGTGATGAATAAGTATTTTCATAGTTTTATTTAACTTAGGTGATTATAGCAAAATGAGTGAAGTTAACATATCTGCTATGGCTGAATCAGGTAAATATATTGCTAAATGCAAAGCTAAAATCGATGAAGCTTTATGTTTTATTTTATTATTATTATATTTTTTGTTTATTTCTTTAGTATCTCTTCACATTTCCAAAGGTTAGTTGCTTGATCATTTAGCCTATTTACATTTTTAATGCAATAAAGAATATCTGTTGCAGTAGTTTACGGATCTATATTCCAGCAGTGGAAATACTTAGACTGATGATATGATAAATAAAAATGATCCAACATGGAGTTCAATACAAATCTAATAAGTAATAATTGAAATTTAAACAAACTTATATATATGTAAATTTATTTGCTAAAATTTAATGTTTAATGAAGAACAAGCAATTCATTTAGTCTTAGGTTCAAAACATCAACTTCATCTTGGCATTTTTTAATTTTTTTCAAATATAAGATCTTATACTGTTCCTTCCACATTAAGGAATAATTATAATTGTTAGGGTAATCTCTTTTCATTAAGAAAAACCAGAATCTATCCGAATTTACAGAAAGGTACAACTTGCAGCAAGTTTCTGATATGCTAAGTACATCTCTAACATCGAGTTTTAGTAGTATTACTGTTAAAATTTCTTCAGGAATACCTAGGAGATTACCACTTGGATAGCTGTAGTACCCCAAAATAGAAGATTTAGCTGGTGTAATAATACGATTCATTAAATTTAGGCGAAGTTCTTCCAAATTACTAAACTCATCGTTTTTATTGATTGGTATACAAATTGAATATGCTTTATTAGTTTCACATAAAATTGTATTCACTAAGACGATTTCTCCCAAACATTTTGTTATAACTTTTATAGGCATATTATTGAAATTTTCAAATATTAAAAGAGCTTCCAAACTTGTTTCATCTTTGCTTCGTCTAGACTCAATGTATTCGAAAATATCTGTAGAAATACTATTATCACTGTTTATGAGTTTAAATTTATTTTCAATAAAAGCATAAAGCATCATGCCATTGATTCTATCTTTTTGTGTAAGTGCCTTCGAGTTTTCTATTGTCATTTCAAATTTTGATAAGATTTCGTCTGTAGATACAAACGTATTATTAATAGTGGTATCCATTCTTTCCATTTCTATAGCTGGAATCAAATTCGGGAATAATTTACTGAGAATTGTTTTGATAAATCGAAATGCCATTTTGACTAGTATTTATTTTAGTATATTAATTTTTTTCAAGGCATTGATATTGAATGGTATTAGAAAAAAAAAATCTGAGTCCTGAGGGTTTGGGGTCAAGACGATGGGCCCATGGGGACACTCAGCCAAGCGTCTGGCCAAGGAGTTGTCCAAACGCCTAACGGAAAAGTCTGGACACAGGAAAGCTGGCAATTATTTCTGCCAACGTATTAGCCTCGCTATATAGAGGGGAAAAGGTACCAGTCTTCTTGGGACTAAGGGTCGTCTCTAGAGGACATTTTTTACTTATAGTTTATTTTTTATTAGGTTTAGTTTAATGAATTAGTTACTTAAATAAATAACATAAAAAATGTATTACGACGGACATGGCTGTTTGGCCTAGATTCCTTTGCCTTCTCTATCACTTCATTCATCGTCCATCGAAAGAAGAGAAAAAAACAGCAGAAAAAGGCAATGTTATGGATAAATAATCTTTACTTTTTGTATTATACGATTATGTAAATGTAAATATAACTTTTACAGTCAAAGATGATGTCGAATCCAAAGCGAAGACATCAATGCAAGAAATGGATATAGCTTTAAAGGAATGCAAGTTTGGTAGATTCCATCTAAGACTTCTTGGTGCGGCGTTTTTGGGCAGCATTGCGAACGTATTGGTCAGCAACGTTACAGCCTATTTGCTGCCAAACGCTGAATGTGATCTAAAAATGAATTTAGTTCAAAAGGGACTTTTGAATGCTATTCCTTATATTGGTAAGAATACTATGTTTTTTCTCACTTGTCATGACGTCATGTTTGTTTACACACGCTCGTTCAGAATCATGCTCAAAGCGCTTAGAATGAATATGATACTGACAGTCGTTCCGAATCAAATATCACGATTTGGATGCTCAGAGCGTGATTTCGATTCGGAACGGTCTATATCACATTTTTATTCATAACATATTGGTTTTTTCTAAAAATGTATAGAAGATAAATAAAGGATTCCACATCTTTGAGTATGAATACTAACAAACACACTTCTCTCGGTTTATTCATCTTTATATGTGTAACGTGTACTATTATTAACTTATTTTTGTTTTCTACAATAACTTGCCGTGTTACAGACATTTTTTATTTACTTCCAACTTAAATATTAATTATAGTTTTGTTTTAGAAGTAATATACAAACAGAATAAACGAATTACAATATTAAATAATTTAAAAGAAAACCTAATATTGAATAAACTTGAAAATGGCGCGCGATATAATGACAAAAAACTGACAGCGCTCAAAGCGATCTACTTCGATATCGTAAGGATTGATGTCACAAAGCTTTGGCAAAACAGTTTATGCACATTTTGGAACTGCTGTAAGCGTGCTTAGATTACTATTATCGTGTCTCGGAACGAGGGGACAATCATCATCATAGCCCCTAGTACGCAAAGGCATAGAACTCTAACTGATGGAGATGGGTCTTCCAGAATTTCTGGAGAATTTGGCCTACACTCGCCATGCTGACCAGACATGTTTACACAATATTCCAAGTAAAATAAAACAGAGACTATATGCTTAATTCACTATTTTAGACGCATGTATGTTTATTAAAAACTACCCGAGTCTTTTTCGGTCTGTTAACGAGGACGGGCGAACAAATGTTCGGACTCAATATAGATACAATTTATGGAAACCTGCTACAAAACGTACCATTGTTTCTAAAAATAGTCATCAAATGTGTATTAAAATATTTAACGGTTTGCCTATAGAATTAAAACAATTGACATCAATAATTAAATTTAAGAAGCTGTTAAATAAATGGTTAAAAGAACAATGTTTTTTTGTATCAAAGAATTTTTACATTATAAGTGTTGACAAATATAATTTTAGTTGTAATTGACATGTACTATTTTTTGCATACCATTATGGTATGGTAGGATACAGCTGAACTGTAAAATTGTATTATCCTATATCTACCTGTATTCTGTGCAATAAACGATTTTGAATTTGAATTTGAATATTGCGCAGGAACCAAAATACACAGCGCACCATTTCATTGCACCTCACTAAATTACACACACTAAAGTAATAAACTTTAAGTCGCGTTTTGCAATTGACTTTGTTGATCTTGAGGTTTTCTATGTACTGCGTGTAATTTGTTAAAGAACAAATATTTTTTATTATAATCTATATATATATATAAAGATGAATGTCTGTGTGTGTGTTCCCTATGTATTGCAAAACTTGACCAATCGGGATGAAACTTTGGGAATATGTTGTGTGAACATCGGGGAAGGTTTCTAACTTATTAGATTGCATAATAAGTAAATCTTAATATATAAAACAAAGTCGGGGTTGTAAAAAAAAACCAACTGGAGTTCTTCGCGCCATTTTGCGTGGACATGTCAAGTGCAAGTTTTGATTTTGTAATTAATTTGCTGTGGGTATTATTGGTCAAAAGTGGTGTTGTTTTGTTTAATAATGTGCTACAATGTGAATAATTATGAAAAACGATAAATTGGACATTAAATATGGGGCACAAGTTGCAGTTTATTTTTTGCGGTTTTCCCGCGCTGTCAACTCCCATATTTGACCCGACATGTTTGGTGTGCTATGGTGCTGCGAGTGACTCCAATAAAAGCATCAAATTCTGCAGCATCTGGAATTTGATGATGACCTCATTAACTCATAGAAAAGAAATATATTTTACGTCAGACTTGGCTGTATGGTCTAGACCCTTTGCCTTCCCTATCACCTCATTCATCATCTATCGGGAGAAGAGAACAAAAAAAAAAACAACAACTTTGTCAAATCAATTGGTCTTATTTTTACGTCGCGAAATTGTAAATGAAATAAGTAACACGATAGTCATTGACTGTCATGCGGTACGAAGTTCGCAGGGTCAGCTAGTCTAGAATAAAAATAAAGAACTATGCTTTTTTTAATTATTCAGTAATAAAATCCTAAATTACGGTGCAAAGAAGTTTTCCTAAATATATAGCCACTTGCGTAATTCTTTCTCTCTCTATTTCGTAAAGAACTTCTATGGTGGGGTGCAAGGCGAGGCTGGAAGAGTCGAAGCCAGACTAGTCGTTTCCCTAAACCTATTAGGTCAATAAACATCTTCTGGGCTGTGCAATAATAGTCTAATTATGTACTCTCAGTTTTAAAAACTGGTTTTATTAAACCCCTACCCTAGTCCCAAAAAAAAGTAATCGTTTTCAGCAAAATTAGGAAAAAATATCTGAGCAAGAGTCTTGCGAGTCTTGGTAATGGTCGTGCAACCGTATCAGTGGTCTTGGTCTTGCAAAAAAGCAAGACCAAGACTGCAAGACCAAGAGCAAGATTGGGAATCACTAGTCGCAAACCGTACGCGACGCGAGATGTGGAATTCTCTCCCGGCCAGTGTGTTTCCCCATTCCTATAACTTGGAGTCCTTTAAACGAAGCGTGAAAAAGCATCCTAATAGGCAGGCATAGTGGTAGTGTGCTCAGTATAAAATAATAAAAACGCCGATCGAAATTAATAACTTTCTTTTGTCGCCAATATGGTTCAATCAAGTTCAGCCGAAGACTTTTAGTCAATCTCCTTTCTTTCACATTTTATTACTGTATTATAAGAACACTAAACTCGAATAGAATCTAATAAAGAACCTTCTCAAAAGAAATACCTAGTAAGACCACTGAATAGTCTAGGAGACCTATACAGGATAATCTCCTAAAGTTATTACGCGATGTTGTTCTCAGTAACAATAACAACTAAGACTTATTTCGCTCTATTTCGAACCGAAATTAAAACAACGCGCGGAAAGGACATTCAATTTAATTCAATTTCTTTATTTTGCAAGTAGGCATAGAACAAAAAGAGATGTATTCTGCACTTTTACACGTCAATTTGTACAATATACATATTGGTGTATCTGGAGCAGTACATGATAACCATCATTTGGGAATAGAAACAATAAAATAACAAAATTATAAAGTTATAGCTGCTGTAGATAGGCATTGTCACACTATAAGCTAAGACAGAAACAATTATAAAAATAGAAATGACAGTTAATATAATAGCTGCTGTAAATAGGCATTGCCATACTATACGCTAAGATATATACAATTATAAAAATATAAATGTCAGTTAAGATAATAGCTGATATAAAGAGGCATTGTCATACTATAAGCTAAGACAGACATAATTATAAAAATATAAATGTCAGTTAATATAATAGCTGCTGTAAAGAGGCATTGTCACACTATAAGCTAAGACAGACATAATTATAGAAATATAAATGTCAGTTAATATAATAGCTGCTGTAGATAGGCATTGTCATACTATAAGCTAAAACATACTATTATATTGTTTATGTGTACAAAATGTTCAAAATATCATCATGACAGCTCTAGTACGAAAGGACTTGACTAATACGAAACCTATATATATATATATATTTTTTTTTTTCTGATTAACTTAATTTCACAGTAATGTATAGTGAAATGCCTCCGTGGTCTAGCGGTTAATACTATAGATTTAGACGGGCTCAGGGTTCGTTTCCTGGTCGGGACACATTAATTATATGTGATATATCTTGAGTCTGGTACGCTGGAGACATTAACGAGATTGCCACAGAAAATAAAGTTTTAAAATAAATAAGTTAAAATTCAATTATATTTTTCCTATAGTCCACCTGATGATAAGTAGCAACTGGACTCATGACTGAAATCAGACCCCAACATTATTCCGACTTCACTGGGCATGACGACAATTCGAGCCTGATCCCGAAATGTGTGGATACACTTTACTGGGTTTATCGGCACGAACGGTGGATACTTCCCCGCCCCGGCAGACTGGGAAAATTACCACCTTGAGTCCACCTACCACCTATTTGTTGTTCTCGTTGAAAGTATGTCCCATTTGCCATTGCAACTTATATTGTAAGCTTGCCTTATGTATTTATATAAAACTAAACTTACTGAGTCCGGATAATCAAACCCGGTTAGGTCATCGACGGTCTTGTTCACCAGATCACGAAGGCATTTACCATGCATTATCTAAATTAATTTTCCGAGATCAGTTCTAGTACATTAATTTCATAGCATCTTTTACGACATGAAACAAGATTATTTTATGTACGATTTTTTCTTACCGCTCGCCAAAAATAAGGTAAAACGAATGCTTCAAGCAAATTTTATATTGCGGTAATTATTCATCAGAGAACTTCGTTTTTACACTCGCGAGCAATTAAAGCTGATCATTATCAAAAAAATATATACCGCGTATAATTGTCGAAAGATCAATTTTTTTTGGCTTTAGGTGTTATTTGTAGAACCTTAATTTGAAATAAAAAAGTCTCTTTTTAAACATAAAAAATATCCGAAAAACAAAACACAACTGCATGGTGAATAAGGCCACGTTTGAAAATCGTTATATCTATCTATAAAATAAATACCTAAAGTCTGGGGAGTGTTATTATTAATTGATTTCTCCCACAGTCGAGACGAAATAGAGAGAGAAAGAATTACTTAAGTTAACGTTCGCATTTCTTCTTACTTTTAAGAGGTTTTAACGCTTTTACAACCGTCTCGCTCGCACAAACTAATATTTTCAAAGATCTTTTTAGTCTGAGTACTTTTTATAAATTTAGTCTATCAAATTACGGACATTTTTGAGATATATTAAATTTTGTTTTAGTGCAATAGAGGTAAATCGTTATAAATGTTTTTGCTATTTTACTCTGTCTAAAATTAGTTATATGAAAATTCAAATATGACCATGTCCGTATTATTATTTCCTAGAAAAAAAAAACTACACTACAAATATAACTATAAAAACTAAAACTAAAATTATAACCGTCCGATACACACGAGGACACTCGCTGCATTACACCGTTGAACGGCGAGGCTGACCCTTTGAGCAAAATATTATCTACCTAAAGGGTCACCCGTCGCCAGGCAGAGTTTTTTCCCAAGCACCCGAGAAAACGCCAGAGCCTCCACAGACCACGGACCCATCGTTTCGACGGCAAATGGGATGAAGTTGTGATTAATGATAATAGGATTTATTAATTTTAGAAATTGACCAGTTAACATAGCTCGAAAGTGTATATTGTAATATTTCCAAAGAACACGTTTTAAATTACTTTCTTGAAATATTAGGCAATTTTTATTAATAAAGAGTTTATTGACGAAAATCAGATTTTTAATAGCACGGCTTATTTAATACACAAAATTACTTTTTTAAACTATTTTTTTTTAAATCTACTTAAAAAAGTATATAAGATCTAAGATCTAAGATAAGATCTTCCAGTTAGCTAGCCATTAATACGTAATAGTGGAGAGTTTTCAACCAATGCGTTCTTCCAGTGCTGTCGTACGGAGCAGAAACGTGGACACTGACAGTGGGTCTCGTTCGCAAATTTAAGGTCGCTCAGGGGGCTATGGAGAGAGCTATGCTTGGTATTTCTTTGATGGATAAAGTCAGAAACGAGGAAATCCGTCGGAGAACCAAAGTTACCGATATAGCCTTCAAAATTAGTAAGCTGAAGTGGCAATGGGCTGGACATGTCTGTCGTAGAACCGATGTATATACTAGAGCCTTCCTCGATAACCACTCTATCCTTTGGTGAAAACAGCATGAAAGTCGGTGCAATACTTTTTGAGTTTATCGCGAACAGACAGACATACGCGACAGATGACTTTGTTTTGTAATATGTAGTGATAGTGAAGACCATTTTAAGTTGCTCTAAAGTGTTCCTAATGAGGTGTATTAGACAAAGCTTTTTGTAGATGTCGCTAGCGGCGATGGTACCTTGTTCTACACCTATGTCACATCATTTTTTAAATGTTTTTGTAGTTTTTTAGTTTTATAACAGAAAAATTTATTTTAAATTAACGTTACCTACTTTAAATGTACCACTTTTAATGCACCACGGAAGATGCGACAAGGCCTACCGCAGCACCGAACCCTCGTGAACCACCTATGAGGACCCCGGCGCCGATCCCCACTGCAGCAGTCAGCCTTCGTCAGAAGGTGGTCGCCGTACCCAATGGGTACTACTTTGACCACAATAAGATGAAGATGCGGAAGCTGTAGTGCAGTGTATATTTATATTATATATATTTTAGTTTTTAAGGTATATATCTATGGGCCTTTTGTATATTCATTATGTTGCCTGAAAATAAAGATTATTATTATTATTATTATTAAAATATGAATTTAAAAATCTTACACCGTCTTTAAAAAGAAAAAAGGTTTTATTAATACAACGGCTATTTTGAGATCGCCATAACTTAGATTTCGCTTAGAAATCTCGATTTGTACACTAAAAAGCTGCTCACTTCGGCATAATATTCAGAAAATAATAAATTTCGTAATAAAATACAAGTATTCTATGCAACTAACAGTTGTTAGTTAGTTGTTAGTCGCATAGAATACTTGTATTTTATTACGAAATTTATTATTTTCTGAATATTATGCCGAAGTGAGCAGCTTTTTAGTGTACAAATCGAGATTTCTAAGCGAAATCTAAGTTATGGCGATCTCAAAATAGCCGTTGTGTTAATAAAACCTTTTTTCTTTTTAAAGACGGTGTGCGCTTTTTTAATTCGTATTTTAAAGTAGGTAACATTAGGTACCATCTATCATGCGACATCTGTCGTGATAAAAGTATCATTTATTTAATAAATTATAAACGATACTGAAAACTGATGATTTTTTTTTCAGGCATGTTATTCTCGTCGATACTGGCTGGATTTTTGACGGATACATTTGGAAGAAAAAAGTTTTTGCTAGCGGGTTATGGCGGTATTTTTCTTTTTACGTTGATTGGTGGATCCAGTCAGTCGTATGAGGTGCTCGTCACAGCCAAGTTTTTCGAAGGAATTCTGTAAGTACGTACTATTTTCTTTATATTAGTCACTACACTATGAAAGTTGTAGTGGTCATTATTTGTGTGGATTCTTTAAGGATAGAGGATAGATTATACACTATATCTTAACATTATATCATACCTCGAAAAAATATATATATATATATATATATATATTTATTATCAAAAAAAAAAACTAATTTACAAGCGAAACATATTACAGTGATCTTCACACTCGGCACTGCCAGTCATGTGGTGATCTCGGAACTACATAATAAGAAAATACTTTTTCGTAACTACGTCTATTTTTGCTTCTACACTGTTTAGCAACAAAAACTGCTTGTCATCTTTACGTTTTTACCCAAACCAATCCTTTGTTTATATTTTCCTCATTTGCCAAATTCTTAGTAACACAAGTAGACAATATCGCTGTTCAAATTAAAAAAAAAATAAAAAAGTTATTTATTTTCTCCCACAAAACTTAAAATTAGTAACATATTTATTAAAACATTTATGTAGGAGACTGGAGGCAAAACTAAACTAAGCGAGAGCATAGTCTGTGTGAAAGCACTCCAGGTTCCTCTGACTCAAACTTAATAATAAATACATCTATAGTGTAGTGTAATGTAGTGTAGTGTAATGTAGTGTAGTGTAATGTAGTATAGTGTAATGTAGTGTAGTGTAGTGTATATATAATTAGGTGTATATATTATTTTATCTTATATATAAATAGTTTAATTTTTATTATTTTGACCATATTTTATAATATATATTTATTTATATATACATAATATAAAAATATATAAGTGCAATATCTATTTATTTAATATTATATTTTTAATATTTATCTATTTAAGTAAATTGTAATTTATTTAAAAATCGTTCAGTTTAAATTATAATTTCTAACAATTTTTCAGTATCCAAATAGTTTAATTTTAGAAGCCAACTTGTAATTTTCTTTTTACATTCAAATTTATTATTAGAGTAAATACTTAGAGATTTATTTGCTTGATTATACAGTTTTCCTCCTCTAAAGAGAAAGAATCGTTGTGCAAAGGAAGATTTTACAGGTGGAATTTTACATACTTCGTAGCATCTTCTTTTGTTTGTACTAATAATTATCCGTTTAGGAAATTCAAGAGTAGAGTGTTTCCGTAATATAGTGGATAATATGTAATGTTGTCGTACTGTGAGAACTTCAGCATCACGGTAAAGGGTTTCTGTTGGATATAAACGCGGTTTTTTTTAGACACACCTTTAGTATTAGTCTCTGGGCTCTTTCTAGCTCAAGTAGTTTAGTTTTAGCTGCACCACCCCATGTTGATATGCAATATGTTATAACTGATTGTACTAATGCCTGATATATAGTTTTAAGGGTTCTCTTATCAACAACATTATTTAAATTTTTGAATATATAAGTTAGTTTTCGAATCTTTTGAGATATAGCATGTATATGATCGTTGAAATTTAAATTTTTATCTATTATAACTCCTAGATACCTTATACTATTTTTGTTTTCTATTTTTGCACATTGACATGGTTGTGCTATTAGCGGATTACAATTGTGGGCATAAAGAGCTTTTAAAGTATTTATTTTAAGGGGATGGTTATTTATAGATAAATTTATATATTTTGTTTTAGTAGCATTTAGTGTTAGTGAGTTTTCAGCAAGCCAGTGGCATATCGCATTTAATCCTTTTTGAGAAGATGCGTATAGTTCATCCCAAGAGTCTGCATAGAACGTTAATGTAGTATCATCTGCATATGATATAATTTTACATTTATCGTTTTGAAGATGGCAAATATCATTAATGTAGCATAAAAAGAGGGTCGGGCCGATTATGGACCCCTGTGGAATGCCGCATGTAATCGAAATTTCTTCACTAATTGAGTTTTCTATCTTTACACGTTGAGTACGATTTCGTAGATAGTCAGCTAAAAGTTCTAACTGGTTGCCTCTTATACCCATCCTCTCCAATTTTAGGATTAGATTCGAGATAGGGACTGTGTCAAAGGCTTTTGCTAGATCTAAGAAAATTGTCAAGCATTTTTTATTTTTAGCCATATTCATTATAAGAAATTCCATGTATTCATGAATCGCATCATCTGTAGATCTTTTTTCACGAAAACCAAACTGTGTGTCTGATAGTAATTTATTTTCTTCCAAAAATTTTTTAAGTCTATTATTTATTATACGTTCAAACACCTTGGACAACGTAGTCAGGATAGAAATTGGCCTATAATTATTAACACAGTCCCTGTCTCCAGATTTATATACGGGATGTACAATAGATTTTTTTAGAGCTGACGGAAAGACACCATTTTCCATACATTTGTTTATGAGATAAGTAAGGACGGGTGTTATTATACTGCTAACTGTCTTTAGAGCATCTGCTCCAATCATATCCCAGCCTGGGGAACAGTCGGTTTTTAGTTTATTGATGATATGCTCAACCTCCTGACAATCTGTTGGCAAGAGCACAAAAGAATCTCGGTTGGAACGGTTGTCTGTCGTGGTTAGTGAAGAAACAACAGGTATCCTTTCTGCCAGTTTTATACCTACAGATGAAAAGAAGGAGTTAACTGAGTTTATGGCGAATTCGGTTCCCTTGGGAGATTGTAATAGTTCGCTTGGTATATGTTTGGTAGTGCTCATGTTAGTTATATTTTTTATTGTATGCCACATATTTTTAGGATTGTTTTTAGCTTTCGTAAATTGATCTTTATCATGTTGTTTTTTAAGTTTTTTTTAAAGTTTATTACAAAAGTTTCTATATCGTTTGTATGTTATTTGTAAAATTTTATTTTCTGGGTCTGTTTTTAGCTTTTTGTGCATTTTATCTCTGTTTCTGATACATTTTAACATACCGGCAGTTATCCAAGGCTTTAGTATTACTTTATTTTTAGAGAATTTTACTATTTTTGTGTTATTTTTTATCATATTGGTTAGCTGTGTTGTAAAAATATCTGTGGCATTGTTTAGGTCTTTCTCTTTATATACAAGGTCAAAATTAGCTAATGAGCATTCTAGTTTAAATTTTTCCAAATTTAGTTTATGTAGTATTTTCTCTGTTTTTGGTTGTTTATTTCTTTTAATGTTTAAACAAAACAAAACGGCCTCATGGTCTGTTACTGTCGTATTCAAGGCGAATGTGAAGGCACTTTTTTTTGTTTTAAGTATTACGTGATCCAAACAACTTTTAGCCCTTGTGGGTACATTAATGGCAGAAATAAGGCCGTGAAATGATGTTGTGTCTAAATATGCGTTACTATGAGAGCTCATTTCCAGAATATTTATATTGATGTCACCAACAATCACAATATTACTGTATGTACTCAGGGAAATTAGCATATCATTTAGGGATTGAATAAAGTTGTTAAGATTTTGGAAACTGGGAGGTCTATATATGGCAACTATGACAGTATCAGTGCCAAATTTAATTAGTAAGCAATTTGCTTCTAACAGGAGTGGTTCTTCTACGGTGCATTTCAATTGTTTTTTAATGTATAATACTATACCATCATTTTGGTTAAAGTTATTAAATGTTTTATATGTTTTGTATGTTTGCAGTTTAGGTAAATTATTTGAACGAGATAGCCAACATTCTGACAATACTATTATGTCACACTCAAACTTAAATCTCGATAGCAACGCTGTAAAATCGTTAAAATTTCGGTTAATGCTTCGTATGTTTTGTTGCAGTATCTTAAGGAATGCGTTGGGATTACTTAAATGGATGCCACATTGTTCTGGGTTGCATGATATGATTTTACTTATTTCGAACTGATCAATATTTTTTAATAAGTTATCTATTTTTTTAAGCAGACACAAAACATTGACCTAATACAAGACCTGGTCATAATTCGACTAATTGAAAACGTGATTATTTAATAATAAAATATAGTACAAAATATTTATCTGTTAGCATAATATTAAAGTATATTAACAGTACACGTACACTGCAAAATAACAACCAATATAATACAGACCTACAAACTGCCTCCGTGGTCTAGCGGTTAAGTCCGTGGATTTAGACTCGGAGGTACCGGGTTCGATTCCTGGTCGGGACATTTCTCGAGTTTGGTACGCCTGGCTGGAGACATCGACGAGCTTGCCACTTGTCATGATTGGCCTATAGTAAAGTTGGCAAAATGTGAATCCGCTTATTTATAAGCGTGGTTTCTGACCACCCCGAAAGGGAAACGGTCGTGATGATACTTTACTTTTATAATACAGGCAATTAACATATTGTTGGAACCCTAACCCTTGTATAGAAAGAATATACTTTTTATTGTTTATTTTATTTATATTTTATTTATTTGCAATAACAAACAATTGTACAATAAGGATACAGGTAATTATGGTTACTTAGGTGTTACCGTTATCCACAGATAGGATATATAATTATAGAATGTACAACGGCTAAGGGAGAAGTCTGGAGACAGGAAGGCTGGCAATTATTTCTGCCAACGTATTAGCTTATCTATACAGAGGGGAAATGTTGCCAGTCTTCTTGGGACTATCACTAGAGGACATTTTTTACTTATAGTTTATTTTTTATTAGGTTTAGTTTATATTTATTTTAATTTTTACTTTTAAGTAGTTTTAATTTATATGGTAATTATTTTATATTGTTTGTACTTCATTAAATAATAATAAATAAATAATAATAAATATTTCCAGACAGGTCACACATCGCCATCTAATTTCCGTGGTAAGCTACGAGGCTTGTGTTACGGAAACTAGATGGTTGATAAACTACATATTATACTTTTTTTTTTGTAAATATATACATATTATACATATAAACACCCAGACCGAGACAAATTATACAATGTACAATTGCCCCCGGTGGGAATCGAACCCACGACCTCCCGAGTTCACGGCAACGTTTGTTACCACTAGACCACGGAGGCGGTCAAATATATTATAATTCTAAATATATTTAGAATGTACAAAGTTATATATATATATATATATTTATAAAGAGATAACTATTAATATTCTATTATACAAAAAAATTACATTCAAAACAAACTAAACATTATGAAAAAAATAAAAATTGTTAAATCCTTAAAATTCGTGGTTTTTACATATTAGTCAAAGACAGTACAGAAGTAAATTGTACCATTTTGTGATAATTAATATAATTTATATTATATATTTACTGACATCTAATTTAATAATGTAGGTTTAAGTAGTATAGTAACTGACAACGCTCTTTTACAGCAGCATCTATATTTAGGGAGTGTATAATTTACATAGTCCTAATTTGGTTATGACGATGGCTGTTCTTTGCACTAATGGTCGATCTTTTGCTATCCTTCCATGATATGTAAACTGTTGATTGTATAACTGACAAAACCAAGTGTACGTCATGTATCTTATGGTGAATAAATGAATTGAATTGAAATGGGTATTTTTTTTGTAATATTTGACTCCGACCTTGACCGCCAACATCTCTGAAAGGAGCTGCGGCTCCTCCAATATCGCCTTCCAGAGTTTATTATTAGTATTACTAGTTTCATTTCAAACTCATTTGTCGTTGTCGCCACTAATTTGTGGAACAATTTGCCTCTTAGCATCAGGCAGGTAACCAAAAGATCGCTATTAAAAAAAATGGTCTATTCGCATTATTCTTTATTCTTAGTGTATCACCGTACATTCCCACCGGACTTTGGTTAAGTCAATATAATTTAAACAAAATTGTACACAATATATATTTAACGTTAAAATATCTGTCTTGCCTGGAGAGTGCAATGTGAAGACAAGGAACATAACTGGTAGTGGCATAGGAACATCAACACAATAACAAAAAATAACCAAAAATATAGGTACCTATATTAAATATAAATAAATTAAATTAAACTGTTGTTGCGGCTGTATATGGGCTTTGTCAGTAAAATTATATATTATTACATACCTACTTAACTCATTAAATTAAATGTCATTTGAGTAATTAATAATTAACAGCAAATTCTAATTTCCTATCGCAATAAAGCTAGTATATTATTATGTATGTATGTAGGTTTATACGAATATATAAGTATGTATTTGTACGTAGTATATTATATATTTATATATCTAGTTAGTTATTTAATATATTTTTTTATTATCTTTTATTTTTGCATCTACTTTTCAGTAAATTGTTTAAAGTTATCCCAATGGTTGGCTATGATAAAATGTCTTGCGGCATTAAAGCCCGCCTTTGTCTTTGTGCAATAAAGTATTAAATAAATAAATAAATAAAATAACTTATTAAATAATAACTAGACTACAACCAAGTGAGTTTAATACAAAATTAAAACTCTTTTTCTAAAATGCGTGTATAACCTGTCAGAATTTATTGACATGCTTTTAACGGAAAATGCTCCTATTTCTACGATTCATAGTTTTAATAGCATTATTGTTATTTTAAAATTTGTATACTGACATAATATTTTTAGCCCTTTGTACTAATATAGTAAGTTTTTTCAGTAAATAAAACAACATCCACAATGTTTCAGATTCGCTACGTCATTCAACCCAATGATAGCTTTGACGTCAGAATTCTGTCACAACGGTATTCGGGACCGTGTCATGCTGTGTCAGTCGTCATTTATTGGTTTTGCACAAATTGTCATAGCTGGATTCTCCTGGGCCATTTTAACGCAGAATTGGCATTTATCGTTTTGGGATGACACGTTTGGTACGTATTTGTGTTTTTATTATCAATTTCTTTTTTCAGTTGTTTCTGTTTATTTCTCCCGATACAAAAAAGTCTGAAGTAATATATAGCTTTATTTAAATGAGTTAATGAGGTTGTCATCAAATTCTGGATGTTGCTTTGTCTCCAATACCACAGATACGCTTTTGGTCAGCGCACTTTATAGTCCATGTCTCAGTCTATTTCATTAAACAGTTAAAACTGGACTTAGAGCAATGCGAACAGTGACCGCGTTGCTCTATAAAGCTGGATCAAAAAATCTGTATGTTAGTGTTAAAAGAAATATGTAGCAAAGATATGCAACTAGTTTATAGTTTAGACTGCCTCCGTGGTCTAGTGGCTAAGTCCGTGTATTTAGACTCGGGGTTACCGGTTCGATTTATTTATTTATTTATTTACTATAGGTACACAAACAGATCACAATCACAATCAGTTCACATTTTCCAGCAATTTTTTATTTTTTTTATTTTTATACTGGACACGACATGTGACATCGCGCCCACCTGATGGTAAGCAGTACGCAAGGTCCAAGAATGGGAGCAACTGACGCCGGTCACCACGACCGACATCCACTGTGCCGGCCTAACAAGATGCTTTTTCACACTTCGCTTGAAGGACTTTCTTAAGTTCTAGATTGCAATCCAAAAGCAGTGTACACAGCATGCTTATTGTGATTTAGCCATGACATTGTCATTTCAATTAAATTATTTCATTTCAGTGAAATATGTCAAAAGGAAAATAATAATAATAATAAAAAAATAAAAAAAATGGTATGTCAAAGAATAAGGTAGTAAATCAATAATAAATTTAAAAAAAAAAGCAATGAAAATTTCAAATTGAAATAATAATGTCATTTAATTAAAGAAATAATAATAAAATAATATAACTATCATCAATATATAAAAAATAAAATCCAGAACACACAGAACAAATATCAAGAAACAAACAAAACATCAGCATATTACATTAATTAAGAAGGTAGATTATATTTTGTTTACTGTAGTACCAGCAAAATATGCGGTAACAGATCTCTTATACACAAAAAATCTGGCGTTGAATATGTCAATGGCCTTCCTCCTTTCGTCACTGTCTCCACTACAAACGATATCATTATAAGCGCGACACATCTTACAACTGGGTTAAGGCACGATGTGTTCCACTTGCGAATATGCAAAGCAAATGTGTTAGGTGCACGTATTCTATATGAAATATTGAAGTTTATGGATGAAAGTAGGCAAGGGGCGTCGATTCCTGGACACAATAAATTATTTGTGATAATTCTCGAGTTTGGTACGCTAAAGACATCGACAAGCTTGCCACTTGTGATGGGCTTATAGTAAAGTTGGCTACATGTGAATCTGCTTTAAAAAAAAACGTGGTTTCTGACTACCCCGGAAGGGATAGGGTCGTGATGACCTTACTTTAGTTTATACAAACCTTTAAATTAAATACTTACAAAAAAATAGCTTCTTCAAATTCTTATGGCATAGTGCCCAATACATTGGCAGCATTTAAATTATGATATTATTATTATTTGAAAGATTGATACATTTGTTTCGTATCAGCTAATATTTACACGATATATATATATTTTTTTAATTGTCTTTAAAGGACATTGTACAGAATACATCAGTCCTAAACACGTAATTTATTTGCATAATATATGTTCATAACAGAGTTCATAACCGAGTTGGGGATCATTAAATTCCAGATGTTGCAGAATTTGATGCTTTACTTGGAGTCACTCGCGGCATTATAGCCCAAACACGTCGGATAAAATATGGGAGTTGACAGCGCGGGAAAACCGCAAAAAATAAACTGCAACTTGTGCCCCATATTTAAAGTCCAATTTATTGTTTTCCATAATTATTCACATTGCAGCACATTATTAAACAAAACAACACCACTTTTGGCCAATAATATCCACAGTAAATTAATTTACAAAACAAAAACTTGCACTTGACATGTCCACGCAAAATGGCGCGAAGAACTCTCCACACGATATAAAATATCATGAAACATTTGTTTTTTAAATTAAAATAATAAAATAATAAAATATATTTATTTGATTGCCATCGCTTAAAGAACTAGTATCCTTTGCCTCAGTATTATGTAAATTAATGATGACACCTATCCTTAAAACAACTTCGCATGACTAAACGCAATTTTGTTGTTAATTTTAAACATTTAAACACAAGTCGTGTGTGGTTATCAATTTAAGTGAGTGGTCAGGCATGTCACGTATTATCTTCAGCCTGTCTGGCGCCCAAACGGTTTTACCAAAGCCAAATGAAATAAAAAAGCGCGCGAAAATGAGAACCGACAGACGCGTTCAGAGTTCGGAAACCGTAGACATACATCAATTACTAGTTCCCGCGCTTTGGACGGACATTTATTGTATTTATTTATTTAGAAGAAATTACAGACATTAAGGTTGATAGTACATAGTATAAATATGATTAAATTAATAAGCTTAACCTAATTCCATTTACATTTCTTACTAAGATCTAATACACAAAAATATAGAACAAATTACAAAAAGAAATAATAAAAATATTTAAAAGAACGGAACAATATAAAACTAACATGAAGTAAAAGGAATATAATTATTGGAAAAAAATGCAAACGTACGGTGTTATGAAATAGGTTTACCCGCTTAATTAGATACACACACATTGGATTACTCGCACTTGTAATAAAAAAAAAACTATTGTTTACTATTGCTCTCAGCGATTGCGTCAATCAGGCAAGATTTAAAAACTGCTTGCGAATCCTTAAAAAAGTCCAAAGACATTAATTTGTAATTATATGTATTACACATCCTTCTGATGGGCACGCGGTCTCCGGCGGTGGTTGAAGATGCAAGGACGTAAAATAAGTACCTTGACCTTGTTCTACGGGGCTTTGCTAAATAATTGATTTGCTCAACCAACTCAGGACAGTTATATCGGCCCAAACATATACTTCGAAGCGTAAGGGTGTCTGTCATAATCCTACGATCCTTAAGTGATGACAATTTGTAGTTACTTAGAAGATCATCGTAGGATAAGTAACCCGTTCCCAGCCGATAGTTCAGGCCACGAAGAAACTTCTTCTGGATCATCTCAAGCTTCCCGTCATAAATGGCAAAGTACGGGCACCAAACACTCGAGGCATAATCCAGATGGGATCGTATGAGTGACTTATATAAAGTGATACATGGCAGCACTTTTGTGAAGTATTTTGATGAGCGGCGAACAAATCCCAACATTCTTACAGCCTTATTGCATACATAATCAATGTGATCATCAAATGCCAACCTGTTGTCGAAATATAGACACAAATTGCTGGGGTGTTATTTTTATATGAATATCACCATGGTAGGCTTAGAAGAGGAAGACAAATTTCTAAGCATTCCATGGATTCACCGTGCGGGTGCCGGGTCCATCGTGTGTGGGTAAGAGATGAGAAGAATGGTGTCACGGGCTTGCGACCGCCAATAGGCTGGTTTAAGAAAAGGAGGCCTCCTTGTTTTTATTTTATTGCGCTATAATACGCTCACCATCCACCATTCTACTTCTCTCCCTACCCAACCAAATACTCGTTCCATAAATGTATTGACGGCAGACCTGCTTAGGCCCAATTCTTTCAGTAAGTGATGCAATGATTTTGCTGGAACTCCTCTCGCACCAACTTCCACTGCGTAAAGCTACTATATATTAGTTATCTTTGAACGTTAAAATTTGAATTTGACATCATTGCAAATGGCACATATATTCAACGAGAACAACAAATAGGTGATAGGCGGACTGATGGTTGTAATTTCCACAGTCTGCCGGGGCGGGGAAGTTTACACCGTTCGTGTCGACAAACCCAGTAAAGTGTATTTACACGTAGGATCAGGCTTGAATTGCCTAGTCAAGCCATAAGTCATGAGTGTGTGATTCCAGTTGCTAAAATTCATGGACCTCACGCGCCATACCATCAGATGGGCGCAGGGTCACATGTCGTGATATATAATTGTGAAAAGTGCAAAGAATTATGACTTAAATTAGTGAAAAAAAAAAGTTTTGTCCTTATAATTTATGTCTATGAAACCATGTGTTCTCTTTTAAAAAAAAACAATTTTCCAATGCTCGCTGTACCATTGTTGAATTCACAGAGAAAAAGTGATTTACAGTTTTTGGATTTTAAAATAACATTGATAGCTCTTGAATAAAGATTTCTTATGTAACATTTATATTTCTATGTTATTATTTTATTTTCTTGTCTTCTCTGTGTAACCTCGCGCACATCTGATTAAGCTGCACTCAAAGTCTTTAATAATAATAATTCATTTATTTCGGATTCGATCCATATATGTTAGTAACAATATAACTTAGACCTATGTTAGTAGAAATACACATCAATCAAAAGTTAAAACAATGTAAAAATAAGAAATATAGGTCATTTACATTGTGTGTGACATTAAGTCACAGCCGTGCCCCCCATACGACCCCCATAACATTGGGTAACGCAAATGCTGTTCAGATTTACACGTTGCCAGTTACAACTCCAATCCAGCGCTTAACAAAAGCTAAACTTTAATGTCTAATAGTATGTCCAATTTACAAATTAAAAACACTGTTGGAAATATCTGAACAGATTCTTAGTCGTTAAAACCCTGCAAACATAGAAAGAGTTACGAGGCGAAGCACGGGTATGAATATTATTGGTTTTTAATTTGGTTGAGTATTTCGCCCATCCGCTCGGAAAACAGATCCATTTGCGAAATTTCTCAAAAAGGATAACTGCTTCACGTTTACACACACGAGCAAAATTAAGTAGCACTCTAAGATTACTTTTTTCGCTTACTTACACCAAACAATAACTGTACACTCTACGTCAAAAGTTTCCCGAGTTTTTTTTTTAGGGCGAATAATGAAAAAAAAAACATGTTGCAGGCAGACCGTGCCTTTGAAATTAAACCATACATTTTTCTGCGAGCACTAATGACACAGTAGATGCAAAGATGACATCAAGCGTCGAATAGCAGTAACAAGATATGGAGGAAACAAAAAGTTACAAAAGCCACTAAAATCCGAAACCTAAATAAAATGAATTAATGGTCTAGAGATGTGGTGTTGGCGGAGAATGTCGGCAAATAACTGAGTTCGGAATCCAACAACAATACTGAAGGAACGGGATCAGACAACGTCTTTCCTCGACTGTTGAAGCATTCTCACATTCTTTGGACACGTGTGGCGTGGAGAAACATCAAAGTCGATGACAAGAGGATGTGTTGTAGGTGTCTGATAAGATGGACTGACCAGGTGAAGGCCTATGAGGTCACCAAGAAAGCTGCGATCCGAAAGGTGTTAGATGGCAGGAGATCGTGTGAAGAAGCAAGTCTTGGAATTAAATATAAATGAAAATATTAACTAAAACTAACGTAGAACTAAATACAAATACAAGCTCGACACATAACACGATAATTTAAAAATTTTAATTCAATTTAAATCTAGTTACAAATGAAATAAATATTATTTTATAAATGGTTTGGTTACCTTCCCCACAAATCTGTATCTTTATATAAATATCATGGCAAGCTTACAATATTAGTTCTCTTTAAAAGTAAAAATTGGCAATTGACATCATTGCAAATGGCACATACGAGCTTTCAACGAGAACAACAAATAGATGGAAGACGGACTGATGGTGGTAATTTGCCCAGTCTGTCGGGGCGAGAAAGTATCCATCGTTCGTGCTGATAAACACAGTAAAGTGTATAGACACGTTTCGAGATAAAGCTCGAATTGCCATGATGCCCAGTCACATGTCGTGCTAGTATAAAAAAGAAAAAAAAGCATTGTGAAGTGAAACACCAAGGTATTATGTAAGCCTGTATTTAAAATAACTTTTGTCCCTGACTGTAGCCTCGAGTCCGGATAAACAAAGAAACAATTATTTTGCAAGCTCCGAGCAAAAACATTCTTATCTCGGATTTAGACGTCAGTGGGGCCTTCGTAAAACGTCAATTTTCAGTCGTAGTGTAAAGAGACATCATTTACGCAAATCGTAATCCTTATCTACAATAGTAAGGCTTGCATACACTTTATCTGTCGTTGGTCGAATTGGGCTACAATTAATTATATTTATTTTTCTATTTTCTATCCGACTGCGTGACGCAAGTGTGTTTACGTATCAGCCTATGTATATATGTTTGGATCTTTGTGGCACACTGGAGACCAAACGCGTGGACCGATTTTGATGATTCTTACGTCAATTGATTCGTCTTAATCATGCAAGTGCCACTAATGATATGATATTAAAAAAAAAAATGTAAGACGACAACCAGACGCCATATTGTAAAAAATAATAATAAAAAAATGGTGAGTGTAGGCCAAATTCTTCAGATATATATATATATACAATAAATAAATATTTCAAGACAGGTCACACAGCGCCATCCAATTTCCGTGGTAAGCTACGAGGCTTGTGTTACGGATACTAGATGGTTGATAAACTACATATTATACTTTTTTTTTTTGTAAATATATACATATTATACATATAAACACCCAGAACGAGACAAATTATACAATGTACAACTTGCCCCCGGTGGGAATCGAACCCACGACCTCCCGAGTCCACGGCAACGTTTGTTACCACTAGACCACGGAGGCGGTCAGTACATCATAATACATGAACAATTGCCGTACGTTAGTTTGGCTTTTAATTTCATTTGTATCTACTATTTTATTGTCTGTTTGTCTTGCCCTCCTACTTTTTGTTTTGCCACTAACTCAAATTTAGCGAACTTTACCTATAGGTCCATCACGGCAAGTGGCATGCTTGATGTCTCGAGCGTACCAGACTCGAAAAATGTCACAAATAAATAATGATTGTGTTCTAACCAGAAATCGAACGCAGCGCCTTTATTTCTACATCTACGGCCTTAACCAATTGACCTCGAATCGACAGTTTGGTGTATTCAAGCCTTAAGGCTTAATGAACCAAATATTTCGTGCGGAAGGAAGATTTTAAGCTCAAAAGTTAAGGATAAAATGACCGGAACTAAAAATTTTTGGAATAAATTCAAAAGATATTTTTTTGCCGGGTTCGATTCCTGGTCGGGACACAAAAATATTTATTGATGTAAATTAATATTTAATTTATGTGTGATATTTCTCAAGTTTGGTACGCTAAAGACATCGACGAGCTTGCCACTTGGCCTATAGTAAAGTTGGCTAAATGTGAATCCGCTTATTTATAAGCGTGGTTTTTGACCACCCCGAAAGGGAAACGGTCGTGATGATACTTTTTTTTTTTGTTTAAATACTATGTAGGTAGTTAATTATTTTAATTGAAACTTCATATTCTGTTAATTAATATTTAAATCAACATAATTAACTTTTGTAACTCGATTTTAAAATAATATTTTATATTAAGATGTAAGTATGTTTAACTCTTGTATGTTTTTAGTGTATATATTATTTTAGTGTAAATAAATGATATAATTTCCTAGTTAGTAATTTATGTATATAGGATGTTAAAAATTGGAGTCATATTTTTTTTTTTCTTTTGTAAAATCGTCCAAAAGGCGGTTCAAATCGCCCCGGCATGTACTAATAAGAAAAAACAATTTCTTACGTACATTTGTAATATATTTACATCATCAATTTTTACATCGCAATGGATGATAAATGAGGTGATAGGGAAGGCAAAGGGTCTAGCCCCTACAGCCAAGTCTGACGTAATATATCTTTCTTTTTTATAAGTTAATGAGGTTATCATCAAATTCCAGATGTTGCAGAATTTTATGCCTTTCTTGTTGTCAATTGCGTCATTATAGCCCAAACACCTCGGGTATAACATGGGAGTTGACAGAGCGGGAAAACCGCAAAAAAATAACCGCAACTTGTGCCCCATATTTAAAGTAATATTGTAACACATTATTAAACAAAATAACACCACTTTTGACTAACAATATTTATAATTAAACAATTTAGAAAAGATTAACTTGCACTTGACATTTTCGCGCTCTTTTTTTTAAAGTAGTTTTTCTTTTATTTCAGTACTAAATACGTGGAATTTTTACCTCTATCTATGTTCGCTTTGGTCATTGTCGGCGTTCGTGTTGTACGTAGCTATGCCTGAAAGTCCCAAATATTTATTGTCACAAGAAAAATACGATGAAGCCAGAAACATTCTAATTAAAGTTTACACAGAAAATACTGGAAAACCAAGCGACACCTATCCCGTAAGTTTTTTTTTTAATGTTTCAATTATATTAGGACATGAGGTTATACCTACGCCCACCTCCACGCGCAGCAAAGAGGCAAGAAAGTGCAACAGGAACCAGTCACTGTCTACTAACATCAGTCCTCAACACTATGTCGGCATGATGCTTTTTAATTTTCATTCATTACGGCCCTCGGCCCTTCCAGAACATCAGCACAGCCCCTAGTATACACAAAGTCCTAGAACTCCACTGTTGGATATGGGCCTTCCAGAACATATAATAATAAAAATATATATATTTATTATTTATAAAAAACTGGCACATTTATTAGAAATTGGCCACTGGTGCACAAACGAAGTTAATCCGAATCTCAGGCACCAGTTCTGTTACACAATTCAGTATAATACCTAGTATATAGTAGTATTTTATCTTTAACGACTGGTAAAGATTTTTTTGATAGGTTTTTTTACTATTATTTATTTATTTTATATTAATATATATATGTAAAATAAACACTCGCACAATACAGCATTTTTAAAGATTATTCATGCCTGTGGGTAGTTTTAAGAAATGTCTACTAACTTTCTAGGGATTAGACCTTTTTCAAAAGTACCCTCAGACATGAATATTTTTTTAAATTGCTGTATTGTGCGTGCGAGAGGAATGCAAAAGGGCTATACGCTCCTTTATACATTTTTTCTTGCAATAGTAAATTTATACTAATTACGTTGAACAGACAGACAGACATTTTTAATTTAATTAATTTCTGTATAATTTGTGTCTAAAACTCTCAAATGGCTGCAGCTTCGCCGAGATGTGGCCTCCCTGAGCGTTTTCTACAAGCTATACTGCGGTGAATGTTCTGAAGAGCTCCACAACCTTATCCCTTCTTCTATATTATGCAAACGAACCACTCGCACAGGCATCCACATACCGTAGCCACTATTCCTACGCGTACATACAAATTTGGAGACTCTTACATCTGTCGCACGCTGAAGATGTGGAATGCTCTCCCAGCCTGTGTGTTTCCCCATTCCTGGACCTGGAGTCCTTCAAACGAAGTTTCAAGTGAAAAAGCAATTCAATTCAATTCAATTCGTTTATTTTGCAAGTAGGCATAGGACAAAAAGAGATGTGAATTGTAGTGCAGCGCTCCTCGATGGCTACCTGGTGGTGCTCGGGATGTGGCAGTGGGTGTGGGGGCGGCCAATTCCATATTTTAATATCAATCCATGGTCCGTGCCACCCCATATCCTATGCACGGCTATATCCTGGAGTACTTGGGTGCCTGTCGGGGGGCGTTGCGCTGCATATCTTAATATCTTAATTGTGTAAGTTCTATCTGTTTTGCGATGAATAAACGTATTTATTTCTTTCTTTCTGCACTTTTACACGTATTTTTTTACAATATTGATATAAAACGATATCATTTTATATTACATATTGGTGTATCTGGAGCAGTACATGATAATCATCATTTGGGAAGAGAAACAGCAAAATAATAAAATAACAAAATTAAAGCATTATTATAGGCCGGCATAGTGGTAGGCACTGATGTCGGTCGTCTAAAGCTGGCGTCAGTTGCTTCCTTAATGCCCCAATAATAATAATCATAGACCTAATTCCAATTCAATTGTTTGCAGGCAGCTTCCCTATGGCGACATCTTTCATTTCAAGAATCATACAAAACCGAAGGGCCGAGTTTTACGAGTCAAATCAAAACAGGGCTTTATAACAGCAAGCCTATGTTTAGAAAACCGTTATTATTCAACTTAGTTATTATATGCAGTATTGGATTCCTTAATATGCTAATGTAAGTACTAGTACTGTAACGGGTATTAAAGAGTATTTAAACATAAACTGCTAAAACAACTTGCCCAAAATTTATAAGTAAATTTTATGTAGGTTTTTTTTTTTTTTTTTTTTTTTTTTTTTTAATTTTACTTTATTACTTGAAGTAGGTAATATTTTAGTTATTTTCGTTACTTTTTTATTATTTCTAAAAAGAATTGTATGTTTATTATATATATATTTTTAAAAATTGTTTCAGTATTACTTTTTCGAATAATATTTAGTTTTTGTATACTTATTGAAAATTTTATAATTTTGTTATTTCTTATAGGCAATAAAAGCTACTGTGGTAATGTGGTGGTCGCCTATAATAGGTGCAACATCTAACTTCACTGTTGTTGTCACTGTTGGCTACCCTATTATAAATCAATAAATAAACGGGTACATGTAGGTTACAGAGTTTTATTTGCATTTTAAGAAAGAATAGTATTGTCAGTATACGACAATGACAGGGTTGATGGGTTTTTGTTTTAAAAGAAGAAAAAAAAGGAAGATCGGAGAGGAGCTCGGACCGAGAGGTCGACAGAGCGAGTATTTTTATAAATATTAGGATTAAAATAATAATTGATTAAAGTCTACCGCGTAATAGTGTCCCACGTAGATAAGTGTTTAGTTTTTCTACATATGTATTTATTTCTAAAATATAAAGTATAAAAAAAGTTTTATGCTATTTCAATAAAAAAATGAGTTCCGTAGAATCCTCTCCGTAACAATTAAAAGCAACTTTTTGTTTTTTTGTTTTTAATACTTGCACGACATGTGACCTTGGGCCCACCTGATGGTAAGTGGCGCGCAAGGTCCATGAATGTTAGCAACTGAAGTCAGATACTCGTAACTGCCATCAGTCCCTAACACTATGCCGGCTTGACTAGATGCTTTTTCACACTTCGCTTGAAGGACTCCAAGTTATAGGAAAGTGGAAAGACAGAGGCTGGAAGAGCATTCCACATCTTTATCGTACGACAGATGTATGAGTCCCCAAATTTATACGTACGCGAAGGGATGGTGACTACGGTATGTGGGTGCATATTCTGACCTGTGCGTATGGTTCGGTTGCGGAATGGAGAGGAAGGAATTAGGTTATAGAGTTCTTCGGAGCACTCACCATAGTATAGCCGGTAGAACACGCTCAGAGAAGCCACATCTCGGCGAAGCTGCAGGGATTCGAGAGTTCCAGATGTAGTGGCATCGTCCACAATTCGAACAGCTCGCCTCTGTAGGACATTGAGAGCATCTGTAAGGTACTTGGCGAAACCATCCCAAAGGTGAGAACATCCAACCGCAGGCGTTGGATAATCATGTAACTGCAAAGGGCAGGTTACAGGACTTACTATCTAAATATGGCATTTGCCATGTATTTAAATAAAATAATATAACGAATGACGGCCTCCGTGGTCTAGCGGTTAAGTCCGTGGATTTAGACTCAGATTATGTATGTATGTACATATCTATTATAGGTATAGCTTCTATATAGGAATAGTATTATATCCAACATTCGATTTTTGAGCCCAAGCGATTTTTTTTATATATTGAGTATGTTGTTACTAGTTTACCATACGATACATAGGCAATCAATCAATCAAATCAATCAAATAATTTATTCAGTAAATAGGCAATATTTTTAGCACTTTTACACGTAATAACAGTTTTATTACATTTTATATTTATAATTTTATTTAATTTACATAATGTATACATTATAATATTTACTAGTGATCAAAACAAAAACATAATATCAGCTGAACAACTCCATAATTGGTAATGGATTTAAAATTACTGGTCAGGAACAGTAGAAACCGCCTCGTCAAATTTCTAATCTATTTATTGAAATAATAATAAATAAAAAAAAAAAAAAAAGTATCATCACGACCGTTTCCCTTTCGGGGTGGTCAGAAACCACGCTTATTAATAAGCGGATTCACATTTAGCCAACTTTACTATAGGCCAATCATGACATGACAAATAATAAATAGAAACTGTAAATTGGCATTGTCATACTTAATACTAAATTATATTATTATAATTTATAATACCAAAGACCTTACAGTAATAATGAAGAAAAAAAAAAATGTTTAATTTAAAAAAAAATAATAATAATACTAAAATAAAAATAAAAATGTCATGATTACTTAAGCTAAAATTATAATGTCAATTACATTAAATTAAAAATAACATATATATTTTGCTACTACGGCAGGTACTAAACGTTACACAATACATTTAAAATGCATTATTTGACAGTTCGCTTCGTTGACAACAATGCCCGACATGTTGAATCAAATGAATGAAATACAACTGTACTATGTTCAAACTACAGACATTAAACTTAGTACCTCTACCGTCTACTAGGCGGCGCCACTTTCTATGTGAACCGAAATTTGTCTATTGCTTGTTTTACGTTTCCAGAAGACAAATTTCTAGGCATTCCATGGATTCACCGTGCGGGTGCCGGGTCCATCGTGTGTGGGTAAGAGATGAGAAAAATGGTGTCTCGGGCTTGCGACCGACAATAGGCTGGTTTAAGAAAAGGAGGCCTCCTTTTTTATCTTTTGCGCGATAATACGTAAAAATATGTCCAAAATGTCCGTAACTTGATTTTCTATAAAGTTGATAGAAGACTTGAAACATCTTTGAAAATGTTAGATTGTGCGAGCGAAAGGAATGCTTTTAAAACTATTTTATATGCAACTTTAATAACAAATTTCAAGAGAGTTAATAATAATAATATAATAATAATATTTTTTATTTATTTAGAGAGAGAAAGAGATCAATCTACTTTCGCCTCCGCAAACATATTTCTTGCTGAAGTTAAAGTTTTCTTTTTTTAGGTATAACGTGATTAGGCTGTGGTTTCCCCAGTTGTCGACTATTATAGAACATTATAGTATGAAAGGAAATGAAACCCAGGACTTATGCACTATGTTGGATACATACACACGTACTTTACATCAAGTGAAACAAGAACAAGACATCTGTATACCGGTATGTAGATAAAACATATAAAACTCACTCTCCAACTTGTCTGACCAGACGTCGCTCGGTCTCAACTCTGGAATGATTCCGCTAGTGGCGGGCGATTCAGATACCACTCCAGTGTCTAAAGTGTAGAGTCATGGCCTCCTTGAACGTGTTCTACAAGCTATACCAGGGTGAGTGTTCTAATGAGCTCCATAACCGTATCCCTTCTTCTCTATTCCGAAACCGAACCACAAGCACGCAAGCCAAAATATGCTTCTAAAACTAGCATGTACTACTTTAAATTATTTAAAAGGGATTGCCCGAAACCAGGACCCAACTTTTTTGCAGCGTACCTCAACTAAATACAATTCAATAATCATAACAATTATCAATAGTCAACTATTTATATGTACGATTAGGTTCTTTATTATAATCAGGTACAGTTCTCCCAAAGTGATAATGCGCATAGAAATCTTCGTCACTGTTCGGCAACGGTCGTATTCCCCGAGCGTCGGAAGACGATATGTATATAGAGTGGTTAAGTGCATTTTCTTCATGCATAATTTAGTAGAATTATGTGTAATAAACTAATAAAAACTAATAAATAAACTAATAAATTAATAAACTATTTAAAGTTGAATAAGATAATTAAAGTTGAAATTAAATTCACCTTTGAAAACAAAACCAAGAACGGTGTGTAATATCAGCTCTATATAATTCCACTCAGAGAGAACACATGCAGTCACCGACCGCCCGAATTGTTTTCGATTGTGTACACATGATATTGACTTCTATTTCTTTCGAACAAGGTGCAAAATGCAAGTGCAATGTTTAGGCTCTAACGATTCAATGATTCGGGTGTTTCCGGGAATACGACAATTAACGAAGATCTGTATGTGCATTATTAATTTGGGAATACTGTACTTTATTATAGACACACTGGATTTCAAATCGGAGGGATCTAAAATATGTTTTTATTAATGTAAAAAAATGTATTTGTCAATTGTCATTATGCTAGGGTAAAACAAATAAAATTAATTACAGATTATGAAAACGCAATATATTGACTACCAAATAAAAAAATAATCATTATGTCACATGAACATTTTATTGGGCCCATTTCTCTAAGAAAAAAGGCATTATCATTTACTCTTAATTTAATTTATCTTTATTAATCTTTACTGAATTTACTATAGAATAATTATTGGTCTCTCTTTATTTTTATTTATTTAAAAACTTTATTGCACTATGTACAAAGGCGGACTTAATGCCGCTAGGGATTCTCTGACAGCCAAACCTTTAGGACATTTAGACAATATAGATGGTCAATAATTAAATAAGTCCATATATATCAAAATATACTTACTATTACATAATACGCACATAAATAAATAATATATATATACATAATAAATATACAAATAAACAACTTAAGCGATAAGGAAATTAATATAATAAATAATGATTAAATATGGTGCAATTAAGTTTTTAAATAAAATAAATAAAAACGATGTTGCTTCAAATGAAATGAGTTAAGTAAGTACCTAAGTACCTATATACAAAATTCTTGAAGATAGCTCGATTTGAAGCAAGCAGTACGTGGTTTCCACTCCAGAACTCGTCTACTCCATCGTTCATCGGTTCAGTGACAGATGTTTCCAGCCCATTGGCACTTTAGATTACTAATTATGAAACCTATGTTGGTGTCGCGGTGCACATTTTATTATTTTAAGATATTAGACCTCTTTTTAATGCCATAGAGCGACGTTTGAATTAAAACATTTATATTACATGGATAGATTCCATTTTGTTTTTGACTCGAACTTTTTCTTACACTCTGACTACGACGTCTGACCGACACTCATATTCAAGAATAAGGTATATTTTTGTTTGACATCAAGACTTATTCCTTTCTTTATTTTCTGACGACGATATTCCACAATATATTAGACACGATATAGTCGGTAATTTTGTTCTATAGCGGATGTCAACGTTTCTGATTTTATCCTTTAGAGAAATCTTAAGGATTGCTCGCTGAGCGATCTTGAACTTTTCGACCAGACCTACAGTCAGCGTCCACGTCTCTGCAACATATGACATTACTTTCTTGGTTCTCTTACTTCTCTAGTTTCTCTTGGCTTTCCAAAATGGATAAATTAATACTGCTCCTTCTACTGTAGGAGTACTATTTTACAGAATTGTTATTGATTAGAGGTTAGAAAAGTCAGGATAGACTGCTCTTGATTACGATCGGCTTCCATGGTGTTGCTTTTCATCCCCTCTCTGATTGCAATGCGTATCTAGGTCACTAAAGCCCAGTGTTCACTGAAAGGATGTAGAAATTAAATGAGTTACGTAACATTTAACATAATGTACACTACGTACAATTTTTGTCGTAAAATATTTGGCATTTGTGGTGCAATAATTTTAAAATATGAACCTTGCAATAATAACCTACTGTTATTATTTATTAGGTATATAAATAATAGCGTGGTCAGTTTAACAGTGATTTTTGTGACAGTGACAGATATGTTTGTGACAGTGGCTAGACGCTGCAAGTATAAAAGGTCAATTACCACAGATCTCCTTTGCCTTATTTTTCTCGTATTAATTTTAATCTTTTGTTTTATCAATGTAGTATAACTTTGTTGTCCTTGTATATTTTCTTTAAATCTAATTTAAGTAATTTATTTTCTAAATTGTATAATAATTTGCATGTTGTGTGTGCTGCTTTGGGTTCCAGTCCAGTCAATTATAAATTAACTGCACTCAACACACACTCAACCGACTGAAATCTGTTTGCACACCTAATAATAATAAAATTATTTATTGCACACAAAATATAAAATAATGAACATAGGCGAGCATAATACCATATGATATTCTATACCAGTTGACCTTTGAGAGAGTGAGGAATTATTATATTGGGTGCAGAGTAAGAAATAATATTTTATTTATTTAATTGCACTATGTACAAAGGCAAACTTAATGCCGCGGCATTCTCTGACAGCCAAACATTTAGGACATTAGGACAGTTTTCATAGTAAGTACTAAAAATAATAGTTTTAATTAATCAACCATAAATATACCATAGTAAGTATAAATAACATACCAATATATAAATATGCCATACGATATAATAATTACTTAAATAAATAAATACTAATATAATAATTATTTATGTCAAGATGTGGAAATTGAATGTCATTTTGTTTTTCGAGAAAGCTTGTAATTAATAAATGTTTCAAAATATTTAAATACGGAACTTATCTGATTGACAAAGGTAGCCTGTTCTATTGGCGAGCTGCAGAAACAGTAAGACAATCTGAATATCTGCTATATATTTATCCGAATCTAAATAATAAATAAACAAATCCACTCGGCATTGAACTCTTGAAGTTAATACTATGATTTGTGACTTAGAACCTTGTCAGTGAGCGCTAGGCCTAAAGCTTACGCTCGCTCACACATCTTCCGCAATTAAACTCGGACATAAAGCCTTTATTAGAAGGAAAATATTGGATTAATAGAGGGGTAAACACTTATTGAAGTCGTTTCAATAGAAAATATATAATTATTTAGTTTCATATAATGATTAAGTATATTTTATTTTATTTATTTATTTATTTTAAAACTTTATTGTAAAAATACAAAAGGCGAACGTAATGCATTCTCTGCCCGTTAACCTTTGGGATATTAAGATCATTTAATATTGAGTAAGGTGCAAATAAATAGAATAATCAATCGTAATATTATTTAAAAACTGAAATATATATATATATGGCAATACACATTCATATAATAATATATACTACTAATATTACTACATATATATATATATACATAATACATAATACGAGTATAATTTAATTACTTATAACATAATACATAAATAATAATGATACCTTTTAGCACGACGTGTGACCTTGCTCCCACCTGATGGTAAGCGGCGCGCGAGGTCCATGAATGTTAGTAATTGAAATCAGATACTCATGACTGACATCAGTCCCTAACACTATGCCGGCTTGACTGGGCGTGACGGCAATTCGAGCCTGATCCCGAATTGTGTGGATACACTTTACTGGGTTTATCGGCACGAACAGTGGATACTTCTGCGCCCCGCCAGACTGGGAAAATTAACGTCATCAGTCCGCCTGCCACCTATTTAAACCACCTATACCGGCTTGGCGACAAAATCGACAGGGTCTGGCACAACGGGCTCCTGTACAAGATCTCTACATCCCCCACCCCTGTTAGGGTAACAAAAGTGTTGGCTTCCTTTCTAGAAGGCAGAAGTTTTCACGTGGCAGTGGAGGGCGTGTTCTCTTCCCCACGTCCCATACGAGCCGGCGTCCCGCAAGGGAGCTGCCTCTCGCCTCTATGTTACGCCAGATTCACCGACGACATACCGTTGGCGGAGGGGGTCGAGCTAGCGCTGTTTGCTGACGACGCCGCGTACTATACTTCTTCTACGAATAAGAAGTACGCGGTGAAGAAGATGCAGCGCTGTCTCGATCTGCTCCCCGAATGGCTAGACAAGTGGAGATTGTCGGTGAATGTGGCGAAAACGCAAGCTATCATGCTCCAAGTAGAGAGGCAAGCGGCAGCTCTCTCAGTTTCCCCTCTTCAGCTGTATGGCGAAAATCTGTCATGGGCCCCGAAGGTCAAGTACCTAGGGCTCACGATAGACAGACGCCTCAGCATGAGCGACCACGTGAATGTCACCGTGAACACAACACGTTTGGCCCGAGCCAAACTACGTCCAGTGTTTGCATCCACATTGGCTCTGCACACCAAGCTGCTTATTTACAAAGCCTATATTCGCTCTCGTCTCACATACGCCGCTCCGGCATGGTACGCCTTAACATCTAAGGCCCAGCGAGGCCGGCTGCAGGCTCAACAGAACCTCACGCTGCGTACCATTGTCGGCGCCACGCGCTATGTGAGAAATGACGTCATTCTCCGCGATCTGCGGATGGAAACACTGGATGAGTTCGTGCGCCGTCTAGCCAAGGGAATGTTCGCACGGGCAGAGAGGTCAAATTTCCCACTCGTGAGAGATCTGGCCCCTCTGCACGCTAGACCTCCCGAGGTTCCACGGCGCATGGCGCGCGATTTGATAGCCTGATCACGGTGACATTCCGCGGCCTCCGCCGCGCCCGCTCGTATTAAATTTAACCTATAATAAAGGTTCCCACGCCCTGTCCGTAGTTACGTGCAGCGAATGCTATTTTTGTTAGGAGGCCAACACCTCGTTACAAATTCCCGTCTTCCCCCGGAAGGGGGGGGTCTGAGATGACTTAGTAAGTGGCGACAAAAGTTTCAGTATAGCTATTGGTCTCCAGTGGGGCCACTATTATGTGAATAACATAAAAGGTTATTAATTCATCGTTGTGGTGCAGTTCTGTATATGTTTTATTTTGTAAATCTGATATAGCTGAGCTTTCCTTGCAGATTCCTTTCTCAGTCAGATTAAACATTAACAGGTCACTGGAATCTGCTAAGCTGCTGGTCTTCTGCTAACAGCTTACTTATTGGACCACTTTGCTGCTTAGTCTTCTACTAGCAGGAGTATAATCATTTAAAATAATTAAATTAATGACGTTAAATTACGTGAATAAAGATATTTTGACCTGACTTGATGTGTCTTACATAAATGTTCGTGTGGAAAGGAGGTCGACTGTCTTGGAGTTCATGGGCTCTCCTGTTACAAAAGAGCGGACAGAGTTACCCGCCACGGCTCCCTTAAGGATACTATTACAAGGGCTCTAGCCACCATCGAGGTTCCAGCTCTCCTAGAGCCTGCTGGACTTATCCGAGATGATGGCAAGAGATCCGATGGTATGACGTCGGTCCTCTGGGAACGAGGACGTGCTCAGGTGTGGGACGCTGTATGACTTTGCTCGTATAGTGATCTCTTTAGGAGGTCCTTGATTTGGAGGATGTTCAACATTTACTCAAACACATTACAGCTGCGGGGGTGAGGCGGAGTGCACAATCGTCTAAGATCGATTACGTCTGTCAGAAATATCCAAAGCGGATAGGCGGATAAGCGGAATAGATAGGCGGAATGCTGTCATCGAACGAACGTTTTGCAGTTTTCTGATCGTAAAGCAGAGTTTTGCCACTCTCATCCAGCCCCCACCAGCGACCTTTTTTAGGTCATCCGTCCATCTGGCGGGGGGTATTCCCACTTTGCGTTTTCCTGTACGTGGTATCCACTCCAGAACTCTCCTACTCCATCGGTCATCGGTTCTGCGACAGACATGTCCGGCCCATTGCCACTTCAACTTACTAATTTTGAAGTCTATGTCGGTAACTTTGGTTTTCTGATGTCTACGTTTCGGACTCTATCCATCAGAGAAATACCAAACATAGCTCTCTTCATAGCTCGCTGAGCGACCTTAAACTTGTGAACCAGACCCACTGTCAGTGTCTATGCTAAGCATTTATTAAAAATTCGTTATTGGCTTTGTCCAGCTAGGATGTTTTAGGTGAGACGCAGTGCGCCGTCTTATCTCTTGAGTGTGTGAGCGACACCTCGTATTGATATCCCTAAATTTACCCTTTCTACAAGTTTATATTGCTTTTTCTTTTCAGCATAAGAGCGGTGACGAAACCTACATAAACAGTTTGATATTGGGCACAATTTGTGTTATACCGTATTTGGTTAGCGGTATCCTTGTCAACAGGGTTGGTAAAAAACCCCTTCTGCTTTTTGGTTCCGTCGTCACTGTCATCTGCACCTTCAGCTTAAGGTAAAATATCATCACCACAGAGAATACCTTTATTTTTTTGCTATACAGAATGGTGCCCGGGAACTTCCCACATAAAAAAGTGCATTGGGAAAATGGGCGCTCTCAGAGTGGCGGTGTTAGTATGCTTGGAAGGGTAAATTATGTAGTTTTCAATTGCCATCATGCCGTGATCAGGAAATCAACATGCGTTTGTGTTCAAGACATTTAAAAAAAAATGGTGAATTTGTAACAGCAACACAGAGGTCATTCTGCACGCGGTACAATTGATTGTGAAATGTATGACACAGATAGCTTCTGGTTCGAGCAAGGTTGTGAGTGATACAGCGCACATAGCCCGTCATCCAAGCGCTATTCTCTGGGCAGATCATCTCCTTGCATGAACCTGTTTAGTAGCCCCCGCACTCTCCTGTTTTAAGCCCATGTGATGATTATCTGTGGGGTTACCTCAAAGCAGAGATTTTCAAACGTCATCCAAGGACCCTAAAGGACCTAAATGACTGCAATTAAAGAAATCATATAGATGACCCTCGTGACACTCGAGAAAGTTATGCAAGACGTCCACGTAAAACACAGTATGTGCAATTGACTCCTAATCATCCTGGTCATCGTTTGGATAAAGTTTTTTTTTTAAAACTACATTTTATTACCATTTACTTATCTTTTACCAGCCTTTTAAAATATGAGAGGTTCCCGGGCTCTGTATAATGCTATACATAGTGTCAAAAAATTATTCGTCGCAAACTAAACACAAATGCTTATATAAGGATTATGTACTATGGCGTTTTCTTCACAAAATTAATATACCCACTTAAGTGTTAAAATGTTTGTATAACTAACATTACGTAATATAATTAAATGTTTTTCTGAAAGGTGGTCAAGTTCCAAGGCTGCTGTTGTGTCCTTATTCTCAATAGCTGTGGCTCTAACCCAGTTCATCATCAGCTTACTCCAAACGGTCCTGGTTCAGGTGTTCCCTACGACAACTAGGTAAGTTTATCATTTTTTAAATTTAATCTCTATTCCTTAAGATGCTCTCAATGTCCTGCAGACGCGGGCGATTTGGATAGTAGACCACAGTCTACAGTCTAAATATCTCAAATCGCTGCAGTATAGTCTACAAGCTATACCTACGTTAAGTGTTCTGAAGAGCTCCCCAACTTTATATCTTCTATATTCCCCAATCGAATTACACGCACAGGTAAAAAAATATACCTTAGCTAGTTTACGAGTACTATATATAATCTGCAACAAATAAAATGTGTTAGATGTGTTTCTTACTTGGTAAAATATATAAATTGATGCTTAAAAATTTTATTGCCAAATATTTCGCCTCTCTTTGGAGCGGCGTCATCAGTGACAGTGACTTGTCATAAATTTTGAAAAAAGTAATTTTATTTCTTTTAGCAATGGTAAAGGCAATGCACTATATAGTTTTGTATTTATTTTTTAGAAAAATATCATCATCACCTAGCGCATCATGGAGAACATCATCAGTATGTTATGTCCATTGTTGGTTCGATATACAAAACTATATAGTGCATTGCCTTCAATTTATTACTTTACCGAGTACTATATATATAAATTTGGAGACTTACATCTATCACACGTTGAATGACGTCAAAGATGCTTTCCCAGTCAGTGCGTTTCCTCATTCCTATAACCTGTTACTCAAGCGCAAACGTTAAATAATGGAATCTGTTAACGCTATACGCTATTAAAGTTGATATTTGCATGGCCGCTGTCAAGGTCGAGCGCTTATAGAGTTGAGATTTGAATAATATTTTGTAATTATGACGCAAACTCTGACGTAAAAAACGAAATCCACTAATAACATTTTCGGCTAAGTAACAGAATTGGGCTGCTGGAATCCTTCAAGAGAAATGTGACAAAGCATCTTAATAGGTTGGAATTCTTCTTAGTCGCTCACTCTGAGTGTTAGTTCGTCATTGGCTTAAGTCAGTTGCTCTCATTCTAGAACCTTCCTTCACGCTTTCTATCAGGTTGACGCGGTATCACACGCGGTGCTCAGTATTAATAAAAAAAACATAGCAACGTTCCGGAAAATTCCTAAATTATTGACAGTTCGAAATAACCAATCACACTGGAAATTAAATTGTATTTTCTAATATTACTTCGGTGTATCTACGAAGGTAGGTATTTTATTACATTACATTACATTACATTACAAAACGGGTATATTGTTACAAATTAAATTATATCATTATATTCTAACATACCTACGAAGCGAAATCCTATTACACGATCATTAAAAATGTAGGCTTATAGACAATATGATTAATCTAAGAGCCAGACCACTGGCAAAATGTTACCAATGATTTTTTTTTGGCGAACTTCATCACCATTCATAGAGAACAAGAACATAGAGGAAGGGATAATTTGTCCAACACTCAACCGGGGGCACGACAGGTTCATTCGTTACTGTCCCTAGAACACAGCGTCCTAGACCTCCACTGTTGAAGATGGGCCTTCAAGAACACATATCGGGTCAGACGGGTTGGCAAGGATTTGATGTAATTTTTTTAATGGCAATTTATTAACGATTTGACAATATTATTACAATAGTATTAGTGGAACCGGGACCGACGGCTTAACTTGCACTCCGAGGCACGGGAACGGTGGTGTTGTGAATCTGTGACAAATGTAGTTAAGAGTCTCAATTAATACATGCCTGGAAAGCTTTCTTATCACTGAGCCATGCTATACGTAAATATATTTTTTTTTTAAATAAGCTGTGTATTTTTTTTTCTATAAAGTAATTTTATTTTATTTCTTTCTCATTGGTATATGCTGTAGTTTGAACCGTAAGTTTTTGGAATTTAAGGAGTGTTTTAACTCTAGGTTAAGACGCTTAGATCCTTTTGTCACGGACGATGCTGCGTTATCTGGTACTGACGGCTGCGTGTAGGGCTCTGTGCACTTGGATGTGAATATGCGGATATAGTTAGACCAGCGTGTCAAATCAAATCAAATCAAATAATCTTTATTTACAAACAGTTATACATGAATTTCAATCAGGGGCCTGAACAAGGGTCTCTGGGACGCCTGGATCTCTGGACACCCTGCACTTCCGGTCGCAAACAATATTGCAAAACAAGGCGCTTGCAGATAGAAATAATTTTAACTAATATTTATTTGAATACCTACTTAATATTACAAATTATATAAAAAGAGAAGGTTTAAATGAGTTAGTGTGGGTGTGTGTATGAGTGTGGTAGTGTTTTGTGTATGTATGCATGAGTGCGTGTTTTGTGTAAGTGTGCATTAACGTGTGGTTTTTTTTTTTTTCTTTTCTCTCTTCCTTCGATTTAGCCCATGATTCTTCTTCTTAGTCGCTACACTCTTGGCAGAGTGGTCGTGGTCGTCACTTGAGTGTCAGTGGCACGCTTAACAAGCCGTCGCCACTCGTCTCGAACTGCAGCCTTCCTGGAGCACTCATGCAGGGGGTGATCCATTGCTGCTTTAACCTGGTTAGTCCATCTCATCGGAGACCTACCACGCATTCTCTTGCCATCGACTTTTCCCTGAACTACAAGGCGCTCAATGGATGTATCTCCACGCCGCGACACGTGTCCAAAGAAAGTGAGAATGCGTGATTGCACGATTGAGGAAAGGCGTTGTCCTATCTCTAGTTCTTCCAGGATGGATTTGTTGGTTTGGAACTCCGTCTACGATATGCCCAACATTCTCCGCCAACACCACATTTCTAGAGCATTAATCCGTTTTATTTCAGTTTCGCGCAGGGTCCACGTCTCTGCAGCATACAGGAAAATGGGGAACACAAGAGCTCTGATCAGCCGAATTTTAGTAGCTTTCGTAATGTTTCGGTTCCTCCATATATAGCCCATGATAGCCTTTTTAAATTGCCAGAGATTCTAGTGTACAACGTTTAGGGCCAACGTATTAGTGTCGTACGAGGTGTGATCAAATTTAACCCGGACGCAAGCGGAACCGGTTTTTTTTCTAGATTGGTACTACCTTTGTTGATGTTCGTGTAAAGTTTCAGCTATTTGTTTACGATGCGATAAGTTTATATGGCAATTTTTACTTTTGAAAAAAAATAATATAACAATGTGTTAACTTGAAATATTATGTTTTCAATGGAATTATGGTTAGTGAGTCAACTTTATTACGAAGATGTATTTGAGTGGAACAAAGCATTTAGTAAAGGTCGTGAAGTCATCGAAAACTTGTCAACATGCGAGTCGTACATCCACCTCTATTAATGACGCACGATAACATTGGATAAGTTAAAAAAAATGTGCTCTAAAATCGTCTTGTTGGCTACAGACAGATAGCAAAATCTCAATTTATTGGGCAGGTCCATAAGTATGTTGTCTATGTAAAAGACTCATTGAAATTCAATTGAATCTTGCGAAGGCAAATTGTTTTAAGAAGCTTATGAAGGGTTGTGTCATTTTACATAAAGATGGTATGAATTTATTTTAGGAAATTAATATATTACTAGAGTTATTTTTGTCATAAGTCAGTGCTCGATAATTCGCTGCTAAATTATTAATTTTAATTATTAATATTTCATTTTATGTTTTTAGACGTGTTTCATATTTTTTATTAAGCTTTTTGTATGTTTAAACTTAGAATTTAATTTAATTTGATTTGTTTTTTTTTTGTAATTAACATCATTATTACGTACCACTTGCATTTTGTGAATGTTGTGGCACCTAAAGGTGGTACATTTATCGTTGAATAATCGTCCTAGTTTTTAAGTAAGTAATAATGTAACCGACCACTGGTTGTCCTTAAATAAATAGTATTTATTTATTTATAAACTTTATTGCACAAAGTACAAAGGCGGACTTAATGCCCAAAGACATTCTCTGACAGCCAAACCTTGGGGACAAATTTGATCAAATGTACGAGTAGGTGCAATCATAAAGATAATAAGAGAAATAAATAACTATTTCATCACGTTGCCGTGAACTCGGGAGGTCGTGGGTTCGATTCCCACCGGGGGCAAGTTGTACATTGTATAATTTGTCTCGGTCTGGGTGTTTATATGTATAATATGTATATATTTACAAAAAAAAAAATAGTATAATATGTAGTTTATCAACCATCTAGTTTCCGTAACACAAGCCGCGTAGCTTACCACGGAAACTAGATGGCGCTTTGTGACTTGTCTGGAAATGTTTATTTATTTATTATTATTTAAATTAACAGCAATTTAATATATTCTTACTTACAATATATATGGAATAAATATTATAATATCGATACACTACAACATCTGTAGAACGAAACCCAATTTTTGCCCAACTGCACGACACACTGGACACGCGTTGTCTGATTTTGATGATTCTGACGTCAATCGTTTCGTCTTCATCACGCGAGTATCGCTAAAGATACGACGATAATTAAATTTCATTAAGGCGATAATCAGACGTCATGTTGTGGAAAATACAAAAAAAATGTCGACGAACTATATTATGTGGGGTATCATCGAATAGGTATTTGAAAATCATGTAGAGGTTTTCGATTTAAAGGTTATCTACCATTCTTATTTAAAATTTCAATATACGAATAAGTCCTACCTACATCTACCTATAATAAAGTTCATATAAAAAAATATCATAACGAGGGTATCCCTTTCGAGGTGGTCAGATTGCGTAATTTGCCATCTTATAACAGATAATTAAAAAGTATAAAATAAAGAAAGTTAATTGTTAACAGAAAAATTATATTGTATTAAAAACTGAAAATAAATAAATAAAAACTATAGAAAAAAACAAGCCCAAAGGTTCCGTCGGCAAAAAATAATTATATATATTTCATTACATAGCGTTTTTAATGGGTCCTATTGATTGTTGGGAAGCTTTTAACCTGTCTTTTTATTAAAATATAAAAAAAAAATGCAATAGTGTAGTTAAGCTGTCATTAAACTTTTTGGCGACGGAACCCTTGAGGTTGTTTTATTCTTTATTCTTAGTGTAAAGTAAAAAAGTAAAGTATCATCACGACCGTTTCCCTTTCGGGGTGGTCAAAAACCACGCTTATACATAAGCGGATTCACATTTAGCCAACTTTACTATGGGCCAATCATGACAAGTGGCAAGCTCGTCGATGTCTCCAGCGTACCAAACTCGAGAAATATCACAAATAAATTAAATTTTAATTAAATGTAATTATTTACATTAATAAATATTTTTGTGTCCCGACCAGAAATCGAACCCGGTACCTTCGAGTCTAAGTCCACGGACTTAACCGCTAGACCACAGAGGTAGTTCTTTTTAGTGTATCACCGTACATTCCCACCGGAATTTGGTTAAGTCAATATAATTTAAACAAAATTATCTTTTTAGTTTTTATTTATTTATTTTCAGTTTTGAATTCAAGATCTTTTTGTAATGTATAATTATATATGCTAACAAAAGCAACAACAACAACAATCTGGGTCGTATGTAAATAATAAATGTATTTCTCAATGCTACATGCCACGCAAAAAAAATATATCACACACCTTTTTGGGATGTTGAGGAAAGCGTTATTACAACCGTAAGTAATATTATTGAAATAAAGTTAACAATAAACATCATCATTCTGTTACTGAAGCGCAAACGTTATTAATGGATTTCGTTATTAATGTAAGAGCTTGCGTCATAATTACAAAATATTATTCAATTCTCACCTTTATAAGCGCTCGACCTTGACAGCGGCCGTGCAAATATCAACTTTATTAGCGTGATATGTATATATAGTTGACGGATTCCATTAAATAACGTTTGCGCTTAAGTAACAGAATAGGGCTGCTGATTTCTATATAAAAAAAAAAAAATATCTAAGTACCTACTCGATTGAATAAAAGTAGCAGCCATCTTGTCCTTGGTAGGTATTGTCGGCATTTAGCCTTGATGTTACCTGAAGCTAAACTTTGTATCGAAAGAGCTTTAAAGTGCTCCAAACTATTTTCCAACTCACTTCAAATATTGTATAAAAGACCCGAGAGCTGTAGACGACACAATGGACTTTAAAATATTTATATAAACTTACTTAAATTGATGCATTGTGTGTTCAGAACTCTACAATTATAATGCATAAAGAGACAATCGTAGTTTCATACGAAAGACTGACAATATTTGTTGATTTCTTGCATAAAATACTTACACCTGTATTTTTAGACGTTTCCTCACTCCTACACCCAATTATTCCTTGCAACTGTCAAACGGTTGACCCTCAAGGGATCCCCGAAATCTGAATTCTTAGTTGTAAACTCTCCAAACGTCGAAATGTTACCATTTTAAATAATTTCTGGAGATATTTTATTGAAGATATTTGTTTATGCGTCAGTGGCGTTGATCAGCTTGGCCACCACGGTTTATCATCTCAGAAAAGTGTAATATTAATAATATTTTTTATTAACCAAAATAACGAGTACAATATAAAAAAAAACCTAAATCTAAGTACAAATAAATATACTGTAAATATGGGGTCTATAGGCCTCCATAAAAAGTTAACTTGCGTCATGGAGACGAGTTGATTCCTTACAATTTGTGATAATAGTTACATCAAAATATCTATAAACAAACTTAATAATTAAAACCAATAGTACGTATAACTATAAAAACGAATGCAACTGCAAATATAAAATAATACATAAAATGCAGGTAGTTTGAAAAAAAAGATAAAGCTATTCAATAACACTCGCCAAACGAAGTCACAAAGCAACGGCTGTTAGTTGATGGAACAACTCTGCAAACTCACTCGCAGTAAAATTATAAGTAATTTTATTATAAAAGTGCTAAAAATAAATATAAAATAAATATACTCGTAAAATAGATATATATATATATATATATATATATGTGTAAAAAAAAGTACTGGTAATTGTTTTCGCCACGGTTCTGTTAACAATGGAATACGCCGGGCTTTGGTTACTGCCAGAATCCAATCGGATCTCATCCCATTTCCCGCAGTGATGGTAAAAGACCCGACGGATTAACCTCGGTGCCTTAGTAGACGATAGGTTGACCTTTTGTGTCGACACCCTTAACTGTCTAAGAAATGGCTGGAGCTACATTAGAAAGGGGTTTATAATTCGCTTTCTTACACTATATAAACACCATTCCGTGGTAAAGGGTGTTGTGCCGGAAACCCTAAGAGTAGCCAAAGTGCAGTCCGTCTTGAAGAAACCCTTCCAACTACTGCCCCATTGCCGTAAACTCAGTACTGTGCAAAGTGGTGGAACGAATCATCAGCGCCCAACTTGTTGAATATCTAGAGGATCACTCCATAATTCATAACCGCCAGTATGGCTTTTGTTCAAAGCGGCCTAAAGCCTTCGATAGGGTTTGGCACAAAACATGGCTTTCCAAGTTGCCGGAATTATGATCTACCACCACATCTGGTGGGCTGGATCACCGGCTTCCTACATGAGCGGATTCTTGTGAGTGGAAATGCGTCTGGGCTCATATCGGTGTAAGCCGGTGTGCCACAGGGCTTTGTGTTGTCCCCGACACTGTTTCTTGTATCAATGAAGTTGACCCTAGGAAACGTTTATTGCTATGCAGGTGACAGCACGGCACATGAACGGTACCTGAGTCCACGGGCTATGGAAGGCGACCAAATAGGGGAGATGTTTCGTGAAATCGAGAATCGAATACGTCTGAAGATGCAAGATCGCATTGAGCAACTGTTCGCATACTGGTGTTCTGTTTACATCCAGTATATACTTGTATATTGACATTCTTAGAATATTCCATAGAATCTTTGCGACTTAAACAATCCCTAATTACTCTATACAAAAATAATGTGATGAACAGCAGATAGAAGAAGCAATCACTCGTTTAGTCTGAACCTACTTTACGCTCGATAATTTTAAACGGTAAAACTAATAGTAAATACAGGAATCACTCTTATGGATAACTTATTATTAATATGATTTACTAAATACATGTTGAGACTGCATGGCATCCTTTCCCCTTTCCTTTACTTAGGACCTACACGCAGTACGGATTTTAGGTCGAATTGTGGGTTTGCATTGACTAAATATAGACCGGGCTAAAGATACAACTTCCGAGTAGTGTACGGTTAGCTTATGAATAAATAAATACTTTTATTTAATACTAGCTGTTTTATCCGGCTTTGCCCGTGTAAACGAAGACTCGTAATTAATTTCATTGCGCATTATTTTGGTTTTGCTATATCTCCTAAGGTATTTATTTAATTTGCATGGTGTAAAAAGAAAAAAAAAATCATTATGAAATTAAGGCAACTAACGTATTTAAAATGATAAGGATCAATACCGTATCTGTGTAAATAGCTTTCCAATTACCGCTTAATAATTGCCCATGTTTTAAAGCATTAAAATAGATATAGTATATTATCCTTAAGAGATAGACATATGCTATTTAGGTCATTTCTGTAGACCTATATAAGATATACAATTCCACCATACACTTTTTTGTTATATCTCGAAGGGTTTAGGCAGCATTTTGTATGATCTCAGATGGCTTATTTTTTTCCGGCACCTCCAAGATATCGTTAATGTATACAAAAACTTAACAAATTATATACTAAATATCCTCCTCAATAGTGATTATTCAGGGAGATAGAAATTAAACGTAATTTTAAATTCTGAATTTCTGCATCTCCAGTTTTTTTTTTCAATTTCTAAGAAAACCTTCGATGTCTGGCTACCTACTTTTATAGTTGGTGCCAGAGAAATTCTGGCAAATTCTTTGCACCACTTACAGAAAGAATTGGGCTTAAGCAGGTTTGCCGTCAATACATTTACGCACCGAGCTCCCAAGACATTTACGGAATCATATAGAATAAGGTTGCTATTGTTGGCTTCAAATATTTCTCAGTTGAGAATTAGAGAAATAAAAAAAATATATATGTAACAATAATTTTGTATGTTATAGGATCTACAAATGAAACAGTTACCTTTACTTTATACGTATATTAATATATTATTTATTATTTCACATCCACTCGCTCGGCCGCCACTATTCGATCTGTCCTCTAGAGATGTCACACCGTAGTGTTGTGCTGTACGTTCGATGTGTATGCTACATATGTAAATATCGTTATCGTATATCTTATATTTTACGTGGTTCATAAGTAATAATTATATTATTTTAAATATATACCCACTGCTGCTGTATTATATAAATAAATAAAAATGAACAAGTAAATGAAATTATATATCTGGGCAGTGTTTTCACTGCGGATGGGAAGTACGATAGAGACGTTGAAAGAAGAGTGAACGCGGGAAATAGTGTTAACGGTGCCCTGGGGTCACTGATCGGCAGTCGAAATGTCAGTGACAAAGCTCGGCTCGCCATACACAATGCCATGTTGGTACCAACACTGATGTATGGAAGCGAAACGTGGATATGTCAGAATACGCATGAGAGTAGGGTTAATGCAGTAGAAATGCGGTCGTTGCGGCGGATATGTGGCGTCACTTTGGCGGACCGCATACGTAACGTCGAAATACGGAAAAGGGTTGGTATGAAGGAAAGCATAGGGACAAAAATAAGGAAAAGCATGCTACGATGGTTCGGGCATGTTGAAAGGATGAGCGATGAAAGATTGACGAACCAGATATATAATGCGAAAGTTGTGGGTAAAAGAGGCCCTGGCAGACCGAGACTCACATATCACGATCAAATAAATAAAACACTGACTGAAAGTGCATTAAAAAGTCTTCGTAACCAAAGGGCATGTATGAAGAGGTTAATGAATGTCGACGAAGCGAAAGAGGTATGTCGTGATCGTGTCAAATGGCGCTCAATTGTCTCTGCCTACCCCGCAAGGGATCTGGCGTGAAGATATGTATGTATGTAATTACAAAGCGCTGTGATTTTTTATTATTTTCGTATATAGGCCAAATGTCACGGGCTAAAAGCATATAATTCAATGAGGTTAAAGTTATGTCAATTCTTGAGTTACAAGTGGTTAACCGCATTGAGTTATTGAGAGTTTTGGGGACCCAACCTTGAGAGACGGAATTTCAAACCCGTTGTTAGAGCCCATGGCAACCAATCCAGTTAGCAAAAACGACCAATGGCGTTGCGTTATTGTCACGTGATTAATTGATGGTGGGAAATGAAGCTTTCGTATTGGTCGTTTCACTATTTTAGTAATAATAATATGTGAATAGTTTTATTTTAGTAATGACTTCTAAAAAAAATAGAAATTTAATTCTTTATAGGTTATAATGCTATTAAATAGTGTATCCACTTACAAAATTGTGACGAGGCTTTGTGGCTAATTGTGGCGATATGCGTAACAGAGTCATAAGTCTAGGTATCGTACGATATCATCTTGCTAATGGATTCTATTGTTTATCTTATATCCAAATTTAATATTAACTTATATTTTAATTGCATCTACCTACTTCTTCTTTTTAAGGTGCTCTATCTATTGATGGTCGGCATTATCATCATTATGGCGATTTTAATTTTGCTGGGCGATGTCCGAAACAAGGATCAAGGTGCTCATCCCGAACCATTCCCTGAGGTTCTTGAGCCAGGACATGCGTCTTCTCCCCGGTCTTATCGATCATCGTATCTTTCCTTGCATGACGAGCTGCAGCAAGCTAATTTGTAATTGCGCATTCATGTTTCATTTATCACAGCCCTTAGAATCATAGAGTCCTAGACCTCCACTGTTGGAGATGGGCCTTCCAAAACATATATCTGGAGAATTTGGCCTACACTCGCCACGCTGGCCAGACGGGTTGGCGAGGATTATTGCGCATGATATGTCCTAAATACTTGCTTTATTATTTTAAGGAGTTCCAAATCCTATAGCTGTTCAAATTTGTCTTAAAGGTTTGGCTGTCAGAAAATGTCTGCGAGCATTAAATCCGCCTCTTGTTACTTTATGCAATAAAGTTTAGATATCAATAAAATAATAACACATAAAGCTTCTTCAACATGTAAAATTAGTATGGATGAAACGTAAAATGTATTTAAAAAAGTTGTATTGTTTTCACACTAAGCGTGTTTCAAAGTAAGCGGTACGCGAATCACATATTCAGATTCACATATTTTATCTAATGTTACACAATCCAGCAAAGTTTTCATTTAAATATTAAACATACATAGATTATGCAAAAAAAAAATAATAGCTTAAAAACAATACCTTGTTTGGTTTGGTTTGGTTAGGTTTGGTTTGGTTTGGTTTGGTTTGGTTTTGGTTTGGTTTTGGTTTTGGTTTGGTTTGGTTTGGTTTGGTTTGGTTTGGTTTGGTTTGGTTTGGTAAGGTTTGGTTTGGTTTGGTTTGGTTTGGTTTGGTTTGGTTTGGTTTGGTTTGGTTTGGTTTGGTTTGGTTTGGTTTGGTTTGGTGGTTTGGTTTGGTTTGGTTTGGTGTGGTCTGGTTTGGTGTGGTCTGGTTTGGTTTGGTGTGGTCTGGTCTGGTCTGGTCTGGTCTGGTTTGGTTTGGTTTAGTTTAGTTTAGTTTATTTATTTTGTAAATAGGCATAGGACAATAAATATAATGTATTCTGCGATTTTATTCTTATTTTATTGTTTTATATCCAAATGTATGCGTAGCGATAGTGGCTAAGGTATAGGGCATATTTTGGACTGTGTGTGTAGTTTAGTTGCGGAATAAAGAAGAAGGGATAAGGTTGTGGAGCTCTTCCAAACACTACGAGTATGTGGTATACCTTGTTGAACATGCTACAGTGATTCGAAAGTTATAGACACTGTGGGATTGTGCAGTATTCGAATCACACGCCTCTGCAAGACATTGATAGTAAGGAACTTAGTGGAACCATCCCAGACGTGAAAAGGGTATTCCACCTTATTTGTGGCCTTATAGTTTTAAAATAAATAATAAAAATCGTTTATTGACCCAATTAACTTAAATCTATTACATTTTTATATGCTCAATGACCTGCACTGGTAGCAGGTCGTAGCATGCCATTTTGTTTTGTCCGGTTGACAGCAAATACAATTTTTTTATTATTAAACAACAGCACAAACAAATACCCACCAAAAATGTTCTGTGTGGGTATGCAGGTATGAGTGTATATGTAGTTGTGTGTCTATATCAACGTGGGTCCGCGACTAACTAACGACCGCTAGAAAAAAGTATCATCACGACCAATTCCCTTTCGGGGTGGTCAGAAACCACGCTTATAAATAAGCGGATTCACATTTAGCCAACGTAACTATAGGCCAATCATGACAAGTGGCAAGCTCGTCGATGTCTCTAGCGTACCAAACTCGAGAAATATCACAAATAAATTAAATATTAATTAATAAATATATTTGTGTCATGACCAGGAATTGAACCAAATCCACGGACTTAACTGTTAGACCACGGAGACAGCTAGGTTTTCAGTTTCCTTGTAATCCTTCTGACTGAGCCATTTTTTGAACCTAGTGAAGAGTTGTCTATGTAATAATGTTTCTATCTTGTCACCTCCTAGATCTTGGACATACTTATTTATGGCTCTGGGGCCAATTACAAGATAGGAGCTATGTAACGCTTTTTTGGATGTAGATGCATCCAGTAGGCATGTTCTCTTATTGTTTATAATTATTTAATTGCATTTAATATACATTCAGGATCTGATTGAATCGGCACCACAGATTGACGTTTTCGCAGACGACCTTTGCAAGATCAAAATCAAAATCAAAACATTTATTTTCTAGAATACTGTACATATTGTGGCTAGTAGTAGTAGTTTTCCGGCGTATCCTGCCGTCATGCAGCGTCAAAATATTTACATTTACGAGTATATAGTATTTTACAGTCAATAGTTTCAACACACCTATACATAAAAATAAAAAATAAAAATTAAATGGAACAATAAATTACATGTCAATTACCTACTTGTATTATGTCAAAGATTTATTATGATATTATTTATGTTAATAATTGAATTATCCTACTCAAGTACATCACTAAGGAATTCCTTATTTGAATAGTATACCTTTAGTACCAATAGCTTGTAAACTTGTGGACCCTGGCCAAGGCTCTGTCAGCCCAGTGTCCACGTCTCTGCTCCGTACGACAATACTGGAAGAACGCATAGAACAAAACTTTTGGTGTTCACGCTGTAGTAGCTATGTCCGATAGGAAAATGTGGCGCAACTTCCCGAATGCTCCCCAGCCTAGCTGAATGCATCTATCGACTTCTTTGCTGAAGTAGGCTTCCAAGTTCATTCCGAGACCAGCCTGCTGGGCGCCACGTTTGACCCGTTCAGCATTCCGCTAAGATCCTTCAGCGAGCTAGCTATTATGACTATGTCATACTCGAACCGAGACTGTGAGATGTATGCTATCCATACCCAATACTTTATCTATATTTAGTTTACCCACAACAAAGTCAAATAGTATACTCCATCCAGAGGTACCGGTACACATAAATATTTATTAATGTAAATAAATACATTTAATTAATTTTTAATTTATTTGTGATATTTCTCAAGTTTGGTACGCTGGAGACATCGACGAGCTTGCCACTTGTCATGACTGGCCTATAGTAAAGTTGGCTAAATGTGAATCCGCTTATTTATAAGCGTGGTTTCTGACCACCCCGAAAGGGAAACGGTCGTGATGATTCACACACATCACCAATAGCTTAAATAACTTTTTTTGAAAATCCCTTACATTTAATGCTTTTAGATCAGATGGCAAATGATTAAATATTTTAATTGCCATACAGTAACAATTTTTCGGGTAAATCTCCAAGCGTTGAGATGGGGTACATAGTTTGTCTTTGTATCTTTGACCTCGGTAACCCATATCTCCGTTCCGATAAAATAACATATATTTTTTATTAATTCTAAATTTAACTTTGTATAATACATTTCTTTGGCAACAAATTATAGATTTAATTAAGGATGACAACATTTAAATGTATTTAATTGATTTCTAATATAGTTTGTGGCTTTTTCTTAAATTTTTATGAATGTTTGTAAATAATATTAAGTGTTTCTGACTCCTCCTTGCATGGTGTATTGGAGTGTATACTGTAACACCATGTAAAGTGTATAAAAATAAATAAATAAATAAATATCTCTGTGGTGCCTTAGAAATGAACATTTGTAATAATTTGTAATGTAAAATTTTTTTTAGGTCATTAGCAATTGCGATGATGATGATGAGTGGACGACTTGGCACTTTATTGGGAAATGTGGCTTTTCCTCTGCTCCTGGACATGGGCTGCGTGTTCCCGTTCTTCAGCTTAGCTGGTTTAATGATTTGTAAGTATTATGCTCATCAGTAGCCTGGCAGACCAAGACATACATATCACGATCAAATAAATAAAACACTGGCTGAAGGTGCATTAAAAAGCCTTCGCAACAAAAGGGCATGTATGAAGAGGTTGATGAATGTCGACTTAGCGAAAAAGGTATATATCGTGATCGTGTCAAGTGGCGCTCAATTGTCTTTGCCTACCTCGCAAGGGATCTGGCGTGAAGATATGTATGTATGCTCATCTGTACATTTTTTTACAAATATTTTGTAAAATTTGGACCTCTACTAGATGTGTCACGCGTATTACAAGATCGTGCCTTTGAGTTGCCATATGCGACAATTTGCGGATCAGATTGTATTGCCGCTTTTTAATGGTGTACAATAAAAAAATGTATACTAATAGACGACTACGTTTTTTTTATACTGAGGACACTATATGACATTGCGCCCACCTGATGGTACCATACCACGTGAGGTCCAATAATGAGAGCAACTGACGCCAGCGTCAGACGACCGACATCAATCCCTACCACTATGCGGGCTATTAAGATACTTTTTTACACTTATTTTTTATTTTTATTTTTTTTAATTGCACCAAAAAAAATTGTACAAAGGCGAAGATTAATGCCTAGTAGGCATTTTCTAACAACTAACCTTTGGGAGAGTATGAGATGAAGGGTAGTTATGATATAAAAAAATAAAAAATATTAAGATAACAACAATATACTACATACTTAGAAATATATACACTACATACTAATAAATATATACACTAAATCCTAATAAATACATATTATAAAAGTATATATTTGCCAAATATATACTTTTATACACTCCGTTTAAAGAAATCCAGGTTATAGGGGAAACACTGGTTGGGAGAGCATTCCACTCCACATCTTCAGCATGCGACAAATGTAAGAGTCCACAAATTTATATGTACGCGTAGGGATAGTGGCTACGGTATGTGGATGCATATTTTGGCACGCGTGTGGTTCGGAATAGAGAAAAATGGATAAGGTTGTTAAGATCTTCAGAACACTCATTCCTCAGTCCCCTCACTTTTATCTACACACACACAAACATACATACACACACACGCACATACACTATACTTTACTTGCTATTTGTGTAACCTCTTTGAACTCGGGAGGTCGTGGGTTCGATTCTCACCGGGGGCAAGTTGTACATTGTATAATTTATCTTGGTCTGGGTGTTTATATGTATAATATGTATATATTTACAAAAAAAAAGTATAATATGTAGTTTATCAACCATCTAGTTTTCGTAACACAAGCCTCGTAGCTTACCACGGAAATTAGATGGCGCTGTGTGACCTGTCTGGAAATATTATTATTATTGGAAGACACTGTCTCCTGTACAGCCCATGCAGGAGACAGGGTTCACCATAACGAAACATTATTTTGTGTTAATAATCGATTTGTATTTGTACTCATTGTAGTGCTTGTAGAACACGTTTAGGGAGGCCACATCTTGGTGAAGCTGTAGTGATTCGACAGTGTGTGTCGTCCACTATTCGAATCGCCTGCCTCTGCAGGACATAGAGAGCATCTGTAAGGTACCTAGCGGAACCATCCCAAAGTTGAGAACAATATTCCATGCATGAACTTATGTATGTTTTATAAAGCATAAGTTTGAGTAAGGATGAAAAACAAATATTGTTTGTAAATGATGAAAATTATTTAAAAAATATTTAACCCAACATTGCAACGATTTGCGGCTTTTTTTTTCGAAAAACTACAATGGGACACTTAAAGGCAGTAATTATTTATTTTTTAGTTAGTTAAAAGGCCATTGTTTTTGCATTTTATAACAATAAACTCGGCTACAGTGAGAAAATTGCGGATAAAGTTTTAATTAAAATTAAGTTACTGGTTTATATTTTTTTGGGGCGCGTGTACATTAGTTGCAATTAGTAGTTGTGCGAGTAGACAGAAGCAGTGTGAAGGAGCGTGTTCACATTTAGCCAACTTTACTACAGGCCCATCGCGCTGATGATTAAGCTTGTCGATGTCTCTAGCATACCTGACTCGAGAAATTATATAGTTATACTTTATTGAAATAATAATTGTGATAGTCGTCAGTCTCTATTCTTCGATGGCCTAATTGAAGAGTGTTTAGTGGACTGTATAGGTTTATTGCAGAAATAGAAATTACAATTAATACTTTTAGTGTTGCAAGGGAATAAATATTATTGTCCATTGATATAATACACATTTTAGGGCATAAAATGAGTTAATATGGAGCTGCCTGAGTTTTTTAATGATAAAAGTTCTTGTATCAAAAATTACCGTCCTTTGGAACTAATGGAAATATACCGACTGGTTGACACATTCAATAACAAATTTCAATTTATGGACATCATTGCCTCGACTGCCGGTGCTTTTAGGAAGTCTATTTTGGATATACTAAAACCATAATGTGTTATTGATACCTATCATTATTGTTGTTTACTTAATTTTTCTTCTTTTTTTACTAATTGTTGTTTAACTTTACTATCTGACTTTACCTATTTATATAATCTGTGGTTAACGTCGTTTGTAACATACTTAACAATCCCAGATGAACTAGCTGTATCAGCCTATAGGCTAGACATCTTAGTGTTTTCTCGGAAAACAAAAGTTATCCTTATTGAACTTACCGTTCCGTGGAAATCAAATATTCCAAAAGACCACAACATGAAGTCGAATAAATATTATGATCTCACAGAAGAAATGATCAGGAACGGGTTTAAGACTCAGCTTTACGCAGTGGAAGTTGGTGCAAGAGGAGTTCCAGCAAAATCTTTGCATCACTTACTGAAAGAATTGGGCCTAAGCAGGTCTGCCGTCAATACATTTATTGAACGAGCTTCCAAGACGGCATTAACGGAATCATACAGTATTTGGTTGGATAGGGAGAGAAGTAGAATGGTGGATGGTGAGCGTATTATCGCGCAATAGAAAAAAAAGGAGGCCTCCTTTTCTTAAACCAGCCTATTGTCGGTCGCAAGCCCGAGACACCATTCTTCTCATCTCTTACCCACACACGATGGACCCGGCACCCGCACGGTGAATCCATGGAATGCTTAGAAATTTGTCTTCTTCTTTGTTTATTTAAATGTTATATATATGTGTGTTACTGTTTGTAAACCTAAATAAATAAAAAAATAAAAAAAATATATTGACCAAATCAGCTTTTTTAATTTGTAAGTGACAACATTTATTTATGACTTACTGACCGAAATAGCTAAGATAGCGGTCTGTTGAGACTGCCGACCCTGGTCAGGAACTACTATGCGCAACTCTATTTTCAAGTCCATTCTAAGTGTAAAGGCGGCACAAAGTATTGTTCTCTAAGTTGTAGTATTCATAAAATTTATTTTGTAGACTGTTAGTTTAAAAATAGCTAATTATTGCAAGTCACGCAAAACAAAACTTAAATCATTTGCTATTGAAATTGCTTGCCTCTTGGAGCAATTATGATTTATGCAGTATGACATTTTGTTGTGCTTAGACAAGTAAATTGTAGGCTTAAGTTTTCTATAGCTTTATTTAGGCGTGTCGCAAACTTTAGAATTTACATTTTAACTCTGTAATATAGTGACTTAGGTGGCAGTAGGGGTCACGTATTATGTTTAAGTGGTTTAAAAAATAATTTAGTTTAATTGATAAAAAAATGGTTTATACTTAGTTTTTTTTTTTAACACCATACATTCCTACCGGAATTCGGTTAAGTCATACTCCTCGTAATTTTCAATATTTTTTTTATACATTTATCACTATAGATAGTAGCGCGGTGGTGGCTCGGTTGAAAGATCGTGTTCCTTAAATCCTACAAAGGTCGGTTCAAACCCACCCGGCATGTACCAATGAGAAATACACTTTTCTTAAGTACATTTGTCATAGATTTACAACACCACCGTTCCCGTGCCTCGGAGAGCACGATAAGCCCCGGTTCCACTAATACCAACTTGTGGAATCGTTAATAAATTGTCATAAAAATTGACATCAAATCCTCGCCAAGCCGTCTGGCCAGCGTGGCGAGTGTAGGACAAATTCTCCAGATATATGTTCTGGAAGGCCCATCTCCAGCAGTGGAGGTCTAGGACGCTACGTTCTAGGGGCTGTAATGCACTATATGACAAATAACAGAACTGGAGGTTGAAACATTTACAAAAAACACTTAAATAAATTAATAGAGGTTATTATTGCAGCTGTAAAGAGGCTTTGTCAATAACTTTTAAGTACCTAATAAATAAATGATTAAAAATATGTCAATTAACTTAACTAAATAATACTAATTATTAAGAGTATCCAATAAATAATAAATTTGTCAATTAAATTAAATTAAAAATAGTTATATTGCTGCTGTATAGGGGTTTGTCTAAGATTAATAAATTATGCGAATATATTTATTAAAATGAAAAATGTCTCCATCCCGCTATGATATGGTAAATATATGTATATACTTATATCTATAGTATGACTTATTTATGTATTAGTATGTAAATTGTATGTAGATGTATATATTTATATTACAATTATATTTCTGTTTTATTTAAATTTCGTCTAATTTTTAATTGCACCTACCACCTATACTGTCTAAATGTCCTAAAGGTTTGGCTGTCAGAGAATGCCTAGCGTCATTTGTACATAGTGCAATAAAGTTTTAAAAATATATATATATATATATATATATATTTGTGTATATGTGTATGTACATGGATGTTATTAATATGTATTTTTGCTTTTATATATATTAGCTATTTATTGTTATTGTTAAGTATCGTTCACATCTAGTTCTATTCACTTATCGTTTATAAGCATCCTATAACCTCACTTATCACTATCACAAAGGTTAGCTGTGAGAGAATGCGTAGGCATTAAGTTCGCCCTTGTACACTACTTTTGTGATTTTGTGCAATAAAGTATTTTATTATTATTATTATTATGTAATGTGTATTCTTAAAGAATCTCGGTATTTAGCCGGTTTACCTAATGACGTTCACGGGCCTCGGCCAAGTGAGTATCATGCTTCTATAACTCCAAACTTTCTGACTATACGGCAAGTATTAAGGATTGTAGCTTTTTGCAATTGTCTGTATGTGTGCTGGTCTACGTTAATAGTTTTGAGGCTGTCATGTAATGTTTTGGGTATTACTCCGGTCGTGGATACTAATATGGGTATAGTTGTTACTTATTATTATTATTATTAAGTGGTGACGCCATGTCCAACACTAGGTTCTAATCTCTGCCATTTTTTTAACTGGTCAAGTATTCGTATGTTTTAAACGGATACAAACGGGTTGATTTATGGCCGTGGAGTAACACGTCGTACTCGTATGAACAGGTTTGATTGCCTACTAGTACAAGATGCGTAGAAGAGCGACCTTCACCGATCAGTTATCCAAATGAAATCCACTTTGTATATAATAAAATAAACTATAATTCAAAGAGGCAAGTTCTCATTCTAACATACCTGGTGGGGTACCACTGTACCAGGTATTGTAATCTCACAGGTACCTAGGTGAATTTGAAAGATATTTATTTATTTATTATTGTTGTTGTGTAATTCTGTATTTGTTTCATTTGTAATTATGCTATAGCTGAGTTTTCGTTGCAGATTCCTTTTTCAGTCAGATTAAACATTAACAGGTCACTGGAATTTGCTAAGCTTTTAGTCTTCTGCTAACAGCTTACTCCTTGGACCACTTCGCTGCTTAGTCTTCCACTAACAGGAGTATAATCATTCTAAATAACTTAAATTATGACGTGTCACAAATGCCTGTAATAGGTTTACGTGAATAAAGATATTTGAACTTTGACTTTGAACTAAATTGACCTAAAAAAAATATTAAAAAAATAAAGTTAATAAATAAATAAAAAATAGCTCCTCTAAATTGCTATCCATTAGTTGGTGCCCAATACGCTGGTAGCATTTCCCCTCTGAATTAAAAAAACTTAATTTTTGAGAGAAAAAACTGCCAGCCCTATTGTCACTAGAGACGTCAATGAGCCTTAAAATAATTTATTTATAGAACGCTTTCAGATCTAATCCCCACGGGCCCATCGCTTTTACAGCAAACGTCGAAAATAAGTAACTATTGCAAATCGCTTCATATTTTCGACGCTTACTGCCTCGACTTAAATCCCACACCAGGGATTGCCCCAATCTTCAATTCCGTCTGGACGCTTGCCATCGTCTCGACTCGGACCGGTTGGTTCTAAAACCTATTTGATGTTCAGTTAACGAAATTGCTGTAAAAACATAAAAAAGCAGGTAGAAGTCAAAAAACCAAATGACATATCATAAAAGTCGAGAGGGCAACACTAGTTCGAAAACAATAAAAACGTGCACCCGAACAAATTCGACACCTCAAGTTTTCCTGATGGATCTTTGACTAGGATGTCATGACCAAGGCCAGGAATTTAAAAGGATTTTAAGCGGACATGTCACGTGCAGGTTTTTGTTAATTATTTTACTGTGGATATTGTTAGTCAAAATTGGTGTTGTTTTGTTTAATAATGTGCTACAATGTGAATAATTATGGAAATGGATAAATTGCATATATTTATTTTAAAAATTTATTGCACAAAGTACAAAGGCGGACTTAATGCCCTATACATCAGTTTAAGTGTCTTAGATTATGACATCATAACAATTATTAATATATATTTTGACAAGGCCATTTTACAGCTGCATAATTTAATTTGAACATTTATATATATATATATATATATATATATATATATGTATGTGTGTGTATTTGTGCATATATGTATATGTGTATGTATATATATATATATATATTCTTAAATTATTATAAATAAAATTAAATACTAGTTGCAGCTGTAAAAGGGCCTTGTAAAACTTAAAATTAATTAATTATGTTCAAAATGTATAAATAAAAATTATATAAATTATATATATATATATTATATATAATATATTTATATAATTTTTATTTATACATTTTGAACATAATTAATTAATTTTAAGTTTTACAAGGCCCTTTTACAGCTGCAACTAGTATTTAATTTTATTTATAATAATTTAAGAATTTGTATTTAGTTTTGGGTTGGTATCTCAACTCAAATGCTACATTAACCTCCAGTCCTGTTCCTTGCCTATAGTTCCATAACACTCTCCAGGTAGGACAAATCAATGTATATTTCAATGTGTAAATTGTGCACAAGAATAACTAATAACTATTGACTAAACCGAATTCCGGTGGGAATGTATGGTTGTAACAGAATAAACTAAACTAAACTAAGATCTGGATTGAATGCCCAGTTATTGTATAAGTCATTGTTGATAGGTAATTTATACGTTATGGCACGTGTATTTGAACAAAGTGCACTTTACACCAACAGACATAAGGGTCATTTTCCTATGAACATAACTCAGTCTTTTGTGTGTTGAACAAATGTCACCCTCTTGAATTCTCACGTCCAAAAGTTACCGGTAATTCACACGCGTTTTTTTACCGATTTACCGATAGGGTGTTTGGCAAACGGGGGTTTTACCGTATACTCCATGTACAAGGGTTTCATGTCTTGCATATTGATAGGTTAGAATGGTTTAGGCATAGTTTTGCAATAGATTTTTAGCTTCAAGAATCTGCTCTATGCTATAGCAACGTGTTACTTAGCAAATGTGGTGGTAGCTCAGTTGTACGCTTTCCTTTAAATCCAATTAGGTACGCGGTTCGAGCCCCGGCATGTAACAATGAGAAAGATAAGAGAGAGAGACAAGACAACTCTTATCCCGGACTGACTTTGCAAATCCACTTCGCTTGCTAATATACGAATACTGCTAACTTGTATATATAGTATAATTTTGCTTCTGCCTCTCATTCTTTCATTTTGTCCTAGGTAAATAATCATTAACCTATTGGTTTTCACTTATTTATTATTATTATTATTTTTCTTTTACTTTTGCTAGTCACAGTTCAATTGCACTATTAATTTAAATCTAATTACTATATTCCACTATTGCTACTTTGTTTATATGTTTAATATAATAAGCTGTGATTAAAAAAAAAAAAAAAACTTTTTTCAAAAGAGTTCTCATTTGTAACCCAAGCCTATTGTAGGGCACAAGCAATATTTTAATCTTATTTCTGTTTTGATTGTATTGTCTAAATAATATCTCTTTGGCTTGTGTTCCACTATTGCTTTGTTTATATGTTTAATATAATAAGCTGTGATGTGAAAAAAAAAAAAAACATAATAAAGTTTTTAAGCTGGCTTAATGTTTAACGCATAACTGTCATGTGACATTGATGATTTGCGGCAATAACTGCAAAAGAGTCGGACATAAACTGTTATAAAGATGGCATATATTTTTGTATACATAATATAGTAAAGGCTGTAAATTTTCCCACGAATAAATAAATAAATAACTATTAAAAAACAGTATCATCACGACCGTTTCCCTTTCGAGGTGGTCAGAAACCATGCTTATAAAGCGGATACACATTTAGCCAAACTACTATAGGCCCATCATGACAAGTGGCAAGCTCGTCGATGTCTCCAGCGTACCAAACTCGAGAAATATCACAAATAAATTAAATATTAATTAAATGTATTTATTTACATTATTAAATATTTTTGTGCCCCGACCAGGAATCGAACCCGGTACCTCCGAGTCTAAATCCACGGACTTAACCACGACCACGAAGGCAGTTTTTTCTTCTAAAAAACGCTTTTTTTTAAACTTGAAATTTTAATAATCAATTCTCTTTTTTGGCGCTCGCAACTGTATTTAAATAAAATCAAATGACATCAGTTTAATATTTATTTTTTCTTTTCAGGTGTCACGGTTCTAATAATACTATTACCTACGAAGTAATGAAAACGAAGTACATGCAGGTCAAAGATATTATTTTATGAGTTAATATTTCAAAAAAGGACATCACTCGTCTTGTATTGGAATTTGCGCTAAATTATATTCACAGTTATAAATGCATTTTTAGATTACAATTTAAGTAGAAAATTCTCTTTATTTCATATAGTTTAGATGTGCAAAATGTCTTAAATATTATAAACTAGCTGACCCGGCGAACTTCGTACCGCCTGACAGTCAATAAATGTCATTATTAATAATAATACAACTCGGTACCCAAAATCGGTATGCGCCACAAATCAGCGCTGATGCGCACCACCTATCAGACAACAGTTGTACTATGTATGTCAGAAACCTTCGCAGATGTTCACACAACATATTCCCAAAGTTTCATCCCGATCGGTCGAGTAGTTTTGAAATGCATAGGGAACATACATACACACAGACATTCAAATTTATATATATATATATATGTATATATGTATGTGTATGTGTATATATATATATATAAATATGAATGTCTGTGTGTATGTATGTTCCCATATATATATATATATATAGATTGTGACAGCTTAAACTACATATCCAAATACTTAGAGAAAAAAAGAGCTTCTAATCGCTGTCCTATGGCATGGTGCACAATACACTGGCAGCATTTTCCCTCTGAATTAAGATACTTAATTTTTGAGAACCATAGACGTCAATGAGCCTTGGAACAATTTATTTATAGAACGATTTCAATTCTAATCCACACGGGCCGCTCGTTTTTACAGCAAACGTCGAAAATAAGTAACTATTGCAAATAGATTTATATTTTCGACGCTTGCTGATTTGCGCTTGTTCCGCTGCAGCACCAGCTCTTAATTTATATATTATAATGGCTTGCTTGGTGGCCTAACGTAATTTAATGAGTATGAGTACACGGAGCACCTTTGACGATGATGATGAGGACACGGGACACTCTTGATGGCTCAACGCGACCTCTTGTTGGTCGATAATGCCAGTGAGAACACCCGGAGCTCTTGATGGTCGGACTTGAACTGATGAGAGCCCCCTGTGTCACCAAGTCGTAAGTTTCTCGACACAGCGATGTGCGGTAAAACCGTATAGAATGTACTTTAAAAATAAATCGAACATTTGGAGATAAAGTGTAAACTCTATGTAACGTCACTCGATTTAACGACAAACTCCCTAAAGCGTCGAAATCAATTGGCTTTGGTTGGTTTAGCTTGTCTTCCATACAATGATTCCATCTCCATTTAACGACAACTCTCTATAACACCATAAAATGCATCTCTCTTTTGGCTATGTTTTGCAGTCCTCACTTATCGTGAGCGACCTCATTTCTCTGCGTTATTATGATATGTATGTATTTGGTAATTCCGCAGGTTCTTTGATCTGCAGTAGCTAAAAGCAACTCATAAATAATTCAAAAGAGCACTCATAAAATTGAATATATTGTTAAATAAATGAAAAAATCCTGAATACCATTCCCCTTGTTTTATTTAAATTTAGTTACTCTATGGTGATTATGACATGGATCAAGTTCACATTTAGCCAACTTTACTATAGGCCCATCATGACAAGTTGCAAGCTCGTCGATGTCTAGCCTACCAGAATCAAGAAATAATAAAAATCAAATATATATTTTTGTATTCACGGCCAGAGGCCGAACCCAGCGGAAGTTGTGTAATATAGTGGTCAGAGAAATAACATTTAAGTGGCCGTAGGGTCATACCTACTACTAGTCATCTCAGACACCCCCCTTCCGGGGGAAGACGGGAATTTGTAACGAGGTGTTGGCCTCCTAACAAAAATAGCATTCGCAGCACATAATATACCCCATATCCATTCCTGAATTTCATAGATCAGTTCTGCCAAACTTCATCAATAACGGTTCAGTATGGGTTATATTATGTGTTAATATGACATATGACCCTACGGCCACTTAAAGGTAATTTCTCTGACCACTATATTACACAGCTGATATAGGCTTAAAGACCAATTTTATTTATTATCTCGGCCATATGATAATTGATCGTCTAAGGGATGATGAGGACCTGGAGAGACAGAGGAGGACTCTCGCTGCCAAGAGATGTTGGCTCGAAGGTTTGTGCGTCTGTTGCATACTGCCAGGAGTTCTACACCAGTCATCTCTGGAGATTGTACACGAGGCGTGCTTTTAGAAGTTATGAAGGAGTTTGTCTGATGGTCGGTGGAAGCTTGTTCTTAGTGAACGAATTTGAATATCTGCTAAAAGTTTGGGGTGAGATTATAAGTTGGAATTAATTATATTATTATTATTTGACCGCCTCCGTGGTCTAGTGGTAATAAACGTTGCCGTGAACTCGGGAGGTCGTGGGTTCGATTCCCACAGGGGGCAAGTTGTACATTGTATAATTTGTCTCGGTCTGTGTGTTTATATGTATAATATGTATATATTTACAGAAAAAAAAAGTATAATATGTAGTTTATCAACCATCTAGTTTCCGTAACACAAGCCTTGTAGCTTAGCATGAAAATTAGATGGTGCTGTGTGACTTGTCTGGAAATATTTATTTGTCTGGAAATATTGGAGTGGGCGAGCGAACGTTATGCTAACTGTGAAATTATTCTCTTAACTTAGATAAAGTTTTCAAACATTCATAGGTACACAATTGCGTACAATAATTCTCCCAAAGTGACATTTTAGGCAGACAGACGTGTCGTAACGTACTTAAGTAAGACAAGCATACACTTATGTTTCACAACCAAGAATAATCTATAATATTTTAATCAAAAAATGGTCTTAAAATGTTGTCAAAATAAACTGATTTACTAGCTGCAAAAACTACGGAAGTGTAAAACACTTCGACAAGAGAACCTTGTGTTAGTTTATTTTAGGTAAATTTTGGTTAAACTAATATTATTTAAGTTTTCAATTAAAATATATGGAATATTCTAGAAATAGTTCCGCTACTCAATCATAGATGGCGCTATTATGGTCGCACACGATGATAATTATAAAGTTGACATTGGCTCCATGCGTTTCTTAGACAACATATTTTTATTAAAACTGTCTGTTATCTATAAAAATAATAATATTTGTTAGTGGAGTCTGATGCGGCGCCAAGGTATAGTACTCGTACATTTTTTATAAATAATAGGTCAGTGGAAGCTTGTTCCACTCCCGAGTGTCCGATACGATAATTTAATCTGGATATCTGCTGAAAGCGTGCGGTGGGATTTTAAGTTCGTTAATATGATTAATATATATTTTTTAATATATTTCAAGACGTGTTAAAGTGGGCGAGCAAGAGGTATGTGAAGTGAAACATTATATTCTAAGTTCTCTAAAGTAGATATAATTTTCAATGGGGTGTGTCACTAACTTTTTATCACGATAGATGGCGCATGATAGATGGTACCTAATATAACTGTCAGTTGCATATAAAACTTGTATTTTTATTACGAAATTTATTATTTTATGGATATATGGTACAAATCGAGATTTCCAAGCGAAAGCTAAGAGATGGTGATCTCAAAATTGCCGTTCTATTAATTCAACCTTTTTTTTATTTTAAAGACGGTGTTCGCTTACTTAATTCGTCTTTTAAGTTAGGTAACGTTAAGTTAAAATACATTTTTCTGTTATAAAAATGTAAAACTACAAATAAACTTAAAAAATGATTAGTCATAGGTGTAAACAAGGTACCAGTGCCGCTAGCGACATCTACAAAAAGCTTTGCCTGATACACCCCATTGCGTACAATAATTCTCCCAAAGTGTCATTTTAGGCAGACAGACGTGCCATAACGTACTGTAAGACAAGCATACACTTACATATGTTTCGCAACGAAGAATAATCTATAATATTTTGGTCGAAAAGTGATCTTAATAAGTGGACACGAAAACTGAGAGTTTATTTACGTAAGTAAATGTTGATTAAACTAATATATTTTTTTGGATTTTTATTAAAATACACGGTAATTTTTTTAACGTTGTCATTAGGAAATAATTCAGCCACTTGATCATAGATGGCGCTAATATAATTGCAGACGATTATTGCCCTAAACACACTAAACATAAGGTTGACATTGGCTCAGATTTATATAAACTGTTATCTATAAATGTTAGAATATTTTCTAGTGGATATTGGAAAAATTAGGTAAAAGATATTTTGTATGAAAACTTTATATTATTTGGTCGACTGGGATCAATAAGCATGCAAAACATTATATGAAATGCCGTGTCCATTTATTAAGTCCATGATTCTAAGTACTTTCACATGTCTAACAAAGACTATAATTTATATCAGACGAAAACTTTCTCTGTTATGTAAAATTAGAAATTCTTAACTAATCTTGCGTTACTAAAGTTGACAAGTTGACAAGATAAATTTGGTGATTAATCGTGTAGAAATGGCAAGGTTATTAGATTTAGGCTGAGCGATTCGTTCCTACTCTATCTACTATGTCTTCAGGCCGGTTAGGAGCATCAGAATAGTTCTGGAATGCAGGATCCAGCTGGTTCTCCGGTAGTTGATATGTCATGCCTAACGCGCCATTTGAAATAAAACTACAAGAATTAAACTAATGGAAGTTAAGGTTAAAATTAAGTTAATACAATGAAAATGAGTTTAGAATTGCACAGGGGAGGGTCTTAAGCCAAAACTTAGCCCTATCACTCTTTATGCATCCGTTCAACGAACGTAGTACCTTCCTTCGGACTGCCTGAAGACGGGGAACCGGAGAGCGCTGCCGATCCCAAGCGGAGAACGAGGCGTCATGGGGATCCTGGAGTGATTTTCTCAAGCCGGGTCCCAGGTCTAAATTCCAGACATAGAACTACTGATAAAAAAGCATAGACCAATATCCAGTAGGATGAAGTTATGAAGGTATACAGTGTTTTAAATATGAAATTAAGTTGAAGTTGAGTGTTCAAAGAACTAAATTAATTTAAAGCTGCGTGTTGCTCGCAGTCTGTTTTTGAAAAAGGGGCTAACCCCTTTGTCAAAATCAACATTGACAGGTAACGTCTTAATTACGTGCAAGGCAAAGGATGTCGATTGCAGCCAACAATATTTATTCCAAGGCCGCATTTGATACCATCGTTATAGATGTATAAGCCTAACACAGGAACAAAAGAAATTACACACCAGTAATAACCAGTATCTAAGCTTTATTCTACGAGAACTGATAGTGACGTCATTAGACAATGCAGTTGTGTTCAACCTTTTAGAGAATAAAAATTATAAAAAAAAACATTATATATAAACTTGCTTATTTACTATTTGAGTGGCTTGAAACAACTACTTCCGTGGCCTAGCAGTTAAGTCCGAGATTTAGATGCGGAAGTGCCGGGTTCGATTCCTGGTCGGAAAACAATAAGTTATGTTATTTGTGGTATTTCTCGAGTTTGGTACGCTAAAGATATCGACAAGCTTGCTTAAATTATTAAACTTATCACGATAGGGCTATATATATAGTAAAAATCTAAATCCGCTTCTATAAAAAGCGTGGTTTCTGACCACCTCGAAAGGGATACGCTCGTAATGATAAATAACTTGACTGGCTGATAAAAAATAACAAAAAAAATACAAAAGATAGCAGCCAAAATAGATAACACATGTTTTGTTTAAACGCGACAAATAATCAAAATAGCGATGAAATTGTTTGCTTCACATGGCTAAACCGGTACCACGAAACTCGCTTGTAGATTTAAATAATAATAATAATAATAAAAATCTTTTTTGACACATTTTTTTTTTCTTTTACCTAATATATAAATGTGCTCTGTCTCCTGGACTAGTCTGATGAAACAGACTGTGTTCCAGAAGACAAGTGCTCTTCGTTAAAGTTACATAATGTATGACAATAAAAGACGAAAATAATAAAAGCAAAAAACAACACATAAGCAAAACATAAATATAAAAATAAAAAATGAAAGGCTATAAGGGGCAGAAATAATATTTAAAAATCAAATAATAAACAAAGCCATAATATGACCAATATTTAGTTGGATATTTAGATAATACTTTATTCATTTAATTTCTTTTAGAAGACATTCGGTTTCGTCATAATTAAGAGACATAAGCCATTTGTTTAATACTTTCTTGCACAATGATTTGGTTAAAATGTCAGTGTTACGTTTTTAACTATTAGATAATTAGCGAGATCAAAACGATATTTACATACTTTTGTACAGAGTACGTTTAAACGCGATGACGTCGCTATCAGTTCTCGTAGAATAGAGGTTGTAATTGTATTTCGTTTTTATTTGTCATTGGCGAAACACCATTTTAATAGAAATATTGTTAATATTTCTGCATTAGGATTAAACTAAAACGTACCTTTGGAAATACAAATGTACTTCAAATTCTGCTATAACTAACTCTGTTCCGAATAGTTTATTTCAAGTATTCGAACCATAGAACTAGGTAGATGACTAGATCAGGTTTTTCGGTTGTATTCGTAAGAAAGAGATATTGTTTATTACATTTGTATTATAAAATTTTGTAAAATAAAATAAAATCAATATTAATATTACGGATAGGGATATAAGTACCATCCGCGTGGAATGGTGGCAACAACATTGGCTGCATTTCTCCGCTGAGTTGCAATACTGATTTTTTGAGCGACGAAAGAGCCCGCCCTCTTTTCACCGGAGGAGACGACAAGACGCAGTGTTAAGCCTAAAACGTTTTTGCTCTTGGACCCATGGGCCCAGAGTTTCTACAGAAAAAGGCACAAATATGTAATCTTATAACTCGTATGTTGCGCTGCTAGCTGGAGCATTCGTAAGTAAATTAGTAAGCTAACAAATTATAGGCTTGTTTTCGTGTTCTCCCCTAGAACATAGAGTTTTAGAACTCTACTGGAGATGGACTTTTTAGATTTGTTTTTCTATTTTTTGGTCTACACTCGATAGCCTGCTTATGTAAATTTTGTTAATGACAATTTATGAACTATTTTACAACTTGGTATTCGTAAAACCAGGACAGACGGCTTAATTTGCTCTCTAAGGCAGGGAATCGGTGGTGCTGTAAAATTATGACACATGTACGAAGAAAAGTGTGTTTCTTATTGATGCATGCCGGGGAGTGCGGCGGTTTCTGCTGAGAACCTTAAGTTGGCCGTTTGGGGTCGATACAATGAGTCTATGGGGTTCCCTAGGCAAGCCCTGGGCCAAGGAGTTGTCCAAACGGCTGACGGTGAAATTTGGATACAGGAAGGCTGGCAATTATTTCTGCTAACGTTTAACTGACTTGCTATATAAAGGTTGCCATCCCTTTTTTTTATTAGGTTGAGTTTTTATTTAAATGTTTATATAAAGTAGTTTTTTATTATTTGTGTTATTATAAAGGCATGCTACGATGGTTCGGGCATGTTGAAAGGATGAGAGAAGATAGATTGATGATCCAGGTATATAATGCGAAAGTTGTGGGTAAAAGAGGCCCTGGCAGACTGAGACTCACATATCACGATCAAATAAATAAAACACTAGCTGAAGGTAAATTAAAAAGTCTTCGTAACAAAAGGGCATGTATGAAGAGGTTGATGAATGTCGACGAAGCGAAAGAGGTTTGTCGTGATCGTGTCAAATGGCGCTCAATTGTCTCAAGCAAGGGATTTGGCGTACATACATATATGTGTGTTATTATGTGTATTTTAATAAAAGTTCGACAATGCCAATTCGAGTATTTTCTTAGTGATATGGTTTGAAGTTGCCCTGTGTTAAAGTTGACCACGCCAAAGAGTTACTTTGTTTGATGAATGCTCACAATCTTAAATTAAATTTTCAACGTGTAGGTACACACGTTATCTTGAATCATTTTACAAGCTGCTCGGTGAAGCGGGCGTTTTTAATTATCGTGTGGTTTACAGCACCATAATTTTGGTGTAAGGTTTATCTGTATGTTATGGTGAGTACACACGTACGTACACGTGCATGCTTATCGAACAAAGCTGTTCTCCATACATGTTTCACCTTATGTCTATACGAAAAAGCTTGCTCATGTTTAGTGTAACGATTCGTTGTTGTGTTTGGTGGGCATCTACATTTACTATTTACCTTTTTAATAACACCTTTCTTGTCAATATTAGGTTCAACAGTTTTGCACAATAAATTAAACGTTCATAAGCTGCGTTTCTTTTACCATTATCACTATATACTTTTAGCGTAGTTTTCCAAGAGCACGCGTCCTGTCGATACAAATTTATAAATTCACAAAATCCTGAGAAAATTAACGATGGTCTGACATTTTAGCTGCGCTCTTCACAAAAACATCAATCACACTAACATGCATCGTGGCTACACGTACAAACATGTTTGCTTCAAACATTGAGCAAAAATTAAAGACGTTTGAATTTTGTTCGAGTCGAACATTTTGGTTGGCTTGAAGCATTTGTCTTGAGACTTGGTACAAACTTTCGTAATTGCTCGAGATAGTGCAAGTTTATTGAGCATGTACGTACGTGTGTACTTACCATAAACAATCAATAATTAACCTATTAGTTTTAACTTATTTATTATTATTTATTTTTTATTATTGCTAGTCTCTGTTCAATTGCCACTATTAGATTAAATCTAATTATATTCTATTAAAATTAAAAATATGATTATTATAACTTAGGAACTATATACCTACTCATATTTTTAGTTTAATTCTATAACCTTTTCTTTAAACTGCACCTACTAGCTAGATTATATCTTCATATGTAAAAATTATCAATTTCTTTAAATTGTTTAAATAACTTCTTCAAAATGTAGGCCCAAACAATTACCTGAAACAAAAATAAACTGCTATTAGTATGAGTAAATATTATTTTATTGGTAAAAGAGCACATGCAAGACCGCTATATTATTGAGACTCATTGCCATCAAATTGCAGAACTACATAGTGATCTCACTAGATGGCGCTCAACACGGTACGAGGGCGCTGCTGTCGGCAACGAGCACTGTTACCCTATTAATGGCACTTGCACCAAGTGTGTATTGAGTTACCATCTCGGGTGGTTGAGATCCTGCCGGGGATAACGGAGCAATGTGTCCCCAACCCCAACCCATGCCCATTCATCATCCGGGACTGGACGGCGCCTATTGTTGTTGTAAAATTTTCTGTTAATTTATAAGAGACATATATTTTAAACGCGTATTTTACATGTATTTTTACCTCATTAAATTCATTTTTGAAAATAATAAGCAGTCATAAAATTAAATTAACATTACCGAAAATTTGTGAAATAAATCCTAAAATGATTCAAAATCGTAATAAAAAAATATATATAAAAAAAAGAAATAAATGCCGAATCGTCTGGCAGCTATTAGAAGATCCCGTCAATGCAATACAAATGGTTTTTTATTGTTGAGATTTTAACTTATTTGTGAGGTGCCATTTATTAATTTTACAATGTAAAAATTATAAATATTTGTTTTTTATGTAATCGTAACAATTAAACTAATATATTTCCGAAATTTGTGGTCCAAAGAGTAAGCTGTAAGCAGAAGGCCAGTAATGGCGACGACTTGTTAAGCGTAACCACTAACACTCAATAGAAGTCCAAGAATGTAGTGACCGAAGTAAGAAATGGCCGGTGTAGGCAATAAATAATTTTCGTCGACTCCAAACATATAGCTCATTAAGTTGTCATGTACACGGTCGGTTTTCGACAAGTCAACTGCAAGTAAAATCTAATTTCGTTCATTAATTAAAATGTCCACTCTAATAAATTGTTCTCGTAATTGTTTTTGTTAAATTTAAGCCAATTTTGATTGGGATTTGCTAATCGATTAGTAAGGCGTTTTGCATTGGCGAGGAAATCTTAGAATATTTATTGTATCAATGTATCTCTCAAGGTGTTACGTTTAATATTAAAGCTGCAAGCTGCAAAGAAGAAAGGCTGAAACTAGTGGATTCTTCGAATCATTATCATTTCAAAATCGATCACACAGTCAAACAAGGGAAATGGATGGAAGAATTGAGACAGCGCGGTGTTCCGCAGTATGGTGGAACTGCTGTCTTCAAGGAAAGAAGTCATGCAACTTAATTCAAAAATTTGCAAAATTAAGATGATAAAAATAAATCGCATCAACAGAGATACTGTAATATGTATTTAGGGTGTCTCATAAGTCAACGTAATCTGTGAATAGGTGGGGGTGACAGTTATCAGAAAAATAAAATATAAAAGATACCCTTTGGACAGTCCGAGGGGGAACATGAACTGTTCACCGGAAGATATAAACAGGCGTTAATATAGACTTGAAATACCTTGACCACGACCTCCGATGCTATCCACCAGGCATGGAAGAAACGAAGAAATGATCAGGAACGGGTTCAAGACTCAGGTTTATGCAGTGGAAGTTGGTGCGAGGGAAATTCCAGCATTTTTTTGTGCACTTGCGAGGCTGATAAGTTTTGATAAGTATATCGAGGTTGATAAGTATCTTGCGGTGACATAAGATTTTTGGCCAAAGACGGAAGGTTTGAAATTGCATAGACATGTAATTAGTTAGATAGAGATCCACCTTATTCACATAGATTTGTTTGGATCCCAATATATATTCTTATAAAAAACTTAAATTAATTAATACAAAAATTATACAGCGGCACTTATGAGATGCAAAAAACGACATATATATTAAAATATGTGTTATACATTTACAAGTATGTACTTAAAATACCTCCCCACTCTTCCAGCAGATATTCAGATTCCTTTACAGTATCTGCAGCTCGCCAGTGGAACAGATTTCCTTTAATTATCAGACAGGCACCATTTCTTAAAATATTTAAAGATAAGCTACGAGTATATACATACTTATTTCACAAGCAGAATAAGTCGCCATAACTCACTTATTATATGCGTATATTTATGTATTTTATATTTAGTTATATATTTATTTGTATATGTAGGATATTTATTTATGTATAAGTACTGAAAAAAAAAATATCAAGCTGGTTACACAATCTGAGCTTCGACCAGACTGAGATGCTTCTGTCCGTTATGGAATAGTATTATAGTATCTTGATCTGGTCGTCTAACTATACATACCTTTACCTACTTTTTATGTTGGTATCATAACTTAGTCTAGAAGTACATAAAATATTTATACATATAATATATATTTTTATTTATTTATTTTATTTATTTAATTATTATTTGTAAACACTAATATTTTTAATTGTAATTTATAACCTCGAATAATAGGCTAACTTCCATAACACAAGTAGCTTGGTGTGGAGTTAGAAAGTCTACTTTAATACACCCTTTGTACAACTAACGAATAGCCTTAAGTACTGTATTAACAAAGTATATCATTATGAAACTGTTGTACTTATGCAATGAAAAAAATATATATATTATTATATGTATGTGTGTTTTATATAGTAATAAATAATTTCAATTACCATTTTTCTTCTGCTGCACCCGCTTATTACATATCTCAGTCACAAAGGTTAGTTGGTAAAAAATGCATTTACGGCATTAAGCTCGCCTATGTACACCTGCACTTGTTTTGGTTTTGTACAATAAATAATTTATTATTATTATTATTATGTCACCATATTAAGGCAGCCGAACACGATATAATATTCTGGTCTGTCAATAGTCCCAAGATATGATTGTATAAACGTTGCCATGTTCGCAATACAATATCATAGTTTTTTTTTTTTTTTTTAATTCGTTTATTCAGATAAAAACTTAAACTATTTACATTTTTAAAATTATACGCCAAACTGCATAACAGTTTGTTGGCGAATAGTACTTTTTTTTTTTTTTTTACACTATATTTTTAAAACACAAAGTTATTTACGATTAAATCACATTACTGTTGTATTTACCTAGCAAAAGCAACTTTAATTTTCCTTTAAATTCTTTTTTTGTCATTTTTACACAGTCATCAATGGGCATAATATTATTAAATATAATGGGAGTTAAAAACTTTCTAGTTCTTTTACCATAATAGTTGTTATATCGGTATTCATTGTATCTTGTCTTTTGTGAGAATCTAGTATTATAACCACATCCAGTATATACATTTTTGTAGGCACTACCTTCAAATTGCTCCAGGGCTATTAAAAAGTTCACTTTTAATAGCCCTGGTTCATGAGAGGGGGGAGAGAGCCCTGTATATTCAAAGTTCATGGTCATGTTAATACATTTAAATCAAAACTCCTAGTAACGTAAAAGTAAAATAATTATAGGGCTAGTATAAAGACGAACTTCAAAAGCGTGAACGAATTGGGCCAAACTAATTAGAAAATAAACTAAAACGAAACGTAAGTAAAATCCGATATAATGTATTGTAGGTCAAAATTATTCACGAAACATTGCAACAGCGGCAATATTATTCATTGATCAAAACTTTATTGCAAAATATATTCAAGAGGCGGACTTAATGTCGCTAGCCAACTTATAAAAGCCACAACTATCTAAACACTAGGGTATGTTTGATAAGAAGATTCATCTGTCGGCTTATTTGCTGAATTCGGCTACGACTAATCAAGACAAATTTGAAGACAAATTTCTAAGCATTCCATGGATTCACCGTGCTGGTGCCGGGTCCATCGTGTGTGGGTAAGAGATGAGAAGAATGGTGTCTCGGGCGACCGACAATAGGCTGGTTTAAGAAAAGGAGGCCTCCTTTTTTTTCTATTTCGCGATAATACGCTCACCATCCACCATTCTACTTCTCTCCCTACCCAACCAAATACTGTATGATTCCGTTAGTGCCGTCTTGGAAGCTCGTTCCATAAATGTATTGACGGCAGACCTGCTTAGGCCCAATTCTTTCAGTAAGTGATGCAAAGATTTTGCTGGAACTCCTCTTGCACCAACTTCCACTGCGTAAAGCTGAGTCTTGAACCCGTTCCTGATCATTTCTTCTGTGAGATCATAATATTTATTCGACTTCATGTTGTGGTCTTTTGGAATATTTGATTCCCACGGAACGGTAAGTTCAATAAGGATAACTTTTTTCAAGTTCCGAGAAAACACTAAGATGTCTGGCCTATAGGCTGATACAGCTAGTTCATCTGGGATCCTATAATGGTGTTCAAATGTATCCATGAGAATTTTCCAGTCTGATGCGGCGCCAAGGATCGAGGTGGGCTTGCATTTAGTTTTCGTGCTTTGCCCTTCCTTTACAAATGTGGTCAAAGTTTTATTTGTAGTCAGTCCCTTTCTGGCTCTTGCAATAGAAAGACTTACTGCTTCACGGATAACACCTAGGACTTTGTCATGTCGGCGTGAGTAACAGCCCTTTTCTAGGAGAGTAACGCACCCTACAAGTGTGTGTCTAGCAGTTCCTATGGCAGCACCACACAATGTACAGTTCTTTTCCGTAGCTTTTCCCCACCTTACCAGATTACTCTGGTCCGGGAGGGACATTTGAAAAGCGTTTAGGTAGAACTTTAGCAACGCCGGAGACCAATCGTACATTAGTGTGCGCCACTTTAGGGCTGGAGGGATGCAAAAATCGCCCAAAGTTAGCCAGTAATTTTGAACTTCTAGAGTCATCGCGTGCACTCTGTATTCATGCTCTTCATCTTTGAAATAGTCTGTCTAAAATAGACGTATTTTTGCACAACTTCGAGATGGCAGATTGATCTCGGTACGACATAGTCGTCATAGGCAGTTAAGAGACATTGTATTATCAAATATGTTTAAATTTTATTTCTACTTTATGCCTATTCGTAATTAACGTGACGAGTGGCTCGAGAATAGGGTCCCAGGAACCTAGCGGGCAGACGCGCTGTCACGGAAGCGCTTTGTTCCACTCTGCGTTGTTCTACATTTGTAGGCGAAATTGAGAGCATAAAGTGGACATATACGAATATGGATAGGGACCGGCTTAGTTGGCTTCCACTTTTTGTCAATATCCAAGAATAGCTTTCTCTATTTTCTGATTATCAAGTCGAGATAATAAAAAAATATGGTCTTGGATGATTGGATGCAGATACTCGCATAGGTCGCGTTTACTGATTTGCAATTTGATACAGTTGCAAGCATACCAATTCAAGTTATTTAATTATTTATTTATATGATACAAGTACCTATATATTAGTGTGTTTATATATTCATACATAATATATATATATATATGTTTATTATATATATTATTTTAATTATATATCATGTAAGTATTTATGTAGTAGTATTTAATTATTCTTAAGTAATTATATTTATCTTAATGCACTCGCAATCCTCTGCCACACTCCCAAAGGTTAGCTGTTATAAAATGCCGGAAGGCATTAAGTTCGCCCTTGTACACTACTTTTAAAGTTATTTTGTGCAATAAAGAGTTTATAAAATAAAAATTTATACTAGCATGACATGGTAAGTGCCGCGCAAGGTCCATGAATGTTAACAACTGGAATCAGACACTCATGACTGACATCAGTTCCTAACACTATGTCGGCTTGACTGGGCATGGCGGCAATTCGAGTCTGATCCTCAAACGTGTAGATACACTCTACTGGGTTTATCGGCTCGAACGGTAGGTACTTCCCCGCCCCTGCAGACTGGCCAAATTACCACCATCAGTCCGCCTACCACCTATTAGATCTTAAACTTAAGGTACCTGGCGACCTTGAAACCTCCTTGAAACGTGGTTATGTTATTTCCTATTTATGTTAAAGAATATTTTTTAACAAAACAAATTCAATTTAAATTGGATTTAATAACAAAATTTACAATAACCTTGGAAGTGGGAAAAGATATTTTATTAGGCCGACATAGTGGTAGTGACAGATGTCGGTCGTCAGTGGCTGGTGTCAGTTGCTCCCTTGGACCTTGTTTATCAGTTACATCAGCTGAAGCCCTATTCTCTTACTTAAGCGCAAACGTTATATAATGGAATCCATTAACTATATATATATCACGTGTTAGAATTTGATAATATATATTGTTAATTTATGTAGTTAGGTTACGTTATTATAAAGAAAGTATTATTTTCGTAACCATGCTTGTTAAATGTCATATATAGTTATAAATTTGTTTACAATATTTCATTGCCATTTATAGGTTACTAAGATCGCGTTCTAAATTTTAAGAAATGTTATTTTGTCAGATAAATATTCTGTCCAAGAAAGAGACAGACTTATGGTGATCAAAAGTACTAAAGCGAGTAGTAATGCGAATATTTATCTGATAAGATTCATTGGAATGCGGCTTGAAGTAATAAATTTAAATGTAACGATTTTGTTAGCAAAGCGTATGATTTTAAGATTTTAGAACATTAAAGAGTAATTCAGCTAAACAATCATTCTACAAATTGACAGATACTTTAAAATAAGTAATTGTTAATATCCAGTACTTGTTAAATGTTGTTATTTTCTAAAAAAAACACGAAAATAAGAAAATACAAACGATGTTTTACCTAGTGTCATCGCTGATTGGCTGACAGCCGGCCAACCAGCGAACATTGAATAGTGGGCTTTAAAAAGTCTATAAAAGACGTTGTATTGAACGGAGCGACCTCTTTTGCTCGGCTACGAATTCTATATTAAATTTGTATTGTCTTTTATTTTATTTAAAATAGTAATTTGAGTAATACAGTCGTCTCTTATTCTTCACCTTTCCGATTCCTTATACACGCTATTAAAGTTGGCCGCTGTCAAGGTCGAGCGCTTATAGAGTTTAGAATTGAATAATATTTTGTATTACGACGCAATCTCTGAAATATAACGTTAGCGACTACATAACAGAATAGGGCTGCTGGGCTCGATGTCACATGTTGTGCTCAGTATTATATATATATATATATATATATATATACGTCTATGGAACAAAAGAATACCTCTAACTAGAGTTAACGTATATATCTTGAAATCCTAACTTTATTGGAATTACTGGGAGAAAGGAACGCTTTGGCATTGTAAAGTTCCTGTCTACTTGACTACTTGGGGCAGGTTGTATCACACCTTATTTCCTTTATTGTTATAGTTACCTTTGTTGGTAAGCGGTGGCTTAGATTGAAACAGAAGGTAGAACTAGCAAACTGCGTCGAAATAACGCACTTGAATCAGAAGGTAGAACTAGTTCAAATTTTAAAAAATATGAGAAATGACAAACTTTTCAAAATTTCAAGGTTAATCTGGTGGCAGAAATAATATTCCGATTTGATAAATATTTTTATGAATTAGTTCTTATAACAACAAAATAAAATTTTATTGCTATTACAAGTCAAAAGAAACCAAAAAAATTTTTTTTTCATACAGTGACCCACCCTAATACACAGACCCAAGAATCCATGTCAGTACATTATATTGTGACTGTTGCGGACTCCTTTAGCATGTTCTTATACTACATTATATAACGACATTTTAACACATTTTTGAAAGATTTATTTTATTTATCAAATTGTAAATAACAATGGTAACTAAGGGCAACAAAGATGACGTCTCAAGGGGGTGATTGACGTAACCATTTAAGGTGGCTATACACATGCTCATTTTGTAGTACTTACTTGGGATGGTTCCGCCAAGTACCTCACAGATGCTCTCAATGGCCTACAGAGGCGAGCTGTTAGAATTGTGGACGATGCCACTATATCTGGAACTCTCGAATCCCTGCAGCTTCGCCGAGATGTGGCTTCTCTGAGCGTGTTCTACCGGCTATACATGGTGAGTGCTCCGAAGAACTCTATAACCTAATCCCTCCCTCTCCATTCCGCAACCGAACCACACGCACAGGTCAGAATATGCACCCACATACCGTAGTCACCATCCCTACGCGTACGTATAAATTTGGGGACTCATACGTCTGTCGTACGATAAAGATGCGGAATGCTCTTCCAGCCTCTGTGTTTCCACTTTCCTATAACTTGGAGTCCTTCAAGCGAAGTGTGAAAAAGCTTCTAGTTAAGCCAGCATAGTGTTAGGGACTGATGGCAGTTATAAGTGTCTGACTTCAGTTGCTAACATACATGGACCTTGCGCGCCACTTACCATCAGGTGGGCCCAAGGTCACATGTTGTGCTAGTATAAAAAAAAAAAAACTCGTATCTCCTCCATTGGCCGATTCCCCGAAGAATTCGAACGAAGCGGCTGTGGTCGGCTCGATCGAACATGGATTTCGAGAGCCTGGCCACAAACTGCTCGATGGTCTCCATCTTCAAGTCGTCGTGGAGGACGCTATTGCGCACGAGCCACGGAGCTCCGACTGTCGCGCAAATATTTTGTTGTGCTTGGATCCCAGCAGCTATAGCTACCGCCTACCATCTATATATAAATAGGTGGAAGTATCCACCATATAAAGTGTATCCACCCATCAGATCAGGCTCGAATTGCCGTCATGCCCAGTCAAGCCGGCATAGTCTTATGGACTGATGTTAGTCATGATTGTCCGATTCCAGATGCTTACATTTATTGACCTCGCGCGCCACTTACCATCAGGTGGGCCTAAGATCACATGTTGTGCTAGTATAAAAAATAAAAAAGCTATGGATGGGTGTCACGCCGGGTCGGCGTTGGTAAGGCGCGAGCAGACGAATGACATATATATATGCGGCAAACGAGTGCCTACATTCCGTAGCCACGACTCAGACTTAGCTGTTAAGACACGCAGGGCCAACAGTGAAAGAGAGACGGTTTATAGGGTTTTAGTCCGTAGGCGCCTTGGGGTCTCCTTAGGAGGCCTCACGGCGATTCGGGCATGCAACCACCCGCGGTGGCCCTTCAGGCTGGGGTCGTATTGTCAGGCGATTTTTCGATATCTGCATTTAAAAAAAAAAAAACATCTTATATAAATGCAATGTTCTTTTTAAAATCAGTTAATTGGTCAATAAATATATTGAAATAAGTTAATATAATTATGATCAATTGTTGTCAGTACCTACATTATGTGTGACCTTTTATTTGTTATCAAGTACCTACATTATTGTTTTATTATATTTATAACGAGTTAGTTGTTGCGGATTATGTGGCAAAAAGGTACTAAAATTTTACTCCAAACATGCAATAGGAAAATTATCGCACGCTATGAAAAATACGTTTGCATTATTCAATTTTCTAAGGTCAAAAAGGTAATTTATGAATATATTTTTTTAAAATATTATTTCAAAGCCGGATAAAACAACTAGTAATATACATCATCATTACAGCCCCTAGAACACAGCGTCCTAGACCTTTACTGCTGGAGATGGGCCTTCCAGAACATATATCTGGAGAATTTGGCCTACACTCGCCACGCTGGCCAGACGGCTTGGCGAGGATATGATGTCAATTTTTATGACAATTTATTAACGATTCCTCAAGTTGGTATTATTGGCTTAACGTGCTCTCCGAGGCACGGGAACGGTGGTGTTGTAAATCTATGACGAATGTATGTAAGAAAAGTGTATTTCTCATTGGTACATGCCGGGTGGGTTTGAACCGACCTTTGTAGGATTTAAAGTACGCGTTCTTACAACCGAGCCACCACCGGACCAATATACATACTCGTACATTTAAAAAAAAAACGTTAAAACGTAATAAGGCGCGGTGGTGGCTCGGTTGTAAGAACGCGTACTTTAAATCCTACAAAGGTCGGTTCAAACCCACCCGGCACGTACCAAAGAGAAATACACTTGTCTTACGTACGTTTGTCATAGATTTACAACACCACCGTTCCCGTGCCTCGGAGAGCACGTTAAGCCGTCGGTCCCGGTTCCACTAATACCAACTCGTGGAATCGTTAATAAATTGTCATAAAAGATTGACATAATATCCTCGCCAAGCCGTCTGGCCAGCGTGGCGAGTTCTCCAGTTCTGGAAGGCCCTTAACCAGCAGTGGATGTCTAGGATGCTGTGTTCTAGGGGCTGTATGAAAAAATATATATATAAGATATATCATATATATTATCATGTTATGTAGTATTGTTTTCCTTTTAATGTACGTTTATATCAACGTTTTTACTAATTAAATAATAATATTCCAAGCCTGCGTCAATAAACTGTATACCTCAGCCTATTAGTAACAAGACGTGTTTATTTAATAAGGCGTTATCCATTTATCTTCACCATTCACAAAACCTCCAGCGACACTAGTGAGCAATTTGTTCCCATTATCCCCACCGAGTAGTCCTGTTGTGAAGGAGTTATATCCTGCTGTTCTTGTTACAATATATTTTTTGTCTCAAGCTTTGCATCCCTCTCGTTCGCTCACTACATTTTCAAATATTTTTTAAATACTCTTGAATAATTACTCAATCATCTCAACAATAAATCAATCTCCTAATATCTCATAAATCAGCTCCATAACCTTATCCCTTCTTCTCTATTCCGCAACCGAACTACACGCACAGGCCAAAATATGCATCCACATACCTTACCCACTATCCCTACGCGTACTCATAAATTTGGAGACTCTTACATCTGTCGCACGCTGAAGATGTGGAATGCTCTCCCAGCCAGTGTGTTTCCCCACTCTTATAACCTGGAGTCCTTCAAGCGAAGTGTGAAAAAGCATCTTGTTAGGCCGGCATAGTGGTAGAGACTGATGTCGGTCATAGTGACCGGCGTCAGTTGCTCCCATTCTTGGACCTCGCGTACTGCTTACCATCAGGTGGGCGCGATATCACATGTCGAGTCCAGTATAAAAAAAAAAAAAATCTACGATAAATTTCTTAGAGAAATGGGCCCAATAAAATGTTCTCGTATCATAATGATTTCTTTTTCATTTCATAGTTAATATATTGTGATTTCATAATCTGTAATTAGTCTTATTTCTCTTACCCTAGCATAACAACAATTGACAAAAACTTATTTTTACCTTAATAATTACCTACATAGTTTTTAACCCGCCAATTTGAAATTTAGTGTTTTTTTATCTGTAATAATAAATAAAAAACCTGTTTTTTTTTTTTTTTTTTATACTAGCACGACATGTGACCCTGCGCCCACCTGATGGTAAGTGGCGCGCAGGGTCCATGAATGTTAGCAACTGGAATCAGACCCTTATATCCGACATCAGTCCCTAACACTATGCCGGCTTGACTAGATGCCTTTTCACACTTCGCTTGAAGGACTCCAGGTTATAGGAAAGTGGAAACACAGAGGCTGGAAGAGCATTCCACATCTTTATTGTGCGACAGATGTATGAGTCACCAAATTTATAGGTACGCGAAGGGATAGTGACTACGGTATGTGGGTGCATATTCTGACCTGTGCGTGTGGTTCGGTTGCGGAATGGGGAGGAAGGAATTAGGTTATAGAGCTCTTCAGAGCACTCACCATAGTAGTAGATCATAATAAAGAACCTAATCGTATAAATAATGTTTTGTAACTATTTCATACATAAATTTTAATCAATTGACTATTTAATTAAATAATATTTTAATCCTGGGGTAAAAAAATGTTGTAATTAAATAAAAAAAAAAACAATTATTTGTTATGATTATTCAATTGTATTTTGTTGAGGCACGCTGCAAAATAATTAACGCATTAGCATTTTTCTCGCTCGCACATACCAATATTTTTAAAGATTTTTCAAATCTCAGTGTACCATTGAGAAATATATCAACTTTTTATGGAATAAGCAGGTCTGCCGTCAATACATTTATGGAAAAAGCTTCCAAGACGGCATTATCGGAATCATGCAGTATTTGTTTGAGTGAGGAGTTAGAGAGGAGTTGAATGGTGGATGGTGAGCGCCTTAGGAGGCCTTCTTTTTTACCCAGCCTATTGTCGGTCACATGCCCATTATTCTCATCTCTTACCAACACACGATGGACCCGGCACCTGTACTGTAATCCATAAATGCTTAGAAATATGTGTTTTTCGTCTTCCCTCTTTATATACATTTATATAACGATGTTTCTCTATTAATAAAACAAATATATGATTATATATGATATAACTGACGATTACTTGTGTGTTAAAATGTGTTGCCATTTTAAAGTTTCCAAATTATTTGATTATTTAATTTCATTAGCCTCACTCTAGGTGGCTAGTCTAGTCTAGTCTAGGTTCTTATGGCACTGAGGTGCATACCTATATGTCAGGAGGCGACATTTCAGATGAGGTTCTTGTATTTTTACTAAAACTATATTTTATAAGATTCTTTAAATATTATTACTAACACATTTAGGATTTTATTCTGAAATAATAATATATTATTATTATAAATCAAAAAATATTGGAAATTAATAAAATAATAAGCTTTTGGATATTTTGCGCCTCGTAGGCGACTGTTTATCTTTTCAGGCCTCACGATTAGCATATAAATAAATGATCGTTTAGAACTGTTATGGCAACAAATAGGGAACACGAGTAGTGTCTCCCTTGACTAGTTCCCCACTTCTCGGCAGAGAAAGATAAATCAACATTATTAAAGACCCTCATAACAAAGTTATGAGGAATCCGTCTTAGTTTGTAAGCAACGGAAGTTTGTCTTTGAGAGAAAGATTTTTTAAAATTACTAAGGCGGGTTCGTCATACTTGTAGACGTTGAGATATAAGTTATACATATATGCTATCATGAACGAAAAAAAATGTGTCGCTTGATGACATTGCACAAAACATTATGTCGTCTAAACAGACTATTAAAACATACAGCGCAGTTGATTGATTTTATCGTTGGGCTTAGTCACCACGGGTAGTCATGTTCCAAAAGTGCAGAGACAGCAGTCTCGACATTTCATAACGATTACTAACTTAACGATTTAAGGTGGGCATTGACGAGCCTTCCAACAGAGCAAATTGCGTGGTCACTTTCCAAAATTTGTTCACGATTGTCGAAAACATATATTAAATATAGTTATTATTTAAGAGAAGATATTGTATGTAGTATAGTTATGTACATATGTATGTATGTAAGTACTATTAGTATGTAGTATATATATTATTGATAAATATAGTTATTATTTAATAATAAAGTGGTGGTTCGGTTGTAAGAATGCGTTCCTTAAATCCTACAAAGGTCGGTACAAACCCACCCGACATGTACCAATGAGAATGCACTTTTCTTACGTACATTTGTCATAGATTTACAACACCACCGTTCCTGTGCCTTGGAGAGCACGTTAAGCCATCGGTCCCGGTTCCACGGGTATTAACCTACTTGTGGAATCGTTATTAAATTGTCATAATATCCTCGCCAGCTGTCTGGCCAGCGTGGCGAGTGTAGGCCTAATTCTCCAGATATATGTTCTGGAAGGCCCATGTCCAACAGTGGAGGTCTGGGACGCTGTGTTCCAGGGACTGTAATGATTATGAATCTTAAATATGTCTACGCACCTACTCCTCCATCTAAGATATACTTTTTATTGTCCCAAAGGTTGGCTGTCAGAGAATGTCTAGCGGCATTAAGCCCGCCTCTTGTACATAGTGCAATAAAGTTTTAAATAAACAAATATATACTAAGGTTTTTTATTTTTTATTTATGCTGACATAAGGGCTTTTTGTTGACTACCCACAACAAAAGGCAATTTTGTTTAGTTTTATATGTCGTTGCAACAGTTTTGATATTGGTGTATTTTTTCGCGGGAAAATAAACTTTTCCTTCCTCCTTTTTTCCCTACATTTTGTTTTTACGCAGCTACTACGAATACACTAAAAAGTTATCGTTTCTTCTCAAGGATCAAACATATTTGGCTTATGCGTATATTTTTCTATAAAATTTGTAGGAAAAGTATTGGGTAAGAACTGAAAATTGATCCATGCCGTCTATTGTGTTTTTTTTTTGGAAACAAGACAAATTTCTATTTTTATTTATTTATTTATTATACATATTAACAGTTTAGTATTAGTAGAACATAGGCCAAGTAGATTTTATATTATTTACATATATACAATTAAAACAGTTAAGTATAATATTAGGAGAAAAACAGGTTACACTTACAATAAAAGAAAATTATAAACAGGCCAAAAATAAACAATAAAAATAGGAATAGGAAAAAGAGGCAAGCAATAAATTGACTTTATAAATTATGATTTATTTATTGTACATGTAAATGTGTATCCATTTTAGTTTATTGTACGAGTATGTGTGTTTATAGTGTGTATGTGTATATTTTCATAAATGTATAAGTGTATGCATTTTGTTTTCTAAAAAGTATTGGGCTTGCGACAATAGGCTGGTTTACAAATTAGGACTCCTTTTTTATTTTATTGCTCAACGGCTTACCATCTACCATTCTGATCCTCTCACGACCCATCCAAATACTGTATGATTCCGTTAATGCCGTCTTGGTAGCTTTTTCCATAAATGTATCACCTGCAGATCTGCCCAAAGGCCCAATTCTTTCTGTAAGTGGTGCAAAGATTTTGCTCGAATTCCTCTCGCAACAATTTCCATTACGTAAAGCTGAGTCATGAAGCCGTTCATGATCATTGCTTCTGTGAGATCTTAATACTTGATCGACTTTTTGTGGTGGTCTTTTGGAATATTTGATTCCCACGGAATGGTAAAATAATTCTTATACATTAACTCTCCACGGATCACTTTGTCCCGGACGATACTGCGCTATTTGGGTCTGTTTACGGCTGCATGTAGGGCATCGTGCATTTGGGTATTTAGGGAGGTGCGGATCTGGTCAGACCAGTGTATGGGGCTTTGGTCACGGGTCTTTTGCCTTCGACTTTCTCTGTGATAACAAGACTTTCCAGGTTACCAGATATTTTACGAGTACTCGTTTTAGGCAGATAGAAGACAGCGTAGTAGAGATTTTGAGCTCCTTGTGTATTGACAGATTAGTTCTTCGCGCTGTCCAAGGGATACGCAACTTTCGCCTTCAACACCACATCTCAAAGTCATCGATGCGGCTACGTCGAATATGACTTTTTTTTTGGCTTCACCATACACAATTGGCTATTTTTAAATCAACAGTTTGTATGAAGAAGCCAATTTTTTTGTCATTTCCGACATACATTATAGTTTCTTATAGAATATTCTCATATAGAATAACATATCGGTCCAACGTAAGACTATACAAAGTCACACGGTATATATATACATATATAGATTCAATATTTTTTTAGTCGCCAACATATGATTAAGCGATCACCGGCTTTAAGAGTCCAAGTTACAGCGGCATAAAGAAATATGGAGAATATATACGTAAGCATTGACAAAAATATACCTAGGTTAGTATGAATTCAGCGCCAGGTAGGCAGACACGTCTCTACCCTCTCAAAAATCTGACATAACATACACCATTACAGACAATAGAAAGAGTTCTATATCTCCACTATTGGAGTATTTTCTGAAGAATTAGGCGTACAATCGAAACGCTGCTGACCAGACGGGATGACGAGGGTCTGATATCCATTTTTAATGAAAAATTATCAACGAGTTCACAAGTTGTTATTAGTCAAACCTGCACGCTCCAAGGTACGGGAGCGGTGGCGTTGTTAATATATGACGTATGTACGTAAGAAAAATATATTTCTCATTTTTACATGCCGGTGTTCGAACAGCGTTTTTTTTTGGATTTTAAGGATGACATTTTTATTCAAGTGAAGGCTCATCATCATCATCACCATTAACAGACGTAGGTTTTTGTTGAAGAATGCATAGTAATACAAGTCGCTACTAGATGGCGTTAGTATCGAATAAGAACGTACAATGGTTTGGCGGATTGTCTATATTTAGTGTCTTCTTTGAAAGCACATTGTTTATCATCATCAAGCCTTATATCTCCACGGTTATAGGCCTTTACATAGGCTTTATTTTTAAAATATTAACACCTCGTCGTAGGTTATGTTAATATCATAAATGTCATTGTCATCAGGGGTTATTCTCTTCTATACGTAGCACTAGTTCCCGCATTCAATTCATCATACACATCTTTTTATTATTATTATTATTATTTTGTTTTATAAATTTATTAATTATGTGACATATGTATATAATTTCTGTACAACATAATTATTAAGTATTTAGAATGTAAACTGACACGGCATCTTTACAGCCACGATCTTATTTAAGTAGTTTCTAAGTTAGTTAGTTTTAGCAGTAATTAATGTTGTGCCTAACATACATAAATATGGATTATTGCCTGTTTACGGTCCAACCATTATTACCACTTTGATTAGTACATATTTTTTAATAATTGTATTGATTTTATTAATTCTGACTGCATCCAAGTTGTTTTAAGCGAACCAATATTGTTATTTTATTTATTATATTATTTAATATTTAGTTTCTATATTTAAATTATTAAAAATAAATAAAAGCATATAAATAATATATTTTACTCAAAAATACATGTAATGTGGTCACTATTTTGACAACCTTGTTTGAGCAAAGTCGACCTTGCCGTTCTGTTTCAAGGAGCGGCCGGCAAAGTTTTGCTGGTCGCTCTAACAGGCCGGCAAAACGTTGCCGGCCGCTATTTTGACGTTACAACGTTTTAATAGTACATTTATTTAAATTACTTGCTGGTTTTATTTAGATTAGGTACTTGCATTTTGGAGTAAAGCACTATACAAGACTACACAATACAAACTATACTTCGCTGGTCAAGCTATGATTGCCTCGAGCTAGCCTAGCTACGCTCTAGGTCTTCCAGCTTGGCCATCATTGCAGCCCTTGCTGTCGAAGCTGTAAAGACTGTGCTGTCGGCCTGGAGCTGCGCTGTCGGCCATCATCAGCGCGACCAGCAAAGTAGTCATTATGCGGCAGTAATGCACTATAACATGTTACATGCCTGTAATAGGTATACGTGAATAAAGACATTTTTAATTCGACTTAGTTTGCTAGTTCCACGCTTAATGTCTTTGTACCGTCCTTTTGTTTTAATTTAAGGCATTGTGTTTACATTTAGCCAACTTTGCCGCTGATTGTCTTTTACAGATCATATATTTAAAAGGTAAAATGTTTTTTTCAAAGTTCCCACTCAATTATTCTCTAGCTGTTAAACGGAGGGACATATCGGCATATACGTAATGATTTAGGAATAAAACTGCCAAACTCAAGGCACATCGCGAAGCCTCTTTAAGCGTGTTTACGTTTATCATGACAAGTGGCAAGCTCGTCAATGTCACTAGCGTACCAAGTTTGAGAAATATCACAATTAAATTAAATATTAATTATATAATGTGTTATATATATTATTTATTTTATTTATTTCAAAACTTTAATGCACAAAGTACAAAAGGCGGACTTAATGCCCGAAGACATTCTCTGACAGCCAAACCTTGGGGACAAATTTGATCAAATGTAGGTGCAATCATAAAGATAATAAGAGAAATAAATAACTATTTAAATTAACAGCAATTTAATATATTCTTACTTACAATATATATGGAATAAATATTATAATATCGATACACTAAATACTAATACATACATATTAATATACATAAACATACATATATACTACTTACTAACACTGTGTGGAGCTATTTAGAAAGTGTGAAAACACCAGTTTTATAAATATGTTTTTTTTTTAACCGAGCTACTCTTTATCATCATGATCACCATTAACAGGCGGAGTGGGTTTTCATTGGAGAATGCATAGTAATAGAAGTCGCTACTAGATGGCGTTAGTATAGAATAAGATCGTACAACGGTTTGGCGGATTGTCTACATTTAGTTTCTTCTTTGAAAGCACATTGTTTATCATCAAGCCTTGTATCTCCACGGATATAGGCCTTTACATAGGCTTTATTTTTAAGATATTAACACCTCGTCGTAGGCTTACGTTAATATCTCAAATGTCATTGTCGATTAATGGGAACTCCACCCACATTCCACTGCCACACAATGCATAACTGCATAAAAGTTGTGCGTCGTTGTCGATTTTTTTGGAAACAAAAAAAAAATATTTGTGTAGAACGAAATCTAGTTTTTTTAAACAGTTCTTGTTGCAGCTGGTACTAGGCGGCTGCAGTAAGTAAACAAATAGGTGGTAGGCAGACTGATGGTGGTAATTTACCCAGCCTGCCGAGGCGGGGAAGTATCCACCTTCCGTGCCGATAAACACAGTAAAGTTTATCTACACGTTTCGGGATCAGGCCGTCAATCCGGCATAGTTTTAAGGACTGATCTCAGTCATGAGTGTCTGATTCCAGTTGCTAACATTCATGGACTTTGCGAGCAATTTACCATCAGGTGGGCGCAGTTTAAAACAAAAACGGTTTTATGGTCGCAGAACAACGACGGTTCGTCTCTGCAAAGCCCACCACTAGTTACGTTAAAATTTAGTTAAACCATTCGTTACTAGATGGCGCTAGTATCGAATAAGAACGTACAACGGTTTGGCGAAATATTTACATTTAGTTTGTTGTCTTCCTTGTAACTAGCTAGCTTTTCGCGGCGAACGAGTGCCTTCACTCCGTAGCCACGACTCGAGACTTAGCTGTTAAGGCACGCAGGGCCAATAGTGAGAGAGAGACGGTTTATAGGATTTTGCCCGAAGGTGCCTTGGGGTCTCCTTAGGAGGCCTCCCGGTGAGTCGGGCATGCGACCCCAGCCCGCGTTGGCCGTTCAGGCAAGGGGCGTATCTTTGATGATTTATCGATTCAACGTCTTTAAAAAAAAGAAACTAGCTATTTGTCTCGCACGAGTTTATGGATTTTTATGAAAACTCGCGCTCGTTTGTCGATTTCCAAAAATTCGAGTCGCTTCTTGCGCGCATTTTGGAACCCTCTCTCTCGCACATTCCAATATTTTCAAAGATTTTTTAAGTCGGAATATCATTTTGAGAAATGTAGTCTATTAACTTTCTAGTAAATAAAATTACAGTGATTTTCAAGAATAAATAATAATAATAAAATGAATATTTATTGACATCAATTTTTAACATCCTATATACATAAATTACAAACTAGGAAATTATATGATTTATGTATTTATAATACATTGAGCTAGGACAGGCTTAACAGAGCTGTTAGTAACTGCACTGGTTTCTGCAATTCTGTCAAGGCACAGAAACCAGATTGATCAGGGAAGGTGTACTTTCTTGATCCTAGTTTTGCAACACTCAATATGGTTGTTATATCTTATTTGTGTATTTATTTATATTTAGTTATTCGAAGTAGAAACAAAAATATTAAAATAAAATAAATTAAAAAACTAATTATAAATAAAACTAAACTAAAAATACCTTTGAAATTAAAACTATTCTACAAAAGAAACTAACGGCTTACCACCAGGGAGGGTACCTAAAACGCTCGCCGCATTTCCTCGTTGAATTATAATGGAAATATTCTGTTTTAGGTAGTTATGGCATTTGGGATCGCCACACTCTTGAAAAATTCGTTTACCCAGCTCTTTTATGAATTTGTGGGTATCAAGAGAATATACCCCCATTGTTTCAACCCCAAATGCCACAAAGTTATAATTTTGTTTAATGCTATTACATTTGCAGCGCTTTTAGTTACTTATATTTGCTTATTTATTTTGTTTATCCTGTACATACATATCTTCACGCCAGATCCCTTGCGGGGTAGGCATAGACAATTGAGCGCCATTTGACACGATCACGACATACCTCTTTCGCTTCGTCGACATTCATTAACCTCTTCATACATGCCCTTTGGTTACGAAGACTTTTTAATGTACCTTCAGTCAGTGTTTTATTTATTTGATCGTGATATGTGAGTCTCGGTCTGCCAGGGCCTCTTTCACCCACAACTTTCGCATTATATATCTGGTTCGTCAATCTTTCATCGCTCATCCTTTCAACATGGCCGAACCATCGTAGCATGCTTTTCCTTATTTTTGTCCCTATGCTTTATCCTGTAATTGTGTTTAATCTTATTTTATGTATTTAATCTTGTTTTTACCATTATATTTGTTTTAATAAAATAGAGTAAATTTAATATAAATGTTTTACAATTTTTCTCGGTCTAAAATTACTTTTTATATATACCATTTGCAACCGAACCACTCGCACAGACCAAGATACGCATCCACATACCGTAGCCACTATCCCTACGCATACATACAAATTTGGAGACTCTTACATCTGTCGCACGCTGTAGATGTGGAATGCTCTCCCAGCCAGTGTGTTTCCCCATTCCTATAACCTGGAGTCCTTCAAACGAAGTGTAAAAAAGCATCTTTATAAGCCGGCATAGTGGTAGGGACTGATGTCGGTCGTCTGAGGCTGGCGTTAGTTGCTTCCATTCTTGAACCTCGCGTACCCCTTACCATCACAGCGGTGTCACATGTCGCGCTCAGTATAAAATATATATATATTTATTACTTATTGTGAAAATTCTTTTTATATATGTTATTTTTGATAATGAATGAATGCAGCAAATTATGACTTAAAATCGACTACCAACTTATGCTGTAAAGGTCACGACAATATCGTTAAGTAGGTCAGTTAAACGAAGATTAATTGCTCATGTCGCCGTCAGACTTTTAATTTAATCCCAGTTTTCACGATCAAAAGATTAATTTTTGCTTCAACCCACCGGCTATTATCAATATCCTTTCTTTAGAGACGTATAAAAATAAACCCACCCAAATGTTACTATTTAGTTAAATCAGAAACGTATTTAGTTGTGATAGTAAAGTTTGACTAAAACAGAAGAATAACATATGGCACGCGCTATAGTATGGTCCTACCCAAATATTATTATTTAGTTAAGTCGGAAACCAAGCTTTTAATTTAAACTTAGATTAAATGAAATGAAGTATGGACCCATCAAAATAAAAATAACATACAAACTACATAAAATTAAATACCTATTAAACCTAATAAAAAACAAAAATATATATAAACAATTTTACAAAAAACCAACAGAGACGTCCCATTAGAGATAGTCCCAAGATGGCTGGCAACATTAGCCCTCTGTATGGTGAGGCTAATATGTTGGCAGAAGTATATGCCAGCCTTCCTGTCTCCAGATTTCTCCGTCGGCCGTTTGGATAACTCCTTTGCCAGGCGCTTGGCTGAGGGTTCCCATTGACCCGTAAACTCGTAACCTGTGCCAAGATTGGCGTATTTGCGCAGCCTAAGGGTCTCAGGAGAAACCATAGCACTCCCCGCGCTGGAAGAGGTCGCCTGAATGTGACATGGGGCTAATGTGTCTACACATGTCGCATCCCACGCCAGTGACCTGCCGAGTTTACACGGCCCAGAGGGTTCTAGGATTGCAGGACTTCAGCAGTGACAAGAGCCTTTTGGATGATGTCGTTGAGAACGAGGAATGCGGTCGGCACATCTAGCACAAAAAAAGCCCGTGGTGTCCGAGGTGTTCCTCACACCGACACTTGTGTGGGTGGACAGTCCGGGCTCCGAGACGAAGGCACACTTTTAACCGACTAATGAACTTGCTATACCATCTCACCGCTCTAGTTTTATGTCCGACTCATTTGCAGTTGTTGCCGCAAATCTGTGGAACAACCTGCCCTTAGATATCCGACAAGCGCCCAGCAGAATGCTATTTAAAATAATGGTCTTCACACACCTCTTAAATAGTTCCTAACAACTGTAAGTACTATTGTATATATTTATGTATGTATTATTTATTTGAATTTATGTTTTATATTAGTATTAGATTTAGATTAAGTAGAATTTTAATTATCTATTTTCCTGTTTAAATATATGCACCTACCTTCCACATACCATGTTCGTAATGTCCATAAGGTTGACCGAGTAAGAATGTCTAGCGGCATTAGGTCCCCGCCTTTGTACATACTCTTAGTGCAAAAAGTTTATAAATAAATGATCAAATCAGCTTTAGTATTTATATTTTTATTATGTCGATGGTTATCACGATTAGGTTTTCGATTTAGAATCGAAATTCGATTAAGTGGTACTCGATGTTGATGCGGAAAATGATTGTTTTAATCGAATCGGGATCACGCCGAATATACGTTTTATGAATATTTATTGAGATAAAACAAAGACTGCCTATTTTGTGGTGTCCGTGGCGCTAAAACAATTTTAGTAATTTTTCGATAAAAGTTATTTGGTTCAAAATTGAAATTCTGGGAAGTTACTGTTTATCCAATAATAATCTTGTAATTGAGACCCCACAATACCGGTCTTCTTAGTGTGGATCTCCAATAGAAAAACATGCACATAGAATTTCATTGGAAATAAACGATTATTATTATAATCTTAAACTGGATATACTCGTAATAAGAGTTTAGCAATTAACTTAGTAGTCTAATTTAAGTCAGATCTCTGGTGTGGAATGTGGAATGAATATTAGCCTCATCTCACATCCAGGTAACCAAATTAAAATAGGTTGTAGGCAGACTAATAGTGGTAATTTGGTATCCACCGTCCGTGCCAATAAACCCAGTGTTTCCACACGCTTCGGGATCAGGCTCGAATTACCGTCATGCCCAGCCAAGCCGGCATAGTGTTAGAGACTGATGTCAGTCATGAGTGCCTGATTCCAGTTGCTAACATTCATGGACTTTGCACACCACTTACCATCAGGTGCGCGCAAGGTCATATGTTGTGCTAGTATAGAAAGAAAATGGAATCGAACACAGTACCTCCGCGTCTAACTGCACGGACGTCTAACCACGAACGTCTAACCACGGAGGCAGTTAGAGATCGTGTCAAGTGCCGTGCCTTTGCCAATATATCCAGCAGTGGAGAGACAACCCAACTTAAAAGAATATGGGGCGACAGTAATATATCCAGAAAGACAAACATTTACATCCATATACCATAAATGCCGCGAATAGAGCGAGGATTGATGCGTTTGAGATGTGGTGCTGGCGTCGTTTGCTCAGAAATCCTTAGACCGCACGACGTACTAACATCTCTGTACTCGAACAGTTTAAGCTTGTCAGGTGGCAAAGACTCTCTACCGTCTGCTTTGCCCGAATTCTGCAATACTTTGGCCACATTGCAAGAAGAGGAGACGATAATCTGGAATAACTTCTAATTACGGGCAAGGTAAAAAGAACAAGAGGATTAAACCCCAATCGATGGTCCAGTCAGGTGACTGACCACCTAAACATCCCTGTACACCAGACCATCCACTACGCTGAGGAGTTGGAGACGGCTGGTGGATAAGCTGCGGGAGTCACAATCCACATCAGACATGATATAATGATAATTATTATGTTCTAGAAGGCCCATCTCCAACAGTCAAGGTTTTGGACTACATGTTCTAGGGTTTGTGACTAATGAATGATGAAAGACTAAATAGTACACGAGTTCTCAAATTGTTTTTCGCCAACATTTGGTATAAATTAACAGCTTTTCCACAATGGATTAATCTTTTAGCTCCATTTCCGCTGCTATTCAGCGGAGTCGTATATCCATACTAATAATATAAAAGTGAAAGAAACTTTGTCTGTATGTTTGTCTTCACGTCAAGAAGTCCGAAGCGAGCTAAAAAAGTTCTAAACCAACTTAAATTGTTATAACATAATACAACTTAATCTTTGGGGAGAAAGAATGATTTTTTACTCTAAAAAAAGTATTTTTTTAAATACTGATCACGAATGGGAGCAACTGACAAAAGCCACAGTCAGACATCGGTCTAGACCACTATTCCGGCCTAATAGTAGAAATATTAAAAGTTGGTATTAGTGGAACCGGGACCGACGTCGGTTTAACGTGGTCTCCAAGGCGAGGGAACGGTGGTGTTGTAAATCTATATTCTCTAATTATCACATCTCAATTATTGTGTCCCAACCAGGAATCCAACCCGCTGTTAACGTTTTACGATCATAACCTCTACACCACGAAGCAGGCAATATTGATTGCAACGTTCTTTGCAATCCGGATAACTTTGTGGCATTTGGGGTCGAAAATATGGGGATATATTCACCCACAAAGTCGTAAAATAGCTGGGTAAACGAATCTATCAAGAGTGTGGCGACCCCAATTGCCACAACTAACTAAAACAAAAATATTTTCCTTATTATTTAATGAGGAAATGCGGCGAGAGTTTTAGGCACCTTCCCAGGTGGTAAGCCCTTAGTTTATTTTGTAGAATAGTTTAATATTTCATAGGAGTTTTTAATTTAGTTTTTTTATTATTAGTTTTTAATCTATTTTATTTATTGTATTATACGAGCGAAGTCGGGTCACAAAGCTAGTAAATTATATATGTGTTTAATGTTCCAATATCGGTGTGTGAAAAACTAGAGTACCGGAAACTAACGGGGGCTTCGTTAGTCTATCGATGTCATTGACTTAATATAAGGGCATAGTATCGTTATATTTTTAATTTATTGACCCGACTTTGCTCGACTAATATGTGGATATAAAGAAACTTAAATGAGCGTCGATTCCTGGGGCAGCAGTCTTGTCATTTTATAACGAACGCTAACTTAGCGATTTAATGTGGTCTGTGGAATTGACGAGCCTTCCCACAGATCAAATCGCGTGGTCACTTTCCAAAATTAGTTTACGATTGTCGAAAACATACATATATTGTTTTTTAAACGACGTAATCTACGTCAATTCAGTTTATTTTGCGTTACGCCGCCACCAGTGACGACGTCAGCTTCATAATCTTGTTGAAAATGGCATCGCGAACTCTGATCAACAGTCTGCTAAATAATTGTCCAGCTGACATTTTGGTACTTGCTTTTGGTGTTGCAAAGGAATAAATATCATTATCTATAGAGATATTTCACGTATTAGGGCATAAAATGAGTTAATATAGAGCTGCCTGAGTTTTTAATTACATATGTTCTCAACTTTATGATTTTGTAAGTGGCAACATTTTTGTATGTGGCAACATTTTTGTATGACTTACCCACCGAAATCGCTAAGAATACAATAATATTTTTAATTAATTTGTGATATTTCTTGATTTTGGTACGGTAGAGACATCGACGAGATTGCAACTTGTCATGGCCAATAGTAATGTTGGCTAAATGTGGACTTGCTCCTTATAAAATATTGGTTACTGACCACCCCGTAAGGGACACTGTCGTGATGATTTAAAAGAGGTACTTTGTTTGAATGGATATCTTTTAATTTTCAACGTAATATCTAGATAGGGAGTTTTTTGATCCCTTCTTTGTAGTAAGTAATATTTTCAGGCCCTCAAAATACGTCTAATTTCGAAGAAATTAAATCAGTTCCAATTCTTCGTCCCCTGACTATTTTTTTCTGTTTGGAAAAAGAAAGAAGCCACTGAGGGCCAGGTCAGAAGAATAAGGTGGATTGGGAAGTATTTCGTAGCGTAACTCCACCAGCTAGATCGTTGTAATGGCTAAAGAATAGTTAGGAGCATTATCTTGGTGAAGCAGAACTTTCTTATTGACAAGATGAAGCCGTTAAGCTTAGATTTCTTAATTCAACTAGTCAAAGAGTGAAGTATTTCCTTTTTTCCAGCGTCCCAGAAAACAGTAGCTTATTACTGCAACATTTTTTTTACCTGAATTAACCATGTGCCCTCGTATAGTGGTAAGCGACAAAACCTTGAGGTGGCTGTAAGATCACATGCCATTATAAAGGAAAAATATTAAAATCACGTCCAACCCTGGATATCAATGAGCACTTCTACTAAATCTTATTTAAATTGGTCAAGTAGTTTAGGCTTGAAGGCGAATTAAACAGAGAGACAGATATATGGCTGTTGGGTCATAGCTTAAACATTTCTGCCTAATTTCGACAGAATTGGTCCCGTAATTTAAATTCACCTTTATTACCAAACAGACTTATATGAAATCTGACTGAGATGTTTCTTGGAACCTAGGGTTAGATATGACGTCAATATAGAAGCATGGCATGTGTCCATATACGGCCACCTACAGGTAATTTCCGCTGACCTTTATTACACGAGCAACGCCGACAGAAACAACTGGCATTAATAAATAAAATAATTAACAAATAAATCGGTCCTTAGTTATAGCTCTATGATCGCAGTTCGATTCGTTCAACATCCGACGCGAACAAAACGGAACGGACACTGACCGATTAAGTAAATGTCTTTTTCATTTTCCTAACTTGTAACTTGTCAAAGACAATCCAGTGGGCTATTAAATAGGAAAATTGCCTCCAATTTGTGTGAGCATCCTTTGTTTTCGCAAACAACATTCTTCGAATACGGCCTATTACTGCGGCAAATTGAAATTTCAATAATTTCAAGTGTCGACGTTGAAAATTGCTCAGTTTCTCTCAACAAAACTAAATTATTAACGTTAAAGACGCCTACTTACAACGAAGCCGTATACATGACGTAAAGTTCCTCATTTGATATATTGGTGTATTCCAAACTATCAGTATATATGGGCCCAAGAATGCTACCCTGAGGTACACTCATTTAAAGATAATTTCATCTACTCGTTTTAGTTATTGTCTAAAGTGTTTATTATTTTGAATATTATTTGTTACCCTTTTATTTGAGTAAAATCGTCTAACAGTCCGAGGTAGATACCCTAAAGTTATTAACAAAATCTAATCCTTTACTCAAGTCTAATAATATGCACCAATATCAATCGATAATCAAGCTTAGTTTAAAATACACATATCTAGGGAACTGCGGGGTTCATCTTAAATAAGAAACTTCCACCTTCCCAACTTTAACACTCATCAGCACGTTTTCTACTTTTCTTTTTATGTAAGCAAATACTGAATCCTTCGCTCCAAGGTTAAGAAGGGAAAACACACAAGCCGAGAGAGTATTCCGGATAAAAGTTAAATGTGAACACCGAAAAATTCCGGAAACTTTTCAAAAGAATGACATAATTGGTGGGCATCGGCCCGAATAGAAGTGCTTCGGGGAACAGAACCCCGGTCATAATTCCCAAGCGGACTTTGGTTTTTATTAAAACTTTTCACCCCAGAAGTCGACGCAAACTTATAATTATGTGCATAGAAACCTTCTATTTAGTATCTTGTAAGTATTTAAATAAAATTATACCAGTAGATTTTATTATATTTCATTATGGCCGTGGGCGAATAATATGGGTTACGTGCCTGAATCTAATAGTCTCCCCGATATCTATGGCACTAACCATTATGGCTTTAACCTTATTTTTAAATGCTCTTCTCGTACGAAGAGTGTTTTCAACGGACGAACATACTCGTATATTGCAAGGATACTGCTTCACATTTCCTAGGTTCATGTAGATTACAGATTCATAGAGATCATGTAGATTGCTTGTTTTATTTAGGACAGTAAATCCAAGCCAAAAGGCAAGCAAGTATCCGTGTGTATATTCTTAGCAAGGTTTGTCTTAAAGAGTAGAATAAATTTGATTTCTAACAAAACATTGACACCAATTCCAAATCAAATTAAAAAGAGCGACAAACAATAATCGTGACAATTAAAATTCTCAGAAACATTGTTAGGTGTTCTAAGAACTCCCCATGTACCCATAATAATTATTCAGCCCGTGGAGACGTATATAAAGTAACCGGCTAATAAATCAAATTATTATAAATGATGTCTGGACCCGTAATAATAAGAGCTTATCTTCAACAGTGGAGATGTAGGAAATTACCGAATGAATAATATAGTGGTCCCAAGTGAAGGAAAAGATATTTAGAGAACAAAGAGGAATTGCGATTACTCCAAGACCAGTGAATATGGGATAAACATGACTTTAAGATGCAGGTAAGTATCAACACAAAAGCCATTGAGAATTATTAAATATCATTATTTGCGTAGTAGCTTTAGTAGTAGGTTAGTTAAAAGTCACTGCTACACTATTTCTAAATAGCTTATACTTAAGTAGTTAGTGAACTACAAATTCATTTTTCATTCTTTAACCTCCACTGTTAGAGATGGGCATATATAGAATTTGACCTACACTCGCCACGCTGGCAATAAAATGAAATTGCGTCTTTGTAAGAATCTGGATTTCTAAATTTAGAATTTATTTAACGTTTTTCAAAACCTCAAACAATACATACTCGTAGCTGGGTAATATTTTTTTTTTATGTGATTTAATTTTTGACTTTTAAATCTTATTTCACAGGATGAAAATAACAAATCAATTTGTTGAGTTGTTCCTAATATAAGTCTATGATTCAGCCATTTTTCATAATTTCCTTCTCCGAGACGGTCGCTTTCGTAATTTACTTTTGTTTCAATTGTTACAACTTTCTCCCTTCCAAAGTTTTTATTCGACAGCTTCCTGCTGGGTCTTTTGTTGTTAAAAAAAATAGCGTTTCAACGATATTCATTTTCCCTTTTGCTACGAATTTTAGTGGAAAAATAATAAGTTCAAATATCTTTCTTTTATTATCTTCCAGTTCTTTATTAATACAGAGACCCAGATCTCTGACCTATAAGGCTATAACAAATCATTATGAAGTGACAGCCCCCGACTAAAATCATTTATTATTTTCCCTTTTCCCTAATAAAAACAATAGAAAAAGTATCTACTTCGAATAAATATATTATGGATTAATAAAAAATAAAATAAAAATAGAAAAAGTAGATTTAGTAATTTTGAATTGTTTAAAACCTCGTCTATTTTTTTATTAAATATATTATATGGTATAGTATTCCTACTAAGGTTTTGATTGACTTGTGTTACGCGATAAATAGAGGTAATTATTACCTGATCAGAGCATGCAACTCAAACATCGTGCTAATAATTAAGTGTGAAACCGATAATTTATTAACAAATATGTAAGTGGCGTATGTTGTAAATGATTTTGCTTAATTCCGATATAGTTCTCGCTCATCATCATCACCTGTGTCATCATCCACTGCTGGATGTAGGTCTCCCCCAAGGCCCACTATATTAACAAATTTATATATTTGATTGAAATTTAATAAAAGTTCTTGTCATATTGACCGCCTCCGTGGTCTAGTGGTAACAAACGTTGCCGTGAACTCGGGAGGTCGTGGGTTCGATTCCCACCGGGGGCAAGTTGTACATTGTATAATTCGTCTCGGTCTGGGTGTTTATGTGTATAATATGTATATATTTACAAAAAAAAAAAAGTATAATATGTAGTTTATCAACCATCTAGTTTCCGTAACACAAGCCTCGTAGCTTACCACGGAAATTAGATGGCGCTGTGTGACCTGTCTGGAAATATTATTATTATTATTATATACATAGAAGTGACAGCGACAAAAGTCAGTCAAAAGCTTTCACTTAATAATAAATATTATTCATGGCTAAACGTTATAGGTTTAAAATTTAAGTAGATTAAGGTATTATATTTTTCATAACACGAGTCACTTCAGCCTGGGAATGATAACAAAGCATCAGGTGCGGTTTGCGTCTGATCTCCTAAGTCTACTTCAATGACAAAGGTACGGTCAGCATTAAAAATGAAAAATATATAGTATATTTTCTTTTTCATAATACGCAATGTTATGATTTTAATGTTATATTTTAAGGATACAGAGAAGAATCATAGAAGGTCTATGTAATGGGCGGGCAGCTACACTCTTCCAGGATTGGCGTCTCGGTTATGCTGGGAGAGGTCGATTAACTGTTTAGCGGCAAATTGCTTTATTTCTGTATTTGACGACAGTCAAGCGCAGAGTGGGCTCGAGCAGGAGTCTCAAGAGCAACGACTGAGTTACTAATATATATAATAAGAGTGCTTGGGAGTTTTAGTGCTCGGTACCCTCGATCGGTATGCCCCACAAATCAGCGCTGATGCGCGCCACCTATCGGACAACAGTAATACTATGCCAGAAACCTTCGCCGATATTCACACAAGATATTCCCAAAGTTTCATCCCGATTGATCCCAATCAAGTAGTTTTGAAATGCATAGGAAACATACATACACACAGACATTCATTTATATATATATAGATGTAATTTAAAGAACCCCCTATTTTATTATTATTAAATTTATATTATTACCTATGGTTAGCTATTCACAGACATACTATATTCAATTTCAAAATGTTTGGCGCTTGGAAACTATATGACTTCACTGCGTTAGTCTGCGAGAGCACTACTCTGAATATGAAGCGACTTGTGAACGTTTGATGAAGTTTTACATGACATCATAAATATATTCTAAGCACGCTGCGAATCCTACATTAACAACGCTTAAAGCGATCTACGTCTAAATTATTATTTGATATTTGTTTTTTTTTAATTTGCCACTGAAACATTATTTTGTTGGCGGTACGCGCAAAAAATTCCCCATACATTTCATGAGATGTTTTTATTTCGTCGTAAAATATTGAAAAAAAGAACACAATGGCCTTTTTATGTATTATTCGTATTTGGTGTAATATCGAAGGAAATAGTTATTTATAGAATGTTTATAGTTTTTCTCGAGTTCATTATTGTGATCGTCGATTGTGCTTATAGACCCATTTTGAAAGGAAATTTATATTAATAATGACCGCCTCCGTGGTCTAGTGGTAACAAACTTTGCCGTGAACTCAAGAGGTCGTGGGTTCGATTCCCACCGGGGGCAAGTTGTACATTGTATAATTTGTCTCGGTCTGGGTGTTCATATGTATAATATGTATATATTTACAAAAAAAAAAGTATAATATGTAGGTTATCAACCATCTAGTTTCCGTAACACAAGCCTAGTAGCTTACCACGGAAATTAGATGGCGCTGTGTGACCTGTCATGAATTTTTTTTTTTTATAATTTAAGCATTAAACATAATGAATATAAGTTATTATTTAATTGCGCTAGAAGTGTTCGCTGCATTCATTCTCACGCTGCTCTCAATGGCATCGTTTAAAGGGCTTTTGTCTTTTGTCACTGCTGAAGTGCCCACGATCCAAGAACCATCGGGGATGAGCAAGAGACCCGACGGGATGACCGTTGGGCCGTGGAAACTTGACTGTGACATGTTAGCCCCATCTCACATCCAGACGACATCGTCGCGGGAAGTGCGGCGGTTTCTGCTAAGAACCTCAAGCTGCGCAAATACGCCAACCTCGGTACAGGTTAAGATTGGAGTAAAAGGATAGTAAGCGTTGCGCGATAAAAATAAAAGGCCTCTTTGTAAACCAGTCTATGTACGTCGCAAACCCGAGACACCATTCTTCTCTCTCTATCCCACATTTTTTTTTCCATTAATGTTAATCCAAGAAATGCTATATTTTATTTTGGAAACAAACAGTCACATAAACAAACAGTAAACTCGAGTAGTCTGTGGACGAAATACACCCGCCGGGTAGCCAGCGCGCTGCGCGTGCAGTATAACAACGTGTTCAGGATGCTGCTGCGGCTGCCGAGATTCTGCAGCGCGTCTGGAATGTTCGCTGAAGCCCGTACTGATGGCTTTCCTGCGATTATTCGCAAGAAAGAAGCTTCTTTTTTCCAACGGGTGCAGAACAGTAGCAACAGTAAGTATCCTGGGCATGATTGCATCTCACCATGACTGCCTGATCCAAGATCATTGGGTTAAGATTATGTTGGGTGCGTTAAGTAGTTTTAGGTTTAGTATGTAAATTAATTGTAGTTTTATGCTTAAAATATGAATATTTTTTTATTTTATTGTAAATTGTATTTCATATGGGTAATGCCTGAAATAAATGATATTAAAATTGAAAGTAAATATACATGAAACAAATTAATCTAAAATTAGTCTCCATCAAACCATTAAAAAAATAATATATATAAATCAAGAAAACTATTGATAATAAGGATGGAGGGGATACGAAAGCGATATAATAAATAATAGTGACAGATTTAAAAGAAAAACAGATTTAATAGATAAATAAGTAAAATTACCACAACTAAAATATCAAGTAATAATAGTTACAATAAGTGTCCCTCGACGAAATCGCTACAACATGTTGCGTAGTCGTTTTTTAAAGACTGCATATGAATTACTGAACTAATCGATATCAAACAACTTGCTATTATAAAGTGTACATGCACGACGCAGAAAAATATTTTTGTTACATCCCAACTTGTTATTATGAGACAAGATTAAATGGTCATTTGCCAATGTCTTTATTTTGTCGGGTTACCATGCATGTTTGGTACAACAGCGAAACGGCTGCAGTCCATCCCTTTCTATCCCTTGTCATTTTCCGTATATCCCTCTATTTCTCACCACGACCTGTCAAATCCTCTTCTATTCCAACCGACTGCCTGCGCGCATCAAAATATTGCTAAATATCATAAATTAACTAAATAATTGTGTCAATTCTGGTTTCCTGGTGCTTCCCTGCTGGATCGGTAAGTCTGTGTTTGCTTTGTATAAAACACCTTGTTGTTAAGAGCGAGGTACAGAAAATAAATATCTATAGTAAAATGATACAATAATTTGAGAGAAATTAATAGGTAATAGGGTCAAATATGAAAAGGCAATCAGTAAACATTGTTTTCAGGTCAGTCTACTGGTAATTATCCGACTGAATTCCTGCATACCGAACGCGAATTCACTCCTTTGTATTGTTAGATATACAGCTATGTCACCGAGGCGGGTTAGTTACTCCAAAATGCATATACGTGTGCTTATATATGCACATGTTCACAAATCAGCCAGTGGGTATGTATGTTTTAATGCATACCAACGAAAAAAAAACGATTGGTGTTAAATATTTATATTAGCAACAATTTATGGAACGATCTTCCTGTCATCATACGGCAAGCAACTTTTTTTTTTTTTTTTTTTATAAAGTAAATATTTCCAGACAGGTCACACAGCGCCATCTAGTTTCCGTGGTAAGCTACGAGGCTTGTTTACGGAAACTAGATGGTTGATAAACTACATATTATATTTTTTTTTTTTTGTAAATATATACATATTATACATATAAACACCCAGACCGAGACAAATTATACAATGTACAACTTGCCCCCGGTGGGAATCGAACCCACGACCTCCCGAGTTTACGGCAACGTTTGTTACCACTAGACCACGGAGGCGCTTCATCTTTTAAAAAACTAGTGAATTCACACTTCTTAAATAGCTCCTGACAGCGTTAGTAAGTAGCATACGAGTAAATGTATGTTTATGTATAATAATGTGTTAAATAAGTTATTAGAATTTAAATTATTATTATTATAAACTTTATTCGAAGTTAATAACATTACAAGTACATTAAATATAAATTAAAAACTACCTAAATAATAAAATTAAAAATAAATTAACCTATAAATAAAAAATGTCCTCTAGAGACGTCCCATCCGAGATAGTCCCAAGGAGACTGGCAACATATCCCCTCTGTATAGCGAGGCTAATACGTTGGCAAAAATAATTGCCAGCCTTCCTGTCTCCAGACCTTTCTGTCAGCCGCTTTCGACAACTCCTTGGCCAAGTATTATTTAAAGTAAAATAAAGTAAAGTATCATCACAACCGTTTCCCTTTCGGGGTGGTCAGAAACCACGCTTATAAATAAGCGGATTCACATTTAGCTAACTTTACTATAGGCCAGCGTACCAAACTCGAGAAATATGACAAATAAATTAAATATTATTTAAATGTATTTATTTACATTAATAAATATTTTTGTGTCCCGACCAGGAATCGAACCCGGTACCTCCGAGTCTAAATCCACGGACTTAACCGCTAGACCACGGAAACAGTTATGACACAGTTATGACCGCCTCCGTGGTCTAGTGGTAACAAACGTTACCGTGAACTCGGGAGGCCGTGGGTTCAATTCCCACCGGGGGCAAGTTGTACATTGTATAATTTGTCTCGGTCTGGATGTTTATATGTATATATTTACAAAAAAAAAGATTAATATGTAGTTTATCAACCATGTAGTTTCCGTAACACAAGCCTCGTAGCTTACCACGAAAATTAGATGGTGCTGAGGTCAAGGTCTGGAAATATTATTATTATTATATAATTATGTGATAAAGGTACCTACTGCTGTTTGTACTTATTTAGAATATTTCGATTATAATTGATGGCGCGGGTTTAGCGGACTGTATAAAAAAGCGAGGTTGCGGTAATCGCCAACTTAGAATTCACAGACGATACTGTGACAATTGGTGCAATCAACAAACAAGAGAGGAAACTGGTAAAGGAACTCACCTGATGTCCTCGGCACCAGCACTTGAAAATATCACTAATTTTGCGGGGTTTTTCGAATGCGAGTATAATAGCAACGATCGCGGCGATTTCTTCGTCGTCTTCTATGACGTCTCGAGAACAACGACTGCGCGACCACCACTGCCGTCGCACACACGGCGGTCCGTCATATATTTCTTCTTTTCAGGTGCGCAAGCGCAGCGTGAGCGGGATGGGTAATGTAGAAAGGAAGCGGACAGAAAGAGACAGGACAAAGGTGTAGGGGTAACAAATTAGGACGTCTGTTTATGCACCGATAAATCACAATAACGCCTAACCATCCAAAATTGGTCGAATTACTTTTAATTATTGGCGATCGGCGCGAACAATAATTCAACGAGGAAATGCGGCGAGCGTTTTAGGTACCCTCCCTGGTGGTAAGCCCTTAGTTTATTTTGTAGAATAGTTTTAATTTCATAGGTATTTTTAGTTTAGTTTTATTTATAATAAGTTTTTTAATCTATTTTATTTTAATATTTTTGTATCTACTTCGATTCAAACTTAAACAATCTTTGAAAATATTAAATTGTGCGAGAAATTGGGTTACAAAAGCGTCCTAAAGCTTGCCTTCGAAATTTAATTCAGTAATCCTATTATATATTTTGTTGCAGTAATACCAGCTCTATTGCATTGACATAAGATTGATTTGTAGTGTAATTTGTTGTTTAGACAACGATGCTTAGTATTGATTGCAGCTATTCACGATTCCTGCATTTAATATGAGCGGGTTGATGTTATTTTGAGTGCTCATACGATCTAATAATTATGCTTCAATAATAATATGCTATTGCTTTTCAATTCCTGTAATTATTTGTTGAATCATTTCAAATTAGGAACCTAATTTATTTGTGTTTATTGGTGTTTATATGTATAATATGTATATATTTACAAAAAAAAAGTATATTATGTAGTTTATCAACCATCTAACAAGCCTCGTAGCTTACCACGGAAACTAGATGGCGCTGTGTGACCTGTCTGTAAATATTTATTATTTATTATTATTATTTATTTGGGTATTATTGAAATATCCGAATGAAATCTACTTTTTTATTACAGATACTGATTTATAAAGATAATAGAAGTAAAGTATCATCAGGACCGTTTCCTCTTCGGGGTAGTCAGAAACCACGCTTATAAATAAGCGGATTCACATTTAGCCAACTTTACTATAGGCCAATCATGACAAGTGGCAAGCTCGTCGATGTCTCCAGCGTACCAAACTCGAGAAATATCACAAATAAATTATATATTAATTAAATGTATTTATTTACATTAATAAATATTTTTGTGTCCCGACCTGGAATTGAACCCGGTACCTCCGAGTCTACATCCACGGACTTAACCACTAGTATTTGTATGATTTATCTTTGAATATTTTAAGAGTAGGTGCCTGTCTGATAATTAAACGAAGTCTGTTCCACAGCTGAGCTGCAGATACTATAAAGGAATCTACATATCTGCTGGAAGAGTGGGGATGGATTTATGTGGTCTACCACTCTATTTATAGTTTATGGTAAGCGTCAATCCCATCCGTTCTTGAACCATCAGGTCTACCATGTAGTGATAGTAAAAGGCCAGATAGTATGTCTCCAATACCACGCAGTGAGTAAAGATGTCTTATCTGGGATGATGCTTGCCAAATTTCATCTACCTCAAAAACAGCTAGTTCGATTGCTCATATAACTGAATCTAAAAAGCATTATATCTTTGTGGCATTTGGGGTTGGAATAATAGGAGTATATTCTCTTGATACTCACAAATTCGTAAAAGAGCTGAGTAAACGAATTTATCAAGAGTGTGGCGACCCCTAATGCCACAACTACCTAAAACAAATTATTTCGCTATTATTTAACGAGAAAATGCGGCGAGCGTTTAAGGTAATAAATCTAAAAAGCATTATAACTTTGTGGCATTTGGGGTTGGAATAATAGGAGTATATTCTCTTGATACTCACAAATTCGTAATAGAGCTGAGTAAACGAATTTATCAAGAGTGTGGCGACCCCAAATGCCACAACTACCTAAAACAAATTATTTAGCTATTATTCAACGAGGAAATGCGGCGAGCGTTTTAGATACCCTCGTAGATGGTAAGAACTTACTTAATTTTGTAGAATAGTTTTTATTTCCTAGTTATAATTGGAAGGGACACGGAACTAATGATTTTTTTTATAGCATTGACAGTATGTAGGGGAAAATACCTACTGGCTGACGGAGACAGTTTGGGGAAAGAAAAATAAAGGTTACTCACGTGGATCCGGCTGTCACCTGTCTTCCTCCTGAAAGCCTCCAGATCGAATCCAGCAGATACGTGGACTGTATTGTTTTACATAGGGTTTAATTGTCTTTATTAGCACAGTACTTTCACTAGCGTACACTCTTAAACCAGCGGTCGTGGACGTCCTGGTGATGATCACCGACGGAAGACGACACGTCGCGGTCTGATAGCAGTGCGATGAACTGCTTCTTTTTTTATTGAGAAACATGACCATATGTGAGGGCTGATCGATGACGACCCTCTAGAGGGTTTAAAACTCAGCCTTTATTCCGAAGTAGGCCACTAGATGGCGCCACGTTAGAATTAATCCAGCCAGTAGATAATTGCTAATTCCCTATCGAAAAATATTATAAATTAAAACTATAATATATTTGAAGAGGAATTGAAAGAGAATTTGAATATTTTATATGATTTTTTATAGAAAAAATATATAATATACCCAAATTTCGTATACCTGCTAGTAACTAATAGCGTTGTATAGCGAAGTTTATTCGTTTAGAATGTAAACAATATATTCGTAGGAAAACTTTTAATTTAGTTATCCCCATTCCATGCAGGCTGTTACACTTTTGACGTAAATAATTTGACCCTAAATTCTAACTGCCAATTGCAGATAGGATGTTTAAAACAATCAATGATTAAGTAATGATATACGCCACGTGATTGGTAGTTCAAATTCAAAACATATAGTGTTAATAGTATACTACTAAGTATGATTTGATTTGATTTAATAACCTAGTTCATTTGGCAGCGTGTTATAAAAACGAACGTCACGTCCAAAAAGGAGTAGTTTAACTGAGATGAAGGTGTGGCAAAGCTAATTTGTGCTGATTGCGTATGTAACGAGAATTGAAGTTACAATTTATTTTAAAATGAAGTTTTAAAATAAGTAAAGTAAAGTATCATCACGACCGTTTCCCTTTCGGGGTGGTCAGAAACCACGCTTATAAATAAGCGGATTCACATTTAGCCAACTTTACTATAGGCCAATCATGACAAGTGGCCAGCTCGTCGATGTCTCCAGCGTACCAAACTCGAGAAATATCACAAATAAATTAAATATTATGTAAATAAATACATTTACATAAATACATATTTTTTTGTTTCCCGACCAGGAATTGAACCCGGTACCTCCGAGTCTAAATCCACGGACTTAACCGCTAGACCACGGAGGCAGTCGAAGTTTTAAAATAAATGTCTAAAATATAGTGTGTACTCGTATGCTACGTATCGTAAAACAAAGGTCTAACGGTGTAGCGATAATTATCGACAATGGCCAAGAATGAACGTTTTTGGCTGCAAACGACATCCTTTGCCTCACAATATTTTTAGGAAAACAACTGTCAGACGGATTCACTTTTTCTTTCTCGCTGCAACAGCTGCTTCAACTAGCTAGCTAGCCTTGCTAAAAATTACTGCTTTAAATTTAAAATCTATTCTTCACATTTCTCTTCTGCGAGATATTGTCACCCCCTGAGCTTGGGTAAGTATTGAATAGAAAATAGTACGCGGTCACTTCATGACCACGTCCGGTGACTCTAATTTATTTTGTGCACCACCGCGGCAGTCTCACCATCTATCTGGTATCTTGTCTTGGTGTAGACCGAAGTGGTGGTGGATTTGGAGATGGAACGTAACACGTGTTCCTTGTGCGTTCCAGGGTTATATGTCTGGACTTTAGAGCTGGGACCCAGCTTGAGAAGATAACCCCGCTGCCCAGGATCCCCGTGACGCCTCGTTGTCCGCTTGGGATCGACAGCGCTCTCCGTGTCCCCATCTTCAGGCTCTCAATACGTACGGTCAATGGATGCGTAAAGAGTGTTAGGGCTAAGTTTTGGCTTACGACCCTCCCTTATATAATTGTAGATTATCTTGTTCTGTTAACTTTATTTTCCATAATATTATAACTTCCTTTGCTTAAATTCAACTTTTTTTATTTCAATGGGACATTAACGTTACAACGGGTGCTTTAAAAAAGGGTCAAAACTTCAACGTTCACTGAGATTTTTTCTTCCGGTACATGTTTTGTACAGTAACTATAACACTACAACATATAAAGTAGACAAATTACTTTATGTTGACTCAATTCTGTTTTCAAATTAGACGTGGGTTTTTGGAACAAACAAGGCAACATATGCATAATAACTTTGTTTTCTTTTGGAACTTAAGAATGTATTTGATTTTACCTTTTTTACTAAGCAAAATATTAACAAAATTAACTTTAATATATAATAATAATATAATTTATTTATTTATAACAGCATTTTTCTTTACCATCAGTTGGAACACTCATTGACCAAACTACATTGTTTGAACCAGTGGAACTCCACGGATGTTTTTATGATAAAGGTACCGGCCGCATTCCTCGTCGCGCGGCTCTCAACCACATCATCCAAAGGGCTGTCACTGCTGGAGTACCCGCGATCTTTGAACCCTCTGGGATTGCAAGAGACACGTCATAATTAATAGACTTATTTCGTGGCAATAAAGCCTCTTTCAAAAATGCCGTGCTTAAATATATATACAAATATACACATACGGGACCGAGGGGAGATCGACTGTGTCGCTGCCATCGACGAGTTACCTTCCCATTGGGATGACACCGGATTTAAGGCCTTTAGGATTCGTGTGCGGTCAGAGCACCTCAAAATATTCCTGAAGAAGGAATTCTGGCCGCTCGGTGTTGTGTACCGCAAATACATTCGTGGATTTGCTTCACGCAGCACCAACGATGTTCCTGGGCCCCGCGTAGCACCTATTCCCTCTGCACCAACCCCAGCAGGGACGCCGGCACCGTCCACTGAAGCTTCTAGTACTCCTCAGAAGGTGGTCACAGTACCTGATGGGTACTTCTATGACCACAAGAAGATGAAGATACGGAAGCTTTAGATAAATTAATTTTAATGTTATTTTTATATGTATTTTAGTTGTAAGGTATGGGCCATCTGTTGCCTGATAATAAACAAATTATTATTATTATTAAATATTCTATTGGTAAATTTAGTAGCCAAATGACCTTTTTTTTATTATTTCACTTAATTTATAGTTTGCCCATTCACTCTTCATTAACATCACACAAATCTCACATATACCACTTTTCACACTTATTTCCACTAGTTTTAGTTTTGATTTATACATATACATATATATATATATAACTCTGGACAAAATTATATTATTTATCTATTTTTGATTCTATTTAATTTGTATATCTTTTAAGAATAGCAACCGAACCACACGCACAGGTCAGAATATGCACCCACACACCGTAGTCACTATCCCTTCGCGTACCTATAAATTTGGTGACTCATACATCTGTCGCACAATAAAGATGTGGAATGCTCTTCCAGCCTCTGTGTTTCCACTTTCCTATAAGGACTTCAAGCGAAGTGTGAAAAGGCATCTAGTCAAGCCGGCATAGTGTTAGGGACTGATGTCGGATATAAGGGTCTGATTCCAGTTGCTAACATTCATGGACCCTGCGCGCCAGTTACCATCAGGTGGGCGCAGGGTCACATGTCGTGCTAGTATAAAAAAAAAAAAAAAAAAAAAAAAAAGTTTATAAACTCATTTTTGGAAATTTTAGAGAATAAAACATAAATAAGCATTAATTTAGAAGTTGAATGGGTAATGTAGTAAATGTGTGGCTACATTTAACAACTTTGTACTTGTGAAGTCCGACTAACTTTTCTACTTAGCTACACATGATAATCACTGCAGTTTGAACTGAGTTTAACATAGCTTGATGCTATTATTATTTATTTACAGACTGGTTTAAAACATTTGACTATAAAGCTACAAGAGCTTACAGAAATAGAGATATGATATTAACTATTGATTAATTCGAAAAAAATATTTACAAAATACAAAATAAAATTAATATTAATACTAAGGATAGGGATATAAGTCTCGTCCGCGTGGAATGGTGGCAAGAACGCTGGCTGCATTCCCTCGCTGAATTGCAATACTGATTCTTTGGGCGAAGAAAGAGCCAGCCCTCTTGTCACCGGAGGAGGCGACAAGACGCGGTGTTATGTCTTTTAAAAACTTTTTTGTACTAATACAATAAAAATAATAACACTAATACATTGATTAATACATATACTATTTTTTTTATAAGTATAAAAAAAAACTAAATAAAAAATTTAAATAAATTTAATATAACTAAACCTAATGAAAAATAAACTACATATATGTAAAAAAAACCTAGTCTACCGTAGTCCCGAGGAGACTGGCAACATATCCCTTCTGTATAGCGAAGCTAATACGTTGGCAGAAATAATTGCCAGCCTTCCTGTCTCCAGACTTCCGTAAGCCGTTTGGACAACTCCTTGGCCAGACGCTTGGCTGAGTGTCCCCATGGGCCCACCGTCAACAGCGCAAATTTGTAACCTGTACTGAGGTTGGCGTATTTGCGCAGGTTGAGGTTCTCAGCAGAAACTATGTACATAATGTGTTGTTTTGTTTCAAGTTAGATTGTGATGTACCTTAAGTTTGACAGTTCTCTTCCGCGAGCGTAATGACTTTTCGAGGCGTCCTTTCGTTTGACAGCAGAAAGAAAACTGACTGGAGGAGCAATTGAGAAAACGTATAATTTATTTATTTCAAAACTTTATTGGGCAAAGTGCAAACCTTAAAAAAAGCCAAACCCTAGGGTGCAATTATAGGATAATTCAACAAATATAATATATATATATACCTTGCGTGTTTTTGCGCCGTTTGGCGTTGTAACTCTCGGGCCGTGGGGATTTGTGTGCACTTGGGCACATGAAATTTTCGAGGCGTTGTCAAAACAGCTCGTCAACACCTCGGGAGACAAGAGGGCTGGACAATATTTGAGCCAAAGGATCAGTATTGTCATTCAACGTGGTAATATTAATTTTATTTTTCTTTATTTTAGTTTTTATTTGTATTTTTATTTATTAAGTACTAGGTTTATTTTTATGAATAGTAATTTATGTTTTAAAATGTAAGTTTTTATTTTAATTAATAATTTAGTTTTTTTTTTATAAATTGTTATTGCCATATGGAACACATTTTTGATGACAGCAAGAAATAGGATCGTTTGAAAACATAGAATATATCATGAAGATTCTGTATACCTATATACATATATATATATAATATTAAATAGTAATACATACAAATACGACTTACTAACGTGGTTTAGAGCTATTCATGGAGTGTGAATACAGTTTTTTTTTTAAACTACAGTCTGTAATAATACGGGTATTAGGCGCTTGATTGATCTTTACGCAGCGACTTATCCCTAGAAAGGCGCACACGACGCCTCCGGCTACGAATAGTGGTGGGGGTCTTCACGGGACACTGTGCCTTTAACAAACATCTATATTCTGAACATTACAGATAGCCCACTGTGTAGAGGATGCATGGCGGAGGAGGAGACGGCCGCGCATGTGCTCTTGGAGTGCGACAGTGTGGCTGCGCCTAGACTGAGGTTCCTCCAGACTGCGAAGACTCTTCTGGAGGTCTGCAGGAACGTAGCTGGTCTCCTGCCTTCCTGGAGGAGATCGGATGGCTCCGCTGAAGGAGTAAAGGTCACGCACAATGGTCCAATAGAGACTAAGCGCGGAAAAGCCACCGTAATCACAATCACAATCATCCCTAGAAAGTCATATACTTAGATAGAGAGAAAAAAAAAATAATAAATGTACGAACTGTCAAAAAAAATGTACGGCTTTTTATCGACAAGGCATTAGGCAATATAAGTCGTAAATAAAATGCCTGAGAACGGTTTGAATATTTCATAAGGGGTTTTTATTAAATGATTCCAAAAATAGGCGTTACCATATAAACGAGGAAACATAATTTATTGAGCAGTGGAACAGCGAGAGAAATATTTAGGTCCTTTTCTTTGATACATGGATGTAATCATTTTAAATTAATTTATAGGCGTAGAATAGGCGTTGCTTTTCTATTACATAATTGTTAAAATTTAAAGATGGTGTAACTCAAGTTACTAACTATATAATAATAATAATTATTTTATTTTCAGTGTTCTACAAAACCTTATATATAAACCTAATAAACAATTTCGACTCTAGTACACTGCAGGAGTTTAAATTAAATTGTGAATTAATAATAAGCCCACACTAGGTAATGAGCCTGGCTCGTGGGACTCTTCGATTACCTGAAATGGTTGATGAAATCTATTTTACTTTTAAAATGAAATTAAGATCTAAGCTTATTAAATAAATAAAAATTAAATTAAGGAAAACATCTTTTATTAAGGAATTATTTCCATTTTGACAATGATAGATTCTATCGTGAGTGGATTCATTTTAATTTAGTTATGTAATTTTTAGTATATATTCGGAAAAAACAAAAACAACAATCTATAAACAATATAAAAACAACAATTATCAAATATGAATATCCTCAAATAGTGATTATAGTCCCAAGCAAGAAGTAGTCGTGACAACTTTAACTTCACCTCTCTGGCAGATAATCCCAAAAGGCCATACCTATTAACAAGTTTATTGTATACATATAAATGGCCCGAGAAAGGAGCTAAAACGTTGAGCAAAGACAGTTTTGACAGACAAGTGCGGTATTAAAGGCAAACTCGAACACAAGTTGCGCTTAGCTCGAGTTAACTTGAGTTGTATTCTCCCAAACTCGAATTGGGCAGGCTGACGATAGCATGTTTTCTTCATTGTGTGCAAACGTTGTGTACCAAATGACACGGACAATGGTACGCAGTTTCATCATCACGACCGTATCGTTTCCCCTTTTTACGATTTAGTTTTGTTTTTAGTAGTTTATATTTAAATAAGAGACATTAACTATATAACAAGATGAGAATCAAATCCGCTACTCGTTCATAGATGGCACTATTATAGACACACACAATTATAGCCTTAAAACTCCAGGATCTTCTCCCTGCGTGGTTAGACAAGTGGCGTATGTCTATCAATGTCGGCAAAACTACCGCATTCCAGACATCCATCCATGACATCCAGATGCCGACTGCCTCCACCACTGCAGCTTCGAGAACAGAACATCGAGTGGACTCCGACCGTCAAATACCTGGGCTGCATCATTAACAGGACGTTAACAATTGGTGAAATGGCCTGCCACGCCGTCATTCAGGCGAAGGCGGCGAGCCATGTTACGCCCTGTTATGAATTCCAGCTTACCGCTCAGGTTGAAGGTCCGGATCTACAAGATGTTCATCCGTTCCCGACTCACCTATGCTGCGCCAGCCTGGCACCACCTTCTGGACAAGATCCAAAGTCAGCAGAACATATCGCTCAGAGTGGTCTCCCGAGCACTATGGTTCGTGCGTAATTCCGTCATTGCTCGAGATCTGGAGATGCCTACTATTGAGGAATTTGTCGTCGGCCTGACTAGACGTATGTTCTATCGGGCCGACAATGGTCACTTCAAGCATCTTCAGAATGTCGCTCCGTCTTGCGCTCGGCCCCCCAACGAAAGACCACTTCCTAGAGAAGTGCTCTTGGAGGAGAGCTGAAGTAGTCGAACCTAGACCCCCTGGGTTCGTGAGCCACCAAACGTGCATGAATTACCAGGTTACCCGCTGAGATCCTGCCGGGGAAATCGGGGGAATGTCCCTATCCCCAACCCAGGCCCATTAGCCATCCGGGCCTGGACGACCCCCATTAGCCTTAAAACATAAATCATAAGGTTGACATTGGCTCAGTGGACCATTAGACAAAAAAGTTCATATATGGGTTTTTAGTACGCCTATAGTTCCACACAATGACAACCCTAGCACTGGAGATGCCTACTATTGAGGAATTGATCATCTGCCTGACTAGACGTATGTTCTATCGGGCCGACATGCGTTGACTTCAAGCATCATCAAAATATCGCTGCGTCTGACGCTCGGTCCTCCAACTGGAGACCACATCCTGGAAAAGTGCTCTTGGAGGAGACCTATACCCCCTGGGTTAGTGAGCCACACAAAAGTGCATGAATTACCAGGGTAACCACCCCGTTGAGATCCTGCTGGTAGTCGGGGTAATGTCTGCATTCCCAACCCAGGCCTGGACGAACCTATTGTTTTGTTGTATTAATTATAACCTTATAACACTAGCCACAAGTTTGACATTAGCTTCATGCAATTCTCGTTAGACATGTATTTTTTAAGTTAGTAGTTTTGCTATAAATTTGATTTGGGATACATCGAAGATTTAAACATCTGGAAATATTAAATATCATACAAATATACAACCCACGACGACCACTTTAAATCACACGTCTGTCGTCAGGTCATAGTGGGAACGTACATCAAAGTATAAAGTTACATTATAAATGCAAAATATTACCAGCCCTAATGCGGTAAGTGCAATTTCGTAACCTCCTTTCAGGTTTTTGTTAGCATTTCATATAACTTGGTTTGCGTAAGTGTTCAGATAGACGACGACGACGCGACGTTGGTAACAAAGAAATTTGCATGCTTTTCTTGTGTTGGAGAAAAATACAGTGTACTGAAAACAAATATAATTCGTAGTTCAGAGGTTGATTTAGACGTTAAAGTATCGGATTCGATTCCTGGTCAGGCAAAACAAATTATTAAAGTTTTATTGCGATATCTCTTGAGTCTGGTACGCTAGAGACATCGAGGAACTTCTCACTTTTATTTATTTTTATTTATTCAAAGTACAATAAAAAAAAGGCTAATAGAATATATAAACTAAATTAAAAAGAAAACTAAAAAGTAAACTATATATATATATATTCACCTCATTCATTCATTCATTACATTCCAGAACATATATCTGGAGAATGTGGCCTACACTCGGCACGCTGGCCAGACGTCTTGGCGAGGATATGATGTAATTTTTTTATGACAATTTATTAAAAATTCCATAAGTTGATATTAGTGAAACCGGGACCGACGGCTTAACTTGCTCTCCGAGGCACGGAAACGGTGGTGTTGTAAATCTATGACAAATGTACGTAAGAAAAGTGTATTTCTCATTGGTACATGCCGGGTGGGTCTGAACCGACCTTTATAGGATTTAAGGAACGCGTTCTTACAATCGAGCCACCACCACCTTTCAATATTCACCTATGACTAGATTATATGGCAGCGTGCCAAATACACCTGCAGCATTCCCCCGCTTTACAGCAATGCTGATTTACTACGCGAAAAAACTAACAGCCCTCTTGTCACATACAACTAGGCAACCATGCCTTATACTGCCGAAAAAGTGCAGGCACATTATGCAATCAATGACATCCTGTCAAGCCCTGCATCCTCGAACCATCGTCCGGTCTGATGGTAGGCGTCCGGATGGGATGTCGTTGATTCCACACAAACGAGGCCATGCACTGGTTTGGGGTGCCACATGTGTTGACACACTCTGTCCGTCACATGTGACATCCAGCCATAAGAAACCTGGGGCCGCTGCAGAGTCAGCCGCGCGCCTATCCCATTTGCAGTAGAGACGATGGGTCCGTGGTCCGAAGACGCTCTGGCGTTCTCTCATGAAAAACTCCGCTTGGCGACGGGTGACCCATTAAGTAGAGAATATTTTGCTCAAAGCCTCGCTGTTCAACTTGGGAACGCAGCGAGTGTCTTTGGAACGCTACACCCATCGGACGGTTATAATTTTAGTTTTATTTTGTTTTAGTTTTATTTGTAGTATAAAGGGATATTTTGTGAAAGAGACATAAAGCATTAACCAGTTGCTTAGCCAGACAGCTGTCGACACAAGTAGCGTCCTACATCAATGCTCGACCCATGGACCAGGGCACCAAATTTAATCCAACCAAAGGGATGCTGGCAATAACCAAATCCCGGTGAATCACATTGAAAGAAGACAATGCTGTAGTGACCAAACTGATCAACGATGCTGCCACTTCTCACTTGTCATGATCGGTCTATACGAAGACCTAAGCTCAGTGCACACCGGCGACCCCAGCCGAAGGCCGGCAGCTATTCGATAACTTACAAATAAATAAATCATAACAAATGAGCAAACTGCCTTTTGGTCTAGCGGTTAAGTTTAGACTCGGATGTACCGGGTTCGATTCCTGGTCGGGACACAAAAATATTTAATAATGTAAATACATTTAATTTATTTGTGATATTTTATCTTAATAAAGTTTGGCTAAATATGAATCCGCTTCTTTATAAGCGTGGTTTCTGATCACCCCGAAAGGGAAACGGTCGTGATGATACTTTACTTTTTTACAAATGAACAGTTGCGGCTAAAATAAATACCATAGCCACTGAATAGCTCAAATAAAAAATAACCTAACTTAACGTAAACATAGATCGTTAGGTAAATCTGGTGCATGAATAGAAAACGAAGCGATAACTGGAATAGAAAAAGATATGGTAAAAAACCATTTCGTGACCACTTAAACCTGGTTAACAGGGTTCAGGCCTGCAGTTTGCATGTCAAGGACTCTCAAAGGTGGTTTGTCAATATACATAATACCATTGATTTAATATAAGATCCGAGAATTTATAGTTTTAGATTACTGTAAATGACTTGTCTATATTAACGTTTTAGCCATGTTCTACTCTGATACATCTCACTAATCACCGGAGGCAGTATCAAGACAACTCTTATCCCGGACTGACTTTGCAAATCCACTTCGCATGCTAATATACGAATACTGCTAACTTGTATATATAGTATAATTTTGCTCCTGCCTCTCATTCATTCATTTTATTTTAGGTAAATAATCATTAACCTATTGGTTTTCACCTATTTATTATTATTATTATTTTTCTTTTACTTTTGCTAGTCACAGTTCAATTGCACTATTAATTTAAATCTAATTACTATATTTTACTCTTATTTCTGTTTTAATTGTATTGTCAAAATAATATAAAATCTCTTTGGCTTGTGTTCTACTATTGCTACTTTGTTTATATGTTTAATATAATAAGCTGTGAATTAAAAAAAAAAAAAAAAATTAAAAGTATTGGTTGATTGATTGGGATCATGGGGAGTATCACATAAGTGCCTGACCAAGTAGTTGTCTGTACGGCTGACGGAGAAATCTGGAGACAGGAAGGCTAGCAGTTATTTTTGATTGGACGTCTCTTGTGGACATTTTTTATTATTAGGTTTAGTTTGAGTTATTTAATTATTAATTTATATTTTGTAAAAAAATAATCGAATAAATAGTGTTTTAAAATTAATTTGTTTATATTTATTTTTATTCGTTGTATCTTACTTCATTAAAATAAATAACATTTTAAAATTTATATAATCTTTTATATTTATAATAACTGTTAGAATTCTTGTTCTTTATAGATCTCACATATATATGAAATGGCTAGTCATTACAGGAATAAACCGCGTGGCCGAAGCCATGGGGCTGGTCTGACCAGATCCGCACCACCATAAACACCCAAATTAACGATGCCCTCTGTTCACGCCATTCACATTGTTTATTTTAATTATTGTTATTTATTTATTTTCCCTCCGCCTCCGTTCCAAGTATGCCACTAGATGGCGCCACACGTTTTAAAATAAACAATTATTTTAATAATTATCATGACGTTTTTTATACCTTCAAAGTGAACACTAAAATTTGTCTTGTTATAAGCTTGTTTACTTAGGGGAACCAGTTGCGAGTTGCACGCCAGCGAGAGGACATAATAATCGTCCGCGGTTGCCTGTGCTGGAATTCTGCGTGACATCGTAACTCGGTTGTGTGAGCATCATATTGCACTTGTCTAAATTGGTGACGTCGAGTTTGCTGATTATCCTTCCATGTGTTCCGGAAGCTGTGAATAGGTACGTGGCATACTTTCCCTAAATAAGTGACCTCGCCGATTTACCGTTTTCTTATGAACTTTTCCTCTGTGTCCGGATTGCTTATAACCATTAATTTTAGAATTTAAAATACAGTCCACTTCTGCCTTTGCGCGCGTTTGGTCTGAGCCTGCGGCATAAGCATAGTTAGCTGAAAGGTTCCAGATCAGGCGCGGACACTCTCCCTACATGCAGCCGTAAACAGACCCGGATGGGGGAGCATCGCCCGGGACAACGTGATCCGTTGAGTGGAAATGACGTAAGAAGGAGGATGGATCTCATTCTTATTGATTAATTTGGACAATTAGAACTCTAGCACGCGTTATTTATGTAATTAAATGGTAAGTATACTGGTCGTCTTACACTTCCCTCTTGAGAGGAGTGTGGAATGTGTGAAGGTATTTTTTATTTTACGTTCTAATAGAGGTTTGCTTTCCGTAACTACGGACAGGGCATGATAGGTAGATAGATAAATTCTTTATTACACAGAAAATAAAACATTTTACAGTACATAGGCGAGCTTAATGTCTAAAAACATTATCTAACAGCTAACCTTTAGGAGAAGTGAGCAGGCATTGTGGGTGCATGAGCACTAATGTTTGACAATGAGTTTTATTGAGAAAAACTACTTAAAATAATAAAAAATAATAACGCTATGGTACTTATGTACTGATATATACATAAATAACACATAATTATACTTACTACATACTGTATAATAAATCAGTTACATGGGGTAATCATTAAAGATTGAAGTAGGAGGCAGTAGAAGGTAGCAGGCGTCGTCTGGCGTCCAGCGGACAGGCGTGCAGAGGGGCCAGGTTTCACACGAGTGGGAAATCTGTCGCTTCTGCGCGTGCCAACTTGCCAGCCGCCAGACGACGTAAGAATTCATCTAGTCTTTCCATCTGCATATCCCCCTCACGTAATGCGTGGCGCCGACAATGGTAATAATAATAATAAATAATAATAATAAATTCGTTTATTTCAAACCACTAGGATTCATATTAAAACATATTATAACTTACAGATAAAGGTGCTTAAATTTAACTATAATATATTTATAATATATACACAGCGTCAAAGCCTTTCATAACGACCGCACAGCGCAGCGCCAAGTAGATCGCTGCTGCTACATAGATACATAGCTATGTTGGTTGCTGCTGCATAGATATGCAACAGCAGCAACCCACATAGCAGTACACCTATACATTGCCGTCGGGAGCAACATGTCATACAGATGTTGTATGATCTTGTTAGTACCTGAGGTGAAAGCCGACTGCGGATAGGCTTTACAGATTTTGAGCTTCGTGCGAAGGGTCTTTACATATAATTCAATGTATAATACGATTTTAACAGCCCACTAACTCGATACTTCCCGTCTCAGCAAATCCGCTATTTCGTTCGTATTTGCAACCGCTAATGGAAGCCATAAAAAAACAACATTTTAATCAAATATTGGTGCAAAATTAGCAAAGATAAATGCCAATTATTGTTTAAACAATAATTGGCATTTTTCCTTAAACAATTAATCATTGCTTCACGAAAGGAGGATCAACATCCGGAACAATGTTAAAATGTGTGTTTGTATGTCTGTTTAACTTGACTTCACACCTAAAGTATTGAGCTTATTTATCTTGCTACTGACATTCAAGTGACGACCACTCTGCCAAGAGTGTAGCAACTAAGAAAAATAATATGACATCACAATAGTAGTACGACATTTCTCTTGACTTCACGACTAAATGTGATAAAATAAGATATGTCGCGGTATCATCTAAGCACGGAGAAACCTTATTATAACCTAAATTGCAAAAAAAAAAACTACAAATTATACACTAACAGCAAAACCCTATTAGAATAAACAAATGAAATCCGATTTTACGAGATTTTAATGGGTAACTCAATTACAAGAGTTTATAGTAGCCGAGACTACTTAATTAGCTAAATGAGTGGGACGTTGACCTAGATCATAGATCTGGGCATTTTATTCCATTTATTTAAAGGTGTGTTTATTGCTCTAAAAATGTGGTGTTGGCGGAGAATGTTAGGCATATCGTGGACATAGTTTCAAACCAACAAATCCATCCTGGAGGAACTAGAGATAGGACAGCGCCTTTCCTCAATCGTACTATCACGCATTCTTACTTTCTTTGGACACGTGTCGCGGCGTGGAGATACATCAATTGAGCGCCATGTAGTTCAGGGAAAAGTCGATGGCAAGAGGATGCGTGGTAGGTCTTCGATGAGATGGACTGACCAGGTTAAAGCAGCAATGGATCACCCCCTACATGCGTGCTACAGGAAGGCTGCCACTGATACTCAAGTGACGACCACAACCACTCTGCCAAGAGTGTAGCGACTAAGAAGAAGAAAGGTGTTTTAGACCAAACGAACAAAAAAAAAAAGCTTTGCTTACACGTGTCTAGTAGAGCAAGCTACAATAAGCTAGAAACGCCTTTGTTAAAATGAGCCACCTTCTCTGCAATCGCAATCTTAAACTTCCTACAAGATGCCGACTCGTCCGATGCTACATATTTTCCATTCTCCTGTATGGTCAAAGTCAAAATATTTTTATTCACGTAAACCTATTACAGGCATTTATGAAACGTCATTAATTAAATTATTTTGAATGATTCTACTTCTGCTAGTAGAAGACTAAGCAGCAAAGTGGTCCAATAAGTAAGTTGTTAGCAGAAGACCAGCAGCTTAGCAAATTCTAGTGACCTGTTAATGTTTAATCTGACTGAGAAAGGAATCTGCAAGGCAAACTCAGCTATATCAGATTTACAAAATAAAACATATACAGAACTGCACCACAACGATCAGTTAATAATAACCTTTTAAATTTAGTTATCAGTACCTATGAGAATACAATACCTGGCATAGCAGTAACCCACCTGGCAAGTCAGAATTAAGGTAGACTACATGCCTATGTGCAACCCAAAATCATCACATCAAAACAAAACGTGTGTCAACAAAGTGGTGTCGAATCATGGACCCTGACAAACACAATGTCGAAGAAGTTAGAGGCTTTTGAAATGTGGATATACAGGAGAATGTTGAAGATATCATGGAAGGACAGAGTAAGAAACGAAACTGTCTTGCAGAGAATGAACAAAGGCGTTGAACTAGTGAAAATACTAAAGCGAAGGAAGTTGGAATATTTGGGACACATCATGCGCAATAAAAAGTATAGCTTGCTGCAGCTCGTCATGCAAAGCTCCAGAAGACCAGGGAGAAGACGCACTTCCTGGCTCAAGAACCTCAGGGAGTGGTTCGGGATGAGCACCAGATCCTTGTTCCGGACAGCGGCCAACAGAATCAAAATCGCCTTAATGATAGCCGACCTCCGATAGGAGATGGCACCGTAAGAAGAAGAAGTCTAGTAGAGGATCTAGGAGTACTATTTTGCAGTGACCTGACACACACATTGTTAAGATGTGTGCCAGAATAAATCTGTCATAGGTAATGAGACAAGCACGCGATTTTTCTGACCCTAACACACTAGCTGTGTTGTACAATTCGTATATCCGTAGTTCTATAGAGTTTAAAATGCCGTAATATGGAATCTATTTATTTATTTATTCGAAGAGAAAGAACAGAGACAGGCAGTATAAGAATCAATACAATAGGAGTCATTAGAATTATACCCGCCACCAATATATTTCCCACTGTGGTCCATTTATATTTATAAATTATTATTATTATTAAATCGTTTATTCAGATAAAAACTTACACTATTTACATTTTTTAAATTATACACTAAACTGCATAGCAGTTTGTTGGCGAATAGTACACTCTTTTTTTTAAGTTTTTTTTTAATTTTGCACTATTTGTCAAAACACGAAGTTATTTAACATTAAATCACATTACTGTTAGTAGTTAGTATTTACTTAGCAAAAGCTACTTCAAATTCACTTTTTGACATACATACAATACGTTAGTACTATGTATGCCTTGGCCAGGTATAATGGATAATACAATTGCAGTGTTCAAATTTATAGAACTATCAACGAACTCCGAAGCAAACCACAGAGCTAAACCGACAACAACAGCTTCTTCATTTTGGCCATAAATGCGGAGAATCCAAGAGATAGTAAATACACGCTATGTACAAGAATGTTTATAGATACTATCCTTGTTTGTACCCTACGTCATTCGTCCTAAGGTATGCGTCACTGTAACTCCTTTTAAAGGTTAAAACAAATAGGACGTTGGATTTATATAATTAGATTTTTTTTATTATATAAATATAATCTGGCAAGCGGCGCAAATACGTATCTATAATCAAAGACTATGTGTTTGTGCCGTTTGTTGTAGATACTTTAGGCCCGTGGGGTCCAAGCGCTAAAAAAATTTTAAAAAACATCACCCCTCGTCTAATTGTCTACTCTGGGGACAAGAGGGCTGGTTCTTTCCTCGCCCAGAGAATCAGCTCAGCGATTCTGCGAGGAAATAATAATAATAATCGTTTATTTCCAATAAAATCCTTTGTACATGTTTTTCTATTGGAGACCCACACTAGGAAGGCCGGTATTGTGGGGTCTCAATTACACTAAATCTATAATTTACATAACTTCAAATTTAATTAAAATTAAAAATTAAACTAAAATTAAAATTATTAATTTATATTTAAATTAGGTTTTGAAAGTAGGTTTTATTTTATAATAATAATAATAATAAAATTTTATTTCAGAATAAATTCCATATGTGTTTCCTCATAATAGCATGGAATCCATCCACCCGCGCCTCTGCTAGCATCCCAGAGGCACTGCAACGTTTTTTTTATAGAATATTAAAAAAAAAACTAGAAGGTAAACTGGCTCGAAAATAAACTGACAAAAGGTTCTTCTGTCGAAGTAGAAAGTGTTTTACATTTCTGTAGCACGCGGGTCGGCATATTGTCCGTGAAACAACAAAATAAGCAATTTAAAAATGCACGTCGATCATGACCATAACCGACAATGACTGTCATACACTAATTAATTCTGAATCTATTGGTCATAAACCACGCATTAAAGAACCACGGATTCACATATAGAATACTTTATCATGACAAGTGACAAGTCTATGTCGTCGTACCAAACTCGAGAAATGTCACATTTTTTATTTTTTTTTTGTGTCCCGAATCTATGGATTAAACCGCTAGACCACGAAGTCTTGCTATAATAAGGTGAAATTTTCACCTACTTTTTCCGACACCTCCCCAAGGCCGATCATTTATTGGTCGATTTCTTCAGAAGTCAATTCGTATATCCACATTACTAAGATATCTCAGGGGAGATTTTATGAAAAGTAAAAAGAGTATTGTTTAAGGATTGACAGCGAGTAGCGAGTTTTTGGTTCCGTAGTTTTTTTTTTTAAAATATATTTTACACTTTTACAATTTTTGAAATTTATTTTGATTATTTATTTTGACATACACAATTTTGTAGTTATTTTTTATATTTTTTTATTTTATTAAAATAATAATTATTATTTTATTATATAATTTTAATATAGTTTATTTTCTAGATTTTAAGTGACAACGCCCTTGCATCTATGTAGGTATTGATTGATTGTAGTGTTAAGTGTAAATGACGATGGCTGTTCTGTTAATGGCATACTTCTGCTATCCTGCCATGATTGGTAAACAAGAATATGTATAAGTGACAAAACCGAGTGTACTTAATGTATCTTATGGTTAATAAATAAATTGAAATTGAAATATGTACTGGCTAAAACTAGATAGACGCCTAGATTTAAACAGTTAGTATCTAGTTGTATTCAGATTTAAGAAGGCTAAATCTAGTTTTAGTTAAATGCAAACAAAAATCTATAGATCTCGCAGCTAATAACAAATAATGAATCATTTTTATAGGCTCAAATGTATTAAAATACATGTTATAAACTTTTTTTGTAATTTTATAAAATAAAAAATATTTAAAAAATATGTTTATTTAATTAATCTATTAAACAAACAATTAACAACTAATTAACTTTGCGGCGTAATTTTGACAGCCCGAGTAATGAGTAAATACGCAAAAGAGTAGGTATAAAGCAATAATAAGGAAAGGCATGCTCTGATGGTTAGGGCATGTTGAAAGGATGAGCGAAGAGAGTTTGATGAAACATATATATAATGCGAAAGTTGTCAGTAAAAGAGGCCCTGGCAGACCAAGACTCACGATCAAATAAATGATTTAACAGGTGCATTAAAAAGTCATCGAGACAAAAGGGCATGTATGAAGAGGTTGACGAATGTCGAAGAAGCGAAAGAGGTATGTCGTGATCGTGACAAGTGGCGCTCAATTGTCTCTGTCTACCCCGCAAGGGATTTGGTTACGCCAGATATATTTTATGTCTCTATAAGATTAGTATCTGCCACCGTGGTCTAGCGGTTAAGATTTAGACGCAAAGGTACCGGCTTCTATTTCTGGTTAGGACGCAATAATTTATTTAATTCGTTTGTGATATTTCTTTAGTTTTGTACACTAGAATCACGGACGAGCTTGCCACTTGTCATGATGAGGCTATAATAAAATTTGCTAAATGTGAATCAGCTTTTTTTAAGCATGGTTTTTGACCACGCAAGGGATACAGCGTGTAATCATATTAGTGTAGATAATTTTGGCTAAGAATTTGTAGCCACATTCTATAATACTAAAGTAGCCTAGATACCAGATGCTTACTAAGATAAACTGAAGGCTAAAGCTATGAATGCTTATAGCCAAAAGCGTTGGCAGATTTCAGATATGCAAAGGCGAAGCCAAATGACTCGTTTTTCTACAACCCACTTTGCAAAGAAACCTTCATCAATACTAATTTAATAAAAAAAGTTTTAAAGCTCCAAAAAGGTTATTACCAAAATCCTGAACTTACTTAGTCCTAGTTCGTTTCTTTAGAATTGTTTTTTCTGTAAACTTTGCGGGTAAAAATCTATAATTTATATATATATATACTATGCGTCGCGCAGTCGGGTAATACACTCAGATTAGATTGTTTTTTTTTCTTTAAATATTGGATTGTGCAAACCCTTATAAGCTGCCTTTAGTTGTAGATGGTTCTATCGCAAAGGTAGTAAGTTGTGCTACGTAGTTCGCGTGAATCACGAGATGCAGTTAGTCCCTTGTGTGTGGGTAGTGCCAGTAATCGATTTCTGGGAAAATTTTAACAAAGAACCAAGTAAACAAGATTGGTTTGTATTATATAACGAGTGTGTCTAATAAACTGGGGGTGGCTCCGTTGTAAATACTTTTAAAATTAAAATCCAGAAACCAATGAGAAATACATAAGGCAGGCAACTAATATATTGTCGTTTAAAAAACTGGTCTATTCAGACTTTATAAAAGCTCTAAACCACGTTAGTAAGTTGTGTTTGTGTATGTATTAGTATTTAGTATATTATTATTATATTATTATATGTAATATAATATGCGCGGTGGTGGCTCGGTTGTAAGAACGCGTTCCTTAAATCCTACAAAGGTCGGTTCAATCCCACCGGCATGTCACAATGAGAAATACACTTTTCTTACGTACATTTGTAATAGATTTACAAAACCACCGTTCACGTGCCTCGGAGAGCACGTTAAGCCGTCGTTAGGTATTACTATTACCAATTAGTCCACTATTACTAACTTGTAGAATCGTTAATAAATTGTCATTAAAAATTGACATCATATCTTCGCCAAGCCGTCTGGCCAGCGTGGCGAGTGTAGCCCAAATTCTCCAGATATATGTTCTGCAAGGCCCATCTCCAGCAGTGGAGGTCTGGGACGCTGTGTTAATGATAAGTATATAAGTAGGTAGGTATATAATATTTGTTGAATTATCCTATAATTGTATATTACTGTTACTTTCGTTGCACCTATATTTGTTCAAATTTGTCCCTAAGGTTTGGCTGTCTACGGGCATTAAGTCCGCCTTTGTGCTTTGTGCATTAAAGTTTTTAAATAAATACATTTGTCATAGACTTAAAATTCCGTTCTCAAAGATCACGTACTGTCGGTCCCGGTTCCACTAATATCAACTTGTGGAATTGTTATTAAATTCTCATTCAAAATTGCATTAGATCCTCGCAAACCCGCCTAGCCAGCCATATAAAGCCAGAAATATATTTTGGATGGCTGAATAAAGTTAACATCTACTAACTGTAACTACTGCAGCCCGCACTAACGCTGCTGTTCGTGCCCCATTAAGACGTCTTGTGTGCTCATACAATGACATATTTTCTAATGTAAACATATTTGCTTTATCTGCATGTAGGTATAAGAGTAAGATCAAAGAAACGTTAAAATTTATATAGGCTTTTTAATAATTATTATTTTTTTCATTTTTTTTTTCATAATGTTTAGTTTGTTTTGAATGTCATTGTTTTGTGTATATTTTTGTATCTACTTCGAATAAATATTTATTTTTTTGTATAATAGAATATTAATAGTTATCTCTTTATATATATATATAACTTTGTACATTCTATAATTATCCTTATTGTGGATAACGGTGTTAATTATATTAACACTGTACTATGTAATCTATATTTGTATTGTATCCTTATTGTACAATTGTTTGTTATTCCAAATAAATAAAAAATAAAAAAAATAACCGACAGACTTTGACGTGACTGATCTGTGTGCATGAACCTTTTACAGAATACAATCAGACGAACTTTAAGTGTGTAATGGCCGTCAAAGGTTCACGCGGCCTCGTTGCCAACCTAACTCTGAAAAGAAAATAAATGTGCTCCACTCTCTCTCGTCACGTACGAGTTGAGGGTGTGATAAGTCGGATTCGACATGCTCACCTTTATACAGAAAGCTTTGAAGTCTCCAACGAACTAAACATTCACTCTGCAAAATAATACGAAAACGTTTTTGACTACGCATCATGTACCTAACCTTGTTTAATTCTGTCCACCTTCATCCTATTAAACATATGAATTGATGGCGGCCAAAGTTAGTTCACTATTTGGATCAGTTACAACTAGTGATGGGCCGAATGTAGATTATGCCGAATACGAACTTCATTTGCGTCAAGGTATTCTTCTGGCAAAGATTGCATTCGCTCTCCGTGACTACGGATAGGCATGGGGTATGAAGTATACGAGGCGTCGGCGGGCGGTGTAATAACGACTTAATCATTGGCAGCAAGCAGGTGACGAGCGTAGCATTGTATGGCGTGCGGCGGATGAGCGTGCCAGATTTCTTAGAAGTGGAATATCTGTCGCCTCTGCCCGCGCAAACTTATGCTGCTAGCTGTCAGACGACGCACGAATTCGTCCAGTGTTTCGATCTGCATATCCCTTTGGATTACGTCGTTCCTCACGTAACGTGTGGAGCTGACAACAGTACGGGGAGACAGATTATTTTGCGCTTGTAGACGTTCTCTCCAAGGGCATATATATCCATATATTTCACTGGTATTGGGAAATATCTAGGGTTGCCATTAATTCTTTTTTTTGAAGGTTACGAATAAAATATATATATATTTCTGAGTATTTTATCAGTTTTATTGTTTATATTTATTATTTAATTATTATTATTTAATATTTAGTATCTTTATTTAAATTATTTAGTTTTTTATGTAGCTTTAAACTCTACGCTTTAATAATTTAATATAATTATATTTTAGTGTAGTTTATTTAAAATTATCCTGGTAACACTAAATTGTCACAACCTAATCGCAACAAAATAGAGTCTTGCCTGGTGCAAAGCCGATTTGTTATTTATTTTATTGTCTGTTTACTGGAATTGAAAGATAAATTTATGTTTTTAAATTGTGTAACGTGTGTGATCAGAGAATATAATACAATACGTGCTCCAAATGTCTATTTAAATGAGTTTATGTGTAAAAAGTGTTTCAATTTTAATAAATCAAGAATTTTAAGAATAATAGGTAGGTATGTGAAAGTCGTTAAAGAAATAAATATTATTTGTGTTTCTTTTCGTTACGTAACTATTCGGTCTTTTTTAATAATTGGTCTACTACTAATTTTGTTTGACAAATTGGACGTTTATTGTTTACTATCGAAATGAATAAATTGATCAATTATTAGGAATGTAAAAAAAAAACCGCCAACGCTAGTTCGGTGGGAACCCATAGTAGCGCTGCTAAACTGGTACATTTTTCTTGTATTATGTTCCATGCTTCTTATTGCGGCCAGAGCGATATCTAACCGTGGGGCGCGGGGTCCGGGGCATCCATACGACGGTGGACAGCTGGCAGTGCAGCCTACGGCCTTGAAGAGCGAGGTCTCGCCACTCAATACGACTTTTAACAAAAAATTCTTAGCCTATGTCTAGGCAGTTAGGGCTTTGCCAATATACTGGTGAGCTGAGAAGAAGTCTTTCATTTACCTGACCATCAGCCGCCATATATGGTCCTACGAGCCGGATCATTATATGGCGGCTGTCCACCGTCATATGGATGCCCCAGACCCCGCGCCCCGCGGTTAGATATCGCTCTGGCCGCAACACTTCTCTCAGTGTAGCTTAGGAGAGAACTTGGCAAGTGTACTAACTTATAAGTTATAAAACATTTATAAAAAATAATTATTATTATTAGAATGACACGTGTTTTAAATCTGTTGGAGAGAAGATACGTTTCTTTCTATTGTCATTAATGTTTTTAAAAATTAACGTTTTTTTTGTCTGTGCATGTCGTTTCGCTTGCAATTCACAACCCTTTTAAGGCAGTGCATTATTAATAAATTTTGATCGAAAAATAGTCACGAGTGGGCCTACTGATCGAAGAGGAGAAAATATTAAAGTGTAGGAAGGAAAATGGAATTGAAATCGGTTTGATTTCTCTAAGTAACGCTCTCTGCAATTTCTTTTACTAGTTTACTTCTCGTGTTTTATCATATTGGATAAGAAAAGCCTGTTTGGTAATAAACGTACTCGAATGTCACACAGCGAAGATAATAAACATAGTAGTGTCATTTATAAAAAAAAGTTTTATTATGACATAATATTATATAGATATTAGTTCTCAATTCATGTACTCATCCAATTAGGAGGAACTTCAGCAAAGAAGCCGATAGACGTATTCAGCTAGGATGGGCAGCATTCGGGAAGCTACGTCACATCTTCCTATCGAACATACCACAGTGTTTGAAGACAAAAGTTTTCAACCAGTGCGTTCTTCTGATGATGATGAATTCTCATTTCACATGCACTTACTCTTGACCTCCTCCGTGGTCTAGTGGTAACCAACGTTGCCGTGAACTCGGGAGGTCGTGGGTTCGATTCCCACCGGGGGAAAGTTGTACATTGTATAATTTGTCTCGGTCTAGGTGTTTATATGTATATATTTACAAAAAAAAAGGATATTATGTAGTTTATCAACCATCTAGTTTCCGTAACACAAGCCTTGTAGCTTACCACGGAAATTAGATGGCGCTGTGTGACCTGTCTGGAAATATTTATTTATTTATTTTTTACTCTCATACTTACACAAACATGCATGTACCATAGTCAAAGTCAAAGTCAAAATATCTTTATTCACGTAAACCTATTACAGGCATAATTAAAAAAAAAAATAATATTGGGAAATATTTGGGCCAAAGAATCAGCATTGCCATTCTCGAGGTGAAGAATCTAGGAATATATTTAGATTCTAATCTGAGTTGAACAACGCATGTTACCAAAACTAGTGGTAAACTTAAAAAAATCTGCCGGTAAAATGAAAAACAGTCCAAGTTCCAAGTAGCCTTCTCCTTCCTCTCTTCGACTATGGCAATGTGTGCATCATTGATCTTACAGATATGTTGTTTAACCAGACGGACCGTTTACTTAACGCGTGTTTAACTTCTGTTTACGTTAATACGATCACATCTCTGAATATCGTGTTAAGTTGAAGTGGCTACTAAATGGTTGTCGCAGAAATCTAAAGCCCCAAACGATCAAATATGTTTGACAAACTTTACTATAATAAAATATATTAAATTATTTCAATGGTGTAGTTAAGAGAAACCTCAAAATTATTTTTAAATATCTGTTCGACGATGTCTCACTCAATATAAATAAATATATATAAATATTTCCAGACAGGTCACACAGCGCCATCTAATTTCCGTGGTAAGCTACGAGGCTTGTGTTACGGAAACTAGATGGTTGATAAACTACATATTATACTTTTTTTTTGTAAATATATACATATTATACATATAAACACCCAGACCGAGACAAATTATACAATGTACAACTTGCCTCCGGTGGGAATCGAACCCACGAACTCCCGAGTTCACGGCAACGTTTGTTACCACTAGACCACGGAGGCGGTCTAATAAATAAATAATATAGGTAGTCGACTTTAATTTTTTTTACTGGTTGTCACCTTACTGAAATTTGATTAATATCATATCTTTAGTGACTTTAAGACGAATCGATTAACGTAAAAAACATTAAAATCGGCCAACGCGTTTGGTCTCCAGTGTGCCACAAAGGAACAAACATACATACATACGTACGTATATATATATACATAGATCAATGTCACCAATGCCTGACATGCCGGCGCCTCTTCGAGCTGCAGCGCCGTCTTTATACCGACCCAGCTGCAACTTTAGCCGACCCGAAACCCTAAATACGAATGAGAAGTCCAGCTATGCGCACGCTGTGCAAAGGCCGGCTGCCAAGAAAACGGTAGCCCCCGTAGCGGAAGAAGGTTTTAAGATCGTGAAAAAACGCAAAAGGAGATGCCGTCGCAACATCCGAGGTACGGCAGCCCCAGAATCATGCCAGCTGAAAGCCGCCACACCGATGACATCTATCTACGTGTCGCGGCTTTGTAAAAGTTCAACACACCAGGATGTCCTTGACCACATACGTGGACGAGGAGAGTCCGAACCCGTTTTGGAAATCACCAAGCTGGGCTCGGAATGGCGAGACACAAATTTTAAGGCCTATCGCATTCTTGTGCGGTCGGAAAAAGTAAAAAAAATCTTGAAGAAAGATTTCTGGCCGCAGGGCGTTGTGTTTCGTCGATACATAGGTTCATTTGGGCCTACGAAATGCACCCCGGAAGATGCGACAAGGCCTACCGCAGCACCGAACCCTCGTGAACCACCTAAGAAGACCCCGGCGTCGACCCCCACTGCAGCAGTCAGCCTTCGTCAGTCGTCCAATGGGTACTACTTTGACCACAATAAGATGAAGATGCGGAAGCTGTAGTGCAGTGTATATTTATATTATATATATTTTAGTTTTTAAGGTATATATCTATGGGCCTTTTGTATATTCATTTTGTTGCCTGAAAATAAAGATTATTATTATTATAGGCTGACAAACTCATAACCCTTATTTGCGTAGTCGGGTAATAGGACATTTATTTATAGTATTTTCCTTTCCCGCCTGAAGCACTGGGTATATACTTATGAGTGTGTACCCATACCCAGTGCCCCAGTGGCTGTCTGGCTTCTCACTAACTGCCTTCAAGTTAATAAACTAAAAAAATAACCTACTTCCTTAAAACTTTACATATGACGAGAGCTTTTAACTCACTAAATACTTAGCTTTGAAATAGCAACCCTTAAGCAAAGTTCAACGACCCCGCTTATACATAGCTACCGTCGCTCGGTATGTGGGATCCAAGATAATCAGGCATTGTTAAGTTTTGAGGTTCAATGGCTTCGGAGATTAGCGTAGACGAACTCCTGGACTATCTATTCAGGAAACAGGTCAGAAAGTTTAGTTAAAACAATCTCCTAGACTATGATTATAATTAGGTAACATCAGCTACGCTATAAATAATTATTATTTAAGACGGTTTATCGATTGTACTCGCACAATCCAATATTTTAAAAGTTTTTTTAACGACATTCGACGTTAAAAAAATACTTTTTGCAGACAATTGAGCGACACTGTTCACGACTAGAAATACAGTTAAAGGTAGTACCAGTAATTTTCGCTAGATGGCGTATGCAAAATTATATCTCGCAAGCAGTTTGCCGAAACCGCCGTATATATACTCTTGTGTTTGGTTGAACATTTGTCTTTCATTAAAGGTGTGTTATAGCAATGGGAGTTTTATTCAGTGTTAAGTAATGAACAGACACGATTACGACATACCTCGTTCGCTTCGTCGACATTCATCAACCTCTTCATACATGCCCTTTTGTTACGAAGGCTTTTAGAACGCACCTGCGGACAGTGTTTTATTTATTTGATCATGATATGTGAGTCTAGGTCTGCTAGGGCCTCTTTTAAGATTTAAATGTAAATAAATACATTTAATTATTATTTAATTTATTTGTGACATTTCTCGAAGTTGGTACGCTGGAGACATCGACGAGCTTGCCACTTGTCATGATTGGCCTATAGTAAAGTTGGCTAAATGTGGCTTATTTATAAGCGTGGTTTCTGACCACCCCGAAAGAGTAACGGTCGTGATGTTACTTTACTTTTTTTTAAATGTCCGTAATTATATAAAATTTGCGGACAAAAAGGCAAAGCATATTTGTATATATAATATTAGTTTAAAAGTATAGATAATTAGGATTGTATAATGTATGTTAATTACGGATTATATTATTATTTAAATTATGAAGACATGTCGAGTTTACTAACAGCTCGTTAAATCTCGGGTTACCAATCATTAATTAATTAACGGAAGATCTTATTAGGAAGATAAGACGAAATATCTTTGGTGTCTGAAAATAGCGTTAATATAATATACTGCGTGTAATTTATTAAAGAGCAAATATTATTATAATATGTTCTAAAATAAAAATAAACAATTACGTATTTTTTATTTTTATTATTCAGTTATAATATCTTAAGTTACGGTGCAGAGAAGTTATCCTAAAAATATCGCGCGAACGTTGACTTAAATAATTCTTTCTCTCTCTATTTCGTCTCTCGGCTGTGAGCGAGATCAATTAATAATAACACTCCCCAGCCTTTAGGTATTATCACGATGGATATCGCGATTTACAGACGCGGCCTTATTTACCGTGCATTAGTGTTTTGTTTATCAGTTTTTTTTTTTAAATTTTAAATAGAGGTGCTACGAATGACACCTGAAGCCTAAAAAAAATTTTTGCTCTTTTGACAAATACACAACAAAACTAAATATAACAAAAAAACTAAAGCAAAAAAATATCTAACTAACCTAATTTAAATATAAATCGTATCCGCGCGGCATGGTGGCCGCGTTTCCTCGCTGAATCGCTATGCTGATTCTCTGGGCAAGGAAAAAACGAGCCCTCTTGTCTAATAAACTATTATATCAATAAAAATATTCTCTAGAGAGTCCCAAGGAGATTGGCAAATTTTACGTTGGCAGAAATATTTGCCAGCTTTCTTGTCTTTCTTCTTTTCCGTCATTCGTTTGGATAATTCCTTGGCTAAACGCTTGGCTGAGGGTCCCTATATCCCAATCGACCCCAAACAGCGCAAATTCAGTTAGCGTATTTCCGCTGCTTGAGGTTTTTAACAGAAACCGCCGCACCTGACGACGTCGCCTGGATGTGACATGGGGCTAATGAGTCTACACATGTCGCTTCCCACACCAGCGACCTGTCAAGTTCCTACGACCTAACGTTCATGTGGTCTGGTCTTTTGCCATTGCTCCGCGTAATCTCAAAGGGTTCTATGATCGCGGGTATACTCCAGCAGTGACAAGAGCCTTTCCGATGATGTCGCATGAGGAATGCGGCCCCATCGATCGGCGGTTCTACGGCAGATGTGTCCGGACACTACGGCCGTCTAATTTTGAATTCTATGTTAAAGACGGAGATCGCAAAATCGCCTGACGATACGGACCCAGCCTGAAGGACCACCGTAGGAGGTTGCATGCCCGAATCACCGTGAGGCCTCATATGAAGACCCCAAGGCGCCTACGGACTAAAACCCTATAAACCGTCTCTCTTTCACTGTTGGCCCTGCGTGCCTTAACAGCTAAGTCTGAGTCGTGGCTACGGAGTGAAGGCAATCGATTGCCGTGTACGACAAATATTAACGTTTCGAATTCTATCCATTAGAGAAGCACCAAGCATAGCTGAGTTAATTTGTGGATATCAATCAAAATAATTTATTTTCGTATGGTTAGTACATAACACTTGGATATTGTCAATACATATAAGCTAAGAAATAAAAAAACAAATAAAAATATTACCATTAACCATGGCTGGACCGAACCCAACACCAATACAATAATTATAACTAAAACATTGTTGCCATAAACGAGGAATTTGTTTTTACTTACAACTAGATACTTAATATTAAATTCGTGGCTGTAAAGAGGCCGTGTTAGCTTACAATGTAATAATAATAATTATTATTATGTCCATAAATATAAATTCGTGGCTGTAAATTAGATCAGAAGTTTCCACGTGGCAGTGGAGGGCGTGTTCTCTTCCCCACGTCCCATACGAGCCGGCGTCCCGCAAGGGAGCTGCCTCTCGCCTCTATGTTACGCCAGATTCACCGACGACATACCGTTGGCGGAGGGGGTCGAGCTAGCGCTGTTTGCTGACGACGCCGCGTACTATACTTCTTCTGTGAATAAGAAGTACGCGGCGACGAAGATGCAGTGCTGTGTCGATCTGCTCCCCGAATGGCTAGACAAGTGGAGATTGTCGGTGAATGTAGCGAAAACGCAAGCTATCATGCTCAAAGTAGAGAGGCAAGCGGCAGCTCTCTCAGTTTCCCCTCTTCAGCTGTATGGCGAAAATCTGTCATGGGATAGACAGACGCCTCAGCATGAGCGACCACGTGAAAGTCACCGTGAACACGACACGTTTGGCCCGAGCCAAACTACGTCCAGTGCTTGCATCCACATTGGCTCTGCACACTAAGCTGCTTATATACAAAGCCTATATTCGCTCTCGTCTCACATACGCCGCTCCGGCATGGTACGCCTTAACATCTCAGGCCCAACGAGGCCGGCTACAGGTTCAGCAGAACCTCACGCTCCGTACCATTGTCGGCGCCACGCGCTATGTGAGAAATGACGTCATTCTCCGCGATCTGCGGATGGAAACACTGGACGAGTTCGTGCGCCGTCTAGCCAAGGGAATGTTCGCACGGGCAGAGAGGTCAAATTTCCCACTCGTGAGAGATCTGGCCCCTCTGCACGCTAGACCTCCCGAGGTTCCACGGCGCATGGCGCGCGATTTGATAGCTTGATCACGGTGACATTCCGCGGCCTCCGCCGCGCCCGCTCGTATTAAATTTAACCTATAATAAAGGTTCCCAAGCCCTGTCCGTAGTTACGTGCAGCGAATGCTATTTTTGTTAGCAGGCCATCACCTCGTTACAAATTTCCGTCTTCCCCCGGAAGGGGGGGGTCTGAGATGACTTAGTTAGTTAGATCAGAAACACTGTCAGTGTCTAAGTCTTTGTTTTGTGGTATGGACGATGAGACCATGGTCTTGTATAAAATATAATTATAATAAAGGAAAATAAAACTAAAATGAATCTATTGTAAAACCTTTGCTTAAAGGGTAGGCCTAATGCCTTTGCCTCATATGACGTCATACATACCTATTTTATAAACACGTGCAATCAATCTCTGTCTCCCGTCATAGCAACGATTTTCTGATAAAGCTAAAAAAATATCCCTTAGCCATTTATTGCTGTCCAATTTCGAAACCTATACTCAGAGCCCAGATACAAAATGTAAACAATTAAACCAATGGGTCCCAAGAAGAAGACAAATTTCTAAGCATTCCATGGATTCATCGTGCGGGTGCCGGGTCCATCGTGTGTGGGTTAGAGATGACAAGAATGGTGTCTCGGGCTTGCGACCAACAATAGGCTGGTTTAAGAAAAGGAGGCGACCCTTTTTTATTTTATCGCGCGATAATACGCTCACCATCCACCATTCTACTTCTCTCCCTACCCAACCAAATACTGTATGATTCCGTTAATGCCGTCTTGGAAGCTCGTTCCATAAATTTATTGACGGCAGACCTACTTAGACCCAATTCTTTCAGAAAGTGGTGCAAAGATTTTGTTGGTACTCCTCTCCCACCAACTTCCACTGCGTAAAGCTGAGTCTTGAACCCGTTCCTGATCATTTCTTCTGTGAGATCATAATATTTATTCGACTTCATGTTGTGGCCTTTTGAAATATTTCATTCCCACGGAACGCTAAGTTCAATAAGGATAACTTTTTCCAAGCTCCATATTAATGACAAATGTAGTTTATATTTAGTTTATTTCTTATTGATACATGCCGGGGTTCTAACCGCGATCATTTCGGATTTTAAGAAAAGCGTTCGTATAACATACATACCACAGTGTTTGAAGACGAATGTTTAGAGTGGTGGACACTGACAGTGGACCTGGTCAACAAGTTTAAGGTCGCTTAGAACGTGGTGGAATTATATCGAAAAAGTTTTTTGTTATTTTTTTTCTTTATAAAATGATTCTTATTAAAAAACATTAGAAAATGACAATAGTGATATTTGACTGTCAATTATAATTTTGTAAGAATGGTGTTAATATTTGTTTAGGACTTATGTATTCTGTTCCATGTCCTTAAATAAATAAAAAAAGGAGTTTCTCGCGCCATTTCGCGTGGACATGTCAAGTACAAGTTTTTGTTTTGTAAATTAATTTACTGTGGATAATATTGGTCAAGATTGTTTAGGACTTATGTATTCTGTACCATGTCCTTAAATAAATAATAAAAAAATAATACTAATAATATTGGTCAAAAGTGGTGTTGTATTGTTTAATAATATGCCACAATGTGAATAATTATGGAAAACGATAAATTGGACTTTAAATATGGGGCACAAGTTGCAGTTTATTTTTTGCGGTTTTCCCGAGCCTGCTCTCTTCCATATTTTATCCGACGTGTTTGAGCTATGATGCCGCGAGTGACTACACAGCATACAAAGCATCAAATTCTGCAGCATCTGAATTTTGATGATGACCTCATTAACTCATGAAAAAATAAAGATATATTACGTCAGACTTGGCTGTATGGGCTAGATCGTTTGCCTTCCCTCACCTCATCCATCATCAATCGAAAGAAAGAACACAAAAACGGTTTTCCCGCGCTGTCAACTCCCATATTTTACCCGACGTGTTTGACCTATGGTGCCGCGAGTGACTCCAAGAAAAGCATCAAATTCTGGAATTTACTCATGAAATAGAAATATATATTTGATCTAGATCGTTTGCCTTCCCTATCACCTCATTCATCATCCATCGGAAGAAGAGAACAAAGACACAAAAAAAAAATGGTGTTAATATATTTATCTAAATTTGTTTTATGTAATTAAAGCCACTAATTATCACATATAAGTTGGTTTTATTGAACGGCTGATGCTTTTCTCGTCATATGGCGACCATGACAGGACACGAACCTGCAATCTTCGGATAGCCGACATAGCCTTCAAAAGTGGCAATAGGCCGGACACGTCTGACGCAGAACCGATCTCCGTTAGAATAGACGGGTTTTGGAGTGAAGACCACGTACGGGAAAACGCAGAGTGGGATGATTTGTTGGTTGACCTGAAAAAGGTCGCTAATGGGAGCTGGATGAGGGTGACGTGAAGACCTTGTCAAATGGCGAGGTGAGGCTGATGATAATGAACTTCGAATAACTTAGCCACTACCGCATCCCATCGAGGTATATAATATTTTTATATAATTTCAAAATTCAAATTTCATTTATTGTATAGATTGCTTATTCTAATTACAGTTGTATGTACATGTCATGATGATGCAATCTGCTTATATTATGGGCATACAATATGCCTATGCAATAGATAATTATTTACAATATATATATATAAACGAGCTATTGGTCAAATGCGTTATTAAAATCATAATCTACTGTTGGAGATGGGCCTTTCGGACCACCGACACGGTTAATGTTCTGTCCGAGCCAAAAGAACGGTGGTGTTGTTGATTTTTTTTATTGGTACATGTCGGAGCTTTAAATGGCTTTCTGTGTTTTTCTTTAGAATCTGTATTTTTTATTGTATTGTCAATAGTTGTTAAATACAACGCAAGCACAGACATACCAAACCAGCAGGGTAGCAACAGGGGCAATGGGCTTCAGACTCAATTGGTATTATCTTCTATTTTCAGTGAATGTGCATTGCGCTCATGCGCTTTAGGTAGCAGTTCGATTTAAATAAAAAGGATTTGACACGTCGTGGTGGGAAAGAGAGGGAAATACGGAAAAATATAAGGGATAGAAAGGGATGGTTGGCAGTCGTGACAAGATAAAGACTGAGTATGTTTTGACCAATGACCATTTCAACTTTGTCGTATTATATTTAAATATAACAATAGTTTTCTATTAATAACTTCTTAAATTAAATAAACGATTATATAATTTATCAATTTAACGTTTCCGCCTAAATGAATAGAGTTTTGCTAGTACCCTTTATTTTAGCTGTAACTGGACGAAAGCTTTTGCCTAATAAGCTTAAAAAGTTTGTTAAGTCTCTACCCTACTTAAAGAGAAAGAGAAGGTCAGAGAGGGAAATACGGAAAATTACCAGGAATAGAAAGAGATGGACGCCAGTCGTGTAGCTATTGTACTTAACTCGCATGGTAACCCGACAAAATAAAGACTGCGTATGACCATTTGAAACTCGTCATATTATATTTGAATGTATTTTTACATAAATAATTAATAGACAATTTTTATTTTTGTTTTAATTAAAGTTATTGCATAAATAAATTGAGTTTAACTAGTGGCCTTTACTTTGGCTGTAACTAGACGAGAGCTTTTGCCTAACAAGCTTAAAAAGTTTTTTAAGTCTCTACCCTACTAACTAGGGGTTGTAGTAAAATTTGTGTTGAAGTTCCGTAATATTATGTAAATGTGCCAGAAATATCACCAGTAAATAGGGAAAATATTTTATCGTTATCATAGCCACTAGAACACAGAGTCTTGATGAGATTTCAAGTTTTTTTTTTAATACTAGCACAACATGTGATCTTGTGCCAGCCTGATGGTAAGTGGTATACTACGGTGAATGTTCTGAAGAGCTCCACAACCTTATCCCTTCTTCTCTATTCCGCAACCGAACCACTCGCACAGGCCAAAATATGCATCCACATACCGTAGCCACTATCCCTACGCGTACACACAAATTTGAAGACTCTTACATCTGTCCCACGCTGAAGATGTGGAATGCTCTCCCAGCCAGTGTGTTTCCCCATTCCTATAACCTGGAGTCCTTCAAACGAAGTGTGAAAAAGTATCTTTATATGCCGGCATAGTGGTAGGGACTGATGTCGGTCGTCTGAGGCTGGCGTCAGTTGCTCCCATTCTTGGACCTCGCGTACCGCTTACCATCAGGTGGGCGCGGTGTCACATGTCGTACTCAGTATAAAAAATCAAAAAGTGGCGCGCGAGGTCTATGAATTATCTTTATCTTATGAATTAGCTACGGGACTCACTTCTGACTGACATCAGTGACGGCTTTCATAATTAGGATATATTTCCTATATATAATACAAACAATAAAATACTATCAGTAGTCATGGCTGGACCGAACATAACTGCAATACAATAAATAAAAGCATCTACTCAAGCCGGCATAGTGTTAGGGACTGATTTCAGTCATAAGTGTCTGATTCCAGTTGCTAACACATTCATGGACATTGCGCGCCACTTACCATCATGTGGGCACAGAGTCACATACCGTGCTAGTATAAAAATATTATTATTTTATTTATTATTTATATAAAATAAAAATGGGATAATAAAAATAAGAAAACAATATAAAAGGGAAATAATTAAATGTGAAAATGAACTAAAAAATAAATAAAATTAAAGTAAATCTAGACTAAAATAATAATAATAATCGAGCCAAAGAAATTTTGAAAATGCAAATACAAGTTCAAGTCCACGTCGTTCTATAACCAAGATCCTGTGCTGTCCTCCCTCAAGAGCTAATGTAGGTTCACATTCGTCAACATCCCGAATGTGCAACACCTACAGTAGTCTCTGCAGTGCCAATAATGATATAGACATATTTCATGACCGTTACAATGTATTCAGAAAAAATGTTTTCAAACATTTCAAACCATCAATATAATATGAGTAGCTTATAATTTATTTAACAAGGGTTTTTTGTTTTCGTTTTTAAGGTACTAAATTTATGCAATTTTTATGTTTCCTTTATAGTTCTATTAAAAAAGAAAAAAAAATGTATAATTTTATTTTAGAAGTCAAATTTTTATGATATATTTTGTAAATTTGTTATTTTTTTTTTTTTTTTTTTTTTTAAAGTAATATGTTTCTAATTTCTTCTTTTTGATATTGGTGAATGCTGTGACACTTAATTGGTACATATATTAGATAAGTTATAATTATACTATGCTATGTGTGTGATAATATATTATGTACTGCTGTGTGTACTATAAAATAAATAAAGTCGACAAAATCTAATTTATGTATTACACCTAATTACAAATTACACAGTTATTTATAAAAATAGCTAGGTTACCTGACTCTTATATATACACATATATAGTTAGGTTATATTATATAAATTGCTTTTTTTGTGTGTCATCGCAATTTTCATTTTTAATTAATATTGCGATTCAGAGCATTTTTTTTTATTTTCATTTTTAGTAGTATTTTTTATTATTAATAGTAATTTATATTATTCCTTTAAATAAATATATGATATATCAAAGTTGAAATTTGAAAATTGGCTATATCTGCGTTATCCTTTCAGATTCCTTTCTCAGTTAAATAAAACAAATGAATCACCAAATTATATAACTACGTGACATAAATGCCTAAAGAATAAATCTATTTTAACTTTGACTAAGGCCTAGTATACCCTGAATAACCAGGGTCAAAAGGAAGGGAAAGAAAAGTCAATTACCATTTTTCCGCACCATCAAACAGGCCAATTAAGAATCGCTCGCCGGCGCCACTCCGTCTCACAACACATTATCCGACTACACACTCAATTCCTTATCTAGTAACTTAACACAGATTAAACAGCCCACAATTCACTATCACTGTTCAATTTACGCAGCAAAGAAACCCCTCCGAAAGCACGGGCGAGCGTACCGATCAACCGACCCACACTACGGCACCTCCCCCCGAAGTATTCCGAAAGCTTCCGAGCTTTACCGAGCAGGCGCTCAGGGGAGACCGAGAAAATTTCGCCCGGTCTTTCATATTTTATATCGGTTGGGACGAAGCGGAATTACAGAGTTTGCACTGATGCCCTAAGTCTGTTTCTTTAAGCGTAAAGGTTAATTGACAAATAGTATTATTCTGTATTTACTGAATCGATTTGCAGTGTGGCATCAGTTACCCGCAATAAATATTAAATTTAAAAAAAGTTGTGTATGCAGTTTCGAATATGTGTGTGTCTTTTACACTTGTCCTCCTCGTTCCACGCACAACAACCAACTTTCAATCCCACCTCACTTCTAGCAACTATTCGGATTCTCTCACCGTGTCTACAGCACGTTAATGGAACAGGCTGCCATTAATTATTCGACAGGTGCCTTCGAAAATATTTTTGAAAAAAATCACATCTTTAAAAAAAAAACAAAATAAAAAAAAAAAAAACTTTATTGACACAATTTTATTTTATCTATATATAAATGTGCTCTGTCTCCTGGACTAGTCTGATTAAACATAGTGTGTTCCAGAAGACAAGTGCTCTTCGTTAAAGTTACACAATAAAAGAGACATCCTCGCTCGAATCTCAAGGCTCTTTTTTTACGTAAGTCAAAGTCCGCGCGCTCGTTGAAGTTTAGGCTCGGTATGAGTGACGATATTTTTAGGAAAACTTCTTTGCACCATAACTTTAGATTTAATTATTATATAAAAAATAAAAAAAATACGTATTTTTTTATTTTTATTCTAGATTATAATATAAAAATATTTGATCTTTAATACATTACATATTGTATATATCATATATCTGGAAAATTTAGCATACACTCGCCGGGTTGGCCAGAATCTGATATCAATTTTTAATGACAATTGATTAACGATTCCACAAGTTAGTATTAGTGGAACCGGTACTCATTTTATACTAGCAAGACATGTGATCTTGCGTTCATTAGATAGTAAGGGGCGCGCGAGGTCCATACCTAAATGTTAGCAACTTCCAAGGATCATTGACATCTCTGGTGACCATAGGGCAGTTTTTTTCTCAATTTTTTTGTATTTAAATTCAGAGGAGAAGTGCTGTCAGTGTTTTGGGCACCATGCCAGCAGTTTTTTAAGGTTCTATTTAGTTTTTAATGTGCTGTAGTTTATTTTATTTATTTATTTATAAACTTTATTGCACAAAGTACAAAGGCGGACTTAATGCCCGAAGACATTCTCTGACAGCCAAACCTTGGGGACAAATTTGATCAAATGTAGGTGCAATCATAAAGATAATAAGAGAAATAAATAATTTTTTATATTAACAGCAATTTAATATATTCTTACTTACAATATATATATGGAATAAATATTATAATATCGATACACTAAATACTAATACATACATATTATTATACATAAACATACATATATACTACTTACTAACACTGTGTGGAGCTATTTAGAAAGTGTGAAAACACCAGTTTTTTGAATAATGTTCTGGTAGTTGCTTGCCATATGTTAACAGGTAGATTATTCCACAAATTAGTAGCAACAACTACAAAAGAGTTAGACACAAATGAAGAATGATGAGAAGGGACAGATAGAAGAGAGTTGTTAGCAGAGCGAAGGGATTTGTCATGGAAAGAAGAGTGATAGGCGAAATTGTCCTTGAGGTATTTCGGTGTCGCAGGCTCATTCAAGACAGAAAAAAGAAGACAAAGGGCTCGAAGATTTCTGCGACAACGAATAGGCAGCCACTTCAACTTAGCACGATATTCAGAGATGTGATCATATTTACGTAAACAATAGATAAACCGGATACATGCGTTCAGTAACCGGTCCATCTTATTGAGCAACATCTCCGACATATCAATGCTACACACGTCACCATAGTCGAGCAAAATAATTATTTATTATTATTTTTTTATCTTATTTTATTGCGGTTTAATAATCAGAATAGGGCAGACATTGTATGTGTCCGTTGGTTAAATAATTTTTTATATAACGTTTGAGCTTCTTAAAACAGAATTTGGCTTTTGGTTTTTATGGCGTAACCAAACAGAGGCTGGCAGGCACGGATTCTATTCGAGCATTATTTTTCCGCACATACGTTTGAAATTGTTTGTTTTTTATATGCGAACGCGATTTGACGTGACGCCTTCAGGGAAGCGAATATTACAATTGAAAGCTCTGTCCTTATCAGGACCTTAGGAGGGGTTAACGCTGTTGCGTTTTGTATACCAATGTCTCATTACAGCAGCTATGATCTTATTTATAATAGCCTCCGTGGTCTAGCGGTTCGGTCCGTGGATTTGACTAGGAGGTACCGGGTTCGGTTCCTGGTCGGGACACAAAAATATTTATTAATGTAAATAAATACATTTAATTTAATTTATTTGTGATATTTCTCTCCTTTGGTTCGCTGGAGATATCGACGAGCTTGCCACTTGTCATAATTGGCCTAAAGTAAAATTGGCTAAATGTGAATCCGCTTATTTATAAGCGTAGTTTCTGACCACCCCAAAAGGGAAACGGTCGTGATGATACTAATTTACTTTTTATAATTAAAAAAGCGGATGGCTTTTTCGAAAGAGTTCATTTCATTATCGACCCCCCTATAACTTCGTTGTAAATTAAACTAGAATCCTGAATTTTCAGTAACCAAACACTCATTGTATAAATACGATATATTTACAATTTTATTTAATTTGAATCAGTAGTTTAAGAATTATAACAAGTCAAAGTGGCCTAATTTTGTCACTCAATGCTCACTCACTGACTGCCCGATCATCAAAACTCTAAGGCACTACTAGCAGACATAGAAGCTTTAAATTTATAATACAATAATACAAAAAATACAATTAGTGTTTAGTGTATAAATCATGGAAAGACTAAAATATTGTGAAACTTTCCGTCTAGTTTTCTAGATACACCAACTACATAGAGTTTGTAATCCCATATAAATATATAGGATTACACATTAGCTGTGAATGAATCAGTGTACCTGTATATGTAGAGAGAGAAGACAAATTTCTAAGCATTCCATGGATTCACCGTGCGGGTGCCGGTTCCATCGTGTGTGGGTAAGAGATGAGAAGAATAGTGTCTCGGGCTTGCGACAGACAATAGGCTGGTTTAAGAAAAGAAGGCCTCCCTTTTTTTATTTTATTGCGCGATAATACGCTCACCATCCACCATTCTAATTCTCTCCGTACCCAACCAAATACTGTATGATTGCGTTAATGCCGTCTTGGAAGCTCGTTCCATAAATGTATCTCCTGCAGACCTGCTTAGGCCCAATTCTTTCAGTAAGTGATGCAAAGATTTTGCTGGAACTCCTCTCGCACCAACTTCCACTGCGTAAAGCTGAGTCTCGAACCCGTATAAGGAAATATGTATGTATGTATATGTGTGTATATATGGAGGAACATTTTCATTTTAGTTTAGTAGTAGAACATACTATTTTGTTTTGACATAAATATACCATATTATTATTACCATGATAACGGCCTTTTACAGCAGCATCTATTAGTGTAGGTAGTACATACATACTCGTACATATCTTCACGCCAGATCCCTTGCGGGGTAGGCAGAGACAATTGAGCGCCATTTGACACGATCACGACATACCTCTTTCGCTTCGTCGACATTCAATAACCTCTTCATACATGCCCTTTGGTTACGAAGACTTTTTAATGCACCTTCAGTCAGTGTTTTATTTATTATGTGTTTTATTATACTTTCTGGTAACGACGAAGGCTGTTCATTGCAGTTATTCTTTGCTGTTATTCATTCACTATCATGATTAGTAAAATAATTCATAATCTGACGAAACCGAGTGTACCAAATGTATGAAATGGTGAATAAATAAATGGAATGAAATTATAAATAGATAGACTTGGTCATAAAATATAAAAATAACGTTTATTGAACTCGAGGTAAGCATTTTATTCGTGTTGCCAAAAACCCACACATTGAATGAGAATTCGCTTTGAAATCTGCCTGTTCAAATACCAAATACTCTGGAGTCTGTAGCATAATTTATTCCACCGTTGTCACCTTACCTTTTTATTTGTTTTACTTTTTAATTACAACCCTTTATATCCGCACAAAGGCAGACTTCAAACGCGTCGTTTTGCACGTGTAACTTGTCTTAGTATTTTAATCCTAACATCAGGTATTACGCAAAATAATAACAGAACACAAATAAATTAAAGAGCCTTAATAAATTAATTACGTGTTAATTAACATATTTATTTATATTGAAGTAATATACAAACAGTATAAAAGAATTGACTGCCTCCGTGGTCTAGTGGTAACAAACGTTGCCGTGAACTCGGGAGGTCGTGGGTTCGATTCCCACCGGGGGCAAGTTGTACATTGTATAATTTGTCTCGGTCTGGGTGTTGATATGTATAATATGTATATATTTACAAAAAATATATATAATATGTAGTTTATCAACCGTCTAGTTTCCGTAACACAAGCCTCGTAGCTTACCACGAAAACTAGATGGCGCTGTGTGACCTGTCTGGAAATATTTATTATTATTATTTATTAGAATATAAATTAAAACTACTTAAAATTAAAATAAATATAAACTAAACATAATAAAAAATAAACTATAAGAAATAAATAACCTCTAGAGACGACAGACAGAAAGTGGGGTCGTCCAGGCCTGGATGTCTAATATGCCTGGGTTGGGGATGGGGACATTCCCCCGTTTTCCCCGGCAGGATCTCAGCGGGCAACCGCTGGTAATTCATGCACTTTTGGTGCTGGGCGCCGTAACTGTATAACAGCGCCTGTGTGGCTCACGAACCCAGGGGGGTCTAGGTTCGACTACTTCAGCTCTCCTCTAAGACCACTTTTCTAGGAAGTGGTGCGGGCCGAGCGCAAGACGGGGCGATATTCTGAAGATGCTTGAAGTGTCCGTTGTCGGCCCGATAGAACATACGTCTAGTCAGGCCGACGACAAATTCCTCAATAGTAGGCATCTCCAGATCTTGAGCTATGACGGAATTACGCATGAACCATGGTCCTCGGGAGACCACTCTGAGCGATATGTTCTGCTGACTTTGGATCTTGTCCCTATTAGTCTTGGCCAGAAGGTGGTGCCAGGCTGGCGCAGCATAGGTGAGTCGGGAACGGATGAACATCTTGTAGATTCTAGAGACGACCCATCAATGATTAACTTTTTAAACTTTCGCGCACATTTATAATTTTAACGGGTCTTTACGCGATTTACCTTAGAGACATATTTCTCCCGACGTTTCAGCCAAGTTGCATTGGCCGTGGTCACAGGTCGACTGGAGCTATGCGGTGTAGTCTCGTACATACTGGGCGGTAGATGTAAACCTACCCACTTATCACTTTTTAAAGTTTTTAGAAATCACGACACACGACACTTACGGGGGCGATTTTTCCCGGCGTCGAAACCTATTGATTACTGGATTCCAATATGAAGATAGCTTATAGCCCCCCCCTGATTTAAATTTTTGTGTTTTTTATTTCGATCGCTTCACGTACTATTCTAGGGTAATAGTGACGATTGGTGGAAAGTTTATTCAAAGACAAAGACAAAAAATTTATTGTTCATGTGGTAAAAAAATATAACATTTTCAGCACACGACCCAGTTTGGGTATTTGTTTCTTAAAATCTAGGTGTTTTACATATAATGTTTCTTACTAGGAGATCAATTTACTAAAATTAGTTCTTATATTAATAATGAAATTAAACCAATTAAAATCTTACAAACTAAATAAGATAGAAATTGTTTTTTTTTTTTTTTTACAATATACAATATAAGTGTATATACACACAGATATTCCTCTACGGAGTAGAAGCAGCTTTGCACCAGATATTGTCTTAGGGCCTTATTAAATTGTTTTTGGGTAGCAGCTCAATCCAATGGTATGTGCCACTATCCATTAGGTGTTCTGCTATTGCTTTTAAAAGTGATAAGTGTGTAGGTTTACATCTACCGCCCAGTATGTACGAGACTACACCGCATACCTTCAGTGATAGTCCCAAGAAGTCTGGCAACATTTCCCCTCTGTATAGCTAAGCATTACGTGTTAAATAAATTAATAAATTAGTCTATGACGGTGCATTGCCGGTTATGTTCGTGTACGACGTGCTCTTCCAAATTAATTTTGTTGTTTTAAAGAAAACATACCGACCTGCATGCTACGGCATCGTTAATAAAACACGTTCATTTTCGACAAAAATAGATAACGTAAAAATAATGTAACAAACACTTTAAATGAAAATGTTAAAATGTTAATAAATCGTTTTTTTATTCATTACCGCCCCTAGACCACAGCGTCCTAGACCTCCACTGCTGGAGATGGGCCTTCCAGAACTGGAGAATTCGGCCTACACTCGCCACGCTGGCCAGACGGCTTGGCGAGGATATGATGTCATTTTTTTATGACAATTTCTTAACGATTCCACAAGTTGGCATTAGTGGAACCGGGACCGACGGCTTAACGTGCTCTCCGAGCCACGGGAACGGTCGTGTTGTAAATCTATGACAAATGTACGTAAGAAAAGTGTATTTCTCATTGGTACATGCCGGGTGGGTTTGAACCGACCTTTGTAGGATTTAAGGTACGCGTTCTTACAACCGAGCCACCACCGCGCCGATCGCCGCGCGAATCGTTTATTTAATTTGGAGATTGGGCCAATCCCTGGTGTGGGATTTTACCTGTTAGGATTCCCTAGGTCCTTCCCACCTTCAAGGCACTTCTTTTAGAGCTGGTGTTGCAGCGGAACAAGCGCAGATCAGCAAGCGTCGAAAATATGAAACGATTTGCAATAGTTATTTTGTTTCGACGTTTGCTGTAGATACGATGTGCCTATGAAATCGGAACTGAAAGCATTCTATAAAGAAATTGTTCCAAGGCTCATTGACGTCTCTAGTGACAATAGGGCTGGCAGTTTTTTCTCCCAAAAATTAGGTATCATAATTCTAAGGGGAAACGCTGCTATATGCCACAAGACAGCGATTTGGAGGAGCAATTTTTTTGTAAATATTTAATTTTTATTTTCTATGTATATTGTTTAGCTTAAATTGTTGTAATATAGTTTATTTAATTTAAGGTTTTGTATGAAATAAATAAACATTTTATTTTTATTTAATTAAAACTACTTAAAAATAAAATAACTAAACCTAATAAAAAAATAACTATAAATAAAAAAATACCTCTAGAGGCACGGGTGCCTTCACTCCGTAGCCACGACTCATACTTAGCTGTAAGGGCACACAGGGCCAACAGTGAAAGAGAGACGGTTTATAGGGTCCGTAGGCGCCTTGGGGTCTCCTTATGGGGCTTGCGACCTACCGCGGTGGCCCTAAAGCCTTCCGTAAAAAAAAAAAAAAAAAAATGAGATGACCCTTCAGATAGACCCCAAGGGGAGTCTTTCGCGCCATTTTGCGCGGAGATGTCAAGTGCAAGTTATTGTTTTGTAAATTAATTTACTGTGGATATTATTGGTCAAAAGTGGTGTTATTTTGTTTAATAATGTGCTACAATGTGAATAATTATGGAAAACCATAAATTGGACTTTAAATATGGGGCACAAGTTGAAGTTTATTTTTTGCGGTTTTCCCGCGCTGTGGACTCCCATATTTTACCCGACGTGTTTGGGCTATAATGCCGCGAGTGACTCCAAAAAAGCATCAAATTCTGCAGCATCTGGAATTTGATGATCCCCAACTCGGTTATGAACTCTGTTATGAACATATATTATGCAAATAAATTACGTGTTTAGGACTGATGTATTCTGTACAATGTCCTTTAAAGCAAATAAAAAAAAAAATAGACCCCAAGGGGATTGACAACATTTCCGCTCTGTAAAGCGTGGCTATACGCAGAAATAATTGCCAGCTCTCCTGTTTCCAGACGTTTCCTCTCTACCATATATTTGATCTCTTTGCCTTACTAGCAAAACATATACGTAATTTAATTATGTTTTTTGGTGACTGGGATTGTGTATTGTTGTATGCTATTTTCCCATTTTCTAACCCAACCTTTACGTCTAACATACGACCCATAGACCGCGGAGACACGGCAATGGCTTTATTAATTTTGCCTTTCTGGTTACGTAATATTATAAGCAAATCTTTTACAATTTCAATTCTACGAACCTGAAGGTTATTCATTTTGAACTGTTTCATTATTATTTCAAATTTAACTTTGTATTTATTGTACGAAGGTTGAAGAATAATTTAAAGAAAATTGTAACTTTAGGTACTGGGTTAAACTTTTTATACGCACAGAATCATAATAGTTTTTTTTTTTATATTGTAAGGAGTCTTTACGCGATTTAATAATAATAATACAATTATTTATTGCACATTGTGTAAAAATCTCTCTCTCACCTCCGGTTCGCGGATGACATAGTTATAATGGCTAGCTCGCTTGAAGATCTTAGTGGAATGCCGAACGGCCTAAACGTGGCATCCCAGCGAGTTGGTCTCGGAATGAACTTGGACAAGACAAGGGTCATGTTCAACGATCATGCCATTCCGAGACCAATTTGCGTGGGCAACGCTTCTCTCGAGGTTGTGAAAAAATACGTCTACCTTGGCCAGACTATCTAACTAGGCCTGCCAACTTAGCAAGGAAGCTGACAGGCGCATTCAACTAGGATGGGCTGCATTCGGGAAGTTGCGCCACATCCTGTTATCAAACATACCACAGTGTTTGAAAACGAAAGTTTTCAACCAATGCGTTCTTCCAGTATTGTCGTACGGAGCAGAAACGTGGACACTGACAGTGGGTCTGGTCCACAAGTTTAAGGTCGCTCAGCGAGCTATGGAGAGAGCTATGCTCGGTATTTCTCTGATGGATAGAGTCCGAAACGTAGACATCCGTCAAAAAACCAAAGTTACCGACATAGCCTTCAAAATTAGTACGTTGAAGTGGCAATGGGCCGGACATATCTATCGCAGAACCGATGACTGATGGAGTAGACGAGTTCTAGAGTGAAGACCACGTACAGGAAAACGCAGAGTGGGAAGACCCCCCGCCAGATGGACGGATGACCTGAAAAAGGTCGCTGGTGGGGGCTGGATGAGGGTGGCAAAAGATCGTGTGAAATGGCGAGCCTTGGGGGAGGCCTACATCCAGCAGTGGAGACACATAGGCTGATGATGATGAACCTTTGTGATGGCACTAAGAGAGCTGCAGATAATACGAAAAATTACATCTTATTATTACGTTTTATTATAGGTAGGTATCACCTGCATTTAAAAAAAATGGAAATGGTTGCTAACCAACATTAAATCGTTATAGATCCTAAATGTTCACTTGAAATAAATAATGATAAGAGAAACCGAAAAGAGCAGGGACGGGCCTTAGTGTGGGATGCGCCTGCTGTCGAAGTAACAATATCATCACGACCGTTCTCTTTAGTGATAGTCAGAAACCACGCTTATAAAGAAGCGGATTCACATTTAGCCAACTTTACTATAGGCCAATCATGACAAGTGACAATTCGATGTATCTAGCGTACCAAACTCTAGAAATATCACAACTAAATTAAATAAAAAAGGTTTTAAGGAAAACCATCTTACAACCATCATGTCCAAAATGTCCGTAAGTATATTTCCTAGACTATATTTCTCAAGACACTCACGACTTTAAAAATCTTTGGAAATATTGGGTTGTGCGAATGAGAGGTAGCACAAACGTTAAACCAACACATAGTAAAATTAAGTTTTTAAAGTAAAGTATCACCACGACCACCTTTCGGGGTGGTCAGAAACCACGCTTATAAATAAGCGGATTCACATTTAGCCAAACTTTACTATAGGCCAATTATGACAAGTCACAAACTCGTCGATGTCTCCAGCGTACCAACTCGACAAATATCACAAATAAATTAAATATTAATTAAATGTATTCATTTACATTAATAAATATTTTTGTGACCCGACCAGGAATCGAACCCGGTACCTCTGAGTCTAAAAAAATCGTAGTTGGTAAGATTATGGAGATTAAATAAATGAATGGTATGATAAATGTAAATGATTTTAAAATTGTATAAATGTAAAGTCATTATTTTATTTATATAAATGAAAAATATTATATAACAATGAAATATACATCTGACGTACGGACGTACGTTCAACGAAATAGGTTCCCAAACAAGCGCGCGCAATAAAGTTCTCAATTTAAAAATATCAGGAAAATAGACCAAAGTAAAAGCAACTAATGGCGAAAATTAACACAGAAATATAGCAAGTTTTATCCGCGGCCAGAAAATAACGTAGCGGCGAGCAAACTTTGTACTTTATAGGCAGTTAAAATTTACAAACTGAATAAATCTCCCGCATGCGAGTTGGCAACCGCACAAACAAACTTAGCCACTAGAAAAGCTTAAATTTCTTTCCTCCCCCGATCATATGATATCGAGCTTTAATATACTTGGAATAATAACGCATAGATACAAATAAACTCTCAACTATGAGGCCATAATTTATATCGGCCGGTCACCAGTGAAACAAGCTTTAATTCCCCCTTTTTAAAAATCTTAGTAGATTAGGGTTAGTAACCCAGCCCTAAAGTGGCGCACACTAATGTACGATTGGTCTCCGGCGTTGCTAAAGTTCTACCTAAACGCTTTTCAAATGTCCCTCCCGGACCAGAGTAATCTGGTAAGGTGGGGAAAAGCTACAGAAAAGAACTGTACATTGTGTGGTGCTGCCATAGGAACTGCTAGACACACACTTGTAGGGTGCGTTACTCTTCTAGAAAAGGGCTATTACTCACGCCGACATGACAAAGTCCTAGGTGTTATCCGTGAAGCAGTAAGTCTTTCTATTGCAAGAGCCAGAAAGGGACTGACTACAAATAAAACTTTGACCACGTTTGTAAAGGAAGGGCAAAGCACGAAAACTAAATGCAAGCCCACCTCGATCCTTGGCGCCGCATCATACGCTTTGTACTTTGTGCAATAAAGTTTATAATAAATAAAAATAAATACTATAATAATATTTTTGCCACTCGTTAGTGATCTGATTTCTGTTGATAATTCTTAGGTTTACCGCAGCATACCATCAGGTGGGCACGTGATTACATGTCGTAAAAATATAAAAAAGCTGCTTTTTATAACTATGATATAAAACTTACCCCAAGGTACCTCACGCACGATCGCTTTCCCTATAATGGAGTCGCCCAGCAACCCCCTAAACTAAGGGTACTTTTACGTACAAAAAACAAGATTTAAATTCTTCTGGTAATAGTTTTTTTATCAACCCCTCTTGTCTTGTTAGAATACAAACAAAATTTCAACCACATTTGTACAGGAAGGGCAAAGTATGAAAACTCAATGCAAACCCACCTCGATTCTTCGCGCTGCATCAGACACGAAAATTCTCGCAGGCAAATGTGAACATCATTATAGGATCTCAGGTGCGGTGGTGGCATAGTTGTAAGAATGCATACCTTAAATCCTACAAAGGTCGGTTCAAACCCACCCGGTATGTATCAATGAGAAATACACTTTTCTTACGTACATTTGTCATAGATCTACAACACCACCGTTCCCGTGCCTCAAAGAGCACGTTAAGCCGTCGGTCAATAAATTGTCATAATTTATTTATTTATTAATTCATTTCCACAGCACATTACAGAACATAAAGGTTAGTATATAATTGAGTTTATACATTGGCCAAATTAGGAAAAACACTTTATTACTGATACTTAGGTGTCAAAGAAAAGGAGAAAAAACAAGAAATATAACCAAAAGATATAGAAATTCAATTAAACAAAAAACAATAACACAAATAAAATTACAGATATCCAATATTGAATTAAATTAAATTAAAAAAGAAAAAAAAAAAAAAGGATTAAATTAATAATTAAATTAAAAAAGATTTCTAAATTAAATAATTCTTGGCTGCCCTAACTACAGGAAAGTGTACCCTAATAATGAGTGAGATGTGATGTAGCCCTGTAGAATTGACAGCAGCACCGCGGACAGCATTAACAACCGGGATCTGCATCCGAAGTACAGATTAATACTAATACTTTTATATATATTTGTCTATTTTCTTTATTCAGGAGACATACAGATCCCATCCCAACCGTCTGCATGTTTCAATTACAAATAAAAAAATTACATCATATCCTCGCCAAGCCGTCTGGCCAGCGTGGAGAGTGTAGGCCAAATTCTCCAGTCTGGAAGGCCCATCTCCAGCAGTGGAGGTCTAGGACACTTCTAGGTGCTGTAATGAATAGGATCTCAGGTGAACTAGCTGGATCAGCCTATAGGTCAGGCATCTTAGTGTTCTGTAACATGAGGTTGAATATTATAATCAAAGTAGAAATGATCAGAAACGGATTCATGACTCAGCTTTACGTAGTGGAAGTAGGTTGAGAGGAATTCCAACAAAATCTGCGCACCACTTACTGAAAAGTGTCAAATACCCAAAACCAGAAACCAACATCCATCTATGGCTAATCTTAACCGCTAGCTACTTAGACTTTAATAATAAATAAAAATTACATCACTTACGAACGGTTATTCGTATGTTGATACTGTAAAGCACTTTTTTTATTAACATACCTATAATGTTTGACCACCGCACAAAATTTTGGCTAAGGTTATGTTAAGTATGTTATACATTTGAAGTAATGAATGTGCATATTTGCGGGTTTATACAAAATTCGATACCCTTTTGTGCCACAGACATTATAAATAACGGACAATCCATATTTATTTATTTAATTATTTAAAAACTTTATTGCACAAAGCACAAAGGCCGACGTAATGCCCGTTGACATTCTCTGACAGCAAAACCTTAGAGACAAATTTGAACATATATAGGTGCAATGAAAGTAACAGTAATTTACAATTATAGGATAATTTTACAAATATTATATACCTACTTATATATTCTTATATATGTATTATAAATAAATAAATATTTCCAGACAGGTCACACAGCGCCATCTAATTTCCGTGGTAAGCTAGGAGGCTTGTGTTACGGAAACTAGATGGTTGATAAACTACATATTATACTTTTTTTTTTGTAAATATATACATATTATACATATAAACACCCAGACCGAGACAAATTATACAATGTACAACTTGCCCCCGGTGGGAATCGAACCCACGACCTCCCGAGTTCACGGCAACGTTTGTTACCACTAGACCACGGAGGCGGTTATAATATCAATATAGTAATACATACACAAAATTGTACATAAACATACACAAATACAACTTACTAACGTGGTTTAGAGCTATTCATAAAGTGTGAATAGACCAGTTTTTTAAACGACAATCTGTTACTTGCCTGCCTTATGTTTACTGGAAGATCATTCCATAATTTTGTGGCAGCTACTACAACGGAGTTGGAGACAAATCCAGAATGATGTGAGGGAACAGAAAGAAGAGAGTAAAATATATTTTTAACCCTTAACAGTAGTGGTGTATCAAATTAACCTATAAATACTATTTATTCGAAGTTAATAAAATTAAAAGTACATTAAATATAAATTAAAAACTACCTAAATAATAAAATTAAAAATAAACTAACCTATAAATAAAAAATGTCCTCTAGAGACGTCCCATCCGAGGTAGTCCCAAGGAGACTGGCAACATTTCCCCTCTGTATAGCGAGGCTAATACGTTGGCAAAAATAATTGCCAGCCTTCCTGTCTCCAGACCTTTCTGTCAGCCGCCTTGACAACTCCTTGGCCAAAATAAATTAAATATAAGTAACTTTTCTTTTAGCGTAATGCAAGCCCACCTCGATCCTTGACGCCGCATCAGACTGGAAAATTCTCATGGATACATTTGACCATCATTATAGAATCCCAGACTTTAAATACTACCTTCTATGATTATTGCTAATTCCCTAATATTGTTTTCTTAATACTATTAAGTAAGCTGATTTAGTACTTAATTTGTACAGTTGTCAACTATTGGTGTGGACAAGTTCATTACGTGTCTCACAGCTACGTGTGCACAAGTACTATAGAGAAAATTGCGAGACAAGGCATTGTTCAATTTACTACTGAGTTGACATACAAATTACAAGCGTTAGCGATATTTTTCGAAATCTTTCGATATTATATCGTACTGTCTTATTTTATTTATTTATTTAGACACCCATTTGTAGAGTGGATATTACTCGCACCGACATGGGTCTGACTATATTCAAATAAAATTTCGACCAGATATGTAACTGCCAGACTGGAAAATTCTCATGGATACATTTGAAGATCATTATAGGATCCCAGATGAACTAGCTGTATCAGCCTATAGGCCAGACATCTTAGTGTTTTCTCGGAACTTGAAAAAAGTTATTCTTATTGAACTAACCTATTATTATACTTACCTATAACTAGACTATAAAGGCGAACAAATCTTATGATCTCACAGAATGATGGATCAGGAACGGGTTCAAGAAGGCTTTACGCAGTGGAAGTTGTTGCGAGAGGAGATCCAGCAAAATCTTTGCACCATATACTGAAAGAATTGGGCCTAAGCAGGTCTGCCGTCAATACATTTATGGAAAGAGCTTCAAGACAGCTATAACGGAATCATACAGTATTTGGTTGGGTTGGGAGAGTAGTGGAATGGTGGATGATTAGTTTCACCTTTGATTTTTAGGGCCATCTTATTTGTGAGTATTAATATTGTCTGATCGATGCGCGGTGGTGGCTCAAATGCCGGTTCAAATCCACCCCGTATGTACCAATGAGAAATACACTTTTCTTACGTACATTTGTCATAGATTTACAACACCACCGTTCACGTTAAGCTGTCGGTCCCGGTTCCACTAATAACGACTTGTGGAATCGTTAATAAATTGTCATTAAAAATTGACATCATATCCTTGCCAAACCGTCGGGCCAGCGTGGCGAGTGTAGGCGAAATTCTCCAGATATATGTTCTGAAAGGACCATCTCCAGCAGTGGAGGTCTAGGACGCTGTGTTCTAGGGGCTGTAATGAATAAATGACCATTATTATGTCTATGGTAAACCTTGAAACCGCAAAATTGTTAAGGCAAAACTTATCTTCGCAAGTAAGCAAAAAATACAGCGAATTCCCAAGTGCTAACTATAGCTATATCATCAATATTAAAACAAACCATGTGTGATAAATATAGAAGAATAAAAAATAAAAAACTATTAATATTTATATTCACCCATGATATGTTCATGAAGCAGTGTGGCAAGTACACTTACAGCATTCCCCCGCTGCACAGCGATGCTGATTTACTGCGCGAGAAAGCCCTCTTGTTACATACAGCAATAACCAGTCAAAACTTTTTTTTTACTAGCACGATTGTGACCTTGCGCCAACCTGATGGTAAATGACGCGCGGGGTCCATGAATGTTAGCAACTGGATACAGACACTCATGACTGACATCAATCCCTAACACTATGCCGGCTTGACTGGACATGACGGCAATTCGAGCCTGATCCCGAAACGTGTGGATACACTTTATCGGCACTAACAGTGAATACTTCCCCGCCCCGGCAGACCAGGCAAGTTGCCACATTAGTCCGCCTACCAACTATTAGAGAACTTCTTATCACTTGGCTCCCATAGTCTCAAAGTCTCACGACCAAACGGCACAAACCGGTAGTCATTGCTCATAGTCTCGTATTTGCGACGTTTTAACTGAGTCTTCTGCGGCCTCAACCCTGGCACAGATGTGTCTTGCAGATGGGACCGACACTTCATCCTTTAATAATAAGAACTAAAGTATAGGTGACGGCTGTAAAAACGGCGGAAAAAAATTAAGCACAAATTAATCGTGTGCTGATATTTCCGACATTACGTTTTAGCTACGGACAACTTGAGGACGTGTTAAAATGTCACAGTGTGCGTTTATAAACTGCAAAATAAGTACAAGTAACTTAATTTTAAAATTATTGCGTAGCGACAAGTAGAGACTCTATGACATCTCCTTTCGTGTTAAGGAAAAAATCTTGAAAAATTACATAGCGACTTTAACAGTCGGGACCCATTAAAACTGAGACAGGCTCAAAACTATTTTTTTTTATTTATTTTTTTTACGATTATGTTTTTTTTTAATTATTAAATTATGCGAGTGCGTAAACATATAGCGTGCCCAAATTTTGCAAAAACTAAAGTTTGTGCAATTTAATTCGCGACAAACGAGTGCTTTCACTCCGTGGCCACGACTCAGACTTAGCGACATGTCCAGTCAAGCCGGCATAGCGTTAGGAGCTGATGTCAGTCATAGGTGTCTGATTTCAGTTGCTAACAATTATGGACCTCGCGCGCCACTTACCATCAGGTGGGCACAAGGTCACATGCCGTGCTAGTATAAAAAAAGCTGTTAAGGCACGCAGGGTCAACAGTGAAAGAGAGACGGTTTATAGAGTTCTAGTCCTGCGCCCTTAGGTCTTCTTATGAGGCCTCACGTAATTCAGACTCATGCGATCTCTTGAGTCGTCTGCAATAAAAATCTGGGGTCGTATGCAACAAAAAATAAAAAAAACAATTTAATAGATAAAAGTACTACCTACTTATAAATAGGTTACTAAAAGTCGAATTCTGTTCCGTTTAGCGCAAATAAAAATCCTATAACTAACGGACATTACCAATTATAAACCGTTGGTTGGGTATTCGAATATATCCACTATTTTTAGTATTTTGCGCTACAAAAATAGACTTCGGCAGCAACAATGTAACATAGTTTTTTTTTTTTTATCTTTCGTACTGGCAGTAAATCAAAACTATATTTTTATGGAAAAGGAAATGTACCCTTTTGCCCTGCTTTTGAGATTTATGAAATTTTCCAAAAGAATTGGTTTATAATGCCATATATTTTATCACGTCGACCTATTGAGAAAAATGTACCTTTTCCCCATTCACACCTTATATACAATTGACTATTGTATAAAAATCGTGAAAAAAATATATAAATACTTATACATGTCTAAGAGATCAAATATTGGATAGAGAGGGTATTGGTTGTTGATTTCATAAAAAAAAAATGGTTACATTATTTTATTTATTTATTTATAAACTTTATTGCACAAAGTACAAAGGCGGACTTAATGCTCGAAGACATTCTCTGACAGACAAACCTTGGGGACAAATTTGATCAAATGTAGGTGCAATTATAAAGATAATACGAGAAATAAATAACTATTTAAATTAACAGCAAATTAATATATTCTTACTTGCTTTATATGAAATAAATATTATACATAAACATACATCAATAAATAATATTCTATAGACGTATATTTTTAATATATTTTATATAAATTGATATATTGCACCTACCTCACATAAATGTTCTCGTTGTCCCGAAGGTCTGACAGGCAGAGAATGTCAAGCGACATTATGTCACGCCTTTGTATATTTATGTGCAATAAAGTTTTAAATAAATAAATACATATATATTGTTAAGACCAAATGTCCTAACAGCAGTTAACTCTCCGCGGTCGGCTAATAGCTTTAAGTTAAAATATATTTTTGGTACCGCAGAGTCATTGTCGGGCATTCGCGGTTCGTACACGCATCTAGAGTAATAAACGCATCAAAAGAAATACAGTCCATCATTCACATAATTCACCAGCTAGGGTACCCCGGTCCTTCTTCCTACAACGGGCCTTGGCCCTACTACTTACTAACGCTGTGTGGAGCTATTTAGAAAGTGTGAAAACACCAGTTTTTTGAATAATGTTCTGGTAGTTGCTTGCCGTATCTTAACAGGTAGATTATTCCACAAACACAGCAACAACTACAAAAGAGTTAGACACAAATGAAGAATGATGAGAAGGGACAGATAGAAGAGAGTTGTTAGCAGAGCGAAGGGATTTGTCATGGAAAGAAGAGAGATAGGCAAAATTGTCCTTGAGGTATTTCGGTGTCGCAGGCTCACACAATGTATTTTATTTAGACCTGAGCCAGCCAGCACCTGTAGTTAATATAAATCATCAAGCCCAGGTCGCTCCGCGGTTTGTTAGGACATTTTTAAAAAATAGAAGCTAAACACTTTTTAAGAAATAAAAACACAATTTTAACAGTATATTAAACACAAATAAATGATAAACAAAGAACGTAATTATAATTTAGTGACAAAGGTGAGAGTTTTGCAAAAAATATTGTAGGCCTATAGTGATGCATGCATTTTATCATTCGAGATAATTTTACAGAATTCCGCAATCAACCAGTACATTTTGGAATAGGTTAACCAAATATAGTAAAATAAATATCGTAATTTGTAAAAATTGGCATTTGACATTGCAAACGTTTGACATTTAAAAACGAGAACAACAAAGAGGTGGTAGGCGAACTGATGGTGGTATTTTTTCCAGTGACAAACTATCAGGATGACGCTCAAAATGCCGTCATGCCCAGTCAAGCCGACATAGTTTTAGTGACTGATGTCAGTTATGAGCTGATTTCAGGTGGGAGAATGGTCACATGTAATAGTACAAAAAAAAGAAAAACCACGCTTCTATGTACGTTTGTCATAGATTTACCACACCACCGCTTCCTTCCCTCGGAGAGCACGTTAAGCCGTCGGTCCCGGTTCCACTAATACTAACTTAGGGAATTGTTAATAAATTGTCATTAGAAATTGACATCAGATCCTTGTCCACCCGTCTGGCCAGCGTGACGAGTGTAGACCAAATTGCCCAGAAATTACTTGAAGGCCTAGTGGAGTTTTAGGACACTGTGTTCTAGGGGCTGTGATAATGAATTATTCCAAAACGCCCCTACGGTGTACGAAAACACGGAGTAGAAATTAGTTACAATAATATATACAATAGTGAATTATTTAGATATTAAATTACTTCATATTGTTAGAGTATTAAACAATAATTATCAATATATATCTGGAACTTGAACGTATGCTTAAAACTGATAAAATGAATGTATCTATTTCTCCTCGTATAGATGATTGGCGGACAGGTTGTAAGCCAGCCAATCAAGAAATGGCGCGTAAACACGCAATTGTATTTTTAATGTTTTACGTAAATATCTAATAAGCTATTAACTAATTAATATCAAATAAGATTTGTGTAGTTATTTACAATTTTGTGTTAAATGATGGAAAGTATTTATACTTTCCTAATTGGTATAAATGTATTTAATGTCTAAAGAATCGCTTGGCGGGATATTCGAAATGGCCTCGGGCCCGTTCGGGACTACTCGGGTTGTTGCACGAGTCGTATAGTCATTCGATTCCACGGAACGATAGAGAAAGGAATAAACGTATTTATATAATAGCTAAGTATTGTTTTATTGTTTAGACGAGTTTTAACAATACATACAAAATTGACACTACACATTTCCAATTGTCTTCCATGTTGGAGCCCAAACCAGGAATTTTCATCTTGTGTCTTGGGCTCCAGCTGCATTAGCTACCCTAGTATTCTACAGTTATATATTTTTATAATTTTAACAGGTCATTACCTTACCTTACCTTAGAATAGTACGTAAAGCGATCGATATAAATAAACCCAAAAATTTCAATCGAGAGGCTATATAGATAAGATATCTTTCAGTAATCAATAGGTTTCGACGCCGGAAAAAATCTCCCGATGTCGCCAAGGATATTGTAAGTGTCGTGTGTCGTGATTTCTAAAAACTTTTAAACTGCTGAAACGTTGGGAGAAATATGTATCTAAGGTAAATCGCGTAAAGACCCGTTAAAATTATTAAAACTATTATGATTGTGCGCGAAAGTTTAAAATGTTTAGTTATATATTTCATATTTTAGTTATATATGGTCGGTTTAAATCCCCCCGGCATGTACCAATGAGAAATACACTTTTCTTACGTACATTTGTCATAGATTTACCAAACCACCGTTTCCGTGCTTCAGAGAGCACGTTAAGCCGTCGGTCCCGGTTTCACTAATACCAACTTTGAAATCGTTAATAAATTGTCATAATAAAAAAAAATGACATCAGAACCTCGCCAATTCGTCTGGCCAGCGTGGCGAGTGTAGGCTAAATTCTCCAGATATATGTTCTGGAAGGCCCATCCCCAGCAGTGGAGGTCTAGGACGCTGTGTTCTAGGGGCTGCAATGAATGAATAAAATATATTTTACCTGAATTTCACAATTAAAGTATAATTTAATTCGTATAGTATAATATTTGCTCAGACTTAAAAAAAATATTTGTTTGTTCTAGCGAGAGGTCTGTAAAGTTGTTAAACCTTCTAAATAGGCACATCATGACAAGTGGCGAAGTGCGAATGTCTCTATTAAGACCACCCAATTCTTTTCTGGTGTGTCGATGACAGCTTGACCCAAAAAATAGTTTTTTAAATTGAGTAATATTTCACGCCGCCTTCGAGTGGCGAACGATTTCCAAGCCATTTCCAATAACCATTAAAGCGAGCTATATCGTATAATTTAACCTGATTTATTTAGTCTACCTAGCAATACCTAATATTATCAATATTATAGAAGCTTTGTTTGCGTATATGTATGATTGTCACGCCTTCACGACTATATGACCGATTTGGATGAAATTTGGCAGATCCGTTCCTTGGAACCCTGACTCTGCTCAGCGCTCTACATACCTACCTTACGTGAAATCCGCGTCGAACACGACCGTAATCAAGCTATACCACGGCGAGTGTTCTGAGGAGCTCCATAACCTTCTCTTTATTCCGCAACCGAACCACACGCACAGGCCAAAATATGCATCCACATACCTTACCCACTATCCCTACGCGTACTCATAAATTTGGAGACTCTTACATCTGTCGCACGCTGAAGATGTGGAATGCTCTCCCAGCCAGTGTGTTTCCCCACTCTTATAACCTGGAGTCCTTCAAGCGAAGTGTGAGAAAGCATCTTGTTAGGCCGGCATAGTGGTAGAGACTGATGTCGGTCGTGGTGACCGGTGTCAGTTTCTCCCATTCTTGGACCTCGCGTACTGCTTACCATCAGGTGGGCGCGATGTCACATGTCGTGTTCAGTATTAAAAAAAAAAACTGCAATGCACTGTTATAGACTAATTTAATGTTGAGACGACTGTCCTAGCTTCAATTCTAATATTGACCTATCTTTTATTTAAAGTATTTGATTTGTTGTAGATACGGCATTATACAAGTAGCTTAAGATTGGCAGAGTTAGATTCCTGGTCAAGAACACATATTATAATTTTATTTAAAAAAAAAATGTTTTAATAATAAAAGCCGTATGTAATGCCCATTGGCATTACACCCATTCCTTCGGGATAATTTTAACATTAATTTAAACTTATAACTAATTAAATTAATACATAATACAAAGCATTCTATGGATTCACCGTGCGGGTGCCGGGTTCATGGTGTGTGGGTAAGAGATGAGAAGAATGGTGTCTCGGGCTTGCGACCGACAATAGGCTGGTTTAAAAAAGGAGGCCTCCCTTTTTTATTTTATTGCGCGATAATACGCTCACCATCCACCATTCTACTTCTCTCCCTACCCAACCAAATACTGTATGATTCCGTTAACGCCGTCTTGGAAGCTCGTTCCATAAATGTATTGACGGCAGACCTGCTTAGGCCCAATTCTTATATGTGTTTATCATTATTTATTAAATTCTTAATAAATAAATTTCTCAATTATTTATATGTATTTGTTTTATAAATTGTTATTTCATATCTATTATTGCACCTACCATAAAAAACATTCTAATGTCCTAAACTGTTTGGCTGTCAGAGAATGCCTAGCGGCATTAAGTCCGCCTTTGTACATAGTGCAATTAAGTTTTTGAATAAATAATAATCATAATTAAACTACATAATAAGGCTTAAGGCGTCTACTTTCTTATTAATTATTTAACTCACCAGCTTCTGTATATTTTTAAGGATTTGTTCTTGTGTTATTTTTGTCAGTGTATTATTATATTTAATTGCAATAGTTGAAAACCTTTAAATGGCTTATTTTTTTATTATATCTATTCATCTATAGTTTTCTAGCTGTAAGTCTTCCAGTAGTTAATAAATAAATAATAATAATACATTCAGACACTACATAAATAATATAATACATATATAAACTAATTAAGAAAATTAAAAATAAACTAAACTTAAAATAAAAAAATCCTATCGAGAGACGTTCTATCCGAGATAGTCCCAAGGAGCCTGGCAACATTTACCCTCTATATAGCGAGGCTAATACGTTGACACAAATAATTGCCAGCCTTCCTGTCTCCATTAATTCATAAACTAATTAAATTATATAAATAATAAACGAATACATATTTTATACAACTAGATTACACTTAAAAAAAAGTCAAAGAATAATAATTGTATCTTAAAAAGTATCATCACGACCGTTTTCCTTTCGGGGTGGTCAGAAACCACGCTTATAAATAAGCGGATTCACATTCAGCCAATCATGACAAGTGGCAAGCTCTACGATGCCTAGCGTACCAAACTCGAGAAATATCACAAATAAATGATTTTATTTACAATAATAAATATTTTTGTGTCCCGACCAGGATACGAACCCGGTACCCCCGAAGTCTAAATCCACGGACTTAACCGCTAGACCACAAAGGCAAAAAAGTGGGAATATACTTGTCTTTTAAATATATTTATTGTATTTGTGACATATCTCCAGTCTGGCATTCCTCATATGCGAGTATTCTATTGTATTTTTAATTAACTAACTTAATGGTAATGCGAGCTCATTGAAAATGGGTTGATTTGAAAGTGTTTTAACTAGTTTCTCTTCATCTAAACTTTGTAATGGATCAATATGAGACGGAATGAATGTTTCTCATATATATTCATTAGCGGTTTATAGGGAATTCTTAGAACAGAGGTACTTATTGAGCTGCCTGTCCACCTGTGCCTGAGCTAGGAATTGGAGCGGAATGTGGATCAACATTTTTTTTTTTCAAAAATCTTTATTGAATAGATTGCTTATTCTAATTACAGTTGTATGTACATTATGCAATCTGCCCATATTATAAGCATATAATATGCTTATGTCAAGAGATATTTATTTACAATATTTATTTGTTTGCATTCTAAAAATTCTTTTATTGAGTAAAACAGTTGTCAATAAGAATTTTCTTTAACTCAATTGTAAAATGTTTTATAGGTAACTCTCGTATCTCTCTAGGAATTTTATTATATACTCTAATGCACATTATGTGGCAGTTTCTGCTGTAATATTCATTTACACATCTTGGGTAGATTAGTCGGGTATAATCTCTAGGTACATTCGGGAAGTAGCGCCATACTTGTACATTATATCTTCTTATCGGACATACCGCAGTGTTGAAAAGATGAAAGTTTTCAACCAATGCGTTGAAACGGACGTAGACTCTGCCAGTGAGTCTGTTCCATATGTTTAACTTATGCTATGCTGGGTATTTCCTTGCAAGATGAAGTTCAAAACGTGCACATCCGTCAGAGAACCAAAGTTATTTTGACTTACAATACCACCGTTCTTGTGATGAGGAGAGCACGCTAAGTATCATTCCGGGTTCCACTAATACTAACTTGTGGCATCGGTAATAAACTGTCATTATAAATTTACTTCAAACCCTCACCAATCAGTGGCTAAATTCTCCAAAATATGTTTTGGAACGCCCATATTCAACAGTAGAGTTACTTCGACTGTTTGGGCCGTCGTTATGATGATTAAAGATAACTGCAGAAATTATCCCAATAAATAATTAACATCTGTCAGATAACGTAGATTTTAAAATTAATAGTTAAACTGACAATGGACCAGACACGTTTGTTGCAGAACCTAATCCGTTGGAGTAAACGGGTTCTGGAGTGAAGACCACGTACAAGAAGCAGAGTGGGACGACACCTATACTAGATTGACGGATAACCTGAAAAAGGCCACTGGTGATGAAGATGGCGGAAAATCGTGTGAAATAGCGAGCCTTGGGGGACGCCTATATCCAGTAGTGGAGAGACATGATGATGGTGAAGGTAGCGGAGTTAGGCGGAGGGCACGCGACGAGTGAAAGCTGCTCTAAATAATTCAAATACGCAAACCTTAGTATCAGTTACGAATTTGCATCGTTTGGGGTCGAGACGATGGGCCAAGGAGTTGTTAAAAAGGCTGACGAAAAGGTCTGCAGACAGGAAGGCTAGCAATTATTTCTGCCAACGTATTAGCCTCGCTATACAAAGGAGAAATGTTGCGAGCCTCCTTCTATTTTTTTATTTATAGTTTAGTATTTTTTAATTTATTTTTGTTGATTCTAGAAATAGGAATGCGTTTATAATTCAATAAGTATTACATGTTTCCTTTTTCAAGACTACTACACTCGTGGACTGAGCATCGAACTAACGTATCGATTTTAAACCAACTAGACATATCGACTGGGCTATCCACCATATGCTTTCGTCGGATACTCCAGTATTTCGGACACATTGTCAGAAAAGGAGGGGATAACCTGGAGAAACTTTTTGTTACTGGTAAGGTCGAAGGAAAGAGACCGAGAGGCCGAAGTCCGGTACGCTGGTCCGAGCAAAACTGCTCCACCACCAACACTAGCGTCCATGATGCTGTGCATACCGCCGAAGACTGGAACGGGTGGCGTGCTATCATCAAGATACACACCAATTCATCGGGAGGTCACGACCCTCATCAATGAGGAAACACGACGCAAGGAGGACACTGCCTGGAAGTAATATAAATAGGATGTTATATAAATGGGTAGGCAGTATTTAATTCGTTCCTCGTTTCATAAAATTGCACCAAATTCCCCCAGGTATTAAATGGAGTGACAAATTAGAGATAAAAACCTACACAATAAAGTTACGGTGAGTCGACACTATATTCAGCGGATATACTTGTAACTTGAACAGTACATGACTAAAGGCGACATTCGCCAACGTTATTTGATAACAGTATCTCGCCATTCATCCCGGGATAGTTTTATTTAGTTCCTTTAGGCCCCTGTAAACGATCAAACAAATTTAACAAACTTTACGTGTTTGACAAACATATTGATAGTGTGCACCTTGTTTGAAGTGTTTGTTAAATAATCTATGAGTTTGATGCGTTTGATGAAAGTCTAGATTGCCATCGTAACTATCTACTAGGACTATAATTAAACTAAAGTATTGTCTAGACAGTGGTGGCTCGGTTGTAAGAACCACTTTCATTAAAATCCTGAATAGATTCGAACCCCGGCATGTACCAATGAGAAATACACTTTTCTTACGTGCATTTGTAATATATTCACAATACCACAGTTCCGTGTCTAGGAGAGCACGTTTAGCCGTAGGTCCGGGTTCCACTAGTGGAATCGTTTAAAAAATTGACAGCAGGCTCTCGCCAACCAGTCTGGCCAGCGTGGCAAGTGTAGGCCAAAATCTTTAGAAATTTCTGGAAAGGTCATCTCCAACTCTAACTTGCTACTAGTTACCCATTGGTAATAACTTGAAGCAAGTAAGAATTGTTATTCAACGCGGCAATGCTACTAGTTTGCCCATTGATAGTAACTTGAAGCAAGTAAGAATTGTTATTCAACGCGGCAATGCTACTAGTTTGCCCATTGATAGTAACTTGAAGCAAGTAAGAATTGTTATTCAACGCGGCAATGCTACTAGTTTGCCCATTGATAGTAACTTGAAGCAAGTAAGAATTGTTATTCAACGCGGCAATGCTACTAGTTTGCCCATTGATAGTAACTTGAAGCAAGTAAGAATTGTTATTCAACGCGGCAATGCTACTAGTTTGCCCATTGATAGTAACTTGAAGCAAGTAAGAATTGTTATTCAACGCGGCAATGCTACTAGTTTGCCCATTAGTAGTAACTTGAAGCAAGTAAGAATTGTTATTCAACGCGGCAATGCTACTAGTTTGCCCATTGATAGTAACTTGAAGCAAGTAATAATTGTTATTCAACGCGGCAATGCTACTAGTTTGCTCATTGATAGTAACTTGAAGCAAGTAAGAATTGTTATTCAACGCGACACTGCTACTAGTTTGCCCATTAGTAGTAACTTGAAGCAAGTAAGAATTGTTATTCAACGCGGCAATGCTACTAGTTTGCCCATTAGTAGTAACTTGAAGCAAGTAAGAATTGTTATTCAACGCGACACTGCTACTAGTTTGCCCATTAGTAGTAACTTGAAGCAAGTCAGGATTGCCATTCAACGCGACAATGCTACTAGTTTGCCCATTAGTAGTAACTTGAAGCAAGTCAGGATTGCCATTCAACGCGGCAATGCTACTAGTTTGCCCATTAGTAGTAACTTGAAGCAAGTAAGAATTGTTATTCAACGCGACACTGCTACTAGTTTGCCCATTAGTAGTAACTTGAAGCAAGTCAGGATTGCCATTCAACGCGACAATGCTACTAGTTTGCCCATTGGTAGTAACTTGAAGCAAGTAAGAATTGTTATTCAACGCGACACTGCTACTAGTTTGCCCATTAGTAGTAACTTGAAGCAAGTCAGGATTGCCATTCAACGCGACAATGCTACTAGTTTGCCCATTAGTAGTAACTTGAAGCAAGTCAGGATTGCCATTCAACGCGACAATGCTACTAGTTTGCCCATTGGTAGTAACTTGAAGCAAGTAAGAATTGCCATTCAACGCGACACTGCTACTAGTTTGCCCATTAGTAGTAACTTGAAGCAAGTCAGGATTGCCATTCAACGCGACAATGCTACTAGTTTGCCCATTAGTAGTAACTTGAAGCAAGTCAGGATTGCCATTCAACGCGACAATGCTACTAGTTTGCCCATTGGTAGTAACTTGAAGCAAGTAAGAATTGTTATTCAACGCGACACTGCTACTAGTTTGCCCATTAGTAGTAACTTGAAGCAAGTCAGGATTGCCATTCAACGCGACAATGCTACTAGTTTGCCCATTGGTAGTAACTTGAAGCAAGTAAGAATTGTTATTCAACGCGACACTGCTACTAGTTTGCCCATTAGTAGTAACTTGAAGCAAGTCAGGATTGCCATTCAACGCGACAATGCTACTAGTTTGCCCATTGGTAGTAACTTGAAGCAAGTAAGAATTGTTATTCAACGCGACACTGCTACTAGTTTGCCCATTAGTAGTAACTTGAAGCAAGTCAGGATTGCCATTCAACGCGACAATGCTACTAGTTTGCCCATTAGTAGTAACTTGAAGCAAGTCAGGATTGCCATTCAACGCGACAATGCTACTAGTTTGCCCATTGGTAGTAACTTTAAAGCATTTTTTTATTCCTTTTTTTTAGTTTTTATTTCGTAATTATATCAGCGCAAAATGCAAAAGATCAGGTAAAAAAAATATATATTGTATTTATTTATTTATTTATTTATTTAAAACTTTATTGCACGTTATACAAGGGGCGGACTTAATGCCGCTAGACATTATCTGACAGCCAACCTTAGGGACAATGGGGACCATTTCAAATGTAAGGTAGGTGCAAATATTTATAATAATAATAAATAAATCTATATATATGGAAATACAATGATATTGTATATGATATGTATATATATTTTTTAATATTTCCAGACAGGTCATACAGAGCCATCTAATTTCCGTGGTAAGCTACGAGGCTTGTGTTACGGAAACTAGATGGTTGATAAACTACTTTTTTTTTTTCTTGTAAATGTATACATATTATACATATAAACACCCAGACCGAGACAAATTATACAATGTACAACTTGTCCCCGCTGGGAATCGAACCCACGACCTCCCGAGTTCACGGCAACGTTTGTTACTACTAGACCACGGAGGCGGTCATATGTCAATGAAATGTGATAAGCCTGCAGAAATCGAATACTGGAAGTTCATATCATTGAATAATCAGTATAAATCCCACTTCTACAAACGAAGGTTGAAGGTTTTTTCCCTAATTAGATTGCTATAGTCCTTCTAAGCGAGGGTACTATTGGAGCCTTGATCGATCGATCCTCGATAATCCTCAACTACACGGATAGCATAACGAGGCTTGGTGAGTGATGTCATTAGGGGAACGTGATTTTTTTATTCAATGTCGACAACCTCAGGTGATCGTTATTATAGCAGGACTTGAAATCCGAAGCTACGTATATTAATTAAATTTAAAAAAAGGCCATTAGTTTCTTGGGGTGCATGCATATTGCACAATTTGACCGCCTCCGTGGTCTAGTGGTAATAAACGTTGCAGTGAACTCGGGAGGTCGTGGGTTCGATTCCCACCGGGCGCAAGTTCTACATTGTATAATTTATTTCGGTCTCGGTGTTTATATGTATCATATGTATATATTTACAAAAAAAAAGTATAATATTTACTTTATACCTAGAACACAGAGACCTAGACCTTCACTGTTGAAAAAAAGAATGAAAGAAAAAAGTTTATTTGTCACAAAAAAACAATCAGTAAAATAATAATAATGTACAAGATAGTGTGGTGACAAATAGGGTAATAATAATAATCAGCTCAGCAATAAGCTGTTGGACATGGACCTTGCATAAAATTCTGGAGATTTTATGCAAACGGGTTGGCGAGGTTCTGATATAATTTTTAATGACAATTTATTAACGTTTCCACAAGTTGATATTAGTGGAACCGGGACCGACGGCTTAACGTGCTCTCCGAGGCACGGGAAATAGTGGTGTTGTAAATAAATGACAAATGTACTTAATCCTTTCAGCACGGACAATACAAAGCGTACGTAATTACAAAAAAAATCTAGATGTATCGCCAAATTCTGTTTTTCCGCTCTAAAACATAATTAGAAACTAATAAATAATTATCTTATCTCTATTAAACTGTTAGAACTAATTTTCGTATTTTCCGGTCGTGAGAAACCTGGCCCGCTGGACGTCAATGCTACGGTCGTTATCTGCTGCCAATCCCAAAATCGTGATCGTGGTTCTGCCGCTTGGGTCGTATTCTACACCTACCTATAATGATTACCCCATGTCTTATTCTTAGTCACGAAAATCGAATGCAACCTCTTCCATTCCCCCTTAGAAAGGGTGGTCAGAAACCACGGTTTTAAGAAGCGGATTAAAATTAAGCCAACTTTACTTATGACAAGTGGCAAGCTCGTTGGTGTCTTTAGCGTAGCAAATTTGAGAGATAAATATGAATTATTGTGTCCCGACCAGGAATCGAACCCGGTATCTTTGCGTCTAAATTCACGCACTGTTTAAGATTTGCTATTATGTGGCAAATATTTGTATTTTAAATTCTTTTTTTTTATTTAAAAGTTATGGTCCCATTACAACCACGTTTATAATCCTCGGCAGGGACTAGCTGAGAACCCCGTATTATAAAACTTTATATAGCTGTCGATGCACGTGACTTATGAAATAAATTGTGTTATCCCATTAGAAACATGCAGTTTAGAGTGTACATGTTATCTTTTTCATATGAGCCAACTTTACTATAGACCCATCATGACAAGTGGCACGCTCGACGGTGTCTTTAGTGTATCAAACTCGAGATATATCACGTATACAGACTTAACCGCTGGTAGCGTTAAAAAAAAAACAACAATCGACAAATGTGTTTAAATTTAATATAAATGCTACGTTTCATTCGGTCTCGGTCAAAATATTGAATGGCTGCGTTGTGACCGAAGCGACTTACTGACTCACGTCATTCACATCATTGATCGGCGGATCGTCCCCGAAGACAGCCGCACCCTACACCACGCTGCTGTTAATAATTATAAAAAAAAATAAAAAAATATAGTCAATTAATGTTGTACCCCCTCTATTTGGGGTTCAACATTCCACTTTCAACTTTTTACGTTCCACTTCAACTATACTACGCGCCTGGATCCAGAGCGGCCTCCCCACCTGCACTACGACCAGCCCCCGCCTGCACTACGCCCAGCACCCAGATCCTCACTTCGGCGCGGCACAGCGAGTTGGCCAGGGGAGTACCGCTCCGTGGCATGGCGGAAAGCTCTTGTACTGACCACCTCTTTTTATAACCACGACCCCCGGGTAGAATATCATTTATTTATTTTTATTTTTTTATTATCTTCAGTACCTTCATTTTTTTTTCTTACAATTTAAATTCTATAAATAGTTTATAGTATATCTTTATTCTTGTAGTTTTTTTAATGAAATGAATGAAATGAAATAATATTTATTTGTATGGAATATGGTAAATAGGTACATAGTTTTTGAATAGCTCATATACTCCGCCATTTCTGGCACACAAATTTATACTAACTTAATTAATTACAAATTTTACACTGAAAATAATTTATGTAATAAATAAAATGTCATGAATTTAAGAAATCTCGCATAAGATAATACTCGTATGCGAGATTTTGGTCAGTTGATTAATACAATTTATTACAATTTCTAAATTTGTATGAATAAAACTCGCTTAACGAATAAAAGCAACACTCTGTTAATAGCTTCTTGATTCTAGATTTAAACTGATTAATTATTGGGTAATTGTTTGAGAACCTCTGGTAAATTGTTATAAATACGAATGCACATAACGTAAGAGTTATTATCGAAAACTCAGCTTTTTGGTGTCTTAGTATAGGCAATAGTGTTTGGATGTCGACTACTTTTATATTTTCTTTGTTTCGAAAATTCGAATATTTTAGTTATTCCCAAAAAAAATCGGTAACCTATTGCTGCTGGAATATTTATTGCTGCCCGTATTCAAAGACCCAAAATATGACGTCACTTTGAAAGAAATTTCATAAGGGCTCATGATGGATTATAGTAGTTTGGGGCGTCTTAACCTTTTATAAAGGTGCTAACTTAATTTAAAACTACCTTCGTATGAAGAGAATAAGTTGAAGAAAATTTGAATAATTTTAAAGGTAAGCCCGTATTAGGGTTGGTATTTTAATTCATAATTATTTTAAGTTAAATATTGTTACAGCTTTGGCAGTAACGTGGACACTGACAGTGGGTCTGGTCAACAAATTTAAGGTCGCTCAGCGGGCTATGGAGAGTGCAATGGTCTGTATTTATCTGATGGATAAAGTCCGAAACGTGGAAATCCGTGAAGTAGAATTGGGCACGTCTGTCGCAGAACCGATGAGCGATGGAGTAGACGGGTTCTAGAGTGAAGACTACGTATTCACATACGTAGACGCAGAGTGGGACCACCCCCAAATAAATGGACGGTTGACCTGAAGACCTGGTGTGTTGGATGAGGGTGGCAGGAGATCATGTGAAGTGGCGAGCCTTGGGGGAGGCCTATATCCAGCAATGGAGAGACACAGGCTGATGATGATGACAGCTTTAAGGCTATGTAAGAACCTGTTTGTCGTGTAGCGATGGTGAAGGCATGTATCTAAGAGAAATACTTGCGCCGACATGACAAAGTCCTTGGTGATATTCGTGAGGCAGTAAATCTTTCTATTGCAAGAGCCAGATAGAGACTGACTACAAATACAATTTTGACCACATTTGTAAAGGAAGGGCAAAGTACGAAAACTAAATGCAATCCTCGATCCTTGACGCTGACCTATAGGCCAGATATTTTAGTGTTTTCTGGGAAATTGAAAAAATTTTGGGAATTTGCTTACTGTTCTGTGGGAATCAAATATTCCAAAAGACCCCATCATGAAGTCGAATAAATATTATGATGTCACTGAAGAAATGATCAGGAACGGATTCAAGACTCAGCTTTTTGCAGAGGAAGTTGGTGTAAGAGGAATCTAGCATTGTGAATCCATGGAATGCATAGAAATCTGTCTTCTTCTCCACCACCGTTTCCGTGACTCAAGTTAATGTCAAAAACATGTTATATAACCTAAGCCTTAAAATATAAAAAATACTACACACATATATACATATCTTCACGCCAGTTTCCTTGCGGGGTAGGCAGTGACAATTGAGCGCCACTTGTCACGATCACGACATACCTCTTTCGCTTCTTCAAAACTTATCAACCTTCCCATACATGTCCTTTTGTTTTGATGGCTTTTTATTGCATCTTTAGCTATTGTTTTATTTATTTGATCGTGATAGGTAAGTCTTGGTCTGCCAGGGCCTCTTTTACCCACGACTTTCGCATTATATATCTGGTTCGTTAATCTCTCTTCACTCATCCTTTCAACATGTCCGAACCATCGGAGCATGCCTTTCCATATTTTTTTCACTATGCTTTCTTTAATACCTACCCTTTTGGGTATTTCGTCATTACGTATGCGGTCTGTCAAGGTGACGCCGCATATCCGACGCAACGACCTCATCTCTACTGCATTCTACTAAAAATTTAAAATACTACACATACCTATATTAAAAATATAAATAGAAGTGATAATTAAAAAAATATATATTTAATTTAATCTTAACTACAGCTTAGTGAAATTGAAAAACTATGCTTTAAGCCAAAATTTCCTGTATGTTAATTCATGAAACTCCTTTTAAAGTTTAACATAAAATTTAGGCACATTTACTTTACCTGCTATATTTAGTTAGTAGGTAACGTCTTTCGTAACCTCAAAGTATTCTATAGACTTATACTCTATCCATAGAGTTTACTCAACAGCTACTCCACTCTGCGGAAAATCGCAAACGAATGGTACACGTGCCACGCCCACATCGCACTTCTACTTGTTTTTATTCCGTGCAGACATTTTTGGCCGGTTGCAGAAAGGCTGTTTATATTGTGATACTTAACGTGTGATACAGTAATATTTTTTATTAATATTATTATAATATAATTATTTTTTATGTAACATTTAGTTACTATTATGTATTTATTATTTTATTAACTATATATAAGTTTGTTAACAGAATTGCACGGCAACATTTGGGTACTTAGGAAGTAATTGTTATGTTTATGCTTGTGTGTGTCTCGAAAGTCATTCTTAGTGTTCAGGTTCTCATGGTGTGGCGTGTCCGGTGGTCGCCCCTTCGTTAGAAGGTCAATGCAGTGGTGGCACGTGTGTCGGGTCCCGGTCCGCACCCTAAGGGCCTGGTTGAGCGGGGGGATGGCTGGCACATGCGTTATGTCCGTGATCGGGTGCTGCTGTGGGGGCCTGGGACCTCTGCCGAACACGTTCAATTTATTGTTCTTAAATTAACAGAGGTTTTTGCGTTTTGTCGACTTTCGGGTTGCACATAGGCATGTAGTCTACCTTAATTCTGACTTGCCTGGTGGGTTACTGCTGTACCAGGTATTGTATTCTCATAGGTACTGATAACTTAATTTAAAAGGTTATTAACTGATCGTTGTGGTGCAGTTTTGTATATGTTTTATTTTGTAAATCTGATATAGCTGAGTTTTCCTTGCAGATTCCTTTCTTAGTCAGATTAAACATTAACAGGTCACTGGAATTTGCTAAGCTGCTGGTCTTCTGCTAACAGCTTACTTATTGGACCACTTTGCTGCTTAGTCTTCTACTAGCAGGAGTAGAATCATTCAAAATAATGAAATTAATGACGTTTCATAAATGCCTGTAATAGGTTTACGTGAATAAAGATATTTTGACTTTGACTTTGACTTAAACTGGTTGAGCTTCTAGGAGTGGACTGTATATTTTTTAATTAACAAGAATTATAATAGCTCGGTGGTTTTACTGCATCTAATTCTGTGTTGCTTACGTTTAGGGCTATCCCTGATTCACATCTAAGCTAGGAGATGATGAACGTGCTGAAATAAGTAGACAAAGGCATACGACTTGGGGGAAAAATTATAGGTAAAACTTTTTAAACTTTCGCGCACACTCATAATAGATTTGTCATTTTTTTCAAATAAAATACAATATTATTAAAATTAGTTAAAATTAAATTATGGATGGACCGAAATAAGTAAGTGACATTCCTGCCATGAACAAGTACTGCAGCTTAACCTAAATTTGTGACTTTAAAAAGGCCGTGTTAACTTATAATCTAAATATTGATAATTTTATGTCAAATTATAAAAAATACAATAACAATTTCGTGGCTGTATAAGGGCCGTGTCAACTTATATATACATATGTTATATATGTAATATAAACTATGTACTTATAACTTATTATAAAATTAGGTACATTGTTGGACAACAATTGTATTAGAATCGCCATGTTCCTTCGATTAGGGAAAGTCATATACTCTTTGACCAAAATATTCTCTACTTAAAAAAAAAACTCTCTACAATCGGAGTTTTCCTCCAAGCTCACGAGAGAATGCCAGAGCCTCCTCAGACCACGGACCCGTCGTTTCGACTACAAATGGGATGAAGTAGTGATTAATGATGATCTCCGCATAAAAATAAATGTTACATAAGAAATAAGTAAAATTAAAATGTAGTATACATTTGGAACATCTTTTTTATGTATTAGGTTAACCTTTTATGCGTATACACATACACCACACTATATATATGTATATAATTATCCATTGACACCTCTCCTAACAAGGGATTAGCCGAAAATCAGTGCTATGGCCCAGAGTCGCAAATCCATGTTGAGCTGATTCCCACATTTGTCACCACACATCTTGCTTTATTTATTTATGTTGTGTTTATTGATATGTGGCAAATAAATTATTTTTCTTTATTTCTTTCTAGTAATGACTGTTCTATTTCTGAAGGAAGTATGTTGTAAGTAAATGTTTGAAGATATATATTATTATATATATAATTATATTCTTATTTTTTAATAAATATGGTTTCCATAATAGAACGTTGAGGAGGTTGAACGTAGGATGCGCGGCGGTGGCTCGGTTGTAAGAACGCGTACCTTAAATCCTACAAAGGTCGGTTCAAACCTCCCCGGCATGTACCAATGAGAAATACACTTTTCTTACGTACATTTGTTATAGATTTACAACACCACCATAAAAAAATGTCATAATATCCTCGCCAAGCCGTCTGGCCAGCGTGGCGTGTGTAGGCCAAATTCTCCAGTTTTGGAAGGCCCATCTCCAGAGGTGGAGGTCTAGGACGCTCGGTTCTAGGGGCTGTAAAAAAAATAAAAATATATAACGTTTGTGGTTAAAGAACGAGAATCCGGCTGCTTGGTGAATGATTCCAAAAGAAAACACTGTTTGTCGATTTTCTCTAACTTAATCCATTAGCATTTGCAGTCGGTGGTGCAGTAAATGATTGGGCGGCGATCCCAGAGGAAAGTTGAAAGTTAGTTTAAGAACCTTAACCAGATGGTCATTAGTAAACCCCTAAGATTACTTTAACTGTTGAAATACGAGTATACTGCGTTGAATTTTTTAAAGAGCAAATATTTTCATGATATAATCTAGAATAAAAATAAAGAACGACGTATTTTTTATTAAAATTATTCAATAATTAAATCTTAAGTTACGGTGCAAAGAAGTTATCCCAAAAATATCGCCACTCATATAGAGCCTAATCAAGTAGGTAGCAAGAGGTCTACGATCGCACGAAACTTGACTTACGTAATTCTTTCTCTCTCTATCATTTAATAATAACACTACCCCTTTATGTATTTACCACGACGGATATCGCGATTTTAAGACCCGGCCTTAGTCACCATGCAGTAGTGTTTTGTTTCGTGTATAATGAATATGATCATAAAAAAGTGACTTTTCATATTTCAAGTTCTTATGACAATTACACGCGGTATACTTATTTTATAGTACTGAGAAGTTTAACAGGCGCCTGCTCTCAGGCCTTAATGCCTCGGCGCACAATTTAATAAAACCGATATTTAAAATAAATATGAAGCTATAAAGTTTTTTTTTTTAAATTTAAGTTTTTATTATTGTTATTTCTGTCAACGCCTTCATACAGCTGCAATAATAAAACACTTTTCGTATTAGTCTAATTATATTTAAGAATATTAGGCGGTGACTCGGTTGTTAAAATCATACAAAGGTCGGTTCAAACCTTCCCGGCATGTACCAATGAGAAATACACTTTTCTTACGTACATTTGTTATAGATTAACAACACCACCGTTCCCGTGCCTCGGAGAGCACGTTAAGCCGTCGGTCCTGATTCCATTAATACCAACTTGTGGAATCGTTAATAAATTGACATAAAAAATTGACATCAAATCTTCGCCAACCCGTCTGGCCAGCGTGGCAAGTGCAGGCCAAATTCTCCCGATATATATTCTAGAAGGCCCATCTCCAACAGTGGATATCTAGGATGTTGTGTTTAAGGGACTGTAATGATGATATTATAGGATTGACATAATCATTTTAATAATGATATCATGACATTAATATTATCTATTTACACCTCACGACAAAGCCTCTTTACAGCTGCTATCCACTGTTATAATTAAGCTGCTTATGCTCAAACACTATGCCCTTATTAGCAGACTGCTAACAACAGCCAGCTATTCCCGCCATTTATTTTACATTTTATATATTAAATGATGGATGTGTAAATTTGACGAATCCAAGTGTTCCTATAGGCTCCTAAACTAAACAATTTAGATTTACACTAAAATTAATAAAGTATCATCAGGAACGTATCCCTATTGGGGTAGTCAGAAACCACGCTTTAAAATTAAGTTCATAGAAGCAGTTCTCTACATTTCTCGTAGCCTATGCTACGATGATTCGTAGCTATGTCGTAGAACTACTACGAAAATATGATAGCCTGCTACGTTACTACGTTGATTAATCGGCATAAAGGTTGTTTTTTTTTTTAAAGCCGTAGATCACAAAATCGCCTGACGATACGACTCCAGCCTGAAGGGCCACTGCGGGAGATTTTTATCTTTTTATTGTTTCTTTAAGCGCTGGTAATTGGCTTGAAGTTTTGTTATTATGAAGAATTATTCTCTACTATTCAAACAATAAGTTTTTTAATACCAAGTTTGGTTAAGTTGGCTAGCAATTCAGGCTTTTGAATTCATAGTTAAATGTAACCCAGTTTCTAGGCGTTCAGCTGCTCGGTTTCAATTATTAGAGAGCTTCGAGTCGAAACCTGTCACGTCGTATTTTTCTGTTTTTATCATTAAAAACTTCAAGAAATTATACCTTATTGTAAAACTCACTTGAACTTACAATTTGCTATATTTTCTTCACCCAGAGACATAGATAGATAGATATTATTTTTATTGCACAAAAAAAAACATTCAAATGTACATAGGCGAGCTTAATGTCTAGGCATTTTCTTACAGCTAATCTTTGGGAGAGTGAGAAGAGAGTCTGGGTGCGTGTGCAAAATTACTAACTAAATTTAACCACTTATCAACTAAATAAACAATAAATATATATCGTACAAATAATAATATATGCCATACATGTTTTATACATATACAATTTATATATAAGATACATCATGCATATTGTCATGTTATGCGGTCTTGTTTTGCTTTTCATGTAAGTGCTTGGTGAGCAAATTTTTAAATATGTTGAGTGAAGGTGCTTTTCCTATAGCGAGGGGAAGCCTGTTCCACTGGCGACATACGATATAAGGTTTATCAAAGGATATAAGAATTGAAGCTAGACTAATAAGTACAGAAAACATTAGTAGTGTAACACAGATATTGCTGGTATGGTCATGTAAACCCATAATTTAGTTTATATATATATGTTTATTGAAAAAAAAAAAAAAAAATTCAACCAGTGCGTTCTTCCAGTGCTGTCGTACGGAGCAGAAACGTGGACACTAACAGTGGGTCTGGTCCACAAATTTAAGGTCGCTCAGCGGGCTATGGAGAGAGCTATGCTCGGTATTTCTCTGATGGATAAAGTCCGTAACGAGGAAATCCGTCGGAGAACCAAAGTTACTGATATAGCCTTCAAAATGCTGATGGGTAGGAATGAATACATATTTTCTTCCGTCTTGTTGTATGTTATTGTTTTCTTTGCGTTTTTGTTGTATTTTGTAAATTTCCTTAATTTTATGCACTATTTGTTTTCGTTGATTTCTTAATCTGTCTTCACAGTGGATTTATATTTTTGTGTATAATTTGTGAACCCATTCATGGCCTTATTTATTGTGTAAAATTTTATAATATTGTAATTTTGGTTATGCTGTTGGAGTTCCAGATAAATAAATAAATAAATAAAATTAGTAAGCTGAAGTGGCAATGGGCTGGACATGTCTGTCGTAGAACCGATGAACGATGGAGTAGACGAGTTCTAGAGTGGAGACCACGTACGGGAGGACGCAGAGTGGGTCGACCCCCCGCTAGATGGACGGATGACCTGAGGAAGGTCGCTGGTGGGGGTTGGATGAGGGTGGCAGGAGATCGTGTGAAGTGGCGAGCCTTGGGGGAGGCCTATATCCAGCAGTGGAGAGACACAGGCTGATGATGATGATGATATATGTTTATTTACTTTAAAAAAAAATGGTAGTAAAGTTTTTATTATAAGTCTTGCGATTGTGTGGTCCCACGACGTCAATGTGGACATGCTCGAACCGGGCGGCGGACGGGCAGTTTCCGAGCGGTGACGTCACGTGTCTGTAAACCTTAGCCCGCTGGCAGCCGTCGCATGATCTAGCCCATTCCGCCGCGTCAATGTTCATTGATGGCCAAAATTTAGTTGCTAACATTTTCCTGGTATTTCGAATTCCGGGATGATGGATCAGTTCGTGCATCGCGTTAAAAACTTGTCTTCTGAATTGCTTTGGTATGTACGGTCGGTTCTCACATGTTGTTGTTTCGCAATAGACGGATTCGTGTTTTTTAAAAATTTGGATGTGACTGTTCTAATAGTATTTTTAGTTCGTCGCTTTATTCTTGGGCCACAGCGATATCACTCTTCATAACTAACAGGCAATGGACAAGCGACTTATTCAATTCTAGATAGTGCATCTGCGACTGGGATTTCGGCTCCCAGGATGTGTTGAAAGTTTGTTGTAAATTGGCCAATATATTCTAAGTGGCGAGTGCGTCGTGCGGTTGTATTAATTTTCGTGCCGCTCTGCTTCCACGCATAAGTGGCTTGTGGTCTGTGAACACGATTAATTGCCATATATATTAGTCTAAAACTGCTTATTCAGTAGTTGATAAATATAGTAGAAGAGTCTTCTCACACCCCCCGCAGGGGGGAGTGGGGAATCTGTGTCAAGGTATTTGCCTTCTAACAGAGGTTGCGTTCGCTTTCCGTAACTACGGACAGGGCATGGGGTAACCATTAAAGGTTGAAGTATACGAGCCAGGCGGCGGAGCCGCGATCACGACTCCGTGATTGGTAGCAGGTGACGAGCGTAGCATTGTCTGGCGTCCGGCGGACGGGCGTGCAGAGGGGCCAGGTTTCTCACAAGTGAGAAATCTGTCGCCTCTGCGCGCGCGAACATGCCAGCCGCCAGACGACGCACGAATTCGTCCAGTGTTTCCATCCGCATATCCCTATGGATTACATCGTTCCTCACGTACCGCGAGGCGCCGACAATGGTACGAAGCGTTAGATTTTGTTGCGCTTGTAAACGTGCTCTCAGCGCAGCTGAGGTGAGAGCGTACCAGGCCGGCACGGCGTACGTAAGTCGACTGCAGATATAGGCTTTAAATATTAATAGCTTCGTGTGAAGCGGCAAACTGGATGCAAACACTGGGCGAAGTTTGGCTCTCGCCACCCGCGCCATGTTCACAGTGGCGGTCACGTGGGGATAAATATTTAATGTCAAAAACAAAATTATATATTAATTAGGATTGAGAAGTAGTAGGTCAGACCAGTGTGGTATCCCCAGCACATCGTCATCGAACCAGTGACCCTTGTGGTGAAGGTACCGTTCTATGTGCCGCCACAAATAAATTAAAGGAAAATAAAAATAGACAAAATGCCAAGGGAACTGGCAGCATTGCCATTCAACGTACCTTCGACCCAAATAATGCCCAGTCCTCTAATGTCCCGAGGTGTGGACGAACTGAAAAAAAAACTTTGACAACGCATTGAAAATTTCCCGTCCACTTGGTCCCCACGGCCCGAGAGTTTCAACTCCAAACGGCGTAAAACACATCTTCCAATAGGCTAGGTGTATTTACTCCGTTTGAGGTTATTATACCTTTTTTTATTATTTATTTAAAGACTTAGCCGTTTTGAGTTTATGCGTTGTATTCGCAAGTTTCATGGAATCCTTTCTCCCCATCAGGGTGAATTGGTAGTTTTTTTGCAATCAATAGATTTGCGACCCGATTCTGAGTAAAATACTTTAAATACAATACTATTATACACATGGGAGCAATGAAAATGGAACAATAACAAAAAAAATAAGCTTTTCGTGTTACCCGCATTTTCTTAGCAGCCGCACTATAGCTAACACTCAGACTGTTGGTTAATTACAGAAAGGATGATATGGCTTTCAGAGAATGTATTCACGAATTAAAACCTCCAGTGTGCTTTGTGCAATAAAGTTTTTAAAATAAGTAAAAATGATCACGAGGGTCACACTGAACTTTTTTAGAACTGGCCACTTGTAAACAATATAATTGAAAACTAAGTTTAAATTTTGAAAATGGAACATTTTGAAAATATTTAATTATATTATAATTACCAATAAATTATTTAATTTATTTGTGATATTTCTCGAGTTTAGTACGTGTTACGTACGTTTAGTAGTGGTTACGCAAAGCTACTCCACTCAGTTTTGTTGGAGAGAATTCGTGTACAGGCTAACGTACTCATGTCGCCTCTAAAGTACGTCATCATGTCGCTAGATGTCGCTATGGTCGACAAAGGGACCATCTTGAACCCCACCGCGTTGATGACCGGCATTGTGCTATCATTGTGTGTCGGACGACCGATCGCAAACGTCGTTAGCTCTTCCTAGCCTGTGTCTACCACGAGTGTCCGCGCCGCTCATAATCACCTGCAAATGCTTAATGGAAGAAATCTACATGTTCATAATTATCAAGCGCAACCGCTTATTATCATCACCGCGTACCTGAATCATCACAGCTGACCAGAAGGTACATGAACTGCATTTAGAGTTCCACATCTTCGCTAGCTCAAGTAAGTGAATTTTCTACTAATAATTCTGAGTTAGGAGTGGCTTTGTCTTCTTGTGACGCGTCCAGGTTTTGCCAATCAAAGGAGCAATCGATGGCCGCGAACCCGCATCCTATTTTCTATAACCGCTAAACCGCCATACCAGTACGCAAGAAACATCGACGAGCTTCCCACTTGTCATTGGTCTATAGCAAAGTTGGCTAAATGTAAATCCGCTTATTTAAAAATAACGTGTTTCTGACTATCCTTGAAAATATACGGTCGTTATGATAATATAGTATTAATTTGGAAAACTAGAATTCTCTGGGTTGTGTTCATAAACTTTTAAATAAAAATAATAGGCTGAGCATATGCTAGAAAACCTGAATCCCAATTTTAATAAATCCATGGTAACACATAGTGTTGGAGATCCGTTAACATTGCTCCTAAGTGTAGTTTTTGTGTTGTCATTTTCTTTCAAATGCCTACCTTTGAGTTTATAAGCTATTAAGATTTTTTTAGTTGCTAGATTGATTTTAAAAAGTTGAAAGTCATTATAGTTCATTATATTAAAGTTTTCTTCGTCTCCGTTCAAACCAACCCAGCAGTCCAGATAGTCATCGACGATCTTGCCACTTCTCATAATGAGCCTATAGTAAAATTTGCTTAATATGAATGCGATTGTTGACCACCCTTCACTATCGGAAGTTATCAAGAATAAAATATTTAAGAAATAGTGTGAATTAGTTTTTTTTAAGATTTTATTCTTCGTGGAGTTTTTTTATTGTTTGTTTTTCCTATATATAGTATATAATATATATGTATGGTTAATTTGGGATGATTATCGAGTTTGGTATAATTGAGACAACGTCGAGCTTGCCACTTGTCATGATGGGCCTATAGCAAAGTTTGCTAAACGTGAAACCGCTTTCTTTAAAAAAATAATTTGTTTCTGACTACACCGCATGGGATACGGTCGTGATGATACTTTACTTTTTTTTCCTAATGTATACCGTAAAGTAATCGAATCGAGTGAATGTGTCACGTTATTCGGGACATTAAAATGAAACAAGAGATTTTAAGCTAATGAATATATTTAAAAAAATGAAGTTAACAGAAGAGAGCAAGAGAATTTAAAATTATATAAGGGGGAGGGTCATAAGCCAAAACTTAGCCCTATCACTCTTTATGCATCCGTGGACTGTGCGTAGTGGTATTTTCCCTCGGAGAGCCTGAAGACGGGGGCCCGGAGAGCGCTGCCGATCCCAAGCGGACAACGGGGTGTCACGGGGATCCTGGGCAGCGGGGTTATCTTCTCAAGCTGGGTCCCAGCTCTATAGTCCAGACATAGAACCCTGGAACGCACGGGGAACACGCGTTACGTTCCATCTCCAAATCCACCACCACTTCAGTCTACACCAAGACAAGTTACCAGATAGATGGTGAGACTGCAGCGGTGGTGCACAAAAATTATTTACTGCACGTGGTCATGAAGTGACCGCGTTCTATTTTCTATTTAATACTTACCCAAGCTGGGGGGTGTACAATATCTGGCAAATGATGAGTTGAATTGTATATTATATGTTAATTTGAAGCGATGAATATATATATCAATATGAAGATTACGAGCAGCTGCTGCAGCGGATCAAAAAAAAGCAAGTGACGTCTGACAGTTGTTTTCTTAAAAATGGTGTGAGGCAAAGGATGTCGTTTGCAGCCGAAAACGTTCATCCTTGGTCATTGTCGATAACAACCGCTACAAATGGTCTTTGTTGGCAACTGAGTTGTTGTTTCATTACATTATGTCATCAAATAATAATATATATTTAACCTAATAGTATACCAAATTATCTCATCGATCTAAAGCTATATCTTATATAGCATATCTTCCCTTTGTTTCCTATTATTTCTATATAATATAATGATTAACAACTGATTTTCACTCACTAATATCATAATAATAATAATGCTTCTTGTATATTCAAGTTCCCTACTACTGAACTATATTCCAGTTGCAATGTCCTTACTGTCAGGCAGTTGTACATATTAAATACCGTTCTTCGCAAACATGGTAGCTTAATGATCCCTCTTTTTATAATAAAACACGTAGAATCGACATAGTATGCAATATTCCCAGCCATAGAACAGTTACAGCTAGGCGTCATTTCTATGTACTTAGTTCTGTACTGTACAACATGATCAGCAAAACGTTTGATATTTGAAGAAGTTAAGATGCGAGTGAATGACTGGTTACAACAGTTAACTTACCAGAAAACTAAAAAACTTTTCGTTGTCCAAAAGTAATTTAAGTGGCATATTCTACACAGATACTTAGGTGTTTTATTTATGTTAACCTTACTTATTTATTAGTAAATTCGCTACTGTTTTTATTTTTTCACCATTAACTGATTTTATTTTTCTCTTTTTTTATTTTGTATATTGTACTTACCAATGTTGTGAATTTATTTTTGTAGTTCCTAGAAAGAGCACTGACTTCTAGGACACAGCCCAACTAGTTTTGAAGTCAGGGTTTTAACTATTTGTTACAAAACTGTTCCCTGAGTTAAGTCCATATTTATAAGGAAGAAAAAAATGTAATTGTTTCAATAAACTTTATTATTCTTATTATATAGCTATTTGTAAATATTTTAATTTTATTATAATTTTTATTTTACTAATGTTTAATATTTTTAATTTGTATATTTTTTTTTAGTATTTAACCCACTGTTTTGTAGGAATGAACTGTACAAATAATATAAAATCTTTCTGGCTTAAGATCTAATAATTTATAATATTGTAATTTTTATGTCCTAGTTGTAAGCTGTTATTTTACTGAAAATAAATAAATAAATGAATCCAACTTCAGAATGAATATTTTTACTAATAACATAGTATGTCAACTTGAAGCAATGAGTGAGTGGATTCCCGCCATCTGTAGAGTCATCATGGTCGTCCATTTGTCACAGAAAGAATGTCATTTACTATCATAAGTGCGAGAAAGACAGCGTCAATGACGTCATTATGAGAAACCCGCGTATTAGACAAAGATAGCAATTCTCTTGAAGCAAAACTGTGAAAATAATAGAACTTTTTCTTCTGCAGGCGAATTCTCGTTTTTAGTGTCTCTGCCTATCGGTTATGTCTGTATATTATTATTATATTACAATTATAATATTATTATTTGTAACTCAGCTTCCTTACGAATTAAGTTCTTATTGTTATTATAAATAATATTATGACATTCATATTATTATGATTTTAATTTTAATTTGACTCGGCCACTGTACAGCCACGAAATTGTTATTGTATTGTTTTATAATTAGTCATACAATTATCATTATTTAGATTATAAGTTAACACGGCCTTTATAAAGCCACAAATTTAGGTTAAGCTGCAGTACTTGTTTATGGCAGCAATGTCACTTACTTATTTCGGTCCATCCATAATTTAATTTTAATAATATTGTATTTTATTTGTAAAAATTGTCAATATCCGAGTGTTACCTGTGAACCAACTGAAAATAAATAATTTAAAATTAATTCCTGCTCGGGGCACAATAATTTATTTGTGATATATCTCGGGTTTGGTATGCTAGAGATATCGACGAGCTTGCCACTTGTCATGATGAGCCTATAGTAAAGTTAAACATAAATAATTATGTAAGTATATTAAAACTACATTTTTGAAACCTAGTTGAAATTGAAAACTAGTTCATTGTTGTTTTTTAAACAATATTATCAGACGCAGAAAAAGAGAAAAAGCCTTTTTGGGTTTTTTTTATATTGCATTTTAGTAATATGTGAGTCTGGAAGCACGTTTTCTCAGCAGTCGTTAGGAACGACAGGTTGTAAGGAGATTTAAGTCATATCTCCAGGGCTTAGTGATGTGAAAAATCGATTTCTTACATTTAGAAAACTTAGAACGATCCTCAAACCTAGAAACATCTCTGCCGAATTTAACCAAAAGCTGATAAAAGACAAAATTATAAGTATTCCATCGATTCAACGTGCGTGATCCGGGTCTATAATAATAAATAATAATAATAAATAATAATAATAATAAAAATCTTTATTGCAAAATAAGTATACATTACAATTCAGTTGTCACAGGTTAGGGCATAAATTAAATCGTACATAGTATCAAAAACAGTTTAGCTGTGACATCTGAAATAGTCGGTGGACGGTGTTTCAGATGTCATTGTAGGAATTAGTACTTACAACATTTAATTTTACTCTAGACAATATTTATTTATATTTGCTGTAGGCAAGACTTAAATAATTGTTTGTGTGTATGGTTGGTGTATATGCATGTTGGTGTGTGTGTGTTGGTGTACGTGGGTTTGAATGAATGTATATAAGTAAGTATGCATGTGTCAGCGACAACCTATTTCTTAAATATTATTTTATGATTTTAAACAGGTTTTCAGTATCCTCATAAGTTAGTTCCTGAAGCCAGTTCCTAACGAGTACCTTGTACTTTCTGGAGGATTTCTATCGTGTGTGGGTAGAAACAAGAAGAAGAATGGTGTCTCGGACTGGCAATTCAATTCAATTTAATTTATTTATTCACCATAAGATACATGACGTACACTTAGTTTTGTCAGTTATACAATTATTTATGCAAAAGATCGACCATTAGTGCAAAGAACAGCCATCGTTATTACCAAATTAAGACTATGTAAATTATACACTCCCTAATTGTAGATGCTGCTGTAAAAGAGCGTTGTCAGTTACTATACTACTTAAACCTACGTTATTAATACAATTGACTAATGGCTAGTCAGAAACAACAAAAAACAGTCCTCCTTGTGTATTATTCTCCTCACTGCTTTGGATTACGCCATTTGGGTGTTTTTGCAGCTTCATGTAGGGCATCGTGCACTTGGCTATTTAGGGTGATGCGGATCCGGTCAGGCCAGCGTATGAGATGGCAACGCAGTCTCTTGCATTCGACTTTTTCTGTGATAACAAGCCTTTCCAGGTTACCAGATCTCTTCTGGGCTAAATGCCCGAAATACTCAACGACTCGTTGGCAGATGAAAGACTTTTGGTTTTTTGAGCTCTTTGAGTAGTCAATACTACAATACAACATTGGTTCTTTGCGCTGTTCAAGGAATATATAACATACGTCTCCAGCACATCTCAAAGGAATCGATGCTGCTAAGATCACCGGCATTATAAGAGCCCCATCAAATACTATATGATTATATTAATGCCGTCTTGGAAGCTCGTTTTATAGATGGTGTTTTGACACTTTCTAAATAGCTCCACACAGCGTTAGTAAGTAGTATATATATATGTATGTATTAGTATTTAGTTTATCGATATTATAATATTTATTCCATATAAAGCAAGTAAGAATATATTTATTTAAATAGTTATTTATTTCTCGTATTATATTTATGATTGCACCTACATTTGATCAAATTTGTCCCCAAGTTTTGGCTGTCAGAGAATGTCTTCGGGCATTAAGTACGCCTTTGTACTTTGTGCAATAAAGTTTATAAATAAAAAAATAATTAGTGTCAGACCTGCTTAGGCTTAATTCTTTGAGTAAGTGGTACAAATACTTTGCTGGCAATCCTCTCGTATCAACTACCACTTCACAAAGTCTTAAACCGTTATTTTGCTGACAAATAATATTGTACATCCCTATCAGGAATTTGAGTTAGCGGACTTAACTCATGGCTTATTCACTAAAGGAATTCATCGGAGCATACCTTTGCTTTTCATTCGGACGAAGAATAAATTTTGTATTTGAAGTGAAAAGCATAATTACAACAGAGTTAACTTTGACCTAAACGCTCAAAGATGTAAAGCATTGCACAGATATAAATTTAACTAAACGTAAATGATTAAAACTGGATAGTTAGTAAGGAATATAAAGGTGAATGTCTGTGTGTGTGTTCCCTATGCATTGCAAAACTACTTTACCGATCGGGATGAAACTTTGGGAATATGTTGTGTGAAAATCGGGGAAGGTTTCTGACATATTAGATTGCATAATAAGTAAATCTTAATATATAATACAAAGTCGGGTTTGTTAGAACACTTATAACTCGAGAACGGCTGGACAGATTTTCACAGGTTTATGATTTGTCTCCGTCCCGAATAGCAGAATAACTATAAATAAAATAGTGGCTGCCAATTCGCTGTCGCAGGAATCTTAGAGTCCTCTGTCTCCTTTACTCTGTTTTAAATGAGCCTGCGACACCGAAATACCTCAAGGACAAATTCGCTTATCTCTCTTCTTTTCATGATAAATCTCTCCGATCTTCTCACAACTCACTTCTTTCCGTTCGATCTCATCATTCCGGATTTGTTTCGAATTCCTTTGCGGTTGTTGCTACAAATCTGTGGAACAATCTACCTATTACCATAAGGCAGGCATCTACCAGATCATCATTTAAAAAGCTGGTCTACTCACATTTTCTAAATAGCTCCTAACAAAATTTGTAAATTTTATATGTATGTTTATTATTGTGTATGCATTAGTATTTAGTATATTTATATTTATAAGTAGATTATATATAAGTAAGTTTATTATCTAAGTATTTATATCTAATTGATGTGTCACTTATACTTTCCTTGCACCTACAGTTGTTCTAATTAGTCCTTGGTTTGGCTGTCAGAGAATGTCTACGGGCATTAAGTCCGCCTTTTGTACTTTGTGCATTAAAGTTGTGAAATAAATAAATAAATAAAATTGGAAAATTGAAGAAAAATATAAAATAAAAGAAAAAACTTTTTCCCATGCAAAAAGTTCGTGGGTTTCGTACCTGTTGAACAATGTTGGTTGTCAATTACATATACATAATATGGGTGCTTTTAGGCGATACGAAGTTCGCCGGGTCAGCTAGTGGGTATAAATCACAAATAAGGAAGCAGTCTAATACACGCATTTTTACCATCCTCAACAGCTCCACGACTCAATTATACCTTTTAGATGTCAAACGACTTTCCTCAATCGACCCTCGAAATCGATATTGTTAGTTTGTAAACTCTTCAAACCTCGAAAGACATAAATGTTACCATTTTAAATCAGTTATTTTTTTTTCTGACAACATTAATGATTGCGTTCCGTATTCCTAATATTCATTTTGTCCTAATTACTAACAGCCTTGCATTTTAAGCAAGTCTGTCTCTTTCATATTATGAATGTCACAAAAAATATTTATTATGCTTGCGTAAATTTTGCATTCAGTTAAAGTGGCTCAATATCCGCTTTCGCCTGTCTGTCCATCTTCTCTCTTTATTTTATAACGTTCTTCATTACCCTAAAACAACTTGGTACCTTAAATCACGCTTTGAATTTCTTTTTGATACGCACAACTGTGCCCTCCTCTCACAACAATCAGCTAAAGATTCCTTTTCATTTCTCAAGTAGATATTCAGATTCCGTCACTGTTGCTGCCGCTCGTCAGGGGAACAAGCTGCCCCTGGCTACAAGGCGCGCACCGTCCGTGAATGTATTTAAAAACCTCCTAACCACATTATTTATATATATATATATATATATATATATATATATATATATATACATTTATAGCACTTAAACATATATATATGCTAATTAATTATTTTTATATATTTCTTCATCCTGCCTTCAACTTTCATGATCCCCAAGGTTAACTGGTGAATATGGGATTATAGCTCGCCTATGTACCAGGTTTTTAAGTTCCATTAAGTATATAAATAAAATAAATAAATTACTTTGGAACGAAATCTCTTTTCAATGAGTTTTTGTAATAAATAATTATGGGCCCATGGGGACCTTCAGCAAAGCGCCTGGCCAAGTAGTTGTCAAAGCGGCTGACGGAAAGGTCTAAAGACGGGAAGGTGGGTATTATTTCTGCCGACGTATTAGTTTCGCTATACAGAGGGGAAATGTTGCTAGCCTCATTGGAACTACGAGTATGGGACGTCCTTAGAGGACTTTATAAAGTTTTAAAGTTTATTGCGCGCGCTTCTTTGGGGACCTATTTCATTGAACGTACGTTCCTACGTCAGATTAGCGCTCAAGGGGAAACAGCGCGGCGGGGAAGGGGAAGAGGGGCGGATAGGCGCGAGCGTGTAGCCGCTGCCTATCTCGCTCTCTTCCGCTCATTCTTTCTCCATCTTTCTTCCTCTTGAAACAGCGCGGCGAGGAAGTGGAAGAGGCGCATTTATTTAATCTCGATATTCCTTCCAACTCGAAATCAATAACTTGCAAGTTTAGTTGTCACTTTTGCGGTACGTCCCGCGATGTACCCGTTTTTTATTATTATTCAGCTTTAAATGTATATTAATTTACTATTATAAATTTGAATTTATATTTCTTTATTTTTTTTCAATTATCTCAACATATAACCACGTACAACTGGCACTAGACACTGTATATCACACTTGAGTATGGAAGTGACAGTCGGGCTTGAGCATTGCCGCTCTTGAAGCAGGCTCGAGGGCTTATTCTCGAAAACCTCAAAGACGAAGTAGTAATGGAAAACGTAGCAATTTTTGTTGCAATTTTCTTTATTAAATTTGGGCATTCATACATCTTTCGCACAATAAAGATGTGGAATACTAGCTTCTGTATTTTAACTCTCCTATAACCACGAGTGATTGTCACGTGACAATAAATAAAACAACAAGAATGTGGTTCACATGTGGCACTAATCGAAGATAATAAAATTGGTTGCCTGTAAAGTCGGTATACGGGCGAAAGTTTTACGTGACAACGACTTTGAGTGGTAAAATAATTTTAATGTGAATATTCATTCGTATAGTAGGAAGAAGGATGAAATAATAGTAACAATTTAAAACATTTATTTATACAAAGAATTATATTTAAAACATTAATTTATATAAAGAATTATATTTAAAACATTAATTTATACAAAGAATCTCGCACTGAATTTCATATTAACAAAATTTTATTTTTACCTTTACACATACATACGTATTTATATACAAATATACATACAATAACTTGCAATACATTTGCGTACAATGAAACAGCGTTTACTACAACTTAACTTGTTCCTATCTGAGTGATTTTGTTGAGGATAGGGCGATGATAGGAGAAATATGAAATGAAAGGAAGTGTTTCTGCTGTAATGTGCCTAGAAAATGTCAAGTCAATGTCTTTCACTTTTTATGTCTGTCTCTCTCGCTCTTAGGCGGGCTAACCATGCCCGAGTGGAAGGGACGCGTGCCTCTCACTCGCTCTCATTGTGAGCGCATAACGTGAGCGGAGCGTAACGCAGTTTCTTGAAGTGTCACCCGGCAAACCAATTTATAAGACGTTGTCACGTCAAAAACATTTATAAATCCTTTTTTTTTTACTTTTTGTCCCACTTCCTACATCACATGAGTAGTTTTATTTTATATGTATTATTGTATATATACATATATGTATACTATACAACTGTTGTCGCTACTGATTTTTGACGTGGCAACACTTGCAGCGGATGACGTGGAGCGAGAATGGAGGAAATCTATCGAGCCCGCACTGGCGCGGGCGCATTCGACTCTCGAACGCTCATTTGGGATAATTAGTCTTGGTCAATTTATAGTAGTAACTGGATTAACTATTAAATCTGATGAGACTGTTATTAAATAATAATTATTTAGAGTGTTATACAAGTAGTGTACATAGTAATAATTAAGTGCTACTTAATTATTTATGAGTCAATGATTACAAAAATAATAAAAATGTATTAATATGTAATCTGTCCACTTTTACTATATAACCTAATTACGTATTTGTATGGGTACTAATAGTAAGTATTATTTTTTGTATTTGTTTTAGAAATTGTCATTTTGTAACTGTTCTAATGTCCTAAAGGTTTGGCTGTCTGTGCACGACGGAATAACAATAGTAGGCCTTAACCGCTAGACGTTAGTCTATATAAAATGTCTCTAAAAAAAATTACCTACTTGTGTCAAATTATTTATTTATTTATTTAAAAAACTTTATTGCACAAAGTACAAAGGCGGACTTAATGCCCGAAGACATTCTCTGACAGCCAAACCTTAGGGACAAATTTGAACAATTTTAGGTGCAATCATAGAAATAATAATAATACTATAATTATAAAGGTTAATTTAATAGGATTGATATATACTTACATCATATATCTTCATATATATCATAATATCAATATACTACTTACTAACGCTGTCAGGAGCTATTTAAGAAGTGTGAATACACCAGTTTTTTAAAAGATGACCTGGTAGTTGCTTGCCGTATGATGACAGGAAGATCGTTCCATAAATTAGTAGCAACTACTACGAAAGAGTTGGAGACAAATGCAGTGTGATGTGAGGGAACAGATATAAGGGAGTTGTAAGAAGAGCGAAGAGATATGTCAAATTAATACCTACTATTATAAATTTGAATAGTTATTTTCCTTGTAATCCCTCAGTTTTCCCGAGGATTTTAATAATTAATCTCGATTCTCCCGAAATTTTGGCCAATCAATAAATTCAAATTGAACTTACATACGGAAGGGAGTAACCTTCCGGTCGCCGGCATTATTTGACGAATTGGCCTCTTGGCGGGTATATTATTGTATGGAATTGGATCAGATTTGAACTGAAATTTAAATTTATTCTTTATTCTTTATTCTTTATTTTGTCACCGTACATTCCCACCGGAATTTGGTTAGGTCTATGATTAAGTACATAATTCTATTAGGTACGAGTGTTATGTTATATAATTTACTGACTACATACTCGTATATCTATCGTGCCTGGAAAGTGTTATATTTGAGCAAAGAACAGAACTGGCAGTAGGAACCTTACGATGAAGACACTTAAAATAACTTAAATGCGGCTGTAAAGGGGCCTTGTCAAACTTTATTAGTATACTAAAATTAACTTAAATAAGACTAGTTAAAATAGCTGCGGCTGTAAAAAGGCTTTGTCATAAATTGTAAACATTAAATAAAATAATTATATAATTCTAAAGATAATGTCAATTTTTTGCGGCTGTAAAAGGGCCTTGTCAGTGTTACCTTTACTTAAAAATTAATTATATAATTATGTCAGATGCATAGTGCAATATAAATAAATAAAGAAACAAATGTCAATAGTCTTATGCTATATTAATATCTTGTAGTGCTTCATCAAGGTTATAGTAAGCTTTTTCTATTAAAGCTAACTTAAGCTTTTTCTTAAAGTCCTTATCCTCAAGAGTTTTTATTTCCTTCGATAGATTGTTGTACAGTTTGACGCAGTTACATACAAAGCTTTTTGTAAACTTAGTCAATCTATGTTTAGGTACAGCAATAGACTCCTTTTGGCGTGAGTTACTTCTCAAGGGTTTAATATGATATGAGTCCATGTTTTCCCTAATATACATCAAACAGTGCAATACATATGTACTATATATAGTTAATATATTCAATTCTTTAAAGGCGTCTTTGCAAGTTTCTCTTGATTTTATTCCAGCTACAAAACGAACCGCCCTCTTTTGTAATATGAATATTCGGTTCGCCTCTGAAGCCGTTCCCCAAACCAATAGACCGTATGACATTATGCTGCTGAAATAAGCATGATAGACTGATTTTGCTGCTTCGGTGCCACAATATTCTTTAATTTTCTTAACTGCATAACATGCTGGGCCTAATATCTTTGCAATCTTCTCAATATGGTGTAGCCATGTGAGTTTAGTGTCCAACTCAATACCTAGAAACACAGTGTTTTGAGCCAAATTTAATGATTTTAATTGAGCATAATGTTTAAGTTCTTGAGAGTCTTGTCTTTTTTTATGCGTGTCTAGTGAAAAGTTTAGAAGTTTAGTTTTGTTAAGATTTAACAGAAGGTTATTATGCCCAAACCACGCCTCTAGATTATTTAAAGCCGAGTTCAACTTAGATAGTAAAATATCTGTCTGATTTTTTTCATTGCTGTTTATTAACAATGATATATCATCAGCAAACATAACCATACTGATGTCCTCTGGTATGCATACGCCTATGTCATTAATGTATATCAGAAAAAACAATGGACCTAAAACCGACCCTTGAGGTACCCCTAATTTCATCACTTTTTGTGTTGACTTCGTATTATTAATATTTACAAATTGTTTTCTATTACTAAAATAGGATTCACATAACTTTAAATCATTGCCTTTAATGCCGTAATGATTTAATTTTGCAAGGAGAACACCGTGATGCACACAATCAAATGCCTTTGATAAATCACAAAAAACGCCCAATGCACCTTTCTTGTTATCAAGACTGTGAAGTATCATTTTTATCATTTTACTCACCGCCTGGGTAGTAGATTTGTTTTTTCTAAAACCAAACTGTCTATTGTCTAATAAATTAAAGATTTCCAAATGTTTTATTAGTCTACTATACATACATTTTTCAAAAATCTTACTGAAAACAGGCAGCAATGATATTGGCCGATAATTCTGTGCATCACAGTAATCGCCCTTTTTGTGGAGAGGGATGATCCTTGCACATTTTAGAAGGTCTGGAAAAACCCCGTTTTTAAATGCATCATTAATTGTCTTGACCAATGGATATGTTATGACATTAATAAGCTTTTTTATTAATTTTGGTGTTATCAGCCATAGATCATACGAGTTTTTTTGCTTTAGGTTCTTTATAATGTTGGCTATTTCAGACGGAGTGGCAGGATGAAACACACTTTGATCACATATTTCATCAGTATAGCGCTGAGTATAGCTAATTGCCTGTTGTATATCAACTGATAAATTATTAGTTGCGTCTGCAGCAACATTATTAAAAAAGGAATTAAAATAGTTAGCTACATCAATTTCATCAGTAGAGATGGTGTCGTTGATTTTAATCTTAAAGTCAGTTTTAAAAACTAAGTTAGCCTTTCCACTCAATTCTTTAATTACAGACCAACTGGTTTTAATTTTGTTATCAGATGATAATATTCTTTTTTTTAATTCAATGCGTTTAGCTTCTAGGCATACGTTTTTATATAATTTATTGTATCTTTTTACGTAGCTCTTAAAGTTAGGTTCCTTACACAGGTGAAGACGCTCCTGAAGTGACTGCAATACTTCTCTAGACCGTAGTATGCCTGGTGTACTCCAGACATTAGTTTTATCGTTAAAAACCTTAACTTTTTTTTGGACTATCGGTAGGTAAGCATTGCAATCACCAATGAACTCTCTAAAAAACAAGTCATAGTTAAGCTTGTTACTGTGAAGCGTTTGATTATTTTGTAAAGACAATATAAGCTGTTCTATTCTGTTCATTGATATTATTCTTTTATTTTTAATCACTGGTTTTGAATTTATTATCTTAAATTTTGTTTTTAACGTAATAATTTGTGCTTTATGGTCTGATATCAGACCAAACAGTACACGAGAATCCTAGACATTACCATTAGTAAAAATATTATCAATACATGTTGCGGTAGACGCAGTTATCCTAGTAAACTCAAAAATTTGCTGAGATAAGCGAAAAGAACTCATCAAATCACTGATGCTATGTTTTCCACCTTTAACTAGCGGAAAATCTATATTAAAGTCTCCACAAACTATTATGGTTTTATTGTTGTTATAAGATAGTTTAGTAAGACAATCATCCAAACTTTCAGTAAAAACTGTAAGCCCTGCACTAGGTGATCTATAGACTGTTAATATGATAAGATCATCCAACTCCACACAGCAGGTTTCAAAATCTTTGTCGATGGACAATTTTACTATGTCAGTTCTGTTTTTAGCCTTTATAGTCCTTTTCACATAAATTAATGTGTTGCCTCTCTTCAAAGGGCTCTTTGTCACTGCTGGTGTACCCTCAATCTTAGTAGAACCATCTGGGATTGTGCGGAGCGATGACAGGAGACCCGACGGAATGACTGTTGGGCCGTGGAAATTTGGCAGGTCTCTGGTGTGGGATGCGACGTGTGTAGACACATTAGCTCCATTTCACATCCAGGCGCGGAGAAAGCGGCGTTTTGCTGCGGAGAACCTCAAATTGCGCAAATACGCCAACCTTGGTGCAGGTTACGAATTTGCGCCGTTTGGGGTCGAGACGATGGGCTCATGGGGACCTTGGCCAAGAAGTTGTCAAAGCGGCTAACAGAAAGGTCTGGAGACAGGAAGGCTGGCAATTATTTCTGCCAACGTATTAGCCTCGCTTTACATTTCTTCCTTTAGCAGAACAAATTATGCAAAAAACACCATTTTAAGACGTGCAGTAAAACTATATAATGATTGCTTTGTTGACGTGGACATATTTGCTTGCTTTAAGTCAGTGTATAAGAGCAGAGTCCGTGAGATAATTAGAGTTAAGTATTCGATAGAATAGACTTAAATGTGATTTTTACTTTATTTTATAGTTTAATTGTATTTTTAAAATGTAATAAGTATAGTTCTCTTTTACAGTTTTGGTACTCCAGGTCTAATTATATGTATATTGTTTGTTATATAAATTGTATTATGACAGTTTGTTACCGTAATAAAATAAAATAAAATAAAAAATAAAAATATACAGAGGGGAAATGTTGCCAGTCTCCTTGGGACTATCTCGGATGGGACGTCTCTAGAGGACATTTTTTATTTATAGTTTATTTTTATTTTTAATTTTATTATTTAGATAGCTTTTAATTTATATTTAATGTACTAATTAACTTCGAATAAATTTACATACTTGCATTTTTAACTCAATATTTACTGCAACTTACTTGATACTTTGTAAAATATAAAAAAGTGTTTGTTCAATATATTAATTACTCAAAAAATAACTGTATTTTTTATTTAAAATTTATAATTAAAAGCGGCTAAAATGCAAGCTCACTTTTTTTGACACTTATGATAGTTCCAAAATTAAACATAAATTCTTCCTGACAAACAAATATTACTTGAAAGAAAGAAATAGATATAAAATGTGCTAGAACGAATAGTAGTGTCATACTCATATTTACATTATTGTGTGTAACGGAGTACATTCAGACGCGATGACGTAAATACAAGTTCTCGTGGAGTAGAATTTATGGATATTTAACAGAAATCAACACGGACTATTAGATTCAAATTCAAATAGTTTATTAATCAAAAATACTTATTACTAGGGTTTCACAATAAAATAATCCTACAGGAGATGTAGGCACTTTTACAAATAATATCTAAACTAGTAATATTAGACAAATGTGTCGCTGCTAGCTAAACTAATAGTCTTTCAACTACTGTTAAATATAGCTAGCAGGTCTCTTTCCGGGATATTAGATTAATTTGATGACAAGAATAGAAATGTCTCCGTGGTCTAGCGGTTAAGTCCGTGGATTTAGACTCGGAGGTAACGGGTTCGATTCCTGGTTAACATAAATAAATACATTTAATTTATTTGTGATATTTCTCGAGTTTGGTACGCTGGAGACGTCGATGAGCTTGCCACTTGTCATGATTGGCCTATAGTAAAGTTGGCTAAATGTGAATCCGTTTATTTATAAGCGTGGTTTCTGACCACCCTGAAAGGAAAACGGTCGTGATGATACTTTTTTTTTTTACTTTTGTAAAAAGGCATTGTCATACTATAAGCTAATAGCTGCTGTAAACAGGCATTGTCATAATCATATTTACATTATTGTGTGTAACGGAGTACATTCAGACGCGATGACGTAAATACAAGTTCTCGTAGAATTCATGGATATTTAACAGAAATCACCACGGACTATTAGATTAATTTGATGACAAGAATAGTCTTACCTATTCGCTTCAGATTAATATATATAATTGACTGGCAACACATCTATCTTGGTAGTTTTCGTGTACAAAGGGCGTTGACCGTGCGCGTCAATCGATTAGCCACACTAATTGCTTAAATGGGTTTTAAATACCTACACCCTTATTCTAAGACATTTCCTAAACGACTTCTCCATTCAACCATTCCTTACATCTGTCACAATTCAATTTTTTTTATTGTTTAAATTGCTTATGTTAATGATATATATAAGCGCAACAAGTACCTACGCGGAGATCATCATCAATCACCATTTCAGTTTTTATAATTTTAACGGGTCTTTACGCGATTTACCTTAGAGACATATTTCTCCCGACGTTTCAGCCAAGTTGCATTGGCCGTGGTCACGGGTCGACTCGACGAGACACGACATTATGAATATGCGCGAAAGTTTAAAAAGTTTAATCACCATTTCATTCCATTTGCAGTTGAAACGATGGGCCCGTGGTCCGAGGAGGCTCTTGTGTTGTCCCGCGAGCTTGGTAAGAAACTCCACTTGGCGACGGGTGACCCTTTGAGTAGAAAATATCTTGTTCAAAGGGTCAGCCTCGCTGTTCAACGGGGGAACGCAGCGAGTGTCCTCGGCACACTACGCCCATCAAATAGTCGTAATTTTATTTAATAATTTATAGTTTTAAATTGGTTTTTATAATTTAGTTCTTAATTTATTTTATTTTTTAATCTTTGTTTTTTACTCCGAATAAATAACCTATATTATTATCATTATTACAGCCCCTAGAACACAGCGTCCTAGACCTCCACTGCTGGAGATAGGCCTTTCAGAATATATATCTGGAGAATTTGGCCTACTTTGATGTCAATTTTTATGACAATTTATTAATGATTCCACAAGTTGGTATTAGTGGAACCGGGACCGACGGCTTAAAGTTCTCTTCGAGGCACGGGAACGGTGGTGTTGTAAATCTATGGCAAATTTACTTAAGAAAAGTGTATTTCTCATTGGTACATGCCGGGGGGGTTTGAACCGACCTTTGTAGGATTTAAGGAACGCGTTCGTACAACCGAGCCACCACCGCGCCTATATGCCTATACATACATCAAACATACATATATACTACTTACTAACGCTATCAGAATATATTTTAAAAAATATTATTAATAAATAGAGAAGTTGAAACAGTTAGGTTGATAAGAAGTACCTATATACAAATTTTTTGAAGATAGCTCGATTTGAAGCTTGTCTTATATTTAATGGTATGTCGTTCCAGAGATTTGCAGCAACAACAGCAAACGAATGGGAAACAAAAGAGGTGTGATGAGAAGGAATGGAGAGTGTAGAGTTGAAACTAGATCGAAGGGTTCGATCGTGAATAGAGCCAAGAAATGTGAAGCTGTCTTTAAGATACTGAGGCCCAACTCACAAATAGATTAATTTGTTTTAAAAAAAATAAGAACACAAGAAGAATAAAGGAAACGAATCGAGAAGACTGCGGCTTGCTAAATACGCAATGACGGTGAATAAAGAACAAGATAGGGTAACAACACCAGTGATAGAAACTGTTAAAAAAATATAATCAGACAAATATTATACATATATTTATATTTTGTGGAAATAGTAAGAGAAATATAGTAATATACTGAAATTAATTAAAAACTACTTTTTATTTACATAATATAATATGTAAATAAAAAAAATAAAAAAATTACTTATTTTATGTAGTATAAAAATGACAGTGCGCCAAAAACACGTGCAGTATTTCCCTGCTGCAGAGCGATGCAGATTTGCTGCGCGAAAAAACTGCCAGACCTCTTGTCACATACAGCATTAACCAGCCTCTTAGATAGTTATTTAAATAACGTTTAAAAACTAATTAAGTAGTTCGGCAAAACTAAAATTATATATAATCGACGTCTCATCTAAGATAGTCCCAAGGAACAACATTTCCCCTCTGTATAGCGAGGCTAATACGTTTGGCAGAAATCCATCAGCCGCTTTGGCAACTTACTCGACCAGGTACTTGGCTGAGGGTTCCCATGGTCCCATAATCTCGAACTCTTAACCTGTACCGAGGTTGGCATATTTACGCAGCTTGAAACCGCCGCACTTCCCGTACCTGACGAGATCGCCTGGATGTAGCTAATGTATATGAACGTACAGATGTCGTTCCCATCATCCCACAACACAGACCTACCAATTTTCCGCGGCCCAACAGTGATTCCGTTGCATCCCAGAGGGTTCTAAAATTGCGGGTAATCAAGCAGTGACAAGACATCTAGTATAAGAAAGTCCGTGGTTCTTCACACCGACACTGGTATGGGTGGACAGTCCGGGCTCCGAGACGAAGGCACATCGCTATGGTCAGTGTATTTCGAAAAAGGAGTATACCAACCGATGCTTACCTGCTACCAGAGACACGACTTCTTAGTATATAAAATATCTTTAAGTACCAGTTTGCAGAGCGGCTCGTTCATAGGCGTTGAAAATTATGTACATTTGGAATCGAAATACGCATGCCAGTGACCAGACATCTCTAGCATGCGACAAGTACGACGCACGACAGTACGATGTACAGACGACAGAAAATCTGGCAGTGCTACACTAGAAATTTTTCGGATATTATAAATATGAATGAATGTATGTTTGTCACGCCAAATCGCCTTAAATTCTACGAGCATCCGATTTCTTTATGCCCATGTCCCAAATACCAATTAAAAAAAACAAACATCCATTATTGGCGCGTTTACCTTGCTGTTTTTTTTTTCCTTTCGTACCAATGTTATTTTGTCGTGACTCGAATACCGGGGAAGTTTGAAAAGCGCATCTTTTTAGCACAGTTGTTTTTAAAAACCTCCGGTCTTTTGTGGACTGCATTTATTATGGAAATTAGTTTATTTATTTTTGCACTCAAGGAAAAATGTTGACGTTTCTCTCGAAACGGACAAGGAAATTTTATAAAACCTATTTTGTAAAATAGTTTTAAAATTATCCTAGTGGAGTAACTTCTAGGTAGAAGCCGTCCATTATTCACGTGATGTTTTAGGCATTTATAACCATATATTTAATGTACGTTCACGAACGTCAGAAACCATGCTTTACTCTTGACCAAAGTCGTCGATGTTTCTAGCGTACCAGACTCGAGAAATAAATGAAATATTTTTATGTTTTCGACCAGAAAGCGAACCAGCACCTCTGATTTTAAATCTATAGTCTTAACTATAACTGGTTCACGGAGGCAGTCTTGGCAGAACTACAAGTCAGATTACCAAAATAGTGGATTCTGTTTCAGCAAATTATTATACGAACTTTATTGCGGCCTCGCATTGCAGCAGCCTCTGACGATCCCATGTTTTGGAGCCCAGGGCACATTATTAGTTAAAGCACCAGCCTGCCCCCTACATTACTTCATTTTTATTATAAAGTAGTGTTGTATTTTGTTTTTTATTTGTTATTTTATGTAACTAATGCTATTTTTAGGCTATTTTGTATTAGGCTTTTTTTTATTAATAAAATATTTGAATTTGACTGCGAGGACTCTTCCAGAGGTCTGCAGGAACGTGACGGGTCTCCTAGTCTTCCTAAAGGAGACCGGATTACTCCGCCAAAGGAGTAAAGGTCACAATAGAGACTAAGTGCGAAAAAGCTAATGACAATCACAATTACCCGCCGTCCATTGCTACCCGACTTTCCCCTATATAAAAAAAATACGAAAGACTTTTTTTTCTACATGAGCCAACGATAATCCGTTTGACTATACCAACAAAGTAGGTTTATCATTATTATTATCGCTGTGTCCCAAACTAATAATAATTGTTACAACCTCTTAACTAACAGTCAATACAGATAAGGAAGGACTTTGAAAACTAATAAATTATGAGTACAGTCGCAAACATAACAATAAAATTAAATTCAACTTCATTAAAGCCCTTAAAACACTAAGTTCTAAACTTCAACTACTAAAAATAAGCATTCGAGAACATATTACAAAATATATTTTTTTTAAATCTATGTCTCTAAACTGTTGGATGTAGGGATCCCCCAAAATCACACGATCTTCTGACACCCTCTTGCGGGTAATTTTGTATAGAAGAATTGCCACTATGGATATTATCTCAGATATTTTGTCGGTACTATGTTAGATTTGCCTTTAAATCTATACTACTGGACCGCTTATGAAGACTCTTTACTGTTAAATATTTATCAATTTATATTTATCCTTAAATAAAATAATTACATTAGACATTATAAATCTTCCAAAATATTTGATTGAGCGAGCGGAAGTGATGCAATGCTTAACTCTCCTAAATTATTTCTTCATAATCATCATCAGCCTGTGTCTCTCCACTGCTGGATCTAGGCCTCCCTCAATGCTTGCCACTGCACTCGGTCTTTTGTAACTCTTATCCAACCCTCACCAGTAACCTTCCTTAGGTCATCCGTCCATCTGGCGGGGGGTCGTAACCCGATTGCCCCTCGGTCGTCGGTTCTGCGGCAGATGTGTCCCGCCGATTCTTCAGCTTGCTAATTTGAATTTGTGAACCACACCCACTGTCAGTGTCCAGTGTCTCTGCCGCGTACGACATTACGGGGACGACGCACTGGTTGAATATTGTCTTCTGTGGTATGGACGATGAAAGCATGTGCCGAAGTTTGCCGAATTGCGCTCATCCTGGCTGAATGCGTCTGTCGGTTTCTTTGCTGAAGTTTGCAGCGCCTAGCTCAATAGTCTGTAGTGTTCAAGGTAGACGTATGCTACTGCACAACTAAATTATTTTATTTTAGTAAATTATGTCAAAAGGGAATACCTATAATAATAATAAAAATAATATGTTACTGACTGTACCTGTAACGGTTTGTATAGTGTTAACGATGTTTAGCTATTTAGGGTAACGTCAGCAAAACCGTGACGTGTGTTAGATTCATATCTTAGTATAATACAAGTACTTTAAGAAAAACATGTATGTAAAGCTTATATAAATAATAACGATTTTTTTTTTTATACTAGCACGACATGTGAGTGGTAAGTGGACACATGACTAATATCAGTCCTTAACACTATGCCGGCTTGACTGGATATTACGGCAAATCTAGCATGATCCCGAAACGTGTGGAAACACTCTACAAGGTTTATCAGCATGAACGGTGAATACTTCCCCGCTCCGGCAGACTGGGAAATTTACTTATGTCCGCCTACCACCTATTGTGATTACTGTAGCTTTTCCGCACTTAGTCTTTATTGGACCATAGTACCTTTACTTCTTCCATCTACTCCAAGAAGGCCAGGGGATCAGCCACATTCCTGCAGACGTCGAAAAGAGGAGGTCTAGAGGAACTTCAGTATAAGCGTAGCCACACTGCCGCACTCCAAGAATACATGCGGGGTCGTCTCCTCCTGTGTCATGCCTCTCCTACACAGTAATGTTCAGAATGTATAGATGTTTATTAATGTCAACACCCCCACCAGATAAGCTTTATAATGTTACTTCAATTGACGCAGAGTGCGACGACCCCCCGCCAGATGACCTGAGGAAGTTTGCTGACGGGGTATAGATGCGGGTGGCAGAAAATGTTAAAGCCAGTTCTATGACCCATCGGTGGGTAGTCGCACCTCAGCCTCGGTCGGCGGCGGACGTCAACAATTTGTGTTTCGGTGACGTCACACCGTGTGTGCTCAATTTCGGTGCTGCAGCAGTGTCTGCTGGATAGCTACGCGAGTGTATTTATCGGAACTGTTACTTGGATTATTAGATTTATGTGAAAAGAGTTTTAGCATCAGAAGAGCTGGTATTCTTCTGGAACCCTGGGGTCGACTCCACTGATGTTGTCAGCTGCTGCTGGAAGAGGTAAGTGCTTCTGCCCCTATCTTTGGACTTCACAGAGCTGGCTTGTCATCAAACCCCCCCCCAAACAATATACAGTCCACTCATCTACCACGGGTGAGGGAGTTGGAAATCTCCCCCACAATGGGGGAGGTCTTTATCCAGCTGATTATGAAAACTTAAATTAATAAGGTATTTTTATACCTACATCAAAATCAGACCTGTCTGACCAGGCAGCGTGGCAAGAAGAGGCTAAATTCAGTAGAAATTCAGCCTGTGTTCCAGGGGCTATGATGATAATGAGAGTCATCACACAATTGGTATAACTATGGCAAAAACATCACTTAGCTAGTTGGACATGAGAACGGTCCCGACAAACGGTGAGTGAAGTTGTCTCTAGAGTTGTGACCTTATGCAATAACAAAACGTAACCGTTATCGTTTTCTAACAACGTTGTGAAAAAACTATCTACTTTTACTACGTTTAATGCTTTTGGATAGACAGGTCGTCATCAGGCTAAAAATATATATTTGGCATAATATATATGTTTATTTATAGGTATATGTGTAATTTATGTAACAGTGTAAGTATCTATTAGTATGTAATGTGTGTAGTATATTCTATATTGTTAAACTTGATATCGGCACTACCCTTAATCTCACACTCTCCCAAAGGTTAGATGTTAGAAAATGCCTTGTAGGCATTAATCTTCGCCTTTGTACACTTATTTTGTGCAATAAAGAATTTAATAATAATAATAATAGCTCTCGCTCGTACAATCAAATAAAGTAAAGTAAAGTATCATCACGACCGTTTCCCTTTAAGCGGATTCACATTTAGCCAACTTTACTATAGGCCAATCATGACAAGTGGCAAGCTCGTCCATGTCTCCAGCGTACCAAACTCGAGAAATATAACAAATGAATTAAATATTAATTAAATCGCACCCTCAGAATGAAAGAGGCTTAATTTAAAAAATTGTGAAATTGAGTTACAATCATAGAGAGACATAAAAAGGTATGCTCTATCCGATGAATAGTAAAACAAAGGCAATTATTGTAAAAAAAAGGGCATAGCGAATCTTCGGTCCCTATCACACTGTAAAATCCACCCCCCCCGGTCCGCGCGAAAGTGACGCAATCAGTGAAGTGCCAACGTTGAAACCGATAAGTACAGATTAAACAGGCGTAAAACCAATTTCGCCTTTTTAAGCCCGAAAAAATCGGTAAGTTGATATACGTATGTTGAATTTAGAAGAGGCGTCTTTTGAAATAGTTCTTTACAATACAAAATTAAGTTTATGTAGATGGGGCTTAATGACGATTGTGCCTTTTTCATACCTAAAACTATTCTAACCAAGTTATAGTAAATCAGATTGGGTCCCTTTCTTTAGAAATAAAGAGGCCTAAGTTAAAATATGTTTTTTTTAGATTGAACATTTCGGAACAAAAAGGACTTATATTTTCCATTTTTTTTTTAAAAAAATATTATAAAATAAATAAAAGACATACAACATTCATTTTTGCATTCTACAACAAATTAAAACCTAGACTTTCCAATAAAAAAATAAAACACTCACATTTAAAAGGAAAAGTGTGGAATAATTACTCTCAAAGTGAAAAGTTTAAACTTTACGATCTTCTTTCGCGTTTTCCCACAAACTTAATTTTTTGACTTAAGCCTCTGTCGTTCTGAGGGTGCGAAATGTATTTATTTACATTAATAAATATTTTTGTGTCCCGACCAGGAATCGAACCCGGTACCTCCGAGTCTAAATCCACGGACTAAACCGCTAGACTACGGAGGCAGCAGTACAATTAAATATTTAATTTATTTATTTATTTTATTTTGAAGATATATTAGGAGGAGAAATCCTTTACCAGCGTATTGTCGGTCGCAAGCCCTAGACACCATTATTCTTTTCTTTTACACACACGCGTTTGACAGGGCACATTAAATCTACGGTATGCTTAAAAAATTGTCTTCTTCTTCATACAATACATTTGTCTTAGTAAAATAGAATAAAAAAGTTTTTTTTTGTTATTATACTAGCACGACATGTGACCGTGGGTCCACCTGATGGTAAGTGGCGCGCAAGGTCCATGAATATTAGCAACTGAAATCAGACACTCATAACTGCTATCAGTCCCTAACACTATGCCGGCTTGACTAGATGCTTTTTCACACTTCGCTTGAAGGACTCCAAGTTATAGGAAAGTGGAAATACAGAGGCTGGAAGAACATTCCACATCTTTATCGTACGACAGATTTACGAGTCCCCAAATTTATACGTACGCGAAGGAATGGTGACTACGGTATGTGGGTGGATATTCTGAGGGAGGGATTAGGTTATAGAGTTCTTCAGAGCACTCACCATAGTATAGCCGGTAGAACACGCTCAGAGAAGCCACATCGGATTCGAGAGTTCCAGATATAGTGGCATCGTCCACAATTCGAACAGCTCGCCTCTGCAGGACATTGAGAGCATCTGTGAGGTACTTGGCGGAACCATCCCAAAGGTGAGAACAGTTTTCTATACATGATCTGATCTGTGCTTGTAGTTGTAAAGTATTTGCTTTTTTCTGTCTAAAATTAGGTATATGAAAGTGAAAATGTCTGTAATTTTATTTCCTAGGAAGTTAGACTACACTTCTCAAAAGTACTTAGACTTAAAAAATATACGAGCGAGAGAGGTACAAAGGCGTTAATTATTGTAAGCGTTAAACCCTATATAAAATCGTCAGTCCCTATTCTGTGCTGCTAGCCATGTATGGATACTGCTGCGGGTCTTCGATGGCTCAATTAAAGATTGTTTAGCGGACTGTATAGGTTTATTGTAGAAGTAGAAATTCCAGTTAATTACTTGAGTATAAAGGCTATTAAAAATTGTGTGAGAAAAAACGTGTGACCGGTCGGTGCGCGGATTGATTCCACTCTAGTGGGCGCCGCTCGGAGCGCTGGCCACCGATCCAACGGTGGTATTGGCCGAGCGGCAATAATGTCGCTGTGATCGCGACTAACCCTCTTAATAACTATCTACTTCAGGTACGTCGCATGTTCAAAACAAATATTAGATTATTTTATTTCGTTATCTAACTTAAGCATACTACACAATAGGACGATTATTCTTCGAAACTAAACAAGGTCACTACTAGCAACTTTCTCACTCGCACTCGGGCGAATATGCAATGCCCTAATCTATTTATGAATTATGAATGATCATACTGTACGCAATGCTTCGCAGTCTGCCGTTACGAGATCGCCACCAATCGCTACGGAGCTATGGGTGTTATAAAAAGTAGATAGTTTTTTTTCGCTTGAAAACGTCGGTGTGAACCTCAGTAGATAGTTTAATAACTATCAATGTTACATAGCTCCCATCTCTATTTCTCTCGATAAATCGTTAGCGGATGTCTTTCATTCTCTACAAACGACATCGTTAAAAATTACCGATATATTTTACTTATATATTTACTCTGGATAAACTCACTTAATGTCAAGCGAACGCTATATTTGTGTACGCAGTATATGGTCAAGTAAAAAATATATTTTGTTAACTAGTTATTTTATGGTTTTTCTTTACCTTCCCACGTTGGCGAGACGGATTGGCGAGGGTCTGATATCTATTTTAATGATAATTTATTAACGATTTCATAAGTTGGTAATAGTAAAACCGGGAACGACGGCTTAACGTGCTCTCTAACTAGAATGATGACGCAAAACTAATCTTTAAATGAGAATACATATTTTACGATTTATCGATAGTCTTGTGTCTTGTTGGAAAAGGCCTCCTTTTTAAACCAGCCTAAGTCTGTCGCAAGCCCGAGACGCTATTCTTCTCCTCTCTCTTTCCCACACACTATAAACCCGGCACCCACACGGTAAATCCATGAAATGCTAAAAAAAATTATTTTAATTATTATAATTTTGTCTTCACTTCACAGTTTGTCTTCAAAATTGTATTATAAGAAATAGTCCACGGGCGTTAAAGCCGATAATTGTACTTTGTAATTGTAATTTAAACACTATAAAAAATTAACCCTTTGACTATGGTAGACTGAAAATTACTATTGCAGTCTACTTATAAAACAACTCACCGAGTCGTTAACTATTCCTGTATTGATCGTTAAATTACCAGAATAGAAGTCGTCCCAATCAGGTTTTAAAGGTTAACTGTCCCCTCTGGAGATTCGACAATTACCAAACTCACATTAAAACCTTAGATCAAATAAATCTATGTTTTATATAATGACCGGTTATAAAGAGATATATTGTTAAATGTGATAATAAAATTCTATACCTCTCACTATTGTAGTACACTTAGAAACGAGAGAAAAAATGTCTCTCTGTTCATCTTTTTAACCGACTTCAAAAAAGGAGGAGGTACTCAATTTAATTTTTTTTTAAGCTATTGCATAGCTTTTATCGCGGCTTTGAGCGCGGCGACCGAATCAAGAAATTCCGTAACGAAAATAAACCTAACACCCCCCACTCCGACCGGCACAGCGGTGCGGCGTTGAAAGCCGTGCATCGTCTAACGTCGTTTCAGTTAATATCATTTACTGTTTAATAATAATAATTAAATATTTTTTTGTCCCAAAAAAGATTCAGATGTAAAATAGGTGAACAATATACACATACGAGTGAAAATGAATGAATATTTTTTATTATATTTATGATTATATAATTTACTGAAAAATAATAATAATAAATAATTTTATTGTCACAAAAAGATTCAGATGTAAAATAGGTGAACCAACAGTGAATGAATAAAATAAGCGAATGAAATGAACGAAATGAACAAAATGAATGAATCGAAACGAAATGAAATAAATTAAAATGAAATGAAAATATTTTATTTCCTAGAATATACGGTTATAGGTCTTAATTACCGGTGACCTGTTAATGTTTAATCCGACTGAGAAATGAATCTGCAGCCAATTTTATATATTATTTTGGAACTTAAAGTATTACATGGATAATATAAATCAAAGTCAATTTGTGTCACTATCCAACACAATCTGCGCCAAAGGAAAGATTAACATCAAGAGCTCCACTGGCGAAATTATAATTTGAATATTAAATTATGATTTAAACATTTCAAATTAACCACAACCCCAAATAATATAGTTAGAGCTCTCGTCTCACTGTTGACTCTAAGGGCGCTTTTCCACCAAGTCCTGACACGACAGATATTTTTTTTTACAATATAAAAGCATGACCATCACAATCATAGCCCCTAACGCGGCGAACGAGTGCCTTCACTCCGTAGCCACGACTCAACTTAGCTGTAAAGGCACACAGGGCCAACAGTGAGATAGAGACGGTTTATAGGATTTTAGTCCGTAGGGCCCTGGGGCTTCACTAGGAAGCTTCACGGATGAGTCGGGCATGCGACCCCCACCCGCGTTGGCCCTTCAGGCAGGGGGCGTATCATTGATGATTTATTGATTCACCGTCTATAAAAAAAAAAAAAAAAATCACAGCCCTTAGAACACAGAGTTCAGACCTCTACTCTTAAAAATAAGCTGGATATTTTTGGCCAGACGGATTGGCGAGGGTCTAATATTATTTTTAAATGTCACATTATTAAATTTAAAAAATACGTTCTAATACCAAAGACTTCGATGTACGAAGTCTTTGTCTAATACATATAACTTATTTAATAATAATTAATCACAGTTTGTGGTTCATAAAAAAGATGCGCCGGCGCGAAGCACTCCCTCCCCGCGTGACCGCCCCGTCCCCCTGCAAATACTAATAATATAAGTCTATCTCTTTCTTAGGAATCGTTAAATTCCACAAGTTGGTATTTTAGGAACCATGGCTTACCGTGATCTCCTCACGATAACGGTGGTGTTGTAAATCTTTGACGACGTAAGAAAAGTGTATTTATTATTGGTAAATGCCAGAGTTATATCTGAACTTTTTAGGGTTTTAAAGAATGTATTCTAACAACCGAGCCACCACCACAACAATATGTATTGACCTGAATATAAACACACAGCAAAAATAATGTTTGTCCTAAAATATAATAAAGTGCGTTTGCACAACTACCAGGAATTTTAGTCAATAATAAAATAATTTATCCTTCAAAATCGGTTGGAACACTTCTTGACCGAACTACATTGACCATGGCAGTGTGCCTTCGTCTCGGAGGCCGGACTGTCCACCCATACAAATGCCAGTGGAACGGACACCACTGGCTTTCTTGTGCTAGAAGTGCCGGCCGCATTCCTCGTCACTCAGCTCTGGACGACATCATTCGTAGGGCTCTTGCTGGTGTACCCGCTGTCCTAGAACCCTCTGGAATGATACCCGACGGCATGACCGTTGGGCCATGGAAACTTGGGCGGTCTCTGGTGTGAGATGCGAAATTTGGAGACATATTAACCCCATCTGAAATCTAGGTCACCTCGTCCAGTGCGGCAGTTTCTGCTAAGAACCTCAAGCTGCGCAAATACGCCAACCTCGGTACAAGTTACGAGTTTGCGCCTTTTGGGGTCGAGACGATGGGACCATGGTGAAGGAGTTGTCCAAAAGTCTGACGGAGACATCTGGAAACTTCCTGTCTCTGGCAATTATTTCTGCCAACGTATACTATAGCTATACAGAGAGGAAATCCGTCTAGCCAGCGTGAGGAGTGTATGCCGAATTCTCCAGAAAATTCTGGAAGTCCCATCTCCTACAGTGGAGGACTAGGACTCTGTGTTCTAGGGACTGTGCTGATGATTAGAGGCATTAAGCTGCTTCTCGCTTGTCGTCAGCAGTGGAACAAGTCAGAAACAGAAAGGAGGTCCAAAACATCAAATATGTAACACGGAATATTGTATTACAAATTTAATATTAATTTGATCTGAGTCAAGAGGCCGGAAATTGTTTCATCGGAAATCCATGTTGATTACTAATTAATATTATTTTAGTTATGTACTTTTGTTTTGTATGTACTTTAGTTACCTGTCTCCGTTGTCTAACGATTAAGTATTTTTTTTATTTATTTTTTATACTAGTTACAACGTTACCCACTTTCCGTAAAATGTGTGCATCATGGCTGCTTGTGAAGCAGGCTGGGGCAGCTCCCGTCTAGGTTTCTGGTTTTTAATTATTTTTTTCTTGGTTTTGTTATTTGTTTTATTTTAATTTTATTATTAATCAATTTTGTTTCATTATTTTTTCTTATAACTTTTATTTATTCCACTAAATTTTAATGTTGGAACCTGCTTCTAACACTATTTTCTGAACCATAGACCCTTTTGTCATAATATCTTTGTTTTTTTTTTAACTGTATTTTATATTTTTATTAATTCTTTTTTTTTTGTGACAAATAAAAACTGATTTTATTTTATTTAAGTGACCTTGCTCTCACCTGATGGTAAGTGCGCGAGGTCCATGAATGTCAGCAACAGGAATTGTGTTAATTAATGCCGGCTTGAAACTGGGCATAAAAATAGTTCAAAGTCAAAGTCAAACATATACAGAACTGCACCACAACGATCAATTAATATCCTTTTAAATTTAGTTATCAGTACCTATGAGAATACAATACCTGGTACAGCAGTAACCCACCAGGCAAGTCAGAATTAAGGTAGACTACATGCCTATGTAAAACCCGAAAGTCGACAAAACGCAAAAGCCTCTGTTAATTTAAGAACAATAAATTGAACGTGTTCGGCAGAGGTCCCAGGCCCGCACCCGATCACGGACATAACGCATGTGCCAGCCATCCCCCCGCTCAACCAGGCCCTTAGGGTGCGGACCGGGACCCGACACACGTGCACCACTGCAATGACCTTCTAAGGAAGGGACGACCACCGGACACGCCACACCATGAGAACCTGAACACTAAGAATGACTTTCGAGACACACACAAGCATAAACATAACAATTACTTCCTAAGTACCCAAATGTTGCCGTGCAATTCCGTTAACAAACTTATATATTAATATTAATTTATTTATTTATTAATATTATTAAAATTAATAAATACATAATAGTAACTAAATGTTACATAAAAAATAATTATATTATAATAAAAAGGTAATAAAAAATATTACTGTATCACAATAAACAGTATTTACTAATTAGTCAATAATGTATTAGTAACTAATTGTTACATTCAAAATATTTCTACATAGTTCGAGCCTGATCCCGAAATAAATACTTAATACTTTACTGGGTTTATCGGCACGAACGGTGGACTTCCTCGCCCCGGCAGACTGGACAAATTACCACCATCTGTCCGCCTACCACATAGTCTGTGTATTTAGGCTCCCCCACTGACTGTGTGGTGTCCTACCCATGATCCCTTCACGACCAGGCTCAATCCAGGCTGATTGAGCTCTCCAAGACCTGTAGCTCACAGGCCAAGGATTCTCCGATACAGTTGCAGCTATCTCCATTTCCTAGTTCTTCCTCGATGGCTTCACTACAGGTCTTACCCTGATATATGATAGGGTAAAAGTCTGGAGAGCTTCCATCGAATAGTTGCTTACTTAACGTGGCAGACGAGTGCCTACTCTTGTAGCCATTTCCCAGACTTAGCTGTAAAGGCAAAAGGGTGAGACGGTTATAGCATTTTAGTAAATAGGCGCTATTCGGTTCTTTATGAGGGCCCATAGTAAGTCGAGCATGTGAGCCAGTTTCCAGGCTATCCCCGCAAATGATTGTTTTAAACTATATAAACACAAGAATAAAAAATGCTGACTATACTATGTCCCCTTCCTTACTCCCAAACAGTATTAGCTAATTTCATCAAAGTTTGAAGACGTCAAAAATCCTAACATAATTATTAATCAGTTTTCTGGTAGAAACATCACAAAAGAAAAGTTTCGCCAAAGATCGTTAGCTTCGCAGGTCGTAAAGGGATTTCACTTCGCTCTGCGGGGATTTACTAACAATATTAACAGACAGTACTATGTGTCTTATTTTATCTGTCAAATTAGTAGGTCGGTATTTGGTAATAAAAATGATTTTTTTTTGTGTTATACATATTATAACACAAAAAAATACAATTTTTTACCTTTAATAGGCTATAAGATTATCATATCATCATACTTAGATAATAAAAAAAGTAATGTACCATCACGACTGTATCCCTTCCGATAAGGTCAGACACTCGCTTTATTTAAGAAGTGGATTCACATTTAGCCAACTATACTATATTCCCATCATGACAAGTGGCAAGCTCGTCAATGTCTCTAGCGTACCAAGGTCCAAGCGTCCCAATCGACCCACGAACTTTACCGCTAGACCACAAACGTTATTAGCCCTATATCTATAAAACATTTTCGCCTTCACGCCTATATTGCTGAACTTATTTTGGTGATTTTTTTGGCAGGATTGATCCATGGAACCCTGAGTCTGACATATATTATGACATCAATGTCTCATTACTGCCATTTATCTGTCTGTTTGATTATTTATTTATTTAGAAACTTTTGGGAAGACCAACAATAAAAAAATACACATTATATAACATATATAAGATTTAGAAGGTAAAATAAAGGTCTCCACTGATAGTAATAGTATGACTTAAATAAAGAGAATAACAAATACACAAAAATAATAAGAATAAAGTAGTAACCTGAATTTAACAATATAAAAAAAAATATAGGCCCAAAGTGATTTTGATAAAATTTAGCAGAGTGTACTCAGTTCAGAAGGCACTCGTTCGCTAAACAGCCTTCTTCTTAAGGTCTCTCGAGACGTGAGCGTGAGATTTAGGTTTGAATGTATGCCCCGCTCGGCGTTGCTCGTCGCTTCCAGCACATTTACAAAACGAACAGAACGGTGGCGTGGCATTCGCTAGTTTGGAAATATGAGTGTTTATATGATACTGGTCATAAAGAGTACAGAAATGCACTCGTCTAGTTCGCAGTGTGACATCATGGCACGCCCAAGTGGCGCTAACGTCCCGCCGCCGCCGCGTCGTCCCGCTATTGCCTACTGCAATATAATGCTGCTAAACTTATTCGCAAGATAAATATCTAAATTAAAATAAAGTGTACATAGGCAAGCCTTACCGTAAATGTATTCTCTAACAGCCTTTGGGAGAACGACAAATTAAATTGTGGTTAATGCATGACTCATGGTTCCAGCTAGCAAGTCAAACCCTGTTCGTCTACAGAATTTATGAAAAGTTAGGCCTATTGTCTGAAATTATGAATCACAGAGTTTTTCGCGTTAATCCATTCGGGATAGAACCATTGTCACTTTTATAGCTATTTTTACTTGTGTTATGCATAAAATAATCTTGATATTTCTGAGGTCGAATAAACCAGCTACTCGCGTTAATCGGTCAGGTTCTTTGGTCCGCAGTGTCTGTAAGCGGCAGTTAAAGTGATGCGTTTATCAGAGTTTTTATAATTTGTATTTTTTTGTTATGTACGAAGTATGTTATGATTTGGGCGACTACTATCAGCTACGATCAAGGATTCAATTCCTAATCGATGCCCGTTCCGGAAAATATTATTTATTGTCTGTACTAAGCAATGAAAAGATCTAATGTCAACCTTATGGCTATTGTATTTAACATTTTAATTGTATGCAACTATAATAGCGCCATCTATGATCGACTAGAGGAACGTTTTTGACTTTTTCGTATGTAAGTAAATGTTGTATGTAGTGTATATATATATGTATGTATGTATATAGTGTGTAGTATATGTATTTTTTTATTATTTAATATTTGAATGTATGTGTATTTGTAGTTGTATGTATTGTTGTATATATAAGAACGATTTAATTTATTATGTAAATGTTTCATATAGCACTGTTGCACCTACCTTTCAACTTAAATGCTCTGTATTGTCCCAAAGCTAGAGAATGCCTAGCCCGCCTGCAATAAAGATTTAAATAAATAAATAATAATAATAATAATAATACAATTTATTATTTAAATTAGGTATTTATTTTAGTTAAAGAATACATTTTTAAACAAACCAACTTTAATTGAGATTCGTTCCAAATTTCAAATCCATTTCGTATTATAAAAGAGACAGACTTATGGATATCAAAATTGTAATATTAATATTAAAAAAGCTAACTTTTTTTATAAATTTTGTTCTCTTCTCCCGATGGATGACGAATGAGGTGATAGGGAAGGCAAAGGGTCTAGCCCATACAGCCAAGTCTGACGTAATATATCTTTCTTTTTCATGCGTTAATGAGGTCATCATCAAATTCCAGATTTCAGCATTTATTAATTTGCGAGACTGCATGTCTCCATTTTTTAAAAATAACTTTAAATTATTCCTTACATATAGAATATTTTCACATATATATCGTGAAGGCAATGTCATTATATCAATGTCAGAAAATATGCTTCTGAGCGAGTCTCGATATTTCAGGCCATAAATTGCTCGATTGAAGAGTCTAAGTCTGCCCCTGAGCCCCACATTATGAGACCATAAGTCATAATGCTGTGGAAGTAGGCGAAGTATACTAGTCTTGCTGTTGCCACATCAGTCAGCTGCCTAATCTTTCTGACAGCATATGCAGCTGAGCTCAACCTATTGGATAAGGTATTAATGTGAGCTCCCCACTGCAGTTTGGGATCAACTGTGATGCCCAAGAATACAGTGGATTCATCAAATTCAAGAACATCACACTGCAGTCGATTTTTGGCACGTTAGGTAATGAAAACTAAAGGCGTTTTGTCTTATTAGAATTTAAAACCAAATTATTAGCCGTAAACTATTCCGAGACCATCACCAGAATACGATTTACTGTCAACAACATATTATTTTTCCTATTACCTGTACAGTTATTAGTTTATTGCATGAAGTGATAGTTTGTAGATGCTTTCATCGTTCATAATATGTATTATTCTAACACTACTAGTGAACTTTTTAAACTTTCGCGCATATTCATAATAGTTTTTTATAATTTTAACGGGTCTTTACGCGATTTACCTTATTCCAAACGCCTGTCGTGTATAAAGTGGACTGTAGCTGTGGGAGTTCATATATTGGCCAAACTAAGCGCACAATAGCCGAGAGGGTCAAGGAACATATAGCAGCTGTAAAAAACTGCCAATTAAACAAGTCAGCAATAGCAGAACACCTAATGGATGGTGGCACAAACCATTGGATTGAGCTGCATGACCCAAAGATACTTTCCACCGATCGTCACTATTACCCTAGAATAGTACGTGAAGCGATCGAAATAAAGAAACACAAAAATTTCACTCGAGAGGGGGGTTATAAGCTATCTTCATCGTGGAATCCAGTAATCAATAGGTTTCGACGCCGGGAAAAATCGCCCGGTGTCGCCAAGGATATTGTAAGTGTCTGTGTCGTGATTTCTAAAAACTTTAAAAGTGATAAGTGGGTAGGTTTACATCTGCCGCCCAGTATGTACGAGACTACACCGCATAGCTTCAGTCGACCCGTGACCACGGCCAATGCAACTTGGCTGAAACGTCGGGAGAAATATGTCTCTAAGGTAAATCGCGTAAAGACCCGTTCAAATTATAAAAAACTACTACTAGTGAAAACTTGTAAATGACTTTCTGTTTCTATTTTTGTATATATACTTGTAAATTAAACGTTAATAGTTTTCCTTAATAAATAAACAAAAAAAAACACCTTTAAAAATTGATGTTAAAGAAACAGAAAACTTAGCAAAGGCTAAAAGTGCAAATGAAATCTAAATTGTAAAAATAGTTTACCAGCTGCACAAAAATACGACAGATTTTCATACTTTGCTGGAAAAACTTGAACAAAAGTACTTGTGAGCGAGACAAAAAAATGCAAGAAATAACAGTTAACCGGTATTACTAGAACAGACACAGCGAACTAGTTGTTTGACACATGCTTTGATGCCGCGGCATCAACATCATAGTTGCCTACGCTCGAAATTACAGCGCGAAATTGGGACTAAATAACAATTTAAAAAGTCAGTCTTGTGTGTTTTACGTGCCCCTAGAACTCCACTGTTTGTTATGGGCCTTCCATCTGGCCAGACGGTTTGGCGAGGATCTAATGTGAGTTTTTAATGACAATTTGTTAACGACTCCACAAGTTGATATTAGTGGTTAAGCTCTCCGAGGCACGGGAATGGCGGTGATGTAAATGAAATGAGTTTTACTACAAAACCACTACCGCGCTGGTCATTATACGGTGATATTATTGATAAATGAGCTAAAAAGAAAGGAATTCAAGAACACAAAATCTATATAAGCGATATGACGCGTATGCGCTTTATTTTTTTGCTGAAATACATTGTAACTAATAATTAGATTATTATTTATGAGAAAGAGAGAAATTTCTAAACACATTTCATGCGGTTGGTTCATCGTGTGTGGGAAAGAGAGAATAGTGTCTCAGCCTTGCGACCGACTTACATAAGCTGGTTTACAAAGAAGACCTCCTTTTTAGTAATATTTATATAACGTGTTGCTAATTTCTGGTTATAGTAAATTTTAAATTAAGTTTTGTATTAGTTTTATTTTTTATTAGTTTTTAAATAATAAGTTAAAACTCAACTATGTAGTTTAGTTTTTACCTTTATTTATAAATAGTTTTTAATTTATTTTATTTTAATGCAATTATAAACGATATTTTATTAACTGAAAATGGTGAGTCGTCATTGGTCAGTTGCGCATGACGTCAGTCGCGAACGTTTTAAATGTGTTTTTACCAGGAATCGAACCTGCTACCATGCGAGGTCGCTACAGCACATTTTCATAGTTTAGTTAGACGATATAATGACAAGGCGATTTCAAAACACCTCGGGAGATAAGATGGCTGGGCAATATTTGGGCCAAAGGATCAGCATTGGTATTCAATGTGGCAATGCTGCCAGTAACATTGGTAATTTGCCCATTAGCAGCGATATGGAGCATTTTTTTTATATAAGAATTAGATTTTGTGTTTTCTTTATTTTAGTTTATAGTTGTATTTTTATTTATTGGATAGTTTTTTTATTTTATTTATATTTTATTTTCAATTATTAATCTTTTTTTTTTAATATTGTACCTTACTTCCTTTGAATAAATGTTTTTTAGCGTATTGTCATCAAGTTGTGATACGTTTTCCATTCGCATTAGCCTCTCTATACTTATATCTCAATGGAGAATAAAATGGCGTTTCGTTGTGGAAAAAAAACATTTTTTCTTTAGCTGCATTGAAATGTTATATTCGACATGGCTTGAATACAACCCCCAGGGCTTTCAAAAAAGCGCATCTTTTCAATGGCATAATGAGCGCTGATGTTGCTACAGGAGCAATACAAATATCACTGTTTATAAAAAAAAAACATGTTTTTGCAAAGTGTTGACTTTTAGGTTTATTGCTCAAATTCTTACCGCGTCAAGTAAGTAAGCGGTAAGCATTGGAGCAACTGACGCAAGCTACTAAGTCCGACATGTGACAATAAGTGTCTATCACTATGCCAAAAAATTATATCCAGGGGTAGCAGTCTCGACATTTGATAGCGAACGCTAACTCAGCGATTTAAGGTGGCCATTGACGAGCCTTCCAACGGACTAAATCGTGGTGCCACTTTCAAAAATTGGTTGGAAACGTATATTGTTTTTTTAAACGACGTCACAGCCTTAGATTACGTCTATATATCTGTTGATATATTTATAATCTGTTGCGCCGCCGTGAGTGACGACGGACGTAGCTTGATAATCTTGTTGAAAATGGCATCTCGAGTGCTGAATTAATAAATAAATATTTCCAGACAGGTCACACAGCGCTATCTAGTTTCCGTGGTAAGCTACCAGGCTTGTGTTACGGAAACTAGATGGTTGATAAACTACATATTATACTTTTTTTTTTGTAAATATATACATATTACACATATAAACTCCCAGACCGAGGCAAATTATACAATGTACAACTTGCCTCCGGTGGGAATCGAACCCACGACCTCCCGAGTTCACGGCAACGTTTGTTACCACTAGACCACGGAGGCGGTCAAATGCGATAATTAATCAATCATTAGTATGCTAAATAAGTGGACGCACGTCTATTCGAATAATTTAAATAAAACAGCGACCGTTTACATGTATGTCTAGTTATAAAAAAATCGAATTCGTATCTTCTTTTTTTTTTAAATTATTTATTATATTATTATTATTTACTAGCACGTAATAAGTGATGGTAAGTGGCGTGCGAGGTCCATAAATGTTAGCAACTAGAATCAGAACCTCATGACTGACATCAGTCCCTAACACTATGTCGGCTTGACTGAGTATAACGGCAATTCGAGCTTGATCCCGAAACGTGTGGATACACTTTACTGGGTTTATCGGCACGAACGGTGGATACTTCCCCGCCCCGGCAGACTGGGCAAATTACCACTATCAGTTCGACTACCACCTATTTAATCGTTGTATCGAACTTGTCTATCAAATTAGCGATGTAATTTAGCGACAAACTTTGACAGCCCGCAATGCTATCAATATACAGTTTATCGTTTAATAGCAGCCGGCTGACATATTGGCATTTGCTCCTAGTGTTGCAATAGAATAAATATTACTGTCTATTGATGTAATACACATATTAGGGCATAAAATGAGTTAATATGGAGCTGCCTAAGTTTTTAATGACGTACGAGTAAGTTCTATTTTATTATTACCGTTCTATGGATCTAATAATATTGACCAAATCAGCTTTTTGATTTTGTATGTGGCAACTTTTTTTTATAACTTACCGGCCGAAATCTTTCAGATAGCGATCGTTATCAAATGTCGATATGCCGAACCAGAGATTTTTTTAAGAATTCAGTGCCCGCCAGGTGCAAACCTCTTAAAAACGACTGGGCATCCCACCCTATATCCATCCATATAATATATATCTTGGTAATGAAAACATTCCGTTTGTTGGATATTTCATTATTTAAGTCGTTTGATTTGAATATTGGCGGCAACGCACGACACGACGATGGTGGGCGATAGCGACTGTGCTCGGAAAACTTCTTGTCGTTGACGTTTCTGCCGGACGCAACGCCTTCTGATGGACAGCAGTGGAATTATAACGCCGGTCGCGGAGCACATCGTTGCTCTTAAATTTCGTGCATATAATTTTGCTGTGATTGTGTTTTGTATTTATGCTGAGATCCTCGTCGGCACCGATCATTTTCACAAAGCGTCGGCTATTAAAACTACAAGAATTTTATCGACGAGACACGGAACAAAAGGTTAGTTGCTGCTAATTTAATTTTTTCGCTCACTTTCGGAGTATTTTCACCAGCGCCTAGTCGTTTCCCGTTCACCGTTAATAAATAAATCTGTGACAAAAAGTGTATTATTTATTGGTACATCGTTCTAACAATCAGACTACAACCCTCCCTCTTTTGATCCGACTGCGCGACGCCAAGAAGGGTTCTGCATTTATCAGCCTATGTATGTATGTATGTATGTTTGTTCCTTTGTGGAACATTGGAGACCAATCGCGCTGGCCGATTGTGATGAAGACGAATCGATTGACTTGCAATCGATTCGTCTTCATCACGCGAGTGTCACTGAAGTTATGACGTTGATCAAATTTAATTAACGCGACAACCGATAATGTACGAACGGGTTTTTAATGGGTTCTGACTGTTAAAGTCGCTATGTAATACAATATATAAAATTATTTCAATGGTGTTAAGTTAAGCGGTTATCAAACTATTTGGCGACACGGATACCTTGGGCTTTTTTTCTCTTTAGTTTTTTTTTTTTGGTTCTCTTCTCCCGATGGATGATGAATGAGATGATAGGGAAGGCAAAGGGTCTAGCCCATACAGCCAAGTCTGACGTAATATATCTTTTTTATTCATGATTTAATGAGGTCATCATCAAATTCCAGATGCTGCAGAATTTGATGCTTTTCTTGGAGTCACTCGCGGCACCATAGCTCAAACACGTCCTAAAGTCCAATTTAACGTTTTCCATAATTATTCACATTGTAGCACATTATTAAATAAAACAACACCACTTTTGACCAATAATATCCACAGTAAATTAATTTACAAAACAAAAACTTGCACTTGACATGTCCACGCAAAATGGCGCAAAGAACTCCTCTGTCTTTAGTTTTTCATTTTATAGGCAGGTGGGTGTTTTTTTTTTTTAAACGATATGCTTAGTAAAGTTAATTTAAATTCAATATGAGGTAACAATTGGATCTAGAAACGAATGCAGTGGTAGCAAAACGCTTTAAAACAGAACTTATATAACTTTGAACTAGCATTAAGCCGCAGTTTTAAATAATATTTTGTTATGATCCACCACAATGTCTGAAGACATAAGTCTTTAAACAGTGTGTCCTTATCGTAATATCTTGGTATTTCATTAGAGATGGATAGAATTCGAAACGTTGATATTCGTCAGAGAATCATAGTTACTGACACAGCTTTCAAAATTGCATCTGAAGTGGCAATGGACGCATCTGCCGCAGAACCGACTTGGGCAAAAGCAGTCTAGAGTGGAGACCACGTTCGCGACGTCGCAGAGTGAATTTTACTAGATATGGTAGGCGGACTGATGGTGATAATTTTCCCAGTTTGCCGAAGCGGGGAAGTATCCACCGTTCGTGCCGATAAACCCAGTAAAGTGAATCCACACGTTTCGAGATCAGGTTCGAATTGTCGTCATGCCCAGTCAAGCCGGCTTACTGTTATGGACTGATGTCAGTCACGAGAGTCTGATTCCAGTTGCTAATAGCGCCACTTACCATCAGGTGGGTGCTATGTTACATGTCTAGCAAGTCTTAAAAAAAAAACCCTGCTAGATAAAGATGACCTATAGAAAATGGATGAGAGCCCCGTGCAGTGGCGAACCATATAGGCTAAATGATCAGAATGAACACAACCATGTCAAGTCACCAATCTGCGTGGGAAACGCCACTCTCGAAGTTGTGCGAGAATACATCTACCTATTCAGTTCGGCGCTGCTAATTTCACTAAAGACGCCAACAGACGCATTCAGCCAGGATGCATTCAGGAAACTCCGGCACATTTTCTTATCGTCCATAACACAATGTCTGAAGACAGTGTATCCTCCCCGAACAGTGGGTCTGGTTCGAAACGTTGACATTCGTCAGAAAAACAAAGTTACTGTCATATCTTGCAAAGTTAGCAATCTGAAGTAGACAAAACTGCCGCAGAACGGACAAACGATGGTATAAAAGGGTTAGAGTGGAGACCACGTACAGGACGAAGCAGAGTGGGAGAGGATGGGCATTGCAAAAGACCGCATGCAATAGCGGGCCTATATGAGACTGATGATGAAGCCAATAGTATTTTATTTTAAAGAATAATTCTGCAATTTCTTATTTTGACAGCCCATAGAAACGATCAGTCCTAAATCTTTGTATGGAACATTATGCAGTTTCACAGACGATATAACGCTCAAAGATTTGAAACTGATGATTAAAGTGCAGTTTTATGTTTTGATAGTGGATTGATGGATAATCCAGAAGTCGACCAAGACTAATGATCGGATTGAATAGGTTTCAGTAGTTATGTTCAGTTTGTGTCAGCGCGGTCCGTTAAGTGGACTTATGTGTAAATAAACGGGCTTTTATACAATTTATTTTTGACTAATTTTGTATATAGTATTTTTATATTGAAAACAAAAAAAATATACTTTAATCAACATGTACTTATTAAAATAAACTAATACGAGGTTCTCTTTTTGAAGAAGAACATTTATACACTTCTCTAGCTTGCAGTTGAAGAAACAACCAAAATAATTAATTTGAAAGTGCAAAATGTAAGTAACCATAAAATCTACCGGCAAAAACTGTTTGGTCTGAACGTGTTTCACAACAATCAACTCTTTTTTTCTTTTGATTATATTTATTATGAAATTTAATAAGGATCTACTGCCTCCATAGTCTAGCAGTAAAGTTCGTGGATTTAGAATCGGAGGTACCGGGTTCGATTCCTGGTCGGGACACAAAAATATTTATTAATTATTTGTGATAATTCTCGAGTTTGGTATGCTGGAGACATCGACGAGCTTGCCACTTGTCATGGTTGGCCTATAGTAAAGTTGGCTCAACGTGAATCCGTTTATTTATAAGCGTGGTTTCTGACCATCCCGAAAGGGAAACGGTCGTTATGATACTTTACTTTACTTTTTTAATAAGGATCGTTTTTAAAAACAAATTACGCACACTTAGCACCCCATATTCAGCGTAAATTTTGATCGTAGGGTATCTAAATGGTTTATTTAACATAACTTTAAGCACTGCTCTCTGTGCTCTTTCAACCATTATGAGATTCGTTTTTGCTGCTCCACCCCAGGCGGATACAGCTGGTCTTGGTCTTCGTCTTGTTCACTCCTTATCTTGGTCTTGCGCAAGAGTCTCGTAAGACTCTTTAAAGACTCTTGATCTGACTGAACATATACATTTAATTTGAAAGAAAGAAGAAAGAAAGAAAAAAGTTTATTTGTCAAAAGAAAAAAACACAAGCAGTAAAAAATAATAATGATAATACAACAATTTCAATCATTTATTTACTTACATATAAGTCATTAAATAGCCCGCCAAACTGTAACCACAGTTTGTTGGCGGAGACAATTACTCTCGAAGCTTAATAATAAATATTTATAGTAGGTACATAAGCGCTAATGTAAGTCTATCTCTTTCTTAGGATTAACACTCATTTCTTCCGAAGATTATTTTAAATTTTGAAACTAAAACTCAATATGCAATAAGCGAACGACTGCAGGCAGGAGGCGAGGTGAGGGCGCGTGGGGACGCGGAGCGCATACATGGCTTACAGTCAACCACAAATCACACCTATAAACTTATAAATACTTATATAAAAAATAAAATTTAAAAATTAAAACATCTGATATTAATTTAAATAATACAGGTGCGACATGTAGCCGTCTGCCGCCACATATATTTGTTTTAATTGTAGTAAGGAAACATTATGTGCTTTCAGTGCCTGTCCACAAACTAGTATCTCGAAAATAAAAAAAAATAAAAAAATACTTTAGTGCCGTGTCTGTTGTTTCTATCTGTGGAAACTTTTTAGTGGTTTAAGTGTTTATATTTATGTCTAATTAAAATTCTGTAACCATAAGTTTTCCTAATAAAATAAAATAAAATAAAATAAAATAAAATAAAATAAAATAAAATAAAATAAAATAAAATAAAATAAAATAAAATAAAATAAAATAAAATAAAATAAAATAAAATAAAATAAAATAAAATAAAATAAAATAAAATAAAATAAAATAAAATAAAATAAAATAAAATAAAATAAAATAAAATAAAATAAAATAAAATAAAATAAAATAAAATAAAATAAAATAAAATAAAATAAAATAAAATAAAATAAAATAAAATAAAATAAAATAAAATAAAATAAAATAAAATAAAATAAAATAAAATAAAATAAAATAAAATAAAATAAAATAAAATAAAATAAAATAAAATAAAATAAAATAAAATAAAATAAAATAAAATAAAATAAAATAAAATAAAATAAAATAAAATAAAATAAAATAAAATAAAATAAAATAAAATAAAATAAAATAAAATAAAATAAAATAAAATAAATACTGGTATGATGTACTTAAAATTTGCAATAGTTAACGGAATTCTAAGAAAATATAGACACGAAGCAGTTACCAATAGAAAAATTATTATTATTTTTTTTTTTGCAAAATTAGAAATTGTCTTGAGAGTCATAATAGGTGGTTGGCAGATTGATGGTGGTAATTTGCCTAGTCTGCTGGTGCGGAGAATAAATAAATAAATATAAATAAATATTTCCAGACAGGGTCACACAGCGCCATCTAATTTCCGTGGTAAGCTACGAGGCTTGTGTTACGGAAACTAGATGGTTGATAAACTACATATTATACTTTTTTTTTAAAGTCTCTTTTCGGTGCTTGACGGATAGTGACTGGAAGACTGTTCCAAAAGGATGACGCTGCGACTACGAAAGACTTTGAGACTAGTGAGTTCACACACACAGTGTGTTGAACGTCAGTCATTGGAGTGGTGACGTGTTAGATTTTGGCGCGGTTAATAATTTCACTCCAATCTATCCATATAGTTTTTACCACACACAGTGCGTTTTGAATGATTTTGGATTTTTGGCGTGGAGTGACATAGAGTTTTTTTTTTATATATCCAGACAGGTCACACAGCGCTATCTAATTTCCGTGGTAAGCTACGAGGCTTGTGTTACGGAAACTAGATGATTGATAAACTACATATTATACTTTTTTTTTTGTAAATATATACATATTATACATATAAACACCCAGACCGAGACAAATTATACAATGTACAACTTGCCCCCGGTGGGAATCGAACCCACGACCTCCCGAGTTCACGGCAACGTTTGTTACCACTAGACCACGGAGGCGGTCGTAAGCGGTCGAAGTATCCACCGTTCGTGCCTCTAAACCCAGTAAAGTGTATTGTATTCACATGTTTCGGGATCAGACTCGCATTGCCGTCATGTCCAGTCAAGCCGGCATAGTTGTTGTGGAACAAGTAGATAGATTCTTAATATATTTAAATCTGAGACGTCTTCATGACTTTGATTGTCATGGAGACGTCAATAATTCGATCAACATTTGTAAAAGCCTAAAGTTGTATTTTTATCATTATATTTTATTTACCACAGTTTTCTAGTTTACTTTCAGTATTTATTATATCATAATAGTGTTAGAGACTGATGTCAGTCACAAGTGTCTGATTCCTGTTATTAACATTCTCAGGATCTCGCGCGCCACATAACGTGTCGTGCAAAAAAAATCTTTTGACAACACTATTACTAGTCTTCGTATTGGTCTTGCTAACATATCCGTAGTCTTGCTTTTGGTCTTGGTCTAACTTTTGTACAATGTACAAGACCAAGACCAAGATTGGGCAACACTATAGACCACGGAGGCATATGTACTGTCTCTGAGTTAACCAATTAATTATGTTCTAAGGCCCAGTTCTTATGCATTAGTCAATGATTAAATAGGATTCTATCGACTTAGGAGAATTAATTCCATGGTATTCGAATTATAAGTTCCCAGTCTGAAACATAATCTGTTAAACAGCTGTTGCTTTGTTATTTGAGATCTAGCTTAGTTAAAATTTAATACGCTAAGCACAAAGTCTACGAATCAATTACTACCCACATTGGTTTGAGATATTTTTTAATTCCTAATAGTACAAGATATATAAATTCGTTTCTTACTCTGATCCTTCCATGATATCTTCAACATTCTCCTGTATATCCACATTTCCAAAGCTTCTAACTAAGAACCTTACTCCATCGTAAAAGTAAAAAAAAATAGAATTATCACGACCGTATCCCTTCCGGGGTAGTCAGATACCTCGGGTTTTATTTTAATTTTTTTTTTTTTTTTTTTTATACTGGACTCGACATGTGACATCGCGCCCACCTGATGGTAAGCAGTACGCGAGGTCCAAGAATGGGAGCAACTGACGCCGGTCACTATGACCGACATCAGTCTCTACCACTATGCCGGCCTAACAAGATGCTTTTTCACACTTCGCTTGAAGGACTCCAGGTTATAAGAGTGGGGAAATACACTGGCTGGGAGAGCATTCCACATCTTCAGCGTGCGACAGATGTAAGAGTCTCCAAATTTATGAGTACGCGTAGGGATAGTGGGTAAGGTATGTGGATGCATATTTTGGCCTGTGCGTGTAGTTCGGTTGCGGAATAGAGAAGAAGGGATAAGGTTATGGAGCTCCTCAGAACACTCGCCGTGGTATAGCTTGTAGAACACGCTCAGAGAGGCAACGTCACGGCGAAGCTGCAGTGATTCGAGAGTTTTAGAGACTGTGGTGTCGTCCACTATCCGAATTGCCCGCCTCTGCAGGACATTGAGAGCATCTGTAAGATACTTAGCGGAGCCATCCCAGAGGTGAGAACAGTATTCCATGCATGACCTTATCTGAGCTTTATACAGCATAAGTCTTAGAGCAGGCGGGAAAAACCGCTTCACCTTGTTCAGTATCCCAAGTTTTTTCGACGCTGTTTTGGTAATGCTCTCAATGTAGTTTCTGTGGTTTAGATCTGAGCGTATTTCGACTCCGAGTATGTTAAAGCTGGGTTGAAGTTCCAGCACGGTGTTCTGAAGAGTAGGAATAGGAGAGTAGGGAGACTTCTTGACCGTCAACGCGCATGCCTGAGTCTTACTGGCATTAAACTGGACTAGGTTTTGGGCACCCCACGCAGAAATTTTGCGAAGGGTGCCGTCCAGTTCCGTCGTCAGGGAACGGCGCAACTCCTCTACTTTGGCGGCTCCCACAGCTCGCGGACTAAGGTATCGCCCATGAACCGTGCTGTCATCTGCATAGCAATGAATGTTTCCAAGGGTCAACATGTCATTGATATGCAGAAGAAACAGTGTTAATGAAACGGATTCACTTTTAGCCAACTTTACTATAGTTCCATGACAAGTGGCAAGCTCGTCGATGTCTCTATCGAACCAAACTCGAGAAATATCACAAATAAATAAAATATTCATTGTGTCCCGACTAGGAATCGAACCCAGACTAAACCGCTAGAGTTTGCGGCGAAATTGCAAATAGGGGATTGTAATTTTTTGAGTGCCAAGTTTACATTGTTTCTGAGTGTAGTTTAGATAGTGTTAGCTTATAACTAGGCCATCAAAACATTAATTGGTGTACGCATAGACAGGGGTCTATTCTAAAACATAACAAATGTTCTGTTATATCATTTCTACATGTTATAAAACAAAGCCGTCCGCCGCGTCTGTCTGTCTGTTCGCGATAAACTCAAAAACCACTGCACTGAATTTCATGCTGTTTTCACCAATGGATAGAGTGGTTCTTGATGTGGCTTTAAAATAATTTGTTAGGTTTTTGTATGCATTAACGATAAAGGACGATATTTTTTACGATAAAAATAAATATAAAATGTATTTGTTGGCATCTCAACTGCTACTGTAGGAGCATACCTACTCAATATTTGACCGTTAATTATTTTTTGATTTGTTCTTTTCACTTGTATGTATATATGATTATAGTATAATATATTACTATAATGACGTTATTGTGTCATTCATGAATATGCATTTATTATGATTATTTATTATTTATTTGTGTAATATATATAATAAATTATATTATTATTTATTATTGTAGTTCTGTACCAGAGGCTTGACACATTTATGCTTGGTTATTAAGGGATTAGCTGTAAATCAGTGCTGTGACTTTTAAAGCGTCGCAGCTCAATGCTGAACTGATTCCCTATTTGTCACCACACACTTTTAATTTAAGGTTTTCTTTTTTGTTAATGTGATAAATAAAATATTTTTCTTTCTTTCCTTTCTTTCTATATTTGTTGAAGGTGTCAAAAAAAAATAAGCCGTCTGGGAGCTTTTGACGAAAACGCTGTCTAAACCCTTTGAGATACAACAAAATAAGGTATGGTGGAATTATGTATCCTATATATACAGAAAAGTACGCAATAGCATATGTCTATAGTCTGTATTATGATTCTGATCTTAGCTGGACAACTCAAGTCTCCAACACGAGTCGTAAATTATTTGCTTCACTGCACTCTCTCAATAAATTCAAACATTTTTTGCCGTTAAAAGCAAAAATTACCCTAGCTCAAAGCCTTCTCCTTCTCCTTCTCGACTATGGTGACGTGTGTAATGTCGATATATTAGAGGTGTTGCTCAATAAGATGGACAGGTTACTCAACTCATGTATCAGGTTTATCTTCGGCCTTCGCAAATACGACCACATCTCTGAGTATCGAACAAAATTAAAGTGGCTACCAATTCGCTGTCGCAGAAATCTCCGAATTCTCTGTTTACTATTTTCTATACTCAACGAGCCTGTGACACCGAAATACCTCAAGAGTAAATTTGCCTATCTCTCTTCATTCCATGATAAGTCTCTTCGCTCTTCTTATAACTCTGTTCTCTCCATTCCCTCTCACCATACTGGATTTATGGCCAACTCATTTGCTGTTGTCGCCTCAAATCTGTGGAATGAACTACCGGTAGAAATCCGACAAGCATCCAACCGAAAAATGTTTTAAAAAATGGTGTCATCGTATTATTTAAATGGTTGATAAGTTATTTAATCGTATCATATGTAGTATTATGTATTATTAGTATTTAATATATCATAGTTATTAGTATATATTTAGTAATATCATTGTATTTTTATGTATATAATTCAAATTCAAATTCAAATTCAAATTCATATATTTCTTTATAACAATAGGTATTTTATAGGATATTACAATGGTTATAAATTTGGTACACTATGTTTAGCCCATGGGCGTATAAAGATTAAATAATTAAGTATAGTCGACATGTAAACTAAAGAGAGGTATAATAATTTAATTTAATTGAAATGACAAATAGGATTAATTAATTAATGTCAAGGTAAGAAATTAATGTTGTTCATTCAATCTTCTAAAAAATCTTGCACAGAGTAGTAGCATTTGTCAATTAGCATTTTCGTCAGTGTTTTTTTAAATCGTTGTATAGGTAGTAACTTAATATCATCATTTATTTTATTGTAGATTTTTGGAGCCATACAGAATACACTTTTTTGCATGAGTGTTGTTTTAGATATAGGAATTACGAGCTTGTTTTTATACCGCACTCTACGGTTGCGATTTTGATCAACAATTGGGAATAGTTCCCCATTGTTTTTGACAAAGTTAGCTATTTCCAGTATATACAAACATGGTACTGTGAGTATATGTAAGCTTTTAAAATAAGGTCTACAGCTATCAGTCGACTTAAGGTTGCATAAAGCACGTATGCACCTTTTTTGTATTTTAAATATAGCTTCTTTATTAGTGGAATTCCCCCAGTATATTACTCCATATCTCAAAATAGATGCTATGTGGCCATGATATGCCATCATAGCTGTATCAATACTACTAATTGAGACGAGCCGTTTGAGTGCATATATAAATTTACTAATTTTGGTCGTTATGTAGTCAATATGAGCTTTCCAGTTAAGGTTATTGTCAATTATTACTCCTAAAAACTTTGTATTATCGACTGATTCTATATTTTTTCCCATGTAATTTGTATTTAAATTAAAAATCTTTTTTTGTTTAAAATGTATGACCTTAGTTTTGTCGAGATTAATTATTAGGTTATTTTTAGTCAACCAATTGATTACCTCCTTGAGGCCCTGGTTAATATTTGCTTCATAAGTGTTTGCGTCTTCACATTTAACCAGTAATGTGCTATCATCAGCGAATAGCACCATGGGAAACCTTGTGCTTCTGGGTAGATCGTTAATATACACCAGAAACAAAAAGGGTCCAAGGATGCTACCTTGTGGCACACCATATTCTGTGGTTCTACATAGTGACGCAAACTTTTGTTCTGTTTTACTTTTTAAATTAATTTGTGTTATTTCTGTTATTTGCTTTCTGTTTGTCAAATAAGATTTTAAAAGGTTTAGTGCTACGCCACGAACACCATATAACTCTAATTTGCGAATAAGAATGTCATGATGCACAAAGTCAAAAGCTTTGCTCATGTCCATAAATATTGCACATACTTTTTTGTTTTTATCCATGTTCACATTAACATTATAAAGAAAGTCATAAATCGCACGAATAGTGGACATTCCTTTGCGAAAACCCTTTTGTTCATTAACCAAAATTTTGTGATTTTCAAAGAAAGAATATAATCTAGTATATATAATTTTTTCGAATATCTTGGCGAATATTGGTATTAACGCTATTGGTCTGTAATTTTTATGGGATTGAGAATCACCTTTTTTAAAAATAGGTTTAACGATAGTCAGTTTTAGTGCATCTGGAAATACTCCGTTTTCGATTGAAATATTTATAATATGTGTTAATGGTAATAAACATAGCGTAGTCTTTGATATAATTTATTTCTTCATACTCGTATTCTTTGCGTATTAAAATACATGCACCACCTCTTCGTTTTGTCCGAGCGTAAGATGTTGCCATCCTAAAATTAGGAAGAAAACAGTTTTCTTGATCTTCTATTGTCATAAAATGCTCTGTAAAACATAGTATGTCCACTTTATTATCCTCAATTTCCATTTCTTCTAGGCAGACATTAATCATATCCAATTTATTAATTAGCCCTGCAATGTTTTGATGCATTAGTCTAATCTTATTGGTCACGAAAAAAATAATTGTTTAGGTCCTTGTCGTTCGGTTTATTTGCCGTATAGTTGTCATTATAAGAATTATAATTTCCTATGTTTTCTAATAATAATTTTGTATTGTACCAAATGTTTTTCATGCCCTTATTATTAAGTCTTCCATTAATTGAGTTAAACATCATGGAATTATATTTCAAGTGCTCATTTGCATCTAAAACATAGGCATAATTGTTATTAAATATATCTGTATACAGAAGGTTGTTAAAAAGTTCCACTCTTCCATTATATAAAGTGTGATTATGATGGTACGAACATTTGTATGTTGGCAAGGAAATTATTATGTTTGTATGTTTTATAGTGATTATTTTTTTCTTAATATCTAATACTAATTTAATATAATCCTGAGTTTGTCTAAAATCTTCTTCACCAATCAGAATAACACAGAAGTCCTTCTCTGTAAACATTTCAATTTTTTTATCAATAGTATCCAATAGCCGCATCACACCAGCACCAGTATGTATATAGTGACAGTAGTTAAAGTTGTCCTTAAAGGTTTTGTTTAATAAACTTCCTACGTTGTTAACAGAGTTACTACTAATGACACATAATTTATTTTTATTAATTCTAGTTGTCTTAATAAAGGTATTATCATCATTAGTTATGGGTAGTTCATTAGAAATTAATTCTTTAGTCTTATTAAGTGCGCACTGTGTTGCAACATCAGCATAGTCTTTATTTTCCTTGTAATTGAATTGTAAAGCAATATCTCGTCTGTTAGATGTATTTTTTAAACTATTGTCTTTATTTTTAAACGAGGGGAAATTCAACTGTTTACGTATTGGAGATGGTAAAGCATTTGTGTCTCCAAGTACTTTATTTAACAGGCATATTTTTTTATCTCTAGCTTCTATTATTTTCGTCAATGAGGTGTTTTGTAGTAGTAGGTCGTTAACTTCTTCGTGTGCACTTTCAAGTTTCGATTTTAACGATTCAATTTCTTTCTTAAGTTCCATTACTAGTTCATTCTCATTTGTTGAAAGGTTTGGCAAACTATCATTTGTGGCAGCGCCATCTAGTATTTTTAGGGTGGAGTTTGCTATATTACCATAGTTGAATATTATTGAGTCGTCAAAGGATTTCCTTCGAACTTGATTTCGACGACGAGTGACATTAATGTCGCTTGAATAGTCCATTTTTTTTTTTTTTTTTTTTTTTTTTTTAATAAGGTACTGCGCCCTCTATTGTGCTATATGTATAATATCTTGAATATCCGACAAATTAAGATTGTTTAGAAAAGAAAAAATATTTTTCATTTCGTAGGTTTTGAACCCCGGACCTTACGACTCCAACACAGTTTTATATTAACTTGTCTACGCATTCCTTGCCGTCACTTATCAAATTTGACATCCCTATTAAGATGTGTTATACATTTTTTAGATAAGTTTAGTAGGTAGGTTTATATTTTAGTATAAATAACAGTTTATCACATTACTCGTTAACTATGTATGTTTTGAACTAGTTTTTTAGCATAAATTACAGGTCACTATAATCTATTTCTGGCACTTCACTGCACTAAGTTCATTAATAAGTTTGTATTTGAAGCGAATCGACTTTTGTCAACAACTAATACCAAAAGCAAAGTTTTTCATGTTATATGCATTTACACTTAGTTATATGCCAAGAGCAATGGTGTTATGTTTCAAAATATACTTATTTTACTCTTATTTTTCACTTTCACTGTCTTTTAGTAAATCAAAACACTATTAAAATTATTAAAATACGGAGCTAAATTATAACACTTATTCCAGTTTGACAGGTGCGTTCCGTTTTATAGATTTATTTATTATTATTATATATAAATATTTGCACCTACCTTACATTTGAAATGTTTCCCATTGTCCCTAAGGTTGGCTGTCAGATAATGTCTAGCGGCATTAAGTCCGCCCCTTGTATAACGTACAATAAAGTTTTAAATAAATAAATATAGTATAAGTAGAACCAGGACCGAGACGGTTTGGTTTCCCGTGCTATGAACTCCCATATACGAGACGTGTTTGGGCAATAATGTCCAATACAATATCCTTTATTAGGTAACTATAAAAAAAACCGAGGGAGGTTATTTTGTTCCAACGATAATAGTATATTTTTTTACGCTGCTACTAGTATTACTACGGATGAGTTTTCAAGAATAGCGCCCTAAGTTATATTTAATGTTTCATCTAGCATCAAACTGGATTAGTTAAGACTTTGAGATTTAGACCCTCCTGAATAAATACTAATAAAATATTCAATTTATATGTACAAGTATGTTTTTTTTTTCATTCATTACAGCCCCTAGAACACAGCGTCCTAGACCTCCACTGCTGGAGATGGGCCTTCCAAAACTGGAGAATTTGGCCTACACTCGCCACGCTGGCCAGACGGCTTGGCGAGGATATGATGTCATTTTTTTATGACAATAATTTATTAACGATTCCACAAGTTGGCATTAGTGGAACCGGGACCGACGGCTTAAGGTGCTCTCCGAGGCACGGGAACGGTGGTGTTGTAAATCTATGACGGAAGTACGTAAGAAAAGTGTATTTGACACATGCCGCGTGGGTTTGAACCCACCTTTGTAGGATTTAAGGTAGGTACGCATTCTTATACTTATAATTGAAATAATTGAAACATGCAGACGGTTGGGATGGGATCTGTATGTCTCCTGAATAAAGAAAATAGACAAATATATATAAAAGTATTAGTATTAATCTGTACTTCGGATGCAGATCCCGGTTGTTAATGCTGTCCGCGGTGCTGCTGTCAATTCTACAGGGCTACATCACACACATCTCACTCACTGTTAGTGGTTGGTAACATTTATTTACACTAGCAACACGAACACTTCCCTCCCGCCCCACTCCACCCTCGCAGCTCGTGGTGACGACTAGCTCGGAGAAAAAGTATCCGCGAATTTAACAAGTGAATTAAACTAATAATTAAAACTGTGTGCACAGAGTGTTATAGACATTTAATAGTGAAAAACTGTGAGAAATTGTGCCAGGCCGCCTCCATATACAGTCCACTGCTCCTCGCCGCAACCGCCTAAAGGTTAGTTTCCTCATACCGCACATTTTTGGCCCTTCTCCCCGATACAATCCCTCAGTTTACACTATTCGCCTACATATTCTCACCCTCGAAAACAAAAAACCTCGCAATACGCGTGATTTTATTAAAAACTTCGTAAAAAAAAACCGTTTTTACGCCGCCATTTTGTGTCAAGTTTTATACCTACTCGACTGATCTTGTTTTACGTTTTCTCCGAAGCAAACTCTAAATAAATTTCTCCAAATACAAAAAACCTCTAAATATTAATCTTATCTCTAAATACTAAAATAATCACCTCTAAACGTTAGCTCTTAATACTAAAAAATACTCGAAATAAAAACCCCTCCAAATAACCTCAAAAACTACACCTCCAAATAATTTATCGCTAAATATTTTATATAATTAAAATAAATTGATAAATATGTCTCGGGACAATAGCCCGCCGGAATCTGCTCTCAGCAAAGTGCTGCAGGCCAGAAAAGAAAGCTTATTTAAAATAATGCAAAAATGTTACGATTATTCCGAACGAATCAATTCCTCTAAATATCTCTCATTGTTTATGTCTTCTTTGGAAAGTATCGACAAAACCAAAGAAGAATTTACTCAAGTAATTCAGGATTTAAATTTGGAATGCATAAAAACTAATCCTAATTTTGTTCCAAATTTCTCGCCAATTGAATCGTTCAATGACCTCTATTGTCACGTAAAGTCAGTTGAAAAAAAATTTAGAATTAAAGATGATGTTAGTGCCGATACTAAGCTCCACACCTCCCCACGCGTGACGCCTAGGATCGAGCTACCACCGCTGAAGATTCCTAACTTTAACGGTGACCCCTCGCACTGGAGTGTATTTTATGAGAATTTTAAGTCTTTAATTCATGAAAATGTAAATCTCACAAATTCACAAAAAATACATTATCTCACAGGTAGCTTGTCTAATCGAGCGCTCACAATCCTCGCCGGTATTACGCCCTCTGCTGATACCTATGACCTGATATGGGAGACCCTCGTTGACAGATATGAAGATAAACGCCAATTGGCGTCAACGTACCTCGATGAAGTATTAAACTACAAAAGTATTGCCCACGCATCCAGCTCCTCGCTTGAGATGTTCAGTGAAAAGGTGTTCGCTTCCGTAGCGGCCCTTAAACATCTTAAGCTGCCAGACACGGCAGACTTTATATTCACGCATTTAGCCCTTAGTAAACTCGATATTGAAACGGTGAAACTATTCGAACAATCCGTGTCAGAAAAGTTTCCTAGCTTCGAAAGCCTTCGCCAATTTATAAATAGCCATATAAAGTTGCTAGCACGAACCAATAAAAAATATTATAATAAACAAACAAACATACAAAGTTCAACAAAAAATAAGAATCATTTGTCGCTGCTAGTAAACAATACATTTAAAGCTAAAACTCGGACGGAGTGTGCGGGCACGGGGGGAGGCGGGGTGGCCTGCCCCGCGTGTCAGACCTCTCCGCGACATCCACTTTTTCGATGTGGGACATTTATGCGACTAAATAATGTCGATCGCAATAAATTAGTTAAAACTATTAATTATTGTTCTAACTGCCTCGGATTTCATAATATCTCAAAATGTACCTCGTCAAATTTTTGTTTAGCCTGTGGATTGAAACACCATACCGCGATACATCTAGACAACATTAAACAGAAAGCTGCTACAAGCGCTTCAAATTCTCGGCTCGATACACGCGCGATCGCTTCATGCAGCGCTGAAACCGCTGCCCGGTCAGCCGCCGGCGCCAGCGATGAAGACGGATCACGTGATCAATCCGCGCCAATAGAACCCTCTCAAACGAACTTAGGCCTTACTGCGTATGATAACAAGAACGATAATACAATAGCAATATTGCCCACCGCTCTTATCTCTGTTTTATCAAACTCGGGTATTAAAGAAAAAATTCGCGTACTACTTGATAGTGGTTCGATGAGTAATTTCATAACAGAAAGTTGTTGTAAACGTATTGGCTTAAAAACTCGTCGCGTACCAACCTCGGTTACCGGGATAGGGGGTTATTCTCGTCCCGTCTTAGGTCAAACTAACTTTGAATTCAGTTCATTGTTAGATGACAGAGACGTATATACGGTCCAGGCTCTCGTGATGGATCGTATTACAAGTAAACTACCACACGCTCAGCTATCCACTAAAGAAGTGGCGCGTTTCCGAAACCTGCCACTGGCTGATAAAGATTTCGATACTCCCGCTGAGATCGATTGTTTATTAGGTGTTAAGTACTTGCCTCAAATCCTGCGTACTGACAGAATTATGTTACCGGGATCCGGAATAGGGGCTATGGAAACGACATTGGGTTACATAATAATGGGTAGTGCCGGTATACAGAATACCTCTGAAATAAATAATATTTCATTATGCTCGGCTCTAGACACAACCTCGCTCGATCTGTTAGTACGTAAGTTCTGGGAACTGGAGAGCGTTCCGAACGCGTCTCAACTCACCGCGGAAGAGAAGGAGTGTGAAGACATTTTCACACGCACACACACTCGTGACGAGACAGGCCGATTTAAGGTCATGTTGCCATTTAAGGCTGATCCTCGGAGAGAATTGGGTGATTCTCAAATAATAGCTCGCCGTCGACTATTAAACCTCGAAAGAAAATTGTATAAAAATCCTGCGATTAGAGATAGTTACAACTCGACTATGCGCGAATATATAGATAAAAAATACCTCGTACTCGTTAAAGACGCTGAAGTGAACCCGAAGGAGCGATATTACATGCCGCATAGCGCTGTTTGTCGCGACGACAAAACCACCTCGAAAGTGCGCATTGTCATAGACGCGAGTTGTAAGTCCTCGAGTGGTAAATCTTTAAATGATGTCTTGTTTAGTGGTCCAAACCTACAAACTAACATTATTAACCTCCTAATTGAACTTAGAATATTTCCAATTGCATTATCAGCTGATATCGAAAAAATGTTTTTCGGTATTAGCATGCACGAACCTCACCGCAAATATCAATCAATATTATTTAGATTCGATCAAAGTGAACCGATTCAGACGTACGAATTTACTCGCGTGTCATTCGGTACGACATCCTGGCCCTACCTCGCCATGCGCTCGGTACACCAGCTCGCCATAGAGGAAGCAGAGAAGTATCCTCTTGCAGTCAAATTTGTACCTAATAATATGTACATGGACGATTACATCGGCTCTGTAGAAAACCTCGAAAAGGCCAAACAACTATTTTCGCAGCTCGTAGGGTTATTCCACAGTGGCGGTCTCAACCTCACTAAGTGGCTAACCAACAATCTTGAGTTAAATGAATTTATTCCAGAACAGTTGCGAGCCTCGAAAGTAATCGATTTCGATAGCGATAGCCGTGCTAAAATAGTCGGTTTAAGGTGGAAGCCGTTCGAAGATTACTTTTTTTTCGACTCAAATATTAACAATGTTACCGCGCCCTGTACGAAAAGGAATATACTCTCAACCGCGGCTCGATGTTATGACCCCCTCGGATTAATAAGTCCTATTGTCACCTACCTCAAACTTTTAACTCAAGATTGTTGGAAGGTGGGGTTAGACTGGGACCAACCCGCACCGGAGTCTATCGTTAAGCGATGGACGGAGTTTTTAACCGAATTTAAAAACTTAGATATTTTTCAAATACCTCGACACGTAGGAATAGAAGAGGGCTCCTATGTCACTCTGTTAGGGTTCGCCGACAGCAGCGAAAAGTGCTACGGCGCCGCGGTGTACGTGAGGGTCAGCCGTGACTCGCACTCTGCCGGCCACGTCACTCTGTTGTGCTCTAAGAGCAAGTTAGCCCCTCTCTTAAATAAATCGTTACCTCGTTTAGAGCTATGTGCTTGTTTGCTACTAGCTAAATTAATAAAGTCAGTTCGCGATATTTTGACCTCTCGCTGTGTAGTAAACGAGACGTACGCGTTTTCCGATTCCACGGTCGCTCTGTCGTGGATTCACTCACACTCGTATCGTTGGCAAACGTTCGTCGCCAATCGAGTTTCCGCTATACAAGAACTTTTACCTCCGACGCACTGGCGTCACGTGATTAGTGAGGACAATCCTAGTGACATAATCTCTAGGCCTGTCACTCCCGCGAAACTCGTAAACAACTCGTTTTGGTTTAGTGGACCGCCGTGGTCTGCGTTGGCCGTTACCGAATGGCCCTCTAAGGAGTTTAATCCCAAGCCCCCCTCTGAATTGCCCGAAGAGAGATCCGCGTCAGCTCTGTCATGCGGTACGGTTGAGTTCACTCATCCCTACTACACCTTGGCCTCTAAAGTTAGTTCTTGGAATAAGCTCACTAGAGCGGTCGTGTATATTTTGCGATTCGGAGGTAAACTTAAAACTCGAGGAGTAATAACGGTGTCCGATTTGTACGAATCGGAGATGGCAATTATTAAAATCGTACAACAAACTCATTTTTCCTCGGAATATAAATCTTTACATCTCGGTAAAGATTGCTCCCCTCGGTTTCGCAAACTATACCCGTTCCTCGATAATGACGTCATACGTGTAGGTGGTCGCCTTAACAACTCTAAACTCGGCAGTGAGACCAAACACCCTGTAATTCTTCCGCCAAAAGATCGCATCGTTGAATTGCTCATCGACCACTATCACGTGTCAAACTTACACACAGGACCAGGCTTATTGCTTGCATTGTTGCGACAAAAGTTTTGGATTTTATCTGCCCGCGATGTTGTGCGTCAAAGGACGCAGAAATGTAATGTTTGTTTTAGGCAAAAGCCGCGTCATACTGAACCCCTCATGGGTCAGCAACCAGGGTTCCGCGTAAATGAACAATTCAAACCCTTCTGGAACACCGGCGTAGACTACGCTGGTCCAGTTTATGTAACTCCACGTAAAGGTCGTGGCGTCACGAGCCACAAGGCTTATATTTGTCTTTTTATATGTCTCGCAACGAAGGCGATTCATATAGAACTCGCAAATGATTTGTCGACAGAATCGTTCATACGTGCTCTGAAACGTTTCTTATCTCGAAGAGGTCCAGTGGCGGTCGTCCACTCCGATGGTGGTACGAACTTTATTGGCGCCAGAAGAAAGCTAGATGAATTATACACGTTTCTGTTGTCAAATCATTACTCAGATGAATACAATCGCGTTCTCATAGATAATAAAATAAATTTCAAAAACCTACCTCCTTATAGTCCGCATATGGCGGGCGTCTGGGAAAGCCAAGTTAAATGCGTTAAAACGCATCTCATACGTGTAGTGGGTTCCCAGATACTGACATATGAGGAGTTGAACACAGTTCTCATTCAGATTGAGGCTCTGCTCAATACTCGTCCGCTTAGCGTGTTGAGTTCGGATCCATCTGAACCAACCGCCTTAACGCCTGCTCATTTTTTAAATACTGTTCCTCTAACGCATTTTCCCTCTAAAGTATATTCATCTGAGCCGCAAAGTAACCTCCAAAGACACGAGCTCGTAGACAAACTCGTCCAGTCTTACTGGAATAGATGGCGAGTCGAATACCTTAACACCCTTCAGGTCCGTGAAAAGTGGAACACTAGTATTCGTCCCATCGTAAAAGGGTCCATTGTACTCATTCGAGAAGACAATGTCCCGCCTCTGCGCTGGCCCCTCGGTCTCGTTGAGGAAGTCCACCCCGGTCGCGACGGTATCGTGCGAGTGGTCACCGTTAAAACGGCCACTGGTACTTATAAAAGACCAGTGGTACGGATATGCCCACTCCCAACTCAATAAATTTCTCTAAATAATAAATAAATTTATCCTCTAAATAGAAAAATAAATTCTCTAAATAAAATACATCCTCAAAAATAAATTCGAATTTACCAAAACTTCGAATCCTCTAAACAAAACTCGATTCTTCTAAAAGAAGTTCGAAACCCTCTAAGTTCTAAATTTACTTCATAACTACAAAAAAAGAATAGTTCGCAACTTTAAAAATTAAGTTCGCAACTTCAAAAATTTAGTTCGTGATTACAAAATTTAGTTCGCGACTTCAAAAATAAGTTCGCAACCTCAAAGCTAAATTCTAAAGATTTTCATTCTCGATCAGTTAAGTAGGTGTCCGCGTTATTCATTGAAAATCTTACGATTGTTCAAGGGGGGAGAATATGGTTGGTAACATTTATTTACACTAGCAACACGAACACTTCCCTCCCGCCCCACTCCACCCTCGCAGCTCGTGGTGACGACTAGCTCGGAGAAAAAGTATCCGCGAATTTAACAAGTGAATTAAACTAATAATTAAAACTGTGTGCACAGAGTGTTATAGACATTTAATAGTGAAAAACTGTGAGAAATTGTGCCAGGCCGCCTCCATATACAGTCCACTGCTCCTCGCCGCAACCGCCTAAAGGTTAGTTTCCTCATACCGCACAGTTAGGGTACACTTTCCTTTAGTTAGGGCAGCCAAGAATTATTTAATTATTTAATTAAGAAATCTTTTTTAATTTAATTATTAATTTAATCCTTTTTTTTTTCTTTTTTAATTTAATTTAATTCAATATTGGATATCTGTAATTTTATTTGTGTTATTGTTTTTTGTTTAATTGAATTTCTATATCTTTTGGTTGTATTTCTTGTTTTTTCTCCTTTTCTTTGACACCTAAGTATCAGTAATAAAGTGTGTTTCCTAATTTGGCCAATGTATAAACTCAATTATATACTTACCTTTATGTTCTGTAATGTGCTGTGGAAATGAATAAATAAATAAATAAATTACAACCGAGCCACCACCGCGCCTCACGAGTACGAGTATGAATTTAAACAAAATTTCATTAGTTAGGGACTTTTTCCAATCACGTGGATTTTTGTGTGCGTGTATGGCCTGTATGCACCTCCCTCACTCTATTGTTTTGTACTTGCTTGTTGTGTTGTCTTCTCCCGATGAATGATGAATAAGGTGATAGGGAAGTACACAAAAAAGTTAATCATATAATAGCACTTGACAGTTATTAATCTATCCATATAGTTTTTACCACACACACAGTGCGTTTTTGAATGATTTTGGATTTTTGGCGTGGCGTGACATAGAGTTTTTTTTTTTAATATATCCAGACAGGTCACACAGCGCCATCAAATTTTCGTGGTAAGCTACGAGGCTTGTGTTACGGAAACTAGATGGTTGATAAACTACATATTATACTTTTTTTTTTGTAAATATATACATATTATACATATAGACACCCAGACCGAGACAAATTATACAATGTACAACTTGATGGGAATGGGTTCGAACCCACGACCTCCCGATTTCACGGCAACGTTTGTTACCACTAGACCACGGAGGCGCTCAATGCTGAATGTTGAATCATGTTGAATGCTCGTAAAGCTTTACGCTGTAGGAAAAATCGGGGGTATGTATTAATTACATATATGATATAGGTTTTAAGTAAAATTTCATTAATCCACGCTCGGATAGCCGCAAACGCTAACGGACATCTTCATCCGGCTTCCTAACTTGGAAGGAAAACTTTCACACTCGTGCAACAAAACACGCCCGTCGTGATGGTCGAAACACGTAGCATAAAATAACAATGTAAAGTGCATTTAGTAAGATAATGTATATATATTTATTTTTGATTTATTTATTTTTCCTTATATCTAACACACAGACAGTGGGGTCGTCCAGGCCCGGATGTCTAATGAGCCTGGGTTGGGGATGGGGACATTCCTCCGTTCTCCCCGGCAGGATCTCAGCGAGTAATCAGTAATCACCCGCTGGTAATTCATGCACCTTTAGTGCTGGACACCGTTACTGGTATAACAGTGCCCGTATGGCTCACGAACCCAGGGGATCTGGGTTCGGCTACTTCAGTTCTCCTCCAGGAGCACTTCTCTAGGAAGTGGCGATATTTGGAAGATGCTTGAAGTGGTTGTTGTCGGTCTGATAGAACATACGTCTAGTCAGGCCGACGACAAACTCCTCAATAGTAGGCATTTCCAGATCTCGAGAATAGTTTATCGGCAGATAGCTCTCATCATATTTAGTATTCTGATAATAGTATAGAGGACTATTTAGATTCTGGGAAGTAGATACTCTCGCGTCCTTTTGCTGTAGTAGTTACCACGGATGTTCCCTTCCACCAGTTCCCTATTTGTATGATTCAAAAATAAGGAAAGGCATGCTCCGATGGTTCAGGCATGTCAAAAGGATGAGTAAAGAGATATTGACAAACCAGATACATAATGCGAAAGTTGTGGGTATAGCCAAAGGAGCAATAAAACGTAATCGAAACAAAAGGGCATGTATGAAGAGGTTGATGAATGTCGAAGCGAAAGAGGTATGTCGATATCGTGACAAATGGCGCTCAATTTTCTCTGCCTACCCCGCAAGGGATTTGGCTTAAAGATATGTATGTATGTATGAAAATACTTTTAACTATCTAATATCTTCGTAACCTTCTGCACTCGCCGTTTACGTATCTTAGTCACAAAGGTCAGTTGAACCTCCTTTTCTTAAACCAGCCAATTGTCGGTCGCAAGCCCGAGACACCATTCTTCTCATCTCTTACCCACACACGATGGACCCGGCACCCGCATGGTGAATCCATGGAATGCTTAGAAATTTGTCTTCTTCGTACCTGCACTTGTTTTGGTTTTGTACAGTAAATTATTTATTATTATTGTATTATTATGGCGCGGTAGTGTTTTCGTTTCAAACTCCCGGCATGTACCAATGAGAAATACACTTTTATTAGGTATATTTGTCATCGATTTACAACACCACTGTTCCCGTGCCTCGTAGAGCACGTTAAGTAGTCGGACTTGGTTCCACTAATACCAACTTGTGGAATCGTTAATAAAATATTATGAAAAAATAAAAAAAATACTTCTGGTCTTTGCCAACCCGTCTAATCTGGCCAGCGTGTCGAGTGTAGGCTGTGTAGCTGTGTAGGCCAAATTCTCCAGATATATGTTCTGGAAGGCCGATCTTCAACAGTTCTATGACACTTTGTTCTAAAGGCTGTAATTTATTTATTAATAAAACATTACATGGCTTAACAGTGAAGCGCAATTTACCATGCAGTCAATCTTATAATTAATACATACATTTTCATAAAAAAATATATTATAAATATATTATATTTAAAATTATATATATTATAAAAAATATTTTCTATACAAATAATAATATTTATAAAGCTTTTAAGTTAACAATAGTTATATACAGTAAAAATAAATATATTTATTTATTTATTTATTTTTAGGAAAATTTACAGCCTCTACAATAATACAATAGAAATATAGTAAATAAATAAATAAAATAAATAAATAAATATTTCAGACAGGTCACACAGCGCCATCTAATTTCCGTGGTAAGCGGAAGCTTGTGTTACGGAAACTAGATGGTTGATAAACTACATATTATACTTTTTTTTTTTTTTTGTAAATATATACATATTATACATATAAACACCCAGACCGAGACAAATTATACAATGTACAACTTGCCCCCGGTGGGAATCGAACCCACGACCTCCTGAGTTCACGGCAACGTTTGTTACCACTAGACCACGGAGGCGCCAAAAATTCGACATCATGATAACATTAATACAAAAATAACAATAATAATTTAATCCAAATATTTAAACTTATAAATAATAAATTATTCACAAAACTTAAAGCAATCCTTGCACAGAAATTTAATAAAATATTATTATTATTATTATTCTATAGGCCTGCTATAAAAACTGTCGCAAATAATAGGATCAAGAATGTGTTGGGATAAACCCAATGGCAACAACTAATAAGATTATCGTATCTCTTAACGTGTTTAGTTCCCCATCATGGGCCCTTACTTTGTGAAATATGATATAATGATTGATTGATTTAACCCTCAAGCACTCGCGTAATAATCATTTTGCTCACGAACATTTTAAAACTTTTAGGGAACATTCACCGAAAAAGTAATAATAATAATAGTAAAATTCTTTATCAATTATTTATTCGAAGTAATATACTAACAATATAAAAGAATTAAATTATGATTTTTTTTTTTTTTTTTTTTTTTTTCAGACATGTCACACAGCGCCATCTAATTTCCGTGGTAAGCGGTAAGCTTGTGTTACGGAAACTAGATGGTTGATAAACTACATATTATACTTTTTTTTTTTTTTTTGTAAATATATAAATATTATACATATAAACACCCAGACCGAGACAAATTATACAATGTACAACTTGCCCCCGGTGGGAATCGAACCCACGACCTCCCGAGTTCACGGCAACGTTTGTTACCACTAGACCACGGAGGCGCCGTATTAGTTTTCTAATTTATTAAAACTAAATTAGAAAACTAATTATAAATAAAAATACTCACCCATGATTTCGTTATGATCGTAGAAAAGTGTTGGATTTAAAAAAATCTGATTTTATATAAGTATAGTTTTATATTGTTTGTGGTCTGTAATTTATAGTGCAAATGTTAGAAAGGGCTCCAAAATGAAATCTAGAAGGTTTGCACTTATTATGAGACTAGTATTAACTTAAAAAAGAAGTGACAAAAAAACAGTTATTTAACTTTGAATGGCCGTCATGAAAATTTTAAATATAGCAGATCCATCACTGTTCTACGATCATGACGATTTGTTCCTGTGGCAGTGTGCCAAGAACACTTGCAGCGTTCCCCTGCTGCACAGCAATACTGATTTGCTGCGCGAGAAAACTGCCAGCCCTCTTGTCACATACATCATTGACCAGGCGCTTAGACAACTCTTTAAAGAACTTCTTTGCACTTGGCCCCCACGGACCCATTGTCTCAAGACCAAAAGGCACAAACACGTAGTCGTTGCTAATCGACTCTTCTTATTGAACATTAAAATATACAAAATAAAATTAAGTACATAGGCGAGCTTAATACCTTGTAGGTGTTGTCTGACAGCTAACCTTTGGAAGAACGACATAAGAAATATTGAGGTGCAGAGTTAGAAGGAGAGAATAAATATTAAACTAAATCCAAAGGTTGCTATACCTTTCACTGGGTATATCATTGTCTTTGCGGCGAATTAGCGGATCCGTTTGTTCACCATGGCTTATCATGCTCAAAAAGTGCAGGCCGTTTCACCCGCCATAGATCCCTAAATTTAATCATTCAAAAGGCACTATCTTCTGCAAATTACCCATCAACATTAGAGCCAACTGGTATATTTCACAGCGAAGGGAAAATACCAGATGGACTAACCCTCGTGCCTTATAAACAAGGTAAGTCTTTGGTTTGGGATGCGACGTGTACTGACACCCTTTGTGCTAGTCGTGTTGGCGGGACACGAAAACGAGCAGGTGCAGCGGCTGAATTGGCTGCAAACGGCAAACGTAATAAGTACATAGAGTTGGCAAATCGTTACTATTTTGTGCCGTTTGCCGTAGAGACGATGGGCCCTTGGTCTGAGGACGCTAAATCGTTAATACGCGACATAAGCGTTGCCATCCGAGCGTCAACAGGTGATCCTTTGAGTAGGGAATATCTTATTCAGAGGATCAGTTTTGCCATCCAACGAGGCAACGTCGCCGGAGTCCTCGGAACATTGGGTTCATCTTCTCCTGGATTCGATGACATGTAGATTATAATCAAAATATTTGTAAGTATTTAGTTTTTATAATAATTAGGTTTATCTTTTAGTTTATTTAATTTAAGGTTTTGTTTAGTTTATTTTTAACTTTATTGTTTAGGTAGCTTTAATCACAAATTAATTATTTATTATTTAGGTAGCTTTTAATTTATATTTAATGTACTATAATTAACTTCGAATAAAATTGTCTTGTTGTCATTGAAGTCTTGTTTACTTATTGGCTAATTTAACATCCGAGGTACAGCACCCCCAGAATCGTGCCAGCTTGGCAAAAGTTCAACACACCAGGATGTCCTTGAACACATCCGACCTCCGTGGTCTAGTGGCAACAAACTTTGCCGTGAACTCGGGAGGTCGTGGGTTCGATTCTTGTACATTGTATAATTTGTCTCGGTCTGGGTGTTTATATGTATAATATGTATATATTAAAAAAAAAAAAGTATAATATGTAGTTTATCAACCATCTAGTTTTCGTAACACAAGCCTCGTAGCTTACCACGGAAACTAGATGGCGCTGTGTGACCTGTCTGGAAATATTTATTTATTTATTTACATACGCTGACGAATCGGTCGAGGTAATCACTAAGCTGATCTCGGAATGGCGATCGGACAAATAAAAAACACAAAATTAATAAATATTTATGGCCGCAGGGAGTTGTGTTTTGTTGGTACATAGGTTCATTGAAGTCTACGAAATGCACAACAAAAGGTGCGACAAGGCCTAAGAGGACCTCGGCACCAACCCCCACTCCAGCAGACAGCCTTCATTACTTTGAACACAATGAGGTGACGATGCGGAAGCTGTAGTGTAGTGTACAAATACAAAAAAAAATACAAAAACGTTTAGTTGTTCCCAAAAATTGATTACATCATTTTTGGAGGAACTCTGATCCCCAGACTAGAATTCTCTGGGTTAAGCTGAGGACCAGTTTCTTCCTTGGTTACATTTTATTATTTAAGACTATAAATTTTATGCCTCAATATTATATGCCATGCATTATACTATTATTATATTATATACATATTATATTATATTATATTATATTCCACCATATTTATTTTATGACTATTATTAAATTTATAAATCTATAGGTATATAATTTGAGTAGTCTGGTGTATAGTTATTTCTGGTGTATTTTATCTTAACGTTTATTATATATTTTTTTTTTATCTCTCTATCTATTTTTATTTATCTATTTCTATGAGTGTATATATATATGTTATATATTTTAGTTCTTAATATATATATCTATAGGCCCTTTCTTAATTAATTTGGATGCCTTAAAATATTTTTATTATTATACATCCCTCGTCCTCCCCTTGTTAGGCTGGTATTCTTAAACATTTTCTTAACGGATCCTACAGTCAACTATTCCTTCCAGCTGTAATATTTGCTCTTTTGACAACTACACGCAGTATAATATACACAATTTCACCATACATTATTTTGTTTTATCTTAAAAAATTTAGGCACCGTTTTTCCCGACACTGGAAATATAGTTAATGTATACAAAAACTTAACAAATTATATACTTAAACCTTCCTCGAGAACCACTTTATCCATTGGTCCAAACAGCATGAAAATCGGTGTAGTAGTTTTTGAGTTTATCGCGAAAAGACAAACAGACGCATCGGAGGACCTTGTTTTATAATACAAGTTGTAGTAATTTTGAAATTTTTTTTTTTTTAAATGAATAAACTATTTATTTATTATTATTGTTTTTTTGTAATTCGAACTTTTATTACTTTTTATACAGATAAAGTTTATTTCTCATGTATAATATTACTATATGGATATGTAGATATTCGTATATCTGAAGATATTACATGCATCAATCAATCGGGCATAATTGATTGAAGCGTATGGCGGTGAGACACGGTCGGTCGTCAGGTCGTGAAAGCTTTTTGACATCCCCCGGAAGCCATTTTTATAATATCACCAATAATTGAGCGGAATAATAAATAAGGGAAGGCCACATTGTCAAATAAGAATTTTAATGAAGTTAAATAAAATTATTCTGTAATTTTAGGGTTTACGCTTAGTCATTCATCTCGCTCGCACAATCTAATATATTTTTTTTCATGTTTGAGGGTACTTTAGAAAAATATCAACTTACTAGGGAAGAAAATTACTGATTTTTTGGAGCTATAAAACTTTGGGCGATTTTTGCATCCCTCCAGCCCTAAAGTGGCGCACACTAATGTACGATTGGTCTCCGGCGTTGCTAAAATTCAACCTAAACGCTTTTCAAATGTCCCTCCCGGATCAGAGCAATCTGGTAAGGTGAGAAAAAGCTACGGAAAAGAACTGTACATTGTGTGGTGCTGCCATAGGAACTGCTAGTCACACACTTGTAGCGTGCGTTACTCTTCTAGAAAAGGGCTATTACTCACGCCGATATAACAAAGCCCTTGGTGTTATCCGTGAAGCAGTAAGTCTTTCTATTGCGAAAGCCAGAAAGGGACTGACTACAAATAAAACTTTGACCACATTTGTAAAGGAAGGGCAAAGCACGAAAACTAAATGCAAGCCCACCTCGATCCTTGGCGCCGCATCAGACTGGAAAATTCTCATGGATACATTTGAACATCATTATAGGATCTCAGATGAACTAGCTGTATCAGCCTATAGGCCAGACATCTTAGTATTTTCCTGGAATTTGAAAAAGATATCCTTATTTTACTTACCGTTCCGTGCGAATCAAATATACCAAAAGACCACAACATGAAGTCAAATAAATATTATGATCTCACAGAAGAAATGATCAGGAACGGGTTCAAGACTCAGCTTCACGCAATGGAAGTTGGTGCGAGAGGAGTTCCAGCAAAATCTCTGCACCACATTTATGAAAAGAGCTTCAAAGACGGCATTAACGGAATCATACAGTATTTGGTTGGGTAGGGAGAGGAGTTGAATGGTGGATGGTGAACATATTATCGCGCTATAAAATAATAAGGTCTTCTTTTCATCCCAGCATATTGTCGGTCGCAAGCCCGAGACACCAATCTTCTCATCTCTTACCCACACAACTGACGCATTAATAAAGTACAGAAAATGTATAAATATTTAGTTAGTTAGTCCCGCTTCAAGATACATTACAATTTACGAGTTACAAATGAAATAGTTTGTGGTGCAATTGTCAAACAGACCGCAGTAGTGTGACTGAGCTTAGTACTTTTGTTTGAATATAGGTCAAATACAAAGATATTTTATTTAGAGATACCGCATCAAATATAACCATGTGTTCATCCCAAGTGAATTACATGAATATATTTAGACTTAAACTCGTGTAGTCTTGCATTACGTGAAAGGAATAGCCTGATTAAAAATAGTATCATCATCACGACCGTTTCCCTTTCGGGGTGGTCAGAAACCACGCTTATAAATAAGCGGTTTCACATTTAGCCAACTTTACTATAGGCCAATCATGACAAGTGGCAAGCTTTTATAAAGTCACTTATAAATAAAAAATATACATAATTATCTACTCACTAGGCAAAATTATAAATCCCAAACACAAGCTTACCCTCCCTCTTCTCCCTTCCCCACTCCATCCCCTATGCACACGCGACACACATACACACAAACATATACAGACATCGCACACACACTCACATACTATTTTACATGCAAATTTGTAACTTTTTTTATTCTATTCTTTTTCTAAATTGTTGTATGTTCATTATTGGAAGACACTGTCTCCTGTTATACAGCTCAGCTCATGCAGGAGACAGGGTTTACCATAACGAATAAATATTCTTATTGTGCTAATAGACTACTTGTATTTGTAATAAGTATCAATTAATGATATTATTGTTTAGCTTAAATTAGTCTTCAAAGTTTTAAAACCTTAAAATCATACGATGGCTTACAACACCGTTACATTCTCCATCCATGTATCCTCTATTGGGTTAAAAAAAAAAACTTATAAATATTCGCATTACTCACTCTAGCACCTTTGATAACCATGATACTGTCTCTATAAAAGAGTGAATATTTATCTGACAAGGAAACAGTATCAAATTTTGTAACGCGATCTTAGCAACCTATAAATAGAAATGAATTCTTAAAATTAAACATCATTCTTAAAATTATTACATACATAAATATCTATACAAAGTAACAAATTCTAACATTTTTTTTTGTTATTTTTTTTTTATGTTTAGCTGTAAAAACAATGCAGAAATAAATTTGTAATTAATATAATTGCATGATCAAATGTATTTTATTACTGTCATTTTATAACTTCATTTCATGGTCTAGCTGTTAAGTCCAAGGATTTACACGTGGAGGTACTGGGTTCGATTCCTGGTCGAAACACAATTATTTGTTTGTGATATTACTCGAGTTTGGTACGCTAGAGACATCGACGAGATTGCCACTTGTCATGAAGGGCCTATAGTAAAGTTGGCTAAATGTGAATCCCCTTCTGTAGAAATTGTGTTTTCTGACCTTCTGATGATGATTTGGTGGGTTACATGAACGAATGTATTTTATTACTATTTCGCGATAAATTCTGTGCAATGCTGTTTGTTGACTGTAATAAAGAAAATTGAAATTAAATTACTGTTATGCAATGAAAATGATCTTCACTTAATAATAATTGTAAATAATAATAAAAATGTTTATTTCAAACTAAACTTAGTTCATAATTTATAAGTAGTTTGTTAGTAACAATGCATCCATAAAACTATATTAGTATTGTTAGTAACTAATTATTTTATTTAATTATTCCAATGACTGTCCCCACCCAATGTTTTTCAATGCACACACTTGTATTTTTAGAAACCCTTTCCGTCCGCTTATAGGCATAAGCGGATCTAGGTAATTTCAAGATCACTGGTCACATCCTTAATGTAATTCACAACCCAGCTCATTTTATGTGACACATATAAATTATTTTATTGTGGTTTAATTAATAATTATTAAACTTTTGTATGCCTCGCCAACTCGTTTGCCCAGCGTGGCGAGTATATGCCAAATTCTTCAGAAATATATTCTGGATTTATGCGTTATAACAGATTAAAATAATAGACGTCAATAATAAGAATATTCAATGAGTTACGTTTATTTTCCGTATATCAAATCAAATCATTTATATCCTTAGGTTAGTACACTTAGGTTAGGTTAGTATATATATACAGAGTGTCCCAAAAATCAACGTCAAACGGTTGATAGGCCAGCTGGTGACAGTTATCAGAAAAATAATAAAAAAATCCAAGTTAAGTACTTTTCAAATTATTGACATTAAAAAAAAAATTGAGAAAAATGTCACAGGGATGATCTCTTGTATTGTATAAAGATATAATGTATTGACAATATATATATATATATATCTGGAACATATTTCATATATATTTATCCTTGGCACTTCGCCCATTGGCAGCGATTTGGAGATTACTTTTTTTTTTTTTTTTATTTTAGATTTTAGATGTATTTTTATTTATTAAGTAGGTTTATTTATATTAATAGTAATTTATGTTTTGTTATTTATGTGAAATGTAAGTTTTTAGTTGAATTTTACAATTTAATGAATTATTTTTCTGAAAGGTCTATCTCCAATAGTGTAGGTCTAGGCGCTGTGTTCTAGGGGCTGTAATAAATGAAAAAAAAAATAGCAACTTAGTGGAAAATTTTAGTCAAGTAATGATATTATATATAAATATTTAAAAAAAAACGCTCAAATTTAAGAGTAAGTATCACCACGACCGTATTTCTGACTGGGTGGTCAAAAACCACGCTTTTAAAGAGGCGGATTCACATTTAGCCAACATTACTATAGGCCCTTCATGACAAGTGGCAATCTCGTCGATTTCTCTAGCGTACCAAACTCGAACAATAACACAAATAAATCATTAACCGGGAATTGAACCCGGTTCCTTCGCGTCTTAATCCTAATTTAATTTTCACAGGAGCTGTATTTTTTAAGCGTCAATAAACTCTGTTTTTTTTTATATTAAACGCACCATGTCTAATGTTTTTCGAAAAAAAGAATTTAATTCAACCTCGCAGCCGACAGATTTCCAGATTCCGACTTACTGTATATCAATCTAGTCAACCATATGACTCCACGTTCTCATCTCCATGACATTATTCCGACATATTTGTCACACAATTGGTTATTTCCGAACATATTTCTTCTTGCTTGCTTGAACATAGTTCTACCAGAGTATTAAGGCTTAAATATTGCTTAAAAAATTTTTTAGCTAAGTTTGTTATTTTACGGGTATACCAACTTAATAAAAAAAAATAGTGACGCGCAATATTATAATCGATATCGACGTTTTATTAGGGATGTAAAAGTAAAGTATCATCATGACCGTTTCCCTTTCGGGGTGGTCAGAAACCACGCTTATAAATGAGCGGATTCACATTTAGCCAACTTTAGTATAGGCCAATCATGACAAGTGGCAAGCTCGTCGATGTCTCCAGCGTACCAAACTCTAGAAATATAACAAATAAATTAAATATTAATTAAATGTATTTATATACATTAATACATATTTTTGTGTCCCGTCCAGGAATCTAACCCAGTACCTCCAAGTCTAAATTCACGGACTTAACCGCTAGTTACGGAGGCAGTTAAGAGATGTGTTATTAGGGATGTGCTTGAATTACAATCTATCCATATCAATGCTTATTTATTTACAGATTTAACAGCGCTTAAAATTCAACCTACGAGTATTGTACAAGAATTCTTAACTAAAGCCAATATTACAATATAGTGAGCGATACACAACACCTTAAATCAACAAAAACAAAAAAATACAATTATGTTTTTCAGTATCGATTTTTAAACACCATTATCTAAAATAAAGAAAATTGTTAGTTACACAGTTTAATAAAAAAAATAACTTCAATTGTTTCACTGCCTCCGTGGTCTAGTGGTAACAAACGTTGCCGAGAACTCGGGAGGTCGTGGGTTCGATTCCCACCGGGGGCAAGTTGTACATTGTATAATTTGTCTCGGTCTGGGTGTTTATATGTATAATATGTATATATTTACAAAAAAAATATATAATATGTAGTTTATCAACCATCTAGTTTCCGTAACACAAGCCTCGTTGCTTACCACGGAAACTAGATGGCGCTGTGTGACCTGTCTGGAAATATTCATTAAATATTTATTAAAAAATTGTGTGTTCTCTTGGACAGTTGACGTTATTATAGTAGGCATACTAAATAAAAAAACATTTTTTTTTTTTAATTTGCTTACCTTTAAAATTATTCATTATTACAGAGCCCCTAGAACGTCCTAGACCTCCACTGTTGGAGATGGGCCTTCCATATCATCTGGAGAATTTGGCTTACACTCACCACGCTGGCCAGACGAGTTGGCTAGGATCTGATGTCAATTTTTAGTGGAACCGGTACCGATGGCTAAAGGTGCTCTCTGAGGCACGAGAACGGTGGTTTTGTAAATCTATGACAAATGTATGAAAAAAAAAAAAAACTAAACCTTTAAAATACTACAAGGGAAAAAAGAAAACAAAACACAAAATTTAGTCACACAGTTCAAGAGTCACTGTCTCTCTAGGTGGCCAACACTGCTTAATAGTTACTATTGCACTGGGTGAACAATCAATACCAAATTTTATTAAAATCAGTTAAGTACGTAATCACCTACCTATCCTGTCTAAATGTCCTAAAGGTTTGGCTGTCAGAGAATGCCTAGCGGCATTAAGTCCGCCTTTGTACATAGTGCAATAAAGTTATAAAATAAAAATAAATAATACGTGAAGACAGGAGAAACAAACTGACAGTCAAACAGCCGCAGGGTCACAAGTCGTGATCTGATCATGACGTCATATAGCCTTTATATGTCTCAGGATTCCAAGTAGTTTAGGCGTGAATCCGAGACAAACATATATAATTGTCTCTTTTAATGTTTGTCTATGCTTATTTTATTTTGTTTTATTATGGTAACAAACAGTCACAATACAATTTATATAACAAACAATATACATATAATTAGACCTGGAGTACCAAAACTGTTAAAGAGAACTATACCTCTTACATTTTCAAAATATATTTAAACCATAAAAGAAAGTAAAAATCACATTTAGGTATATTCTATCGAATAATTAACACTAATTAGCTCACGGACTCTGCTCCTATACACTGACTTAGAGCAAACAAATATGTCCACGTCAACCAAGCAATCATTATATAATTTTACTGTTCGTCTTAAAAATAGTGTTTTTTGCATAATTTGTTCTGCTAAAGGAGGAAATGAACAAGTCTTTAGAACGTGAGGTAAGTCGAGGCACTCTAAACGTGATGCTTAGTAATGATGATGAGGACACGGGGCACCCTTGATGGCCCAACACGCGGCGCATTTGGTGGCCGTACATAAACTTATTCTAATGATTTATGATAATCGGTTTGCTATGGATGACCAAAAGCTCACAATTCTTGCTCTCTTAGATTTCAGCAACGCTTTCAATTGCGTCGATCACGACATCCTTCTAGCGATTTTACGATCCCTTAATGTTTCACAGCCTGTCGCTCAATGGTTTGACACTTATCTTCGCAGGCGCCAGCAACGTGTTCGTGTTGACGATAACTACTCTGACTGCTGTCAGGTTACTGCTGGTGTCCCGCAAGGTGGCGTATTGTCTCCCCTACTTTTCTCGGTATTTATAAACACCATCTCTTAATGATGAGGACACGGGGCACCCTTGATGGCCCTACGTGACCTCATTTTGATACTTAATGATTGTGAAAACACGCGGCGCGCTTGATAACCGTACATGAACTGTTTTATTGGTCTTGCACGCTCTGCTTACTGATAGATATTGCTGACTCGAAAGTATGTCACGCATTACCGTGGACGGTATCCATACATGTCATATTAAACAAACTTCTTTTACATTTAAAAATTAGTATAAATTTGTTGTATGGAGTGCTTTTCCCTTGATGTATGTGTAAGGTCCTATACTATATTGTCCACACAAACCGCTGTCAACTTGTCAACCCCTGAAGCTATAAATTTCGTGTTTGTAACCATTTAACTCTGAAATTCTGAACCCCGCCACCTATCTGTTTTGTTTTACCAAGAAATATCGTTACATAACATTGAATTACTGGAGAAGATATTGCGGTCTGTTTCTGTAGTCTACTAGTTATGGTCCTGTCACAAGTCTTTACTTAGGCTCAGATTAATAGTGCATGATTTTGTATGGTCTTACTCTAGACACATATATTATTCTATTAATAGAAACAAACAACTGTTCATATGAAACCATATATATATATATTTGGGAGGTGACATTTTGTTTTAGCTTCTCCATACAAATTGGCTATTGCAAATTTAACAGTTTTTATGGAAAAGCCATAAATATATTGATTTTATTATAAACTTTATTGCACTAAGTACAAAGGCGGCTAGACATTCATTTTAGACAACTAAAGCAGTTACGATAAGATAATAATAAAATAATGACGTTTATTGGATAATTATCAAATAATTTCAGTTAGTAAGCACTGCTTTCTGGAAAAGAAATTCTGGGCTCCAGAATCCTCCCTATTTTTAAAACTATGCGAGTACTTATATAAATCAATAAAAATAATAAAGTGCATTCCCATAATATAAGATGCGATAAAACTAATAGAGAAAATTAAATCAATATAGGTACCTATACTTATCAACAATTACTTATTTACATACTAATACATACATGTTAAACTATAAACAAAATATAAGTTCAATGAATATACATAAATTTAATATCAAATAATCAAAATCAAATCAAAAATGTATTTATTTACCTAGAACATGATGACTATAATGAGTGTGTAGCGATATATAAAAATAAAGAAAAAGAAAATAAAACTTCAAAATTCAAAATTATGACGGGTGTCAAGGGGAGTAGTGTAGCGATAGCTACGCAAAAGAAAATAAAACTTCAAAATTCAAAATTATGACGGGTGTCAAGGGGAGTAGTGTAGCGATAGCTACGCAAAAGAAAATAAAACTTCAAAATTCAAAATTATGACGGGTGTCAATTTGGTTTTGACAATTATGCATATTAGGATTCTTTGTTAAAGTTATGTTATTATTTTATTAAAAAACATTTATTTACAAATATCCGCAGCATCATTTATTTAAAAGCTAAGACGCTTTAAGTGCAATAATAACAGCAGGGAGTATAATAAGTTTACGGTGTATTTAAATAGGTAACAGTGAATATTCTTTCTATTTGACGAATGTCTACGGTTTACGAAAATAAAGATTTTTTACTTTGACTTCGATGACTCTCCAGTGAGTCAATGGTACACATAGCGCTCTGACAATACAAATTATTTTCCCGTCAATAACAAAGTTGAATTGCTTGCCAAGTTTCTTCCACACCGTCTGTCACACGATTAAATTCCAATATTGTCTTTTTAATGTATATTTTTATTGTGATTGTGATGTCCATAGATTTTCTGCACTTTATCTCCGGAAGACTATTGTGTGTCTTGATCTTGTCAACGAAGCCATCCAATCTTCTCCAGGATGGCAAGGAAACCAGTCACGTACGGATAGCGGTTACGACGTAGTTTTGATTACTGTAAATGACTTGTCTATATTAACGTTTTAGCCATGTTCTACTCTGATACGTCTAACTAATCACCCGAGGCAGGATCAAGACAACTCTTATCCCGGACTGACTTTGAAAATACACTTCGCTTGCTAATATACGAATACTGCTATACTCGTATATATAGTATAATTTTGCTTCTGCCACTCATTCATTCATTTTGTCCTAGGTAAATAATCATTAACCTATTGGTTTTCACTTATTTATTATTATTGTTATTTTTCTTTTACTTTTCCTAGTCACAGTTCAATTGCACTATTAATTTGAATCTAATTACTATATTTTACTCTTATTTCTGTTTTAATTGTATTGTCTAAATAATATAAAATCTCTTTGGCTTGTGTTCCACTATTGCTACTTTGTTTATATGTTTAATATAATAAGCTGTGATTTTTAACAACACTCTTTCTATTATGTCAGTCTAGCTTTTTGCCATTCTTAACGCATTAAAATATTTAAATAACATTAATTTCCATAAAGCAGTTATATTTACTGACAGTAAAAGTGCACTCCAACATATTCTTCGTTGTGGTTCGGGTCGAGGTAGTGTATCAATATTTGTGATATTTCTCGAGTTTAGTACGCTGGAGACATCTACGAGCTTGCCACTTGTCATGATTGGCCTATAGTAAAGTTGGCTAAATGTGAATCCGCTTATTTATAAGCGTGGTTTCTGACCACCCTGGAAGGGAAACGGTCGTGATGATACTTTACTTTTTACTTAACAAGAGGCGGGCTTAATGCCGCTAGGCATTCTCTAGCAACCAACCTTTGGGACAATGAAACCATTTATGTTGTGAGGTAGGTGCAACCGTTAAATAGATCAATAGGTAATTTAAATTAAATCTATATATTATATCTATATAGACAAATACATACTAATATATGTACATACATACATAAAAAACCTACTTACACTGTGAGGACCTGTTTAAATAATGTGAGTATTACCATCTTTTTGAAAAGTGATCTGTTTGGCACTTGACGAATTTCTACTGACAAATTGTTCCACAGATTTGCGGCCACTACTGCAAAAGAGTAAAATAATAGCCAGAGTGATGAGAAGGGGTAGATAGAGCAGAATTATGGGACAACTTAGAGTCCTTCAAGCGAAGTGAAAGCATCTTGTTAGGCCGACATAGTAGTAGAGACTGATGCCTGTCGTTAGTGGCTGGCGTCAGTTGCTCCCATTCTTTGACCTCGCGTACCGTTTACCATCAGGTGGGGGCGATATCACATGTCGTAATCACTATTAAACAAAGTCATAGTCAAAATTAAACAAAGTCAAAGTTCTTTTATTCACGTAAACCTATAACAGGCATGTATGAAACGTCATTAATTTAATTATTTTGAATGATTCTACTCCTGCTAGTGAAAGACTAAGCACCAAAGTGGTCCAATAAGAAAGCTGTTAGCAGAAGACCAGCAGCTTAGCAGATTCCAGTGACCTGTTAATGTTTAATCTGACTGAGAAAGGAATCTGCAAGGAAAACTCAGCTATATCAGATTTACAAAATAAAACATATGCAGAACTGCACCACAACGATCAATTAATAACCTTTTAAATTTAGTTAGACAAGAAAAGTTTTAGCTACGTTTTGAAATTAGAGAGCCAATATTGTATTATTGCATTAAGTGGATTATATCACCACAGTTTGTTGTATGTCACGATTAATTGCGACAGATGCTGACGTATATCTCGTTGTAGCAAAATCAACATCGTTAATTTATTCATCATAAACAATAACAGAGGAAATTTTAGGAATTGAGCAGCAATTAGTTTGATATAACAGTCCATACTATTTTTTTTATTTTTTTTATTAATTTAATTATTTAAAACTGTTTAACCTGGCGTTGCCCGCCTAATATGGTGGTCAGCGGAAGAAGTCACGAGGTGGTAAGATACCACGCTTTTTAAAAAAGGCGGATTCACCTTTAGCCAACATTACTATACGTTAGAAAATGCCCTGTAGGGTAGGTGTGTATATATATATATATATATATATATATATATATATATATATATATATGTATATATGTTGGGCAATAAAGAATTTAATAATAATAATTATGGCTCTTACAGATATAATTTTTAAGAATTTGCCCTAATCAGCAGAGAGTTTCGTTTCGTTTCGTTTCGCTAGCATCTTGATAGGCCTGCCTAAAATAAAAATAAATTTATTCGAAGATAATTAATAAATAAATAAATATTTCCAGACAGGTCACACAGCGCCATCTAATTTCCGTGGGAAGCTACGAGGCTTGTGTTACGGAAACTAGATGGTTGATAAACTACATATTATACTTTTTTTTTTTGTAAATATATACTTACATATTATACATATAAACACCCAGACCGAGACAAATTATACAATGTACAACTTGTCCCGGTGGGAATCGAACCCACGACCTCCCGAGTTCACGGCAACGTTTGTTACCACTAGACCACGGAGGCGGCCATTAAATATAAATTAAAAGCTACCTAAATAATAAAATTAAAAATAAACTAAACTATAAATAAAAAATGACCTCTAGAGACGTCCCATCCGAGATAGTCCCATGGAGACTTGTAAAATTTCCACTCTGAATAGCGAGGCTAATACGTTGGCAGAAATAATTGCCAGCCTTCCTGTCTCCAGACCTTTCTGTCAGCCGCTTTGACAAGTCCTTGGACAAGCGCCTCGCTGACTGTCCCCAACGACCCCAAACGGCGCAAATTCGTAACCGGTACCAAGGTTGGCGTATTTGCGCAATTTGAGCTCTCCCCACGCCTGAGGTCGCCTGGATGTGAGATGAAACTAATGTGTCTACACAAGTCGCATCCCACACCAGAGACCTGCCAAGGCTCCACGGCCCAACAGTCATTCCGTAGGGTCTCTTGCCATCGCTGTACAATCGCAGATGTTTCTAAGATTGAAAGAAAGAAAGAAAATACTTTATTTATCGCAACAATTACAATGGTTACAAAAAAAAATAAAAATATGCAAGGAATAAATTTAAATGTAAGCCTATTCTATATACCGAAACATACATACAGGTGTGGCGATAAATAGGTGGTCAGCTCAGCATATGCTACAGCCGAGGCTGCAGCGCTGATTTTCAGCTGATGCCTTATGTTGGGTGAGTCACGGGTCGCAGAGATGTACAGTACCATTTACTAAATCGAAAGGAGCACTAAATGTACAGTTTACATATATGTTTAACAAATTAGAATAGAATAAATAAATAATATTATGATAAATAATATAAGTCATAGTCAAGAAAAAAAAACAATTGTATATTAATTAATAAATAGAATTAGATTAGGTAAGTTGCTGTGAAGTCTTTTGTAATATTAGCATATGCCTTTTGAGTACCGATCTGAAACCTGCTAAGGAATGCATGTCCCGAAGCGGTGGAGGCAAGTTGTTCCATATTTTCACAGCAGCATACCTAAAACTACCTCGAAACGCAGATGTCCTAAAACGAGGGATGCAGAGTAATTTATGACTTGCTCGCGTGTTGTAATTTTTATGATTGCGGGTATAACAGCAGTGACAAGAGCACTTCAGAGAGATGCGGCCAGCACTTCTAGCACAAGAAAGCCCGTGGTGTCCGAGATGATCGTCTGTCTAAAATTGACTGAAAATGAAAGTGAAAAAATGTCCACAATGTCCGTAATTTTAATTCGTAGAAAGTTGATAGACCCCATTTCTAAAAGTACACTCAAGACTTAAAGAATCTTTGAAATTATAAACCATTTGAAGATGTTTTGTGGTCTACTACTACTGCCTCCGTGGCCTAGCGGTCAAGTCCGTGGATTTAGACTTGGAGGTACCGGGTTCGATTCCTGGTCGGGACACAAAAATATTTAATAATGTAAATACATTTAATTAATTGGTCCCCTGGGAACGGGGACGTGCTCTGGTGTAGGACGCCACGTGTGTCGACACCCTCGCCGCGTCGCATCTCAGGGGGACAGCGCATAAAGCGGGAGGAAAGTGCGGAGTCCAGCAAGCGGCGCAAGTATGTAAGTATATTAAAAGATTACATATTTGTGCCGTTTGCTGTAGAAACTCTGGGCCCATGGAGTCCAAGCGCAAAAAAGTACATAACACCGCGTCTTGTCGTCTCCTGCGGTGACAAGAGGGCTGGCTCTTTCTTCGCCCAGATAATCAGTATTGCAATTCAGCGGGGAAATGCAGCCAGCGTTCTTGCCACCATTCCACGCGGACGGGACTTATATCCCTATCCTTAATATTAAGTTTGATTTATATGTTGTAAATATGTTTTTTAATTATTATTTAAATTATTTGTAATATTTCTCGAGTTTGGTACGCTGGAGACATCGACGAGCTTGCCACTTGTCATGATTGGTCCTATAGTAAAGTTGGCTAAATGTGAATCCGCTTATTTATAAGCGTGGTTTCTGACCACCCCGAAAGGGAAACGGTCGTGATGATACTTTACTTTACTAAGATGTTTTGTCTGTACATAGATAATTCATTTCGATAATATTTAATTTAAAATCGCACGTCTTTACACAATGTACCATAATCCGTTAATATGGATAATGTATGCCTATCTTTAAAACACCTGCGTGGGGGAATTTAAGCCTATTTTAAAGCCGAACAGTTAAATCTATGGTTCTTAAAAGGATTTTCAAGCTGTTGAGACGTACGAGGGGAACGTGAGTGTATTCAGTTTTTAGGGACCTCACACACTTGGCGACCACGAAACGATTGTCACAACAATTTAATTACTACTACTTTTATTAAAATCTAATTTCATGAAATTATATTTAAATGCAGAAAAGTAAAGTATCATCACGACCGTTTCCCTTTCGGGGAGGTCAGAAACCACGCTTATAAATAAGCGGATTCACATTTAGCCAACTTTACTATAGGCCAATCATGTCAAGTGGCAAGCTCGTCGATGTCTCCAGCGTACCAAACTCGAGAAATATCACAAATAAATTAACATTAATTAAATGTATTTATTTACATTAATGCATATTTTTGTGTCCCGACCAGGAATCGAACCCGAACTCCGAGTCTAAATCCACGGACCCTAGACCACGGAGGCAGTTTAATATTAAAATGCATTGGTTTGAATCGGCCTTTGGATTTTAAGAAAAGCGTTCTTTCAACCGAGCCACCACCGCGCATGTAACAATGAGAAATACTCTTTTCTTACGTACATTTGTCATAGATTTACAACACCACCGTTCCCATGCCTCGTTGCCGGTTCCACTAATATCAGCATGTGAAATTGTTATTAAATTCATAGTTGACATCAGATCCTCGCCGAACAGTCTGGCCGTGTAGGCCAAATTCTTCACATATAAGTTCTGGAAGGCCCATCTCCAACAGTGGAGGTCTAAGACTGTAATCGATGCTATTGGAAATTTCAAGTATGGCAGGATGGACACGATAAATGATAATGCTGAACTCTTTCATGATATGATATTTTATGATCATGACATGAACATACAACTGTTATAAGAATAAGAAATCTATACAATATGTAAATTTGATTTTAATTTGGCGCAATTATTTCCCAGACCTCTTTTCACAAAATGTTTTACCAATAAAATACGGGAATAATAAACAATTTGAGTTATTATATTTGAGGGTAGGTGGTAAAACTTATAAGAGGATATATCGTTAAGGAAAATGATTATTTGTATGATATAACACGATGCCGCAACCCTATAATATTTCGCGTACTTCCTCTCCCCCTGCGTCCGTGCACACAACATTTATTAAAAACTAATTTCATGAAATTATATTAAAATGCATTGGTTTGAACCGTTCTTTGGATTTTAAGAAAAGCGTTCTTTCAACCGAGCCACCACCGCGCATGTAACAATGAGAAATACTCTTTTCTTACGTACATTTGTCATAGATTTACAACACCACCGTTCCCATGCCTCGTTGCCGGTTCCACTAATATCAGCATGTGAAATTGTTATTAAATTCATAGTTGACATCAGATCCTCGCCGAACAGTCTGGCCGTGTAGGCCAAATTCTTCACATATAAGTTCTGGAAGGCCCATCTCCAACAGTGGAGGTCTAGGACTGTAATCGATGCTATTGGAAATTTCAAGTATGGCAGGATGGACACGATAAATGATAATGCTGAACTCTTTCATGATATGATATTTTATGATCATGACATGAACATACAACTGTTATAAGAATAAGAAATCTATACAATATATAAATTTGATTTTAATTTGGCGCAATTATTTCCCAGACCTCTTTTCACAAAATGTTTTACCAATAAAATACGGGAATAATAAACAATTTGAGTTATTATATTTGAGGGTAGGTGGTAAAACTTATAAGAGGATATATCGTTAAGGAAAATGATTATTTGTATGATATAACACGATGCCGCAACCCTATAATATTTCGCGTACTTCCTCTCCCCCTGCGTCCGTGCACACAACATTTATTAAAAACTAATTTCATGAAATTATATTAAAATGCATTGGTTTGAACCGTTCTTTGGATTTTAAGAAAAGCGTTCTTTCAACCGAGCCACCACCGCGCATGTACCAATGAGAAATACTCTTTTTTTACGTACATTCATAGATTTACAACAACACCGTTCCCGTGGCTCAGTGCCGGTTCCACTTATATCAACATATGGAATTGTAATTAAATTGTCATTTTTTTTTTATTTAATATTACCAGACAGGTTATACAGCGCCATCTAATTTCCGTGGTAAGCTATGAGGCTTGTGTTACGGAAACTAGATGGTTGATAAACTACATATTATACTTTTTTTTTTTAAATATATACATATTATACATATAAACACCCAGACCGAGACAAATTATACAATGTACAACTTGCCCCCGGTGGGAATCGAACCCACGACCTCCCGAGTTCACGGCAACATTTGTTACCACTAGACCACGGAGGCGGTCGATTAAAAGTTGACATCAGATCCTCGCCAAACAGTCTGGCCATGTAGGCCAAATTCTCTACATATATGTTCTGGAAAGCCCATCTTCAACAGTGGGGGTTTAGGACGCTGTGTTCTAGGGGCTGTAATGAATGAATGAAAAAATGTTAAAATTGCCCAAATCGATGTTATTGGAAATTTCAAGGATGGCAGAATGGACACGATAAATGATCGAATGATGAAGCGCTCCGACAATAACAACGTCTCGACGAGTCAGTCAGCGAGATTATATAGTAATATGTACTACGTACAGACGACAGTCTAGTCTCTTTCCATATATTTGTAATAATTGACGAAACGCCCTCTACCAGGTGACGAGTTGGACATCCATCCGATAGTGTTGTACAAACGCAATATTGATATATTATCGACATCGGCATCTTTTGCATTTATGGTAGATAATTATTAGGATAAATGGCCGCATTCATCGGCACCCTTCGCATTATCAATAAATAGTGTCTATATGTAGTATTAAATAATCTGTGTACTTATTTATTTATTTATTTAGTACACACAGCAGTACATATATTATCACACACATAACATAGTATAATTATAGCTTATCAATATATGTACCAATTAGGTGTCACAGCATTCACCAATACAAAAAGAAGAAGAAGTTAAAAACTTATTACTGTTAAAACAATTAAAAACTTACTACTGTTAAAACAAAAAAAAAAAAAAAAAAATTAACAAAAACTATAAAATTTTAAAATTTACAAAATAAAAATATGACTTCTAAAATAAAATTATACATTTTTCTCTTTTTTAAGAATTAATTAGGAAACATAAAAATTGCGCAAATTTGGTACCTTAAAAAAAAAAAAAAAAAAAAAACGAAAACAAAACACTTGTTAAATAAATTATAAGCTACTCAAATATTGATGGTTTGAAATGTTCGAGAACATTTTTTCTGAATACATTGTAACGGTCATGAAATATGTCTATATCATTATTGGCACTGCAGAGACTACTGTAGGTGTTGCACATTCGGGATGTTGACGAATGTGAACCTACATTAGTTCTTGAGGGAGGACAGCACAGGATCTTGGTTATAGGGCGACGTGGAATAAACTTACCTAAAGAATGCGTGAATAAACACACTCGTAAGAACATAAAGTGAGTTTCATTTTACAAGACATTTCAAACCATCAATATACGAGTATGTAATAATTATGTTTTCGTTTTTTAAGGTACCAAATTTATGCAATTTTTATATTTCCTTATTAGTTCTATTAAAAAAAAAAAAAATTATTTTAGAAGTCACATTTTCATGTCATATTTTGTAAATTTGTTAGTTTTTGTTATTATTTTTTTGTTTTAACAGTAATAAGTTTTAATTTCTAATTTCTTCTTCTTTTTATTTTGGTGAATGCTGTGACACCTAATTGGTGCATATATTAGATAAGTTATAATTATACTATGTTATGTGTGTGATAATATATGTACTTACTGCTGTGTGTACTATATAAATGAATAATTAAGACAGACTTGCCGGCAAATGTATAAATTTTGTTACGGTGACACGAGGACTGGCTCTATCTTCGCCTAAAGAATTGATCGGTAAAAAAGGGTTAGTGCCAAAATTCCACGTGGACAGGACTTATATTCGTATCCGTGGTATTAATTTATTTTATATATTGTAAAATTTTTACTAAGTGGCCGTTATCACCACGATCGCGATCGTGGTCGCACGATGTGTGACAGCATTAACTACAAAAATTCGCGTAAATTCTCTTTTCCTTTGTCCTTTAGTGTTAGTTCGTATGTTTTTTGTCTCGCAGCTTATTTGTTGAGTGCTTTGATTTTGTAATGGGATTTTGTGATTATAACTTATCCGCTTCTGGGTCGTGTTTCAACAGTTACTTATATAGAGTTACCGAAGACTTTATCAACCAATATTCTATCTGAAGACCTTTGATTCCTGGTTAAGAACACAAAAAAATAATAATTTATTTGTGGTATCAAGAGCTTGCACAATTGCTATGATGGGTCTATATACTTGCATAGGTAAAGTTGGGTAAGTGTGAACTCGCTTATTAAAAAAGGCGTGGTTTCTGACCACCACGCAATGGATTAGTCTCCTCTCTTTGACATATAGGCATTATTATTTATTTATTTTAATATGCATATTTGCGGTGGTGGCTCGGTTGAAAGAACGCGTTCCTTAAATCCTACAAAGGTCGGTTCAAACCCCCCCGGCATGTACCAATGAGAAATACACTTTTCTTAAGTACATTTGTCATAGATTTACAACACCACCGTTCCCGTGCCTCGGAGAGCACGTTAAGCCGTCGGTCCCGGTTCCACTAATACCAACTTGTGGAATCGTTAATAAATTGTCATAAAAATTGACATCAAATCCTCGCCAAGCCGTCTGGCCAGCGTGGCGAGTGCACGCCAAGTTCTCCAGATATATGTTCTGGAAGGCCCATCTCCAGCAGTGGAGATCTAGGACGCTGTGTTCTAGGGGCTGTAATGAATGAATGATGAATATGCATATATTTTGTTTATTATTTATACATAGTATTTATTTATTATCATCTTAGATGGCATAGAATATCTAGCGGCATTAAGTCCGCCTTTGTACTTTGTGCAATAAAGATTTAAATAAATAAATACTAAAAGCGGATGCCTAGTTTCATTTTTATTTTATAATTTACACTTAATCTGCACAAATATGCTAATCTCGGTACAGGTTACAAGTATGCAATGTTTGGGGTCGGGACCATGAGGACCCTCAGCCAAGCGTCTGGCCAAGAAGTTGTCCAAACGGCTACCGGAGAAATCTGGAAACAAGAAGGCACTTTCAAAGTCAAAGTCAAAGTCAAAATATCTTTATTCACGTAAACCTATTACAGGCATTTATGAAACGTCATTAATTTAATTATTTTAAATGATTCTACTCCTGCTAGTAGAAGACTAAGCAGCAAAGTGGTCCAATAAGTAAGCTGTTAGCAGAAGACCAGCAGCTTAGCAAATTCCAGTGACCTGTTAATGTTTAATCTGACTGAGAAAGGAATTTGCAAGGAAAACTCAGCTATATCAGATTTACAAAATAAAACATATACAAAACTGCACCACAACAATCAATTAATAACCTTTTAAATTAAGTTATCAGTACCTATGAGAATACAATACCTGGTACAGCAGTAACCCACCAGGCAAGTCAGAATTAAGGTAGACTACATGCCTATGCGCAACCCGAAAGTCGACAAAACGCAAAAACCTCTGTTAATTTAAGAACAATAAATTGAACGTGTTCGGCAGAGGTCCCAGGCCCCCACAGCAGCACCCGATCACGGACATAACGCATGTGCCAGCCATCCCCCCGCTCAACGAGGCCCTTAGGGTGCGGACCGGGACCCGACACACGTGCCACCACTGCAATGACCTTCGCAAGGCAAGTCAGAATTAAGGTAGACTACATGCCTACGTGCAACCCGAAAGTCGACAATACGCAAAAACCTCTGTAAATTTACTTAAAACTCAATCCCTATACACATTGATCACACATAGGTACACACACCTACACGCATACACACATACATGCATCCATACATACACGCATGCACACTGACGCGCTCATACATACACACTTTATTTACAGTCCTTCAACCAATTTACTTATTGGTATTTTTTAATTTATTATGATTGTTTATGTTTTTAACACAGTTTACGATAGATAGCTTTGGTATCTGTGGCTGATGGGTAGGAATAAATACATATTTTCTTCCGTCTTATTATTATATTATTTATATTGTATGTTATTGTTTTGTTTGTGTTTTTGTTGTACTTTGTAAATTTCCTTAGTTTTATGCACTTTTTATTTTTGTTGATTTCTTAATCTGTCTTCACAGTGGATTTATATTTTTGTGTATAATTTGTGAACCTATTCATGGCCTTATTTATTGTGTAAGATAATATTGTATTTTTGGTTATGCTGTTGGAGTTCCAGATAAATAAATAATTAAGTAAATATTTCTGCCAACGTACTAGCCTCGTTATACAGAGGGGAAATGTTACCAGTCTTCTTGGGACTATCTCTGATTGGACGACTCTCGAGGACATTTTAAATTTATAGATAGTTTATTTTTTTAAGTTTAATTTATGGGTATTTAATTTTGTTTTTATTTTATTTTAGGTAGTTTGTATATAGTATTTGAATGAAATTAGTTTTAGTTATTTTAATAATCCAATTCAATTTAATTCGTTTATTTTGCAAGTAGGCATAGGACAAAAAGAGATGTATTCTGCACTTTTACACGTCAATTTTTACAATATTGATATAAATCGATATCATTATAGTACATTATTATTTATAAACACTAATATTTTTAATTGTAATTTATAACCTAGAATAATAGACTAACTTCCATAACACAAGTAGCTTGGTGTGGAGTTAGAAAGACTACTTTAATACACCCTTTGTACAATTAACAAATAGCCTTAAGTACTGTATTAACAAAATATATCATTATCAAACTTATGCAATAAAAAAAAAAAAAAAAAAAAAAAAAAAAAAAAAAAAAATGGTGAATCTGGAGCAGTACATGATAACCATCATTTGGAAAAAGAAACAATAAAATTATAAATACAGAATAACGCTTAACATTATAGCTGCTGTAGATAGGCATTGTCACACTATAAGCTAAGACAGACACAATTATAAGAATATAAATGTCAATGTCAGTTAAGATAATAGCTGCTGTATATAGGCATTGTCATACTATAAGCTAAGACAGACACAATATCCAATCCAAATAATTGTGTCGCGCTTTAAAATTAAGGTTTGTTATTGGCCCGATCACGAATAGTGAGAATTGTCGTCAACCAATCAGAAAGCATTCCAATAAATAATGTTGCCACTGCGAATTAAATTGAATTTGTTCAAATCCGAATATTTTTATATACTAAAATAGTACTTGAATTTGGACTTAATATTTAATTATTACTTGAAATCTGGTTAAGAATGTCTTACATTTGTGGTATTTAATTGTATATGCAATTTGAGGTTATCTGTTATGTTCTTATAACTAAAACTTAATAATAACCATATATTACTATTTCTAAGAGTCCAAATCTACTTAAGGATAACCACGTGACCAGTGTTTCTGGATTTTATGACCGAGAGACAATAGAACGGTGGCGCTGCTCTTAATATTTATTCCGCTAGAGTGAGCAATTTGCAAGGTCGGAGCGAATTCCTTTGTCTCATCAATTAGTTGGAAATTATCACAATTTATAAAGGAAAGCTTAAACACCGTCTATGAAACAAACAAGGCTTTGCTTTGAAAGTGAGAGAATTTTCCATAAATATTGGTTAAATCTTCGACTAAGGCTGGGTTGTACCTAAACGAATCCTCTGCAATTGCAACAAATAAAGGTAAATATGTCGTCGATGGACCAGATGACAACTGCTCAGGAGGGCACACCGCTGCCTTTCCCCGATGGGCTTTAAAGCGTATCGAAGGAGACCTGCTGGTTCAAGCCTCGATCGTGCGGTCGTGGGTGACCGGTAGCGAGCCACAAGACGTTGAGTTATAAGTTATCTTAACTTGTTACTTATGTCAATGTTGTGTACATATTATTTAGGCCAGCAAACCTGACATGATTTTATTACTTCTTGTTAGTTTTGTTTGTTAACTGTTTTATGTGCCTTCTCTATATAAATAATTAAATAATAATGTTTATACATTTATTATTTACATAAAATAAAATAAGGACCATGACACAGATGTGCGACGCGTCCATGCCGCAATTCGGCTCTGGCCTCCAATGAGGCAAGTGTACTGGTGGAACGACGAGATAGCCGCGCAGTGCGTGCTGTGTGCCTCGGCTTGTAGTCGGTTTAAAAAAAAAAATACAAAAAAAAACTATTGGGTACTAGCGGAAGGACAGCGTCGCGGATCCAACGCGCCTCGATGACTGCCTGATGGTGCTCGAAACATGACTGTGGTGTGTGGGGGCGGCTACTTTCATATTCCAATATCAGTTCATGGTTCATACCACCCCATATCCTATGCACGGCTTTGTCCTGGAGTACTGGTGGGTGGGTGTGCTGCATATCTAAATTGTGTAAGTTTGTATCTGTATTATGTGATCAATAATCGTTATTTTAATAATTAGGCTTACAATATTAGTTCTTCTTAAAAGTAAAAATTGGCATTTGACATTATTGCAAATGGCATATACTTTCAACGAGAACAACAAATATGTGGTAGACGGACAGATGGTGGTAATTTGCCCAGTCTGCCGAGGCGGGAATGTATCCACCGTTTGTGCCGATAATCTCAGATAAAGTGTATCCACACGTTTCGGGATCAGGCTCGAATTGCCGTCATGCCTAGTCAAGCCGTATTAGACGTCTAGTACGTCTAGTATTAGAGACTGATGTCTGTCATGAGTGTCTAATTACAGTTGCTAACATTAATGGACCTTGCGCTCTACTGACCATCACGTGGGAGCTAGGTCACATGTCGTGGTAGTATATAAAATATAAAAAACCGTCTTAAGAACAATAGAGTAAACGTGCTCGGAAGCGGTCCCAGGCCCCAACAGCCAAAATTATGAATGAAATAAATAAATAAATATTTCAGACAGGTCACACAGCGCCATCTAATTTCCGTGGTAAGCGGTAAGCTTGTGTTACGGAAACTAGATGGTTGATAAACTACATATTATACTTTTTTTTTTTTTTTTGTAAATATATACATATTATACATATAAACACCCAGACCGAGACAAATTATACAATGTACAACTTGCCCCCGGTGGGAATCGAACCCACGACCTCCCGAGTTCACGGCAACGTTTGTTACCACTAGACCACGGAGGCGCAAATGAAAATCGCTTCTCCAATTAGGATCATTGTTCAACAATCAGACTATAAGGATTTGAGCTCGAAAATGTCAAAAATAAGGTAGCAGATTTGAAATTTTTGCAGGTACGAAATTTGGTCTCCGGGCACGCTCCCATTTTACATCCTTCGCTTACGCAAGTCTTATGTAAATGATACGCCAAACCACAAATCAAACTATACAATAACCCTTAGTTCATTGTTATTATGGTTTAGATTCGTACCGAAATGTGAAGCTAGATATGTGGCCGAGTGCTCTGCTTAACCAAACATCGTGTTTTAAACTGTTCAGTCAGTTGAAGCGTTGTTTTGGCGCTTTTTCTGTGTTTTTTTTTTAATGGAAGTAGGTAGTTGGAGAACACAGGATTAGGCTGCTTTTCCACATAAAAATCAATCCTCCTTCTTGCGTCGTTTTCCTCAATGCTAAGGGTCGTGACCCCCTCCACGGATCACTTTGTCTCGGACGATGCTGCGGCATGCAGCGCACTGTGGACAAATTTTCAAATGCGCACAGTCAGTTGAAGCGTTCTTTTGGCGCTTTTTCTGTGTTTTTTTTAGATGGAAGTACGTAGTTGGAGAATACAGAATTAGGCTGCTTATCCACATAAAAATCAATAAAGACTCTTAATAGTACATAGGAGATGTAAGTTTCTCATTGGTATATGTTCGATTACGCGGCCACGACTCAGATTTAGAACTACTAAAAATAGTAAAGCGAAGGAAGTTGGAGTACTTGGGACACATCATGCGTACTAAAAAGTATAGCTTGCTGCAGCTCGTCATGCAAGGCAAGATACAAGGCTCCAGAAGACCGGGGAGAAGACGCACTTCCTGGCTCAAGAACCTCAGGGAGTGGTCCGGGATGAGCACCAGATCCTTGTTCCGGACAGCGGCCAACAAAATTAAAATCGCCTTAATGGTAGCCGACCTCCGATAGGAGATGGCACCTTAAGAAGAAGAAGAAGCACACAGGGCCAACAGTAAAAGACAGACGGTTTATAGGGTTTTAGTCCCTAAGTAGTAGACACCTTAGTAGAATCCTCAACCCGTGTAGAGCCCTTCAGACCGTGGTTCGTGTCATTGATGATTTTGAGAATTTTCAAATTAAAAAAAAAAACGTTCATTTTTGGAAGAAGATTTAAATGAGAACATTTGAACAGCGACCTTTTTTAGATCTTAAAGAAAGATTTCAAACCAGTGCGTCCTTCCCGTGATGTCGTACGAAGCAGAGACTTGGACACTGAAAGTTTGGTCGCAACAATTCAAGGTCGCTCAGCGAGCTATGCTTGGTATTGCTCTGATGAATAGAAACGTGAAAATTCGTCAGAGAACCAAAGTGTCTGATATAGCTTATAAAATTAACAAACTGAAGTGACAATGGGCCGGATACATTTGCTGCAGAATCGACGGACTAACAGGTTCTAGAATGGCGAGGTACGGGATGACCCAGAAAGGCAGATGACCTAAAGAATGACGCTGGATGGTTGGACCGCATGCCGTGGCAAGCCTTGCAGGAGGAAACACAGGCTGATGATGATGACGAATGCGTTTTTATCGCCGCCATCGCTAATTCTACGGCAAAAAGACGAAGAAGATAGTCTAAATAAATCTCAATAATGCAATATAGCAAGCAATCAATGACTCGGACATGAGATTATAAACTATACACACAAACTTGCCAACGCTTAAGGCAACAGTACAACCACAGAGTTAGAAATAGTCTAGAAATTGCAATTATTATTTACTTATAAGAATACGGGCGCGTATTCTTAGACGGTTATTCAACTCCTCCACTCAACCATTCCTTCCAACTGTCAAATGGGTTTCCTCGAGGTATCGGAATTCTTAGTTGTAAACTCTCAAAACCTCGAATGACATAAACTACGATCAAGGATTCAACAAGATTAATAGTCACATACTAAATTAGTCCGAGAAACTGACAATCGGACCTAACATGTATGTAGCATGCTATCTCTTTTTTAATAATATACGACAAAAAAGCGATCGGTGAAAAATAAAATAACATAAATGCTGATATGTTTTATTCACAAAATCAACAAGATTCATTTATACAAAAGTTAGAAATTGCCTTGACAGCCCTCTGCATTTTAACACATCCTCACGTTGGCCGTAGTTTAAACGTTCTGTCGAAAACATCAGCACAAGTTGGTTTTAGTCGAACCGGTACCGACGACTTAACGTGCTTTTCGACGCACGGGAACGGTGGTGTTGTAAATCTATGACAAATGTACGTAAGAACAGTGTATTTCTCATTGGTACATGCCGGGTGGGTTTGAACCGACCTCTGTAGGATTTAATGAACGCGTTCTTACAACCGAGCCACCACCGCAAATATGATATACTTTTATAATATGTATATATTTCTTAGGATTTAGTGTATGTATTTATTAGTATGTAGTGTATATATTTCTTAGTATGTAGTATATTGTTTGTTATCTTATTATTTTTATATCAGCACTACTCTTCATCTCATACTCTCCCAAAGGTTAGATGTTAGAAAATGCCTTGTAGGCATTAATCTTCACCTTTGTATTTTTTTTTTCGTGCAATAAAGAATTTAATATTAATAATAATAATCCAAGTGGATATTTGAATGCCAGTTCTAATATTTTCTTATCTCTGTGGGAACAACGGATGTGGTCTGGATAAATAATTGTACCATTCTCTATGTTCGACTTTACTTCACAGCAAATACACGCAATCCTAACCCTTAAAGTACTGACAATAATGCTTATATTAGCGTGCAAAAAGAAAGTATCAATTTATCCTAATACAATGCATTGCAGGAATATTTATCCACGACTTTACCACAAACCATGATACGTAGATTCTAAATTGTTAAGTTCGATTTCTGATAGGGACTTAATAAATTATTTGTGGTATTTCTCGAGTTTGGTACTTGTCATGATGAGCCTAAAGTTTCTAAAAGGGAATCAGCTTTTTTAAAAGTGTGGTTTCTGACCACCCCGTGAAGGATACGGTCGTGATGATACCGTACTGTAAATTGTTAATGTTACGATTATTTTGTGTAGACTTATTCAAAAACATTTAAATATAGTAGACGATGGGCCAAAACGCCAAACTGTAAGAAAATCAAAGCAAGGACAATTGTCTCGGAATTAATATGTCACTGTGCATTGCCGTAGCTATTGTTATAGGAATATTCTCTAGCGTACCAAACTCGGGAAATATAACTATTAAATTAAATATTTATTAATTATATTTATTTATTTAAATTAATAAATAGTACTTATTGTATCCCAAACAGGAATCGAACCCAGTACCTCCCAATCTAAATTCACGGACTTAAACTAGAACTATTATGACATAATAACTGCCTTCGATTGTACCAGTTAAACGTCAATTTGGAAGGAATATTTGGTCAATACTATAATTTTTATTATTATATATTATGTCCGCTTTTGTTCTGTGTTGTTATAAAGTTTTAAAATAAATAATAGCATATTTAGAGTTAGTAGTTTTTTAAATTCGGCAGCCGGGTTCCTAATGCGACTTATGAGGCATTTGGGGTTAATCCTGCATCAAATATTTATCAGAATCGTAAAATTTTTACCTACTTTATTTTGTAATAAATTGGAAAAGAGGCCATTTGGAGCTTACAGGTCTGAGAAACGTGGTAAATTTGGTTTATTGACATAATTTGAGCTGTTTATACGTAAATAGATATTTGGTGAAAGATTTATGAATAAACTAGCTGTTTACCCGGCGTCACCCGTGTAAAATAGGAAGAGGAATAGATCCAAACTGTTATTTACTATCAGATTTGATGGAACAAAATACTTGAAACACTCCTTTGTGCTAAGATCATGCCTAAACTACAATGAAAGTTTCGGCGATATTGATTTGTTCAGTGTTAGTGTTGCTAGGTTAAAAATAGAAATTAATATAAAATTATCTAAATGAATTAAAATGGGGTGTATCAGGCAAAGCTTTTTGTAGATGTCGCTAGCGGCAATGGTACCTTGTTTTACACCTTTATCGCATCATTTTTAAATGTTTTTGTAGTTTTTTATTTTTATAACAGAAAAATGTATTTTAATTTAACATTACCTACCTTAAAAGATGAATTAAGAAAGCGCACACCGTCTTTAACAAGAAAAAAGGTTTTAGTAATAGAATGGCAATTTTGAGATCACCATATCTTTGATTTCGCTAAGAAATCTCGATATGTACACTTAAAAGCTGCTCACTTCGGCATAATATCCAGAAAATATAATTTCCTAATAAAAATACAAGTTTTCTATGCAACTGACAGTTATATTACCTATATATATAACCTATCTTTAATATTTAAGTGGAAACACTGCTGGATTGTGTAACTTTTAGAATTGTTGTAATTATGTTTAAAGATCTGTATGTTTGCTGAATAAATAAAAAAAAATAAAAAAAATATATAATACGCACACCCAGAACAACACTGCACTGAGTCAAAGTTATTTCAAATGTCCAGAGGTTTGTAAACCATCGGTTCAACTATTTTGCTAATATAAATAGGACGCCTGTCATTGTGGTTTTAGAAGGAAGTTTTTGGCTATTTAAATATAAAGTGTTTTTGAAATTTTTCGAGATAATACAGTGTTGTACGATAAAGTTATCCGCGAAAACGTTCATTTGGGCGCTGGATCACATATTCAGATGTCATGTTGATTCCATGTACGTACCCTATGACGATTCCGGAGTTCCAAGTATTATCTCTACCAAATTTAAACAAAACCGGTTGAGTATTTTTGGCGTGAAGGCAGATCAAACAGACGTCTCGTATGGCCGTGGGATCCCATGTCGTGGTCAGATGATAACGTCATAACCTATGTTTTATTCCACTATTTATACCATATTACTGTAAAGTTACATCAAAATCCGTTCAGTAGTTTTTAAGTGAAAGAAACAACAAACTTTCGCATTTCTTTACCAAAAAATGTATAAATATGAAAATTGTAGCTAAATAAATCAGCATATGATATATCTGGAGTGTACCTGTGAATTCATCAAAATGAGTTTATTACTTGGTAAAATATATAAATTGAAGCTATAAAATTTTAATGCCAAATATTTCGCCTCTCTTTGGAGCGGCGTCATCAGTGACAGTGACTGAAGGTCTTTGTCATAAATTTTGAAAAAGTAATTTTATTTCTTTTAGCAATGGTAAAGGCAATGCACTATACAATTTTGTATTTATTTTTTAGAAAAATATTATCATCACCTAGCGCATCATGGAAAACATCACCAGCATGTTATGTCCATTGTTGGTTCGATATTAATAAATTTACAAAACAAGTTAGACAAAACCTAATGCATTACATTCAGACCAGGGCTATAGTATGCACCTAGCTGCCATATAAAAGAGCTTTCCCATGTTTTTAAATCAATCAAAATGAGTTTAGTAGTTTTTGTGTGAAAGAGGAACAAACCTTTACATTTATAATATTAGTAGGATGTGTTTTACATCGGTACGTGCAGGGGTTACAACTGAGCAACCATCGCTCATAACTAGTACTTTACCTACTTTAAATTGAGAAGTAGGTTACGTGAAGGCAAATATTTGGTATGAGCCAGCCAAATACGAGTACCTAAAGCTGTGCGATGAATTTAGGTTGCTTGGCGCCGCTATCAGGAAGATATGGAAAATTTATGGACGCCCAACGCTCAGCTGTATACTGTAAAAACCTAGTAAGTTTTTATAAATAGATCGAAACAAAATTTGTAATACGTTAATAATAATAAAATTCTTAATTGCACATAATTTACATACGTAGTGTACATGGGCGAACTTAATGCCGAAGACATTCTCTACTCTTTTTGTACATACATACATACATACATACATATCTTCACGCCAGATCCCTTGCGGGGTAGGCAGAGACAATTGAGCGCCATTTGACACGATCACGACATACTTCTTTCGCTTCGTCAACATTCATTAACCTCTTCATACATGCCCTTTGGTTACGAAGACTTTTTAATGCACCTTCAGTCAGTGTTTTATTTATTTGATCGTGATATGTGAGTCTCGGTCTGCCAGGGCCTCTTTTACCCACAACTTTCGCATTATATATCTGGTTCGTCAATCTTTCATCGCTTATCCTTTCAACATGCCCGAACCATCGTAGCATGCCTTTCCTTATTTTTGTCCCTATGCTTTCCTTCATAACAACCCTTTTCCGTATTTCGACGTTACGTATGCGGTCCGCCAAAGTGACGCCACATATCCGCCGCAACGACCGCATTTCTACTGCATTAACCCTACTCATGTGTATTCTGACGTATCCACGTCACGCTTCCATACATCAGTGTTGGTACCAACATGGCATTGTGTATGGCGAGCCGAGCTTTGTCACTGACATTTCGACTGCCGATCAGTGACCCCAGGGCACCGTTAACACTATTTCCCGCGTTCACTCTTCTTTCAACGTCCCTATCGTACTTCCCATCCGCAGTGAAAACACTCTTTTTGTGATGGTAAAAACTGAAGTAATAGGGTAATTAATATTGGAAATAATAATAGTTTAGATACAACTTCCTATACTTAGAGATTAACTATTAAATATTTGTGAAATATACTTATAATAATAATGAAAATACCTAAATAAAAAGTAATAATAATACTAATACAATAGGTACATAAATAAACAATTAAATAAACGTTGTGTACGTGTAATATTAACTATGTCAAAGCGTGAATTGGGTCATTTTGAAATTTAAAATAAATGACTGTAGACCATTTTTTTAAAGATGGAGATAAAATGAGCTTGTGTGATCTCCAGTTAAAGCTTATTCAATTGGCGAGCAGGCGAAACAGTGAGAGAATCTGAATATCTGCTATGTTGCCAAAAATATTGTACAAGGAGAACATCGTTGGATTTATAACAATAAACCATTTATTACTATATTATGCGTTAGAATATACATATAATAGCATTTTTTTTTTAATTAAGCTTATTCAAAATTATCTCCATTGGACCCAATATACTTCTTTAAACCTTGTGGCTAGTTATCGATTGAAACACCTACTTTCTCCATGGGAATATCAAATCCATTCTTATGGAATGTTTTAGAGACTCCAATGTCGTTTAGAGCATGCCATGCTCTCTAAAACAGATCATAAAATAGACAAATATATATAAAAGTATTAGTAATCTGTACTTCGGATGCAGATCCCGGTTGTTAATGCTGTCCGCGGTGCTGCTGTCAATTCTACAGGGCTACATCACATCTCACTCACTGTTAGGGTACACTTTCCTTTAGTTAGGGCAGCCAAGAATTATTTAATTATTTAATTTAGAAATCTTTTTTAATTTAATTATTAATTTAATCCTTTTTTTTTTTTTCTTTTTTAATTTAATTTAATTCAATATTGGATATCTGTAATTTTATTTGTGTTATTGTTTTTTGTTTAATTGAATTTCTATATCTTTTGGTTATATTTCTTGTTTTTTCTCCTTTTCTTTGACACCTAAGTATCAGTAATAAAGTGTTTTTCCTAATTTGGCCAATGTATAAACTCAATTATATACTAACCTTTATGTTCTGTAATGTGCTGTGGAAATGAATTAATAAATAAATAAATAATATCAAGTAGGTTAAGGTCGGGGCTAGATGACGGCCAGTCTTCAGCTCTGACGAAGTCACAAATTTTACTTTCAAGCCACGCTTGTGTGGATCGGGCTTTATGGCCGCTGCTGAGTCTTGCTGAAACGACCATTCTTGGTTATAGAGCATAGTGTTGTTAAGAGTATAAACTTCTTCTTCTTCTTCTTACGGTGCCATCTCCTATCGGAGGTCGGCTATCATTAAGGCGATTTTGATTTTGTTGGCCGCCGTCCGGAACAAGGATCTGGTGCTCATCCCGAACCACTCCCTGAGGTTCTTGAGCCATGAAGTGCGTCTTCTCCCCGGTCTTCTGGAGCCTTGTATCTTGCCTTGCATGACGAGCTGCAGCAAGCTATACTTTTTATTGCGCATGATGTGTCCTAAATACTCCAACTTCCTTCGCTTTACCATTTTCAATAGTTCAACGCCTTTGTTCATTCTCTGCAAAACAGTTTCGTTTCTTACTCTGTCCTTCCATGATATCTTCAACATTCTCCTGTATATCCACATTTCAAAAGCTTCTAACTTCTTCGACATTGTGTTTGTCAGGGTCCATGATTCGACACCATACAGGAGAATGGAAAATATGTAGCATCGGACGAGTCGGCATCTTGTAGGAAGTTTAAGATTGCGATTGCAGAGAAGGTGGCTCATTTTAACAAAGGCGTTTCTACTCGTAGCTTGTTCTTATAAACTTCTTAGGAATCGTATATTTTTTGGTTAGCGAGCAACCCAAATTATCTAGAAAAATATTATGGAAGGCCTATCTCCAACAGTGGAGGTCTAGGGCTCTGTATTCTAGGAGCTGTTAAGATGATGATTTTACCAGTCCTCTTGTCACCTGCATATTAATTTTAATATTTTATTTAACTTAACTTAAACCTTTCTTTTTAATCTTTATATTTCTCTTATATTAATTTCCTTAATATGCAGCAGCTCATTACACTGTTAAGTTAATTTTATCACACTGTCCTCATCATGTAAGTAGTTTTATTTATGTTATATTCATATATCTATAGTACAACTTATTTATGTATTAGTATGTATATATTTATATTATAATTCTTTTTTAATTCAATTTCTCCTAATTTTTTATTGCACCTACCTCCTCTATCCTGTCTTAATGTACTAAAGGTTTGGCTGTCAGAGAATGTCTAGCGGCTTTAAGTCCGTCTATACACATAGTGCAATAAAGTTTTAAATAAATAAATAGGTACTATAAAAGTTTTTGTACGGGTTTGGTATTTAAACAAATAATTACTTATTTACCAAAAAAATATACTATGTTTTTATATTGGACAGCTCAACGGCTGAATACGATCTTAAACTCTTGAACATATTGAACTTAAACCTTCGAACCTTCATCTCAAAGATAGAATAAGCTAATATAAAAGCAATATAAATATTTTGTTTAATAATGACAATGAAAAAAAAATATGCAATCAATGACATACTCGTAATGCCAAGGCCGCTTACATCTGCTAATATCCCCTGCATCCTCAAACCCTCAGGGATAGTTAGGTCTAATGGTAGGCATCCGGATGATTCCATACATGTCACATGTGTTGACACACTCTGTCTGTCACATGACACATGAGAATTTTGATGTGTTCGCATCAACGGATGTGGGAAGTAAAAACATTGTCCTAAAGTACTTGGAGTCATATTAATTCACACATCTAGTCACTTGTGTTTTAATTTTGTTATGAAATGTATTGTTTAGACGTATAATCTGTTATGTACATTTTCATGGAATTAAATAAATAAACATGTGACATCTAGCCATAAGACACCCGGAGCCGCTGCTGAGTCAGAGAAAGTACGAGAAAATCATTGTAAATCACCACTTAATCCCATTTGCAGTCGAAACGACGCGACGGGTCCGAGGAGGCTCTGGCGATCTCTCGTGAGCTCGTGTTTATTTTTTGTTATATTTGTAGTGTAGTTTATTTTATTTATAATTTAGTGTTTAATTTATATTGTGTAAATATTAATTTCGGTTAAACATTTTATAATAGTAAAATAAAAATTATAATAAGCTGTAAAATCCCAAACACCTCATTTTTCTACTTTTACCATATCCGTCAGAAATCAATTTCACTAACTAGGTGTGGGACATAGAAGTAATATATTAGGACCGGCCGTACAAAAACCCAGATTCAACATCGCGCCTGGCTTATAGCCTCAGTAGTAACTGAGTAATAACTGGTTACACGCACTGCCTTCTGCGAACCTCGGCACACTGGTAGATCCGTTTTATCTATTGTTTTTTTTTTTTTTTTTTTTTTTTATACTAGTACGACATGTGTGGCGTGCGAGGTCCATGAATGTTAGCAACTGAAATCAGAGACTCATGACTGACATCAGTCCCTAACACTATGTCGGATTGACTGGGTATGACGGCAATTCGAGCCTAATCCCGAAACGTGTGGATACACTTTACTGGTTTTATCGGCAAGAACGGTGGATAATTCCCCGCCCGGCAGACTGGATAAGTTACCACCATCATTCCGCCTACCACCTATTAACTGTTCACGTAAATATGATCATTCGATCTTCTCATAACTCTCTTCGTTCGATCCCTTCGCATAACTCTAGTTTCATTACAAACTCGTTTCTCGTCGTAGCGATAAATTTGTAGAACAATTTGCTTCCTAACATCAGGCAAGTAAAAACCAGATCGCTATTTAAAAAAAATTTATATTTTATTTCCTTTCCTAAAAATGTTATACAGTTTATTTTTATTTCCTGCAAATTAGTCTATAATTTATATTATTTTTATTTTAAATATTTAGTGCACCAAAACTTTTTTTTTATGCAGAAAATTTTGGTTATAAGGTAGGTGCAAAGGGCTTAAATATGAAACTTAATTAAACATATTAAATAAACATATTAAATAAACTTATTCTAAGATAAATTATTTAATATTAGATATTAATATACATATCAATACATACAAATATGTACACAATAATACATATACTACACACTATATATATACTACATACACTACATATATACACATTATATAATAAAATTAGGTACATAAGCGAGTTTAATTCCTATTAGGCATTTTCTGTCAACTAACATATATATATACAAATAAACATACATAAATATATTTTGTGCCAAATATTGAATGTGTACTGGATGCAGTTTGCTTCTGCTCATCATGAAACAAGTTAGTGACTGACTGTTTCAAAAAGTTGACAGTTGATGCCTGTCTAATGGCCAGTTCTAGGTTGTTCCACTGGCGGTATGCAGACATTGTGAAAGAATCTGAATATCTGCTAGAGGAGTGGGATGGGATTTTAAGTTGATTGTTGAAAGCAAAACGAATAGGGAGGTTGTGAGTATAGCACAATAACTTAAATCTGGTTTTATGTGCACGTGGATTGTTGAGGATACCATACAATTGGGCAAGTAGATATACAAAAGCGGATATTTTGTCATTTTAACTGAGTTCTAAAATTAAATATATGACCATACTTATGTTGTTTGGAAAACAATCAAACAATAATAATAATAATAATACAATTCTTTATTGCACATTAAAATATACAAAATAAAATGAAGTACATAGGTGAGCTTAATACCTTGTAGGTATTCTCTAACAGCTAAGCTTTGGGAGAACGACATAACAAATTGTGGGGTGCAGAGTTAGGAGGAGAGAATAAATAATAAACTAAATGCTATACCTTTCACTGGGTATATAATACGAGTATGTCATATTAAAATGTAATGAAAATAAATAAATTAACATGCCAGTTGCATACATTAAATATACATTTATAAACATACATAAATATTTACATAAATAATAATCTAAATATAAATACATACACTAATAATAATAATAATCCATGTCATGTAAATAAATTAAATATCATTTTGCTTTTTAAGAAAGTAAGAAGATAGACGATGTTTAAATATGTTTAAAGTAGGTGCCTGTCTGATAAACAATCAATAATAAAGTAAGATCAATAAGACTAAAGTATTCTACTTGAACAATACCTTATATGTATATGTCTGTGGTAGCGTGGAATCTCATTTTATGGGACCCCAACCACAAACCATTTACGGCCTATAAACGGGCCATAACGGGTAAAATTTACAGAAAAAATACCACAACAGCCTGGCATGCGTGCCGCACACAAACCCTCAAAATATCGTATACGCACTGTTATTTTGTACACAATATCATATTGTACTAGTTGTTTGACCCGGCTTTGCCCGTGTAATATAGTTGTTTCAGAAACAACCAGCAGGTAGCCGTCTTATACGTCTATTTATTTATTTAGTGTAGGGTTACCAATTATAGTCAAATAATATAATACAAATATAAAAAAATAAGTTAATAACAATTCTTCTTCTTAGTCGCTACACTCTTGGCAGAGTGGTCGTGGTCGTCACTTGAGTCTCAGTGGCACGCTTAACAAGTCGTCGCCACTCGTCTCGAACTGCAGCCTTCCTGGAGCACTCATGTAGGGGGTGATCCATTGCTGCTTTAACCTGGTCAGTCCATCTCATCAGAGACCTACCACGCATTCTCTTGCCATCGACTTTTCCCTGAACTACAAGGCGCTCAATGGATGTATCTCCACGCCGTGATACGTGTCCAAAGAAAGTGAGAATGCGTGATTGCACGATTGAGGAAAGGCGTTGTCCTATCTCCAGTTCCTCCAAGACGGATTTGTTGGTTCGGAACTCCGTCCACAATATGCCCAACATTCTCCGCCAACACCACATTTCTAGAGCATTAATACGTTTTATTTCAGTTTCGCGCAGGGTCCACGTCTCTGCAGCATACAGGAAAATGGGGAACATAAGAGCTCTGACCAGCCGGATTTTAGTAGCTTTCGTAATGTTTCGGTTCCTCCATATTTTCTTAAGCTTCTCCATAGCAGACCTCGACACTGCCATACGACGCTTAATTTCCTCCTCGCATCCACCGCCATTCGATATCAATGCTCCCAGATAAATGAATATATAATAAAAAAAAATAAAAAAAAGTATCATCACGACCGTTTCCCTTTCGGGGTGGTCAGAAACCACGCTCATAAATAAGCGGATTCACATTTAGCCAACTTAACTATAGGCCAATCATGAACAATATATAAACGAAATTAATTATAGTACATTAAATATAAATTATAAGCTACCTAAATAATAAAATTAAAAATAAACTAAACTATAAATAAAAAATGTCCTCTAGAGACGTCCCATCCGAGATAGTCCCAAGAAGACTGGCAACATATCCCCTCTGTAAAGCGAGGCTAATACGTTGGCAGAAATAATTGCCAATTTATATTTAATGTACTATAATTAACTTCGAATAAAGTTTCTAAATATTTTAAAATATATAAACTAAATTTAATAGATATTTTATTCGTGGTAATATACAAACAGTATAAAAGAATTACAATTTTAAATAATTATAAAGAAAAGCTTACATTAAATAAACAAAAAAATAAAATAAACTAAACTACAAATAAAAAAATTAAAAAAACCTAAAATTTATAACCGTCAGGTGGGCGTAGTGTGCCGAGGACACTAGCTGCGTTCCCCCATTGAAAGGTGAGTCCTTTGAGCAAAATATTACCTACTCAAAGGGTCACCCGAAGCCAAGTGGAGTTTTTCCCCAAGGTCACGGGAGAGGGAGAGAAATTTTGTTGTGAAATTTGACAGTCGTGCTGCTGGCGAGTGTAAACCTAAATTGGTACGGTACCTCTTTGGTTTAAACAAGTCAATTGGTCGCCTGGGCATCCCTCTAGGAACCTTTATGGGAAATCTGACGAGCAATATTGGACAGTCCACCTTATTTCGAACCAATTTGTGTAGAAACATTAGGTCTAGCAGTTTACGCCTTGTGTCCAGTCTAGTCATATGGAAGTGATCGAGATTATCTGTATATGAGAAATGTCTACGTTTTATGTATCTGAACCGATATGCTAGGTATCTAGTAGAAGAGTCTTCTCACACCCCCCGCAGGGGGGAGTGGGGAATCTGTGTCAAGGTATTTGCCTTCTAACAGAGGTTGCGTTCGCTTTCCGTAACTACAGGGGTAACCATTAAAGGTTGAAGTATACGAGCCAGGCGGCGGAGCCGCGATCACGACTCCGTGATTGGTAGCAGGTGACGAGCGTAGCATTGTCTGGCGTCCGGCGGACGGGCGTGCAGAGGGGCCAGGTTTCTCACAAGTGGGAAATCTGTCGCCTCTGCGCGCGCGAACAGCCAGCCGCCAGACGACGCACGAAGCTAGGTATCTCATCAATCGTTTCTGAACTCGCTCTATTCTCTCAGCGTTGATATTATAAGATGGACTCCGTGCTGCAATATTCCAATCCGCTTCTTACGAGACAATTAAAAAGCCTTGTTACTGTGTTAGTTTGTTTAAATTCTTTAGCGCATCTGTGCACGAGCTCTAACATTTTATTGGCTCCTTTGAGCATTGTATCAACATGATTTCTGTAACATGTGACGGACAGAGTTTGCCAACGTTTGTATAGGATCAACGATATCCCTGATGGTTTGAGGATGCAGGGGATTTTAGCAGATGTAAGCGCCCTTGACAGGATGTCATTGATATTTTTTTCCTAAACTAAATTAAAATTAAATATTGAAATTTAAATTGCTAACATTAATGGACCTCGCGCGCCACTTACCTAATGAGCGTGTGGTGTTATGTCGTGCTATATATAAAAATAAAGTCAAAATTCACGGACTTAACCGCAGACCACGCAGTATTTTTTAGTTTGACTGAAAATATTCATCATTTTGTAGAGAAATAATAAATTAATTTTTGGTGTAAAAAAATATAGGTGAATGGGGAACGCTGCCAAAATTCACGTCATTTGAATACCGGCTACGTGCTATGGAAAGTCAAGATTTTTATGAATAATTTATAGCACACGGCATTTTTTTTTTATCACACCAACATATTTAATATAGAGCTAACATTTTTAGCTTCAACGGACGCAAAATTATTTATAAATGCTAAGAAATCCTTTAAAAAGCTGCATTACTGTGCAGCGGGGAATTGCTGAAAGTGTTCCTAGCACACTACCATACGAACAATACCAGCTAAAATAGGTTTTTCCACTGATATGTGATCCTTCACAGCGCCATGGTATCGTCGTTTTCCCAGGAACGACGCCAGGATCCTTACTGCCATTGACGGGACTGAAGAGGCCGTCGTGCCAAACTCTGTCAAACGCCTTCTCGACGGCCCTCGTTCTTCTCGACCGCCAGGTGGTGCAGCACCCGGGTCAGTTGGAGCGTGGTGCTATCTCCCGTTGGAATTGATTGTCCCGAAGTTTAACGTATTATTTCAGACTCCGGAGGAACAAGCGCTCAAACAACTTTGCAGGTTTATTGGCCTATAGTTTGAAGCATGGCGTCGGTCTTTTCCTGGTTTGGAGATGACAATGACCTTCCCCGATTTCCAGCCATCGGGGAAGTGGCCGATGCGAAGGATCCCATTGCAGAGTCTGGTATAGGCTACCATGGCTCTGCGTGATAGCTGCGATTAGTAAAAAAATATATATATTATTTTATCCATGACTGTCCTATCCGATGCTCAATTTAACTCCGCCCACATCTATCCAGCACTTGGCATCACCTTCTGAAAATCAACAATTTCCAGAGTCAGCAGAACATATCGCTTAGGGTGGTATCCGGGGCGCCGTTTGTGCGAAATTTTTAATTGCGAGAGATTTGGAGATGTCTACGATCGAGGCGTTTGTTATCTTCACGATATAGTTCCGACCCCCGGAGGAGAGGCCACTCCCTATATAGGCATACGCTTTTGGAGAAGTGTAGACGAATTTAGAAGATTAGATTCGGAAGTAGATTATTCGCCAGATGACTCTATCTGTAGGCTATTTTTACGTAACTCTTTGTACGGTAACTAATACTCATTATTATTGAAAATCGTCCGATCGAAAAGACAATGAATTTATAAAAGTCATTTAACTGCTCATTAATTTCACAAATCTGTAGCGAAAATTAAATAAATAGCCGATTATGAAGACAAAGCAGGAGAAAAATTAAGACGCCAGAATCGCAAAACGACACTAATTATCGCTAAGCCCCCGAGAGAATAAGGCTGCTTTTCCATGAGAGAGAATATTATATTTTTTTAACATAAACCGCCCTCCTGATGGTACCTAAGCTCCTTGGTCTAGTGGTTAAGACCATAGATGCAGACGCCGAGGTACCGGATTCTATTTATCGATACACTTCACTAAGTTTATCGGCAAAAACGGTGATACTTCCCCACCATGGCAGACTGGGCAAATTGCCACCATCGAGCAGCGTACCACCTATTTGTCGTTCTCGTTGAAAGTATGTGCCATTTGCAATGATGTCAAATGCCATTTTTTACTTTCCAAGAGAAATAATATTGTAAGCTTGCCGTGGTGTAATTTATGTAAAAATAACACGGATTAAAAGAAGACTTCAGTAGGTTCGCGCCCGCGCATCTTTTTTAAGTACCTACTATAGTATAGTAAAGTATTATCACGACCGTTTCCCTTTCGGAGTGGTCAGAAACCACGCTTATAAATAAGCGGATTCACATTTAGCCAACTTTACTATAGGCCAATCATGACAAGTGGCAAGCTCGTCGATGTCTCCATCGTACCAAACTCGAGAAATATCACAAATAAATTAAATGTTAATTAAATGTATTTATATACATTAATTAATATTTTTGTGTCCCGACCAGGAATCGAACCCGGTACCTCCGAGGTTAAAGCCACGGACTTAACCGCTAGACCACGGAGGCAGCTATAAATATTTATTATTTAATATTAGGCTTCGAGAGTAATTGTCTCCGCCAACAAACTGTGGTTACAGTTTGGCGGGCTATTTAATAAGTTATATGTATTGGAAAGTAAATAAATGATTGAAATTTAAAATGATTCCTTCTTTTTTTTTTTTAATTGCTAACGATGTGAAGTTTTCTCTTTCTTGATAAGCGGCTGTCACCCCATGGTGGCATGGGTTTACTGGACTGTATCCATGTGCGAGATTTACGATAATCTTTAAATTAGATACATAGACGATACTATGATAATCGGTGCAATAAAAAAACTAGAAAGGAAACTGGTAAAGGAACTCACCTGATGTCCTCGGCACCAGCACTTATAAATTGTTCTTACACTAATTTTACGGGTTTTGCGAATGCGGGTGATAATAATGATCACAATGTTTCGACAACTTCTCCTAGCACGCGGGACACTAGTGAGCGGGACGGGTAATATAGAAAGGAAGCGGCGAGAAAGAGACAGGACAAGGGTATAGGGGTAACAAATTAGGACGTCTGTTTATGAACCGACGAATCACAATAACGCATAACCATCCAAAATTGGTCGAATTACCGCGTTCGGCGCAAACACCCCATATTCTGTTGGGCCTATAATAAATTTGTCTAAATAACAACGTGATTTCTAACCAAGAAATTACTTTATACACTTTTGTATATTTCGTGAATAAGCAGCCTAACCAAATTTATATTAAAAGCGATTAATTAGTCCTTTGAATTTCACGAATACTAACGTCGCGCAATAACCTTGCTAATTATTCTAAACAGTGCGCTAAGATCGAACACAATAGAGTCTAGACTTATAATTTGTCTTTTGTCCTAAGTGGGCGATGCGAAGCGACACGACGCATAACTTAAAAATATTAGTTTTGTTGCGATGAGAGTACGTCTAGCGAAACGTGATTGAGAGATAGGTATTTGAGAAAGCGCTTTTAGACAAAGACGTCAAGCGTACCTCGCCCTTTGAGTGATAGAGAACGTTGCACACAAAATGACTTTCGTGGCACAACGATTCCCATCAATTTTGATCGTTGGCACCTTATTGGATTAAGAAGAGAATAGGCATTTGACTTTTTTTTAATGTGTTTATTTTCTTTAAGATTTAATTACGGATGCCTATAAAAATACTTTGATTCTTGTATGCCTTAAAATCTAATTTTAAAAATTATTTTATTTATTTATTATTTACTTATTCCACAGCTGTATTTTACAAATAAATATACGGAATAACATTATTTTCACTAAACATATAGCATGAACGGATTATTAACAATTTAAACTATTAAAAATAAACATAAGAATAAAAATAAAGAGACAAAATTTAAAAAATCCATCTACGCATCATTATGTAAGTGTATGTATATGTGAATGTGTAGGTGTGTGAAGGTGTATATTGTAAGTGTGAGTGAGTGAAAATGTGTAGATTTCATTGCATTGTGCATATCTAATGTATTATTTACATAGAACTACACCTCCATCCTGCTCAGAATCCTTCCTCTAAATTGGTGTTTACACAGATTATGTTTGAATCTTCGCTCGGAAACGCTGCAGTTGCAATTGGCTGTCGGATGACGTCACGTAATGGTAAACAACTAATTTACGACACTAACATAACTATTTGCTATTATAAAAGTAAAATCGCGCGGTGGTGGCTCGGTTGTAAGAACGCATTCCTTAAATTCTACAAAGGTCGGTTCAAACCCACCCGGCATGTACCAATGTGAAATACACTTTTCTGTACATTTGTTATAGATTTACAACACCACCGTTCCCATGCCTCGGAGAGCACGTTAAGCCGTCGGTCCCGGTTCCACTAATACCAACTTGTGGAATCGTTAATAAATTTTCATAAAAAATTGACATCATATCCTCGCCAACTGGCCAGCGTGGCAAGAGTAGTACAAATTCTCCAGATATATGTTCTGGAAAGCCCATCACCAGCAGTGGACGCTGTGTTCTAGGGGCTGTAATGAATGAATGAAAAAAAAAACAGATTTACTTGTGTGGCTGTTTACAATATTTACTATTAAATGACGTCACTCACGCTGACTAATGTTTTGAGTTACAATATATATAAAATAATGTATTTATTTTATTAAATTATAAAAATATTAAAATTCAGTAGGTACATATAATAAAAAATAAAAAATGCATTTTTTTACAATAACTATGATCATGAGTTGAGGAGAAACTCAAAGAGTTCATTTAGGTATTGAATTCAAATTTAAAAATTCTTTATTGCACTAAAAAAAAAATGTACATAGGCGGGCTTAATGACTAACCATTTTCTAACAACCAACCTGTGGAAGTGTGGAGAGGTAACGACGAAGGGTGCAATTTATTATAATAGACTTACATACTTATATTACATATACTGTATATATATACTATAATTGACATGGAAAAGCTGGTGATCACGGGTAAAATCGAAGGCAAGAGGCCCCGTGGCCGAAGCCCGATACGTTGGTCTGACCAAATCCGAACCATCCTTAACACCCCAGTCCACAGTGCGCTGCGTGCCGCCGTGTGCAGACCCGGATGGCGCAGCATCGTCCGAGACAAAGTGATCCGTGGAGGAGGTCACGACCCTCAGCATTGAGGAAAACGACGCAAGGAGGATGAGGATATATGTATTATAATTAAGTACTTATTTTATTCGAAGAAAATAAGGTACAATGATTTAAAAAAATAATAAAATATTAATTAAACTAAAAACTTACATCTTAAAACATAAATTACTATTAATAAAAATAAACCTAATTAATAAATAAAATTATAACTAAAAACTAAAATGAAGAAAAAACAAAATAAAAATTATTATTATTATTAAATCATAAGTTAAATAATAAAGGTATGGTGGCAAGATAGGGTTGTTTAGGATGCCGAAGAGTTAGGTTATGCTGGATATATGGATGGATTATAAATTTTACAAAACAACCCAAAAAAAATGTTTTTCTTACAATAAAGGAACATGATCCTTTGATTGGAAAATATAAAGAGCTCTCTAAATGTTCTAACAAGTACTTGCTTGTAAATTCCCAAAAGGGTTTTTTGAGAAATTATTTTTGAAGGTTTGTAACATGATTTTTCGCTTAATAAACGTTGTTCCTAATAGATAGCGTTTATTTTAATCATTCCAGAGTCGACCGTCTTTTAGGGCCTTTTTACATGCATACGGTCGCATCACGGTAATATACGGTCACGGCACGGTGATGAACGGTCACGGCACGGTGATGTACGGTCACGGCACGGTGATGAATGGTCACGGCACAGTGATGTACGGTAACGGTAAAGTAGTAATGGAACTTACTTTTCTATGGAAATTAAATATTTAATAAGTCCACATCAAAGCACCACTTACAGAAAGAATGGGTCTAAGCAGGTCTGCATTTATGAAAACAGCTTCCAAGATGGCATTAACGGAATCATACAGTATTTAGTTGAGTAGGGAGAGGGGTAGAATGTCGAATGTTGAATATATTGTTAGTAGTAAAGTATCATCACGTATCACCGTTTCCCTTTCGGGGTGGATAGAAACCACGCTTATAAATAAACGGATTCACATTTAGCTAACTTTACTATAGGCCAATCATTACAAGTGGCAAGCTCGCGATGTCTCCAGCGTACCAAACTCGAGAAATATCACAAATAAATTAAATATTATTTAATAAATATTTTTGTGTCCCGACCAGGAATCGAACCCGGTACCTCCGAGTCTAAATCCACGGACTTAACCGCTAGACCACGGAGGCAGTAAATATCTTATTGCATAATAAAATAAAAAGAGGCCTCCTTTCCTATTATCGATTGCAAGCCCGAGACACGAGGACGCTACCTTGTGGCACACCATGTGTCAACGTTTCCACATCACTGATGTTACTGACGATTTTTACGCTCTGTGTCTGATTACTGATATAGTCTTTGAATATGTCCAGCACCACACCCCTTATACCCATTCTCTCCATCCTCTTCACAAGAATGGGAACATAGACACAGTCAAAAACCTTCGAGAAGTCCAAAAATATTGAAAGTGATTTATGTTTATCATCAAGACTCCGGACTATTGATTTAGTAAGTTCCACGACATCTTCGATTGACTTAGTTTTTCTGAATCCACACTCATTATTTGGTATTATTGTATTATGTTCCAGGAAATTAAATAGTTTAGACGAAAATCAAGAACAAGAAGTCTTTAAACGTCCCACTGGTCAAAATCAGGACTTGGCCAGTTATTGTCTCCTACGTCTACAACCACAACATAATTTCACAGCATGCAGCCTTTAGTTATTCCCTGACAGAGTAATATATACTGCGACTTTTTTTTCCCAATTAGTTACTATACTTTTTGGATAGCACTATTTGCCAGTTTATAGACGAAATAAATATGGATTTCCTAAAATTTGCCTCCGTGGTCAATAAATGGTCATGCTTATTAACTCCGACGTTAATTATAATTAAATATTGAACTCTGATTTTGATTAATTAATTTGTCAAATGCGGTACCCAGAGTTAGATATTAATAAAGGTAGATACTTTATTAGTTCAATGCTGCTGGTTGTGGTTTATTAATTGTATTTATAAATTCATTATTTACTTAAAAACAGTTTTGTACAATGGCGATTTTGTACGAATATATTTATTTTTTATTTATGGATGGAATCACCAAATTATCAATGATACAACTTCCTTGGTTGCTTGCCCGAATTACTATGAGCCTCGTAAGAAATATGTATGGAACCACTGGACAAATTAATGCATCGTCTGGCGGCTGGCATGTTCGCGCGGGCAAAGACGACAGATTTCCCAAATAAGAGAAATCACTGTCCGTAGTCAATGAGATGGATGGAGTTCAGAAACAAAAAATCCATACTGGAGTTACTGGGGATCAGACAACGCCTTTGCTCGACTGTGCAATTACGCAATCTCACTTTCTTCACGGGCGTGGAGAAACATCCATCGAGCTCCTAGTTGGCGGTTTTTTTTTTTTAATACTAGCACGACATGTGTTCTTGCGCCCACCTGATGGTAAGTGGCGTGCGAGGTCCATGAATGTTAGCGACTAGAATCAGAGACTCATGACTGACATCAGTCCCCTAACACTATGTCGGCTTGACTGGGTATGACGGCAATTCGAGCCTGATCCCAAAACGTGTGGATACACTTTACTGGGTTTATCGGCAAGAACGGTGGATATTTCCCCGCCCCGGCAGTCTGGGCAAATTACCACCATCAGTCCGCCTGCCACCTATTTAAACATTTCACATTACGTGTTTTTTTTCTACTTAAAAAACTAGTTTAATATTTAGCAGTGTTTGACTTTTGAAACATAACACTCGTTTTATATATGATATAAGTATTTATTTATTTAAAAATCATATTGCACAAAGTACAAAGACTTATTGCCCGAAGACATTCTCTGACAGCCAAACCTTGGGGACAAATTTAACCATATAAAGGTTAACAACAAAAAGTACTAAGAACCGGGAAATACTGGTTCCTTTGCGAAAGAGTAATAATAATAAAAATAGAAGCGGTGTTGTAGACCAGCTGCTGTGTATCATTCCCATCATGAGTGCACAAGAAATGCTGTTATCCGAGAGAAGTGGCGACGGCTTGTTAACTAGCCACTAGCACTGAAATAGCGACCACAACCACTCTGCCAAGAGTGTAGCGACTAAGAAGTGGTCACGGAGGGCGAATGCAACCTCTGGCACCTAGAGTCTGCTTCCGCACTCCCCCCCTTTTTTCCTTACTTATCATAACCACCGTACAGGGCCGTGCCAAGTAGATCGCTGCTGCTTTATTTATATACAGCAACAGCTACCCAGCAATAAACTAGGCCAGCGGGGTGAGGCGGAGTGTACAATCGTATTAAAACGTATCGATTACGCATGTCAAAAGCTCGGCGGAATGCCCAATCTTTTGACAATTGTGACAGTAGTAATCGGTCTTAGACGATACGTTTTCGGACGATTGTGCACTCCGCCTCACCCCGTAGTTCTATTAAAGACAAAAAAATGTAAACAATTATAATAATACGTTAGTTTTATTAAACAGTGTTTTTTAGAAATTAAAACAAAAGACAAATGACACCATTGAGAACATATTTTCATCAGAAAAGACACCATTTATTACATTCCGAGTACTGCGGGGTGTTATTCTTGAAGCATTCGAATTGATTTAGTTAAAACTGCTTTAGATTGTAAACCGTGTGTTTACCGTGTACATGGAAAAAAGCTAGCACGGCATGGCGGCAGGAATATGTACCTACTGTATAATAATAGCGTCGTGTGGATATATTATTTGTATTTATTATTATTATTTATGTTGGAAAAACTTACAGCTACTATACATACAGTTGTACATGTGTAATTTCTCTCGGTCTGGGTGTTTAATAAATAAATAAATAAATATTTCCAGACAGGTCACACAGCGCCATCTAGTTTCCGTGGTAAGCTACAAGGCTTGTGTTACGGAAACTAGATGGTTGATAAACTACATATTATACTTTTTTTTTGTAAATATATAAATATTATACATATAAACACCCAGACCGAGACAAATTATACAATGTACAACTTGCCCCCGGTGGGAATCGAACCCACGACCTCCCGAGTTCACGGCAAAGTTTGTTACCACTAGACCACGGAGGCGGTCAATATGTTTCATATGTATATATTAACAAAAAAAAAGTATAATATGTAGTTTATCAACCATCTAGTTTCCGTAACGCAAGCCTTGTTGTTTACCACGGAAACTAGATGGCGCTGTGTGACCTGTCTGGAAATATTTATTATATTATTATTATTATTTTGATACTCTAATTACAATCACCTTTTGCTCTTCTGGAATTGAAAGCGTAATCTTAATCTCTACACTTACATTAAAAATGTATCTTTACTGTAACAGGGAAAGCACTGATACCAGCATGACAGTTAACTGGTATAGGTATCAGTGAATCAAACCAATAATTAATAGTATACCTAATGTAAAAGAGTTCTTATTATCTAATGTACCACTTATTTAATGAATAAACACTTTTTATATTTTTTTTTTTTTATAAAATTTAAGATAAAACACAATTAAGTTCATGATAACTGCCTCCGTGGTTTATCGGATAAGTTCGTGGATTTCGACTCGGAGGTACCGGCGTACTCGGGACACAATAATATTTATTAATTTGAATAATTATTATTTAATTTATTTGTGATATTTCTCGACTTTAAAACGATACTTAAGTTGGCTAAACGTGAATCCGCTTCTTTATAAGCGTGGTTTCTAAACACCCAGATAGGGTTTAAGATAAAATAAAATCTGATTTTTCAACAATAATCATATTTCATTTTATTTCATTTCATTTCATTTCATTTCATTTCATTTCATTTCATTTCATTTCATTTCATTTCATTTCATTTCATTTCATTTCATTTCATTTCATTTCATTTCATTTCATTTCATTCCATTCCATTCCATTCCATTCCATTCCATTCCATTCCATTCCATTCCATTCCATTCCATTCCATTCCATTCCATTCCATTCCATTCCATTCCATTCCATTCCATTCCATTCCATTCCATTCCATTCCATTCCATTCCATTCCATTCCATTCCATTCCATTCCATTCCATTCCATTACATTACATTACATTCCATTCCATTCCATTCCATTACATTACATTACATTACATTACATTACATTACATTACATTACATTACATTACATTCCATTACATTCCATTCCATTCCATTCCATTCCATTCCATTCCATTCCATTTTGTTTTATTTTATTATATTATGGTAACAAACAGTCATAATACAATTTATATAACAAACAATATACATATAATTAGACCTAGAGTACCAAAACTGTAGCAGAATATCATAACGTAATAGATATGCGATATTATTTAAACAATAAACATACATACTGTAATCAACCTACCTGATTAGTGTTGCGCGTGGAATTTACAGCTGATAGTGACATATTTAATAATTTTTCTACAATAGGTATGTTAGTACAGTTTTCAAATCGATATAGATTCGATAGCAAGAATCGATCCCGGGTCCCACGGGGTGGGACGAAAATCCATCAGCCTGAAGATTCCTTATCGGTGCTCCGAGACAGCCGCGTCTTATATTGTCCTAGATAAAATGAACTCCACGATTTATTCGCAAATTCCAATATAAAAAACTGCCATTGTTTGTGTCTGTACTATTTTGAATATTGTTTTAATAACAATGATGTGTGAGGTAATTACAAGGAAATATTTAGTTTAATGTTAAGGCGCGGTGGTGGCTCGGTTGTAAGAACGCGTTCCTTAAATCCTACAAATGTCGGTTCAAACCCACCCGGCATGTACCAATGAGAAATACTCTTTTCTTAAGTACATTTGCCATAGATTTAGAACACCACCGTTCCCGTGCCTCGGAGAGCACGTTAAGCCGTCGGTCACTAATACCAACTTGTGGAATCGTTAATAAATTGTCATACAAATTTACATCAAATCCTCGCCAAGCCGTCTGGCCAGCGTGGCTAGTGTAGGCCAAATTCTCCAGATATATGTTCTGGAAGCCCCATCTCCAGCAGTGGAGGTCTAGGAAGCTGTGTTCTAGGGGCTGTAATAATGATGATTTAGTTATAACGTGGTGATGGCTCGGTTGTAAGTACGCTTTCCTTCATAACCTACAAAGGTCGGTTCAAACCCCCCTGGCATGTACCAATGAGAAATACACTTTTCTTACGTACATTTGTCATAGATTTCCAACACCACCGTTCCCGTGCCTCGGAGAGCACGTTAAGCCGTGGGTCCCGGTTCCATTAATACCAACTTGTGGAATCGTTAATAAATTGTCATTAAAATTTACATCAAATCCTCGCCAAGCCGTCTGGCCAGCGTGGCTAGTGTAGGCCAAATTCTCCAGATATATGTTCTGGAAGGCCCATCTCCAGCAGTGGAGGTCTAGGAAGCTGTGTTCTAGGGGCTGTAATAATGATGATTTAGTTATAACGTGGTGATGGCTCGGTTGTAAGTACGCTTTCCTTCATAACCTACAAAGGTCGGTTCAAACCCCCCTGGCATGTACCAATGAGAAATACACTTTTCTTATGTACATTTGTCATAGATTTCCAACACCACCGTTCCCGTGCCTCGGAGAGCACGTTAAGCCGTGGGTCCCGGTTCCATTAATACCAACTTGTGGAATCGTTAATAAATTGTCATTAAAATTTACATCAAATCCTCGCCAAGCCGTCTGGCCAGCGTGGCTAGTGTAGGCCAAATTCTCCAGATATATGTTCTGGAAGCCCCATCTCCAGCAGTGGAGGTCTAGGAAGCTGTGTTCTAGGGACTGTAATAATGATGATTTAGTTATAACGTGGTGATGGCTCGGTTGTAAGTACGCTTTCCTTCATAACCTACAAAGGTCGGTTCAAACCCCCCTGGCATGTACCAATGAGAAATACACTTTTCTTACGTACATTTGTCATAGATTTTCAACACAACCCGTTCCCGTGCCTCGAAGAACACGTTAAGTCGTCAGTGCCGGATCCACTAATATTTATTTATTTTTATTTACAAACTTTATTGTACGAGTATACACAAGGCGAACGTAATGCCTCAAGACATTCTCTTCCCGTTAATCTTTGGGACATTGGGACATTTAAATATGAGTACGGTGCAAATAGAGAAATAAAATATTAAAATTAAACATAAATAATATTAAAAAATAACATATATAGACTAACTATATATATATATATATATATATACTACATATATAATATTTATTTATTTATTTATAAACTCTTTATTGCACAAAAAAACTTAAAAGTAATGTACAAGGGCGAACTTAATGCCTTTCGGCATTTTATAACAGCTAACCTTTGGGAGTGTGGTAGAGGATTTGCGGGGTGCATTATTATAAATATACAATTTACATACAATACATAATAATCGTTACATACTACTACTTAAATACATAAATAAATATATATATATATATATACACAAATACGAAACCAAGCAAGTATATAGTACTGTTTACACACAATAAAAATAGTATGATAGATATAGGTACTAGGAAGATCTATGTTGTTTGTTTAGAAAGTGAGCGATAAGTAGATTTTTAAATATATTAATAGACGGCGCCCGTCTGATAACCAGAGGAAGTTTGTTCCACTCACGAGCAGCGGAAACTGTAAAAGAATCTGAATATCTGCTGGAAGAATGGGTAGGGATTTTGAGCTGATTGTTATTAGTAGAGCGAAGATGAAGATTATGACTGTCTCCAAGGAACTGGAAACGAGTCTTAAGGTATAAAGGAGTTTGGGGATTGTAAAGAATGCCGTAAAGTGAAGTCAAGAGATGTGCAGATCTGCGGAAGCGGATATTGAGCCACTTTAATTGAATACGATATTGGGATACATGGTCATACTTACGCAAGCCGAACACGAAACGGATGCATAAGTTGAGCAGACGATCGAGTTTATTCAGTAGCTCTTCAGTGACATCAGGATAACACACATCTGCATAGTCAATAATAGGGAGAAGAAGAGAACTAACCAACATAAGCTTTGCCTTACAATAAAATGATATAATAATACATAAATAACTTGATATTAATAATAACTACCTACAATAGATTAATGCCAGTAAAAAGTTAAGCTAGGGACTTATAAAAATGACTGTACACTCTTATCTTGAATATTGGTCTGCTGGGTGATTGTCTGACTTCAACAGGAATTTGGAAACAAAGTTTGTGATGGGAAGGGATAGATAGGAGAGAATTATGTGAGGAGCGAAGAGTTTTATTGTGAAAGTCGCTGAGGTAGAAATCCGTAAAATTCATAAATATTTAGGTGTATCAGGTTCATTTAGCACTATAGTAGGCACAGTGATCTCATATTTCTTCAAGAGCGAATTGACAACCATTTAAGTTTTGCTCGATATTCGGAATTATACCAACTTGTGGAATTTTGTTGGCGTACACTTGCCACCCAGTCTGGCCCGCGTGGCGAGTGTAGGCCAAATTCTCCAGATATCCAGTTCTAGAAGGCCCATCTCCAGCAGTGGAGTGTTTTAGGGGTTGTAATGATGATAAATAATTTTACAGTGCCTCTTTTCGTGGATTTAGACTTGGAGGTACCGGGTTCGATTCCTGATCGGTACACAATTATATTTATTAATTTAAATAAAATAAAATTTAATTAATATTGAATTTATATGTGATATTTCTCGAGTTTGGTACATTATATAGACACATCGACGAGCTTGCCACTTGTCATGATTAGCCTATGTTAAAGTTGGCTAAATGTGAACCCGCTTCTTTATAAGCGTGGTTTTAGACCACCCCGAAAGGGAAACGGTCGTGATGATACTTTACAGTGCGATATCACATGAAAGAATGAAAGAAAGCATAGCTGTCTGGAAATATTTATATATTTATTTATTATTAAAAATGACATTAATTCAATTCGTTTATTTTGCAAGTAGGCATAGGACAAAAAGATATGTATTCTGCACTTTTACACGTCAATTTTTACATTATTAATATAAAACAATATAATTTTATAGTACATATTGGTGTATCTGGAGCAGTACATGATAACCATCATTTGGGAAGAGAAACAATAAAATATTAAAAATAACAAAATTATTATTATTCTTATTATTAGTCTTATCAGTTAATAAAATAAAATAAAAAGTTTATTGAACCAAAGAAAGAAATTAGCGTAGTAATGTTGGTGGTCCCACACTAGGCCTTTTAGGCTCGACATATGGGAGCCATGACAGTTTTGCGTTAAAAATTAATCCAAGTTACCTTAGAAACTTAACTAATGTATAAATAGGTCAAAACCACGTTAGTAAGTTGTATTTATGTATGTCTATGTATAATATTGTGTATATATTAGTATTTAGTATATTGATAATATATTACATATATAAAACTATATAAGTACGTATATAATATATGTTAAGTCTTTAATTGTATGTTTTACCATTGCTTTCATTGCACCAATATTTGTTCAAATTTGTCCCTAAGGTTTGGCTGTCAGAGAATGTCTACGGGCATTAAGTCCGCCTTTGTACTTTGTGCAATAAAGTTTTTAAATAAATAAATAAGTATAATATGTAGTAAGTAAATGATAATACAACGTAAATAAATTAAAGTTAATAAGTTAAAGTATTGAACTACTATTTACATTATTTTTATAATTGGATCAAAATGGATGATGTCATTTATTTAAAAAATTCACACAAACAATAGAGTATTTTAATTGAGTCGTCCTATGAACGAGGCACGTAATAAATCAATTAGTGAAAAAAGTTCGAAATATAGTGAATATTCCATTTGACGTTGTGTGTCCAGCCTCACGTCACCACCACACATACTGGAATGCGCATTCATCAAACCATTGTTTATACAGACCCATAGACGTAGCATTTAGTTGATTAATATTTTAAACGTCAAATAATTTCATTTATTTATTTAAATCTTTATTGCACAAAGAAAATGGCGGGCTTATAAAGCCGCTAGACATTCTATTCTAGCCAACCAATGGTTGGGCAGCTTGATAGAGAGAAGACAAATTTCTAAGCATTCCATGGATTCACCGTGCGGGTGCCGGGTCCATCGTGTGTGGGTAAGAGATGAGAAGAATGGTGTCTCGGGCTTGCGACCGACAATTGGCTGGTTTAAGAAAAGGAGGCCTCCTTTTTTTTCTATTGCGCGATAATTCGCTCACCATCCACCATTCTACTTCTCTCCCTACCCAACCAAATACTGTATGATTCCGTTAATGCCGTCTTGGAAGCTCGTTCCATAAATGTATTGACGGCAGACCTGCTTAGGCCCAATTCTTTCAGTAAGTGATGCAAAGATTTTGCTGGAACTCCTCTTGCACCAACTTCCACTGCGTAAAGCTGAGTCTTGAACCCGTTCCTGATCATTTCTTCTGTGAGATCATAATATTTATTCGACTTCATGTTGTGGTCTTTTGGAATATTTGATTCCCACGGAACGGTAAGTTCAATAAGGATAACTTTTTTCAAGTTTCGAGAAAACACTAAGATGTCTGGCCTATAGGCTGATACAGCTAGTTCATCTGGGATCCTATAATGGTGTTTTCCAGTCTGATGCGGCGCCAAGGATCGAGGTGGGCTTGCATTTAGTTTTCGTGCTTTGCCCTTCCTTTACAAATGTGGTCAAAGTTTTATTTGTAGTCAGTCCCTTTCTGGCTCTTGCAATAGAAAGACTTACTGCTTCACGGATAACACCTAGGACTTTGTCATGTCGGCGTGAGTAATAGCCCTTTTCTAGGAGAGTAACGCACCCTATAAGTGTGTGTCTAGCAGTTCCTATGGCAGCACTACACAATGTACAGTTCTTTTCCGTAGCTTTTCCCCACCTTACCAGATTACTCTGGTCCGGGAGGGACATTTGAAAAGCGTTTAGGTAGAACTTTAGCAACGCCGGAGACCAATCGTACATTAGTGTGCGCCACTTTAGGGCTGGAGGGATGCAAAAATCGCCCAAAGTTAGCCAGTCATTTTGAACTTCTAGAGTCATCGCGTGCACTCTGTATTCATGCTCTTCATCTTTCCTGAGGAAGGATTTTATAACCTCTTTGTCACTTTCTTTTTTCTTCCAGCCAATGCCTCTTTTGTCAGTCTGGGCACCTGTCATGAATTTTTTGAAGAATAGTAGTCTCGGTTCCATATCTGAGACCAGAGAGTCTCTTGGAAGGGATGAAATTGTATTATCCTGGGAGCTGGTTAGAATTTGATATTTGCTTATACGTAGATGTTTGTATAATTCAGATGGTCTTTTCAGATACATTCCGAAGTTTCTCTGTCCTCTAAAGAATGTTGAGGAGTCAGCACCCTGGGCTAATCCAAGCCAAGACTTCAATGTTCTTATGACGTATATTTATTTATTTATTTTGGAAAACTTATAGCTAAAATACTTGTATATGAATAATACTATAAAGCCGATGACAAGAATTCACAGATAGATACAATATAAAGCATGCAAGAAAAGTCTAGAGAATAATAATAGAAATAGTAGACAAGAGCAACAATAATAGATACGATAAAATAAAACAATAATACCTGATAAATGTATCTAAACTGCCAAACCAAGAAAAAATAAAAATAAACATACAAACACATACAACAATTAAAACCAATAGAAATCAATTTGCCCAGACCAAACTACAAGTCCACAAACTCGAAGTGCCCATTCGTCATCGCTCGTCTAACCATCGAAGTGTTGGCATTGAAAAGATCGACATCTATGGTGAGCTCATTAAACTTTATTGCCGCCCTACTTAGAAAAGCATTGCGTCTATAGTTGGTGTTGCAACCAGGAACGAGTAAGAGAGAGCAGGATTTCTCACAGTCCTTGTGGGTACCCGTATTTTGTTTAATAATTCGGGGCAATCCACAATCCCACGTGCAACACCAACAATATATATAATATAAATTCTGTATACCGAAACATTTAGAGATGGTTTAGAGGTGGTAGGAGGACTGATGGTGGCAATTTGCCCAGTCTGCTGGGGCGGGGAAGTATCCACCGTTCGTGCCGATAAACCCAATAACACACAAGCAAAATAGACGTACACACTTGTAATTTAGTATTCTATTTATAGTTAAGTGAGTAGGTATCCACAAAAGAACGAAGACGAATGGTTAAAAGCAGAACCGATGTTTTTTCAAGAGCAAAGAATGTTACATTAATTAAATTCCTCTTCACAAACTCCACAAATTATATAGAGCTATACAGAAGGTCTTGATGTTCATTCGTTATCGTCTTACTTACGCTGCGCCAGCCCGGCATCACCTTCTGGCAACAAGATCCAAAGTCAGCAGAACATATCGCTCAGAGTGGTCTCCCGAGCGCCGTGGTTCGTGCGTAATTCCGTCATAGCTGGAGATCTGTAAATGCCTACTATTGAGGAGTTTGTCGTCGGCCTGACTATGTTCTGACGTATGTTCTATCGGGCCGAGAATGGACACTTCAAGCATCTGCAGAATATCGCTCCGTCATGCGCTCGGCCTCCCAACGGGAGACCGCTTCCTAGAGAAGTGCTTCTGGAGGAGAGCTGAAGCAGTCGAACCTAGACCCCCTGGGTTCGCAAGCCATACGGGTGCTGTTACACTAGTAACGGCGCCCAGCACCGAAAGTATATGAATTACCAGCTGAGATCCTGTAGGGATAAACGGGGAAATGAATGATATTTATGTAAATAGTAGGTAGCATATTTTAAAAAACCGGATAGTAAATATATATTTAAAAAAATTGGTTTTCTTTTTGGAGTACTTATACTGCGTGGAAATTATTAAAGAGCAAATAAATAATAATAATAATTATTATTATTAAATTCTTTATTGCACAAAATAAGTGTACAAAGGCGAAGATTAATGCCTACAAGGCATTTTCTAACATCTAACCTTTGGGAGAGTGTGAGATTAAGGGTAGTGCCGATATCAATTTTAACAATATAGAATATACTAATAGATACTTACACTGTTACATAAATTACACATATACTTATAAATAAACGTATATACACATATATATTATGCCAAATATATATTTTTAGCCTGATGACGACTCCTGTTTGTCTAGAAATAAAGCAGTGACCAAGCGCTAAAAAACGTAAAATTACGTTTTTTTTTTAAAATATTCTGTAATAAAATCACAGGTTATGGTGCAGAGAATTTTTCCTAAAAATATCGCCACTCCATGGTCCATCTCTAACAGTGGAGGTCTAGAATTCTAGGAGATGATGATTGATTCGAAAACTGTATTAAATAGGATTTCGCAACAGTTCAATAAAAAATGCACAATTCTCACCGGATTGATGCATACAACTATGTCACGTATGCACGTAGGTAACGAGCTAAATTCGAAAGGGTGTTGCGTATAGAATGGGTGTATTTACTCGTATAGCCATTGTTGGTAGCATCCTGGTGACGTATAGCCCTAAAACAAACTTTACATACGAAGCGTGAGATATGAACGAAATATTCATTCATTAATGCATGAACATATATATTAGTTAACGCAAATGGTGCGTAATTTCAGCTGGGAAAAGCAACCGGATGACTTTTGGTTTTTGAGTTCTTGAGGCAATTCGGATAGTTTTTTGTATCATCATTCATCATCATTACAGCCCCTAGAACACAGCGTCCTAGACCTCCACTGTTGGAGATGGGCCTTCCAGAACATATATCTGGAGAATTTGGCCTACACTCGCCACGCTGGCCAGACGGCTTGGCGAGGATATGATGTCATTTTTTATGTCAATTTATTAACGATTCCACTAGTTGGTATTAGTGGAACCGGGACCGACGGCTTAACGTGCTCTCCGAGGCACGGGAACGGTGGTGTTGTAAATCTATGACAAATGTACGTAAGTAAAGTGTATTTCTCATTGGTACTGCCGGGGGGGTTTGAACCTACCTTTGTAGGATTTAAGGAACGCGATCTTACAACCGAGCCACTACCGCGCAGTTTTTTGTATAGTACCTCATAACCCGGACCCGGAAAGGTAAAAAATCGAAAAAAAAACATGTTGCCTTGAGGAAAATTTCGTCAAAAATTCATTCAATTCTACTGGGCAGTTTTTGAGCAATTATTGGTTAAAGTGGCAAAATTTATTGATTATTAAATTCTAAAAAAAATAAACTAAAAAGTAAAACATAATATTTCAACTACGAGTACTTTACAATCATATTTATTAATGTACACACATCAAAAAAGTCTAGGGATCAAGCATGTTTATGCGGATTTCTTGTGATTGAGATGTGGCTTTGTAATAAATTTATGATTTTATAAATTTATATGGATCCTTTTTGGTGCATTTCATAATTTAAAACAGGAACTGTCAATCAAATTCGAGTAAAAGATGAAAATCAGCTGTCAATATTTTCCCTATAAAAACATAAGACGCATTGAAGACATTATTAGTGCTACTGTTTCCCTACTACTGATTAAAACCAACGTTATTATGGAGCGGCGACGTCATTTAAGCAGGGAAGAAATGATCAGAGCCGTGGGAATGATAGAAGCTGGTTCCCGGCAACGTACTGTGGCTTTAGCTCTGAATACAAGTCAGAGTGTTATCAGTCGACTTTGGACACGTTACCGAACCACTGGTACCGTGGCTGAGCGCCATGGAGGACGGTATCGCTGCACCACACGGAGACAAGACCGATACATTCAAATCACAGCTCGAAGAACTCCAACAATAACCGCCATGATGTTAGCCGTGAGCCTTCATCGCTCTTCAGGGAACTTAATTAGCGACCAAACAGTCAGAAACCGCTTGCATGAAGTGAACCTTCATTCCCGAAGACCGCTACGGGTACCACCTATAGCAATGCACAATCGTAGGACTCGATATCAATGGGCTCTTGAACACAGAAATTGGACAGAAGAACAATGGCGTTTCGTGTGCTTTTCTGATGAGTCTCGTTTTGGTATGAGGCCGGATACAAGACGTATACGACACTGGAGAACCCCTGGACGCCAACAGCGATTAAAATCCTGCCAGGAAGTCCATCCTTATAGTGGTGGAACCATCATGGTATGGGCGGGTATTTCGATCGGCGGAAGAACTGAGTTGATTTGGATCAGAGGCAACCTCAACCCGATTGAGCATGCATGGGATATTCTTCAGAGAAGAGCTCTGCCGAATATGGAGGGTATCCAGTCGCAAGAAGACCTTTTTTTGTTGTTGCAACGAACATGGGCGGCCATTCCACAGCGTGATTTGGATGAACTCATTTTGAGTATGCCAAACCGATGTTCTTGTGTTGTTAGTGTTCGCGGTAGAAACACGGATTATTAATTGTTTAAGTTACCCAATAAAATTAAAATTATATTTCTCGAGTTTGGTACGGGTAGATACATCGAATTATTACAATTAAAATAATAACTCTGGTTAAAGTCAATCGCGTAATAGTGTCCCGCGTAGGGAAGTGTTTAGTTTTTGTAAATTTGTAAAAAAATAAATTAAAAATATCGAAAAAATTAAGTATAAAAAGTTTTATGCATTTTTAATAAAAAAGGAGTTCCGTAGAATCCTCTCCGTATCAAATAAAAGCAACTACATTCAACCGCAGGCGTTGGATAATTGTGTGACTGCAGAGGCAGGGTTACAGTATCTATTAAGGTTATGTTTCTTCGGCTGGCCCCTACCTGTAAAAATAACTCTTTATAAAAATATCAAATTGATATGTAAATATCAACAATTTTGTCGATTATTCTTTAAGGCTTTGAAGCAATTAAAATATATAGGTATAGTTTACAAGTCGGTTTTGTTAAAAAATATATTTGTACTTATGTAAAGAAATATTTGATTGATATTTTTTTTTTATTTTTTTTTATTTGTATTTTTGTATTTTTCTGCCTCCGTGGTCTAGCGGTTAAGTCCGTGGATTTAGACTCAGAGGTACCGGGTTCGATTCCTGGTCGGGACACAAAAATATTTCTTAATATAGGTAAATAAATATATTTAATTTATTTGTGATATTTCTCGAGTTTGGTACGCTGGAGACATCGACGAGCTTGCCACTTGTCATGATTGGCCTATAGTAAAGTTGGCTAAATGTGAATCCGCTTATTTATAAGCGTGGTTTTTGACCACCCCGAAAGGGAAACGGTCGTGATGATACTATACTTTTTTCTATTTTTGGTAATTTGTCTTCTAATTTGTATAATTTGCATGTTGTGTGTGCTGCTTGGATTCCAGTCTAGTCCATGTATAAATTCATCATCATCATCAGCCTGTATCTCTCCACTGCTGGATATAGGCCTCCCCCAAGGCTCGCCATTTTACACGATCTTCTGCCACCCTCATCCATCCCCCACCAGCGACCTTTCTCAGGTCATCTGTCCATCTGGCGGGGGGTCGTTCATCGCTTCTGCGACAGACGTGTCCAGCCCATTGCCACTTCAGCTTGCTAATTTTGAAAGCTATGTCGGTAACTTTGGTTCTTTGACGGATGTCAACGTTTCTGACTTTATCCTTCAGAGAAATCCCGAGCATAGCTCTCTCCATAGCTCGCTGAGCGACCTTGAATTTATGTATCAGACCCACCGTCAGTGTCCACGTCTCTGCTCCATACGACATTACTGGAAGAACACACTGGTTGAAAACTTTTGTCTTTAAACACTGTGGTTGTGTTTGATAGGAAGATGTGTCGCAACTTCCCGAATGCTGCCGATCCTAGCTGAATATAAATTGAATGAACCCAAATATGCAACCGACTGGAATCTGTTTTCACACCTAATAATAAATAAATAAAATTATATTAAATTTTAATTAATATATTGCATCTACCTCCCATAAATGTTCTCGTTGTCCCGAAGGTCTGATCGGCAAAGAATGTCAAGCGACATTATGTCACGCCTTTGTATATTTATTTTATGTGCAATAAAGTATTTTTTTTTTTTCGATCGTGGACCTTCTGTTTCAATCTATATTGTACCAACTGGCTCTATCTTTCACTCGTCAAGGCAAACGAGAACTTCGCTTTATTAAAGGATACAATTTATTTAACTTAACTTTAAGCTGATATTTGTCAGTTGTAATTAACTTTGTGCGCGGTGGTGGCTCGGTTGTAAGAACGCGTACCTTAAATCTTACAAAGGTCGGTTCAAACCCCTCCGGCATGTACCAATGAGAAATACACTTTTCTTACATACTGCAGTCATAGATTTACAACACTACGGTTCCCGTGCCTTGGAGAGCATGTTAAGCCGTCGGTCCCAGTTTCACTAATTTCAACTTGTGAAATCGTTAATAAATTGACATCATATCCTCGCCAAGCCGTCTGGCCAGCGTGGTGAGTGTAGGCCAAATTCTCCAGTTCTGGAAGGCCCATCTCCAGCAGTGGAGGTCTAGGACGCTGTATTCTAGGGGCTGTTATGTAATTAACTTTAGGCTGCTAAATTATAAAGATGTTTTTTTTTATTTATTTTTTAAGCATCACGATATCATCTTAAAATTAAGTTAAATAAATGTGCTGTGATGATGAAGTAATGATAGAGACTACTATCAGTCATCAGTGGCTGTTGTCAGTCGTTCCACTTACCATCAGTTGCATTCATCAGTTACATGTCGTGCTAATTGTAAAAACAAGCTTTACAAAAACCTTATTTCCGTTGCTCTGGCGTGATACATAACACAATTTGAGTCTGGGGCTGCATGGATGTGAAACATGAGTACATTAGGGCAAGCGATGAAGATTTACACCCCTGTCACACATATTGCTATTACAATGTCTGTACATACATATATAAAATAAAATAAATATTTCCAGACAGGTCACACAGCGCCATCTAGTTTCCGTGGTAAGCTACGAGGCTTGTGTTACGGAAACTAGATGGTTGATAAACTACATATTATACTTTTTGTTTTGTAAATATATACATATTATACATATAAACACCCAGACCGAGACAAATTATACAATGTACAACTTGCCCCCGGTAGGAATCGAACCCACGACCTCCCGAGTTCACGGCAACGTTTGTTACCACTAGACCACGGAGGCGGTCAAAATATACATATCTTCACGCCAAATCCCTTGCGGGGTAGGCAGAGACAATTGAGCGCCACTTGTCACGGTCACGACATACCTCTTTCGCTACTTCGACATTCATCAACCTCTTCATACATGCTCTTTTGTTTCGATGGCTTTTCAACGCACCTTTATCTATCGATTTATTTATTTATAAAATATAATAGGTATGTAAAAAAAAAATTATAAACATTTATTTACTATTACCTGTAACCACAGTTTGTTGGCGGAGACAATTACTCTCGAAGCTTAATATTAAATAATAAATATTTATAGTAGGTACATAAAAAAGATGCGCGGGCGCGAACCACTCTCCCCCCGCGCGAATAACCCGTCCGCCTACAGGTACCATTAATTTAATTCTTAGAATGAACACTCATTTCTTCAGAAGATTATTTTAAATTTTGTAACTATACTCAATAGGCAATAAACGAACGACTGCAGGCAGGAGGCGATGTGAGGGCGCGCGGGGACGCGGAGCGCATACATGGCTTACAATCAGCCACAAATCACACATATAAACTTATAAATACTTCTATAAAAGATGTGAGTCTTGGTCTGCCACGGCCTCTTTTACCGACAACTTTCGCATTATATATCTGCTTCGTCAATCTCTCTTCATTCATCCTTTCAACATGTCCGAACCATCAAAGCATTCCTTATTTTTGTCCCTATGCTTTCTTTCATACCTACCCTTTTGCGTATTTCGTCATTACGTATGCAGTCCGTTAAAGTGACAATGTTTGTGTTGGGGAAATTTCCAACTCCCTCACGGGGGTGGTACATTTATTTATTTATTAATTAAGGAAAACTATTGATATTTACTACATAAGTTGAGACACAAAAATATAAACAGAAAGTCGTTTCCAAGTTTTAAAGTAAGTTAGTTTAAAATTTAAAATTATTAAAAGTATAAATATTGAGCGCAAAAGATATATATGTATATATAATATTTTGACATTATAACATATAACACATAACATATGTGCAATTTTAAGACGAATAAAATGAGTCACATTAAACCAAAATCAGTCCAGCAGTTTTTTTGTATTTGCAAAAAAAGAATAATTATTGGCTTAACTTCCCAAAATTAGTAACTGCCAGCTGTCGTAATTAAACTTTACTCATAGATATTTAGAAATAAAAAATAGTGAACTTTTGCAACATATGACGGGAGCTTAAATGCAGTGGAAGTAAGACCATTGCGTCTTGTCACACCTACTAGCACTTCGTAAAACCATACTCAAATACGTAATAGAGTAGCATTTGCACTGAAGATTTATTAAGGGGCAGTATTACATCTATTTATATTTATTTGGTATTTTATTTACTACGGATAGATAATACAATAATATAGATATAATAATTTATAACAGTAATATAGATAGACATAAAGAAATTAAAGCCAATTACAAGTTTTAGCATATAAAAAAATGAACCGTTTCCCTTACGGGGTGGTCGGAAACGTTAGTTGACAAGTGGCAAGCTCGTCGATGTCTCAAGCGTACCACACTCGAGAAATATCACACATAAATAAGATATTAATTTTATTTATTTATTTCAATTAAAATAATAAGAATAATTGTTATGAAATATTATTGTGTCCCGAATGGAACCGAAAAGGTAGGTAGTTAAATAAAAAAAAGGTGGAAATTAAATAGATAACTGTATAAGTGGAAATGTCTTGTACGTAAATTGTAACTAAATGAATAAAAGGTAAATAAATTTTATTTGTAAAAGACCACCAGGAACTTTTAAAAACTCTTGGAGAAAATTGCAACTTTATAACGCGTTATCCTAGGAAAATAATTATTACAGCGCATAAAAGTACCCAATATAGCCGAAATTATTATGCAATGGCAACAAAGAATAATAAGCTAATATATAAGCGAGCTGACACTAAAACTATTCAAATTAAGAGTCAATAAATGCTAGTTAATAAATGTTTTTATTCGACAAAAGAATACCTAGACACTAAGCTCGACAAAGTCATGTGACTAAATAAAAATTTGTATGCTAGAAATAGCGAAGCATGTGATATAATTTACATTCCTGTAGCTACCATGTTTCTGACAAATGAATTATTTCATTACATTCATTCATTCATTTCATTCATTCATTAAAAAAATAATTTTGAATATATCTAGATACTATAAAAAATACATAAAGTCCTTTAGAATAAAATCATTCTTACTTCATATGATTTGCCCTCTCATCAAATACCTACTTCCTAATTCTAATAGAATAAACGTGATCAGTGGTACTGTCACTTAATATTAATGGTTGTATGTCTCAGTTGTTTTGGTATTTAGTGTCGAGACACGCGTTGGTCTAGTTATAATTTATAAACTGTAAATTTTAGTAGAAGTTTATTAGCTGCCCCGGGGTACCACCGTTCGTAAACTCAAAAGCTTTTTTCCAACATACTACCACTATGTCGGCCTAACAAAATACTTTTTCACACTTTGCTGGTACATATAGTTAATATTGATTATCAGTTTATAAAGGTGGTAGGCGGACTGATGGTGGTAATTTGCCCAGTCTGCCGGGGCAGAGAGTATTCATCGTTCGTGCCGATAAACCCAGTAAAGTTTATCCACACGATTCGGGATCAGGCTCGAATTGCCGTCATGCCCAGTCAAGCCGGCATAGTGTTAGGCACTGATGTCAGTCATGAGTGTCTGATTCCAGTTGATGGACCTCGCGCACCACTTAACATCAGGTGGGCGCAAGGTCACATGTCGTACTAGTATAAAAAAGTTGGTGATCTACATATCGATCGCGGGGACATTAGTACTTGCCAGTCAAGCCGGCATAGTGTTAAGGACTGATGTCAGACATAAGTCTCTGATTCCAGTCGCTAAAATTCTTGGACCTTGCGCGCCACTTACCATCAGGTGGGCGCAAGGTCAGATGTCGTGCTAGTAAGTATTAAAAAAAAAACTTGTTTTCTCTAAGAGCAACTTGACGATTTTGCTGACCACTATATTACTATATTACGGACCGCATACGTAATAACAAAATACACAAAAAGGTGGGTATAAAAGAAAGCATACGGACAAAAATAAGGAAAGGCATGCTCCGATGGTTCGGGCATGTTGAAAGTATGACTGAAGAGAGATTGACGTACCAGATATATAATGCGAAAGTTGTGGGTGAAAGAGGCCCTGGCAGACCAAGACTCACTTATCACGATCAAATAAATAAAACAATAGCTGAAGGTGCAATAAAAATCCATTGAAACAAAAGGGCATGTATGAAGAGGTTGACAAATGTGGAAGAAGCAAGAGGTATGTCTAGATCGTGACAAATGGCGCTCAATTGTCTCTGCCTACCCCGCAAGGGACCTGGCGTGAAGATATGTATGTATGTATGTACCACTATATTACACTTATTATATAAGAAAAAACGTGATAAAACAGCAAAAATGTCCTAGATTTCTTGCGATGTAAAAATACGTGCGAAAACTATGAATACTGCACGGTTCGGCCTAGATTTCTCAGGAGACCATATTTCGGATCCAATTTTAATAAGACATGAAGCAGGTCATCGTAAGGAAATTTTTATTTTTATGACTTTCCATCTGTTTCCTTAAATGATTTATCTTGGCTATACCGTCTGTCTAATGCATAATAGATTTGTCGTCATGTCACGTTACATTACAATAAAACAAAGGAATTTAATATATTACAAAAAATAAAGTAACTATCACTCTTTATCCTTCAATTCACATCTTTAAAAAACAACTTAATACTTTCTTTTTAAACAAGCAGAACAGTATATTTTAAATTTAAATATTTCTTCTTAATAATATTATATTATCTTCATATATATCTACTATATATTAATAAGTATTTAAGTAGTCTATGTATACATACTATTTATGTAGTTTATTAAAATTTCATCACAAATACATTAAATTATTGTATCCCGACCAGGAATCAAACCCGGTACCTCTACGTCTAAATTTACGTTCACTTAACCGCTAGACCATAATGGGCAATAAATGCTTTTGTGTCATTTCGACACAACACGTGACCCTGTTCTTGTCTACTCCAAGCTCTAAAACTAAGTATCAATAAATTTGGAATCTCATCAAGCGATTAACTGCCTCCGTGGTCTAGCGGTTAAGTCTGTGGATTTAGACTCAGAGGTACCAGGTTCAATTCCTAGTCGGGACACAAAAAAATATATAAATGTAAATAAATAGAACACAAAATTCCAAGCATTCCATTCACCGTGCGGTTGCCGGGTCCATCGTGTGTGGGTAAGAGATAAGAAGAATGGTGTCCCGGGCTTGCGACCGACAATAGGCTAGTTTAAGAAAAGGAGGTCTCCCTATATTATTTTATTGCGCGATAATACGCTCACCATCCACCATTCGACTTCTCTCCCTACCCAACCAAATACTCTATGATTCCGCTAATGCTGTCTTGGAAGCTCGTTCCATAAATATATCTCCTGCAGACCTGCTTACGCCCAATTCTTTTAGTAAGTGATGCAAAGATGTTGCTGGAAGTCCTCTCGCACCAACTTCCACTGCGTACAGCTGAGCTTTGAACCCGTTCCTGATCATTTCTTCAGTGAAATTAATTAATATTTAATTTAAGAGTATTTGAGATATTTCTTGAGTTTGGTACGCTGGAGACATCGACGAGCTTGCCACTTGTCATGATTGGCCCATAATAAAGTTGGCTAAATGTGAATCCGCTTATTAATAAGCGTGGTTTCTGATCACCCCGAATGGGAAACTGTCGTGATGATACTTTACTTTACTTCATCAAGCGAACCAACTAGCCATGTCCGGTATAAAATCAGCATTTCCAACCACTGTGATGAAAGCATTTGGAATTCCCTAGACTATGTTAATTTTCCTAGTAAACGTTGGTTTAATAATACTAAGAACTATAACAGACCATCTAGCATTATTACCTTATATTAAATTCAAATTCAAATTATTTATTTGTTTAGACACAGGTTAATATTATAAACAACAGGTATAGGTTATAAAGGTGCACCAGTGCTCTGCCCATAGGGCGTACAAATATTAGTAAAGTTAATAATAATAATAATATTTTATGATAAAATTAAAGCGTCGTAAGAAGTATTTTGGATTATTATTATTATTATTATTAAATACTTTATTGCACTTAACTTAAAAGTATGTACAAAGGCGAACTTAAAGCCATTTCGGCTTTTTCTACCAGCTAACCTTTGGGAGAGTGAGACAGTATAAATATGTGGGGTGCAATTCTAACCAATAAACTACATAAATACTCATCAATATATAAGTATTATAGAAGATATACATATATGAAGATAATATATTATTAGGAAGTAGAAATTTGTGGAGTTAAAATATATTGTTCTGCTTCTTTAAAAATAAAGTATTAAGTAGTTTTTTTAAAGATGTGAATGGAAGGAGCTTGTCTGATGGTCAGTGGAAGTTTGTTCCACTGGCGAGCAGACGATACGGTAAATGAATCTGAATATCTGATGGAAGTGTGGGATATGAATGCCTTATTTATTTATTTATTAATGTCGCTAGACATTCTCTGACAGCCAATCTTAGGGACACTGTAGAATATTAAAGACGTAAGGTAGGTGCCCTAGACCTGCAGCTCATGCAGAAGATGACCCGAGGTAAGGCGTGCATGTCTTTCTTATAGGTGGTAGACGGACTGATGGTGGTTATTTGCCCAAACTGCCGGGGCAGGGAAGTATCCACCGTTCTTGCCGATAAACCCAGTAAAGTGTATCCACACGTTTCGGGATCAGGCTCGAATTGCCTTAATGCCCAGTCAAGCCGGCATAGTATTTCCAGTTGCTAACATTCACGGACCTTGCATGCCACTTATCATCAGGTGGGCGCAAGGTCACATGTCGTGCTAGTATTAAAAAAAAAAAAAAAAAAAAAAAAACAACCTTTGTTCATAGTTAGATTGCCCATCAGCTCCTTAACTGCTTTACATGCTTTCAAGTCGAATATATCGTAATGAGCTGATGTAGGTGACAAAAAAAAAAATGGCGCCTTTTTTTTTTATATTTAAAAAATATATATTTTTTGTATGATAATATCAAGCAATGCCCGCTCTATCTATTTGGTCTCTTGAATAGCTACCTACATTAGCTAATGCAAGGCGAAGTAAGTATTTAGTTTTTACGATGCCTAGAAAACCTAGTGGGCTAATAAAAACAATAATGAAGCAATTATCTAGTTGGTTATAGCTGTGTTAAGATGCTTTGAAAGCTAAAGGAAAATTCTGTAACACTATATACATTGTTAATTTTATGATATGATAAGAACTAGGAGGTGACAAGGAAACATTATTACATAAAGATTGAAGATAGGTATAGCAAGGTATTACGCGCCGTGTGGTGGCGGCTGGAGAATACCACCACTCCCGTAAGCCCAAAATCCAGGGATACTGTAAGAGTCAGGAAATGGATTCTGCCAGTGGCAGTGGGCCAGCTCCGATGCCGTTGATAGTTCGGGCGAATGAGCTCCCCGGCGCCTGCTTGGTGGACTCTAGTCCAAGAGGCGTCGGGAGTCTTCGGCGGCCTAGTCCCAGTCTGGCTGCCGAAGAGAGGGGAGTGCCGACCGCCCGATTATGTACATAATAAGGGCCGTCGGCACACGAGGAGGAGCACACCGCCAACTAAGTTGCACCCAGGCAACTCGCGGTGTGCGAGAGGAGACCCGGGGTCCTAGGCCACGTGCCAGAGGGACGGTCGGGAGCCCTGATAGCCACTGGGATTTGGCTGCAGGGCAGGTAGGAGCACCGCGAGTCTTGCACCCAGGCAGCTCGCGTTGTGCGTAGAGCCTCGCTCCGATGCCTAGAGTGGATCATGGGCGGAGGAGCGCCCTCACAGGAGGAGGGACCTCGGTCCCCCGACCTTGATTTGGACTGGGTCGAGGGACTGAGGAGGCGAGGAGGAGGAGGAGAAGGAGGAGATCCCCTGTGCCATTCGTATAATGGCTCTGCGTTTGGCCGGGGGGCCCGGCAGTCACTGGGTTTGGCTGTCGGGAAGCTGGAAGCACCGTCGGCTGGTTCCCAGCCCAGACCGGCGGTTCTGGTGGAGGAGATAGGAGGAGATCCCCTGTGCCATTCGTATAATGGCTCTGCGTTTGGCCGGGGGGCCCGGCAGTCACTGGGTTTGGCTGTCGGGAAGCTGGAAGCACCGTCGGCTGGGTCCCAGCCTAGACCGGCGGTTCTGGTGGAGGAGTAAGGAGGAGATCCCCTGGTGTTTCGTTCGTGCTAGGGGGCCCCGACACAGTCACTGGGAGATGAAAATCGGGGGAGATAGGGACACCGTCGGCCTGCCCCAGCTAACCAGTAAGACGGAACGACGATGGAACCCTCACCCCGCCATTGTCGGATGGATGGGGGACCCTGAAATGGCTACTGGGACCTGGCCGTCAGGGAGTAGAGGGGCCGACGACCGCGCCCAACGTAACCGGTAATGCGGGCGTGGGGGCAGGCGGTCGGAGGTGACGACGGAGTCGGCCTCTGACCCAGCCCACCAGACGGGTGGTGGTGGTCGGAGGTCGACTCGCGACTCCTGAAGTCGCGAAGGAGCGGTGGTCTCCGCGGTTACGTGCTCACAGCCGGCCGCGTCGAGACCACTCTAGGGAGGCAAGTCGTGCACTCCTCGCCGTAAACTTCTTTACGGTTAGCGAGTGCACGCACGCCCGAGTCAGGTCATGGAGTGTGACCTACTCACGAGGGCGAGAGATGGCGCACGTGGTGTTCCCGTGTTCCATCTCCTCCTGCTCACTGGAGGGTCTGCCTAGGCGGACAGCGCCGGCGGTTAGCGGACGTTTCCTAACGGACTCCCGCGAAGCCGCCACTCAGGCGCCACGGAGGAACGCCGTCAGGTTTTAGTCGGTGCGAGTCCGACATAACCTTTCCCTGCTGCCTCCACAGCGGGGATTGGTATCCGTAGGGATTTCCTGACGAAAAAAAAAAAAAAAAAAAAAAAAAAAAAAAGGTATAGCAAGGTAAAAAAGTATCATCACGACCGTTTCCCTTTCGGGGTGGTCAGAAACCAAGTTTAGCCAACTTTACTATAGGCCAATCATGACAAGTGGCAAGCTCATCGATGTCTGTACCAAACTCGAGAAATTATTTTTGTTTTTTTTTTTATTTAATTAAATTTATAAATATTATTGTGTCCCGACCAGGAATCGAACCCGGTACCTCCATGTCTACATCGACGGATTTAACCGCTAGACCACGGGGGCAGTTTATAGCGAGGTACTTACAAAAATACGGTCATTAATATCTATATTTTTAATTTATCGAGTAGGTACATATTGTTAGAGTATTAAACAATAATTATCAATATAATAATAATAATAATAAAATTATTTATTGCACACAAAATATAAAAACATTTACATAGGCGAGCTTAATACCATAAAGGTATTCTCTACCAGCTAACCTTTGGGAGAGTGAGAGAAGAATATTATGGGTGCAGAGTAAGAAAAAATAATAAATATATATATGGGTACGTAGGTAAGGATATGGTTTAAACATCTAAGATGATAATAAATATATACTGTGTATAAATAATAAATAAAATACATCAATATATATCTGGAACTTGAACGTATGCTTAAAACTGATAAAATGAATGTATCTATTTCTGCTCGGATAGATGATTGGCGGACAGGTTGTAAGCCAGCCAATCAAGAAATGGCGCGTAAACACGCAATTGTATTTTTAATGTTTTACAAAAATATCTAATAAGCTATTTTTTGAAGACAAATTTCTAAGCATTCCATGGATTCACCGTGCGGGTGCCGGGTCCATCGTATGTGGGTAAGAGATGAGAAGAATGGTGTCTCGGGCTTGCGACCGACAATAGGCTGGTTTAAGAAAAAGGAGGCCTCCTTTTTTTTCTATTGCGCGATAATAGGCTCACCATCCACCATTCTACTTCTCTCCCTACCCAACCAAATACTGTATGATTCCGTTAATGCCGTCTTGGAAGCTCGTTCCATAAATGTATTGACGGCAGACCTGCTTAGGCCCAATTCTTTCAGTAAGTGATGCAAAGATTTTGCTGGAACTCCTCTTGCACCAACCTCCACTGCGTAAAGCTGAGTCTTGAACCCGTTCCTGATCATTTCTTCTGTAAGATCATAATATTTATTCGACTTCATGTTGTGGTCTTTTGGAATATTTGATTCCCACGGAACGGTAAGTTCAATAAGGATAACTTTTTTCAAGTTCCGAGAAAACACTAAGATGTCTGGCCTATAGGCTGATACAGCTAGTTCATCTGGGATCCTATAATGGTGTTCAAATGTATCCATGAGAATTTTCCAGTCCGATGCGGCGCCAAGGATCGAGGTGGGCTTGCATTTAGTTTTCGTGCTTTGCCCTTCCTTTACAAATGTGGTCAAAGTTTTATTTGTAGTCAGTCCCTTTCTGGCTCTTGCAATAGAAAGACTTACTGCTTCACGGATAACACCTAGGACTTTGTCATGTCGGCGTGAGTAATAGCCCTTTTCTAGAAGAGTAACGCACCCTACAAGTGTGTGTCTAGCAGTGTTATTATCAAATAAGATTTGTGTAGTTATTTACAATTTTGTGTTAAATGATGGAAAGTATTTATACTTTCCTAATTGGTATAAATGTATTTTAATGTTTGACGAATCGTGTACCGACCGCTTGGCGGGATATTTGAAATGGCCTCGGGCCCGTTCGGGACTACTCGGGTTGTTGCACGAGTCGTTTAGTCATTCGATTCCACTCCAATAAATTGACAAGAACAATATTAAATATGAACTATATACAAATAAATATCTATTGATATAAGCATATTGTATGCCCATAATATGGGCAGATTGCATCTTTATGACATGAACATACAACTGTAATTAGAATAAGCAATCTATACAATAAATAATTTTGAATTTGAACTAAATTCTTTACTTTAAAGCCGTGTTCTTTAAAATTCGAAGCTATGTCCTCACCATATTTTGCAAGTCACGGTCCGTTTGAAATCCTACAACGTTATGACTACACCGTTTATCATACACAGCACATTCCGTATATTATATGGGGCGCGATTCTTGTTTTTTTACAAACTTCGCAATTCGCACAATCAAATTAGATCAAAGACTATTATTAACATTTGACATATTGTTTAATTATTCTGCATTTCAATGTTTCTGAAGCCTGAAATGTGGCAAAGCAGCGGGAAAAGATCGAGTGCTCGCTGAAATGATCAAATACGGAGGTATACCGGTCTGGAACGCTTTCCATCTGCTGTGCAACCTTTGCTGGCAGGAGGGAAGAGTACCGGAAGACTGGCAGCAGTCAGTAATCGTTCCTTCATACAAAGGCAAAGGATCTAGATTGGACTGTTCCAACTACCGAGCGATTAGTTTGATCAGTTTGGCGAGCAAGATGTATGGCAAGATTCTCACGAAACGACTGCAAGAGAAGACTGAAGATCTTTTATGGGAGGCACAAGGAGGCTTTAGACCTGGAAGAGGATGCATTGACCAAGACTTCTCGCTCCGCAATATCACAGAGAAGTTTTTGGCCTTAAACCAGAAGGTTTTCTGTGCTTTTGTGGATTTGGAGAAGGCTTTTGATAGAGTTGTAAGAAAGAAGCTTTGGGACATATTGCCGGAGTATGGAGTGAATGACAAACTGCTACAGGCTATACAGTCCCTGTACAAGGGCTGTAAAGCTTGTGTGCGGGTGGAGGGAGGTATGTCGCCTTGCTTTGAATCCCAAATGGGTGTCAAACAGGGCTGTGTGCTTTCCGCCAGATTATTCACTCTATATCTCGACAAATGCCTAAAAAGTGTGAGAGAGAGTAACTGTGGGATAAAGATGAGTGATCTAGTGGTGAACTGCCTGCTTTATGCAGATGATGCTGTTCTTATGGCATCGTCCGAACAACAACTGCAATCACTAGTCACAAGAATGAAGGAGGGATGTGCAGAAAAAGGACTCCGTTTGAATGCGAGAAAAACCAAGGTACTAGTGTTTGAAAGAAGAAGGATGACAACCGTGACGATAAAGATTGATGATGAAACTCTAGAACAAGTAAATGAAATTATATATCTGGGCAGTGTTTTCACTGCGGATGGGAAGTACGATAGGGACGTTGAAAGAAGAGTGAACGCAGAAAATAGTGTTAACGGTGCCCTGGGGTCACTGATCGGCAGTCGAAATGTCAGTGACAAAGCTCGGCTCGCCATACACAATGCCATGTTGGTACCAACACTGATGTATGGAAGCGAAACGTGGATATGTCAGAATACGCATGAGAGTAGGGTTAATGCAGTAGAAATGCGGTCGTTGCGGCGGATATGTGGCGTCACTTTGGCGGACCGCATACGTAACGTCGAAATACGGAAAAGGGTTGGTATGAAGGAAAGCATAGGGACAAAAATAAGGAAAAGCATGCTACGATGGTTCGGGCATGTTGAAAGGATGAGCGAAGAAAGATTGACGAACCAGGTATATAATGCGAAAGTTGTGGGTAAAAGAGGCCCTGGCAGACCAAGACACACGTATCACGATCAAATAAATAAAACACTAGCTGAAGGAGAATTAAAAAGCCTTCGTAACAAAAGGGCATGTATGAAGAGGTTGATGAATGTCGATGAAGCGAAAGAGGTATGTCGTGATCGTGTCAAGTGGCGCTCAATTGTCTCTGCCTACCCCGTAAGGGATCTGGCGTGAAGATATGTATGTTCAATGTTTCTATAATCGTGTTCATATTTTCGATAAAGATAGTACTTCTACTTTTAGTAATAGTTTAGTAGTAAACGATTTGCAATAGTTACTTATTTACGACATTTGCTGTAGAGCGAACCTTTCTCTGAAAGCTTTCTCTAAATAAATTGTTCCAAGGCTCATTGACGTCTCTGGTGACAATAGTTTTTTCTCTCATAAATTATATATCTTAATTCAGAGAGGATATGCTGCTAGTGTATTGTGCACCATGCCACAAGACAGCGATTTATAGGAGCAATTTTTTTGTAAGTATTTAAATTGTATATTTTTTTTAAGTTAAATTTAGTTTTTGTTGTAATATAGGTAGTTTATTTAATTTAAGGTTTTGTTTTTAATAAATATCTCTTATAATATACATATAAATGACCACGATATAAACCGTGTCTGCGCGGCATGGTGGCGAGAACGCTGGCCGCATTTTTTTGTCGAATCACTAAGCTGATTCTCTGAGCGAGGAAAGAACCAGCCCTCTTGCCACCAGAGCAGACATTTCGACGAGGGGTGTTGTTTTATATATTAAGATAATCATCAATATTCGACTTTAAAAGACCATAGATTTTAGTCTTTAAAATTTCGAATTAGTTTCGATGTCGATTCGACCAAGAATATGCCAGTCGGTACACCATTTATTTATGTTTACTGCATCCTACCGCTTATCGCTTGAGCACACTCAGTCTTTGGCATTAGGGTCTTGCCTCTATTGTTATTATTTAGTTAATTACTCCCAGTTAATTGTTTTATATACTTTTGCAGTGACGCGTAAGTTTAAATTGGGAGAAAGAAAGTATAACACTTCTCGCCAACAAACCTTAATGGTTTGGCGAGATTTATTGATTTAAAAATATTGCTAACAGGAATAATATAAAAAAAAAATACTTTATAGCTTCAGGAACTAAGTTTAAACGCTAAAAACCAAAAATAATAATTTAAAAATAAGTTAACATATATGTTTTTGCTGTGTTAATGCAGATAATCCACACCATGCCTTATGCTAAACGTGGATATGTCAGAATACGCATGAGAGTAGAGTTAATGCAGTAGAGATGAGGTCGTTGCGTCGGATATGCGGACCGCATACGTAATGACGAAATACGCAAAAGGGTAGGTATTAAAGAAAGCATAGTGACAAAAATAACGAAAGGCATGCTCCGATGGTTTGAATATGTTGAAAGGATGAGCGAAGAGAGATCGACGAACCAGATATATAATGCGAAAGTCGTGGGTAAAAGAGGCCCTGGCAGACCAAGACTTACCTATCACGATCAAATAAATAAAACAATAGCTGAAGGTGCACTTAAAAGCCATCGAAACAAACGGGCATGTATGAGAAGGTTGATGAATGTCGAAGAAGCGAAAGAGGTATGTCGTGATCGTGACAAGTGCCGCTCAATTGTCTCTGCCTATCCCGCAAGGGATTTGGCGTGAAGATATGTATGTATGCTTAAATCTGCTAATATTCCCTGCATACTCGAACCATCAAGGATGTCGTTGATTCCGACATACTCTCTTCGTCACATGTGACATCCAGCCATAAGAAACCCGGGGCCGCTGCAGAGTCAGCCGCGCGCCTAAAACCCAACAAGTACGCGGAGATCATCATTAATCACTACTTTATCCCATTTGCAGTCGTTTGAGAAAAAACTCCGCTTGGCGACGGGTAGAGTTGAGACTTAACCGCTAGACCAAGAAACAATGTCTGTCGAGAAAATAAACTAATTAAAATACTACAATAGTGTCACTTAATAATACAAATTCCGTAGGTTACGACTATATTACCACCCGGCTATTAAAGTACTCCACAACCATTATTTAAAAAATGCGAAGCCTATGGATTACGTGGCGTAACCTTTTTAAGAAACCAATACGTTGAAGTTACAAGGTTGGACAATGCTGACCAGGTCTATCTTTAGGTCCAAAACACGAGTAAATCAAGCTGGTATCCCCCAGGGCAGTATACTGGGGCCGTTGCTATTTATACTATACATTAATAATCTATCTGTTACTACTTCTTGTGACTGTATACTTTTTGCTGACGATCTATCCGTAATAACTGACGATAATAACATAATATAATAAATAACCATAATAACATAATAAATAAAACTATTGTGGACATTATAAATTAGCTTAATGCTAAGAATCTAAAAAATAATATTATTAAAACGACAACCATTCAATTTACGAACAGACACAACATTCACAAGAAACATATTACTATACAAAATAATAGCGACCAAAAAAAACAAACTAGTGAAATAAAATTTTTAGCCATAACGATTGACGAATGTTACTCTTGGCAACAACATACGAGTATAAGTAATATAATAACTAAAATAAATAGATTTGTCTACGCTCTATGGCGATTAACTAAAGTAGCTAACGAAAAAACCGCTTTTCAGGCATACCATTGATGAGATTCCACATGACTTCCTGTCTGCCTTTATTTATAAAACTAAAATTACCGTCTGTTCCTTCTACCTACATACTTGATTGCTTTTTTTTGGAAAAATCCATCCGTAGCTTTTTAAAACTCTTGGGGATAATTGCAATTTTAAAACGCGTCATTCTAGTGGAATAATTATATTATTATACAATGGCAACAAAGATAAGGCTTTCAGTTACTATTTAAAAATATATATAGAGTTGGATAAAATTTAAATTTCCTCTCACTGAGGTAAATACGCCAAAATTTAGCGCAAAACTCAAAGACATAACCTAGGCCATTACAATTTCTAAAGATCAAGAACTGCTTATTTTCTACGTTATCTCAGCCTTACTACACTATGTGACTACATTTATCATTACAATACAAAAACATCCTAATCGACTGTTAGTTTAATTTAAAATTAGAATCTAGGTTTGATACAAAACAAGCGATGGATAGAGATTGAAGCGATTTTCTTGGATTTAAAGCTCTTAGTGGTGAAAGAGCTGCTAGGGCTAATGTAGCGCGGTACCATTTCGCTTCGGTTATCGGTTATTGCGAACCCCTCAGTGCCCAAGTTTTAATTGAAATTCCCGCCGCACGCTTTTGGAATGCAATTCTATGCAAATCTAAAGGTTGCGAATAAACAGTGTTTAATAAAAGATTTTAATAATACCGTTTTATCTTATTCTCTTATTGATACTACAGTTTAGCTTTTCTATTTTATTACACAACTGAATAGACTTAAATAAGTTACTACAGATATAGTGAATAATGTAATTACATTGGGAAAAACTCGGGTCTCGATCGGAATACGACGGCATCCGAAGTGCCAATTAATTATTGTATTAAATAAGTGACATTTTAATATCCATTAATATTTTTATTTTTTACTTTTTTTTTTATTCTCTGCCTGTCAGACCTTGGGGATAATGAGAATATTTATGTGGGGTAGGTGCAATATATCAATTAAAATTAAATATATTAAAAAATATAAGTTTATAGAATAATATTTATTAATTATATTTAATAATAAAATTACATACGAATACATACACACATGCATATATAAACTACATAAATAAGTTTATTATTTATTGTCCAAATGTAAAATTGTATTGTATAATATAGAGATATTACAACCATCAACTTATCCGATAAAATACGATAGAAAACCATTATGCACTACATCTATAGCTGTTTGATACGGGACGCACGGTGTTTCATCTAGAACACCGCAGCTGGACTATATTATTTTTTGCAGTTTTATCATCGTAAACCTTTTATTGTTATCGAAAAACAAACATCTTCCAGCACATTTTAGTTAATTTGATTAATATAAATTCAATATATTTTATGTAGATATACAAATATGAAATTTACTAATACTGTTGATGAATCTTTAGTAATTCCTGACAAGAAATGATATTTCATAAATGACTGTAATTGGTTAAGTGGCAGCATGTAGTTTCTGGACTAAACAAGTAAATCTGAACAACATTGCTTTTTTTTATAAAATTAATGTTCATACATAATGTCTATAAAATATAAAAACTTTAAAATCCTTTAGACAGATAAAAATAATGTAATATGCTTATACTATTAATAATTATAATCAAATGTAAACAGCATTTTTTTTTTCTTTAAAACGTTTTTTTTTTTAAAGAATTACAGAATACACCAGTTCTAAGCACGTAATGTATTTATTATATTTGTTTATAACAGTATCTATAACCGAGTTGGGAATCATTAATTATTATGCTTTTCATGGAGTAGTTCGCGTCAATTTCGCTGAAACACGCCGGGTATTTGGCAGTTCACACTGCAGGAAAATCCTGTAAATAAACTGCAACTTCTGCCCTATGTATAGGGTAAAATTTATCGTTTTCCATAATTATTAACATTGTAGCACATTTTAAAACAAAATAACACCACTTTTGACTAAATATATCCACAGTAAATTTTATCAGGCATATCGACTGAAGATGCAGTAGTGGCGTTAACCAAAACCATTGTTAATAGTTTAGAAACAGGTAAAAAGTGTATTGGACCTAGCAAAAGCGTTTGATACTGTATTTGTTACCATACTCTTAGATAAGATGGAAATATATGGTATTAGGGGTACTCAACTTGGACAATTTAAGAGCTACCTTGAGGGTTATACCCAGCAGGTCAGGGTGGGTTCTACACTTAGCAGCGTGAAGTCAGTGAATTATGGAGTTCCTCAAGGTAGTGTCTTGGGACCTACTCTATTTTTACTGTATATCAACGACCTTTGTCAACTTCGACTTGAGGATTGTCATAGTTATACCTATGCTGATGACACTGCGTTGGTATTTAGTGGACATACGTGGCATCAGACCCGTCTCTCTGCTGAGAGTAACCTACGATTGGTTGCTGAATGGTTGCGGTTAAATCTGTTAACACTTAATGTATCTAAGACTAAGTGTCTGATATTCTCTATCAGAAAATCATCTATTCCACCATTATCTATGGTTTTAAAGGTCCATTTATGCAAGGAGGACGACACTGGTAATGATTGCAGCTGTACTGCCATTGAAAGGGTGGAAAGTGTCAAATACTTGGGAGTTCATCTGGACCAGAATTTAAACTGGTACAGTCATATTGATAGCCTATCAGCACGAGTCCGTAAACTAATCTGGATTTTTAAGAGACTCCGAGATGTTGCATCTCAGGATATCTTAAAATCAACATACCTGGCATTGGCGCAGTCAGTAATTACCTACTGTATTCCGGTGTGGCTCATGCTCAAGTAAAATGTTAACATTGGAAAGGGCCCAGCGACGCTTGTTAAAAGTGATTTTTAAGAAACCTTGTAGATTCCAAATATTTACAGATAAATTATACAAATACTTAAAAAACGGAATCATACAGTATTTGGTTGGGTAGGGAGAGAAGTAGAATGGTGGATGGTGAGCGTATTATCGCGAAATAGAAAAAAAAGGAGGCCTCCTTTTCTTAAACCAGCCAATTGTCGGTCGCAAGCCCGAGACACCATTCTTCTCATCTCTTACCCACACACGATGGACCCGGCACCCGCACGGTGAATCCATGGAATGCTTAGAAATTTGTCTTCTCTCTTCACAAACAGAATAAGTAGCCATAACTTACTTATTGTATATACGAGTATATATGTATTTTATATTTAGGTATATATTTATTTGTTTATTTAGGATGGTTATCTATGTATATTGTATTATGTATATTGCATATAATAAGTACTATATGTATGTAATTAATTTGTGTTTTATATAGTAATAAATAATTTCAACTATCTATTTTCTTCGTAACCTTCTTATTACAGCTCTCAGTCACAAAGGTTAGTTGGTAGAAAATGCATTTACGGCATTAAGCTCGCCTATGTACCTGCACTTGTTTTGGTTTTGTACAATAAATAATGTATTATTATTATTATTCCGCACACATCCACTATACTCAATGTATGAACTGCTTACTACCGGACAATTGTATATTCTTCTCCCTGTACCCAGAATTCACACGACTTTACCTATAATTCCTCAGCTATACACCATACGTCGTCAAGGTTATATTTGCAGACCTCATAGTACTAAAACAGTATTTGCGAGAAGACAATACCCTAAGCGTTCCGGATATCTTTACAACAAAATAAACCAATCGTTGAATATATACCCTACTGTGCACTCAGAAGCAAAAATTGAAAAAAAGCTACAGAACAGCTACGAGGGGCGTTCAAAATATTCTCGGTATGTGGATAAAAACAAACAAGTACGAAAAGTTTGATATTTTTATTTTTCAATATACTCCCCCCCTATGTTCATACACTTATAAGATCGATCAATTATTTTTTTTAATCCCTCATAAAAATATTTTTTATCTTTGGTGTAAAAATGCTCCTCCACGGCCGTCTTCAACGCTTCATCGTCAGAAAATTTATTTCCACGCAGATCCTTTTTAAGATTGGGAAACAAAAAGAAGTCGCTTGGGGCTAAGTCCGGACTATAGGGTGGATGAGTAACAGTTTCAAACCCACATTCAACAATAGCTGCCTTGGCAATATGAGCAGTATGGACAGGGGCGTTGTCATGCAGAAGCAGAACACCTTTGGTTAACTTTCCTCGCCTCTTTTCTTTGATCGCATCTCTTAATTGACGTATAACGTTAGCGTAGTACTGCCCTGTGATATTTACACCTTTTTCTTTATAATCGATAAGCAAAACTCCTTCACAATCCCAAAATATTGTGGCCATGACCTTGCCAGCTGACGGGATTACCTTGAACTTCTTGGGATGAGCTGAACCCTTAATGTGCCACTGCATGGACTCCTGTTTGCTCTCTGGGTCATAATGATGAACCCAGGTTTCATCTCCAGTAACTATTTTTTGCAGCACCTCATCGGGATTTTCACCACACAGGTCGATAAAATCTGAACAGCAAGCCACACGCATATCCTTTTGAAGAAGCGTCAGCATTCGCGGAACCCATCTTGCACTTACTTTTGACATATTAAGATGGTCATGTATAATGTCATGTACGGTACCAATAGAGAGATTGGTTACTTGAGCTATAGATTTTACCTTCACTCGGCCGTCTTCCAATATAAGTTTTTCCACTTTATCGATATTTTCTTGTGAGGTAGCCACTACAGGCCGGCCAGGTCTAGGGTCATCTTCAATACTCTCCCTTCCACGCTTAAATTCGCTTGACCATTTTTGAATAGTAGATAAAGAAGGAGCAGACTCACGGTAAACACAATCCATTTCCTCTTTTATGGTTTTTTGATTTTTACCCTGTTTTGTCAAGAATTTTATGACGGATCGGTGCTCTAATTTCGTTAAAATTGTTAATTCGCTCATGGTGTTCATGTTTGTTCGGCAATTGCAGAAAAACAAAAGAACATCTCGGTTCCAATTTTACTTTTTTTTAATGTCAATGGATGAATCTTAGCGGCCAGTAACAAATATATATATAAAAGAGGTTGTAACGTATCAATACCGAGAATATTTTGAACGCCCCTCGTACTTAATGTTAAAATAAATATGATTTAAGCTATTTATAAATACAAGTACATATTATTGTATTATATTATTATTATATTTTATTAATAATTATATATTTGTGTTATGTATATGTTATTTATTTACTTATGTATTAATAATCATTAATATTACAGCCCCTAGAACACAGCGTCCTAGACCTCCACTGCTGGGCCTTACAGAACATATATCTGGAGAATTTGGCCTACACTTGCCACGCTGGCCAGACGGCTTGGCGAGAATATGATGTCAATTATAATGACAATTTATTAACGATTCTACAAGTTGGTATTAGTGAAACCGGGACCGAACAGCTTAACGTGCTCTCCAAGGCACGAAAACGGTGGTGTTGTAAATCTATGACAAATGTACGTAAGAAAAGTGTTTCATTAATACTCGTACATGCCGGATGGGTTTCAACATAGTATATATATTTAATTTTCTTTTTATTATTTAACCATAGTTGTAAGTTTTAAATTAAAATTTATTTTTTATAACATTTTTTTTCTTTCATTATATCTCTGAAAGGACTGCCTGTAGCACGGGTCCTAACCGGCCTTGTACGGGAGCCTCGGTGTTAATTTTGTAAAAAAACTATTTTAAAAGAAATAAATACATTTTCGATTAATTTAATTAACAAAACCAGAAAACTTGGTGATATATACATTAGCATAATTAAACAAAGATTTACCCGTATTAAAGGTTTTATTAAACAAGAAAGACAGTGACATTGACTAAACAAAATTTACTCCTCTAATTAACAATAAGGCTTACACCACATTCTCCCCCTCTCCATTTTAGTTTCTTTATCATTTAAATATGAAGGCGGTCTACAATTTCTGTTAGACTTCGTATTTGGACAAAATCTGAGGTAGAAGGCTCTGGCTCGGGTATATCGCCAGCTATAGGTACAGAATCAATTTCCTCTGAATGAACAGTAGATTCAGGTTGAATCTCATTAATACCATTGTCAATTGGAACTTCTTCTACTGACACATCAATCAAATTCCTATAATCTCCAGTAGGAGCAAGATGACGATTTGACACGGTAACCTCTCTTCCGTTTGGCAATCTTACGTTAGAGTAATATGGATTTACATCTTACCTTTAATACGGGTAAAGAAAGACAGTGACATTGACTAAACAAACTTTACTCCTCTAATTAACAATAAGGCTTACACCACATTTGGACCTAACATGTACGTGCAGAATTCACTCGCAATTTGATAAATTATATTGTTCAGAGGTTTGTACAAAAATGTCAAATAAAATTGTCCTATGCTCACTCGTAATCTAAATCATTGAATGAACAAAACATTAAAGGCCATTAAGCATAATTCCTGGCACGACTGCCTAATGAAGGATATAAATGCAGGTCCGATGAGCAGCTATCGTTTGCGGCCCCCGTTTCATTCACAAATCTCATTGAAATTAGATTTTCATTTAACATCAGCATTTCCCGTTTCGTCTATTTCGACGCGTGTAGTTTCTCCCGTTTTATCATACTTTTTATTTATTTATTTGTTGGTTTTACAAAATCACAGCATATAAATTAATACATATTTGACGATAGGAATTACGTTATACATTAGCCAAAATGATTTTTATTTTATAGACAGCACTTAAATTAAAATTGAGCCGAACCTACAACATTAAATTAAATTAAATTGAATAAAATTAAGTCAAATCATAAATTAAATTAAATCTAAACTAATACTAAATTAAATCAAAATTATTATCAAAACCAAAACAAATTGTCAGTGCAACTAAATCTATACCGTAAATAAACAAGTAAAAAATAATAACAATAATCATCTAACTAATAAATCCTCTGCCACACTCCCAAAGGTTAGCTGTTATAAAATGCCGGAAGGCATTAAGTTCGCCCTTGTACACTACTTTTTAAGTTATTTTGTGCAATAAAGAGTTTATAAATAAAATAAATAATAGCTTTATAGACAAAGCGTGTTCTACCGGTTAAACAATGGTTATATATCGAAGGAAATAAAATAAATAATAGCTTTATAGACAAAGCGTGTTCTACCGGTTAAACAATGGTTATATATCGAAGGAAATAAAATAAATAATAGCTTTATAGACAAAGCGTGTTCTACCGGTTAAACTATGGTTATATATCGAAGGAAATAAAATAAATAATAGCTTTATAGACAAAGCGTGTTCTACCGGTTAAACTATGGTTATATATCGAAGGAAATAAAATAAATAATAGCTTTATAGACAAAGCGTGTTCTACCGGTTAAACTATGGTTATATATCGAAGGAAATAAAATAAATAATAGCTTTATAGACAAAGCGTGTTCTACCGGTTAAACTATGGTTATATATCGAAGGAAATAAAATAAATAATAGCTTTATAGACAAAGCGTGTTCTACCGGTTAAACTATGGTTATATATCGAAGGAAATAAAATAAATAATAGCTTTATAGACAAAGCGTGTTCTACCGGTTAAACTATGGTTATATATCGAAGGAAATAAAATAAATAATAGCTTTATAGACAAAGCGTGTTCTACCGGTTAAACTATGGTTATATATCGAAGGAAATAAAATAAATAATAGCTTTATAGACAAAGCGTGTTCTACCGGTTAAACTATGGTTATATATCGAAGGAAATAAAATAAATAATAGCTTTATAGACAAAGCGTGTTCTACCGGTTAAACTATGGTTATATATCGAAGGAAATAAAATAAATAATAGCTTTATAGACAGAGCGTGTTCTACCGGTTAAACTATGGTTATATATCGAAGGAAATAAAAACTCTTGAGGATAAGGACTTTAAGAAAAAGCTTAAGTTAGCTTTAATAGAAAAAGCTTACTATAACCTTGATGAAGCACTACAAGATATTAATATAGCATAAGACTATTGACATTTGTTTCTTTTTTTATTTATATTGCACTATGCATCTGACATGTAATTATATAATAAATTTTTAAGTAAAGGTAACACTGACAAGGCCCTTTTACAGCCGCAAAAAATTGGCATTATCTTTAGAATAATATAATTATTTTATTTAATGTTTACAATTTATGACAAAGCCTTTTTACAGCCGCAGCTATTTTAACTAGTCTTATTTAAGTTAATTTTAGTATATTAATAAAGTTTGACAAGGCCCCTTTACAGCCGCATTTAAGTTATTTTAAGTGTCTTCATCTTAAGGTTCCTACTGCCAGTTCTGTTCTTTGCTCAAATATGTATAACACTTTCCAGGCACGATAGATAGACGAGTATGTAGTCAGTAAATTATATAACATAACACTCGTACCTAATAAAATTATGTACTTAATCAAAGACCTAACCAAATTCCGGTGGGAATGTACGGTGACAAAATAAAGAATAAAGAATGAAGTGATTTGAAGAGCTAACCTATATCCTATAACCTGTCCGCTGGCCAGACGGGTTGGCAAAGATCTGATGTGAATTTTTAATGACAATTTATTAACAATTCAAGTTCAAATTCAAGTTTGAACCGGGACCGACTTACTTATAAAATTTTAAGCACATTACAAAAGTGGTTTTTTTTCTATAGTGCATGCCAGAGGTTGTTGAGAATATGCACCCACATACTGTAGTCACCATCCCGTAGCTTGTACGTATAAATTTGTTATACATGACAAATAAACACGTGGAAAAGGCAACTAGTAAAGCCATAGTGTTAGGGACTGATGTCAGTGTGTCTGTTTCCCGTGCTAACATTCATGGACCTTGCGTGCCACTTACTATGCCATTTACGCGTACAGGTAATGCTGATATATATAAAAAAAATAAGAAACATGTTTTAAGCTAATTCTACATAAATGTAAACAATTGATATGGGTGTGCATAAAAACATAGATAAGAAAAAAAATATATATTAATTAAACTACGTAGTTGATTTTAAATAAATCTGTTTACTTAGAATGTATTTTCAGAAAAGAAATAATTTGTTTTTAATTAACGAAATAAATAAATTAAAAATTGCTAACAGTGGTCTTTGTCGTCTCTGCAATCTAAACAAATTAAACACATAATTTTATATCAATGTTTTATTTTAAATATATATCATTTATTTATGTAATACATTTTAAGGTAAATTGTAATTATCTTAATGCCCTCGCAATTCTCTACCACACTCCCAAAGGTTTGCTGTTATGAGCTGTTATGCCGGAACGCATTAAGTTTGCCCTTGTATATTTTAAGTTATTTTTGTGGTGTCGCAATCTTGGTGGTGAGGTAGTGGAATATATAATAGTATATAGAATAGTTAGGGTAAACCTTAAGAGTATAATAATAAACAAACAATAATATAATGTGTATATATATATATATATATATATATATAATATAAATAATAAAAATGATAGTCTAGCCATTTTTGCTAACTCTTTGAATGTCTTTAAGCGCAATATATTGTCGCTGCTGCGGATCTTGTCTAAGACCATAAACTGGACTGCTGTTATACCAAGTTGTGTATAGTTTTAACTTATATTTGACCAATTGTTATTGTGATTTATATTTTGGTTTTTCAAAGGCCCAATTAATGGATACTGTAATAGCATGTAGTGGTTGCCTGTAATTGGTGCATCATCTGGTTTAGGTCTTAGTTCTATCCATGTATGTATTGTTGCTTTCACTATTAATTAACTTAGCCTAATAAATAAATAATATTAATAATAAAATTATTTATTGTAAAAAAAAGTATACAGATGTAAAATAGGTGAACTATAGGGTGATGTGTTTGTGATACCTACACGAGATTGCCCTGTAGTGCGGGATATCGGTGCTCTTTCGTGATATAATGTTACAACAATAAATGATGTATGTGTATCAGATGTATACATATATAATAACCATTTAAAACTGTGCTCCTTAAATAGCAGATGCCACAGCGAAGCTTATCAACATAAAAACTACGAGGTACATATTATTCCTATAAGTAATAACTTTAAATTTGTCACATTGACAAGTAAAAGCTAAAATTCAAGTGTAAACATGTTTGTTTATGTTTCATAATAATTTTGTACAATAAAGAGATTTTTAAATACAAAAAAAATAAAAAAAAAATAGGTGAAACTAGACCAGATTACGCCGCCCGACCAAGCGAAAAGTCAGGTACGATAGGTACAATTTAACAGGCCATCTCTAGTTCAATTTAATTCGACCGAAGATTGGTTTGGATTGGATTCAATAATCTTAAGTCGTGTTAACTTAATCGAGTTTTACAATACGGTCTTTTAGTTTGTTTTACTTACAATTTTATACCTTTTTGCCTCAAGGTGCTGGAGAACAGAAAAATATTTAATTTATTGCTTCAAAATATTTTATTCGAAAACGAAACGCAACCGTGTTCCAGAAACGACAAAACTAGTATCGAAAACGGTTCTCGTTGCAGCTGGTTTGAAGACGACAGTGACAGTAATATGTATATAAAGGGTTGGGCAATATTTGGGCAAAAGGATCAGCATTGTCATTCAACGTGGCAATGCTGCCAGTATCCTTGGCACTTCGCCCATTGGCAGCGATTTGGAGCAATTTTTTTATTTATAATATTTTTTATTTTGTTTTTTCTTTATTTTAGATTTTAGTTGTATTTATTTATTAAGTAGGTTTATTTTTCTGAATAATTTAATTCTGAGTAATTTATGTTTTGTTATTTATGTTAAATGTAAGTTTTTAGTTTAATTTTTTTTTTTTTTTTAATCATTGTACCTTACTTCCTTTGAATAAAGACCACCTTAAACTAAAAAAAAAAAGAAAAAAAAAGAAGATAATGACATAGTTACTAGAGCGTTTAGAATTCTTGGGTTTGCTCTACGCACAGTAAAGGATTTTAAAAGGCCAGCGACTAAGATCATTTTGTTTAACTCTCTGGTCCGCAGTATGTTGGAATACTGCAGCATTGTGTGGAATCCACACTATGACGTGAACATCGAGAGGATCAAAAGAGGTTTTTGTGGCATCTAATATTCAGAAAGAAAAAAAAAACATTACAAAATCGAAGGCAATTGCTGAATAGTATGTTTCTATATAAATAAATCAACGGTAAAATCGACGCACCCCACCTACTGTCCCGTGTTCGTGTCTCTGTGCCGACCACACTGCCAAGGGTTGGCAAATATGATCTATCCATTCTACCACAATCTAAATCCAATTTGGGTTACAACAGATTTTCACGAAAAAATAAGAATAATTGTCTAGACATATTTGCTAACTTTGTGCATGTTTTTAAGCGCAATGTATTGTCACTGCCTGCAAAATGAACTACTGCTGTTTGACCAAATTTGATCCTTGGAATTGTGTTCCGCAGTAAATTGTGTTGGTTTTTACTATATTATTTCCATTTTCACACTCTGCACCTATACTATTAACCTCTCACTCTCGCAAAGGTTAGCTGGTAGAGAATATTTTCATGGTATTATGCTCGACTATGTATCTCCTCCTTAGTCGGTGACACTGTTGGGGATCGTGATCCCGTTGCACCAGCCGTTTCCAGTGATTGCGGTCCTCGGCGCAGTGGATGGCTTGGTGTACTGGGATATTTAGATGGTCAGTCACCTGACTGGACTATCGTTTGGGGCTTCTTCCTCTTGTTCTTTTACCGTCTACTTTTCCCGTCACTAAGAGTTTTTCCAGATTTTCGGCACCTCTTCTAGTAATGTGGGTAAAATATTGCAGAATTCGGGTAAAGCAGACGGCAGAAAGTCTCTGTCCCTTGGCAAGTTTGAGCTATTCGAGCACCGAAACGTTAGTGCTTCGTGCGGTCCAATGGATTCTGAGCAAACGACGCCAGCCCCACGTCTCAAACGCATCAATTCTTGCCCTATCTGCGGCTTTAGTCCTTTACTATGTATGTACAACACTTTATATTGTATATATTGTATCCATTATTTTTATTATTATTAATGTAAATTAGTTTTTTCAATTAAAATTTTGGACTTGTGTAGATTGGAAAACAAGTAATTCAATTATTAACTCAGCTTACTTAGCGCAACTTACGAATATATGAAACTGGTTGATCCATTGCACCTTTGGTTGACTGTACATCGTTATATAATAATGCTGGAATAGCAATGGATGCATTTGCATATTACAGATAAACGCATTCGAGCGTAGTGTCAGACCGCATACCGCATCCATGCGTATGTTATACATACGTCACATCGACAGGAACCACTATAAATTAAGTACCTAATTCAATCAACTTTTACATAGTGACTATTATAACAAAATTATTATTGTTGGTAGAAAATCCACTTACTTGAGCTACCGAAGATGTGGAACTCTAAATGCCTTTCGTGTGCCTTCACTGTCGCCAGGTGTGACGATTCAGGTCATAGGTAGCTTTGTGTAATCACCTTAAATTTATGTACAGCCTAGCATCTAAAAAGTCCGTTATAGCAAGGTTGAAATGTTTAGAGAAAAACTTTGCTTGGCGAAGGGTGACCCTTAGTAGAGAATATTTAGTTCAAAGGGTCAGTCTCGCCATTCAACGCAATTCAAATTATAATTGCGTCGTATCCGTCATTTTTAATATCCCGATGAGAAAAAAATAACGCTTAGGTATTTAGATACAAAGTCACGTCGTGCCCCAGAAATACTTTATTATTATTATTTATTCGTTTAGTTAGGTACCTACATTTTTACGTAATGACCTTACTCGATCCCCAAGGTTAGCTGGTAAAGAATGCTGGGCATTATAGCTCGCCTCTGTACTATTTTAGGTGCATTAATTTTTTTTTTTAAATATGCTTGTTTTACTAGATGCTTTTTCATGCTTCGCTTGAAGAACTTCAGGTTATTGAAAAGTGGAAATACCGAGGCTGGAAGAGGATTCCGCATCTGTATGAGAAATGCATGCTCGTCCCTTGCCCTATGTGACTACAGTATGTTGTGTACAGGACAAATTTAGCTATCTTTCCTCATTTCATAACAGACCTCTCCGTTTGTCCCATAATTCTGTTCTATCCATCCCTTCTCATCACTCTGGCTTTCAGTCTCTTTTGCAGTAGTGGCCGCAAATATGTGGAACAATTTGCCGGTAGAAATTCGTCAAGTGCCAAACAGATCACTTTTCAAAAAGATGGTATACTCACATTATTTAAACAGTTCCTCACAGTGTAAGTAGGTATTATATGTAGTGTATAATATATATATATATATATATATATATAGTATATGTAGTATTGTGTACATATTAATATGTATTTGTCTATATAGATACAAAAATAAGGAAAGGCATGCTACGATGGTTCGGGCATGTTGAAAGGATGAGCGATGAAAGATTGACGAACCAGATATATAATGCGAAAGTTGTAGGTAAAAGAGGCCCTGGCAGACCGAGACTTACATATCACGATCAAATAAATAAAACACTGACTGAAGGTGCATTAAAAAGTCTTCGTAACCAAAGGGCATGTATGAAGAGGTTAATGAATGTCGACGAAGCGAAAGAAGTATGTCGTGATCGTGTCAAATGGCGCTCAATTGTCTCTGCCTACCCCGCAAGGGATCTGGCGTGAAGATATGTAGATATAATACTTAGATTTAATTTGAATTACCTTTTAATCGTTTCATTGTCCCAAAGGTTGGTTGCTAGAGAATGCCTAGCGGCATTAAGCCCGCCTCTTGTGCATAGTGCAATAAAGTTTTTAAATAAATAAATATGTAGGTGCATAAGATAGAATTAAAAGTAAATAATTATTTAGGTGCAAAATCTAGTCGCGTTAATGACTTCCATTTTGTATCCACGTCGTAGTTTATTTTATTTTTATGTTTTCCTCTAAAAAAAGCTAGAACTTTGCCGTCAATGTACAACACCTATACGTATTTATAGTGATATTTCAACACCATCACAATAGAGTCTGGAAAAGCGGCTGAAGCGGTTTCAAAACGGATATAAACAGGGTAAACACACCAGTTATTTGTCACAATTGTGATTTATATATTGTTCTGACTCGGTGGTCTAATAGTTAAGTCCGTGGATATATAAGCTGTTACTTTCGGTTTAGTTTAAATGCATTTAAACATATAATGCAGTTCAGTAAAGTATCATCACGACCGTTTCCCTTTCAGGGTGGTTAGAAACCACGCTTATAAATAGGCGGATTCACATTTAGCCAACTTTACTATAAGCCACTCATGACAAGTGGCAAGCTCATCGATGTCTCCAGCGTACCAAACTCGAGAAATATCACAAATTAATTAAATATTATGTCAATAAATACATTTACATTGATAAATATTTTTGTGTCTCGACCAGGAATCGAATCCGGTACCTCCGAGTCTAAATTCACGGACTTAGCCGCTAGACCACGGAGGCAGTTCAATTTTTTTTTTTAATTATTAAAAGAAAAAAAAAGTTTTATTTTATACATGGACAAGTTTATATTTGTTTAAATTTTGTATCGCACAGTGTACAGTGTATAGTCCACAGTAAGAAATATTCTGGTGGCGGGTATAATTTGAATTGCTTCTACTCTGTAGATTTTTCCTATGTTGTCTGTCTCTGTCCTTTATTTTCGAATAAATAAAAAAAAAGTTTTGAGTCCTAGTCAGAGTCTTACGAGATTCTTCCTCAGGACCAATACCAAGACCAAGATTCAGACTGGCCAAGTCTAGGCCTTTCTTTGGACAACACTAGTCTCTAGCGTACCAGACTCGAGAAACATATTAATAAGTTAAATAAACTAATGTGTCCCGACAAGGATTCTAAATCCACGCACTTAAATAGACCTAAAGCTAAACCTGCAAAGATGCTACATATTTTCCATTCTCCTGTATGGTGCCGAATCATGGACCCTGATAAACACAATGTCGGAGAAATTAGAAGCTTTTGAAATAAACAGGAGAATGTTGAAGATATCATAGAAGGACAGAGTAAGAAACGAAACTGTATTGCAAATGATGAACAAAGGCGTTGAACTACTGAAAATGGTAAAGCGAAGGAAGTTGGAGTACTTGGGACACATCATGCGCAATTAAAAGTATAGCTTGCTGCAGCTCGTCATGCAAGGCAAGATACAAGGCTCCAGAAGAAGACGGGAGAAGACGCACTTCCTGGCTCAAGAACCTCAGGGAGTGGTTCGGGATGAGCACCAGATCCTTGTTCCGGATAGCGGCCAACAAAATCAAAATCGCCTAAATGATAGACGACCTCCGATAGAAGATGGCACCTTAAGAAGAAGAAGAAAGCTAAACCACGGACGTCCTATAGGACTGTGGAAACACATTGGCCACGGCAGAGCATTCTATATTAGTTGCTACACACTAAATACTATTTATCCACCTTCGTGGTCTAGTGGTAACAAACGTTGCCGTGAACTCGGGAGGTCGTGGGTTCGATTCCCACCGGGGCAAGTTGTACATTGTATAATCTCGTCGTCTCGGTCTGGGTGTTTATATGTATATATTTACAAAAAAAAGAAGTATAATAGTTTATCAACCATCTAGTTTCCGTAACACAAGCCTCGTAGCTTACCATGGAAACTAGATGGCGCTGTGTCACCTGTCTGGAAATATTTATTTATTTATTTTATTTAACCCTTATTAAAAATAAGCTTCATGAAATACTCAACCCAACTAACGTATTAAAAAAGATAAGGATTAATGATCGTGGATTCAGATATATAATGCGAAAGTTGTGGGTGAAGGAGGCTCTGGCAGACCGAGACTCACATATCACGATCAAATAAATAAAACACTAGCTGAAGGCACATTAAAAATCTTTCGTAACAAAAGGGCATGTATAAAAAGGTTGATGAATGTCGACGAAGCGAAAGAAGTATGTCGTGATCGTGTCAAGTGGCGCTCAATTGTCTCTGCCTACCCCGCAAGGGATCTTGCGTGAAGATATGTATGTGTGTAATCGTGGATTGATTCTTGGCTTTGGCGAGGAGTAATATGGTGTGGACGGCGAGGGAACTAAATTAATATTTATGAACTACTCACTGTGGGTAGTTGCTGTTATTTTTATTTCTAAATATAAATGTAAATGTTCCATAATTGCATGCTGTGTCTGTGTGCACATGTTTTTGAAGATAGTACTGGAATTAAATTGTAAAGATTAGAAATTTTAAAATGTTTTATTACACATTTCTGTTGTGTGTAACTAATAATAATAAATAAATACAGTATTTGTGTAAAAAGCTTTCCAATAACCGTTTTATAATTGCCCATTTTAAAGTATTAAAATGGATATAGCATGTTATCCTTAAGAGATAGATATATACGAACGAGGACTTTTCTGTAGACCTATATAAGATACACAATTCGACTATACATTATTTTGTTTTATCACAAATGGTTTAAGCAGCGTTTTCGTTGAAAGCTCCCAGACGGGTTTTTTTTTTCCGACCACAACAAATAGACGCTGCGAAATACTTTGTTTTATAATATTTAGTAATTTTTATTATTAGTATATAGTATATTGATATTATGATATATATGAATATGTATGATGTAAGTATATATCAATCCTATTAAATTAACTTTTATAATTATAGTATTATTATTATTTCTATGATTTCACCTATAATTGTTCAAATTTGTCCCTAAGGTTTGGCTGTCAGAGAATGTCTTCGGGCATTAAGTCCGCCTTTGTATTTTGTGCAATAAAGTTTTTTAAATAAATAAATTAAACAAATAAAATAAAAAACTATAAATAACATTTGTGTATATAGTAGCTGTAAGTTTTCCTAACATATATAAAATTAAAGATTAAACACAATTAGGTTAAATTGACATCCATCAAATTAAAGACAATTATTCTATATAATAATAAAAATTAGGCTAATAAAAATATATAAACTAAATTAAAAATCTAACTTATATAAAAATATTCACCCATTACTTGATCATGTGGCAGTGTGCCAATAACACTCGCAGCATTTCCCCGCTGTACAGCAATGCTTATTAAGCTAATCTATCTATTTATTTATTTAGTACACACAGCAGTACATATATTATCACACACATAACATAGTATAATTATAGCTTATCTAATATATGTACCAAATATTTATTTATTTAAATCTTTATTGCACAAAGACAAAGGCGGGCTTATAATGCCGCTAGACATTCTATCCTAGCCAACCATTGGGACAACTTGAGCATTATATTGAAAGGTAGGTGCAAAATTGTATTAAATTCTACAGTTTAACTATATACTAATATATATAGTAATACTAATACATATATATATATACATATACTACATATACCCATACATATTATTACATACACTACATATTATATATCAGTGACAACAATATACTAAATTCTAATAAATAAGTTATAGTAACTACATACACATACATAGATAATACTTACTTTTTTTGTGATAGAAAGTGTGAATAGACCATTTTTTTAAATAGAGACCTGGTGGTTACTTGCCTTATGCTGAGAGGCAAATTGTTCCACAGTTTCGTGGCAACAACTACAAATGAGTTCGAAACGAAACTAGAACTATGAGAGGGAATAGACAGAAGAGAATTATGAGAGGAACGGAGGGATTTATCGTGAAACGAAGACAAATAGGCGAAATTGTCCTTGAGGTATATCGGTAATTAGGTGTCACAGCATTCACCAATATAAAAAGAAGAAGAAATTAAAAACTTATTACTGTTAAAACAATTAAAAACTTACTACTGTTAAAACAAAAAAACAATTAACAAAAACTATCAAATTTACAAAATAAAAATATGACAAATAAGTTAATGATAAGTTATTATGTAAGTAATACTTTATTAAAGTTATAAATAAAATATTTTAAAAATTGTGCGTCTTTCAGGCGCCTGTTCGTCTTTTAAGATCTATAATATATTATAGGGTTAAACAAAAAGATCAACGCTTTGAAAGCGAGATACTTCAGTGGTATTTTCTACTCACTTGTAACAAAAATAGTTCGCTCGCATGAGCCGGTTCAAGTATTAGAGAAGTGGCTACAAGTGGTACTTATACCCTATTTGCTGTGGATCAGGCGTGCGGAAGTCGGTGGAAAGCGCAGCGTGCTCACTATACATTTTAGTTTTATATTTGACATTTAAGTTTTTTTAAAATTTTGCCTGAAAAAAACATATAAAAGTCCTTCGAATAATAAGGTACTACTAAGGCTCGGTTGTAAACCTTAACATCCTAAATAGGTGGGTTCGAACCCCGGCAAATACCAATGAAAAATAACACTTTTCTCACGTACATTTTTGTCTTTTACAACATTACGATTCTAGTGCCTCGGAGAACACGTTTAGTCGACGGTCCCGGTTCCACTAAATACCAACTTGTGGAATCGTTAATAAATTGTCTTAAAAAAATTACATCATATCCTTGCCAAGCCGTCTGGCCAGCGTGAAGATTGTAGATGCTCCAGATATATGTTCTGGAAGCCCATCTCCAGCAGTAGAGGTCTAGGACGCTGTGTTCTAGGGGCTGTAATGATAATAATGAAGCTTTAAAATAATTAAAATATTATTTTTTATTGTATAGTTTTTACTATGTGTTAAAATGCAATTAAGTTATATGGAAAATGAAATATGTAGTTATCGTATCAATAATTATATATTGACTTAACCAAATTCCGGTGTAAATGTACGGTGCTTATTAAAGAAAAAAAAAAAATCCCAAATCCCCTTACAAGATGAATGATGTTCTTTATCGCCTGTAGTCGTCGTAAAATATTCACCTAAATTACATTGAATAAATACTCACATCTTTTACCTAAATAAAATAAGTGTTGAAAAATATACAAAATCATTTTAGAACGAAATATTTTCACCAATCCTCAATAGAATTTATTTGACATGAAACATAGCATCTCGGGGCATCCCATTTATCTAAGTCTGGCAAATGTGTTGAATGCCGTAGTTTTTGGTTTTAGTTGTAAAGAGTGAAGCCACGCTGCCCCGTTGCGTTACGTTCAATTCTCATATACCGTATAGAGTCCTAGTATTAGGCCTACACTCGTTTGCGAGACTGGTTGTGGAGGATCTGATTACATATTTAACGATTCAACAAGTTGGTGGTAAGTTCCGATGGTTCGGGCATGTTGAAAGGATGAGCGAAGAGAGATTGACGAACCAGATATATAATGCGAAAGTTGTGGGTAAAAGAGGCTCTGGCAGACCAAGACTTGCCTATCATGATCAAATAAATAAAACATTAGCTGAAGGTGAATTAAAAAGCCATCGAAACAAAGGGGGATGTATGAAGAGGTTGATGAATGTCGAAGAAGCGAAAGAGGTATGTCGTGATCGTAACAAGTGCCGCTCAATCGTCTCTGCCTACCCCGCAAGGGATTTGGCGTGAAGATATGTATGTATGTACAAGTTGGTACTAGTGGAACCGGAACCGACGACTTTACGTGCTCTCCGAGGCAAGGGAACGGGTGTAAATCTATGACAACTGTACGTAAGAAAAGTGTAATTCTCATTGGTACATGCCGGGTGGGTTTGAACCGACCTTTGTAGGATTTAAGGAACGCGTTCTTGCAACCGAGCCACCACCGCGCCTTCAAAGCTTCTGAGAGTGACGATGGTGTTGTAAGTGTTATCATAATGAGCCTATAGTAAAGTTGGCTAAATGTAAATTCTGACCACACTGGAAGGGATACGGTCGTGATGATATTTTACTTTTTTATATCGATATTTTAATTATGATCCTTTTGTTCATCGATAGTTGGAAATACACAGGAATTAAACATCGTTGAATTTTATTTCACGGCATTCTTGATCAGGGGGACTACTATGACAGCACGCATATGCGCTTACTATTTAAAAAAAACATGCAATCATCACTGCCCCTAGAATACAGGTTCACTGTTAGAGATAGCCCTTCCAAAGCATGTCTGATGTAAATTTTATTTATTTATTTCAAATCTTTATGCACTAGGCATTCTTACTAGTGAACCTTAGGAACAATTTAGAGCATTTGTTATGTGAGGCAGGTGCAAAATATATAGGAGCATTATGGTTTGTGAAAAAAAAAAAACTTAAATACTAAATCTAATATACTATATACAAAACTATATACTAATCTGTAGGTATACACTAAATACACTACATACTATCATTACATATAAATATAATAAATAGGTACATATAATACATACACATTTATACAATACAATATCATATACTTATATATTGACAATTTATTAAAGATTGGACAAGTTGCTATTAGTGGAACCTCGACCAATGGCTGAACGTGCTCTCAAATTTAAATTCAAATTCAAATTCAAAATCATTTATTTGTTTAGACACAGGTTAATATTATAAACAACAGATTTAGGTTATAAAGGTGCACCAGTGCTCTGCCCATAGGGCGTACAAATATTAGTAATTGTGGATAACATTTAAATTTTAATACAGACACGTGAACAAAAATTGAGATACAATAAAAAAATATAAATGACAATATTATTCATGTCTAAAATTTAATATTAATAAATTAAAAGTTAAGCAAAATGTCATGTAATTATATTTTTGTCTGTAAAAAAGTCATTGATTGTGTAGTATGTCTTGTCAATTAGTATATATTTAAGTCTTCTCTTCATTTCTCCTAACTCTAAAAAAATTGTTATTTCACGGATAATATGACGATCTACGTGCTACGAAATTGTAAAACACGTTCTTCTTCGACAAGAGAACCTCGTGTCAGTTACACAAATATTTTTATAATTATTTTTAAATAAGAAATTAAAAATTTAGAGAATTTAAAATACTTAGCCTACCAGCACATGTATAGCGACCAAAAGACATTCAGATGTGTCCGCTAAACCTATTTGCTAGTGTTCTACTAGTAGTTCTTCGACAGTGCATCTTTTAACCTATAATAATATTCTGAGTAGCGCACCAAGCTAAAGTGGCTATCAATTCGTAGTCGCAGAAACCATAGAATACTCTGCTTACTCTTCTCGATACTCAATGATCCTATGACACCGCAATACCTCAAGAACAAATTCGTATATCACTTATAATACCTCATCATAGGTCTTTTCGTTCGTCTCACAATTCCATTCTCTCTATCCCTTCTCACAACTCTGGCATCATTTGAAATTCATTTGCTGTAGTTATTGCTAATCTATGGAACAATCTGCCCGTTGAAATTCGACAAGCGCCAAAAAATAATGGTTTACTTTCATTACTACAACAGCTCCCTACAAAGTACCTATATGTGTGAATATAATAATAAATAATAATAATAAAATAACTTTATTCGATGTCAAAAAGTTCAAGTTTACATTTTATAAGTAAGTAGGTATAAAACAAATATTTAACGCAGATCATAGAGTGACGTAAACTATCCACCAGTATTTGTAAAACCCTGCAACCCGAACGAAGAGCACTAAGTAACTAAGTAAGATAAATATATATTAAAATAGATTAGATAGAATATATACATACTTAATGTACTACATACAATATGTATATATATTGTATGTAGTCAAATCAAATCAAATCAAATCAAAATCATTTATTCGTGGTTTTTCGGTACATAGTTATTAGGTTAGGATAGGATGAGCATGCAAAAAACCTACCACATGTGGTGTACGAATTTATTAAATTAACAATTATAATTTCAACAATAATAACAAATATAACAACAACTTAACATGCATTTTACAATTTATATAAAACTTAAATATGTAACACAAAATGTAGGCAAAAGAGAAATGTCCAAAAATATTATTGTAAAAATAATGACAATACAATCTATATATTGACAGTTAGTAGTACATTAAGTATGTATATATTTTTATCTAAAACCGATTTTTTTGAATATTTATCATAACTATTATATGTGTTGGTAGGTGACCTTACAGCTTACACTTAACTTTCTACATTGTCCCAAATGTTGGCTTTTAGAGAATGTCTAACGGTATTGAGTGCCCCTTGTAGATAGTGCAATAAAGATTTAAATAAAAAAATATTTCATAATGTAAAAAAGGTCATAGTAAACCCGCAGTAGGGGGTAACACTACCGGCTGGTATGCAATTAAGTTCCAAACGCGAGTTTTTTTTTTACAATCCAGCGTAAATTGCTTCTGACACAAAAATCAAATTGAAATCCAAGATTCGAAATTGCATCGGGCATTAACTGAAATACGTAAGAATAATTAATGACTTCTCAGATTGATTTTGTTGAATTTTAAAGGTACTTTTGTTTCTAGGAAAGTCTTGTTTCAAGCGTTTCTATATAAATATCACCATGGCAAGCTTACAATAATAGTTCTCCTTGAACTTAAAATTTTCCATTGGACACCATTGCAAATGACACATACTTTCAATGAGAACAACACATAGGTGGTAGGCGGACTGATGGTGGTAATTTGCCCAATCTACCGGGGTGGAGAAGTATTTATTTATTTATTTACTATAGGTACACAAACAGATCACAATCTATACAGTTCACATTTTACAGCAATTTCTTAAGTTCTAGATTGCAATCCAAAAGCAGTGTACACAGCATGCTTATTGTGATTTAGCCATGACATTGTCATTTCAATTAAATTATTTCATTTCAATGAAATATGTCAAAAGGAAAATAATAATACAAAATTGGTCATGTCAAAGAAAAATAATAAGGTAGTAAATCAATAATAATAATAAAAAAGCAATGAAAATTAATAATAGAAATAATAATGTCACTAAAATAATAATAATAAAATAATATCATCATCATCATCAGCCTGTTTCTCTCCACTGCTGGATGTAGGCCTCCCCCAAGGCTCGCCACTTCACACGATCTTCTGCCACCCTCATATATCCCCCAACAGCGACCTTCCTCAGGTCATCTGTCCATCTGGCGGGGGGTCGTCCCACTCTGCGTCTTCCAGTACGTGGTCTCCACTCCAGAACCCGTCTACTCCATCGTTCATCGGTTCTGCGGCATATGTGTCCAGCCCATTGCCACTTCAGCTTGCTAATTTTCAAAGCTATATCGGTAACTTTGGTTCTTTGACGTATATCAACGTTTCTGACTTTATCTTTTAGTTAAATCCCGAGCATAGCTCTCTCCATAGCTCGCTGAGCGACCTTGAACTTGTGGACCAGACCTACCGTCAGTGTCCACGTTTCTGCACCATACGACATTACTGGAAGAACGCACTGGTTGAAAACTTTTGTCCTAACTTAACTTAAAAACTTAACTTAACTTAAAAATAATATAACAGTCATAAATTTATTTATTTAACACTTTAATGAAGTAATATACAAACAGTATAAAATAATTACAATATAAATTAAAACTACTTAAAAGTAAAAAACAAAATAAATATAAACTATAAGTAAAAAATGTCCTCTAGAGACGACTCTTCAGTGATAGTCCCAAGAAGACTGGCAACATTTCCCCTCTGTATAGCTAAGCTAATACGTTGGCAGAAATAATTGCCAGCCTTCCTGTCTCCAGACTTTTCCGTTAGCCGTTTGGACAACTCCTTGGCCAGACGCTTGGCTGAGTGTCCCCATGGGCCCATCGTCTCGACCCCAAACGGCGCAAATTCGTAACCTGTACTGAGGTTGGCGTATTTGCGCAGCTCGAGGTTCTCAGCAGAAACCGCCGCACTTCCCGCGCTTGACGAGGTCGCCTGGATGTGTCATAAATTGTATATAAAAAATTAAAATTCAGAACAGACAGAACAAATATCAAGAAACAAACAAAACATCAGCATATTACATTAATTAAGAAGGTGATTATATTTTGGTTACAGTAGTACCAGCAAAATATACGATATGCACTGTTCGTGCCGATAAACCCAGTAAAGTGTATCCAGACGTTTTGAGATCAGAGTATTTAACAGTACTATTTATAAGCGTCTGGTTAACGCTGTATGTGACAACGGGCTGACAGTTTTTTCCCCCAGAAAATCAGCATCGCTATGCTTGCAGTGTTCTTGGCACATTAAGTCATGGGTGTTTTTTTTTTTATATAATAATAAATAATAATAATAATAAATATTTCCAGACAGGTCACACAGCGCCATCTAGTTTCCGTGGTAAGCTACGAGGCTTGTATTACGGAAACTAGATGATTGATAAACTACATATTATACTTTTTTTTATGTAAATATATACTTATTATACATATAAACACCCAGACCGAGACAAATTATACAATGTACAACTTGCCCCCGGTGGGAATCGAACCCACGACCTCCCGAGTCACGGCAACGTTTGTTACCACTAGACCACGGAGGCGGTCTGTATAGTATTACTATTAATTTAGTTTATATATTTTTTTAATTTCAAAATTGATGATAACATCAAAATATTGTAATAAACCGCACAAAATTGTTGAACAAGAAGAGACATAAGTTATTCCGAATTAGGAACATAAATTCATGGGACAGGAAGACTTTTCGGGGGCGCCTTTATAACCACATTAGTATTTATGCCTGACAAATTTTCAATGGCTCTAAATTTCTCAAAGTCTGTTACTCAACAGCGAAGTCAAATAGATCAAATATAAGTTAGAAAGGACATTGGTTGCTATTTTCATACGCAATGTTTGTTATAATATTTTTTCCCTCTTGTTTAGTGCGTTGCCAAGTCAATCTATTTAATTAAAATATAAATATTTTTAATATTAATGTGGTCACTAGACACGCCGCCTAGTTTAAGCACTAGTTTAGCCGCGCCGAGGCGTGTACGTCTATTGGTGGTGGCCCGGCACCACCTGGTGGTGGACATAATTTATTTATTTCTTGTGACCTCGTCACCGTACCTCATAATTTTTTTTTTTGTATCCCAAATGCTTTGCTTCTATAAATTTTCTTAAAGTTTTAAATTACCACAGTGGTCTCGCAAATATTAATAACTACTCAGTACACACACAAAATAGATAATTAACACTATTCATCACTCTGGACTAACACATATTATATATTATATGATAATTCAGTTTAATAGCGGTTGACATTGACGTTTGAATTAATTATAATACACCTAGGTGGTATGATCATTATTATCCACACAGACCCTAGAACACAGAGTCCAAGACCTCAACTGCTGGAGATGAGCCTTCCAGAAGTGTCTTACCATTAGGTGGGAGCGATGTCACAGGTCGTGTTCGGTATAAAAAATAAAAATAAAAAAAGTGTGTGATGTTAGCACTGTTGGCTACCCTATTATAAATAAACAAATAAACAATGGATCCCGGGAGTAACAAAATCACATTAAATTAGTGGTAATTTATTATTTAGTCTTTAAAAAACTACATCAGGCCCAAATGTGGGCCAAATTCTCCAGACACATCTGGAAAGCTCATCTCCAGCAGTTGAGGTCTTGGACTCTGTGTTCTAGGGTCTGTGTGGATAATAATGATCATACCACCTAGGTGTATTATAACTGAATTCAATGGTCAATGTCAACCGCTATTAAACTGAATTATCATATACGCACTACGACGGATGACTCGGTTGTACAACGAGGTTTTCCCCGCGGACAGGACTATTGATATATTTAACGATAGGTTGTCAAGCTTCAGGAGAAAGGCCTCCTGCTATCTTGCCGGGCGGTGTTTAGAAGCTAACTGAGGCTTAGGATTGATAGTTGTCGCTTGGTGATGCTGGTTTTGGCTGAGAGCTTGCACGAAGGGTGATTTTAGGTCGCCGACTCTCGGTCTAAGTTTTGTTTTTTTTTTGTTGTTATTGTGCACTGCTGGTGACTGTGGTGTCGCTGTGTTGATTTGTAATTATATTATTTTTGTTTAGATAATACTGTTTGCATCTGTAAGTACTTGCGATATTCATTTTTGTTGTTTTCTGTAGTTTACTGTCAGGCATATATATTATTTTAAATTGTACTACTTAGTTTTTGTGTTTTAGTAAACGATGTTACCTACCTTTTGAATGCAATGCTGGTCTGTAAGTAACATGTTTACTAAACTATTAAGATACCTTCTAGATTGTATATTGTATAAGATTTTGTAAACATGTTGTTGACTTGCTTATTTAAATAAATAAATAATGTGCGTGTGAATACCGATTTCGTGGATCCCTTGAGGAAACCCGTTTGACAGCTGGAAGGAATGGTTGAGTGGTGGAGCTGTAGCGAAAACTACGGGTGTAATTCTTTGAGGCAGTATTTGTTGCTTGGCAAATTTATTCTCTACTAAAACCTATCTGCTTTCAAGAGAACAACTTCACTCCCATTCAAAATTACTTAACCACGTTGCTAACCGCGGACCAAGAAGCCGTTGTGCTGACTATAATAAATAAGATTAACAGAGCATAAACAACGAACCTTATCCAGACATTGACAAAGATGTTTTCCCCCGAAACTGCACTAAAATTGCACACTGTGAAGTGAACCGAGAATTCAACACGTACATTGCTGTGTTCATTGTACTTAAATAATAAAAATGCTAGTATAAGCATGCAATGTAAAGCGATTTTTTTGAAAAGTATTTGTCACCGCACAGTGGTGCTGAGACTTACAACGCGTGTGTATAATTTTATAGTAAAATTTTGTGTGGATGTTTTAAACATGAAATGGTTTAATAAAATATCACTCACTTATTTAAATATTTTTAAACATATAATTGTCTAACATATTGAAAATATAACACACATAGATAAATGTATTTGAAGTAATGTACAAAGATTTAACATAAAATAAATATTATGCTAATAAAAAAATAAAAAAAACCCATGCATTCCACAGCAATGCTGATTTGCTTTACGAAATTGCCAGCCCTCTTGTCATATACAGCATTAATCAGTTCTTTTTTAAATATCTTCTTAGCACTTAGTCCCCACAGTTTCATTGTCTCAAGACCAAAAGGCATAAACACGTAGTCATTACCAACGGACTCGTACTTCGACTTAGCCTTGTCAGCAATGCCAGCTCTAACAGATGTATAAAATTGTCAGTCCCTATTTGTGCTGCTAACCAAGTAGGGATACTGCTGCAGGTCTTCGATGGCTCAATTGAAGATTGTTCAGCGGACTGTATATGGTTTATTGTAGCAAAAGAAATTACAATTAATTACTTGAGTAAAAAAGACTATGAAATTGTGAGAGCAAAAAACGTGTGATCGCTCGGTGCGCGGATTGATTCCACTCTTGTGGGCGCCGCTCGGAGGACTGGCCACCGATCCAACGGTGGTATTGGCCGAGCGGCAATAATGTCGCTGTGATCGCGACTATACTCCCGGCGTTGAAGAGTTGTCTTCAATAGTTTCGACTGGTAGTAGGCATATGGTGTTGTAGGCACGGCGTATGATACCCTTTCTGGTCTTGATCTCTGCCACCCGGGCGACGTTGTCTCTGCCACGCAGGAGATTGACAATGCGACAAAGAAGCCATAGCATTGGAGGAAGAGACTTGTCCTTGACGAGCACCATTGTCCCCAACTTTAGCTCTCCATTTGTGCGACACCATTTGGTTTTTTGTTGGAGCATCACAACATAGTCCTTTGAGAAGCGTCTCCAGAAGTGTTGCTTTAAGTACTCGATCCTTTTGAAACGCTGCAATGAATTGATGTTAGCATTGGTGGTGTCAGGATGTGGTACAGACACGAGAGAGCGCCTAATAAGAAAGTGTGAAGGAGAGAGAGGAACAAGATCGGAGGGGTCGTCGGAGAGTGGAGTAAGGGGCCTGGAATTGAGGATAGCTTCAATTTGTGTCAAACAGGTAGACATCTCCTCATAATCCAAATGTGCTAGGCCTAAAATACGTCGTAAATGATATTTGACCGATTTGACGGCTGACTTCCATATGCCACCAAAATGTGGAGTATAGGCTGGAATAAATGAAAAGTTGATGCCGTGTTCAGCTAATTCTGTGTAGGGTTCGAGTTTAAGAAGATGTGATAATTCGTTAAACGTCCCTACAAATGTCACTGTGCACTGGACATGACACCGAGCTAGGGTGTCGACACAAGTAGCGTTCCACACCAGCTCGACCCATAGATGGCTCGAAAGTTAATCCATCGGATCTTTTACCATCACTGCGAGAGATCCTGGACTGTTCAAAAACATAATAATGGTCGACTATAATAGGTGCAGCATCTAATTTCTGATTTAGTGTTAGGTACAAATATATATCCCTTCTTCTCTACCTTACCCACTATCCCTACGCGTACTCATAAATTTGGAGAATCTTACATCTGTCGCACGCTGAAGATGTGGAATGCTCTCCCAGCCAGTGTATTTCCCCACTCCTATAACCTGGAGTCCTTCAAGCGAAGTGTGAAAAAGCATATTGTTAGGCCGGCATAGTGGTAGAGACTGATGCGTCAGTTGCTCCTATTTTTGGACCTCACGTACTGCTTACGTGTCGTGTTCAGTATAAAAAATAAAAAAAATAAAAAAGTGTGTGATGTTAGCACTGTTGGCTACCCTATTATAAATAAACAATGGATCCCGGTAGTAACAAAATCACATTAAATTAGTAGCGTAAACGACGACAGGCACTTTTCTGTCAAGAAAGGCCGTGATGACCAAATAAAATTATATATGTAAAATATATATTTTAAATAGGCAAGTAGGTTTGTCTGTGTGGTTGGATATATGTATCTATTAGCCAGTTTCTCAAAAGTATTTTCGGTAGAGATAGTGCAGTGACCAAGCGCTTAAAAACGTAGACAGACTGTGCGTGTGTAGTTCTTCCACTGGCGGTCTGCAGACACAGTATACGAATCCGAATATCTACTAGAGTGAGGTGGGATTTTAAGTGGGTTGTTCCATTATGAAGAACAAAGTGGAAGGTTGTTATAATAACATATTTATTTAAAACGGGATTTAAGGTATGCAGGCACATAAGGGTTGTTCAGAATACCATGACACGAGGAGATGGGCAGTTCTTTAAAAGCGGATATTATAACGGTATTCAATTTTTATTTTATTTCATTATAAACTTTATTGCACAAAGTACAAAGGCCGATAGACATTCTATACTGGTCAAACCTTTGGGACAACTAAAGCAGTTACGACAAGATAAGGCAGCTGCTATCAAAACTAATAAAAAAATATTAGACTTCAATATATTCTAGTAAATAAATACTTATTTACATACTAATACAAATAAAACTACATACATATGAATATACATAAATATAATATACCCACTATATGATGGCTATAATGAGAGAAATAAATATAGCAGAGAGTGTATTAAGCTTATGGTGAATTTAAATATTGCGCATAGACCAGTTTCTTAAATAGAAATTAATACTAGCTCACTAAATATATCTTTACACAGGTAATACCAAAAAAATATATAATGTATTTAATAGTATATAAAATAACCCTTAAATACGTGACCTAAGCTAGTTCTTGATAAGGAAAGTTTAGCTTAATTTATTTACCTAAGGTAGGTAGATATTTATCTTTAATATAGGTACCTATATTTTGGTTATTTTTTGTTATTGTGTTGATGTTCCTATGACTACCAGTTCTGTTCCTTGTCTTCACATTGCACTCTCCAGGAAAGACAGATATTTTAACGTTAAATATATATTGTGTACAATTTTGTTTAAATTATATTAACCTAATTCCGGTGGGAATGTACGGTGATACAATAAGAATAAGTGTTCTATTTGGAGCTTGACGGATATCCAGAGGTAACTGGTTCCATAAATGCACAGCCACAACCGCAAACGACTTGGAAACGAATGCGGTGTGATGTGTGGGGAAGGAGAGCGTAGAGTTAAAAGAAGAACGTAAAGATCTGTCATGAGTGGCACCAAGGAAATTAAATTTCTCTTTTAAATATTACGGTGTATTAGGCTCATTTAATTTATTTTTATTTAATAACTTTATTGCACTATGTACAAGAGGTGGGCTTAATGCTGCTTCTCTAGCAACCAACCTTTGGGACAATGAAACGATTTGTGTTGTGAGGTAGGTGCAACCATTAAATAGATTAAAAGGTAATTCAAATTAAACTTTTTAAAACCATCTTTTTCAAAAGTGATCTTTTGGCGCTTGACGAATTTCTACCGGCAAATTGTTCCACAGATTTGCGGCCAATACTGCAAAAGAGTTAGACTGAAAGCCAGAGTGATGAGAAGGGATAGATAGAACAGACTTATGGGACGAACGGAGAGATCTGTTATGAAATGAGGAAAGATAGCTAAATTTGTCCTTGAGGTATTTCGGTGTCGCAGGTTCATTGAGAATAGAAAAGAGTAAATAGAGGATTCTTAGATTCCTGCGACAACTAATATTAGAATAGTTTTATATTTTCAAGTTTATGTATGCCTATGTGTATGTGTGTGTGTATATATGTATGTTTATTTCTGTTGTAGTCATACTCTTATTGATGTAATGCCTATTCCTTCGTAATTCTTGTACTATTGTATTCATTTTTATTTTTAAATTTATTATCATTGTTTTCTTTGGTTACTTTTATTGTATCTTACAAAACGTTTCGCCAGTGGTTCTCATCAATAGTATTATATTTACATATATTGTAAATTTATTGTTTGGTTTATTTCATTTTCCATTTTATTGTTTTTATTAGGTATCTATGTATAATTGTTTTTAATTTTTTTTTTTTTTTTTAGTTTTTTTTTTGTTCTATGTTATGTAGTTTATTGTTCTTAGTTTTAAGTTTAGGTTAATTTTACTTGTGTTGTTATTTCAGCGAGCACCACCTAATCATGTAATTTTACCTATCGGTGGCAACTTGTCAATAGCCATACCCTACCCATATGTACTCTATATATATTTTATGTATCTAGCTGTAAGTTGTCCTTAAACATTAAAAAAAAAAAAAAAAAACTTACTCTCTCTCTTATTATTGGCTTTATCGTATTACTATTTTCTCCTATATATGTATAAATTAGCTGTAAGATTTCCTAAATAAATAAATAAATTAATTAACATGCAGAGAATCCTACGGTTCCTGCGATGGCGTATAGGCAACCACTTTAGTTTGTCACGGAATGGCGAAATGTGATCGTACGTACTCCAGGGTCTGTGATGACGATAATAGTATTTACGTTGTCTAATGTTCAACAAACATTGATAATTAAACGTAAGGCTTGTGGTCTATACGTACTAGTATATAATTTGAACCTTCCCCCAGATTGCTCGCTACTATTTCAACCGCATTCTCGAACATGTGAGAAGTTTCCAATGAAGTGGTGAACAAGCGACTGATTCTTGAAAACAATTCGATTTAGAAATTTTATTTCTATTGCTAATTTATTGAAGAAGAAGCGGATTCACATTTAGCCAACTTTACAATAGGCCAATCAAGACAAGTGGCAAGCTCGTCGATGTCTCCAGCGTACCAAACTCGAGAAATATCACAAATAAATTAAATATGAACCATGGGCTTTCTTGCGCTAGAAGTGCTGGCCGCATTCCTCGTCACGCTGCTTCGAACGACATCATTCGAAGGGCTTTTGTCACTGCTGGAGTACCCGCGATCCTAGAACCCTCTGGGATTGCGCGGAGCGCAGGCAAAAGACCCGACGGCATGACCGTTGGGCCGTGGAAACTTGGCAGGTCCCTGGTGTGGGATGCGACATGTGTAGACACATTAGCCCCATCACACATCCAGGCGACCTCGTCAAGCGCGGGATGTGCGGCGGTTTCTGCTGAGAACCTCAAGCTGCGCAAATACGCCAACCTCAGTACAGGTTACGAATTTGCGCCGTTTGGGGTCGAGACGATGGGCCCATGCGTTCGCCAAGGAGTTGTCCAAACGGCTAACGGAAAAGTCTGGAGACAGGAAGGCTGGCAATTATTTCTGCCAACGTATTAGCTTAGCTATACAGAGGAGAAATGTTGCCAGTCTTCTTGGGACTATCACTGAAGGGTCGTCTCTAGAGGACATTTTTACTTATAGTTTATTTTTTATTAGGTTTAGTTTATATTAATATAATAAATTGGGCTTTACTGTTAAGCCATGTAATGTTGTATTAATAAATAAATAAATAAATATTTATTTTAATATGAATTAAATGTATTTATTTACATTAAGAAATATTTTTGTGACCCGACCAGGAATCGAACCCAGTAACTCCGAGTCTAAAACCACGGACTTAACCGCTAGACTAAATAGCAACATCAAGGACCGAAATCCTACAGACAAAGAAATGTAGAAGAAAAGAAAGGAACCAAAACCGCTAGACCAGTTTATGATTTGTTCATGAAAAAACTTGCAGCATTCCCCTGCTGTACAGCAGTGCTGATTTGCTGCGCAAGAAAACTGTGAGCCCTCTTGTCACACTTGTTACTAAAAAAATAGTAAAACCGTATATCTGAGTCCAAGATGTAGAGGAGTGACGGCGAAACTGGACGACACCATACGCAAATTTGTTTTGTTGAGTGCCCAAATCCTAATCTATTTTAATGCCAATAATCAAATCAAATCATTTATTATCTTAAAAAAAAAATATTTTTTTAATTATGACAAAAATGGCTGTATGTAATATTGGGTTACAGCCGTCTTTGCCTTTCAAATGATCTTAGGAAAGATAAACATATTTGACCACTTAACCTTAATATTATTTATTTATAAACTTTTGGGAAGACCAACAACACAAAAATGCACAGTTAGAGGTTGTAAGTGTCGTGTGTCGTGATTTCTAAAAACTTTTAAAGTGATAAGTGGGTAGGTTTACATCTGCCGCCCAGTATGTACGAGACTACACCGCATAGCTTCAGTCGAACCGTGACCACGGCCAATGCAACTTGTCTCTAAGGTAAATCGCGTAAAGACCTCGACAACAATATACATAGATCAATAAGAGTTACCAGGCGATTCTTAGAAAGTTCATTACGTGAATCACTTTTACGCTCAATTGAAACAAGTTACATATTTTCAAGAGACAAGAATACGTAGGTTATAAGATAGATCAATAAGAGTTATAGGAGTCGATTGATTAGACATTACATTATAATTATTTAAATTATAAGTTGACACAGCCACGAAGATAATTAAATTTTATTAAAATTTGTCTTTCTACTGTAACTATTAGGATTATAAGTTGACACGGCTACAATTCCTCAAATTTAGGTTAAGCTACAGTGCTTGATTATGGAATAATTTAATTTAATCTTATTTTACAATTTTTTATAACATTGTAATTTAATTGTAAAAAAAATGAATTTGATTCCTAGAAAGGTCTTTGCGTGATTCACTTATACGTTCAATCGAAACAAGTTATACATTTGACACATTTTTTCAAGAGACAAGAATAAGTAACTTATAAATACAGCGACAACAAGATAGATAGATCAATCAGAGTTAGCCACGTGGGGCGCTTCTTGGAAAGGTCTGCGTGATTCACTTTTACGTTCAGATAAAACAATTTATTTGTGAATTAGTAATGTTTATTGTTTCCAACTAAAGCCACTCCAACTTGTTAGTTGACTTTCGCTAAGTTTGATCAAAATATAAAGTGTTTTAAGTGCCTTAGTTTAGCTTATATTGCTGAACAAAGGTGAACTTAGGGACGAAACTTTACGTCGATTTTTTATACTGTTTGAAACGACATGTATAACATCCAACTGCCCTTGGAACCTTGACACATTTGTCACAAATTTACAACATCGTTTCTGTGCCTCAAAGAGTACGTTAAGCCGTCAATTCCTTTATAACCCAAATGCGCCCCCTTACCTGAAAGATCGTTTCCAATTTCTATGCGACACACACAGTTGTGCGCTTCGTTCCTCTTCGAACAATCAATTCAAAATTCCGACACATTCTTCCAGCAGATGTTTAGCTTCTTTTACAGTATCAGCAGCCCACCAGTGGAACCGGCTTTCACTTAAAGTTCGCAAAGCACCCTCACTTAAGTGTTTTAAAAAATAACTTACCTTACACCTTCACAAAAAGCTAGACAAGTCGACATAACCTCTCTAAATTGGTATAATATTGTATGTATTTTATATATATTATATTATTTATATTATTATGTATTTATATGTACTTGTGTTATTATATATTTATATATTAGTGTATAAGTATTTTAGCTTTAGTTGCTAGTAATAGTTTAAGATTTTTTATTATTAATCTCGATTTTAAATTAGTGATTTAATGCACCCACAATCATTGCTCACTATCCTTATCATTGGTAGAAAATGTCACTAGACATTAGGTTCGCCTATGTACATTTAAATGTGTTTTTGTTTATTGTGCAATAAAGAATTTATCTATCTATCTAATTCCGGATCCACGTATACCTATTTGTTGAATGGTTAATAAATTATCAATAAAATTGACTAACCCGTCTGGTCAGGCATCGTGGCGAGTGTAAGCATCCCCAGCAGTCGAAGGTCTAGGACAATATGTTTTTTCGTTTTATTCAGCATGACATGTAAACTTGCGCCCACCTGATGGTAAGTGGCACGCACGGTCTATGAATGTCAGCAACTGGAAACGGACACTTATGACTGACATCAATCCCTAACACTTTGCCGGCTTAACTGGGCATGACAGCAATTCATGCCTGATCCCGAAATGTGTGGATACACTGTACTGGGCTTATCGGTACGAACCATAAATACTTCCCCGCCATCAGTGCGCCTACCACCTATTGTGGTGTGGTGTGTTCTGGGAGCTGAAATGAATAAATTCAATATTTTCGAGCAGGGGGCCTGAACAAGGATTTTACTTCTGGAAGCCCGTGGATTTTATCATATGAACGAGTATGTGCATTTACACTTTTAAATAAAATCTATATAAAACAACTCCATTACCAGCATTCATATTAACTATTAAACAGACCACTGTGCTCCAACCTTTTTAAAAATGCAACAGTGTGCAGTGCATAATATTATTATTGAATTTACGTATATATTTAATCGAAATACCTCAACATTTTACCTAAATACATTTTAAAAAATTAATAAAATGGCGACCTATAACATAATTATTAATTCAGTGGTTAGCAATGATTTATTTTTTAAATTTAGATTTCAATATTTTACATTTTAAATTTATTTGTTTTTTTTTATTAATTATTTTACTTTTAAGTATTTTTTTTATAACATTTATAAATTTTAAAATTTTAGTTTTTTTTTATGAATGTTAGATTTTAATTTTATTTTAATTATTTTGTTTATATTATTAATATTCATATGCATTTTTTTCTTGTTTCCTTATTTTGTGTGTAGTATGTAGGCTTACCAACCCGTCTGGCCAGCAGCGTGGAGAGTGTAGGCCAAATATGTAAATTGTCAATGATAGTAATTTATTTGTTGCACTATAGTAAATAAATAAATAAATGTGAATTATGTCATCGTTAAACTTTGATTATTTCATCAAACTTCTCACTGTGTAGACGAGCTGAAAAATGCAACAGTGTGCAGTGGGCCTTGTTATTGGCTGTATTGCGCAGCCCTGGGTTAATAGAGTTTCATTGTGTTGGAACGAACTTTGGCCACAATCGAGTGAATAGTGGCCCACTGGGGAGCCGTATGTAAAGCGATGACACTTTAATAAACGCTTATCGATATTGGGAATAGCAAAATTGTGCGTAAAGGTTTAATCATAATTTATATTTATTAATAAATTTAATTTCAATTCAAAATTTCAACTCCATCAAAAACAAACAACATTTTAATAGACAAAAGCACTTATTGTATTATATTCTTTTATCACACACGTTTCTCGATTTACGTAGCACAATTTAAAAACATATTTTTGAAACCTTTAATTCCCTCAAACAGACAATAAAATAAATAACAAATCGGCTTCGCAACAGCAAAGACTCCATTTTGTTACGAATTGGTTTTGACAATTTAGGGTTACCAGTTTATTTAAAAAAAAAAGACATTTTAAAAATATTTAAACGTAATAAATTATTAAAACGTAGAGTATAAATCTATATATATAAAATAATAAATATATAAAAAAATACGTACAAATATTAATCGTAACCTTAAAAAAAAATGGCAACCCTCGATATTTCACAATGCAATGTATGGAAGTGAATAGCCCTTAATGATTAGAATATAACCAATAGGTATAAGCAAATTTAAGTTCTGTAATAGGACGGATGTAGGCCGAACGGGCAGTAGCACGTGCCTGCCGCGCGCGAATTTAGAAAAAAAAACACTTTTGACAGCAGCGAAGTAACAACGGTCGGAGTCTTTGGCGCCATTATGCGCGGAGATATAAAGTGCAAGTTATGGTTTTGTAAATTAATTTATTGTGGATATTGTTGATCGAAAGTGGTGTTGTTTGTTTAATAATGTGCTATAATGTGATTAGTTATGGAAAACAATAAATTGGACTTTGAATATGGGGCACAAGTTGCAGTTTATTTTTTGCGGTTTTCCCGCACTGAGAACTCCTATATTTTACCTGACGTGTGTGAGCTATAATGCCGCTAGTGACTCCAAGAAAAACATCAAATTCCGCAGCATCTGGAATTTGATGATGACCTCATTAACTCATAAAAAAGAAAATTATATTACGTCAGACTTGGCTGTATGGGCTAGACCCTTTGCCTTCCCTATCAGCTCATTCATCATCCATCGGGAGAAGAGAACCAAAAAAAATAACAACGGTCGCCGCGTCGCGCTACCCAAACATAGTTTTCTGTAATTTATTATTATCAGTAACAGTCAGAAGGGTTTCGAACAGCTTGGCCCGGCATGTACTCTTAGTCCCGTGGAATAAGTCTACATGAGAAAATAAACAATTTAAGTTTGACTTTGGGTTACTAGAGCAAAACGTAAGGAAAGTTTATTTGCCACCTACATGTCGGGAACGAACCGCGTAACTGCGACCAATACATAAAACAAACGACAATATCATAAATTTAAATTAAGCAAACAAAAAGTCGAATGCAACTATCCAAACGAAATACGTTACAGCTTTACAATCCTACCACATTTGTAAGTTTTTTTAACCAAACAATGCCAGTATGTACCTATTTTGTGACCGCAACGGAAAGTTCCATTCTACAGCCTTTGTGTCTAAAATAATTTTAAATGTTACAACGAAATGCAATAAATGTTTGCGGAACAAACAAACAAGCTAAAATGTTTCCCTTTGTGTTTTCTTCTCCCGATGGATGATGAATGAGGTGATAGGGAAGGCAAAGGCTCTAGCCCATACAGCCAAGTCTGACTTAATATATCTTTATTTCTTATGAGTTAATAAGGTTATCATCAAATTCCAGATGTTGTTCTTGGAGTTACCCGCGGCATTATAGCCCAAACACGTCGTCGGGTATGATATGAGAGTTCACAGCGCGGGAAAACCACCAAAAAACAAACTGTAACTTGTGCCTCATATATAAAGTCCAATTTATCGTTTTCCATAATTATCATATTGTAGCACATTATTAAACAAAACAATACCACTTTTGACTAACAGCGCAAAATAGCGCAAACTTTTCACTTTTTTTTATTTTTTATATTTGACCTTTTCGGTCAGTTTCAGAAAGGATTTTGATATACGCCACGTGATTTGTAGTTAGCTTGTTACTTTGGTTATTTCAGCCAATGCCGTCCCATAGGCAAACGTTAAACATGTCAAAAGATAATCAGCGTTTCTGTAACTGGCTGTTAGACTTTTAGGGTTCGTAGAACCAATGAAAATAAAGTAACGATTGATGATTTTATTATCAAAGAAACTAAATAATATTAATAGAGCCCCAATGTGTTCAGTGGGGTGGTTTGCAACCCGCATGTCGTGGAGGGGGCATGACTCCCCACTACTGCAGACTGGTCGCAACGTATTGTGCGCAGACGCCACACGGCTCCCCTCCAGTTAAGCTGTCTACAGCGAAGCGAAATGGCAAGTGAACACGACGTCCGTTGTGTGTGATGTGCACCACAGCTGGTAAGCGACTAACTGGCGGGCCACTCTATGCATCAGCACAGTTGTGGACGTGGTCGACAGCCGGCGACGGTGGTCGGCCTCGGCACAGCAGCACCCGATCACGGACGTAACGCATGTGCCAGCCATCCCCCCCTCTCAACCAGGCCCGTGCCAGATGCGGACTGGAACCCGACACACCTTCTACCACTGCAATGACAATCTAAGGAAGGGACGACCACAGGACACGCCACACCATGGTTACCTAAACACTAACAACGACCTTCGAGACACACAATCACCAACATAACAAATACATCGCCTGGTTAACAAACCTTAGTTATAATAAATAAAATAAAAACTTACATAATTGTACATTAAAAATAAACGTATTATAATATAAGGTGTTAACGCCGTTTTTTTATATATATATACATATACATACTCGTAATTATCTATGTAGTATAACGCTTCTAGAACAATCTCACGCTTTATGTATATCCATCCCTTTTATTCCTTATCCATAAGACTTACGGGTGAAAGAGATGGAGAAATGCGCAAACGCACCTTAAAATGGGTCGGCCTCGCGACCCACCTGTTAGTTGGAATATAATATTTGAATGGTGAACCCGTGAACGCTACTCAACCCATATTTATTAAAATATAAGACTTTAAATTGTGAATTGTGTGTGCTCATAAACTAATTACGTATGACATTTATTTATGTATAAGTATAGGTCTTATATGTATGTAATTAATTTGTGTTTTATATAGTAATAAATAATTTCAACTACCTATCTATTTTCTTCGTAACCTTCTGCACCCGCTTATTACAGCCCTCAGTCACAAAGGTTAGTTGGTAGAAAATGCATTTACGGCATTAAGCTCGCCTATATACCTGCACTTGTTTTGGTTTTGTACAATAAATAATTTATTATTATTATTAAAATGCGATAATGGTCTGCAAAAAGCAATGATACAAGGTTTTCCAAGCGTTAGTGTGTACAGGTTTCTAGTTGGGGTCTTGTCGTATGTGTTAGTAACATGTAGACAGAACTAAATCCAACTGGTTAATAGATAAACAAGGCGGAGTGTCGTTTGTGACACCATGTTGTAATTTGTGGGCCTATTTTATCGGAGAGAGCGGGCGAGGTAGCGATTTTGTTTCACGGCTCGTTGTTTTTTAATTGTATAATAGTTTTAATGTGAAATTTGACTGATATGGGTGTGATACTTGAAATAAAAGTCACCGCTAACCATCCACCAGTCTCCTCTCCCTACCCAACCAAATACTGTATGATTCCGTTTAATGCCGTCTTGGAAGCTCTTTCTATAAATGTATTGACAGACCTGCTTAGGCCAATTATTTCAGTAAGTGGTGCAAAGATTTTACTGGAACTCTTCTCGCACCAACTTCCACTGCGTAAAGCTGAGCCTTGAACCTGTTCCTGATCATTTCTTCTTATGACCTCACACGTCATAATATTTTTTGGACTTCATGTTGTTATCTTTTGGAATATTTTATTCCCACGGAGAGGTAAGTTAAATAAGAATAACTTTATTCAAGTTCCGAGAAAACACTAAGATGTCCGGCCTTTAAGCTGATACAGCTAGTTCATCTGGGATCCTATAATGATGTTCAAATGTATCCATGAGAAATTTCCAGTCTGGCAGTTACAAATCTGGTCGAAATTTTATTTGAATATAGTCAGACCCTTTCTGGGTCTTGCAATAGAAAGACTTACTGCTTCACGGATAATACCAACATTGACTTTGTCATATCGGCGCGAGTAATAGCGTGTCTAAATAAATAAAAAAATAAGACAGTTCGATATAATGTCGAATGATTTCGACAAACATCGCTATCGCTTGTAATTTGTACGTTAACTTAGTAGTAAATTGAACAATGTCTTGTCTCGCAATTTTCTCTATAGTACTTGTACACTCGTAGCTGTGAGACACGTAATGAACTTGCCCACACCAATAGTTGGCAACCGCACAAAATAGACATATAGATATTAAGTAAATTAAGTATTATAGATAGATTATAAAATCTTTATTGCACAATAAACAAAAACACTTTTAAATCATCATTCCAGCCCCTAGAACACAGCGTCCTAGACCTCCACTGCTGGAGAATGGCCTTCCAGAACATATATCTGGAGAATTTGGCCTACACTCGCTACGCTGGCCAGACGGCTTGGCGAGGATATGATGTCAATTTTAAATGACAATTTATTAACGATTCCACAAGTTGGTATTAGTGGGACCGGGACCGACGGCTTATCGTGCTCTCCGAGGCACGGGAATGGTGGTGTTGTAAATCTATGACAAATTTATGTAAGAAAAGTGTATTTCTCATTGGTACATGCCGGGTGGGTTTGAACCGACCTTTGTAGGATTTAAGGAACGCGTTCTTACAACCGAGCCCCACCGCGTAAATGTACATAGGCGAACTTAATGTCTAGTGATATTTTCTACCAGCTAACCTTTGGGATAGTGAGTAATGATTGTGGGTGCATTAAATCACTAATTTAAAATCGAGATTAATAATAAAAAATAAAAAACTTAAACTATTATTCGCATCTAAAGCTAAAATACTTATACACTAATACATAATAACACAAGTACATATAAATACATAATAATAAATATATATATATAAAATGCATACAATATTATACCAATTTAGAGAGGTTATGTCGACTCGTCTTGCTTTTTGTGAAGGTGAAAGGTAAGTCAATTTTACTACTGAATAAATTTTAACAAAACAATATTAGGGAATTAGCAATAATCATAGAAGGTAGTATTTAAAATCTTTATTTATTTATTTATAATAGGGTAGCCAACAGTGCTAACTTCACACACTTATTTGTACTTAACACTAAATCAGAAGTTATAGGCGACCACCACATTACCACAGTAGCCTTTATTGCCTATAAAAAATAACAATATAATAAAATATAATATAATAATAAAATTTTCAATAAGTATACAAAAACTAAATATTATTCGAAAAACTAAAACTGAAACAATTTTAAAAAATATATATTAAATAAACATACATTTAGAAATAAAAATAAAAAGTAAAAGTAACGAAAATAACTAAAATATTACCTACTTCAAGTAATAAAGTAAAATAAATAAAATTTTAATTATTTTTATAAAAAAAAATAAAAAAAATACTTATAAATTTTGGGCAAGTTGTTTTAGCAGTCTATCAGTTTATTGATTTAGACATAATAAAACTGAAGTATCATCTCGTCCGTATTCCTGGCGGGGTAGTCAGTTAAGTCAGTCCACCACGGTTATTTTTTTTTTGTCATTTTGCCAGCTTTACTATGTTGTAAAGGTATTTTACAACAAATTAAGGTTTAAAATCGTTACAAAATTTAGTTTTATTATAAATAATTATCCTTGCATCGTTTTATACAACACCCGATTACAGCTGCTTTCTTTTAGTTAATATTTGTTATTATTTTTAACATTTAATGTGATTATTTATTTTGACATACTTACACAATTTTGTACTTTTTTTTTCCATTTAAATATTAATTATTTTATTATATAATTTTAATATAGTTTATTTTCTAGATTTTAAGTGACAACGCCCTTGTACAGCAGCATCTATGTAGGTATTGATTGTTTGTACAATTGTTCTTTGCTATTAATGGCATTTTTCTGCTATCCTGCCATGATTGGTAAACAATAATATGTATAACTGACAAAACCGAGTGTTCTTAATGTATCTTATGGTTAATACATACATATCTATACATACATATCTTCACGCCAAATCCCTTGCGGGGTAGGCAGAGACAATTGAGCGCCACTTGTCACGGTCACGACATACCTCTTTCGCTTCTTCGACATTCATCAACCTCTTCATACATGCCCTTTTGTTTCGATGGCTTTTCAACGCACCTTCAGCTATTGTTTTATTAATTTGGTCGTAATATGTGATTCTAGGTCTGCCAGGGCCTCTTTTACCCACGACTTTCGCATTATATATCTGGTTCGTCAATCTCTCTGCATTCATCCTTTCAACATGCCCGAACCATCGTAGCATGCCTTTCCTTATTTTTGTCCCTATGCTTTCTTAATTTATGGTTAATAAATTAATTGAATTGAGTCGTGACCTCCTCCACGGACGATGCTGCGCTATCCGGGCCCGCACACGGCGGTATTAAGTATGGTACAGATCTGATCATACCAATGTATCGGGCTTCATTTACGGGGTCTCTTGCCTTCAATTTTGCCCGTGATCACCAGCTTTTCCAGATTGGACGAATATTTCCGTGCTATATGACCAAAATTCTCAAAGACTCGCCGCTGGCAGATAGATGACTTTAAGCTCTTTGAGTATTGATACATTGGTTCTCCGCGCTGTCTACGGAATGCACAACATACGCCTACAACACCACATCTCAAAGACGTCGACGGGGCTAAGATCAGACGCTTTGAGGGTCCAGGTTTCGGCAGCATATAGGAATGTGGAAAATACGAGGCTGCGGATAAGTCTTCTTTTGGTCCCAATAGTGATATTACGTTCGTTCCATACTCCTTTCATCTGACTCAAAGCGTTTTTGGCCTATCCTTCGGCGTACTTCCGTTTCACACGAACCGGTGTTAGAGATACTGGAGCCCAGGTATGTGAACTCGGTAACTGTTCTAGTTTAAGCGCACCCAGTGAGCTCCAGTTTCTTGATGCGGTCCACGACCACGATCTTAGTCTTCTGTTTGTTGATTTGAAGACCCACATCGTTACTTATATAATATAAAAAATTATACCCCGAAATATAAAATAATGGTTAAGACAAATCTTTTTTTTTTTTAAACCCATTTGTAAACTCGTCAGTCCCTAATCTGTGCTGCTAACCACGTAGGGATACTGCTGCGGGTCTTCGATGGCTCAATTAAAGATTGTTTAGCGGACTGTATATGGTTTATTGCAGAAGTAGAAATTCCAGTTAATTACTTGAGTAAAAAGGCTATAAAAAATGTGAGAGAAAAAACGTATGACCGCTCGGTGCGCGGATTGATTCCACTCTCGTGGGCGCCGCTCGGAGCGCTGCAGCTGGCCACCGATCCAACTATGATCGCGACTACAATTGTATGAAATGTCCTTAGATGTACAGTGTTAAGATTTTTTTGTAGGTTTTTTCCAATTTTCATAGTTTTTTTTAGTTTTTTTTTCTTAAACCAGCTTATTGTCAGTCGCAAGCCCGAGACACCATTCTTCTCATCTCTTACCCACACATAATGGACCCGGCACCCGCACGGTGAATCCATGGAATGCTTAGCAATTTGTCTTCTAGGCCCATCATAACAAGTGGAAAGCTCGTCTGAATTGTTACTGAGGCAAGTTGAATTGCTGTAGCGTACGAAACTCGAGAAATATCACAAATATGTAAATTAAATGTTTTTTTGTTCCCCGACCAACAATTGAACTCGGTATCTCCGCGTCTTAACCACTAGACCACCGAGGCATATTTACGAAAATCGCCTTAACAGCAACGCGGCCGAGAATTTCCTAGTGGAAAAACAGCGAACGTTTTGAATGATCATACATAAGTCTGTGGATAAAAACCTATAGTTTATTGCTACCATCTCTAAAGCCAAATTGTGTTTGCGAGTGTACCCTGTAGATAGGAGGATTGTTCGTAAAAATAAACCAATTTTATCCTCCATGTTTGACAACAAACAATTAATTTAATATTTTGCGTTGCGTTAAGTAACAAATTTGCGCCGTTCGAGACAATGAACCCATAGGCCTCAGCAAACCGCCTGGCCAAGTTTCCAAATGACGAATAGGTCTGGAGACAGGAAGACTGGCGCAAATTGTTTATATATAGTTTGCATATCTTAAATCCCGCTTCGAGATCTTGTGCGACACACACAGCCTTACCCTTCTTTCTACTTTCAATAATCAAATCTAATAAAATAAAATTTCTTACCACTCCTCTAGCAGATATTCAGATTCTTTCACTGTGTCGGCGATCGCCAGTGGAACACGCTATAAGCTTATACAAGCTTCATCTGCCAATGTTTTTAAAAGTCTAGTTACTACATTATTTCTAAATAAACAGGACGATGATATTATCACCTCATCAAGGTGATAGTATAGATATTTTGGCATAATTATATTTGTCTTCATTCATTTCATTCATTACAGCCCCTAGGACACAGCGTCATAGACCTTCACTGCTGGCGATGGGCCTTCCAGAACATATATCTGGAGAATTTGGCCTACACTCGCCACGCTGGCCAGACGGCTTGGCTAGGATATGATGTCAATTTTTATTGACAATTTATTAACGTTTCTACTAGTTGGTATTAGTGGAACCGGGACCGACGGCTTAACGTGCTCTCCGAGGCACGGGAACGGTTGTGTTGTAAATCTATGAAAAATGTACGTAAGGAAAGTGCATTTCTCATTGGTACTAGCCGGAGGGGTTTGAAACAATCTTTGTAGGATTCAAGGAACGCGTTCTTACAACCGAGCCACCACCGCGTATATTTGTGTATGTAGTATATAATAAGTCCCTAGTTTCCCACCTTCAAGGAACTTCTGTTAGAGCTGGTGTTGCAGCGGAACAAGCGCAGATCAGCAAGCGTCGAAAATATTAAACTATTTGCAATAGTTACTTTTTTTCGATGTTTGCTGTAGAAACGATGGGCCGTGGGGATTGGAACTTAAAGACTTTATAAAGAAATTGTTTCAAGGCTCATTGACGTCTCTGGTGACAATAGGGCTGGCAGTTTTTTCTCCCAAAAATTAAGTATACTAATTCAAAGGGGTAATGCTGCTAGTGTATTGGGCACCGATTTGGAGGAGCTATTTTTTTTGTAAGTATTTAATTTTTATTTTCTATGTATTATTATTATTAACTTTTTTGGGTAAGTTTAGATTTTGTTGTAATATAGTTTATATAATAAGTTATAAATTTAAAGTACTAATTTTAAGTCGTAATACATAGTTGGCTTATAATGTAGTATATGTACTAGATTCTGTGGCCTCCTTCTGTGAGCACGCCATGCTCCAGAAAGAGGCGGCGGAACGGGAGCGGGAAGACGACCCGAACGCCGCCCTCCTGCCCACCTGAAGGGCCCGAGTGGTGTCGCGGGGGTGACATCGCTCACATAGGGCCCCACGAGAGGGCGCGTGCGGTTGTTCCCTCGCGCCTCTCTGAAGGCGAGGGAGGAGACTCGCTCTCTCTCTCCCTCCTCGCCAAGAAGGCGCCCGCACACCAGCGCGCGGTGGTCGTTTGCATATTGCTCCCCGCCGTCCGCCATTGAACACGAGGCGTCTTGAGGAACACCATCAGGTTTTAGTCGGTGCGAGCCCGACATAACCTCCCCCTTGTCCCCCGACTCGGGGGGGGGGGGTATCCGGTAGGGATTTCCTGATGTAAAAAAAAAAAAATGTACTATGTATATTTATTAAGGGTCAGTTGTTAGAAAATGCATAATCGGCATTAAACTCGCCTATACACTAATTTTAAGTTGTTGTGCAATAAAGTATTTAAATAAATAAATAATACAGAAAGATCTGGGTGAAAAGCACCGTTCTTCTTTTCATTCTGTTAAATCAAAAAATTACCTTCGTTAGAGTCTGTCACGGACTTTATAAGTATAGTTTCTAGACTACCAACTTTTATGGAGCTATTTTTTTCTGTTTCACAGAAGTTTAAATTAAATAAAACTTTTATATTTGTCTTTTATTACCTCTCTCCTTTTTACTTGTAATTATATCCACGTCTATTATTTACTGCGGATAGTAGGTAACTTTTTTTTAAAAATGTGTTAATTGCGCCTTTATGCACGGACATGTCAAGTGCAAGTTTGTGTTTTGTAAATTAGTTTACTGTGGATATTGTTTGCCAAAAGTGATGTTGATTTGTTGAATAATGTGCTACAATGTGAATAATTATGGAAAACGATAGAATAAAAATTTTGCATTTGCCTCTGATAAAAATTCATATATTATGTGTATTCGAATTTACAATAAGTTACTCGAGTTTCTCAAAAAATTACCTGACAATCAGTTTAAAGGCCAAATTAGGAAACTATTGATAGAATGTTGCTTCTATTCGCTAAGTGAATATTACAACCACAAATTTTAAGTATTTTTATGTGTATTACAACAATTACCTGTACAATATGTTTTAATATTAATCTGTATGTAATAAGTGTGACTAAAATTATAAATATAATAATAAGATTTTAACATTGTAAATAATGTTTAACAAAATTTGTGTGCCAGAAATGGCTGAATGTGCAGAACTAACTTACTATTAATATTTACTATTACCATGTTCAATGCAAATAAATAATTTCATTTAAAAAAAAAAAATACAGACAACGCTTTTCCTCGACTGTTAATCACGCATTCTCACTTTCTTCGAACGTGTCACGGCGTGGAGAAACATCCATCGAGCGCCTGGTAGTCCAGTGGAAAGTCGATGGCAACAGGAAGCGTTAAAGATCTCCGATGAGACATGGACTGACCAGGTGAAGGCTGCAATGGATCATCCCCACATGAGTGCACCAGGAAAGCTGCGGTACGAGAGGAGTGGCGACGGCTTGTTAAGCGTGCCACTAGCACTGAAATGGCAACCACGACCACTCTACCAAGAGTGTAGCGACTTTTATTTATTTATTTATTTACTATAGGTACAGAAACAGATCACAATTGATTCAGTTCACATTTTACAGCAATTTCTTAAATTCTAGATTGCAATCCAAAAGCAGTGTACACAGTATTGTGATTTAGCCATGACATTGTCATTTCAATTAAATTATTTCATCTCAGTGAAATATTTCAAAAATAAAATAATATTAAAAAATGGTATGTTAAATAAAAATAATAAGGTAGTAAATCAATAATAACTTATAAAAAAAAACTAAGAAGAAAAGAAACTGAATTTATTTCTATTTGAGTATGTATAGTTTATGTGTGTAAATGTAATGTATAGTATAATTATTTAGTAATTCATTAATTGTATGATTAAAATCACTAATTTTTTCATCATGCCTATGACCTTACTCGATCCCCAAGGTTAGCTGGTAAAGAATGCCTACTACCTAGATATACTTTTTTTAAGTGCACTAAAACGTGTTAGGGAGTGTAGGCCATATTTTCTAGAAAAATGTTCTTGAAGGCCCATTTCTAGTTATGGAGGTCTACGTCCTGGGTTCTAGGATCTGTAATGTTTTTTTTATAAAGATACACCCTTATTATATCATAAGTTCAATAACCTCTTGTTTAGTTAATACAATAATCCACTACACACAATTTATGTTATCAAATTACGGCTGTAATTATGATAATAAGGTTTATTAGTAACTTTGAAGGTAAAATGAGCTGTAATTATTCTCCTCCTTGCGTTCTCCTAAATCCTGAGGGTCGTGACCCTCTTCACGGATCACTTTGTTCCAGACGGCGCGCAAGGTCCATATATGTTTGCAATTGGAATCAGACATATATGACTGACATTAGTCCCCAAAATTATGCCGGCTTGACTAGATGGTTTTCCACACTTCGCTTGAAGGTCTTCAGGTTATAGGAAAGTAGAAACACATTGCTGGAAGAGCATTCGACATCTTGTGCGAAAGATGAATGAGTGCACAAATGTATAAATTCGTGTAGGGATGGTGACTAAAGTATGAGGGTGTATATTTTGACCTGCGAGCACATTGCGAGCATATGGTGAGTATAAGGTGTAAGGAACTGAGTATTCCACGAATGATCTGAACTGTGCTTTGTATAGCAACAGTTTGACGCTGTTTTTGGTGATGCTCTCAATGTAGTTTCCGTGGTTAAGGTCTGTACGTATTTCAACCCCGAAAATGTTAAAGCTGGCCTGTAGATTCAGCGTGGTGACCTAAAGAGTGGGGGAGGAGAGACGGGCTGCTCTGACTGGACGCTTATTAGCTGTCAGCACGCATGCCTCGGTCTTGTTGAGATTAAACTCAACAAGATTTTGGACATCCCACAAATAAACTTTGTCTAGTTCTGCCGATAGTGCACCATGATTCCTCTACTCTGTTACATCCCAAAAGGACTTAGATACCGCGCGTGAGCCGTGCTAATCAATGATATGTTGTCTCTGGCAAGGAAGAGCGTTGGTGACATCACAGAGCCCAGCGTGACGTCGGCGGTCACTGATATGAGCTCAGACGCATTCCCCTCGATAAGTAGACGAATGCTGCCCTTATGTGGGATTCCAGCTATCCAGTCCACCAGCCGTGGAGGTAGACCATATGCCGGCAATTCAGAAAGCAATGCCTTGTGGCAAACCCTATCTAAGGCTATAGAGATATCCAGATTGACCGCCAATGATTCACCATATTTGTCTATTGCCTAACCCCAGACGTGGTAGAAGACTGTTTTGGACGGAAGCCATATTGGCGGCCATGGAGTACGGCATCGTGCAGGGCAAATGCATTTTTGTGTGTCTGATGAGGATCTGGTCAGACCAGCGTGTCTTGCCTTCAATCATGCGCGTGATTACCAGCCGTTCCAGATTACCAGACCTTTTTGGACTATATAACCAAAATTCTCAAGGTCTCGATGCAGACAGATGCTAGAGAGTAGCACAGAGCCTGGTAGTAACTTTGAGCTCCTTGAGTATTGATACTTTGTCGTAAGAGCTTCGTTTAATGGTGGGGTGATAACGGGACACTATGCCTTATACAAACACTTATATACTCTGAATAATTCTGTTAGATATTTTTTGATCAATTTTTTTTTTTTTTTTTTCAGACAGGTCACACAGCGCCATTTAGTTTTCGTGGTAAGCTACGAGGCTTGTGTTACGGAAACTAGATGGTTGAACTACATATTGTACTTTTTTTTTGTAAATATATACTTATTATACATATAAACACCCAGACCGAGACAAATTATACAATGTACAACTTGCCCCCGGTGGGAATCGAACCCACGACCTCCCGAGTTCACGGCAACGTTTGTTACCACTAGACCACGGAAGCGGTCAAAATTATTATTAGTTGATTTCCACTCCATCCACTTCGTCCTCAGGCCGGGTCTGAGCATCAGAATAGTTCTGGAATGCAAAAGCCCGCTGGTTCTCCGGTCGTTAATGTTTTAGTCCAACACAGGTAGAAAAGGAAGGACTCACCAGGAATGGCACCTCGCTGGTGTTTGTGGGCAATGGGTTTTATTTTGTAGTTAACTAAACTTGCTGCTTAATTCGTCTTGATCTATGTTTCGGTAGAAAAAAGAACGAGTAAATTTAAAAAACCGGCTTATATATATTCAACATCTACGAATGTTCTCAACGCGTGACAATGACATTTGACGTTTTTTTTTTTCATACTAGCACGACATTGACCTTGCCCCCACCTGATGGTAAGTGGCGTGCGAGGTCCATGAATATTAGCAACTGGACTCAGACACTCATGACTGACATCAGTCCCTCACACTATGTCGGCTTGACTGGGCATGACGGCAATTCGAGCCTGATCCCGAAACGTGTCGATACACTTTACTGGGTTTATCGGCAAGAACGGTGGATACTTCCCCGCCCCGGCAGACTGTTCAAGTTACCACCATCAGTCCGCCTAACACCTATTAAACGTTTTGCGAGGCGAGTCGCACGATTAGTTATATGGATAAATTTAGGGATCACTCGATTCAGGGACTAGGGATGTGCTAGGCAGCAACAATTACAGATAATCTAATAATAATAATAAATAATAAATTCGTTTACCCACATAGCAGTAAACTATGCGACCAGTTCTATCCTTGCAGTCGGGAGCAATGTCATACAGATTTTGTTACCAGATGTGTAAAGACGGCCAAGGAATGGCGCAACTCTTTGTCTCATAAAAGCATCGAATGTGTTTACTCTGGTTTCAAAGAACATGCCAGAAGCGCTGCATGATCGATTTAGACCGAAGAGCTGTCTAAAGTAGTTGTTGTACTGAACATGGATGCCATCATGATACTTGTTTGTTAATGTGTATAAAATGCATGGCAGAGATCCTGGCCTTAATGGAGGAGAGAGGTTGGCTCCATTAATGGGGCCCAGGTCACGTAAAACGGTCTCAAGGAGAATAATTGCGAAGAATTCCCAGCCTTATCTATTTATATGTCGTCTTCCTCGACAGTAACACCCACCCATTTTTTTTTAAATATTTTTTTAAATTCCTTATTGCACCAAAACTTAAAATTAGATACATAATTATGTCATATTATTAGACTTCTACGTTGTAAACGCATTTGGTGTGCCCAAGCTTCAAATCAACATGTAAAATATTATGCATGTGAAATAAATCTAATATTGAACAAAATTGCGCGTACTAGCTGCTTTTGAAGGCCTACCCTTAACTCATGGAATATATACTTCAGTTGGAAGGCACATTTAACCAACTTTTTAAACCATAATAAGTGGCAAGCTCGTCGATGTCTCCAGCGTACCAAACTAAAAAATGTCACATGTTAATTAAAGTAAAAAGTAAAGTATCATCACGACCGTTTCCCTTTCGGGGTGGTCAGGATAAGGATTATAAATAAGCGAATTTACATTTAGCCAACTTTACTATAGGCCAATCATGACAAGTGGCAAGCTCGTCGATGTCTCCAGCGTACCAAACTCGAGAAATATTACAAATAAATATTATTTAAATGTATTTATTTACATTAATAAATATTTTTGTGTCCTGACCAGGAATCGACGAACGGACTTAACCGCTAGACCGCGGAGGCAGTGATCTCGATGCATTCTAAATTGAAGTGAGCAAAGAGGTACCTTCGATAGTCGTCTGTCAGTAGGTCGCGATGCAGCAGCTTTTTTCAGAGATCACTGATGGTCACTAGGCCTTCACAATACACCAAGTCTAACGTAGTAGCGGTTGAGAGAATTACTTAAAACGCGAATTACGGAATAAAACGGTTTTAGCGCGGCGGGTGTGCGTCTGCGTGCACAGTGGACACAAGACTGTGCCGTTCGGCGTGCGTAGATCCTCTCGCTCAGGCGCAGGTGTGGGTAAGAATTGGATGATACATATAATCGAAAGTATATAAATGGATATACATACATAAATACATAGTGGCAAAGCCAGTCTAACACAACAATACTATCCTTTTACGAAAGTTCATATCTTCTAGATTTCAGAGAAGACCCTCACGATCCCTCTACAATATTTTGCTGTATCAATCGAAACTGATGTATTGCATTAGAATATTTTGCCTCTCTGTTCAACTCAGTTCCTCTCTTTGCAACCGCTGCAGGAATGAAACGTCGTCGCTGCATTGTCTGATCACAGCTTTAAACAGAGGCGGCTACATCTGCTACTACAAGAACTATTATTATTATTATTTTGACAACATACAGTCATTTACTTCACATTACAAACATAATTAACATGAACAAGACCTTGAGTGTCGAAAATTTAAACAAAAAACAATAAACGAAAACATAAACAAGCATAGCAAATTAACAATTAATCAAAATATAAAATTATTAACATCAAAATTAATTTGAAATACGGTATGCATATAATGTATATTGAAGTAATATACAAACAGTATAAAAGAATTACAATATAAATTAAAACTACTTAAAAATAAAAATTAAAATAAATATTAACTAAACCCAATTAAAAAAAAACTATAAGTAAAAAATGTCCTCTAGAGACGACCCTTTAGTGATAGTCCCAAGAAGACTGGCAACATTTGACCTCTGTATAGCTAAGCTAATACGTTGGCAGAAATAATTGCCAGCTTTCCTGTCTCCAGACTTTTCCGTTAGCCGTTTGGACAACTTCTTGGCCAGACGCTTGGCTGAGTGTCCCCATGGGCCCATTTGAAATACTAAGTTATATATAGCAGAAACAATATTAATAATACTACATATACGAGTATAAACAGATTCACATTACTAATATTATATTATTTTAATTTAGAGAACATATGTATTTTAGGTCGTTTTTAAATTTTATTTATTTAGGTAAATATTTAATTTACAGAGCGGTGGTGGCTCGGTTGTAAGAACGCGTTCCTTAAATCCTACAAAGGTCGGTTCAAACCCACCCGGCATGCACCAATGAGAAATACACTTTTCTTACGTACATTTATCATAGATTTACAACACCCCGTGCCTCGGAGAGCACGTTAATCCGTCGGTCCCGGTTCCACTAAATTGACATCATATCCTCGCCAAGCCGTCTGGCCAGCGTGGCGAGTGTAGACCAAATTTTCCAGTTCTGGAAGGCCCATCTCCAGCAGTGGAGGTCTAGGACGCTTTATTCTAGGGGCTGTAATGAAAAAAAAAAAAAACACTCCGCTAATAAATAACAATATTGGATAGATACGCCCCTGTTATTGTACGCGAACTGTGAACTACCTTTGTGTTGGTGAAATATGGAAGTGTAGACCTAAATTGAATTTATAGACCAGCATGGGTATGAGAATTCTTTATTGGGTACATTTAATGATAGTTCTGTATAAAGGTTATTTTATTAAATTGTTTTAAGTACTTACTACTAAGATTGTAAGTATGTAGTATTATTTATATGTTTTGAAAGTACATCAAACGTTAATTTGAGAAAAATATTTTTCATAATATAAAATTAAACACTAAATTATCTATAAAATAAACTACACTACAAATAAAACTAAAATACTTTTTTTTTTTATACTAGCACGACATGTGACCTTGCGCCCACCTGATGGTAAGTGGCGTGCGAGGTTCATGAATGTTAGCAACTAGAATCAGAGACTCATGACTGACATCAGTCCCTAACACTATGTCGGATTGACTGGGTATGACGGCAGTTCGAGCCTGATCCCGAAACGTGTGGATACACTTTACTGGGTTTATCGGCAAGAACGATGGATACCTCCCCGCCCCGGCAGACTGGGCAAATTACCACCATCAGTCCGCCTACCACCTATTATATTATATAAATTATAATCGTCTGATGGGCGTAGTGTGCCAAGGACACTCGCTGCGTGACCCCGTTGAACCACGAGGCTGACCCTTTGACCAAAATATTCTCTACTTTATTTCCCTAAGATCCCGAGAAAACGCCAGAGCCTCTTCGAACCACGGACCCATCGTTTCCACTGCAAATGGGATGAAGTGGTGATTGTATTTATCAAATAAAAATAAGTAAAGAATGTTAAAAGAACTATTTTGCATCTCTCTGGCTCGTACAATTTGTAATTTCAAAGATTTGATGGTCACCATGTAACCCTTAAATGCATCGTGTGTAACCCTTAAATGCTGCGATAACTTATAATATGATATTATTTTAAATTTTCTTACACATAATATCAGTAATTTATTTAAATCCTTATCTAATTATAAAAAAATTGTTAAAATGATCCACCTTCTCTGCAATCGCAATCTCAAACTTCCTACAAGATGCCGAGTCGTCCGATGCTACATATTTTCCATTCTCGTATATGGTGTCGAATCATGGATCCTCATGGACAAACACAATGTCGAAGAAGTTAGAAGCTTTTGAAATGTGGATATACATTGAATGTTGAAGATATCATGGAAGGGCAGAGTAAGAAACGAAACTGTCTTGCAGAGAATGAACAAAGGCGTTGAACTACTGAAAATGGTAAAGCGAAGGAAGTTGGAGTATTTGGGACACATCATGCGCAATAAAAAGTATAGCTTGCTGCAGCTCGTCATGCAAGGCAAGATACAAGGCTCCAGAAGACCGGGGAGAAGACGCACTTCCTGGCTCATTGCTCAAGAACCTCAGGGAGTGGTTCGGGATGAGCACCAGATCCTTGTTCCGGACAGCGGCCAACAAAATCAAAATCGCCTTTAATGATAGCCGACCTCCGATAGGAGATGGCACCTTAAGAAGAGGACCTAATTATAGCAAAATATTTTTTAAAAATCACTGTTTCTATTATTTCAACCATTCTAATGTGAAAATGGTGGTCTATTAATTATATTGCTGTAATTAGAGATACGAACCATAACAAATTATACAAATAAATAAATAAATAAATATTTCCAGACAGGTCACACAGCGCCATCTAATTTCCGTGGTAAGGTACGAGGCTTGTGTTACGGAAACTAGATGGTTGATAAACTACATATTATACTTTTTTTTGTAAATATATACATATTATACATGTTATTTATACATTTATACATTTTATGTTATTTATATACCCGTATGTGAAAGAATATTAAGTCATTGATGCATTTTTGGCACACCTATGCAATAAAGGGTTAAAGTTCACTATCCTATTTCTTATTTATTAGTTTATAAAGTACATGCTGTTGTTGCCGCAAACCTGTGGAAGAAGCTGTCGGTAAATATACGACAAGCATCCAACCGAAGCATTTTCAAAAAAATGGTATATTCATATTATTTATTTTTATTTATTTATTTTTATTTAAAAACTTCATTGCACTATGTACAAGAGGCGGGCTTAATGCCGCTAGGCATTCTCCAGCAACCAACCTTTGGGACAATGAAACTATATTATTAATTATTTATTTAAATAGCTCATAACAACTCATTTAGTTTATTTATTATATTATTATATGCAGTGTATGTATTAATGTTATGTAATGTATGTACTAATGTATTAATAAAACGTTATATGTATGTATTATTAGTATTTAGTTTATTATTGTAGTTTAGATAATGTTGCACATTTATTACGTAATCATATTTCTCTAATTGCACCTACCTTACGTCTTTAATGTTCCACAGTGTCCCTAAGGTTGGCTGTCAGAGAATGTCTAGCGACATAAAGTCCGCCCCTTGTATATATTGTGCAATAAAGTTTAATAAATAAAATAAATATATATTTACAAATTTACACTACTCACACACATCCTACACTACGCCCCTGTGAAATCGGTAGCGCCGCATTGGCTTTGTTGGCGATCGGGATCTGTACTCTGGATCTGTGCTATATAAGATAAATAAATTATTAGTATTAATCTGTACTTCGGATGCAGATCCCGGTTGTTGATGCTGTCCGCGGTGCTGCTGTCAATTCTACAGGGCTACATCACATCTCAATCACTGGTAGGGTACACTTTCCTGTAGTTAGGGCAGCCAAGAATTATTTAATTTAGAACTCTTTTTAATTTAATCTTTAGTTTTTTTCTTTTTTAATTTAATTTAATTCATTATTGGATATCTGTAATTTTATTTGTGTTATTGTTTTTTGTTTAATTGAATTTCTATAATTTTTTGTTGTATTTCTTGTTTTTTCTCCTTTTCTTTGACACCTAAGTATCAGTAATAAAGTATGTTTCCTAATTTGGCCAATGTATAAACTCAATGTATATACTAACCTTTATGTTCTGTAATGTGCTGTGGAAATGAATGAATAAATAAATAAAAAAAATAAAATAAATAAACAAAAAATCACCTACTTGCGATCCAAACAAGACGATGTTAAAAAAGTTTTGTTTAATAATGTTCTACAATGTCAATAGTTATGGAAAACGATAAATTAGACTTTGAATATGGGGCACAAGTTGCAGTTTATTTTTTGCGGTTTTCCCGCGCTGTAGACTCCCATATTTTACCCGACGTGTTTTAGCTATAATGCTGTGAGTGACTCCAAGAAAAGCATCAAATTCTGCAGCATCTGGAATTTAATGATGACCTCATTAACTCACAAAAAAGAAAGATATATTACATCAGACTTGGCTTTATAGGCTAGGCCTTTTGCCTTCCCTATCACCTCATTCATCATCCATCGGGAGAAGAGATTAAATCCGTTACTAAAAATAATAAAATAAATTAACGCGTGTAAATCCATAAATATTGTGAATAGTTCAATTCATTCAAGAATAGCGCCCCAAAAACTACGTTACCACATATTTTTTTGTTCACTAGAAACAGTAAAAAAGATAAGTGATTGTTCTGCGTCGGTTTTTAGGTTTCGATAAAACCGCTTCCACTTTGCGGACAGCCTCGCGTTCGGTTATAAATTTTGTGAGGTTTTTTCCACTGTATATTAAATCTTAAAAGCTTAACGATTTGATATATGATACACAGAAATATTTAAATAATTTGTTTTTCTACCTCAGCCTCTTTAGCAATAAAATTCTTCGCTCCTCACATAACTCTCTCCTATCCATCCTTTCCCATCACACAAACTTTGTTAGCAAATCTTTTGTTGTATCTGCTTCATCATAGGTACTCAAAACTAAATTTAAAAGGTTATTAATTGATCGTTGTGGTGCAGTTCTGTATATGTCATATTTTGTAAATCTGATATAGCTGAGTTTTCCTTGCAGATTCCTTTCTCAGTCAGATTAAACATTAATAGATAACTTGAATCTGCGAAGCTGCTGGTCTTCTACTAACAGCATACTCGGAGTCGAAATACGCTCAGACCTAAACCACAGAAACTACTCGTACATTGAGAGCATCACAAACAGCGTCGAAAAAACTTGGGATACTGAACAAGGTGAAGCGGTTTTTCCCGCCTGCTCTAAGACTTATGCTGTATAAAGCACAGATAAGGTTATGCGTGGAATACTGTTCTCACCTCTGGGATGGCTCCGCTAAGTATCTTACAGATGCTCTCAATGTCCTACAGAGGCGGGCAATTCGGATAGTGGACGACACCACAGTCTCTAAAACTCTCGAATCACTGCAGCTTCGCCGTGACGTTGCCTCTCTGAGCGTGTTCTACAAGCTATACCACGGCGAGTGTTCTGAGGAGTATTATAAATAATAGAAGAGTGGATTTCGGGCTGTATTTATTTATTAGTTATTATGTTCTTACAACAGGTATTAGGTTTTTAATAATATATTTTTACACTTTACGTTCTTAACATTTTAATTCTCCATCTTGTCTCAATGACATCTGTCAGTTTTGACGTTTACATTTTTAATCTTTTGTGATGTGCAATTATTATTCAACACCCACCCTTAATTGCACACCCCTAATCCATACTATTTAACTTAGGTACATTATTTCAAATGTATTATCATATTGATACTTTTAGATTTTACAACTTACTAATCATTTACTCATTAAACTAATATTTTTAGTTTTGAAACTTAAGATATTATTCTAGTTTTTTTTTTTTGTTTTTTTTTTTTTTTTATACACTTTAAAATAAAATATTAACTTAACAAAACTCTATATAAAAAACACAACTTGTTTTATGAAACTATTTTAGAACAAAAATAATCAAATTTAACTTTTCCCAATGCTTTAGTAAATATATCTGCAATCTGCTCATTAGTTGGGCAGTAACTAATTTTAATATCTCCATTATAAACTTTTTCATGGATAAACTTAAATCTTACATCTATATGTTTAGACCGTCTATTCATTACACCATTTTTAATTAACTTTATAGCACTTTGATTGTCCACATATAATCTTACATTTACAGTTTTACATAATAGTTCTTCACATAAACTTTTTAAATATAGTAACTCCTTGACACACTCGGCAGCAGCAATATACTCCGCCTCGGTGGTGGAAACTGCAACCACGGGTTGTTTTCTTGTGCACCAGCTTATTGGTCCTCCACAAAAGTATATAACATATCCTGTAGTGCTCTTTCTCGATTCTACATCACCTGCATAGTCTGAGTCACAATATGCAGTTAACTCAGTGTGGTTAGTGTTCTGTTCATATACTAGACCTTGATCCTTGGTCGCACTTAAATATCTTAAAATCCTCTTAAGATTACAAACATCATTTTCTGATGGGTTTTCAACATGTCTACTACATATGTTAACCCCGAAACTTATATCAGGTCTGGTTTTATTAGTAATGTAATTGAGACTTCCCAACAATTCTCTAAATGGGAAACTTTTATTAAACTCAGATTTTTCTTCCTTAGGTGATTCAACTGGTGTTGGAGCTGATTTCGCATCCTTCATATTATATTCATTTAATAAATTTTCTATGTAATTTTTATGATGTAGTTTTAATTTATTTTCTCCTCTTTCTATCTCCATTCCAATATATTTCTTAGGATTTCCTTGAATTTTAGTTATAAACCTATTTTCGATACATTTTAAAAACTTTTCAATTTCAGTTTCACTTTCTCCTATTATTAAGCCATCATCTACATAAATACCAACGTACATGTTGTTATTACAGTTCTTAAATATACATGCTTCTGTTTCTAACTGTTTCATACCTGCTTCTATCATGAATTTTGTTATTGTTTTATTCCATTTCAAAGGTGCTTGCTTCATTCCATATAGGGCCTTTTGGAGCTTACATATGCCATCATTTTCCATTCCTTGAGGAGGATACATGTATGTTTCTTCATCTAACAAACCATATAGAAAAGCTGTTTTAATGTCAAAAGTTTTAATATAATAATTCATATTCTGTGCCAATGCAAATAATATTCTTAATGGACTGCTATTGATAACTGGGCTAAATGTTTCATTGTAGTCGATTCCTTTCCGTTGTTCAAAACCTCTCACTACTAATCTTGCTTTAAAACAATCATTGTCTTTAATACTTAGCACCCACTTACTTGTTAATATTTTCTTTCCTTCAGGCACTTCATCCACTATAGTCCATGTATTGTTTTTAATTAGAGATTCTTTCTCATCTTCAATTGCTTTTAACCATTTTATTTTATCATTACCATTAATAGCTTCTTCATATGTTAATAGCACATAGTCTTGATATCTGTTAGGTGGCTTTATTGTCCTCTTGGGTCTTAGGTTTTTATTTATTTCTTCTTGTATTTCATTTTCACTATTAATAATTTCACTTATTTCTTCTTCTTCTTCATTTGTTTTAATATTTTCATCCCTTTTTATAACCATTTCATCATTTTCATTTTCATCTTCATTATTGTAGTTAACTTTTATTATGTTATTATTATTTATATTGTTTTCAAATACAACATCTCTTCTTATTATTATATTTCTTTCTCTAGGGTTCCATAGTCTGTAACCTGTAGGAGCATACCCCACAAATGTTAGTTTTTCATTTCTCTCTTCTAGTTTGTTTAATTTATACAATTTCTTGCAGTAGGCATCACTTCCAAATATTTCCATATATTTCATGTTTGGTTTAGTCTTATTCCATTTTTCAAATGGTGTCTTATCAATTGTATCTGTTGGCATTCTATTTATTATATATGTAGCAGTTCTTACTGCCTCGCCCCAAAGTTCTTTTTCTACATTTGATTGAAACATTAATGCTCTACATTTTTCCATTAAAGTCCTATTTAAACGTTCAGCTTTACCGTTTAACTGTGGGCTATATGGCACTGTATAATCTAAAGTTATACCTCTATTCTTTAGCCATGTTTTTAGGTCATTACTTGTGTACTCACCTCCATTGTCACATCTTATTGTACATATTTTACCTTGTAATTTTCTTTCCACCTCCATTACATAGGTTTTTAAATATTCAAATGTCTCACTTTTATTTGCTAGTAAATATATCTGAGCAAAATGTGTATAGTCGTCAAGAAATGTAAGTATGTATTTCTTACCATCCCAAGTCATCGGATCTATTGGTCCACAAATGTCAGAATGTATTATTTGTAAAGGTCTTTCTGCACATTTTCGAATAGTATTGAATGGCAGCCTTGTCTGCTTAGCTTGCAAACATATTTGACACACATCTGGTAAGTTTTCAATTTCACTTTCATTTATACTGATACCATTCACTAATTTTAACAACTTTTTCATAGAATTTTTACCTGGATGACCCAGTTTCACATGCCACTCCATTGCATTTTCCTTTTTAGTACTTATTAATGTTGAATTTTCTGTGTTACTTTTAAAATCTATCATAAATAATCCACTTTTCTGATCTTTGTTTCCTGTGAGCACAACGCTATTATTCTTGCTTATTATCACTTTATCTTTTGTAAATAATACTTCTCCATTGTTTTGTGTGATTGCATTTACAGACAACAAGTTTCTTTGAACATCTGGCACAAATAAAACATCCTTTAATACACAACTGTCGTATTCTATGTCTCCAATGCACTGTGATGTTATTATTTCACTTTTCTTTGCAGTATTAATATTTGTTATATGTTCACTAGTGTTTTGTAATATTTTTATATTGTTTGTCAAATGTGATGTTGACCCAGAGTCCACGATAAACTTTTCTTGACTATCTGATTTGTTAGTGGTTAAAAATGACACTCTTGGCTTGTTCTTTCTAAAATAACATTCACTCTCATTATGGTTATCTTTCTTGCACAATTTACATTTATATGTCTTAAAATAACAATTCTTCTCATCATGATTATTTTTCTTGCAAATTTTACAAAACATTCTGTTATCCTTATTTCCCTTAAAACTGTTAAAATTTTTATTACACAATTTTGCTAAATGAGTGGGACTATTACATTTAAAACATCTTTTATTGGCCATGAATGATATGCCTTCCTCATTTTTATGTTGAGATAACCTTTGCTCTTCACAGCGGAGTCTAGATGTTAAATTATTAAGAGTCTTTTCCGACAAGGGTGAAGATTCCCATGCTGTGGCAAAGTTTTTAAACTGTTCCGGCAAAATACTTAGTAACTTTGATATTATCATATTGTCATTAATTTTTTCATTTAATGCTTTTAATTGATATGCTATATTCTCAAGGCAACTAATCTGTGACGATACATCCTTTCTGATATTGTAATTGTATGAGAAGAAATCTTGCAACAGCTGACACCTTCGTTGATCAGTATTGCTCTCAAATATTGAACTTAACTTTGTGTACATTTCACGTGCAGTTTCACAGTTCATGATATAGGTGATATGTTTTCTGTCAATGGTAGTCATTATCAGCTTCTGGGCACGAGCATTTTTTTTATTATAATATTCAGTGCTTTCCTCTAAAGTCACGGCTCTCGACTCGCCATGAACTATTTCATAAAGCCCAAGGCTCTTGAATAATATGTTTATTTGAAATTTCCAAATAGGAAATGTTTTTTCATCAATTAATTTCTGTATGTTATCACCTGTATTTTCGTTGAAATATTCCATTTTAGAGTTTTAATTTTTCGACTTACTTGAAATTTAGTATTAGTTTTCTTGCTTGAAATATTCGCGTCATGCGCCGCCCGTATAAATCCTTTTTAACCAACGCAATCTTGCGTCTGGGCCCATAACCTTTTATAAATAATAGAAGAGTGGATTTCGGGCTGTATTTATTTATTAGTTATTATGTTCTTACAACAGGTATTAGGTTTTTAATAATATATTTTTACACTTTACGTTCTTAACATTTTAATTCTCCATCTTGTCTCAATGACATCTGTCAGTTTTGACGTTTACATTTTTAATCTTTTGTGATGTGCAATTATTATTCAACAAGGAGCTCCATAACCTTATCACTTCTTCTCTATTCCGCAACCGAACTACACGCACAGGCCAAAATATGCATCCACATACCTTACCCACTATCCCTACGCGTACTCATAAATCTGGACTCTTACATCTGTCGCACGCTGAAGATGTGGAATGCTCTCCCAGCCAGTGTGTTTCCCCACTCTTATAACCTGGAGTCCTTCAAGCGAAGTGTGAAAAAGCATCTTGTTAGGCCGGCATAGTGGTAGAGACTGATGTCGGTCGTGGTGACCGGCGTCAGTTGCTCCCATTCTTGGACCTCGCGTACTGCTTACCATCAGGTGGGCGCGATGTCACATGTCGTGTCGAGTATAAAAAATAAATAAAAAAAAATACTTATTGGACCACTTTGCTCCTTAGTCTTTCACTAGCAGGAGTTAAATTAATGACGTTTCATAAATGCGTGTAATAGGTTACGTGAATAACGATATTTTGACTTTGACTTGACTTGACACTGCAGCTTGCTAATTTTTAAAGCTATGTCAGTAACTTTGGTTGTCTGACAGATGTCAACATTTCTAACTTTATCCTTTAGGGAAATCGCTATATTATTTATTAATTAAAAACATTATTGTAAAAATACAAAACGCGAACGTAATGCCGCTAGGTATTCTCTGCCCGTTGGGACGATGGGTTCATTTAATATTGAGATCGGTGCAAATAAAAAAAAAAAAATTAATCCTAATAATATTTAAAAAACAATTATATAGCAATACACATACATACTAATATTACATATATAAAATAGATATAATACAAGTATAATATAATTAATTATAACATAATAAATAACAGTGGCGAGTAGCGTTCCTCGAAGAAGGCCTATATCCAGCAGTGGAGAGACATCATCATTATGATGATCATGACATAAATAATAATGATACCTTTAAAATCTACTACTCAGTGGAGACATATAATTGACCTTCTAAATCTACTAAATGTTATGTAATGTGTTGTTGGTCTTCCCAATAGTTTATAGTTAAATAAACTGTGTATCATAAGTGATTCATTGGACAGGGAACCAGTTAAGCATATTACTTAAAACAATATTGACTTTACAGTCATCGCGGTAGGCGTATATTTTGCGGATTATACACCTGTAGCCAAAATATATTTATTTAAGCGAAAACGTGTCCGCGATGGCTGTAAAGTCTGTGAAGTTAAATTGGAAATTTGTATTATCATCAGTCTGTGTCTGTTTACTGCTGGATATAGGCCTCCCCCAAGGCTCACATCTTTATTTCGCACGATCTTTCGCTACCCTCATCCTGCCTCGCCCGGCGACCTTTTTCATGTCATTCGTCAATCTGGTGGGGGTCTTCACTTCAAAACCCACCACTCTACTGACCCATTGCCACTTTAGCTTACTAATTTTGATTGCTTGGCAACTTTGGTTCTCTGACGGATGTACACGTTATGGACTTTATCCTCCAAGAAATACCGAGTATAGCCTTCTCCATAGCTCGCTAAGCGACCTGAAACTTGTGGATCAGACCCACTGACAGTGTCCATGTCTAGTGTGCGTAACTTTCGTCTTCAAACACTGGTATGTCTGATAAGATGTGACGCAATTAAAGCTCGTATACTATTCTATAGGTTAAGCTCCCTACGATAAAACCGACAGTAAATAAAGGAACATATATTGGTGGTGGCTCGGTTGTAAGAACGCGTTCCTTAAATCCTACAAAGGCCGGTTCAAACCCACCCTCCATGTACCAATGATACACTTTTCTTACGTATATTTGTCATAGATTTACAACACCACCATTCCCGTGCCTCAGAGAGAACGTTAAGCCGTCGGTCCCGGTTCCACTTATACCAACTTGTGGAATCGTAATATATTGTCATAAAAAATGACATCATATGCTTGCCAAGTTGTCTGGCCAGCGTGGCGAGTGTAGGCCAAATTCTATAGATATATTTCCTGGAAGGCCCATATTCAGCAGTGGAGGTCTAGGACGCTGTGTTCTAGGGGCCGTAATGATAATGATGATATCCATTTCAACTTTTTACGCATAAAGAAACAGACTACGGCCACTGTAACTTGCTTGTTACACTAATGGTTAAACCTTGCTCGGATACAATGAGTGGGTAAAAAGTGAGACAGAATGTTTTTTACAGCGGCATAAATATCGTCTAGTTCTTTTTTTGCTGATTTCGTTTTCTACGTATTTTCATTTCTACGGTTCTGCATTTCTTATTCGATTTTTTTGTTTTCCAGCGTCTATATCCGCTAAATGGAATGTGCCGGCCAACGTAGGGCAGTTTTGTTCAATGCGCCATTTTAACAACAATTTAATTCCACGTTTAAACTGGGAAGACCCTATTCTTGAATTAGATGTTATCCATAGTGTGGACGCCGGAGATATGTATAGCCACATCTATATTTTTTTAGATTTTTTTTCAGTCAGATTAAATATTAACACACACATTGCAATCTGCTAATAGAATCTAATAATAGAGCTTAATCCCAACTTAAATTAAAAAAAAGTAACAACTGTACCCATATTAGTATCTACGACCGGAGTAATACCCAAAACATTACATGACAGCCTCAAAACTATCAACGTAGACCAGCACACATACAGACAATTGCAAAAAGCTACAATCCTTATTACTAGTCGTATAGTCAGAAAGTTTGGAGTTTAAAAAGCATGATGCTTACTTAGCCGAGGCCCGTGAACGTCATTAGGTTAACAGGTTAAATACCGAGATTCTTTAAGAATACACATTAAATAATAATAATAATAATAAACTTTTATTTCGGACTTCACATCCATAAATTGTTAGTAACAATTTTACTTAATCTATATTTATAATAACTAAAAAAAAATAATTTAAACTATCCGCTACTGGAGGCTGTCTACTTGACTGTATGCAGCTGTATCCAGTGCTCCAGCAGCGGAGAGTCCCACCGATCTGCCAATACGTTTAGTAGCCTGTTGGTACTGGTTCTCATGCTAAGCTCCTGGGGCCTAATTCTGGCGCTTTCGACTTACGTGTCGTTTCGAAAAACAGATCTCCATAGAAAACTGTCGGTTTTATTCGAGCAATTCGGGCATGCATGTCGAATGCGCGAGAATCGAGGCTCTGGTATTTTGCTTTTTGAATATTATTTTCAAGTAACAAAACGTTATCGTAACTTTAAGAATAGGGCTTCTTTTTGTAGTACACTTCGTTACTGGTTTAAGTGATGCGCGTGCATAGTTGGGGAGTAAAATATTTTTACATTTAATTGTTTTATATTGTGGTGAAATGTAAGATACATTTTAACCCAAGAAAAATCGCCTCGTGGACGCCTCTTAATAGGTAATTTGCCCAGCCTGCCGGGGCGGGGAAGTATTCACTGTTCGTGCCGATAAACCCAGTAAAGTGTATCCACACGTTTCGGGATCAGGCTCGAATTGCCGTCATGCCCTACTATTATCTACTATCATTAGCCAGACTCTAATCGTATTTTTTTGGTGGAGACTTTGCTGAATTGCGATTTTCTATAATGTGATATTTCCATAGTAGTAAAGTATCATCACGACCGGTTCCCTTCCGGATTGGTCAGAAACCACGCTTATAAATAAGCGGATTCATATTTAGCCAACTTTACTATAGGCCAATCATGACAAGTCGATGATGACTTCAGAGTACCAAACTCTCGAGTTAATAATATCACAAATTAATTAAATATTAATTAAATGTATTTATTTACATTAATAAATATTTTTGTGAACCCGGTACCTCCGAATCTAAATCCACAGACGTAACCGCTAGACCATGGAGGCAGTTTCCTAAATGGATAATAATAAAATAAAATACTATAATGGCCTGATCAAGGGATACTCGGTATAAAGCTTAATAGTTAATATAAGCCGGCGTAGTGTTGGGGATGTTAGGCATAAGTGTCTAAAACCAGTTGCCAACATTCATGGACCTTTCGTGCCACTTACCATCATGTGGGCGCTAGGTCACATGTCGTGTATAAGAAAAATAAAAAATGTGATTATGATAATTTATTTTTAAATTGTTGGATGTTAACGCCACAGCTAGATTTTTGGAGTAGGTATTCAAAATAAACTAGTAAAGCACTAGAGTCGAGAAACTGCGGATTGCAAGACAAAGCAAAAGCCGGGCTAAAATATTTTCAAGAGGCGACTCCATTCATTTCTGTCCACGACAACTTATTGTGGGTAGGAAATGCAGAATTGCAGATCTGCTGGGATTTATGACTCTTACATTTTTACCAACGAATAAAATAATGGCTAAACTGGTGAATTGATATTACTAGGACTAAGGACGACATTTTGAGCCATGCTTAGATGCATCTAAATCACTCACAGTTTTGTTTGATAAAAACTGTTTAATAGTTTGATTAGTCAAGATTTAGTACAATGATTAAATGAACTAAAAACTAAACTTTTAAAACATATAAATTAGTTTTATTGAAAAAATAAACTACATTATAAAAAAAAAAAACCTAAAACTAAAACAAAAATAAAATAAAGGAAAAACACAATAAAATAATAATATTCTAACCCAGCACGGCAAATAATATTTAAGGATAATAAAAGGTATTGATAACTTTGAAATACGTAAGGTCTAAAATATCTAATAAAAATTGTGAAAAAAAAATCCACTAGTGAGATCCACAAAGCCCCCTCCGCATATTCGTGCGTTGTTGTTTTCTACTGTGCTAGCGTGCGTTGGACAATATGATGGAAATGATTTTTTTTCTTAAAAGAAGGACTACGAATTAGGACCTAGCCTAACAATTTAATAAAGATAATCACTAAGTAGCTAGAAAAGTCCGTGCTGAAAGGGATAAAAAAGGAGTGCCAAGGATACAGGCAGCATTGCCACGCTGAATGGCAATGTTGATGCTTTGACCCAAATATTGCCCAGCCCTCTTATCTCCCGATGTATTGACGAGCTGATTTGACAACGCCTTGAAAATTTCATGTGCACGGCCTGGAGTTTCAATGAAATGAAATGAAATAATTTATTTGTCAGAAACATGGTAGGTACAGGGATGTAAATTATTATATGTAATTATATCACATGCTTCGCTATTTCTAGCATACAAATATTTATTCAGTCACATGACTTTGTCGAGCTTAGTGTCTAGGTATTCTTTTGTCCAATAAAAACATTTATCAACCAGCATTTGTTTGACTCTTAATTTGAACAGTTTTAGTAGCAGCTCCCTTATAGTAATTTGAAGCTTATTAAATATCTTTGTTGCCATTGCATAATAATTTCGGCTATATTGAGTACTTTTATAAGCTGGAATAATTCTTCTATTAGGATGACGCGTTTTAAAATTGTAATTATCCCCACGAGTTTTAAAAAGTTCCGGGTGGCTTTTTACAAATAAACAGCATTCAAGTATATAGATATAAGGAACAGTCAGTAATTTTAGTTTTATAAATAAAGTCCGACAGGAAGTCATAGGAGTTCAACTCCAAACGGCGCAAAAACACATCTCCCAATAAGCTCTGTGTATTTCCGCCGTTTGAGGTTTGAGGCGAACAGACTGGGAAAATTACCATCAGTCCTTCTACCACCCATTTGTTATTCTACTACTATGCTACTCGCAGCGAACGAGTGCCTTCACTTCGTAGCCACGACTACGCGGCGAACGAGTGCCTTCACTCCGTAGCCACGACTACGCGGCGAACGAGTGCCTTCACTCCGTAGCCACGACTACGCGGCGAACGAGTGCCTTCACTCCGTAGCCACGACTACGCGGCGAACGAGTGCCTTCACTCCGTAGCCACGACTACGCGGCGAACGAGTGCCTTCACTCCGTAGCCACGACTACGCGGCGAACGAGTGCCTTTACTCCGTAGCCACGACTCAGACTTAGCTGGTAAGCCACGCAGGGCCAACAGTGAGAGAGAGACGGTTTATAGGGTTTTAGTCCGTAGGCGCCTTGGGGTCTCCTTAGGAGGCCTCACAGTGAGTCAGGCAAGCTCCAAAAAAAAAAAAAAATCTACTTCCTCTGCACCACCTCCAGCAGGGACGCCGGCACCGTCCACTGAAGCTTCTCGTACTCCTCAGAAGGTGGTCACAGTACCTGATGGGTACTTCTATGACCACAAGAAGATGAAGATACGGAAGCTTTAGATTTATTAATATTATTATTCCTAAGTTTTATATGTATTTTAGTTGTAAGGTATTATCTATGGGCGATCTGTTGCCTGATAATAAACAATTTATTATTATTATTATAAACACACTTAAATGGCTTCTATAGGTATTGTGGAACACACTGGCTACGAAATAATTCCTATTTTTTTTTATTTCTGAACAAACAACATAATAAGAACGACAAACAACAAAGTTTGTCGAAAGTGTTTTACAATATGGTGTATAAAATCGTGATTTTTTTATCAAAACACAAATTCTAGGCTTTACATAGTGCAGTGGACGGTCGCATAGCATCCCGCCGGCCAGCCTCACTCTTAAAACTCGAACGTAATTCGACATTTGTTTGAAATCTATTTTTTTTAAAGTCAATTTGCCTGAATTTTTTTACTCCTTTCCTAAACTTATAAAGTGACTAAGGCTGAAATGCAATGCTTTAAAATTATGTATTGAAGTGAAAAGATACAATAATTTAATAAATAACTGCTTCTGCGGTCTACCGGTTAAGCCTGTGGGTTTAGACTCGGAGGTACCGGGTTCGATTCCTAGTCGGGACACAAAAATATTTATTAATGTAAATAAATACATTTAATTAATATGTAAATTATTTGTGATATTTCTCGAGTTTGATACGCTAGAGGCATCGACGAGCTTGCCACTTGTCATGATTGGCCTGTGAAGTGAATCCGCTTCTTTATGAGCGTGGTTTCTGACCACCCCGAAAGGGAAACGGTCGTGATGATACTTTATTTTTACTTTAATTCAATTATTAAAAAAATAATTATATATATATATATATTTTTTATCTTATCTATAAATATTAATTGTTCTTTTATTGCCTTGACGGCTTAACGTGCTCTCCGAGGCACGGGAACGGTGGTGAAGAAGAAGACAAATTTCTAAGCATTCCATGGATTCACCGTGCGGGTGCCGGGTCCATCGTGTGTGGGTAAGAGATGAGAAGAATGGTGTCTCGGGCTTGCGACCGACAATTGGCTGGTTTAAGAAAAGGAGGCCTCCTTTTTTTTTCTATTGCGCGATAATACGCTCACCATCCACCATTCTACTTCTCTCCCTACCCAACCAAATACTGTATGATGTATATGTATGTATGACAAATGTACGTAAGAAAAGTGTATTTCTCATTGGTATATATCGGGTGGGTTTAAATCGGCCTTTATAGGATTTAAGGAACGCATTTACAACTGAGCCACCACCGCGCCTTAAAATGTCAATAATTTTTGTTAATTCGATATCATTTCGAGAGTAGAGATTCTGGAGCGTAGTTCAAATTAAATATTTACCGAGTTCCCCAACTGAAAACACCTGCAATGCATCAGTGTACTGAGCTGGAACTACTTCCTATATCTCCCTTATATATATATATATATATACACAAGTATTATACGCAACGCCGTTAACCCTAGCCCAGAAGCCAAATTCTTCTAAATTTGTGTCGATTAAGGAAGTTACGTTCTTTTCCGATCCTACATTTGTTTATTGTTTCCGTACGGTACTTACTTACCTACAAAGTGGATCTAAAGTTCACTTCAGTTCGCAAAACAAATTGAATGGAATAATTGTGAAAAAAACTTTTTTTAGGCCCAGACAACTGCCATATGTTCCAAATTATTTTAAAGCCTGAACTATTTTAAAAACAGAAAATTAACTTACAACTGTTTATATAATAACAAATCTAGTCATCATCATTATTATTAGCCTGTGTCTCTCCACTGCTGGATGTAGGCCTCCTCCAAGGCTCGCCATTTCACGCAATTTTTTGCCACCCTCATCCAGCCCCCACCAGCGACCTTTTTCAATTCATCCTGCCCGTCTTCCCACTCTGCGTTTTCCAGTACGTGGTCTCCACTCCAGAACTCGTTTACTCCATCGGTCATCGGTTCTGCGACAGACGTGTCCGGCCCATTGCCACTTCAACTTACTAATTTTAAAAGTTATGTCGGTAACTTTAGTTTTTTAACGGATGTCTACATTTCGGACTCTATCTATCAGAGAAATACAGAGCATAGCTCGCTGAGCGACCTTATGGTCCAGACCCACTGTCAGTGTCCACGTTTCTGCACCGTACGACAATACTGGAAGAACGAATAATGAATCAAAATCAAAATCAATCGTTTATTTATAAACTTTTGGTACATTTATAAAGGGTGGTAAAATATTGGTGTGCTACAGAAGTCAGGTATATAAATATTTCAAAATAATGAATTTAACTAATAATATAATACTTCAAAAGTTACACAATGTTAACAATATTATGTCAATGGTAAAATAATATGACAATAAAAAATAACATATTATAAAGTATCCTTGAGAAAGTCGTCTATGTTATAGTAACCCTTGTTTGCCAATAGGTCAAATAAATTTATTTTAAATATTTTTGTTTAATGATCTTTAAGGTGATCCGGGAGCTTATTAAATAACGTAGCAGCCATATTATAAATACTGTTTCCATAAAATGACGTCTTTCCTTGTATTTAAGGACACACTTCAAATCTATTTCGACATTTGCGTCGATGTGAATTTTCTTTAACTTTGAAATAAAATGGACATTTAACCAGATTAATAGTTTTAATTTTATAAAAACAGGTTTACAGCTTTCTATTTGCTTCAATCCAGCTATACCCAGAATTGCAAACGAACGAATAAATATAGTACAAATATCTAAATAAAACATTTTTTTTTAAAACGTTAAAGTTTATGTTTTGTGCTAGAAGTGATTTTAAAAAAATAAGTATTGTAGTACTAGTAGGTACTTCCACTAGTTTTATTTTAAAACTATTAAAATAATAACTAAACTGCAGCAAATAGTAGAATACGGTTTTTTTACAGCAGCGAATAGTAGAATACACATTTGTCAAAAGTTCTATTTTATTTCCACCTATGGAAATTGAATCTGTAGGTGAATACCAAAACATGTTTTGATAGGATTTAACGTTAAAATAAAATAGAATGGAAATATAACTATTTTTAGAATTGGGCTGCAGCTCAGGTTAGAGATAAATTGTTTTTCAGCGCCCTTTGGTCGACGCTTTTATTTATATAGTACACACAGCAGTACATATATTATCACACACATAACATAGTGAATGCGGGAAATAGTGTTTACGGTGTCCTGAGGTCACTGATCGCCAGTCGAAATGCCAGTGACAAAGCTCGACTCGCCATACACAATGCCATGCTGGTACCAACACTTATGTATGGAAGTGAGACGTGGATATGTCAGAACATGCATGAGAGAAGAGTTAATGCAGTGGAATTTGCTTTGGATATTTTTATTTATTTATTTATTTAGCCAACAGTGCTAACATCACACACTTATTTGTACTTAACACAAAATCAGAAGTTAGATGTTGCACCTATTATAGGCGACCACCACATTACAACAGCCTTATTGCCTATGAGAAATAAAAAAAATATAAAATTTTCATAAGTACACACATCAAAAAAGTCTAGGGATCAAGCATGTTTATGCGGATTTCTTGTGATTGAGATGTGGCTTTGTAATAAATTTATGATTTTATAATTTTATATGGATCCTTTTTGGTGCATTTCATAATTTAAAACAGGAACTGTCAATCAAATTCGAGTAAAAGATGAAAATCAGCTGTCAATATTTTCCCTATAAAAACATAAGACGCATTGAAGACATTATTAGTGCTACTGTTTCCCTACTACTGATTAAAACCAACGTTATTATGGAGCGGCGACGTCATTTAAGCAGGGAAGAAATGATCAGAGCCGTGGGAATGATAGAAGCTGGTTCCCGGCAACGTACTGTGGCTTTAGCTCTGAATACAAGTCAGAGTGTTATCAGTCGACTTTGGACACGTTACCGAACCACTGGTACCGTGGCTGAGCGCCATGGAGGACGGTATCGCTGCACCACACGGAGACAAGACCGATACATTCAAATCACAGCTCGAAGAACTCCAACAATAACCGCCATGATGTTAGCCGTGAGCCTTCATCGCTCTTCAGGGAACTTAATTAGCGACCAAACAGTCAGAAACCGCTTGCATGAAGTGAACCTTCATTCCCGAAGACCGCTACGGGTACCACCTATAGCAATGCACAATCGTAGGACTCGATATCAATGGGCTCTTGAACACAGAAATTGGACAGAAGAACATTGGCGTTTCGTGTGCTTTTCTGATGAGTCTCGTTTTGGTATGAGGCCGGATACAAGACGTATACGACACTGGAGAACCCCTGGACGCCAACAGCGATTAAAATCCTGCCAGGAAGTCCATCCTTATAGTGGTGGAACCATCATGGTATGGGCGGGTATTTCGATCGGCGGAAGAACTGAGTTGATTTGGATCAGAGGCAACCTCAACGCTCAAATTTATGCTGAGACGGTTGTATCAGACGTCATCGTTCCTCTACAAGTGCATATCGGTCCCTTATTTCAGTTAATGCATGATAATGCACGACCGCACACCGCAAGAGTTGTAAGACAGACTCTCGCCGCAGCTAACATCAATGTCCTGCCCTGGCCTGCTCAGTCGCCAGACTTGAACCCGATTGAGCATGCATGGGATATTCTTCAGAGAAGAGCTCTGCCGAATATGGAGGGTATCCAGTCGCAAGAAGACCTTTTTTTGTTGTTGCAACGAACATGGGCGGCCATTCCACAGCGTGATTTGGATGAACTCATTTTGAGTATGCCAAACCAATGTTCTTGTGTTGTTAGTGTTCGCGGTAGAAACACGGATTATTAATTGTTTAAGTTACCCAATAAAATTTTAAAAAAAACTGTTATTTTAGTCTTTTTTTCGAACTTTAATGTTAGTGGTTCAAATGTCAAAAATCCCTTTATTAGGAAAATGGCAATTTTTTTTACTAATGCAAAGGTGACTTGGTTTATCGTTACTGTAGACAAACGAAAACATTTTATTTGATCAATCCTTAAAGAAAATTTTAATGAATATCAATCAGGAGAAAAGTTATTGCAAAAATATATGTTGATCCCTAGACACTTTTGATGTGTGTATACAAAAACTAAATATTATTCGAAAAACTAAAGCTGAAACAAGTTTTAAATATATATATATATATATATATATAATAAACATACAATTTATTTTAGAAATAATAAAAAAGTAACGGAAATAACTAAAATATTACCTACTTCAAGTAATAAAGTAAAATTAAATTAAAATTATTTTTATAAAAAAAAAAAACATACATAAAATTGACTTGATATGCGTTGTTACTTTGACGGACCGCATACGTAATGACGAAATACGCAAAAGGGTGGGTATGAAGGAAAGCATAGGGACAAAAATAAGGAAAGGCATGCTCCGATGGTCCGGGCATGTTGAAAGGATGACTGAAGAGAGATTGACGAACCAGATATATAATGCGAAAGTTGTGGGTGAAAGAGGCCCTGGCAGACCAAGACTCACATATCACGATCATATAAATAAAACAATAGCTGAAGGTGCAATAAAGAGCCATCAAAACAAAAGGGCATGTATGAAGAAGTTGATGAATGTCGAAGAAGCGAAAGAGGTATGTCGAGATCGTGACAAAAGTGCTCAATTGTCTCTGCCTACCCCGCAAGGGGTTAGCTCGCCATATTCCTATATAGCGCTGAGACATGGACTATAAAGTGCGCTGACCGAAAGCGTATCGATGCTTTTGAGATGTGGTGTTGGAGAAAAATGCTGAGGATTTCGTGGACTGAGCATCGAACTAACATATCGATTTTAAACCAACTAGACATATCGACTAGGCTATCCACCATATGCCTTCGTCGGATACTCCAGTACTTCGGACACATTGCCAGAAAAGGAGGGGATAACCTGAAGAAACTTTTTGTTACTGGCAAGGTGGAAGGAAAGAGACCGAGAGGCCGTAGTCCGGTACGCTGGTCCGACCAAATCCGCTCCACCACCAACACTAGCGTCCATGATGCTTTGCATGCCGCCGAAGACAGGAACGGGTGGCGTGCTATCATCAAGACGCACACCAATTCATCGGGAAGTCACGACCCTCATCAATGAGGAAACACGACGCAAGGAAGGAACCCCGCAAGGGACCTGGCGTGAAGATATGTATGTATAACATAGTATAAATATAACTTATCTAATATATGTACCAATTAGGTGTCACAGCATTCACCAATATAAAAAGAAGAAGAAATTCGAAAAGCTTTCTTATATTTTCGTTTTTATTGTGTACACGACATTCGAAATCGAGCCCACCAATGTAAGCGTATGTACGCAAGGTTAAATAAGGGGAGCAACTGATGTCTGACAGACAGACAGTAGGGTCGTCCCGTTCTTGGTATAACAACCCAGGAGGTCTAGGTTCGACTACTTTAGCTCTCCTCCAGAAGCACTTCTCTAGAAAATGGTGTCCCGCTGGGGGGCCGTGCGCAAGACGGAGAGAAATTCTGGACGTGCTTGGAGTGTGTTATGGGGAAAGTGGTAACAAAAAAAATAAAGAAAGAACTACAAGAATAAATATACTATAAGTAAACTATTTATTGATTTTAAATTGTAAGAGAAAAAAAAAATGATTTTCTACTCGGGGGTCGTGGTTATTAAAAGAGGTGGTCAGTACAAGAGCTTCCCACCATGCAATGAAGCGGTATACTCCCCTGGCCAACTCGCTGTGCCGCGCCGAAGTGAGGATCTGGGCGCTGGGCGTAGTGCAGGCGGGGGCTGATCGTAGTGCAGGTGGAGTGGCCGCTCTGGATCCAGGCGCGTAGTATAGTGGTATATAGGTTGAAGGTTGAAGTGAAACGTTGAACCCCAAATAGAGGGGGTACAACTTTAAGTGGCTATAGATGATTACTTTTTATAATATTTTTTAATACGATGGCGGACGAACAGCAGTGCCGGCGACAGCAGCGTGGACCTACTCCACTCCGATCCGCCGATCAATGACGTGAGCCAGTAAGTCACTTCGGTCACAAACTCGTGCGCAGCTATCCAATATTTCGACCGAGACCAAATGAAACGTATCATTTAAGTGAAGTGCAACACATTCGTCGATTGTCGGTTTTTTTTAACGCTACAAGTGTCTGTTGTCAACCCGATAGATCATATGTCTTGGCTAGACGCTGACGACAAACACCTTAATAGTAGGCATCATGTTCTGCTGACTTTGGATCTTGTCCCTGCTGGTGCAACGTAAGTAAGACGGGAATGGATAAACTTCTTACCGACTTCAAACTCTACCGCCATGCCGGCCTAACGAGATGTTTTTTCACACTTCACTTAAAGGATTTTGAGGTTATTAAACACCAAATCTGGATTGGTATGTTCAATTTTGCACACGGTAATTTAAATTTAGAACACTGCGTAGTGATGTACCATCATATCCCGACGGACTTAAGTTTGCGAACTTAACAAAAGTTAACGTCAGGACTTCCGAGTTCGGGTCTCGGGACTCAATAAGAATTCTGTATTCGACGTGATTGATAAGGGAGAGAAATTTATTTACAAATGTTCAAATAACTCATTCTTGTGTGATTTGATTCGGAATGGTCAGAAACCACGCTTATAAAGAAGCGGATTCACATTTAGCCAACTTTACTATAGGCCAATTATGACAAGTGGCAAGCTCGTCGATGTCTCCAGCGTATCAAACTCGAGAAATATGACAAAAAAAAATAAAAATATATTTATATTAATTAATATTGTTGTGTCTCGACCAGGAATCGAACCCGGTACCTACTAACCCTTTTGATGATTAAATTAATTTGGAATTTCAGTCAAATATAAATTCGGCAACGGTAACTTCAGTCAAATGTCATTTTGGGAACATAATTTAAAAAAAAAACCTAACCTCACCCAACTCTTATTGGTATGGCAGTTATGCGGGTTTTAAAAATAGGATGCTGGTCGCGGCCTTCGATTATAGCTCCAGCAGTGGGAAACCTGGTCGGGTCACAGCAGTACAAAGCTACTCCAAAACTAGAATTATCTGTAGAGAAAACACTTACTTGAACTAGCAATGACGAGGACTCCAATAGCCAAGCATCAGCTTTCCGGTCAGCTGCGAGACGATGCAGGTGCGGTTTTAATGTCGCGGGTGTAATTTCACTTCATATCAGCGGATGCGGGTAAATATAATGAGCGGCGCGGTCTGAGAGAGCTTCGTGGTGGTCTTCCCGAGGACACAAGGTACACCACCATTCACGAGCTATAGTCCGAAGCACACTGACGAAATATGACAAGCTCGGCGCGTATAAGGGCTCTCTCACCCCGGAAGTGTCGACCGTAGCGCCATCTAGCTAAATGACGGCACATGGAAACAACACACATTAGCTAGCCTTGTAAAGGGTTCTCACAAACAAGACTAGCAGGCGGTAGCTTTTGCTGCGGCGCGACTACTTATTTTATTTTATTACTGCGGGCAACTCAATTTTTTACATCATGATTTTGATCGTTATAGATCTTAAGTTACCTTAGACGACGGCTTATTCTTATGTATATATATATATATATATAATGTATATATAAGAATATATATACATTCTATATTTAACAATTGCTACAAAATCTCGGTTTTAATAAAGAAACAATACATTAAATAGTGTACAGCAGCTACGAGTGAATTGTTTCTTTTGTATTCCAAATGTTTTAGTAAGCTGGGTACTGTAACACAACCACATCGAGTGCAGTTGCCGACCACACGAGCGCATATTTAATTTATTTGCCAGTAATTTATTTAGTGAGAAGCGACTCACGCTTGGGAATTGAAGTACAGTTGCCAGATGTAAGTAAAAGTAAAGTGAGAACTTAATTGCGCGCGTTTGGCTTGGACCTATTTTGTCCGTACGTTAGAACAGCGCTCAAGGAGAAACAGCGCAGCGGGGAAGGGGAAGAAGGGCGGATAGGCGCGCGCTGCACGTATAGCCGATGTCTCTCTCGCTCTTTCTTTCTTTATTCTTTATTCTTAGTGTATCACCGTACATTCCCACCGGACTTTGGTTAAGTCAATATAATTTAAACAAAATTGTACACAATATATATTTAACGTTAAAATATCTGTCTTGCCTGGAGAGTGCAATGTGAAGACAAGGAGCAGAACTGGTAGTGACATAGGAACATCAACACAATAACAAAAAATAATCAAAAATATACATTTTACTTAGGTAAATAAATTAAACTGTTGTTGCGGCTGTATATGGGCTTTGTCAGTAAAATTATATATTATTACATACCTACTTAACTAATTAAATTAAAATGTCATTTAAGTAATTAATAATTAACAGCAAATTCTAGTTAAAGCGGCTGAAAAAAGCCTTTGTCAACTATATAAAAATATATATATATATATTAAATATGTCAGTATTAGCTGTAAATAAGCATTGTCAAAATAATAACATAATGTGCTACAGTTTATCGTAACAGTGCCTTAAATGTAAATAATATTCTCTTTCTTTCTTTACGCGTCTGTAACTATGCGTGCGAACGCAGCCACGCGCATTCATTTAATCTCCTACGAAATCAATAACCTGCAAGTTTAGTTCTCACTTTTGCGGTACGTTGCGCGACGCACCCATTTTTTTTTTAAAACGATAATCTTCTGCATCACTGCAAAAGTCATGGTCTTTATTGACTTCACGGTCACTCGTGATAGTAAGTAAACGCCGAATAATGGTTAAACTATTAGTAACTTGACTATATTCACCTGCTAATTACAAAAGCGGTTAGATACGTACTTAATTCACTCTGAGAACTCAGGTATTAAATTGTAATAATTATTATAAAGTTGGCAGCGTTGTCGATCTAAACGAATTTACAGAAACTGTTTGAACTAAATGAAAAATCCTAATTTATGCAAAAACTTAATTTAATTTATAGCACTAAGTTACAATTGTACACTTCTCAGGTTGGAATTATTATTCTAATACTCGTAGAATGTATTATAAATCATCAAAGTGCTAACATTGTTAGGTTGGCATCACTGCGATCTTTGGTTAAGTGGAAGGATTGTTATATAAGACCTCTCCGGTGGACCGTAGTGTGTATGGTCTACATAATAATATATTTTTTATCTGGCAAATCTAACTCTGGCGGGTATTCTCTTCTTGCTATCTGTTTTGTCGATAACTAATTTACAGTTAGTTTAGTTATAAAGTATAGTTAACTTAGTTATATATTTTAGAAAAGTTGCCTGTAGAGACTATTTTAACCTTAGATTCTCTTAAAACCTTATTATTTGAGAAATTTATAAATAGAAGTAATTCGAAATAACTAAATAAATATCAGCCACCATAATATTGCCATCTCGGTTACTCTATACTAAAATGACATTAGTGCAAGCAATACTCCGCTTGTCTAGAATTTAGAAAATTGTCTGGGAAAAGTTTGGCTGAAATTCTACCGGCGGTCTTCTACGGCAAGTCTTTTATTTAACTTGATAGAAACTTTTATAGACTGTTTGGACTTAATTTGGATTGGGCAATTTATTGTCAAAATTTAAAATATTTATTTATTTACGTTGTATGGTAGTTCAGTAACTTCAAACAAATCTTAAGATCTCACGGAAGAAATGGGATGATGAGGAACGGGTTCAAGGTTTTCGTAGTGGAAGTTGGTGTGAGAAGAGTTCCAGCAAAACCTTTGCACCACTTACTGAAAGAATTGGGCCGCAGACGTCATTAATGGAATCATACATTATTTGGTTGGGTAGAGAGGAGTAGAATGGTGGATGGTGTGTTCTTCTTACGCAATATGTATGTATGTATTATTATTTATTTGAATGTAGTATTATTATATATATATATGTTTTATATTAGTATTAGATTTAGTAGAATTTTAATTATCTATTTTTCTGTTTAAATATTTGCACCTACCTCCCACATTCTTCTTGTTAGTCGCTACACTCTTGGCAGAGTGGTCGTGGTCGCCATTGGAGTGCTAGTGGCACGCTTAACAAGCCGTCGCCATTCCTCTCGGACCCCGGCTTTCCTAGTGCACTCATGTAGGGGATGATCCATTGCAACCTTCACCTGATCGGTCCATCTCATCGGAGACCTACCACGCATCCTCTTGCCATCGACTTTCCGCTGGACTACCAAGCGCTCGATGGATGTTTCTCCACGCCGTGTCACGTGTCCGAAGAAAGTGAGAATGCGTAATTGTACAGTCGAGGAAAGGCGCTGTCTGATCCGCTGTTCCTCCAGTATGGATTTGTTTGTTCGGAACTCCGTCCATGATATGCCCAGCATTCTTCGCCAACACCACATCTCTAGAGCATTAATTCGTTTTTTTTCTGTTTCGCGTATGGTCCACGTCTCCGCAGCATACAGAAAAATAGTGAACACAAGAGCTCTAACCAGCCGGATTTTAGTGGCTTTGGTAACGTTTCGGTTCCTCCATATCTTCTTCAGCTTGTCCATAGCAGATCTTGTAACTGCCATTCGACCTCCCACATACCATGTTCGTAATGTCCCAAGGTTGACCGAGTAAGAATGTCTAGCGGCATTAGGTCTGCCTTTGTACATAGTGCAAAAAGTTTTTAAATAAATGAATAAGGGAGAAAGCTGCATATTTTACATTTTACGTAAATAATAATAAAAAAAATCCACAAGAAATGTGGAAACATTTAAAGAAGACATCAATATTTGACAGTTCAGATAAGTCAGAAATCCCACATCATCTAAACGATCCGGACAAGATAAATAACTTTTTTCTGGAACTCCCAACTAGTGATGAAGTTGATATGGATGTTGTTCGGAAAGTTAGGGAGACGAAGGCCACAGATACATTATTTGAGCTAAGCAGTGTTGGGGAGACAGCAATCTTAAAAATAATAAATAAAATAAAAACAAAAGCCCGTGGTCACGATCAAATAAGTATTGATATGATCCGTTTAACTTTGCCCGAAACACTAATGATAATTACGCGGATTGTGAACGAATCTATTTTATCTGGAATCTTCCCCAACGAATGGAAAATGGCTCTGATAAAACCGATTCCAAAAGGGAGTAAGGTGGAGCAGATGAAGGATTTGAGGGCAATAAGCATCCTACCTGTGCTGTCAAAGGTTCTGGAGAGAGTAGTGCAGAATCAGTTAACACACTATTTAGAAACAAACCGTATCTTACCTGAAATCCAATCAGGATTCAGGGCAGGATATGGGACTGCTACAGCGTTGACTGAAGTTACTGATGATTTGGTTACTGCTTCGTGCAATGGACTGAGTTCTGTTCTGGTGCTACTGGATTTTTCCAGAGCATTTGAGTGTCTTAATGTGCCTTTACTTATCGCAAAATTATCACAGCTCGGGCTGAGTGACTCCACTTGTAAGTGGTTTGAATCCTTCTTGAGCTCCAGAAGTCAGAGAGTTAGTACAACTAATGCTGATGGACGCGTATTATTCTCAGATGCCAGGCCACTTACGAGAGGAACCCCGCAGGGGTCAATACTGAGTCCTTTGTTATTTATTTGTTACACGTCGGACCTTACAAGAACATTAAAGCATTGTAAAATGCATCTATATGCAGATGATACACAATTGTATCATTCGTTTTCACACGATCAGATTCAAGAATCACTTAATGACATTAATACGGACCTCTTACATATATGTAAGTGGGCACATGCCAATTCATTAGTGCTAAATCCACTTAAATCCAAATATATGGTTATAGGTACTAGGAAACAATGCAATAAGGTAATCGATGAGAATCCGATAATTAAAGTTAACAGCGAAGTAATTGAGAGAGTGTCATCGGCAAGAAATCTTGGGATTATAATAGACAGTGAGTTAAGGTACATAGAACACATCAATAGTAGAGTACGAAATGCGTTCTACAGACTCAAAGTGTTGTATGGGATTCGTGAATATTTATCAGTAGATATTCGTGAAATATTATCGGATCTCTTGGTATTATCACAATTTAATTACTGCGACGTAGTATATGGGCCAAGATTATATCAAAAAACAATAAAAGTTATTCAGAGAGTGCAAAATGCCTGCGCGCGTTTTTGCTATAGTGTCCCTAGATTTGCAAGTGTCACTCCCTTTCTGAATCAGCGAAAAGTATTGAAGATGGAAGCTAGGAGATATCTACACTACACAAGTTTCGTACACAAAATTATTCATACACAGCAACCTTACTATCTATTCAGAAAACTATCTTGGAGGAACGATCATAATGTCAAGCGCATAACGAGATCACATTTTTGTCAGGAATTAATAGTACCTAAACTTAAAACGGCTGGTTTTAAAGGTTCCTTTAAGTACAGTGCGTCGAAAGTGTGGAATAATATACCACCTCCAATACAAAATAAAACCACACACACTCTTAAAAACTATATAAAAAAAAGGCTTATGGAAAGGCAGATGGAAGTCACTGGAACCAAGAAATAATAATTTGATGTGAATTTTATACATGACCCTAAAATATTTATTGAGTTATATGTAAGTGGTTATCACCCATCCTCTTTCTACTCTTCACTAATGTTAGAAGCGAGCATGCCTCTCATACCCACGGATTATGTAGATGTTAAGTTATGTATATATTTATTACTAGTTTGTGTATTATATAGTTTATAATGGTTTATGTATCTACTTGGTTTATTATTTATTTATTATTATATAAGCATAGTATATATGTATAGATTATTATTATTATATAAATACATAATACATTTATTTAACATTAACACCTCCTCTTGTGTCTCAAAGTTGTTTTTCTTGTTGTCCTTTAGGTTAGTTGTTTGAAATGTACGTGAGTTGGGGTGTTGGCATAACAACAGCGTTAGTAGTGCATCACATTACATGTAATGCACAGCTGACTGAAGCTGAGCCAAGACCCTTGCCACATCATGCTGATTTAAATTCTAAATTGTAATGCTTATTGATGTGGCAATAAACGTTTGTTTGTTTGTTTGTTTGTTTGAATAAATAGAGCTAAATATGCCTGGTCTAAAACATATGTCAACGCAAACTTCCAGTCGGACATTTAAATACTGAAACACTATTTATTTGTTTTAGTTTAAAAATCTATCTCACTTTTCTTCCGTTATAGTCAAACAGCCAGTCTCTCGTACGTATTTTTGGTAGGTACTTAAGTAAAAATTTGCAAGAAATTTCACAGACATATCTTAAGAAATACGTATGTTTCGGGATCAGGTTCGAATGGGGTGTATCACTAACTTTTTATCACGGTAGATGGCGCATGATAGATGGTACCTAATATAACTGTCAGTTGCATAGAAAACTTGTATTTTTATTACGAAATTTACTATTTTCTGGATATATTACCGAAGTCAGCAGCTTTTAAGTGTACAAATCGAGATTTGTAAGCGAAATCAAAGATATGGTGATCACAAAATTGCCTTTCTATTAATAAAACCTTTTTTCTTTTTAAAGACGGTGTTCGCTTTCCTAATTCGTCTTTTAAGGTAGGTAACGTTAAGTTAAAATTCGTATTTCTGTTATAAAAATGAAAAAAACTACAAAAACATTTAAAAAATGATCCGACATACTCGTAGGTGTAAACAAGGTACCATTGCCACTGGCGACATCTATAAAAAAGCTTTGCCTGATTACACCCCATTGAAAACTTAAATTGTACTGAACTTTATTAAACATTTACCTACGAAAATAATATAAGGTTCTCTTTTCAAAAAATTATATGTTTTACACTTTCGTAGCACACAGGTCGGCCTATTGTCTGTGAAAGAACAAAATAATCAAAGTCAAAGACAAACTATACTTATTAATATTATATATTATTATAATAAATATTTCCAGACAGGTCACACAGCGCCATCTAGTTTCCGTGGTAAGCTACGAGGCTTGTGTTACAGAAACTAGATGGTTGATAAACTACATATTATACTTTTTTTTTTGTAAATATATACATATTATACATGGTCTGGGTGTGTACCCAGACCGAGACAAATTATACAATATACAACTTGCCCCCGTTGGGAATCGTACTCATACCTCCCGAGTTCACGACAACGTTTGTTACCACTAGACCACGCAGGCGGTCATTATTGTAAACATTTTATAGGCTTTTGTGACACGTCATTATTTTGATTGATTCTACTCCTGTTCGCGAAAGACTAATATACAATAAAGCGGTCCAAGGAGTAAGCTGTTAGCAGAAGACCAGCAGCTTATCAGATTCCAATGACCTGTTAATGTTTAATCTGCATCAGAAAGAAAACTCAGCTATATTAGATTTACAATTGAACACAAATATATATATTGTTGTGATATCATCTCAGAATTCACCTATAAAGGTACCCGAAAGCCGACAAAACCTGCTATTTCAGAACAATAAGTGGCAGAGGTCCCGGGCCCCCATAGATAGTAGCACCCGATCACGGACATAACGATGTGCCAGCCATCTCCTAGCTCAACCAGGCCCTTAGGGTGCGGACCGGGACCCGACGCACGTGACACTGCAATGTACTTCCAAGAAAGGGTCGACCACCGGACACACCACACCATGAGAATCAATTTGAAGTGCTGATATGACTGTCATACACTAATAAATTCTGTACCAATTATTCTTTGATTCGTTTGGTTTCATGCCCTGTCTTTAATATCTCTGTGTGTTAATATGATGCTGTTCTAAAAAAGAGCCAAAAATCTCAAAGAATTTGGTTGGATCTAGTTTTAAATTAATAATGAATTATGTATGGCAGGAGATTGGACAGGTTCGCTTTGGGACGCGACGATGAAATAGTCTACTATGCAAATGCATTTGGTATCTACTGTTGACTTAATGTTTGAACCGGACAGCGTCTAAAATTCTCGAATCATGCAGCTTCGCCGAGACGTGGTCTCCCAAACTATACCGCGATTGTGCGTTTACCCAGTACTTTTCTCTTACCACGGGCTAGCAACAATGTCTCGTTCAACAGCCATAAGTGTCAGTCATAAGTGTCTGATTCCAGTTCATAATATTCATGGACCTTGCGCGCCACTGACCATCAGGTGGGTGCAAGGTCACACAGATTGCTGTATAAAAAAAATGAAAAAATAACTGTACATATTCAATGTTTAAACGCCACTTACACAAATTGAACCAATAAATACGAACACACAAAACAACACGTAATATTTTTTTATACAAGAACGACACGTGACCATGCGCCCACTTGATGGTAAGTGACGCGCGAGGTCCATGAATGTTAGCAACTGGAATCAGTCACTCATGACTGACATCAGTCCCTAACTGTGTGGATAGTCCCGGCAGACTGGGCAAATTACCACCATCAGTCCGCCTACCACCTAATAAATGCGTTATATAAAGAGTTATAACTGCCTCCGTGGTCTAGCGGTTAAGTCCGTGCATTTAAACTCGGAGGTACCGGGTTCGATTCCTGGTCGGGACATAATAATATTTATTAATTTAAATAAAAAAAATTGATGAATATTTAATTTATTTGTGATATTTCTCGAGTTTGGTACGCTGGAGACATCGACGAGCTTGCCACTTGTCATGATTGGCCGATGGTAAAGTTGGCTAATGGCTAAAGTTGAATCCGTTTCTTTATAAGCGTGGTTTCTGACCACCTCGCAAGGGATACGGTCGTGATGATACTTTACTTTTTGTTACAATCTCTGTATATTTTTTTGGATAATTTCAAGTAATTCAGACCAGTAGTTCTCGCGTCACAAAAGGTTTCCTTACTACAATTAGAATCAAATATATATTTTGTGTAAGCGAGAGACCAGCTGTTCTGATGGAAGACCAAGACCTGAAGAATGGCCAAGTTTTAATCTTTCCTTTGCCGAACACGTTCAATTTATTGTTCTTAAATTAGCAGAGGTTTTTGCGTTTTGTCGACTTTCAGGTTGCACATGGGCATGTAGTCTTCTATCCTAATTCTGTCTTGCCTGGTAAGTTACTGTTATACCAGGTATTGTGATCTCATAGGTACTGATAACTAAATTTAAAGGGTTATTAATTGATCGTTGTGATGCAGTTCTGTCTATGTTTTATTTTGTAAATCTTTTATAATAATAATAATAATAATAAAATCCTTTATTGCACACAAAATATAAAATATAAAAATATGTACATAGGCGAGCTTAATACCGTAAAGGTATTCTCTACCAGCTAACCTTTGGGATAGTGATAGAATGAATATTATGGGTGCAGAGTCAGAAAAATAAAATGATATATATAAATGAAAATAAGAGAAAAATAATAATAAACTATGGGATAAATAGGATCATAATATACTTATGTAATAAATACTATAAATTGCATATTATATAATAATAATAAAATAATATATGCCAAGGTGAGGAGATTAAGTTGTTATAGCTGAGTTTTCCTAGCAGATTCCTATCTCAGTCAGATTATACATTAACAGGTCACTGGAATCTGCTAAGCTGCTGGTCTTCTGCTAACAGCTTACTTATAGTACCACTTTGATGCTTAGTCTTCCACTAGCAGGAGTAGAATCATTCAAATTAATTAAATTAGTGACGTTTCATAAATGCCTGTAATAGGTTTACGTGAATAAAGATATTTTGACTTTGACTTTCTCTGGGCAAGTGTGTGGTCATTTATTGATTTTAGCTTGAACATTAATGTCAGCATTAACATTTTCGAAGCACTTTTTTTTGTTGTTTATTCTGTTACAACCATACATTCCCACGGGAATTCGGTTAAGTCAATAGTTATTAGTTATTCTTGTGCACAATTTACACATTGAAATATACATTGAGTTGTCCTGCCTGGAGAGTGTTATGGAACTATAGGCAAGGAACAGGATTGGAGGTTAATGTAGCATTTGAGTTGAGATACCTACCATACTGGTCCTGAATATTAGGGTCAATGGTATCTATTGCTGAATTACAATATTGCATGTCAGCAGTGCCTCGGGGATTCCCCACTACTAAGAAATTGCATTCGAGATAATATTATGACTCGTGTCTTGTCGCACGAACGTGTGACCTTTTGACAAATGACATTTAATTTAATTATAAAATCACTTTTTTTGCCTCTCAGCGAACATACTACGAGAAGCTGCTTACCTGAATCCATATTGCTCTAACTAAACTGCCTTCGTCGTCTAGAAATTAAGTTTTTATTTATTTATTTATTTATTTTCCGAAAAATCACAGCTTATAACTAGGACATAAAAATTACAATATTATAAATTATTAGATCTTAAGCCAGAAAGATTTTATATTATTTGTACATTTCATTTCTCAAAAACAGTGGGTTAAATACTATATAAAAAAAAAAAAAAAAAATATTAAACATTAGTAAATTAAAAATTAAAATAAAATTAAAATATTTACAAATAGCTATATACAAGTAGCATAGGATTATTATGATATTAGTGAGTGAAAATTAGTTAATCATTATATTTTATAGAGATAATAGGAAACAAAGGGAAGATATGCTTAGTTTTCGATCGATGAGATAATTAGGTATACTGTTAGGTTAAATATTAAATTATTTATTAATAAAAACAAGATTAAGTACATAAATTAGATTAAACGAATCACAGGTGAACAAAATAAATAAGCAAATATAAGTACATAACTAAATATAAATAAATACACAAATAAGATATAACAACCACATTTGAGTGTTGCTAAACTAGGATCAAGAAACTACACCTTCCCTGATCAATCTGGTTTCTGTGCCTTGACAGAGTTATCTAGTACAGAAACCAGTGCACTTACTAACAGTTCTGTTAGCCTGTCCTAGCTCAATGTATTATAAATAAATAAATGATATAATTTCCTAGATAGTAATTTATGTATATAGGATGTTAAAAATTGGTGTCAATAAATATTTTTTATTTATTTTTATTTATTATTTAAAGACAATGAAAGAATGTAATGAAACAACAACTCAACTGCCAACAAGGACCATTCACTCGATTCAACACTTAATTCATTTAGAAACAACCAATTCTCCCAGCTCCCAATCAAAAAGACACGACCAGAACAATCGCTTCAACTTAAAATGCATAAATATAATAAATTGACAATTAGTCGATAGTTATCCTAAATAAAATTTAAGTTTTCATTTGTGCTTATGTGTGAGTATGCATGCGTATGTAGTCTGAGCGCGTGTGTGTGTGTAGTGTGAGCTTTTAGAGGATTTAGACTTGGAGGTACCGGGTTCGATTCCCTTTCATTTATACTATAAATAAATGAATATATACGTTTGTGCTTAAGTAACAGAGTAGGTGTTAAAGCCAGTTAGTTCTGTGGCCCATCGGTGGCGAGAGTCGCTCTCAGCCTCGGTCGGTGGCGGACGTCAACAATTTGTGTTTCTAACTAACTAGCCACACATGTACATAGATAGGCCCTCACTGATATAAAAACGTTCCCGCAAAACTAATCGAAGTCATGTAGCTGCACCAACAGTCGCGAGCAAGCAAGCTTTGCAAGCGCTTATATATTATTTTTTTTATCGAGTGAAACTAGTCTTTATAGCATGGATTGTGACAGAATTTCCGACAAATATCGCATGTGACATTCATTGCTTGAAAATTGGCCCCCAAAGTTTGTAGGGACACGTGGCAAGCGGCACGTTTTTAGAGTGCGTTTTGTTTTGAATAGGCCTATCTATATACATCAATGAAGCCACACGAGTGTATTTATCGGTCGAAACTGTTACTTGGATTATTAGTTTTATCTGATATGACATTTATTATCAGTTTTAGCATCAGAAGAGCTGGTCTTCTTGTGAAACTCTGGGGTCGACTCCACTGAGACGTCAGCTGCTGCTGGAAGAGATAAGTGCTTCTTTGGACTTCACGGAGCTGGCTCGTCATCAAACATCCATACAGTCCACTCATCTACCACGGGTGAGGGAGTTGGAAATCTCCCCCAGAATAGGACTACTGCCCTGTTACGAATCATTCATATTACGAATCACAACTCGTTATTACAAAGAAAGGACCCAATAAAGTATATCAAGCCGGCATAGTGTTAGAGACTGATGTAAGTCATGAGTGCCTGATTCCAGTTGCTAGCATTCATGAATCTCACGCGCCACTTACCACCAGGTGGGCGCAAAGTCACATTCAATTCAAGTACAAAAAAAAAAAAAAAAAAAAAAAAAAAACACACACAGATGACAGATGATCTGAGGAAGATCGCTGGTGGGAATGGATAAGGGGTGGCAGAAGATCGTGTGAAGTGACGAGCCATGGGAAGGCCTATATCCAGCAATGGAGAGACACAGGCTGATAATAAAGTAACATTGTAAAAGTTCACAATATAGCACACATTAAATGTAGAGCCGGAACATTAACACAATAAGTAAATGTAAAATTTGCAAACTTTCTTACATAAACTGACGCTGTTAGTTAATTAGGAATTTACATAGACACATATACCCGTATTTAAGGTAAGTGGTTTGGCCAAACCTATAAATTCGTAGGATGGAATTTAAATTTACCGCTTAATGCATTCGAAGTGTCACTTGCATCACGCTTACCAATTTGGTAATAATAATAAACTAGAATGTTCCATTTCCCTATTCCCTTCTCGCTCTTTCTCCTATCCGCTCCGCTATACCCTTTTCCTTCATACTCACGAAGACGACCGAGAGCTGCCGAAGACCGCCATTAGTGTTCGTCGGCTCGCTGAATCGACAAGTTGTGAAGCCCGCACCGCCTTTTTTTGGTCTTGGTTCAAAAGATGTTATTTTTATAGTCTTCTGCTAACAGCTCACTCCTTGGTCCACTTCGCTGCTTAGTCTTCCACTAACAGGAGTAGAATCATTCTAAATAATTTAAACTATGACGAGTCACAAATGCCTGAAATAGGTTTACGTGAATAAAGATATTTTGACTTTGACTTTGGCCTTGAAATTAACAGGAACAACAAATAGGTGGTACACAGACTGATGGTAATAATTTGACCAGTCTGCCGGGGTGGGATAGTTCGTGGTGATAAATCTATTATCTGCAACAAATAAAGTGTGTTAGATGTGTTTCTGGTAAAATATATAAATTGAAGCTATAAAATTTTATTGCCAAATATTTCGCCTCTCTTTGGAGCGGTGTCATCAGTGACAGGGACTGAAGGTCTTTGTCTAAAATTTTGAAAAAGTAATTTTATTTCTTTTAGCAATAGTGATAAATCTAGTAAAGTGTTTCCACACGTTTGGAGATCAGGCTCGAATTGCCGTCACGCCCAGTCAAGCTGGCATAGTGTTAGGGACTGATGTCAGTCATGAGTGTCTGATTATAGTTGCTAACATTCAAGTTTACTTTAAAAACAGTGAATATATGAGATGAGGCTTGCTTCTTAAAGCTAGGACAATCGTATCATAATTAATATATTATATCCATACCCTATCCCTTGCGGGGTGTTTAGAAACCACGCTTATATAGAAGCGGATTCACATTTAGACAACTTTACTATAGGCCAATCATGACAAGTGGCAAGCTTGTTGATGTCTCCAGCGTACCAAACTCGAGAAATATCCCAAATAAATTAAATATATATATATATGAATGTAGTTTCCTACACGTTGCCCAAGACACCTTTGCGTGCTTTCTCTTCTAGGTACGATCTTGTGAGCCTTCTCGATCAAATATGTATCTACCACCTTGAATCCCTGCTCGACTTCTGTTACTTAGTAGCCACGACACACACAGGACCAATAGTGAAAGAGGGACGGTTTATAGGGTTTTGGTCCGTAGCCGCCTTGAGGTCTTCTTATGGAACCCCACGGTGAGTCTGGCATGCGAACCACAACCAGTGGTCAGTCATTTATGATTTAGCGAATTTTCGTATAAAAAATCACTTCATATTTTTTTTTATTTGAAAATTGTTTTTTTTCACTGCTGGAGATTATATTATATCAGAAGATAGTTTTTGGAGAGAGAGTTCTTCGCCCCATTTTGTGTGAACATGTCAAGTGCAAGTTTTTGTTTTATAAATTAATTTACTATAAATATTGTTGGTCAAAAGTGGTGTTGTTTTGTTTAATAATGTTGTACAATGTAAATAGTTATGGAAAACGATAAATTGTACTTTGAATATGGTGCACAAGTTGCGGTTTATTTTATGCGGTTTTCCCGCGCTGTGACTCCCATATTTTACCCGACGTGTTTAAGCTATAATGCTGCGAGTGACTCCAAGAAAAGCATCAAATTCTGCAGCATCTGCTTGATCAGCATTTGATGATGACCTCATTGGAAAAGAAAGATATATTACGTCAGACATGGCTGTATGGGCTAGACCCTTTGCCTTCCCTATCATCTCATTCATCATCCATCGGGAGAAGAGAACCAAAAAAAAAAAAAACTCGCTTTACGCTGGCTAGACTAAAAATATGTACGTCTACGGTAATTTAAGTGCAAGTGCAACTTTGAGGAAAGGCCGACGGAAGTTTTTGAGGTTATGACTTTTGGAAACTATGTAGCAAACGTTTGTGGAATGTTCTCGTAACGAAAGCTACCTTTAACCACAGCTCATAGAATCCTTCAAAAAAGGTGACGCAAAAATAATAAATCAATATTTCTAAAATTTTGTAAAAAAAAAAACATTCAAAATAGCCCTAAACCTCCACTGTTGGCGATGGAGAACATATATCTGAATAATTTGGCCTACACTGGCCATGCTGGCCAGACGGGTTGGCAAGGGTAATAACAAAAACAAAAAAAAAAAAACACAAAAAAAATAATAAAAAATAATTCGGCTTTAGGAATAGCAGCTTAACAAGATTAGCCTACAATTTTTTCAAGTAAAAATTCTGACATAATCCGTAAAAAAGAAACAAATGGATTTCAGCCTTTCTGCAACTGGTCGTAAAATGATATATATTTATTTAAATCTTTATTGCACAAAGTACAAAGGCGGACTTAATGCCGCTAGGCATTCTATGACAGTCAAACCTTCGGGACAACAAAAGCAATTAACAATAAAAGGTAGGTGTAATTACAGGCTTAATTAGATAATATAATGTCATATATAAATTATTACATACGTAGATACATAAATAAATAATATTTACATATCTACATACTAATACTACATACAAATGATCGTAAAATATACATATAAACAAATTCAAAACATTCAAATTCAAAAATTCTTTATTGTATAGATTGCATTATTCTAATTACAGTTGTATGTACATGTCATGATGATAAAATCTGCCCATATTTGGGCATACAATATGCTTATGTCAATAGATATTTATTTATATATAGTTAACATTTAATATTGTTCTTGTCAATTTATTGAAATACAATATTAATTGCAAAATTTACATGCTAAAAATTCTTTTATTGAGTAAAAACAGTTGTCAATAAGAATTTTCTTTAACTCAATAGTAAAACGTTTTATAGGTAACTCACGTATCTCTCTAGGAATTTTATTATATACTCTAATGCACATTATGTGGCAGTTTCTGCTGTAATATTCACTTACACATCTTGGGTAGATTAGTCGGGTATAATCTCTGGGTACAAATAATAATATACATACATATAAATAAATGTAATACTATCTATAACCATATCAATTATTTATCATATATTTGTTTTAGTAAAATAGACAAAAATCTATAAAAAAAATAATGTTAATGCTATTTATCTATATCTAAAATTAAAGGTAGAAATATTCTATAACTTTTTTTTTTCAGGACAGGATTAAAATTTATTTTCTTTCTTTCTTGTATTTCTTTAATCCACTGATGTGTCTAAGAGAACATATTAGCTGGGTGGCCAGATGGGTTAGTTAATATAGCAGGAATGTATATTATAGAATGAATATATATGTATAAATTGCACTAAAAGGAATGTGACAAAAACATACAAAGCTAACGAAGGCACCCAGAGCGGAGGCGACAGAACCTGCGCAATTGACTTATATGCGACGTGGTATTCAAATAGCGGCGAACCGGCCTTCACTCCGTAGCCACGAATCAGACTGATAGAGAGACGGTTTATAGGCTTTAATTATTTGTGTGCTCCAGTTAAACCCTTAAGAAAGCCAACATGCTTATCAGTGCCAGCTAGTGCATCTAGGTATAGAGGTAATTCGTTTTGCTGCCGTGCAGCTAATGAATTTAATAAACTGGTTGACTTTTCCGAGTTGGATCTATTTAATTCAACTACAGCTACTTTTAAGAAAACTCTGTCAAAACATTGGTTTGACAGAGTTTCTTTGAGTGTTTCCGAAACTACTTAAACTGTTATTCATACTTAATTTATTTCCTTACTATTTACTTTCTTTATTAGATATCTAAATTTTAGCTTGCTTTCATAGTTTCCTATATGTAAAAACATATTAATGGATTTATATTTTATATTTTATATATAGTTATTAAGTACTGTTTGTTATCCAATAAAATAAAATAAAATAAAATAAAATGAAATGAAATGAAATGAAATGAAATGAAATGAAATGAAATGAAATGAAATGAAATGAAATGAAATGAAATGAAATGAAATGAAATGAAATGAAATGAAATGAAATGAAATGAAATGAAATGAAATGAAATGAAATGAAATGAAATGAAATGAAATGAAATGAAATGAAATGAAATGAAATGAAATGAAATGAAATGAAATGAAATGAAATGAAATGAAATGAAATGAAATGAAATGAAATGAAATGAAATGAAATGAAATGAAATGAAATGAAATGAAATGAAATGAAATGAAATGAAATGAAATGAAATGAAATGAAATGAAATGAAATGAAATGAAATGAAATAAAATAAAATAAGTCTGTAGGCGCCTTGGGGTCTCCTTATGAGGCCTGTGATTCGGGAATGCGACCTCCCGCGGTGGCTCTTCAGGCTGGGATCGTATCGTCAGGCAATTTTTCGATCCTTGTCTTTAAAAAATATATATACGTATATATGATTTATTACCGATAAATTCTCATAATTTATTTATAGAAATTTACAAACAAATATAAACTATTTGATAATAAAAAGTTAATTAAAAAAATAAAAAACCTAAAAACTGCGAAAAAATGATAGTTAATTAAAAACTGAAAAATATATATATAAACTAAAAACTTGCTCCAAATCACTGTCTTATTCAGCTGTCTTCTGAGGTGTTGACAAGCTATTTGAAAACGCCTTAAAACCGTGAACTTTCCATCTGCGTACTGCTTGTAATGCAGCAGTGCCCGGGTCCTTAGACATCAAGGACACATGAGAAGACGCCAGGGTTTCCACACAGGTGGCATACTGCACTAAAGGCAGAGCCATCCTCCATGATACCAGCGTCATTGATTCGGGCCGATTGCAATCGCTGCCGGTTCTAAGATGGCTCACGAACCTACAGACACAAGGGCCCGACGATTGAATATTTCTCATTGGTACATGCAAGAGTCTCGAACCGACCTTTTTAGGTTTTTAAGAAAAGCGTTCTCACAACCAAGCCATCACCGCTAAAACCCGATATTTAGACATAAATGTATTTTTACAGATACTATTGTAATAAGTTAATGCCCAGTACATGCATGTAAGTCATTGCACATGAACAAAGTACTGTCAAAAAGGGTCGTACGTTAATTGAGACTCGTTTTAAACAACCTACAACACTCTTTGCTATACATTCTTAACAACAAAACCTAACAGCATTATAACCCTTATTTACCCTCATTAATTGTAGAATTTAAAGGCTATATTCGCTGAAAGTGGATAGGCGTAAATGTGGCCCAGTTATACGCTGAGGTCGCGGCAGGCTCGTCGAATTACTTTTTAATTAAACCAGAATGTGTGAAGTACATTAATTACAATTTTAGCTGTTGTGTTATTAGATATTACTCGTTTTCCAGATTAGCTGCTTATTTTTTTTTTGTATAGACGGAAACGTGAAATCACCAATGATGTTTTATGCATGCCCGACGCACTATGGCCCACTACTATGGCTATCCGCCTACGGACTAAAACCTTCTAATAGTCTTTATTCACTGTTGGCCCTGTGTTCATGCCTTCACAGCTAAGGCTGTGTTGTGCGAAAACACAAAATGGCGTCGATTTTACCATCAGACGGCTGACCTTTAAAATGTAACTGGTACATTGGTTGAGCATTCCACATCTTCAGCGTATGACAGTTGTAAAAGTCTCCAAATGTATATGTACGCGGAGAGATAGTGGCCACGGTATGGGGGTGCATTTCGGCATGTGCTTGTGGTTTGGTTGCGGAATAAAGAACAAAGTGAGGGCGGGAAAAACCGTTTGTTATTTTTTTTTTAACTCTGCTTTCAATGTAGTTTCGGTGGTTGAGATCTGAGCGTATTTCAACCCCAAGTATTTTGAAGGGTTGTAGTTCTAGGTCGAAAATATATTTGTGACAGTATCTTTTTAGCTCTTAATGCTCTACGGTTACGAGGGATCTCGTCAGGTCAGCGCGAGAATAGCCGTTTTCTAGATAAGTAACTCACCCAACGAGCATGTGTGGCAGTTCCACAGCAGCACCCCACAATGTACAGTCCTTTTCTGTGGCTTTTCCCCACCTTTCTAGTTTACTCTGGTCCTTAGGTAGAATTTTAGCAACGCCGAAGTATATTAGCATATAATTCTGGTTGCCGGCTCTTCCTTCAGCATCGGTTGGGACACTCCTTGACCAAAATACACTGACCACAGCGGTGTGCCTTCGTCTCGTAACCCAGACACAAGTGTCGAATGGGGACCCAGTGGATCATCTCGGACACTACAGGCCACAGAAGTGTCGGCCGCATTCCTCGTCATACGGCTCTTACCGACATCATCCTCTCTCATGTCACTGCTGAACCCTCTGGGATTGCGCGGAGCGTTGGTGAGAGACCCGACGCGGACGGCTTGACCGTTGGGCCGTGGAATCATGGTAGGTCTCTAGTGTGGGATGTGATTTTTTATTTATAGATTTAAGGTTTTATTTTTAATTTTATTTGAATATCATACTTATTAAAGATTTGGATAATAAACGCTAATAAACTAAATATTATAATTGTGGTGACTCGTGCCCTGGGTCTGTGTTTGTGTTCCTAGCAGTTTAAACTATCGGTTTCCCGGCTGAGTTAGCCGAAAAACCCCGAGACTTCTGGACTGCTCTCGCGTCTGCACATCATCATCGCCGTGAGTACCTTTCTCTTCCTCCTTTCTTGGATACTTTCCCTCGCTCCGCTTTTTAGATATTATTCATTGTCATAGGAAATCGTGTATGCAAGAGTTGGCTCTAGAAGACATTATTTATTCAATTCTGGTGGCCAGCCAGCCATCCTAATACAGTCCACTTAATCGCCAGACCAATATATATATATATATATATATATATAATATAATATTTACAAACTACTTAAATAAAATTAAGCGAAAGCCATTCAGCCAAACGTCTGGCAAATTAGTTGTCCAAATGGCTGACGGAGAAATCTGGAGACAGGAAGGCTGGTAATTGTGGCAATTATTTCTGTCAACATATTTGCCTCGCTATACAGAGAGGAAATGTTGCCAGTCTTCTATTTCGCACAATGTACTACTTCTCATTGCGTATATATGCTGGAGTGCAGATTTTGTAACAGTTTTTATGTGGGAGAGACTACGACACCCCTTCGTACTCGCATGAATGGACACAGACATTCAGTAGATTCTCAAATTAATAATATTTTACCTGTGCCCACCCATGCGCGTATACATAACACTACCTTTAACAATTGTTTCACAGTAAGAGTATTAAAGAGTTTTCCTAAAACTATTCGGTCTATTGATTTAAAAACATAGGAAAGCTCTTTTATATGGCAGCTTGGTGCATAATATAGCCCTGGTCTGAATGTAATGCATTAGGTTTTGTCTAACTTGTTTTGTAAATTTATTAATATCGAACCAACAATGGACATAACATACTGATGATGTTTTCCATGATGCGCGAGGTGATGATGATATTTTTCTAAAAAATAAATACAAAACTATATAGTGCATTGCCTTTACCATTGCTAAAAGAAATAAAATTACTTTTTTCAAAATTTATGACAAAGACCTTCAGTCACTGTCACTGATGACGCCGCTCCAAAGAGAGGCGAAATATTTGGCAAAAAATATTTTAAGCTTCAATTTATATATTTTACCAAGTAAGAAACACATCTAACACATTTTATTTGTTTGCAGATCAGTCTTCTAAAGACTTTTTTTTTATACTAGCTCTACATGTGACCTTGGGCCCACCTGATGGTAAGTGGCGCGCAAGATCCATGAATATTAGCAACTGAAGTCAGGCACTTATAACTGCCATCAGTCCCTAAACACAGAGGCTGGAAGAGCATTCCACATCTTTATCGTGCGACAGATGTATGACTACTACTACTAAAAGGATCCGTCGCCAAGCGGAGATATAAATATCCCCTGCATCCTCGAACCATCGGAGAAAGTTAGAATCTGATGGTAGTCCGACGAGGCCGTGTACTGGTTTGGGATGCTACATGTGTACACTCTGTCCCTCACATGTGACATCCAGTCATAAGAAACCTGGTCCCGCTGCAGAGTCAGCCGAACGCCTTAAACGCAACAAATACGCGGATATCATCAGTAATCATTACTTCATCCCATTTGCAGTCGAAACGATGGGTCACGGGTCCGAGGAGGCTCTTTCGTGAGCTTGAAGAATAACTCCGCTTGGCGACTTGTGACCCTTTAAGCAGGTAGATAATATTTTATTAGATTATAGTTTTTTTTTTTTTTTCTTATCTATGAAAAATCTATTTTAGAATTATACTTAGAAATTATCGAATTGCTATAACGACCGAAGATACTTAAACAATGAAAAGTTTTAGAATAATAGCCGTTTATTAACTCTTTATAAGGAAGTGAAGTAATTTTAGAAATTCATTCGATAAAATTACAAATTCTAATTGGAATATTTATCAATCATCAACTTTATACAAAAGAAAAAGTTTTAATTTATTTAACGGCACTTTGTTATCGAGGTTTTATTTATTTATTATGAAAATATAAAATAATAATTATAAACTACTAAATTAAAAAAAAACTATAAAGTAAACCTAATAAAAATAAAACTATAAATTTATTTGACCGCCTCCGTGGTAACAAACGTTGCCGTGAACGCGGGAGGTCGTGGGTTCGATTCCCACCGGGGGCAAATTGTACATTGTATAATTTGTCTCGGTCTGGGAGTTTATATGTATAATATGTATATATTTACAAAAATATATATATAATATGTAGTTTATCAACCATCTAGTTTCCGTAACAAAAGCCTCGTAGCTTACCACGGAAATTAGATGGCGCTGTGTGACCTGTCTGGAAAAAAAAAAACCGAAGAGACGACTTTATTTATTTATTAAAACTTTATTGCCCAATATAAAGAGGCAGACTTAATGTCGCTAGGCATTCTTTGACAGCCAACCTTAGAGACATTGTAGATCATTAAAGACGTAAGGTAGGTGCAATTAGATAAATTTGATTGCGTTATAAATATTCAATATTATCTTTTTTTTTTCCTTATGTCATAACATTTAATACATACATATCTTCACGCCAAATCCCTTGCGGGGTAGGCAGAGACAATTGAGCGCCACTTGTCACGATCACGACATACCTCTTTCGCTTCTTCGACATTCATCAACCTCATAACATTTAAATACAACATTATTCTGCCAAACTATATATATAATTTTATTATATATAAATTAGTAAAATAAACATAATTACGCATTTATTGCACTCAAAAATACATATACGTACACAACATAAAAAACAATACACATACATACATAAACATACACTATATAAATATATAAATAACATGTCAAACAACTTCGTTAATTCGAGAGACATACATTTTGTTTCTCAAGAAATAATGTGGTTAGAAGGTTTTTAAATACGGACGGTGCACGCCTTATAGCCAGGAGTAGCTTGTTCCACTGACGAGCGGCAGCAACAGTAAAGAAATCTGAGTATATATATATATATATATATATATATATATATATATATATATATGTATATACATTTAACATATTAATATATGACTTTAAAGACAATATTTATTCGAATAAAATATTTACAAGACAAAAATAATATTAATACATATATATATATTTCGAATTCTAGTATATGATAAAACATATAAAATTTACAATAGCACCTAGTAGCTACTTAGATGTTTTTGAAATAGAGAAGCCCTTTGCCCTTTATTTTGATAGGTTTAATTTCGAGCCAAAATTGATAGCTTACGAAGTACATTGCAGGACTGCGGTAATATAAATAAACTAGTAGTTTAAAAGTAGTACAAACAATTATAAAATATAATATTTGTTAAATAACATTAAATATCGTCCTAGCCTTGGCATTCTGAAAGTGTCCACATATTCTAGTTTTATTAGACAAACAATTGCAAAATTCACTAACCGAAATTCTAAATTGCCCCATGAATGACCGTACTTGGGCCCAGGCTTCACTACCAATTCGGTTCGGAGGCCTGGGAACCCGCAAAATTTCTAGTGTAGCACTGCCAGCTTTTCTGTCGTCTGTACATAGTACTGTCGAGCTCTACGGGAGAATCACTAACCCATCTCTGGGTTCCGTTGAGCCGTCGTACTTGTCAGATGCCAGAGATGCCTGGTCAGTAGCATGTCCAAATGTTTCGGTTCCAATTTCACCAAAAATCCAACGACTATGGGACGAGCCGCTCTGCAAACTGGTACAGGAAGATATTTTATCTGCTAGTAATATAAAAGAGCGGGCTCGCCTCATGGCCGTTTCCACTAGGGAGTCAGGTCTTTGGTTGCAGGCTTTTCCCTCAGCATCGGTTGGCACACTCCTTGACCGACATACACTGACCATGGCGGTGTGCCTTCGTCTCGGAGCCCGGACTGTCCACCCGCACTAGTGTCGATGCGGAGAACCAGTCGATCATCTCGGACACCACGGGCTTTTTTGTGCTAGAAGTGCTGGCCGCATTCCTCGTCACGCGGCTCTCAACGACATCATCCGAAGGGCTCTTGTCACTGCTGGTGTACCCGCAATCTTAGAACCATCTGGGATTGTGCGGAGCGATGGCAAGAGACCCGACGGAATGACTGTTGGGCCGTGGAAACTTGGCAGATCTCTGGTGTGGGATGCGACGTGTGTAGACACATTAGCTCCATCTCACATCCAGGCGACCTCGTCAGGTGCGGGGAGAGCGGCTTTTTCTGCGGAGAACCTCAAATTGCGCAAATATGCCAACCTTAGTTCCGGTTACGAGTTTGCGCCGTTTGGGGTCGAGACGATGGGCCCATGGGGACCGTCAGCGAGGCGCTTGGCCAAGGAGTTGTCAAAGCGGCTGACAGAAAGGTCTGGAGACAGGAAGGCTGGCAATTATTTCTGCCAACGTATTAGCCTCGCTATACAGAGGGGAAATGTTGCCAGTCACCTTGGGACTATCTCGGATGGGACGTCTCTAGAGGACATTTTTTATTTATAGTTTAGTTTATTTTTAATTTTATTATTTAGGTAGCTTTTATATTGTAATTCTTTTATACTGGTTGTATTTTACTTCAAATAAAATAAAATGTTATTATTTATTTTATTAAAAACAAAGTACACATGCGGACTTGGGCATTTTCTGACAGCCACATCTTGGAGACAAATAGAACAATTATAGGTGTATAAAATAAATATTATTAGTAGGATAAATTCAACATATGCTTATATATATATATATATATATACAGTACTCTAAATATACTAATTAATTCACACACAAAATTTTACATCAACATGCAAAAAAATAATTAAATCTCAAATTCAAAATCTTTATTTGCTTAAAAATATGGTACAATGTAGTAGATGATATATAAAATTAAGATCAGCATATTTTTACTGTCTCCAGCATGCAATTTTTTACAAATCCATAAAATAAAAACATTATTAAAGAACTTTGTCTTACATTGAACTTACATTTGATAAACTAAAAATTGTATGTTCAATTAATATTATTCGTATGTAAAAATTAGATTATAATTTAAATTCAAAATCGTTTATTTGCTTTAAATGTGGTACATACAGTAATATGGTTAGTAAGTTGACTCTGCAAATTTAGCCATTGTTGTGGAATGTATAAATTGTTTTTATTTAAATATATTCTTATCTAGTCATCATCATTATATAATTAAATTTAGGTCAATACATTTATTAATAACAGACAAAAAAGCAAAATAAAAATAAAAATATGTCAAACTAATTATTTTTCAAACGAAATACAAAAGATTATTATTATTTAAAAAGTATTTAGCCTGTGCGTCCTCAAGAGTTTAATTTTGCTCGGTCCTGTACTGTAGGTGTGCTTTAATCAGGATCATTGTTAATTTAACGACACATACAGATTGGCGGATCCGACTTCTACTACATATTAATGAGGCGAGCGCGTGTTAATTAAGAAATATCTGGCTAAAATGTGCTTACCTACGTAGAAATTTACATGCTGTAATTTGCTTCACAATTTTTCCCTAATAATTATTGTACATTTATTGCATATTAGAACATGAGTCCTAGAAGTACCTTACAGATGCTCTCAATGTCCTACAGAGGCGGGCTATTCGAATAGTGGACGATACTACAGTATTTAAAACTCTCGAATCGCTGCAGCTTCGCCGAGATGTGGCCTCCCTGAGCGTGTTCTACAAGCTTTACTACGGTGATGTGGTGCTGGAGGCGTATGTTGCGCATTCCGTGGACAGCTCGGAGAACCAATGTATCAATACTCAAGGAGCTCAAAGTCACTACCAGGCTCTCTTCTATCTGCCTACAGCGAGTCCTTGAGTATTTTATTTTATTTATTATTAGGGTCGCCAACAGTGACAGCAACAAAAGATACATCGATTTTTACTTACAACTTAGACAGAAAACAGATGCTGCACCAATTACAGGCAACCACCACATGCTATTACAGTATCCATTAATTGGGCCTTTGAGTAGCCAAAATAAAAACACAATACAATTACAGCAACAACTAAGTAAATCTAAGCAAGAACAAAAACAAAAGAACATGATACAACCACAATCAAGCAACACAATTCCAATGATCAAAATTGGTTCAAAGTTATATATTTTATATATAGTATATATTTTATATTGTCATATAGCACGAAAAACTTCGGCCAATCTGGAAAAGCTAGTGATCACGGGTAAAATTGAATGCAAGAGGCCCCGTGGCCGAAACCCGATACGTTGGCCTAACCAGATCCGAACCATACTTAACACACAGTGCGCTACATGCCGCCGTGTGCAGACCCGGATGACGCAGCATCGTCCGAGTCAAAGTGATCCGTGGAGTAGGTCACGAGCGACCCTTAGCATTGAGGAAAACGACGCAAGGAGGAGGATGTATAGATAGCTATTTTCAATTTTAAAATGTTGCACTACTCCGAAAATAAAGCGTCATGTAAACTTTTGATGACGTTTTACATGACGTCATAAGTCCTAAGTACACTGTGAATGCAACATTAACAACGACTATAACATCTTAAAAGCCTTAACCCTTACAGCACGGACAATACCAAGCGTGCGTTAATACAAAAAAAAATATCTAGTCGGCTCCGCGTTATTCTTATCTCTATTAAATTGTTAGAACTAGTAAAAAAAAAAAACATACATGTTTTTCTTTCCACTATAATACCAAATGCACGATGGTGCACAATAAGACGTAATATGCGGAAGGGGTTTTGTGGAATTCGCTAGTTAAGATTTTTTTCACTATTTATATAAGATATTTTGGACCTCATAGTTATCAATATCCAAAATTTATTTTATCTACTCTCATATCGTAAAATGCGAATTACAAACTTCAAAACAAATTTATTTATTTATTTATTTTAACACCTTTACTCTAACAAAATAATGTTATATTTCATTTTAAATATAGAATCATACATATTATATATCACTTATTTTTTTAAGGCAAAGGTTCCATTACAAAAAAGTTTTGATTCCAATTATTACTTGTCTATGGCAGCGCCTGCCATAGCACGTGCGCGGTCATAAGCTAGGTTTTGGCGCCATTTCATTGTTTAGGACTTATGTAATCTGTACCATGGACATTAAAAAAAAAAAAAAAAAAACTTGGCGCCATTCAATACGTTTTGTTGTATAGCATTTCGTGTGATTTTATTTATTCTTGCTCAAAAATTCTTACTCTTTTAACTTTTATCTTTTATTTAGTAGGTTCAATCCTAATGTATGAGAGTAGATAAATTAGTGTATGAAACTGCACATCAAATCAAATCAAATCAGGGTTAAAGCGAGCTACGTGAACTCAGCCTAAATAGCTCAAAGTATGTGCCTGTATTTGTTTGATAGGCATATTGTTAAAAGTTTCAATCTAGTAAAATTTCCAAAGTTCATTTCTCAGCAAATTTTCAATGTAACGAGGCGCTGTTTTGCGAACTTCGCCAACAAATATGTACCATCCATTATCAATTTCCAACCTCGCAATGTGTGTGAAGCGCTTCAAAACTTGCATAGTAGTTGCGACGTAATTATTATTAGAACTTTGTTATTATTTAGCTATTTGAATACTAAGAAAACTATAATAATACGTTTATGGATATAAAAGTATCATCACGACCGTATATTCTGGAAGGCACAAGCACTGGAGGTCTAGGACGCTGTGTTCTAGGGCTGTAATGATGAATGTTTTTTTTTTTTTTTTTTTTTTTTTTATACTAGCACGACATGTGACCCTGCGCCCACCTGATGGTAAGTGGCGCGCAGGGTCCATGAATGTTAGCAACTGGAATCAGACCCTTATGTCCGACATCAGTCCCTAACACTATGCCGGCTTGACTAGATGCCTTTTCACACTTCGCTTGAAGGACTCCAGGTTATAGGAAAGTGGAAACACAGAGGCTGGAAGAGCATTCCACATCTTTATTGTGCGACAGATGTATGAGTCACCAAATTTATAGGTACGCGAAGGGATAGTGACAACGGTATGTGGGTGCATATTCTGACCTGTGCGTGTGGTTCGGTTGCGGAATGGAGAGGAATGAATTAGGTTATAGAGCTCTTCAGAGCACTCACCATAGTATAGCCGGTAGAACACGCTCAGAGAAGCTACATCTCGGCGAAGCTGCAGGGATTCGAGAGTTCCAGATATAGTGGCATCGTCCACAATTCGAACAGCTCGCCTCTGTAGGACATTGAGAGCATCTGTGAGGTACTTGGCTGAACCATCCCAAAGGTGAGAACAGTATTCCACGCATGATCTGATCTGTGCTTTGTACAGTAACAGTCTGATTGATGGCGGGAAAAACCGCTTCACCTTGTTCAGTATTCCGAGCTTTTTTGACGCTGTTTTGGTGATGTAGTGATGTTAATTATAATCTTTTAAATTCAAATAAATAAATAAATAATAAATATTTTTCCAGACAGGTCACACAGCGCCATCTAGTTTCCGTGGTAAGCTACGAGGCTTGTGTTACGGCAACTAGATGGTTGATAAATTACATATTATACTTTTTTTTTTGTAAATATATACATATTATACATATAAACACCCAGACCGAGACAAATTATACAATGTACAACTTGCCCCCGGTGGGAATCGAACCCACGACCTCCCGAGTTCACGGCAACGTTTGTTACCGCTAGACCACGGAGGCGGTCAAGTTATGTGTTTGTAATAATATTTAAAAAATCTTATTATATCTAGTGTTAGTAAAAATATATAATAACTCATTTTATCCTATTCTGAAGCCCAGGTCAACTGATGCAGGTGTATCCAGTATTCAGTGCCCCAAGAACGGAGAGTCCCACCTATCAACCAACACGTCCAGGATGCTGCTGAGGCTGCTCCTATATGCCTGCCCATATTCATATATTATATATATATATATATATAGATTTTTTATATTAACCTAATTGTTAAATAATTACGATGTAAATTAGAAAAAAAACTAAGCATAAAAAAACAGTAGAGTTTATTTCCTAACAACGCTATTCCCACTTTGCCATTGTCATAAAAGTTTAAATTGCTTGACATTCACGTTTGAGAGTGAGCTCGAGTCATCGTAGCCTTCAAGTGTTGTGTAGACTTTGATATCGACTTTTTAAATTATCGATAAAGCTGCGTACTGTCGACCAAACAAGTGTTTAAAACTTACGGTTGAGATTTATTTGCAAGTCATCTAAAAATAATGTTGATTTTCATGTATGTACTTAATTACAAAGAAGGTAGACTGATAGACCTCTTTCTTAGTCCACTGTACAAACTAAGCGAAGATATATTAGGTAGTAAGCTGCAGGTTTTTTTTTTGTTAAAGATGGAGATCGACGATACGATCCCAGCCTGAAGGGCCACCGTGGGAGGTCGTATTCCCGAATCACCATGATTCTCCTAATAAGGAGACCCCAAGGCGCCTACGGACTAAATCCCTATAAACGGTCTCTCTTTCACTTTTAGCCCTGTGCCTTAACAGCTAAGTCTGAGTCGTGGCTACGGAGTGAAGGCACTCGTTCGCTGCGTAACTGCAGTTACTTCATAATATTACTTAAATAAAAATGTGACATAGTTATTTACTATAATATAATAGTATAATAGTTTTAATTATTTGTTCTCATTAACTCTTTAACATTAACTAATATTTATTGTTATTGTTAAGTATCGATATTCACATCTAATTCTATTGACTTATCGTTTATTAGCACCCTATAACCTCACTTATCACTATCTCAAAGATTAGCTGTAAGAGAATGCCTACGGCATTAAGTTCGCCCTTGTACACTACTTTGTAATTTTGTGCAATAAAATATTTTATTATTATTATTATTAACTCTGCATCCTATAAGTACTTTTGTTGTTCTTCCAAAGGTTACATGTTAGATAATACTTTTATGGCTTGCCTATGTACATACATCATTTTTCTTCAGATATTTACTGGTCAATATTTTTTTTTGCTTTTACTTTACTTTTTAATTTGGTTTGTTTTTTTTATTCCATTGTCTTTTCGCTTCGAATAACTAGTAAAAAAATAAAATATCGATATTTTTATTGCATGTCGAGAACATCACTAGAGTGGGTCGCCTCTCTGATTAAAGTCGTTCCATTAGACGCAGTTCTACTTGTTTCATACAACGTTTGTACAAAACTGGGCTTTGTTCCTGTCTTTTAGAGTAAATGAACCAGGGAACATCTTACGGATAAACTTCCTAAGAAGTATAATGTTGTAAAATTCTACTTGTAAACATGACAGTGATGTACTCAATTTGTGTTACAATCAAATTGGGATTTTTTGTATAATAATTTAGATAATAATAATAATTTATTCGGTGTAAAAATATACCTAGTGACAATTATTTTTTTAATTAACTTTTTTTATTATAATACCTTTCTTTAGTTCTCGCTTGTCTGTTATAAAATAATATATATTTATTGTTTCTGACCACCTCGAAAGGAATACCGCCGTGATGATACTTTTATATGAACTTTGTTGTTTATTGTTTATTATTCATCCATAGGAACCTATAGGAAAACTTGAACCTGTCACGGTTACAATTTTTTCTAAAAAAATATGTAGGTTAACAGTAAATGAAGAATATTGGATGGATTGAGCTGCTGTTGGCAAGGATCAGTCAGTTAAGCCCAATGCTGGATAGATTATATCTATTATAGGTAGATGAAGATAGGATTTACATTGAAATTGTAAATGATAATGGTTGCTAACCAACTTTAAATCGTTATGGATTCTATTCTTATAATTCTATTGTTAAAGCCTGTGGGGGAGATTTCCAACTCCCTCACCCGTGGTAGATGAGTGGACTGTATATTGTTTGGGGGGGGTTTGATGACGAGCCAGCTCCGTGAAGTCCAAAGAAAGGGGCAGAAGCACTTACCTCTTCCAGCAGCAGCTGACAACGTCTCAGTGGAGTCGACCCCGGGGTTCCAGAAGAAGACCAGCTCTTCTTCTGATGCTAAAACTCTTTTCACACAAAACTAATAATCCAAGTAACAGTTCCGATAAATACACTCGCGTGGCTATTCACAGATACTGCTTCAGCACCGAAAATTGAGCACACACAGTGTGACGTCACCGAAACACAAATTGTTGACGTCCGCCGCCGACCGAGGCTGAGGTGCGACTCTCCCCACTGATGGGTCATAGAACTGGCTTTAACAAAGCCAGTACTGTGACCCATCGCACTTCAGCCTCGGTCGGTGGCGGGCGTCAACAATTTTGTGTTTCGGTAACGTCACACCACGTGTTTACAATTCTCGGTGCTGCAGCAGTGTCTGCTAACTATTCACGAGAGTGTATTTATCGGTCGAAACTGTTACTTGGATTATTAGTTTTATGTGATATGACATATGTGTAAAAGAAGTTTTAGCATCAGAAGAGCCGGTATTCTTTTGGACCCTGGGGTCGATTCCACTGAGACGTTGTCAGCTGCTGCTGGAAGTAGAAAGTGCTTCTGCCCATTTCTTTGGACTTCACAAAGCTGGCTCGTCATCGAACCCCCCATCTCATATACAGTCGACTCATCTACCATACTCACGGAAGAGGGAGTTGAAAATTTTCCCCACAGAAAAGACAAATTTCTAAGCATTTCATGGATTAACCGCACGGGGTGCCGGGTCCATCGTGTGTGAGTAAGATATGAGAAGAATGGTGTCTCGGGCTATCGACCCACAATAAAAAATGAAAGGTTTAAAAAATGAAGGCCCTCCTTTTTTATTTTATTGTGCGATAATACGCTTACCATCCACCATTGTCCTTCTATTTCTACCTAACCAAATACTGTATGATTCCGTTAACGCCGTCTTGGAAGCTCGTTCCATAAATATATTGATAGACCTGCTTAGGCCCAATTCTTTCAGTAAGTGATGCAAAGATTTTCCTGGAACTCCTCTCGCACCAACTTCCACTGCGTAAAGCTGAGTCTTGAACCCGTTCCTGATCATAATTTTATTTGTTTGAAACTTTGAATTTAGTGAACGTGCGTAGGATGTCCGTGCGCAGCAATTAAAGAGCTTCACCCCTGTATGTCTACTAAGTGCAGACATTTTTACAGATTTCTTAATCCGTATTATCAGATTTCTTTAATATTTTCTTTTAAAACAAACAACCACAAAGTTTACGCTAAAGATATAATTTTCATTTTATGTGAAGACGCTATTCACACATTAGGTCTGCTACACACGTAGTTAATATTTGTTATTTGCATCTGACATTATTATCACCCAATAATATTCATTCTTAGAAGCAGTGGTGGCTCGGTTGTAAGAACACTTTCCTTAATATCCTACAAAGATCGGTTCAACCCTACCCGGCATGCAATAAAATCTGTAACCATTTCAAATCGGATCAGTAGTTCTTAAGATATTCTTGCGGACAGACAAACAGGTATTTGAGTGTCATCTTATGTGAAGTGACCTTTATTATTTATTTTTTTCACAAGATACTATAAAAATTACAACTACACAATGAGAATTAAAATATACTGGTTCACTATGGATACGCTAACTTGCATTATCGACATGACGCCAATCAACGCGTGCGTCCCTCACTATTGCATTCACTAATGACTCGCGGCTTTCGTACGGCTGAGGTTTTGCGTTCCAACATACATCGATTCGCATTTTAAAAAAGGTAAAAATTAACATTATTTACTTGTGATATGATACGCCAGAATTTTGTTTATTGATGTTTTTACTTTGATTCTTACACTAAATCACAGCACAATGAGGCATTTCTAATGATTTAATAGTAATGTTTATTCCGCAACGTACGAAGAGCAACTGGCGGGTGATTGCGCTCATTGTGCGTGCAATACATTTCTTTGCCACGACTATTATTCTTACTACCGTCTCTAGGAGTGGGCAGTTCCATATTCTTCCTCAAACTATACAGTTTTGTTCAAAAATAATGTGGTTACGTGTGTAGCAACCATAACACTTTATATTGGTATCATAGCAGCATGTGTGACTAAAGTATAATACAAGATTAAGTCGGCTTTAATACCACGGTTTTAGTCGAAATAATCTGTTTAAAATAAATATTATGAGAGATTTTCTCGTGAAAATTGTATGAAAAGCTTTTTGATACGCTTTTGTGATGTAATTAATTAGGTAAAGAGTTATTTTTAATTATAAATAAACTGACTTTGTAGTCTAGCTGTTACGACTCCAGATTTAGACGTGGAGGTGCCAGATTCTATTTCAAGCGTGTAATTCTGGAGTCGGGTTGGCACAACTCATGGATGAGGCAAACGGGCTCTAGACATAGATGTATAGTTGACCTGAAGAAGTGTCGCAGGCGGAGATTGAATAAGAGTTCTAAAAGAACGCGTGCAGTAGCGAGTCTATGTAGTCTAGCGGTTACGACTTCAGATTTAGGCGTGGAGGTGCCAGGTTCTATTTCAAGCGAGTAATTCTGGAGTCGGCGCGGTGGTGGCTCGGTTGTAAGAAGGCGTACCTTAAATCCTACAAAGGTCGGTTCAAACCCACCCGGCATGTACCAATGAGAAATACACTTTTCTTACGTACATTTGTCATAGATTTACAACACCATCGTTCCCGTGCCTCGGAGAGCACGTTAAGCCGTCGGTCCCGGTTTCACTAATACCAACTTGTGAAATCGTTAATAAATTGTCATAATAAATTGACATCATAACCTCGCCAAGCCGACTGGCCAGCGTGGCGAGTGTAGGCCAAATTCTCCAGATATATGTTCTGGAAGGCCCATCTCCAGCAGTGGAGGTCTAGGACACTGTGATCGAGGGGCTGTAATGAATGAAAAAAAATGAAAATTCTGGAGTCGGGTTGGCACAACTCATGGATGAGGCAAACGGGTTCTAGAGTTGAGAGACGACGTAGATGTATAGTTGACCTGAAGAAGTGTCGCAAGCGGAGATTGGATGAGAAATGAAATGAAATAATATTGATTTGTATACAATATGGTAATCGTAGTATCGTTGATTCAAATTAAAATCCGATTGTATAAAAGCGTGGTTTTTAACCACCACGCAGGGAATTACGCTCGTAATGATACTTTACTGTTTGTTTTTTTATAAATAGATCAGTTTACTTTTGCTTAGCAATATTTTGGGTTCGGATTCGATTTCTGGACTGAATTTTACAAGGAAAGCTTTTCTTTTGAACGTTATTCTTTTCCAAGAATTAAAGCAACTGGAGACCAGATGACGTGAAACCTCTATACTTTTTCGTCAGCCGTATGGACAACTCCTTAAAGACATTTGGCTGAGGATCGATATTTTACTTTAATAATAATAATAATAAATTATTTATTGTACAAAACCAAAACTATCTCCGTGGTCTAGCGGTTAAATCCGTGGATTTAGACTCGGAGGTACCGGGTTCGATTCCTGGTCGGGACGTAAAAATATTTCTAAAGTATCATCACGACAGTTTCCCTTTCGGGGTGGTCAGAAACCACGCTTATAAAGAAGCGGATTCACATTTAGCCAACTTTACTAAAAACCAATCATGATAAGTGGCAAGCTCGTCGATGTCTTCAGGCGTACCAAACTCGAGAAATATCACACTTTAAATAATTTTCCAACTTTAATTAAATGTTTTTTAATTTTCTTTCTTTATAATTTATAGATTTATTCATTTTATTTATATTATTTAAGTAGTTTTTGTTTCCAGGAATTTTTAGTTTTATGAGTAAACCAAAATGTCAGTAGCAACTAAACACACAATATATAATTAAATCTAAACAACACATACATACATACATATATTCACTCCAAATCCCTTGCAGGGTAGGCAGAGACAATTGAGCGCAATTAGAAAATAGCGTGTGGTGGCGAATAGGGAATCAGCTTAGCAATATGGGCCACACGGTAAGTGGCGAGTTATAGGGAAGGCCTAAATCCAGCAGTGGAGAGATACCTCCTCCTCCTTAGTCGGTACCCCACTGTTGGGGATCGTGACTCCGTCGCAGTCCATCCACTAGCCGTTTCCAGTGGCTGCGGTCCTCGGCGCAGTGGATGGCTTGGTGTACTGGGATGTTTAGGTGGTCAGTCACCTGACTGGACCATCGTTTGGGGCTTCTTCCTCTTGTTCTTTTACCGTCTACTTTTCCCTTTACTAAGAGTTTATCCAGATTGTCAGCGCCTCTTCTAGCAATATGGCCAAAATATTGCAGAATGCGGGTAAAGCAGACGGCAGAACGTCTCTGTACCTTAGCAAGTTTGAGCTCTTCGAGCACGGAAACGTTAGTGCGAGAAGTCAAGAGATACAGGCTAATGATAATGACTGGGCTGCTGATTTCCACTTAATCCCTCATAATGAGAAATTGAATACATAATACAAATACCTACCCACATCATAACAATAAATATTATGTATTTTATTACATACATACATATCTTCACGCCAAATCCCTTGCAGGGTAGGCAGAGACAATTGAGCGCCACTTGTCACGATCTCGACATACCTCTTTCGCTTCTTCGACACTCATCACCCTCTTCATACATGCCCTTTTGTTTCGATGGCTTTTTATTGCACCTTCGGCTATTGTTTTATTTATTTGATAGTGGTGAGTCTTGGTCTGCCAGGACATCTTTTACCCACAAGTTTCGCATTATATATCTAGTTCGTCAATCTCTCATCGCTTATTCTTTCGACATGCCCGAACCATTGGAGCATTCCTTTCTTTATTTTCTATTATAAATTTAATGTAAATATAATAAAAATGAACTTGTAAACTTAAAATTCCTCTAGAGAAGTTAAAACTAATACCATTTTTATAATGAGCAAGGCATAATACGTTGGGAGAAATAATTGCCAGCCTTCCTGTCTGAAGATTTCTTTGTCAGCCGTTTAGACAAATCCTTGGCCAGGCGCTTGGCTGAGGGTCCCCATGGACTGATCGTCTCGAGCCAGAATTAGAGAATAGTCTTCTTAGTCGCTACACTCTTGGCAGAGTGGTCGTAGTCGTCCCTTGAGTGTCAGTGGCACGCTTAACAAGCCGTCGCCACTCGTCTCAAACTGCAGCCTTCCTGGAGCACTCATGTAGGGGGTGATCCATTGCTGCTTTAACCTGGTCAGTCCATCTCATCGGAGACCTACCACGCATCCTCTTGCCATCGACTTTTCCCTGAACTACAAGGCGCTCAATGGATGTATCTCCACGCCGCGACACGTGTCCAAAGAAATTGAGAATGCGTGAGAAGAGAAGAAGAAAAGGCGCTGTCCTATCTCTAGTTCCTACAGGATGGATTTGTTGGTTCGGAACTCCGTCCACGATATGCCCAACATTCTCCGCCAACACAGAGAATAGTACAATTGCTTTTTTATATAAGTTGTGAGTTACTCGCCGAAAAATTTATAGCACGCAAATTTTTTCAACTCAAAATTACATAATTATTTTGTACAATTGAACTAAATTCTCGGACGGACGTCGGATCGTTGTACTCTAGATGTAATACGTCTCCGAAGTGCAATAGGAACTTCTTAAGATAACATAGCTGGCTGATATTATATTTATTCGGAGCTTTAGCGGCGAGCAGACTGGCTTGTATTATGCGGGTTACACGCACCACGCTCTATAAGCTGTAGCGATATAGATTATTATTATTATTTGGAAATTAAACCAGTTCTAATATTGTTTTTTTTTAAAGCAATTTTATTTAAAAACTGATAAATATGAAAAATCCAAAATTTAACTTTAATTAAATCTAAAATAAATAAACTTAATAAAGGTTCTGTCATCAAAAACTTTTGAGAACTGGACAATTGAATTATTTTAAGATTGATACACATGTATAACAAATAATAAATTCTATACAAAATGAACATTATTTATTTATGGATTAATCCACACTTCCGATTATGCGATTATAAGAACTTTATTACATGTTTATTATAGGTAGGTAGGTTTAGGTAGGACCTATATTGAAAATTTTAATAATAATGGTTGCTAACCAAATTTATATCAAAAATCAAAATCAATCATTTATTTATAAATTTTGGTACATTTATTTAGGTTCTAACAGGTGGTTGTGAGCTACAAAAGTCGACCATCTCTTAGGTATATAAATATTAACAATGTTTATTATTAACAGTTATTATTAAATATAAAAGTATAGGTTGACAAACTATGTTAAGTAGCATAACAATGAATAGGTATTTAAAAATCAAGTTAAGTTTTCTCTTATTTTTTTTTCTTTGTTTTCGAGATTTTTTTTTTAAATAATTATTCACATATTTATAGAAATAATAATAAGCTGAAAGTTGGTAATTGTTTTTGGTACAATAAAGTGATTATTTCAAACTAGATTTGCATTTTGGCTGAATATGCAAAACAGCTTACGGTTTGGGGAAGATAGGTATGTGCCATACAGTAAAAGCTGAATTAATTAGTATCTACGCGAGTTTCAAGATTGAGAGCAACTGACGTCAATCCCTACCATTTGTTATAATGCATAATATAACTGTCGTCGCTCGGTCCAGTTCCACTAATATAAATTGTTGCTATAAAGGAGTAATATACAAACAGTATAAAATAATTACAATATAAATTAAAATTACTTAAAAGTAAAAATTAAAATAAATATAAACTAAACCTAATAAAAAATAAACTATAAGTAAAAAATGTCCTCTAGAGACGACCCTTCAGTGATAGTCCCAAGAAGACTGGCAACATTTCCCCTCTCTATAGCTAAGCTAATACGTTGGCAGAAATAATGGCCAGCCTTCCTGTCTCCAGACTTCTCCGTTAGCCGTTTAGACAACTCCTTGGCTAGACGGTTGGCTGAGTGTCCCCATGGGCCCATCGTCTCGACCCCAAACGGCGCAAATTCGTAACCTATACTGAGGTTGGCGTATTTGCGCAGCTTGAGGTTCTCAGCAGAAACCGCCGCATTTCCCGCCCTTGACGAGGTCGCCTGGATGTGTGATGGGGCTAATGTGTCTACACATGTCGCATCCCACACCAGGGACCTGCCAAGTTTCCACGGCCCAACGATCATGCCGTCGGGTCTTTTGCCATCGCTTGGCGCAATCCCAGAGGGTTCTAGGATCGCGGGTACTCCAGCAGTGACAAAAGCCCTTCGAATGATGTCGTTCAAAGCAGCGTGACGAGGAATGCGGCCAGTACTTCTAGCGCAAGAAAGCCCATGGTGTCCGAGATGTTCCACGGGCTCTCCACACCGACACTGGTGTGGGTGGACAGTCCGGGCTCCGAGACGAAGGCACACCGCCATGGTCAGTGTATTTCGATCAAGGAGTGTGCATTGTTGCTACAATTGAAATCACCCCGTCTGGCCAGCGTGGTTAGTGTGAGCCAAGTTCTCCGGAAACATGTTTTGCTCTATCAAGAATTAAGTAGATAATAGAACTCTATTTATTTTTGCACGCTGAGATGTTTATGTATTTTTGAAATACTAAAAGCAAAAAAAACAAGACTTTTTAAAAATATTTTTTTTTCGAGTTTTCTATCTATGTATTATTCTTAAATAGTTATTTTATTTTATTTTATGAAATGACACATGGTTAGAGATTCGAGTATGGTCTCAGTTTTATAGACAACTCACAATTTTATACAACTATTATAAAAATTAAATTACAACATTAGAAACATTGGCACAGTCTTATAAATCATAAATAATAATTATTGGTCCAATAGCTTTCAATGTCAAATATAATTCATTAAATAATTTATTCCAGATGTCAATTGTATTGCGTAATTAATAGTCAGGTACATAATTTTATTTTTTATCATTTAAGAAGTCATTTACGGAGTAATAACACCGTTAATTTAACCACTTTCGGAGTATTTTTTTAAACCGTCGAATTGGTAGCTGTTTAATATTTTCCGGAATGTGATTGTAGACATTTATTGCCATGCTATATGAATCATTTTGGTATACTTTACTTTTCGGAATGGTCAGTTGAATCAGCCTATCTACATTCCGTGTAGTTCTTGGCATTAGTTCTTTAGCTGTGTTAAAGTGAGCTTTAACAAACACGGCTATTTCATATATGCATGTACGCAGGGAAAAGTAAGAATTTTTAATTTAATAAATATTGGCTTACATGAGTCAAAGGGAGACACACCACATAAGGCCCTAATACACTTCTTCTGTGTTATAAAGACTCTGTTTATGTCCACCGAGTTTCCCCAAAGTATTAGGCCGTACCTAAGGACTGAGCATGCATATAGCTATTTGCAAAGTTGAAGTTTTTCTAATTTTGCGAAGGGCAAACACATATTTGTTTAACCGATTACAAACGCTATCAACATGAAGTTTCCAGTTGCAATGTGAATCAACTATGAGTCCAAGAAATTTTAAATTATTGGTGTCTTCTATTTTCGTTCCTAAGTAGTTTATGTTTAAATCCTGTTTGATTCCACCATTGTTGAAAAATTTAACATATTTTGTTTTAGATAAGTTAGCTTTAAGGTTATTTTTATCCAACCAATTCATTACAGTACTAATGGTTTGATTCACTTGATTTTCATGTTCTGGGACATTATCAGAGTCTACTAAAATTGATATATCATCCGCAAAAAGTACACACTGATGCTTTATAAAATCTGGCAAATCATTTATATAGAGTAGGAATAGAAGGGGACCTAGCACGCTTCCTTGTGGTATTCCGCATTTATTTATCACAAAATTTGATCTATATGTTGTACTTATTAATTTACTATTCAATTAACTTATTTCTACACATTGATACCTCTGTTTTAGGTAGCTCTGTATCCAGTTACCCGTAGGTCCTCTGAGTCCATACCGTTCTATCTTATCAATAAGTGTATTGTGGTTTACAAAATCGAAGGCCTTCGTCATATCAAAAAACAACGACGTTGCAGGTCTTCTGGCATTCATATTCTCAGTGGCTTTTTTAATTAATAAGTAAACTGCCAGCGCTGTTAATTTGCCCTTTTGAAAGCCCATTTGTTCATTTTTTATGATATTATATTTGTTAAGATAGTCAACTAAGCGGGTATAAATGGCTCTTTCAAATACCTTAGAAAATACTGGTACCAACGTAATCGGTCGATAATTATTTAAGTCCATCTTACAGCCTTTTTTGTGCATGGGCCGTACTATGGATAACTTTAGTTTATCTGGAAATGTTTCTGATTCAAACGATAGATTTATTAAAAATGTAATTATAGGAACTATTTCATTAGCTGTAGCTTTAAGTATTTTTGTAGCTATACCATCATAGCCCACTGCATTTGTGTTTTTAGGGTATTTATGATTTGTCTAACTTCATCCTCACCACATGGTGTAAGATACATACTGTTATTAATGCTTTTAATTTTACTCATGTTGTTGTGATTATTTATTTTATTTTGTCTATTGTAGTTTGTGAAAAAAATATTAAACTCATTTGCAATGTCAAGGGGCCTAGATACCAACATATTGTTTATATTTAGTTCCTTAATTGTATGTGTCATGTCATTTCTCCTATCATTGTTTTCCTTTATAATATCCCACACTGCTTTACATTTATTTGTTCTTTGAGTTTTGAAGGTATTTTTTGTTTGTATTTTGTTGAGATGTAACTATAATCCTTTTTAATATTTGGGAGTATTTTTTATATTTATTTTTGTTTTCCGAAGTTTTATTTCTATAGTAACTTGACCTGAGTTTCCTTTTAAATTGACAGCTAGTTCTAAGTCCTTTAGTAATCCATTTTGGGCTATTGTAATTACTTTTCACTATAATTTTAATTTTTGGAAAACATAGCTCATATAGTAGTGTAAATATTTCACTAAATATATTATATGCATCGTTTATATTTGTACACTCAGCAACCTTTCGAAAAATAATTGCCCCGAGATGTTTCCTAAATTTATCAATATTTTCATTACAGAAGTCTCTTTTCCAGACATACCAGTGCGTTAAACATACAAATTTCTCTTTCACTGGGAATGTAAGAAGTTGCGCTGTTTCATGGTCTGATAAATGTAATATTAGATTTTCCCCTTTTGCATTGTTTAGGTCGCTAATAATGTGGTCAATGCACGATTTTATTCTAGTAGGCTGTGTAATGTGTAGTTTCAAATTATAATTTTCTAGTAGTTCCACAAATAGTCGCGATTTCTGTGGATCAAGTGTATTAATATTCATATCGCCAATTAATATTGTATTTTTTTTTTTAAATTATATTTTTATTCCTTTTAAATGTCAGTGGCAAAGCTCGACTCGCTATACACAATGCCATGCGGTACCAACAATTATATGTTTGGGTGTTTATATGTATAATATGTATATATTTACAAAAAAAAAAGTATAATATGTAGTTTATCAACCATCTAGTTTCCGTAACACAAGCCTCGTAGCTTACAACGGAAACTAGATGACGCTGTGTGACCTTTCTGGAAATATTCATTTATTTATTTATTTAATTATGTATGGAAGAGAGACGTATGAGAGTAGAGTTAATGCAGTAGAAATGAGGTCGTTGCGTCGGACATGCGGCGTAACTTTAATGGACCGCATACGTAATGATGAAATACGCAAAAAGGTAGATATGAAAGAAAGCATAGGGACAAAAATAAGGAAAGGCATGCTCCGATGGTTCGGGCATGTTGAAAGGATGAGTGAAGAGGGATTGACGAACCAGATATATAATGCGAAAGTTGTGGGTAAAAGAGGCCCTGGCAGACCAAGACTATAGGTTATCACGATCAGATAAATAAATTAATAGCTGCAGGTGCATTAAAAAGCCATAGATAAGTGTTAGTAATATTTTTTTTCTTCCTTTCTCCATTCAAATCGCCCGCGAGAGTTGCAGTATTCCATATCTATCTATATATTCCTGATTTTTAAATTTACTGCTTATGATGCCACGGCTCGCCACTTAACTTATGGCCAGTTGCAGCTTATTGCTGAGCTGATTCCCTATTTGTTATCACACATTTTTTTGTTTATTAAAATTACTTCATGTATATATTAAAGGATGAGTTTATTATAACGAATAACTTTTTTGTTATTTTATTTGAAATCGCTCCGCTTATGCAATGTAGCCTCGCGAGAATTGCAGTATTTTATAACAACACATTTTTTTAAAAATATTTTTGCTTGTGTTGTTATCCTAGTCTTTTTGTGAGAAATAAACTTTTTTCATTCTTCTTCTTCAAAATCGCTCCGCTTTTGCAGTGTAGCCCCGCGAGAATTGCAGTAAGACATAAAGTAGATACGCCTGGAGTATTTTATCCATTCTGGCCAACCCCTGACTGCAAGTTCTCCGCAGTCGATGAACTATTGTCTTAGTGATCGTACATATAGGGGCTATTCCAGTTCTTGTCGAACTCGAAAATTGATATGGGGCCGTTTTACTAACTACTTCAGATAGTTTGATAGTTAAGTTTCATTCATCAAAGTCAAAGTCAAAATATCTTTATTCACGTAAACCTATTACAGGCATTTATGAAACGTCATTAATTTAATTATTTTGAATGATTCTACTCCTGCTAGTAGAAGACTAAGCAGCAAAGTGGTCTATTGGACCAGTAAGCTGTTAGCAGAAGACCAGCAGCTTAGCAAATTCCAGTGACCTGTTAATGTTTAATCTGACTGAGAAAGGAATCTGCAAGGAAAACTCAGCTATATCAGATTTACAAAATAAAACATATACAGAACTGCACCACAACGATCAATTAATAACCTTTTAAATTAAGTTATCAGTACCTATGAGAATACAATACCTGGTACAGCAGTAACCCACCAGGCAAGTCAGAATTAAGGTAGATATGTGCAACCCGAAAGTCAACAATTCATACTAATTCAGTTTATTTATTTGTTTGATGCAAGTAGGCATATGACAAAGAGATGTATTCAATTCAATTCAATTCATTTATTTACCATTAAGTACACCCTGTTTTGTCAGTTTACCAATAATGTCAGGATAGCAAAAAAACAACCATCGTCATTATTACTAATTAATAAATAAATAAATATTTCCTGACAGGTCACACAGCGCCATCTAGTTTCCGTGGTAAGCAACGAGGCTTGTGTTACGGAAAGTAGATGGTTGATAAACTACATATTATACTTTTTTTTTTCGTAAATATATACATATTATACATATAAACACCCAGACCGAGACAAATTATACAATGTACAACTTGCCCCCGGTGGGAATCGAACCTACGACCTCCCGAGTTCACGGCAACGTTTGTTACCACTAGACCACGGAGGCGGTCGATTAAATCGGTAATTAAATTTACACGACATAAACAATACCTTAATTAGATGTTGCTGTAAAATGGCATTTGTAAAAAGGATTCTGCGCTATTTTTTTTTTTTTTATTTATACTAGCAGGACACGTGCGTCCACCTGATGGTAGGTGGCGTGCGAGGTCCATGAATGTTAGCAACTAGACTCATGACTGACATCAGTCCCTAACACTATGTCGGCTTGACTGAGTATGACGGCAATTCGAGCCTGATCCCGAAAAGTGTGGATACACTTTACTGTGTTTATCGGCACGAACGATGGATACTATACAACATTGGTATAATATAATATCATTCTATAGATCGTGTTATTTCAGAAGCAGTACATGTTAACCAACATTTGGGAAGAGAGACAATCAAATGACAATAATATTTTAAAATTACAAAATAACGCTTAATATTATAGCTGCTGTAAATAGGCATTGTCACACTATAAGCTAAGATAGATGCAATTATGAAAAATAATCGTCAGTTAAGATGATAGCTGCTGTAAAGAGGCATTGTCACATTATAAGCTAAGATAGACACAATTATGAAATATAAATGTCAGTTAAGTCACCTGCTGTAAAGAGGCATTATAATAATAATGAACTGCTTTTTTGCACAAAAATAAAAATAACTTAAAATTAATGTGCACAGGCGAGCTTTTGCTGTCAGGCATTTTACACCAGCTAAACTTGTCACATTGTAACCTAAGATAGATACAATTATGAAAATATAAATGTCAGTTAAGATGATAGCTGCTGTAAATATGAATTGTATATATAATTAGGTGCTGCGCGGGGCCCAGGAACATCGTTAGTGCTGCGTGAAGGACATCCATGAATGTAATATATTTGTTTAATTGTTTTGTTAATGCTATTTTTATAATAATAATAATATTCCTGACGAAGCGAGCCTCATTCATCTACTCTGCCATGCATGTATGCCTAGCATAATAAAAAAAAAATACTACGTGAGAACAGGAACAGGTTGAAAAACAGCGTCGTGCAGATGTAAGTACTTGTAGTGCTGCACGACAACAGCTGACACCTGATTATTTTTGTCACATATTGTTCGAAATTATAAAACTATGTGTATTATGTGACAATAAATGATTTTTTATTTATTTATTTGCGGTACACAATACCGCGAAACCAGAATTTCTTATTCATGAATAATAAGATGTGATGAAATAGGGGTGTTGACGTGTTTGAATAAATAAAAAATTACCATTACTGTATTCTCTTCTCCCGATGGATGATGAATAAGGTGACGTTATATATCTTTTTTATGAGTTAATGAAGTTATTATAAAATTCCAGATTTTGCAGGATTTGATGCTTTTCTTAGAGTCACTCGCGGCATTATAGCCCAAACACGTCAGTGCACTGCAACTTGTGCCCCATGTTTAAAGTCCAATTTATCGTTTTCCATAATTATTCACATTCAAATACAGCACATTGTTAAACAAAACAACACCACTTTTGACTAACAATATCCACAGTAAATTGATTTACAAAACAAAATCTTGCACTTGACATCTCAATGGCGCGAAGGACTCTTATCAGGTCCTATAATTGCGTTAATTAAAAAAAAGAAACTAATAATTTTATTTGGCACCGTACTGTACGCGCATCAAACTAAGAAACCTAAAGATATTGGTTATGTTTCGTACATTGTGTTTAAAGTTTCATATTGACTTCATATCTCATAAAATTTTAACTTTGGCTCACATCTGGATATATCGATAGATATTTTTAATACATTTTTTTTATTGAAACGATTTGCATTATTTTAGACGTTTACGGTAGAAATGATGGGCCCGTGGGGATCAGAACTAAAAGCGTTCTCAAATCAAATCAAATTGTTTTTTCTTTGCACAGGTCAGAATTTAAATTGTTTAACATTAACTTATACGCCTTTGTTCATTCTATATTGCCTACGTTATAACCATATGGGGTAACGCGGCAGATATTCGAAAAGTGTTCATACAACAAAAGGGACCAATTACAATATTGTTTAATTTAAAAGCCAGAACCACAGTACGAAATTATTTTGTTGATGCCAAGATTATGACGGTCAAGTCTCTGTATGTATATAGTTGCTTACAGGAGGTTACCGCTAGACCACGAAGGCAGGTGCTTGTTAATAAAGTGTCAAGTATCTATATTGCAAGAAAACCATTGGTGTTGCATTATTGACTTTGTATTTGTTGATAAAGTGACATGTATATTTAAGCCTTCTCCTTCCTCTCCTCGACTATGGTGATGTTTGCAGCATTGATCTGTCAGAGATGTTGCTCAACAAAATGGACCTGTTACTTAACTCGTGTATCCGGTTCATCTTCTGTTTACGTAAATACGATCACATTTCTGAATATCGTGCTAAGTTGAAGTGGCTGTCAATTCGTTGTCGCAGAAATAATAATAATAATAATAAGTCAAATTAAATGTGTCAATAAAGATTTTTATTATTATTATATTTATGTATATTTTTGTGTATGTATTAGTATTTAGTATATTGATATTACAGTATATGTTAAAGTATATTATGTAAGTATATATAATTATGTTGAATTTATCCTACTATTAATATTTATATCATTGCACCTATAAATGTTCTAATTTGTAAGGTTTGGCTGTCAGAAAATGTCTACGGGCATTTTTTTTTTTTTTTTTTTTTATACTGGACTCGACATGTGACATCGCGCCCACCTGATGGTAAGCAGTACGCGAGGTCCAAGAATGGGAGCAACTGACGCCGGTCACTATGACCGACATCAGTCTCTACCATTATGCCGGCCTAACAAGATGCTTTTTCACACTTCGCTTGAAGGACTCCAGGTTATAAGAGTGGGGAAATACACTGGCTGGGAGAGCATTCCACATCTTCAGCGTGCGACAGATGTAAGAGTCTCCAAATTTATGAGTACGCGTAGGGATAGTGGGTAAGGTATGTGGATGCATATTTTGGCCTGTGCGTGTAGTTCGGTTGCGGAATAGAGAAGAAGGGATAAGGTTATGGAGCTCCTCAGAACACTCGCCGTGGTATAGCTTGTAGAACACGCTCAGAGAGGCAACGTCACGGCGAAGCTGCAGTGATTCGAGAGTTTTAGAGACTGTGGTGTCGTCCACTATCCGAATTGCCCGCCTCTGCAGGACATTGAGAGCATCTGTAAGATACTTAGCGGAGCCATCCCAGAGGTGAGAACAGTATTCCACGCATGACCTTATCTGAGCTTTATACAGCATAAGTCTTAGAGCAGGCGGGAAAAACCGCTTCACCTTGTTCAGTATCCCAAGTTTTTTCGACGCTGTTTTGGTAATGCTCTCAATGTAGTTTCTGTGGTTTAGATCTGAGCGTATTTCGACTCCGAGTATGTTAAAGCTGGGTTGAAGTTCCAGCACGGTGTTCTGAAGAGTAGGAATAGGAGAGTAGGGAGACTTCTTGACCGTCAACGCGCATGCCTGAGTCTTACTGGCATTAAACTGGACTAGGTTTTGGGCACCCCACGCAGAAATTTTGCGAAGGGTGCCGTCCAGTTCCGTCGTCAGGGAACGGCGCAACTCCTCTACTTTGGCGGCTCCCACAGCTCGTGGACTAAGGTATCGCCCATGAACCGTGCTGTCATCTGCATAGCAATGAATGTTTCCAAGGGTCAACATGTCATTGATATGCAGAAGAAACAGTGTTGGGGACAATACAGAGCCCTGCGGCACACCGGCATTCACTGACATGAGCCCAGACGCATTCCCATCCACAAGGACCCGAATGCTGCGCTCATGTAAGAAGCCGGTTATCCAGCCCACCAGCTGCGAGGGCAGACCATATGCCGGCAACTTGGATAGTAGTGCCTTGTGCCATACCCTATCGAAGGCTTTGGAGATGTCCAGACTGACCGCCAGAGATTCGCCATACTTATCCATTGCCTCACCCCAGACGTGGTAGACGAATGCTAGAAGATCACCCGTTGACCGCTTAGGACGGAAGCCATATTGGCGGTCATGAAGTATGGAGTGATCCTCTAGATATCGAACAAGTTGGACGTTGATAATTCGTTCTAGCACTTTGCACAGAACTGAGGTTACGGCAATAGGGCGGTAGTTAGAAGGGTCCGAACGATCTCCCTTCTTCGGAATGGGCTGGACGTTAGCCACCCTCCAAGTGTCCGGCACAACACCAGAGGAGTACGACAGACGGTATAAGCGCGTGAGGACTGGAGTCAACTCAGGAGCACACCTCTTGAGAACGACAGCTGGGATACCGTCAGGACCATTAGCCTTACGAACATCAAGCGATCGGAGCACTGCCCGCACATCACACTGTCTAATGCGTATTTCGCGCATTGAAGTGCCGCAATTTGGCAGTGTGGGGGGCTGCGCATTCCCGTCGTCGAGTCGAGAGTTGGCCGCAAAGAGTTTGCCCAAGTAGTCGGCTTTCTCTTTAGCGGTATGGGCCAATGATCCATTGGGATATCGTAGAGGTGGCAAAGAAGAGCGACAGAAGTTTGACTCTACAGATTTGGCCAGCTGCCAGAAACTGCGACCTCCAGCAGGTCGCGCGGCTAAGTCGCGGCCAATCTGAGAGATGCGCTGGGACTCTGCCCTGGCAAACACCTTCCTGCAGACCTTGGAAGCCTTGTTATAGGCTGACTTTAAGGAGTTCGTGTTGGGATCGGAACGAGATCGACCCCTTACCCACGCTCGGTAAGCTGCATTTTTTGATGCAACTGCCGAGGCGCAGTAGCTGTTGTACCAGGGTCTGCTTCTGCAGTTACTGATGACCCCAGAGAATGAAATATAATATTCCATCCCCAGTAGTATCTCATCAGCAACTGCAGCTGCAGACCTGGATGGGTCGTGGTCCTTAAAGCAGCGTTGCTTCCATGGGATGGATGCATAGTATTCGCGCAATCCATCCCAATCTGCTGACGAGTAGTGCCACACAATACGCTCGACGGCCTTACGAGGAGGAGGCAGAGCGCGTGGCACTGTCGTAGCCACCAGGCAGTGGTCAGAACCACCAAGCGGTGCTAAAACTGACATCTTATACCCGGTAGCATGGCTCGTCAACAGTAGGTCCAGCAAGGAAGGTGCATGTCCGGCTACATCTGGTACTCTGGTGTTTTGAGTCACCAGTTGAGTCAGACCGTATGTCATTAAGTCCGCCTTTGTACTTTGTGCAATAAAGTTTTTAATAAATAAATAAAATATATTTAAGACAGATGACAAGGTGACATATATAAAATGTTCTAACAATATTCATTTATTCATTCGAATAACAGATCAGTAAAGGTCTTTCAACTTATCTTGTACTATTAATGATTTAAAAAGACATACGTGTTTTCGGAAATATTTTGGCGACATACGCATTCGGTGTGACCTAATCTGCGTATAAATAACAGTTGCTGAACTCGTGTGATTGGCCGACCTGCCACGAAGGGCCAAATAAATGATGCCTACAAACAAACATTAATCAAAATTATTCACAATGAAAAATATGTAGGTATATTTGTCTTTGCCAAGGTACAGTCGCCTGTTATTGACCAACTCAATAATTGGGCGTAGTTACGCAAAAATGATCCAATCCATTTAAAGTTAATTTTAAGTTATACCAAGGTCCGCCAGTCAGTATTCGTCAAGCACCGAATAGAGCCACCTTTAATAGACTTGTGTTCAAACATTTAATTAGGTAAAGTATCACCACGACGAGGGAAACGCCCTTTCGGGGTGGTCAGAAACCACGCTTATAAATAAGCGGATTCACATTTAGCCAACTTTACTATAGGCCAATCATGACAAGTGGCAAGCTCGTCGATGTCTCCAGCGTACCAAACACAAGAAACTTCACAATTAAATTAAATATATGTATTTACATTAATAAATATTTTTGTGTCCCGACCAGGAATCGAACCCGGTTCCTCCGAGTCTAAATCCACGGACTTAACCGATAGACCACGGAGGCAGTTATTTAATTAAGTCCCAATAAATATATATATATAAACTATTTTAATGTGTGATTTTAGTTTATTCTAATTAATATGTATGTATATATGAGTATATGTAGGTTTATATATGATGTATATTATGTAGTATATGTATTTGATATTAGGTTAAGTATTAGTTATAGCAAAAACTGTCTCTTTTAACTCTTATTTTTGCACCGTCTCATATTTCTATTTGATATCTCTTTTGTCCCCAAGGTCGACTGTCAGAGAATGCCGTGCATTAAGCTTCGCCTTTTGTACATTGTGCAATAAAGTTTTTAAATAAATAAAGTCTACGATATGAAAGCTATATTCGAAGTAATTAATATACAACCAGTATAAAATAATTACAATATAAAAGCTACCTAAATAATAAAATTAAAAATAAACTAAACTATAAATAAAAAATGTCCTCTAGAGACGTGCCATCCGAGATAGTCCCAAGGTGACTGGCAACTTTTCCCCTCTGTATAGCGAGGCTAAGACGTTGGCAGAAATAATTGCCAGCCTTCCTGTCTCCAGATTTCTCCGTCAGCTCTTTGGAAAACTCCAACAGAGGGTCCCCGGGTCCGTAGTTCTCAGCAGAAACCGCCGCACTCCCCGCACTGAACGATGTTGCCTGGATGTGAGATAGGGCTAATGTGTCTACACATGTCGCATCCCACAACAGAGACCTGCCAAGTTTTCACGGCGCAACAGTGAATCCGCAATCATTCTGCGCATCCCAGAGGGTTCGAGGATAGCTTGTACTCCAGCAGTGACAAGAGCCCTACGGATGATGTCGTTGAGGGCCTCGCGACTAGGAATGCAGCTGGCATTTCTTTTTTTTTTTATACTAGCACGACATGTGACCCTGCGCCCACCTGATTGTAAGTGGCGCGCAGGATCCATGAATAGCAACTGAAATCAGACCCTTATGTCCGACATCAGTCCCAGAAACACAGATGCTGGAAGAGCATTCCACATCTTTATTGTGCGACAGATGTATGAGTCACCAAATTTATAGGTACGCGAAGGGATAGTGACTACGGTATGTGGGTGCATATTCTGACCTGTGCGTATGGTTCGGTTGCGGAATGGAGGAATTAGGTTATAGAGCTCTTCAGAGCACTCACCATAGTATAGCCGGTAGAACACGCTCAGAGAAGCTACATCTCGGCGAAGCTGCAGGGATTCGAGAGTTCCAGATATAGTGGCATCGTCCACAATTCGAACAGCTCGCCTCTGTAGGACACTGAGAGCATCTGTGAGGTACTTGGCTGAACCATCCCAAAGGTGTGAACAGTATTCCACGCATGATCTGATCTGTGCTTTGTACAGCAACAGTCTGATTGATGGTGGGAAAAACCGCTTCACCTTGTTCAGTATTCCGAGCTTTTTTGACGCTGTTTTGGTGATGCTCTCAATGTAGTTCCGGTGGTTAAGGTCTGAGCGTATTTCCACCCCGAGAATGCTGAAGCTGGGCTGTAGATCCAGCGTGGTGCCCTGAAGAGTGGGCGTAGGAGAGAACTTCTTGGCCGTCAGCGCGCATGCCTGGGTCTTGTTGGCATTAAACTGGACAAGATTTTGCACACCCCACAAATATATTTTGTGAAGGGTGTCGTCCAGTTCTGCCGTCATAATACGCCGTGATTCCTCTAGTTGGCTACCTCCCAAAGCTCGGGGACTTAGATACCTCCCGTGGGCCGTGCTGTCGTCTATAATAGTCTCATAATAAGTGCAAACCGTCTAGATTTCATTTTGGAACCCTTTCTAAAATTTGCACTATAAATTACAGACCACAAACAATATAAAACTATACATAAAATCAGATTTTTTTAACTAAGTTATAATAATTCCTATTATTTGCTATCGAAATAATGCAAAATTATGGGTATTTTTTTAAATCCGACACTGTTCGACGATCATGACGATATATAACATTGCTATTTTCTTTACATTCCAAATAATCTACACTTTATTTTTTCTTCATTAATTCTTTATTGCACCAAAACTTAAAATTAGACATAGGCGAGTTTAATGCATTACAGGCTTTTTCTCACAACTAACCTTTGGGATGGTGAGAGAGTATGGGCAGGGTGCAACAATCTAATAATAATAGTTCAATTTATAAATACACTATATACCAAGCAATTATGTAATGTAATGTAATGATACATAATGTATATGTAATGATATATATATCATTATTGTCGTGGTGATAATTTACTTTACTTTTTACTATATTAATTAAGCAATTACATAAACTACATGCCACTATAATGAACGTATATATATAGGTAAAGTAAAGTATGATCACGACCGTTTCCCTTTCGGGGTGGTCAGAAACCACGCTTATAAATAAGCGGATTCACATTTAGCCAACTTTACTATAATCCAATCATGACAAGTGGCATCGACGATCGACGAGCTTCGATGTCTCCAGCGTACCAAACTCGAGAAATATCACAAATAATTTAAATATTAATTAAATGTATTTATTTACATTAATAAATATTTTTGTGTCCCGACCAGGAATTGAACCCGGTACCTCCGAGTCTTAATCCACGGACTTAACCGCTAGACCACGGAGGCGTTAATATAGTGTATTTATAAATTAGACTATTATTATTAGATTGTTGCACCCTGCCCATACTCTCTCACCATTCCAAAGGTTAGTTGTCAGAAAAACCTTAACATGCATTAAAATAGCCTACGAGAATGTACCTAAATTTAAGTTTTGGTTCAATAAAGAATTTAAAATAAAATAAAAATACTTATCTCAGATATCAAAACTCGTGCCACCAAAAGCTAATATCAAAAGCAATCGTAAATTAAACAGCGAAATTCCCCAAAGAATCCCTATTACTGTCAAAATGGGCATCAACCTGTCAAAATATGGTTGCAAGTCTCCTGTCATGGCGGCGAAGATGTCTGTCTTGTGGGCATAGAGTACTACAGTGGAAATGAGCGGTCGCTGGACCCTCGTCACCAAAACTAATTCACTTCCCCGCGTTAACTTATAGTTAATGCGACTATGCTTCGAGGTTTATCTCAAACAGTCTCATTTTTCATTCATTTTTCATCATCATTACAGCCCCTAGAACACAGCGTCCCAGAGCTCCACTGCTGGAGATGGGCCTTCCAGAACATATATCTGGAGAATTTGGCTTACACTCGCCACGCTGGCCAGACGGCTTGGCGAGGAATCATTTTTCATTGGTAGGTCACAATTCAACAAATTATGTTAAGCACAATATTTTTGTAATCTTAAAGCCTGAAGCTTAGCCTGAGTTGCACCAAATAATATGTAATTATGACAATTAAAGTTAAAATTGCTTCGTACCAGATTTATTCTAAATGTCAGTTATAACTTTAATCGTGATTTGCACATATAAATAATAATAATAAATATTTCCAGACAGGTCACACAGCGCCATCTAGTTTCCGTGGTAAGCTACGAGGCTTGTGTTACGGAAACTAGATAGTTGATAAACTACATATTATAATATGTATATATTGTAAATATATACATATTATACATATAAACACCCAGACCGAGACAAATTATACAATGTACAACTTGCCCCCGGTGGGAATCGAAACCACGACCTCCTGAGTTCACGGCAACGTTTGTTACCACTAGACCACGAAAGCGGTCATATACATATAGTGTATATAGGTGCAATCATCAATTGAGTTATTCTTAGCTATATTATATAAACTTCGAGTAGCGTTTCCATTTCATCATCATTACTAGACCTAGACCTTCACTGCTGGAGATTTGTGGCCTACACTCGCCACGCTGGCCAGACGGCTTGGCGAGGATTTGATGTCAATTTTAATGACAATTTATTAACAACTCCACAAGTTGGTATTAGTGGAACCGGGACCGACGACTTAACGTGCTCTCCGAGGCACGGAAACGGTGGTGTTTTAAATCTATGACAACTATCTAAGAAAAGTGTATTTCACATTGGTACATGCCGGGGGGGTTTGAACCGACCTTTGTAGGATTTAAGGAACGCGTTCTTTCAACCGAGCCACCACCGCGCCCATTTACTTTAAGCTAAATTCAGTAAAAAAGTAGACAACGGTTTTCGTATTATTGAGTAACGTCACTGACTAATGTTTTAATGTGCCTGTCTCTCTACTGCTGGATGTAGGCCTCCCCCAAGGCTCGCCATTTCACACGATCTTTTGCCACCCTCATCCAGCCCCCACCAGCGACCTTTGTCAGGTCATCCGTCCATCTGGCGGGGGGTCTTCTCACTCTACGGTTTCCACTCCATCGGTTCTGCGACAGACGTGTCCGGCCCATTGCCACTTCAACTTACTAATTTTGAAGGCTATGTAGTGACCGTCTGTCAGCATCTTTAAAAAAATGGTTTATATTCACTTTCCTAAAATGCAATATGTCTCCATCCCGCTCTGATATAATAAATATATGTATATATTTATTTGTGTATATGTGTATGTACATGGATGTTATTTATATTTATTGTTATTGTTAAGTATCGATATTCACAACTAATTCTATTGACTTATCGTTTATAAGCACCCTATAACCTCACTTATCACTATTACAAAGGTTAGCTGTAAGAGCCTACGGCATTAAGTTCGCCCTTGTACATGATTTTTGTAATTTTGTGCAATAAAGTATTTTATTATTATTATTATTATTATGTCGGTAACTTTGGTTTTCTGACGAATGTCTACGTTTTAGCTCGCTGAGCGACCTTAAACTTGTGGACCAGACTCACAGTCAGTGTCCACGTTTCTGCTTCGTACGACAATACTGGAAGAACGCATTGGTTGAATTTCAAACACTGTGGTATGTTTGATAACAAGATGTGGCGTAAAAATTAAAGTAATGTATTTATTTTATTCAAATATAAATGATTTCGGTAATTAAAACAAATATCAATGACTATCCTATTGAGGAAAGTGAGGAAATGGATAAGAATCCTCAATTATAATGTATAGTCCACAGAATAGCCGAAATCATGCTCACCCTTCTTAAAGTAAAGGCGATGCTGACAAACCTAATAAGGTGGCGAGGCACACCCCAACATCTAGGACATCTAGAGTGGAGACGATCCGAGCCAACCGACAATTTATGGTCACACATTATGAAATTCTAGATCCAATTTACACGAAAATTATATAACGAAAAATACAAGTAAAAAAAAATAAAAGCAAGCTTAATTAATACCTTAATAGTATAAATTAATTCTTATTTCTGTCCATCCACAGAAATGTCGGTGTGGGAAACCTGTGGAACATCTTAGACACCACGGGCTTTCTTGTGCCGGCCTTGTCACGCGGCTCTAAACGACATCATTCGTAGGGCTCTTGTCACTACTGGAGTACCAGTTATTCTAGAACCTTTTGAGATGCAAGACACCCGACGGCATGACCGTTGGCCCTGGAAACTTGGCAGGTTTCTGGTGTGTCATGTCATGTTACGTTCTTCCTATAATAATCAACTCAAGATCCCATCCCACTCCACTAGCAGATATTCAGATTCGTTTACTGTGTGTGTGTGCAGCCCACCAGTGGAACAAACTGCCACTGGCTATTAGACACGCACCGTCAGTCCACGTATTCAAAACCTTGGTTACTGCATTATTTTTAGACAAACAAGCATCGGGCTCACAATAAATATTTGGCAAATATATACTTTTATACTATGTATTTATTAGGATTTAGTATATGTATTTATTAGTATGTAGTGTATGTATGTCTTAGTATGTAGTATATTGTTTGTTATCTTAATATTTTTTTTATTTTTTATATCAGTACTACCCTTCATCTCATAGTCTCCCAAAAGTTAGATGTTAGAAAATGCCTTGTAGGCATTAATCTTCGCCTTTGTACATTTTTTTTTTCGTGCAATAAAGAATTTAATAATAATAATAATGTGTAGACACATAGCCCCTCTCACATCCAAGCAAGATTTCCAGTCGTGCCGAGAACCTCAAGCTGCGCAAATACGCCAACTACTGAGGTTACGACTTACGTTTGGGGTCGACACGATGTGACCATGGGGAACCTCAGCAAAGCATCTGGCCAAGGAGTTGTTCAAACGGCTGACAGAGAAATCTAAAGACAGGAAGGCTGGCATTTATTTCTGTCAACGTATTAGCCTTTTTTTTTACGTTTTTTGTTTATATTTAGCTTCGTTTATAGTTATTCAATTTTATTTAAGTATTTTGTAATTATTATTTCATATTTTGTATGATAACGAAATATTTTAAATGAATTATTATTATTCTCATTTAACTCGATATTCCTAGAGATATCGTCGAGCTTGCCATTTGTCAATATTGGCGTATAATAAAGTTGACTAAATGTGAATCCGCTTTTTTATACGCATCTTTCTGAGGTTTGGTTTAGTTTTTTTTAACATCATACATTCCTACCGGAATTCGGTTAAGTCATACTCGTAATTTTCATTTTTTATTTTATTTTATACATTTATCACTATAGATAGGTACATGACAAATAACAGAACTGGAGGTTGAAACATCTCGTCATGATCGTAGAACAGTGACGGATCTGCTATATTTAAAATTTTCATGGCGGCCAATCAACTGTCATTTCGACTGTTTTTTTGTCACTTTTTAAGTCTCATAATAAGTGCAAACCTTCTAGATTTCATTTTAGAACCCTTTCTAATATTTGCACTATAAATTACAGACCACAAACGCTATAAAACTATATATAAATATATATGCAAAATTATGGGTATTTTTTTAAATCCGACACTGTTCTACGATCATGACGATTTATAAAAAACACTTAAATAAATAGATTTATTGCAGCTGTAAAGAGGCTTTGTCAATAACTTATAGGTACCTAATAAATAAATGATTAAAAATATGTCAATTAACTTAACTAAATAATACTAATTATGACTAATTATTGTAGCAGCTGTAAAGAGGCCTTGTCAATAATTTAAAAGTAATAAATAATTTATTAAAAATATGTCAATGTACTTAACTAAATAATACTAATTATGACTAATTATTGTAGCAGCTGTAAAGAGGCCTTGTCAATAATTTAAAAGTAATAAATAATTTATTAAAAATATGTCAATGTACTTAACTAAATAATACTAATTATGACTAATTATTGTAGCAGCTGTAAAGAGGCCTTGTCAATAATTTAAAAGTAATAAATAATTTATCAATGTACTTAACTAAATAATACAAATTATTAAGAGTACCCAATAATAAATTTGTCAATTTAATTAAATTTAAAATAGTTATAATATAATAAATTATGCGAATATGTCCAATCTTTATGTCATAATTATATTAGTATATGTTACTGATAATATGTTTGGGTCGTGATGATTATTTTACAAGTATGTAGTATTTAGCCCAAAATTTTCACTTGACGATTTCTCGAATCCGTCTATAAACAAAAAAAAAACATGTTCGGCAGAATTCATAGATTTTCCAATAAGTTCAAAAACAATACGATATTTTTTTCACATAATTTTGTTTCTATTGTGATTAATGCCAGGGATATTTGGTGACCATTTTTCATTGACGAAAATAGACCATTGTTTTTATTTTAAAACAAAATGTTACACGGCTTTTGTTTCTTAATAAAAAAACTTTGGTTAGTTATATTGTGTTACAGTTGAAAATATTTACATGTACATACATGTATGTATATCTATTTTTCCTTTTAAGAGGGTTTCACACTTTTACATACCTCTCGCTAGCACAATTTATTTTTTTAATTACGGACATTTTGAAAATATATTATCATACAGTATTTGGTTGGGTAGGGAGAGAAGTAGAATGGTGGATGGTGAGCGTATTATCGCGCAATAAATAAAAAAAAATAATAAAAAAAAAATTCCTCGCCAAGCCGTCTGGCCAGCGTGGCGAGTGTAGGCCAAATTCTCCAGTTTTGGAAGGCCCATCTCCAGCAGTGGAGGTCTAGGACGCTTTGTTCTAGGGTTGTTATGAAAAATAAAAAATGGCAGCCCTCCTTTTCTTAAACCAGCCTATTGTCGGTCGCAAGCCCGAGACCATTCTTCTCATCTCTTACCCACACACGATGGGCGATTACTGCATCCCTCCAGCCATGATGTGGCACACTAATTATTATTTACTCCTATTATTTAACACTTTATTGCACGTTATGCAAGGGCGGACTTAATGCCGCTAGACATTATCTGACAGCCAACGTTAGGGACAATGTGGACCATATCAAATGTAAGGTAGATGCAAATATATAATACCAACTTATGATAAATGTTATAATAATATTAATAAATAAGTCTATATACATTATAAATACAATTATATTACTAAAATACATACTAATAACTATGATATATTAAATACTAATAATACATATGATATTGTGCCTTTTTACAGCCGCATCTTAACTAGAAAATAATTTAAACTAATCTTATTTAAGTTAATTTTAGGTACCGATACTAATAAATTTTGTCAAGGCTCCTTCACAGCCGCATTTAAGTTATTTTAAGTGTCTTCATTATAAGGTTCCTACTGCTACTGGTTCTGTTCTTTGCTCAAATATAACACTTTCCAAGCACGATAGATATGCGAGTATGTAGTCAGTAAATTATATAACATAACACTCGTACCTAATAAAATTATGTACTTAATCATAGACCTAACCTAACCAAATTCCGGTGGGAATGTACGGGATAAAATTTAGAATAAAGAATAAATATACCATTACATAACTTATGAACGCATTCGCAAAACCCATTGTTATTAAATTTGTGATATATATCAATTTATAAGTGCTGGTACCGATGACATCAGGTGAGCTACCAGTTTGCTTTCTTGTTTGTTGATTCAAATTCAAATTCATTTATTCAGTAAATTGGCAATATTACAAGCACTTTTACACGTCAGATACATTTAAAAGTTTATACAATTATATGAAGCTATACAAAAATTAAACATGATATAAACTGAACAACTCAATAGTAATGTATTTACAAAATACATATAAATCAAAACGCTACTGTCTAAACTCTAATGGCATAGTTATAATAATATTTAAAACAAAATAAAATTTATTAAAATAATAATAATAACAATGTCAAAGAATTTTATTTATTAATATAATGTTGCAGCTGTAAATTGGCGTTGTCATACCATATACTAAAACAAACATAAATAATAATAATAAAAATAAAATGTCAAATACAATATATATGTATATATATACCTAAATCATAAAACTATATATTATCAACAGATAATTCTCAAATTGTCCATGCTTTTTTATCTTGAAGATATTCATCTACTGTGTAATAAGATTGTTTTATTAAAGTGTCCTTTACATAGGATTTTAAACTATTTATTGGCTTTTTTAAAATTTCAACAGGAATTTTATTGTAGATCGGAACACATTGACCCATAAATGATCGATTGCATCGATTATCATAGTATCGTCTATGTATCTAATTCGAAGATTATCGCACCTAGATATAGTCCTCTAAACCCGCGCCACCACACAATACACTTATAACATACAGATATCAATTTAAAATAAAAAATGGCACTTACATCTGCCGCCAACTAATTACGCTAGCCCCGGAAAACATAAAAAAGCACTCACAAAAATTATAATTTCAATTGTACACTAGTGAAAATGTCACAGACAGTAATGCAGACTGACGCGCAAGTTGTCCTTAATAATAATAATAATAAGTATAAAATTCTTTATTGCACACAGAATATACAATATAAAGTGTTGTACATAGGCGAGCATACAACCACGAAGGTATTCTCTACCAGCTAACCTTTGGGAGAGTGAGAGATTAACATTATGGGTGCAGAGTGTGAAAATGGAAATGATATAGTAAAAACCAGAGTTAAAATATATAAATAAATACAATATATATAACAACAATCCGGTACAATCTTTCGGGTTTTCTTATGAAAAAGACTGCTTCACCCAACTGTGAAGTTTGTGGTGAAGTAGAAGATGTAGAACACATCCTAAGGGATTGTGCCAGGAGCCAGGGCGAAAGGCAATACTTGGTACATCATCTAAAACTTAATCCATATAAATGCTTAAGACAAGTTAAAATCACTCTGTTTGTTGCGTACTGCCAGGCGTTCTACACCAGTCATCTCTGGAAATCGTACACGAGGCGTGCCTTTAACACGCTTCGTGTACAATATGCATTTAGATTAGAATAAAGTTGCCCTGGAGGTGTAGTGCGTCTGGTATGTTTGCTGAGACGACTTTTTTGCCATACTCCGCAAGCGGCACGCCTCTTTTGTGAACCGACTGAGACAATCTGATAACGACATAATTAAGGCTATTTTTGACATAAGGTCGTTTGATCTAGTTAATTATAGTTTACGATTATTATTATAATTTTTGTTTAAATTAATTATGGGTCTTTAAATGCCTGAAATAAAATATATTTAATTGTAATTTTAATTTTAATTTTGATTTTGATTTTGATTTCGATTTCGATTTCGATTTCGATTTCGATTTCGATTTCGATTTCGATTTCGATTTCGATTTCGATTTCGATTTCGATTTCGATTTCGATTTCGATTTCGATTTCGATTTCGATTTCGATTTCGATTTCGATTTCGATTTCGATTTCGATTTCGATTTCGATTTCGATTTCGATTTCGATTTCGATTTCGATTTCGATTTCGATTTCGATTTCGATTTCGATTTCGATTTCGATTTCAATTTCAATTTCAATTTTAATTTTAATTTTAATTTAATACTGGTGCCTTCAATTCGGTGCTAGCTGACACTTGTTCCCAATCGGCTAGGTTAGTTTTTTTTTTTTTTAATATTTATAACAATTATAGGCAGATGATAATTGTTTGTTTATTTAGGTTAAGTTACGATGGGGCTGACGTGCTCAATTTGGGTAAAAGCCTCTAATAAAAAATTTAAAAAAGGGTTCGATTCCTGATCGGGACACAAAAATGTTTATTAATGTATATAAATACATTTAATTAATATTTAATTTATTTGTTATATTTCTCGAGTTTGGTACGCTGGATGGAGACATCGACGAGCTTGCCACTTGTCATGATTGGCCTATAGTAAAATTGGCTAAATGTGAATCCGCTTATTTATAAGAATCCGAAAGGGAAACGGTCGTGATGATACTACATTTAAAAAAAAAACAATCTTGCGGGTGACATTAAGCACAATTTATAGTACATTTGGCAAATTAATTTAATAACAAAGATAATAAGGTGAATTTACTTTAAACAGGGGAGGTTCCAAAGCAGAAACTTATCACTATCACTCTTTATGCATCCGTTGACCGAACGTAGGGGTACCTTTCTTGAGAACCTAAAGACCAGAAGAGCGCTGCCGATCCCAAGCGAAAAATAAGGTGTCATGGGTATCCAGAACATCCCAGCTCCAAAGTTCAGATTTAGAACCCTGGAGCGCTCAGGGAAGAAGGCATTACGCTCCATCAAGACAATCATCACCAAGACCAGATACCAGCTTATCAAGATTATCTGATGAGAATGAAGCAGTGGTGCACAAAAAAAAATGCATGTGCTCATGAAGTGACTGCACACCATTTTCTTTTTAATATTTACCTAATACAGGGTATCAACTGGGACTTGCATCACCCCCGGACGTGCTCGCCTGAGGATCTGGCACCGCCTCACACCGCAGGATCAAACGAAAGAGTGTCCCTGGCTTCGGTGTCAGGTTTAGCAGAGAAGGAACCAATGGGTTTCTCTCCAATACTGATAGCAATATAAAAAAGGGTGTCCTATTGTACCCTTACAGATTGCCACGAATGCAGAACTCAAAGGAGACAAACAATATTTGGAATGAGAAATCTTTGTTTGTATTCGAAATGCTAAATAATTAAATAAAGGTACGTAGAAATGATACGTTTTAAGCACATAATGCTCTATTGTGGTAACTAGGCTAGCCTCTTGTAATGGTGGCTATTGTAAGCAAAACGCAACTTAACTTCAAGTGTTCTGCGAACGGAAATAAAACTTCTCTGTCACAGCACGTCTACACAATGCCAGCCAAGTTAACAGTCTCCAACCAAGTTCTGAAATGAAATTGAAATGAAATATCGTTTATTATTAACTAGCTGTTTTACCCGGCTTTTGTCGTGTAAACGGCGACATTAATTTTGTTGCGCACAAAAACAAAAATAATAAGATATATATATATGGACTTAAAATATTAATTAGGTATAATACTCTTAGTTTTAATTTAGTTCATAAGTGACAACGCCCCTTTATACGAGTAGCTACTATAATTATATTTGACATTAAAATTATTGAATAATTATTACAAAAAGAATCATCACGACCGTTTCCCTTTCGGGGTGGTCAGAAACCACGCTTATAAATAAGCGAATTCACATTTAGCCAACTTCACTATAGGCCAATCATGACAAGTGGCAAGCTCGTCGATGTCTCCAGCGTACTCGAGAAATATCACAAATAAATTAAATATTAATTAAATGTATTAACTGCCTCCGTGGTCTAGCGATTAAATCCGTGGATTTAGACTCGGAGGTACCGGGTTCGATTCCTGGTCGGGACACAAAAATATTTAATAATGTAAATAAATACAATTAATTAATGGAGACATCGACGAGCTTGCCACTTGTCTTGATTGGCCTATAGTAAAGTTGGCTAAATGTGAATCCGCTTATTTACATTATTAAATATTTTTGTGTCCCGACCAGGAATCGAACCCGGTACCATCGAGTCTAAATCCACGGACTTGACCGCTAGGCCACGGAGGCAGTTACATCATTATTATTATTTGACATAAAACAATGTATTTGATAAGTACAACGCCCCTTTACAACTGCATCCAACCTTGACTTATATAGCCAATATACGACTATATAGTAGCAGACTGTACCTTGCTTTTTCGTATTCGGCTATTTTTCTGTGTCATTGTATTAATTACATTGCATATAAAAAATGGTAAACTTTGACAAATCCAAGTGTTCCCAGAAACAAGTTTCCAACGGATAATTAATGAACAATGAACAACAATTATTTTGATTTTGCTTAATCTCCTAATCCAATTAATTTGCATGGTGAAAGGGAAAAAATGAAATTATGAAATGGTCAAGCCAACTAACGTATTTAAAATTATAAGGATTAATACCGTCCGCCTCCGTGGTCTAGTGGTAACAAACGTTGCCGTGAACTCGGGAGGTCGTGGGTTCGAGTTGTAAGTTGTACATTGTATAATTTGTCTCGGTCTGGGTGTTTATATGTATAATATGTATATATTTACAACTATAATATAATATTTATAAATACAACCATCTAGTTTCCGTAACACAAGCCTCGTTGCTTACCACGGAAATTAGATGGCGCTGTGTGACCTGTCTGGAAATATTTATAAATATTTAATATATTTGTGTAAATAGCTTTGCAATTAAAATTAACAAAGTATGTTATCTTTAAGAGATAGACATATGCCACCGCGGACTTTTCTAGGACGGACACGTAGATCATATAAGATACACAATTCCACCATGCATTATGCTGTTATATCTCAAAGGGTTTAGGCAGCGTTTTCGTTAAAATTTCCCAGATTATAGTTTTTATGGAAGGGAGAAATTACATACATACATACTAATCTTACATACATATCCCTTGCGGGGTAGTCAGAGATTTGATCGTGATATGTGAGTCTCGCATTATATATCTGGTTCGTCAATCTTTCTTTTCTCATCCTTTCAACATGCCCGAACCATCGTAGCATGCCTTTCCTTATTTTTGTCCCTATGCTTTCTTTTATACTCACCCTTTTCCGTATTTCGACGTTACGCATGCGGCCCGCCAATGTGACGCCGCATATCCGACGCAACGACCACATTTCCTGCATTAACCCACTCTCATGCGTATTCTGACATATTTACGTCTCGCTGCCATACATCAGTGTTGGTACCAGCATGGCATTGTGTATGGCGAGCCGAGCTTTGTCGCTGACATTTAGACTGCCGAATGACCCCAGGGGCCGAATGAACACAAGGGAGAAATTATGGCGCGTACATAAATTGAAATATTTGCTAGTCTGAATAATTCATACACCAATTCACTTACAAGATGGCTAAAGCCGAGTTCAGCGAAGGGAAATTCACTGTAAAGTTATTCATTAAAACTTCTCAAACCAAAAGAGCTATCATCAGCTTGCGTCATGGTTTCAAAATATTACTCAATTCTCAACTCTATAAGCGCTCGACCTTGACAGCGTCCGTGCAAGTATCAACTTTAATAGCGTCGTATATATATAGTTAACGCATTCCATTATATAGTGTTTGCGCTTAAGAGGCTCTGTTCCCGTCCCTTTCCCATCCCGAAAACCAAAACTCACTCCAGTGGGCGTCATACCAGAGTTATTGGTCCTCTACTCTATAATAGAAGCAATCCCGTAATACCTATTGCTAGGTTAACTCGCAATGGAGTCAAGCGAGCTGCGAGGCCGTGGTTGGTGAGGATGACTTCTTTCTAATCAATAGACGCCACAGTAGTTATCTATTTATATTATTATACTAATTAGACCATATTATTTATTTATTTTATTCTATATAGGTACCTATAGGTATTATTTATTATTATTTATAATGTGTTATTTAAAAATGATGAAGAGGCTGTAGACGGTGACGTCCCGACCTCCGCTGTAGGCGAGCCAGTGTCACGGAGGCCGGGTTGTGGCGTTGTAGGTGCTCTTAATTGGGGTCGACTATAAATACATATATATATATATATATATATACCGTCACCGTCTACAGCCTCTTCATCATTTTTAAATAACACATTGTATAATGTGAAATTGTCAACCTCGGCTGCTTGTATAAACATAAATAAATATTTGTTCATTTTATTTTTATTTTCAAATAACATAATAGGGCGGCTGGTTCCACAAATACCAACTTGTGGCATCGTTAATAAGTTGTCATTAAATGTTAACATCCGACCCTCGCCAACTGAGCAGTGGAGGTCTAAGACTCTGTGCTCTTCTTCTTAGTCGCTACACTCTTGGCAGAGTGGTCGTGGTCGCCATTGGAGTGCTAGTGGCACGCTTAACACGCATTCCTCTCGGACCGCAGCTTTCCTAGTGTACTCATGTAGGAAATGATCCATTGCAGTCTTTACCTGATTGGTCCATCTCATCGGAGACCTACCACGTATCCATTCTATATATCCATACCATTCATCGACTTTCCACTGGACTACCATGAGCTCGATTGATGTTTCTCCACGCTGTGTCCGAAGAAAGTGAGAATGTGTGATTGTACAGTAGAGCGCTTTCTGATGCCCAGTTCCTCCAGTATGGATTTATTGGTTGGGAACTCCATAGTGATAAATGCTTCTTCTTCTTCTTAAGGTGCCATCTCCTATCGGAGGTCGGCTATCATTAAGGCGATTTGATTTTGTTGGCCGCTGTACGGAACAAGGATCTGGTGCTCATCCCGAACCACTCCCTGAGGTTCTTGAGCCAGGAAGTGCGTCTTCTCCTGCCATGCGTCTTCTGGAGCCTTGTATCTTCCTAGCATGACAAGCTGCAGCAAGCTATACTTTTTATTGCGCATGATGTGTCCCAAGTACTCCAACTTCCTTTGCTTTACCATTTTCAGTAGTTCAACGCCTTTGTTCATCCCTTGCAAGACAGTTTCGTTTCTTACTCTGTCCTTCCATGATATCTTCAACATTCTCCTGTATATCAACATTTCAAAAACTTCTAACTTCTTCGACATTGCGTTTGTCAGGGTCCATGATTCGACACCATACAGGAGAATGGAAAATATGTAGCATCGGACGAGTCGGCATCCTGTAGGAAGTTGGAGATTGCGATTGCAGAGATAAATGCTACTTCCCATAAACATAATCTGTTTCAGAAATAACCTACATTGAACAATGATTGTAAATAGAAACAACATGCTCTCTGCAAGTCGATTTTCTGCAGCACTATTTACAAGGACATTTCAATACATGGACTGAGAACGTCATACAATAACAAAGCTTACCTGGTTACCTATACTTTGGTTCTCTGAGCTGTCCATCACCACATCTTAAAGGCGTCTACGTTCTACGATCAGATGCTCGGATCCAGGTTCCGGCAGAATTTTTTTTTGTTATACTAGCATGACATGTGACCCGGCTTGAATGGCATGACGTCAATTCGAGCCTGATTCCGAAACGTGTGGATACACTTTACTGGGTTTATCGGCACGAAGGGTGGATACTTCCCCGCCCCGGCAGACTTGTTGTTCTCGTCGAAGATATGTGCCATTTGCAATGATGTCAAATGCCAAATTTTACTTTCAAGGAGAACTAATATTGTAAGCTTGCCATGTTGATATTTATATCAAAATAACAACGCTTGAAATAAGACTTACCTAGTTATCTTCGAGTCAAAGTCAAAATATCTTAATTCACATAAACAGGCATTTATGAAACGTCATTAATTAAATTATTTTCAATGATTCTACTTCTGCTAGTGATTCAGTAAGCAGCAAAGTGGTACAATAAGTAAGCTGTTAGCAGAAGACCAGCAGCTTAGCAGTAGTATACCTACTTTGGTTCTGCAAGCTGTCCACTAAATGCGCAACATACGCCTCCAGTACCACATCTCAAAGTTTTTTAAGTTCCCTCAAAATATAAAAGTGCGCTAACTTGTCTCGCAACACAAGTAAATAAACCACAAAATAGGGGTACACAACATGTTAATAATTTTATTTCTGTTTAGACTTAATGCAACTCGCCTGAATAGTGCGAATCGACAGTAAAAACTAGGCTTGTGTAGTGCGAACGAACTAGTTTTAACTCAAAGAGTTCCGGTCCGATTTTAATAAAGAAATTAATCATAAAGATTTTGAAAAAACTAATATAGCTACTACTAACTAATATACCTGGAATCGACACAAAAAAAATGTCAATATTCCTACTATTTTCTGTTTTTTTTTATTTTTTTATTTAATTCATATAAGCTCGTCAATGTCTCTAGCGTCTCGGGAAATATCACAAAAAAAAAATGACATATATAAGTATTATATTAAAATGAAAAATATATAAAAGAGATTTTTTTAGGCAACCGTTGCTTTTGTTACCGTATTTTATTGGATTTAATTAGGATAATAAGATAACGAGACGTGGATATGCCAGAATTCGTACGATAGTAGAGTTAATGCATTAGAAATTAGATTACTACGTCGGATATGCGGTGTCACTTTGGCGGATCGCATACGTAAATGTAAATACGAAAAAGGGTAGGTTTAAAAGAAAGCATGGCACAAAATTAAAAAGGCATGCTCTGATAGTACGGGCATGTTTAAAGGATGAGTAACGAATAAATATATAATGCGTACGTTTTGGATATTAGAGGCCCTGACACACCAAGGCTTACCTATCACCAAATAAATAAAACACTAGCTGAAGATATGGTAAAGTCCCTATGAAACTAAAGTGCATGTTTGAAAAAGTTGAAGGAAATCGACGACACGAAAGAGGTTATAGATTGTGACGAACGGCACTTAATTATATCTTCCTACCCCGCAAGATAGCTGGCTTGAAGATATATATGACCTGCGCGGGGGCCTATGCTGATATTTTCGATAATTGTACAAAAAATAGTAGAAAAATAAAAAAATAAGTTAAAGAGTTAATGACCTTCTCATTTGGAAAACAGGACTCACCCCAAAGTAATCCACGTATCCACGTGTGTGATGGCCATCCACCTCGATTAAACGCTATATTTCTTGTCAAATTTTATAGTCTATCCACCACAAGCTTTATTAGACACGCACATATAGTTGAGATCACGTGAACATTTTACCAGAAGCATTTATTTATTTATAAATTCTTTATTGTACTTAGAAACTTAACAGTTGAGTACAAGGGCGAACTTAATGCCTCTCGGCATTTTATACTAGCTAACCTTTGGGAGTGTGGTAGACGATTGCGGGTGCATTAGAAATAAAAACAAATACTTAAACATACATACCAATAAATTACATACTAATACACAAATACCAATATACACATATACATCTAACTAAATTTATGTAAGAAATACATAACAAAACGAAGAAAATAATATGTATAATTTACACAACAAATAAAAAGAGACAGAAATAGATAGCATTCGTATTATGATTTTAAAATTAATAAAAACACACGCGAGGCATGAGCAATTTTGGATGCATTTTACAAGTAATTAAACCTGCTACCATGCGAGGCCTTTTCAGTATGCATTAGAATAACTGATCGGTCGCTCTTTTTACTACTTAGTAAAAGATGTTAGTAGGTTCTAAGTGACGGTTAATAGTGCGAGTTTGAAGTGCAAGTGGATCCAACCCTAGTGTGAGTTTGTGCTGCGCTAAAAGGGTTGCCAGGTTGAATTAAGGATCGTTTTATTTTAGGGGGTCGGCAGCACTTAGTCGTCGACGCGTTCCGCAATTATTTTGATTAGTACTGCCTTTATATTAAGGTGTTTTAAGACGTCGCATTAGTATCAAGTTGTCCTTAAATTAGGTGACTAATTCAAAGAAACTTCAACATCATACAGAGTTATGGACCAGCCAAAAGCTTGCAGCAGTCTTGACATTTGATATCGATGGCTATGTTAGCGACTAGGGTTGGCAAGTCTTAAAAAGTTTGCCACTAAAGAAAAGAAAAGCATCATCACGACCGTAACTCTTGTTGGGTGTTCCGAATCCACGCTCATAAAGAAGCGGAGTCACATTTAGTCAACTTTACTATATCAATCGTGACAAGCTCGTCGATGTCTGTAGCGTACCAAACTCGATAAATATCACAAATAAATTAAATATTTATTTATATAAATATTATTGTGTCCCGACAAAGAATAGAACCTGGTACCTTCTAAATCCATGGTCTTAACCGCTAGACCATGTGTGCAGATGATTTGGTATAAATAGTTCCAAAGGACGGTAAAAAGGTTTGAGCCAGTATGAGCCCCGGCATGTACTTAAGTAGATTTACAACACCACCTTTCCCGTGTTTCGGAGAGCACGTTAAGGCGTCGGTCCCGGTTCTACTTATATCAACTTGTGGAATCGTTAATAAATTGTCATTAAAATTTGACATCAGACGCTTGCCTACCCGTCTGGCCAGCGTGGCGAGTGTAGGCCAAATTCTCCAGCTATATGTTCTGGAAGGCCCATCTCCATCAGTGGAGGTCTAGGATAATAATTAATATATATTTTCTCCTTCTAAATCCACTCCCCACAATTTCTTATGACGTTCTCCCAAAGGTTAGCTGTTAAAGAATATCTACAAGGTATTAAGCACGCGTATGTACTTCATTTACCTTACATTACTAAGGTGTATGGCCAACGCTGTAAAAGACAATCTATTTTCACTTGAAGTCCGCCATAGCATTGCGGTTATGACTTATCTAGTTGGTGTTGCGCGTGGGGCTGTGGACTACCCCGAGCTCTTGGGTAAAATAACTTTGAGAGTACCTACGAGGACAGTGAGGCGACCCGCACTCCTGCCAAACCTAGGCCGTAGCATCAATTATAGACGCAATGGATTTTTCAATATGTTTAATGAGCTCAGTGTCGATATCCATCTCTTCAATACTGGTACGGCGATGATTAGACGGGTGATGACGAGTGAGTTCTTTGACGCATTACAATAGTTTTATGTTTTCAAGTTTATGTATGCCTATGTGTGTGTGTGTGTATGTGTGTGTATATTTATTATTGTTGTAGTTTTTTTTTTTTTTTTTTTTTTTTTATACTGAGCACGACATGTGACACCGCGCCCACCTGATGGTAAGCGGTACGCGAGGTCCAAGAATGGGAGCAACTGACGACAGACTCAGACGACCGACATCAGTCTCCACCACTATGCTGGCCTTTAAAATTATAAGTTATTCTGTTGTATTGACGTAATTCTTGTATTCTTGTATTCATCCTTATTTTTAAATTTATTTTCATTGTTTTCTTTGCTAGCTTCTATTGTATCTCTCAGCGAAGTCTTATTATTCACTTTATCCTATTATTATTTTCTCCTATATATGTATAAATGAGCTGTAAGTATTCCTAAATAAATAAATAATATTTTGACAACGTTTGTGGTTAAAAAAACAGAGTAGAGCCACTGGTACTAGAAGATTTTTCCTTATAGGATTACAACTCTCTATTACAATTAATATCAAACAATCAGACTTATGAAAAAAATCGTAATAAAAAAGTGAGATAATAACATTTGCTTCGACGACTTCATATTACTTGATCATGCATAAAATTAGATTCTTTTGACGTAGAGGCTGGAGTCTTATTAGGACAGGTGGTTCCTCTCAGACCTGCAGAGTTTGACCTCATTGATTTTAGTATCAGTTTGACCTGTATTTACTTGCAAATGATAAAAGCAGTAACAATTGATTTTAATTAAAGTAAAGTATCATCACGATCGCATCATTTCCAAAATGGACAGAAACGACGCTTTTAAAGAAGCGGATTTACAGTTAGCCAACTTTACTATCGGCCAATCATGACAAGTGGCAAGATTCAATTAAATACTATTTCGTATAAATAATATATTTTATTGTATATAATTACAGCGTTTTTCCACCACCGGCCCCCATTTCTTCTGCGGCAGATGTATCCGGCCCAATGCCGTAGCTATGTTCTAGCTATCACGTCGAACTGGGCCCAGATTCTTGCGCTAGCGACATTCATGTCGACTTGATTTGTTCAAATGAAGCTGTACAGTTTTCTATGGTGATCTGTCACTTTGTATTCGAGCATATCAAGCTGACACGTAAGTCGAAAGCACCAGCATTTAGGCTCAACTCCTATGGTAGAATAAATACTGAAAGTAAACTAGAAAACTGTGGTAAATAAAATATAAAAATACAACTTTAGGTTTTTACAAATGTTGATCGAATTATTGACGTCCCATGACAATCAAAGTCATGAAGACGTCTCAGATTTAAATATATTTAGAATCTATCTACTTGTTCCACAACAACTCCCTTCTTCGGCGGTGGTAAGGCGGTGGATGGTACGAGTATATGTAACATCGCTACAATGAAATTTCGTAAAAAAAAAAAGGTTTGCCGATAAGACCGCATGCTTAGGTACATATGCGAGTACTAGTACGTACGGACAACTTTATGATAGATGTCACACTACCAGACGTGTACGTTACGCATAAAGCGTGCATGACGTATTTTTTAGAGGTTCTTACATTACAACTCAGTGTAGTCTACATGTATGTCGGAGTTTTTACTTTTCGAGGACAGAATTGGCGAGCATCAACTCTGCGGTGAGACCTCGACGTCTCCGTTTGTCTTACTCTTATTCATTTATCAATAGCGACAAGTCTATTTAGTTCTTATGTTCAAAGTTCCCAAAGCAATGCCCCTCGCTTGTAGTCAACGTAACGTCTCTCGATTGGTCAATTAATCGGTCCAAGCCATGTTGGTTTACGATCAAGTGTTCCGAATTTAAATCGGCCCGAAAGAATCGCGTCTTGTAGGCTGGAAATACTAAGTTAGTCGTTCAGAGATTAAAACAAATAAATGTATGAAGTTATTTAAAACGGAATTACGATTTACAAGTTGAGCGACTTTTGATTGTTACGAGCGAATTGACTGCTATTTGAATTTAGGCCGGATGCTTGTATTTTATATCTAAAGCGAATTAGTGGGAATTCTAGCACTGATGTGTATATTGCTTATATCATTACAGCACCTAGAACACAGCGTCCTAGACCTCCACTGCTGGAGATGGGCCTTCCTGAACATATATCTGGAGAATTTGGCCTACACTCGCCACGATGCCTAGGCGGCTTGGTGTCATATAATGTATTTTTTATGACAATTTATTAACAAATCTAGAAGTTGGTATTAGTGGAACAGGGACCGACGGCTTAACGTGTTCTCCGAGGCACGGGAACGATGATGTTGTAAATCTATGACAAATGCACGTAAGAAAAGTGTATTTCTCATTGGTACATGCCGGAGGGGTTTGAACCGACCTTTGTAGGACTTAACTTAACTTCGGACGAGGACCGGTGTATTCAACATGGTATGGACTTATTGCGTACTTCCACCACCGCACTATTGCTAATGCTTATAGCTAGGAATATTTGTAGCTACTGTGCCTAGGACTTTAACTGTTTACATTTTGAGGGTCATATTATTACTGGATATTTGGTAACACATGTGTTCATGGTCTGTGAAATTACAATTTAATTATTTTGAGAATGCTGTTCGAGTCGTCGAGGCGTTTCCGTGTGTCGTTTTATAACCATAGTAAGTAGTCATATCATACATTTTAAAAAGGAATGTTTTATCATCATTTATAATCATAAGCCTGTATGAGTATCTTTACATCATCAGCCTGTGTCTCTTCACTGCTGGATATAGGCCTCTTCCAAGGCTCGCCACATCACACGATCTTCTGCCACCCTCATCCATCCTCCACCAGCGATTTTCCTCAAGTTATCCGTCCATCTGGCGGGGGATCGTCCCACTCTGCGTCGTCCAGTACGTGGTCTCCACTGCAGGACCCGTTTACTCCATCGTTAATCGCTTCTGCAACAGACATGTCCAGCCCATTGCCACTTCAACTTGCTAATTTTGAAACCTATGTCGGTATCTTTGGTTCGTGTCGTATGTCAACGTTTTTGACTTTATTCTTTAGAGAAATCTAAAAATGTCCACGTCTCTGCTCCATACGACATTACTGGAAGAACACACTGGTTAAAAGCTTTTGTCTTCAAACACTGTCGTATGTTCGTCGCAACTTCCCGAATGCTGCCCATCCTAGCTGAATGCGTCTGTCGGCTTCTTTACTGAAGTTGCCTATTCCTAATAGGATGGTTATTAATTATTTATTAATTATTATTTGTTGCCATTCACAATTACTTATATCCTAATCTACGAATTTATAATTAATACATATTATTATATTAATATAAATGTCAAATAATATTTAACTTACTTTTTAGCAAGTTTTGTTTCTAGCGGTGTTATGTTTATATAATAATAATAATAATAAATATTTCCAGACAGGTCACACAGCGCCATCTTGTTTCCGTGGTAAGCTACGAGGCTTGTGTTACGGAAACTAGATGGTTGATAAACTACATAAGTATTATACTTTTTATTTTGTAAATATATACATATTATACATATAAACACCCAGACCGAGACAAATTATACAATGTACAACTTGCCCCTAGTGGGAATCGAACCCACGACTTCCCGAGGTCTGTCCAAGGTAGACGTATTTTTGTACAACTTCGATAGTGGCATTTCGCACGTAGATTGTTGTCTTGTCCAAGGTTATACCGAGACCAACCTGCTAAGATGCCACATTTAACATTCCGCTAAGATCTTCCAGCAAGCTAGCCATTATGACTATGTCATCCGCGAATGGAAGATGCAAGATATATTCTCCATTGACTTTTATGCCGCATTCACTCCAGTCCAGCATTTTAACTCCAACGCGTTTGTAAACAGTTTTGACGATATTACGTCTTACACCTCTACGCTGTTGGATCGGTCTTGTATGCTGGCCTTGTATCTGGACGGTCATAGCCGCTGCATCATAGAGACATCTTAACACCTCAACGTATCGCCAGTCAATCAGGCATCTCTACATATTAATACTCGTTAGCTTTGCACCAATGCAATAAATCTTTTACCACCTGCGTTACGTTCTGCGACTTCTTTCGAACCACTGCCACTTCTGTAGTTTATGACAGCTAGTATGTCTATAACTTTGTTTTCGACCACCCTTTTGTTATAAGTATCATCACGACCGTATGTGTCTGTCTTATCATAGTCCAATACAAAGGGCCGCTTATTTATTATTTTAATGATATTATTTAAGGTTTAAGCTGAAGAAGATATGGAGGAACCGAAACGTTACCAAAGCCACTAAAATCCGGCTGGTTAGAGCTCTTGTGTTCCCTATTTTTCTGTATGCTGCGGAGACGTGGACCCTACGCGAAACAGAAAAAAAACGAATTAATGCTCTAGAGATGTGGTGTTGGCGGAGAATGCTGGGCATATCATGGACGGAGTTCCGAACAAACAAATCCATACTGGAGGAACTGGGGATCAGACAGCGCCTTTCCTCGACTGTCCAGTTACGCATTCTCACTTTCTTCGGACACGTGTCACGGCGTGGAGAAACATCAATCGAGCGCATGGTAGTCCAGGGGAAAGTCGATGGTAAGAGGATGCGTGGTAGGTCCCCGATGAGATGGACCGATCAGGTGAAGGTTGCAATGGATCATCCCCTACATGAGTGCACTAGGAAAGCCGGGGTCCGAGAGGAGTGGCGACGGCTTGTTAAGCGTGCCACTAGCACTCCAATGACGACCACGACCACTCTGCCAAGAGTGTAGCGACTAAGAAGAAGAAGAATTAATTCTTAAGAATTCTAAATCTACACGTAGTTTTCGGGATAAACTTAAATAACTACTCGTAAGCGTAGAGATCGCAGACTGCTTTGCCTACTATTCAGCTTCCTTAACGAACCGGACACACTGTAATACCTGAAACACAGCTTTACTTTTCTAGGCTCAATCAATAGATCATCTAACTTTAGCGAAAATTCTAACCTCTCCATCCCTTCCCATCACACCTCTTTTTCGTTTCTCTAATTCGTTTGCTGTTGTCGCTGCAAATCTATGGAATGAATCTTTAGGTATAAGGCAAGCTCCAAATCGAGTCATCTTCAAAAATATGGTTAACAAACACTTTCTTTCGAACTAGACTGTCCTAAATTTGTCTCTTTTCCATTTCTTTACTATCCTTAATTGCAGCAACATCATATTTCACTTCCCTGATCATGTAAGTATTTTTATTTTATATTACTGTTTATTTATGATGTACTTTATGATTATTTCATCTTCAATTATATCAATACACCCATAAATTCATAGTAAACATATCGTTAAGTATAATATGTCTGGAGTTATATTATTTTAGACAAAAAAAATGTTTACCATAATAAATTTTAAGTGAAATAACTTTACAAATATCAGGTAGCACTAAAATTTCACAATAAAAACTGATAATTGTATCACTAGACACGAGTTATCTCCGAAACTAAAAATGATAGCGACACATGAGTTAGATCATAAAATGCGTATTTTTTTTTTTAAGCAACATGCATTAGATAACTAAAAACAATATAACTCAAGTTGAATCATTTAGCACCGGAGGCACAGATATGTATACATATATTGTGTATTTATGTATTTGTATATGTATTAGTATGTAATATTGTTATGTATGTATTATTACTGTTAAGAATAACTTAATTAATGATTGCACCTACCATCTATCTATACTGTCTAAATGTCCTAAAGGTTTGGCTGTCAGAGAATGCCTAGCGGCATTAAGTCCGCCTTTGTACATAGTGCAATTAAGTATTTAAATAAATCTCTTTGACATTAATGTATTTTTATTTTATTTTTAGAACCGTGACAAAACAAGATGGCCGTGTGCCCTTAATTTAACATATCGTTAACTAGTTGTAAGCCCGTGTGGAACCCAACAACTACCTACGTTCGATCAATGTTTACCAATTCAAATTAGAAGGGTGATGAATATTTAATTCGGCTACTGTACACGGTAATTTGTCCGTTGTAATGGTGCGGACAGTATCAAAAAATACGCGGCGGACTCATGCCATTTTAGTCATAAGAGTTATTTATTTATTTATTTAGGAAATCTTACAGCTAATTTATACATATATAGGAGAAAATAGTAATACGATAAAGCCAATAATAACAGTTCGCTGACAGACACAATAAAAGTAAGCAAAGAAAACAATGATAATAAATTTAAAAATAAAAATGAATACAATAGTACAAGAATTACGAAGGAATAGGCATTACATAAATAACAGAATAACTACAACAGAAATAAACATACATATATACACACACACATACACATAGGCATACATAAACTTGAAAATATAAAACTATTCTAATCCCTCGAAGTACTCACCTGCCATCACCCGCCTAATCATCGCCGTACTAGTATTGAAGAGATCGATGTCGACACTGAGCTCATTAAACATTTTACCCGCCCTATTGAAAAATGCATTGCGTTTATAATTGGTGCTACGGCCTGGGTTGGGCAGGAGTGCGGGCCGCCTCACTGTCCTCGTTGGTACTCTCAAAGTGATTTTACCCAAGAGCTCGGGGCAGTCCACAGCCCCACGCGCAACACCAACTAGATACGTTATATCCGCAATGCTACGGTGGACTTCAAGTAGCAATAGGTGATGTCTTTTACAGCGTTAGTCATAGCCAGTGTCATACACCTTAGTTTTATACTGTAAGTATCTGAGAAAACGCTTTTGAATAGACTCAATTCGCGTAATGTAAACAGCGTATCTGGGATTCCATAATTGAGATGCATATTCCAGGATGCTGCGCACGTAAGAGCAATATAAGATTTATTGATATAAGAGTTATTGTCATTAACTGCCTCCATAGTCTACCAGTCATTTCCGTGGATTTTAACACAGTGGTACTGGGTCTGATTCCTTGTCGGGAGTCAATAATTAATTTGTGATATTTATCAAATTTGGTACGATAAAGACATCGACGAGCTTGCCACTTGTCATAATTATTTATTCTATGGAGAACTATTGACAATACAATAACAAAAAATAATAAGAATTGGAAACAATGTGTCATGAAAAAGTTCTTACTAATAGTAACAATATATAAAAATAACAAGTTATATATATAAACAAGTTATATATATAGTAACAATATATAAATATACAAGTTATATTTTAACTTAAGATAATACAGCACTTAAAATACAATATAATAACAGCATAAACAATCCATACATATTAATTTAATCCATAAAAAACAACTCACTGACATGCTGATAGACAAGTGCTACTATTCAGTGCGGGACTTTCTAGAAGATAAATCGCTTGCTATAACAAATTCTTAAAATTCAAAATTTCGCACAATGTACTACTTCTCATTGCGTATATATGCTGGAGTGCAGATTTTGTAACAGTTTTTATGTGGGAGAGACTACGACACCCCTTCGTACTCGCATGAATGGACACAGACATTCAGTAGATTCTCAAATTAATAATATTTTACCTGTGCCCACCCATGCGCGTATACATAACACTACCTTTAACAATTGTTTCACAGTAAGAGTATTAAAGAGTTTTCCTAAAACTATTCGGTCTATTGATTTAAAAACATGGGAAAGCTCTTTTATATGGCAGCTTGGTGCATACTATAGCCCTGGTCTGAATGTAATGCATTAGGTTTTGTCTAACTTGTTTTGTAAATTTATTAATATCGAACCAACAATGGACATAACATACTGATGATGTTTTCCATGATGCGCGAGGTGATGATGATATTTTTCTAAAAAATAAATACAAAACTATATAGTGCATTGCCTTCACCATTGCTAAAAGAAATAAAATTACTTTTTTCAAAATTTATGACAAAGACCTTCAGTCACTGTCACTGATGACGCCGCTCCAAAGAGAGGCGAAATATTTGGCAAAAAATATTTTAAGCTTCAATTTATATATTTTACCAAGTAAGAAATTCTTAAAATTATAATTTCCAAATTTGACATTAATATTATTGTATATGTAAGTTAGTATTTAAAAATTTATGTACATAGATATTAATATAATTATTATTATTATATTGTACCGTATTGATAGACGGTTGTACTTGTTACTTATACGCCCTCCGGCAAAACATAGAGTACAACACCAACTACACTGTATAACATCACAGAAATGTAAAACCTATTGTTTATAAGAAATAAATGAAATGAAAAATGAAATGAAATTAGAATAGACTAAAGATACCATACAATATATAAGAGTAATATACTTATAGATTTAGTTGCAATCGCTACTGACAATTTATTGTAGTTTTTATATTAATTTTGATTATTATATATTTGGGGACCAAGTGCACACGAAATTTTCAAGGCGTTGTCAAAACAGCTCGTCAACACCTCGGGAGACAAAAGGGCTGGGCAATATTTGGGCCAAAGGATCAGTATTGCCATTCAACGTGGCAATGCTGCCAGTATCCTTGGCACCTTGCCCATTGGCAGCGATTTGGAGCAAATTTATTATTTATAATAATTTTTATTTTGTTTTTTCTTCATTTTAGTTTTTAGTTATATTTTTATTTATTAATTAGGTTTATTTTTATTAATAGTAATTTATGTTTTAAGATGTAAGTTTTTATTTTGATTTAATTTAATAAAATTTTAATATTAGTTTAGTTTTAATTTCATTTGTTATAAAATTATTATTTTTGACATACACAATTTTGTATTTTTTTTTCTTTAATTAAAATAATAATTATTTTAATTTATAATTTTAATATAGTTTATTTTCTAGATTTTAAGTGACAACGCCCTTGTACAGCAGCATCTATGTAGGTATTGATTGTTTGTAGCGTTAAGTGGTAAATGACGATGGCTGTTCCTTGCTATTAATGGCATTCTTCTGCTATCCTGTCATGATTGGTAAACAATAATATGTATAACTGACAAAACCGAGTGTACTATATACTCGTACATTATCTTATGTTTAATAAATGAATTGAATTAAATTGATGTTAGTTTTGGCTCAATTTGAATTTAAGTGCTGTCTATAAAATAAAAATCATTCTGGCTAATGTATAACAAAATTCCTATTATCAAATATGTATTAATTTAATAAATAAATGCTGTGATTTTCTCAAACCTATAAAAAAAAAAATGATTAAATTAGGACTTAGTCCCTCTATTATAACTGACATCGCGGTAATAAGTGCCCTGGAAGTAGAATATTATTTCAGCTGTTACAGCGTCCCAGCCCGTATTTGCAGTAGAGAGATTATATTATGAGAAGCAATCGTTTTGCATGAATTTTGTACGAAGACAATGGCTGGTATAATTAATTAGTTTTTCCTTGTTGACCTACATGCATGTACTAGGCTTTTATAACATTTTATCAAGCACAACAGCATTTCTGTTGCAACCTGTTTGGACGGACTTTGACCTCCTTTCTGACTCACAACTTTAGGGAGTTCTTCGCGCCATTTTGCGTGGACATGTCAAGTGCAAGTTTTTGTTTTGTAAATTAATTTGCTGTGGATATTATTGGTCAAAAATGGTGTTGTTTTGTTTAATAATGTGCTACAATGTGAATAGTTATGGAAAGCGATAAATTGGACTTTAAATATGGGGCACAAGTTGCAGTTTATTTTTTGCGGTTTTCCCGCGCTGTGGACTCCCATATTTTACCCAACGTGTTTGGGCTATAATGCCGCGAGTGACTTCAAGTAAAGCATCGAATTCTGCAGCATCTGGAATTTGATGATCCCCAACTCGGTTATGATCTCTGTTATAAACATATATTATGCAAATAAATTACGTGTTTAGGCTGATGTATTCTGTACAATGTCCTTTAAAGACAATTAATTAATTATCACAACTTTAGACGACATTATTTTATGACAGAATGACTTTGAATTTAGAACTTAGATGATGACAACGAAGTGACTACGCAATAAATGAAAATTAAAGACAAAATTTATGATTTTTATTTAAAATCACGAATAAAGTAATCATTTCAAGATCAAAGTGTTCCATTAGACATTAGCGGACTGATAGTGGTTATTTACTCAGTCTGCCGGGGCGTTCCACGTATCCACCGTCCGTGCCGATAAACTCTGTAAAAACATATTGCGAAATCAGGCTCAAATTGCCGTCATGCCCAGTCACCGGCATAGTTTGACTGATGTCAGTAATAAGTGTCTCATTCCAGTTGCTAACATCCATGGACCTTGCGCGCCATGTCGTGCTAATAGGTAAAAAAAAAAAAAAAACTCAATTGTCGCATTATAAGTATATCTGATTTGTCAATCCATCTTCACTCATCCTTCCGACATGTCCGAACCATCGGAACATGCCTTTCCTTATTTTTGTCCCTATGCTTTCTTTCATACCTACCCTTTTGCGTATTTCGTTTTTTTAAATGTAAAAAATATGATTTTTATAGGCAATATTCTATGATCGCTACAACTCGCCACTCAGTTTCCCGCCATAGTATTTACGAGGCTATTGTCTACCGAAAACAATGAGTCTCATTAGGGGGTTTTACACCGGTTTGTATTACCTGCCAGTCAGGTGGACTGCAGCCTTCATTAGCTGCGACGTCATTTCGGAAAAGGTTACATTGATAGCGGCTAACAAAAGCGGGTAGGAGGCAATAAGCTATTCGTGTACGACTCCATGTTATAGTGCTAGGTTGAAGTGGCTGCCAATTCGCTGTCGCAGGAATCTTAGAGTCCTCTGTCTCCTTTACTCTGTTTTAAATGAGCCTGCGACACCGAAATACCTCAAGGACAAATTCGCTTATCTCTCTTCTGTTCATGATAAATCTCTCTGCTCTTCTCACAACTCACTTCTTTCCATTCCTTCTCATCATTCCAGATTTGTTTCGTATTCCTTTGCGGTTGTTGCTACATATATGTGGAATAATCTACCTATTAACATAAGGCAGGCATCTACCAGATCATCATTTAAAAAACTGGTCTACTCACATTTTCTAAATAGCTCCAATCAAAATTTGTAAGTTGTATATGTATGTTTGTTATTGTGTATGTATTAGTAATTAGTAATCGTCGCCAAGCCGTCTGACCAGCTCTGGAATTCTCTAGTTCTGGAAGGCCCATCTCCAGCAGTGGAGGTCTAGGACGCTGTGTAAAAGTCTAGGGGCTGTAATAAATGAATGAATGTATTAGTATTTAGTATATTTATATATATAAGTTTATTATATAAGAATTTATATCTAATTGATGTGTCACTTACAATTTAATTGCACGTACAGTTGTTCTCATTAGTCCCAAAGGTTTGGCTGTCAGAAAATGTCTACGGGCATTAAGTCCGCCTTTTGTACTTTGTACATTAAAGTTTTGAAATAAATAAATATATCATTGTCATATTCATGACAATACTATTCTCCATTACTATTCAAATTAAACCCCGTAACCTACATGTAATGTCGTACGGAGCAGAGACGTGGACACTAACAGTGGGTCTGGTCCATATAGATAGAATTCGAAACGTTAATATTCGTCAGAGAACGAAAGTTACTGATATAGCTTTTAAAATTAGCAAGCTGAAGTGGCAATGGGCCGCACACATCTGCCGCAGAACCGACGATCGATGGGGCAAACGGGTTCTAGAGTGGAGACCACGTACTGGAAGACGCTTTGGATGAGGGTAGCAAAAGATCGCGTTAAGTGGTGAGCCTTGGGGGAGGCCTACATTTAGCAGTGGAGAGATACAGGCTGATGATGATGATGAACCTACATGTACCCGTTACAACATCTACTCATATGGCGTGCAAGATAATATTTTATTTATGCATTTTTGTTAGTAACATCATTTTTAGATTCATGGATGATCTTTCTAATATGGGACGGAATATAAAATTATTAGAAGTTGATTTATAGTAATAGGTAGGTATATATTTCATACTGTAGATTACCTTTACCCTTTAAGGACAGACAGACAGTGGGGTCGTCCAGGCCCGGATGGCTAATAGGCCTGGGTTGGGGATGGGGACATTCCCCCGTTTTCCCCGGCAGGATCTCAGCGGGTAACCACCCGCTGGTAATTCATGCACGTTTGGTGCTGGGCGCTGTTACTGGTATAAAAGCGCCCGTGTGGCTCACGAACCCAGGGGGTCTAGGTTCGACTACTTCAGCTCTCCTCCAAGAGCACTTCTCTAGGAAGCGGTCTTCCGTTGGTGGGCCGAGCGCAAGACGGAGCGATATTCTGAAGATGCTTGAAGTGTCCGTTGTCGGCCCGAGACCCTTTAAGGGCGAGAGAATAGTGACGCCTAGCGCCATCTAGTGGTATATTTATTTATTTATTTAAAACTTCATTGCACTATGTACAAGGGGCGGGCTTAATGCCGCTAGACATTCTCTGACAGCCAACCTTAGGGACAGATAAAGCATTTAAAGTGAACGGTAGGTGCAAGTAAAAATCCAATATATTTTAACTAAACGATCACATTGTAAGCAATAAACTATATGTTAATTATATACACACATAAACACATACATACATACACACAATAATACATACCAATACAATACATATACATACACATATACATACACATATACATACAATACAATATATATACATACACTAAGTAGGTCTCTTGTTAGGAGCCATTTAAGAAATGCAAATAGACCATATTTTTAAATTGAGCTCGATTTGATGCTTGTCTTATATTTAAGGGCAGGTTGTTCCACAAATTCGCAGCAACAACTGCAAAAGAGTTTGACACAAAGGAAGAATGATGCGAGGGAATTGAAAGAAGAGAGTTATGTATATAATTTGCTATTAAATTATAAATCCATTTTTTTCACATGTGGCACTCGGTAGGGGTTCTCCTCTCGGTCCTATCACGTCAGCTGAATCGAGTGATAATGCTGTGATGAAGTGCACGTTAACTTTTTTTTTTCTCCAGACAGGTCACACAGCGCCATCTAGTTTCCGTGGTAAGCTACGAGGCTTGTGTTACGGAAACTAGATGGTTTATAAACTACATATTATACTTTTTTTTTTGTAAATATGTACATATTATACATATAAACACCCAGACCGAGACAAATTATACAATGTACAACTTGCCCCCGGTGGGAATCGAACCCACGACCTCCCGAGTTCACGGCAACGTTTGTTACCACTAGACCACGGAGGCGGTCACTGACTAACAAACATTAATAAAACATTTAAACTATCCATAACCTCGCTCTAACTAAAGTGATAGTGCTTTAGCTAACGATCTCGCCATCCAGCTTTATTCTGGATCGTGACAAGTACAGGTGCCCAGAAGTCTAGACCTGCAGCTACACCCAGTGACGAGATCATGCAGAAAAAGACCTGAAGGAAGGCGTGCATGTCCTTTTTACTTCCTTTATACTTTGTGCTACATAGAATTTAGGATTAGCCATCAGCTCATTATGGTAAACGCATACAATCCACTTCAATATATTAATTCGCTCTATATTACTAATATTAGAGTTGTATGTTGATTTGGTAACAAAATCTTAGATGAGGTTATAACAGCGGTGAAAAGTTACTAGTCAAATACGCTTATCGCTGCGCCTATCGATGTAACCTTAGGCATTAACGTTTATTGTCCTCATGAGCAGTTTGCAGCTTGTGCAAGTTTTCTACTCACAATGGCACCTACGCTTAAACGATACTGGAAACATATGTATACACTGTAGAGCAAAAAAGAGGGTCACGAACTAAAAGCGGATTTAGGTTTAGGGAAATAATATAAAATCTTTCTGGCTTAAGATCTAATAATTTATAATATTGTATTTTTTATGTCCTAGTTATAAGCTGTGATTTTTCTGAAAATAATGAAATAAAAATAAATAAATAATTAGGTATTGTTTCAAGCGATGTTATTTTTTTTATGTTATATCACCATGGCAATATTAGTTCTCCTTGAACTTAAATTTTGGCATTTGACATAACGATGTCAAATGATAATATCGAACCAACAATGGACATAACATGCTGATTATGTTTTCCATGATGCGCTAGGTGATGATGATTTTTTTCTAAAAAATAAATACAAAACTGTATAGTGTGTACCTTTACCATTGCTAAATGAATTTTTTTTTTTTTTTTTCAAAATTTATGACAAAGACCTTCAGTCACTGTCACTGATGACGCCGCTCCAAAGAGAGGCGAAATATTTGGCAATAAAATTTTATAGCTTCTATTTATATATTTTACCAAGTAAGAAACACATCAAACACACTTCATTTGTTGAAGATTATTCTTATCGATGTCAAATGATAAAATTTTAACATTGCAAATGGCACCTTCAACGGGAACAACAAATGTATGGTTGGGTTGGCGGACTGATGGTATATGGTATGGTACATACATCATACATTCAAGGTCGTTCAGCGAGCTATGGATAGAATGAACTTAAAAATTATCTTAACTTTTTTTTTTTTACCTCTTCCGTTTATTCCACACCTTTGCAGCGGTTAATAAAAACCAAGCTGCAGACCTTTTTAAAAAGATTCGTCTAATAACAAGGAATTTCAAAGCCGCCTCCTTTGTTATAAACGATGAGCAGGGTAAACCGATTCATGACCTTGAGAAAGTAGCTAATCGGTGGAAGGAATATTGTACAAAACTGTACCTAGATCCAAGTAAACCTCCATCGATAGTCACAGTAATTGGCGACCGAGAGCCAGATATACTACATTCTGAAGTGGTCAATGCCATTAAAAGACTAAAAACCAACAAAGCTCCGGGTCCTGACACTATAACGGCAGAAGCTTTGAAGACCGAGGTGTCACTAGATTGCACGAAATCTGCAACGCCATCTGGCAAACTGGAGTGTGGCCCATTCGTCAATTGTCCCACTGCACAAAAAGGGTTCGGTGCGAAACTGCGGCAACTATAGAACTATTGCCCTAATATCGCATGCCAGTAAAATCCTTTTACACATAATTAATGACCGACTCAGACACTATCTAGACTGGCAAATCCCTCAAGAACAAGCTGGATTTGTCAAAGGGAAAGGAACTAGAGAACAGATCTTGAACCTCCGACAGATAGTCGAAAAATGTCACGAGTTTAACATCCCGGTAATCATTTGTTATGTGGACTATCAAAAAGCATTTGATTGCGTAGGATGGCATGCACTGTGGGAAGTTTTAGAGGAGGCCGGTGTGCCTTTACACATAGTTCAGCTCATCCGGCGTTTATACGACACAGGATACGGAACTGTCAAAGTCGGAAATGCCATATCAGACCGGTTTAAGTTTGAAAGAGGAGTTAGGCAAGGATGTGTGATATCGCCAATACTATTTAATATATATGGTGAACACATCATGCGGAAAACCCTTGAAGACTGGGAGGGCGGTGTAACGTTTGGTGGTAAAAAGATCTCAAACCTACGTTATGCCGATGATACAACCCTGTTTGCCGCGTCAGAACAGGAAATGGTAGAACTCTTGAACCGTTTGGAAAACGTCAGCACAAAATTTGGTCTTTCCATCAATAGAGCCAAAACAAAGCTGATGGTAGTCGACAGATCTCACAGGATAACGCGCACAACTGACCTTGATGACTATGAAACCGTGGAAGATTTCCTTTACCTCGGCTCTACCGTCAGCAATAAGGGAGGTTGCGAAAGTGAGATTCGTCGACGAATTGGAATGTCTAAAACAGCAATGACCCAGCTCGACAAAATATGGAGAGATACCAACATATCCAGGAAGACAAAAATCCACATTGTCAGAACGCTCGTATTCTCCATATTCTTGTACGGTTCAGAGACGTGGACTATAAAAGCCGCAGATAGGGCAAGAATTGATGCATTTAAGATGTGGTGCTGGCGTCGTTTGCTTAATATTCATTGGACCGCACGACGCACTAACGTTTCTGTGCTCGAAGAGCTCAAACTTGCTAAGGTACAGAGACTTTCTGCCGTCTGCTTTACCCGAATTCTGCAATATTTTGGCCACATTGCTAGAAGAGGCGCCGACAATCTGGAAAAACTCTTAGTAACGAGAAAGGTAGACGGTAAAAGAACAAGAGGAAGAAGCCCCAAACGATGGTCCAGTCAGGTGACTGACCACCTAAACATCCCAGTACACCAAGCCATCCACTGCGCTGAGGACCGCAACCACTGGAAACGGCTAGTGGATGGACTGCGACGGAGTCACGATCCCCAACAGTGGGGTACCGACTAAGGAGGAGGAGGCAGCGGTGTCTTGTTCCTTTGTAACCTTTTTTCTTTAGCCACTTCTTCACATGACTGGTTTTATTTTGTGTACTGTTATTATATTGTATATATTTACATTACATTCTAATACATAAACAAGTACATATATAAATTATTCTTTATGGATTATATATATATATAAATAAATATCTTTCAAATTCATCTGAGTACCTATGAGATTACAATACCTGGTACAGTGGTACCTCACCAGGTATGTTAGAATTAGGACTTGCCTGTGTGCAACCCGAAAGCCGACAAAACGCAAAAACTTTGCTAATTAAGGAACAATCAATTGAACGTATTCGGCAGAGGTCCCAGGCCCCCACAGCAGCACCCGATCACGATCACGGACATAAGGCTTCTGCCAGCCATCCCCCCAACATCCCGCTCAACCAGGCCCTTTGGGTGCGAAGGGACGACCACCGGACACGCCACAATATGAGAACCTGAACACTGACAATAACCTTCGAGACATACACATCAACATAATTAATAGATCTTAGGAACCCACATGTCGCTGTGTATTTCTGTTAACAAATAAATATATCTGTTAGTTAATAAAGTTAAAAGTAATAAGTGCACATCCATAATGAATAATTTATATTATGTACTTGTTTATGTATTAGAATGTAATTATTTCATAATTTACATTCTTGGGATTTAATTTATATGACTAATTATTTATTTATATACTATAGTTACTCTTTATATTATATATAGTGTATTTATTAACCTTTCATTAATATCTTCAATGTTTTTTATTATTTTTTATTATTGTATTTAGAATTTAATTTTTAATTTTAATTTAATTTTTAATTTTGATTTAATTTTTAATTTAATTTGAAGTTATGTAAATTATAGATTTAGTGTAATTGAGACCCCACAATACCGGCCTTCCTAGTGTGGGTCTCCAATAGAAAACATGTGAATAGGATTTTATTGGAAATAAACGATTATTATTATTATTAAGTATTATTAGTATGTATTTGTTGTTATTTCTACATATACCCACATATACTCGTATCTTACAAATTGTCATTTATTAATATTGTACCTACTTACCACTGACACTGTCTAAATGTCCTAAAGGTTTGGTTGTCAGAGAATGTCTAATGGCATTAATTAGTCCGCCTTTGTACAAAGTGCAATTAAGTTTTTAAATAATTAAATAAAAATAAAAATGCGAAACGTTGATCGTCAAAAAACGAAAGTTACTGGCATAGCTTTTAAAATTAGCAAGCTGAATTGGCAATGGGCCTGACACATCTGCGGCAGAACCGACGATCGATGGGGCAAACGGGTTCTAGAGTACCACGTACGGGAAGACGCAGAGTGGGACGACCCCCCGCCAGATGGACAGATGACCTAAAGAAGGTCGCTGGTGGGGGTTGGATGAGGGTAGCGAAAGATCGCGTTAAGTGGCGAGCCTTGGAGGAGGCCTACATCCAGCAGTGGAGAGACACAGGCTGATGATAACGATGATGAGGATTTTGTGGCGACAACTGCAAGTATATCTTTAAAAAAATAATTATTATTAATTAAATATACTGAACTATAACATTTGGTATGGTTAACATTTATTCGATAAAAAAATATTTACAAAATATAAAATAAAATTAATAATAATACTAAGGATAGGGATATAAGTCCCGTCCGCGTGGAATGGTGGCAAGAACGCTGGCTGCATTTCCCCGCTGAATTGCAATACTGATTCTTTGGGCGAAGAAAGAGCCAGCCCTCTTGTCACCGGAGGAGACAACAAGACGCGGTGTTATGTCTTTTAAAAACTTTTTTGCGCTTGGACTCCATGAGCCCAGAGTTTCTACAGCAAACGGCACAAATATGTAATCTTTTAATATACTATAACATTTATTAACCAATCACTGTCTCCAGTCCCAAACAATTTAAAAATCATTCCATAACGCGTTTCATCCACCAAGAAACGTGTATGGTTCAAAATTTACCTTCATAAATTTCAATTGGCTGCAATACTTTAGATTAAATTTTGCCACGAAGGGTTGATGAAAATTGATTCTGTTATGATAAAAAAATATAGGTACCTATAAATTTTACCTCGGCGTTTTATCCCTTACACACTCCGAAGATCGGAAGGTCCAATAACATAGGTTTATAGACATTAATTTGTAGTCCTAATCGCCTTTTACGACAACCCGCCATACAATAAAGTTGTTGCTATTTTAAAACGTAAAGATAAAAAAAAAAAAAAATGTTTTTTTATTTTTTTATTTACACAAATACATACAATATATCTTACATACGCTGTTGGGAGCTGTTTAAGTAATGTGAATATACCATTTTCTTAAAGAGTGATCTATTGAGTGCTTGGCGAATTTCTACTGGCAAATTGTTCCACAAATTACGATATTTCAAGCTTACAATATTAGTCCTTCTTAAAAGTAAAAATTGGCATTTGATATCATTGCAAATGGCACTTTTTTTTATACTAGCAGGACATGTGACCTTGCCCCCACCTGATGGTAAGTGGCGCGCATGGTCCATGAATGTTAGCAACTGGATTCAGACACTTATGTCCGACATCAGTCCTTAACACTATGCCGGCTTGACTAGATATCTTTTCACACTTCGCTTGAAACCAGGTTATAGGAAAGTGGAAACACAGAGGCTGGAAGAGCATTCCACATCTTTATTGTGTGACAGAAGTCAGTCACCAAATTTATAGGCACGCGAAGGGATGGTGACTACGGTATGTTGGTGCATATTCTAACCTGTGCGTATGGTTCGGTTGCGGAACGGAGAGAAATGAATTAGGTTATAGGGCTCTTCAGTGCACTCACCATAGTATAGCCGGTAGAACACGCTCAGAGAAGCTACATCTCGGCGAAGCTGCAGGAATTCGAGAGTTCCAGATATAGTGGCATCGTCCACAATTTGAACAGCTCGCCTCTGTAGCAGTTAGCAGGAGAGCATCAGTGAGGTACATACTTTCAACGAGAACAACAAATAAGTGGTAGGCGGCCTGGCCTGATGGTGGTAATTCGTGCAGTCTGCCGGGGCAAGGAAGTATCTACTGTTCGTACCATAAACCCAGTAAAGTGTATTCACATGTTTCGTGATCAGGCTCGAATTGCCGTCATGCCCAGCCAAGCCGGCATAGTGTTAGAGACTGATGCCAGTCATGATTCGAGTACCACATCGTTCCTGGAGAAACAGAATAAAACACTATTTAAATAACCGTGTATTTATTTAAGTTACAATGTATATGATTTACTTGTATGTATGGTTTATGTATGTTTATGTGTTTAGGTATAATGTGTAGTATATTAAAATTAGTTAAGTAACTTATTAACTGTATCATTAAAATTTCTTATTTTTTTCATCCTGCCTATCACCTTACTCGATCCCCAAGGTTAGCTCGTAAAGAATGCCTACTGGCATTATAGCTCGCTTCTGTACAATTTTTAGGTGCATTAAAGAATTTAAATAAATAAATGATTGTCCGATTCCAGTTCGTAACATTCGTGGACTTAGCGCGCCACTTACCATCAGGTGGACGCAAGGCACATGTCGTGCTACTATAAAAATAAGAAAAAAAAGAATACTCACTTTGTTTTTAATTTAAATGATAAATTACTGGAGTTTTCTGTAAATAACGGCCGAATAATGACATCAGCTAAAAAGTAATTTTCGCCTCTGACTTACGACGGCCTTCTTCTGCCATGTCACCGTGAAACTATAGCTTAAATCTATATCTGAAATAATCAAATTTAAACCGCGGTTTTAAATCCCTAACCTATATATAAAAGCAAGACGAGTCTATACAAACTTGAATAAATCGGTATATCATTGTATATATATATATATAGTATGTAACCAGTATATTTATATGTTATCTATGTATTTATATTATAGATTTAATATCGTTCTTTTTTAAGTTATAAGTTTTTAACTCAATAAATCTCTTTATCTCAAATATTAGCGGTCATGCACCTCACAATCCCTGCTCACATCTCCCAAAGGTTAGCTGTTAGAAAATGTTTTTAGACATTAAGCTCGCCTATGTACTGTAAAATGTATTATTTTCTGTGCAATAAAGAATTTATCTATCTATCTATCTATATATGCTTAAAGGGTCGCCAACGACCCAACACAACTACCTTCATCAAAAATAAAAATTAAGTATACCAAATACATCCAGGACCTACGTCTATAATACCTAAACAGATGCAGAGTTTGGTACGTTGATGTTCGGCGGACCATCTTATAATTGTCGTCCACGCAATACGCAATGTGCTATGTGCAACAACAAAACCACAACAAAGGACTGTAAGAAATATTTCTCAACTTTCCATGTATAATTTATTTAATAAATTGTCATAAAAAAAATGACATCATATCCTCGCCAAGCCGTCTGGCCAGCGCGGCGAGTGTAGGCCAAATTCTCCAGTTCTGGAAGGCCCATCTCCAGCAGTGGAGGTCTAGGACGCTGTGTTCTAGGGGCTGTAGAATTCATAATGAAAAATAGGCATGAATTACCCGCTGACATCCAGGCCCATTAGCCATCCAGGCCTGGACGACTCCACTGACTGACTGAAAACGGAAGTTTGTCTAAAAGTTCTGTAAGGATTTAAAACCATAGTGTTATTGAAACTTTAGTATTGTGTTTATACTGTTTCGTATAAGAGCGAAAATTAGTCATATAATTAAGTGTTTTGTAACTTGACACCTCGATGATGTTGCATTATGATACATTTTCTTTGCTTACAAAATACTTTATGATTCAGTATCATCACACTAGATCTCAACTGCAGAAAATGGGGCTAATAATATTTAGCTAGCACAATCAAAAACAAACAAAACAAACAAACGTTTATTGCCACATCAATAAGCATTACAATTAGTGAAAATAACAACAATTTAGAATTTAAATCAGCATGATGTGGCAAGGGTCTTGGCTCAGCTTCAGTCAGCTGTGCATTACATGTAATGTGATGCACTACTAACGCTGTTGTTATGCCAACACCCCAACTCACGTACATTTCAAACAACTAACCTAAAGGACAACAAGAAAAACAACTTTGAGACACAAGAGGAGGTGTTAATGTTAAATAAATGTATTATGTATTTATATAATAATAACAATCTATACATATATACTATGCTTATATAATAGTAAATAAATAATAAACCAAGTAGATACATAAACCATTCTAAACTATATAATACATGAACTAGTAATAAATATATACATAACTTAACATTTACATAATCCGTGGGTATGAGAGGCATGCTCGCTTCTAACATTATGTTAGACATATGAACCTCCTTTTATCTTAGTTTTTTAATTGTATTTTTTTACGTAAATTATCATGTTAGACAATTGTGTGTCAGAATAAAGGTCTAAAAAGATCAACGTGTTTTTGGGAGTTCTTCGCGCCATTTTGCACTTTTTGTTTTTTAAATTAGTTTACTGTGGATATTGTTAGTCAAAAGTGGTGTTATTTTGTTTAATAATGTGCTACGTTGTAAATAATTATGGAAAACGATAAATTTGACTCTGTACGAGTATATGGGGCAGAAGTTGCACTTTATTTTTTGCGATTTTCTCCCGTATACCCTTTGTGTTTGGGCGATATTGACATGAATAGTCCATGATAAGTATCAAATTCTGCAACACTTGGAATTTGATGATCCCCAACTCGGTTATGAACTCTGTTATGAACATATCAAATCAAATCAAATCAAATAAATCAAAAATCAAATAATCTTTATTTACAAACAGTTATACATGAACACCCTGCACTTCCGGTCGCAAACAATATTGCAAAACAAGGCGCTTGCAGATAGAAATAATTTTAACTAATATTTATTTGAATACCTACTTAATATTACAAATTATATAAAAAGAGAAGGTTTAAATGAGTTAGTGTGGGTGTGTGTATGAGTGTGGTAGTGTTTTAGTGTGGGTGTGTGTATGAGTGTGGTAGTGTTTTAGTGTGGGTGTGTGTATGAGTGTGGTAGTGTTTTGTGTATGTATGCATGAGTGCGTGTTTTGTGTAAGTGTGCATTAACGTGTGGTTTTTTTTTTTTTTTTGTATTATTATTATTTTATTTTTATTACCTTAGAAGCAGTTTTTCAGTACTATCGTAGTCAAGAAGAAACAGCCAATTAGTCACTGCATTTTTTACATCTCGTAGCATCATTGTATAAATCTCGAGATTTAAATTACGTATTATTAGCCCTAAAGGGCTGATGTATTTTTGTACAATGTCCTTTAAAGACACTTAAAAAAATAACCAGCTTAAAATAACCACACAAGTATTTCTTATACATTACGTCGGGTGCTACTGTGGGGGCATCTACGTTCACGTTATTGTTCTTAAATTAACAGAGGTTTTTGCATTTTGTCGGCTTTCGGGTTGCATGGAATTTAATTCTTAATTCTGACGTGCTTGGTGGGGTACCGCTGTACCAGGTATTGTAAACTCATAGACACTCATAATTACCTGACTCCACTGCCATTTATATCTGCAGATTAGATTTTCCGTCACGCCTAAACTACTTGACCGATTTAAATAAAACTTGGCAGATATATTTCTTGGAACCCAAAGTCGAACATGACGATGTTTTTATTAAGATTTTAAGGATTTTTTTAACCGGGCCACCACCGCTCGCATAGTTGGAACATGGGAAAGTCGGTTGCGCGCGTTGTATGCAAGGAAGCGTTATGTGGGCCAGGCCCGGTGGGAAAAAGAGATCGCTCTACCGTGATATTATTAACTTTGTTATAGTATAGTCATCTACAAGTAATCAGGACCACTGAAGGCATGTTATTGTGCAATAACTCGATCTAAGGCCGTCTTCTCATAGCTTCTTGTTTAATACTCGTAGATTCTGGAAATTTATTGTATATACTTGCGGATATAGCATAGGAACCGCTGCTGTGTATTTTTAAATTTGATTTTGGTAAAAGTAACCTATTTTTGAAACAAGACTTGTCTGAACATTTAGTATACAACTGAGGATATTTACTTACAAATTCTAAATAATAATAAAACATATAAATAATTAATAGCGAGGGATAGTGGACTACCTCCCCGAATTAGTCGTGGCATACGTCCGTTGCGATACCAAAAGCAACGTGTTTCGGGCGGACTATCTCCGACAGAAGCGTGCCGAGGCAGTCGAGCCCGAACCGCGTTCGCGAACGTATGTAACCTCGCCTCAGCCGGACAAACGTATTAATTTCAATTGTTTTTAACTGTAACTATTATAAGAACTTTTTTATGGTGTTGAGTAAACGAATTAACAAATGTGTTATAGTATTATTTACCCCCACTATTAATTCTATTCTTGCACCTCGCTTACCACTAACCATTAGATGGTGTCCCATGTAAAATAAAAAGTCAAAACTTAGCTTTGCAATTCATTTAGGTGTAAGGTATAACTTTTCTCGACATTGCAGGTTGTAGGAAAATATGACACATTTTCACTTGCAAAAATACTGTGATTTGCATTTGCTGTCGCTAAAATTCAGGTAACACCTGGCTGCGTTGTTCAAAACTCACCCGAGGTCAAAGACCTATGTTTTGGAGACGGTCTCGAGTATTTAATAAACAATCACATTTTAATTTATTTTTTATTTATTTATAATAGGGTAGCCAACAGTGCTAACATCACACACTTATTTGTACCTAACACTATATCAGCAGTTAGATGTTGCACCTACGAGTATTATAGGCGACCACCACATTAACACAGTAGCCTTTATAGCCTATAAAAAATAACGGCATCCGTGGTCTAGCGGTTAAGTCCGTGGATTTAGACTCGGAAGTACCGGGTTCGATTCCTGGTCGGGACACAATAATATTTATTAAATGAATGTTAAAATTATGATTAAATGAATGCATGGTATGATAAATATTATTTTGCAGTGACCATAAAGATCTCGGTGTGATTATAGATCACAATCTTAGTTGGACAGCACAACTAACCAGCATTAAACGAAAAGTCTTTGAGTCGCTTCACTCTCTTAACAAACTCAAGAACTTATTGCCTTTAGCAGCAAAAATTGCGATAGCCCAAAGCCTACTTATACCACTTATAGACTACGGTGACGTTTGCTGTGTGAATATGACTGAGGACCAACTTAACAAGATGGATCGTCTTCTTAACACGTGTATTAGGTTCATTTTCTCTCTTCGTAAGTTTGACCACATCTCTGATTACCGCGCTAAACTCAAATGGTTGCCTATACGACCTAGAAGAAATTTAAGATTATTGTGTCTACTATATTCTATTTTAAATGAACCTAATACACCAAGATACTTGAAACATTATTTTTCCTTTCTTTGCTCCCTACACGATAGAACACTTCGCTCCTCATTCAACTCCGCTCTTTCTATACCTTCTCATCACACCAACTATGTCTCTAAAACCTTTGTCGTTACTGCCTCCTCTCTTTGGAACAGCTTGTCTGTCAGCATTAGACAGGCTCCTAACAGAGCTTTATTTAAAAGGAGAGTTTACACTCACTTTATTAAGTCCTTGTAGATTTCTTTCACTGTCACTGTCAAACCTGAAGACCCTGGTGGGTAGATGGTCTTGTGGTGTTATGTATAATAAATATGATTATCTTAAAACCAGTAGTTATTTTTATGTATAGTATTTATAAAATATGTTTATGTATTAATGTTATGTAAGTATATAGTATTTAAGTATATGTATGTTTATATAGGAATTGCTTACTTTTATGATATTTATTGGAATAAAAATAATTTATAAATATAATTTTCACTATCCCCGATCTAACAAAGAAATCTCATTTGTCCCCACGGTCAACGGTCAGAGAATGCCTTATGGCATTATGTTCGCCGATTGTAAATTACAATAAAGATTTTAAATAAATAAATGTAATAGATTTTAAAATTGTATAAATGTAATGTATCACTTCCCCTTCCCCGCCGCGCTTATTCTCCTTGAGCGCTGTTCTGACGTACGGACTTACGCTCAACGAAATAGGTCCCCAACCAAGCGCGTGCAATAAATTTCTCACTTTAAAAATAGTATTTTTGTAGGTTAATCTATTCCCAGTGTGCCCAGGCCTTCAACATCATTACTTGTTCTCCAAAATCACTTTTTTAATTATCACTTATACAAGTTTGGCGGGGCAGGCTAAAAATTGCTACAACGCATTGACTTATGTTAAATGACAAGTGTTTTATTTATTTTTTAGTTAAAGGAAAACTATTGACATTTAATTCACAAGTATAGATACAAAAATAGAAACAGAAAGTCATTTACAAGTTTTCACTGTAGTGTTAGAATAATACATATTATGAACGATGAAAGCATCTACAAACTATGACTGTTGAAAATAATCTAAAATATATTTGTCAGTTTTGATAGATGTCAATGTTGTCATAGGGAAGGGTCTAGCCCATACAGCCAAGTATGACGTAATATATCTTTCTTTTTCATGAGTTATTGAGGTCATCAACAAATTCCAGATGCTGCAGAATTTGATGCTTTTCTTGGAGTCACTCGCGGCACCATAGCTCAAACACGTCGGGTAAAATATGGGAGTTGACAGCGCGGGAAAACCGCAAAAAATAAACTGCAACTTGTGCCCCATATTTAAAGTCCAATTTATCGTTTTCCATATTTATTCACATTGTAGCACATTATTAAACAAAACAACACCACTTTTGACCAATAATATCCACAGTAAATTTATTTACAAAACAAAAACTTGCACTTGACTTGTCAACGCAAAATGGCGCGAAGAACTCCAATGTTGTCATGTTGTTAACTGTCATTAAAAAATCCACTGCTAAAATGTTTAAAAAAAAAAATACTGCTAAAAATGTTTTACTCTGCGGGTTTTATTTCCATAAATCTGGATATATTTCCTATAATGACTTCATGCAATAAACTAATAACTGTACAATAACAAAACTATTATCGTTTAAAGAACCTTAAGTTAAAGGTTTGTTTGCCTTAAAAACACAGTTGGTTTAGCTATATATTTTTTTTTTTTTTTTATTTATTCAGGAAACATACAGATCTTAAATCATAATTACAACAATTCTAAAAGTTACACAATCCTGCAAAGTTTCCACTTAAATATTAAACATAGATTTTGCAAAAAAAAATATATTATAATAGGGATAAGCATAAAAACAATACCTATATAACAAATACAACTAAATAATATACATATAAGTATATAGTAAAATAATGGAAAATGAAAAAAAAAATAGTAATCAAAAAGAAATAAATTAGCATAATCATAATTTTATATTAATTTCTTTTTTTAACCTAGCAACACTAACACTGAACAAATCAATATCACCGAAATAGCCCAGAACAGTCTATATCGATTAACGTTTAGATCATGCGAACGTGTAAGAGCATTGGTGACTTGGTTGTTTAATAATAATAACAGTTTATTGACACAAAAGAAAATATACATATTAAACAAAAAAAAACCAAAATGACAGTGTTGTACATGCTTAATTTAGTAGAAGACTTCTGTCCCCTATACTAAGGTTACCCTGGTCTTATAGGCGACAGCTAGTTGACACTATGTAATGTAAGCGGTCTTGCAGCAGAGTCGTTCAATATAATCTGTTACAAGTCTAATTTCACATGCCATTTTATGTCATGCTCAATTTTTTTAAAGTTGAGGGCAAGGCCGAATTGACAAATCGTGCGGTATTTTTTTATATAGACGGTGAATCGATAAATCATCAATAACAGGCCCCCAGCCTGAAGGGCCAACGCGGAGGCGGTCGCATGCCCGACTCACCGTGAGGCCTTCTAAGGAGGCCCCAGGGCGCCTTCGGACTAAAACCCTATAAACCGTCTCTCTTTCACTGTTGGCCCTGTGTGCCTTTACAGCTAAGTCTGAGTCGTGGCTACGGAGTGAAGGCACAACGTCAATTTCGGTATTATTAATTTGTAGAATTAATTGTTAGAATTATTTCTTTATTTTTAAAATAGGTCGATTCGAACCCACACAATGAGAAATACACTTTCTAGATACGAGTTCGGTGACCCCACGCTATATGGACGGATGTAAATAAGGTCGCTGGCGGGGGTTGGATGAGAGTTGCATAAGACCGTGTTAAGTGGCGAGCCTACATCCAGCAGTGAAGAGATACAGGCTGATGATAAGATTCCTGGTCTTTAAACATAAGTCAAAGATACCCTGCCAATTAAAACTTTTTTAAAGAGCTCTTAGTTCACGCTCAATGCCCGATTTCTGTACGATAGAAATACATAACTCATTTACGGAAATAACTTGCGAATTTTTTTAGTAAAATTGATGATTGTTTCGCGATGTCTCACTTAAAGGTTAGCCATAAGACGTACATGTTCAATCCGACGCTATAATTAGAAAATTTACAAATAAAAGTAAAGTATCGTCACAACCGTATCCCTTGCGTGGTGGTCAGTAACCACGCTTTGTAAGAGGCGAGTTCACATTTACTGCACGACAAGTGGCAAGCTCGTCGGTGTCTCCAGCGTAAAAAACTCGAGAAATGACACAAATGAATTTAATATATATTTTTTGTGTTCTCGACGAGGAATCGTACCCAGAACCTCCGCGTTTGAAAGAAAGAAAGAAGAAAAAAATATATTTTATTTGTCACATTAACAAATCAAGTAAACTTAAAATTAAAAGTGTGTGGTGACAAATGGGGAACCAGTTCAGCATGAAGCTGCGTCGCTTTAAAAGAGTCACAATGCTGATTTTCATCTAATCCCTTAAAATACATATATAATTACACAATAACGTCATTATAGAAGTAAAGTAAAGTATCATCACGACCGTTTCCCTTTCGGGGTGATCAGAATCCGCTTATAAATAAGCGGATTCACATTTAGCCAACTTTACTATAGGCCAATCATGACAAGTGGCAAGCTCGTCGATGTCTCCAGCGACCAAACTCGAGAAATATTACGAACAAATTAAATATTAATTAAATCTATTTATTTACATTAATACATATTTTTGTGTCCCGACCAGGAATCGAACCCGGTACCTCCGAGTCTAAATCCACGGACTTAACCTCTAGACCACGGAGGCAGTTTATTATTATATATATCATACATATATACACATACATATATACATATACACACATACATACAAGTGAATAGAACAAATCACATATTGGGTAGGTATACTGCTACAGTAGTAGTTGAGATGCCAACAAATAATAATAATATGTTTAATTACCAATATATACACCTACAAAATACAATCTCACTTATTCCAAACAAATATTTATCAAATAGTAAGTATACTGCAACAAAATATCAAATGTGATTAGTAGTGGATTGGTAATACATTTTATATTTATTTTTAAAAGCCACCACCGACTTTTAAATTTAATCTACGGCCTTAACCACTACACTACTTAGTTCAAAATTAATGGTGGTATAAATTAAAAATATTTCAATTAATATGTTATTGAAGTGGTAGTTCTATCATCCTGCAACTTAATAAATCCAACAACTGCCTATTCAGTTAATGACATTAAAAGAAATGAAACTAAACTAAACTAAATCAGACCAACCCATACCAAACTAAACCAAATATAAATCAAGAAAGAAAGAAATAATATCAATAATAATATTCCACGCATAATTTGTGCTTTATACAGAATAAGTCTGAGTGAGAGCGGGAAAACCGTTTCACCTTGTTCAGTATCCTCAGTTAAATTGTAAACGTAAAAGAACTTTGTCTGTATGTCTGAACGTATGTTTATCTCGCCTTCGCTATACTATTGTAGGTGTCTAGGCCACCTAATGATGATGTATGTTTATGAACCTTCTTATGCATTGTAGCATATGTTATATCTACTGTCCTAACTTATCCTTTCCTTCAATAGCTTGATTGCCCCCTAAAAATAAATAAAGAAAATTGAATGTACTTCTTTAGAAATGTAATAAGATGTTCTACTTGAATTGTTAATTGTTAATTATGTTAATTTGCATGCTTAAATATGCATACGTAATGACGAAATACGCAAAAAGGTGGGTATGAAAGAAAGCATAGGGACAAAAATAAGGAAAGGCATGCTCCGATGGTTCGGGCATGTTGAAAGGATGACTGAAGAGAGATTGACGAACCAGATATATAATGCGAAAGCTGTGGGTGAAAGAGGCCCTGGCAGACCAAGATTCACTTATCACGATCAAATAAATAAAATGATAGCTGACGGTGCAATAAAAAGCCATCGAAACAAAAGGGCATGTATGAAGAGGTTGATGAATGTCGAAGAAGCGAAAGAGGTATGTCGAGATCGTGACAAATGGCTCTCAATTGTCTCTGCCTACCCCGCAAGGGACCTGGCGTGAAGATATGTATGTATGTATGCATGCTTAAATTCTATGTATACTCGTATTATTTGTTTAATAAATTTTGTTATATTGTACCTCAGGAAGACCCTGAATCCCGTAACGCAGGTGTTTTTTATAAAACATCTTACTCGGGATTCAGAGCGCCATAAAATGCTAGTTATGTTCTTTTTAAATATATATATATATATATATATAAAAAATAAAAATGTTCTTGGGTAGCCGTATAGTAAGAGAAATAAAAAAAAAGTTACGTTTAGTTAATGCTAACAATAATTATATAATATCAAGAAAAAAACTCCCGCCTTCAAACCTTAACAATGTCAAATGATTTCACACTTTTATCCTTGGGAATACATAATTTATTATTACTTGAAAAGGTGTATTCCAGGTTTGACCTCATAAATAGTCCAATTCATCCAGATGTTTTAATTTATACAGGTGGCTGTAAGAACATTTTCAATCCAAAAAGGTTCGCGGTTCAAACCCCGGCATACATTGGTACACCAATAAGAAATAATTTTCTTATGTATATGGAGTAATTTGTGTACTAGCGGAAGAACAGCGTCGTGGATTCAACTACATATGTAATTCGCGACATATGCTGAGCTTAGGGCCCGTTCATCGCTGCCACCTGCGATAAGCGGTACGAGGGGTCCAATAATAGAAGAAACTGATGCCAGTCACAGACGATTATGCAGTCAGTCGCAATGTAAAATCCATTAGACCATGACCTGGCCTATCTTTAAAAAACTTGTATATGCACACTTCGTGAAGTCATGACAAACTTAATTTATTTCTGGCGTTGTTGATGATAATACTTGTATTTGATATGGTTATAGATAGTATTACATTTACTTATATGTATGTATTTGTATGTAAATATTATTTATTTAGATAACTATATATTTAATTGCTCTTGTGTGGAACGTCACGTGCGTCGACGCCTTTGCCGCGTCGCATCTCAGGGCTTTAAATGAAAAATATATACATATATACCGATCTATCAAGATGCTTTTTCACACTTCGCTTGAAATAGTCCAGGTTCCAGCATTCCAATCTTCAGCGTGCGACAGATATAAGAATTTCAGGGATTCACAATGCAGATGCATTATTTTCGTACTTAAGTGGTATAAATATTTTGGTAGAATTCCTCTCGTACCATCTTCCACTGCGTAAAGTTCACTCTTGAATCCATTCCTAATTATTTCTTCTGTATCATTTGTTATAATATTTGTTCGATTTATTGTTAAAACCAACTATCTACGTATATACATATGTAAGTGAAAAACGGATGAGTGACTAAAAAATGGATGAATTTTTTGTTCTAATTGGGGCTAAACTTTGACGAAATTCGTAGCGAACTTAAGCGAACATTTTCGCGGTGCGATCACTACGCAAACAACTTAAAGCTCGACTGAACGTTGTTTAAACACAGAATTTTGTATTATGTTTAAATAAATTTTGGCAAAGAACCGTAGACATATATATATTTAATTTGTGACGGGCAAATAAATTTATATTAATTATTTATACGTAATATACTGGGTGATTTTGTATGGTCTTACGTTAGAGTAATATGTGATTTGATGTGAAACATTTTTTTTTTCCTAAACATATGTCGGTAATGAATTGGCCTTCTTACAAATTGGCTATTTTAAAATTAACAGTTTGTATGGAAAAGCCACTTTTTGTTGTTATTTCAGACATGCTTTTTTTTAGAAAAAGTTGTTTGTTTCTATAATATAATCAAATATTAGTCTATTGTAAGACCATACCAAGTCGCACAGTATAGTGGCCCAAGGATACTTTCGCTTTTTCCCGCTTCGATACCATTAAATGGACTCTAGCACTTTTCGAACCTGGAGTAATCCGAAATGATGGCAAGAGACCCGATGTTATAACGTTGATCCCCTGGATACTGGGACGTGCTCTGCTATTTCGAGGTCAAAGTATTTATCCATATTAAGAAAAACTTAAAAAGACAACACCAATTATATAGTCTTGTCGTCTCCTCCGGTGAGAAGAGGGTTGGTTAGCTCTTCCTTCGCCCAAAGAACCAGTATTGCAGCGAGGAAATGCAGCCAGCGTTCTCGCCACCATTCCACGAGGACGGGATATATGTATATTCGTATCTGTTCGCGCCGATCGCGGTAATTCGACCAATTTTGGATGGTTAGGCGTTATTGTGATTTGTCGGTGCATAAACAGACATCCTAATTTGTTACCCCTATACCCTTGTCCTATCTCTTTCTCGCCGCTTCCTTTCTATATTACCCATCCCGCTCACTAGTCCAAAGGCCGGCGCTTGCGCACTGAGGAGAGGCAGTGCCTATATAACTGGCCGCGCAGCATGCTGGTCGTAATCGTCGAATCGAAGTATAGTCGTCCTCGTCGTGCAGTCGTTGTCCTACAGTCGTCATAGAAGACGCTAAAGAAATCGCCGCGATCGTTGTTTTCGCCCGCATTCGCCAAACTCGCAAAATCAGTGTAAGAACAATTTATAAGTGCTGGTGCCGAGGACATCAGGTGAGTTCCTTTACCAGTTTCCTTTCTAGTTTGTTTATTGCACCGATTATCATAGTATCGTCTATGTATCTAATTTGAAGATTATGCAAACCCCGTACCTGATACAGTCCACTAAACCCGCGCCACCAGTATCTGTAGTATTATTATTATTGTAGAAATTGAACTCGATCTTTAATATATGTCTTGGCTAGCGACCTTTTAAAGAATTTGGTTGTGCCGGCTGGGAGGCTTTTACCAATGATTTGAAATTACAATATTGTGACTTTTGATTTGGCCTTGATTCCTTTTTTCTAGACGACTTACAAAAGTACTCGTTGGTGCGAGGAAGTAGATAGAAATATCAGCAAAATCCTACTATATTTTTAATCAAATACTTTATTGCTTCTTGCGAAGTCTTGCGTTCTAGTTCTTCTATGAAAAGAAGACAAATTTCTAAGCAATCCATGTATTCACCGTGCGGTTGCCGGATCCATCGTGTGTGGGAAAGGGAAATGAGTAGAATGATGTATATGAACGATGTTCTTGTTCTTGCTTTTTACCACCGATATGTTGACATTACCAACAAGACTAACCCCATTTAGCTAAAAAAATATAAATAAAAAATATTTATATAATATAAAATAAATATTAATACAAAGGATATAAGTCCCGTCCGCGTGGAATTTTTCAAATCATATGTTAAAGAAAAACTGATTTTAAAGGGTTATTATACCATCAGCGAGTATTTTGATAACAAGCGTGCTTGTTCTTAATTTATTTCAAATATTATTTGTATATGTCTTAGTTTATAGTATGACAATGCCTCTTTACAGCAGCTATAATTTAAGTGACACCTTAAACTGTTCTTGTTTGACAATGCCTTTTTACGGCAGCTTTAATTTATGTGACATTTTAATAATGTTTTAGCTTATAGTATGACAATGCCACTTTACAGCAGCTATAATCTTAGTGACATCCTCATAATTGTTTTCGTCTTAACTTGTAGTATGACAATGCCTATTTATAGCAGCTATAATTTTAAGATTATAATTATGTATATTTAAGTTGTAATGTGCTGCTCCAAATACAATTTCCCAGAAAATAAGCTTTTCGTTATATTAATTAATTTTTTGACATGTAAAAGCGCAGAATACTTTATTTTATTGTCCTATGCCTACTTACAAAATAAATAAATTGAAATTGAAATGAAACACATGCACCCACACTTTCTTCTCACTCTCCCAAAGGTTAGCTGTTAGAAAATGCCTAGACATTAAGCTCCCCTATATACTCGTACATTTGAATGTTTTAATTTTTGGTGCAATAAAGAACTTAACTATCTATCTATCTAATCAACTAGATATATAACAATTTTAAATTTTTAAAGTCTTACAAGGTTTCCTTACTACAATTGGAAACACACATATATATATATATATATATATATATTATCAGACAGATCAAGGCTCTTGCCCAAGATAGTTGCCCAGTATGTATCCACACGTTTCGGGATCAGGCTCGAATTGCCATGTCCAGTCAAGCCGGCATAGTGTCTGATAACTTATGTCAGTTACGAGTGTCTGATTGCAGTTGCTAACATTTATAGACCTCAGCCACTTACCATCAGGTAGCTGCAAGGTCACATGTCGTGCTAGTATAAAAAAAAAGACGCTCACTATCCTTCATTTTGCTCCTCTCCTTACCCAACCAAATACTGTATAATTCCGTTCCGATAATGTATGTCTGAAGCACGGTCCATAAATTGCTGACAATCATTCACTATTATACCATGATTAGTAAAATAATTATTTTGTAAACGAGATATATTTTATTTATATTTTTCTTTATTAGGGTCAACAAACAGCATTGCACAGGTTTTAACATTTAACAATAATAAGATACATTAGATCATGCAATACCCACCATGTTAACCACATATTTATAATTGCATAGGTGATGATGATATTTTTCTAAAAAATAAATACAAAACTGTATAATGCATTGCCTTTACCATTGCTAAAAATAAAATTATTTTTTCATTTATGACAAAGACCTTCAGTCACTGTCACTGATGACGCCGCTCCAAAGAGAGGCGAAATATTTGGCAATAACATTTTTAAGCTTCAATTTATATATTTTACCAAGTAAGAAACACATCTAACACACTTTATTTGTTGCAGATATTTATAATTGCATAAACTTTATATAATTTTATATAATAATAATAAACAAATGTTATTAAATGAAAGGAAAAAAATAACAAAAAAAAACTAAATTAAACAAGTAAAAACAAAGAAAACATAATATAAATTTAAGAAAAAAACAATAAAAACTATTAAAAACCTTCAAGACACTTGTTCTGAAGGCCCCAGCAGTGGCGGCGATGATGTCAATGCGATTAAACTTTTTTTAAGTGTCAACCAGTCTATAGATAGGAGAACGCTTTCCAGAGTTAGTACGGCATGAGCTCACTGCGAATAATTGAAATGGGTTGCATTCTCGTTGGTGAAAATAACTAATTGTATGTAATAGAGAATAAATACATAAAAATTTAAGTTTAGTATTCCTACTATAGTGTATAGAACACTGGTTTTCACTTGTATTCAAAATGTAGTATTGCCATGTAAAGCATAGACAATTACCATAACCTACTGAATTATTAATTCTCATGTTAGGAAAGCGCGGCTGTCCAATTTTAAAACCCAATTTAAATTAAAATAGATTTATTCTCAGGTTTTTTTTACAATATCCCTTTCAGCACGACAAAAAATATTTTGGATATTAAAAGGTATACTAGGTAACTTTAAAATACTTAAGGTAAATCATATTAACAGTTTCAAAAATCCTCCTCTAGAAAATTCCACAAATCCTATGGGTAATGTGATGGAAATAAAAATCACTATTGTATGTTTTTTTTCTTAAAAAAGGACTAGGACTATTCTAACAATTTAATAAAGATAATTACTAAGTAACTAGATGAGTGCACGATCTATCGATGCTGGTTCGGAGCGGCAAAACAGTATTTGGCGAGCGCTAGATATTTTTTGTAATAACGCACGCTTATTATTGTCTGTGCTGTAAGGGCTTATCCCTTATTAAAATTGTGTACTGAAAAAAAAAAACCGGCAATCCTGCATGCAAATACTTCCTAAACAAAGTCAATGATGACAACAAAAAAATAATTTTCTGATAATAACAAAAGAGACAAAATATTTTGTCATATAACACCTAACTATTTTTTTTAGTATGTCCAAAAGCAAAACAAAACTAGAAACAATGATAAAAAAATAACATATTTACTTATTATTAATAATGAAGTAATATACAAACAGTATAAAATAATTACAATATAAATTAAAACTACTTAAAAGTAAAAATTAAAATAAATATAAACTAAACCTAATAAAAAATAAACTATAAGTAAAAAATGTCCTCTAGAGACGACCCTTCAGTGATAGTCCCCAGAAGACTGGCAACATTTCCCCTCTGTATAGCTAAGCTAATACGTTGGCAGAAATAATTGCCAGCCTTCCTGTCTCCAGACTTTTCCGTTAGCCGTTTGGACAACTCCTTGGCCAGACGCTTGGCTGAGTGTCCCCATGGGCCCATCGTCTCGACCCCAAACGGCGCAAATTCGTAACCTGTACTGAGGTTGGCGTATTTGCGCAGCTTGAGGTTCTCAGCAGAAACCGCCGCACTTCCCGCGCTTGACGAGGTCGCCTGGATGTGAGATGGGGCTAATGTGTCTACACACGTCGCATCCCACACCAGAGACCTGCCAAGTTTCCACGGCCCAACAGTCATTCCGTCGGGTCTTTTGCCATCGCTCCGCACAATCCCAGATGGTTCTAATATTGAGGGTACCCCAGCAGTGACAAGAGCCCTTCGGATGATGTCGTTGAGAGCCGCGTGACGAGGAATGCGGCCAGCACTTCTAGCACAAGAAAGCCCGTGGTGTCCGAGATGATCGACTGGTTCTCCGCATCGACACTGGTGCGGGTGGACAGTCCGGGCTCCGAGACGAAGGCACACCGCCATGGTCAGTGTATTTCGATCAAGGAGTGTGCCAACCGATGCTGAGGGAAAAGCCTATAACCAAAGACCTGACTCTCTAGTGGAAACGGCCATGAGGCGAGCCCGCTCTTTCATATTACTGGCAGATAAAATATCTTTCTGTACAAGTTTGCAGAGCGGCTCGTCCCATAGTCGTTGGATTTTTGGTGAAATTAAATAAAATTTAATTTAAATTAAATTTGATTTGATTTTTATTTTAATTATCCATTATTACCTAATACCATTTGTATTTTGTGCATGTTGTGACACCTAAAGGTGGTACAATTATCGTCCATTCAATGTCCTAGTTTTTAAGCAAGTAATAATGTAACCGACCACTGGTTGTGCTTAAATAAATAAATAAACAGTTTGTAGATACTGGATTTTTAAATTGAACAGCTGCTTGGTATACGAGTTTTGCAAGCCACTTCGCTCGTCTAATACAATTAATTATAAATTTATTCGTTTTCACTATCAGGGAGCGATTTACAAAACTTTATTACATCTTTATTATGGGTAGGTAGGACTCACGTTGAAATTTTAGATGATAAATGTTGCTAACCAACTTTAAAGCTTATAATTTATTTAATTTATTTAACAAGTGTTTTGTTTTCGTTTTTTTTAAGGTACCAAATTTGCGCAATTTTTATGTTTCCTAATTAATTCTTAAAAAAGAGAAAAATGTATAATTTTATTTTAGAAGTCATATTTTTATTTTGTAAATTTTATAGTTTTTGTTAATTGATTTTTTTTTTGTTTTAACAGTAGTAAGTTTTTAATTGTTTTAACAGTAATAAGTTTTTAACTTCTTCTTCTTTTTGTATTGGTGAATGCTGTGACACCTAATTGGTACATATATTAGATAAGCTATAATTATACTATGTTATGTGTGTGATAATATATGTACTGCTGTGTGTACTAAATAAATAAATAAATAGATCCTAAATAGTCACTCTAAATGAAAAAAATTTTTGTTACTTTATTATAGGAATATTTGTTACTTTTCTGTTTTTTTTTTTACTTTACTCACACATATACATATATTTATTATTTATCCATTATATATTTCAATTTATTTATTTTGGTTCCATGTTTCTTTATTATAATACTCAGAGTTACACTTATTGAATTTTTATTTAATTTTTTGGTTTTGTTAAAGGGTTAGTGAAAATCAGCGCTGCAGCATCTACTGTTGCAGCCTTTGCTGACCTGAACACCTATTTGTCATAGCAGCTCATTTTTTTTTCTCTTTTTACCAAGTCTATATTATTATTATTATTATTTTACTATTACTTGTTTTTCCCTTTTGTGATTGTTATGACCAAGCTGTTTTTTGATAAATAAATGTTTTCTTTCTTTCTTTATTTCTTTCTTTCTAAAAATTATAAGAGAAACCTCAACATGATTTTTAAATACCTATTCGACGATACCACACTCAATAAGGTTGGGCAACATTTTTTTATTTTTTTTCCTTAATATGGCGTTTGGTTGTCGCCTTTAGAAAATTGGATTAATGTCATATCTTCAGTGAAACTCGCGTGATGAAGACGAATCGATTAACGTGAGAATCATCAAAATCGGCCAACGCGTTTGGTCTCCAGGGTGCCACAAAGGAACAAACAAACATATACATACATACATAATACATTCTGCTGATAAACACATTCTATGCGTCGCGCAGTCGGGTAAAAAAAACAGAATCTGGCTTACATTGAATTTTAACGAGATTTCACTAGTACTACTTACTATCAGAGTATGCTTTTACAAATAAACTTAAACAAGCAGAAACTGCGACGCGTCTGCCTCAAAAGCTGCCAATTAGTGACGTCACACTTTGCTACTTGAATGTCTTTGAATACCTATATCTTTTTTAACTTCATTGTTTCATATACCAACACAGCGGTGTCAAAAATCCCTACTGGAACGCTCACTATGTTCTTTTTTTTACCTATCGCCCACCTGATGGTAAGTGACTGGAATCAGACACTCATTACAAAATTATTATTACTATATGTGAAGTCCCCTATCTACTCCACAGTCAGATACCGGTGACTGCAGACCCCTAGACTTCGAGAACTTTCGACTGGACGTAGAAGATCTCCAAGGTCCGCTAAACCTACGTGTACACCGGCGGCCTGTAACTGGGGCCAGACGGGCGGTGCTCCGCATTCCCTACAGCCAAATCCCAGTGGTCTTCAGGGCTCCTTGACTTGACTTGGTTAAGGATAAGTACATCGGGGTGCTCTTTCGCCCTTGCTTTCGGAGCAACTCCTCTATGCAGATAAAGCTGCCTTGGTGCAAGACTCGATGCTCCTACCTGCCCTGCAGCATAATCCCAGTGGCTATCAGGGCACCCGACCGTCCCTCTGGCACGTAGGCTAGGACGCCGGGCCTCTTGCACACCGCGAGTTGCCTGGGTAAAACTTAATGGGCGGTGTGCTCCTCCCCCCAAGGGAGGACTCCAGGTTATAGGAGTGGGGAAACACACTGGCTGGGAGAGCATTCCACATCTTCAGCATGCGACAGATGCCTTCTTCTTAGTCGCTACACCCTTGGCAGAGTGGACGTGGTCGCACACCGCCTCCGTGGTCTAGTGGTAACAAACGTTGCCGTGAACTCGGGAGGTCGTGATTTCGATTCCCAACGGGGGCAAGTTGTACATTGTATAATTTGTCTCGGTCTGGGTGTTTATATGTATAATATGTATATATTTACAAAAAAAAGAGTATAATATGTAGTTTATCAAGCATCTAGTTTCCGTAGCACAAGCCTCGTAGCTTACCACGGAAACTAGATGGCGCTGTGTGCCCTGTCTGGAAATATTTATTATTATTATTTATTTAAGTGCTAGTGGCACGCTTAACAAGCCGTCGCCACTCCTTGTGACACAGATGTAAGCGTCTCCAAATTTATGAGTACGTGTAGGGATAGTAGGTATGGTATGTGATTGCATATTTTGCTTGTGCGTGTGTTTCGGTTGCGGAATAGAGAAGGTTGTATCATTCTCCCAAAGGTTAGCTTTTAGGGAATACCTACATATTAAGCTAGCCTATGCACTTTATTTTAATTTAGGGTTTAAACCAACCGTTGTAGGATTTTAAGGAAAGCGACTTCAAACTAAATTAGAAGTTACATGCTGCCTAGACCACCACATTACCATAGTAGAGTTTATAAATACTAAATCAATATATTCTATAATTCCTTTTAAAAGATAACTAAAAAATAAAATAAATAACTTCCCTAAAAATCGACGTGGGATCGTCGAAAATTCCATCCAGTTAGTTTTTAAAACAAGACGAGATAGCACGCTAACAAGCTACATGATTCAGGTAACGATGGCTTTAGTTTTTTAAAATAAAACACAGTTACGAACCAGTTAGCAGTTCTGTTAGTTACGGTAAAGCTGGTTGGCCATCAGAGACTCTTAGCTATTTATGTCTATTCAATACAAATCGCTATAAATATATATATATTTATCTTTATGTATTTATTTTGTATGTGTGCGAAGGGCGCATCATCATTTTTGACAGATGATTCTCGACATTGTTGATGGAAGACTCTCGACATCTTTGATAGAAGACTCTCTACATTTTTGACAGAAGACTACTGAGATTTTTTACAAAAGACTCCAGACATTTTTGACAGAAAACTCTCGACACTGATGTTTATTATAGTTAAAAGGATATCATGTAACACTTGTTTTATTGTTTAAATGATTTTATTTTGTTATGTAGTGTGTGTACTATATGTCAACTTACGAACTAAATAATAATAATTATTATTATTAGTATGTCAACTTAATATTTATTCGTGGCAGTGTCAGCTTACAATCTAAAATAATAAATTTAAGAATGAATAGACAAGTATATTCGAGTACTATTATGGTAAAAAAAAATGATTGTTTAAAACATGGCTTTGAGTATTAGCAATGTCTACATACTATGTCCATCATTTTTTGAAACTGTAATGTAAAAAATATCACGACCGTATCCCTTCCGGGATGCAGATTCACATTCAGACAACTTGTCGATTTCAAGAAACTCAAGAATATCACCTGTAACGCGTCTAAATCCACGGACTTAACCACTAGACCACGAAGGCAGTTTAAAACAATAAAACAAAAGACCCCTTCATGACTTTCTGAAAATTTTCAGAAGCCATTCTCACAAGTTGCAGGCTGGCTAAAAATTAAAATACAAATTTCTGTAATAAGGGCTATAAGCTTAAGGATCAGAGGAACAAGAAAGCGAATGAGATGGATAGGATGTAAGGATGGAGCAGGTATGTTTGAAGGAACGTATGAATGATTAAATGTGAATGAATGTTAGATGATTTTATATATTTAGTTTTCTGTATTTTTTTGTTATTATTGTTATTTTATTGAAATAAATTTAGTATTCAATTATAAACTCAAAAAAAAATAAAACAAGTGTTAAATGATAACCTACTAACTATAATAAACATCAGTGTCGAGAGTCTTCTTTCAAAAATATCTGGAGTCTTCTGTCAAAAATGTTAGGAGTCTTTTGTCTTTATTGACTATCTAGTCAATAAAGTAATAAACTGACATAGGCCCCGGCAACATAGCTATCTGAATAGTGTTCGCTGTGTCCTCGCGCTCGCTTTCCTTGTACATTCAGACGAGTTTCCTCGCATATCTTTGGTGGAAGCAGCTTAAAAGGAAGCGTAAGATAATCTTTTTTAAAAACTGCACCCTTTTATTTAGTTAGCGCAAAAACATTAAAACTTTTGATTTGATTACTGAAACTGGAAATGCTTCAAAGGATTCTCATTCGTATCAAAAATCTGAATTAAGCTTTAAATTAAAATTATCTTTACATTATTATAAGATAATCTATCTATAAATCTTTTATTATTATTACAGCTCCTATAACATAGAGTCCTAAACCTCCACTGTTGGAGTTTGGCCTTTCTGAACATATATATGGAGAAATTGACCTGCACTGGCCAGGAAGGCCACACGGGTTCGCGCGGTGAATCCAAGGAATGCTTAAGATTTTTGTCTTTATTTTACGATTTTTATTTAATTTAAAAACTTAATTGCACTATGTACACAGGCGGACTTATGCCGTTAGACATTCTCTGACAGCCAAACCTTGATGATGTTGACATCATATTAATGACAATTTATTAACGATTTCACAAGTTGGTAATAGTGGAACCGGGACCGACGCGCGACGGCTTAACGAGACACGGGAACGGTGGTGTTGTAAATCTATGACAAATGTACGTAAGAAAAGATATTTCTCATTAGTACATGCCGGGGGGGTTGAACCGACCTTTGAGGATTTAAGGAACGCGTTCTTACATCCTCAATCCATTTCTTACTGCGTCTTAAATATATTATTTTAAAATTTACATTGACATGAAATTCGTTTGTTATTTTCCAAAGACTGCTACGTTTTACAAAATAATCTAAATTAAATTAGTAAAACATTTCAAGACAACGTGCCGCCATTTTATGAAACCAAATCTCAATAAGAGCATTATAAATTACACACTTAATTAAATAATTTCGCTCGAGAGGAAATTTGTCTGTTGAAAATGTGTCATTTTTTTTTTTTATTATTTTGACTAAAGCCTCGGGTTTGGCTGATCTGGTTTATTTATTAGGTACTAAGAGTTTTCCCGTGTACAATAGTGGTCAACCAAATAATTGTAACGATCAAAGTTAAAAATGGTGTCAAATGTAAATTTTATTTTGAAGATCATCTTTGAGCTGGTAGAATCGACGTCATATTTTAACGATAGTAAATAATTTCATTGTCATCTCAGATTAAGATTTTACAGTGTAAGTTAGGTGTTAATTAATTTATAGTACTATACGGCTGCGCATAGGTCTTGGCCCAGGGGAGGGGGGGCAACTTATACATTAGCTATTTGAAAGGTACTCTTTCGATGGTCTTAAGCAAAACTTATGACGTTTTATGACTATTGACGTTATGACGTCTTCCGTGAAAGAATCGCCCATAGCGTTATCAAATTCTCTATGTACACTGCCGATAGAAAGACAGCGGGGTCGTCCAGCCCCGGATGGCTAATGGGACTGGGTTGGGGATGGGGACTCTAATATCTTTAGTATGTGTTTTGTTTTATTTATTTCGTAAATCCTGTATATATTTAATTATGCGTATTGTATTATAGATATGTATTAATAAACGAAATCCAGGACGAAGCAGCTGATTTTTTTTTCTGTTTAATTTTTTTTTTTTTTTAACAAATAAACCTAATTAATATAAAAACTAAATACTTACAAATATCTTGTTTATAATCTCTACATGTCATCGAAACAAAAAGTACATATTTTTTTATAATTGTCAACTAAATAAGGTCATAGATTTACAACACCACCATTCCCGTGAGTCAGATAGAACGTTAAATTCACTGATGATGGCGCCACCGTAAAAGGTACATTATAACGCAGGTAGATAAGTAACATTAAAGATCTGCTCATCATTCTCCAGGGAATTTAGGTCACATTGTAGGTAACCGACGTCCGCTTACGACCTTGCGAGATGACAATGCAGGACTTGCACAATAGTTGTGGTTAGGGATGCCATAGATTATTACTTTACCCTACAATATTAAAGCTCATTCTTTAATACGTTTCTGGTCATTTCTTTTGAAGAACGTAATATTTGTTCGACTTCATGTTGTTGTCCTTTGGAATATTTCATTCACACGGAATGGTAAGTTCAATAAGAAAAACTTTTTTTAAGTTCTGAAAAAACATCAAGATGTCTGGATTATACGCTGGTACAGCTAGTTCATCTGGAATCATATCATTACAGCCCCTAGAACACGGAATCTCAGACCTCCATTGTTGCAGATTTTCTGGAGAATTTTCCCTACAAACCGTGGCGTGGGTCTAATGTCATGCCGGGGTTGAAACCCACCTTTTAAGGATGTTAAGCGTTCTTACAACCGAGCCACCACCGCTGACTGGGATTATTATTATTAAATTCTTTATTGCACAAAATAAGTGTACAAAGGCGAAGATTAATGCCTACAAGGCATTTTCTAACATCTAACCTTTGGGAGAGTGTGAGATTAAGGGTAGTGCCGATATCAAGTTTAACAATATAGAATATATCATGTAATGTCATGCCGGGGTCGAAACCCACCTTTTAAGGATGTTACGAAAAGCGTTCTTACAACCGAGCCACCACCGCTGACTGGGGTTCTATAATGATGTTCAAATGTATCCATGAGAATATTCCAGTCGTCAAGGATTGAGGTGGGGTTGATTTGAGTTTTTATGATTTGCCCTTTCTTTACAAATGTGGTCAAAATTTTATTTGTAGTCAATATTTTGACCTTTATTTACACCTTAGAACTCCGTGGTCTAGCGGTTAAGTCCATGGATTTAGACTCGGAGGTACCGGGTTCGATTCCTGGTCTGATAAATTTAATAATTATTTAATTTATTTGTGATATTTTTCGAGTTTGGTATGCTGGATACATCGACGAGCTTGCCACTTGTCATGATTAGCTATTAGTAAAGTTGGCTAAATGTGAATCCGTTTCTTTATAAGCGTGGTTTCTGACCACCCTGAAAGGGAAACGGTCGTGATAATACTTTACTTTTTTTACTTCATTTTATACCTTATTGCATTACGAAGACCAAGGATTTCGGCGCGAGTACTAACCCTTTTCTAGAAGAGTAACTAATACATCCTACAATATACAGTTTCTTTCCATAGATTTTCCTCAATATAGTTTTAAAATTCCTATAAACATCGAACGAAGCGCAGCCCTTTGCCGTTTGACCTTTGAAATGAATATCCTTTCGTTAGGGGTGACCCTACTCAACGTTGTTTGCGGAATGCTGACTCTCACCTCAGCTGGGCTATATTTCAGTCACAGGCTAGGCCATTGGTAAAAAGATATTTGTGTGGCGTTCTTTTTACAGGGTGATGTAATAATATTTTGGATTACATATATTGGTAAGTATCTACCTAAACTCGTATGTATGTTTAATAAGCTACCTAACACCTTTTAATTATACATAATTTGCATATTATTATTATTATTTAGAGTTCCTTTACGGCCACAAAATAATAATAATAATGTATTCTTACTCAAGTCGTGTTTTAAGCGGTGTTATTTTTCTATAAATATATCATTATGGCAAAATTATACCCCCCTCTAATAGTACGTGAAGTGATCTAAATAAAGAAACACAAAAATTTCAATCGAGAGGGGGGGGGGGTTATAAGCTATCTTTATCGTGGAATCCAGTAATATATAAATAGGTTTCGACGCCGGGAAAAATCGCCCGTTGTCGCCAAGGATATTGTTTGTGTCGTGTGTCGTGATTTCTAAAAACTTTTATAAGTGGGTAGGTTTACATTTTACCGCTCAGTATGTACGAGACTACACCGCATAGCTCCAGTCGACCCGTGACCACGGCCAATGCAACTTGCCCGAAACGTCGGGAGAAATATGTCTCTAAGGTAAATCGCGTAAAGGCCCGATAATATTATAAAAACTATTACTTAATTAATTTGTAAGGTAGATTACAACCGTATCTCAGAAATCACGCTTAAGAGCGAGTTCTAATAAAAAAGCTGAGTACAAAGAAGCTGATTCACTTTTAGCCAACGTTACAGTCTTGGTCTTGCTTTTTTACAAGACCAAGACCAAGATTGGGCACCACTGGTATATTTTTAACATTCTCCTGTATATCCTAGAATTACTATATATATATTATTATTTTTTTTGTTTTCAGTCAGAACCGTACCCATTTCACATTTAATAATTATAAATTTATTTATTATTGGTACCTATATATGTATATATAATTATTTATGTATTTATCTTGATTATGTATTATAAATGTATATTGTATTTATTTACATATTTTATTTCTGGTTTTTACTATATTATATCCATTTTCACACTCTGCACCCATAATATTATTCTCTCACTCTTCCAAAGGTTAGCTGGTAGAAAATACCTTCATGGTATTATGCTCGCCTATGTAAAACACTTTATATTGTATATTTTGTATGCAATAAAGAATTTTATTATTATTATTAATATTATAAATTTATTGACATATTAGACTACGTCATCAGTTTAGGGCTGTTTAATTTAAAACTGAATAAAATCCTAAACGAAAACGTAACTCGTAAACAAACGTCGAAGAAATTCTCTCATTGAAGGGGTCTGCATTCACAATTAGCAGCATACTGTTTGCCATTGAATGATGTAGGGTCTGGGGCATTAAATTCTGGATATTTTGTTTTACTGATCATACCCCCACCCGCAACGCTAATATTTAATAAATAATAAATAAATATTTCCAGACAAGTCACACAGCGCCATCTAGTTTCCGTGGTAAGCTACGAGGCTTGTGTTATGATTATACAATTTACAACTTGCCCCCGGTGGGAATCAAACCCACGACCTCCCGAGTTCACGGCAACGTTTGTTACCACTAAACCACGGAGGCGGTAATACACCGCAACTGGATTGTTTCGCACTGACCTGAAGCGCTATTACGTGGCTATTGGAATCCTCGTCATTGCTCTTCGTCAGATTTCCCATAAGGGTAGAAAGTCCTAGAAAGATGCCCAAGCGACTAATTGACTTGTTTAAACCAAAGAGGTACCGTACCAATCTAGGTTTACACTCGCCAGTAGCACGACTGTCAAATTTGCACAATGAAATTTCTCATTGTGACCCGAGTCTGGACATATTTCATGATGACCTTCAGTCTTATAAGTTCAGAGGAGTTCCAGCAAAATCTTTGCATCACTTACTGAAAGAATTGGGCCTAAGCAGGTCTGCAGGAAATACATTTATGGAACGAGCTTCCAAGACGGCATTAACGGAATCATACAGTATTTGGTTGGGTAGGGAGAGAAGTAGAATGGTGGATGGTGAGCGTATTATCGCGCAATAAAAAAAAGGAGGCCTCCTTTTCTTAAACCAGCCTATTGTCGGTCGCAAGCCCGAGACACCATTCTTCTCATCTCGTACCCACACACGATGGACCCGGCACCCGCACGGTGAATCCATGGAATGCTTAGAAATTTGTCTTCTTCTTCTTAATGTAGTGGCTTCAAGCCATTGCTGACGAGTCATTGGCCACAGAATTGTTGCTTAGTCATTGTTAATTGTGTTTAGGTAGGGTTAGGGTGTTATTGTTATTTTAAGACTTGTTTTTTATTTTCCTGTACTTTTAGTTTTTACATACATTCTTCTTCTTCTTAGTCGCTACACTCTTGGCAGAGTGATCATGGTCGTCACGACCACTCTCGCCATCGACTTTTCCCTGAACTACAAGGCGCTCAATGGATGTATCTTCACGTCGCGACACGTGTCCAAAGAAAGTAAGAATGCGTGATTGTACGATTGAGGAAAGACGTTGTCCTATCTCCAGTTCCTCCAGGATGGATTTGTTGATTCGGAACTCCGTCAACTATATGCCCAACATTCTCCGCCAACACCAAATTTCTAGAGCATTAATCCGTTTTATTTCAGTTTCGCACAGGGTCCACGTCTCTGCAGCATACAGGAAAATAGGGAACACAAGAGCTGTGACCAGCCGGATTTTAGTAGCTTTCGTAATGTTTCGGTTCCTCCATATTTTCTTTAGCTTCTCCATAGCAGACCTCGACACTGCCATAAGACGCTTAATTTCCTCCTCGCATCCACCGCTATTCGATATTAATGCTCCCAGATAAATGTATGATTGGACAACATTAATAAACTATATACATACATATCTTCACACCAAATTCCTTGCGGGGTAGGCAGAGACAATTGAGCGCCACTTGTAACGATCTCGACATACCTCTTTCGCTTCTTCGACACTCATCACCCTCTTCATACATGCCCTTTTGTTTCGATGGCTTTTTATTGCACCTTCAGCTATTGTTTTATTTATTTGATCATGGTAGGTAATTCTTGGTCTGCCAGGACAGGACATCTTTTACCCACAACTTTCGCATTATATATCTGGTTCGTCAATCTCTCTTCACTCATCCTTTCGACATGCACAACCATCGGAGCATGCCTTTCTTTATTTTTGTCCCTATGCTTTCTTTCATACCTACCCTTTTGCGTATTTAGTTATTACGTATGCGGTCCGTCAAGGTGACGCCGTGTATCCGATTTTAGTTATTAGGTTTAACTTAATTTACTTTTATGTACATATATTATATATATATATAGTTATAAACTGCATCCGTGGTCTAGCGGTTAAGTCCGTGGATTTAGACTTGGAGGTACCGGGTTCGATTCCTGGTCGGGACACAAAAATATTTATTAATGTAAATAAATACATTTAATTAATATTTAATTTATTTGTGAGATTTCTCGAGTTTGGTTCGCTGAAGACATCGACCAGCTTGCCACTTGTCATGATTGGCCTATAGTAAAGTTGGCTAAATGTGAATCCGCTTATTTATAAGCGTAGTTTCTGACCACCCCGAAAGGGAAACGGTCGTGATGATACTTTACTTCTATATAGTTATGATTAATGCATGCTGGTCTGTAATAAAAAGGGCAATAACCATGTGTTAGTTCTAGTAATATTATAAATATGTATTGTACCTTTTGTTGACTGTTCATTGAATAAATAAATTAATTAATTGCTGGTTCAAGTAAGTGGAATTTCTACAGATAATGCTTCTCCAAGCTTTGTACTGCTGTCACCCGACCAGGTTTCCCACTGCTATCGAAGGCCGCAAACCAGTATTTGAAAAATCGCATAACCGCTACGACAATTGCATGTGGGAGCGAATGAGATGCAAAATCGTGCCATCTCAAGTGCTAGATTACAGAGGTAACTTAACTTACAGTAAATAAATAATTATTTTGAACGTCCGGTCTTTATATGTAAGTTAAAGTATTTGCATACGGAATGAAAAACAAAATCAACACTTAGCGGGGTATTTTCTCCGGCAAGTGTAGCTTACAATCTGATTTCCCTAAACCTAACTTTGTTACCGCATAATGAACCGGGAATAACTTTTTGACACGAGAAAACGGCAAAGTTTTATGTCGTTTCGAATTCATTTGTTCTTGAGTTCAACATTAGTGAATATTTTAGTTGGAACGCGGTAACTTCTTAGGCTGAATTAATATTGTTCTTTTTTTTTTTTTAGTAAGCTGTATATCTGAATAGATATAGCTTATCAGGCTTAAAATGACAGTCAGATTCCAGTTGCTAACATTTATAGACCTCGCGCGCCACTTAACACCAGGTGGGCGCAAGATCACATGTCGTCGTTTATCGGCACGAACAGTAGGTACGCCCGGCAGACTGGGAAAATTACCGCCATCAGTCCGCCTACCACCGATTTGTTGTTCTAGTTGAAAGTATCTGCCATTTGCAATGATGTCATATGCCATTTTTTACTATCAAGGATATCTTATATTTAAGCTTTTTGAAAGTAACAGAACTTTCAATTGGCAGTTAGGATGTATGAATGGAATTTGGGTGTACTGTAACGGGTACATGTAGTTTACAGAATTGTATTTGCATTTTAAGAAAGAATAGTATTGTCAATATACGACAATGACAGGGTTGATGGGTTTTTGTTTTAAAAGAAGAAAAAAAGGAAGATCGAGGAGCTCGGACGGAGGGGTCGAGAGAGCGAGTATTTTTTGTAAATATTAGGATTAAAATAATAATTACAGTTAAAGTCTACCGCGAAATAGTGTCCCTCGTAGGAAGGTGTTTAGTTTTTTCTACATTTGTAAATATTTCAAAAATATTCCGTAGAATCCTCTCCGTAACAATTAAAAGCAACTACATCTAACCGCAGGCGTTGGATATTTTGTAACCGCAAAGGCAGGTTATAGTAACCTACTAGAGCTACTAACCATTTGGCTAACGTTATATTAGTTTTTTCTTTTTATCCAAACTAACTTACCACTCTGTATACCCTATATAAAAGGTTTGTCCAACTAAAGTTATGAATAAATACTTAAATAAGCCTTAAACATCTAAAAAAAATAGAAACATAACCCTTAATAAGCCTTAGAAATAAGCTTTTGAACTGAATTAAATCTCCCAATAACTTACAGCATACGAAACTAAATTCCGATTGACTATTATGTAAGGACCAACGATTTTGTATGACGACGCGTGTCACGCGAGCAAGATCGTGCCGGAGAGTTGTCATATACGACAACTAACGCGTCAGTCTGCATTGGCGGCTCTGACATTTGCACAAGTGCTCAATCCCAAATCAAAAATCATCAGAAGAGTTCTTCTCGCCATTTTGCATGGACATGTCAAGTGCAAGTTATTGTTTTGTAAATTAATTTACTGTGGATATTATTGGTCAAAAGTGGTGTTGTTTTGTTTAATAATGTGCGACAATGTGAATAATTATGGAAAACGATAAATTGGGCTTTAAATATGGGGCACAAGTTGCAGTTTATTTTTTGCGGTTTTCCCGCGCTGTGGACTCCCATATTTTACCCGACGTGTTTGAGCTATGATGCCGTGAGTGACTCCAAGAAAAGCATTCTGCAGCATCTATAATTTGATGATGACCTCATTAAAAAGAAAGACCTCATTAAAAAGTGTGAGGCAGACTGATGGTGGTAATTAGCCCAGCCGGCCGGGGCGGGGAAGTATTTATGTTAGGTTTGAATTGCTGTCATGTCCAGTCAAGACGGCATGAGTGTCAGATTCCATTTCATAGAACTCGCGCGCCACATACCATCAGGTGAGCCCAAGGTCACATGTGCTCGTAAAAAAAAAATTAAATGTCTGAAATCCCATTTCCTAGAAAGCCGATTGACTTTTTTTGTTTACTTCTGCTGCTCTAGCGTTCATTCTAGAGTTCCCCAGGGATCATTACTAGGACCTCTCCTGTTTGTATTATTTGTGAATGAAATAGGAAACTGCTTTTATAACTCTAAACGTCTGTTATTTGCAGATGATATGAAAATTTCAGCATATCTGATGCAAGATCCCTTCAGTCTGATCTGGAACGCTTTGGCCATTTAAATGTCTCGAAATGTGATGTAATTTATTTTATAACTAAGAACTGTAACGGTAATTGCAGAATATGTAATAAATGGCAAAGACGTCCTAAAAGTAGATGAGATTAGGGACTTGGGAGTAATTCACGACTCAAAACTAATTTTTAATTATCATATAGAATTAATAGTGACCATACATACATACATATCTTCACGCCAAATCCCTTGCGGGGTAGGCAGAGACAATAGAGCGCCGCTTGACACGATCACGACATACCTCTTTCGCTTCTTCGACATTCATCAACCTCTTCATACATGCCCTTTTATTTTGATGGCTTTTTAATGCACCTTCAGCTATTGTTTTATTTATTTGATCGTGATAGGTAAGTCTTGGTCTGCCAGGGCCTCTTTTACTCACAACTTTTGCATTATAGTGACCAAAGCTTCCAAATCTCTTGGTTTTATACTCCGCTGCTCTTCGGAGCTCAAATCTGTTAAAAAAATATTTATTCTGCATTGTAAGAACCATATAAGAATATGGCTCTCAGATATGGAACCCGAGGTACTCAGTCTATGATCAATTTATGAAATTTATTGGTCGGTACAGTTTTGGTAAGTTATTCTGTTTATGGTGTAAAAAAATATATAAATTGTCTTTAAATATATGTAGTTGGCTTATATCGTGTATTATATTTATTTGCACCTTACCTTGCCTATGATTTCTCATTTTCCCAAAGGTCAGCTGTTAGAAAATGCATAACTGGCATTAAACTCGCCTATACACAAATTTTAGGTTTTTGTGCAATAAAGAATTTAAATAAATAAATAAAATATTTTAAGATATGGAGCTTGTCTGATTACCAAAGGTAGTCTGTTCCACTGGCGAGCTGCAGATACTGAAAATGAATCTGAATATCTGCTGGAAGAGTGGGGAGGGATTTTAAGGAATAAGGCGATAAATGATTTTTATCCATGGCTCGGTCTATGTATGTAAGTCCTTATAAAGCCCCGACTATTTCGGTCAAGGAGCGAGGGCCTGCTGAGTTATAGTGACATTAACAATATTTTCAAATATAACAGCTTCAAAAAATATGTATAAAACTCCCAAGTCGGACGTAAACGGCTCAACAGGAAAATTGGTCCCATACATAGACGTACACGCATAAAATATTAGGACTGGCCTTTATTTATTTATTTATATAGGTTTATAAACAGTAACACAGATATATATAATTACATTTAAATAAACAAATCGCTAAGTAAGTTACCAACGACGTAAACCATAGATTATATAAATAGGTAACGGCAGATAGTGAATTTACAAAAAAAGAAAACAACAATTGGTATAAAAAAAAATGAGTAAAGAAGAAGAAAAAAATTAAGTATACAACAATAATGATAGGTATTAATAACACAATATGGTTTTAGTATGTACAAAATAGACTTCCTAAAAATCTGCATTAATTAGAGCTGAAAGAGAGCAGCACAGAAGGTGTTTTTCGCTAAGCCATTTTGTTACTCAACTACGGACCTATATAAAGATATACAAGTTCCATCTGTCCGACAAATGTTTATTGCTAAGGCTGTACATAAATATATTAAATGCAATAAAATAATTATAAACAATAAGAGAACATGCCTACTGGATGTACCTACATTCAAAAAAGCGTTACATACCTCCTATCTTGTAATTGGCCCCAGAGCCAAAAATAAGTATGTCCAAGATCTAGGAGGTGACAAGATAGAAACATTATTACATAGACAACTCTTCACTAGGTTCAAAAAATGGCTCAGTCAGAGGGATTACACGGAAACTGAAAACCTTTAAGCTGTCGTTAGGTAGTCTGGTCTCTTCACCGGACGACGCTGATATAGACACACATACACACACAACTACATATACACTCATATCTACATACCCACACAGAACAATTTTGGTGGGTATTTGTTTGTTCTGTTGTTTAATAATAAAATAAATTTTATTTGCTGTCGCCCACTTAAAACTAAATGGTATGCTACGACCTGCGGCACGGTTGCTACCAGTGCAGGTCATTGAGCATATAAAAATGTAATAGATTTAAGTTAATTGGATCAATAAACGTTTTTTTTTTTTTAAAGTACCGGCAGTCGAGGCAATGATGTCTATAAAGTCAAAATTTGTTATTGTATGTGTCAGAACAGCTGAAAGGGTCTAGATGATCGCTTTAAATTCAAAGAATTATATTTTTACTCGACTGCGCGACGCAAAGAAGGTTTATGTGCTTATCAGCCTATGTATGTGTGTTCCTTTGTGGCACACTAGAATCCAAACGCGTTGTCCGATTTTGATGATTCTCACGTTAATCGATTTGTTTTAACCAAGCGAGTGTCACCGAAGACATGACATTAATCAAATTTTAGTAAGGCAACAACTGAGATATTTCAGAGGAGAGAGAGCGCAGGGCGCTGGCGGTCAGGGGGAATATGCTCGCACGCAGATTCGCACGGTGCTCGACGTATGTCAAAATATCACTATTTAAGGCATATTGCCAAAGTTTTTACTCGAGCAGTCTGTGGACGAAATACACCCGCCGGGTAGCCAGCGCGCTGCGCGTGCAGTATAACAACGTGTTCAGGATGCTGCTGCGGCTGCCGAGATTCTGCAGCGCGTCTGGAATGTTCGCTGAAGCCCGTTCTGATGGCTTTCCAGCGATTATTCGCAAGAAAGTAGCTTCTTTTTTCCAACGCGTGCGGAACAGTAGCAACAGTATCCTGAGCATGATTGCATCTCGCCATGACTGCCCCATCCAAGATCATTGGGTTAAGATTATGTTGGGTGCGTCAGTATAGGTTAAGAAGTTAGGTTTAGTATGTAAATTAATTGTAGTTTTAGGCTTAAAATGTGAGTATTTTTTATTTTATTGTAAATTGTGTTATTTTATATGGGTATGCCTGAAATAAATGATATTGAATTGAATTTCTCGAGTTTGGTAATCATGATGGCCTTAAGTAGGCTAAATGTGAATCACTTTAATAAATTAAAAAAACGTGGTTTCTGAGTACCCCGGAAGGGATGCGGTCGTGATGATACTTTACTTTTTTTTTACTAAGAATAAATATATTAAGAAGACAAATTTCTAAGCATTCCATGGATTCACCGTGCGGGTGCCGGGTCCGTCGTTCATATATTTTTTTATTTTTTTACTTCAGTTCCTTCTTCTAATTTTTGTCAATTTAAATTCAATAAATAGTTTATAGTATAGTATATTTATTCTTGTAGTTTTTTTCTTTGTTTTATTTGTTACCACTTTCCCCGTAACAATACCAACTTGTGGAATTGAATTATCCTATTTTGTTTGTATATATGTCTATGTCACAACGTCTTGTAACTGGCATAAATTCATAACTTTACATCATCATTTAAAAAGAAAAAAAGATAAGGGAAAACCCCCGGAGCAAGCTGCAAGATTTGTTTATTTCATACGTCTGAGGGCGCTGTTCTATAATTTACCGCCATATTTTTTCCACGACGACTCATTTAGGTAAATGCTAATCATTGTTGTAACTTGAAAGAGCTTTTAAGGGGTTGAAAATATATTTTTCTAAAGGATACTGGATACTTGGATGTAAGACCAAACAACTGTCTCGGTGGTGTAGCGGTTAAGACCGTGGATTTAGACTCAGAGGTAACGGGTTCGATTTCTGGTCGGAACACAAAAATATTTATTTATGTAAATGTATTTACTTGTGATATTTCTCGAGTTTGGTACGCTGGAGACATCGACGAGCTTGCCACTTGTCATGATTGCCTTATAGTAAAGTTGGCTAAATATGAATCCGCTTATTTATAAGCGTGGTTTCTGACCACCCCGAAAGGGGAACGGACGTGATGACTTTAGACCAATCAAACAAGAAAATGAAATATGCATATATATATACGGATTTTGTCAAGTTATATCCTTTTTGTGAAAGTGTTTGGTGATCAAATTTTAAAAACATACATATAAGTATGTAGTTTTATTTGTATGTATTTGTGTATGTATTAGTATGTAAATAAGTATTTATTTACTAGTATATCATCATTACAGCCCCTAGAACACAGCGTCCTAGATCTCCACTGCTGGAGATGGGCCTTCCAGAACGTATATCTGGAGATCTTGGCCTGCACTCGCCACGCTGGCCAGACGGCTTGGCGAGGATTTGATATCAATTTTTATGACAATTTATTAACGATTCCACAAGTTGGTATTAGTGGAACCGGGACCGACGGCTTAACGTGCTCTCCGAGGCACGGGAACGGTGGTGTTGTAAATCTATGACAAATGTACTTAAGAAAAGTGTATTTCTCATTGGTACATGCCGGGGGGGTTTGAACCGACCTTTGTAGGATTTAAGGAACGCGTTCTTTCAACCGAGCCACCACCGCGCATATATTGAATTTATAGTATATATTGAAGTCTAATATTTTTCTACTAGTTTTGATAGCACCTGCCTTATCTCGTCGTAACTGCTTTAGTTGTCCCAAAAGTTTGACCAGTATAGAATGTCTAGCGGCATTAGGGCCGCCTTTGTACTTTGTGCAATAAAGTTTATAATAAATAAGTAATAGTTCTTTACGTACATGAAGAGGGTGTCGGTTCTACTGGCGAGCTGCTAATACTGTGTAAGAATCTGAACATCTACTGGACGAATGTGGCGGGATTTTTAATTGATTATTAAAGAAAGAGCGAAGAGAACAACTGTGTGTGTCGCACATAAATTGGAAACGAACTTTGCTATTATTATTATTATTGCTATTTATTTATTTATATAGTACACACAGCAGTACATATATTATCACACACATAACATAGTATAAATATAACTTATCTAATATATGTACCAATTACGTGTCACAGCATTCACGAAAATAAAAAGAAGAAGAAATTAGAAACATATTACTGTTCAAACAAAAAAATAAATTTATTTTTATTTTCATTTATTTAGGCAACAAACAGTCAAAATACACAAACAATATCACAGATAAACAAAATTGTCACTCTGGCTTGCAAGATACTAAAATTTAAAACTAATAAATAATATGAACCACTAAGGGGCCCCTTTGAAGGTTTTGCCTTTGACAAGTTTGAACATCTGTGTAATAAATTAATAACAATAAGAAGACATTGAGAGCTAAAAATATTTTATACATAATAGAAGTTAAACACAAATACTATGGAAAGAAAAAAAAAGAAACTGGATATAAAAATAAAAACAAGGATAGAGTAATAACGCTAACATGATATAAAAGATTAACAGATGCTATAATAGTAATTTATAAATACATACAGTATTCCCAAATTAATAATGCACATACAGATCTTCGCTAATTGTCGTATTCCCGGAAACACCCGAATCATTGAATCGTAAGAGCCTAAACATTGCACTTGCATTTTGCACCTTGTTCGAAAGAAATAGAAGTCAATATCATGTGTACACAATCGAAAACAATTCGGGCGGTCGGTGACCGCATGTGTTCTCTCTGAGTGGAATTATATAGAGCTGCTATTACACAACCTTCTTGGTTTTGTTTTCAAAGGTGAATTTAATTTCAACTTTAATTATCTTATTCAACTTTAAATAGTTTATTTTGTAAAATAGGAAAACGTACTAACAACTAGCACAAAACACATAATTCTACTAAATTATGCATGAAGAAAATGCACTTAACCACTCTATATACATATCGTCTTCCGACGCTCGGGGAATACGACCGTTGCCGAACAGTGACGAAGATTTCTATGCGCATTATCACTTTGGGAGAACTGTACTTATATTTAACAAAAATATATTTAACAAAAACAACAAATTTACAAAATAAAAATATGACTTCTAAAATAAAATTATACATTTTTTCTCTTTTTAATAATAAGGAAACATAAAAATTGCACAAATTTGGTACCTTAAAAAAACGAAAACAAAACACTTGTTAAATAAATTATAAGCTACTCTATTCGTATATTGATGGTTTGAAATGTTCGAAACATTTTTTTTTAATTCATTGTAACGGTCATGAATTATGTCTATATCATTATTGGCCTGCAGAGACTACTGTAAGTGTTGCACATTCGGGATGTTGACGAATGTGAACCTACATTAGTTCTTGAGGGCGGACAGCACTATCACAGCAATTCGGTTCTCTTTATCACCCCACTATATTTTGAAATAAAAAAAAAACATTTAACAATGGCCGTGGGGACCAAGAGCACAGGAAATTTTCAAGGCGTTGTCCAAACAGCTCGTCAACATCTCGGAAGACCAAAGTGCTGGGCAATATTTGGGCCAAAGGATCAGCATTACCATTAACAAGGAAATCCGTCGGAGAACCAAAGTTACCGATATAGCCTTCACAATTAGTAAGCTGAAGTGGCAATGGGCTGGACATGTATGTCGTAGAACCGATGAACGATGGAGTAGATATTAGAGTGGAGACCACGTACGGGAAGACGCAGAGTGGGTCGACCCCCCGCTAGATGGACCTAAGGAAGGTCGCTGGTGGGGGTTGGATGAGAGTGGTAGGAGATCGTGTGAAGTGGCGAGCCTTTATCCAGCAGTGGAGAGACACAGGCTGATGATGATAAAGTCAGAAATGATGATCAGCATTGCCATTCAACCGCAAAAAAATGCTCCGAGTATCGTTGGCACTTTGCGCATTGGCAGCAATTTGGAGCAATTTTTTTATTTATATTATTTTGTTTTTCCATTTTTTTTTAGTTTATAGTTTGGTAGTAATTTATATGTTTTTAGTTAATTTAATTATTTTGTTTTTTTTTAAATCATTGTTCAAATGAAAGGACAGGTTCCAAATTCAAATGTATTATTGTTATTATTAAATAATGTAAAATTTATGGCCAGACTAATGTTCGTATTTACAATAAATACTTATATATTTTGCGCTTTAAAGTAAAATAAATCACAAAATACCGTGAAATAATCTCGGCCAAGAATTAGGTCGTATAAAAAACAGTCGGACCCAATTACACTAGGTAACCTTAAACGGGTTAACCCTTACATTGCGTTGGCCAAAAAAGGTTACAACTATTTCGCAAAAAGTCAGATTTATTTGAAACTTTAGCTAGGTATTTTATTACTGACCCTTATAATTTGTTTCATATATTTTCATATATTAGTAATATTTAGATCTTAAGTTGGACACGGCCTTTTTACAGCCACGAATTGGGTTTTGTTGACATTATTAATAATTGTAATTGTTTGTTTTAGATTATAAGCTGACACGGCCCTTTTACAGCCACGATTTGTTATTTATGGACATAAATATTGTTATTACTAGATTGTAAGCTGACACGGCCATTTTACAGCCACGAATCTATATTTATGGACATAAATATTGTTATTACTAGATTGTAAGCTGACACGGCCATTTTACAGCCACGAATTTATATTTAAGGACATAAATGTTATTAGATCATAAGCTGACACGGCCTTTTTACAGCCACGAATTAAATTTTAAGTATCTAGTTATAAATAAGTACAAAATCCTCGCTTATGGCAACAATGTTTTATTTATTATAAATTGTATTGCTGTTAGATTCGGTCCAGCCAAGTTTATATTGTATTAAAATATATGTATTGACAATATCCAAGTGTTGTGTACTTACCTAAGGAAATAAATGATTTGATTTGATTTGATTTATATCCGTGCGAAATTCAAAGACTTTAAATAAGTATAACAAGACGGGGCAAGCATCCAGACGGTATGGGAATCAATGCGAGAATGAATTAGTCTATAATAATAATAACAAAATAGTTTATTGTACAAAACCAAAGTGTAAGTGTAGATATATAGGGAAGCTTAATGCCGTATTAGCATTTTCTACCAACTAACCTTTGTGACTGAGATATTTATTTATTTATTTATTTCCACGAAAATGTACATAACAGATTATACGTCTAAACAATACATATTTCATAACAACATTAAAACACGAGTGACTAGATGTGTGAATTAATATGACTCCAAGTACTTTAGGACAATGTTTTTACTTTCCACATCCGTTGATGTGAACACATCAATATTCTCATCGGACTGCACGATTTTGTTCAATAAAACGATTGCACGGGGAACGGGGGCACTCTGGAGTAGATGTGTACGAGCACTCTCCTCAGCAAATAGCCGATGGTACGCAGCGCAGGTACTTGTTAGGTACAAACAATGAAATTAATTTTAATATAGTAGGTAGATATATTTTACCTCTAAGAATATTTAATATATATAACACTAGTGCTTTATTGCGTCTAACTCCTAAGGAGTTATAACGTAGCATACCTAATATAAATAATGTGGGGTACAGTGGGGTAGTTACCATATGTCTATGTGATATGTATGTAATAAGCGGGTGCAGAATGTTACGAAGAAAATTGATAGTTCAAATTATTCCTATATAAAAGACACATTAATTACATACATATAATGATTATACATAAAAACGTCTCATATATAAACAAATAAATAAAAAATATAATAGTTATTTATTTTCTCCCACAAAGCTTAAAATTAGTAACAATATTTTTTATAACATTTATGTAGGAGACTGGAGACAAAACTAAACTAAGCGAAAGCATAGTCTGTGTTAAAGCACTCCAGGTTCCTCTGACTCAGACTTAATAATAAATACATCTATAGTGTAGTGTAATATAGTATATAAATAAAAAAATATTTCCAGACAGGTCACACAGCGCCATCCAGTTTCCGTGGTAAGCTACGAGGCTAGTGTTACGGAAACTAGATGGTTGATAAACTACATATTATACTTTTTTTTTGTAAATATATACATATTATACATATGAACACCCAGACCGAGACAAATTATACAATGTACAACTTGCCCCCGGTGGGAATCGAACCCACGACCTCCCGAGTTCACGGCAACGTTTGTTACCACTAGACCACGGCGGTCAAATAAATATAGTATATGATGGGCCCATGGGGACATTCAGCCAAGCGTCTGGCCAAGGAGTTGTCCAAACGGCTAACAGAGAAGTCTGGAGACAGGAAGGCTGGCAATTATTTCTGCCAACGTATTAGCTTAGCTATACAGTTACTTTCATTGCACCTATATTTGTTCAAATTTGTCCCTAAGGTTTGGCTGTCAGAGAATGTCTACGGGCATTAAGTCCGCCTTTGTGCTTTGTGCAATAAAGTTTTTAAATAAATAAATAAATAAATACAGAGGGGAAATGTTGCCAGTCTTCTTGGGACTATCACTGAAGGGTCGTCTCTAGAGGACATTTTTTACTTATAGTTTATTTTTTATTAGGTTTAGTTTATATTTATTTTAATTTTTACTTTTAAGTAGTTTTAATTTATATTGTAATTATTTTATACTGTTTGTATATTACTCTAACAAGATTACATTAAAAAAAAAGTATATAGTAAATAAATATATACCTAATTAAATATAAAATACATATTTACTCGTATGTATATATAATAAGTGAGTTATGGCGACTTGTATATTTAATTTAAAAACCTTATTGCACAGTATTACAAAAGGCAATGTTAGGTATTCTCTGACAGTCGACCTTTGGAACAAGATAAAGATTAAATATAAATGAAAGAAAGAAAGAAAGAAAGAAAATACTTTATTTATCACAACAATTAGAATGGTTACAAAAAAATTAAAATATGCAAGGAATAAATTTAGATGTAAGCCTATTCTATATACCGAAACATACAAACAGGTGTGGCGATAAATAGGTGGTCAGCTCAGCATATGCTACAGCCGAGGCTGCAGCGCTGATTTTCAGCTGATGCCTTATGTTGGGTGAGTCACGGGTCGCAGAGATATACAGTACCATTTACTTAATCGGAAGGAACACTAAATGTACAGTTTACATATATGTTTAACAAATTAGAATATAATAAAAAAATAATATTATGATAAATAATATAAGTCATAGTCAAGAAAAAAATCAATTGTATATTAATTAATAAATAGAATAAGATTAGGTAAGTTGCTGTGAAGTCTTTTGTAATATTAGCATATGCCTTTTGAGTGCCGATCTGAAACCTGCTAAGGAATGCATGTCCCGAAGCGGTGGAGGCAAGTTGTTCCATATTTTCACAGCAGCGTACCTAAAACTACCTCGAAACGCAGATGTCTTAAAACATGGGATGCAGAGTAATTTATGACTTGCTCGCGTGTTGTAATTTTTAGGCTAAATCTAGAATTAGGTGCATAAATAAATAGGTACACAAAGATAATAAGTTATAACTATTTTTTTTATTATTTATTAAAGGATAACTAACGACTAATGGTGGTGTGGTAATAAGCGGTGGTGGCTCGGTTGTAAGAACGCGTACCTTAAATCCCACCCGCCATTGTGCCAATGAGAAATACACTTTTCTTACGTACATTTGTCATAGATTTACAACACCACCGTTCCCGTGCCTCGGAGAGCACGTTAAGCCGTTGGGCTTGACTGATGCCAACTTGGGAATCGTTAATGAATTGTCATTTAAAATTGATATCATATCCTCGCCAAGCCGCCGTGGTGAGTGTAGGCCAAATTCTCCAGTTCTGGAAGGCCCATCTCCAGCAGTGGAGGTCTAGGACGCTGTGTTCTAGGGGCTGTTATGAATGAAAAAAAAATGAACGACTAATAACAAAATTAGAAAAAAATAAATGGAAACATAGAATGGACTACAAACATAAAATTAAGAATACTTACTTAAAAAATAAAATAAACCGACTGTGTAAAAAAATAACTTAAATTTCTAAACTGATAAATAATAAATAAAAACTAAAAAGGAAATAAAAGCCAAAGGTCACAAAAAAGTTTGATAACTGCTTAACTACACCATTGAAATAATTTTATATATTTTAGTACATACTATTCTTATGTGTGTAGGGAAAAGGGGGGAAGAAGAGTCTCGGGCTTGCGATGCGACTGGTTTATGAAAATGAAGTGATATGAAATATTTATTATGTAGCAAATAAAACAAATACATGATATTTGTTGGCCCCCACACCAGTGTTTTGTTTTTATCCTGCTGGTTTAAAAAGGGATCTGCTCTTTATATTGCGCAATAACATGCTCATCATCACATACTGTATGATTCCACTAATGCTGTCTTGGAAGCTCGTTCCAATTCTTTCAATATGTGGTGCAAAGATTTTATTGGAATTCCTCTCGGAATTATTTTTACAAGCAATGCCTCGTAAATATGTAGGTCTATGAGCACGACCTATTTTGTTGTCGTTGAAATATAACGACCTCCTACCATTGTGACTGACGCCTAAAATTGGTTGGGTTATTGCGAGATTTACCGTAAGCGCGATATACATTGATGGTTTTTTAATTATTATTTATTTATTTAATGGTATTAACGTGTGTGTTGTAAGAACGCTTTCATTATAACCCTAAAAACGTTAGTTCGAACCCGGCATGTACCAAAAAGAAATACACTTTCTTAAGTTGATTTGCCATATATTTACAACATCACCGTTCCCGTGCCTCAAGGAGTCGTCGGTCCCGGTTACACTAATACCAACTTGTGGAATATATAGTCATTAAAAAAAAATCATCACAGCCTTGCCAACCCGTCTGGCCAGCAGCGTGGAGGGTATAGGCGAAATTCTTTAGAAAATTCTAGAAGGTCTATCTACAGTGGGCCCCTTCAGGACAAAACACTAGTGTGGGGGCCAACAAATGTCATTTTTGTTAACTGTGTTTATCTGCCTAAATAAATATTTCATTATTTAATCGCCACTTACACAAACTGAACCAATAAAATATTATTGTTGTTTGATTAAATGTTATTAAAATACTAATTATTACTACTATTTTGTTATTATTATTAATAAAATTATATATATAATTTATTATATTATATATATTTATATATACAACAAAAAACAATTATATAAATAAGTGGTAAGTTTATCAACCTAACATTTATATTATACATAGCATGTAGTAAACAATATCAAAAATTTTAATATAGAAAATAATCAAGATCCAAAGTTAAACATAAAAACAACAATTTGGCATATTTATTTATAAATAAATATCCTTTAGATCTTTATGTTTTTCTGTATTTGATTATTGATATTGTTTAATGCATGCTATGTACAAATGTTAGGTTGGCAAACTTACCACTTATTAATATAATTATATTTTGTCTGTTATCTTTTGTTTATACCCTAATAAATATATATATATATAATATAAAAATAGAATAACAGAAAATTAAATAAGTAATGCATAAATTATAAGGCATAATGTTTGTTGAAATCGAGGTTTCGGTCAGATAATATTGTTTTTTTTTATTCTCATTTAATATATAAAAGACCTACTAACCATCGATTCCTTTTTTTTTTTTTTTTTTCATTTTATTTTTCTTACTCTGCAACATCTTAGACCGCCTCCGTGGTCTAGTGGTAACGAACGTTGCCGTGAACTCGGGAGGTCGTGGGTTCGATTCCCACCAGGAGCAAGTTGTACATTGTATAATTTGTCCCGGTCTGGGTGTTTATATGTATAATATGTATATATTTACAAAAAAAAAGTATAATATGTAGTTTATCAACCATCTAGTTTCCGTGACACAAGTCTCGTAGCTTACCACGGAAACTAGATGGCGCTGTGTGACCTGTGTGGAAAGATTTAGTATTTATTATTATTTTTATTTATTATTCTCTTATTATCACTATACTGTTGCGGTCTCCGGTTATAACATAAAAAAACGTTCCTCGTTTGTCAAAAATTAATTTTACTGATTTATTAACCGCAATGTATTCTAAACGAACCTAAGTTGTCTTAACCCTAACGTAGATTAACAGGGAGTTGGAAACTGACCACGGAGCTCATTAACTCCTGTCCAAGCGACGTCAGCAGTTGTGGTTACTGTTTTAGATAATCTAATAACACCGGGTCCCTTTGACCTCCACTCTGTATTGTAGTGTTAACCCGTATCATTACAGTCACACAGTAAACATAGATATGAAAAGATTTCGGTCGTTGTGGATGATTTTTAAATTACTTTTTCTGAGTAGCTTTAGTTAATTTTAAATGATATTTTTTAAAGCAAAAAAAAGTAAAGAATCATTACGAACGTAGCCCTCCCGGGGTGGTCGGAAAACACACTTCTTTTTTTTTAGAAGCGGAGATACATTTAGCCAACTCTTTAGACTGCCTTCACTCAGTAGCCACGACTCAGACTTAGCTGTAAAGGCACACAGGGCCAACAGTGAGATAGAGATGGTTTATAGGGTTTTAGACCGTAGGCGCCCTGGGACTTCACTAGGAAGCTTCAAAGATGAGTCGGGCATGCGACCCCCACCCGTGTTGGCCCTTCAGGCAGGGGGCGTATCATTGATGATATCGATTCACCGTCTATAAAAAAAAATAAAAAAAAACTATCATGACAAGTGGCATTGTTGTCTCTAGCGTACCAAACTCAAGAAATATCACAAGTAAATTAAAGGCGGTACCTACCGGGTTCGATTGCTGGTCGTGGCACAATACATTATTTATTTTATTTGTGATATTTCTCGAGTTTGGTACGCTGGAGTCATCGTCGAGCTTACCACTTGTCATGATATGTCTATAGTAAAGTTGGCTAAATGTGAATCCGCTTCATTAAAAAAGGGGTGGTTAAACCACGCACTTTTTGCACAATGGTAATGTAATTTAATTTGTAATGTAATTCTCAGTTGTAATGTAAGTCATAAGTGTTAACCTAACAAAATATCGCGTTACCTTACTTGTTACATTCAAAGTCAAAGTCAAAATATCTTTATTCACGTAAACCTATTACAGGCATTTATGAAACGTCATTAATTTAATTATTTTGAATGATTCTACTCCTGCTAGTAGAAGACTAAGCAGCAAAGTGGTCCAATAAGTAAGCTGTTAGCAGAAGACCAGCAGCTTAGCAAATTCCAGTGACCTGTTAATGTTTAATCTGACTGAGAAAGGAATCTGCAAGGAAAACTCAGCTATATCAGATTTACAAAATAAAACATATACAGAACTGCACCACAACGATCAGTTAATAAACTTTTAAATTTAGTTATCAGTACCTATGAGAAAACAATACCTGGTACAGCAGTAACCCACCAGGCAAGTCAGAATTAAGGTAGACTACATACCTATGTGCAACCCGAAAGTCGACAAAACGCAAAAACCTCTGTTAATTTAAGAACAATAAATTGAACGTGTTCGGCAGAGGTCCCAGGCCCCCACAGCAGCACCCGATCACGGACATAACGCATGTGCCAGCCATCCCCCCGCTCAACCAGGCCCTTAGGGTGCGGACCGGGACCCGACACACGTGCCACCACTGCAATGACCTTCTAAGGAAGGGGCGACCACCGGACACGCCACACCATGAGAACCTGAACACTAAGAATGACCTTCGAGGCACACACTAGCTAAACATAACAATTACTTCCTAAGTACCCAAATGTTGCACTACATTACATGTTACACTTGTCTGGACCCGCCTTTGGTGCCAGGTATTAACATGTTATTTTATTACATCAATGCATTAACCAATACAAAATTTTCCTACAAAAATATTCCGTAATAATCGCATAGGCTCAATTTCGATTTCACGCTATTAAGGTCTTTATACTTATATTGTTAAAGGCTACAATGCTATGAAATTCGACCTGACTGTAATGCGTTCCCATTGGACGTAAAATGAATACAGTAATTACGAGAAAGGACGTTAACACTGCAATAATAAAAGGGTATACATAGACATCTATGCACTTGTCCCATCCATATCCATTCGTCTTTATTAGTATTTTTGCCTCGCCTTCACGCCAAAGGTCGAAACCTGATAAAGACATAGGCTATATTTTTTTTTAATACTGAGCACGTCATGTGACACCGGGCCTACCTGATGGCAAGCGATAGATGTAAGAGTCTCCAAATTTGTATGTACGCGTAGGGATAGTGGCTACGGTATGTGGATGCATATTTTGGCCTGTGCGAGTGGTTCGGTTGCGGAATAGAGAAGAAGAGATAAGATTGTGGAGCTCTTTAGAACATTTACCGTAGTATAGCTTGTAGAACACGCTCAGGGAGGCCACATCTCGGCGAAGCTGCAGCGATTCGAGAGTTTTAGACACTGTAGTATCGTCCACTATTCGAATAGCCCGCCTCTGTAGGACATTGAGAGCATCTGTAAGGTACTTAGCGGAACCATACCAGAGGTGAGAACAGTATTCCACGCATGACCTTATTTGTGCTTTATAAAGCATAAGTCGGAGTGAGGGCGGTAAAAAACGTTTTACCTTATTCAGTATCCCTAGTTTTTTGGACGCTGTTTTGCTGATGCTCTCAATGTAGTTTCGGTGGTTGAGATCCGAGCATATTTTCACCCCAAGTATATAACATCAGACTACGACATGGGACGCCACTGCCATTTATGCTGCGCCACATCTTATCAAACATACCCCAGTGTTTAAAGACTAAAGTTTTTAATCAGTGCGCGTTCTTCCAGTACTGACATACGGAACACAAACGTAGACGCTGACAGTGGGTCTGGTACACAGATTTATGGTCGCCCAGCGAGCTTTATCTGATGAATAAAGTCAATTGTGATGAAATAAGGCAAAAAAACATTGTATCGGCGGTAGCTTATAACACGGTTTTAACCGCTACGGAAGCAGTTTAGGCTGGTCTGTAAAATATATGTCCACTTAAACAAGTTTTCTAATAAAATGTCACAAAATGCTAACCTGTACAAACAGCCGTCCCCACGTTTTAACCATTCGCAAATTTCAACGCGTGTTTTAATTAATTTTATTAACTTCTGCTCTGTGTTTCTATAAATATCTACGCGTTAACGAGCTGGGCTGTTATTTCAATAGTCATTTGATCTTAACAAAACCTTTGTTGGTAAAACAGGGCTTTAATCCTATATATTTTTTTTCGTTTAATTTTTCATTACAGCCCCTAGAACACAGCGTCCTAGACATCCACTGTTAGAGATGGGCCTTCCAGAACATTTATCAGGAGAATTTCGCCTACACGGGTTAACAGTTTGTTTGTCTGGTCATCTTCAAAGCCTTCGATAGGGTTTGGCACAAGGCACTGCTTTCCAAGTTGCCGGCATACGGTCTACCCCCACATCTAGTGGGCTGTATAACCGGTTTCCTACATGGGCGCAGTATTAGAGTCCTTGTAGATGGATATGCGTCTGGGCTCATGTCGGTGAAAGTCGATGTTCTGCAGTGCTCAGTATTATCGCCAACGCGGTTTCTTCTGCTTACCAATGACATGTTGACCCTTGGAAACATTCCATCCTTAAAATCCTACATAGGTAGGTTCAAGGTCTTGGCCAGAAGGTGGTGCCAGGCTGGCGCAGCATAGGTGAGACGGGAACGGATGAACATCTTGTAGATCCGGACCTTCAACCTGAGCGGCAAGCTGGAATTCATAACAGGACGTAACATGGCTCGGGGCGCCTTCGCCTTATTGCCGGCGTGGCAGGCTATTTCACCCATTGTCAACGTCCTGTTAATTGCATCATTTGCCCAGGTATTTGACGGTCGGAGTCCACCCGAAGTTGCAGTGGTGGAGGCAGCCGGCATCTGGATGTCATCAATGCGGCAGTTTTTCCGACATTAGTGGACATACGCTATTTGTCCAACCTCGCAGGGAGAAGATCCAGGAGGTCCTGCATTTTATTAGCAGCCTCATATTGGCTTGGAGAAGAGCTGAAGACGGCACTGAATTCCGCAAACAGTGCAAGCATGACATCCTCTTCCCCGTCCTCCTACAGAACTTCAGAGACGGTTGAGATGTCATTAGTGAACAGCGCGTCAATTACGGGAGATAAGCAGCTGCCCTGTGGAACCCCAGCCAGAATGGGCTCTTCCACAGAGTGGTTGGAGAACTAATAAATAGATTATTAAAAAAAAATGACATCGAATCATCGCCAACCCCAGCGTGGCGAATGTAGGCCAAATTCTCCAGATATATGTTTCGGAAGGCCCATCTTCAACAGTGGAGGTCTAGGATGCTGTGTTATATATATATATATATATATATATATATATTTGGTATTTTATCTTTGGAATCTCGTCGTAAACGGTATCACATCATATGTCTGCACCGAATTCTTCATTCGTCCTTGAACTCTCCGTCCTTACTGTCCTCGATAAATATAAATACTGCTCATAGATCCCGCAAACCAGTAACGTTTACTCTCAGCATGTATGCAAATAACACGTCCCACTTTAACCCTATTGTGAGGATGTGTAGATATTACAATGAACTGACAAGCAAACACAACATCGACATTTTTGACAGGAGACTTTCGACACTGAAGTCGAGTTTGAAGGATATAATCTAACACAAGCTTAATTATTATTTTTATTTTTTTGAACTGATCTTCATTGATTTTACTTTTAGTCTCTTTTCTTTGTTATTTTTTAAAATAGTTTAATTCTCTTTCTTTTATTTGTAACACTTATTTACTTGTAACTAAAAAAAAAACACGTTATACGTGATTGTTTATAATACATGGCTGATATTGTGTACACATGCTTTGAGTTTTAGCAATGTCTATACACTATATCCATTATTTTTAGAAACTGTAATGCTAAAATTTGTTTTGTGTCCCTACTTAATAAATAAATAAATAAATATAAGGGCTGAAATGATGAATGATGACGTTCCTACCACCACTGCCGTAATATATTTGCCCAAATCTTGCTTTTAACTGTAGTTCAAGAGATGAAATTAAATTGAAATACCGTCCCCAATTTATATTGTTGACTAATTCAATGTAGGTACCTACTTTCAAGCAATTACGAAACTGTAAAAACATTGTTTTGGCCAAACTTTCTAATAACCAAAGATTTGTAATGGCAAGAATAATGTTTAATGATAATAAAGATAAATGAGAATAGAATGTTATAATAATATAAACTGTACATTTAGTGTTTCTTCCCATTTAGTAAATGGTACTGTACATCTCAGCGACGCGTGACTCACCCAACAACAGCTGAAAAATTAGCGCTGCAGCCTCGCCTGTAGCATATGCTGAGCTGACCACCTATTTACCGCCACACCTGTATGTATGTTTCGGTATATAGAATAGGATTACATTTATACATTTAGATTCATTCCTTGCATATATATTTTTTGTAACCATTGTAATTGTTGCGATAAATAAAGCATTTTCTTTCTTTCTTTCTTTCTTTCTTTCTAAAGTCATAACGACCGTATCCCTGGCGGGGTGTTTAGAATCCACACTTTTTTTTAAAAGAAGGGGATTCACCTTTACCCATCTTTACTATATTCCATCATCAAAAGAGACAAGTTTGTCGATGTCTCCAGTGTACCAAACTCTAGAAATATCATAATTAAATTTTTGGCCACGGTGGCTATTTATTCTTTATTGCACTTAAAACTGCCTCCGTGGTCTAGCGGTTAAGTTCGTGGATTTGGTTTGGAGGTACCGGGTTCGATTCCTGGTCAGGACACAATTTTTTTTATTAATGTAATTAAATACATTTAATTAATATTTAATTTATTTGTGATATTTCTCGAGTTTCGTACGCTAGAGACATCGACGAGCTTGCCACTTGTCATAGTAAAGTTGGCTAAATGTGAATCTGCTTATTTATAAGTGTGGTTTCTGACCACCCCGAAAGGGAAACGGTCGTGATGATACTTCTTCTTCTTCAAATAAGTACACACGTGATTAAAGTAACAGACGATAGAAAAAAAAAAATAGCGATAGTAAACTCATATGTGGTAATATGTCATCTAAATTCTTAACAATAATTATTGACAATGCCAAAACAGAAAATCTTATTAACCTACAAAAAGGATTTTTATTAATTACGAAATTGCCGGGGATTAAATTTTTGCCTTTTTTCTGAACTCACAGTAAAAACCTTTGTAATACTAGAGCCTGTACTCTGAATGTACTTTTACTAAACATGGGCTATGGTGGAGTAGGGTGGGCTAGGTTAGGAATAGGCTGTGATAAACGGCCCGGCACCTCCAGGCTTCAAGCCGCCACACCAACGACGTTTATCTACTTGGAAAATAAAATACATATGTAGTTTTCGAATCAATCAAGTTCTTTAGTACTAGAGCAGCCATGTTGATATTTTAAACAATTTGCACACCTAAACTTAATGAAATAAGGGTTTTTTTTTCTACTTAAATTGTAATCTTAGATGTTATTAGAATAATTTATCAAAGAATGTAAAACTCGTTTAACTGTGAATACAATTGTATATAGCGATCCCATGCTCGCTATTTTGTCGCCCAAACCAAATTTGACATTTCAACATTGATATAACGGCCTTTTTGGCTGTATGGAATAGTACATAAATAAAAATAAATATCGCTGGTTCGTAGATTTCACTAGCTGTGGATAAGATCTAGGTACTTACGGATATTTAGGGATTCACAGAGCACTGGATTAGAACAGTTTTTACACTTATTTCTTGTTTTAACTAATTTAAATTGATAAAATAACGAGAGCGCGCACGCGGCTAATTCTTCATAATTTTTTGAACTGTCACTTTTTAGTTCCGGGCGACACCGTTAGATGGCGTTGCCGCGTTATCGTGGTTTTGGTTGGATTGGATAAAGGAAAATGGATAGGACTTAGCTAGTTTCCCAACATTTCCCCCCACCGAAATCAATTGATTTCAGAATAAGTAAAATAAACTAATAAATAGAGCAATGGACTGTATAAATATATATTGAATAAAGTTTGATATGAATAATAAGAAAAATATATAACTAAAATAAAACTAGATAGATATAGAAAGTTGAAGCTAATGTTTATTGTCGTCGATAGGTAACGGACTAAGCTTATTGACCGGGCGTTGTAATAACGTGGTCTGAGTGCGAACAGACACCACACGAACTTTACCGTCAGCTCCAGGATAGGTATTTTCTACGCGACCCAGTGACCATTGTTGACTTGGTAAATTGTCAGAATGAATAAGGACAAGGTCACCTATTGCGAGATTAGGTTTGTCTGTGAACCATTTTTCGCGTTGCTGAAGCGTATGTAGATATTCGCGCTTCCAACGTCGCCAAAAGTGTTGAGTCGCCTGTTGTACGAGTTGCCAACGTGATAATTTATACAGCGGCTCGTCAGACAAATCATATTCTGGTGCGGATACCATTTGTCGACCGATAAGAAAATGACCGGGGGTTAAAACCTCGAACTCGTTCGGATCATTTGAGAGTTCACAGAGGGGACGCGAATTTAAAATAGCTTCAATGCGACAAAAAAGCGTTGTTAATTCTTCGAACGTAAGTGCGCGAGTACCTACTACACGACGAAGGTGATATTTAGCCGATTTAATGCCAGCTTCGAACATACCACCGAAGTGACTACCTCTCGGGGGGTTATACTTCCACGTGACCTTTCGTGCAGTAAAACCTACGTCAAGTTCAGTTTCCTGCGTCTTATAAAAAAGGGAAACTTCTTTTAGATGTTTTCCTGCCGCCACAAAGTTTTTACCGTTGTCCGAATAAACAGTGTGGGGTAGGCCACGTCTGGAGGTAAAACGGTCAAACGAGGCAAGGAAGCACTCGCTTGTGAGATCCGACAGTACTTCAGTGTGTACCGCGCGCGTTGAATAACATACAAATACACACAAATACGATTTATGAATTTTAGCGTTACGCCTACGAGATTCCTTCGTAGAAAACGGACCGCCTATATCTACACCTACAGTATGAAAAGGGTGAATATCCTGAGACCTACATTTAGGTAACGAACCCATCAGTGGCTGTGTTGTTGTAGGTTTAGATTTAAAACAAGTTATACATTTGCATATACGTGAACGTATAACATAGCGCGCCGATATGATCCAGTATTTTTGGGACAGAATGCCCTGTAACGTACGTGGACCTGCATGTAAATATAATTTATGGTAATAATCGATCAGTGTATTTGTAAATTGACATTTCTTGGGTAACAAAAGTGGGTGTTTTTTAGAAAGAGATAAATTAGATTGAGCGAGTCTACCCCCCACCATGAGTAGACCTCGGTCATTGATAAATGGGTTTAATTTGGACATAAATCTAGGCAATAAATGCAAATTACCCTTTTTTATTGATTCGATGTAACTTGAGAAATAAATATTTTGAATTATTTTAATAATCAAGTCATGAGACTTGTTAAGTTCATCTGTACTTAATATATTAAAATTACGGTTACATTTAGAAAGTTTTGAGTTTGATATAAATCTCAAACACCAAGCTATAGTGCGTTGTAAAAGATTAAAATTAGAGAATTTATTGAGAATGTCTTCGAAATTATTGTCTATTGAAAATAAATTATTTTGAATTAAAACAACCTCAGTAGATTTTAATTCTGGTAATTCTAAGTTATTTTTAAATTGATCTATGCTCCGTACGGGCCAAGTGTGGTCCGACTGGCTAAGCCAGAGCGGTCCACCGAACCACGCTTCTGCGACGGCCAGCAGTGCGGAGGGCGTGGCTCCACGAGAACACAGGTCGGCAGGGTTGTCGACGCCACGTACATGTAGCCACCGCACGTCACTACCACACTCGTGGATTTTAGTGACTCGGTTTGCCACAAAAGTTTTTAACTTGTATTCCGGCGTATTTAACCACGACAGGGTCACTGAACTATCTGTAAAAGCAAACGTTTCGAAAACGTAGCCTTCGTCCAAAAACATAGACCTAACATATTGTAATAATTTACTTAATAAATGAGCTGACATAAGCTCTAATCGAGGAATTGAAATTGTCTTTAAGGGCGCAACCTTAGATTTTGACAATAATAAATTAGTCTTTACGTCTCCGTTAGCGTTAGTACTACGCACGTAAACGACGGCGGCGTACCCTAGCGTTGAAGCATCGCAGAAACCTATCACTTGAATTTTAGTGCAATTTTTAATGAATACGTGTCTATTATGTCGCAGATTAGATAATAATGGAATCTGACTACAAAACTTTTTCCAATCTGTGACGAGATTACCTGATAAGTTGTCGTCCCAGTCCAGGTTTGCACACCATAATTTCTGCATAAAACATTTGGCATAAAAAATGCATGGTGCGGCAAATCCCAGGGGGTCGTACAACTTGGCTATTTGAGATAGTACAGACCTCTTAGTAACCTTAACTTCTGTAGACGTGGTGTGGAAAGAGAAGACGTCTTCAGTGGGTAGCCAGTGGAGACCCAGGACCTTGATGGCTGACGTGGAACCGTCATCGAACTGTAAGGGGGTTTCCAGGTGATCGCTAGGTAGCGAGTTCAACACCTGGACGCTGTTGCTCGACCACTTACGTAATTCGAACCCACCAAGCTGGAGAAGGCTCATCAGCTGACTCTTCACCTCCAACGCTTCATCAGGAGTATCCACAGACCAGATCAGGTCGTCGACGTAAAAACCTTCCCGCAGTGCACGCGCAGCTAAGGGGAACGTCTCGCCTTCGTCCTGAGCAAGCTGGAGCAGCGTACGAATTGCTAGGTACGGGCTGCTGACGACTCCGTACGTGACAGTACGGAGCTCGTACACCTGGATCGGCAAACCAGCATCGTCACGCCAGAGAATGTGTTGGTACTTACATTGGGTAGGATCCACGAGAATACGTCGGTACATTTTAGATATGTCGCTAGTTAAACATACCTCGTGTAACCTAAACCGCGTCAATAGTTTGACTAGGTCAGACTGCAGCTTTGGACCAGAATACAAAACGCAGTTTAACGACAAACCATTTGACGTCTTGCATGACGCATCGAAGACGACGCGGAGCTTGGTAGTGCTGCTGTCGGGTTTGTGCACGCAGTGATGAGGTATGATGTACTCAGAGTGAGTACGAGTGACGTCACCAACTAGTGCCATGTGTCCAAGAGAAATATACTCGTTAATGAATTTGTGGTATTCCGATTTCAGTTCTGGTGAACGAGATAATTTTCTCTCCAAACACATGAAACGCCATACAGCTGTCTGCTTCGAATCGCCGAGCCCAACGAAGTCAGGTTTAAAAGGGTACCTTACAATATACCTACCGGAAGTGTCACGCTTATGTTCAATACTGAACTTATTTTCGACATAAGTATCGTCAGAAGACGTAGGTATCTCAGACAAAACGTTTTCTGTTTCCCAAAAAGATTGCATAAGTTGATCTATTTGACCATTACTTGAAAACAAACAAGTAGAATGATCGGTTTGATTATTTAAATTAACTTGGCCGGTGATGACGTAGCCAAATATGCTGCGAAGAGCCGGCGGAGCCCCGTCAACTGGTGGACGGAAAACGGCACCGTCGTAAATGGACGGAAATACGTCACCGGCAAGTAAAATGTCTATTGGACTCGACCTATAGAAATATGGGTCCGCAAGAACAATGTGGTTGTATTGATTTATAATATTGAGAGGTAAAGAAATAGTTGGCATGTTTCCTGTAATTTTAGAAACCACGACCAACTCCGTATTTAAAATAGGACTGTCGCATTTAGATGGTTTAAAAGTACAGGAAACAAGACCGTAGTCCCGCACGGGGGCTCCGCCCAGTCCGGACAATAACAAGTCACACTGGCGACGCTGCAGGCCGAGCCGCTGCGCGCAGTCGTTAGTGATGAATCCGTTCTGAGCGCCGCTGTCTATGACGACACGCACAGATTGATAAGACCCGGAGCAGTCTGCGACGAGAATGACGGCGGTCCCTAACAACACGGTGCTTCTAGCCGTGCACGACAACGAAGTGGATTGAACTGACAAAGGCATGTCAGAATTATTAGAACTAGTAGATGCTAAGTTTAAGTTATCATTATTGATAATAGAATTATCGATATGCAAAGTATGATGATGCATTTTATTGCACACCGAACAACGTAGTTTGGAGGGGCAGTCTGTGTGTTTGTGCCCGTCGCGCAAACAATTCTCACACAGATGTAACGCCGTAATTTTCTCCAAACGTACCTGTGAGGCTAGACCTAAATAGCTAAAACATTTATAAATGGAATGACCACCCTTGTTACAAAATAAACAGTTTTTATTGTTTCTATTACAAGTCACAGTTGAAGTCAAACAAGTTTTTTGACCAACATTTTTTATTAATTGTTTATTAACAAAATTAGGTTTACTATTGTTAGATGCAGGGTTAAATTTATTTGATTTAAATGTACCGTTATCTGACATTTCTAAAATACGGACTTGTGACACAATAAAACTGATCAACGAATCGAAAGTGGGTATGTCATTCTTATCAATTTGTTGTTCGAAATAACGTCTTGTTGTAGAATCCAAATTTCGAAAACCTATAAAAAACAATATAAAACCTGCTAAGTCTTCCAATTGTAACATTTGTAATGCCTTTACACTCTCCTGAAAGTTTTCTAAAAACGCATTTAGTCCGCTTAAGGATTCGAGGGTTAAAGGTTTAAAGTTGAACAGCTTATCCATATATCGCGTCGCTAACGCCCTTTTATTTTCGTATCTTTCTATTAAAGACGTCCAAACAATATTATAATTATCGTTAGATATCGGAACAGTCTTAACAATTTGAAGCGCGGGCCCGCTGACGACTGATAATAAATAATGAAACTTTTCGACATTACCTATTGAAGGGTTATCGTGAATTAAGCTAAAAAACGTGTCACGAAAAGTAACCCAATTTTCAAGTTTACCATCAAATTTATATAAATCGATCTTAGGTAGTTTTGGTTGCATGCTCCTGCTTTCGCTAATATGGTTACTACCTACTTGTTTCGTTTTTGCTAACTGATCGCGAATTCTTATAATTTCGTAAAATAATTGATCGAATGATTCGCTTTCCTTATTACTAGGTATAAATTCAGGTTTTAACTTTAATTGTAGCATTATGACCTCCTCACAAGCCTGCTCAAATGATTCTCGAATTTGTTCGATTTCCCCTACGCGCGAAACAAAGGAATCGTAATTCCTTGAACAATCCGTCTCAACACATTTAGCGATATCGTACAAACGTTGTAAACGCATAAAATACTTCTCCTTTCGCGATATCATTGTTTTAAGTTTGATTTCGTTCATCTCAGTCATTTTGAATAGAAAAAAATAACCTTTGACCGTTAACTATAAAACGACAAATAAGTGAAAAATAGTGAAAAATAAGTAAATTCGAATACGTATAAATAGATATTACTTATTATATCCCCCAATAAACGTACATACGATAGATAATGCGGCAGAATGACCAAAATGTATGGAATAGTACATAAATAAAAATAAATATCGCTGGTTCGTAGATTTCACTAGCTGTGGATAAGATCTAGGTACTTACGGATATTTAGGGATTCACAGAGCACTGGATTAGAACAGTTTTTACACTTATTTCTTGTTTTAACTAATTTAAATTGATAAAATAACGAGAGCGCGCACGCGGCTAATTCTTCATAATTTTTTGAACTGTCACTTTTTAGTTCCGGGCGACACCGTTAGATGGCGTTGCCGCGTTATCGTGGTTTTGGTTGGATTGGATAAAGGAAAATGGATAGGACTTAGCTAGTTTCCCAACATTGGCATATACTCGTATCACAGCCCATGCTAGGGGGACTGCATATATACTAGCTGACCCAGCGAACTTCGTACCGCCTGACAGTCAATAAATGTACACTCGGTCGGTATGTCCCACAAATCAGCGTTGATGCGCACTACCTATCGGACAACAATAGTACTATGTCAAAAACCTTCGCCGATGTTCACACAATTCCCAAAGTTTCATACCGATTAGTCAAGTAGTTTTAAAATGCATAAGGAACATATATACACACAGACATTCATTTATATATTAAGATAACTTTTTAAAATTTTGACAGAAAAATATCCTCCTCCTCCTTAGTCGGTACCCCACTGATGGGGATCGTGACGCAGTCGCAGCTCATCCACCAGCCGTCTCCAACGGTTTGGGTCATCGGCGTAGTGGATGGCCTGGTGTACAGAGATGTTCAGGTGGTCAGTCACCTGACTGGACCATCGCTTGGGGCTTCTTCCTCTTGTTCTTTTACCGTCTACCTTGTCCGTCATTAGAAGTTTTTATAGATTATCGTCTTCTCTTTTTGCAATGTGGCCAAAGTATTGCAGAATTCGGGCAAAACAGACGGTAGAGAGTATTTGCTCCCTGCTCAGCTTAAGCTCTTCTAAGGGATTCTGAGCAAACGACGCCAGCACCACATCTCAAACGCATCAATCTTTCCTCTATCCGCGGCTTTTATGGTCCATGTCTCCGAACCGTACAGAAAATGGAGAAGACAATAAAATGAAATGAAGAAGACAGAAAAATATAGTGACCTATAAAAATAAGATAGGTTTGATAGGTGGTAGGCAGACAGATAGTGGTAATGGTCTGCCGAGGCGGGGAAGTATCCACCGTTCGTGCTGATAAACCCAGTAAAGTGTATTCACACATTTCGGGATCAGGCTCGAATTGCCGTCATGTCCAGTCAAGCCGGCATAATGTTAGGGACTGATGTCAGTCATGAGTGCCTGATTACAGTTGCTAACATTTATGGATCTCGCTCCGCAATTACCATCAGGTGGGCGCAAGGTCACTTGTCTTGCTTATATAAAAAATAATAAAAAAAGCTTTACTTGTTGCGCAATAAAATTGTCCTGTTGGAGGCCTCCTTTGTAAATTTTTATTGTCGGTCGCAAGCCCGAGACACCATTCATCGTGCTAGTATAAAATAAAAAAATAATAAAAAAGTGAGTGCAGAGTAGACGCCCAGATTACGCAATATTGTTGACTCACAAATATTTTTAATTAGCCCACTTCGTACCTTATTTTTTCCTTTGTTGGGTAAATATTTCCCGGAATCGCCAAACACCTTTGTAAATATAAAAAGGAATGCTCCAACAAATTCTAGAACTTATGAAATTTCTTAAGTCTGTACTCGCGGGGATGCTTTTAAGCTACTCCGGAAATAAGACTGGGTTTGCTAAAAGTGCGTTGTGTAACATTTATTTAAATTTTATTTAACATAGTTGTTGAAACTTGCACCCCCCACTCTCACGCACTTTAACATTATGAAAGTCATCATCTTTAGTTACACAGCGTTAGTAAGTAGTATATATGTATGTTTATGTATAATGATATGTATGTATTAGTATTTAAAAGCTATAGCTATATAGCTTTTAAAATTAGCAAGCTGAAGTGGCAATGGGCTGGACACATATGCCGCAGAACCGATGAACGATGGAGTAGACGGGTTATGGAGTGGAGGCCACGTACTGGAAGAGGCAGAGTGGGACGACCCCCCGCCAGATGGACAGATGACCTAAGGAAGGTCGCTGGTGGGGGATGGATGAGGGTGGCAGAAGATCGTGTGAAGTGGCGAGCAAACTTTACTTGTTGCGCAATAAAATTGACCTGTTGGAGGCCTCCTTTGTAAATTTTTATTGTCGGTCGCAAGCCCGAGACACCATTCTCCTCATCTCTTACCCACTCACGATACACACGGCACCCGCACTGTGAATCCACAGAATGCTTAGAAATTTGTCTTTTAGAGTTCCACAACGTGCCTTAAGCAAGTAATTAAAGGCAGCTTCGTTGTGTATTCCGAGTCTGCGAGCGCGGGGTTAAGGCCCGCTTGTTTAGTTCATAAGCAACTTTTAACGCAAATTCACTGGCCTATTTGAAAATGGCAATTTTAAAACGATAATTACATATTTCCCTTCATTGACTTGACATATGAAAATAAAAAAAATAAATGAAAAGTGACAAAATTATTTATTTATGTTTATACAATCAGCCGAGGTTAACAATTTCACATTATACAATGTGTTATTTAAAAATGATGAAGAGGCTGTAGACGGTGACGTCCCGACCTCCGCTGTAGGCTATAGCTCGACTATAAATACATATAATAAATAAATAATAATAAATAAATAAATAACGGAGGTGGCTCGGTTGTAAGAACGCGTTCCTTAAATTCTACTAAGGTCGGTTCAAGCCCCCCGGCATGTACCAATGAGAAATACACTTTTCTTAAGTACATTTGTCATGGATTTACAACACCACCGTTCCCGTGCCTCGGAGAGCACGTTAAGCCGTCGATCCCGGTTCGACTAATACCAACTTGTGAAATCGTTAATAAATTCTCATTAAAAATTGACATCATATCCTCGCCAAGCCGTCTGGCAAATTCTCCAGATATATGTTCTGGAAGGCCCATCTTCAGCAGTGGAGGTCTATGACGCTGTGTTCTAGGGGCTGTAATGAAAGAAAAAACAAATGAATAAATAAATAAATATTTCCAGACAGGTCACATAGCGCCATCTAATTTCCGTGGTAAGCTACGAGGCTTGTGTTACGGAAACTAGATGGTTGATAAACTACATATTATTCTTTTTTTTTGTAATTATATACATATTATACATATAAACACCCAGACCGAGACAAATTATACAATGTACAACTTGCCCCCGGTGGGAATCGAACCCACGACCTCCCGAGTTCACGGCAACGTTTGTTACCACTAGACCACGGAGGCGAATGAATGAATAAATAATATCTATAGGTACCTTTTATTTATTTATTTGTCATAGATTTACAACACCACCGTTCCCTTGTCTCGGAGAGCACGTTAAGCCGTCGGTCCCGGTTCCACTTATACCAACTTGTGAAATCGTTAATAAATTGTCATAAAAATATATGTTCTGGAAGGCCAATCTCCAGCAGTGGAGGTCTGGGACGCTGTGTTCTAGGAGCTGTAATGTAATGTAACATATATTCTAGAAAAAAATAAAAAGGAACTGTATTTACACAGATGTATGGGAAGTTGTCAATTTTGCGTTCCACAAAGCAATAACAAATATTTAGGTAATTATTGACAACTGTATTATTAAGTAGCCGAAGAAGGTCCAATAACTTTTTTGTCGCCAAAAACAGAACATCATAAATCTTAACTAAGAATAATTTAAGTGTTCTGAAATTTGTTTGAAAATAATGATTATACTTAAGAAAAACTTCATGATAATGATTGCTTAGCTAGGAAATAATTAAGTAGGGCTTCGAAAAACCTACAGCTACATAACACTAACATAATACATAAATAATAATGATACCTTCAAAAACAACTGCCACGTTAGTCGTATTACAGTGGACTTGCTAACTTGACACTAAGGTGCTTGTATCAAAGTTAAAATATATTTATTCACGTAAACCTATTACAGGCATTTATGAAACGTCATTAATTTAATTATTTTGAATAATTAAACTCCTGCTAGTAGAAGACTAAGCAGCATAGTGGTCCAATAAGTAAGCTGTTAGCAGAAGACCAGCAGCTTAGCAGATTCTCTGACTGAGAAAGGAATCTGCAAGGAAAACTCAGCTATATCAGATTTACAAAATAAAACATACAGAACTGCACCACAACTATCAATTAATAACCTTTTAAATTTAGTTATCAGTACCTATGAGATTACAATACCTGGTACAGCAGTAACCCACCAGGCAAGTCAGAATTAAGATAGACTACATGCCTATGTGCAACCCGAAAGTCGACAAAATGCAAAAACATCTGCAAATTTAAGAATAATAAATTGAACGTGTTCGGCAGAGTTCCCAGGCCCCCACAGCAGCACCCGATCACGGACGTAACGCATGTGCCAGCTATCCCGACGCTTAACCAGGTCCTTAGGGTGCGGACCGGGACCCGACATAATATACCTTATTATGAAATAGCTGCAAAATAAATCAATTCAAAGCGAACCAATTTTTGGTAATATGTGAGAATTAATTTAATTTAATATTCGGAAAATCTAGGTTACGTCGAATAGTATTACACAACGCTTCCACATGTTCTTTATACTACGAGAGTGACCTTGACATCGTCAGCTCATCCCGATCCGGCCCGGCAGAAAATACATTTAAAACCCCGAAATTTCGACCTTTATGTACCCTTTTGACCTCCTGCATAACAAGGCTTACTTAAAATAAGAGAAATAAGTATTAATTTGTCGCCAAGAATACATGTAATAACAGAAATTAAAAATCTAAAAATAAATAATAAAAATTAAGGTAATGCAAAAATAAATACTTAGCCCATCAGCACATATATAGCGACAAAAAGGCAATCAGCTCACGCGGCGAACGTGCCTTCACTCCGTAGCCACGACTTAGCTGTTAGCGGCATGCAGAGCCAACAGTGAAAGAGAGACGCTCTATAGGGTGGTAGTCCGTAGGCGCCTTGGGGTCATCTTAGGAGGCCTCACGGTGATTCGGGCATGCGACCTCCCGCGGTGGCCCTTCAGGCTGTGGTCATATCGTCAGGCGATTTTGCGATTCACCGTCTTTTAAAAAAAAAAAAAGCAAATAGTTCGGCGTCAGCTAGAACCGTAGGTAGGCCATAGCGCTGATTTTCAGCTGCCGCCTTACGAATTGAAAAACACCTCATAGCCACAGATGTAATAATAAGTATCATCATCACGACCGTTGCCCTCGACATTTAGCCAACTTTACTATAGGCCAATCTCATGACAAGCTCGTCGATGTCTCTAGCCTACCAAACTCGAGAAACATCACAAATAAATTAAATATTAATTAAATATATTTATTTACATTATTAAATATTTTTGTGTCCCGACCAGGAATCGAACCCGGTACCTCCGTGTCTAAATCCACGGACTTAACCGCTAGACCACAAAGGCAGTTAGAAATAACGCATTTAACATATACACACATATAAGTTTACACATATATATATACATATATATTATACACACACATGTGTATAATAACAGCAACTTTGCACCGTCTTGTATAGTATTCCATTTACTTTATTTTACATTTTATATCTATTTTTATCCAGGTTTTGGAGCAAGGTAGATTCAGGCATGCAGCTCGCTGAGAAGCAATGAGTAGTGTTTTTAGTTAATTTTGCGGTTTATGTCCAAAAATGAGAGCCACTGACTTCAGCCTCTACCACTATGCCGACTTGACTGCAAAATACTTCGCCTGAAGAACACCAGGTTAAAGGGTGGCAGATCCATAGAATTATGCATACTAAACCTTCAGCGTGCGAAAAATATTTACTACTACTATACAATAGTCCAGCGCCATCTTGTACACAACACAACAACATTTTTTAAATATAATTTAAGTCATTTATGTCAAGCTGAAGAAGATATGGAGGAACCGAAACGTTATCAAAGCCACTAAAATCCGGCTGGTTAGAGCTCTTGTGTTCCCTATTTTTCTGTATGCTGCGGAGACGTGGACCCTACGCGAAACAGAAAAAAAACGAATTAATGCTCTAGAGATGTGGTGTTAGCGGAGAATGCTGGGCATATCATGGACGGAGTTCCAAAACAAAACAAATCCATACTGGAGGAACTGGGGATCAGACAGCGCCTTTCCTCGACTGTACAATTACGCATTCTCACTTTCTTCGGACACGTGTCACGGCGTGGAGAAACATCAATCGAGCGCTTGGTAGTCCTGGGGAAAGTCGATGGCAAGAGGATGCGTGGTAGGTCTCCGATGAGATGGACCGATCAGGTGAAGGTTGCAATGGATCATCCCCTACATGAGTGCACTAGGAAAGCCGGGGTCCGAGAGGAGTGGCGACGGCTTGTTAAGCGTGCCACTAGCACTCCAATGGCGACCACGACCACTCTGCTAAGAGTGTAGTGACTAAGAAGAAGAATGTCACCACTACCAGCCGAGTTATAATATTCTTGACTGGTCTGACATAAGTCAAAGATATAAGGTTGCCATGTTCACTAAACAAATAATTTGTAACAAATTTGGCGTGTATCGTGTTACCGTGCATGTATAAAAATTTGTCCCCAAAACCAAAAAGACATTTTTGACATTTCAACCATTTCGCCGTTATGGCCTTTTTAGACGTATATCACAGTCCATGCTAAGGGGGCTGTAGTGTCCAAAATGAAATAAAATGAGGGTCAAACTATCAAGGTCAAACTTGACTTTTCTCTACCTAATCCCCTTGTCGATTATTCTGTGAGCATACATACTGTCTATACATATATACTCCATATTGTGAGCGGTAAGTATGTCTCTTGGGCCATATCGTTTTACTAGAAATCTGGGAGAACATTAAATTATAGAGTTATTAAGTGTAATAAGGGTTCTAAGTATTTTAATTTAAAATGTTCCACATCATTACATCAGAGCTTCTAGAACACAAATTTCAAAATTCCCGCCATCAATCAGACTGTTGCTGTACAAAGGACAGATCAGATCATGCGTGGAATACTGTTCACACCTTTGGGATGGTTCAGCCAAGTACCTCACAGATGCTCTCAATGTCCTACAGAGGCGAGCTGTTCGAATTGTGGACGATGCCACTATACCTGCAGCTTCGCCGAGATGTAGCTTCTCTGAGCGTGTTCTACCGGCTATACTATGGTGAGTGCTCTGAAGAGCTCTATAACCTAATCCCTCCTTCTCCATTCCGCAACCGAACCACACGCACAGGTCAGAATATGCACCCACATACCGTAGTCACTATCCCTTCGCGTACCTATAAATTTGGTGACTCATACATCTGTCGCACAATAAAGATGTGGAATGCTCTTCCAGCCTCTGTGTTTCCACTTTCCTATAACCTGGAGTCCTTCAAGCAAAGTGTGAAAAGGCATCTAGTCAAGCCGGCATAGTTTTAGGGACTGATGTCGGACATAAGGGTCTGATCCCAGTTGCTAACATTCATGGACCCTGCGTGCCACTTACCATCAGGTGGGCGCAGGGTCACATGTCGTGCTAGTATTAAAAAAAAAAAAAAAAAAAAAAAAAAAAAAAAAAAAAAAAAAACAAAGTCGTAGAGGTCCCATGCCCGAATCACCGTGATTGACGAGGCTCTGGTGTTAATTTCTAATGTCAATTTATAAACGATTCCACAAGTTCGTATTAGTGGAACCAGGACCGACTGCTTTACGTGCCTTCCGAGACACTGGAACTGTGGTGTTGTAAATCTATGAAAAAAGTACGTACTCGCAAGAAGAGTGTAGGTAATAATAGGATATATTTATTAAAAGAAAGTAAAATATAATCAAAATAAAATTACAAACTACATAATAATAATATTACTATACATTATTACTGCCAACTTAACAGAAGGAAAATGTTGCCAGTCCTATGCTAGTTTATTTCTTATTTGTAGTTCATTTGGGTTCGAAACGAACTTTTTAGGATTTCAAGTCAGACGGACAGTGGGGTCGTCCAGGCCCAGATGGCTAATGGGCCTGGGTTGGGGACATTCTCCCGATTTCCTCGGCAGGGTATCAGCCGTTACTGTATAACTCTAATGTGTGGCTCACAAATCTAGAGGGTTTAGGTTCGACTGCTGTAGCTCTCTAAAAACGCTTCTCTAGAAAGTGGTCTTTTTTTTTTTATAGACGGTTAATCAATAAATTATCAATGATACGCCCCCTGCCTGAAGGGCCAACGCGGGTGGGGGTCGCATGCCCGACTCATCCGTGAAGCTTCCTAGTGAAGCCCCAGGGCGCCTACGGACAAAAATCCTATAAACCGTCTCTATCTCACTGTTGGCCCTGTATGCCTTTACAGCTAAGTCTGAGTCGTGGCTACGGAGTGAAGGCACTCGTTCACCGCGTAAGAAAGTGGTCGCCCATGGGGGGCCGTAAGTAAGACGGAGCGATGTTCTGGAGATGCTTGAAGTTGTCAGCCCGATAGAATATACGTCTAGTCAGGCCGTCAACAAATTCCTTAATAGTAGGCATCTCGAGATCTCGAGCTATGACGAACCACGGCGCTCGAGCGACCACTCTGAGCAGTACGTCCTGCTGACTTTTAATCATGTCCCTGTTGGTCTTGGCCAGAAGGTGGTGCCAGGCTAAGGCAGAAGTATATATTTATTAGTATGTATTTATTATATAGTATTTGTATGTATATTATACTTATGTATATTACTTGGTAAAATATATAAATTGAAGCTATAAAATTTTATTGGCAAATATTTTGCCTCTCTTTGGAGCGGCGTCATCAGTGACAGTGACTGAAGGTCTTTGTCATAAATTTTGAAAAAGTAATTTTATTTCTTTTAGCAATGGTAAAGGTAATGCACTATACAGTTTTGTATTTATTTTTTAGAAAAATATCATCATCACCTCGCGCATCATGGAAAACATCATCAGCATGTTATGTCCATTGTTACTTATGTATATTACGTAGGTCTATATTATTTCTTAGAATAATGTACATTATTCAATCATTTTTATTTTTTATATTTTGTGCACCTACTCCTGTCGCTTAAAACTCTCTTGTTGTCCTTAAGGTTAACAGGCAGAGAATGTCTAACGACATTATGTTAGCCCTTTGTACTTATGTGCAATATTAAATAATAAAAAATAAAAATAAACAGGGTTTTAAGTGTAGCGTACAAAAATCGCTAATTCCGCGCTGCTATTCATCTCGTTCAAGGTAAAAGTGTCAGTGGACAAACGCCCTAAGACTAGGTACGAGTATAAATAATTACGGTTTTTTTTTTCCAAATCCGTGGAAAAATTAATAAATTTAATTATGGCTGATTCACGAATCATTTGGAGCGCAGTTAATCACAGAAAGAGGCCCGACCTTAATAAGTAATTAGAATTTTCTTCGCTAAATACTTGTCAATGCCTTACATTTTAGACCTGGGCATAAACAAGCGTAAAGCAAATGGAAAATACCAGTTTTGAAAAAAGTTCGACCAAATAAATATATGTCGCATGGAAATAAAAAACCAGGGGCAGTAGTCTCGACATTTGATAGCGACCGCTAACATAGTGATTTCGGTCGGTAAATCATAAAAAAAAGTAGCTTACAAAAAAAATAATTGGGCTGATTTGGTCAATCTAAACTAGACTAACCTTTAAGAGACAAGTTTATAAGTATTTTATGGAGCCAAAATAACACCTCCACATAAAATTAAACATGTACTTTTATTTATTTTATAAAATGTTAAAAGTTGCTTTTTGTCAGTATTGTGTAGTTGTTTGTATTTATTGTATCGCATTTATTACATTGTGTAGTTTTATTTGTATGTATTTATTATATAGTATTTGTATGTAGGTATATGTATACTTATGTAGGTATATTACGTAGATCTATATTATTTCTTAGAATTGAGATAATAAATAATGTACATATTTAAATCATTTTTATTTTTTATATTTTGTGCACCTACTCCTGTCATAAAACTCTCTTATTGTCCTTAAGGTTAACAGGCAGAGAATGTCTAACGACATTATGTTAGCCCTTTGTACTTATGTGCAATAAAGTTGTTAAATAAAATAAATAAATAAAAATAAAATCTCATCATTATCATTTCATTATTTGCAACACTAGACGCAAATGTCAAAATGTGAGTCGATAATATTCGATAACTTTGCGGGCTGTCAAAATACGTCGCTAATAAAATACAGAGCGAACTATACGATTCCTACATTTTCATGAATAAAGGCGCTGACTGACCATACATAAAAACAGATGTCCAATTATTTAGAAGACTCATGATCAATTATCGCATCCATCTTTCGCGAAGCCAGTTTCAACAATATCATCACGGTGACATACTCGTAGTAGACGTGATCTAAGGTTACTTCGTTACAATGTACGTTTCAGACAATCATTAACAAATTATGGAATGTGTGCGTTACTATGGCAATTTAGTCTGTTGGAATAGCTTACTCAAATCGCTAAGATAGCGATCGCTATCAAATATCGAGACTTCTGTCCCAAAGATTAAGTAATGATGATTAAGGAACATAATTAATTTCAAGTACATTAAATATAAACAAGACGGGGCAAGTAGCCAAACAGTATTAGAATCAAAGCGAGGCAGTCGCCTCATTTCGAATTATAATAATCATAGACTATGACAGTGCATTGCTTGTTATGGTCGAGTTCTACGTGCTTATTCAAATTGATTATTTTGTTTCACGGACAATATGCCAATCTGCGACGGAAGTGCAAAAGGTCGGCTGAAAAGTCCGTAGCTTAATAAAGAAAACAACGTAGAACAAAAATTTTAGTTTTATTTTTCAATATAATCTCCAGAAAGGCTGATACATTTTTCATATCGGTGTTCTAACTTTAATAAGCCATCTTTAAAAAATGATTCCGTTCTGCTCTCCAAAATAGCTGTTTACTGCATCAATAACCGCTTCGTTGCTGCTAAATCGTTGTCCTCCAAGGTATTTTTTGAGGTTAGGGAATAGGTAGTAGTCGCTGGGTACTAGATCTGGCGAATAAGGTGGATGTGCAAGCAACTGGAACTTTAATTCGTGTATTTTTGACGTTGCAATAACTGATGATTGTGCTGGAGCATTGTCGTGGTGAAACAAGATTTTTTTTTTCGCTAAATGGGGCCGTTTTTTCTTTATTTCATCGCTCAAACGCTGCAATAAATTTGCGTAGTACTCACCAGTGATACTTTTACCCTTTTCCAGATAATCAATATAAATAATTCCTTTTGCATCCCAGAAAACACTCGCCATAACTTTGTTAGCTGACAAAATTGACTTTGCCTTTTTTGGAGCTCGTTCACCCGGCCCAATCCACTGTTTGGATTGTAATTTACTTTCAGGGGTATAGTGGTGAACCCAAGTCTCATCCATAGTTATGAAACGTCTCAAAAATTCACTGCGATTTTTCTTAAAGAGCGCCAAATTCTCACTTGAAATCATTTTTCGACGCAGCTTTTGGTAGCAAGCGCGGCACCCATCTTGCACAGACCTTATGAAAGCCCAAAACATTATTCAAAATATTACCAACACGTTCTTTCGATATGTTGACAGTCTCTGCTATCTCGTGCAACTTTAATCTGCGGTCTTCCAGCACGATAACATGGATTTTTTCCACGATTTCCGGAGTTGTCACTTCCACGGGGCGTCCTGAGCGAGGCCCATCTTTCGTGCTTGTCAATCCCAGTTTAAATTGTTTAACCCACTTTGTAACAGTTGAATATTGTGGGGCAGAGTCTCCTAGTGTATCACGTATTTCTTCAAAAATTTCCTTGGGCGTAAAACCTTTCAAATTGAAGTATTTAATCACCGCACGTTTTTCCTCATCCTCCATTTTTTCACGTTTTCCGAAATCGTCTTGATTGAAATGCTGTCAATCAAATACTAACAAAGCGACTCACCTGAAACTTTGGGTATAAGCCAGTTAAGGTTAGTACTATATAATGCTAGAGCGAAATTGCAGTGGTGGCGCCATCTCTGTGTCAAGCTACGGACTTTTCAGCCGACCCTCGTACGTTCTTCTTTGACAAAAGAATAAGAACAAAGTAAGTAAGATATGGCGTTAAAAATGTAATATACATCTCGTATGAAAATAACAACCAGTGCCCACTCTATGATATATTTAATATCTTTGATAAAATGGCATAAAATTCAACATGTTTGGTCGCGCTAGCTAAACGCTAACTAGTTCTCCGTAGAGTAAGCTACCGCCAACTAGTCTTGTGTGTGAGAACCATTATGCAAGGCTAGCTAACGGTTGTTGATTCCATGTGCCATCCTTTTAGCTAGATGGCGCTACGGTCGAAAATTCCGAGGACTATAGCTCGTGAACGTTGGTGTGTCTTGTCTCCTTGGGAAGCTCTCTCAGATCGCGCCGCACATTATAATCACCAGCAATCGCTGATATGAAGTGAAATTCCACCCGCAACATCGAAAACCGCACCTGGATCGTCTCGCAGCTGTCGAGAAGGCTCATGCTTGGCTATGGAGTCCTCGTTTTTACTAGTTCAAGTAAGTGGATTTTCTACAGATATTTCTAGTTTTGGAATAGCTTTGTTATTGCTATAATAATAATAATAATTCATTTATTTCGGATTCGATCCATATATGTTAGTAACAATTTAACTTAAAACTATGTTAGTAGAAATAATAATAATATAATAATAATAGTAAAAATCGTTTAGATTTATATTTAGATTGGATGTCCTGACAATACCTACACATTAATCAAAAATTAAAAAATTTGTAAATTATAATCGAAGGCCGCGAACCAGCATCATATTTCAAAAAACCGCATAATTGCCATACTAATGGTAGTAAAAAATGCCAAGTCTGTAGCACTAAGTCAATGCCTGGCCCGCATTTACAGACTTTCTTTGACGAAATCCCGTGGCTTAGAGCAGCGGTTTCCAAACTTTGTTCCTCAACTTTGGCTAGGAGAAATACAGTGGTACACAAACTTATGGTAACTTGGAAACTAAAAACAGATTGAGTAATAATTTAAAAAAAAGTAAAGACTCATGACCGTTCCTTTCGAGGTTCCCAACTCGTGATATACCACAAATTATTGTATCCTGACCTGGGCCGGCAGTCTCGATAGACAAACAGGATCTGATGTAAATTTTTAATGCCAATTTATTAACGACTCCACAAGTTGGTATTTAGTGGACCCGTGACCGACGGCTTAACGTGCTCTTCGAGGCACGGGAACAGTGGTGTTGTAAATATATGACAAACGTACGTAAGAAAAGTGTATTTCTCATTGGTACATTCCGGGGGAACGGGGGGGGGGGGGGGTTTGAACCGACGACCTTTGTAGGGTTTTAAAGAAAACCTTTCTTACAACCGAGCCACCACCGCGTCAAGATACGACTATTGTATTATTGTAAAAGCTGCAAATTTTCCTAAAAAATAATAATTATAAATTTTATATACAAGTAAATAGTTTTCAAAACCAATCACGTCGAATAGGGACAAGCCCGTAATGTGTATTTGTGTTATGTGTACAAACACATGTGGGAGGTCGGTCCCGAAATATTGAATGAAAACCGCAACAATCAACATAGATTTCAGATGACATAATCACACGTAACAGAAGGTCCATTATTTTATTTTATTATTTAGGAATTCTAAAATACCAAACTATTGTTTATTTCAAACAAAACCTTAAATTAAATAAACTATACTCCAACAAAAACTAAATTTATCCTAAAAAAATACATAAAAAATAAAACTTTAATACTTACATAAAAAATAGCTCCTCCAATTCGCTGTCTTGTGGCATGGTGCCCAATACACTAGCATCATTTCCCCTTTGAATTAAGTTACTTAATTTTTGTGAGTAAAAACTGCCGTCAATGAGCCTTGGAACAATTTCTTTAGAAATTCTTATATCTAAATTATACATACATTTATATATAGTTCACTGACAGATACAATAGAAAACAATGAAAATAAATTGATAAAATAATAATAAATACAAGAACTACATACTCATAATAATAAATAAATAACAATCGTTTATTTCTCTCTTATGACATAAATTAGTTTACAAAAAATGAAATATAAAAATCTGGGCATGAGAGCTGGTGCCTGAAGTGGATATCCGAAGGATATCTGTATCTCAGGTCACCAGATTGCATCCCTCAGACTAAATACAAATTACAATTTGTAATAATAAGCGTCAATACAATAGAATAACCACAACAAAAATAACGTATATCCGTATATATTTACCGCGTGTAATTGTCAAAACAACAATTTTTTTTTAGGCTTCAGGTGTCATTGGAAAAATTCCTTTTTGAAATAAAAAAGTTCACTTTTGTTTGAGTAAAAATCATTGTCCGAAAAACAAAACATTATTATTTGATCTCGCTCACAGCCGAAAGACGAAATAGAGAGAAAGAGAAAGACAATTACGGAAGTCATCGTTCGCGCGATCATCGACCTCTCGCTTGTTTAGGGTCGGTATGAGTGACGAATTTTTAGAAAAAATCTCTGCGCCGTAACTTAAGTTTTTATTACTGAGTAATTAATATTAAAAATACCTATCTAGTTCTTTAATTTATTCTAGATTATAATAAAAATATATATATATATATCCAAGTAGTTGGAAGCTTACCAAAATAATTAATAATTTGATTCGAATGACACAAAGTATGGATTACGCTTCTGTGGACCTTCTGTTAGTGTGAAAATTCTTATGTGTGTTGAGGGGACACGCTCAATCTGATCAGCTTAACTCAGATTATAACTCCATTCCAATAATCCACGCGACAGATGGATTCACGTGATAAATAACAGCGAGCTCAAAAACCTCCGCATTTCCATTCCACATATTGAGTTATATACAAAATACAAAATATAATATATATACGAGTATATCCATTATTATTAATCGAGGAAATGCGGAGGTCCCCCCCGGCATATACCAATGAGACATACACTTTTCCTACGTACATTTGTCATAGATTTACAACACCACCGTTTCCGTGTCTCGGAGAACACGTTAAGCCGTCGGTCCCGGTTTCACCCCAAACGGCGCAAATTCGTAACTGTACTGAGGTTGGCGTATTTGCGCAGCTTGCGGTTCTACTATATTGGTACAGTTTTTTGCTTTGATTTAGTATGGGACCTTTAATTTAGATGTAATATTAATCGAAGCGTAGAGGCGTATCTTTTTATGTACACCGCAACCTTATTTGGTCTTTTGTTCCACAAACATAATTAACAACGTCGGTGTAGCATTCATTGTCTCGCCAACCCACTGACAGACAGACAAAATGATAAATTGGCCGTTTTCCTATAGAAAAAAGTTGTACCTAAATCCATACTTCCCTTGCCTTATAAATTCAGACAAAGCTTTGTCTGCATGTACCCTATTACCTTAATTTTTACCATCACAAGGGTTAACTGGTAGAGAATGCCTTCGGCATTAAGTCACCCAAGATTTTTATTAATTATGTGACGGAGAGTGGGACGACCCCCGCCAGATTTTTTTTTATACTAGCACGAAATGTGACCTTGCCCCCACCTGATGTTAAGTGGTGCGCGAGGTCCATGAATGTTAGCAACTGGAATCAGACACTCATGACTGACATTAGTTCCTAACACTATGCCGGCTTGACTGGGCATGACGGCAATTGGAGCCTGATCCAGAAATGTGTGGATACACTTTACTGGGTTTATCGGCACGAACTGTGGATACCCCGCCCCGGCAGACTGGGCAAATTACCACCAACCCCCATCGCTGGTGGGGGTTGGATGAGGATTGCAAAAGACCGCGTGCAGTGGTGAGCCTTGGGGGAAGCCTATATCCAGCAGTGAAGAGATACAGGCTGATGATGATGATAATTATGTACGTCTGTTTGTTGGACCTCCATCACTATATATTTATTTATTTATTTGGAATTTCTACAGCATTACAAGGAACTTAAAAAAAAAACCAACAAAATATGTATATATGTATTTCGATACAGCCCCTAGAACATAGCGTTTTAGAACCCTGGAGAATTTGGCCTACACTCGCCATGCTGAGCAGACGGGTTGGTAAGGATGTATTTACTAATTGTTAATTGTTACAGCTCACGGGTCCTCGGCCCGGAACGCATTTCTGGATTTCTGTTGCTAAGCTAATTGCCCAAGAGACTGGCTGGATCTGATAAACACTTTTTTTTAATTGACTAACGATTTTACAAGTTGGTATTAGTTAAATGGACTAATGGCTTAACGTGCTCGTTCCCAGGGGACTAACTTCATACCATCGGGTCCATTGCCATCATCTCAGATAACTCCAGCAGGCTCCAGAAGAGCTGGAACATTGATGGTGACTAGAGCCCTTTTAATTGTATTGTTACGCGTGGCGGGAAAATCTGCCCACTTTCGAAAAACTGCCTCCGTGGTCTAGCGGTTAAGTCCGTCGTGGATCGGGACTCGGAGGTACCGGGTTCGATTCCTGGTCGGGACACAAAAATATTTATTAATGTAAATAAATACATTTTAATTAATATTTAATTTATTTGTGATATTTCTCGAGTTTGGTACGCTGGAGACATCGACGAGCTTGCCACTTGTCATGATTGGCCTATAGTAAAGTTGGCTAAATGTGAATCCGCTTATATATAAGCGCGGTTTCTGACCACCCCGAAAGGGAAACGGTCGTGATGATGTATATATATTGTGTTTAAACAGTAATATATACTTACCTATTTTTGTAATTATATATATATATATATTATTATTTATTTAAGTATTAGTATGAATCAAATCAAAATCTAAATAATTTATTTGCTAGAAAACATGGTTACATTGCAAGTTCTTATCCGCTTCACATGTTTCACCTCAATGGCATGCAAATATTGGGCAATTACAATATGAGAAAAGTCAGACTGCAAAATAGTAGGTAAATTGAAGCTACGCTCGGACTATATACACTTTAGCATCAGTTATTGCTTAGATATTATTTAATTGTATAAAAACATTTTTTTATTAAATAATTGTACAGATCCTTTTTGAAACGGTTAATCGGTAATACCTTGATATTTTCTGGTAAGTTATTAAAGAGTTTAATTAACATTGCATGACTGTTTCTAGAACACATTGTTGTTTTGCAAAAAGGTAATATCAAACGATTTGGATATCTTGTATTAAAACTACAAACCTGATGATTTTTTTGTAAACAAGTTGTAATTAAGCTTTACAAATGTGCAACATTCGAATATATATATACCTACTAGTGTCAAAATGTTGAGTTTCGTAAACAGGGGTCTGCACGACTCAATGGAACTTACACCAAACATAGCCCTGATGCATCTTTTTTGGACTAGGAATACACGATCTATGAAACGATTATTATGTATTGTATGTAATTGTAATTACTCATACATCTGTCGCACAATAAAAATGTGGAATGCTTTTCTAGCCTCTGTGTTTCCACTTTCCTATAACCTGGAGTCCTTCAAGCGAAGTGTGAAAGGGAATCTAGTCAAGCCGACATAGTGTTAGGGACTAATGTCAGTAATGAGTGTCTGATTCCAGTTTCTAACGTTCATGGACCTTGCGCGCCGCTTACCGCAGGTCATGTCATGCTAGTAAGTAAAAAAAAAAAATACAAAACAAATGGCAGCAAAGAAGAATTTATAAGATAACAAAAATGTTTTAAAATGAATTTTAAAATTGCTTTGAATAATGCCGGCACTTCACAACAGTAAGTGAGAATAATTGCGGCTCGTTGGGGCACCTATTATGGTCTGAAAGGTTTTGTTGATACAATCCTTTTAACTTACGAAGGCGGTTTGCTATTACTTGTGTGTGTTTAGATGAACATGTGAACAATGGAGAATGTTGGGCATATCGTGTGGATGAAGTTCCAAACTAACAAGTCACAAATATATAAATAATCTACCTTCTTAATCTTTGAGGACAAAAGTTTTCAACCAGTGCGTTCTTCCAGTGATGTCGTATGGTGCAGTAACGTGGACACTGACGGTAGGTCTGGTCCACAAGTTCAAGGTCGCTCAGAGAGCTATGGAAAGAGCTATGCTAGGGATTTCTTTAAAAGATAAAGTCAGAAATGTTGACATCTGTTAAAGAACCAAAGTAGCTTTTAAAATTAGCAAGCTGAAGTGGCAATGGGCTGGAGACATATGCCGCAGAACCGATGAACGATGGAGTAGACGAGTTCTGGAGTGGAGACCACGTACTGGAAGAGGCAGTGGGACGGCAGGCAGGAAGGTCGCTGGTGGGGGATGGATGAAGGTGGCAGAAGATCATGTGAAGTGGCGAGCCCTGGGGGAGGCCTACATCCAGCAGTGGTGAGACACAGGCTGATGATGAATTTATGTGGCGTCTGATGATCAGGAAAATGAAAGACTTCTATCTGCTCACCTTATATTGGCTAAGACATTGTTTAAAAATCGTAGTGCGTGGCGCGACCTCGCTATTCAAGGCTACCCCAGACTCCGCGCCCCGCGATTAGATATCGCTCTGCCCGCAACATTCCGCCTTCTCTGGAATACTTGGTGGAGTCTTTGTCTTCGTCGACTGGAAGCAGCCATAGCTTAACCAAAGCTAGTGCCAGTGGCAGTTTATAAGTTTTATTTATTTGTTTCTTAGTATTTGTTATTTTATTTTATTTATTTTATATTATTAGGTAAACCATACAGCACTTAACATTATAATTGGCAGAATGGTAACAATTTGCCTTTAGAGGTTCACACAAATAGCATGCATCTGGTTTTTGTACGAATATGTAGCGAAAATAAAGAGAAACGCACTGCCGACAGACAACCCAAACCCATAAATACATACACTCTAACCCATATAAGCTCGGGCCATCCGCCAGCAACACGCCCCTCCCCACCACACCACAGAACTATATGTATACATATTTGTATCCTAGATTTAGTTGACAATAGATAGTAGAATACATTAGACATATCTGAAATATTTATCTATTTATATCCCACTATTTGCCCAATCACAAGTTATCATTGCTCAATTTACCAATATTAATATTTATCTAAAAGTGACACGGCAAGGTAACGCTTGCCGAGATTGATGCTGGAATTAAAAAGATCAAGTTCATTGCATTCCTGGTTAAATAGCTTACTCGATCTAATAAAATATGAATTTTGCCTGTAGTTGGAATGGGTGCTTGGAATGTGTAAAGGGTATATGTAACGGGTATTAGTTTTCGGGACGCGGAGAGTGATATGCGGTAGGAGTTCAGTCAGTAATGGATTTTTATTTTTTATATATATCATATATATATCATACATTGTTAATTTATTTTCTTCTTTTTGTTTACTTAATTGACATCATTATTTCAATTTTTATTATTCATTGTTTTTTTATTATTTTTGATTTACTACTTTAACTTATATTATTATTTTTCTTTGACATAACTACATTTTTATTATCATTTTTTTGGAGTTCTTCGCGCCTTTTTGCACGGACATGTCAAGTCCAAGTTTTTCGTTTCGTAAATTAGTTTGGAATACACTTGGAATTTGATGATCCCCAACTCGGTTATGAACTCTGTTATGAACATATATTATTTAAATAATATACGTGTTTTTTGGTGTCTTTCTCTAAAATAAAATAATTTATTAAACCGTATCGATTGTGATCTGTTTTTGTACCTATAATAAATAAATAAATCACAGCCCCTTGAACATAGAGTTCTAGGCGTAGACTATTAGAATTGAGCTTACCAGAAATTTCTGAAAAATATGGCCTACAGACGGGTTGGCGAAGGTCTGATGTTAATTTTGAATGACAATTTATTAACGATTCCACAAGTCGGTATTAGTGGAATCGGGAACCGGCTTAATGTGCTCTCCGAGGCACGGGAACGGTGGTGTTGTAACAAATAGTAAATGTACCTACGTAAGAAAAGTGTATTTCTTATTGGTACATGCCGGAGATTTGAACGGACATTTGAACGATTTTAAGACAAGCGTACTTACAACCTAGCCACCACCACCCCAATTGGACAATATTAGTTCTCCTTAAAAGTGAAAATTGGCATTTGACATCATTGCAAATGGCACATAATTTCAACGAGAACAACAAATAGGTGGTAGACGGACTGATGGTAGTAATTTGGGAAGTATCCACCGTTCGTGCCAATAAACCCAGTAAAGTATATCCATAGGTTTCGGGATCAGACTCGCATTGCCGTCATAGCCAGTCAAGCCTATTATGTGTGTATATAAATACAATAAATTAATATTTCCAGACAGGTCACACAGCGCCATCTAATTTCCGTGGTAAGCTACGAGGCTTGTGTTACGGAAACTAGATGGTTGATAAACTACATATTATCCTTTTTATTTTGTAAATATATACATATTATACATATAAACACCCAGACCGAGACAAATTATACAATGTACAACTTGCCCCCGGTGGGAATGGAACCCACAACCTCCCGAGTTCACTGCAACGTTTGTTACCACTAGACCACGGAGGCGGTCAAAGTAATATATGTACTGCAGTGTGTACTATATATATCTGTATTTAAGTTCTGACAATACACTGAATCAGTTCTGAAAACGTTATGATCATGGAAAGGTTAAAGGCGCCACTAATGATCCCATTTGTGCTCTACAGCTCGCAGACCCGCGTTCCTTCACTTGGAATTTTAATCCCGTGGTTTATATTTTTATTGTACATTGCTTATTTAACTGTTTTTGTACAAGCTTGCTTTTAGTTTAGCAATAACGCGCGATGTATAATAAAAATACAAAACCTAGTGTTAAATAAGAACGGGCATCATATAAGATCATAGCAACGTATCGCAACAAGGAGTTCTTCGCGCCATTTTGCGTGGACATGTCAAGTGCAAGTTTTTGTTTTGTAAATTAATTTACAGTGGATATTATTGGTCAAAAGTGGTGTTGTTTTGTTTAATAATGTGCTACAATGTGAAAAATTATGGAAAACGATAAATTTGACTTTAAATATGGGGCACAAGTTACAGTTTATTTTTTGGGGTTTTCCCGCGCTGTCAACTCCCATATTTTACCCAACGTGTTTGAGCTATGGTGCCGCGAGTGACTCCAAGAAAAGCATAAAATTCTGCAGCATCTGGAATTTGATGATGACCTAATTACCTCATTAAAAAGAAATATATATTACGTCGGACTTGACTGTATGGGCTAGACCCTTTGCCTTCCCTATCATCCCATTCATCATCCATCAGGAAAAGAGAAAAAAACAAACAACAACAAGCTTTGCAACAACAAATATAGCATGCCCGTCTTCGTCTGTAAAAACTAACTTTTAAAACTTCTACTAACAAAGTTGTTACCTGTACAAATGCACCCACAACATCAAGCTATTGTATTCTTTATTAATATTACAAATAAGGTTCAGTATACTTGCTTGTAAAACATTAGTTTTATTGTATGGTAATTCGCAAAATGTACAAGTTGAAATTACGCATAGGTATATATAAATTTGCACTCTTACATCTATTACACGCTAAAAATGTGGAATGCTCTCCCAGCCAGTGGTTTCCCCATTCCTATAAACCAGGAATCATTCAAGCGAAGTATAAAAAATAATTTTGGAAGGCCGGCATAATATTAGATCCTTACATATGAAATAGACGTTTTATATACAAAAATAAAAATGAAATTATTTAATATTTAATAAATTAATCAATCGAAGAATGTACACAGACCAAATCTTCAGTAGATGTAGTAAATGGCACCAGCACTGGTCCACCAAACACTCACCAGTTTCTGAGTCAACTTTTGCCTAGGATAGTATTTCCTAAAATCCAGTATTTCTAACTTAAAACAACTGCTACCGTCCGCACCTTGTCATAGCCGGGTATTATAGACGAGTTGTGTAAATTAACCCCTGTTAGACTTAGCGCTTTTTTTTGTACTGAGTTTCGCTTTCACAAGCGTTCGAGAAGCTTTTCCAAACAAGGACAAGGGTTTCACAGCAAATTAAAAATAACATCATTACAAATAAATAAATAAATAATTTATAACGGATATTTGCTGCGCCACATCTTCTTATTAAACATACCCCAGTGAAAAAAGAGTATTCAACCAGTGCATTCTTTCAGTACTGTCGTACGGAGCAGAAATGTGGACATTGACTGAGTGAGTCTGGTCGACAAATTTAAGGTCGCTCAGCGAGCTATGGACAGAGATATGCTCAGTATTTTTCGGATGCATAGAGTCCGAAACGTGGAAATCCGCTGGAGAATCAAAGTTACCGATATAGCCTTCAAAATTAGAAGGCTGAAGTGGCAATGCGCTGGACATGTCTGTCGCAGAACCGATGAACGATATAGGTAGACGGATTCTAGAGTGGAGACCACGTACAGGAAGACACAGAGTGGGTGAACCCCCGCTAGTTGGACGGATAATCTGAAGAGGTGGCAGGAGATCGTATGAAGTGGCGATCCTTGGGGAGGCCTATTTCCAGCAGTGGAGAGACACAGGCTGATGATGATGATGATGAACCGGTATTTGATGCAAAACACACCCCGTTGCTATTTTTTACTGATAACAACGAAGGATCAACTAACTTGTAAAAATAAAAAGACCGTAAAGCCTAAAATAATCCTTAAGAATTTTGCAATAAAACATCCAGCAGAAGTGATGTAAAAACATTACTTTATCTCCAAGGGGTCAATTCTCAAAACTAATACAATATACATAGATAGTTTTTTTATAATTTTAACGGGTCTTTACGTGATTTACCTTAGAAACATATTTCTCCCGACGTTTCAGCCAAGTTGCATTGGCCGTGGTCACGGGTCGACTGGAGCTATGGATTGAGCTGCACGACCCAAAGATACTTTCCACCGATCGTCACTATTACCCTAGAATAGTACGTGAAGCGATCGAAATAAAGAAACACAAAAATTTCAATCGAGAGGGGGGTTATAAGCTATCTTCATCGTGGAATCTAGTAATCAATAGGTTTCGACGACGGGGAAAAATCGCCCAGTGTCGCCAAGGGTTGTAAGTGTCGTGTGTCGTGATTTCTAAAAGCTTTTAAAAGTGATAAAGGTTTTGTATTTATTTTTTAGAAAAATATCATCATCACCCAGCAAATACAAAACTGTATAAGTAGTTCATTACCTTTTCCATTGCTAAAAGAAATAAATGTACTTTTTCAAAATTTATGACAAAGACCTTCAGTCATTGTCACTGATGACGCCGCTCCAAAGAGAGGCGAAATATTTGGCAATAAAATTTTATACCTTCAATTTATATATTTTACCAAGTAAGAAACAAAAGTGTATTTCTCATTCTGGCTAGCGTTGCGAATGTAGGCAAATAACTCCGGAAACATGTTCTTGAACATACAGACAAAGATTCGTTATATTTATAATATTACTATAAATCGCAATCGAGAATAGGGCCTCTGTAATTTGGTAGAATTATACCCCGGAAGGCATTTTCATTGCATAATCTGTTTTAAACTGGTGTACATACCGTTTGTTTTAGTTTAATTTATTATCCTGGTAACATTTTATATATTGCGGCCATTGACTGCTGCTGGTCTTCTGCTAACAGCTTACTTATTGGACCACTTTGCTGCTTAGTCTTCTACTAGCAGGAGTAGAATCATTCAAAATAATTAAATTAATGACGGTTCATAAATGCCTGTAATAGGTTTTCGTGAATAAAGATATTTTGACTTTGACTTTGACTATAATGCAAGTTGCAGATACCTACTAGTGTTAAAGTGTCATGCGTCCTATTTGAAGCTATCAAAAATATCAGACGTGCGATCAATTTAAATGTATTTGAAAAGATTGTTTTTTTATTTCTTTGTGACACGGCCTTTCAGTTCGTTCTTTCCATAACAACCTTCTTAAAATCCCTCCCCACTCTTCCAGCAGATATTTAAATTCCTGTTCAGTATCAGCAGCTCCTCTTCGCAACCCGTCTGGCCAGCTAATACTCATTCTAATCCATGATAAATGTACGTAAGAACAGTGTATTTCTCAAAGTTAAATTTAATTGTTTAATTGACATATCATTATTATTATTAAGATTATAAGATGACACGTTATTATTATTATTATTTTTTGTTTTATATTTTTTTAAATTATCTGACATATGTATATAATTTATGTACATCATAATTATTAAGTATTTAGAATGTAAACTGACACGGCCTCTTTACAGCCACGATCTTATTTAAGTAGTTTCTAAGTTAGTTAGTTTTACTTGCTTGTAGCAATAATGTTGTGCATAACATACATAAATATGGATTATTGCCTGTTTACGGTCCAACCATTATTACCACTTTGATTAGTACATATGTTTTGATAATTGTATTGATTTTATTAGTTCTGACTGTATACAAGTCATTTGATTTGTTACATACCGGGGTTCGAGCCATAAACCTACGAATTAGAGGACAGGGTATTTTAGAAGAAAGGTAATTTAGGTAAGCCTTGTTTATATTGTTAATATCACCATGGCAAGCTTACAACATGAGTTTTTCTTGAAAGTAAAAATTGGCATTTGACATCATTTGAAATGGCATACTTTCTACGGGAACAACAAATAGATGGTAGCCGGACTGATGGTGGTAATTTGCCCAGTCTGCCGGGCGGGAAAGTATTCAACGTTCCTGACGATACACCCAGTAAAGTATATCTACACATTTCGGGAGTTGACCGCCTCCGTGGTCTAGTGGTAACAAACGTTGCCGTCAACTCGGGAGGTTGTGGGTTCGATTCCCACCGGGGGCAAGTTGTACATTGTATAATTTGTCTCGGTCTGGGTGTTTATATGTATATATTTACAAAAAAATAAAGTATAATATGTAGTTTATTAACCATCTAGTTTCCGTAACAGAAGCCGCTTACCACGGAAATTAGATGGCGCTGTGTGACCTGTCTGGAAATATTTATTTATTTATTATTTATTGTCTAATTGGAATTATTTAAATTAATTTTAAATTAATTAATCTGGAACTCTCGAATCCCTGCAGCTTCGCCGAGATGTAGCTTCTCTGAGCGTGTTCTACCGGCTATACTATGGTGAGTGCTCTGAAGAGCTCTATAACCTAATTCCTCCCTCTCCATTCCGCAACCGAACCACACGCACAGGTCAGAATATGCACCCACATACCGTAGTCACTATCCCTTCGCGTACCTATAAATTTGGTGACTCATACATCTGTCGCACAATAAAGATGTGGAATGCTCTTCCAGCCTCTGTGTTTCCACTTTCCTATAACCTGGAGTCCTTCAAGCGAAGTGTGAAAAGGCATCTAGTCAAGCCGGCATAGTGTTAGGGACTGATGTCGGACATAAGGGTCTGATTCCAGTTGCTAACATTCATGGACCCTGCGCGCCACTTACCATCAGGTGGGCGCAGGGGGTCTCATTTCGTGCTAGTATAAAAAAAAAAAAATATGAAGCCTGTAATTGCACCTACCTTTCATTGTTTAATTGCTCTTGTTGTCCCGAAGGTTTGACTGTCATAGAATGCCTAGCGGCATTAAGTCCGCCTTTGTACTTTGTGCAATAAAGATTTAAATAAATAAATACTTCAACCTTTAATAGTTACCCCATGCCCTGTCCATAATTACCTCTGTAAGAAGACAAATATCTTGACACAGACTTCCCACTCCCTCCTGCGGGGGATTTGAGAAGACCAGTCAACAGTGTAGGATAGGTATATTTACTTGTATTGTATTGAATTACTATGTATATATTTAATTATTCTCATTATTCTTGATCACAATAGTATTTTTGCACCCGCTTATAATGGCTTCCCATTCACAAAAGTTATTTGGTAGAAAATTAATTTATAGAATTGAGCTCGCCTTTGTACCCACACTATTTTTAGTTCTGTACAATAATTTATTATTATTAATAAATAATAAGGTAAAAGTCGTTCGAATGATTGCCAACATATATACAATCTATTGTGCCGAATATTTAATAAGTCACCAGTGATATTTATACAGTATCTAAAACGCTATTAGAGGTACTTTCAGTGTGCCGCCCATTACCCGAAATCCATATCTATAGACTAGACCTGATGAATTCACGGTCTTTAACCGCAAACATTTTTTTTATTTATTTATTTATTTTTTTATGAAGGAAAACTTTTGACATTTAATTCACAAGTATAGATACAAAAATAGAAACAGAAAGTCATTTACAAGTTTTCACTGTAGTGTTAGAATAATACATATTATGAACGATGAAAGCATCTACAAACTATCACTTCATGCAATAAACTAATAACTGTACAATAACAAAAACTATTATCGTTTAAAGAACATTAAGGTAAACGCATTTCTCACTGCCACCACCTGGTCATGAAAGATATCAACATCAGTTTCATCAATGAATGCATTAAGAGTATTACAAGATCTAATTAAAAATGTATTTTGTGTGTAGTTAGTGCTCGCCATTGGTATGCGAAAAGTGGGCTTGTACCGATTGGTCCGCACTGGTAAAATATAATATAATAAATTATACTGGTATATAAGTTGTGAACTAGTTGCTGTTGTGTAAAGTTAAAAAGTTACGTTTGTATATTAACTGCGTGGGTATTGTATTTTAATATTATTATATATGAAGGAAGAACAGCGTCGCGGATCCAACTATGTGATTCGCTACACAAGCTGAGCTTAGGGCCCGTTCATCGCTGCAGGAATTACGGTGTGCATTGTAGTGCAGCGCGCCTCGATGGCTGCCTGGTGGTGCTCGGGATGTGGCAGTGGATGTGGGGGCGGCCAATTCCATATTCAATATCAATTCATGGTCCGTGCCACCCCATATCCTATACACGGCTATATCCTGGAGTACTGTTGGGTGCTTGTCGGGGCGCGTTGTGCTGGATATCTTAAGTGTGTAAGTTGTATCTGTTTTGCGATGAATAAACGAATTTCTTTCTTTCTTTCTATATTTATATTAAATTAATTTATGTGTTGTATATATAATATAATTTATATTTATATTATGTAAAAGTGGTTGCCTATACGCCCCCGCAGGAACAGTAGGATTCTCTGCATGTTGTACTCAGTATTAAATGAGCCTAATACACCGTAATATTTAAAAGAGAAACGTAATTTCATTGGTGCCACTCATGACAGAACTTTACGTTCTTCTTCTAACTCCACGCTCTCCTATTAGTTTCCAAGTCGTTTGCGGTTGTGGCTGTATATCTTTGGAACTAGTTACCGGTGGACATCCGTCAAGCTCCAAATGGAACACTATTTAAGAAACTGGTCTATGCGCACTATTTAAATTCACTATAAGCTTAATACACTCTCTGCTATATTTATTTCTCTCATTATAGTCATCATATAGTAGGTATATTATATTTATGTATATTCATAGAACGTATGTATGTAGTTTTATTTGTCAGTATTTGTGTATGTATTAGTATGTAAATAAGTTATTATTCATAAGTATATATTGACGTCTAATATTTTCTATTAGTTTTGACTACAACACACTGGTCTGGTTTGGTCTGGATTGGTTTGGTTCGGTTCAGTTCATGTCGATTTAGTTTGATTTATTTCGTTTTTTTTTTTTTTTTTTCATTTGTTTTTAATCTGAAAATCCTTAATTTACTCTTATAAATGTGGCCCAAAGATAGGGAGCTGTCTTAATGGCCTCCCTGCGTACAGTCACGCGCCGAGTTCATCGACTGTGTCTTACTTGTATTTAATTAAGGAACGAATGAATTACATTTTGCGGTCTCCGTTTGTTTTTTAATGCTTAAATAACTCCAATTATTGTAAAGGGTGTTTTTTTTAGATGTATAGAACTTTAAGATGGCAACACTGTTTCAGCTGTCAAGTAATTTGAGTTTAGATTGGTTTGTCATTTCAACATGAATAGACTGACGCCTGAACCTAGAATGCGTCACAGACTTCATATACCTTGGATCCAGCATATCCAACACCGGCTCATGTGAGTCAGAAGTTCGAAGAAGAATTGGCATGGCTAAAAATGCAATGAGTCAGTTAAAAGGAATACGGAAGGATCGAATTATCACCCTAAAGACCAAAACAAGACTAATACGCAGCTTAATATTCTCCATATTTCTTTATGCCGCTGAAACTTGGGACTCTTAAAGCCGGTGATCGTGGCCGCATCGATGCCTTTGAGATGTGGTGTTGGAGGCGTATGTTGCGTATCCCTTGGATAGCCCGAAGAACGTGTCAATACTCAAGGAGCTCAAAATCTCTACTAGGCTGTCTTCCATCTGCCTAAAACGAGTCCTTGAGTATTTCGGCCATATAGCCCGCAAAACACCTGGTAACCTGGAAAGGCTTGTAATCACAGGGAAGGTCGAAGGCAAAAGACCACGTGGCCGAAGCCCCATACGCTGGTCTGACCAGATCCGCACCTCACTAAATACCCAGATGCACAATGCCCTACATGCAACCGCGAACAGACCCGGATGGCGCAGCATGGTCCAGGACAAAGTGATCCGTGGAGGGGGTCACGACCCTCAGCAGTGAGGAGAACGACGCAAGGAGGAGGAGACTGACGCCTGAACAACGCTTCGAAATTGTGCAAATTTATTTGAAAATAATGGTTCTGTTCGAAATACGTATCCCGCACTACGTCCATTTTACGGTCAACATAATCGTCCATCAGAGCAATTAATTCGACTAACTATGAACCATTTACGAACGTTTACTTTAAATGATAATGCGCATCCACAGAGACGTGTCGTACACTGCGTACAGAAGAAGCCATTGCTGCTGTAGACCGTAGCGTAGAGGAAGACCCGAATCAGTCTATCCGCCATCATGCACAGGAATCGAATATGTGTCCATCCACTTTATAGAAGATTTTGCGGAAGATCTTGGATTGTGTGCTTACAAGAATTGAAGCCTCACTCACCTAACAAGGTAGATTTAGTGTATGAGCCCAAAAAAAGATTGGCGGTAATCCCAATTTTCATAAGAGAGCAATGAAGCTCACTTTTGGTTAAATGGCTACGTCAATAAATAAAACAGCCGTATTTGGAGTGAAGATAACCCTCAAATGTATGTTGAGACACCGTAATATCCAGAAAAACTGACTGTTTCGTGTGCTTTATGGGCGGGTGGAATCATTGGTCTGTACTTCTCTAAAAACGATGCTGGCCAGAACGTTACAATCAATGGTGACCGCTATAGTTTTGTCGATATTTTATTTATGTAGGTTATATGTATGTATTAGTATGTTATTATAAATAAGTATGTATATGTTATCTGCATTAAAACTCTTCAAGTTTATTTAGTATTGCACCTACTTTATGTACTTACTGCTCTTGTTGTCCCGAAGGTTTGACCGTCATAGAATGTCTAGCGGCATTAGGTCCGCCTTTGTACTTTGTGCAATTAAGTTTAAGAAGTAAGAAGAAGCCCTTCGATCTTGTTTCAACTCCACACTCTCCATTCCTTCTCATCACACCTCTTTTGTTTCCCATTCGTTTGCTGTTGTTGCTGCAAATCTCTGGAACGACATATCATTAAAAATAAGACAAGCTTCAAATCGAGCTATTTTCAAAAATTTAGTATATAATTACTTCTTGTCAACTTAACTGTTTCAACTTCTCTATTTTTTTAATATATTTTTTTTCCTTTTTTTTTGCAGCAACAACATTATTATTTCTATATTATATCATTGTTTAAGTGGTCTATTTGTATATAATATATATATATATATATATATATAGGTGTAACTTCTGCCACAGATGTCGAGATTTACTAAGAAACGCTGTTTGGTATAATTATTACAATACTAAATGGGCAATTACACCCAAAAACTATTAGATCAATAACGGTTCGTTACAACCTAAATTAGTTGGGTCCGTCATAGAATTATATTTAGAGGATATGTCACTTAATACTAACACCGATATTCTAAGATGTTTCCACAAAAGCTCCTCCACACAATTATTCCTTCCAGCTGTCAAACGCTCAGATTATAAAAGATATAGATGACAGTGTTCATAGGTATATTCTTGGTACGCGGCGAACGAGTGCCTTGATTCCGTAGCCACTACTCAGACTTAGCTGTTAAGGCACTCAGGGCCAACAGTGAGAGAGAGACGGTTTATAGGGTTTTAGTCCGTAGGCGCCCTGGGGACTCCTTAGGGGGCCTCATGGTGAGTCGGGCATGCGACCCCCACCCGCGTTGGCCCTTCAGGCAGGGGGCGTATCATTGATGATTTATCGATGTACCGTCTTTAAAAAAAAGATATTTTTTTCACCGTAGTGTCAGTTCAAAATTACAAACAGATTTCAAAGATCCGTTGAATCTGTTCGACAGCTGGAAGTAAAGAAACCGTTGATGAATCGTCTTAGAGTACCTATAAATCTATAAATTAAGTTACTGTTTATTACTTGCATAGATAAAAAGAAGATTTATTATTAGATTCACCGAACTAAAAAAATTAATAATAGTAAAAAAAAAAAAGTTTAAATTTCTTATACTGTTTTACTTTTCGGTGCACCCAAGACAATGGTTGGACTGTAACGATTCTTTGCCTATTCATTTTCACAAAAAAGACAAAAATTAGCTATATGGGCTCGACCTTTTTCCTTAAAAAACGAAAAAATATTTAAACGTCTGTTTCTAATTTTGAACTGACTGACACCTATGAACACTATACAAATATGAAATAAATAATTGTGTCATGACCAGGAATCAAACGCGGTACCTCCACGTCTAAATCCACGGACTTCACCGCTAGACCAAGGGAATACATGTAGTTTTTAAATGTTATTTTTTATTTTCCTTTATTTTTGCACCTACTTTTCTGTAAATTATTTAATGTTGTCCCAATGGTTAGCTATAATAAAATGTCTTGCATTTGTCTTAACGGACTTAACCGCTAGTCTACGAAGGCAGGCTTGTAGGTTATTATTAAAATTGATTAGGGCCATATTTTTAAATTATTTTACATGGAGTGCCATATCCTTTAAATTAAAGTCTTCGGTCCAACCCACTAATGACTCTATTTGCTTCAACTAATACTAAACTTGGAATGAAGAGAAATTAAAGCGTCACTTCAAGACCTATCGACTGTTACCCAATCAAGATCTAAAGCTAGAAATGTTACTTAAAGCTGCACCCAGAAAAGCTACAGTCCGAGAGGCGAGCGACGCGACGGTGTATTATTATTATTAATAATAATAATGTTCATTCACCATTACAGCCCCTAGAACACACCGCATTTCCTCGTTGAATTATAATGGAAATATTTAATAGCATTTGGGATCGCCACATTGTTGAAAAATTCGTTTACAATTTTTTTTTTTATACATACTGAGATAACTAAATAAATAATATTTACATAACTTTCACAAAAAGCAAGCGAATTATTTGTACATTTATATATCTATTTATTTATAACTTTTATTCGAAGAAAATAAGGTACAATGATTTAAAAAAATAATAAAATATTAATTAAACTAAAAACTTGCATCTTAAAACATAAATTACTATTAATAAAAATAAACCTAATTAATAAATAAAAATATAACTAAAAACTAAAATGAAGAAAAAACAAAATAAAAATTATTATAAATAATAAATTTGCTCCAAATCGCTGCCAATGGGCAAGGTGCCAAGGATACTGGCAGCATTGCCACGTTGAATGGCAATACTGATCCTTTGGCCCAAATATTGCCCAGCCCTTTTGTCTCCCGAGGTGTTGACGAGCTGTTTTGACAACGCCTTGAAAATTTCGTGTGTTCTTGGTCTATATATATATATATATATATATATATGTATATATTATTTATTTAATAATTTAATTAATGAATTATGTGTTATTTATGTATATATCGGTAGATAAGTACCATAGCTTTATTATTAATATATATATAATTATTTTAGTTGTAAGTAGTTTTGTCAATAAAACTCAATGTCAGACATTAGTGGTCATGCACCCACAATCCCTGCTCACTTATCCTAAAGGTTAGCCGTTAGATAATGTTTTTAGACATTAAGCTCGCCTATGTACTGTAAAATGTTTTATTTTCTGTGCAATAAAGAATTTATCTATCTATCTATCTATAACTACATACATAAGCTTCTGATTTGACTATAGAGACCCGAATAAACATGCATTGTTTACAGATTTCCACCTCCATAAACTAAAAATATCAGGAGCACTTACTGGCAAAAACTAAACTTCCTGGCTTGATCCCAGTAGAAATGGAATGCTTCAATCGTAAATACTTGGGTTTAGTGTATACCTACACAAGACCTTTGGGGATCATATTGTTTGCGGAATAGGGATGCGAAGTTGCTATCGAGTTGCGTTACACTCGTAACTCAATTGCGCCTCGCTCGATTTACTTGTTGATGTAACTCGCTGAGAGCTGTAGCACACAAAAACAACAAATCTATTTAAGATAATAATTTGATATTTATTAAAATAATAATAATAATGGTCAGAAACCACGCTTATAAATAAGCGGATTCACATTTAGCCAACTTTGCTATAGGCCAATCATGATAAGTGGCAAGCTCGTCGATGTCTCCAGCGTACCAAACTCGAGAAATATGACAAATAAATTAAATGTATTTATTTACATTAATAAATATCATCAGACCTTATTCACCATGCCGTAGTGTTTTGTTTTGAGAAAATAATTTCATTCTTTAAAAAAAGATACCTTTTTTATTTCTAATAATGGTTCTACTAATGACACCTGCAGCCCCTATTCTGTTACTTAGTCGCAAACGTTATTACTGGATTTCGTTATTTACGTCATAGATTCCGTCATAATTACAAAATATTATTCAATTCTCAACTCTATAAACGCTCGACCTTGACAGCTTCCGTGCAAATATCAACCTTAATAGCGTGATATATATGGTCTGGCCGCAGAATTTGGTTACCGCCATCTATTGTTATTTGTGAAAACCATTTACAAGGCTAGCCAGTGAATGTTGCATTTCATTTCGCCCGTGTTCCGCTGGATGGCGCGGCAGTCGTCGATAAGACAGCCGTGCTGCTCGCTCCGCAACAGTGTGCTTCAGACTATAGCTCGGAAACGTTGGTGGGCCTTATGTCCTCGGAAGACCACCACCTCCACCTCTCTGGAGTACGCTCAAACCGCGCCGCTCTAATGATAATAACGTGTTCGCGAATATAAAGTGTTCTACTGCATTATCAAACCCGCACCCGCACCGCTGATATACCGCACCTGGATTGTCTCGCAGCTGACCTGAAGGCTGATGCGTGGCTACTGGAATCCTCATCATTGTTAGTTCAAGTAAGTGGATTTTCTACAGATAATTCTAGACTTGGAGTAACTTTGTACTGCTGTGACCCGACCAGGTTTCTCACTGCTGGAGCTATCGAAGGCCGCGAACCAGCATTTAAAAAATCGCAAAACCGCTACAACAATATATATAGTTAACGGATTTATTATATAACGTTTGTGACTAAGTAACAGGATACTAAAGTCTAAAAAAAATACATATTTACTTTTTTGACAATTACACGCTGTGTCTGGACACAAAAATATTTATTATACTAAATAAATACATTTAATTATTATTTAATTTATTTGTGATATTTTTGAGTTTGCTACGCTAGAGACATCGACGAGCTTGCTACTTGTCATGATTGGCCTATAGTAAAGTTGGCTAAATGTGAATCCGCTTCTTTATAAGCGTGGTTTCTGACAACACCGAAAGGGAAACGGTCGTGATGATACTTTACTATTTACTTTCTATATGAAAGAATTACAATATTAAATAAACTATATTAAAACAAAATCTAAATTTAACCTAAAAAAATATAATAATAGATACCTACATACAAAATAAAAATACATACTTACAAAAAAAATAGCTCCTTCAAATCGCTTGTGGCATAGTGCCTAATACACTAGCAGCATTTCCCCTTTGAATTAGGACACCTAATTTTTGGGAGAAATAAATGCCAGCCCTATTATCACCAGAGACGTCAATGAGCCTTGGAACAATTTATTTTATATTTTATTTTATATTTTATTTTTATTTTATTTTTATTTTTATTTTTATTTTTATTTTTATTTTTATTTTTATTTTTATTTTTATTTTTATTTTTATTTTTATTTTTATTTTTATTTTTATTTTTATTTTTATTTTTATTTTTATTTTTATTTTTATTTTTATTTTTATTTTTATTGTATTGTATTGTATATTGTTTGTATCTTTCTATATTGCACTTAAAGAAACAGACTTTGGTTGCAGGCCGAGTTACTCAGTGAGTTAGCTCAGTTTTTTCCATCACTAGTATAAAGATCGTTTTAGAGGCGCTCGGTGGTAGGCGTTATGGTCAACAACGTCTTTTGTTACATAGCTCCACCAACCTAATATGTTCGCATTTTATAGAAAAGGTCTTTGCACAAACTATTTTTTGGATATCAAAAGATTTACCGTAAAACGTTGTATAAACAAGCTTTTTTTATTATTAGTATTATCCTAGATTTTCGTACTGCCTTGAACTTAATTGTCACGTTCTACCACTGCCTGTTTTAGGTTCTTCTAATTTTATTTAACGTAATCTCCTTGGAGATTGGGTCAATCCCTGGTATGGGATTTTACCTGTTGGGATTCCCTAGCCCCTTCCCACCTTCAAGGAACTTCTGTTAGAGCTGGTGTTGCAGCGGAACAAGCGCAGATCAGCAAGCGTCGAAAATATGAAACTATTTGCAATAGTTACTTTTTTTCGACGTTTGCTGTAAAAACGATGGGCCCGTGGGGATCGGAACTTAAAGCCTTTTATAAAGAAATTGTTCCAAGGCTCATTGATGTCTCTAGGGCTCGCAGTTATTTCTCTCAAAAATTAAGTATCATCATTCAAAGGAGAAATGCTGCTAGTGTATTGGGCACCATACCACAAGACAGCGATTTGAAGGAGCAATTTTTTTTGTAAGTATGTGTTTTTATTTTATATGTATTATTATTATTATTTTTGTCAGAAACATGGTAGATTTTATACTATATACATATATGTATACAGTTAAAACAGTTGATTATAATCTTAGGAGTAAAAACAAGTTACAATTACAAATAATAAAAGAAAATTATAAACAGGTCAAAAATACAAAACAATAAAAATAGGCATAGAAAAAAGACTCAAGCAATGAATTGACTTTATAAATTACGTTTTCTTCTTGGCCTATGTTCTATTAATACTAAACTGTTAATATGTATTTTGTATAAATAATTTCATTACAAAATTAAAATATATATTTTAAAATACATTGTGCGCATGTTGACGCGTTCAGCTAGGATGGGCGGCATTCGGGAAAGTCAAAGTCAAAATATCTTTATTCACGTAAACCTATTACAGGCATTTATGAAACGTCATTAATTTAATTATTTTGAATGATTCTACTCCTGCTAGTAGAAGACTAAGCAGCAAAGTGGTCCAATAAGTAAGCTGTTAGCAGAAGACCAGCAGCTTAGCAAATTCCAGTGACCTGTTAATGTTTAATCTGACTGAGAAAGGAATCTGCAAGGAAAACTCAGCTATATCAGATTTACAAAATAAAACATATACAGAACTGCACCACAACGATCAATTAATAACCTTTTAAATTAAGCTATGAGAATACAATACCTGGTACAGCAGTAACCCACCAGGCAAGTCAGAATTAAGGTAGACTACATGCCTATGTGCAACCCGAAAGTCGACAAAACGCAAAAACCTCTGTTAATTTAAGAACAATAAATTGAACATGTTCGGCAGAGGTCCCAGGTCCCCACAGCAGCACCCGATCACGGACATAACGCATGTGCCAGCCATCCCCCCGCTCAACCAGGCCCTTAGGGTGCGGACCGGGACCCGACACACGTGCCACCGCTGCAATGACCTTCTAAGGGGCGACCACCGGACACGCCACACCATGAGAACCTGAACACTAAGAATGACCTTCGAGACACACACAAGCATAAACAAAACAATTACTTCCTAAGTACCCAAATGTTGCCGTGCAATTCCGTTAACAAACTTATATATTAGTTAATAAAATAATAAATACATAATAGTAACTAAATGTTACATAAAAAATAATTATATTATAATAATAAGGTAATAAAAAAATATTACTGTATCACAATAAACAGTATTTACTAATTAGTCAATAATGTATTAGAAACTCCGACACATCCTCTCATAGTCTATACCACAAACGAAGGTCTTTAAACAGTACATCTTCCCGGTAATATCGTACGGAGCAAGGACGTGGACAGTAACAAGCTATGCTTGGTATATCTCTAATGGATAGCATTCGAAACAATGATATTCGTCAGTAAACGTAAGTTACTGACATAGCTTTTAAAATTAGCATAAAGGCTGTGATTTCTCTTAAAAATAAATAAATAAATTATTGGAACTTTACTTACTACACGATACATTTTACTTCAGCCTAAATTATCAAAATTAAATTAGCAAATATTGAAAAGGGTCACTTCTTATTTTGCTTAATCGAACGGAAAATTTCATTTGAAGTGAAAATTTTAAGAGGTTGAAATAACTCAATTATTTTTATTGAAAGAACTTCAAATAAACAAGACAGGAATTGGTTATGAAGCTTTTTACCTAAAAAGAGAGATGGCCCTGAGATATTTTTTTTTATATTTTAATATGAACTGCCTTCGTGGTCTAGCGGTTAAGTCCGTGGATATAAACTTGGAGGTACCGGGTTCGATTCCTGGTCGGAACACACCATAATATTTAATAATGTAAATAAATACATTTAATTTTTTTATGATATTTCTCGAGTTTGGTACGCTGGAGACATCGAGCTTGCCACTTGTCATGATTGGCCTATAGTAAAGTTTGGCTAAATGTGAATCCGCTTCTTTATAAGCGTGGTTTCTGACCACCCCGAAAGGGAAACGGTCGTGATGATACTTTACTTTTATATTTTAATATTAATTGATTTGACCGCCTCCGTGGTCTAGTGGTAACAAACGTTGCCGTGAACTCGGGAGGTCATGGGTTTGATTCCCACCGGGGGCAAGTTGTACATTGTATAATTTGTCTCGGTCTGGGTGTTTATATGTATATATTTACAAAAAAAAGAAAAAAAAAGTATAATATGTAGTTTATCAACCATCTAGTTTCGGTAACACAAGCCTCGTAGCTTACCACGGAAATTAGATGGCGCTGTGTGACCTGTCTGGAAATATAATATGTATTATTTAATATAAATATTTATATTATTTTATTGACACTTTGGTGTGGGATGCGACGTGTGTAGATTAGCTCCATCTCACATCCAGGCGACCTCGTCAGGCGCGGGAAGTACGGCGTCTTCTGCTGTGAAACTTCAGTTGCGCCTGTACAAGGACTTGTCAAAGCGGCTCTGGAAAGGTCTGGAGACAGAAAGGCTGGCAATTATTTCTGCCAGAGAATTAGTCTCGCTATACAGCTATACAGAGGACAATGTTGCCAGTCTATTTGGGACTATCTCGGATGGGACGTCTCTGAGGACATTTTTTATTCATAGCTTAGTTTCTCATTATAGTCATCATATAGTAGGTATATTATATTTATGTATATTCATAGAACGTATGTATGTAGTTTTATTTGTATGTATTAGTATGTAAATAAGTATTTATTCACTAGTATACCATATAGTAGTCTAGTAATAACAATATTTATGTCCATAAATATTGTTATTACTAGATTGTAAGCTGACACGGCCATTTTACAGCCACGAATCTATATTTATGGACATAAATATTATTATTACTAGATTGTAAGCAGACACGGCCATTTTACAGCCACGAATTTATATTTAAGGACATAAATGTTATTAGATTATAAGCTGACACGGCCTTTTTACAGCCACGAATTAAATTTTAAGGTATCTATCTAGTTATAAATAAATACAAAATTCTCGCCTATGGCAACAATGTTTTATTTATTATAAATTGTATTGCTGTTAGATTCGGTCCAGCCAAGCTTATATTGTATTAAAATATATGTATTGACAATATCCAAGTGTTGTGTACTAACCTAAGGAAATAAATGATTTGATTGATTGATTGATATTTATTTTCTATTAGTTTTGATAGCACCTGCCTTATCTTGTCGTAACTGCTTTAGTTGTCCCAAAGGTTTGACCAGTTTAAAATAAATAAATATTTTTAATTTTATTATTTAGGTAAATTAAAATTATATTTAATGTATATTTATTTACATTGAATAAAACTGTATTTTTTAAAACAATTTTATGAACACTATACCTACCTTCTTTAAGAAAAATATGTGTTGTTTTATAATAAGTTTATTTAAAGAACATTGTACCAGGATACATCAGTCCTAAACAAGTAATCTATTTACATAACAGAGTTAATAACCCAGTCGAGTCTGACAGTTCTATTCCTCGAGCGTAGTGACGTGCCGAGGCGTAATACGACGCTTCTAAGAGGTTTCAAGATACGTCGCGATGTAACTTGTGTTTGACAGTTATATTCCTCGACGTACATCTTATATGTATATCGTCATTAGCTTGTGTTTTTCCACTGCTGGATATAGGCCTGTCCCCAAGGCTCGCCACTGCACGCGGTCTTTTGCATCCCTCATCCAACCTCCACCAAGCGACCTTTCTAAGGTAATCCGTCTATCTGGCGGGGGGTATCTCACTCTGCGTCGTCCCGTACGTGGTCTCCACTTTAGAACCCGTTTGCCCCATCGGTTGAGGGTTCTGCGGCAGATGTGTCCGGCCCATTACCACCTCAACTTGCTTGCTTTGGTTCTCTGACGATTATCAATGTTTCGAATTCCATGCATCAGAGAAATTCCAAGCATAGCTCTTTCTATAGCTCGCTGAGCGAACCTTGAATTTGTGGACCCACTGTTAGTGTCCACCTCTCTCCTCCGTACGACATTACGCACTAGTTAAAGACTTATGTATTCAAACACTGTGGTATGGACGATGAGAGGATGTTTCCCGAATGCCGCCCATCCTAGCTGAATCCGTCTGTCGGCTTCTTTGCTGAAGTTTGCAGCGCCTACCTGAATAGTATATCCAAGGTAGGCGTATTCCTGCACAAAAAACAAAACATGTAATCTAATGAATTAACTTCAGAGCTTTTTAAATAAATCGCATAATACCTACCATCCTAAATAACATGTATCTCCACTTTAGCACTCCTTAAATCCTATCTTGGACAAGGGGATTTCATTAAAGGGCCAAAAAACGCCAAATATTGTGCCTTCAAGCCCCTTAAATGCCTCTCATTTCCCTCTATAGAGGTACTACTTAAAAATATCCTCAAAGCATACGACCCGCTTTGGCGTTGTATTTTGACCCGCTCAAAAGTCTTTGTTTGACCTATTTGTTAAATTTCAATTAAACATGGCTTTTGACCACTCCGATTATGAGATCAGATAACCGCCGTGATGATACTTAAATTTTATAAAAATGTAAAGAAGAGACTAGCAGAGAACCTCAAACGGCGGAAAAATAACCCGGGATATATGTTTTTGCGCCTTTTAGAGGTCTGACCGTGGGGACAGGAAATTTATAAAGCATTTCTAAACTGCACATCAACACATGAGGAAACCAGAGGGCGGGCCATTTTTTTATATAGTATATAGAGGACATTTATGTGGTTGTTACTAACACCTCATATATATTTTTTTTTTGGATATCCGATAGTTTTGAGTTAGGGTTACTTAGAATCCTCAATGGTAAGACACGTGATTGAACTAACAACTTGATTTTTTATCCTTTCAAAAACTGTTTTTTTATATAGGACATGTATCCTTGCGCCCACAGATGGTAACTGGAATCAGACACCCATGACTGACATCAGTTCCTAACACTATGCCGGCTTGACTGGGCAATTTGAGCCAGATCCTGAAAAGTGTGGATACCCTTTACACACTACTTATTTCACACGGATTATTTATATGTTAAGGTATGTATATTATTACTAATATTACTAATTTATGTATTATATAGTTTAGAATAATTTATGTATATACCTGGTTTATTATTTATTTACTATTATATAGGCATATTATATATGTATAAATTATTATATAAATACATAATAAATTTATTTAACAGACCTCCTCTTGTGTCTCAAAGTTGTTTTTCTTGTTGTCCTATAGGTTAATTGTTTAAAACCTACGTGAGTTAGGGTGTTGGCATAACAACAGCGTTAGTAGTGCATCACATTGCATGTAATGCGTAGCTGACTGAAGCTGAGCCAAGACCCTTGCCACATCATATTAATTTAAATTGTAAATTATTATTATTTTCCCTGATTGTAATACTTATTGATGTGGCAACGTAGGTTTAAGTAGTATAGTAACTGACAACGCTCTTTTACAGCAGCATCTACAATTAGGGAGTGTATAATTTACATAGTTTTAATTAGGTAATGACGATGGCTGTTCTTTGTACTAATGGTCGATCTTTTTGCTATCCTTCCATGGTATGTAAACTGTTGATTGTATAACTGACAAAACCAAGTGTACGTTATGTATCTTATGGTGAATAAATGAATTGAATTGAATAAACGTTTTTATTATTATTTTTTATTTAATATTTGTTGTTCTCGTAGAAAATATGTTTGCAATGAAATCAAATGCCAATTTTTACTTTTAAAGAGAATTAATATTGTAAGCTTGCCATGGTGATATTTATATAAAATTAACACCGCTGGAAACAAGACTTTCTGAATTATACGAGTATTAACGTAAACTGGTACTTTAAAAAACCAAGCACCGAAGAGGTCTAAACTTTGATTTGTGATTGGTTCATTTCTTTCAGAGTTCCTACAAAGGGCTGTAAGCGCGAAGAAAATTTGCCTATTCAACCGTCTACGGAGTAAATTCATATTTTTAAGAAAAAAAAAAAGGGGAAAATGTTGAACGTTTCTTTCCTATTGAATTACTATATAGACACCGGTCTTAATACAATTTTCTAAAAGATTGATTCGATGTACTTTTTTTATTTATTTTATACTAGCACGACATGTGAACTTGTGCCCACCTGATGGTAAGTGGCGAGGTCTGAATATTAGCAACTGGAATCACATACTCATGACTGATATCAATACTCTCTTTTCGTTATCTTACTCGCTCGACTGCGCATGACGACAATTTATTTATTTTATTTATTTATTATTTAACTGCCTTTGTGGTCTAGCGGTTAAGTCCGTGGATTTAGACTCGGAGGTACCGGGCTTGATTCCTGGTCGGGACACAAAAATATTAATTAATGTATATAAATACATTTAATTAACATTTAATTTATTTGTGATATTTCTCGAGTTTGGTACGCTGGAGACATCGACGAGCTTGCCACTTGTCATGATTGGCCTATAGTAAAGTTGGCTAAATGTGAATCCGCTTATTTATAAGCGTGGTTTCTGACCACCCCGAAAGGGAAACGGTCGTGATGATACTTTACTTTACTTTATTATTTAAGGTACACTAACAGGTTACAATTAATACATATCAAGCACAAATTTACAATAATTTATAAGGCCGGAATTGCAACCCAAGGGCAGTGTACACGGCATGCTACACATAGCTACTTGGATGATTAGATTCAACAGTGTTTTTCAGTTTTAAAATTTTAGGTTTCATCCATTTCATCATTATCAATATATTAATACTATATACGAGAATAAATATATTATTATTAATGTCAATTTATGTTGACTTATCATAGGTTATATATATATAAGTCAATATAAGAATAGTAAAAAGTCACTTTAAGTTAGTTTACAATCACACTTGTCTCTTAAATAGACTAACATTTGGGTTAAAAATTTCTAGATTCACAGTATGGCTATGGATAGTCGACACACACGGATAATAGGGTTATTATAAGAGCTGGTGATGTTGTTTTTATGGGTACCAATAATAAATGTCCGGTTCTTTTGTCGGGGATTACGCCAAGTACAAAATCTGAGAGAAGACAGAGCCTTATCCCGAAACATTTGCATACATTTTACTAGAAATACCTATTGTAAAAACAAAATAAAAGAAAAACAGTTGTTCGTAGGTGGCCTATCTGTCAAACAATGTTGGTTGTCAAATAATCGTGCGTGCGTTTGAGAATGTATATCAAGCTACTTAAATATAGAACAAATGACAAACAAACAACAACTGTCAAATCGATTGGTCTCAATTTTACGCCGCAAAATTGTTTTGTGTGGGTATTTTTATATGTATATCTTTTTGTGTTACTATCTTAATAAAGTAATGAACGTAATAAATTAAATTAATCAAATCAAAATATTTATTTCCATAGGTTATCTTGTAAAAACTTGGATATTGTTAACACTAAAATAATATAAACAGAAACATACAAAATATATAAACATACATAAGTTAGGTAATCATGGTTGGACCGTAACGGGTAAACAATCCAGATGTATGTGTGTTATAATAGTATTATTGTCATAAGCAGGGTAATTGTTATTTAATAACTACTTAATATAAGATCGTGGCTGTAAATAGGCCGTGTCAACTAAATATAAATTCGTGGCTGTAAAATGACCGAGTCAGCTTACAATCACCTTACAATGTAAATAATAATAATATGTCAATTAAGCATATATTCGTAGCTGTAAAAGTGCCGTGTCAATATAATATTCGCCATAATAATATAGCCGTGTAATATTCATTGTATTACTTCCATAAAATCATAAATTTCGTTCAGCTAATAAGTAACACGACATTCAATGACTGTGCGTTATGAAGTTCGTCGGGTCAGCTAGTAAATAATATATGTATATATATATATAATAATTATATATATATATATATATATATAAATATATATATATATATAAAAATATATATATATATATATATATATATATATATATTATTATATATATATATATATTATTTACTAGCTGACCCGACGAACTATTATGTTTGTAAAATGATAAGGGAAAGTTCAGTTAGTGTTGTATTGAATTTAACAGTCAGTATTAGTCTATATATATATTTATCAGCCTATGAATGTATGTATATATATATGTATTTATGTTTGTTCCTTTGTGGCACGGCGTTTATTTGTATATAGACTTATTTATTATTAATTAATATAATATTTACTATAGTTTGGTATTAAATATTTGCACCTACCTTACATTTAAAATGGTCCACATTGTCGCTATGGTTGGCTTTCAGATAATAGCTAGCGGCATTAAGTCCGCCACTTGTATAACGTGCAATAATGTTTTAAATAAATAGGTACATTTTTATTTTATAAATTATTACATATTTTTTTTAGATATATAAGTATTATTCATGCGTTTTTAGTTAATTCCAAAAGACCACAACATGAAGTCGAATAAATATTATGATCTCACAGAAGAAATGATCAGGAACGGGTTCAAGACTCAGCTTTACGCAGTGGAAGTTGGTGCAAGAGGAGTTCCAGCAAAATCTTTGCATCACTTACTGAAAGAATTGGGCCTAAGCAGGTCTGCCGTCAATACATTTATGGAACGAGCTTCCAAGACGGCATTAACGGAATCATACAGTATTTGGTTGGGTAGGGAGAGAAGTAGAATGGTGGATGGTGAGCGTATTATCGCGCAATAGAAAAAAAAGGAGGCCTCCTTTTCTTAAACCAGCCTATTGTCGGTCGCAAGCCCGAGACACCATTCTTCTCATCTCCTACCCACACACGATGGACCCGGCACCCGCACGGTGAATCCATGGAATGCTTAGAAATTTGTCTTCTTCTTTTTATGTATAAATTAAAAGTTCAGTTCATAAATATTAGGTCAAAGTCTTTCCCCAGTGGACGTAGATTTTCTTCGCCATTGCGTTACTTACAAGATAATTTTTGATAATATTATTTTACGTTATTCTTATTTTTGTCCCACTACACCGTTCTTTTATCAAAATCAAGGTAATTTTTTCCGCGTAATTTTTTCAATTTGTTATTTTTATTGTTGCAAAGAATCGGTCTACTCATATATGTGGCGCCAAGAACAAAATTAACAAACGTGTCACTTTCTCACGCACACTAACCTTCGCGCAATTTTGTGCCAACATGTCAAGTGCAAGTTTTTGTTTTGTAAATGGGGTTTATCACTAACTTTTTATTACGATAGATGGCGCATGATAGATGGTACCTAATAGAACTGTCAGTTGCATAGAAATCTTGTATTTTTATTACAAATCTTATTATTTTCTGGATATTATGCCGAAGTAAACAGCTTTTGAGTATACAAATCGAGATTTCTAGGCAAAATCAAAGATATGGTAATCTCAAAATTGCCGATCTTTAATTCAACCTTTTTTTCTTTTTAAAGACGGTGTTCGCTTTCTTAATTCGTCTTTTAAGGTAGGTAACGTTAATTTAAAATACATTTTTTCTATTATAAAAATAAAAACTACAAAAACATTATAATAATTATGCGTCTTAGGTGTAAACAAGGTACCATTGCCGCTAGCGACATCTACAAAAAGCTTTGCCTGATACACCCCATTACTTTTCTGTGGATATTTTTATTCAAAAGTGGTGTTGTTTTGTTTAATAATGTGCTACAATGTGAATAATTATGGAAAACGATAAATTGGACTTTAAACTTTGGCCACATTGCAGTTTATGTCGCGGTGGTGTCTCGGTTGTGAGAACGCGTACCTTGAATCCTACAAAGGTCTGTTCAAACCCCCCCCGGCATGTAAAAATGAGAAATGCACTTTTCCTACGTACATTGGTCATAGATAAACAACACCACCGTTCCCGTTAGAAGGAGAGCACGTTAACCCGTTCCCGGTACCACTAATACCAACTTGTGGAATCGTTAATAAATTGTCAATAAAAATTTACATAATATCCTCGCCAAGCCGTCTGGTCAGCGTGGCAAGTGTAGGCCAATTTCTCCAGATATATGTTCTGGAAGGCCAATCTCCAGCAGTGGAGGTCTAGGACGCTATGTTATAGGGGCTGTAATAGAAAGCTGGTTATGGGGTGTATTAGGCAAAGCTTTTTGTAGATGTCGCTAGCTGCACTGGTACCTTGTTTACAACTTTTGAGGCATCATTTTTTAAATGTTTTTGTAGTTTTTTATTTTTATAATAGAAAAATGTATTTTAAATTAACGTTACCTACCTTAAAATACGAATTAAGAAAGCGAACACCGTCTTTAAAAAGAAAAAAGGTTAAATTAATAGAACGGCAATTTTGAGATCACCATATCTTTGATTTCGCTTGGAAATCTCGATTTGTACAAATAAAAGCTGCTCACTTCGACATAATATCCAGAAAATAAAAAAAATCGTAATAAAAATAGAAGTTTTCTATGCAACTGACAGTATAAGGTACCAACTATCATGCGCCATCTATCGTGATAACACACAATTAGTGATACACCCCATTGAGTGATAAACGAAGACAACAGGAGTGAGAGTCGCACAGATATTCGAAACGATCGCTAACCCATCATATTATCCTTTGATAAAAAAAAAACAGTATTGTAGGTATTATATCTATGGAATAGCGCCTTAAATACGATCCACTATCCGGACTTTTAATTTATAAATAAGTTTCAGTTTGACCATGAGTGTACCTTTCTTGAAGTTCCTATCTCATTTAAACGAACTTTCTTTTCTAGTTAACTTTGCCTTGTGGAAGATCAGGGACAAAAGAACGAACTAAAAGTACAGTCACCATTGACCTATGTAGTGGATCTGGTTATACTTTATTATCTTTAGTATTATCTTCCTTATTAATAATCAAAAATATTTTTTAAGGCATAAAATCATAATAACTGTATTTATTATTTCAATATAATAAACTTTCGATGGTAATAAAATATCGTTTATTTGCAATAAATACAGTACAGTGGTCACCAAACTTTAGTATGGTCTTAGTGTTGCCCAATCTTCGTCTTGGACTTGCTTTTCTTGGTCTTGCAAGACCAACTACCCTAATCTTGGTCTTGCGCAAGAGTCTCGCAAGACTCTTGCACACAAAAAAAAACTATTTTTGCTAAAAAAAAACTTTTTTTGGAGTTAGGTTCTTGTTTTTAATAAAATTTAATTGCGTCGTGTCCCTAAATTTTATTATATTTTTTTCAAAAAAAAATATTGTTAGGTATTTGAAATTTGGGAGAGCTCGTTTGCAAATAATTTCAGTTTTTTTAGTAGTAACTAAATAAATATCAATTTTAAATTTGAAGTAAATCAGACTAGTAGTTGTCGAGATACTCGTAGTAGTTTGCGGAGAGAGATTTCCTTAGTACAATTGGAAAATAATATATATATTGAGTCAGAGTGAGAGTCTTGCAGAAGTCTTGCGAGACTCTTGCTCAAGACCAAGACCAAGATTAGGAGTGCAAGACCAAGACCAAGACTTGGTCTTGCTTTGGGCAACACTACATGGTCTCCACTCCAGAACCCGTTTACTCCATCGTTTATCGGTTCTGTAACAGACTTGTCCAGCCTATTGCCACTTTAGCCTGCTTATTTTAAAAGCTATATCGGTAACTTTGGTTCTTTGACGGATGTCAATGTTTCTGACTTTATCCTTTAGAGAAATCCCATAGCTCGTTTCAACTAATGCATCAGACCCACTGTCAGTGTCCACGTCTCTGCTCCATACAACATTACTGGAAGAACGCACTGGTTGAAAACTTTTGTCTTTAAACACTGTGGTATGTAATCCACTAATACATAAATATAAATGTTACTTAAGATTATATGACCGGATCTTACATAATTCAATGACAAGCAACATTCCGACTGTACAACTATGAACCTTATACTTTTGTGGTAAGGCTGAATTTGGAATAATGTAACAGTGATGAGGGTAGGATGGCGATATTCAATCTAGATAAAAGAAAGACCATTGTCAAAGACGTAATAATTAAGGATAGGGCATAATATTATTGCTGATTTGTTGGGAGCCTACATTATCACAGCCCCTAGAACATAGAGTCCTAGACCCCCATTGTTAGTGATGGACCTTTTTTTTTTTTGGAGAATTTGGCTTACACTCATTATGCTGGCCTGGATGGGTTGGCGAAGTTCTGATAACAATTTATTAACGATTTCACCGGAACCGGGACCGACGGCTTAACGTGCTCTACTAAGCTCGGGAACGGTGGTATTTGTAAATCTATTTTTTTTTATACTAGATGAGAAATACACTTTTCTTACGTACATTTGTCATACATTTACAACACCACCGTTCTCGTGCCTCGGAGAACACGTTAAGCCGTCGGTCCCGGTTTCACTAATACCAACTTGCGGAATCGTTAATAAATTGTCATAATAAATTGATATCCTATCCTCGCCAAGCCGTCTGGCCAGCGTGGCGAGTGTAGAACAAATTCTTCAGATATATGTTCTGGAAGGCCCATCTCCAGCAGTGGAGGTCTAGGACGCTATGTTCTAGGGGCTGTAATGATGAATTGAATGATGACTTACAAGGAGAACTAATATTGAAAGCTTGCTACAGTGATGTTTATATAATAATAATAAATAATAAATATTTCCATATATACATATTATACATATAAACACCCAGACCGAGACAAATTATACAATGTACAACTTGCTCCCGGTGGGAATCGAACCCACGACCTCCCGAGTTCACGGCAACGTTTGTTACCACTAGACCACGGAGCAAAAATAACTTCGCTTGCTTAACAACACTAACTTAAAATTTATTGAAAAATTGTATTCTTATTCTGTTTTTAGTTTATTTAATAATTTAGTTATTTTATCTGCCTCCGTGGTCTAGCGGTTAAGTCTGTGGATTTAGACTCGGATGTACCGGGTTCGATTCCGAAATATTTATTAATCTAAATAAATACATTTAATTAATATTTAATTTATTTGTTTAAATATCCTATTGTCTTAACATTTTAAGAGTTATATTTTATTATTAATTATTTTATTATTATTACAAGTCATAAGAAAAAAAAAAATTCTACAAGTTGGGGTCACCTAGTTCTAGTATATATATAGGACTATTATGTCTAAGCCCATTCGCTATTTTGTGAAAACAAAATTTATGAAACTTTGTTTTGTTAATTTAAATGAGGTAGTAAATTAAACAGAATTAAGATGTAATGTTTTAATTGCTGATTGTTTTTACTTTAGATTAATATTCCTAATAATAATAATAAATTATTTATTTCAGAATTAATATCATAATTGTTAGTAACATTAATTAAAAAGTTAAAAACAAACAGAAAAAATAATAATATTAATAATACGTACTTAATTTAATTTATATGACTTCACCACACACTACGACCTCAAAAATCATGGCCGCCGGCGTCACCATAAATATTTGTTAAATCAAAATCCTAATATTTATTTCCTTAGGTTATCTTGTAACAATTTGGATATTGTCAGCACTAAAATAATGTAAAACAAACATAAGTTAGGTAATGATGGTTGGACCGTAACAGGTAAACAATCTAGATTTATGTGTGTTATAATAGCATTATTGTCATAAGCAAGGTAATTGTAACTTCCTCCTCCTTGCGTCGTGTTTCCTCATTGATGAGGGTCGTGACCTCCCAATGAATTGGTGTGCGTCTTGATGATAGCACGCCACCCGTTCCTGTCTTCGGCGGCATGCACAGCATCATGGACGCTAGTGTTGGTGGTGGAGCGGATTTGGTCGGACCAGCGTACCGGACTACGGCCTCTCAGTCTCTTTCCTTCCACCTTGCCAGTAACAAAAAGTTTCTCCAGGTTATCCCCTCCTTTTCTGGCAATGTGTCCGAAGTACTGGAGTATCCGACGAAGGCATATGGTGGATAGCCTTGTCAATTGTAACTTAATAACTACTTAATATAAGATCGTGGCTGTAAATAGGCCGTGTCAATTAAATATAAATTCGTGGCTGTAAAAGGGCCAAGTCAGCTTAAAATCTAACAATAATGATAAATATCAAATCTTAATACTAGTTCGTGGCTGTATACGGGCCGTGTCACCTTACAATGTAAATAATAATTTGTCAATAAAACATATATTCGTAGCTGTAAAAGTGTCGTTTCATTATATTCTAAATACCATTAACAATGATTTATATTCGTGGCTGTAAAGAGGCAGAGTCAACTAAATATAAATTCGTGGCAGTAAAAAGGCCGTGTCAACTTATAGACATAAAATAAAAATCATAATAATAACTATAAAAATAAGAGAATAGATTAAAAAACTAATTAATTTATAAACTAATTAATTATAAAAACTAAACTAAAAATACCTATGAAATTAAAACTATTCTACAAAATAAACTAAGGGCTTACCACCAGGGAGGGTACCTACCTAAAACGCTCACTCCACAAGTCTCCAACACGTGGTATCAAGAGAATATGCCCCCATTGTTTCAGCCCCAAATGCCACAAAGTTAACTTGCTAATTTCTATTTCGTAGTTGTTGTTTTTTTTTTTTAAAAAAAACTCGGTGTCTTATCATCTCCTCCGGTGACAAGAGGGCTGGCTCAATTTTCGCCCAAATAATCAGTATTGCAATTCAGCGTGGAAATGCAGCCAGTGCAGCGTTCTTGCCACTATTTCACGCGGACGGGACTTATATCCATATCCCTAGTATTAATTGTATTTTATATTTTGTAAATATATATTTTATATAAATAATTCCTTACTTTTTTAATATTATATAGAGTATCTATACAATATTAAAAAGTAAGGAATATGTATAATATGTATATATTATTATATGTATAATAAGTATATATTTACAAAAAAAAAAGTATAATATGTAGTTTATCAACCATCTAGTTTCCGTAACACTAGCCTCGTAGCTTACCACGGAAACTAGATGGCGCTGTGTGACCTGTCTGGAAATATTTATTATTAATAACATTTTTTTAAAGAATAATGTCTGAAAAACCCCCTGTGCTAAACTCGCAGTAGTTAATATGTAACAAAAATATGTTGTAAAAGTACATTTGCACGAAATTTTAAATTCCAAATGTACAGGCACGTTGGTCTACAAGTATGAGTGCTTCAGGTTGGCATAAAGTTGTAAAAAAACGTTTACACCAAGCAAGTGAGTATTCAAGTTGCAAGTAACTTCGTTTTTTGACAAAAAAACTGTGACAATACAATTTGCCGTAAATTCCCGTCTCTACCAACTGTCGAAAGATCAAGTGTGTGCCACCAACAAGAAGCTTTATTACCTTGAGGTTAGCACAATACTTAATTATTGTATAATATGTTTAATTTTGACATAACAATTACACTTTATTAATTATATTTGTTATTTTTTTGATTGTAAGCGTCCACAGCCCTCTTACAGCCACGAATTTATTAATTTATTTGACAATTTATATTAATATTATACTTATTTAGTTGTTAGCTGACACGGCTTTTATAGCCACAAATTAATATTTATGGACATGAATATTATTATTATTAGATTGTAAGCTGACACGGCCTTTTTTTTACAGCCACAAATTAAATATTTTGTATCTAGTTGTAGTAACTGCCTCCGTGGTCAAGGCTATACTATGGCGAGTGCTCTGAAGAGCTCTATAACCTAATTCCTTCCTCTCCATTCCGCAACCGAACCACACGCACAGGTCAGAATATGCACCCACATACCGTAGTCACTATCCCTTCGCGTACCTATAAATTTGGTGACTCATACATCTGTCGCACAATAAAGATGTGGAATGCTCTTCCAGCCTCTGTGTTTCCACTTTCCTATAACCTGGAGTCCTTCAAGCGAAGTGTGAAAAGGCATCTAGTCAAGCCGGCATAGTGTTAGGGACTGATGTCGGACATGAGGGTCTGATTCCAGTTGCTAACATTCATGGACCCTGCGCGCCACTTACCATCAAAAAAAAAGCGGTTAAGTCCTTGGATTTAGACTCGGAGATACCGATTCGATTCCTGGTCGGGACACAAAAATATTTATTAATGTAAATAAATACATTTAGTTAATACTTAATTTATTTGTGATATTTCTCGAGTTTGATACGCTGGACACATCGCGGAGAGAGATTTCCTTAGTACAATTGGAAAATAAAATATATATTGAGTCAGAGTAAGAGTCTTGCAAGCGTGGTTTCTGACCACTCCGAAAGGGAAACGGTCGTGATGATACTGATACTAGTTGTAGTAAAACAGTCTACGTTTACGGCAACAATGTTTTAGTTATAGTTATTGATGTTGGGTTTGGTCCAGCCATTGTTAGTGAAGAAAATTAAAAATCGTTTATTGAAGCATAAGTAAATTGAGTTACAAATATTTGGTATAGTAAAAAAATGAAAACAAGTAAGCAAGAAAGAGATACAGAACTTTACTCCCCAAACCATTATGCTGTGTCTTGGGGAGCAGTCTCCGCTACATTTTAGTTGATGCTCGTACTAAATCATTCAGTTCTATTAGTTTACTGATAGTATTTTATTTTTAAAAACAAATATGTCTTGATAATATCCAAGTGTTGCGTACTAACCATACGGAAATAAATGATTTGATTTGATTAGATTGCCAAAACATTGTTTTTTTCATATTATACAATAATTTTAACAATATCAGCTACTATAAATATTATAGTATAGTATCATCACGACCGTTTCCCTTTCGGGGTGGTCAGAAACCACGCTTAAAATAAGCGGATTCACATTTAGCCAACTTTACTATAGGCCAATCATGACAAGTGGCAAGCTCGTCGATGTCTCGAGCGTACTAAACTCGAGAAATATCACAAATAAATTAAATATTAATTAAATGTATTTATATACATTAATAAATATTTTTGTGTCCCAACCAGGAATCGAACCCGGTACCTCCTAGTCCAAATCCACGAACTTAACCGCTAGACCACAGAGGCAGTTATAAATAAATAAATAAATATTATGATTAGGTACCAAATTTGTGCATAATACCTAATTTATGGTTAAATAATTAACTCTATAAACTAAAATCAAATTAAAAAAAAGTACAAATGTACTTCTTAATGTAAATCTACTTCTTCTATACTAACAATATTATGATTTAGATACCATCGTGCAATAAAATGTGCATACTTAACGAGGTATTTTATAAAGTTTTATTATTGTTAGGAACTGGAATAACTCGAAATCAGGCAACTTCTCACTTTCTTCAGACACGTGTCACGGCGTGGAAAAACATCTAATGATCGCCTCGTAGTCGATGTCAAGAGCGTTCTTAGCATTCTATAAACTGAGCAGACAAAGTTTGCAATGGCACCAGGGAAGCTGGAGTCTGTGAGGAATGACGACAACATGTTAAGCGAGCGATTAATGCTCGAATGACGACCACTCTGTCGTGAGTGTAGCGTCTAAATAACTTGACTAATGACTTGCCTCGTGTAAACACGGCCCAACACGTACAACCAGCAACTACACTCCGAAGTTCGCGTCTCTACGAATAGTGTAGTGAAAATTATAAATTGAATTTATCAATCCTTCAAGAATTTATTGTTTTCATATTTACAAATATATAATGTACCGCCGCGCTGTAGTTACCAATGAGAAATACACTTTTCTAACGTACGTTTGTCATGACCAAGAACGAATTTAAGATTCAGCTTTAGGGAGCGGAACTTGGTGCGAGAGAAATTCCAGCAATTTTTTATATTACTTACTGGAATATTTGGGGCTGAACAAGTCCTTAATGACAATTTATTAACTATCCCACAACGAGCTCTCCGAGGCACGGGAACGCTGGTGTTAGAAATCTATAACAAATGTACGTAAGAAAAGTGTATTTCTCATTGGTAAATTCCCAGGGTTCCCCACCCACCTTTTTTGGATGTTAAGGAGAGTTTTTTTTTAACTAAGCCACCACGATTCTAAAAAAAAATGTTTAATAGAAATTGCAAACAAAACATAAATTTAATGGAAAATTAATAACAGTACAAAATGCTGGTCTTAATCTGTGTCAGCAGAAACCGAGAGAAAAAAGGCTTGGGCACACGATCATAGTCAAAATTTTATTTATTTAATTTTATTTTGGTAACAAACAGTCACAATACAATTTATATAACAAACAATATATTTATTCAAGTAAATAACATCATCATCAGCCTGTGTGTCTCCACTGCTGGATATAGGCCTCCAAGGCTCGCCATTTTATCTTCCGCTACCCTCATCCAGTCCCCACCAGCGGCCTTTTTTAGATCATCCGTCTATCTAGCGGGGGGGTCATCCGTCCACCTGACATGACTGTTAATCTCGATGAATCCTTGATTGTAGGTTATCCTAAAGAAATCCACTTTTTATATAACTAAATACGCTAACAAGAGCAATGATTATGGGTCGCCTTTTTTTTTTGTTATGTTCAAATAAAAACCTTTATTATTACTATATTATATATTATTATTGTATTATATAAACTGCCTCCGTGGTCTAGCGGTTAAGTCCGTGCATTTAGACTCGGAGGTATCGGGTTCGATTCCTGGTCGGGACACAATAATATTTATTATTTAAATAAATAAATTTGATTAATATTTAATTTAGTTGTGATATTTCTCGATTTTGGCACGCTAGAGACATCGACGAGCTTGCCTATAGTAAAGTTGGCTAAATGTATAAAAATAATAAATAATAAAATAATAATAATATGGTCGTGATGATACTTTACTTTTATTATTACACCCCGGCACTCCTTTCCGCAGACTTTTTGACAACCTATTTGACTTTTTTTCATACTAGCACGAAATGTGACCTTGCGCCCACCTGATTGTAAGTGGCGCACAAGGTCCATGAATGTTAGCTACTGGAATCAGAAACTGACATCAGTCCCTAACACTATGCCGGTTGACTTGAAACGTGTGGATACATTTTACTTTATCTAATACCTATTACTTATTAAGAATAGGATAAGAATAAGAATAAAAACGTTTATTGCCACATCAATTATTATAAGAACTAAATCAAATCAAATCAAATCATTTATATCCTTAGGTTAGTACACAACACTTGGATATTGTCAATACATATATTTTAATACAATATAAGCTTGGCTGGACCGAATCTAACAGCAATACAATTTATAATAAATAAAACATTGTTGCCATAAGCGAGGATTTTGTACTATTTAATTCGTGGCTGTAAAAAGGCCGTGTCAGCTTATGATCTAATAACATTTATGTCCATAAATATAAATTCGTGGCTGTAAAATGGCCATGTCTGCTTACAATCTAGTAATAATAATATTTATGTCCATAAATATAGATTCGTGGCTGTAAAATGGCCGTGTCAGCTTACAATCTAGTAATAACAATATTTATGTCCATAAATAACAAATCGTGGCTGTAAAAGGGCCGTGTCAGCTTATAATCTAAAACAAAAAAATACAATTATTAATAATGTCAACAAAACCCAATTCGTGGCTGTAAAAAGGCCGTGTCCAACTAAGATCTAAAGCACAATATTTTAAAATAAGTTTATATAATATGGCAAGGGTCTTGGCTCAGCTTCAGTCAACTGTACATCACATAATGTGATGCACTAACTTACGCTGTTTTTATGCCAAAACGCTAGCTCACGTACAGGTTTAACTAAATTAACAAGGGGCATCAAGAAAACGACGATAGACACAAAGAAAAAACCTGAATATAAAATGTTGTATATAATATACTATAAATTATACTATTAAAGATAATAATTATACAATAACATAAATATAAAATAGTCATACTACATACATACACTTACATAAATCATACAATACATTATTACCACCATCAGTCCGCCTACCAACTTTACAATGATGTCAAATGTCAATTTTTACAATCAAGGAGAAGTAATACTTATTGTAAGCTTGCCATGGTGATATTTATTTATTTATTTATTCTATGGAGAACTATCGACAATACAATAAAAAATATATGTTAAAAAGAATTAGAAACAGAGTGTCATTAAAAAGTTATCACTAATAGTAACAATATACATATAAAAACAACAAGTAATATTTTAACCTAAGATAATAAAGTACTTACATACACATACATAATAACAGCATAAACAATACATACATGACAGAATAGACTGAAGATACGATACAATATACAATATTAATGTATTATAAATTAAAGAATAAGTTCTTATATAACAAATCGCTTGAAGTAAGTTGACCACGTCTCCCATTTTCGTACACAGTTAAATTGGCTCAATATCCGCTTTCGTAGGTCAGCACATCTTCTATACTTTCTATACAATATTATTTACAACCCTATAGCTCCCTCTTATCTTAAAACACACTTTGAATTTCTTTGTGATTCGCACGACCGCCGTCTTCGTTCTTCTCATAACAACCAACTCAAAATCCCACCCCACACTTCCAGCAGGTATTCAGATTCATTTACCGTATCGTCTGCTCGCCAGTGGAACAAACTTTCACTGACCATCAGATCAGACAAGCTCCTTCCGTTCACATCTTTAAAAAACTACTTAATACTTTATTTTTAAACAAGCAGAACAATATATTTTACCTCCACAAATTTCTACTTCCTAATAATATATTATCCTCATATATGTATATCTTCTATAATACTTATATATTGATGAGTATTTATGTAGTCTATGTATTCATACTATTTATGTAGTTTATTGGTTAGAATTGCACCCCACATATTTATACTGTCTCACTCTCCCAAAGGTAGCTGGTAGAAAAAGCGGAAATGGCTTTAAGTTCGCCTTTGTACATACTTTTAAGTAAAATGCAATAAAGTATTTAATAAATAAATAAATAAAAGTAAGACTTACACACACACCCCAGGTGTGCCCACGCCGTAAATGTATTTTACTGGACTCGTTGTTCCCGTGAGCCTTTAACACGCCAATTACAGGTAGCACTGAGTTTGTGGCGAACGTGACCTAGTACGGTCTGCAAAAACAATAAAAAGTTATCTTTAACCGAACTTCACGCACAGGCCAAAACATGCATCCCCAAACCATAGCCACTCTATTATTTTATTTTATTTATTTGGAATAACAAACAATTGTATAATAAGGATACAATACAAATATAGATTACATAGTACAGATAATTATACAATTAACACTGTTATCCACAGATAGGATATATAATTATAGAATGTACAAAGTTATATATATATATATATGTTTTAGAGATAACTATTAATATTCTATTACACAAAAAAAATTTCATTCAAAACAAACTAAACATTATAAAAAAAAAAAATGAAAAAATAATAATAATTAAAAAGCCTATATAAATTTTAACGTTTCTGTGACCTTATTCTTATGCTATATCTATGCGTACATATAAATGAGTATGCACATTTTCTTAGAGAAAATCCCAAAGAATGTTATCGTGCCATAATAAATTATTTTTTATTTGATAGTTAAATATTGTGTTTTCATAATCTGTAATTAATTTTATTAATTTTACCCTAGCATAACGACAATTAACAAAAACATTTTTTTATGTCATTTGTTTAGATATTTTTAGGAATTTATTTCCACATTTAAATCCTGTGCCTTATCTATAAAGTAGGTACCTAACGTATAAATAGTGTAGGAATTTAATACATAAATCTTAACTAATTGACTATTTAATTAAATTATATTTTATTGCTGGGGTAAAAGAGCCGTTGATATTAAAAGAGATTGCCCAAAACCAGGCCCCAACTTTTTTGCAGCGTGCCTCAACTAAATACAATTCAATAATCATAACAATTAATTGTGTTTTTTAAAAATTTAATTACAACATTTCTTTTACCCAGCATTAAAATATAATTTAATTAAATAGTCAATTGGTTAAGATTTATGTATGAAATTACAAAGCACTATTTATTCGATTAGGTGCTTATGACCAGGTACTTTATTATAGATAAAACATTGGATTTCAAATCGGCAGGATCGAAACTATGTAATTATTAACGTAAAAAAAGTTTTTGGTAATTGTCGTTATGCTAGGGTAAAATAAATAAAAATAATTACAGATTATAAAAACACAATATATTAACTATCAAATTAAAAAAAAAAACATTATGGCTCGAGAACATGCATTCTCATTTAATAGAAACACAATAAAATATGTATGATTATTGAATTATATTTTGTTCTGCCGCAAGCTGACTTTTACTATTTTTTATTCATTACCCAAATTGAGCATGACAGCCCCAATAATGCCTAACCTAAATTATCAAACAATTATAAGTTCTTTATCTGCCTATACTAACTATAAATATTTTCAAAATATACTAACGGATTGAGAACAAACCTCAGCTAGCACCAAATTGAAGGCAGAATTATGGATTCAATCTTATATGTTGGAAAGGTGAAGATGTGCCTCCTCTCCCAGTCAGTGTGTTTCCCCATTCTTATAACCTGTAAGTCCTTCAAGCAAAGTGTGATAAAAGCATCTCGATAGGCCGGTTTTGTTTGTATTTTTTTTTTTTTTTTTTTTTTTTTTAGGAACTTTATTTATACTAAAATTAACTTTAAAAAAAAAGTAAATAAAAGTTAAATCGCTGTCCTGTGGATGTCCAATACACTAGCAGCATTTTCCCTCTGAATATAGTACTTAATTTTTGAGAGAAAAACTGCCAGCCCTATTGTCACCAGAGACGTCAATCCCACAATGACAGTAAACGTCGAAAATAAACTATTGCATATCGTTTCATATTTCGATACTTGGTGATCTGCGCTTGTTCCGCTGCAGCGCACCAGCTCTAACAGCAGTGCCTTGAAGGTGGGAAGGTGCTAGTTATATATATGTACTGCTGCGATATATACCTAAATAAATTAATATCTCAATAACCCAATTTTTTGTTTCAATAATATTTTTTAAATAATAGGTTTTTATTTCCAAAAATATTTTTTAAATTAATTTAATTTTCTGTCTGTACACAATTCAACATCCTTGTCTTCCTCTTTCGGTGCAAGAAAAGTATTATTTCTCAATTTTAAGAGCTCAACTTTTATGCTGACTTAAAAAAAGTATATTTGTACCTTCAAAAAGATTCTTAGAAAATGTATATTGTTTTTTGAACGACGCGACGTCACAGCCTTGGATTACGTATACGTTCATTCATTTATTTTACTTTGCCGCCTCCAGTGACGACGACGCGACGTCGACATCGCGAACGCTGAATGCGATAATCGATCAACAGTCTGCTAAATAATTGGACGAATTCTATTGGAATAGTATGTATTCGAATGAGTGCCTACCATTAGTCATAAAAAAATTGGAATCATATCGAATTTATCTGTCAAATTAACGATTTTCGCAAACTATTTAACGACGAAATTTGACAGCCCGCAAAGTTATCTAATATAGGCTGTTTTTTTTGAGGTATAGAACTTTAAGTTGGCAACACTGTTTCAACTGGCGGCCATTTTTTCAGCTGTCAAGTGATTTGAATTTATTTTGGTTTGGCATTTCAATATGAATAGACTGACGGCTATACAACGCTTCCAAATTGTGCAAACTTTTTTGAAAATAATGGTTCTGTTCGAAATGCGCATCGCGCACTACGACCATTTTACGGTCAACATAATCGTCCATCAGAGCAATTAATTCGACTAACTATGGACCGTTTTCGCACCACGTTTACTTTAAATGATAATGCGCATTCACAGAGACGTGTCGTACACTGCGTACAGAAGCAGCCATTGCTGCTGTAGACCGTAGCGTAGAGGAAGACCCGAATCCGTCTATCCGCCATCCGGACAAGAATTGAATATGTGTGCATCCACTTAATGGAAGATTTTGCGGAAAGATCTTGGTTTGCGTGCTTACAATATCCGACTCGTGCAATAATTGAAGCCACACGATCACCTAGACGCGTAGACTCGGTGAATGAAAATTCATAATAGAATTTTGTTTAGCGATGAAGCTCACTTTTGGTTAAATGGCTACGTCAATAAACAAAACTGCCGTATTTGGAGTGAAGATAATCCTCAAGTGTATGTTGAGACACCGTTACCGTCAAGTGCAAGTTTTTGTTTTGTAAATTAATTTACTGTGGACATTGTTAGTCAAAAGTGGTGTTCTTTTGTTTAATAATGTGCTACAATGTGAATAATTATGGAAAACGGTTAAAATGGACTTTAAATATGTGGCACAAGTCGCAGTTTATTTTTTGAGGTTTTCCCGCTGTGAACTCCCATATTTTACCTGACGTGTTTGGGCTATAATGCCGCGAATGACTCCAAGAAAAGCATCAAATTCTGCAACATCTGGAATTTGATGATAATTTGAATTAACATTAAACGAAAGATATATATGTCAGACTTGGCTGTATGGGCTAGACCCTTTGCCTTCCCTATCATCTTATTCATTATCCATCGGTAGAAGAGAAGAAAAAAAAAGCTAATGGTATGCCATGTTTAGGTTTTGTTATTGTATGACGTGCTCAGTCCATGTATTGAAATGTCCTTGGTAATAATAAACAGTTTCTTAAAGAAAACCTATCATTAAAAAACTTTATTTTAAATCGCAAAAGATCAATAGAGCTGCGAAATTGCACTTCTTAAACTCGAGAAGGTCTTTATAGTCCAAGAGCCGACTGGCATAATTTATAATTCATCAGATACTTTATTGACGATATGGGGGCGATTTCCAACTCCCTCACGGGGTGGTCGATGAGTGGACTGTATATTGTGTATATGGATTGGGGGGTTGATGACGAGCCAGCTCCATGAAGTCCAAAAAAAGGAGTCGACCCCAGGGTTCCAGAAGAAGTCCAGCCCTTCTGGTGCTAAAGCTCTTTTAGTTTGACTGTTAAAACACGCGCGTGGCTATTCGGCCGACACTTCTACATCGTTGAAAATTGAGAACACGCGGTGTGACGTCACCGAAACAAAATTGTTGACGTCCGCCGCCGACCGATGCTGAGGTGCGACTGAACCCACCGATGGGTCACAGAACTGGCTTTAACAGACGAGTGTATGGATTATATTATTATCATATGTTAAACTGCCTCCATAGTCTAGCGGGTTAAGTCCGTGGATTTAGAGTCACAGGTACCGGGTTCGATTCCTGGTCGGGACACAATAAATTATTTAATTTGTTTGTGATATTTCCCGAGTTTGGTACGCTATTCGATATCGACGAGCTTGCCACTTGCATGATGGACCTATAGTAAAGTTGGCTAAATGTGAATCTGCTTCATAAAAAAGCGTGGTTTCTGACTACCCCGGAAGGGATACAATTAAATTCGTTTATTTTGCAAGCATAGGACAAAAGATATATACTACACTTTAACTCGTCAAATTTTAACAATATCACCTGATAAGCTAACACAGACACGTTAAAAAAAGTTAAAAAAGAGAGAACGCCAGAGCCTCCTCGGACCACAAACCCATCGTTTCGACTGCAAATGGTATGAAGTAGTGACTTATGATGATTTGACGTGTGTCGGGTCCCGGTCCGCTCCCTAAGGGCCTGGTTGAGCGGGGGGATGGCTGGCACATGCGTTATGTCCGTGATCGGGTGCTGCTGTGGGGGCCTGGGACCTCTGCCGAACACGTTCAATTTATTGTTCTTAAATTAACAGAGGTTTTTGCGTTTTGTCGACTTTCGGGTTGCACATAGATATGTAGTCTACCTTAATTCTGAGTTGCCTGGTGGGATACTGCTGTACCAGGTATTGTTTTCTCATAGGTACTGATAACTAAATTTAAAAGTTTATTAATTGATCGTTGTGGTGCAGTTCTGTATATGTTTTATTTTGTAAATCTGATATAGCTGAGTTTTCCTTGCAGATTCCTTTCTCAGTCAGATTAAACATTAACAGGTCACTGGAATTTGCTAAGCTGCTGGTCTTCTGCTAACAGCTTACTTATTGGACCACTTTGCTGCTTAGTCTTCTACTAGCAGGAGTAGAATCATTCAAAATAATTAAATTAATGACGTTTCATAAATGCCTGTAATAGGTTTACGTGAATAAAGATATTTTGACTTTGACTTTGACTCCGCGTCCTTGCTGAGTTTAAGGCAGCGGCTCCGGGTTTCTTGTGGCTGTATTTCATATATAACGGACAGAGTGTGTTAACACATGTGACATTCCAAGCCAGTGTCCAGTTATTATGTATATATTTTTTTTACGAAAATAACCATTTGTACCAATTTGTATTATTTGCAGTATTGGCTGGTCCGTATCCGTCTCGAAGGACCACGATGTCGGCTATGGTTCTTCAAAAACTCAGGTTGGTTTACTTGTGGACTGTACTATATATATATATTGTTTAGCTGTATATGTATGTTTCTATTTTTAGTATCAATATTCAAATTTTAACTTCCAATATTGTATTGTATATTTACAAATTGTTTTATTGTGTTCTATGATGTTTCCTGAATAAAGAAAATACAATAAATATTTACTGTTGGTCGCGGTTTCAGAAGACGTTGCTCCTCCATGCCGTCGTTGAATGGAGTGAGCTGCCCGCGAAGCTTGCGGATGCTGGACTCAACAGGAACATCTAGTCGAGTTCTTGATTTTGTCTATCTTTTTTTTTTGTAATATTAGTTGCTGATTAACTTTACAGCGGGCTCTCGGACTAGCAGGAAATTGGTTAGAAAAACGTTTCCACTTTATTGTGCCACTCCAGTAGGAAAAACTTTGTCTTGAAAAAATACGACGATATTTAAGTGTAGTTTTTTTGCTTCAACCTAATACTATTTAAAGTGGTTTTTAATATACAGTAAAATGTCACAAATTAATAATAATCTATCTAACCGAGCCTAATATTTAAATTCAAATTATAAATTTTTAAGTTGACACGGCCCGTTTACGGCCACAAATTGAAAATTTGACGTTCCATTTTTGTTTGCCTCTTTTCCTATTCCTATAATTATAGTTTTGTATTTTTGGCCTCTTTATAATTTTCTTTTATTATTTAAATATACATATGTATATATGTAAATAATATAAAATCTTCTTGGCCTATGTTCTACTAATACTAAACTGTTAATATGTATAATAATAAAGGCTGTGATTTTTTTAATAAATAAATAAATGAAAATAAATAGACATTTTAATATTTATAATATTTTAATTTTATAGCTACGAATATCGGTCAAGTAGTTTTGAAATGCATAGGGAACATACACAGAGATATTCATCTTTATATATATATAGATATATATGTATGTATATATTATATAGGCATGTATGTATATATTTATTCCACACTCCCAAAGGTTTGTTGTTAGATAATGCTTAGTCATTAAGCCCGCCTATGTAAAAGTAAAAGTAAAGTATCATCACGACCGTTTCCCTTTCAGGGTGGTCAGAAACCACGCTTATAAATAAGCGGATTCACATTTAGCCAACTTTACTATATGCCAATCATGACAAGTGGCAAGCTCGTCGATGTCTCCAGCATACCAAACTCGGGAAATATCACAAATAAATTAAATATTAATTAAATTTATTTATTTACATTAATAAATATTTTTGTGTCCCGACCAGGAATCGAACCCGGTACCTCCGAGTCTAAATCCACGAATTTAACCGCTAGACCACGGAGGCAGCCTATGTACTATTTTTATATAGAATTGTTTAAAAAAAAATAGTCCATTTTTGGCTAAATTAGAAAAAAAAATCTGTGCAAGAGTCGCAGACTAGACCAGGGTTAGTCTTGCTAATAAATCGGTGATCTTGCTTTTGCTCTGGCTCGTATCCTTGAACCGTTAATGGTTACCCCATGCCCTGTCCGTAGTTACGGAAAGCAATTGCAACCTCTATTGGAAGGACCTTGACACAAATTTCCCCACTCCCCCTAGAGGGAGGATGTGAAAAGTTTAGTTAAACCTAGTCACAATCTGACTGCTGAACTCTGCATAGTATTTTTTGGGATTTACTATGGCACTTTTCACACAGATTCAATATGTTTCAGAACGAAAACGTATTTCATTTCTGATTACGGGTTTATTGAACTAAACGTGTGGCAAAGCCCTCTTCCAAATCTAGTTCTAGGGGTTATTACGTATCCACTTTTCACATTTTTAAATCAAGTCCACATACAGATATATAATAATAATAAAAATGCATTATTTCACAAAAACTAAAATAACTTAAAATTAATTTGCACAGGCGAGCTTTATGCCGTAAGGCAATATCCATCAGCTAACCTTTGGGAGTTTTGAAAACATGTGACAGGCAGAGTGCCAAGTAAATATTAAATAAACAATACATACTAATACTACATATAAATAAATAATAAATAAATATTTCCAGACAGGTCACACAGCGCCATCTAGTTTCCGTGGTAAGCTACAAGGCTTGTGTTACGGAAACTAGATGGTTGATAAACTACATATTATACTTTTTTTTTTTGTAAATATATACATATTATACATATAAACACCCAGACCGAGACAAATTATACAATGTACAACTTGCCCCCGGTGGGAATCGAACCCACGACCTCCCGAGTTCATGGCAACGTTTGTTACCACTAGACCACGGAGGCGGTCTATATAATATACAATACATGTTATACATATAAAAATTCATTCATTACAGCCCCTAGAACACAGCGTCCTAGACCTCCACTGCTGGAGATGGGCCTTCCAGAACTGGAGAATTTAGCCTACACTCGCCACGCTGGCCAGACGACATATAATAATACATATCTATAATACAATACATATAATAAACCGTCCATTGACGTCTCTGGTGACAATAGGGCTGACAGCTTTTTCTCCCAAAAATTAAGTATCATCATTCAAAGGGGAAATGCTGCTAGTGTATTGGGCACCATGCCACAAGACAGCGATTTGGAGGAGCTATTTTTTTTGTAAGTATTTAATTTTTATTTTCTATGTATTATTATTATTTTTTTAGGTAAAATTTTGTTGTAATATAGTTTATTTAATATTATAAAAAAAAAAAAAAACATTTAATCTATACTAATATTATAAAGAGGAAAGATTTGTATTTTTGTATGTTTGTAATGAATAAACTCAAAAACTACTGGACCGATTGCAATAATTTTTTCACCATTAGAAAGCTGCATTATTCAGAAGTAACATAGGCTATATAATATCACGCTAGGTCCTATAGTTGTGGAGCAGTAACCAAAAATGTTTTAAAAACGGGGGAAAAGTATCGTTTCTGAGGCCTTTCGTGGCGTGCGCTGAGCATATAGTTAAAGTTATACAAAAATGCTCTATGGATGAATTGTTCATCTTAACATTATTTTTTAAAAAGTCCGCGAGAGCATATGTCTACCTTTTATAGTTTACCCATAACAATATTTAAATAACTTTGAAACATAAATTGGTAGAGTTTTGTCTTTCAAATGGCATATAACTCTTTTCAACTAAAGTACCTATATAGTCTTTATGTCATTTGCCACATCTACCAAATCGATGGCACATGATGACCAGATTACTACACGAGCGAAGCCGGGTCAAACAGCTAGTTAAATATATACAGGATTCATGAAATAAATACATTCTAGTGTGATGTAATTATAATTTATTATTGAAATATAAGTCGTCATCGCAGCCCGTAGAACACGAGTCCTAGACCTCTACTGTTGGAGATGGGCCTTCCGCAAACTTAGAATTAGGCCTACACTCGCCAGGCTAGCCAGTCGGGTTGTACCAGGTTCGATTCTCGGTTGGGCCGATATAATTTGTTGAATTTATTTTTGATATTTCTCGAGGTTGGACGCTAGAGACATCGACATAAAGTTGTATAAATGTGAATCTACTTCTTGAAAAAGCGTGGTTTCTGACCACCTCGAAAGGAATACGGTCGTGATACTATTGTAGCTGCCACAGCATGCGTGCACTTCTTTCGACGGGTTCGAGCGCAATGATACGCCCCCTGCCTGAAGGGCCAACGCGTGGGGGTCGCATGCCCGACTCACCGTGAGGCCTCCTAAGGAGACCCCAAGGCGCTTACGGACTAAAACCCTATAAACCGTCTCTCTCTCACTGTTGACCCTGCGTGCCTTAACAGCTAAGTGCCTTCACTCCGTAGCCACGACTCAGACTTAGCTGTTAAGGCACGCAGGGCCAACAGTGAGAGAGAGACGGTTTATAGGGTTTTAGTCCGTAGGCGCCTTGGGGTCTCCTTAGGAAGCCTCACGGTGATTCGGGCATGCGACCTCCCGCGGTGGCCCTTCAGGCTGGGGTCGTATCGTTACGCGATTTTGCGATTCACTGTCTTAAAAAAAAAAAAACAATAAATTTATCACAAAATTGGATAACTAGTTTCTCTTAACACCTCATCCTCCTAAACTATAAAACACAGATTAATTACATACTTATTATATGCAATATCATATGTAGGTATTCTATTCGTATACCCTATAGGATTTTTTAGATAAGTAAAACAAAACATGGATAGAATAAATGGTTTGGCCGTTGGTGTATTTTTTTTTAATCCTGGTTGTTAAGGGGAAAATTTAAAAGATAATCGATTCAATTAATTATGGTCCAGAGCTCATGAACGGAAATAATGAGGATAAATTACAGTGATTATTCTTTAACGGTTCTTTTGGGCCGAGTTAAGCGTCAAAAGATAACTACGTACCTCATCGGGAATCGGGAATACAACATTATTCTAGAAAACTATTATTTAGTTTATTTTTTATTTTTTACTAGCACGACATGTGACCTTGGGCCCACCTGATGGTAAGTGGCGCGCAAAGTCCATGAATGTTAACAACTGAAGTCAGACACTCATAACTGCCATCAGTCCCTAACACTATGCCGGCTTGACTATGATTATTTGACTATGATTGATGCTTTTTTACACTTCGCTTGAAGGACTCCAAGTTATAGGAAAGTGGAAACACAGAGGCTGGCAGAGCATTCCACATCTTTATCGTACGACAGATGTATGAGTCCCCAAACTTATACGTACGCGAAGGGATGGTGACTACGGTATGTGGGTGCATATTCTGACCTGTGTGTGTGGTTCGGTTGCGGAATAAAGAGGGAGGGATTAGGTTATAGAGTTCTTCGGAGCACTCACCATAGTATAGCCGGTAGAACACGCTCAGAGAAGCCACATCTCGGCGAAGCTTCAGGGATTTGAGAGTGCCAGATATAGTGGCATCGTCCACAATTTGAACAGCTCGCCTCTGTCCTCATTGAGAGCATCTGTGAGGTACTTGGCGGAACCATCCTAAAGATGAGAATAGTATTCTATACATGCTCTGATCTGTGCTTTACGTAACTAGTCATCTCAGACCCCCCCCCCTTCCGGGGAAAGACGGGAATTTGTAACGAGGTGTTGACCTCCTAACAAAAATAGCATTCGCTGCACGTAACTACGGGCAGGGCGTGGGAACCTTTATTATAGGTTAAATATTAATACGAGCGGGCGCGGCGGAGGCCGCGAATGTCAACGTGATCAGGCTATCAAATCGCGCGCCATGCGCCGTGGAACCTCGGGAGGTCTAGCGTGCAGAGGGGCCAGATCTCTCACGAGTGGGAAATTTGACCTCTCTGCCCGTGCGAACATTCCCTTGGCTAGACGGCGCACGAACTCGTCCAGTGTTTCCATCCGCAGGTCGCGGAGTATGACATCGTTTCTCACATAGCGCGTGGCGCCGACAATGGTACGCAGCGTGAGGTTCTGTTGAGCCTGTAGCCGGCCTCTTTGGGTCTTAGATGTTAGGGCGTACCATGCCGGAGCGGCGTATGTGAGACGAGAGCGAATGTAGGCTTTATAAATGAGCAGCTTTGTGTGCAGAGCCAATGTGGATGCAAACACTGGACGTAGTTTGGCTCGGGCCAAACGTGTCGTGTTCACGGTCACATTCACGTGCTTTGTATAGCTTTGTATATGTTTGTATGAAGAAGCCAAAATATTATGTCAATTTCAAAATATGTTTTTTTAGGAAAAGTTGTTTGTTTTAATAATAATAACTACGACTTCAAATACAACCTAAGCATCGTTCTGCAAAATGACAATATTCGATATTACTGTAACAGAACGATTATAACTGACAATACAGTACACTACAACCGACCTGACATTAGCTTAATAAACAAAGAAAACAAAACAGCATATCTAATAGATATAGCCGTACCTAACACTCATAACTTAATAACTACACTTACAGAAAAAAATATGAAATACAGAGACCTTGCAATAGAGCTTAAATCCTAACACAAATTAGAAAAAGTAACAACTGTATAGAATAAGCGCATAGAACAAGCTAGAAACGCCTTTGTTAAAATGAGCCACCTTCTCTGCAATCGCAATCTTAAACTTCCTACAAGATGCCGACTCGTCCGATGCTACATATTTTCCATTCTCCTGTATGGTGTCGAACCATGTACCCTGACAAACACAATTTTGAAGAAGTTAGAAGCTTTTGAAATGTGGATATACAGGAGAATGTTGAAGATATCATGGAAGGACAGAGTAAGAAACGAAACTGTCTTGCAGAGAATGAACAAAGGCGTTGAACTATTGAAAATGGTAAAGCGAAGGAAGTTGGAGTATTTGGGACACATCATGCGCAATAAAAAGTATAGCTTGCTGCAGCTCGTCATGCAAGGCAAGATACAAGGCTCCAGAAGACCGGGGAGAAGACGCACTTCCTGGCTCAAGAACCTCAGGGAGTGGTTCGGGATGAGCACCAGATCCTTGTTCCGGACAGCGGCCAACAAAATCAAAATCGCCTTAATGATAGCCGACCTCCGATAGGAGATGGCACCGTAAGAAGAAGAAGAACAACTGTATCAATATTAGTATCTACGACCGGAGTAATACCTAAAACATTACATCAAATCTATCAACGTAGACCCAGTACATATACATACGATTGCAAAAAGCTACAATCCCAAATACTTGCCGTATAGTCAGAAAGTTTGGAGTTAAAGAAGCACCGAACACATGACATACCTAGGTGAGACTCGTGAACATTATTAAGTTAACCGGCTAAATGCCGAGATTCTTTAAGGATTCACAATACATAATAATAATAATAATGCAGACATAAACTTTGATGTTTATGTCTGCATTATTATTATTGGTGATTGATTGGTGTTGCGCGTGGAATTATGGATTCTCCTAAGTTAGTTAATAAGATATCCTAAAAAATACCCTCACTCAAACTCAAGCAGCGTCCACTCTTACATGTTCTTTGCTGCAACACCAATTACAGACGTAACGCGTTCTTCAACAGAGCAAGTGGTCTCATTAATGACCTGAGTATAGGTGTTGATATTTTTAATGACAGCATCATGTCCATTAGCACTTCGGGCAAGGGTAGTGTGTTCAGTTTTTGCACGATCCGTGTGTGGAGTCTGGCTGTTTATTATTTTTAATATAATTTTGAAGTTTTTATTTTCTTTTGCGTAGCTATCGCTACAATGTATTAAGAATTGAGGATTTTGTACAAAGGAATGTAAAACTAAACAACGATTATTATTTTAAATATGTATATAATAATATATTACTATACTTACTAACTACCTACAATTTTATTCATATTATTATTACTTAAATAAAAAACTAGTTTCCACAAATATCTTATACAACTAAAAAATATAAAGTATACATATATATATATAAAAAGGAAACAATTCTGGCATAACAAAAAGAACATAAGCCATACAATAAAAAAAAACTGAAACAGCAACATATAAATAATAATAATAAATCACAGTAATATAGAAAACAAAATAAGTAATTAAATCTAATAAATGTAAATCCTGTACATGTATTTAATAACTATATCAACAAATTAGATGTGATTTAATATTTAATTATTAATATGAAATTTAAGTTATAAATTGGGACTTTCCATCGACTCTGCAATTTGTCGTGTACTTATCGACCTGTTTCTAGGTACAAACATATTTGATCTATATACCTTATAAAGTATAAAACAGACAAGAATTAGCAGTATTAAAGCCACACATGTATCCGTAAATACAGATGAGCCTGTCGCTCTATTTTCACTAACAAACTCGCTCTTTGGGAAAGCAGTTGATTTTTCAGAAATATTTACTATATTATCCATTTTCTTGTGTATTTCTTTTCTTAAAATTTCGATTTCAGCTTTAAGTTCATTATATTCTGTTTTATTATATTGATTATTATAATCATGCGGTAAACTGTAATTTATAACGTTTGAATGTGAATTTATATTCATGTTAAGTACTTTTTCCAATAAATTATTCGTATTTAATAATATTTGTATAGCTGAATTTGATTCTTGATTATGAACAGCGTTAAATTGCTTGGAAATGTTAGCTAGGGCTTCGAGAGAGGCTTCAATGTACGTTTTATCGAGAGTATTAGTAGGATCATCATGTGAATTTGAACTTCTACTCGCATTAAGTACTTTTAATATTTTTTCCAATAAATTATTCGTATTCAATTGTGTTGGGACATTTGAATATTGATCTTGAATTGCGATAAAATTCTTTGAAATATTAGCTAAGGCTTCGAGAGAGGTTTTAAGGTAGATTTTATCGAGAGTATCATGCGGTTGTGAAAAATTAGACAATATATCTATAACGTCATTTAATTTTTTTATAATAGTTAAGTTATTATTATCTTTGAAGTCATTTCCTTTGTTACAAGTTACACCGCCAACATTTTCAGTATTATAATCAAGGTCGACTGCAGTTACTAATGTCCGTTCATGTGGTTGTAAATTTACCAATATCTCGCAAGATAATGGATTTTCACCAATACTTAATTTTATTCCATTTTGAAGTATATCTGAATTAAATGCAGCTATTTTATTGTGATCCAAAATTAACAAACGTAGTCCAGGTATCTCGTGAAGTTGTTCTTTATTTAGTTTACTAATGAAATTATATGATAAATCTAATGTTACTAAATTTAATAATCCCCGAAATGTGCCATAGTTTATTAATAATATCCTATTATGTGAAAGATTTATATTATCCAAATTAGCGTTATTTTTAAAGGCACCAGGTTGAATAAAACTTATCTTATTAAAGCTTAAATCTAATAGTCGTAGATGTATTAATGACATAAAATCATTAAAACCAATTAAAGATATATTATTATGATTTAAAATAGCTGTATTTAATAAATTTACATTATATAGCGCTATTAATGTTATATTATTAAGTGATGAATTTGTAAGAATGAAATTTTGTAATGGTCTTTCAGGTACTGATCCAAAAACTGTTTGTCCTGAAATTGCAGACACGTCTAGTGTCTCTAAACTTTTCAAATTATCAATTATAGACATATTTATTGCTAAATGTTGATTATATGATATATCAAACCAGACCAATTCATTCTGATCTGTAAAAGCATTATTTTCAATAATATTTATGTCATTCTGGTTTATAAAAAGCCTATTTAACTTACGTAAGTTATTAAAACATGAAAAAGCGATGGTTTTTAAATTATTATTGCTTAAAATGAGAGTTTGTAAATTTAATAAATTTGTGTTATTGACATTGAATGATTCAAGTTGATTTTTGGATAAATCTAAAACAGATATACTGTTCATATTAATAAAAGAGTTGTATTCCAATGTTGTAATCAAGTTACGTGACAAATTTAGTTTGTTTAATTCTAACATGCCATTAAATGAATAATTTTTAATGGAAACAAGATTGCACCCTGAAATATCTAAAGTTGGCAATAAAACAAGTCCAGTAAAAGTGTTTTCTACCAAGTCTCCACTTAAATGATTGTTAGAGATTTCTAAGTTTCTTAATTCGTGTAATTTTTCAAATGTATTACGAGTAAAACTTGTTAAATTATTATTCTCAATATTTAAATATTGCAAATTACTTAAACCTAAACTGTGCGTAAAAAATGTTGTTATAAAATTGTTTTTTAAAATCAATATCTGTAAATTTGGGATACAGTCGGTATCGAAGTCTAGACTGGTCAATTCGTTGTGAGAAAGATTCAAATCGATTAAATATTCAAGTGTCTTAAACGATTTAGATGATATGTTCTGTAATTTGTTATTGTTTAACTTGAGCATCATAAGTTTATGCAATCCTGTAAAAGCATAATCCTCTATACCAATTAATAGTTGATGACTTAAATCCAACTCTGTTACTAATGACAAACCATTAAACATGCCGTTTTTTAAATAGTTACCTAATAAATTGTTTGTTATTGCAAATGATAATATTGTTTTATTAATAAACATGTTTTTTGGCAAACTTTTAAATTTATTAAAGGACATATTAATAACTGACAAATTACTATTATTTTCAAATATATTATTTGACAATTTTTCAATAGCGTTATTTGATATATCGATATTACTTAAACCAGTCATTGCAGAAAATGAGTCAGTCTCAATACTTACGAGAAAATTGTGTTTTAAATCTAATAACAATAATTTTGCCATTTTTTTAAGGCTAGTTGCTGTTATACTTGTTAGCCTGTTGTTACTAATATTTAATATTTCCAAATCGGTAAACCTTAGCAAACTTTGTTCTAATTCTGATATTCGATTATAAGATAGATCTAAAAACTGCAATTTTTTTATACCTTCGAATGTTATAACATTTATTGTATCTATAAAGTTATGTGATAAATCTAATTCCCTTAATTTGGAGAAATCTTGAAATATAGCATCAGGTAAAGTTACTAAATAGTTCCTGGACAAATTTAAGTGAGTTAGATCTGCATATATAAATTTATTTTCATTAATATCGAAACCACTTATTGAATTATGGGACATATCAATACTTTCTAAGCCAGTTATTTCATTATCATTATAAAGTTTCGCTATAGTCAATAAATTATGTGATATGTTAATTGATTTTAGAAATGGATGATCTGTGATTATAATATTAGGAATATATTCGTATCTTCCATCGACTAAGTTTAATTCTACAAAAGCATCACCTAAATTAGGTACAATTGATAAATAGATTGTATCTTCAATTGTATCTTCAATTGTATTACTAATAGTAATAATAATTTTGACATCTTGCAATTGACAATTTTCTGAAAAATATAAATATGGAATATAAAAGTTATTACCGTAGCACATGGCATAGTAAAAACATGTTCCTGGTTCGTTGGAGATTCGACATTGATTAGCAGCTACGATAGATGTATTCCATATCACCAACAGAATTAGGCCCGAAATAACTGTAAATAAAAACTTATTTTTATCATTATTCATCACAGAGTCCTAGACTTTCACTGTTGGAGATGGGCCTTCATAAATTTCAGGAGAATTCGGCCTATATTCGCCACGCTGACCAGATGGTTTGGTGAGGATTGTAAACCTATTACAGGCATTTGTGACACGTAATAATTTAAATTATTTTGAATGATTTTACTTCTGTTAGTGCAAAACTAAGCAGCGAAGTGGTCCAAGGAGTAAGCTGTTAGCAGAAGACTAGCAGCTTAGCAAATTCCAGTGACCTGTTAATGTTTAATCTGACTGAGAAAGGAATCTGTTGTTTAATTTCCTTTGATACTGCTTTCACCTGCAGTTCTGTTCCTTGCCTTATAGCACTCTCCAGGCAGGACAATTGTGTTGTTAGGTACAACTGGTGTTTGTAACCTTAGACTTAGCCGAATTTCTGTGGGAATGTATGGCGGTACGTAAAGAATAAAGAACATAGGCTGATATACACTTAACCCTTATATGCGCGCGCAGTAAAATGGTGTAAACTGACTCATTTTCTTCGTTTAAAAATAGGCAGTTAAGGCTTAGATTAAATAGCTGCGTTGCTCTGAGGAGCTGATATTATTATTTTTAATAGGGGCTATTTTTTATTTATTGTTGTTTTTAACATAGATTTAAATGTTAAGTAAAAATAAAATAAAATCAGTTTTTATTTGTCACAAAAATAGTTAATAAAAATGTAAAATATAGTTAAAAAATAAAACAAAGATATAATGACAAAAGGGTTTATGGTTCAGAAAATGGTGTTGGAAGCAGGTTCCAACAACCTCTGTTATTATACCATAGCCGACATTTAAAGTACGCGTATTATAAATAAAATAATTCTCCGCACCAGTGTCGATGCGGAGAACCAGTCGATCATCTCGGACACCACGGGCTTTCTTGTGCTAGAAGTGCTGGCCGCATTCCTCGTCACGCGGCTCTCAACGACATCATCCGAAGGGCTCTTGTCACTGCTGGAGTACCCGCAATATTAGAACCATCTGGGATTGTGCGGAGCGATGGCAAGAGACCCGACGGAATGACTGTTGGGCCGTGGAAACTTGGCAGATCTCTGGTGTGGGATGCGACGTGTGTAGATACATTAGCTCCATCTCACATACAGGCGACCTCGTCAGGCGCGGGAAGTGCGGCTTTTTCTGCGGAGAACCTCAAATTGCGCAAATACGCTAACCTTGGTATCGGTTACGAATTTGCGCCGTTTGGGGTCGAGACGATGGGCCCATGGGGACCGTCAGCGAGGCGCTTGGCCAAGGAGTTGTCAAAGCGGCTGACAGATAGGTCTGGAGACAGGAAGGCTGGCAATTATTTCTGCCAACGTATTAGCCTCGCTATACAGAGGGGAAATGTTGCCAGTCTCCTTGGGACTATCTCGGATGGGACGTCTCTAGAGGACATTTTTTATTTATAGTTTAGTTTATTTTTAATTTTATTATTTAGGTAGCTTTTAATTTATATTAAATGTACTATAATTAACTTCGAATAAATTATATAGGAAATATAGGTAATAAATTAGATATAATAACACAATTGTATCTTGTTTTCAAGCGTTATTTTTATATATTTGTTTCCAAATGGCAGATACTTTCAACGAGAACAAATAGGTAGTAGGCGGACTGATGGTGGAAGTTTGTCCAGTCTGCCGGGGCGGGGAAGTATCCACCGTTCGTGCCGATAAACCCAGTAAAGTGTATTCACACGTTTCGGGATCAGGCTCGAATTGCCGTCATGCCCAGTCAAACCGGCATAATGTTAGAGATTGATGTCAGTGAAGTGTCTGAATTCAGTTGCTAACATACATGGACTTTGCGCGCCACTTACCAGGTCAGATGTGGTGCTAGTATAAACATTAAAAAAATGAGTGATCTAGTTACTTACATAAAGACTGCATGATGCTTCACACTCTGAAATAAGTACAACTTGTTAAAAACGCACATATTTCAATTCCTTTCGTGGTGGTCAGAAATCACGCTTATAAATAAGCGGACTCACATTTAGTCAACTTTACTATAGGTCAATCATGACAAGTGGCAAGCTCGTCGATGTCTCTAGCGTACCAAACTCGAGAAATATCACAAATAAATTAAATAATATGTAAATAAATACATTTACATTAATAAATATTTTTGTGTCCCGACCAGGAATCGAACCCGGTACCTCCGAGTCTAATCCACGGACTTAACCGCTAGACCACGGATTTTTTTTAAATTACAAATAATATTTTATTTTGTAGAATAGTTTTAATTTCATAGGTATTTTTAGTTTTAGTTTTATTTACAATTAGTTTTTTAATCAATTTTATTTTAATATTTTTGTATTTAAGTGCTTCGAATAAAGATATTATTTATTACAAATACATTGTTACTTTTTGTGGAATTGCCCCGTAATATAATAATAAATAATAATAATAAACATTTCCAGACAGGTCACACAGCGCCATCTAATTTCCGTGGTAAGCTACGAGGCTTGTGAATGGAAACTAGATGGTTGATAAACTACATATTATACTTTTTTTTTTTTTTTGTAAATATATACATATTAACACTCAGACCGATAATACCAGGCCATATCTTAAAACAGAAGCGACGTAGCCATGATAAGCTTGAATAGCTGTTTGTTGCGTTGTAATAGAAAGTCGATTAAGAGGATACACAAAAGAGATTGCCCAAAACCAAACCCCAACTTTTTTGCAGCGTCCCTTAACTAAATATAATTCAATAATCATAACAATCAATTGTGGTTTTTTTTTAATTTAATTACAACATATCTTTTACCCCAGCAATAAAATATAATTAAATAGTCAATTGGTTAAAATTTATGTATGAAATAGTTACCAAGCACTATTTATACGATTAGGTTCTTTATTATGATCAGGTACTTTATTATAGATAAAACACTGGATTTCAAAGTGTTCATAATTCTCTAATAAAATCGGCGGGATCGAATCTATATAATTAACAACGTAAAAAAAGTTTTTGTCAATTGTCGTTATGGTTAGGGTAAAATAAATCAAATTAATTACAGATTATTAAATCACAATATATTAACTACCAAATAAAAAATATATCAGTGCCATACGAAAACATTTTATTGGACCCATTTCTCTAAGAAATTCTGCTGTAAAAACGATTTTAAAAACAAAAATCTTTGAACATCATCATCATCATCAACCTGTGTTTCTCCACTGCTGGATATATATATATATATATAGGCCTCACCTAAGGATCTCCACTGCAGGCGGTCATCCGTCCATCTAACGGGCGATCGTCCTACTCTGCGTCGTCCCGTACGTGATCTCTACTCTAGAACCCGTTTGCCCCATCGGTCGTTTGTTTTGCGGTAGATATGACGGTCCATTCGTCAGCTTGCTGTTTTTTTTTTTTTTGGTTCTCTTCTCCCGATGGATGATGAATGAGATGATACGGAAGGCAAAGGGTCTAGCCCATACAGCCAAGTCTGACGTAATATATCTTTGTTTTTCATGAATTAATGAGGTCATCATCAAATTCCAGATGCTGCAGAATTTGATGCTTTTCTTGGAGTCACTCGCGGAACCATCCACTGCTCAAACACGTCGGGTAAAATATGGGAGTTGACAGCGCGGGAAAACCGCAAAAAATAAACTGCAACTTGTGCCCCATATTTAAAGTCCAATTTATCGTTTTCCATAATTATTCACATTGTAGCACATTATTAAACAAAACAACACCACTTTTGACCAATAATATCCACAGTAAATTAATTTACAAAACAAAAACTTGCACTTGACATGTCCACGCAAAATGGCGCGAAGAACTCCCCGTCAGCTTGCTGATTTTGACAGCTATGTCTGTCATTAGATCTAATATGTTGGCACGTAGGTTTGCTCGCAGTAGTGAGCAAGTAAAGATAACGCTATTTAAAGCCTACTGCCAAACTTAATTAAAATAAACTACACTACAAATAAAATTAAAAACTAAAATTATAACCGTCCAATGGGCGTATTGTGCTGCGCTCCCCCGATGAACGGCGAGGCTGACCCTTTGAGCAAAAAAAATGTTTTTCCCATTTTTGACATTTTATTATTTTATTTTATTTTGATATTTTTCTTATCTAGGTGTATTATTTCGTATTATATAATATTGACATATGTAATGAACCTATATAAGATTAATGTATGTAAATAAATTGTTTGTTTTAGCCGTAGTTTTAGAATAATTGTTAATTAGTATTAGGACCCAAATTAATATTTGTACGCCTCTTAAGGTAGATTGTTGCAGGTTAAAATATATTATTCATTTTGATTTGTAACCATACAATCACAAATAAATATTTCATTTCATTTCCCTGTGCTCACGGGAGAACGCCAGAGCCTCCTCGGACCACGGACCCATCGTTTCGACGGCAAATGGGATGAAGTGGTTATTTACAATGATGTCTTAATGATAATTATTATAAATACTCACTACATGCAGCGTTGTTTTTTCAATTTGATAATATAGAAACAACTTTTTGCTAATGTGTACGGGAAACAACTAAGTTGGACAATAAATTCATCGGTCAATTTGAAAAAACACAACATGCAAAATTATTTATGTATATTTAGCTAGTGCGCAATTATAGTAGGACAATAAGAAAATGTGGCGTCACTTTGGCGGACCGCATACGTAACGTCGAAATACGGAAAAGGGTTGGTATGAAGGAAAGCATAGGGACAAAAATAAGGAAAGGCATGCTACGATGGTTCGGGCATGTTGAAAGGATGAGCGATGAAAGATTGACGAACCAGATATATAATGCGAAAGTTGTAGGTAAAAGAGGCCCTGGCAGACCGAGACTCACATATCACGATCAAATAAATAAAACACTGACTGAAGGTGCATTAAAAAGTCTTCGTAACCAAAGGGCATGTATGAAGAGGTTAATGAATGTCGACGAAGCGAAAGAAGTTTGTCGTGATCGTGTCAAATGGCGCTCAATTGTCTCTGCCTACCCCGCAAGGGATCTGGCGTGAAGATATGTATGTATGTAATAAGAAAATAAATGTTTTTTTTTTTTACACGTGAAGTGAGAATGCATATTTTTCTTAGAGAAATGGGCCCAATAAAATGTTCTCGTGCTATAACGATTTCTTTTTCATTTGATAGTTAATATATTGTGTTTTAATAATCAATTGACAAAAAAATCTTTTTACGTTAATAATTACATAGTTTCGATCCCGCCGCCGATTTGAAATCCAGTGTTTTATCTATAATAAAGTATATCATAATAATAATCGTATTAAATAGTGCTTTGTAACTATTTCATACATAAATTTTATCCAATTGACTATTTAATTAAATAATATTTTATTGCTGGGGTAAAAAAGAAGATGTAATGAAATTAAAAAAAAAAACACAATTAATTGTTATGATTATTGAATTGTATTTACTCGTAGTTGAGGCACGATGCAAAAAAAGTTGGGGCCTGGTTTTGGGCAATCCCTTTTAATGTAATATTTGAAAAATGGTTAGAAATATTTCATCATCATCATCATCAGCCTGTATCTCTCCACTGCTGGATGTAGGCCTCCCCTAAGGCTCGCCACTTAACGCGATCTTTCGCTACCCTCATCCAACCCCCACCAGCGACCTTCTTTAGGTCATCTGTCCATCTGGCGGGGGGTCGTCCCACTCTGCGTCTTCCCGTACGTGGCCTCTACTCTAGAACCCGTTTGCCCCATCGATCGTCGGTTCTGCGGCAGATGTGTCCGGCCCATTGCCACTTCAGCTTGCTAATTTTAAAAGCTATGTCTGTAACTTTCGTTCTCTGACGAATATCAACGTTTCGAATTCTATCCACCAGAGATACACCAAGCATAGCTCTCTCCATGGCTCGTTGAGCGACCTTGAATTTATGGACCAGACCCACTGTTAGTGTCCACGTCTCTGCTCCGTACGACATTACCGGGAGGACGCACTGGTTAAAGACCTTAGTCTTTAAACATTGTGGTATAGACGATGAGAGGATGTGCCGGAGTTTCCCGAATGCCGCCCATCCTAGCTGAATGCGTCTGTCGGCTTCTTTGCTGAAGTTGGCTGCTCCTAATTTGATAGTCTGCCCGAGGTATACGTAATTTTGCACAACTTCGAGAGTGTCGTTTCCTATGCAGATTGGTCTCGGCTTGACATGATCATTGAACATGACTTTCGTCTTGTCTAAGTTCATTTCGAGACCAACCCGCTGGGATGCTACGTTTAAGCCGTTCAGCATTCCGCTAAGATCCTTGAGTGAACTGGCCATAATGACTATGTCATCCGCAAATCGGAGGTGTGAGATGAATTCTCCATTGATGTTTATGCCGCAGTAATTCCAGTCTAGCATTTTAAAAACATCTTCCAACGCGTTCGTGAACAGTTTCGGGGATATGACATCCCCCTGTCGCACGCCTCTGCGCAGTTGGATAGGCTTTGTATGCTGACCCTGTAACTGGACGGTCATAGTCGCAGAACTGTAAAGACATCTCAGCACCTCAACGTATCGATAGTCTATTAGGCATCGCTGCAAGGATTCCAGAACAGCCCAGGTTTCGATTGAGTCGAAGGCTTTCTCATAGTCCACAAACGCTAGACATAGCGGCAGATTATACTCCTCGGTTTTCTGTATTATCTGTCGCAATGTATGAATGTGATCGACCGTACTAAAGCCTTTTCGAAACCCAGCATGCTCCGGGGGCTGGAAATCATCCATTCTCTGAGCGAGTCGATTTGTGACCACCCTTGAAAACAACTTATAGACATGGCTCAGGAGTGATATGGGCCTGTAATTCTTTAAAAGGGAGATGTTACCCTTTTTAAAGAACAGGACCACAACACTCCTGGTCCATGCCTCTGGCGTGGTTCCGTGGTGAATGACGTAGTTAAATAGTCTTGCGAGTTCTTTGAGTACTGGTTTCCCGCCTACTCTCAGAAGCTCAGCCGTGACTCCGTCATCACCAGGCGCCTTGTTATTTTTAAGTTGTCCAAGGGCTATATCGATCTCGCCTAGATTGACATCCGGGATATCCTCGGTATAGTGGCGAGTTAAAACAGCTCGTTGGTCGTCGTCCCTGCCAATGCAATAATTGTTGCCAATATTTAGGTTGTTGCTTTGTCGGTCTTCTTCTTTTCTTCTTTTTTTTTTTTAAATATAAATAAAAATAATAATTGAAACATGCTGACGGCTACATTTCTTTTTGTCTGATTAATGATAATTATCTTATTACTTATGGGATCTGTATGTCTCCTGAATAAAGAAAATAGATAATAATAATATATATTTTTTATACTAGCACGACTTGCGCCCACCTGATGGTAAGTGGCGCGCGAGGTCCATGAATGTTAGCAACTGGAATGAGACACTCATAACTGACATCAGTCCCTAAAACTATGCCGGCTGTAACCATTAAAGAATCCACAATTTATCTTCTCTACATTTAAAAAAAAAACTATTAACGATGAATAAAAATGTGATTTAGGCCGTTCCGAATTAAAATCACGCTCTGAGCATCTAAAATCGTAATATTTTATTCGGAACGACTGTCAGTATCATATTCATTCTAAGAGCTCTGAGCATGATTCGGAACAAGGAAACTGAGTGAGGTACGTTCTGTCAGATTGGTGGGGGACGGAGTGGTTACTGCACGGTCATATTAACTTTAATTAAAATAACTTTTTTTTTTGTACTAACATTAGCTGTAAGGATTTGATAACTAACAAGTGAGCCTAGTTGCTTTAAACATACCTATATTATTATTATTATTAAAAACGCCTTCGTACATAATCGTCCCAAAGCTCGACTAACTAAATCGAGAAAGAGTTTTCTGTGCAATGGTATCAAGGTATATAATAAATTATCATCAGATATAAAAAAAAATAGATTTTGAAAAATTGTAAACATCACGTAAAGGCATTTTACTATTGCATAGAAGTACTTGGCTTAAAATCTCAATTCATACACGGCCTTTTCACAGCCACGAATATAAATTATTGTTAATGTTATTTGGAATATAAGATGACACGGCCCTTTTACAGCCACCAATATATGTTTAATTGACATATTATTATTATTTGCATTGTATGGCGACACGGCCCCTTTACAGCCACGAACTAGTATTAAGATTTGACATTTATTATTATTGTTAGATTGTAAGCTGACTCGGCCCTTTTACAGCCACGAATTTCTTTTTAGTTGACACGGCCTATTTACAGCCACGATCTTATATGAATTAGTTATTAAGTTATAATTACCTTGCTTATGGCAATAATGCTATTATAACACACATAATTCTGTATTATTACATGTTACGGTCCAACCATGATTACCTAACTTGTGTTAGTTTATATTTTTTTATTAATTGGTCATTATTTTACACCACTCAACATTTCCTTCCAGCTGTCAAACGAAAATTACGTCTCTGAAACGATTAAAAATGGCGTCTTATGTACCAGGTTAAGGTTTTTTAACTTTAATCGTAACTATTACAGAAACTTAATTTTCGTTTGACAGCTGGAAGAAATGTTCGAATGGAGGAGCTGTTGAGGTAACGTCATAAAATAGTCATGTTAGTGTTGACAATATCCAAGTTGTTACAAGATAACCAAAGGAAATAAATGAATTTAATTCGAGTTTTATTTATTAGTTTTTTAATCTATTTTATTTTTATATTTTTGTATCTACTTCGAATAAATAAATAAATTATAAAAAAAAATCGAAAAAAAAAGAAGATGTAATTAAGTGTGTAAAATTTTTCAGATCAAACCTTGTTCATAATGACCGACAAAACAATCATTGTATTGTGTTTTTTATCAATTTCGCTGACAGGACGACACGTTCTAGATATATTATTCAGCAAAGATAAAAATAAATGGGAGCCATTGTTTTATATATGCATCAACAATTGATTAAATTTTATTCGAAGTAAATTAATATAACGCCTCCGTGGTCTAGTGGTAACAAACGTTGCCGTGAACTCGGGAGGTCGTGGGTTCGATTCCCACCGGGGGCAAGTTGTACATTGTATAATTTGTCTCGGTCTGGGTGTTTATATGTATAATATGTATATATTTACAAAAAAAAAAGTATAATATGTAGTTTATTAACCATCTAGTTTCCGTAACACAAGCCTTGTAGCTTACCACGGAAACTAGATGGCGCTGTGTGACCTGTCTGGAAATATTTATTTTATTTATACATTAAATATAAATTAAAATTTTTAAAACAACTAAACTAAAAATAAAAAATGTCCTCTAGAAACGTCCCATCCGAAGTAGTCCCAAGGAGACTGGCAACATTTCCCCTCCGTATAGCGAGCTAATTCGTTGGCAGAAATAATTGCCAGCCTTCCTGTCTCCAGACCTTTCTGTCAGCCGCTTTGACAGCTCCTTGTCCAAGCGCCTCGCTGACGGTCCCCATGGGCCCATCGTCTCGACTCCAAACGGCGCAAATTCGTAACCGGTACCAAGATTGGCGTATTTGCGCAATTTGAGGTTCTCCGCAGAAAAGCCGCTCTCCCAAGGAGTTGTCCAAGCGGGTGACGGAGAAATCTAGAGACACAGAACTATACAGAAGGGAAATGTTGCACCGTATCCCTTTCGGGGTGGTCAGATATCACGCTTTTTTTAATGAAGCGGATTCACATTTAGCCAACTTAAGAAGTGCTCAGTCAAGCCGGCATAGTGTTAGAGACTAATGTCAGTTATAAGTGTCTGATTCCAGTTGCTAACATGCATGGATGCCACTTACCATCAGGTGGGGGCAAGGTCACAAGAGATTTTTTTTTAAATTATACTTTCCCGGCCAGGATCAATTTCTCTTTTTTTTTTTTTTTATAGACGGTGAATCAATAAATCATCAATGATACGCCCCCTGCCTGAAGGGCCAACGCGGGTGGGGGTCGCATGCCCGACTCATGCGTGAAGCTTCCTAGTGAAGCCCCAGGGCGCCTACGGACTAAAATCCTATAAACCGTCTCTATCTGACTGTTGGCCCTGTGTGCCTTTACAGCTAAGTCTGAGTCGTGGCTACGGAGTGAAGGTGTTGCTCTCTTGGCTATTTATTATTGTTATTTATTAGGTTTATTATCTTATTAAACTCTATAAATTAAAAACGTGTTATTTTCATTTTTCACTGACGTATATTCAATGTCAAAGTTTTTATTTTTATTTTCCAATCTTTTTTATAAAAATAAGTTGAGGTTGAGGTGCGTAAGGCTCCTACAAAGGCACTCGTTCGCCGCGTGATCAATTTCTCTAAATCCACTGGCTTAACTACTATACCACAGAGGCAGTCAGTCCAATTGTATTTGTAGTGATATTGAAAAAAAAAATGCCTCAATAAATTGTAGCAGTGTTCTAATATTCGTAAATAGGTATTTAGGTATATAAATTATAAATAAAACACAATTATATACATCTACGAGTAATATATTTATTTCATACCAGTCTTCTGTATGACCTAACTTCACCGATGTACATATTTTATATTCAAATAATTATTTAATAGTTGAAAGCATTAATAGATCGTTTACTAGGTATTCAGCATACATAATTAATATATTATCTTTAGAATTTTAATTAAATTAAATATTAGACAAAAATATTTTTTTTATATTTTTTTTTTTATATATATATAATAACGTTTATTGACCTTTTTTATTGTTACCTATATACAAAGTGGGACGAGCATTGGTTTGGGACGCTACTTGCCGACACCCTTGCTAGGTCTCATCTCCAGGGCACCTCTGCCAGGGCCGGGGCTGCAGCGGACTTGGCTGAAAAGGCCAAAAGTCGCAAATACAAGTCGATTAGCAACGACTACGTGTTTGTGCCTTTTGGTCTTGAGACAATGGGTCCGTGGGGGCCAAGTGCAAAGAAGTTATTTAAAGAGTTGTCTAAGCGCCTGGTTAATGCTGTATGTGACAAGAAGGCTGGCAGTTTTCTCGCGCAGCAAATCAGCATTGCTGTGCAGCGGGGGAACGCTTAATTGATTGAACAATTTGATTCAATGCAAACCACAAGGATAGGCAATTTAGTCCCTGACTCCTAACCAAGATAACTTGTGTCCTAGGATGTCAGTCAGTTCCATATTGACTAATACTCATAGCCTAAGATAGCCAGCTCAAAAGGTATGATAATAAAAATAAAAAAACAACGTAAATCAAAGTACAAAAGAGGCTCCAACACAACAATATGTTTCACGGAGGTTTCAAGGTACGGTCAAGGAATTTAAATGCCTACCCATTTCGTTGAAATTTTGTAATCGACCTTAATGCAGTACGGAGTGCGTTATGGCATTTTATTCTATGTCTGAAGTAAGTACTTGTGTATAGCTTCATCATTACATCATTACAGCCCCTAGAACACAGCGTCCTAGACCTCCACTGCTGGAGATGGGCTTCCAGAACATTTATCTGGAGAATTTAGCCTACACTCGCCACGCTGGCCAGACGGCTTGGCGAGGATATGATGTCAAATTTTATTGACAATTTATTAACGATTCCACAAGTTGGTATTAGTGGAACCGGGACCATAAATCTATGAGAAATGTACGTAAGAAAAGTGCATTTCTCATTGGTACATGTCGGGTGGGTTTGAACCGTCCTTTGTAGGATATAAGGAACGCGTTCTTACAACCGAGCCACCACCGCGCCTTGTATATTATGTCTTGTATAGCTTGTCTTTAAATATGGTGCCTGTCTGAGAATTAAAGGAAGCTTGTTCCACTGGCGAGCTGCTGATACTGTAAAGGATTCTGAATATCTGCTAGAAGAGTGGGGAGAGACTTTAAGTAGGTTATTATGGGGAGAACAAAGTGAAAGGCTGTGAGAGTCGCAAACGAATTTGAAACGATCTTTTATTGATGAATCATGACGAAATAAAGCAATGCATGCGATTTGTCAAAGTAATGTTATGCTCTAGCTCTTATGGTGACAGTTTGCTATACAATATACAATGAGTAGGGAATTAAATACCTTGACCATACGTCGCGATGTACCTCGAGTTTGACAGTTTGACAGCTGAAAGGTTCTTTTTTATTTTATACTAGAACATATGACCTTGCGCCCACCCTGCTGTTAAGTGGTGTGCGAGGTCAACGAATGTTATCAACTGAAATCAGACACTCATGACTGACATCAGTCCCTAACACTATGCCGACTCAACTGGGCATGACGGCAATTCGAGCCTGATCCCGAAACGTGAGGTTACACTTTACTGGATACTTCCCCGCCCCGGCAGACTGGGCAGATAACCACCATTGGTCCGCCAACCACCTATTTGTTGTTCTCGTTGAAAGTATGTGCCATTTGTAATGATGTCAAATGCCAATTTTTACTTTCAACTCATATTGTAGGCTTGCCATTGTGATATTTAAATATGTATGTATACATTCGCACCAAAATGCAGCCAGAATTCTCGATACCATTCCGTATCCGTAGTATTAATATTAATTTTATATCTTGTAAATATTTTTTTCCAATTAATAGTTTATATATTATTATTAAAAACAACTTAAATAGTAAAAAATAAATTAAACATAAACTATACCTAATTAAAAAATAAACTACAAATAAAATGTTCTCTAGAGACGACTCATCAAGGATAGTCCCAAGGACACTAGCAACATTTCTCTGTACAGACGTTTGGCTGGGCCTATCGTCTCGACCTCAAACGGCGAAGTCGTAACCTGTACCATTACGCATTGGCGTAAGGTTCTCAGTAATATCAAAACTATGTCTTTTAAATTTAATGGCTTCCGTATGAGTCAAGTGGATTTTAAAAATTATTGCCTAATGCTGTGTGACAAGAGGGCTGGCAGTTTCTTCGCGCAGCAAATCAACATAGTTGTGCAACGTAAGAATGCTGCCCACTGCCACATGAACAAATTATGGGTGAACATTTTTATTTTTAGTTATATTTTTAAAATATTTTATCTACGTGTTCATTTCAACAGAGTCTATATTGTTCTGCCTAGAGTAACCTAAACCTCTTAACCTAAAACGGAAATAACTAAAATTTACATACTTACTAATTACGAATAGAAAGCAAGTGAGAATCAGTACACCTATCATTACAGTTAGAACAGTAACCGCTTTGGAAGCTGTTCTCAATTCGTTCTTAACGCTGTCAGATAAAATTTTAATGTTAGTATTTTCTGTTTTTATGCTTTCAAACAATTGTGACGAGTAATGATGTTTGGATTTATTCCTAATTGTCACGCTATCACTTTCAGTAGCATTATATTCATTAGGGATCCTTGTCACATCAACGTGTAAATGCTCATGTATTTCCAAAGATAGATTTTTAATATCTAAACTTAAGTTATTTAATGCTGGTACCAAGTCAGGGCTTAAACTAACACTATCTTTTAAACTAGTCACAACTTCAGAACGACCGATACATGTCACACCATTTACATTCTCAGAATGATAATCCAAATTTAAAGCAGTAATTTCTACAATGTGTGACTTAGATATGCTTGTTAAATATTTACAACTAATTTTATTATTACCCACGCTAATATTATTTGCCATAGTATAAAATAAATCAGCAAGATGTGTTATATCTTCGATTTCATTATAATCCAGTATTAATCTATGCATCATATTATGAGGATTTAAATTTATTTTATATATAAAATTATATGACAAATCTAGGGTTCGTAAAAACTTTAGGTCGTCAAATGTCCCATAATCGAGGTTAGTTAACCTATTATGTGACATGTTTAGTATTGACAGATAAGTGTTATTTATAAACGAACCAGGTTGAACATAACTAATAAAATTGTTACTTAGGTTCAAATCAACTAAAGCAAACTGCTTTGCAAAATTGTCTTTCTTAATTTGTTCTATTTTGTTAAAAGTGAGCTCGATTTTGTGAATCGGATTTAAATACTGAAATCGTAGCTGAGATAGGTCTGTTATATCACTATGTTTTACACAGAAGTAGTCTAGATGAGATTGATAGGTACGTGTAATATTTTGAAATCCTTTAATACCAGTCAATGTAAGTGATTTTATATGTTGATCGTTCAAATATGAATAATTGACATAAATGTTTGTATGTGTATCGAATGATAAACTTAGACGAGTAACCAATTGATTTTTTGAAATATTTGGACAAGACTTTAATGTGTTATTATTAAGCAGAAGAACCTGTAGACTTTGTAAGGGTGGTAGAGTACGGTCATCAAAAACAGTTAAAAAGTTATTTGATAAAATCAAAGTATTTAATAATTGTAAATTTGCTGTATTTATTAAAAACATAGTCAACGAATTGAAAGATAAATCAAGAATGTTTAGCTTGTCAGCACCTATAAAAACATCATATTCAAAATTATCAATCATACAATGGGAAAGATATAGTTCTTTTAAATTTATTAAATCGTCAAAACTATGATTGTTTAAATTTGTTAATAAATTATGAGATAAGTCTAATAGCTCTAAATTAGAAGTATTGTAAGAATTAGCACAAAGTCCATTATTTATTGTTGTAATATAATTATAGGAAATATTTAAATATTTTAAATTTGGCACTGTAAACATGGAGCAATGAATACTTTTAAGTTTATTATTATTTAACGACAGCCATTGCAAACTTTCCAAATATTCCATGTTTACATTAGCATGATATAATAAGTTATTAGATAAATCCATTTCTATTAATTTATTTAAATATTTAAAACTATCTAATGATAACAATTCTAAACCATTATGACTAATATTTAAATTTTCTAATGAGGAAACTCCACTAAATCCAAGATTCTCAATCGATCCTATATGTTGGCGAGAAAGGTTTAAAGTTTTGACACCATTTAATCCACTAAACAGCCCCTTTTGTATCGGTATCTCAAGTTTATTTCCGTCTATCCGGAAATCACTAAAATTATTATTTTCAAAAATATTGAGTTGTAAATATTTTAGATTATTATTGGAAAGGTCTAAAGTTGTCAGTTTTCTGCTGCTACTGAATATGTTATTGTCTAAAGATTCAATGAGATTGTTACTTAAATTAACCAATTTTATATCATTTAAAGAAGTAAAGACAGTATCAATGTCTTTTATATTGTTATGACTAATAGTTAATATTTGCAAATTGTTTAGTTTTAAATTTTTATCTGTCAGATGTATAATATTATTGTAATCTAAATACAATTCCCGTAAGCTTGTTAAATTTTCCAAAGCAGTATCCAGGTTATCTATTTTATTATGTGAGATATCTAAATATGTTAAATTGGCTAACTTATTAAATATGTTATTATTAAGTGTATCTATATTGTTATATGCTAATATCATACGAGACAAATGTGGCATTTTACTAACAATTTCAACACCAATGTCACTTATACTATTATGGCTTAAATCTAAACTATACAATAAGTTAAAATTATTTGTATTTAGACTCTCGATATCACAAATATCATTGTTTGAAAGATTTAGATCCGTAAGATTATTGAAATACACCATAAAATCAAAATCAAGTATTCGCAATGATGAATGCGAGAAAACCAGAGATCTGAGACGTGTGAATCTTCTAATCTCTGATGGAATGCTTGTACATAAATCATTAGAAAATACTTCGAGTGCTGTTATTTTATTTTCTATATCCTCTGCTATTATAATCGAATCGTCTTGATAAACATTTACTGTTAGTTTAATTTCATCTTCCTCTTTTCCATCAATAGAACAATATTCCAAATGGTTGGAATGTGTGATATACACATCTGATGTACAAATAATATGTCCTGGAGTATTACATTCACATCCTTGTGAGTAATGATCCCATAGACCTCTAAGTAATCCATTACATAATAAAGGCAAAAGGGCATAAACAGCAATCTTCATTTTGACTAATTCTGAAACAATATATTTATTTATAACTTTAACGTTTAATCCGGCGTTCCTGGCCGTAGAGAGATTTGGACGTCTTATACCCTATGTCCACTCCCGAATTGCCCGCTGCAAACAAATTGGCGTTTAAATCAAAACATAGTTCTATACAGAAAACTTCTGCAGTATATTTGACATTGAAATCTATTGAACCAATTTTTATTTATGATTCATAAGACTGTGCCAATATTTCTGAATTTGTAATTTAACTTTTATAATAGTTGATAATTTTTTTCATGCTGTCACTGGCGAAACATGTAAGTTGTGTATAATACCTGAGACCATACTCGTATTTGTAACCATGGGTTTTTTTTTAACAAATAAAAATATTTCATTTCATTACAGAGTGTTCACTTTCGCCTTTTCCGAAAAAAGAGGTTTTTTTTACTTAGTTTTAGATCTAGGTGTGCGATATGTTTGTCCTACTCATATTTTTTGTTTATTTCCATAACTCTTTCTTTTAAACTGTACTTGTGTGTAAACATATGTGTAAAATTTTAATGGATTCAATTTGTTTATATAGCTTCTCCATTATTATGCAAATGTTGTAAATTATCAAAAAATAAAGAGGCGAATTCACATTTAGCCAACTTTACTATAAGCTAATCATGACAATGGCAGCTCGTCGATGTCTCTAGCGTACCAAACTCAAGAAATAGAAGTAAAGTATCATCACGACCGTTTCCCTTCCGGGGTGGCCAGAAACCACGCTTACAAAGAAGCGGATTCACATTTAGCCAACTTTACTATAGGCCAATCATGACAAGTGGCAAGCTCGTCGATGTCTTTAGCGTACCAAACACTATGAAATATTATTATGTCCCGACCAGAAATCGAACCCGGTACCTCCAAGTCTAAATCCACCGACTTACCCGCTAGATCACGGAGGCAGTTAAGTTATTATTATTAGATAGAAGGATTTTTTTAATTTTACTGGATTGGTATCAGTGTACAGTGTAACCAAGACTGACGGCTTAACGTGCTCTCCTCGTCATGGAAACGGTGGTGTTTTGTAAATCTATGACAAATGTACGCAAAAAAGTGTATTTCTTATTGGTACATGCCGAAGGGGTAAAAAGGACTTTTGTAAGATTTTGAGAAAAGCGTTTTTATAACCGAGCCACCACGCACCATATATACATTAGTGAATGTAAAAACTTACCCCTAACACTTAATTTCGATAATTATTTTAAAATAATGACAATATTTTCATATATTCATCATCGCTATCTGATGTCCCAGTTCAAACTACGCAAAGTTCTAGATTAATAATATGACCAGTACTAATAAATTTGTGGTCGTATTATGACCGTTTTATGTTTTTTGTCGGTTACTGCATTCAACGTCATCATTATTAATATGAATAGAAGAGAAGAAATTTCTAAGCATTCCATGGATTCACCGTGCGGGCGCCGGGTCCATCGTGTGTGGGATGAAGAAAGAGATCAGGAGAATGGTGTCTCGGGCTTGCGACTAACAATAGGCTGGTTTAAGAAAAGGAGGCTTCCCTTTTTTTTATTTTATTGCGCGATAATACGCTCACCATCCACCATTCTACTCCTCTCCCTACCCAACCAAACTGTATGATTCCGTTAATGCCGTCTTGGAAGCTCGTTTCATAAATGTATTGACGGCAGACCTGCTTAGGCCCAATTATTTCAGTAATTGATGCAAAGATTTTGCTGGAACTCCTCTCGCATCAAATTCCACTGCATAAAGCTGAGTCTTGAACCCGTTTCTGATCATTTCTTCTGTGAGATCATAATATTTATTCGACTTCATGTTGTGGTCTTTTGGTATATCGTGCTGACAATTGTCGCAAAAATCCAAAAGTTCTCTGTATCCTTGTTTCCGTTCTAAACGAGCCTCCGACACAAAATTACCTTAAGTATATAATTGTCTATCTTTCTTCGTTTCATGACAAATCCCTTCGTTCTTCTCACAACTCACTTCTTTCTGTCCCCTTGCATCATTCTGGCATTCTTGCAACAATCTTCCTGTTAACACAAGACAAGAGTCTACCAGATCTTCGTTCCAAAAAATATTATAAATAGCTTCCAACAATGTTAATAATATTTATGTACATCAAAATCTAACCTAAAATAATAATAATAATACATAAAAAATAAAAATTTAATACTTACAAAAAATAGCTCCTCCAAATCGCTGTCTGGTGGCATGGTGCCCAATACACTAGCAGCATATCCCCTTTGAATGATGATACTTAATTTTTGGGAGAAAAACTATAAATAACATATACAATATAATTACAATAATATACACATTGACAATAACAGCTAAAGTACGAATCAACTCTATTAACGGTTCAACTGTTCCGGCAATTAATTTCGTCGACGTCTTCCGACGTCCAGTGGGGAATCTGTGTCAAGGTATTTGCCTTCTTACAAAGGTTTGGCTTTCTGTAACTACGAACATCCTCCGTGATTGGTAGCAGTCGAGGGTAACATTGTCTGGCGTCCACCGGACGGGCGTATACAAGCCGATGAGGACGCGTGAATTTGTCCAATTCTTTCATCCGCATATCCCTATGTATGACATCGTTCCTCACGTAACACGAGGCGCCAACAATGGTACGGAGTAATTAAATCTATTCCTTTATGTATGTAGCAAACTACAAGAACTAATGTAAAACACGAATTGTCATAGTAGGGCATTCATCGGGCTGTTTATTAAATATAATAATTTCCAAGAGAGGATAGTGGATGATAAAAATATTTATGCACAATTAGGGTGACATTCATAGTCTGTACCAAACGGTATGAAAATTAAATCTAGACTAGAAAATATTTATAACAGATAAAAAAAGAAACTACCAAAAATTATTCAGAATTAAAAGTACCTGCAGTCCTATTCTATTGCTTAATTATTATTATTAGTGGATTTCGTTTCGCTTGCGTCATAATTACAAAATACATAATAAAAATAAATAAATAAAATAAATGAAGTTTTATTTCAGGTATACACCCATATCAATTAAATTTACAGTACAGGTATTACAATTATAAAATATAAAAATACATAAAAAAACAAAATAAAATATTTGCCAAACATCGACTAAAGTTCACTTACGGTTCGGGCTCTGCTGAACAGACAGCCAATGTGAGTGTATTTTACTGGGGATCCCGTCGCAAACCGCTCTCATAATGCGATTTGTTGAAGAGCGTAGCCGCTCCCAGAAAGATGTGACACGGTTTCGGAGCACCGCGAAGAAGTCTGGTACCCTCGCCTCAGCGAACATGCCCGATGCACTGCAGTACCTCGGTCGGCGCATGAGGATACGGAACGCATCATTGTACTGTACCCTCATGGCACTGTATGATTTCCTATGGTAACTGACCCATAGTTGGCAAGTGTACATACATTGACAGTATGTATGTATGTATAATTACACTTCGTCCCATTTGCAGTCGAAACGATGGGTCCGTGGTCCGAGGAGGCTCTGGCGTTCACTAGTGAGTTTAGGGAAAAACTCGGCAAGGCGACGACGGGTGACCCTTTGAGTTGAGAATATTTTGTTAAAAGGGTCAGCCTAGCCGTTCAACGGGGGAACGCAGCGAGAGTCCTGTCCCATAATTTTAGTTTTTTTTTTTGTAAGTGTAGTTTATATATAATTTAGTGTTTAATTTTAGATTATGGAAATATTTTTTTTATTGTAAGATTATAATTCCAATATAAATTATTATGTATTTCTTATATTTTCATTGCAACTTCAGTTGTTTAATTACGCATTAGTGGCAAGGTTTGTAAGAACGCTAAAGTAATAAAATGAATAATACTGTGGACATTTGTAAATAAATATAAATAAAATAATAACATAACTTTAACAAACAAATCCTAATATCAATTAATTGTCAAGAACAACTTGACACCCGTCATAATTTTGAATTTTGAAGTTTTATTTTCTTCTGCGTAGCTTCGCGCTCGCTTTCCATAAAATCCTACAAAGGCATGTACCAATGAGAAATACACTTTTCTTACGTACAAAGATTTACAACATCACCGTTCCCGTGCCTCAGAGAACACGTTCCAGATCCACTAATACCAACTTGTAAAATCGTTAAAAAGTCATTAAAAATTGACATCAGTTCCTCGCCAACCCGTCTTAGCCAGCGTGGCGAGTGTAGGCCAAATTCTCCAGATCTCTCTTCTCCATATTCTGGAAGGCCCATCTCCAACAGTAGAGGTCTAGGACACTGTGTTCTAGGGGTTGTAATAACAATGATGTTCAAATTAGTCCCAGGTTTGGCTGCGGGCTTTTAGTCCGCCTTTTGTATTATTTATTTATTTAAAAACTTTTTGCACTTTGTACAAAGACTCGGTCAACCTTAGGGGCATTACGAACATGGTATGTGGGAGGTAGGTGCAACTATTTAAACAGGAAAATAAATAATTAAAATTCTACTAAATCTAAATCTAATACTAGTTATGTATTAAAGCTTACATATTTGGGCCGTTTGCTGTAGAAACTCTGGGCCTCCATGGACTCCATGGTCCAAGCGCAAAAAAGTTTTTAAAAGTCATAACACCGCGTCTTGTCGTCTCCTCCGGTGACAGGAGGGCTGCCTCTTTCTTCGCCCAAAGAATCAGTATTGCAATTCAGCGGGGAAATGCAGCCAGCGTTCTTGCCACCATTCCACGCGGACGGGACTTATATCTCTATCCTTAGTATTAATATTAATTTTATACTAATATAAAACATATATATAATAATACTAATTTCAAATAAATAGTAATACATACATACTTAAATATATACAATATTACTTACATTGTGTATATGCAATGTTTCGAAATAAGTAATGTATAAACTATTATTGAAAGCCTAAGTGCTGTTTATGGATTCGAGCTTTAGTAATCAAAAAGCAAAGGGCAAACTCTTATCAAAGAATTGATATAATAGTTAAACACATTATAAACGTTAAGTACTTATCCGAAAGACAAATCATGTTAATAGTTTATAAGAACAACGTAATCAGTCACGTGACATAATCCTACGAATACTTTTAAACGCAAAAGTTTGTAAGATGGGTAAATATGTGTTGCTTTTTTAACAAAAACTACTGAACTGATCTTGATAAAGATAAATGAGTTGTTATGTAGTTCATATATGATTTTCAGCTCCGGGCAGGTCGGGTTTCGAAAAGGCTAACTTAGACCAGAACATTTTTCAGACCCTGCGACAAAAATGGGTCAATTGGGGATTAAAATATACAAAAAACATTTAATAATATAAACAATAAACCAAAACAAGCATTTTCCTCGAAGGCGCAATAGATTGCTACACTTTTATTTTCGATTTGAAAACATGGTTATTTAATGCTACCGCCTTGCCATTTGGTTTCTCTCCATTTTTTTTTAAATTTTGACCCTCACCCTTTTTCTACAAAAAGAGATTCCAAATTGCCTAGAAGTAGTAGATAAGAATATAAAAAAAATAAAAGAATTGTTGCATGTCACAACAGTGGCTAACCTTATTACTGTATGTACCACATTTAAAGCAAATAAACGAATTTGAATTTGAGTAATTCTAACAAAATTAATAATTAGAAACCGAGAACCTTTAATGTTGCCAGAAAAAAAAATATCTTACAGGAAATATTTTATTTTATATTTATAAGTAAAGTTGGCTACATGTGAATCCGCTTATTTATAAGCGCGGTTTTTGACCACCCCGAAAGGGAAACGGTCGTAATGACTTTATTATACTATATATAAATAAATAATAATAAATATTTCCAGACAGGTCACACAGCGCCATCTAGTTTCCGTGGTAAGCTACGAGGCTTGTGTCACGGAAACTAGATGGTTGATAAACTACATATTATACTTTTTTTTTTGTAAATATATACATATTATACATATAAACACCCAGACCGAGACAAATTATATAATGTACAACTTGCCCCCGGTGGGAATCGACCCCACGACCTCCCGAGTTTACGGCAACGTTTGTTACCACTAGACCACGGAGGCGGTCAAAATAGTAGGTCGAGTGGAGTCGTTTAAGAGAAACATCTTCGAAATCGGGTGTAACTGTATATTCTAGGAAGAAAAAAAATATGAATTTCGTAAAAGAATAAATAATAAACAAGACATTTATTAATCACATTTATTTATAAAACAACGTGAACATTCTCTCATACACTGGTATACTATATTACCTAGGCATAAATGTTCTAGGCACACTGGACGTTGTGTGGTTTTTAAAAAGTTCTACAAGCACGCATGCAGTGTGTCCAGGAACCAAATGCTATATAAAGAAATCCTTTAACGAACGGCCACGGTCAATCTAACGTTGAAAGAAACGTCTACGCGAAAGATGAAATACAAAAGATTAAACGTAATAAAGAGTCGCTTAAGAAAACAACGCGTTATTCTTTAGCAACAATAGCACTGGAGTTAAAATTATTATTATTTTGAACGAGAGTAGATTGCAGAAGATATTTTTTAAGGAAATAAGTTTGATCCCTGATGGCTTCCAAAATCTTTTTATTAATCATAAGAAGTCGCTCGTCAGCCAAAACATAGTGAACATTCTCAGAGGTATATCTACCGAACTTTTCCAGTTTGTCTTCGACAGAAATGCAAGGAATACCATCTACTGAATTGCCATTAACATCTTTAATATGCGAGGAAGGCTTCATCTTTGAATACCCACTATTATAATCATTCAAAGCCGCAATTAACCAATCGCAAGACAAATTATTTCCATCGATATAAACGTGTAAATCGAACTTGTGACCGATCCAAATGTCATAATCCAAACTCTCAATTCTGTTGTATTTCAACGATAGGAATTGCAACATTTTTAATTCGCTCACAACTTTAGATGTAAAGCTCGGCAGTTCGTTATAAGACAAATCCATATTCCTTAACGATTTTAAACCGCGAAACATTCCAAATTCCAACGACTTTAACTTGTTATGTGTCAAACGCAAAGTTACCATATGAATTAAACCAACAAAAGCAGAAGGACTTATTGATGAGATGTCATTAAAGCTCATATCTAAATACACCAATGTCTCAGGTAGCAATAAGCTTGATTCGTTTAGAAAGCGGATGTTGTTGTTGTTAATCTGAAGGTACTGCAAGCCTATCTGTTGGCGCATATCTACATCAGCCATATCCGAAATTCTATTAAATTGTAAAAACAATCTGACCACACTTAGTTCACGACCTATCGTCACTTTAGTCAACTCATTATTAGAAAAATTTATATTCCCAATAGGATATGCGCGAATATGTAAATATTTAATTTCTTTAACGTTGTTAAAGGTAAAATTTACGTATTTAAGGTTGTAGTTATTTTTGAAAGTATCTTCGTTAATAAAAGATATGTGATTATAGGAAATGTCCAGATTCTCCAGTTGATTCATTGTGGAAAATGACTCAAAATGTATAACTGTCAGTTCATTGTTGCTCAAATTTAAACGCTGGATATCTCCCAAATGAAACCCATTTAGTCTAAAGTTTTGAATGTTGTTTTCCGATAGGTCTAAGGATACTAATTTCTGAATATCCTGAAACGCGTTATATTGTACAATGCTTATATCATTATTGGAAAGGTCGATTTCAGTTGCCACATCCACATTGTATTTGTTTCCAGAATGTCTGGTATATCTTTCAGTATACTCAGGGTATGTAGCGTTAGGAACATTTACGATGTTATTGTCAGATAATCGTATTTTACATACTGAATTCCCTTCAAAATGAAGCCAATGTCTCCAAAACATTGTTGGCTTTAGTTCAGCAAGATCATTTTCAGAGACATCAAATGTTTGAAGATGATGTATAATCATCTTAAGCTCCTTTTCAACATCGATGTCTTCAAGCCTATTGCCTCTTAAATACAAATGTTTTAAGCCTTTAAGTTCGTTTAGGGCGCCATTTAGTTTAACAATATTATTATAATTGAGATTTAATATTTGTAAATTATTTAAATTAACAAATGCTTCCGAATCAATTTTATCTATTTTGTTATGTGAAATATCTAGTTCGTACAATGAGTATAATTCATCAAACGTGTTTTTGCCAATTACGGTCACATCATTATAATTCATGGTTAATTTTTTCAGCATATTATCTGATCCTTCGAACTTAAACAAGTCTGCTATTTTATTAAGAGCGTTATAAGACAAATCGATTGTTTCCAAACGGTTGAGATGGAAAAATGGCATTTCATGGTTAATGGTAATTTTGTTATCGACTAGGAATAGATGTTTGAGTCTTGGCATATATTCCAGGAAAGTGAAGTTGGTTTCCTTGAAATGTCCTGTGGCTCTAAAGGCCGTGATTGTTTCTAAGAGGAGTTGATCAGTTTCTTCATCGATGGTATCGGTTGGATTATGTAGAGTCATGTCTACAGCGACTGGACGATCCGTGGACTTACAATCCTCCGGCAGGTCAAACTTGATGACGCGGTAGCATTCGACGGTGAACACGCATTGGCTGTGCATGCGAATGCTTTCTGCAGGACAGTCGGCAGCCGCAGATGAGCACATAAGGAACAGTAGCAGCAACCGGGTTCTCATATCTGAAATTTTATGTTAAAATGTTATTATATGTAATGTTAATATATTATATATATGTGTGAAGCCCCAAGCAGAGCTATCTTTAAAAAACTAGTTTACAATCACCTTTTACAATTACAATAAGCACTTGTCTGTTTTCTTTAAAGATGTTGTAATGTAGTGTAGTATATGTATGTATGTTGTATATGTAGTTTATATAATATTTTATATATGTATGTATATGTACTTCGTTTATGTAATGTGTATACCCATTTATATATTAAATTTTATATTGTACCTAGTTGTAAGTAAATATTGTATTTTTATTTTTCTTTTCATATTTGTTGTTTATTTGCTAACCTTACCTCTTAAGTTTTCATTGTCCCGAAGGTTGATTGGAAGAGAGTGCCTATAGGCATTATGTCCGCCTTTTGTTTGTATAACAATAAAGTTTTTAAATAAAATAAAAATATATTTATTGGCAATAACCTAAATTCTACAAATATCTTTCGAAGCATTGCTTTAAGAGATTATTATCAAGCTGTATCATAATACAACCACCCTTCTTATTCAGAAACCTTTTTTTTTAAATAGTTGGTTCGAGAGGAATTCCAGGAAAACTTTACACCACATACCTACTGAAATAATTGGGCCAAAGCATGCCTGCCGTTAATACCTTTATGGAAAGAGCTTTCAAGACGGCATTAACAGAATCATACAGTATTTGGTTGGGAAGAGAGAGGAGTAGAATGGTGGATGGTGTGCATCTTGTTGTACAATAAAATAAAAAAAGAAGCCTCCTTTGAAAACCAGCCTATTGTCGGTCGCAAGCCCGAGACACCATTCCTCCCATCTCTTACCCACACACGATGGACGCGGAACACGCACGTATTAAACAGCATTTGTTTGACTCATAATTTAAACAACAGTGGCAGTTCCCTTATAGTAACTGAAAGCCTATTAAATATATTTGTTGCCATTAACAATTTCGGCTACATTGGCTACTTTTATGCGCTGGAATAATTATTCTACTAGAATAACGCGACTTGCTGCTTGATCCTCCACTGTCAGAAGTAGAATCAGTTTTAAATTAATGATATGTTAAAGGGATCAGCGCTTAGTAAGAATGTTTAATAAAATGGTTTAAACTATAAATATACTTATACTTATAAAATATTAGTATATTAAAAGATTACATATTTATGCCGTTTGCTGTAGGAAGTCTGGTACCATGGAGTCCAAGTGCAAAAAAATTTTTAAAAGACATAACACCACGTCTTGTCGTTTCCTCCGGTGACAGGAGGGCTGCCTCTTTCTTCGCCCAAAGAATCAGTATTGCAATTCAGCGGGGAAATTCAACCAGCGTTCTTGCCACCATTCCACGCGGACGGGACTTATATCCCTATACTTAGTGTTAATATTAATTTTATTTTATATTTAGTAAAAAAAAATTCGATTAAATGTTTTTTATATACTTACATATTGCAGACATGTTGCTAGTTCAGGATCTGCATAAGATGTAGTAAACAGCACTGAAAAATAAAAAAATAGGAAATTTAATATAATAATCGATCATACAATAATACATCAATACAAATTAGATCCTAAAATTAGCTTTGAAGAGTTTCCAGGGTGTGACCACGCAGAGTAATGATACCAGATGGACGGATGACTTGACTAGTTCTTGATAGCTGTTTCCAGGGTGTGACCACGCAGAGTAATGATACCAGATGGACGGATGACTTGACTAGTTCTCGATAGCTGTTTCCAGGGTGTGACCACGCAGAGTAATGATACCAGATGGACGGTAGACTTGACTAGTTCTTGATAACTGTTTCTCAAACGCTAAACTCTTGGCAGACTGGTCGTTGTAATTTGAGCATTAGTGACAAGCTTAATACTATTACTGACAGACTGCAGCAGCTTTTTTGCTGCTAAGTGCATACATGGGTGGTCCATTGCAGCTATGATCTACCCATCAACTTTCCTCAACACTACCAGGCGCTCGATGGATACGACATCTTCATCTTACGAATAAGCCGAAGAAGTGAATCTAGATATTTAAAATAGAAATTTAATTCTTACCTAATATCTTCTTTGACACAACCGATTTCAGCAAGTGCCCAAGCGATACTAATCCAAAGTCCAGCCCACCAACCACGTTGAGAACGCTGCTTACTCCGCAAAAGGCGATAAATACCTTCGATATACGACACTGTTTTATTTTGCGTTAGTCATTTAGACTGGCCGCACACTCATATACCTAATATCATCACTAGAAGCACGTAGTCCCAGACAAATATATAAATTCTTTATTGCACAGAAAATAATACATTTTACAGTACATCCGGCTTATGCTTTATAAAGCGCAAATAAGGTCATGCGTGGAATACTGCTCTCACCTCTGGGATGGATCCGCTAAGTACCTTACAGATGCTCTCAATGTCCTACAGAGGCGGGCTATTCGAATAGTGGACGATACTACGTGTCCAAAACTCTCGAATCGCTGCAGCTTCGCCGAGATGTGGCCTCCCTGAGCGTATTCTACAAGCTATACTACGGTGAATGTTCTGAAGAGCTCCACAACCTTATCCCTTCTTCTCTATTCCGCAACCAAACCACTCGCACAGGCCAAAATATGCATCCACATACCGTAGCCACTATCCCTACGCGTACATACAAATTTGGAGACTCTTACATCTGTCGCACGCTGAAGATGTGGAATGCTCTCCCAGCCAGTGTATTTCCCCACTCCTATAACCTGGAGTCCTTCAAACGAAGTGTGAAAAAGCATCTTTATAGGCCGGCATAGTGGTAGGGACTGATGTCGGTCGTCCGAGGCTGGCGTCAGTTGCTCCCATTCTTGGACCTCGCGTACCGCTTACCATCAGGTGGGCGCGGTGTCACATGACGTGCTCCGTATAAAAAAAAAAAAAAAAAAAACATAGGCGAGCTAAATTTCTAAAAACATTTTCTAACAGCTAACCTTTGGGAGATGTGAGCGGGGATTGTAAGGTGCATGACCGCTAATTTATTGAGTTAAAAACTTATAACTAAAAGAAGAACGATATAAAAAAAAAAAAAAAACGATATATTAAATCTATAATATAAATACATAAATAACACATAGATATACTAAATTTATATATACATACAATACTTTTATAAACTAGGTTAATATTTATACTGATTTAGTCAAGTTATGTAGACTCGTCTTGCTTTTTGTGAAAGTATTTAATATAAGTGATTGCTTTACGAATATGAAGAGGGAGTCGGTTCCACTGACGAGCTGCTGATACTGTATAAGAATCTGAACATCTACTGGATGAATGCGGCGGGATTTTTAATTGATTATTAGAGATATAGATTTATGATTAATCTACTTCACCACGATCTGAATCGTCATAGCTGACCAGAAGGCACATGAACAGCAATTAGAGTTCTACGTCTTCGCTAGCTCAAGTAAGTGTTTTTTTAGCTCCCCAAGATATAACATAATGGTTTGGGGAGCAGAGTACTGTATCTTCTGCTTGCTTCTTTTCTTTCTTTATTGTACTTTTGTTTCAATAATCGATTTTTACTTTACTTTCTACTAATAATTCTTAGTTAGGAGTGGTTTTTTGTCTTCTTGTGACGCGTCCAGGTTTTGCTACTGCTGGAGCAATGCCGCGAACCAACATCCTGTTTTCTCAAAACCGCTAAACCGCCATACCACGCTCTATAACCTTATTCCTTCCAGAATATGGACCCACATACCTGGTAACTCATACATACGAGTATGTCGCACGATAAAGCTGTGGAGTACTCTTCCAGCCTCTGTGTTTTCACTTTTCTACTACCCACTTCGCTTGAAGGACTCCAAGTTATAGGAAAGTGGAAACACAGAGGCTGGAGTTCATTCCACATCTTTATTGTGCGACAGATGTATAAGTCGCCATATTTATGCGTATGGTGACTACGGTATGTGGACCTGTGTGGTTCGGTTGCCGAATGGAGAGGAAGGGATTAGGTTGTAGAACTCTTCCGAGCACTTACCATAGTATAGCCGGTAGAACACGCTACTTTAGTTGATAAGGTCGATAGTAAGGCATGAGCGCAATAAAAAATCCTCACCTCGAAAAATAGTTAGTGTGCGGTGAGTCTATTAGAATTTTTAAATTAGGATTGCAGTACATTGCATACTTTTCGTTAGCTTTGCATTTTCTTTGAGGACGTTCAAGTTCAAAGTACAAAGTCCAATAGCTAATTATTATTGTAGGAGAATTATCAAAATATCTACGCGGATTAAATCTGTCTTTTTTACTTTTACTTGGTGCAAAAAAAAAAAAAAAAAAATATATAATGTTACACAGAATTATAAACGAGTATATGTGCAATATTAATACTCGTAAAATATTATTCAATAATAAAAATAAAATACAAACTAAAACAATAACACATTATTACTTACAGATATAGTGCATAATGTATTTCCATCGGGAAAACTCGGCTCTCAATCGGAATACAACGGCACCCGAAGTGTCAATCAATTATCGTAACATTTTCATATCTATGGAATATGGAACTTTATTATTTAGTGTCAAATGTCAAAATGTAAAATGTTATTGTACTGAAGCTAATTGAGGTAGCATGACTAATATGAACTTTTTATCATTATGCACTACATCTGTACAAACCCTAATTTAAATATAAATCGTGTCCGCGCGGTATGGTGGCAAGAACGCCAGTCGCATTTCGCTGTGTCGCATCGTTATACTGATTCTCTGAGCAAGGAAAGAACCAGCCCTCTTGTCAACAGTGCAGACAATTGGATGAAATAAAAACTTTACGAGCCTAGAGTTTCTACAGCAAACGACATAAACACGTCATCTTTGATTATAGATACGTGTTTGCGCTTTCGGCTACGGCACCCGCTTTTTGAGCTGTACCCCTGACGTATGACAAAGTCAAAATGTCGACACTGTGGCATCCCACTCTAAGCAGCATCATACAATCAGGTATTTTGCCATTTATTCTTTATTTTTGTCTGCCTTCACTTATTATTATTATTTTTTTTTAAATAGCGGTCTATAATTTAAACGAAAAAATATTTATAAAATATTAACTAAAATTATTAATAATACTACGGATAAGGATATACGTAAGTCAGAGCCAGCCCTCTTGTCACCGAAGGAGACGACAAGACGCAGTGTTATGTCTTTTAAAACTTTTTGGTGCTTTTGACTTCATGGGCCTAGAGTTTATACAGCAAACTGCACTTGAATTTGACTATTAATAAAGATACATTGCCGGACCCCGCGTTTTCCGCCGTGGCCGTTGTAAACAGTTTCACTGAATTTTGGTGAGGGTATATAGTTATTCAAATTGTAGCACATTATTAAACAAAACAACACCACTTTTGACTATCAATTTCTACAGAAAAGTAATTTACGAAACAATATTCATGTACTCGCAAAAGCGCGGGGCTCGTAATCTCTGCAGTTGCAAATGGCTGGTGACGTCACGTAATAGTAAATAAACAACTAATTTATGGCATTAACATAACTATTTGCTTTTATAAAAAGTTAATTTGAATTTATTTTTTATTTTATTTTGTTCTAAAAATACTCAGTGTGGCAGTTCACAATATTTACTATTAAATGACGTCACTTACGCTGATTAATGTTTTGAGGTAACGTTGCAATATCTTCTAATTTTATTAAAATATGATTTCGTTAATTAAAATGAAAATTAGTTTGATTAGAAATATTCTGATAAAATAAAGATTTTAATAGATAAAACAAAAAACACATATTTTTTTATAGACGGTGAATCGATAAATGCCTGAAGGGCCAACGCGGGTGGGGGTCGCATGCCCGACTCATCCCAGGGCGCCTACGGACTAAAACCCTATAAACCGTCTCTCTCTCACTGTTGGCCCTGCGTGCCTTAACAGCTAAGTCTGAGTCGTGGCTACGGAGTGAAGGCACTAGTTGTGGCTGCGGAGTGAATGCACTAAAAAAAAACACTATAGTAAGCTACCCTATTATATAGTTTAGCCTGCTATCTCGCAGTGGTATATAGGGTTACTAATAATTTGAGTGTTGAAACGACTTAGTCTAATTCTAAGAAATAAAACACATGACACACATCATGGATATTCATATTATTAAACGTCAAAAATAAAATAATGTAATTTATTGTTCAGAAAAATGATTCTTTAACTCTTATTATTTTGCTATGGTCAGCTAAAACCCCGCCCGTCCTTGAACCATCAGATCTATCACGTAGTGAATATAAAAGGCTGGATGCTATGTTTTTGTACCATGGAGTGAGGGAAGATTTCTTGTCTGGGATGCCGCCTGTAATACCTTTGCCACATTTCCTCTACCTCAAAAAATGCCGTCAGCTGCTCATACAGCGGAATATAAAAAGCACATAATGGCATTTGGGGTTGAAACAATGGGAGCATATTCTTCTGATACCCACAATATCGTAAAAGAGCTGGGTAAACGAATTTATCAAGAGTGTGGCGACCCCAAATACCATAAAACTAAATATTTCCATATTTAGATTTAGAAGTCGAATGCTCTCTTAGCCAGTGTGTTTCATTATTCCTACAACCTGGAGTCCTACAAGCTACAAGCGAAGTCTGAAAAACCTGTCAAGGCCGGGATAATGGTAGGTTCTGATGTCGGCCATCTGTGGCTGGCAACAGTTGCTCTATTCTTGGCCCTCGCGTACGGATTACCATCAACTAATATACCACATATCGTGCTTAGTATATATAAAAAGACAAGTAGGAATACGAAATGGTAGAGCTCTTGAACCGTTTGGAAAATGTCAGCACAAAACTTGGTCTTTCCATTAATAGAGGCAAAACAAAGCTAATGGTAATTGACAGATAATAATAATAATAAAATTCTTTATTGCACACAGAATATACAATATAAAAATATGTACATAGGCGAGCATAATACCACGAAGGTATTCTCTACCAGCTAACCTTTGGGAGAGTGAGAGATTTATATGATGGGTGTATGAGATTTTTTAAGTAAATTTAAATATATTAGAATTAATTAATTAAGTACGTAAAAATATAAATACTTTATTTAATACATATTACATAAATTCGACCTACACAAATACTTATATAAATAAATATAATAAATACTAATATGTCAAGATGTCGAGATTAGGGTTCATTTTGTTTTTAAGGAAGTGTGAAAATAATAGTTTTTTAAATATATTTAAAGACGGAGCCTGTCTGATAAATATAGATCTCGCAGGATAAATATGAAACCGTGGAAGATTTACTGTGCCTCGGCTCTACTGTCAGCAATAAGGGAGATTGCAAAGGTGAGATTTGTAGACGAATTGGTACGTCCAAAACAGCAATGACCCAGCTTGACAAAATATGGAGAGATTATATCAAGACAAAAAATCATACTGGCAGAACTTTCGTATTTTTATATTTTTGTTCGGTTCGGAGATATGGACTATGAAGGACGCAGATAGTGCAAGAAATGATGCGTTTGAGATGTGGGGCTGGCGTAGTTTGCTCAGAATGCATTGGACCGCACGATCTAACTTTTCAGTCCTCGAAGAGCTCAAACTTGCCAAGAGACAGAGACTTTCTGCCGTCTGCTTTATTCGAATTCTGCAATACTTTGGCCACATTGCTAGAAGAGATGCCGACAATCTAGAAAAAACTCTTAGTAGTTTAAGCATAAAAAGTAGACGGTAAAAGAACAAGAGGAAGACGCCCCAAACGATGGTCTAGTACACCCAAACGGCCATCTAAACATTCCAGTACATCAATCTATCCACTGCGCTGAGGACCGCAACCACTGGAAACAGCTGAATGGACTGCGATGGAGTCATGATCTCCAGCAGTAGGATACCGACTAAGGAGAAGGATAAAAATAACCGGTTCCACTGTTAGCAACTTGTGGAATCGATAATAAATTAGTAGTAGTAGTATCATCACGACCGTTTTCCCTTTCGGGGTGGTCAGAAACCACGCTTATCAATAAGCGGATTCACATTTAGCCAACTTTACTATAGGCCAATCATGACAAGTGGCGAGCTCGTCGATGTCATTAAAATTTGACATCAGAGCCTCACCAACACGTCTGGCCAGCGTGGCGAGTGTAGGCCAAATTGTCCAGATATATGTTCTCAAAGGCCCATCTCCAACAGTGGTCTAGGAAGCTGTAATGATGTTTTCTTTTTTATTTATTCAACAAAAATGTATATACGTCTTAGACAAGGAATGCACCTACCATGTCTATCCCAAAACAGTTCTCATTACATTGTAATACCACAGTTACTTCATTACATAGCAAATCACCGGATGGACTCCAGACAACCTACATACGACCGTAAAATTTTAGTAATATATAATATACGAGTACTTACTTTTTATTATATACATACATACATACATACATACATATCTTCACGCCAGGTCCCTTGCGGGGTAGGCAGAGACAATTGAGCGCCATTTGTCACGATCTCGACATACCTCTTTCACTTCTTCGACATTCATCAACCTCTTCATACATGCCCTTTTGTTTCGATGGCTTTTTATTGCACCGGCAGCTATTGTTTTATTTATTTGATCGTGATAAGTGAGTCTTGGTCTGCCAGGGCCTCTTTCACCCACAACTTTCGCATTATATATCTGGTTCGTCAATCTCTCTTCAGTCATCCTTTCAACATGCCCGAACCATCGGAGCATGCCTTTCCTTATTTTTGTCCCTATGCTTTCTTTCATACCCACCTTTTTGCGTATTTCGTCATTACGTATGCGGTCCGTTAAAGTAACACCGCATATCCGACGCAACGACCTCATTTCCACTGCATTAACTCTACTCTCATGCGTGCTCTGACATATCCACGTCTCACTTCCATACATAAGTGTTGGTACCAGCATGGCATTGTGTATGGCGAGTCGGGCTTTGTCACTGACATTTCGACTGGCGATCAGTGACCCCAGGGCACCGTTAACACTATTTCCCGCGTTCACTCTTCTTTCAACATGCCTATCATACTTTCCATCTGCAGTGAAAACACTGCCCAGATATATAATTTCATTTACTTGTTCTAGAGTTTCATCATCAATCTTTATCGTCACGGTTGTCGTCCTTCTTCTTTCAAACACTAGTACCTTGGTTTTTCTCGCATATATAATATTTACAAAATAATAAATAATAATTACAAACTACTTAAATAAAATAAAACAACTATAAACAAAACCTAACAAAAAAAAATACTATACATAGATAGATAAATTATTTACTGCCTCTGTGGATTTAGACTCTGAGGTACCGGGTTCGATTCCTGGTCAGGACACAAAAATATTTATTAATATAAATACATTTTATTAATAGTAAAAGTATCATCACGACCGTTTCCTTTTCGGGGTGGTCAGAAACCACGCTTATAAATAAGCGGATTACCAATTAGCCAACTTTACTATAGGCCAATCATGACATGACTCGAGAAATATCAGAAATAAATTAAATGTATTAATTTACATCAATAAATATTTTTGTGTCCCGACCAGGAAGCGAACCCGGTACCTCCGAGCCTAAATCCACGGACTTAACTGCTAGACCACGGAGGCATTTTATTAATATTCAATTTATTTGTGATCTCGAGTTTGGTACACTGGAGACATCGACGAGATTGTTGTCATGATAGGCCTATAGTAAAGTTGGCAAAATGTGAATCCGCTTATTTATAAGCGTGGTTTCTGACCACCCCGAAAGGGAATCGGTCGTGATGCTTTTCCAACAGCTAACCTTTGGGATAGTCAGCGGGGATTCTGCGTGCATTAAAAAACAAATTTAACTAGCTATAAATAAAAAATGTCCTCGAGAGACGTCCCATCAGAGATAGTCCAAAGAAATAGCAACATTCCCCTCTGTAGAGCAAGTAATAATTACCAGCCTTCCTGTCTCCAGATTTCTACGTCAGCCGTTTGGACAACTCCGAAGTGTGAAACGACATCATCCGAAGGGCTCTTGTCACTGCTGGAGTACCTGCGATCCTAGAACCCCCCTAGACAGGAAGGCTGGCAATTACTTCTGCCAACGTATTAGCCTCGCTATACAGAGGGGAAATGTTGCCAGTCTCCTTGGGACTATCTTTGATGTGACGTCTCTGGAGGATATTTTTTATTAATAGATAGTTTAGGTTATTGTTATTTAATTTTTATGTAAAAAATTAAAGTATTATCACGACCGTTTCCCTTTCGGGGTGGTCAGAAACCACGTTTATAAATAAGCGGGCTCACATTTAGCCAACTTTACTATGGGCCTATCATGACAACAAGCTCTTCGATGTCTCCAGCGTACCAAACTCGAGAAATATCACAAAGAACTTAAATATTAATTAAATGTACAATTTATTTACATTATTAAATATTTTCCCTTTCGGGGTGGTCAGAAACCACGTTTATAAATAGGCGGATTCACATTTAGGCAACTTTACTATGGGCATATCCTGACAACAAGCTCTTCGATGTCTCCAGCGCACCAAACTCGAGAAATATCACAAAGAAATTAAATATTAATTAAATGTACAATTTATTTACACTATTAAATATTTTTTGTGTCCCGACCAGGAATCGAACCCGGTACCTGCGAGTGTAAACCCACGGACTTAACCGTTAGACTACAGAGGCAGTTAATTTTATGTAGTCTGTAATTATTTTTGGAATTAAATTGTTATGAAATATTTTAACCAGTTCCCGCTGCCTCTATCTCCCAGTTCCCCCGCCATGGCTGCACTGCAGGGTGCGCTGATTTTTTGCATGTTCTTTGCGCATAACAGGGCCAACAGTGAAGTGAGACGGTTGTAGGTTTTGGTCCGTAGGTGCTTTGATGTCTCTTTATGAGGCCCCACAGTAAGTCTGACTTCAGACAAAAAAACAGATATGAGAACTTTGCCAACACAACAACGTGGCGAGTGTGGACCAAATTCTCCAGAAGTATGTTCTGGAAAGCCCATCTCCAGCAGTAAATGTCTAGGACTCTGTGTTCTGCTGTGATGATTTGGCATACGCTAGGCAAAGGACAAACACGCTTCGTTAAAAAGATAATTACTATTTGCCTAATTAACTAATTATGAACTTACGTACAGTAGTCTAAATAAAAGATTTAAAATAATTATTATAATGTATAATCACTTGTGATAAAGCTATTTCCGTTTTACAAAAATATGTAGAGACTCTATAAAATAATAAAATATTTTAATTTCGACTTTTTAACCCAATTACATTCTATTTAACAACATTTCAACGACTGTGGGACGAGCCGCTCTGCAAACTGGTACTGGTAGATATTTTATCTTCCAGTAACACGAGAGAGCAGGCTCACCTCGTGGCCGTTTCCACCAGGGAGTCGGGTCTTTGGTTGCAGGGTTTTTCTCAGCATCGGTTGGTACACACACTGATCGAAATACACTGACTATTGTGCCTTCGTCTCGGAGCCCGAACTATCCACCCACACCAGTATCGGTGTGGAGAGCCCGTGGAACATCTCGAACACCATGGCCTTTCTTGCGCTAGAAGTGCTGGCTGCATTCCTCGTCACGCTGCTCTGAACGACATCATCCGAAGGGCTTTAGTCACTGCTGGAGTACCCAAAACCCGACAGCATGACCGTTAGCAGTTGCCTGGTGTGGGATACGACATGTGTACACACATTAGCCCCATCACACATCAACGGCAACCTCGTCAAGGGCGGGAAGTGCGGCGGTTTCTGCTGAGAACCTCAAGCTGCGCAAATACGCCAGCCTCAGTACAGATTACGAATTTGCGCCGTTTGGGGTCGAGACGATGGGCCTATGGGGACACTCAGCCTAGCGTCTGGCCAAGGAGTTGTCCAAACGGCTAACGGAAAAGTCTAAAGACAGGAAAGCTGGGAAATATTTCTACCAACGTATTAGCCTCGCTATACAGAGGAGAAATGCATCTGCTCTCTTATAAGCTGCATGTCCTAAGCAATTTTATAAAATACGCAACAGGATTCTGGGTACCTACTATATTCATTTCACTAGATAAAATATTTTGCTTTCGGACAGGATTTCATCTGATTCTTTTCTTCACTGCTCTTCCTTCTCTTCTCCTGATGGATGATGAATGAGGTGATAGGAAAGGCAAAGGGTCTAGCCCATACAGCCAAGTCTGACGTAATATATCCCTCTTTGAATGAGTAAATGAGGTTATATACACGCTGGGTATAATATGGGAGTAACAGCACAGAAAACCAACTTATGCCCCCATCCATTCGGTCACTCGCTCTCGCGGCGAATACGCGTGTGCGCTCGGTACTGAGAATTAATATTTCACCGTCATTATAAAATACGCGAAGTGTAGTGATTTTATTCATTATAATAGTTTGTCATAGTATTTGTTTTAATATCAATACTTAAAAATGAATAGTACATTCGACCGGCCCGAGGAAATCGTTAAATTAAGAACCAACGATACTACAAACTCATCCTCATTGCTGGATGGGCAGTCGCCTCCTAATTACGTGACATTTCGAAATCGGGTTGCTCTAGATGAAGCCGGAATGCCTGTTCTTGAGGACATGAAAACATTTCAAAATAATATAGTTGAAATATTGGAGAAGTGGTTTGAAAAGCAAGATGTAAAGATGACCCAAATGTTGAACGAATTCGAAGAGGTTAAAAAATCCGTTTTTTTTATTAGTAAAAAATACGATGAATTAAATGATAAATCTACAGCTTTGGAACAACGCATGAGTATGTTGGAAAACAGATTGGCTATAGTGGAACAACAAGAAAAACGTACTTCTTTTTTAGAAAATAGGATCGATCAGATGGAGCAGCAGGCTCGGCAATGCAATATTGAGCTAAGCAATGTCCCAGAGAAACGTGGAGAAAACCTTGTGACAATTGTTGAGAACCTAGGTATAGCAGTTAAGCAGTCAATTAACCAAAAGGATATTGTCTCTGTGCATCGTGTCCCACACCCCAATTCGAGTAATTCCCAACCTAAAAACATTATCGTTAAGCTTGGCACTCGAGTATTGCGAGATAATATTATTTCAGCGGTTCGATTGGCAAAAGGAGTATCCTCTGACGCAATCCATATTCCTGGCCCGGCACAGAAAGTGTATGTTAACGAGCATCTTACATTGAAAAATAAGCAACTCTTTCGGGAATCTCGGGACGCAGCTAAAAAGCATAATTACCGTTTTGTCTGGATTAAGAATGGATGTGTTCTTGTACGTGAAAAAGAAACATCACCAGTATTTGCTGTTCGCTCGACTAGTGATATTGCCAAAATTCGCTCTAAATCCTAAAAAGGAACTTATTATTATTTTAGTGATTTTAGTTATTTCTTGCTTAATTGACGTTTGCCTTTTTAATGAATTAATTATAAATATAATGAATAGTTGGGGCGAAGGCAAGTTGTTATGTTTTAGTAGAATTCTTAAAAATATGAAAATATTTATTTTAACAAATAATTGTAATAAGTTACCTTTATGCCTATACATAACACAAAATAATTTTAATTTAAATACTATAGCTACGCCCTTACTATACTTAATTATTAACTATCTTCTAGCCTTTGTTCTAATTATGTTTAATTATGCGTTCTTGATCATATTGCTTTCTAAGTTTTTGCTATTGTTTATAATATTTATTTCCAAAACCTTATTCTTTATATTAATACAGCATTATTTACAACTTGAGGGACATATTACATTAATAAGTTCGTTTTGTTTTGACAGCAATGTTGAGTACACAAGATTGTCTACTTATCTAATAGTTTATAAAAATATTTGTTGGTGCAGTCTTATCGTAATAATAAAACTACAATATTTAATTTTATTTAAAATGAATATATTATTTTATACAGCAACTGATTTCTTGAGTTCACATCATATACTTACAATCTACACAATTCATCGATACAACAATCTATATTATTATCTTATTAATTTGTATTTATATGTTAAAACCAGTTTTTTATATATCTGTAAAGCAATTATTACATATTTATACCTAATAGAAAATACCTCTTCAGTAATAAAAACCCTTATTCATAAAGTATTTGCCTTTTTTTCCCATCCTATCCATATTTATCCTTATTTGCTACATATTATTAATATTTTAACCAATATGAATACTTATTTTATAAATCCAAATAACAATTCAAAATTATTGTATTTAACTCGCTATGTATTTCACTATAATTATCCTAAACAAACTTACAAATTCACTTATTATTACAAGTTATATGCATCTTTCTGCTGCTTTAGGTCCCGTCTAGGTATGCTTATCCAAATGGCGACGCATAATACCTGTTACTCAGTTTCTGGTACTATAACATATGATTTATTAACGGCAGCGAGCTAGATAAGGTATCTATTTATTACCAAAACTGTGGAGGGATCCGAACCAAGCTACATACTTTGTATATGAATATATTGTCAAATTTCTTTGACATAATAATCCTTACTGAGACATGGCTCATACCCGATATCAATGATGAGGAATTTATAGACAGCAGGTACGTGGTTTATCGTAGCGACAGAGACCGAGCGGCTAGTAGCAAACGGGATGGTGGCGGGGTGCTGGTGGCCGTGCTGCGCGGGCTCCAATCCGTGCGCGTCAACGCGCCCTGCCTGCCCGCCGTCGACCACGTGCTACTTCGATTGCCTGCCGTAGACTACGGCTTTCATGTCATTAGCGCGGTCTATATACCACCGAGACAACCATTACAAATCTACACTACGCACCTTAACATTTTGCAGGATATTGTTATGTCTAGTGATATTAAACGTTTCTGTCTGGTTGGTGATTATAACTTGCCTTGCCTTGATTGGGATTTTGATGGAATGCACTGCTTACCTAATATAAATAATAATACAAGCCAGGCTGGCAGAGAACTTGTTAATTTTCTTTCAATGAATAACGCGTCTCAATTTAACAACACCAAAAATATAAACAGTCGCATTTTGGATTTATTTATTTCTAACTCTGATTGCGAATGTTCTTTTGTCTCAAATTCACTTTTGCCTCAGGATAGACACCACCCTGCTTTCTATGTTACAGCTCAGCTGGATATTAAAAATGACTCAATGGCGCGGCGACCTATACGTAAATTATGTTTCGATAAGGCAGACTACTCCAAAATTAATAGTGCACTTCATGAGCTTGAATGGGAGTCTTTGTTTGCAAGTATTTCTACTGAGTGTGCCGTTGAATTATTTTATGAACGTTTGTATGGTATTATGAAAATGTATGTACCAACAAAGCCTCCTAAAAAGAATAATACACCAGTTTGGTTCTCCCCAGCTTTAATGCATATATTTAAATCAAAGAACAAAGCCTGGGTCAAGTGGAAGAAGTATAAAAATGTGTCGGACTATGAGGTTTTTGCGTTATACAGGGAAAGATTTAGGGTGGAGTCTAAAAGGTGTTATAGCCAATATATTAAATCTGTTGAGGAATCTATACATAAAGATTCCAAATATTTCTGGACGTACATCTCAAACCGCAAAAAGAACTCTGGTGTTCCATCAAATATGTATTACAGGGACATGCAATCAAATAAGCCAGAGAATATTTGTAACATGTTTTCTTCTTTTTTTCAATCGGTGTATGAGCCCTCTGACTTAGAATTGGATGTGAATTCGTGGAATCCGCCTGTTGACAATGATATCAATAACATAAATATTAATAATCCTATTTTTTCCCTCAAAACTATTATTAACGAATTAAAACACCTTGATATAACTAAAGGTCCTGGCCCAGATGGCATACCACCTTCATTTTTCAAAAATACGGCCTGCAGTATTGGTATCCCTCTTTATTACATTTATAATAAATGCATCCAAGAGGGTACATTTCCTAGTATTTGGAAATTGGCAAATATTACCCCAGTATATAAGAGTGGGTCAAAGGCAAATGTGGAGAATTATCGTCCTATCTCAATTTTGTCCACCTTGTCAAAACTCTTTGAGCGTCTTGTTCATAGTAGCATTTACCCTGCTATACATAATAACATCATCCAAGAACAACATGGGTTTGTTCAACGAAGGTCCACTATCACAAATCTCCTTATTTATACTACCTACCTCTTTGAATGCATGGATAGCAGGATTCAAGTCGATTCAGCGTATACAGATTTTCAGAAAGCTTTTGACAAGGTGGACCACAAGATACTGTTGGAAAAAATTGCCTACAACGGAATTCGAGGTAACTTGCTGCGTTGGTTTGTCTCGTACATAACGAACAGAATGCAAAAGGTTGTTATTAATGGTTATGAGTCTGGTACATTCTGTGTGACGTCGGGGGTACCTCAGGGGTCTATTCTTGGGCCTCTGTTGTTCATCCTCTTTATTAATGACATTGGTAAATGTTTCCGACATTGTCGTTTTCTTCTTTATGCTGACGACCTCAAGTTGTTTTTGCCTATTCACAATATAGACGACTGTCACAGGTTTCAAGAAGACCTAAATAGGTTTAGCAGCTATTGCTCTAACAACAAATTGCATTTAAGTTTACCCAAATGCAACACTATAACATTTACTAAGAAAATTAACATAATTAATTACTCTTACCTCATATGTGATGTTCCTCTTAAGAAACTCAACTCAGTTCGTGATCTTGGTGTCGAGTTAGACTCTAAATTACATTTTGACATACATGTTGAGAATATTCTTAATAAGGCTTACAGGATGTATGGCTTTGTAATGAGATCATCTAAGGAGTTTAAACGCCCGTCCACACTTACACACTTGTTCACCTCTCTAATACGACCACAACTTGAATATGCGGTACAAATCTGGAATCCGATCTATGATAAATATACTGTCCTACTTGAGCGAGTGCAGCGTAAGTTTCTTCGTACTGTACAATATAGAAGCTTTCGCTCCCGGCTCTCGTATGAACTGCTTTTGGATAAATATACTATGATGACTTTGGCAAATCGACGCATCCTGTTGGATGCCATGACACTTCATGGTTTATGCAATAATAGATATGACTGTATTGATCTTAATAGTAAACTCTGTTACCGTATTCCCACGAACCCGCAGCGCGACGTGTGCCAGCATCGCTTATTTGTAACTACTGCAGCCCGCACTAACGCTGCTGTTCGTGCCCCATTAAGACGTCTTGTGTGCTCATATAATGATATATTTTCTAATGTAGACATATTTGCTTTATCTGCATGTAGGTATAAGAATAAGGTCAAAGAAACGTTAAAATTTATATAGGCTTTTTAATTATTATTATTATTATTTTTCACAATTTCTTATTTTTTCTTAATGTTTAGTTTGTTATAACTTTGTACATTCTATAATTATATATCCTATCTGTGGATAACGGTGTTAATTGTATAATTACCTGTACTATGTAATCTATATTTGTATTGTATCCTTATTGTACAATTGTTTGTTATTCCAAATAAATAAAATAAAATAAAATAAAAATATATCGCCTCCGTGGTCTAGTGGTAACAAACGTTGCCGTGAACTCGGGAGGTCGTGGGTTCGATTCCCACCGGGGGCAAATTGTACATTGTATAATTTGTCTCGGTCTGGGTGTTTATATGTATAATATGTATATATTTACAAAAAAATATATATAATATGTAGTTTATCAACCATCTAGTTTCCGTAATAGTAGCTTACCACGGAAATTAGATGGCGCTGTGTGACCTGTCTGGAAATATTATTAAAATATTATATTATATATAAAGCCAAACTATCGTTTTCCTTAATTATTCACATTGTAGAACATTATTACACGAAACAACACCACTTTTGACTAACAATATCCAAAAGTAATTTACAAAACAAAAACATGCACTTGACATGTCCGTGAAAAATGGCGCGAAGAACTCCACATTTTTTTTTAAACAACATATCAACTCTAAAGCTTTTTTAATATTTAAAATACTGTTTCTTGTATGTAGCCCACTGCTGCAATTGTTCATTCACCCTCGACGGGTAAATGCTGTGCGTGAATATAGATAAAATGATAAGTACGAATAATAAATAAATATTATTTTTGTTGCTTGAAACGGAAATATGGATTTAAAAATTATTTATCTGGGTAAGTACTTGTATGTAACTAATTATTAATGCAAAAGTTTGTGAAGATATTTGTTGCTTTTGTACATATAAACTACTCTTAGCAACGTACGAGTAAGTATTGTTTCAAGCGGTGTTATTTTTATAGATAAATAAATAAATAAATATTTCCAGACAGGTCACACAGCGCCGTCTAGTTTCCATGGTAAGCTTGTAAGGCTTGTGTTACGGAAACTAGATGGTTGATAAACTACATATTATACTTTTTTTTTTTTTTTTGTAAATATATACATATTATACATATAAACACCCAGACCGAGACAAATTATACAATGTACAACTTACCCCCGGTGGGAATGGAACCCACGACCTCCCGAGTTCACGGCAACGTTTGTTACCACTAGACCACGGAGGCGGTCAAAGATATCACCATGGCAAGCTTAGGCAGTGAAAATTGGCATTTAACATCATTGCAAATGGCACATACTTTCTACGAGAACAACAAATAGGTGGTAGGCGGACTGTGGTGGTAATTTATCCAGTCTGCCAGGGCGGAGAAGTATCCACCGTTCGTGCCGATAAATCCTGCAAAGCTATATCCACACGTTTCTGGATCAGGCTCGAATGGCCAGTCAAGCCGGCATAGTGTTAGGGAATGATGTCAGTCATGAGTGGACTGAATCCCGTAATCTAAATCTACGGACCATGCGCGCCACTTATATAATTTTTATTAAATTCTTTATTGCACGAAAAAAAATTGTACAAAGGCGAAGATTAATGCCTACAAAGCATTTTCTAACATCTAACCTTTGGGAGAGTATGAGATGAAGGGTAGTTCTGATATAAAAAAATAAAAAATATTAAGATAACAACAATATACTACATACTAAGACATACATACATACACTACATACTAATAATTACATACACTAAATCCTAATTAATACATATTATAAAAGTATAGATTTGCCAAATATTTACTGTGAACCCGATGCTTGTTTGTCTAAAAATAATGCAGTAACCAAGGTTTTGAATACTTACCACCAGGTGTGTTAGTATTCAAATCAAATCAAAAAATAAAGTCTGATTCTTTAATTATATTTATTTATTTAACTATTACGGTCGCCAGCAATAATACATTCATAGATTTTCACCTACAACTAAGACAGAAACCAGATGCTGCATCTATGGTTAACCACCACATACTATTACAGTATCTATTAATTGGGCTGTGGAATAATCTAAATTAAAACAGTGACAATAATAGTCAACTGACAGTAATTGTAATTGTATTTATTCAAAGTACTTAGATACAAAAATATTAAAATAATATTGATTAAAAAACTAATTAATAATAATAATAATAGTTTATTGACACAAAATTAAATATACATATTGAACAAAAAGTAAAAATTACATTGTTGTACATGTTTAATTTAGTAGACGACTTCTGTCCCCTATACTAAGGTTGCCCTGGTCTTATAGGGGACAGCTAGTTGGCACTATATAATAAAAGCGGTCTTGCAGCAGAGTCGTTCAATATCTGATACATGTCTATTTTCACCTTATGTCATACTCAACTTTTTTAAAAAGTTGACGACAAAGCGAAATTGACAAATCGTGCGGTTTACACAACTAACTTATATATATTATTTAAGAACTATTTATTTAGGCACACATGATTATTTAACGATAATAGTATAAGTCAAGGCTTACTTGAGATATTTAAAAAGTTAATGTTGTTGGGCACTCACTCTGCTGGAATTATAAATAAAACTAAAACTAAAAATACCTATGAAATTAAAACTATTCTACAAAATAAACTAAGGTCTTACCACCAAGGAGGGTACCTAAAACGCTCGCCGCATTTTCTCGTTGAATTATAATCGACATATTCTGTTTTAGGTAGTTATATAATAGTTAGGTAGATCTTAGTAAAAACTACTAACACACAATATAATGCAACCACGATTAAGAAACAACACCAAGGATCAAACTCGGTCATACAGCAGTTTAATTTACAGCCTCAGCCAGGATCTGCTAAAGAAGAAGAAATATTGTTATATCCTCGCAAAAAAACCTGCGTTCCTACGAATTCATTTATTTTATTTATTATTTAAGGTACACTAACAGGTTACAATTAATACATATCAAGCACAAATTTACAATAATTCATAAGGTCGGAATTGCAACCCAAGGGTACACGGCATGCTACACATAGCTACTTCGATGATTAGAGTCAACAGTGTTTTTCAGTTTTAAAATTTTAGGTTTCATCCATTTCATCATTATCAATATATTAATACTATATCGAGAATAAATATGTTATTATTAATGTCATTTTATGTTAAAAGTTACATCATAGATTATATATTAGTATAAGTCAATATAAGAATAGTAAAAAGTCACTTTACGTTAGTTTACAATCAATAACACTTGTCTCTTAAATATACTAACATTTGGGTTGAAAATGTCTAGATTCACAGTATCGCTGGAAAGGTCATTAAATAGTCGACACATACGGATAATAGGGTTATTATAAGAGCTGTTGATTTTATGGGTACCAATAATAAATGTTCGAATTTAAGCCATCCTGACATTAATAACTATCTCTATCATCATTATCATCACAACTTCTAGAACACAGAGTCCTAGACCTCCACTGTTGGATTTCTGGAGAATTTGGCCTACACTCGCCACGCTGGCCAGACGAGTCGGCGAGGGTTCGATGTAAAATTTAAATTACAATATATTAACCATTCCACAAATTAGTATTAGTGGAACCGGAACCGACGGATCAACGTGTTTTTAGAGGCACGTGGGTATAGTGTTGTAAATCCATGACAAATGTACGTAATAAAAGTGTATTTCTCATTGGTACATACCGGGGTTCGATTTTAAGGAGTTTATGAGTGTTCTTATAATCAAGCCACCACCGCTCTCTCTGCCTTTACGCCTATACTATTGGAGCAAATTTAATGATATCATATAGAGCTTTGGAACCCAGGGTATATAACGTTACCGTCAAAGCACGACATTTACCGTCCATTGTGTATGGGGAAAGGTGAAGCAAAGTACGTAACATTATTGGCTCATATCTATACCAATGCTTATACTGTACTCAACATTGATTAAATTAAATTAAAATTTCAGGTCTCGTCTGCATACTTGCTAAGCCCGTAGCTGGTGCAATATGTTACGTGAAGAACTTTGTGGATTGTACCTATACCATCGAGTGCAGTCGGCATGCAGGAACCGTCGCCTCACTCACTGCCTGCAACAAACCTTCCAACATCACATTTCAAATGAAAGACTCCAACGTCGAAGTTCTCACAAAGGCCTTCTTCGGAACCACCAACTTTGACTCTCACATCAGGCATTTCATCACAGCAAACACCTCCTGGACTGATATAGACTCTTTTGTTTTCTCTTATTACACTAAATTAGTTACAATTAACTTATCTTATACAAACATACATACAATAGCAGTAGAAGCATTCAGAACTTTAACACTATTAAAGACTATAAATATTTCACACAATTTAATAGCAACTCTCTCTCCGAAAACATTCGCTATCTCGGACAATCCAATTGTGGAAGAACTTGATATATCTTTTAACGTACTAACTCATTTAGATCATGGTGCATTTAGTTATTTACCAAACCTTAAATTACTATATTTAAACAATAATCTATTATGTTCAATATCAGATGACGCATTTGTAAAATCTCTCACGTTAATTAATCTATCTCACAATCAATTAACATCATTTAACGCCTCATTCACAGATCTTAAATTATTAGGTGATCTAGATATTTCCTACAATCTTTTAACTAAATTACCAGGGTATGAGTTTAATAGACTAACTAATTTAATAAATGTAAACGTTTCATATAATTATATAGAAAACATAGAAGGTAATTGTTTTAACCAGGCATTTAACATTGAATCAATCGATTTCAGTAACAACAAAATTAAGTCGACAATTGAGAATGTTATGTTTATTAACAACGTTAAACTTAAATATCTTAATTTTTATAACAATTCTATTAGCAAAATTCAAGAGAACACTTTTAAATATAATCTTTTAAAATACGTAAATTTGGAAAACAACAATATAAGCATGGAAATCAATAGTTACACCCTCACTGGTTTAAAAAATATTAAATCACTTAATTTACAAAGTCAACATATAACTGAAATTAAAGAAAATGCTTGTTCAGATCTCAGCTCCTTACTTTACTTTAATTTGAGCAATAACTTTATTTTTAATATTGATAATGAGGCATTTAATGGAGCTTCAATGCTGCAAATTTTAGACCTGTCTGCAAATAAATTGTCAAAAATAAATTTTCTGTCACCTTGGACAAATATTTTATCTGAACTATATTTAAATCGTAATAATTTGAGCGTTATCTCATCTAAAACTTTTGAAAATCTAAACAGCTTAGTCAAATTAGATTTGTCTCAAAATAACATTGTGTTGTTGGAGCCATTTTCTTTACCGTTGAATAAAATACAATATCTGATGTTAAGCGGTAACCGTTTATCGAAAACTTTAAGAAAAGATGTCATTAGTCCGGCAAAGTTTTTGCGGTATTTGGATCTCAGTGGCCATGAATTGGAAACAATAGAAGAAAACGCAATAGTAGATATGCCAGTTATAACAAAACTAAACTTTTCAAACAACAAAATCAATTCAATTCATCCTAATAATTTTATAGGACTTAATAATCTGTACAATTTAGATATTAGTTGCAACAAACTGAACAATCTTACATTAAACCATAGTATACTTAACAATTTACAAGCCCTGATTCTTGGCAAAAATAATTTAACCAAATTTCAAAACTTTTTTGGTACAAATATCACTAACTTTATATATTACGATTTGGCCTACAACAGTATATCGAATGTATCCAATGTCGAATTTCAAAATATGGATAACTTAAAAGTGCTTAGACTAAATCACAATAAATTTGAAAACTTTAAAAACAATCAAACTGACAAGCTTGTTAATTTAAAAATATTAATTTTATCTAATAATAAATTAAGTAATTTAAATGTCACGCATCTCAAAGATCTCATACAGCTTGATATAAGTTACAATAACTTTAGTTCAATAGATGTCATCTTGAAAAATATGTATAATCTTATTTCCCTGGATATAAGTGGAAACAACATAACCAAACTAAACCCTGGAACATTTTTAGACTTAAACCTGTTACTACATTTGAATTCTTCGTCCAATGCATTAAGTAACTTACGCTATGGCACATTTAAAGGTCTTGTAAACACAACCTTGATTGATCTATCAAGAAATAAAATATCGTTTCTCGACGTAAATATATTCCACGAATGTTTGAAATTAAAGCATTTGATTGTAGATTTTAATTTTATAAAAGTGATCGATATAAAACATTTAGTCAAGATTGTTCCTTCGCTTGATGAGATCAGTTTAGGTGGTAATGCCTTGTATTGTAAAGAAATAGTTACTGACATGAAAGTTTTAAAGGAATCCGGGCAAAGTGTTAAGATAGAATCTATAGAAGAAGTTCATGATGAGGACAACGTTCACGGTATACAGTGTATAAGTTTGTTGAATACAACAGATGGCGTGGTACCAGCATTAGTGAGTCATGACCACGACCACACATCACTGCTGGTGTGGTCGACGGTGCTAACAGTAGTTTTATTGCTAATGATAGGAGTTTACTTTTACAAAAAGAACCGAATATACAATTCATTGATGCAATTTAGGACGTCCTTGGAAATGAATGGATCGGACTGATAATGCGCAACTCTTATGTTGAAATTGGTCAATCGTTCTTATGAGCTCAAGCTTTAAATTTTAGCCAAAAATTACGTAATTAAATCGTAGACGAAGAAAATTAATGTAAAAAAAACTTTTACTGGTCTAAATATTTTTAATGTACTAGGCTACAGTATTAACATTTAACGCGGCAATGCTGATACCTGCCAGTATCCTTGGCACTATGCCCATAAGTACTAGTGTTTGCCATATCTTGGTCTTGGTGTTACTTTTTTGCAAGACCACGACCAAAAGCAAGAAAACCGATATGTTAGCCTAACCCCAGTCTCGCAATACTCTTGCTCAGACTTATTTTCCTAATTTTGCTAAAAATGTTACTATTATTTTTTATTACGATTTGGTTTTTCTGTTGTAAATGCGTCATGTGTGTGTTTTTAGGTTCTTTGGTGTCTGTCCGTTGTCCCCATGAAATATCTTAAAACTACCTAGGTACTTTTTCGATGTGGCATTACATTTTTTTCCCCTTTGTCAAAATTCTTCGAATTTAACGTTTTTATTACAACCTCTGTATACATATTTGGATTCATGTTGGTCAAGATCTATATTCATTATAAATTTGAAGGAAATCAGAACTCGAGAAAGTAGTTCACGGACAGACACTAAAGTCTCACAAGGATTTTTTACTACAATTGGAAACAAATATATATTTTCAATCAGAGCAAGATTCTTGCGAGACTCAAGATCCAGTTGTTCTGATCCTATACCAAGACTGACTGGTAACATTATATCTTTGGGCAAATGGGTACTAACTAGTACCTATTTAGTTCAAATTATTTATTTATAATTGTTGCACTCGTCAATAATATTCTAACAATAGTTACCTTATTCTTATTAGAAAACTAAAGGTTAGTGTTAGGCTGAGTTGCACCAAAATGAATTAACGATGAAAGCTATTATTCAAAGTTAAAATATCTTTATTCATGTTACCCTATTACTATTAAATAATTTTGAATAATTCTACTCCTGCTGGTGACCAAGCAGTTAGTAGTAAAGTGGTCCAAAGAGCCTGTTAGCAGAAAGCCAGCAGCTTAGCAGATTCCAGTGACCATGTTAATGTTTAATCTTACTACGAAATGAATCTGCAAGGAAAACTCAGATTTACAAAATTACACAACAATCGTGTTAACTACTAAGATTTCGGTTTGGTACAACCCAGGCTTAGTCATAGCCAGCTTGATTTTAGTACATTGTAAAATTTTAAAATGGCGAAGAAAAAGATAGACGTTTTTTTAGAAATTCATAATGAAGATGAATTTGGTGATGTGATATACAAAAACTATGATAAGTTAATTTGTAAGTAATATTTTTTTCACAAAATATAATTTTAATGTTCTAGCGAAATCGTTTTTTTTTTAAACACTAAGGAAAATACCCAGGTAAAGTCTGCGCCGGCTACCTTTTCAAAAGCGACGTCAGAACCAATAATTGATTCGTATTCCTTTGTTGGTAATGAGAAGTTGTGATATTTGCTCACTGCCAGCATTTCGTAGTATCGTGATTTTTGTGGCTTGGTATCATTATCTCCTTTTGATTCCTTTCATAACTATTATCCATCATCAAATTAACTTTTTAAATAAATGCAGGAGCGTACGCTGCAACGATAAAATTTTGTAGTGTATGCCGACGCCCTCTAAACTATATGGTGGCTTAATGGCCAGGCACTTTCTAACAACCAACCTTTAGACTGAGAAGCAACCCCAGCTTTACACATGGGTTGGAAATGGGAAAAGCCTCTATTTTCCCCACTAGGATGTCGGCAGGTAACGTGTATCTGTAACACTAGATTCGTCTACTTCTCCAGTAGTGACCTCCCCTCAAGGTGTGAAAGATGGAGAGATATTCTGAAGGTGCGTGGTAAAACATACGTTTGTCTAGGCTGACAACTCCGCCATAGTCTCCAGATCTCTTGCAATTGTAGAATTTCGCACGGACCACGGCGCTCCGAATATCAACGTCAATAATATGTTCTGCTGACTCTGAGTGTTATCCCTATTGGGTTTGGCCAGAACATCATGCCAAGCTGGCGCAGCTTAAGTTGGAAACGGATAAACATCTTTTATATACGTACCTTCAACCTGAGCGGCAAGCTGGACTTCATTAAAGTACTTACATGGCTCAGGTGGTCTTCGCCTTATTATCTTGTCTATTGGTTAACATTCGGTTTAAGATGCAGCCCAGGTATTTGATAGTGGAAATCCATTCGATGTTCTGTACCTAAGCTGTAGCGGTGGAGGCAGGCGGTATCTAGATGTCACCAATGCGGTAGTTTTCCCGACATTGGTGGACGAATGCCACTTGTCCACGTATGGTGATGTAGACTGCTCTACTGCAGCTTAAACCTAGTTAGTCCACGTCATAGACGACCTACCATACATGCTTCTGCCATCGCCTACCATTCAACTGCTTTTGCTTTTATTAGGTGCGGTGATATATTCGTCGTTCGCTGGACCATGTCTAGTACTGGACAGATTGTTTCAAGTCATCAAACTTGACTGGAGCAATGATACTATTGTGCTACTAAAGGTAAATGTCATTATCATTGTTTTTTGTGCCTATAACGACATTTAATACTACGATATTTTCTGGTTTAATGTCTAAAAATAAGTCCGTTTGACGTAGTGTGCCAGAACACTCGCTGTGTTCCTACGTTGATCAAAATATTTTCTGCTCAAAAGGTCATTCGTCGCCAAGCAGAGTTTTCACCAAGCGCTACCACGAGCCCATTGAATCAACTGCAAATTAATAAATTTATATTACATATAATAAAATAATTAAAGCCCAATATCTGTACACGGTAGTGGCTCGTTATTAAATTATTATTCAATTGTCATTAAAAATTGACATCCTCACCAACCCGTTTGGTCTTCAGAAAATTCTGAACGGCCCATTCATCCCCACAGTTGAGGTCTAGGACTCTGTGTTCTAGGGGCTGTGCTGATGATGATCCTCTTATCATACATACGACAGCATTTGAAGACCAGAGTCTTTAACCAGGCGTCCTTCCCGTACAAACGTACGTAGCAAAGATGTGGACACTGGCAGTAGGTTTGAACCACAAATTCAAGGACAGACAGTGGGGTCGTCCAGTCCCGGATGTCTAATGGGCCTGGGTTGGAAATGGGGATTCCCCCGTTCTCCCCGGTTGGATTTCAGCGAGTAATCATCCGCTGGTAATTCATGCACCTTTAGTGCTGGACACCGTTACTGGTATAACAGCGCTCGTATGGCTCACGAACCCAGGGGGTCTGGGTTCGGCTACTTCAGCCCTCCTCCAGGAGCACTTCTCTAGGAAGTGGTCTCCCGTTGGGGGGCCGAGCGCAAGACGGAGAGATATTCTGGAGATGCTTGAAGTGTCCGTTGTCGGCCCGATAGAACATACGTCTAGTCAGGCCGACGACAAACTCTTTAATAGTAGGCATCTCCAGATCTCGAGCTATGACGGAATTGCAAATTCAAGGTCGCTCAGCAGCAGTCCCCACCCAACACATGCTGTCGTGACTGGGCATGACGGAAATTCGAGCCTGAACCCGAAACGTGTGGATAGACTTTACTAGGTTTATCGACACGAACGGTGGATACTTTCACTCCGACAGACTGGGCAAATTACCACCATCAGTCCGCCTACCACGTATACAAACATAACTATTCAATTTCTTTGATGAATAGAATTCCAAACGTAGATATTCTTTAGAATATTTAAATTAGCAAGTGAAGTGGCTAAGAACCAAATATCGATGTATACGGGTTCTAGAGTGGAGACCACGTTCGGAAAGACGCAAAGTGGGATGACCACTCGCTAGATGGACGGGTTACCTAAAGGCGAGGATTGGAAAAGACCGTGTGCAGTGGCGTGCCTTTGAGGAGTTTTATATCCAGTTAGTGAAGAGAAACAGATGTAGATGAATACTGGACAATTAGCGATTTATAGATCTCAGCCTATCTCTATATTTAGTAAAGTGGGTCATTGTAAATTGTACCGACTCCAACTAAATGATTGTTTTAACAAACATACTAAAAGGGGATTTCCCTTGCACTACGATTCACGATTAGAATATTAAAAAAAAACATTTTGACATTTATATCTGTGTTATTAGAGTTCACTTTAAAAATAAGATATCTATGTATAATTATTTATTAACATTTTCGTTTAAATGTTTTATACAAATACAGAATATCTAAGCAATAATTAATTATATTTTTTGTTAAAATTATGCTTTTAGCAAATACATTATTTTATTTATATAGCAAACACGAAGTACATAACTATATTACATTAAAAACGTTACTTTTTTTTAGATTTATTCTGTGGAATGTTGCTTTATCTTTTTTTTATCCAAGAATTAAATAAACTAAAAGATAAACCTAATTAATATGAAAACTAAATACTTACAAATATCTTGATTATAATCTACATGTCATCGAATCCAGGAGAAGATGAACCCAATGTTCCGAGGACTCCGGCGACGTTGCCTCGTTGAATGGCAACACTGATCCTCTGAATAAGATATTCCCTACTCAGAGGATCACCTGTTGACGCTCGGATGGCAACGCTTATGTCGCGTATTAAAGATTTAGCGTCCTCAGACCAAGGGCCCATCGTCTCTACGGCAAATGGCACAAAATGGTAACGGTTTGCCAACTCTATGTACTTATTACGTTTAGCATTTGCAGCCAATTCACCTACCATTAAAAACTAAATTATATATATATATTATTATAATGCGTGCGTGGAATTTGTTGAAGAGCAAATATTTGACTAAGTATAACCTAAGAAACAAGAATGAAATGTATATAAGGCAAACCAGGTTGAGAAAAACGTTTAAACAAGGTTTGCCGTTGAAAATTACATTATACAATAAACTACGTGTCTGTTTGGTTGTTATGGTGCTGTGCAGTGTGCTGTCATTCGATTTGTAAATACGCAAGCCGGTGCGCGTGAGTTGTCGAGTATTTATAGTTGGAGATAGCATTAAAAACGTGAAAGTACCTATAACAATTTTAAATAGAGTAACAAATAATGGATTCGAGTAAGAAATTGCCGAGTACAGTGATAGATTCAAGGCCGTCCCAGAGTTATTCGTATAATCCATGGAACTTGTTTAAGCCACGCAACCGAAGCGACAGCGAACATAGTGTTACTTCGATTTCGAGCACACAGAGTGAACAATCAGATAATAAATCACAAAGGAACACCAGCAAGGAAGAAGAATATTTATGGATGATGTGGCGTTCATAAATGCACGGGTACCACGACAATCTTCTGCCATTCTACACAAGCATAAAGTATAATTTAAAGATGTATAAATAGCATAGCATACAATGTTTGAGCATATAAGTGTGAGTCCGCTATGGCTTCTCCTCGTTTGGGTAGCTTCATGCATTCTCTTTAGTCCGTTTGCTATATTTTTTGTGGTATGTCTTCCACAATTACCGCTCCTACTTCTCCGTAGACTTTGCCATATTCCATTTGAATATATTTAGATAAGGGCACGAATTATGACATCTATTTACAGGTATAGTGCATAATGTATTTCCATCGGAAAAACTCGGGTCTCAATCGCAATACGACGGCACTGGAAGTGTCAATCAATTATTGTATTAAATTAGTGACATTTTCATATCCATTAATATGGAACTTTATTATTGGTGTTTATCTGTATAATATGTATATATTTACAAAAAAAAAGTATAATATGTAGTTTATCAACCATGTAGTTTCCGTAACACAAGCCTCGTAGCTTACCAGGGAAATTAGATGGCGCTGTGTGACCTGTCTGGAAATATTTATTATTTATTATTATTAATATTTAATCTCCAATGCTAATTGAGAGAGCATCGTGCATGATACGATATTTTTTGATAAAATTCTTTTGAAAACCATCATGCACTACATCTGTGGAGTCTTCTTTAAAAAAAAAAACTTTTTAGCCACCTGGAAAGGTGTATACCTTAGGTGGTGATGTTACTTTACTTTTGACGTTAGTCAATATGATAGTGACAAGGAAATTCAACTAGCCCTGGTTTATCGGAACGTTTCTGAATATATCGCGGGATTTTGTATGGTTTTGCGTTAGACTAATTTGTTATTCTATTGATAGAAACAAACAACTTTTCCTAAGAAACCATTAACCCTATTCTGTTACTTAAACGCAAACTTATTAGTGGATTTCGTTATTGACGTCAGATGTTGCGTCATAATTACAAAAAAATATTCAATTCTCAACTCTATAAGCGCTTGACATTGACAGCGGCCGTTCAAATATCAACTTTAATAGCGTGATATATAAAGTTAACGGATTCCATTATATAACGTTTGCGACTAAGTAACAGAGAGAGTCTTCATAGAAACTGTTAATTTTAAAATTCGTATGACAATTCGTATGGATAAGTTCTGCGCATAAATTTATTCGAAGTAATATACAAATAGTATAAAAGAATTACAATATAAAAGACATAACACCGCGTCTTGTCGTCTCCTCCGGTGACAAGAGGGCTGGCTCTTTCTTCGCCCGAAGAATCAGTATTGCAATTCAGCGGGGAAATGCAGCCAGCGTTCTTGCCACCATTCCACGAGGACGGGACTTATATCCCTATCCTTAGTATTAATATTAATTTTATTTTATATTTTGTAAATATTTTTTTTGAATAAATGCTATTTGTGACATATAAAATGATTAAAAAGAAAACCTAACATTAAATAAACAAATAAATAAAAAAAAACTACACTACAAATAAAACTAAAAACTAAAATTTATTACCGTCCGATGGGCGTAGTGTGCCGAGGACACTCGCTGCATTCCCCCGTTGAACGGCGAGGCTGACCCGTTGAGCAAAATATTTTCTACCGTACCATAGGTACCGGGTTCGATTCCTGGTCGGGACACCAAAATATTAATCAATGTAAATGGATTTTTAATTACATAATATTTAATTTATTTGTGATATTTCTCGAGACATCGATGAGCTTGCCACTTGTCATGATTGGCTTATAGTAAAGTTGGCTAAAAGTGAATCCGCTTATATATAAGCGTGGTTTCTGACCACCCCGAAAGGGAAACGGTCGTGATGATACTTTACTTTTTTTTTTTTACCTGAGATTATAACTAGACTACAACCAAATGAATTTAAAACCAAATAATGCTTTTTTTTTTTTTGTTCTCTTCTCCCGATGGATGATGAATGAGATGATAGGGAAGGCAAAGGGTCTAGCCCATACAGCCAAGTCTGACGTAATATATATTTCTTTTTAATGAGTTAATGAGGTCATCATCAAATTCCAGATGCTGCAGAATTTGATGCTTTTCTTAGAGTCACTCGCGGCACCATAGCTCAAACACGTCGGGTAAAATATGGGAGTTGACAGCGCGGGAAAACCGAAGAAAATAAACTGCTACTTGTGCCCCATATTTAAAGTCCAATTTAACGTTTTCCATAATTATTCACATTGTAGCACATTATTAAAAAAACAACACCACTTTTGACCAATAATATCCACAGTAAATTAATTTTCAAAACAAAAACTTGCACTTGACATGTCCACGCAAAATGGCGCGAAGAACTCTCTACCAAATAATGCTTTTTATAACCTGTCAGAATTTATTGACATGCCTTTGACGGAAAATTCGTTTAAATAGTTGTATAGTTTTGTGGTCTTATGCCTTCTACTGTATTGTTCCTAATGCTCCTTTGTCTACGATGCATGGTATTAATAGAATAATTGTTATTATTGTATAATTTGTTAACTGAAATACCAAAATATAACGATTGTTATAAAGGTGAAATATACAAATATTTTTATACTAAACTCTTTATCCTATATTTAATGTCTTTGATTTTTAGGTACAATCAAAATATAATGATTTCATTGAACAAAAAATTGCAGGTTATGTGGAATCAAATTTACAGCCTCAGACGATTTTGGGGTCAAAGCGAACCGACATATATGTTTATAAAGGTAAAACCAGCGATCTTATTTTATAGTTTACTAGCTTTTTGACCAAACAACCATTTTGCTATTTATTATTGGTAAAAAAAATATATTCGAGGAATGAGAATGCATGGATAGAATTGAGCAAGTACGTTTAAAGGAACGAGTGAATGTATTTTTAGATTAAGTATTAATTTATTTTTTATATCACTACATAATAACTATAAAATTTACCTTTACTTTGACTTTGACTTTGACTTGACTTTGACTTTGACTTTTTCTTTAACTTTAACCCTAACCTTAACCCTAACCTTAACTCTAACCTTCGACTTCGACTTCGACTTCGACTTCGACTTCGACTTCGACTTCGACTTCGACTTCGACTTCGACTTCGACTTTCACTTCGACTTTAACTTCGACTTTAACTTCGACTTTAACTTCGACTTTAACGTCGACTTTAACTTTAACTTTAACTTTTTCTTTAACTTTAACCCTAACCTTAACCCTAACCTTAACCCTAAAATAAAGCTAAATAATAAATGTCTAATTATTAAAATTATTATGTCAAATCTATATACCTACTTAAATATAACTAGACTACTATAAAAAGTATTTATTGCAGCTGTATAGAGGCATTGTCAGAATTAATTAATATTAATTATTATTAATAGTTTCGTAAAGGTTTCGTAAAGGGAGCCGTGGCGGGTAAATAATTTATTTTAGTAATATTATTTTAATTTGTTTAAGTTTTATCCAGGCCAGAGAGTCACTTCAGTGTTTCGAGGAGTAGACCAAATCAAGTTTGCTGAGGTTGTCAAATCCGAACTACGTCTTTTCGACCAAGCTGATAGTAGACCGACGTATAAAATCGATGAAATTACACCTTTGGAAAAGGTAAATATTATCACTATCAATCACTACATATTATAAAATCGCCGCGTCTGTCTGTCGATTCGTGATCTACTCAAAAACTACTGCACCGATTTTCATGCTGTTTTCACCAATGCGGATAAAGTGGTGCTGGAGGAAGGTTTTAGTAAATAATTTATTACATTTTTGTATACATAACATTTTTTTTTTGGAGGTGTCGGAAAAAATAAGCGGTCTGGGAGCTTTCAACGAAAACGCTCCCTAAACCCTTTGAGATATAACAAAATAATGTATGGTGGAATTGTGTATCTTATATAGGTCTACTGAAAAGTCCGCGATGGCATATGTCTATCTCTTAAGGATACATACTATATCCATTTTAATACTTTGAAAATTGACTAATATAAAATAAATATTTCCAGACAGGTCACACAGCGCCATCTAGTTTCCGTGGTAAGCTACGAGGCTTGTGTTACGGATACTAGATGGTTGATAACTACATATTATACTTTTTTTTTTGTAAATATATACATATTATACATATAAACACCCAGACCGAGACATATTATACAATGTACAACTTGCCCCCGGTGGGAATCGAACCCACGACCTCCCGAGTTCACGGCAACGTTTGTTACCACTAGACCATGGAGGCGGTCGATATAAAGCAAATACCGCTTTAAATATAATGCTATTTACACGCATACAGTATTAATCTTTTTTTTTTCATTAATTCATTACAGCCCCTAGAACACAGCGTCCTAGACCTCCACTGCTGGAGATGGGCCTTCCAGAACATAATATATCTGGAAAATTTGGCCTACACTTGCCACGCGCTGGCCAGACGGGTTGGCGAATATCTGAAGACATTTTTTTTGACAATTAACTAAGGATTCCACAAGTTGACCGGGACCGACGGCTTAACGTGCTCTCCGAGGCACGAGAACAGTGTTGTTGCAAATCTATGACAAATGTACATAAAAAAAGAGTATTTCTCATTGAACTGCCTCCGTGGTCTAGTGGTTAAGTCCTTGGATTTAGACTCAGAGGTACCGGGTTCGATTCCCAAAATTTGTCGGGACACAAAAATATTTATTAATGTAAATAAATACATTTAATTATTATTTAATTTATTTGTGATTTTTGTCGAGTTTGGTACGCTGGAGACATTGACGAGCTTGCCACTTGTCATGATTGGCCTAAAGTAAACTTGGCTAAATGCTAATCCGCTTATTTATAAGCGTGGTTTCTGACCACCCCGAAAGGGAAACAGTCGTGATGATTTATTTATTTAACTATGCAAGTATTGATGATGAAACTCTAGAACAAGTAAATAGGTAAGTAAAAAAAAGTATGATAGGGATGTTGAAAGAAGAGTGAACGCGGGAAATAGTGTTAACGGTGCCCTGGGGTCACTGATCGCCAGTCGAAATGTCAGTGACAAAGCTCGACTCGCCATACACAATGCAATGTTAGTACCAACACTGATGTACGGAAGCGAGACGTGGATATGTCAGAATACGCGGTTAATGCAGTAGAAATGAGGTCGTTGCGTCGGATATGCGGCGTCACTTTGGCGGACCGCATACGTAACGTGGAAATACGGAAAATGGTGGGTATAAAAGAAAGCATAGGGACAAAAATAAGGAAAGGCATGCTACGATAAATAATGCGAAAGTTGTGGGTGAAAGAGGCCCTGGTAGACCGAGACTCACATATCACGATCAAATAAATAAAACACTGGCTGAAGGCACATTAAAAAGCTTTCGTAACACAAGGGCATGTATGAAGAGGTTGATGAATGTCGTCGAAGCGAAAGAAGTATGTCGTGATCGTGTCAAATGGCGCTCAATTGTCTCTGCCTACCCCGCAAGGGATCTGGCGTGAAGATATGTATGTATGTAATTATGCAATATACAATCTAGACGGTATCTTATTAATTTAGTAAACATGTTACAGACCAGCATTGCTTTTAACAGGTAGGTAACATCGTTTACTAAAACACAAAAACTAAGTAGTACAATGATACTTTAATATACATGCCGGGGGGGTTTGAACCGACCTTTGTAGAATTCTAAAATAAGCGTTCTTCTAACCGAGCCACTCAATCACCACCGAATCACTATGCAATTTAAATACGATACTATATACGACTTGTTTAGTTAAATACAGACATACACACAGATTTCGTGGACCCGTTTGACAGCTGGAAGGAATGGTTAAGTGGAGGATCAAAGTCAAAGTCAAAATATCTTTATTCACGTAAACCTATTACAGGCATTTATGAAACGTCATTAATTTAATTATTTTGAATGATTCTACTCCTGCTAGTAGAAGACTAAGCAGCAAAGTGGTCCAATCAGTAAGCTGTTAGCAGAAGACCAGCAGCTTAGCAGATTCCAGTGACCTGTTAATGTTTAATCTGACTGAGAAAGGAATCTGCAAGGAAAACTCCGCTATATCAGATAAAATAAAACATATACAGAACTGCACCACAACGATCAATTTAAATTTAGTTATCAGTACCTATGAGAATACAATACCTGGTACAGCAGTAACCCACCAGGCAAGTCAGAATTAAGATAGACTACATGCCTATGGGCAACCCGAAAGTCGACAAAACGCAAAAACCTCTGCAATGAGCTTCTAAGGAAGGGACGACCATCGGACACGCCACACCATGGGAACCCCTGAACACTAACAATGACTTTCGAGACACACATAAGCATTAACATAACAATTACTTCCTAAGTACTCAAATGTTGCCGTGCAATTGCGTTAACAAACTTATATATTAGTTAATTTAAAAAAATACATAATAGTAACTAAATGTTACATAAAAAATAATTATATTATAATAATAAGGTAATAAAAAGTATTACTGTATCACAATAAACAGTATTTACTAATTAGTCAATAATGTATTAGTAACTAATACAATCTGTTACAATCCGTTAAGAAAACGTCTTATATGGAATCCTGAGAGCGAGAGGAAAAATCAATACCATTTTGCAATCCTATAGGAATTCTACGACACACTTGAGAAACAAAAACTAGACGAATTTAACGCGATGTCTTCACAACGAGCGGAGCGACAAGCTGCGCGGAAACGTCATCGGGCCGAAATTATCGCGCCGTACTTGGGACAACTCAATTTCGTAATGTTCTGGCCACACGCTAAACATGCTCATCCAGAGCTATACCAACGATGGGATGATAATAGTAAGCTCATTACATTTATTATTTATTTATAAACTTTATTGCACAAAGTACAAAGGCGGACTTAATGCCCGAAGACATTCTCTGACAGCCAAACCTTGGGGACAAATTTGATCAAATGTAGGTGCAATCATAAAGATAATAAGAGAAATATTATTATATATTATATTATATTATGTACTAGCATTACTGCAAACATTCGTAAAAAATACTGATAGTCTAAGAACATCGTCACATCACAGACCCTAGTCCTAGACCTCTACTGTTGGAGATGGGCCTTCCAGAATACATTTCTGGAGTATGTGGCCTACACTCGCTACGCTAGCCAGACGGGTTGGCGAGGGTCTAATTTGAATTTTAATTACAATTTATTAACGATTCCATAAGTTGGTATCAATCGAATCGGACCCGACGGCTTAACGTAGTTTCCGATGCATAAGTAAGAAAAGTATTTCTCATTTTAGGGAATTCGAATTGCTTACCTTTTTGGACTTTAAGGAAAGCGTTCTCACAACCCAGCTACCACCGCTATTCACTGATCGGTTATTCAAATAACATCCAGTGTTTATATAATAAAAAATACGCAAACAAAATCAAGTTTATCATCATTTGAATATTTAAACAACTCTGACAATAAATAAAATAAATAAATTATTTGCTTATTCGAAATAATATTTACAAAAAAAAATACAAACTACCTAAATATAAATAATCAAATTAAATAACTATAAACTAAACCTAATAATAAAAAAATATCCTCAAGAGATGACCCATTAGAGATAGTCCCAAGAAGACTGGCAAAATTTCCCCTCTGTATAGCGAGGCGAATACGAGTACGTTGGCAAAAATAATTACCAGCCTTCTTGTCTCCAGATTTTTTATATATACTCGTACAAATTATTTTTTATCGACCGCCTCCGTGGTCTAGTGGTAACAAACGTTGCCGTGAACTCGGGAGGTCGTGGGTTCGATTCCCACCGGGGGCAAGTTCTACATTGTATAATTTGTCTCGGTCTGGGTGTTTATATGTATTATATGTATATATTTACAAAAAAAAAAAAAAAAAAAGTATAATATGTAGTTTATCAACCATCTAGTTTCCGTAACACAAGCTTACCGTTTACCACGGAAATTAGATGGCGCTGTGTGACCTGTCTGAAATATTTATTTATTATTATTATTTATTAAATTAAATATAAACTAAACCTAATAAAAATTCCTTTAGAAACTTCAAGGATAGTCCCGAGGAGACCGATAACATTTCTTCACTGTAAAGCGAGGCTAATACGTTAACAGAAATAATCCCCAGACTTTTCCGTTAGCCATTTGGACAACTCTTTGACAAGACGCTTGGCTGAAGGTGCCTCGAGTCTCGACCCCAAACGGCGCAAATTCGTAACCTGTACCGTATTTGCCCAGCTATGTTTATTGTTTTCTTAGATATAATAATGGTGGGTCGTGAAGAAATTCAGTTAACCAGAGAGCTGGCGCTGGATGTACTGTATGAAGGCGACGCGCCTATTAACGAGGCCTCGCTGCACGCTCTGCTCGCCGCGCCCGCTCTTGTCATATGTTTCCGCTTACTTGACACAGATACACATTTTATTAGTAAGTTATTACACGAGTAAATCAATCTTCATATAATAAATATGTTTGATATTTAATTTGATTTCTATATATGTAGTAATCAACACGACCGTATCCCTTTCGGTGTGGTCAGAAACCATTTTTTAAAGAAACCGATTCACATTTATCTAATTTTACTATAGGCCCATCATGAAAAATGGCAAGTCCATGTCTCTAGCGTACCAAACTCAAAAAATATCACAAATAAATTAAATTTATTATTGAATCCCGAACAGAAATCGAACCAGGTACCTCTAAATCCACAGACTAAATCGCTAGAGCACAGAGGTAGTTTTTTTTGTACGTAATGTTTTGAGTTTTTAGTCCAATAAAGGTTTATAAATAAATGCGTGTAAAGGAGTCTGCCCACTACACCGTATCATACCATGACCGTGCTATGAACGTATCAAGCATGGAAGGCAATACGATACGGCTTGCTTTGCCCACTGAAACGAATCGACGGCGTTTAATGCCCGTATGATGCCGGTATGGTGTCCGTATGCAACCCGTATGTTGCCCACCCGTAATTTGTATGACGTAAAATCCGTTTCATTCTCGCATGTGTATCGGTAATGCCTGGACTTCTGGGGAATGCTATCTATTAACGCGGTTATAACCCGTATGATCACCGTTTTGCTGCCTGCGCGCATCGGTTTGGCAACGTGGCGTGCCATTCGCGGAGCGTATCGGCACCGGCAAAATATTCTCGCCGACAACTGCATGGCACGCGACGGTACGGGTCGGTGACGGAACGGTCTAGTGGACGTAGTGTCATTCTTTTCTATACAAAGAATTTTTTTTTGCTTGACACGTTCCTATTACGGTCATGGTATGATACGGTGTAGTGGCCAGACTCCTTTAATCTCAGTTTTGTCCCTATTCCCAATTGGGTCTACCCAATTCACCCCATTTTACGATATGTATAATTTTCTAGCGTTAGTTCGAAAAATCTTGTATCAAGATCTGTCACCAATGAAAGAACGGTCAAGTTACCAACCCATAACAGCATTCGATGCCTATTCATCCTATAGCTTATCAGCGGAAGAGATAAGGCAAACACGAAGGAATGTGAAACAAAATATTAAAGTGAGAGAACAAATTTATCCTACATTTTTATCTATATTACTAATCTTCCGTGATTAAGTTTATATTTAGACCTGGAGGTACCGGGTTCGATTTCTGGTCCCAATCCTCCTCCTTGCGTCGTTTTCCTCAATGCTGAGGGTCGTGACCCCCTCCTCGGATCACTTTGTCCCGGACGATGCTGCGCCATCCGAATCTGCTCACGGCGGCGTGCAGGGCCTCGTGGACTTGGGTATGAAGTGTGGTGCGGATCTGGTCTGACCAGCGTGTCGGGCTCCAGCCACGGGGTCTCTTGCCTTAAATTTTTCCCGTGATTACTAGCCTTTCCAGATTGCCAGAGCTTTTACGGGCTATATGACCAAAATACTCAAGGACTCGTTGCAGCAGATGGAAGAGAGCCCCTAGCACCTTCCCACCTTCAAGGCACTTCTGTTAGAGCTGCAGCACTATTCCGCTACGTAGTCGCAAACGTTATTGGTGGATTTTGATATTTACGTTAAAGGAATTGAGTCATAATTAAATATTATTCAATTTTCAACTCTATAAGCGATCGACCTTGACAGCGGCCGTACAAATATCAACTTTAATGGCGTGATATATATATATATATATATATATATATATATATATATATATATATATATATATATATATATATATAGCTAACCGATTCCATTATATAACGTTTGCGCTTAAGTAAAGAATAGGACTGCTGGTGTTGGGAACAAGCTCAGATCAGCAAGCGTCGAAAATATGAAACGATTTGCAATAGTTACTAGTTTCGACGTTTGCTGTAGAAAGGATGGGCCCGTGGGAGAACTGTAAGCGTTCTATAAATAAATTGTTCCAAAGCTCATTGACGTCTCTGGTGACAATAGGGCTGGCAGTTTTTCTTTCAAAAATTAGGTATCTTAATTCAGAGGGGAAATTCTGCCAGTGTATTGGGCACCATGCCACAGGACAGCGATTTCGAGGAGCAATTTTATTGTAAGTATTTATTATTATTTTTTTTTAATTTGAGTTTTAATTGTAATAATTCCTTCGTTTGGAATTGACAACGCTTGCGTTAAAATAAACGGATTAGATACAGCTTCACTTTGAATTTGAAAATAACTTATTTAAGATAGAAGAAGATTTCAAACGTGCAAGAAGATTATCAGAGATGCAGAGGTTGGCTCGACAGGCACAAGAAGAAACCATGAAACAGAAGAAACATGAAAAAGAAATAAGGCGCTTGGAAGCTTTGAAAATTGGGGTACGTTTTTTTATGTACTAGCTTTTTTTTCCAGACTACGCGACGTAAAGGGTTTATCAGCATATGTAGGTATGTATGTTAGTTCCTTTATCCTTAAGTTTTAGTTAAAACAGGAAATAGTGACAAATCTGGCGATTACGGTGGCTGAGTGATGACTCTCGTCTCATGTAAGGCCAAAATATCAGTCACAATCATGCGAGAATACCGTGGTGAAAATTCCATGAATTGACTGCCTAGGTCGATCTAGCGGATAATTCCGTGAATTTAGATGCGGCACACTGATTCCTAGTTGGGACGTAATAATTTATTTAATTTATTTGTGGTTATTCTCGAGTTTGGTACGCTAGAGACATCGACGAGCTTGCCATTTTGTCATGATGGGCCTGTAGTAAAGTTAGCTAAATGTAAATCCGCCTCATATCACAACCAATAAATACCAACTCGTATTTTACGTTTGATCTCTTTCCTGTCAATGCTTAATTATTCAGAAAAATTTAATCGCATCGCATCCGAATAGCGACCAACAAAAGTGCACCAAATATCTATAAGTTGCCAGACCAAATAATAAATGTTGACCATAGAAATGACTTTAAATCTAAATTGAAAAACTTTCTCATTGACAAGTCATATTATTTTATTACAAATGAAGACTTAAATGAAATTTTATAAAAATCGTGACATATCTATTAAATTAAATAAATTAAATTAAATATATTTTATTTCAGGCATTTAAAAAACCCATAATTAATTTAAACAATAATTCTAATTCTAATCTAAACTATAATCTAAATAAATTTATAATTAACTAGGTCAAACGACCTTATGTCAAAAATAGCCTTAATTATGTCGTTATCAGATTGTCTCAGTCGGTTCACAAAAGAGGCGTGCCGCTTGCGGAGTATGGCAAAAAAGTCGTCGACTCTGTTCTCAGCAAACATACCAGACGCACTACACCTCCAGGGCAACTTTAGAATACATCTAAATGCATTATTATATTGTACACGAAGCGTGTTAAAGGCACGCCTCGTGTACAATTTCCAGAGATGACTGGTGTAGAACGCCTGGCAGTACGCAACAAACAGAGTGATTTTAACTTGTCTTGAGCACGCGCAAACCTTCGAGCCAACATATTGCTCTTGGCAGCGAGAGTCCTCCTCTGTCTTTCCAGGTCCTCATCATCCCTCAGACGATCAACTATTATATGGCCGAGATATTTGAATTTAGAGACTATCTTCAGCTGCGAGCCACATAGGAATATTTCCGGTATAATGTCTGGCCCTTTGTCATATTTAAAAATCATAACTTCCGTTTTCTTGACATTATACCTTAAACCGTGATTACCAGCATATGACTCACAGATACCGACAAGCCTCCTAAGCGCCTTGACCGAGGGACTCAACAGAACTATATCATCAGCGTAGCTCAGGTTATTAACACATTCGTTATTTATATGACATCCTACTGTTGATCTATTAAGCTCCTCTATCAGACCGTTGACGTATAAGTTGAACAAGCACGGAGACGTTAATTATATAATATAATATATATACTATTACCTTAGTTGGAAATATTATCTTTAATGGTCTATAAAAACAATTAATGTTAGCATCACTGCTAACGTCATGGTCTTTCTTGGCTTCTTGATCACTCGTGGTAGAAAATAAATGCTAAATAAAGGTTAAACAATTGAATAAAAACAGAAACAATTAATTTAAGTATATTGACCTGAACACCTTGTCTTCCAATTACAGGTTAACAATTATTTATAACTTATTTATTTATTTAAAAACTTAATTGCACTATGTACAAAGGCGGACTTAATGCCGTTAGACATTCTCTGACAGCCAAACCTTTAGGACATTTAGACAGTATCAATGGTAAGTAGGTGCAATATTATTAAATGACAATTTGTAAGATATATGTAGGTATATGAAGACATAACAACAAATACATACTAATAATACTTAATAATTACATTCTAATACATAAACAAGTACATATATAAATTATTCATTATGGATTATATATATAATAACAGTACACAAAATAAAACCAGTCATGTGAAGAAGTGGCTAAAGAAAAAGGTTACAAAGGTAGAAGACACCGCAGCTGCAAAGATGTGGAATAAACGGAAGAGGTAAATAAAAGAAGAAAAAAAATGTAAAGATAAATTTTAAGTTAAAAGATAGTATTTGTACACCTTACTCTTGAATATTGCACGATTAGGAGCTTGTCTAATATCTTGGGGTAATTCATTCCACAAATTTGCAGCGTTAGGTTTAATAGTAAGATGTGTTCTCCTAAAGTTAGCTCTGTTCACTTCCACAGTCAAAACGTTCAATCCCTGGCAATTGTGTCGCGCCATAAAAGGAAGGTTTGTAATTGGTCCGATTACGAACCTTCGGAATTGTCGTTAACCAATCAGAAAGATCATTGGAATTACGAATGTTGCCACTGAGAATTAAATTGAATTAATTCAAGTCCGAAAACATCGATACTAAAATAGTACTCGTATTCGTAATTTATTATTAACTTAACTCTATTCGATTATTACTTTAAATCGAGCTAACAATTTTCATTCGAATACCTACCAAATAAACTATGCAATTTGAGGTAATGTATATAAATATTTTTTAATTTTTACATCACTACTATAAAAGAAATACTGATTTCAGAATTTAGCGGTATTAGACATCGAAGATGACGATGAAGAGGATATTATAATACCAGAAGTAAGTTACCAGAATAGAGTGGCTAATACTTTTTTTTTATATTCTGACACGACATGAACAATCGTGCCCATCGTTTAAGCGGTACGCGAGGTGTAAGAATGGTAGTAGTCCTGACCATTATGCAGGCCAATCAAGATACTGTTTGATACTTCGCTTGAAGAACTCCAGGTTATAAGAATGCGGAAATATATATTTGTTTCTTATAAGTCATCTTTAGGAACACTAGTTAGTTTTGGAGATATTTCAAGTCATCTACTGTAAGAGTTTAATATGTTTACCTTTAAAGCATAAAAAGACAGACACGTAATAGTTAGCAATTAAAAAATATCGCCATTTTTTGCAAAATTAGGACAAAAAGTAAAGAGCAAGACTCTTAAGACCAATAACAAGACTAACTCTTGCTTACATATCGATGATCTTGTTCGTGGTCTTGGTCTTGCAAAAATTGGACAACACTATTAACGTTCTAGAAAACAAAAATTACGGATAAAATAACGTAATGCGTCATAAGAACATTGAAGTCTTGGCTTGGATTAGCCCAGGGTGCTGACTCCTCAACATTCTTTAGAGGACGGAGAAACTTCGGAATGGATCTGAAAAGACCATCTGAATTATACAAACATCTACGTATAAGCAAATATCAAATTCTAACCAGCTCCCAGGATAATACAATTTCATCCCTTCCAAAAGACCCTCTGGTCTCAGATATGGAACCGAGACTACTATTCTTCAAGAAATTCATGACAGGTGCCCAGACTGACAAAAGAGGCATTGGCTGGAAGAAAAAAGAAAGTGACAAAGAGGTTATAAAATCCTTCCTCAGGAAAGATGAAGAGCATGAATACAGAGTGCACGCGATGACTCTAGAAGTTCAAAATGACTGGCTAACTTTGGGCGATTTTTGCATCCCTCCAGCCCTAAAGTGGCGCACACTAATGTACGATTGGTCTCCGGCGTTGCTAAAGTTCTACCTAAACGCTTTTCAAATGTCCCTCCCGGACCAGAGTAATCTGGTAAGGTGGGGAAAAGCTACGGAAAAGAACTGTACATTGTGTGGTGCTGCCATAGGAACTGCTAGACACACACTTGTAGGGTGCGTTACTCTCCTAGAAAAGGGCTATTACTCACGCCGACATGACAAAGTCCTAGGTGTTATCCGTGAAGCAGTAAGTCTTTCTATTGCAAGAGCCAGAAAGGGACTGACTACAAATAAAACTTTGACCACATTTGTAAAGGAAGGGCAAAGCACGAAAACTAAATGCAAGCCCACCTCGATCCTTGGCGCCGCATCAGACTGGAAAATTCTCATGGATACATTTGAACACCATTATAGGATCCCAGATGAACTAGCTGTATCAGCCTATAGGCCAGACATCTTAGTGTTTTCTCGGAACTTGAAAAAAGTTATCCTTATTGAACTTACCGTTCCGTGGGAATCAAATATTCCAAAAGACCACAACATGAAGTCGAATAAATATTATGATCTCACAGAAGAAATGATCAGGAACGGGTTCAAGACTCAGCTTTACGCAGTGGAAGTTGGTGCAAGAGGAGTTCCAGCAAAATCTTTGCATCACTTACTGAAAGAATTGGGCCTAAGCAGGTCTGCCGTCAATACATTTATGGAACGAGCTTCCAAGACGGCACTAACGGAATCATACAGTATTTGGTTGGGTAGGGAGAGAAGTAGAATGGTGGATGGTGAGCGTATTATCGCGAAATAGAAAAAAAAAGGAGGCCTCCTTTTCTTAAACCAGCCAATTGTCGGTCGCAAGCCCGAGACACCATTCTTCTCATCTCTTACCCACACACGATGGACCCGGCACCCGCACGGTGAATCCATGGAATGCTTAGAAATTTGTCTTCTCTTTTCAGGATCTTCCTGATGCTGTAGAGGTTTCCAGCAGTTCGGAAGACGAGGATGAATATTTTCCACCAGCTGGTCTCTTGGTGCCAGGATTTTATTCACCACCAAATGATATAGCCAAGGCAAACGGGTTATCTGTTCTTTTTCCTAAGGTAAACACTGGACAAAAATCCTATCAAACGTATTAATGCCGAAAAGGTACTAATGGAGACTTGTTCAACATTACCACTAATACGTTTGACCGCCAGTTATTCGCATAAAGTTCGCACGAACGTGCATTAATTCGAGTAAACAAAATTCTCGCTAACTTTTAGCCAAAAAGTACAAAAAATTTGACAAATCAAATTGCCAAGCCGTCTGGCCAGCGTGGCGAGTGTAGGCCATATTCTCCAGATATATGTTCTGGATGGCCCATCTCCAGCAGTGGAGGTCTAGCACGCTATGTTCTAGGGGCTGTAATGAAAATTTAGGTAATTGTTGTGGCTTGCTAATCACCCTGTCCTTTTGATTCCTTCAACAACCATTATCCATCATCAAACTGACTATCGCGTGAGCGTACGCTGCAACTGTAAAATCATGTGGTGTCGTTCATATTGTACTTTAAATTACTTATTAGAAGTATTTAGCTAAATGTTATTAATATATTTGAAATTGAGCCAGGTTTTGGTGTAAGAATCCATGTACTGATAAGTTATTGTGCCGTGAAATCGTGACCTGCAGCCCTATACTGTTACTGATGCGCAAACGTTATATAATTGAATCCCTTAACTATATATATATATCACGCTATTAAAGTTGATATTTGCACGGCCGCTGTCAAGGTCAAGCGCTTATAGAGTTGAGAATTGAATAATATTTTGTAATTATGACGCAAGCTCAGACGTAAATAACGAAATCCACTAATAACGTTTGCGATCAAGTAACAGAATAGGGCTGCTGGACGCAGTGTGAGTATCCTGTCCTATACTTTCTCCTAGTGTTTTCTTTCGTCTCAAGTTAAAGAGGTTTAGGTATTCCCTAGCTTGGATGCTGGACCTGAAGAAGCATATAAGCGACACAAAACCATAAGTAACCACAATTAAAAACTATTTTAATTTTTTTCTTCTGAACACACAACACTAATAGCGTTTGAGAATTACGAATCAAGGGGTTACTGATCACAAACTTTTTTTCAGACCGTATCAGAATATGTGTCTCCTCCGCCGGAATACCTTCCTGATCATGTCCTAGTTTTAATACATATTTCAAAGAGACAAAAGGCTATTAAAATACTAAAACCTTTTCGTACAAAATATGTTATCCACGTAAGTAAATACTTAGATACTGTTATGCATTAATAATGTTTATTTAACTAATATAAAACCGCAACACCAGCTGCAAAGCCGGCCCAACAAAATTATTTTTTACACTTCGCTTGAATATAAATGCCTAGGTATAGATGATCTATACCAATTTCGATAAAGCTTTTGACTGTGTGGATCACAGCATTCTACTACGTAAGGTAAATAATATCGGAATCAAAGATCTCTTGCAATAGTTTAAATCCTACGTGGAAATTTTAAGCCAAATGGTGATGACTGTGGAGGATCGTACTCCGAACCTGTGCCAAGGGCGTGCTCCAAGGCTCGCTTCTGGGACCGCTACTATATCTCCGTGGAAATTAATGAATAAACATTTAAATATAACTAATTAAATTAATATATCATTTAAATAGTCAATAATTAATAGTAATCTAATTGAAGCGGCTGTAATAGAATACGGCTGCAGTTTATAGGAATGGAGAAAGCGTGCGATAAATGTTCCCAAAATGTATTTGTAGGTCTGTACACGTACATAGGGTTGGTCTCGGAATGAATTTGAACAAAACGAAAGTCATATTCAACGACCATGTCAAGCCGAGACCAATACGTCTACCAAGGGCGCAGCCAACTTCAGCAAAGAAGCCGACAGACGCATTCAGCTAGGGGCGGCATTCAGGAAACTCCGGCACATCTTTTCATCGTCCATACCACAATGTAAAAGTCTTCAACCAATGCGTTCATCCCGTAATGTCGTATGGAGCAGAGACGTGGACCCTGACAGTAGGTGTGGTCTACAAGTTTATGTTTGCTCAGCATGGCGAGAGCTATGCTTGGTATTTCTTTCCGAAAACGAATTCGAAACGTTGATATTCGTCAAAGAACCCAAGTTACTGACATAGCTTTTAATATTATCAAGCTAAAGTGGCAGTGGGCCGGACACATCTGCCGCAGAACCGACGACCAATGGAGCAAACGGGTTCTAGAGTGGAGACGACGTACGGGACGACGCAGGGTGAGATGAACCCCTTCCCCACCCCCTAAGATGGACGGGTGACCTATAGAAGGCCGCTGGTGATGAATGGATGAGGGTTGCAGAAGACCACGTGTAGTAGCGAGCCTAAAGGGAGCAGTGGAGACAAAGGGTAATGATGATGCTGATAATGACGCGAAGGTTTAGTGGCTACGGTTGAAGTAAAGCCAGTAGAATGGTCTGATAACATGGTACTTATATTACCTACCAGAGGTTCTCAAACAATTACCCAATAATCAGTTTAAATCTAGAATCAAAAAGCTATTAACAGCGTGTTGCTTTTATTCGTTAAGCGAGTTTTATTCATACAAATTTAGAAATTGTAATAAATAATTGTAATAAATTGTATTAATCAACTGACCAAAATCTCGCATACGAGTATTATCTTATGCGAGATTTCTTAAATTCATGACATTTTATTTATTGCATAAATTATTTTCAGTGTATAAATTAGTAATTAATTAAGTTAGTATAAATTTGTGTGCCAGAAATGGCGGAGTATGTGAGCTATTCAAAAACTATGTACCTATTTACCATATTCCATACAAATAAATATTATTTCATTTTATTATATTATTTCATTATTTTATAGCTTGTTTATATTGCAGTTGGGTGTTTTTAGAGTGATGTCACTGGCGGCCGATGTCGTCCATATCGCCCATTCCGTGAAGCAATACGACACCTTGCACGTTCACAAAGATGAGTAAGTGGCAAAAAAAATCCACAACTTAGAAGACGGTTGTATGCTCTAAATTTTAATTTTAATTATTTTACTGCCTCCATGGTCCGTGGATTTAGTTCTGTTCAACTTTGCCAAAATGTAAAAAATCTTGGCCTTTATATTAGCTTCGATTTATGTGAATTTATCACGTCTCAGAAAGGAGCAGAAAGATTTTCGGTGTTATGCACTGCTTGAAGCAATATCAAAACCTAATTCCTCGTTCAGCGAAGCTACTATTAATTAGAGTAAGGATTAAAGTTAATAATGAATAGGTACTATTTTGGGATTTAAACATTAAGGATTTGGGGAATCACTTTAATCTGTAAGCATTAATCCTTTATTTGTAATCCCTTATCCTAATCCTTTAAATATTATCTAAATCAAAAATCAAATCAAATAGTTTATTAATCAAAAATACTTATTACTAGGGTTTTACAAGAAAATAATCCTACAGAAGATGTAGGTAGGCACTTTTACAAATAATATCTAAACTAGTAATTTAGACAAATGTGTCGCTGCTAGCTAAACTAATAGTCTTTCAACTACTGTTAAATATAGCTGAATATTTTAATACCTAATATATATTTCTTTAAAATTTATAATCTTATCTTAATCGAATTGCAGAAGGAATAAACAGAATAAGGGATTAAATATTATTATAGATTAAGGGTTAGGGATTAAAGTGATTCATTAAATCCCTAAGGTATAAATATTACAATAGTATTCACTAATTAATTTTAAATTAAGGGATTATAATCTTTAATTCTTAAACTTTAATAGGATTGGGAATTACGATTAAGGCTTACTTTAAGGGATCAGTTTAATCCTTAATCTAAAATCCTCTCGGTTTTAAGAAAATATACCTATAGGCTGATAAACACGTTACCCTTCTTGCGTCGCGCAGTCAGGAAAAATGAAAGAACAGAGATCAATTTTTATTTTGCAGGAACATCAAGTTGGCAATAATGCTATCAACAGTATCAGACGTTCCATTGTTGGAGTTGGTGGATTTAATACCGGACCACATCAGCCGGGATCCGGAATCCGGAGAAATGGAGTGTGCTAGATTATTTAAAGTCGACTATGGTGATGATTATGATCAATTCGAAGACTTCCATGATTAACAGCTGGGTTAATCAACCGGGTTTGATTCCTGGTCCATAATACAAAATATATTTTGTTTTTTGTGTCATTTTTCTCTTTTGGAACGCTAGAGACATCGAGAAGCCTAACTTAATAACTTTGAAATAAAAGATGTTTTTTTTTTTTATAATTTGAATTGTTTAATTTCGTTTGCTAGCAAACTGAGTAAACACATCGTCCAGAGTGATTTGGTGAAGGGAATAGTCTTCTAGAACGTCAGAATGTTCAGCTCTTAACTGTTGTAATTTACCAAACATTACGCTGTACGGTAAATTATTATTATTTAATTGATAATACAGCATGCTCTGTAAATAATGCAAGGTAAGTCTTGTTTCAAGAGGCATTATTTTATTATAAATATCACCATGGCAAGCTTACAATATTAGCTATCATTGAAAGTAAAAATTGGCATTTGACATCATTACAAATGGTACATACTTTCAACGAGAACAAATACTGATGGTGGTAATTTGCCCAGTATCAACCGTTCGTGTCGATAAACCCAGTAAAGTGTATATTTTTTTTCGTGATCAGGCTCGAATTGCCGTCATGCCCAGTCAAGCTGGCTGTGTTAGGGACTGAGGTCAGCCATGAGTATCCGATTTTAGTTGTTAACATTCATTGACCCTGCGCGCCACTTACCATCAGGTGGGGGCAAGGTCACATGCCGTGCTAGTATAAAAAACCAGTAAATGTATTATTTTTTTCGGGATCAGGCTCGAATTGCCGTCATGCCCAGTCAAGCCAGCATAGTGTTAGGGACTGGTGTCAGTCATGGGTGTTAGATTTCAGTTGCTAACATTCCGCGTCACTTACCATCAGGTGGGCGCAAAGTCACATGCCGTGCTAGTATAAAAAAATAAAAATAAAAGAACCCAGTAAATGTATTATTTTTTTCAGGCTCTTTCAGTGTTAGGAGCTGATGTCATTCAGTTGCTAAAATTCATAGACCTTACGCGCCACATACCATCAGGTGGCAATGTCATATGTGCTAGTAAAAAAAATCATTACCAAATGATCAGCCAATAAACGACTAGATGTAAAAGCATTTCTGAAAGCTTCCTTTAAGGCTGTTAATTTCTCCAAATGTACCGATTTTGTATCCAATAACGATTCTTCCTTATTTTTATTGTCTAGAAAAAATTATATATATATATAATATATATATGTATATATATAACAACCACATTTGAGTGTTGCAAAACTAGGATCAAGAAACTACACCTTCCCTGATCAATCTGGTTTCTGTGCCTTGACAGAGTTATCTAGTACAGAAACCAGTGCACTTACTAACAGTTCTGTTAGCCTGTCCTAGCTCAATGTATTATAAATAAATAAATGATATAATTTCCTAGATAGTAAATTATGTATATAGGATGTTAAAAATTGGTGTCAATAAATATTTTTTTAATTTTTAATTTTATTTTTTATATAGCGCGTGCTGTATCTTCCCCTTAAATAGTGTTACAGTAATTGAAAAAAAAAAAAAAAAAAAAAAACCTTTTTTGAACAATATAAACACAATACACTGGAATGAAATATATTAATTTAGCAAATAACAGTACAGCAACAATTATATATGTAAAACAAAATATAAAGTACTAAGACCCCTAAACTAGGTGAACCTGAACTACAGGGGTCAGTCAATAATATGAAGTGAGAAAGTTGCATGGAATTTAATGTAGTCGCTGGGTGTCATCCACTGCAGTATCTATCCTGCCAACTATTTTTATATTATACAAACCTATATGGTAAGATAAGAAATGATATAAGATATGATATAATGGGGTGTATCAGGCAAATCTTTTTGTAGATGTCGCTAGCGGCACTGGTACCTTTATCTTACACCTACATCGCATCATTTTTAAATGTTTTGTAGTTTTTTTATTTCTATAACAGTAAAATGTATTTTAAATTAACGTTACCTACCTTAAAAGGCGAATAAAGAAAGCGCACACTGTCTTTAAAAAGAAAAAAGTTTTTATTAATAGAACGGCAATTTTGAGATCATCATATTTTTGATTTTGCTTCGAAAACTCGATTTGTACACTTAAAAGCTGCCCACTTCGGCATAATATCCAGAAAATAATAAATTTCGTAATAAAAATACAACTTTTCTATGCAACTGACAGTTCTATTAGGTACCAACTATCATGCGCGATCTATCGTGATAAAAAGTTAGTGATACACCTCATTAATAGATATGATATTACACTAGGTAAATAAACTTATTGCAAAATATATTTTATAAAAGTTGATGTAATGTAATTTTAAAATAGTCATGTAATAGACAATACAGTAATAGCCAACAAATATAGGTTAATTAATACCTACCTTCAAATAGATAGACGAAATTCTGTATTTTAAGTTTGAGGGTAGCTATATATCCAGAGGCGTAGTAACTTCGAATTTGCTTTATCGACCCTATAGCGGCTATTTGACCCGAGCTCATAATCGCCATGCGGTCGCAAAGTGACTCTATCTCTTTCCATTCCATACTAAAAGAAAGAGATAGCATTACATAGGCCAACAAAATTAAAAAGGTGCCGAGATATTGTTAGTGGTTTTGCATTATTTATTGGCAACACATCGGTTGTAAGAACGCTTTCCTTAAATTCTAAATTAACTAGATTAACAACACCACCGTTCCTGTGGTTCCAAATACGAGTACCGATTTGTGGAATCATTGTCATTAAAAATTATATCCTCGCCAACCAAGGTAGTTAGTAGGTCAAATTCTCCAGATATATGTTCTAGGGGCTGTAATAATAATAATAATAATATACGTTTATTCAAAGCAACTAGGCTCACTTGTTAGTTACAAAATCCTTACAAATAATGTTAATATAAAAATGAAAATAAAAGTAAAAAGAAAATAAAATATGGCAATATTAAAACAATATGACCGTGCAGTAACCACTCCGCCCCCCACCAGTCTGACAGGATGCACCTCACTCCCGCCAGACCAGCAGCCGCACGAAGCAGCCAATGCACGGCGAACCATATCTTTCGGATACCATCTTCAGGTTAGTGCTTGTCCTCACTCTGTTAAGCAATGATGCAGTGGTTTTGCGTCTTATAGCAAAGAAGTCATCTGTGTGAGCCTGCGCAAACATTGCGGACGCACTACAGTAGCGTGGCAGCCCCAACAATATCCTGAAGCTATTATTGTACTGTACACGTAGGGCGCTGATCGATGCCTGCATAAAGTTGGTCCACAGACTGCTAGTATAGAACGTTATACTTATAGTTATAGAACGTCTCACTACTGCGTGCAAACCTACGTGCCAACATATTAGATCTAATCGCCAGCGCCCTCCGTTCTCGTTTCGATGTCTACCTGATCCTTGAGGTCCTCTGTTACATAATGACCCAGATATTTAAACTGGGCTACTCTCTTTAGCTTCACACCATTTAGGTAAATATCTGACATAACAGTTTTGGATCAAAGATCAATTCAATTCAAGTAATGAATGAAAAAATATATAATGGCAAAACTAAAAATACATTTATTTTTATTTTCCAACGGGTAGTTTTGTATCTACAGTCAGTTTTGAATATCGGCATTGTCAGTACTTTCGGATGCGCGGTTTGTAGTCTTATTTACACTAGATTTAAAGCCTTCATCGTGAATAAGTTGTCTCAATGATCTAAATTTGTTTTGTTGAAAGATAGATAGTAGTAGATAAAGGCGAATTGTCGATGTTGCAGAACTTGATGCTTTTCTTGGAGTCACTCGCGGCATTATAGCCCAAACATGTCAGGTATAGTCAAAGTCAAAATATCTTTATTCACGTAAATCTATTACAGGCATTTATGAAACGTCATTAATTTAATTATTTTGAATGACTAGTAAATGACTAAGCAGCAAAGTGGTCCAATAAGTAAGCTGTTAGCAGAAGACCAGCAGATTTCAGTGACCTGTTAATGTTTAATCTGACTGAGAAAGGAATCTGCAAGGAAAACTCAGCTATATCAGATTTACAAAATAAAACATATACAGAACTGCACCACAACAATCAATTAATAACCTTTTAAATTCAGTACCTATGAGTATATATAATTATGAACTCCCATATTGAGTTCATAATTATTTACATTGCAGCACATTATTAAATAAAACAACGCCACTTTTGACTAACAATATCCACAGTAAACTAATTTGCAAAACAAAAACTTGCAATTATCATCACGACCGTTTTCCCTTTCGGGGTGGTCAGAAACCACGCTTATCAATAAGCGGATTCACATTTAGCCAACTTTACTGCCGGCCAATCATGACAAGTGGCAAGCTCGTCGATGTTAACAACAAGAACTTATTTTTTATTTGTTGTGTTCTCTTCTCCCGATGGGGTGGAAAGGATCAAGCCCATACATCCAAGTCTGATGTAAAATATCTTTCTTATGAGGAAATGAGGTTATCATCAAATTCCAGATGTTGCAGAATATGATGCTTTTCTTAGAGTTTATGGGAGTTCACAGCGCGGGAAAACCGCAAAAAATAAACTGCAACTTGTGCCTCATATATAAAGTCCAATTTATCGTTTTCCATAATTATTCACATTGTAGCACATTATTAAACAAAACAACACCACTTTTGACTAACAATATCCACAGTAAAGTAATTTACGAAATGGCGCGAAGAACTTATTTTTATATTATTTTTAACCTCGGGGTGGCAACAACAACTGCAACATTATTCTCCAAGGCCCGCGTCAAAGCTCTTGTCAGTAGGACTTTGGCTGTAGAATCCTGTGCCAAGGCCGGCTCGTCCAATAGGAGGAGGCGGCGTGACGTCATCATGGCGGCTGACAGTTTTACTCGACAACTATTTCCCGCGCTTAACGTGTTTATTGAAAGATTTTCATCTGTCATTATGCCTGTAACGTTAAATTATGTATTAATTAGCAAATGAAAATAAGAGAACAAAGAGAACAAAATTAATCACGTGAGACTCGAAAGGGGGAGGAGGGGGTTCAACAAAAATCGCAAAATATCACAAGGGGGGAGGGGGGTGTAGTAAAATATCACGTGTATTTATTTTTTCGTTTGCTTGATGAAACCGACGTTGATCTTCAACAAAGCTCAGTGCCAACAACTGACTTGCAAGATGCTTAACCAGTTGTTAGTGTTGAAGAAAGTCTTGCTAATCTGTGGTCCGAGGACAATGTATATTAAATATGTACAATATATATTTTTTTCGTATGATGATACCATTCTTTTAATGTTATCCTTATGCCAGTCAAAAACAACCTTTCTGTCTAGACATTTTTATCATAGTCCTTAATTTTCTTGATTATACTTTTTACCAGCCAGTATTTAAATATAATATTCTACTTTTTTTTGTAAATACTTTGTAATAGTAAAATACACGTGATTTTAGGTGGGGGGGAGGTTAGTCTTAAACCTCACCACGTATCACCAAGGACGGGGGGGGTGGTTAAAAAATGCAAAAAATTATATCACGTGATTAATGGATGGCCCCAAAGATACATATTTATTTATTTTATTGGTAGTTATTTCCCACAAAATGTTTGTTACAATATTTTTTAACAAACTAGACGAAATGAAACTTTGTTCTTTATAGGATTGAACCCATGTTTAAGCGTATACACCTCGCAGAATCCCACCAGTCTACGAGAGACCCCACCGACGGTCCCAGCAGCACCATATTGTCTGCGTAGCTAAAGTTATTAACTAATTAATGAAACGCCTAGATCACAAACGATCTACTGACCACAGCATGGTGGCTATTGAAAACTACATAACCCCGCCCCTCTTGGACCGCCAATTCCAACACTGCGTTTTTTTGAAATGTGAAGAGGTTCCCGTGACCTATCCTGTATATATATAATGTATACGTTTCTTAAACGAGAAAACCGTCGATAGTTAATCGCTTTGTCGTCGGCAATGGAACAAGTGCCTAAAGCGAGAAATAATTTAGTATGAAAAACAAATAACCTAAATATTTTTTCCGACCAAAGAATTAGGTATAAATAACAGTTTTTACCCATGTAATTAATCCAGAATAATGCTTCTTTATTGGCTGCCTGTGGATTTAAACCGTATAGCTTGGCATATAACACAAGGTTATCGAATGCTGACATAAAGTCATCTAAACCACCAGACTGGAGACTTACTGACATTGATTTTAAATACTGAAAAGATAATACAGAAGTAAAGTATCATCACGACCGATTCCCTGGGGTGGTCAGAAACCACGCTTATAAAGAAGCGGATTCACATTTAGCCAACTTTACTATAGGCCAATCATGACAAGTGGCAAGCTCGTTGATGTCTCCAGCGTACCAAACTCGAGATATATCACAGATAAATTAAATATTAATAAAATTGAAAAGTTTTTATTCATTTAAATGAATAAATATTTTTGTACTAAAGAAAGAGAGCGGTCAGTTCTAGGGTTCTGTGGTTCAAGGCAGTCGTTTGCTCACTTTACTAATAAACTATGTGAATGGGTTTATATATGTACTATTGGTTGTGGATCAAGTAAGGTGATACGGAGTCCTTCGCGCCATTTTGCGCGGACATGTCAAGTGCAAGTTTTTGTTTTGTAAATTAATTTACTGTGGATATTATTGGTCAAAAGTGGTGTTGTTTTGTTTAATAATGTGCTACAATGTGAATAATTATGGAAAATGATAAATTGGATTTTAAATATGGGTCACAAGTTGCAGTTAATTTTTTGTGGTTTTCCCGCGCTGTGAACTCCCATATTTTACCCGACGTGTTTGAGCTATAATGCCACGAGTGACTCCAAGAAAAGCATTAAATTCTGCATCATCTGGAATTTGATGATGACCCCATTAACTCATAAAAAAAGAAAGATATATTACGTCAGACTTGGCTGAATGGGCTAAACCCTTTGCCTTCCCTATCACCTCATTCATCATCCATCGGGAAAAGTAAACTCAAAAATGTCAAGTGCAAGTTTTTGTTTTGTAAATTAATTTACTGTGGATATTATTGGTCAAAAGTGGTGTTGTTTTGTTTAATAATGTGCTACAATGTGAATAATTATGGAAAATGATAAATTGGACTTTAAATATGTGGCACAAGTTGCAGTTAATTTTTTGCGGCTTTTTGAACTCCCATATATTCTATTTTCTATCTGGAATTTGATGATGACCTCATTAACTCATAAAAAAAGAAAGATATATTACGTCAGACTTGGCTGAATGGGCTAAACCCTTTGCCTTCCCTATCACCAATATCATCCATCATATATATCATATATCATATATTCATCATCCATCGGGAAAAGTAAACTCAAAAATGTCAAGTGCAAGTTTTTGTTTTGTAAATTAATTTACTGTGGATATTATTGGTCAAAAGTGGTGTTGTTTTGTTTAATAATGTGCTACAATGTGAATAATTATGGAAAATGATAAATTGGACTTTAAATATGTGGCACAAGTTGCAGTTAATTTTTTGCGGCTTTTTGAACTCCCATATATTCTATTTTCTATCTGGAATTTGATGATGACCTCATTAACTCATAAAAAATAACTTATAAAGGGCTAGACCCTTTGCCTTCCCTATCACCTCATTCATCATTCACCGGGAGAAGAGAATTTAAAAAAATAAGTAAGGTGATACTCGTAGGCAGGATGGAAAATAAGAAATCTTAAAAATGGTAAATCTGTATTTGGTTCTCCTGAACATGTTTGTATAATTAAATTTAAAATGTTTTGATGTTTAACATCCGAATGAGAGATGTATGCTTGCGCTAATGAGCGATAGTGTGACGTGACAACTACTTAAAGGATCAGGGGAAGTTAGAACTAGTTCCGATAGTTCCTCTATGTGAGCACTTTTTGGAACTAGTTCGTTTGCGAACTATACAAGGTAGTATACATAAAAGTCTTTGGTACTTACCTGACTTTTGTGCGTATTAATAAAATAATTATTAGCAACAACATTTCCTCTTGTTATAGTGGTGTACCCTGCTATCATGTTCAGCACTGTGGATTTTCCAACACCATTCGAACCTAATAATGCTAGGCATTCTCCTATAAACAAAATCAATATTGCAAAACATATTATTTTATTTATTTTTATTTAAAAACTTTATTGCACATAAGTACAAAGGGCTATCATAATGTCGTTAGACATTCTCTGCCTGTTAACCTTAAGGACAATAAGAGAGTTTTAAGTGACAGGAGTAGGTGCACAAAATATAAAAAAATAAAATGATTGAATAATGTACATTATTTCTTAATTCTAAGAAATAATATAGACCTACGTAATATACCTATATAAGTATAATAAACATACATATACCTACATACAAATAATATATAATAAATACTTACAAATAAATACAAATAAAATATAATAAATACATACTAATACAACTACACAATGTAATAAATGCGATACAATAAATATAAACAAGTACACAATACTGACAAAAAGCAACTTTTAACATTTATTAGTCTAACGTAAGATCATACAAAGTCACCCCGTATATACATATATGTGTGTGGGTGTGAGCTCGTGTGGGTAAAGGGAGCTGACTATATACTATACAGTGTAAACTCCATGTAACGTCACTCGATTTAACGACAAACTCCAATTCAGATTTTTCTTCTCTCCATTTAACGATATTTCTCAATAACGCCATAAAATGCACACTCCCGTTAGTGTCGTTAAATAGAGTTTACACTGATATATATTTTTTAAATTTATTGAGAAAACATTAAGTAGTTATATAAATAAAAATATTTTTAAAAGCCAACATACCATTTTTAACAATAAAATTAACTCCCCTGACAGCATTACATATTTTAGTCCCAGCCGGAAATCCTGAATAGTTTTTATGTAAACTTGACACCAACAAAGCTGTTTGGCAGTCTGTAAAAATGGTTAATGTTCTATTTAAATAAATGTCTGTGTGTATGTTCCCTATGCATTTCAAAACTACTTGACCGATCGGGATGATAATAATAATAAATTCAAGACCAGGTCTTCGAAACCAAAAACTACCTAAAATACATCATAAAAAAGCCTAATGTTATAGACACATGTAGACGTTGCAGAAGCTCACCAGAAAATATCCAACATATAACAGGCGCCTGTCGTGCTATAGTTCAAACTGATTACAAACATAGACACGATCAGGTAGCTAACATAATTCATCAGAAATTAGCACACAAATACAAACTTTCATCTGAAGCGTTCATGCCCTACTACAAATACATACCTGACGTCGTTCTTGAAAACAAGACTCATAAGCTTTACTTTGACCGAGCCATTCTCACAGATAAAACAATACATTACAATAGACCAGTATTACATAAGTAGACAAAATTAACAAAACGACACACATTATTGATATTGCTATCCCTAATACACACAACTTACAAAGTACAATAGTAGAAAAAATAAGAAAATATACCGATCTTAAAGACGAAATATCCCGCATGTGGCACATGCGCCACGTCACAATAGTACCAATAGTCCTGTCATCTACAGGTGTCATCACTAAAAACCTACAGCAATCACTTCAATTACTCATTACAGAAAGCCACAATACTTAACACATGCAGAATCGTCAGGAAATTCCTACAAACAGAACCAGATCATAATTAAAAGTATTCACTCACTTCCATAAATAATGCTCCCTTAGCTAAGGCTCGCGAGCATTATTAAAATCCGGCCTAAAAACCGAGAGTTTGTCATATAAACCTAAATAATAATAATAATAAATCGTTTATTTCCAATAAAATCCTATGTACATGTTTTCTATTGGAGACCCACACTAGGAAGGCCGGTATTGTGGGGTCTCAATTACACTAAATCTATAATTTACATAACTTCAAATTAAATTAAAAATTAAATCAAAATTAAAAATTAAATTGTAAATACAATAATGATACTTTGATGATACTTTGCGAATATGTTGTGTGAACATCGGGGAAAGTTTCTGACATAGTACTACTGTTGTCCGATAGGTGGCGCGCATACCGACCGAGGGTACCTAGCGGGAGCCTAAAACTCCCTAGCGCTCTTATTATATATATAGTTACTCAGTCGTAGCTCTTGAGACTCCTGCGCTAACTGTCGTCAAATACAGTAATAAAGCCAAATGAAACTAGTGTACATACATACATACATATCTTCACGCCAGGTCCCTTGCGGGGTAGGCAGACAATTGAGCGCAATTTGTCACGATCTCGACATACCTCTTTCGCTTCTTCGACATTCATCAACCTCTTCATACATGCCCTTTTATTTCGATGGCTTTTTATTGCACCTTCAACTATTGTTTTATTTATTTGATCATGATAAGTGAGTCTTGGTCTGCTTAACTGCCTCCGTGGTCTAGCAGTTAAGTCCGTGAATTTAGACTCGGAGGTACCGGGTTCGATTTCTGGTCAGGACACAAAAATATTTATTAATGTATATAAATACATTTAATTAATATTTAATATATTTGTCTTATTCCTCGAGTTTGGTACGCTGGTGACATCGACGAGCTTGCCACTTGTCATGATTGGCCTATAGTAAAGTTGTCTAAATGTGAAAGATAAAGATACTTTTGGTATGCCAGGGCCTCTTTCACCCACAACTTTCGCATTATATATCTGGTTTGTCAATCTCTCTTCAGTCATGCTTTCAACATGCCCGAGACATCGGAGCATGCCTTTTCTTATTTTTGTCCCTATGCTTTCTTTCATACCCATCTTTTTCCGTATTTCGTCATTACGAACCATTTCAAACCAGTGTGGGTAGTATTATAAATATTAATCAAATTTATCTATTTAAAAGTAAAAATTAAAATAAATATAAACTAAACCTATTAAAAAATACATTCAGTGATAGTCCCAAGAAGACTGGCAACATTTCCCCTCTGTATAGCTAAGCTAATACGTTGGCAGAAATAATTGCCAGCCTTCCTGTCTCCAGACTTTTCCGTTAGCCGTTTGGACAACTCCTTGGCCAGACGCTTGGCTGAGTGTCCCCATGGGCCCATCGTCTCGACCCCAAACGGCGCAAATTCGTAACCTGTACTGAGGTTGGCGTATTTGCGCAGCTTGAGGTTCTCAGCAGAAACCGCCGCACTTCCCGCGCTTGACGAGGTCGCCTGGATGTGTGATGGGGCTAATGTGTCTACACATGTCGCATCCCACACCAGGGACCTGCCAAGTAGTATTATTATTAATAATGACATTCATTGCCTGACAGGCGATACGAAGTTATATATAGTATATTATACAGTACAAGATCCGTAGAAGAGCGACCTTCACCGATATGTTATTTATTATTAAAAAAAACTCACCTTTATTTTTTCTTGACTTCTTACTTCGCACTAAAAACATATTTAAATAAGTTTATTTTTTATTTTTAATACTAGCACGATATGTGACCCTTCGCCCACATGGTGGTAAGTGGCGCACAAGGTCCATGGATGTTAGCAACTGGAATCAGACACTTATGGCTGACATCAGTCCCTAACACTATGCCACTTGACTGGGCATGACGGCAATTCGAGCCTGATCCCTGAAACTTGTGGATACACTTTACTGGGTTTATCACTATGACTCTAAATTGCAATGGGGTGCTCACATATCTGGTTTGGCTGGTAAACTCAGTTCAGCTGCCTTCGCTGTTAAAAGAATAAGGCAGTTGACAGATGTTGATACAGCCAGACTTGTATATTTTGCATACTTCCATTCCATCATGTCGTATGGTATCTTGTTATGGGGTTCTGCGGCTGATACTCAAACGATTTTTGTTTTGCAAAAAAGAGCCGTTCGATCTATTTATAGTCTGGGTACTCGTGTTTCTCTTCGGGAAAAATTCAAAGAATCTAATATTCTCACTATGGCATCACAATACATTCTTGAAAATTTAATATATGTACACAAAAATATACATTTGTTTAAAAAAAATAAAGACCTAACCAGCCGCAACACTAGAAATATAAACAAACTATACGTTCCTCGCTTTAGACTAAGTAAATGTAGTAAGTCCTTTCTTGGACAATGTATAATTTTTTACAACAAGCTGCCCGAAGATCTAATAAATCTGCCACTTAATAGGTTTAAGTTATCTATTAAACATCAATTGATTAACAAGGGATATTACACTATTGATGAATATCTCCAAGACAAGAACGCATGGGTGTACCCATTTATTATTTGAATTAATTGTGTTTATATAGTATAGCTTATAGTATGACAATGCCTTTTTACAGCAGCTATAATTTTAAGTGACATTTAATTTTTATTTTTTATATTTGTGTTGCATTAGCTTCTAGAATGACAATGCCTCTTTACAGCAGCTATAATCTTAAGTGACAATTATATTTTTTATATTTGTGTATTATTTGATAAGATGACAATGCCTATTTACAGCAGCTATAATTATAAGTGTAGTTTTGTGTGGAATTATTGTGTTATACTCACGTAGGTTTTTTTTTAAATGTTATTTTATGTTTGTATTGTAACGCACTGCTTTACATTTAAGTAAGGTTGGGTAGTTTCATGGCGTTCTACCTGGTAGAATGCTGTGAAATTATGTAGCCTAATATTAAAGTATACTTATTGTAAATTTGACATGTAAAAGTGCAAAATACATTTTTTTTTGTCCTATGCCTAATTACAGAAATAAACGAATTGAATTGAAATTCACGAACGGTGGATACTTCCCCGCCCCGGCAGACTGGGGAAATTTCCACCATCAGTCCGTCCACCACCTATTAGTAAGCAGTTATCAGAAGTAATGGTTTATAAAGGAGGCCTCCATTTTTACTCACAATCCACCATTCTACTCCTCTCCCTAACCAGACAAATAGTATATGATTCCGTTAATGCCGTTTTGGAAGCTCGTTCCATAAATGTACGAAGTTGACGGCAGACCTGCTTAGGCTTAATTCATTCAGTAAGTGATGCAAAGATTTTGCTGAATTCCTCTGGCACCAACTTCCACTGCGTAGTGCTGAGTCTTGAATTCATTCCTCGTCATTTCTTCTCTGAGATCATAATATTTTTTCGACTTCATGTTGTGGTCTTTTGGAATATTTGATATCCACAGAATAAGAATAACTTTTTTCAAGTTCCGAGAAAACACAAAGACGTCTGGCCTATAGGCTGATACAGCTAGTTCATCTGGCATCCTATAATGATGTTCAAATGTATGCATGAGAAATTTTCAGTCTGATACGGCGTCAAGGATCGAGGTGGAGTAAGTATGTTTAAGATGTCAGCCATTTTATTTCCTAGTAAGTTAATAGACTACATTTAGAAAAGTACACTCAGACTGAAATAATCTTTGAAAATATGCTATAATGTAAATATAAAGTACACTCTAACTAATACATTTCCTGTCGGAAATAACAGCACATGATTATTTTGTCAGGGAGGGGCAGTTCCCCCCCCCCCCCACCCCTTAGAAGAGAAAGATATTTCTGATTTTTATACATTTTACTAATATCTATGTTGACATGTTAAAAACAGCGATCAAAACAATATAATCTGGGATTATTTTTTATCTGCCCCCCTCTATATACAATTCTGACTACGCCCTTCCTTGCCTACCGATCACTGTTTACCCACGTACTTGTATTTATTTTCTGTGCGACATATTCCTTTTCTCTGGTGACGTAATAATCTCTATATAGTGATCCCGATTCAACATAGCGATAGTTTAATATACGATCAAATAGATTATATAAATTCCTATTTTGCAATTGAAATAATATTATCTGAAATTAAGATATTAATTTAACAATTTCTAAATAATTGCATTACAGGGACAGCAGTCTTGACATTTGATAGCAAACGCTTAACGATTTAAGGTGACAAGCCTTCCAACAGACCAAAAGATGTGGCCACATTCTAAAATCTATTTAGCTCCATAGCCTTGGAATACTATGTCTTAGTATGTAGCGCATGTGACCGCCTCCGTGGTCTAGTGGTAACAAACGTTGCCGTGAACTCAAGAGGTCGTGGGTTCGATTCCCACCGGGGGCAAGCTGTACATTGTATAATTTGTCTCGGTCTGGGTGTTTATATGTATAATATGTATATATTTACAAAAAAAAAGTATAATATGTAGTTTATCAACCATCTAGTTTCCGTAATACAAGCCTCGTAGCTTACCACGGAAACTAGATGGCGCTGTGTGACCTGTCTGGAAATATTTATTATTATTATTTTATGTATTTCTTAGTATGTAGTAAAGTTTGTTATCTTATCATTTTATATCAGCACTGTTTACTAACGCGTTGGAAGATGTCTTTAAAATGCTGGACTGGAGATTGGCATTAAAGTCAACGGAGAATACATCTCGCACCCCCGACTCGCAGATATCATAGTCATAATGGCTAGCTCGCTGAAGGATCTTAGCAGAATGCTGAACGGTTAAATGTGGCATCCCAGCAGGTTGGTCTCGGTATGAACTTGGACAAGACAAAAGTCATGTTCAACGAGCATGTTATAGCAAGACCAATCTGCGTGGGAAACGCCACTCTCGAGGTTGTGCAAAAATACGTCTACCTTGGACAGACCATATAATTAGGAGTAGCCAACTTCAGCAAAGAAGCCGATAGACGCATTCAGCTAGGATAGGCAGCATTCGGGAAGCTACGTCACATCTTCCTATCGAACATACCACAGTGTTTGAAGACAAAAGTTTTCAACCACTGCGTTCTTCCAGTAATGTCGTATGGTGCAGAAACATGGACACTGACGGTAGGTCTGGCCCACAAGTTCAAGGTCGCTCAGCGAGCTATGGAGAGAGCTATGCTCGGGATTTCACTACAAAATAAAGTCAGAAACGTTGACATCCGTCAAAGAACCAAAGTTACCGATATAGCTTTTTAAAATTAGCAAGCGAAGTGGCAATGGGCTGGACACATATGCCACAGAACCGATGAACGATGGAGTAGACGGGTTCTGGAGTGGAGACCAAGTACTGGAAGACGCAGAGTGGGACGACCGCCCGCCAGATGGACAGATAACCTGAGGAAGGTCGCTGGGGGGGAATGGATGAGGGTGGCAGATGATCGTGTGAAGTGGCGAGCCTTGGAGGAGGCCCACATCCAGCAGTGGAGAGACACAGGCTGATGATGATGATGATAATTTGACAGATTAGTTTGGATACATTTTAACGACTAAAGGAAGCCATTATCAACAATCACTGACGGCTGCGCAACGCAAAATAAACTAAATGGACGTAAACATAATCCAAGGCTGTGACGTCTAAAAATGCGTTTTCGACAATCGTCTACAAATTTTGGAGTGACCACGCAATTTGGTCATTTGACACGTCAATGACAATAAAATGTCGAGTCTGCTGCCCCTGCATCTATCGTGAACCCCTCTCACCTCCTTATAAGTAGTGTTACCCAATCTTGGTCTAGACCGAGAACAAGACTACTGATATGGTTGCAAGACCAAGACTACCCCAGTCTTTATTTATTTATTCGGAGAAAAAAACAGAAATGATCATACAAATAGGCAAAGGAAACAAAAACTAAAATCATAAGTTACATTCGAATCACTTCCTTTGATATTTCTCACTAATAACATATAGGAAGATAGTTTGATAGTTTGAGTACAACACGGACCTAATTATCGTTATATATTTTTTTTTTATTACCAGTTGTACTAATAAACCAATCAATCAACAATCTTGCTGAGCATCAATAAGCACCCTAGTGATATTGGCCTTGTAACTGCTGCAGCTTTGTGTGAACATGTCGACCGAGGCAAGTCTGTCGTCGGGACGCGACACATTCTGGCGAGTGGCGCCCGTTTGCCCGCATTCGTTTTGGCACGTGGTATGACAAATAGCGACCGAGATCTAGTCCTTCTTGTAGGGGCACAAAACAGTATCTTTTGTAAAATGTCCGGGCAATTAAAACTACTGTTACAAATCTTATAGAGGACGCTGGCGTCCAGGATCACACGCCTGCTGTTAAGCGTCAGTGTTTTGTAGCGTTGTAGTAGGTCTCTATAGGAAATGTTAGATTTGGTCAGTCTCCAGTGCTCGGCACGAAGAAATTTCTTTTGTAACATTTCTATTTGCTGCGTGTAACATTCATAATATGGATTCCATATAGTGGATGCGTACTCCAAATGAGGACGAATGAGAGTTTCAAATAGAATTCTGTATGTAGTAGGGCTTTTAAACGGCTTAGCTGTTCTTAGAACGAAGCCCATCATTCTATACGCTTTGTTACATATGCTGGTCTTGGTCTTGGTCTTGCATCAGAATAGGTTACTCTGACTCAATATATATTTCATTTACCATTTGTACTAATGAAATCTCTCTCCGCGATGTCTTTGGGGTACCAAACTTGAGAAATATCACAAAGAAAGAAATATCAGAGTCTCGCAAGACTCTTACACAGATTTTTTTTCCAAATTATGCTAGTGTTTTTTATTTTGGGGTTAGGTTTTTGATTTCAATAATTTTTTATTGCGTCGTGTCCGTAATGTTTAATATTTTTTGATCCTAAGGAAAAAAATAACGTTTAGGTATTTGGAACTTGGGAGAGCTTGTTCGCAAATAATTTTATTTTAGTATACCTAAATCCTACCTATACTTAATGCCTCCGAGGTCTAGCGGTTAATTCCGTGGATTTGGACTTGGAGGTACAAAGATCCCTCCGTTCGTCCCACAATTCTGTTCTATCTATTTCCTTCTCATCACTCTAGTTTTCAGGCTAACTCATTCGCAGTAGTGGCAGCAAATTTGTGGAACGACTTGCCAAGCTCCCAACAAAACACTATTTAAAAAGATGGTTTACTCTCATTTCTTAAAGAGCTCCTTATAGCGTATGTAAGTAAATGTTGTGTAGTGTATATCTATGTATGTATATAGTGTGTAGTATATGTATATTTATTTAATATTTGAATGTATGTGTATTTGTAGTTATATATATATATTGTATATATAAGAACGATTTAATTTATTATGTAAATGTTTCATATAGCCAGTTGCACCTACCTTTCAACGTTAATGCTCTGTATTGTCCCAAAGGTTGGCTGCTAGAGAATGCCTAGCGGCATTAAGCCCGCCTCTTGTACATAGTGCAATAAAGTTTTAAATAAATAATAAATAAATACAGGGTTTGATTCATGGTCGAGACACAATAAACTATTTAATTTATTTGTCATATTTCTCAAGTTTGGTACCCTTAAGACATCGCGGAGAGAGATTTCCTTAGTACAATTGGAAAATAAAATATATATTGAGTCGATCCATTCCCCCTCTTAAATCTTACATAATAAATAAATGCCCAATTATTTCAGTCAGTGGTACAAATATTGGTAGATTATGCGATTATTATTTTTTTATTTTTTTTATACTAACACGACATGTGACCCTACGCCCACCTGATGGTAAGTGGCGCGCAGGGTCCATGAATGTTAGCAACTGGAATCAGACCCTTATGTCCGACATCAGTCCCTAACACTATGCCAGCTTGATTAGATGCCTTTTCACACTTCGCTTGAAGGACTCCAGGTTATAGGAAAGTGGAAACACAGAGGCTGGAAGAGCATTCCACATCTTTATTGTGCGACAGATGTATGAGTCACCAAATTTATAGGTACGCGAAGGGATAGTGACTACGGTATGTGGGTGCATATTCTGATCTGTGCGTGTAACCACAGTTGCGGAATGGAGAGGAAGGAATTAGGTTATAGAGCTCTTCAGAGCACTCACCATAGTATAGCCGGTAGAACACGCTCAGAGAAGCTACATCTCGGCGAAGCTGCAGGGATTCGAGAGTTCCAGATTAATGTTCCAGAAGCGATTAATTAGACAAGCTGACACGGCCTTTTTACAGCCACGAATTAAATTTTAAGTATCTAGTTATAAATAAGTACAAAATCCTCGCTTATGGCAACAATGTTTTATTTATTATAAATTGTATTGCTGTTAGATTCGGTCCAGCCAAGCTTATATTGTATTAAAATATATGTATTGACAATATCCAAGTGTTGTGTACTAACCTAAGGAAATAAATGATTTGATTTGATTTGAATGAAATAAAGGAACGTCATTTACTTACAATATTAACAATAAAATGTACAGACAGAATAAGCAAAAGTTGAAAAGCCATATGACCTGATTCCCAAGTATAGTATTCATACAAATCAACATTAGGATTACTATCTGTGAACAAATGAACGAAACGCTTGTATGAAAAGGTTGATGACATGATTATTTTTTTTTAGTAGTTTTTTTTTTTATTGCTAAACTTTTTACATTTTTCATCACAGTCTAAAGAACACAGCGTCCTAGATGTTGGAGATGGGCCTACACTCGCCACGTTGGCCAGACGGGTTGGCGAGAAGTATGCCACTATGTCGGCTTCAATTCGAGCCTGATCCTGAAACGTGTGGATACACTTTACTGGGTTTATCGGCACAAACGGACCGCCTCCGTGGTCTAGTGGTAACAAACGTCGCCGTGAACTCGGGAGGTCGTGGGTTCGATTCCCACCCGGGGCAAGTTGTACATTGTATAATTTATCTCAGTCTGGGTGTTTATATGTATAATATGTATATATTTACAAAAAAAAAAGTATAATATGTAGTTTATCAACCATCTAGTTTCCGTAACACAAGCCTCGTAGCTTACCACGGAAATTAGATGGCGCTGTGTGACCTGTCTGGAAATATTTATATTTATACTTCCCCGTCCCGGCAGACTGGGGAAATTACTATCCACCTACCATCTGTTGTTCTCGTTGAAAGTATGTGCCATTTGTAATGATGTCAAATGCCATTTTTTACTTTAAAGAAGAACTGAATATTGTAAGCTTGCCATAGTGATATTTGACCTATATAAAAATAACATCGCTTGAAGCAAGACTTACCTGTAGTGTGACATTGCATAGAAGACAAATGTCTAAGCATTTCATGGATTCACCGTGCGGGTACCGGGTCCATCGTGTGTGGGTAAGAGATGAGAAGAATGGTGTCTCGGGCTTGCGACCGACAATAGACTGGTTTAAGAAAAGGAGGACTCCCTTTTTTTATTTTATTGCGCGATAATACGCTCACCATCCACCATTCTACTTCTCTCCCTACCCAAGCAAATACTGTATGATTCCGTTAATGCCATCTTGGAAGCTCGCTATAAGTACTACAAGTAGGTATGTAATTAATTTGTGTTTTATTTCGTAATAAATAATTTCAACTATCTATTTTCTTAGTAACCTCAGTCACAAAGGTTAGTTGGTAGAAAATTTATATATGACCTTAAACTCGCCTATGTACCTGCAATCCCTTGGACCCCACGACGTACTAACATTTCTGTGCTCGAAGAGCTTAAGCTGACCAGGGAGCAAAGACTCTACCGTCTGCTTTGCCCGAATTCTGCAATACTTTGGCCACATTGCAAGAAGAGAAGACGATAATCTAGAAAAACTTCTAATCACGGGCAAGGTAGACGGTAAAAGAACAAGAGGAAGAAGCCCCAAGCGATGGTCCAGTCAGGTGACTGACCACCTGAACATCCCTGTACACCAGGCCATCATATTGTACATCATATTGGCTTTGTCTTTGTACAATAAATAATTTATCACTATAGTATAGCAAAGTATCATCACGACCGTATCTATGGTATATTAAAGTATTTTTTAATAAAGCATGGATTCTGATGATAATAATAATAATAAGTGTTTATGCAAAACAGAAAAAAGCAAATTAAGCATATATAAAGTTATTTATAAAAAAAAAAAACCTATTATCTAAAGTTACTAAAACAATAATAACAACTGCTCCAGAGGAGGTGGTGGAACAACCCGAGCGCCTCTCACTTCCGCCAGAGAAGAACAGTACGCCGCCCTCCTACCCAACTGAGGGACCCGAGTAGTGTCACGGGGGTGACATCGCTCACACAGGGCCCCGCGAGACGGCGCGTGCGGTTGTTCTCTCTCCACACACTAGCAGGTGAAGCCAGCGGGAGGTGGTTGTGTTCACAGATGGTTCCCGCCGTCGCGTCGTGTGGGCACGAGAGGAACACCATCAGGTTTTAGACGGAGCGAGCCCGACATAACCTCCCTAACCACCGACTCGATTTCCTGATGTAAAAAAAAACCTACTCGTATAGGCAAAAAATCTGACAATGTCAAATATCTTTATTTATTTATTTATTTAGTACACACAACAGTACATATATTATCACACACATAACATAGTATAATTATAACTTATCTAATATATGTACCAATTAGGTGTCACAGCATTCACCAATATAAAAAGAAGAAGAAATTAAAAACCTAATTACTGTTAAAACAAAAAAAAAATAACAAAAACTATCAAATTTACAAAATAAAAATATGACTTCTAAAATAAAATTATTGAAATGTTCGAGAACATTTTTTCTGAATACATTATAACGGTCATTAAATATGTCTATATCATTATTGGCACTGCAGAGACTACTGTAGGTGTTGCACATTCGGGATGTTGACGAATGTGAACCTACATTAGTTCTTGAGGGAGGACAGCACAGGATCTTGGTTATAGGACGACGTGGAATATTATAGGGTACTTTATTCACGTAAACCTATTAAACGCATTTGTGACATGTCATAATTTTATATTATTTTAATGATGATGAAAGGATGAGCGAAGAGAGATTGACGAATCAGATATATATTGCGAAAGTTACGGGTAAAAGAGGCCCTGACAGACCAAGATTCACCTATCACGATCAGATAAATAAAACAATAGCTGAAGGTGCATTAAAGAGCCATCGAAACAAAAGGGCATGTATGAAGAGGTTGATGAATGTTGAAGAATCGAAAGAGGTATGTCGTGATCGTGACAAGTGGCGCTCAATTGTCTCTGCCTACCCCGCAAAGGATTTGGCGTGAAGGTATGTATGTATTTTAATGATTCGAAGTGGTCCGAAGAGTAGGCTGTTAGCAGGAGACTAGCAGCTTAGCAAATTCCAGTGACCTGTTAATGTTTAATCTGGAAAGGAATCTGCAGGGAAAACTCTTAATCACTATCCATCTATACTTACTACCACAAATAAAGTAAGATTCTGATCACCGCTGAAGGGATACGGTCGCGGTGATACTTTTAATGAACTAAATAACTCACCGCAACACTGTTGAGCATTAAATAAACTCAATGGGATATCTGGACACATATGTCTGTAAAATTTGCATTCGGCGTTGTATTTTGCTGTCCAGGTTATGCCGAGCAGTAGACACGTAAAAACATATATAGGGCTGATCATTGAGAACGCTGTAATCACATCGCTATACCCCTTTAATGCGAAATCAATGATAAATTTTAGCATCATACCTTAAACGAAAATATTGTGTCGTTTATTTATACTAGCAAGCACGAGATGTCCATGTATGTTACCAACTGGATTCAGACCATCAAGACTGACTTCAGTCCCTAACACTATGCCGGCTTGACAGCGCATGACGGCAATTCGAGCCTGATCCCGATAGTGGATACACTTCACTGGGTTTATCGGCACGACCTAATTCCTTCCTCTCCATTCCGCAACCGAACCACACGCACAGGTCAGAATATGCACCCTCATACCGTAGTCACTATCCCTTCGCGTACCTATAAATTTGGTGACTCATACATCTGTCGCACAATAAAGATGTGGAATGCTCTTCCAGCCTTTGTGTTTCCACTTTCCTATAACCTGGAGTCCTTCAAGCGAAGTGTGAAAAGGCATCTAGTCAAGCCGGCATAGTGTTAGGGACTGATGTCGGATATAAGGGTCTGATTCCAGTTGCTAACATTCATGGACCCTGCGCGCCACTTACCATCAGGTGGGCGCAGGGTCACATGTCGTGCTAGTATTAAAAAAAAAAAAAAAAAAAAAAAAAACAAGGTTTTTTTTTTTAATACCTGCACGAAATGTGACCTTGGGCCCTCCTGATGGTAAGTAGCGCGCAAGGTCCATGAATGTTAGCAACTGAACTCAGACACTCATGACCGACATCAGTCCCCAACACTATGCCGGCTTGACACTTCGCTTGAATGACTTATAGGAATGTGGAAACACAGAGGCTGGAAGAGCATTCCACATCTTCATCGTGCGACAGATGTATGAGTCACTAAATTTATAGGTACGCGAGGGGATAGTGACTACGGTATGTGGGTGCATATTCTGACCTGTGCGTGTGGTTCGGTTGCGGAATGGAGAGGAAGGAATTAGGTTATAGAGCTCTTCAGAGCACTCACCATAGTATAGCCGGTAGAACACGCTCAGAGAAGCCACATCTCGGCGAAGCTGCAGGGATTCGAGAGTTCCAGATTTAGTGGATACTTTCCCGCCCCGGCAGACTGGTCAAATTACCACCAACAGTCTGCCTACCACCTATTGTATCAAAAAAAAAAATGTCATACAAATTCTTTTATTTCTTTATTTATAATAGGGTAGCCAACAGTGCTAACATCACACACTTATTTGTACTTAACACTAAATCAGAAGTTAGATGTTGCACCTAATATAGGCGACCACCACATTACCACAGTAGCCTTTATTGCCTATAAAAAATAACAATATTAGAAAATTTTCAATAAGTATACAAAAACTAAATATTATTCGAAAAACTAAAACTGAAATAATTTAAAAAAATATATATACCTATAATAAACATACAATTCCTTTTACACATAAAAATAAAAAGTAAAAGTAACGAAAATAACTAAAATATTACCTACTTCAAGTAATAAAGTAAAATAAATAAAATTCAAATTTTTTTTATAAAAAAAAAAAAAAAATATATATATATATTCCGCTCGAAGAACTCGCCAATATTATAGAAATTATGAAATTTAAAGTGTAATAACAATAATAACTTACCGAAGCCTAAAATCATGATATAAATATGACTGATGCAGTTGTTATGTGTTAGGAAAAAACTTAAAACGTACATATGCGATAAAAAAGTAGCTCCATATACCATTAGTGTAATAAACAATGCCACTGAAAAAAAAAAACACTGTTAAATTCAGAGGCTGAAGATGGCAGACAGTAGACAAAATACAAACTTGTGTCAATGATTTCTTGTAAAATGATAAAAAAGTAAAGTATTAACACGACCGTTTCCCACGCTTATAAATAAGCGGATTCACATTTAGCCAACTTTACTATAGGCCAATCATGACAAGTGGCAAGCTCGTCGATGTCTCCAGCGTACCAAACTCCAGAAATATCACAAATAAATTAAATGTATTTATTTACATTAATAAATATTTTTGTGTCCCGGCCAGGAATCGAACCCGGTACCTCCGAGCCTAAATCCACGGACTTAACCGCTAGTTGTGAAATGATGATATTATTTTTAAGCGCCGTGGTGGCTCGGTTGTAAGAACGTGTTCCTTAAATGCTACAAAGGTCGGTTCAAACCCACCCGGCATTTACCAATGAGAAATACACTTTTCTTACGTACATTTGTAATAGATTTAAAACACCACCGTTCCCGTGTGAGGAGAGCACGTTAAGCCGTCGGTCCCGGTTCCACTAATACCAACTTGTGGAATCGTTAATAAATTGTCATTAAAAATTGACATCATCTCCTCGCCAAGCGAGTGTAGGCCAAATTCTCCAGAGTTATGTTCTGGAAGGCCCATCTCCAGCAGTGGAGGTCTAGGACGCTGTGTTCTAGGGGCTGTAATGATGATGATGATGCCATTTTCATTTTTGGCTCATTACGCCACCAAGAACAATGAGCGCCTTTTTTTTTCGTAACAGTTGAGATAGGACTATTTTCCAGTTTATAGATATGTCAGTTTTTTACACTGATCTAAAACATTTTTTTTTTTTATATTTCCAGACAGGTCACACAGCGCCATCTAATTTCTGTGGTAAGCTACGAGGCTTGTGTTACGGAAACTAGATGGTTGATAAACTACATATTATACTTTTTTTTTGTAAATATATACATATTATACATATAAACACCCAGACCGAGACAAATTATACAATGTACAACTTGCCCCCGGTGGGAATCGAACCCACGACCTCCTGAGTTCACGGCAACGTTTGTTACCACTAGACCACGGAGGCGGTCAGTTTAGTTTTGTTCAACCGGGTTCGATTTCTGGTCGGGACACAAAAATATTTATTAATGTAAATAAATACAGTAAAGTAAAGTATCATCACGACCGTTCCCCTTTCGGGGTGGTCTGAAACCACGCTTATAAATAAGCGGATTCACATTTAGCCAACTTTACTATAGGCCAATCATGACAAGTGGCAAGCTCGTCGATGTCTCCAGCATACCAAACCGAGAAATATCACAAATAAATTAAATATTAATTAAATTTATTTATTTACATTAATAAATATTTTTGTGTCCCGACCAGGAATCGAACCCGGTACCTCCGAGTCTAAATCCACGAATTTAACCGCTTGACCACGGAGGCAGTTTAATAAATACATTTAATTAATATTTAAATTATTTGTGATATTTCTAGAGTTTGGTACGGCTGGAGACATCGACGAGCTTGCCACTTGTCATGACTGGCCTATAGTAAAGTTGGCTAAATGTGAATCCGCTTATTTATAAACTTTTATTATGTACACTTACATCTAAAATTTAAAAATGAGAATATTTACTAACTCAAATACCCAGTTTGGTTTAGTGTATTATTAAAATCTAGAGAATAGCATGAAAATAATACTACAGCCGGTACAATAGTCGTGTATATCGTTAAGTCAGTAACAAATTTGGCCAACCAATGTAGCCATGCCGGGCATCCTATCATGATATGGCAATATCTAGTGGAAGTAATTTTATCCTGAATGCACATCCAAATAGAAGGCACTATTGGCAAAACAATTACTGAAAAAAAAAAATGGTTTAACATGGTAACAGAAGACCTGAAAGACGATATTGATATTGAGAGGAAACGCAGAGCGTTAGCGGTGCGGGGGAACATGCTCGCTCGCAGATTTGCTCGATGTTCAGACGGTGTAAAAATCGCGCTTTTTAAAGCGTACTGCACGTCTTTTTACACCAGCAGTCTGTGGGTGAGATACTCTAATCGGGCCTACAACGCTCTGCGCATCCAATACAATAATATCTTCAGAATGCTGATGGGACTGCCTCGACGCAGAAGTGCATCGGGCATTTTTGCGGAGGCGCGTGTTGATAGATTTCCGGCCATAATCCGCAAAAAGGCAGAGTCGATACTGCGGAGAGTGAGAGACAGTGACAACAGCATTCTGAGGATGATATCGTCGCGCTTTTGTTAAGCGCTGGATTGGAGTTGTAACTGGGAATGTGTAAATTAAATATGTACAGCATTTGCGTAGTATAAATCCCTACAGATATTTACGAATTAATATTAATTAAATTAAGTACCTACTAGGTATTGTTATTATTATTATTATTGCTGTTTGTTTTTAACTTTTTAATTAATGTGTATACCTACTAACATAGTTCTAAGTTGGAATGTTACTAATAATTATGAAATTAATTCTGAAATAAATAATTTATTATTATTATTAACGCATTTGCGCGATGCATGCGATGTGCGATCTCGCTCGAACAATTCAATTTGTTCAAAAGATATTTAAAGTCAGATTGGCGGATTTACAAATTTGCCGCTAGTAGGCTATTAAATTTTTGCCGCCCCTACTGACCACTGAATGGCAAACGGAACGAAGTCGATACGCGATAGTAGTAACCTAAGCACGCTTAAAGGTGTTCCGATACGCGCTGAAACTGTTTTGCCAAAGCTGTGTGACGTCACAAATGACATCATTTCTCGCGCTTAGACTGCTCACGATATCGAGGTAGATCGCTCTCGCGCTGTCTTGTCATTATGTCGCGCGCCATTTTCAAGTTTATTTAAATTAAGTTTTCTTTTAAATTATTTAATATGTAATTTGTTTATACTGTTTATTTATTACTTCTGAAACAAATCTATAATTAATATTTAAGTAAGAAGTGAAAAAAAATGTCTGTAACACGGCAAGTTATTTAAAAGACCAAAATAAGTTAATAATATTAAACTTTACACATATAAAGATGAACAAACCGAGAGATGTATATTTGTTAGTATTCATACTCAAAGATGTGGAATCCTATTAATAATAATAAAGGATGTCAAATGAAAAACATTAGTCATTACCAAATTTTTTGTTTCATTTGCCATCCTTTTACGATCGAACACATTTAATTTTCATTAGTTGAAATTTTTGCTTAAAGTGCCCTAGTTGCGGAAATTAATTAATAACTTTAAAACTAAAAGTGATAATTACACTTTTAGCATATCGTTAGAAAGGGCATGGACTCAGGATGTTTTAAAAAAATCAGAAGAACTCCAACCCTGTTAGTTTTTTTTTAAACCCCATAGGAAGTTGCCCTTAAAATTATTTCTTTTCCTTACTACGGTACTTCAGTCCCCATAACTTTTCTTCTCAACAATTTTCTGGTGTAAAATAATTTTTTGCAGGACCCTAAGACTCTAACGATTAAAACAAGACCATTATCAGACCGGTCCCATGGATAGATTTTGAGCTACAGGTAGTTTTAGTAAAAAAATCACAAAAAAGTCAAATAAAAAATAAAAATAAATTAAAAAAAAAACCTTGAGGCCAAGGTCAATATATTGGGTGGAGGTAGGTAGCAGACTATCGCTAGTTTCTACCCTAGGCGTATGTACAGCTCCCTTCCAAACACCCTGTATAATATAATCCGGTAACTATATATATATATGACGTTATTAAAGTTGATATTTGCACAGCCGCTGTCAAGGTCGAGCGCTTATAGAGTTGAAAATTTAATAATATTTTGTAATTATGACGCTACATTTGACGTAAATAACGAAATCCACTAATAACATTTGCGACTAAGTAACAGAATAGGGCTACTGGTTCCACTAATACCAACTTGTGGAATCGTTAATAAATTGTCATAAACAATTGACATCGTATCCTCGCCAAGCCGTCTGGCCAGCGTGGCGTGTAGGCCAACTTACATCTACCGCCCAGTATGTATGTACGAGACTACACCGCAGCCAATGCAACTTGGCTGAACCGTCGGGAGAAATATGTCTCTAAGGTAAATCGCGTAAAGACCCCGTTAAAATTATAAAAAAACTATTATGAATGTGCGCGAAAGTTTAAAAAGTTTAACGGATATACTATGTTATCCTTAAGAGATAGACATATGCCATCGCAGACTTTTCTGTAGACCTATATAAATAAGATACACAATTCCACCATACATTATATTGTTATAACTCAAAGGGTTTAGGCAGCGATTTGATTGAAAGCTCCCAGACGGCTTATTTTTCCCCGACACCTCCAACAAATATCGTTAATGTATAACTTATGTGGCGGTGGTGGCTCGGTTGTAAGAACGCGTTCCTTAAATCCCACAAAGGTCGGTTCAAACCCACCCAGCATGTACCAATGAGAAATAAATTTGTCATAGATTTACAACACCACCGTTCCCGTGCCTCGGAGAACGTGTTAGGCCGTCTCCCGGTTCCACTAATACCAACTTGTGGAATCGTTAATAAATTGTTATAAAAAATTATATATAAGTAAATGAAATTATATATCTGGGCAGTGTTTTCACTGCGAATGGGAAGTATGATAGGGATGTTGAAAGAAGAGTGAACGCGGGAAATAGCGTTAACGGTGCCCTGGGGTCACTGATCGGCAGTCGAAATGTCAGTGACAAATCTCGGCTCGCCATACACAATGCAATGTTAGTACCAACACTGATGTATGGAAGCGAGACGTGGATATGTCAGAATACGCATGAGAGTAGGGTTAATGCAGTAGAAATGAGGTCGTTGCGTCGGATATGCGGCGTCACTTTGGCGGACCGCATACGTAACGTCGAAATACGGAAAATGGTGGGTATAAAAGAAAGCATAGGGACAAAAATAAGGAAAGGCATGCCACGATGGTTCGGGCATGTCGAGAGGATGAGCGAAGTAAGATTGACGAACCAGATATATAATGCGAAAGTTGTGGGTGAAAGAGGCCCTGGCAGACCGAGACTCACATATCACGATCAAATAAATAAAACACTGGCTGAAGGCACATTAAAAAGCTTTCGTAACAAAAGGGCATGTATGAAGAGGTTGATGAATGTCGACGAAGCGAAAGAAGTATGTCGTGATCGTGTCAAATGGCGCTCAATTGTCTCTGCCTACCCCGCAAGGGATCTGGCGTGAAGATATGTATGTATGTATAAAAAATTGACATCTTATCCTCGCCAAGCCGTCTGGCCAGCGTGGCGAGTGTAGGCCAAATTCTCCAGATATATGTTCTGGAAGGCCCATCTCCAGCAGTGGAGGTCTACGACGCTGTAATAAATGAATAACTTAACAAGATATTTATACTAAAACTTTCCTCGAGAACCACTCTATGTATTGGTGAAAACAGCATAAAAATCGGTGGAGTAGTTTTTGAGTTTATCGCGAACAGACAGACAGACAGACGCGGCGGAGGACTTTATTTATTTCGATAAACCACAGCCTAACAAAGAGTACAATTTAAAACATATTATACAATAAGTAAAGCCAACAATGGAGTGTATCAGGCAAAGCTTTTTCTAGATGTCGCTAGCGGCACTGGTACCTTGTTTACAGCTATACCGGATCATTTTTTAAATGTTTTTGTAGTTTTTTATTTTTATAACAGAAAAATGTATTTTAAATTAACGTCACCTACCTTAAAAGACGAATTAGGAAAGCGAACACCGCCTTTAAAAAGAAAAAAGGTTAAATTAATAGAACGGCAATTTTGAGATCACCATATTTTTGATTTCGCTTGGAAATCTCGATTTGTACACTGAAAAGCTGCTTACTTCGGCAATATAACCAGAAAATAATAAATTTCGTAATAAAAATACAAGTTTTATATGCAACTGACAGTTGGGTACCGTCTATCATGCGCCATCTATCGTGATAAAAAGTTAGTGATACACCCCATTGGTTTATACAATTGGATATGGAATATAAAGGCAAAATAAAAACTTAATCATGCAAAAGAGAAAAAAATAAAAAAAACTACTTAAATATAAAACTTAAAATAAGAATAACTAAAATTAACAAAAATAAAATAAATAAAGTCATGCTAAAATATGTACATACAAGTAAAATAAATAAAAAAAATATATAAAAACATTTAAAAATAAAACTTAAGCAATAAAAAAAATTTATAAAATCATTCATTCTTTTTTTTTCATTTACAGCCCCTAGAACATAGCGTCCTAGACCTCCACTGTTGGAGATGGGCCTTCCAGAAATAATATCTGGAGAATTTGGCCTACACTCGCCACGCTGGCCAGACGGCTTGGCGAGAAATCATGCTAAACTAAAAAGAGATAAAAAATATTGACTAATATGTAGTGATGATTATGACTAAACATACTCACAAAAAGTTATGTACAACACCCAAACAGTAGTTACAACTGCTCCCTTAGGATGTCTTACACGAGATTTAACCAAATACATTCTTAAATTGTTTTTTGCTGTATTTTTTGACAATATAATATTGTTAAATACATTTAAAGCTAATTGTAACGCTTCTAAATTGTTTTCAGGATAATAAAGCTTAGTTTTGTTAAAATGTATTTCTATTCCGGCTAGGTTATAATCTTCCTTGAAATTATTATTTAGAAGGCGTGTTAATTCTGAAAATCGAATAAAAAACGAAATATCAGCATTTAATTAAACAAAAAATATCTGGTGTCTAGATTGTAAGGACGCTTTCCTTAAAATCCTTTAAAGTTCGGTTCGAAACCCGGCATCTATCAATTAAAAATACACTTTTCTTACGTAGGTACAGTAACAGTACGTAAGTTATTCTTAATAAATATTTATATGTATATATATATATATATGTGAAAATTGCATGTGCGAGTGACGTCACAATTACAGGCGTCTAGTTGGCTTGGTCACGTAAAATAAATATCTCTAACCATTATTAACATTTTCTATATAAATAAACTTCAAATCCGGATATATGACAATCTGATTTGAATTTAAATCCTTTACGTTGTGTATTATAATCGAACTATCCATTGCTGCTCTTGGAGTACTATTTATCGCAGAATCATATTCAAATTGCGCATTGGATGATAATGTAACGAAAAATATACCCAACATCGGTGCTATTACTTGCTGAAATAAAATTTACAATAAAAATATTTAAGGTTACTTTTTCAAATTCAGCATTCTTTCTAAACTACATCAAAACATTCTGAAAGAACTCTCGGAGGGCTGTTTTTTATAAAAACTAAATAAGCAAGCAAGCTAAAAGAATCAGCATTGCCATTCAACATGGCAATGCTGCCAGTATCCTTGGCACAATGCCCATTGGCAGCGATTTGGACAAAAAAAAAAATTAATTTTTTTTTAATTATTAAGTAGTTTTTTATTTAATTTATGTTATCAAATATTAGTTTTTAGTTTAATTAATAATATATATTTTTTTACATCATTATAACTTACTTCCTTCGAATAAATTTACATTAAGCAAATTTTTATTTTTTATTATTTTACCCTTTGGCCCAAATATTGCCCAGCCCTTTTGTGTCCCGACAAGGGACAAGACGAAAAAAACAGGGAGGTCCTTCGCGCCATTTTGCGCCGACATGTCAAGTGCAAGTTTTTGTTTTGCAAATTAATTTACAGTGGATATTGTTGATCAAAAGTGGTGCTGTTTTTTTTAATAATGTGCTACAATGTGAATAATTATGGAAAACAATAAATTGGATTTTAAATATGAAGCACAAGTCGCAGTTTATTTTTTGCGGTTTTCCAACGCCGTTCACTCCCATATACCGGACGTGTTTAGGCTATAATGCCGCGAGTGACTCTAAGAAAAGCATCAAATTCTGCAACATCTGGAATTTGATGGTAATCTCATTAACTTATAAAAAAGAAAGATATATTACGTCAGACTTGGCTGTATGGGCTAGACATAGCTGGGCATTAACTCGTTAATCCGTTAATCGTTAATTAACGAAGTTAACATTTTGATTAACGGGTTAACTTTTAAAAATGTTAACGGACACGTTAACTTCCGTTAATATGCAGAAGTCCGTTAATCGTTAATCCAATGCCACTATTTACCGCACGGCACCACGGTGTGGCGCAGGTTCAGACAAGTATGAAACGACAAGTGCCGGGTGCGGCGGCGCGTGAGACAAAAACAAAACTAGATATATTTTTCCGGCGCGTGCGAGTAAGAAAACTGCAAAGTACTAGCGCCAGTCCTTAGAGTGACGAGTGTTGTGTTTGTTGTTTTTATTAATTACTGTCAGTGATATGATGTGTGAATACTTTTTGCTTGTAAGCGTTGCTTGCCGAAAGACACCAAAATAAAAGTTCATGTATCAAGCCTGAATAATTTGAAACAACATGTAAGAAGGGTATATGAGTCACAATACGTACAGTTTGAAGAGATTGTTAAGGCGAGCTCTAACCGAGGCAAGACAAAAAAGAGAACTCATTCTGACAATATTATATATTAACCTGTTAACTTCCAGAACCTAAACCAACAGGTTTTATAAGTTCACTAACGCAACGATATAATAATGCAATTTTACACATATTAACGGATTAACGATTAACATTAACTTCCGTTAATTCTTCCGAAATGTAACGCTTTAACGTTTAACGAAGCTAACTTTTTTTGTAGCGGATTAACGATTAACGAAGTTAACTATTTGATTAACGGTGCCCAGCTATGGGGCTAGACCCTTTGCCTTCCCTATCACCTATTCATCGTCCATCGGGAGAAGAGAACACAACAAAAAAAAAACAACCTTAAGAGTTTCAGCATCTGTTAGCTCTTTCAGCATTCTTGAACTTAAATAGGTTAAATAACAATTTACTTAATTATTTTAAAAAAATATTATTTTAAATCACGCACTTACCATGATAATAAATGTATACTTCTTTGTATAGATTTGACAAAAATTTCTTCTCAATAACGTCAAGAATTGTTGTGACAATAATTTATAACCTTTAAGTAACGTGTGAGAGTTATTGGGTTCTAAAATAAAATTATATTTTTACTTATCAATTTGCATGAATCTTAAAACTAAGCAATTTATTTATTGTATAATGAACGTTACAGCTATATTTCTACATGTAAAAAAAAAATGTTTCAGCAATCATTCACAATTTCATTTGTCATTCATTATATATAGACGAGAGTTTTCAACCAGTGCGTTCTTCCAGTGCTGTCGTACGGAGCAGAAACATGGACACCGACAGTGGGTCTCGTCCACAAATTCAAGGTCGCTCAGCGGGCTATGGAGAGAGCTATGCTTGGTATTTCTCTGATGGATAAAGTTAGAAACGAGGAAATCCGTCGGAGAACCAAAGTTACCGATATAGCCTTCAAAATTAGTAAGCTGAAGTGGCAATGGGCTGGACATGTATGTCGTGGAACCGATGAACGATGGAGTAGACGAGTTCTGGAGTGGAGACCACGTACGGGAAGACGCAGAGTGGGTCGACCCCCCGCTAGATGGACAGATGACCTAAGGAAGGTCGCTGGTGGGGGTTGGATAAGAGTGGCAGGAGATCGTGTGAAGTGGCGAGCCTTGGGGGAGGCCTATATCCAGCAGTGGAGAGACACAGGCTGATGATGATGATGATATATAGATTGACCGTGCTGCAGCCCAATTCAAAAAAAAATGTGTCGATTAAACTTAAGTTCTTAAAAAAAACGATAAATAGGACTTTAAATATGGGGCACAAGTTGCAGTTTATTTTTTGCGGTTTTCCCGCGCTGTCAACTCCCATATTTAACCCGACGTGTTTGAGCTATGGTGCCGCGAGTGACTCCAAGAAAAGCATCAAATTCTGTAGCATCTGGAATTTGATGATGACCTCATTAATTCATTAAAAAGAAAGATATATTACGTCAGACTTGGCTGTATGGGCTAGACCAGGGTTGCACAGACTTATTAATACTAGGGGCCACTCGGCCAAATCATGAACTGATAGCGGGCCGGCCGCCAGAAGTAGGTATAGGTAGTTAAAGACAATAAAGAATTGATAAAAATTTATTAAAATTAAAAAAGAAATTATTAATTTGAAGCGTGGCACTGCATAGTGCTTACAATCTTTTTTATATTTGGCTCAAATTTACTTGTAGCAACACGTAAAACTGCTTCCAAACTTTCATTTGCAAGGCGGTTTCGATTTTTTGTTTTATTATTATTTAGTATTGAAAAAGTTTGTTCACATATATAGGTAGAACCAAATAAGCTGGCACATTTCAGAGCGTTTATGCGCAACTCTTCGTACATATTTTTATCAATGCAGCGGTAAAAGTTCAGCAAGTCTCCTTCGTTGAATTTGTTGCGTAAATCTTGGTCATTTTGAATGTCGATAATTTCTAACTGCATTGACTCTGGCGCATTTTCAACTGAAATAGTGAAAGGATTGCTGAATATGTCCAACAGAGGTTTCACTTTTTTAAACTCCGAAAATCTGTCTTCAAAAGATTGAATCAAAATATCTAGCTTTTCTACATAACTGAAATTAATCGCAGTTTTGTTGAATTTTTCAGCCATTTTCTTATAATTCGGAAAATGATTATAATTTCCAGAATTCAATTGTGATCTGAAAAGTGTCAGCTTGCATTGAAAGGATGTTACATGAGCATAGAGCTGGGATATCAGTTGATTTTTGCCTTGAAGCCGTGTGTTCAAGACATTCAAATGATTTGTAATGTCAACTAAATAAGCTAAATCACACAACCAATCAGGATTTTTAAGTTCCGGGACATCCCTTTGCTTTTCCGCCAGAAATATTCCAATTTCTTCTATTAAATTTAGAAATCGTTCCAGTGTCAATCCACGACTTAGCCACCTTACTTCTGTATAATACAGTAAATCTCCGTATTCGCTTTCGATGTCATCAAGAAATTGTTTGAATTGTCTGTGATTGAGTCCTCGTGATTTTATGAAATTTACAGTCGAAACTACTACTTTCATTACATTTTGAAATTCATTTTTTTTAGAACAGAGGGCTTCCTGGTGTATAATGCAGTGAAACTGCATGAGATCTTCAGTGTTTATGTTTTTTTCTTGCAGGTGCTTTTTCAGCAAAGTAACTAGCCCGGAATTGATACCAATCATGGAAGGAGCACCGTCAGTCGCAACTCCCGATAACTTAGATAAGTCCAAATCAGTTTTTGAACACTCGTCCAAAAGTCCATTGAGTATATCAACTCCTTTGGTTTGACCTTTCAATGAACACATTCCTAATAACTCTTCGAAGACTTCAAAATCTTGAGTAACACCTCGTATGAATATGAGAAGTTGAGCTGTGGAACTAATATCAGTCGATTCGTCGAGTGCTAATGAAAAAAATTCCATGATCTTAGTTTTTTCAATTAATTGTTCCGCAATATTACCTGACAAGGACATAATTCGTCTTTGGATAGTCATACGATTCAGTTGAATTTTCTCAAACTTTTTTGCTGCTTCTGGACACATTTTCTTAGCGGCAATTTCCATGCATTCTTTTACAAAATCGCCATCATTGAAGGGGCGACTTCGCTTTGCTATCATTCGAGAAATTTCATAACTAACTTCTGTAGCCGTTTCTGAATCTTGAATGTGTTTTGTAAACATAGCTTGCTGACCAATAAGCTCCCGTTTTAAAGACAACATTTTTTGCTTTCTTAATTCGCCTGTAAACTTGGTAAAAGAAGGATGCTGCGTTTCATAGTGCCTTTTTACATTATAATCCTTTGCAATCGCAACAGAATTCTTGCAAATTAAACAAACGACTTTGTTATGCGACCATACAAAAAAGTATTTCTCAGTCCAAATTTCTTGAAACTGCCGATTTTCATCTTTAACCTTACGTTTTTTACTAGGTCCTGGCTTCTCCATGTTGCGTTCTAATCCTGGCTAGGATTAACACAGCACCTAAAAACAATTACAGTACCCACTTAAATTACCTATCCTTTTTTAAATTATCAAAAATAATTGATTAAATATTATTTCTCAGAAATTTTAAGATTTTTATACAGATTTTATCTGAAATAATGACGTAATTATTACAGTTAGAGAAATTCTTATAAAAATAGTAATTTCTTTGTTTATTTTAATATTTAGCCAACATTAAAGCTAAATTTGATTAAAATTGATTAAATAGGTAGGGAAACACTTATTAATAACAGAGTTTTACTTACGTTTTCACAACACAATTATACACGGCACTTGACGGGTTAACACTGCAACAGGAAATCTACGTTGAATGTGGATCAAAATATATGACACCGGCTAGTCGAGTTAAAATCTACACTAGAACTATTGCCTCCCAAAAACACTAATAAACTGCACTTATTCTCATTCACTTAATACTTCGCTTTGTATTTTCGCGCTTATTTCTTTCTGTTGTTGACACTTCACTCAAATGAAAAGCGAACTGTTCGGCCGCTGCGGTTAACGTGATTTTTATACCGCGCAAACGACTCTGGAAGCTTCGTGTAGATACGCGAGCAATCGGGAATACGGGACTATATCTATCTCGCTTGCTCACCGCGCTAGAAAATTCTTGATTTCTATAGCGAGCGATGTTACTTGACTTAGCAATTTTGGGCGCTAGATTCAAATTGCGCGCGCGCGAGTTTCACATTACTTTTCGAACATATTTTTTTTTTGTTTTATTCTGGAATAGAATTCAATATTTTTCGAATGCACGAGAGTATTATTTTTGCTGTCGGCGGGCCACCAGTATTCGACCCACGGGCCGCATGCGGCCCGCGGGCCGCGGTCTGTGCATCCATGGGCTAGACCCTTTGCCTTCCCTATCATCTCATTCATCATCCATCGGGAGAATAGAACCAAAAAAAAAAAAGTTCTTAAAGTACGTTCTTTTTCGATCACACATGTTATATTCCGCGTAGGGTATTCCTATAAAGTGGAACTAAAGTTGCATTGCAAAACAAACAAATAAAACTTGTGTCAGTCATACGTAACTCATAAAATATATGGCTTACTTTTTAACATGTACCATTTTTGATATGTCGTTCTCGCTCTAACGAAGTTTAATGTGAAGTTAGTTACAACAGATAATTAACTGACAGAATAAACTTACCTGCGTTCGTTTTATAGCATTTCCAACAGCTCGTAGCAACTTCATAAACCAGCGCACAATGTCGTTTTTGTTAAGAAATACCACTTTTTTTAACAATGCTAACATTTCTTAAATAAAACGAGCGGTGAGGCTACTTTTAGACAAGTATTTTCGTTCATGTTTTATCATAACATGGCATCCAACACACATTGTATTATTATGGTCTTCGAATTTATTACATAAAATCGTTTAAAATACCTTTTTAACAAATTTAATAGAAAACTATAAAGTATATAAAAATGGTAAACAAACCATTTTATATGTTAATGACATCTGTCAAAAAGTAACATCAATAACCCTCCTTTCAACACGGTACTGACATACGAAATTAGCATCAAATGTTAGAATTTTCATTAAACGAACGACTTGTGCTAAAAAAAGTTGTATTTTCATGCTAACATTTCTTAAAACAAACGCGGCCTTAATCGAAAAACTCAAAACATTTATTCTATTGATAAACAATCAAATAGATTAAGCAGACAGAACTAGTGAGTTAAATCGGATCTTAGTAGAATTGGGCTGCAGGTGAGAGTTTTTTTTTTATACTAGCACGACATGTGACCCTGCGCCCACCTGATGGTAAGTGACGCGCAGGGTCCATTAATGTTAGCAACTGGAATCAGACCCTTATGTCCAACATCAGTCCCTAACACTATGCCGGCTTGACTAGATGCCTTTTCACACTTCGCTCGAAGGACTCCAGGTTATAGGAAAGTGGAAACACAGAGGCTGGAAGAACATTCCACATCTTTATTGTGCGACAGATGTATGAGTCACCAAATTTATAGGTACGCGAAGGGATGGTGACTACGGTATGTGGGTGCATATTCTGACCTGTTCGTGTGGTTCGGTTGCGGAATGGAGAGGAAGGAAGGAATTAGGTTATAGAACTCTTCAGAGCACTCACCATAGTATAAAGAGAGAGTATAAAATACTTACCGTGTTCAACCGAAAGAATAACCGAATCAATTGAAATTTCATCCTCTTGAATAAATCTGTAATTTAAACGTATTATACTGTTTTTTTTTTATTTTTTTTATTTAACGTACAAAGACAAAGGCGGGCCTCACTTTAATTTTAACTTTAAACACTTAAATGAAAATTAGGTGTACACATATTAAAATAGAAATTATGAATTTTATTTTATAACTACATATAAATTTATACATAAATAATAATACATAAATAATAATTATATATACATAGATAAATACTTACAACCGTTGAGATAAGAAATAAGAATAAACCATTTCTCTTGAATGCAAATCTAGTAGATGCTTGTCTTATATTTTGTGGTAGATTATTCCACAGATTTGTGGCAACAACTACGAATGAATTTGAAACAAAACTAGAATTATGGGAAGGGACGGCAAGAAGAGAGTTGTGGGAGGAACGAAGAGATTTGTCGTGAAAAGATGATGTATTACTCTAAAGTAATACGTTACTCTATTGATAAAAACGAAGAACTTTCCCTAAGAAATCATATCGCACACTTAGATCAAAACATAAACAAAAGAGGGCCCAAAACCAGACCCCAACTTTTTTGCAGCGTGCCTCAACTAAATACAACTCAATAATCATAACAATTGTGTTTTTTTTTTATTATTTAATTACAACATCTCTTTTACCCCAACATTAAAATATTATTTAATTAAATAGTGAATTGGTTAAAAAAAATTGTATGAAATAGTTACAATGCACTATTTATACGATTAGGTTCTTTATTATGACCAGGTACTTTATTATAGATAAAACACTGGATTTCGAATCGGCGGGATCGAAACTATGTAATTATTAACTTAAAAAAAGTTTTTGTCAATTGTCGTTATGCTAGGGTAAAATTAATAATATTAATTACAGATTATGAAAACACTATATTAACTATCAAATTAAAAAGAAATAATTAAGGCACGAGAACATTTTATTGGACCCAAATTTACAAATAACGAAATACTGATGTTATTTGATACATCTGTCGGTTAAAAAGTAATTCTGGTAAACTAACGTCGTATACGAGGAGTTCTTCCCGCCATTTTGCGTGAACATGTCAAGTGCAAGTTTTTGTTTTGTAAATTAATTTACTGTGAATATTGTTGGTCAAAAATGGTGTTGTTTTGTTTAATAATGTTGTACAATGTGAATAGTTATGGAAAACGATAAATTGTACTTTGAATATGGGGCACAAGTTGCAGTATGCCTAGTGTGACAGTGAAGTTTCGTAAACGTAACTATAGTAGTAGTTTTTTACTGAATTTTCGATGTTCATTGCCTGTTATTATAGCCAAATTTGCAATAACACGCAATGTTAAATAAAAAAACGTAACTAGATCAGTTACGTTTCCCGAAACTTGCATTTCACACTAAGCACACAGTTTATTTTATGCGGTTTTCCCGCGCTGTGAACTTCCATATTTTACCCGACGTGTTTGAGCTATAATGCCGCGAGTGACTCCAAGAAAAGCATCAAATTCTGCAGCATTTGTAATTTGATGATGACCTCATTAACTCATGGAAAAGAAAGATATATTACGTCAGACTTGGCTGTATGGGCTAGACCCTTTGCCTTCCCTATCATCTCATTCATCATCCATCGGGAGAAGAAAACCAAAAAAAAAAAAAATTACGTGAAAATTAGTGAAAACACAGTTACTACAGTTAACTTGCTGTATAGGGTCGCGTTCGTTTTAAGAAATGTAAGCATGAAAATACCACTTTTTTAGCACAAGTCGTTCGTTTAATGAAAATTCTAACATAGATGATAATTTCGTATGTCAGTACCGTGTTGAAAGGAGGGTTATTGATGTTACTTTTTGACAGATGTCATTAACATAAGAAATGGTTTTTTTACATTGTTGTATACTTTATAGTTTATATTATATTTGTTTAAAATGTATTTTAAATTCAAGGACCAAATTACATTTTTTTGCTTACGTAAATATGATCACATCTCTGAGTTTCGGACTAAGTTGAGGTGGCTACCAATTCGTTGTCGCAGGAACCTTAGAATCGTCTGCTTACTCTTTTCTATACTCAACGAGCCTGCGACACCGAAATACCTTAAGGACAAATTTGCCTATCTCTCGTCACTTCATGAAAGATCCCTCCGTTCGTCCCACAATTCTGTTCTATCTATTCCTTCTCATCACTCTAGTTTTCAGGCTAACTCATTCGCAGTAGTGTCAGCAAATTTGTGGAACGACTTGCCAGTTGAAATTCGCCAAGCTCCCAACAAAACACTATTTAAAAAGATGGTTTACTCTCATTTCTTAAAGAGCTCCTTATAGCGTATGTAAGTAAATGTTGTATGTAGTGTATATCTATGTATGTATATAGTTTGTAGTATATGTATTTTTATTTAATATTTGAATGTATGTGTATTTGTAGTTATATATATATTGTATATATAAGAACGATTTAATTTATTATGTAAATGTTTCATATAGCCAGTTGCACCTACCTTTCAACGTTAATGCTCTGTATTGTCCCAAAGGTTGGCTGTCAGAGAATGCCTAGCGGCATTAAGCCCGCCTCTTGTACATAGTGCAATAAAGTTTTAAATAAATAAATACATTGTCAATTGATTGTTATTATTTGTTACTTGTCATACTTGTCAAAAAGTAGCCTCACCACTCGTTTTTTTTAAGATCTGTTAGCATTGTTAAAAAAAGTGGTATTTCTTAACAAAAACGACATTTCGTGCTGGTTTATGAAGTTGCTACGAGATGTTGGAAATGTTATAAAACGAACGCGGGGTAGGTGTTCGAATTAGTACAATAGTGAGGTTATCTAAAAACGCGCTATTTTTGAGTTGAATCACTTTTGATCTAGGGGTGCACATGAAATATTTTTTGGCTTCACCATACAAACTGTTAAATTTAAAATAACCAATTAATAAGAAGCCAAAAAATAATGTAATTTCCAAAATATGGCTTCATAGGAAAAGTTGTTTGTTTCTATCAATAGAAATATATAATAAATAAATAAATATTTCCAGACAGGTCACACAGCGCCATCTAGTTTACGTGGTAAGCTACAAGGCTTGTGTTACGGAAACTAGATGGTTGATAAACTACATATTATACTTTTTTTTTGTAAATATATACATATTATACATATAAACATCCAGACCGAGACAAATTATACAATGTACAACTTGCCCCCGGTGGGAATCGAACCCACGACCTCCCGAGTTCACGGCAACGTTTGTTACCACTAGACCACGGAGGCGGTCAAATATATTAGTCGAACGACCATACAAAGGTACCCAGTATTTTTAAGTTATAAATTAGCTGCATCTGAATAATAAATACAATGGATATACATAATAAAGTATTTTTAAATGACTGCTCCGTGGTCTAGCGGTTAGATCCGTGGATTTAGACTCGGAGGTACCGGGTTCGATTCCTGGTCGGGACACAAAAATATTTATTCATTTAAATAATATTTAATTTTGTACGCCCTATGGGCAGAGCACTGGTGCACCTTTATAACCTATATCTGTTGTATATAATATTAACCTGTGTCTAAACAAATAAATGAATTGAATTTGAAAAAAAATATGTTATATTTCTAGAGTTTGGTACGCTGGAGACATCGACGAGCTTGCCACTTGTCATGATTGGCCTATAGTAAAGTTGGCTAAATGTGAATCCGCTTATTTATAAGCGTGGTTTCTGACCACCCCGAAAAGGAAACGGTCGTGATGATACTTTTACTTTTAAATGTAATAAAAAAGACAATAGCTATAATCACTTAAAAAAACAACACTATAAAATAAATAATATTTTTTTACAGTTTAGACGGTATATACTGCGTGGATTTGTTAAAGAGCAAATATTTTTACATTATAATTTAGAATAAAAATAAAGAATGACGTATTTTTATTTTTATTATTCAGTAATAAAATTTTAAGTTACGATGCAGAGAAGTTATCCTAAAAATATCGCCACTCATACTGAGCCTAATCAAGTAGGTAGTGAGAGGTCGACGTTCGCGCGAACGTTGACTTACGTAATTCTTTCTCTCTCTATTTCGTCTCTCGGCTGTGGGCGAGATCAATTAATAATAACACTTTCCAGCCTTTAGGTATTTATCACGATGGATATCCTGATTTTCAGATGCGGTCTTATTCAACATGCAGTAGTGCTTAGTTTTTATTTTTTCACCTACCTTTCAATATAATGCTTAAGTTGTCCCAATGGTTGGCTAGAATATCTAGCGGCATTATAAACCCGCCTTTGTCTTTGTGCATTAAAGATTTAAACAAATAAAAGATAAATAATACAAACTTTAAATACATTTCTTCCAAACTCATCCCAATATCCATTGATGTGATTCCTAATTCCTCCTTATCCACTTCCAATCTTAAATTAACAAAAATATAAGTTACATATATATATAATGTGAAAGTTGTGGGTAAAAGAGGCCCTGGCAGACCAAGACACACGTATCATGATCAAATAAATAAAACACTAGCTGAAGGAGAATTAAAAAGCCTTCGTAACAAAAGGGCATGTATGAAGAGGTTAATAAATGTCGACGAAGCGAAAGAGGTATGTCGTGATCGTGTCAAATGGCGCTCAATTGTCTCTGCCTACCCCGCAAGGGATCTGGCGTGAAGATATGTATGTATGTAATATAGTATCTGATCTGTTGTAATGTATATGTATTAGAGTCGTGTTTTTAAGAACGACGTCTGGAGTTATTATTATTATTAGTCTAGAGTGAGACCATACTAAGTCACGCAGTATATTTATTTATGAAAACACATTAATTAAAATAATGTACTATGTAAGTACCTACTCATACCTGTCAAAAATGTCAGGAAACAATTCAATATCAAACGTAGGTAACGTTATTGCAATACGTTTCTTGTCAATAACTTTTATTTGAGAATTTGGTATCAGGTGGAAATATGGAGCGATTTTATATGGGCGAGCTATTCGTTTAAACACCAATGTCAGATTGAATCCAACACCTGAAATTGTGAAAAGTAAAAAACTAAATTATTTAACTAATAGAAAGTAAACGTAAAGTATCATAATAAAGTATCAGCATAAAGTATCATAAGGTTTTCCGGCTGATTTAGCCGGAAAACCGATAGTTTGAACTGCTAGGAACACAAACACAGACCCAGGGCACGAGTCACCACAATTATAATATTTAGTTTATTAGCGTTTATTATCCAAAAAGGCGGTGCGGGCTTCACAACTTGTCGATTCAGCGAGTCGACGAACACTAGTGGCGGTATTCGGCGGCTCTCGGTCGTCTTCGTGAGTATGAGGGAAAAGGGTATAGCGGAGCGGATAGGAGAAAGAGCGAGAAGGGAATAGGGAAATGGAACATTCTAGATTATTATTATTACCAAATTGGTAAGCGTGTATGCAAGTGACACTTCGAATGCATTAAGCGGTAAATTTAAATTCCATCCTACGATTTTATAGCTTTGGCCAAACCAAATTAAATAAAAAAACGAATTAACCTATTGCCTGTTTAAGGAATCTAGTTGTGGCATGGCATCTAATTCTTCCCTGATTAAGTATAGCAATTCTATCCCCCAAAGCATCTGCCTCTTCCATACAAGTAGTTGTCAATAATATGGTTTTATGACCACGAAGTAGCTAAAAAAAAAAAACCTCATCATAACACTGGAAATGGAACATAAATAGAACAGACGGGTTGACGAGGGTCTGAATTAAATTTTAAAAAGAAAAATATATTTATTGACAAAAAAAAAACTAATATACATTTAATTTAATATGTTTTACATTTCCACCGGAATTCGGTTAAGTTATTATTGCGCACGATTTATAGTATACACATTGACCTATACATTAAGTTGTCCTGCCTGGTGAGTGTTATGGAACTATAGGCAAGCAGAACTGGAGGTTAATGTAGCATTTGGCACAATTTTATCATCCATCAGGAGAAGAGAACACTGTGGATTTAGGCAGGGTTGCGATAATCTTAAAATTAGATACATAGACGATACTATGATAATCGGTGCAATCAACAAACAGGAAGAGGGAACTGGTGAAAGAACTTACCTGATGTCCTCGGCACCAGCACTTCTACTTTGGGACGACTGCTGCTGTATTGCAGCCGGCTATATAGACGTTGCTCTTCTTCAGTGCGCAAGCGCCGGGCCTTTAGACTAACGTGAGCGGGATGGGCAATGTAGAAAAGAAGCGGCGAGAAAGAGACAGGACAAATTATAGGGGTAACAAATTAGGAATGTCTGTTTATGCACCGACGGTTCATAATATCGCCTAACCATCGAAAATTGGTAAATATACCGCGAATGGCGCGAACAGATATGTTAACAAACTCTAACCAGTAGAACGTCCCAAAGTGAATGTTTAGATTTATAATCCATTCCTGACGTGGGTTCATCCAAGACTAAAACATCAGCACCACCGGCCAAAGCACAAGCAATCTAAAATGTATACGAAACTAGATAAAAATATATTTAGGTAAGAGGGTAGTATTGCCTAAAATATCTAAAAGTGCCTAAAATAAAGTAACTTAAAAAATATAGAGCCTCAAGTAACTTAATAATGTAATGCATAAGTAATTTGTGGAGTCCGGCAAGCGGCACAAGTATTAATATTAAAAGATTACATATTTATACCGTTTGCTGTAGAAACTCTGGACCTATGGAGTCCAGTAGCAAAAAAGTTTTTAAAAGACATAATACCGCGTCTTGTCATCTCCAGTGACAAGAGGACTGGCTCTTTCATCGCCCAAAGAATCAGAATCGCAATTCAGCGGGGAAATGCAGCCAGCGTTCTTGCCACCATTTCACGCGGACGGGACTTATATCCCTATCCTTTGTATTAGAATATTTGTTTAAAAATAAATTATTAAATTTTGTTTTTTTATAAATTTAGCTATATCTATGCTTCAAGTAACTTAAAAATGAAATATATATTATAAAGTTACTTGAAAGTAACTTATTAATTTAATGTATAAAGCAACTTGAAAAATATAGTGCCTCAAGTAACTTAATAATGTAATATATATTATAGAGTTACTTGAAAGTAACTTAATAATTTAATGTATAAAATATCTTAAAAATATAGTGCTTAAAGTAACTTATATGTAGTAAATATTAATGTAAGTTACCTGTAAACATCGTTTCATCCCTGTAGACAACTGATGTGTGTAAAAGTTAGCTTTTAAATATATTCCTAAATCTATCATTAGACGATTTGCGTTTGTATTTGCTTCTCGTTTTGTTGAGCCTTTTAACTGAAATAGCATATTAATTTATTTTAAGTTAATATAACTTGTATCTTTAATGTATTTTTATTATAATGTATTTATAGTGATAGACGCATTCAGCTAGCATAGGAGGCATTCGAGAAACTCCGTCATATCCTCTTATCGTCCATATCACAATGTCTGAAGACAAAAGTCTTCAACCAATTCGTTCTACCCGTAATGTCGCAGAGACGTGCACACGGTGGGTCTAGTCCACACGTTTAAGGTCGCTCAGCAAAACGGCTGGTAAAGAGCAATCCGGACACAGAGGTATGATATCGGAAACAGGATAGGATGGGTCACTTATATAAGGAAAGTATGCCACGTACCTTTTCACAGGTTCACTATCACCTATCCTGGTCAGGATATTCGCCAAACTCAATTACTTCACGATAATTAGTTCTTTCGTTAGCATAGCTGTCCGCGGGAGAACACAACGGCGCGTCTTACAGAATCACGGTAAAACATAGACTCCTCACTGGGTCGGGGCGCGACGTACGACTAACGTTTCAAGCAATTAAGCTTATAAAGAAAACTATTTTTTGCGAGACCACAAGTGGGTACTTCTCGTTGCGAATTAAATTTATTGCAAATTTGAAGTAACGTGGCGCCATCTAGTGGTTGCTAGCATACTTGGTTATTGGAGATAGAGGGAATTTTGGATTGCTTATAATTAACCGATTCAACTATTACAAATATAAGTTAAATATTGGCGTAAACACTAATAACATACCATATCAAAAAACACAATGTTCTGTTTGACAGTCAAGAATGGAAACACTGTATTTATTTGTGGACATAATCCTAAATCTTTGCTTACAGTATGCAACCTCGTAGATGTGTCGAGTCCATTTACATAAACAATACCAGAAGTTGCGCTGTACATTCCTATTAAAATAATAATAAAATAAAACCCCTTATGTACCAGTTTATATAACGTACTAAAAATAATAAAATAATTTATTTAATCCTTATGAAGGATAAAACACAGATAAAGGACTCCGTTTGAATGCAAGAAAAACCAAGAAGGATGAAAGAAGGATGACAACCGTGACGATAAAGATTGATGATGAAACTCTAGAACAAGTAAATGAAATTATATATCTGGGCAGTGTTTTTACTGCGGATGGTAAGTATGATAGGGATGTTGAAAGAAGAGTGAACGCGATAAATAGTGTTAACGGTGCCTTAGGGTCACTGATGAAAGAGTTTAAATTACTTTGAGGTCCAAACAATAATTATTTAGGTTTTCTTTCATAAAATGTACATTTTATTTAGATGGAGAGAGGAAGACAAATTTCTAAGCATTCCATCGTGTGTGGGTAAGAGATGAGAATAATGGTGTCTCAGGGGCTTGCGACCGACAATAGGCTGGTTTAAGAAAAGGAGGCCTCCCTTTTTTAAAGTTATAAGTTTTTAAAATAATTTTAAATATAATGGGAGTTGACCCAAGCAAGACCAAGATTATGTAGTTTATTGTTCTTAGTTTTAAGTTTATGTTAATTTTACTTGTGTTGTTATTGCAGTGAGCACCACCTAATTATGTAGTTTTAGCTATCGGTGGCAACTTGTCAATAGCCATACAATACCCATATGAACTGTATATATATTTTATGTATCTAGCTGTAAGTTGTCCTTAAACAATAAATAAAAAACTGCAGTCTTGGTCTTGGTCTGGCATGAGAACAGCTTGTCTCGGTCTTCGTCTTGTTCTTTCACTCATAATCTTGGCCTTGGTCACCAACAGTGCCAGCAACAATACATACATGGATTTTCACTTACAACTAAAATAGAAACTAGATGCTGCACCAATTACAGGCAATCACCATATGTTATTACAGTATCTATTAATTGGGCCTTTGAGTAGCCAAAACAAAAACACTATTGACACAGTCTTGTTCCAAATTTACTAAGCTGGGGCGGAGAAGTATCCACCGTTCGTGACGATAACTCCAGTAAATTGTATCCACACGTTTCGGGACTAGGCTTGAATTGCGGTCATGCCCAGTCAAGCCGGCATTGTGTTAGGGACTGATGTCAATCGGCGAAGCTGCAGGGATTCGAGAGTTCCAGATATAGTGGCATCGTCCACAATTCGAACAGCTCGCCTCTGTAGGATTTGGATCTTTAGGTTCGACAACTTTAGTTTTCCTCCAGGATCACTTCTCGAGGAAGTGGTCTCCCATTGAGGGGCCGTGAGCGAGACGGTGCGATGTTCTGGAGATGCTTGAAGTGTCCGATGTCAGCCCGATAGACATACGTCAGGCCGTCAACAGGCATCTCCAGATCTCGAGCTATGACGGAATTACGCACGAACCACGGCGCTCGGGAGACCACTCTGAGCGATGTTCCAGACATGACCCTCACACGACACTTACCATTAGGTTGGCGCAAGGTAAGTAAGAATAATATTTAAAATAATAACCAGAAATGATAGATAGCAATGTAGTTTTTCCAGCACCATTGGGTCCAAGTAAGACTGTGATTTCTCCTTTATAAATGTCTAAATTTATGTTATTCAATGCCTCAATTGGCTTCTTTTTGTCACCAAATATCTGTTAAATAAAAGTAAAGTATCATCCCTTCGGATGTGATCAGAAACTACGCTATAAAGCGGATTTACATTGAGCCAACTTTTCTATAGGCCTCGGATTTACATTGAGCCAACTTTTCTATAGGCCTCGGATTTACATTGAGCCAACTTTTCTATAGGCCTCGGATTTACATTGAGCCAACTTTACTATAGGCCTCGGATTTATATTGAGCCAACTTTACTATAGGCCTCAAATTTACATTGAGCCAACTTTACTATAGGCCTATCGATGTCTCTATTTTTTATTTTGTGGTTTCGACTAGGATTCGATATCGCACACCTAGTCAATACTGTATTAACTCAAAAAAAAAACACTCATTTTACATATCAAGAAATACTGATGTTATTTGGTTAAACTTGTGGGTGAAAAGAATCGGGGTCGTCCAGGCCCGGATATTCCCCCGTTTTCCCCAGAAGGATCTCACTGCGCTGTTACTAAAGTAACAGTGCAGATGTGGCTCACGAACCTAAGGGTTTTTTTTTTTTGTTTAATTATACTAGCATGTTAGCACCTGGAATCAGACACTCATGACTGACATTAGTCCCTAACACTGCCGGCTTGACTAGATGCCTTTTCACACTTCGCTTGAAGGACTCCAGGTTATAGGAAAGTGGAAGCACAGAGGCTGGAAGAGCATTCCACATCTTTATTATGCGACAGATGCATAAGTCCCCAAATTTATACGCACACGAAAGGATGGTGACTACGGTATGTGGGTGCATATTCTGACCTGTGCGTGTGGTTCGATTGCGGAATGGAGTATAAGGAATTAGGTTATAGAGTTCTTCAGAGTACTCACGCTACATTTCGGCGAAGCTGCAGGAATTCGGGAGTTCCAGATATAGTGGCATCGTCCACAATTCGAACAGCTCGCCTCTGTAGGATTAGGATATTTAGGTTTAACAACTTCAGCTTTCAGCAGGAGCACTTCTCGAGGAAGTTGTCTCCCTTTGAGGAGCCGTGAGCGAGACATTGCAATGTTCTGGAGATCCTTGAAATGTCCGTTGTCAGCATTCCTCAATAGTAGGCAACGCCAGATCTTGAGCTATGACGGAATTACGCACAAACCACGGCGCTCGGAAGACCACTCTTGAGCGATATGTTCTGCTGACTTTAGATCTTGTCCCTGTTGGTCTTGGCTAACAGGTACGGTTTAAAGATAATTCTGATAAACTAACGTAGCAAGTTTTGTAAACAGTTACTACAGTTGCTGTATAGATGTTTGAATTAGTCACATAATGAGTCAAAAAGCGCGTTTTTTGAGTTGAAACACTTTTGATCTAGGGGTGCGATATCTGCGGGGTGACTCTAGACTAATATAGTATTCTATTGATAGAAACAAAGAATTTTTCCTGGCCAGCGTGGCGAGTGTAGGCCAAATTCTCCAGATATATGTTCTGGAAGACCCATCTCCAACAGTGGAGGTCTAGGACACTATATTCTAGAGGCTGTAATAACAATAATAATAACAAGAGCATACAAAATCACGCAGTATTTTACCTTTTGTACATTAACCATTTTGATAGCAATTTCTGTGTGTGTTTCAGGTTTTTCATAATACCTATAATCCCTTAGTAAATGTACTATTTGTTCAGCAGTAATGTGGAATGCGACCTTTTTTTTCTTTCGTTGTTTTTGGCGCCAAAATTGTTTCTAAAAGTAAAATACGACTACATTAAGAGAGTCTCTCGCTCGCACAATAATAATAATAAACTTTTATTTCGGACTTTACATCCATAAATTGCTAGTAACAATTTTACTTAATCTATATTTAGTATACTAATAATAATTTATTTTAAACTATCCGCTACTGGAGGCTGTCTACTTGACTGTATGCAGCTGTATCCAGTGCTCCAGCAGCGGAGAGTCCCACCGATCTGCCAATACGTTTAGGAGCCTGTTGGTACTGGTTCTCATGCGGCACAGCATAGACGCAGATCTTTTGCGCATAATTGTTTGAAAACTGTCAGTCCTCGAATCAGCAAACATACCCGAGGCACTGCAGAACCTCGGCAGCCCCATCAGGATCCAATACGAGCCCATAATTATTTCTAATTATAGTTGATTGCGATGATGGCTCGATTGCAAGAACTTTTTCCCAAAAATATCTCGGTTCGAACCCCCGACTTAAGACTTACCTACCAACGAGAAATACACTTCGCTTACGTACATTTGTCATAGATTTACAACATCACATAAGAAGAGCACGTTAAGCTCAAAATCCATTCATACCAAATTGTGGAATCGTTAATAAATTGTCATATAATTCGACATAACTCTCGCCAACCCGTTTGGCCAGCGTGGCGGGGAGTGAAGGCAAAATTCTCCATCAGTGGAGATGAATGATGAGTACCAATCCACCGATACGTAACTATTTACGTTAGTTCGTGAAGCGATCAAAATAAAGTAACACAAAAATTTCAATCGGGGGTTTATAAGCTATATTCATCGTGGAATCCAGTAATGATGGTGACGATTTGCCGAGTCTGCTGGGGCGGGGAAGTATCCACCATTCGTGCCGATAAACCCAGTAGTGTATCCACACGTTTCGGGATCAGGCTTGAGTTGCCGTCATGCCCAGTCAAGCCGCCATAGTTGTTGTCAGTCATAAGTGTCTGATTCTCGGCGCCACTTATCTCAGGTCGCAAGCATAAATCGCCCTGTGTGGCTTAGGATAATGTGAGTGTCATTTGTCGCAATGAAAAAAAACTTTTAAATGGATAAGTGCGTAAGTTTACACTTCAAAACATTCTGAACACTTCCTAGAGAAGTGCTCCTGAAGTAGTCGAACCCCCTGAGTTCGTGAGCACAAGGGTGCTGTTATACCAGTAACGATGGCCAGCACTAAAAGTGCATGAATCACCGGCTAGTGGTTTCTCCCTAAGATCCTGCCAAGGAAAACGGGGGACCATCCCCAACCCTATTAGCCAGGCTTGGACTGTCTAGGTTTACATTTACCGCCCATTATGTACAAGGCTACACCGCGCAGCTCCAGTCAACCCGTGACCACGCCAAACTTGGCTAATACGTTTTTTTTTTAAAGACGGTGAATCGATAAATCATCAATGATACGCCCCCTGCCTGAAGGGCCAATACGGGTGGGGGTCGCATGCCCGACTCACCGTGAGGCCTCCTAAGGAGACCCCAAGGCGCCTACGGACTAAAACCCTATAAACCGTCTCTCTTTCACTGCTGGCCCTGCGAGCCTTAACAGCTAAGTCTGAGTCGTGGGTACGGAGTGAAGGCACTCGTTCGCCGCGTAGACTAAAACGTCGGGAGAATTATGTTTTTAAGGTTAATCGCGTATAGACCTATTATAAATGATAGCATCTTAAAATCTAAGAAGTAGAATAAAGAGTTCTAACCGTAAATATAAATTTCCAATTTTTTGCGACGCCATATTTGCCTGGTCTTACCATATCCAAATACCAAGCCAATAGCAATATTAAAGATAGATTTAGTGCAAAAAAACACCAAACACAGGCTATAGGCACAAACCGTATGTTGTGTTTATGCCACATACTTGAAAACGTTATGCCTATACCTAAAAAAGTAAAAAAAAATTGACTGCCTCCGTTTCGTCTAGCAGTTGTGAAGAGTGCATCTCTCTCGCTCGCACAATCCAATATTTACAAGGATCCATATATTTTGACTTATTCTGAACTGTATTTACAAATATTGGAAAAAATGTGGTCTGCAAGAAAATGGTAATTTTACACAAAAACTTTTTTGATGCCAATTCTGTCTTTTGTGAGGAAAAAAGTCTACTGGAACGACTGAGATTTGCGTACTAGAATAGTAATTGTATGCGCGGTGGTGGCTCGGGTGTAAGAACGCTTAAATCCTAGAAAGGTAGGTTCAAACCCACCCACCCACTGTACCAATGAGAAATACACTTTTCTTACGTACAAATGTCATAGATTAACAACACCACCGTTCCCGTGCCTCGGAGAGCACGTTAAGCCGTCGGACCCGGTTCCACTAATACCAACTTGTGGAATCGTTAATAAATTGTCATTAAAATTGACAAGAGATCCTCGCCAAGCCGTCTGGCCAGCGTGGCGAGTGTAGGCCAAATTCTCCAGATATATGTTGTGGAAGGCCCATCTCCAGCAGTGGAGGTCTAGGACGCTGTGTTCTGAATATAGAAAACTCAGTTAAAATGTTAGCCTTAAGACACTTTAGTTGCAGAGTGTTAATTATAACCGATTTATTGTTGACTTTGAGATCCTTGAGGTCTAAAATATCTCATATAAATATTCGTGCATATAAATTATCGCATATTAGTGTGTTGTCGTTTTTTAACTTTAACGTTACTATCATGGGTTGGGTATTGAGTAATACAATAAAAACCACTTTGTATATTATTTTCTTTACTAGTCCTAACAATTTAATACAGATAATTACGAAGTAGCCAGATGAGTGCACCTACTCGTTTCGGAGCGACAAAACGGAATTTGGCGACACGGCTAGTTTTTTTTTTGTAATAACGCACGCATCGTATCATCCGTGCTGAAAGGGATAATATAATATTAGGCCGCGTTTGTTTTATAGCATTTCCAACATTTCGTAGCAACTTCATACACCAGCGTGAAATGTATGTCGCTTTTGTTATAAAAAGCCACATTTTTAAACAATGCTAACATTTCTTAAATAAAACGAGCGGTGAGGCTACTTTTTGACAAGTGTTTTCGTTCATGTTTTATCATACCATACACATGATATTATTGTGGTCTTTGACTTTATTAAATAAAATCGTTTAAAATACCTTTTTAACAAATATAATAGAAAACTATAAAGTATATAAAAATGGTAAACAAACCATTTTGATAATGACATCTGTCAAAAAGTAACATCCATAACCCTCCCTTCAACACGGTACTGACATTAGACATTAGCATCAAATGTTACAATATTCATTAAACGAACGACTTGTGCTAAAAAAGTGGTATTTTCATGCTAACATTTCTTAAAACGAACGCGGCTTTAGACTAACCATTTTTCTCCAAGAAAAATGCTTCATTCCAGAATAAATACATTGGTGCGTGTGGCAAGATCCACGTTACTAAATACAAATGAGGAAAGTGCTGGAAACCAGTGGAATACCATATATTATCCAGAACATATACAAATAAGTAGATAAGTAGTGAAACGCCATCTGCGTGTTGATCTAAAATATTATTATTATTATTGTGAAAAGTATTATCACGACTTGATTAGTGTATGTATGAGTGGCGATATTTTTAGGAAAACTTGTCTGCATCGTAACTTAAGATTTGTTTACTGAATAAATAAATAAAAAATACGTAGTTCTTTATTTTTATTCTAGATTATATTATTATAATATTTGCTTTGTAATAAATTCCACGCAATATATAGAAATACTTATATAAACTAAACGCATATTAGAAATGAGGTCGTTGCGTCGGATATGCGACGTCACTTTGACGGACCGCATACGTAATGACGAAATACGCAAAAGGGTGGGTATTAAAGAAAGCATAGGGACAAAAATAAGAAAAGGCAGCATGGTTCGGACATGTTGAAAGAATGAATGAAAAGAGATTAACAACCCAGATATATAATGCGAAAGTTGTGGGTAAAAGAGGACCTGGCAGACCAAGACTTACCTATCACGATCAAATAAATTAAACAATAGCTGAAGGTGCATTAAAAAGCTATCAAAACAAAAGGGCATGTATGAAGAGGTTGATGAATGTCGAAGAAGCGGAAGAGGTATGTCGTGATCGTGACAAGTTTGTCTCTGCCTACCCCGCAAGGGTAAACGCATATTATATGAAAGTTCAATATAGGAATATTCTATCTAAATAAATAACAATAATAAATAATTTCACTTACTATCTTGAGTAAGCGTGCTTGTAATAAATGAAATAGACGACACATTGACAAAATGAAACAGAATAGTCACGCCCACTATTATAAAGTTACTGTGTCCCAAAATTGGTGTCGATGACATCTAAAAAGTAATAATTTGTGTTAAAAATACAACAAAACTGTCTCCGTGGTCTAGCGGTTAAGTCCGCATGGACGCAGAGGTATCGCATTCGGTTCCTGGTCGAGACACAAGAAAAAAAAAAAGTACTTAGTACGAGTAATATACACACAACACAGAGAAAGCGTCTTTCACTTTTTCAATATCAGTCAAGATGTTGATTGATTGAACGATTAAAGGATTCCATTCCAACGGCCGCTCTAATTTTAATATCTCATCATCAGCATCAGCCTGTGTCTCCCACTGCTGGATGTAGGCCTCCCCCAAGCGTCACTTCACGCGGTCTTTTACAACTCTCATCCAACCTCCGCCAGTCTTCGTCGATCTGGCGGGGGGTAGTCCCACACTACGTCGTCCCGTACGTGGTCTCCTCCACCCTAAAACATCCTAGCTGAATGCGTCTGTCGGCCTCTTTGCTGAAGTTGTCTGCGTCTAATTGATTCTATATTTGTTCTAATGACTCCTTACCTTAAATAATATAGTAACAATTGTTGAATATATAATTCCCATACACAGGGTGTCCAGAAGATGGGATAGTCTTAAAGTATTATCAGAAACACCGGCCAATTTCATTAATTGCTAAAATCAAACTTGAAATAAATAGATAACCAAATTTTACTAGGCCCAACCCAACAACAAGAATAAACTAGTAACGTGTCGTTACGATTAACAGGTCATTGAAATCTCATAAGCTGCTGGTCTTCTGCTAACAGGTTACTCTTTGGACCGCTTTGCTGGTTCTGTGCATAATTTTAATTGTAACTGTAACTTTAACTTTAACTTTAACTTTAACTTTAACTTTAACTTTGACTTTGACTTTGACTTTGACTTTGACTTTGACTTTGACTAACCTAACCTAACCCTAACCCTAACCCTAACCCTAACCCTAACCCTAACCCTAACCCTAACCTAAATTTTAATTTTAATTTTAATTTTAATTTTAATTTTAATTTTAATTTTAATTTTAATTTTAATTTTAATTTTAATTTTAATTTTAATTTTAATTTTAATTTTAATTTTAATTTTAATTTTAATTTTAATTTTAATTTTAATTTTAATTTTAATTTTAATTTTAATTTTAATTTTAATTTTAATTTTAATTTTAATTTTAATTTTAATTTTAATTTTAATTTTAATTTTAATTTTAATTTTAATTTTAATTTTAATTTTAATTTTAATTTTAATTTTAATTTTAATTTTAATTTTAATTTTAATTTTAATTTTAATTTTAATTTTAATTTTAATTTTAATTTTAATTTTAATTTTAATTTTAATTTTAATTTTAATTTTAATTTTAATTTTAATTTTAATTTTAATTTTAATTTTAATTTTAATTTTAATTTTAATTTTAATTTTAATTTTAATTTTAATTTTAATTTTAATTTTAATTTTAATTTTAATTTTAATTTTAATTTTAATTTTAATTTTAATTTTAATTTTAATTTTAATTTTAATTTTAATTTTAATTTTAATTTTAATTTTAATTTTAATTTTAATTTTAATTTTAATTTTAATTTTAATTTTAATTTTAATTTTAATTTTAATTTTAATTTTAATTTTAATTTTAATTTTAATTTTAATTTTAATTTTAATTTTAATTTTAATTTTAATTTTAATTTTAATTTTAATTTTAATTTTAATTTTAATTTTAATTTTAATTTTAATTTTAATTTTAATTTTAATTTTAATTTTGGCCAGACCAGACAGTGGGGAGCAAGTGCAATGTATGAAAGAGATAGCTCGCGGGCCGTCGTCGTCGTTCGCTCGCTCGCCCGCTGATTTATCCGCCAGCAGTTGCGCGCGAGGAAATTCAGTCAGTCCTTCGAATTCGGCACTACGTCTAAATCTAGATAAGTATAAATATATAGTAACTTTCAATCCAGATCGGTTTTCTTCAACTAGTCTTGAAGCTTTATACAGATAAAATGGTAAGGGCGCCAAAACAGTACACAATAATAAAACATGGTATAATGTGGACAACTCCTTATTTAAAAATCGGGTAATAGGATATACTTCAAGTTTATCCTGAAAAAAAATTTAAGACGTATTCGCAACACGTCTCCTTAACTCAATTAGTCGTTCAAGCTGTCGATCGCACAGATTATATAGGATATAGATGACAGTGTTCATATGTATATATTTGACCGTAGTGTCAATTCAAAATTAGAAACAGACGTTTATGAATTATTGCACAATCTTAACCGATTTTAGGATCTATTGGGGGAGCCCGTTTTACAGCTGGAAGGAATAGTTGAGTGGAGACATGTTAAACCAGTGATGTGGTATTCTGTCTCCTACTGAACTATAGGAGACAGCTGTTTTTGCCCTCATTATTGATACCAGAGTATTTTAATTTAATTAATTAAATACAATACATATACATAGAAGACTGCCTCCGGGGTCTAGCGGTTAAGTCCGTGGATTTAGAGTCGGAGGTACCGGGTTCGATTCCTGGTCGGGCCACAAAAATATTAATGTAAATAAATACATTTAATTTATTTGTGTTATTTCCCGAGTTTGGTACGCTGGAGACATCGACGAGTCTGCCACTGTTCATGATTGGCCTATAGTAAAGTTGGCTAAATGTGAATCCGCTTATTTATATCTTACCACCCCGAAAGGATGATGATGATCCTTCAGACAGAGACAGCTGTGCGACCTTGAACTAATGCATCAGACCCACTGTCAGTGTCCACGTCTTCACGAGTTTACCCTGGGTCTGCCCTAAGTTGAATGCGTCTGTCGGCTTCTTTGCTGAAGTTGGTTATTCTTTTACACTAATACCTAGTAATATTTAATTAAATTACACTTACAAAAATACCAGAACGAAGTCCAGCCATTTTTAAAATCGTTTTATCAATAATCCATTGCAGTTTAATAGAATTTAAACTATTAGTGTTTGATAAATCTGATAAAATAAATCGAGGCATTATTACAGCCCCGAGAACACAGCGTCCTAGACCTCCACTGCTGGAGATGGGCCTTCCAGAACATAACTCTGGAGAATTTAGCCTGCACTCGCCACGCTAGCCAGACGGCTTGGCGAGGAACCACTATTATATAATATACTCGTATTAATTTTTTTTAAGAAAAATCACAGCCTTTATTATATTAACAGTATAGTATTAGTAGAAAGGCAAAGAATATTTTATATTATTTACATATATACAGTTAAAACAGTTGATTACATTATTAGGAGTAAAACAGGTTACAATTACAAATAATAAAAGAAAATTATAAACAGGTCAAAAATACAAAACAATAAAAATAGGAATAGGACAAAGAGGCAAGCAATGAATTAACTTTATAACGTTTTATTTATTGTACATGTATATATGTATCCAATTTAGTTTATTGTACGTATAAAATTAAATATGTTATATTGTATGTATAAAAGTAAAGTATCATCACGACCGTTTCACTTTCGGGGTGGTCAGAAACCATGCTTTTAAATAAGCGGATTCACATTTAGACAACTTTACTATAGGCCAATCATGACAAATGGCAAGCTCGTCGATGTCTCCAGCGTACCAAACTCGAGAAATATCACAAATAAATTAAATGTATTTATTTACATTAATATTTTTGTGTCCCGACCAGGAATCGAACCCGGTACCTCCGACTCTAAATCCACGGACTTAACCGCTAGACCACGGAGGCAGTCTTGTATGTATATGTATTGTATTTAATTAATTAATTTAAGTTTCGTCTAAATAGAGGTCATGCCGTTGCCGTGAACTCGGGAGGTCGTGGGTTCGATTCCCACCGGGGGCAAGTTGTACATTGTATAATTTGTCTCGGTCTGGGTGTTTATATGTATAATATGCATATATTAAAAAAAAAAAGTATAATATTTAGTTTATCAACCATCTAGTTTCCGTAACACAAGCCTCGTAGCTTACCACGGAAATTAGATGGCACTGTGTGACCTGTCTGGAAATATTTATTTATTTATTATTTATGCTATGTATTACCTACTCTGGTATCAATAATGAGGGCAAAAACAGCTGTCTCCAGTGTTCAGTAGGAGACAGAATACCACATCACTGGTTTAACATGTCTGTTGCTGGAGCCGACTTCAGTCCGTAACACTATGCCGGCTTGACTAGATGCCTTTTCACACTGCGATTGAAGGACTCCAATGCATTATAACCTGTCAGAATTTATTGACATGCCTTCCAAAGTTCGTTTAAATAGTTGTATAGTTTTGTGGTCTTATACCAGTTGTATAGTTTTGTTTTGTACAGTTGTGGTCTTACACCAGTTGTATAGTTTTGTGGTCTTATACCTTCTACTAGTTGTATAGTTTTGTTTTGTACAGTTGTGGTCTTATACCAGTTGTATAGTTTTGTGGTCTTATACCTTCTACTGTATTGTGTTACTAATGATCCTTTGTCTACGATGCATGGTATTAATAGCATTATTGTTATTATTTTAAATATTGTTAATTTGGTATGTCAGCCAAAATATAACGATTGTTATATAGGTGAAATATACAATAATTATTCATAGATTGCCCCTAATTTCTATATAAATATTAAATAGAGAAAATTGTATTTACCCAAATTTTCAGCTGATATTATGTCATAGAAAGACACTGCATTCTTTAAAATATCAGTTCCATGTAATATAAAAAATATTTCATAAGAGAAATCAGTTAAATTATTGTCCTTAAAAAGTCATATTATCATTATAGCTAATAGTGAAAAATTGTAAGGACTTAAAATAAACAAGAGATCTTTGTGAACCAGCCTAATGTCGGTCGCAAACTCGAGACAGCATTCTTCATATCTCTTACCCACATACTATGGACCCGGCACATGCACGGTGAATCCATGGAATGTTTAGAAATTTTTCTTCATACAATATTAGTAAGATAGAGGGTAATATTTATATGTTTTCTATTTTTCTCCAAATAAGGTACTGCCTCAGTGGTCTAGCGGTTAAGTCAGTGGATTAAGACTCGGAGGTACCGGGTTCGATTCCTGGTTGGGACACAAAAATATGTATTAATGTAAATAAATACATTTAATTAATATTTAATTTATTTGTAATATTTCTCGAGTTTGGTCGCTGGAGACATCAACGAGCTTGCCATTTGTCATGATTGGCCTATAGTAAAGTTGGCTAAATGTGAATCCGCTTATTTATAAGCGTGGTTTCTGACCACCCTGGAAGGGAAACGGTTGTGATGATACTAGATACTACTAAAATGAGGTACATATATAGAAGAGAAGACAGAGAGAAAATATGTCTAAAATGTCAGTAATTTTATTTCCTAGTAGGTTGATAGACCTGCCAATGCGTCTGGCCAGTGTGGCGAGTATAGGCCAAATTCTCCAGCTATATGTTCTAGAAGGGCAATCTCCAACAGTGGAGATTGCCCAAAACCAGGCCCCAACTTTGTTGGAGCGTGCCTCAACAAAATATAATTCAATAATCATATCTTTTATTGTGTATTTTTAAATTTAATTTTAACATTTGATATACCCCAGCATTAAAATATAATTTAGATAAATAGTCAATTGGTTAAGATTTATGTATGAAATACACACATCAAAAAAGTCTAGGGATCAAGCATGTTTATGCGGATTTCTTGTGATTGAGATGTGGCTTTGTAATAAATTTATGATTTTATAAATTTATATGGATCCTTTTTGGTGCATTTCATAATTTAAAACAGGAACTGTCAATCAAATTCGAGTAAAAGATGAAAATCAGCTGTCAATATTTTCCCTATAAAAACATAAGACGCATTGAAGACATTATTAGTGCTACTGTTTCCCTACTACTGATTAAAACCAACGTTATTATGGAGCGGCGACGTCATTTAAGCAGGGAAGAAATGATCAGAGCCGTGGGAATGATAGAAGCTGGTTCCCGGCAACGTACTGTGGCTTTAGCTCTGAATACAAGTCAGAGTGTTATCAGTCGACTTTGGACACGTTACCGAACCACTGGTACCGTGGCTGAGCGCCATGGAGGACGGTATCGCTGCACCACACGGAGACAAGACCGATACATTCAAATCACAGCTCGAAGAACTCCAACAATAACCGCCATGATGTTAGCCGTGAGCCTTCATCGCTCTTCAGGGAACTTAATTAGCGACCAAACAGTCAGAAACCGCTTGCATGAAGTGAACCTTCATTCCCGAAGACCGCTACGGGTACCACCTATAGCAATGCACAATCGTAGGACTCGATATCAATGGGCTCTTGAACACAGAAATTGGACAGAAGAACAATGGCGTTTCGTGTGCTTTTCTGATGAGTCTCGTTTTGGTATGAGGCCGGATACAAGACGTATACGACACTGGAGAACCCCTGGACGCCAACAGCGATTAAAATCCTGCCAGGAAGTCCATCCTTATAGTGGTGGAACCATCATGGTATGGGCGGGTATTTCGATCGGCGGAAGAACTGAGTTGATTTGGATCAGAGGCAACCTCAACGCTCAAATTTATGCTGAGACGGTTGTATCAGACGTCATCGTTCCTCTACAAGTGCATATCGGTCCCTTATTTCAGTTAATGCATGATAATGCACGACCGCACACCGCAAGAGTTGTAAGACAGACTCTCGCCGCAGCTAACATCAATGTCCTGCCCTGGCCTGCTCAGTCGCCAGACTTGAACCCGATTGAGCATGCATGGGATATTCTTCAGAGAAGAGCTCTGCCGAATATGGAGGGTATCCAGTCGCAAGAAGACCTTTTTTTGTTGTTGCAACGAACATGGGCGGCCATTCCACAGCGTGATTTGGATGAACTCATTTTGAGTATGCCAAACCGATGTTCTTGTGTTGTTAGTGTTCGCGGTAGAAACACGGATTATTAATTGTTTAAGTTACCCAATAAAATTAAAAAAAAAACTGTTATTTCAGTCTTTTTTTCGAACTTTAATGTTAGTGGTTCAAATGTCAAAAATCCCTTTATTAGGAAAATGGCAATTTTTTTTACTAATGCAAAGGTGACTTGGTTTATCGTTACTGTAGACAAACGAAAACATTTTATTTGATCAATCCTTAAAGAAAATTTTAATGAATATCAATCAGGAGAAAAGTTATTGCAAAAATATATGTTGATCCCTAGACACTTTTGATGTGTGTAGTTACAAAACACTATTAATACGATTAGGTTCTTTATTATGATCTACCTGATCTGAATGATTTCAGATAAAATACTGGAATTCAAATTGGTAGGATAGAAACTATGTAGTTATTAAGGTAAAAAAAAGTTTTATCAATTGTCGTTATGTTAGGGTAAAATAAATAAAATTAATTACAGATTATAAAATCACAATATATTAACTATGAAATAAAAAAGAAATCATTACGACACGAGAACATTTTTTTGAGCCCATTTCTCTAAGAAAAATGTGTATTCTCATTACCCAAAAGTATACTTAAGACTTGATTCAGGCGGCATTCTATTTCTTTAAATCTTTATAATTTTATATAAAATAATAAAAAAGTATCCCATTTCCGGGTGGTCAGAAACCACCCTTTTAAAAAGCGGATTCACATTTAGCCAACTTCACTATACGCCAATCATGACAAGTGGCAAGCTCGTCGATGTCTCCAGCGTACCAAACTCGAGAAATATCACAAATAAATTAAATGCATTTATTTACATTAATAAATATTCCCGAATCTTGAATTTGTGAATCAAACCCAGTACCTCCGAGTCTAAATCCAGCAGTTACTCAAGTTATTGCGATTTTTTTTTACTTACTTTAAAAATAATAACTGCTGAGGGTAGCATATTATTTGAATAAAGAAACCGATTCATTGCTACTGTATTATTAAAACCATGCATTGTAGTCAAATCTGAAAAAATATTTAGTACATACCGACCGCCTCCGTGGTCTAGTGGTAACAAACGTTGCCGTGAACTCGGGAGGTCGTGGGTTCGATTCCCACCGGGGGCAAGTTGTACATTGTATAATTTGTCTCGGTCTGGGTGTTTATATGTATAATATGTATATATTTACAAAAAAAAAAAGTATAATATGTAGTTTATCAACCATCTAGTTTCCGTAACACAAGCCTCGTAGCTTATCACGGAAACTAGATGGCGCTGTGTGACCGGTCTGGAAATATTTATTATTATTATACACAGATAGATAGACAAAGCTTTATTCCCATTTATAATATTAGTATGACAAAGTTACCTAAATTTCAAAGCATTGTCAAAACAGCTTGCCAACACCTCGGAAGACAAGAGGGCTGGGCAATATTTAGGCCAAAGGATCAGCATTGCCATTCAATGTGGTAATATGCTGCCAGTATCCTTGGCACTTTTGGTAGTGTATTAAAGCTTTTTTTTAATTTTGTTATAGTTTTTAGTTGTATAAATTTTTCATTACAGCCTCATATAACACAGCGTCCTAGACCTTCACTGTCTGGTGAATTTCGCTTACACTCGCCACGTTGGCAAGGATGTTATGTCAAATTTTAATGACTATTGCACAGTTTGTATTAGTGGAACCGGGGCTTAACGTGCTCTCCGAGGCACGGGAACAGTGGTATTATAAATCTATGACAAATGTAAGGAAGAAAAGTATATTTCTCATTGGTACATGCCGGGGGGGTTTGTAAGATTTTAAGGAAAGCTCTTACCTGTTTTTTATCTTTTTAAATTATTAAATGGTATGTTTTATTAATAGTAATTAATATGTTTTAAAAGTTTAGTTTTTAGCTTAATTAATAATTTCGTTTTTTTTGATCATTGTACCTTACTCCCTTCAAATAAATACCTGATTTTTTTCTGTGGTCTGAATTAATTGTATCCAAAACCGATGACATTAAATTGTTTATCCACTCATTGTTAGGACTGAACACAAGTCTGCTTATTTTATCCGAAAAGGAATCAATTGATGATTTATCATTTAATTTCTGAAATCATGAAAAATATAAATTGGTAACCTACATATTATCATTAGACGGATTCCCTTCCAGGGTGATCAAAAATAATATTTATAAAGAAGCGGATTCACATTTAACCAACTTTACTATAGGCCAATCGGAATATGCAACCAGATACCGTAGTCACCATCCCTTCGCGTACCTATAAATTTGGGGACTCATACATCTGTTGCACAATAAAGATGTGGAATGCTCTTCCAGCCTCTGTGTTTCCACTTTCCTATGACCTGGAGTCCTTTAAGCCTCTAGTCAAGCCAGCATAGTGTTGGGGACTGATTCCAGTTGCTTACCTTCATGGACCATGCGTGCTACTTACCATCAGGTGGACGCAAGGTCACATGATGTACTAGTATAAAAAAAAAAAATTAAAAAGTAGCTCATCAATGTCCCTAGGGTGGTCAGAAGACCACCCAGAAAGGGAATTGGTCGTGATGATACTTTTATAAGTAAAAAAAGTCCTCTAGAGACCGACCCTTCAGGAATAGTCCCAAGAAGACTGACATTTCCCCCCTGTATAGCGAGGCTAATACAATTGCAGAAATAAATGCCAGCTTTCCTGTCTCCAGACTTTTTCCTTAGCTGTTCGGGCAGCAGCTTGAGGTTCTCAGCAGAAACCGCCGCACGTCCCGCACTTGACGAGGTCGCCAGGATGTGTGATGGGGCTAATTAAATATTATTTATTTAAATTAATTAATAATATTGTGTCCCGACCAGGAATCGCAAATACTTCCCGAGTCTAAATCCACGCACTTAACAGCTAGACAACGGAGGCAGTTAATATTTTCTTTAAATTATAATTTTTGACTGTTTTTTTTTATTATACAAATTGAAAGTGCTATTTACCAAAATATATTTAATTTAAGGTTTTATTTACCGAAAAATCGTTGTGAATATAATTTCTTAGCAGAAATACAACATAAAATATTAATACACCACTAATTATTTCCCAGAACGAATGGCACAGTCTGGATCGTCTTTCGCACAATAATTTCCAAGTTAAAATTAATAGTGGACGTCTCGCATTATCCATTTTGTTCATACTTTAATAGTTTAGTTACTATTTGGTCGAAATATATGCAAAAATATTATGCGGAGAAAATATTCTCAAATTACATTTCAAATATTTTGATTCGATTGTCAAACCCATTAACCCACAGATTATGAAGTTCTTCGCGCCATTTTGCGTGGACATGTCAAGTGCAAGTTTTTGTTTTGTAAATTAATTTACTGTGGATATTATTGGTCAAAAGTGATGTTGTTTTGTTAAATAATGTGCTACAATATGAATAATTATGGAAAACGATAAATTGGACTTTAAATATTGGCACAAGTTGCAGTTTATTTTTTGCGGTTTTCCCGCGCTGTCAACTCCCATCATGTCATCATCAAATTCTGCAGCATCTGGAATTTGATGATGACCTCATTAACTCATGAAAAAGAAATATATATTACGTCAGACTTGGCTGTATGGGCTAGACCCTTTGCCTTCCCTATCACCTCATTCATCAACCATCGGGAGAAAAGAACAAAAAACAAAAAAAAAAGAACATAGAATATTGTCTATCATAATTGTTTAGTCTATGGTTTAATTCTATATAATGTATCTCTATCTTTCACGTCCAATAGGCTCTTAATAAAGCTAGCTATCTCGCTCTTATTTACTATCCTATGTTTGACTTGTTGCTTTAAGCGCTTTTTTCACTTTATTTCGCTTTAAACTAGGACCGAGGAAAGTCGGCCGACTTGGGGAGTTCTTCGCGCCATTTTGCACGGACATGTCAAGTCCCAAGTTTTTCGTTTTTTAAATTAGTTTACTGTGGATATTGTTAGTCAAAAGTGGTGTTATTTTGTTTAATAATGTGCTACGTTGTGAATAATTATGGAAAACGATAAATTTGACTCTATAGAGTATATGGGGCAGAAGTTGCACTTTATTTTTTGCGGTTTTCCCGCGCTGTGAACTCCCGTATACCCTTCGTGTTTGGGCGATATTGACGTGAATTACTCCATGAAAAGCATCAAATTCTGCAGCACTTGGAATTTGATGATCCCCAACTCGGTTATCAACTCTGTTATGAACATATATTGTGTAAATAAATTCCGTGTTTAGGGCTGATGTATTCTGTACAATGTCCTTCCTTTAAAGAAACTTAAATAAAAAAATAATCGTCTGACTTGGCGTTTGTTTATGGTTTTCATACAAATAACCTATTCTTGGTCCTATCAAATTCGGTAAAAAAAAATATGCTTTGCTTTATATGTTTTGAAGTCGAACATAGCATAAATGTCTACATGAACAATAGATATAGGATACTAAATCTATGACATGAACACTTACTTACTTACGCTTGAGACGCTGCACTCGTCGCTACCACCCCGGGTAAAGGTTAATATATACAAGACCTTCGTCCGATCACGCCTACGGTTTTTTGTATAAAAAAGATACAAAAAACGTGAAGAGCAAAATTCAGTAAAATCATGGGTTTGTTACACATCTATTGCAATCAGAAAGAAAGAACTGTCGGCCCCAATTCTAGCTCTAATAATTATTTATTTGTCTTATTTACAATACAGAAATACTGTCAATTAATCCAATTTGATTGTTTTACAGATTTGATACATCAATCACTGAAACCGAAAATGGTACTTCACTACTAGGCATGCGCCATCTTTGTTTTTTTAGTATTCGGAAATTATCGTCTGCGATGGAGTCATATTTTTGCTTATCAAATTTAGTGAACAATTTCGTTGGAATTTCGCCAAAATTATGTGTTTTGCGTACATTTACTCATACTGGTCGCGGTCATTGTATAAAAACCTCGGTCGTTTGACGAAATTGTGAGTTTTTGATTTTGTTATTTCAATAGCGGGGACATCTTGCGAACGAAAGCAAATCATTGCTGGCTGTCAGTCGCGAACCGTCTGGAAGATATTCACGTGAATTAACGAAATTAAATTGGTGCTATAAGATTTTGCAATCATGGAGGAGTCTTGGGGTAAGTGTAGTGTGTAACATATTTTTTGTTTTGCGTATAAAAAATTGGCAAGTAAGTACAACGTGTTGACTTTCAGATGCTGAGAATTTTGAGCCCAAATTACCGACCACGTTGACATCTGCAAATACTTGGGAAGGCGAGGACGAGGAGGATGACGTGAAGGTTAGTTGTTATTCTGCCAAATAATCAATAAACTATTCAAAAACTTCAATAAAAAAGTCTATCAAGGTCTTATAACCTATTTTTTGCGTACGTAGATTTGACGTAAGCTTTCTTCGATTTTAGTAAAACTGCCTCTGCGGTTAATAACAATAAAATTAATAATCGTTTATTATCAGGCACCTAATGGCCTATAGATAGATTCTTTACAACTACTCTAAATAGTAATATTTATTAATCTGAATCTTTCGTATCTTCATCTTGTGCTCATAGAAGTACCCATCAGGTACTGTGACCACCTTCAGACGAGTGTGAGAAGCTTTAGTGGACGGCCCAGGCGTCCCTGCTGGGGGTGCAGAGGAAGTTGGTGCATGGGGCCCAGGAACATTGTTGTGCTGGATGAAGCAATTCCATGAATGTATTTGCACCGAGAATTCCTTAAATTACATTTTTAAAAGTACTCTCTAGAATTAAATAATAAATAAAAATGCTGAATTGTGCAAAGAGGTATGCATAAGTGCTAAATAAATATTTCCAGACAGGTCACACAGCGCCATCTAATTTCTGTGGTAAGCTACGAGGCTTGTGTTACGGAAACTAGATGGTTGATAAACTACATATAATACTTTTTTTTTTTTGTAAATATATACATATAAACACCCAGACCGAGACAAATTATACAATGTACAACTTGCTCCGGTGGGAATCGAACCCACAACCTCCCGAGTTCACGGCAACGTTTGTTACCACTAGACCACGGAGGCGGCGAATGCTCTGAAACTGTGTGTAATGCAATTTAACCCAAATCCCCTTACATGATGAATAATTTATATAGAATAGTGTTATCATCACAACCGTTTACATTTCGGGTTGGTCAGAAATCATGCTTATAAAGAAGCAGTATAACATTTAGCCAAGGCCTTAAGGTTTTTGTTAAGAAATACCACTTTTTAACAATGCTAACATTTCTTAAAAAAACAGCGGTGAGGCTACTTTTTGACAAGTATGACAAGTAACAAATAATGACAAATCAATTGACAATGTATATCCCTTTCAGCACGACAAAAAATATTAAAAGGTATTAATAACTTTGAAATACTTCAGTTCTAATAAAGTATCTAATAAAAATAGTGAAAAAAAAACCCACCAGCGAATTCCACAAAACCCCCTCCGCATATTCGTGCGTTGTTGTTTTCTAATGTGTTGCACCTTCGTGCATTGGATAATATGTTAGAAATAAAAAGCACTTTTGTATGTTTTTTTCTTAAAAAAGGACTATAGACTAACAATTTAATAAAGATAATCACTAAGTAGCTAGATGCTATGAATGATCTATAGAGGCTGATTTGCAGCGGCAAAACAGAATTTGTCGACCGCTCGAAATTTTTAATAATGCACGCTTGGTGTTGTCCGTACTGAAAGGGATATGGTCTTTGAATTTATTACATAAAATCGTTTAAAATACATTGTCAACAAAAAAAAATTATATAAAGTATACAACAATGTAAACAAACCATTTCTTATGTGAAATGACATCTGTAAAAAGTATCATCAATAACTTTCCTTTCAACACAGTACTGACATACAAAATTAGCATCAAATGTTAGAATTTTCATTAAACGAACGACTTGCTAAATAAATGTGGTATTTTCATGCTAACATTTCTTAAAACGAACGTGGCCCAACTTAACCATAGGTCAATCTTGTTTTTTTAGGAAAGCTGGGAGGATGAAGAAGAAGAAAAGAAGGATGAGGAGAAAAAAGAAGTGCCTGTCGCTGTTCCTAAAAAGAAAAAAATCCAAGATAAAATAGCTGAGAGAGAGGTAAGTTACATAATTTGAAACTGGTTGGTGTTGTAATTATGTTCTGGTTTTTTTATAATACATTAGAAAGTATTCTACTAATTGGCTTACCAGTTAATATTTATATTAGTCAAATTATTATTCTAGAAGATGACAAATTTTTAGCTTTCTATGGGTTCAGTTCAGTTCACTTCTTGTGATAGTTATCTGAAGCCTAATAGAAATTAATTAACTCGACTATGAATCATAATAACCTTTGGAACTGGGCAATCAATATTTAACTACCCTATTCAATGCAATTTGCAAGACTAGATATGTTCCAGTTTAAGGCAGCTATTTCAACAAACTGCTTATATGTAATGAAATTAAAATATTTATTTGCATTGAACATTGTAATAGTAAATGTTTTAAGATATAATATAATATAAGTTTATTATCAGCCTGTATCTCTCCGCTGCTGGATGTAGGCTTCTCCCAAGGCTCGCCACTTAACGCGATCTTTCGCTACCCTCATCCAACCCTCACCAGCGACCTTCACTTGATTCACCGTGCGGGTACGCTCACCATTCACCATTCTACTCCTCTCCCTACCCAACCAAATACTGTATGATTCCGTTAATGCAGTCTTGGAAGCTCGTTCCATAAATGTATTAGATAGAGATAGTCTGCTAGGTAGACTAATTTTGCACAACTTTGAGAGTAGCGTTTCCCATGCAGATTGGCATTGGCTTGATATAAGTTAGATTTAATTAAATACAGTTAAAGGTGACAGTTGGACATAACAACTTCGAGTCCCACCAAGGCCATCTTTGTACGACCATTTTTATATAATTATGCTAAAATACGATTAAACCTAACTTAGAAGGAATTGATTATTATTTCGATAGAGCCTTGCTTTGACAGTATATTTAGAAGCTGAGTTGCCGGAAAAGAACATTTATTTGTCTTTTTTTATTTTGGTTTGCTAATGAAATTGACAAGCTCGCCACTTTGTCATGGTGGGGCTATAGTAAAGATGGCTAAATGTGAACTAATTCCTGATTCATGATCATGTGAAAAAAACCTGATTCCTGACCACAAGGGATTACGATAGTGTAAATTTCAAAAAAAAACACTTAAATGTTTCTACTTTATATGAGAAAACATTTGTTTCCAGCGAGCAGAACGTGAGAAGATCCAAACGGGCGTTAAAGAAGAACTCACTCCAGAACAGAAGTTAGAAGAGAAGTTACGGCGACAGAAGCTCCAAGAAGAATCCGACTTGGAACTAGCAATGGAGACTTTTGGTAAGTAGTATATTTATTGTACATTAAAGGTGAAACTATTAGGCCTTTATAATATTGTAAAACATTGAATTTAAAATGATTTACTTAAATATCAAGCAGTTTTCATAGTCGACGGAAAATACTAGTAATAAATAACACCGAGCAAAAAATCACATAATGACTTCACAGGTCCTAGACCTCCACCTTTGGAGGTGTGCTTTCCAGAAATGCATTTCTGGTGTATTAGGTTATTTACAATCGCCTCGGTGGGCAGCTGGGTTGGCGGGTTTCTGATGTCATTTTAATGATAATTAAAATTGACGATTTCGCAATAGTGGAACCGTGACCGACAGCTTAACATGCTCTCCGAGTCACGGGTGATATTGTAAATCTATGACAAATGTACATAAGAAAAAAAAATCTCATTGGTACAAGCCAAGTTCGAACCGTGTACCTTTTTAGATTTTAAGCGAAAAGCATTATTATAACCGAGCAATCACTACAATAAAAATCACATAATCGAGGAAAATGCTCTCTCAGCTATACCTCGCGTTCGGCTTACTTCTGTATATTTATAAAAAAAACTATTTTCCTTATAATTCATAATAAACAGAGATGGCGATTAGCGTTTTCTCCACAAATCAGTGCCTAAAATGTTGATTCACCCAAACTCGTACCACTTGTCATAACGGAACTAGATGTAAACTACTAGACCTACATGTAAACATAATTCTTTAAAAAAAGGGGTGCTCTACAAGTATTATTATGGTTGTATATATTTGGTTTTTCGTCGGCTGAATACATATGCTGAGATTTTTCTGGGTAAATTCCTTAATTTATAGCCGTATTTTCTTACCACTCATCATGGGATTACGGTTCTTAATGTTATTTAATACTTAATCTAAATAGGTGTATTGTTAGACTAAATATTCAAAATTTAGTCCCATCTGATTAAACTAGAGTTCATTTTAGAATTTAATATTAGAAAATTAAAATCGTCACAATTTATTATTTTTGTACTACATTTTAAATTACAGTGTAAACTCTATATAACGACACTGAAGGGACTGTGCATTTTATGGCGTTATAGATAGTTGTCGTTAAATGAAGAGAAGAAAAATCTGAATTAGAAGACAAGCTAAACCAACCAAAGCCAATTCATTTCGACGCTTTAGGAAGTTTGTCGTTAAATCTAGTGACGTTACATGGATTTTACACTGTATTTGCATATACATAGCTACATAATATAATGGTATTAACTGCCAAAATATAACAACCATGTTTTTTTAAGTAAAGGAATGTTTACTGTAAAATAATGTTAAAATGGTCCAACTACTAAACCTTGTAGTACACCCCTTTTGTTTTGTAGAAACTTAATAATAGAAACGTAATAAGACTTATTTGCTTAGGTAATATATATTTATTACTTGTCATGTTTACCTTTTTATATTGTGCTGCTGTAATGTGGATAATAAACAATCTGAAATCAAACGTTATCGAATGCATGTTGAAAATCTAGCAAAACTGCCATCTACAAATCAATTCTTGAAGAATTTAAATTGTTTGATAGTGAGTGTTTAGTAATTTAATTATGTATTTTTTTATTGCACTACGCCCTAAAACGTTTTCTTATAATAATTGTCAAAACTAAACTTGTAATCCTGTTTTGTATTAAGTACTGTATAAAACCATAACGTAAAGGCAATAGAATTTACCTGCATTATGTTTTAGTTTACCTTTTTTTTGTTATATTAGCGACGTTTTATATACCTTTGTAAAATATTCCAATGGACAATCTGACTTCATTTTTATGGACTTTCAACACAATCCTAGATCCACAGATGGGCCTTCTAAAACATATTTCGGAAGAATTTAGCCTACACTCGCCACGCTAGCCAGATGGGTTGTTGAGATTTACCATTACGTTCGTTTAATGGCTTTATTTACTTTTGGAAGTTAATAAGTCCGGGCCTGGACACATCGGATATTTGGCTGTAAAACCAGGAATTTAAAAATATTTCATAGAAATATAAAAAACTACGTAGTACTTTTTTAAGAAACTTATTCGTACAATCACAAAGAACACTGTTGCCGGAAATAGCATGCTGAACAATGCAAATACTAAAGAAATATGAACATGAACAACAAGAAAGGCCCTATTTATAAAATTTTGATGAAACAATCAAATTGAAGATAGTTTTTAACAGGTCTAGTATGTGGGTTCGAGTAACGCCTGTGCGAATACAAACGAGCATTACGTTTAGGTGCGAATAAACGTAAAATTAAAGACCATTTCAAATGAAATTAATGCAAAAGGTCCTTATCTCCGGATTCCAGATGGATGATTAAATTAGGGCATATTTAACAATTTGTAATAAGGCAATATGATCAACTGAAATAACGAGGTGATAAGCAAACTACCAATCATGTGGCGAAACGGAATGTTAAACATTATTTTTTTAATCATCCTTTTGAAAACAAAATACGCTAATACTATAGGGCTAGTACGATTTTTTGAAAATTGTAAGTTATAAGTACGAGATCATTTGTCGAAATATTAAGTGCCAGAATTGTTAAAAATCATTATTAATATGTAACTTTCGAGAAAAAACCTTCGTCTTTTCATTTGATATGGTTAATTTCCATCTTACGTACTTCGCACTAGCATAACGCTCGATTTTTGATGCACAGCCTGTACTGAATGCACACCAGACCCGTTTTCAACTTGGTTGAATCGTCCTATTTGACAATAACTAGTCTTATTTGGCGTTCATCAAAATTTTCTTGTTGTAGTGGCCGTGAATCTTGAAGTCGGTGACAAAGACCTTTCGTCGGCCAATGATGGATTCCAAGTCAAGGAACCTACTGCTCCGGATATCATCCCATCACTATCATTAAACAAAAGACGCAGAACTGCATTTACTAAATCGGAAAAAGAGCTTATTTACACTAACTTCAGGAAAATTTATGACAATGTTTCAATTGCTGATGCTTTTACGCCTAGAAAAACGGATTGCATGTATAGAGCGGCTGATATGCTCGGGGTTTCATACAAATCTGTGCTTGCAGTTTTAAAAGAATATAAAATGACTGGTGGTTTTACTGAACCTATTAAAAGTGGGCCTAAATCGGGAATCAAAAAAGGTAGAGGTAAAAAAAAAGTTGAAACAGAGCAAGTCGACGATGAAGGTGAGGGATTTATTTTTTTCACCTTCAAGCTTTTCAGCACGCTAATTTATATCACAAATGCAGTTTAAACTCTTTATAACGAAAAACTTCAATATTTTTTTACCCCGAAACCCAAACAAAGATAGCCTTTATTGTGCTTATTCTATATTACTAACAAACATAACGTACATATTTAGAAGTCACTACATCCCAAGATTAGATAGATACAAAACCAATACATCATAGCAAAATGAAATGAACTCCCTCTATTAACAATATAAACACAATTGGATGAAACATATTAATTTAGCAAATAACAGTACAGCAACAACTTTATGTATTAGGTGAACCTGAACTGCAGGGGTCAGTACCTCAGACAAGTCAGCAGATTGTTCTACATAACGGAAACTAAGTCCCTTTAAATTCGTTATAAAGAGATTAAAATGTATCAATAATTTTTAAAATGTGCTCTTAGCTTCGTATATACATATAGTTAAACACAAAATTGTGAACAAAAATTATTTTTTGTAGATTCTGACTCAGCTCCTTTAAAAAGGAAAGCTGAGGAGCCTTCAACTTCAAGCGTTCCGATTATAAAAAAGATTAAAGTCAAAGAAGACGTAGATAGGAAAATGGTTTTGGAAGTTTACAATCGTTTTTACATGGAAAATACTAATCAAGATGAACATTTAAGAGAGTGTGAAAGTATGCTGCGAACTTCGGAAGCATTAGACGTACCAGCTATAACAGTGAATTTTATTTTAAAAGACTCTAAATATAAGACAAATGATAATGTTAAGAAAAAACGCGATCCTGGTATTCATGTGATTGAGCAAACGAATGCTAATTTGAAACGGAAAATTGCTGACATTTCCAATGATGGCTATGGTTATAATACGTTGAAATTTAAAGAAATTGGATTGGTTAGAAGCATTTATGAACATTATACCAAACAGAATACTAATACTGATGGTGAATTGAAAAAGGCTGGAGGTTTGAAGTCTACGGCTGAATTTTTAAACACTAATACCGATGTGATTTTGAAAATTTTGGAAACCATTAATCCTGTGACGCCGTTAAAAGTGTCAGATCCACTATCAATAACTCGCGTTCCAAAAAGAAAAGGTATAGGATTACAATAAAATTGCGTTATTTTGATAAAATTTTGTTATTTTTAATTGTTTTGTCCCGATCTGGCCAGTATGGCGAGGTGTTTATGTTCTGGTGTAAGAATGCTCCCCTTTAAAATCCAAAAATGTCGGGGTTAAAACCAAGTAACCGCAACTGCTAGTCTTCTGCTAACAGCATACTCTTTGGATCACTTCGCTGCTTAGTCTTTCACTAACAGGAGTAGAATCATTTATCAATACCAATATCTAAAATACTTATCAACTAAATAAACAATTCATCATGAGGTATCACGAACAAATTTCACAATACTTAAGTTTTTCGTAGTTAATATTGTACTTAAGATTTACGACGTTACGTTTTTGGTGACATAAACGAATTAAGATTTGGACTAAACTAATGACAGTCGATGGTCATTTGTTTATTTTTAAGTGTAAAAATAATTAAACACCCGTGCTTACGTTAATATTCTAATTAATAGCTATGTAGGTAATAAGAAACAATTTAAGTTAGGAAAAACTTAATGGATAATTACAGGCATTTATGAAACGTCATTAATTTAATTATTTTTAATGATTCTACTCCTGCTAGTAGAAGTCTAAGCAGCAAAGTGGTCCAAAGAGTAAGCTGTTAGCAGGAGACTAGCAGCTTAGCAAATTCCAGCGACCTGTAAATGTTTAATCTGACTGAGAAAGAAATCTGCAAGGAAAACTCAGCTATAGCAGCTCCATTCATATTATTTCTGTTGTGATTGGTGTGCTTTAGTTTGAAATAAACATCTTTCGGGTATGGAAGGAGGCGGTTATTACTTACTTTTTGTTATTCAGCAGTGAACTTTAAAAAGTTTATAATGTAATCAACATTGACAAATATGCATAAATAGTTTTAGTTACTAATTAACTGCATGCCTTGTGACTACATTGAAGTGATTTTTTTTTTTTTTTTTTTAGTGACATATTTCTATTTTATTGTTAAGTATTTTTATATTAGAACTGACAAGGCCCATTTACAGCCAATTCAGACAAACCTTAATTTAACTTTATGATGTCATCACTACCTGGCCAGGTTTTCGACTATTATATTGTTTTCTAGTATTGTTTCTTTCTTTGTTTTTGGTTTTTTCATTGTTCTGTAATTAACGTAAATTAGGACGTAACCAAGTGTTCCGATAGGTCCCTATGGTGATAAATAAATAAATAAATATGTTTTCACTTCAATATAAACGAATACTTTGGTGGTATACAAGACTGCATTATTTGACAAGAGCGTTTATGGAATGGCACCAAAGATCTATAATAAGTTGCCAGACCAAATAATAAATGTACAAAATCAAATCAAAAACAAAATATTTTTTTTGCTAGAAAATATGGTTACATTGCAAGATCTTATAGCTAGAAAATTCGCTTCACATGATTCATCTTAATGGCATGCAAATATTGGGCAATTACAATATGAGAAAATCAAGTTGTTAAATAGTAGGTACATTGAAGCTACGCTCAGATTATATACACTTTAGCATTAGTTATTGCTTAGAATATATTCTTTAATTGTATAAAAACGTTTATCTACTCTCATATCGTAAAATGCGAATTACAAACTTCAAAACGAATTTATATTCACATACTTTATAAACATACTGCTGACATTTAAAAATAGAATCACATTATAACACTTTTTCTCTAAGAAATTAATGTTATATTTCATTTTAAAAATAGAATCATACATATTATATAACACTTATTTTTTTCAAGGCAAAGGTTACATTACAAAAAAGTTTTGATTCCAATTTTTAATTGTCTATGGCAGCGCTGCCATAGCGCGTGCGTAGTCATAAGCTAGGTTTTGGCGCCATTTGGCGTTTAGGACTTATGTATTCTGTACCATGGTCATTTAAAAAAAATAAAAATTAAAATTGGCGCTATTTAATACGTCTATTTCTTACTCTTTTATCTTTTATTTAGTAGGTTCAATCCCAATGTATGAGAGTAGATAAATTAGTTTATGAAACTGCACATAACTAGGTATTATAACACTCGTGAGATACTATTAAAAACACACACTCGTGTATAATACCCCTTATTATGCAACAGTTTCATAAACTACTATTTTTTACCATATGAATGACTTTAAATCTGAATTGAAAAACTTTCTCATTGACAAGACATATTATAGTTCAAATGAATACTTAAATGACATCTTATAAAACTTGTGACAAGTCTGTTCCCTTATAGATTTTAATTTTGTTTTGCAAGTATTGAAATATTTATATAACTTAAGATTATATAATATTATAATATTTGTACGCTTTAAAAACAGAGTGGTGCATATTTGTTAATTACTCAAAACAATATGTATATATAAGGTATATACTGTGCCTCAAGCAAATAAAGAATTTTGAATTTGTTTAGGTAAAAATCAAGTGAATTGAATTGATATACCACCGCAATAACCAACTAATGATTATCATATGTTGTAATTCTATGTACTTAATTCTTTACAGGTATTACGGACAGCGCCGTCGGTAAACTGGATTCCTTCAATCCCACAACGCAAGCAGAGTTCACCGAATTCGCAGATTTGCTCACAAAGAAAATCTGCCTATACAAAACCAAAGACGAATTCCCAACTTTTGTTGAGGATTTAGTCAGAAATATTATGGTTCAAAGTGAGTTTTTTTGTTTGTTTATATCTTCAACCATATATACAATAAGATAAATAATCTAGTAAGGACTTTAAAAGGAATAATAGTTATTTGTGTAAAAAAAATTGTTAGTTTACCTGTCAGTTTTGCCTTTAATTGACAGATTGATAATTGACATCAGTATAGTTGATCCAATAATGTTCCTCCTTTAGTTTTAGCTTAGACTTAATCAGACTGTGATTTATCATTAGTAGGTATAGATTGTGTATATATTATATTGTATTGTTAACATTTTATTTATGTGGGTTATATTTATTTATTTATTCGTGGGAAAATTTACAGCCTTTGCAATATTATGTATACAAAAAATATCTAATCTCAAAGCCTTACAAATTTTCACTGTTAGCTATAATAAAAAAAAAGAACCAACAAAATCAGTACAATAACAATGAGATATGAAATAACAATTGCATTTGTATACTGATCACTGACACCTTAAGAATTATACAATATAATAAAATTAATTAAGTGCAACAACAAGTATTAGTAACAATAAGTAGGTACTCAAACAACACTTTACAAATTTTTATAAGAAACATAAATGAAACATAAGTAATAGAAAAATATATAAAATAAACTAAAACAAGGATCAAATAAATAATAATTATATGTATGTAATTATAAATAAGTATGTATATGTTATCTGCATTAAAACTCTTCAAGTTTATTTAGTATTGCACCTACCTTATGTACTTACTGCTCTCGTTGTCCCGAAGGTTTGACCGTCATAGAATGTCTAGCGGCATTAGGTCCGCCTTTGTACTTTGTGCAATTAAGTTTAAATAAATAGTCTAGGTCTAGCGGTTAATTCCGTGGATTTGGATGTACAGGGTTTGATTCCTGGTCGGGACGCAATAAATTATTTAATTTATTTGTGTTATTTTTCAAGTTTTGTACCCTAAAGTCATCGCGGAGAGAGATTTCCTTAGTACAATTGGAAAATAAAATATATATTTCAGCATCATACCATCAGGTCTCTTGCCATCATCACGAACTAATCTAGTGGGTTCCAGAATAGCTGGAACCTCAATGGTGGTAAGAGCCCGTTTTATGGTTTCGCCAAAGTTTTCGAACTTCGATGTAATTACTTATTTTATTCTATGCATTTTTCTCTATCCAACTAGGTAATCTTCACTAAGATGGTACGCGCCATCTTATTCTTCTTTATGACTAACATAGATGATTTGACTGACTGCTAAGTTTTTCGCGCCATTTTGCACGGACATGTCAATTTCAAGTTTTTCGTTTTGTGAATTAGTTTACTGTGGATATTGTTAGTCATAAGTGGTGTTATTTTGTTTAATAATGTGCTACGTTGTGAATAATTATGGAAAACGATAAATTTGACTCTATACAAGTATATGGGGCGATTTTCTCCCGTATACCCTTTGTGTTTGGGCGATATTGACATGAATAGTCCATGATAAGTATCAAATTCTGCAACACTTGGAATTTGATGATCCCCAACTCGGTTATGAACATATATTATATAAATAAACAAATGTCCTGTAAAGACACTTAAAAAAAATAATGACTGAACATTGATGATTGTGATGACAATGAAGTTGATGATGATTTGTATTTTCCAGTGCCTTCCGGTGATATTAAAAGGATAAAAATGACTGTAGATAATATGTATATTGAAAAACAGAAAGCGGAGAAAAACGACAAGTCCAAGAAACCCACCAAAGGAAAGGGCAAAGCTAAATTAAAAATGGAAGGCGATAATGTAAGTATTCAATTATTTGTTTGTTAAAAGTATCATCACGACTTCCGGGGTGGTCAGAAACCACGCTTATGAATAAGCGGATTTACATTTAGCCAACTTTACTATAGGCCAATCATGACAAGTGGCAAGCTCGTCGATGTCTCCAGCGTACCAAACTCGAGAGATATCACAAATAAATTAAATATTAATTAAATTTATTCATTTAAATTAATAACCCGGTACCTCCGAGTCTAAACTCACAGACTTAACCGCTAGACCACGGAGGCATTATTTGTTAATCTTTAAAACAGTTGGGTTTGTTAGAACACTTATAATTTGAGAACGGCTGTAAATACACTCAGCTTATTGGTAGATGTGTTTTTGCTCCGTTTGGAGTTAAAACTCTTGGGCCGTGGGGACCAAGTGCACATGAAATTTTCAAGGCGTTGTTAAAACCGCCCATCAACACCCCGGGGGACAAGAGGGCTGGACAATATTTGAGCCAAAGGATCAGCATTGCCATTCAATGTGGTCAATCATTCAATGCTATTATTATTATTATCCTTAAACATTTGCATGTCATATTCTGGTGGATCATGAGAAACTATTTCGTTTTTTTTTTTATAACATACTAAGCAGGTCTACCGTCAATACATTTATGGAACGAGCTTCCAAGACGGCATTAACGGAATCATACAGTATTTGGTTGGGTAGGGAGAGAAGTAGAATGGTGGATGGTGAGCGTATTATCGCGCAATAAAATAAAAAAAACCAGCCTATTGTCGGTCGCAAGCCCGAGACACCATCCTTCTCATCTCTTACCCACACACGATGGACCCGGCACCCGCACGGTGAATCCATGGAATGCTTAGAAATTTGTCTTCTGTAGCAAATAAACGATCTCAATTCTGCCAATATCCGTTGCATTTTGCCCATTGGCAGCGATTTGGAGCAATTTATTTATTTATTATAATTTTATTTTAGTTTATAGTTGTATATTTATTTATTAAATAGGTTTATTTTTATTAATAGTAATTTATGTTTTAAAATGTTAGTTTTTAGTTTAATTAATAATTTAGTTTTTTTTTTAATCATTGTAAGTAAAGTAAAAAAGTAAAGTATCATCACGACCGTTTCCCTTTTTTCAGGGTGGTCAGAAACCACGCTTATAAATAAGCGGATTCACATTTAGCCAACTTACTATAGGCCAATTATGACAAGTGGCAAGCTCGTTGATGTCTCCAGCCTACCAAACTCAAGAAATATACACAAATAAATTAAATAAATGTATTTATATTTTTTTTGTGTCCCGACCAGGAATCAAATCCGGTACCTCTGAGTCTAAATCCACGGACCGTTAGACCACGGAGGCAGTTTAAATCATTGTACCTTTTATTATAAATCCTAATTTAATTGTACAATTTTTTTTTTCAGGCACATTTGAACCAATACGACGCGTACGGCAACTTCGACGACGATTTCGACGACTTTATGTAGATATAGATTATAATTGTTAAAAAAGTCAAAATTTGATACCCATGTCCTAACGCCTAAAAGGATACAATCACAACAAAAAAAACTTATGGGACTTTGGACTAACATATGATTCTATCGATAGAAACTATTCCTAAGATTTCTTAGTCGGAATTGATATATTTTTTGCCTCCAACATACTAATTTGATATAATAATTGGCAGTGGTGGCTCGGTTGTAAGAGGTTCTTTAAAATCCGTCAGTTTAAACCCCGTGATGTATCAATGACACATACAATTATTATTATTATTATTGATTAATAGGCTCGCAGCGCATTGCTGATATGCCTATATCAAGCACTGGTGTAAAGTTTATTAAATTGTCAGTTATCACCATAGTCTATTTCGATTGTAACTAGCCACTTGTCCAGTTTTTTTAAAAGTGTTTACAGTTGAGGACTGTAACATGTCTTCTGGTATTTTGTTCCACATATTTACAACTCTGTTATTCATGAAGTGATATCCTATATTTGTATTGCTGGATTTTCTCATTAGCTTCATTGCGTTAATCACTTATTTACAACACCACCGTTCCCGTGCCTCAGAGAGCATATTAAACCGTTGGTCCCGGTTCCACTAATACCAACTTGTGGTATCGTTAATAATTTACATTAGATCCTCACCAACAAGTCTGGCCAGCGTGGAAAGTGTAGGCCACATTCTCCAGATATACTCGTATGTTAACGCCGTTTTTATATTTATACATACTCGTAATTATCTATGTAGTATAACGCTTCTAGAACAATCTCACGCTTTATGTATATCCATCTCTTTTATTCCTTATCCATAAGACTTGCGTGTGAAAGAGATGGAGAAATGCGCAAACGCACCTTAAAATGGGTCGGCCTCGCGACCCACCTGTCAGTTGGAATATAATATTTGAACGGTGAACCCGTGAACGCTACTCAACCCATATTTATAAAAAATAAAAGACTTTAAATTGTGAATTGTGTGTGCTCATAAACTCTGCTCCAACTCTTGATGCTATGGTGGTGTGTCGTGCCTTACAAGCAGTGACCTTGGAGCTATCGAAGAACCCGCAGTAAGTCTCCTTTCTTTTCACCACCATCGTATATCCTGGAAGGCCCATCTCCAACTGTGGAGCTATAGGACGTTGGGTTCTAGGGGCTGTAATAATAATAATAAATGAGAAAGGAAATTTTTTTTTGTCCTTAACATATGATTTCTTAAGAAAAACTGTTTGGTTGTATCAATAGAATCACATTTAGTTAAACGTAACAGCATATAAATTCACAAGGTATAGTTAACGAATACAGCGGGGTGGTGCTGAGTGCACAATTGTCCGTAAACTAATTGTCTAAGATCGATTTTAGAAATGTCAAAATTCCGGCTAGCTTTTGACAATTCTGACACCCGTAAGCGATCTTAGACGATTCGTTTTCTGACAATTGTGCACTCGGCCTCACCCCGCTGGATGGATTTTTGCTATTGGACAACGTTCCAAGGAGACCATCCATGACTTTTTGGGATATTAACAGATTTTGAAAAAAAGTGCCTCCGTGGTCTAGCGGTTAACACATACATACATATCTTCACCCCAAATCCCTTGCGGAGTAGGCAGAGACAATTGAGCGCTATTTGCAACGGACACGACATACCTCTTTCGCTTCTTCGACATTCATCAACCTCTTCATACATGCCCATTTGTTTCAATGGCTTTTCAACGCACCTTTAGATATTGTTCTGTTTATTTGGTCGTAATATGTGTGGTAGGTCTGCCAGGGCCTCTTTTACCCACAACTTTCGCATTATATATCTGGTTCGTCAATCTCTCTTCACTCATCCTTTCAACATGCCCGAACTATCGGAGCATGCCTTTACTTTTTTTTATCCCTATGCTTTCTTTCATACCTACCATTTTGCGTATTTCGTCATTACGTATGCGGTCCGTCAAAGTGACGGACGGATAATTTATTTGTCAGAAACATAGTAGGTAGACAAATTATTATATGTAATTATATCACATGCTTCGCTATATCTAGCATACAAATATTTATTTAGTCACATGACTTTGTCGAGCTTAGTGTCTAGGTATTCTTTTGTCGAATAAAAACATTTATTAACCAGCATTTGTTTGACTCCTAATTTGAACAGTTTAAGTGGCAGCTCCCTTATAGTAACTGGAAGCTTATTAAATATATTTCGGCGCGCGACATAATGACAAAAAACTGACAGCGCTCAGAGCGATCTACCTCGATATCGCGAGCAGTCTAAGCGCGAGAAATGATGTCATTTGTGACGTCACACAGCTTGGCAAAACAGTCAAAAGCGCGTACCGGAACACCTTTAAGCGTGCTTAGGTTACTATTATCGCGTATCGGAACGATGGGTTAATTAACGTTTGACAGCTGGAAGGAAATGTTGATTGGAGGAGCCGTTTGAAGCCGAAATGTCTTAGAATCCGGGTGTAAATCTCAAAAAGTTATGGACCTGCCTATACTGCTGTCTAAAAAATCCGATGTGTTCAAAATGGCTAAAACTTACATTTTTTTTGCGATTGTCAAATTGTCTCAAGGATTTTAATCAATATAAATATCCTTTTTTTTTGAGGATTTGTCTTATATGTATATATTTTTTTTATTAACCAACATAAACTTTTTTTTATTTTTTTTATTGTTATTAGCCAAAATTAAATAGCGCATCTTTTCGCCTATAATAAGTTGTAATTAACTAATTTATAAGTTTATACAGTCTTCTATAATTCAACGTCGAATCGGGAATTGGCCAGAAAAAAATATTAAAAAACTATGAATAAATATATGTCACCTGAATCCTAAAATATTATATTTGCTGTTTTTGCATATCGTCATGATCGTAGAACAGTGTCGGATTTAAAAAAATACCCATCATATTGCATTATTTAGATAGCAAATAATAGGAATTATTATAACTTTGTTAAAAAAAAATTGTTTTGAAATGTTATATTGTTTGTGGTCTCACATAGTTAGTAAGTCCAAATGTTAGAAAGGGTTCCAAAATCTAGAAGTTTTGCACTTATTAACTTAAAAAAGAAGTGACAAAAAAACAATTGAAATAACTTTAAATAGCCGCCATGAAAATTTTAAATATAGCAGATCCGTCACTGTTCTGCGATCATGTAGTATGTAGGTAGATTATTATTTTTTTCTTCTGATAACTGTTCAGTCTAGAAGTTTTGCACTTATTAACTTAAAAAAGAAGTGACAAAAAAACAATTGAAATAACTTTAAATGGTCGCCATGAAAATTTTAAATATAGCAGATCCGTCACTGTTCTGCGATCATGTAGTATGTAGGTAGATTATTATTTTTTTCTTCTGATAACTGTTCTAGCTCATCACTCAATCCAGGTTTCGACGTATGCTTATGGGACAACCTGTATGATTGAATTTAATTTTTATTAATTTCACCTTAGTTTTTAAGATTTTTCATACTTTTTCCGTTCATTATTCGATTTTTATCTTACAATTATGTTTTTATGTGTCAAAATTTGTCTTCCCCTGATGTGTTAAAAATTATGGCCTTATATGTTTTTGGTGTGTGTTGTTGAGCCGGCATAGTGCTAAGGTCTAATGTCAATTGCTTTTTGACATTTTTAAGTGCTATTTATGAATTTTCTAACTCTAAATTCTTGTTTCTTATCAATATAATTTATCCTTCGTTTTTAGTAATAATTATTTAACAAATATATCACCCTACTCTACACGGGGTGACTTTCTTTGCTATCTAGAATAAGGTCCTGAACCTCCACTACTGGAGATGTGCCTTCCAGAACGCAAATATCGACTAAGTGTTGGGCATTACGGCTAAACCGACGCGATTTTAAACCGCGCGATTTTAAACCGGCGCGATTTTAAACCGCGCGATTTTGTGAATCGTAATACAATTTTAAGCTCCCGAACTTTCTGTTATTTTATAGAGTTTGATAATCGATTTGTGTTACGACTAACCGCTAGACCACAGAGGAGTTCGATTTGGCTACATGGTATTTTTTATTAACTTCCAGACAATTAGATACATGTAAATTGGTAATCACAATTAGAAAATAACGAATATAAAACTGCCTTCGTGGTCTAGCGCTTAAGTCCGTGGATTTAGACTCGGAGGTACCGGGTTCGATTCCTGGTCGGGACACAAAAATATTTATAAATGTAAATAAATACATTTAAATATTTGTGATATTTCTCGAGTTTAGTACGCTGGAGACAGCGACGAGCTTGCCACTTGTCATGATTGGCCTATAGTAAAGTTGGCTAAATGTGAATCCGCTTATAAGCGTGGTTTCTGACCACCCCGAAAGAGAAACGGTCGTGATAATAATTTACTTTTATAAAACTCTTGAAGTCAATCATAATACTACATATATGCTACATATAATATTTTCTTTATCCTCATCATCACGACCGTTTCCCTTCCGGAGTGGTCAGAAACCACGCTTATAAAGAAGCGGATTCACATTTAGTGTCCAACTTTACTAGACAGGTCAATTAGACAAGTGGCAAGATCGTCGATGTCTAGCGTACCAAACTCCAAAAGTATTACAAATAAATTAATATTTTGTGCCCCAGGAATCGAACCCGGTACATTTTTTAGGATATTTTATATTTGACGGTAATTACAAGCCTAAATTCTAAAAGCTGATGATGTTAGACATTGGGTATCGCTACAATAAGCCATATATAATTATTTATATAATATAATACATATACAATTGTATAATATACAGCATGTATGGTTTCGGATGTCATATAAATATAGACAAAAACTTTTTTAATGTGATAATATTTTTTGTGTTTTATTTTTTTATCTCCCCTCCCTGGTGATACGTGGTGCAGTTTAAGACTAACCCCCCCTCCCCAAAATGCAAAACATACTAAGTAACGGTTTATGCATGTATTCGGCGCCAAAATAAAAAAAAACAATAATGGCGACGACTGGCAAGCCGAGCATGGTGGTCGATGCGGAGCGCGGGGACTTTGTTCGTTGCCTGGCAACGGCTAGTCAAGGTACTGCTCGCCGCTTTTCGGTTTAGAAATCGCGCGTTTGATGAGAAAATGTATACACGTGATATTTTACTACACCCCCCCCCCCTTGTTATTTTTGCCGAACCTCCCCCTCTCAAGCTTTAAGTGATTAATGGACTGCCCCTATATTGCTACGTGTACGGGGTGTATCAGGCAAAGCTTTTTGTAGATGTCGCTAGCGGCAATAGTACCTTGTTTGCATGGTACCTAATATAACTGTCAGTTGCATAAAAAAATGTATTTTTATTACGAAATTTATTATTTTCTAGATATGCCGAAGTGAGCAGCTTTTAATCGAGATTTCTAAGCGAAATCAAAGATATGATAATCTCAAAATTGCCGTTCTATTAAAAAAACTTTTTTTTTATTTTTAAAGACGGTTTTCGCTTTCTTATTTCGTCTTTTAAGGTTTATTAATTAAAATACATTCTGTTATAAAATAAATAGACAAAAACATTTAAAAAATGATGCGATATAGGTGTAAAATAAGGTACCATTGCAGCTAGCGACATCTACAAAAAGCGCTTGCCTGATACAACACCCCATATAAGCAATTTTCGGTAAAAAAAACCGTTGATTAATTTGATTTGCTTTCAAGTCAACACAAGAAAGTCGAAATATCTTTATTCACGTAAACCTAATACAGGCATTTGCGATACGGCATTATTTAACTTATTTTTAAATATTCTATTCTTGTACTGGAATACTAAGCAGCTAATTTGTTGTGGAGATTTCCAACTCGCTGATGGGGTTGGTGGATGAATGGACTGTATATGGTCGGAGGGGTTTGATTACGAGCCAGCTCCATGAAGTCCAAAGAGAGAGGCCTTACTTACCATTTTCAACAGCAGTCTTCTCAATGAAGTCGACAACAGGGCTCCAGAAGACCAGCTCTTCTGGTGCTAAAACTCTTTTTACACAAATATCGATTCAAATAAAACTAATAATCCAAGTAATACACGCGCTACACCCACTGCTGCAGCACCGAAACAGAAAATTGTAGACGTCTGCAGCCGAACGAGGTTGAGGTGTGACTGGTACCCTCCGATGGGTCACAGAACTGGAACATAAGTGGTCCAAAGAATAAGCTGCAGATTCCAGTGACCTGTTAATGTTTAATCTGACTGAGAAAGGAATCTGCAAGGAAAACTCAGCTATAGCAGATTTACAAATTAAACAAATCGCCGCATATTTATTGTGTCCCGACCAGAAATCGACCCCTGTTCCTCCGCGTCTAAATCTACAATCTTAACAGGTAGGGGTAGGTGCTTGTTGTTTGTCACAGATTATATAGACATGTACTACGTGTTGTTTGTCCTCTTCTCCCGATATGGATGATGAATGAGGTGATAGGGAAGGCAACGGGTGTAGCCCATACAGCCAAGTCTGACGTAATATATCTTTCTTTTTCTATGAGTTATAATGAGGTCATCATCAAATTCCAGATGCTGCAGAATTTGATGCTTTTTTTGGAGTCACTCGCGGCATTATAGCCTAAACACGACGGGTAAAATATGGGAGTCCACAGCGCGGGAAAACCGCAAAAAATAAACTGCAACTTGTGCCCCATATTTAAAGTCCAATTTATCGTTTTCCATAATTATTCACATTGTAGCACATTAATAAACAAAACAACACCACTTTTGACTAACAATATCCACAGTTACAAAACAAAAACTTGCATTTGACATGTCCGCGCAAAATGGCGCGAAGAACTCTTCCTATTTTAATTGCTTGGCAGTGTTTTCCCTTACAAAACCACAACCACGACAGGTGTCATCAAGTACCTACGCAATTACAAAAAAAGTTAAATTCAGTTCATAAAAAAGTTTTAAAAACAATTTGTGGTCAACATTCACGAACTGTTGTCGTGAATAAAAGCGCTTTTAAAACTCTTCCGCTTTTTAAGCAATAAATGTAGTTTGTTTTCATTGTTAATTTATTTCATTCGTTCATTACAGCCCCTAAAACATAGCGTCCAAGACCTCCACTGCTGGAGATGGGCCTTCCAGAACATATATCTGGAGAATTTAGCATACACTCGCCACGCTAACCAGACGGGTTGGCAAGGATCTAATGTCAATTTTTAATGAAAATTTTATTAACGATTCCACAAGTTTATATTATATAGTACATACAACGATATTAATATACAATCAAAAGGAAAGGTAAAGTAGGACATTGACGGTCAGTTTAGGCGTCAAACCAGACGTAAAAGTGTGGATTACATCCAAAATTTGATCGTGAGTGTCGAAACTCAACTCCAGAGTTTTAACTGACGACGCGCCACGAATTTTTCCGTGACTACCGTAATCCCCACCCACATCCAACCAAACCTACATCCAAACTGACCGTAAGTGTGTGATCTGCAATCCAATCGCGTCAGTTCACTCGCAGCGCCCGCTATAATGGATTGTTTTCATAGTTACTATCGAAATTAATAAATTGATCAATTATTAAAAATCGTCTAATAGGTAGGCATAACCCAAATAATTTGCTTTGAAAAAAAAATTCAAGTGCCAAGTCGAACACGACCTAAAAAAAATACTCGTTCGGGTTTTTGAGTCTCAGCGACTTGTCGCTTTAAGCGATTTTTTTTCACTTAATTTCGCTTAGTAGTTCACTTGGCGTTGGTCTATGGTTTTCATTCACTAAGCAAAATTTGGTAAAAAAAAGCGAGCTTTCCTTTGCTTTGGTTTCAAGTTGAACACAACATAAGACTTTAAAATCTTTAAAAATAATTGTTTGTACGAACGAGAGGAATACAAAAGCGTCTTAAAGAAAAAATCTACGGCCGCTGACACTAAAAAAAGCAATGGAAACATACATCTTGAGCAATGCGGTTTAGCAAATCGGTTCATCTCATTTTGTTACATAACATTTAATGTTATCTTTATAACTTACAGTAGGTATACTTTGTTTTTTTTTTCAATTATAATAAGGCTGCAAAATTTGACATCATTTTCGACAACGTACCACCCACCCGTTCCGAATCAAGCTCAGAGCGCTTACAATGAATATGATCTAACAGTCGTTCCGAATCAAATATCACGATTTGGATGCTCAGAGCGTGATATCACTTCGGAAAGGTCTAAATCACATTTTTATTCATAACATGATAGTTTTTTTTATGTATGGAAGATAAATTGCGGATTCCACATCTTTAAGTATGAATACTAACAAACATACATCTCTCGGTTTATTGATCTTTATATGTGTAAAGTTTAATATTAACTTATTTCGAAGAAAGTATCATCACGACCGTTTCCCTTCCGGGGTGATCAGAAACTACGCTTATAAAAAAGCGAATTCACATTTAGCTAACTTTACTATAGGCCAATCATGACAAGTGGCAAGCTCGTCGATGTCTCCAACATACCAAACTCGAGAAATATATATATTAAATATTAACTAAATGTATTTATTTACATTAATAAATATTTCTGTGTCCTGACCAGAAATCGAACCCGGTACCTCCGAGTTCTTAATCCACGGACTTAACCGCTAGACCACGGAGGCAGTTATTAACTTATTTTGGTCTTTTAAAATAACTTGCCGTGTTACAGACATTTTTTTTTTCACTTCCTACTTAAATATTAATTATAGATTTGTTTTAGAAGTAATATACACACAGTATAAACAAATTACAATATTAAATAATTAAAAAAAAGAAAACCTAATTATAAATAAACTTGAAAATGGCTCGCAAAAAACTGACAGCGCTCAGAGCGATCGTGAGCAGTCTTAGCGCGAGGAATAATGTTATTTGTGATGTCACATAGCTTTGGCAAAACAGTTTATACACGTCTCAGAACACCTTTAAGCGTGCTTAGGTTACTATTATCGTGTCTCGGAACGAGAGGGCAGTAAAATAGGAAGCGTCATTCGCTGTGTTATTTGACGTCATCAAAAACTCAAAGCGAAATTCAGCAAAAACCGCTTACATAGCCAAGTCGAGCACGGCCTTAGAACACGAGTATTTCTCGATACATAAATTCATCACTTTGATACGATCTCTTATAATAAATTCCTCAGTTTGTAACATCTCGGATTTTGCGTCATCACCTATTGTTGTAGACAGTGTTGGATTTTTAATTAAATTTCAGACCAAGGTAACACCACTAGTCATGGGCAAGCTGAGAAAATAGTCGAAGCCGATTTTGATAAAATCTTTATTTATTTATATAGTACACACAGCAGTACATATATTGTCACACACATAACTAGTATAATTATAACTTATCTAATATATGTACCAATTAGGTGTCACAGCATTCAACAATATAAAAAGAAGAAGAAATTAGAAACATATTACTGTTAAAACAAAAAAATAAATTAAACAAAAACTAACAAATTTACAAAATAAAAATATGACTTCTAAAATAAAATTTTGAATTTTTTTCTCTTTTTTGATAGAACTAATAAGGAAACATAAAAATTGCACAAATTTGGTACCTTAAAAAACGAAAACAAAACACTTGATAAATAAATTATAAGCTACTCATACTCGTACATTGATTGTTTGAAAATAATGTTCGCGAACATTTTTTTTAATACATTGTAACGGTCATGAAATATGTCTATATCATTATCGGCACTGCAGAGACTACTGTAGTATCTTAACTGCATCATAAAATTTTGGATGAAAGTAGAATGAATGGGGTGTATCAGGCAAAGCTTTTTGTAGTTGTCGCTAGCGGCAATGGTACCTTATTTTACACCTATATCGCATCATTTTTAAATGTTTTCGTGGTTGGTGGAACAGAAAAATGTATTTTAAATTAACGTTACCTACCTTAAAAGACGAATTAAAAAAAAACCGCATCTTTAAAAAGAAAAAAGGTTTTATTAATGGAACGACAATTTTAAGATCACCATATCTTTGGTTTGGCTTAGAAATCTCGATTTATACACTTAAAAGCTGCTCACTTCGGCATAATATCCAGAAAATAATAAATTTCGTAATAAAAATACAAGTTTTCTATGCAACTGACAGTTATGTTAGGTACTATCTATCATGCACCATCTATCGTGATAAGAAGTTAGATACACCCCATAAGACGAATTACTAAGCATTCGCATGTGGAAATGAAAAAGTAACCGACTAAATGATCCTCTTTCTTAACTGACTTTAAAAAAGGAAGAGGTTTTCAATTCGGTTGTATGTTTTTTTTTGTACGTTTGTTACGCGATTATTCCGCCAATTCTGAATTGGCAGAATATGGCAGGCAGCAATGGATCACCCCCTACCTATCTTATAAATATATATATATATTATGTATGTATATTATTTGTATGGAATATATTTTTATTTTGTTTTCTTTTATTTGGGTAACTTACAGCTAATACAATAAATTAAAGGCAATGTTAATGACTACAAGCTAATTAAAAGTTACCACTCATAACAAAAATACAAGTTTTAAAAAGAAAAAGAAAGGTATAAAAACCAAACTAAAAAAGTTATACATTTAAAGTTACAAAATTAGACATTATTTTGCTCCTTACGGAATAAAACTATCACAAAATAAGTCAATGCGCTTACTGTCGCCGAATAAAGAAATAAAGTCAAGTCAAACCATTTAACGCTCAACGGTTAATCGACCTCTACCAATAAGTGTGAGTAGTATTATTATTAATAATGATATTCATTGACTGTCAGGCGGTACGAAGTTCGCTGGGTCAGTATATATATATATATATATAATAAAAATATAATTTTTCATCGCCTACTTTCTAGTAAATTGTTTAAAGTTGTCCCAATGGTTGTCTATGAAAAAATATTTATTTATTTAAAATCTTTATTGCCCAAAGTACAAAGGCGGACTTAATGCTCGTAGATATTATCTGACAGCCAAACCTTAAGGACAAATTTAAACAAATATCTTGCGGCCTTCTAAGCCCCATTTGTTTTGTGCAATACAGTATTAAATATTTTTTTTTTGTTTCTCTTCTCCCGATGGATGATGAATGAGATGATAGGGAAGGCAAAGGGTCTAGCCAAGTCTGACGTAATATGTCTTTCTTTTAAAGTTAATGGAGTCATCATCAAATTCCAGATGCTGCAGAATTTGATGCTTTTCTTGGAGTCACTCGCGGCACCATAGCTCAAACACGTCGGGTAAAATATGGGAGTTGACAGCGCGGGAAAACCGCAAAAAATAAACTGCAACTTGTGCCCCATATTTAAAGTCCAATTTATCGTTTTCCATAATTATTCACATTGTAGCACATTATTAAACCAAACAACACCACTTTTGACCAATAATATCCACAGTAAATTAATTTACAAAACAAAAACTTGTACTTAACATGTCCACGCTATATGGCGCGAAGGACTCCCCAATATTAAATAAATAAAAAGAGTGTTGTAAAAAGTCAAAAAAATATAACAAAAACAATTGAATAGAAGTTTACCCTACTTACAAGTGTATTTCTTAACTCACATGTTTATCTTAAAACTAAGATTTGATCAAGGAAAATGTAACTTATAATTAAGTAACATATCATTATTATCTATTTGAGAACTGAGGCTAGACAAGTTTTTGTATTGTACCTAATTAATTTAATTTTAGAATTAACCTTGCTCTGGATTTTGTTTTTTTAGTCTGTGGTTGCACCCATAACACAGACTGTCAGATAAAGCAAAATATTGGAGACCTCAATCATATTTTTTTTTGTTTGTCCATTATACTCGTACAATATTTCCAATTTTATTTCGTCTCTATCTATAATTGATTCTTTTCCTGTAAATATATTCCATCTTTTAAGCTTATTTTCTACAGACATTGTTTTTAAATTATCATTATTTTTAACTAAAAATAAAATAAAATTATAAAGTAGGTATTTAAATTATATATAAAATATATAAATTATGTTTTAGTTGTATTTTAAAGATATTGTAACATAATAGATATATATTTTTTATGTTTTTCAATTAGATGTAAGTGTCTTTAAATTGTTTTAGTGTAGGATATATATTGTATTGTTGTTATTATTTTTTTTCTTTAATATTTACACTGACGTGACACTGGCATAAATGTTCATAAGTGAACGAATGGTCATTAAAAAAAAAATACGTTAGGCACTCGGGGACTGCCGCGGTAAAGCTATTGCATAGCATTTTTTATCAACTTATGCAATTATAATTATTAATTTATTTTATTTACGCTGTATTTTTTTTTTTCTTTGATATTAATTCAAGTTTTTACATTACACGTTAAGTCAATCAAATCGCGGTTAAATCCTTCTCCTTGCCTTCTACCTAAAAAAAATCTACAATGTGAACTCTATACAGGATAAATTTTCGGGTAGATGCATAGTGGAACGACCCCTGACCTAAAAAAGGTCGCTAATGGGGGCTGGATGAGTATTGTAGAAGATGGTGTGAAGTGGTGAACCTTGGGGGAGGCCTATATCGAGCAGTGGAGAAACACAGGCTGATGATGTTTAAAAAACTGACCCAATTATAATTATTTATGGGTTTCTAAATGTTTGAAATAAATATATATTTTATTTTATTTACTTTACCGCTAGGTAGGATAACGTTACGCTGCAAATCGCAAAAAACCGTTTCTACTCCTAAAATGAATCCACATTCCGCCATTTTGAGCGTTATCGTGCTTTTTTTCTTCTATAATATAAAGTTGGAATCTCAACAACATTTTTCACCTTGTTTTTATTTATTTATTTATTTTGTCCAGCCTAAAGTTGGCTTATAATTGTGAACCGCAAGGGATACGGTCGTGAGGATAATGATTACCAATGAAAAGAATGTTGACCATCATTTAGTCTATGGTTTAAAAGCATTGCGTAAACGCATACAATGTTTAATCTTTTTTGAAACAAGTAAAGCGTGGACCCAAGGCCGGCCATACATGGATGGCGTGGGATTACTTTTTAACCATTGACATTCCAAAATTGACAAAGTAAATCGGATAATGAGACTTCAACTGTTATCTTTAGCAGAACATCGGGTAAGGGCCGGGACACACGTGTTGGATTGTCGTGTGTTTTTTATTTCAGGCATTAGGGTTGTTGCTCAGGCTCTAATATCTGGGCGGTGTTCGACTTGAACTAAATATACTTCAAAACGCCAAGGCTTCAAGTCAATCCAAACAGTCATTCGACTTGCATAAAGCGAAGCAAAGCAATCGATTAAAGCGCTTCAACGCTACGACTGCTTTGCTGTCTCCGTGGTCTAGCGGTTAAGTCCGTGGACTTAGACTCGGAGGTACCGGGTTCGATTCCTGGTCGTGACACAAAAATATTTATTAATGTAAATAAATACATTTAATTAATATTTAATTTATTTGTGATATTTCTCGAGTTTGGTACGCTGGAGACATCGACGTGCTTGCCACTTGTCATGATTGGCCTATAGTAAAGTTGGCTAAATGTGAATCCGCTTATTTATAAGCGTGGTTTCTGACCACCTCGAAAGGGAAAACGGTCGTGATGATACTTTAACGCTACGACAACGTTTTTTTCGTCTTTCTACTCTTTGTAAAGTAATTGTCTATGGTATCATTAACAAAACCCTAAAAAGTATTAAAAAACTTGCACTTGACATTTCCGTGCATGGTTTTGGTTATTTATTATTTGTTTGTTCTCTTCTCCCGATGGATGATGAATGTAGTGATAGGTCATATAGCCAAGTCTGACGTAATATATCTTTCTTTTTTATGAGTTAATGAGGTCATCATCAAATTCCAGTTGCTGCAGATTTTCTTGGAGTCAACTCGCGGCATTATTAGCTCAAACATGTCGGGTAAAATATGGAAGTCCACAGCGCGGGAAAACCGCAAAAAATTAACTGCAACTAGTGCCTCATATTTAAATTCCAATTTATCGTTTTCCATAATTATTCACATTGTTGCACATTATTAAACAAAACAACACCACTTTTGACAAATAATATCCACAGTAAAATTTACAAAACAAAAACTTGCACTTGACATGTCCACGCAAAATGGCGGGAAGAACCGGTTATTTATTATTCAATGTAGAATAAGGTTTACAATTGCGTGTGTCAGCTGAGAAGACGTTGCAAAATATTTGTATCTATGTAGGTATTCAATTTGTTTGGATAATCCCAGGCCAAAGGTTGAGTTGAGTTTCCTTTCATTTTTGCTTTTTACGAGTATTAGGTTAATTAACTTGAGAATTTAGTAATTTACATTAAAATGCAACTTTGTGTGAAAGTCATCACAGCCGCTAGGACAACAAGGTCCTAGACCTCCACTGTTAGAGACGGGCTAATTCTGGAGAATTTGGCCTATACTCAATATTTATTAAGTTCATTATCATCTGCACGATTCTTTTAGTTCAGATAGTCAAATCAAGTCAAAATATCTTTATTCAAATAAACCTATTACAGGCATTTATGAAACGTCATTAATTTAATTATTTTGAATGACTGCTAGTAGAAGACTAAGCAGCAAAGTGGGCCAATAAGTAAGCTGTTAGCAGAACACCAGTAGATTCCAGTGACCTGTTAATGTTTAATCTGACTGAGAAAGGAATCTGCAAGGAAAACTCAGCTTTTTTTTTTTTTTTTTATACTAGCACGACATGTGACCTTGGGCCCACCTGATGGTAAGTGGCGCGCAAGGTCCATGAATGTTAGCAACTGAAGTCAGATACTCGTAACTGCCATCAGTCCCTAACACTATGCCGGCTTGACTAGATGCTTTTTCACACTTCGCTTGAAGGACTCCAAATTATAGGAAAGTGGAAACACAGAGGCTGGAAGAGCATTCCACATCTTTATCGTACGACAGATGTATGAGTCCCCAAATTTATATGTACGCGAAGGGATGGTGACTACGGTATGTGGGTGCATATTCTGACCTGTGCGTGTGGTTCGGTTGCGGAATGGAGAGGGAGGGATTAGGTTATAGAGTTCTTCGGAGCACTCACCATAGTATAGCCGGTAGAACACGCTCAGAGAAGCCACATCTCGGCGAAGCTGCAGGGATTCGAGAGTTCCAGATGTAGTGGCATCGTCCACAATTCGTACAGCTCGCCTCTGCAGGACATCGAGAGCATCTGTGAGGTACTTGGCGGAACCATCCCAAAGGTGAGAACAGTATTCTATACATGATCTGATCTGTGCTTTGTACAGCAACAGTCTAATTGAAGGCGGAAAAAACCGCTTCACCTTGTTCAGTATTCCGAGCTTTCTTGACGCTGTTTTGGTGATGCTCTCAATGTAGTTCCGGTGACTAAGGTCTGAGCGTATTTCTACCCCGAGAATGTTGAAGCTGGGTTGTAGGTCCAGCGTGGTGCTCTGAAGAGTAGGGGGAGGAGAGAAGGGGGACTTCTTGGCCGTCAACGCGCAAGCCTGGGTCTTGTTGGCATTGAACTGGACAAGATTTTGAACACCCCACAAATAGATTTTGTGGAGGGTGTCGTCCAGTTCTGCCGTCATGATGCGCCGTGACTCCTCTAGTTGGTTGCCCACCAAAGCTCGAGGACTCAGATACCGCCCGTGAGCCGTGCTGTCATCTGCATAACAATGAATGTTGCCCAGAGACAACATATCATTGATATGCAGAAGGAAGAGTGTTGGTGACAACACAGAGCCCTGCTATAATAAAACATACAGAACTGCACCACAACGATCAATTATTAACCTTTCAAATTTAGTTATCAGTGCCTATGAGATTACAATACCTGGTACAGCAGTAACCCATCAGGCAAGTCAGAATTAAGATAGACTACATGCCTATGTGCAACCCAAAAGTCGACAAAACGCAAAACCCTCTGCTAATTTAAGAACAATAAATTGAACGTGTTCGGCAGAGGTCCCAGGCCTTCACAGCAGCACCCGATCACATCCCCCCGCTCAACCAGGCCCTTAGGGTGCGGACCGGGACCCGACACACGTGCCACCACTGCGATGACCTTCTAAGGAAGGACAACCACCGGACACGCCACACCATGAAAACCTGAACACTATATAAATTCATGTATTGGAGCACGCTATTATTCTTTCACCATCATCATCACCAGCTTGTGTTTCTCCACTGCACGCAGTTTATTGTAACCCTCATCGGTCCATCTGGGTCTCCACTCTACAACCCATTTGCCCCATCGGTCATCGGCAGCAGATGTATCCGGCCCACTGCCACTTACGCTTGCTTTTTTTTCAAATTTCATCCATCAAAGAAATACGAGTACAAAGCTTGAACTTGTCGAACAGAACCACCGTCTGCGTCCACGTCTCTGCTCCTTTACGGGGAGAACGTGAAGACTTTTGTCTTTAAACATTGTCTTGGTCTTGGTCATCTTCTTGTCTTTCTTTACTCAATCCTCTACAATCCGATAACACTATCGTGTTTTTTTTTAAATTATTTTTTCCTTATATCATCAAATTTAAATACAACATTATTCTGACAAACTATAAAATAGTTTATCGGCAGATAGCTCTCATTACAATAATAGCACAGTTTAGTTTACTAAAGATTAAATAAAATACAACAATAATAGATTTAATGCAATAATAGATTTAAATTGACGATTTGAATTTCTTTGTGACTCTCACGACCGTCCTCTCCGTTCTTCTTAGAATAATCAACGCATAACCCCGTTTCATAGTTCTTACTCTTTCTTGGTAACTCTTCTTTGGTGGTAAGTAAACTTTTAAAAATATGAATAGAGGGAGCCTGTCTGATCGTCAGTGGGATCCTGTTCCATTGACGAACGGATGACACAGTGAACGAATCTGAATATCTGCTGGAACTATGAAACGGGGTTATGCGTTGATTATTCTAAGAAGAACGGAGAGGACGGTCGTGAGAGTCACAAAGAAATTCAAATCGTCAATTTAAATCTATTATTGCATTAAATCTATTATTGTTGTATTTTATTTAATCTTTAGTAAACTAAACTGTGCTATTATTGTAATGAGAGCTATCTGCCGATAAACTATTTTATAGTTTGGCAGAATAATGTTGTATTTAAATTTGATGATATAAGGAAAAAATAATTTAAAAAAAAATACGATAGTGTTATCGGATTGTAGAGGATTGAGTAAAGAAAGACAAGACACTTTCTAAACAAGCAAAACAGTGTTTTTTAAATCAATGTTACATTTTATTTTTGTGTTAATTTTTATTTTTAAGATTAGTCATTTACTGTTTATTAGAGTGCCTATTTTTAGTATTTTATAGTTATATATATGTATTTATTTATTCTTATATGTATTATTAGTATGTAGTTTATCATAACATCATACTGCCTCCGTGGTCTAGCGGTTAAGTCCGTGGATTTAGACTCGGGGGTACCGGGTTCGATTCCTGGTCGGGACACAAAAATATTTATTAATGTAAATAAATACATTTAATTAATATTTAACTTATTTGAGCTTGCCACTTGTCATGATTGGCCGGCAGTAATTGTTGGCCAAATGTGAATCCGCTTATTTATAAGCGTCGTTTCTGACCACCCCGAAAGGGAAAAGGCTCCCAAAGATTGATGTACAATTTTAGTGTATTTAAAATAAAAAAATAAATTGTATGGACGACGGGAGGATATGACAGAGTCTAAATGCTTCTGTCGGCTTCTTTGCTAAAGTTTGCTGCGCCTAACTGAATGGTCTGTTAGACGTATTCTGTCACAATAGTTTTTTAGGTAGCGTCTAAGCGTAGCGTTACGTTTTTCTTGACCTAAACTTCAAACCTGGTTGGGTTGGACCATCTAGTTGAAGATTTTCATAACACGACCTCAGTTTAGGATGATCAATCGTGGGAATTGAAATTTGTAATCGTTTTTACGAAACTATTATTTTATTGTTAAAGATATGAATAACATTTCGTAGGATGTGTGTGAAAATTATACAAGTCAGTTCAACTAATCTAGCCTGGTGGTATGGTAGTGAAATACGTCCGATATTCACATCATCGTTATCAATTACCCATAGAACAAGATCTGTAGATGAGCTACCTTTACCGATCCGTTCATCACAGATCCTTCTTCAAACAGTCCTAGATCTCCACTGTTGGAGATGGGTATTTCAGATATTTCTGAAGAATTTGTCCTACACTCGCCACGGGTTGGTGAGGACCTGATTATACCGCAGGTATGTATGTATGTTATGATCTCACAGAAGAAATGATCAGGGTTCAAGACTCAGCTTTACGCAGTGGAAGTTGGTGCGAGAGGAGTTCCAGCAAAATCTTTGCATCACTTACTGAAAGAATTGGGCCTAAGCAGGTCTGCCGTCCAATACATTTATGGAACGAGCTTCCAAGACGACATTAACGGAATCAGACGGTATTTGGTTGGGTAGGGAGAGAAGTAGAATGGTGGATGGTGAGCGTATTATCGCGCAATAAAATAAAAAGGGAGGCCTTCTTTTCTTAAACCAGCCTATTGTCGGTCGCAAGCCCGAGACAACATTCTTCTCATCTCTTACCCACACAAGATGGACCCGGCACCCGCACGGTGAATCCATGGAATGCTTAGAAATTTGTCTTCTCTTCTTCTAATTATAATATATAATAATATTGCACTTACCATTGATACTGTCTTATTGTCCTAAAGGTTTGGCTGTCAGAGAATGCCTAGCGGAATTATGTCCGCCTTTGTACATAGTGCAATTAAGTTTTTAAATAACTAATTTTATTAATTGCCGTCAAGGCTTTTGCTTTGAAGTATTTTTTATATTTTTTTTACTTTAAAAAAATGTTTTAATTGGTAACTTTGCGTGTCTGTCTTTTTTTGGGTTCAGAGGTAAAAATATCGAGCCCTTAAACTACCTACTGTATAAATATTTTAAACGCCTACAAAAAAAAAAAACAATAATATATTAGCACTTTTAGGTAGCTTGTGTAAAAGCAAACACTTCCACCTACGCATGTTCTTGACAAGCACACTTGACCTGTAAAAAAAAACGAACTATAACACCTACTTATTTAACACTAAATTCACGTACAACTAGCAGTTTGGTTCGACAGCCAAGCTGCTGGCTAATAGCTTACTTATTGGACCACTTTTCTGCTTAGTCTTCTACTAGCAGGAGTAGAATCATTCATCATCATCAGCCTGTGTCTCTACACTGCTGGATATAGGCCTCCCCCAAGGCTCGCCACTTCACACGATCTCCTGCCACCCTCATCCAACCCCCACCAGCGACTTTTCTCAGGTCATCCGTCCATCTAGCGGTAGGTCGACCCACTCTGCGCCTTCCCGTACGTGGTCTCCACTCTAGAACCCGTCTACTCCATCGTTCATCGGTTCCACGACAGACATGTCCAGCCCATTGCCACTTCAGCTTATTAATTTTGAAAGCTATATCGGTAACTTTGGTTCGGATTTCCTCGTTTCGGACTTTATCCATCAGAGAAATACCGAGCATAGCTCTCTATAGCTGAGCGACCTTAAATTTGTGGACCAGACCCACTGTTAGTGTCCACGTTTCCGCTCCGTACGACAGCACTGGAAGAACGCACTACTTGAAAACTCTCGTCTTCAAACAAGAATCATTTAAAATTAATGACGTTTTATAAATGCCTGTAATAGGTTTACGTGAATAAAAATATTTGGACTTTGACCCGGTGTTCATCGGCGTCGCCCAGGGGTGGGAGGGGGCAACTGAAATACAAAAAAAATAAGCAACCAAAGTTCCCTGTAAACAATCAAACATGTTTCACAAACTTTACGTGTTTGTCAAACAATTAGATAGTGTGTGGCCTTGTTTGACGCTTCTTTGATGCGTTTGATGAAAGTCTGAATTGACGTCGTGTTTGTCAAAATAACGTTTGAACATGTACGGCTATGTTTGTCATACAAACTCTCATTCGTTATCGTGTACGGACTTTGTATCATTACAGCCCCTAGAATACAGTGTCCTAGACCTCCACTGCTGGAGATGGGCCTTCCAGAACATATATCTGGAGAATTTGGCCTACACTCGCCACGCTGGCCAGACGGCTTGGCAAGGATATGATGTCATTTTTTTTTATGACAATTTATTAACGTTTTCACAAGTTGGTATTAGTGGAACCGGGACCGACGGCTTAACGTGCTCTCCGAGGCACGGGAACGGTGGTGTTGTAAATCTATGACAAATGTACGTAAGAAAAGTGCATTTCTCATTGGTACATGCCGGGTGGGTTTGAACCGACCTTTGTAGGACTTAAGGTACGCGTTCTTACAACCGAGCCACCACCGCGCGGACTTTGTATAGTAGGTACTAAACCAAGGAGCATAATTAACCTAAAGTATTGTTTTGGCGGTGGTGGTTCGGTTAACTTTCATTAAAATCCTGAAAAGCTCGGTTCGAATCCCGGCATGTACCAATAAGAAATACACTTTTCTTACTTAATGTAAATAATTTAAGAACCGAAACAATAAAAAAAGGCTAATTTAATGAAGACAAACTGCCTTCGTGGTCTAGCGGTTAAATCCGTGGATTTAGACTCGAAGGTACCGGGTTCGATTCCTGGTCGGGACACAAAAATATTTATTAATGTAAATGAATACATTTAATCATAATTTAATTTATTTGTGATATTTCTCGAGTTTGGTACGCTGGAGACATCGACGAGCTTGCCACTTGTCATGATTGGCCTATAGTAAAGTTGACTAAATGTGAATCCGCTTATTTATAAGCGTGGTTTCTGACCACCCCGAAAGGGAAACGGTCGTGATGATACTTTACTTTTTACATTTCGCAACTAATATAACTGTCAGTTGCATAGAAAACTTGTATTTTTATTATGAAATTTATTATTTTCTGGATATTATGCAGAAGTGAGCAGCTTTTAAGTGTACAAATCGAGATTTCCAAGCGAAAGCAAAGATATGGTGATCTCAAAGTTGCCGTTCTATTAATTCAACCTTTTTTTATTTTAAAGACGGTGTTCGCTTACTTAATTCGTCTTTTAAGGTAGGTAACATTTAGTTAAAATACATTTTTCTGTTATAAAAATGTAAAACTTCAAATAAATTTCAAAAATGATCAGTCATAGGTGTAAACAAGGTACCAGTGCCGCTAGCGACATCTACAAAAAGCTTTGCCTGATACACCCCATTGAATAATATTTTGTAATTACGACGCAACATCTGACGTAAATAACGAAATCCACTAATAATGTTTGCGACTAAGTAACAGAATGCTGCCGCAGGTTATAGAAAAATTGAAACATAGGGGCTGTAAGAGCGTTGCAGATCTTTTACTGTGTCTGCAGCCCGTGAGTAGAAGCTTTAAAAAAAAAACTATTCATAAAGTGCGCCTTCACATTAGGTGGCTTCAAGTGTGGCAATAGCCCGGCAACAGTGAGTCAGCTATGCAACAACAGTGAGTCAGCTATGCAACAGTAGTGGGTCAGCAGTGCGACAGCAGTGGGTCATCTAGGAAGAGTCCACTCCTACTAATTCCTCGTTGCAACTCCAATTACAGACGTAACGCGTTTTTCATCAGGGCGGTCGAGCTCTTTAATGATCGGATATTGATCTTTTTAATGCTACTACTGCATCTATAAGACACGCAATAGTGAGTGAATAGGTTGTCTTTCTAGATTTATAAATTGTATAGGTTTCGTTATGTATATATATATATATAGATAGATAAATTCTTTATTGCACAATAAACAAAAACACATTTAAATGTACATAGGCGAACTTAATGTCTAGTGACATTTTCTACCAGCTAACCTTTGGGATAGTGAGCAATGATTGTGGGTGCATTTAATCATAAATTTAAAATCGAGATTAATAATAATAAAAAAATAAAAATCTTAAACTATTACTATATATATATATGTATGTATGTATATACTTGTAAATCTTTTTGTTTTGTATTTTATTTTGTTTTATTATGGTAACAAACAGTCACAATACAATTTATATAACAAACAATATACATATAATTAGACCTGGAGTACCAAAACTGTGAACAAAAGAAAGTAAAAATCGCATTTAACTCTATTCTATCGAATACTTAACTCTAATTATCTCACGGACTCTGCTCCTATTTTTTTTTTTTTTTTTTTTTTTTACATCAGGAAATCCCTACCGGATACCCCCCCCCGAGTCGGGGGACAGGGGGGAGGTTATGTCGGGCTCGCACCGACTAAAACCTGATGGTGTTCCTCGAGACGCCTCGTGTTGATGGCGGACGGCGGGGAGCAATATGCAAACGACCACCGCCCGCCGGCGTCGCCCGCTAGTGTGCGGGCGCCTTCATGGCGAGGAGGGAGAGAGAGAGCGAGTCTCCTCCCTCGCCTTCGGAGAGGCGCGCGGGAACAACCGCGCGCGCCGTCTCGTGAGGCCCTATGTGAGCGATGTCACCCCCGTGACACCGCTCGGGCCCCTTAGGTGGGCAGGAGGGCAGCGTACTGCCGCCTCCTGCGCTGTCTTCTCCTCTGGCGGAAGGGAGGGGCGTTCGGGTCTTCTTCCCGCTCCCGTTCCGCCGCCTCCTTCTGGAGCATGGCGTGCTCACAGAAGGAGGCCACAGCGTCCCAAGACGCTTCGCTCGCTACCATCGATTTGACTACCGATGGTAGCGAGAGATCGCTTCCCACCTGATTGACGAGGACACTGCGGAGCATGCTCATCGCGGAGCAATGCTCTAGGACATGTTGCGCAGTGTCCTCGACGTTATCCCGACATGATAAACATGTGGTGGTCGGCTCTCGTCCGATGCGACACAGATATCTGCCGAAGCAACCATGCCCCGACAGTATCTGCGTCGTTCGGTAGGAGAGCGACCCGTGCCGCCTGTCCACCCAACTTTTAAGGATGGGTCGGACTGCCTCGACAGTCCTGCTTCCAGCCGTGGCATATCTCAGCCTTCTTCTCCACCGCTGCAGCAGGAGCTGTCGGGCGAGGAGCTTCCGCGCGCGCGGCGGATGGTCTGTGCGCCTGTGGTAGGCCTCAGCCCAGACCACCGCCTCTAGGTCCCACGGGGGGGACGCCGCCAGCAGGCAGGCCGCATCATGGGAGATGGTGCGGTAACCTCGTATCACCCTGACGGCCATAATCCGCTGCGGTCTACGCAGCAAAGCGGAATTATGGCGCGCCAGGGTGTCAGCCCATATCGGGGCCCCATAGAGGGCGTTTCCTCGCTGAATTGCAATACTGATTCTCTGGGCGAAGAAAGAGCCAGCCCTCTTGTCACCGGAGGACACGACAAGACGCGGTGTTATGTCTTTTAAAAACTTTATTGCGCTTGGACTCCATGGGCCCAGAGTTTCTACAGCAAACGGCATAAATATGTAATCTTTTAATATACTTACATACTTGCGCCGCTTGTAAATTACACTAACATATAAGGGCTCCGAAGGGCTCTTGTCACTGCTGGGGTACCCGCAATATTAGAACCATCTGGTATTGTGCGGAGCGATGGCAAGAGACCCGACGGAATGACTGTTGGGCCGTGGAAACTTGGCAGGTCTCTGGTGTGGGATGCGACGTGTGTAGATACTTTAGCTCCATCTCACATCCAGGCGACCTCGTCAGGCGCGGGAAGTGCGGCTTTTTCTGCGGAGAACCTTAACTTGCGCAAATACGCTAACCTGGGTATCGGTTACGAATTTGCGCCGTTTGGGGTCGAGACGATGGGCCCATGGGGACCGTCAGCGAGGCGCTTGGCCAAGGAGTTGTCAAAGCGGCTGACAGAAAGGTCTGGAGACAGGAAAACTGGCAATTATTTCTGCCAACGTATTAGCCTCGCTATACAGAGGGGAAATGTTGCCAGTCTCCTTGGGACTATCTCGGATGGGACGTCTCTAGAGGACATTTTTTATTTATAGTTTAGTTTGTTTTTAATTTTATTATTTAGGTAGCTTTTAATTTATATTTAATGTACTATAATTAACTTCGAATAAAACACTAAATTACTAACACATAATAAATAAAGATTTTTATCTATTTTATCTTATCTTTGAAAATCGTTCGACTTGGCTATATGGTTTTCATACATGTTGAAGCGTTGAACGCATTGCTTTGCTTTCAAGTTGAACATAGCAAATATTCAAATTCTTTTTTATTTTCTTTTTTTATACTATACATATTGTGACCATTACCAACTGGAATCAGACACTCATGACTGAAATCATTACCTAAAACTATGACAGCATGACTTTACATACTTTGAGATGCCATTTCACAATTTGTTTTGAAGGACTCCTGCAGCTCTATTCTGTTACTTAAGCGTAAACGTTATATAATGGAATCCGTTAATATCACGCTATTAAAGTTAATATTTGCACGGCCGCTGTCAAGTTCGAGCGCTTATAGAGTTGAGAATGGGGTGTGTCACTAACTTTTTATCACGATAGATGGCGCATGATAGATGGTACCTAATATAACTGTCAGTTGCATAGAAAACTTGTATTTTTATTATGAAATTTATTATTTTCTGGATATTATGCAGAAGTGAGCAGCTTTTAAGTGTACAAATCGAGATTTTCAAGCGAAATCAAAGATATGGTGATCTCAAAATTGCCGTTCTATTAATTCAACCTTTTTTCTTTTTAAAGACGGTGTTCGCTTTCTTAATTCGTATTTTAAGGTTAGTAACGTTAATTTAAAATACATTTTTCTGTTATAAAAATAAAAAAAACTACAAAAACATTTAAAAAATGATGCCTCAAAAGTTGTAAACAAGGTACCAGTGCCGCTAGCGACATCTACAAAAAGCTTTGCCTGATACACCCCATTGTAATGCCTACAGTTTAAGTTGACAATATTGTATGTTTTTTTTTGGACATATTTTATTTAAAATTTATATTAATGTCAATTAATATTAATATACCAAATATCTGCTCGCCAATTTACTTGGCAAATGTTGTATCATTAAGTTAGTTTACTGTAAATTAGACTAACATTTATTCAAATAAAGAATTTTTATCTTTTTTATCTGATCTTTGAAAATCGTTCGACTTGGCGTTGCTATATGGTTTTCATACATGTTGAAGCGTTGAACGCATTGCTTTTCTTTCAAGTTGAACATAGCATCTAGCAAATATTCAAATTCTTTTTTATTTTCTTTTTTTATACTATACATATTGTGACCATTACCAACTGGAATCAGACTCATGACTGAAATCATTACCTAAAACTATGACAGCATGACTTTACATACTTTGAGATGCAATTTCACACTTTGTTTTGAAGGACTCCTGCAGCTCTATTCTGTTACTTAAGCGTAAAAGTTATATAATGGAATCCGTTAATATCAAGCTATTAAAGTTGATATTTGCACGGCCGCTGTCAAGTTCGAGCGCTTATAGAGTTGAGAATGGGGTGTGTCACTAACTTTTTATCACGATAGATGGCGCATGATAGATGGTACCTAATATAACTGTCAGTTGCATAGAAAACTTGTATTTTTATTATGAAATTTATTATTTTCTGGATATTATGCAGAAGTGAGCAGCTTTTAAGTGTACAAATCGAGATTTCCAAGCGAAAGCAAAGCAAAGATATGGTGGGCAGGAGGGCAGCGTACTGCCGCCTCCTGCGCTGTCTTCTCCTCTGGCGGAAGGGAGGGGCGTTCGGGTCTTCTTCCCGCTCCCGTTCCGCCGCCTCCTTCTGGAGCATGGCGTGCTCACAGAAGGAGGCCACAGCGTCCCAAGACGCTTCGCTCGCTACCATCGATTTGACTACCGATGGTAGCGAGAGATCGCTTCCCACCTGATTGACGAGGACACTGCGGAGCATGCTCATCGCGGAGCAATGCTCTAGGACATGTTGCGCAGTGTCCTCGACGTTATCCCGACATGATAAACATGTGGTGGTCGGCTCTCGTCCGATGCGACACAGATATCTGCCGAAGCAACCATGCCCCGACAGTATCTGCGTCGTTCGGTAGGAGAGCGACCCGTGCCGCCTGTCCACCCAACTTTTAAGGATGGGTCGGACTGCCTCGACAGTCCTGCTTCCAGCCGTGGCATATCTCAGCCTTCTTCTCCACCGCTGCAGCAGGAGCTGTCGGGCGAGGAGCTTCCGCGCGCGCGGCGGATGGTCTGTGCGCCTGTGGTAGGCCTCAGCCCAGACCACCGCCTCTAGGTCCCACGGGGGGGACGCCGCCAGCAGGCAGGCCGCATCATGGGAGATGGTGCGGTAACCTCGTATCACCCTGACGGCCATAATCCGCTGCGGTCTACGCAGCAAAGCGGAATTATGGCGCGCCAGGGTGTCAGCCCATATCGGGGCCCCATAGAGGGCCATGGACTTGACCACTCCCAGATACAGCCTGCGGCATCCCACATCTGGTCCGCGGATGTTGGGCAGCAACCGCCCGAGGGCAAAAGCCGCGCCGACCAGCCTAGGGACCAACTGCGCAAAGTGCGCGCGGAAGTTCCAGCGGCCATCGAGGACGAGTCCCAAGTACTTCATAGAGGACCCGACCTCGATGCGGGCGTCGTCAACCGTGATGCCGGCACCCGAAGGCGGCGCGCGCCGGGGGCCGTGAAAACACAAAGCCTCCGACTTGTGCAGCGCGACCTTCAGGCCCAGCATCCGTATCCGACCGACCACCATCGTTGTACCAACTGCTGCCAGTAGGGCAGACTCGTTGTAATCCTCCGCCCGGGCCAGGATCAGTGTCTCGTCTGCGTAGCAGGTCACACTGATGCCCGGGAGGAGTGCACCCCGCAGCACCCAATCGTACCCGATGTTCCACAGGAGCGGGCCAAGAACCGATCCCTGTGGAACACCGCGTTTCATCTCCCTCCTCACGATGTTCCCGCATCGCCCCTCGAAGACAATATGTCTGTCACTCAGGTAGGACCTGATAACCTCTTGCAGATAGAGAGGCACTCCATGGTATCGGAGCGCCTCTTTAATGCAGCCCCAGGGCAAGGTGTTGAAGGCGTTGGCGATATCGAGCGATACCGCCACCGCTACTCCGCCCCGGGCAACCGTCTCTTCCGAGAGGGCCTTTACTCGACCAATGGCATCTATAGTCGACCGGCCCGCCCGGAATCCGAACTGCACTTCGCTCAGGTCGGGTCCCACCGACGTCATGTGCTCGACGAGTCGACGAGCAATTATTCTTTCGAATAACTTGCCGATCTCGTCGAGCAGCACGATGGGGCGATACGCAGAGGGAGAGTCTGCGGGGCGCCCTGCCTTCTGCAGGAGCACGAGTCTGCCCACTTTCCACTGAAGGGGAAACCTTCCCGACTCGAGACACTGTTGATACAGTCTCCCGAGCCGGTCCCCGAGGGCTTCTAAGGCCAATACCCAGGCCCTGCCGGGTATACCGTCCGGCCCAGGCGCAGTGTTGCGCCTGAGCTTAGCGACGGCGGAGACGAACTCCGCGGGAGTCACTTCCGGCACCGCAACCCGGACAACTTCCCCCGCTCGAGCCATGAACGGGGGCGCGTGATTCGCTCCCTCCACAGGGAAGAGGGCGGACACGACGCTGTCCAGCAGTTGCGGCTGGAGACTCTGGGTGAGAGGAGGCGCCCATGCGCGGAGCCTGCCACGCACCGAATGGTACGGGCGGCCCCATGGGTCGCTGTCCAGAGTCGCCAGCAGTTCGTCTCGGGCCTGAGTCTTGGCCTTGCTGATGGTCAGCTGCAGCTCCTTCCTGAGCTCTCTGTAGGAGTCGTACAGCTGAGCCTCGATCGTGGGGTCGCGATGGCGACGCCTTCGGTGCCTGGTGAACCGACGACGAGCCGCGGCACACAGCACTCGCTGCGCGGCGATCTCGTCGTTCCACCAGTACACTTGCCTCTTCGGAGGTCGGAGTCGAACTCGCGGCATGGACGCGTCGCACACTTGCGTCATGGCGTCCCTAAACCATTCGGCTCCTTCCTCGACGTCTTGTGGCTCGCCACCGGCCACCCACGACCGCACGATCGAGGCTTCCACCAGCAGGTCTCTATCGAGACGCTTTAAAGCCCATCGGGGAAAGGCAGGGGTGTGCCCTCCCGGACGGCGAGGACTCGAGGCTGTCGGCGAGGTGGAGACGTCGAATCTGATGTAGCGATGATCCGACAACGTCTCCACCCCGTCCAAGACCCTCCAGCCGCGAGTCCAGCGTGCGACAGACGGGGACGCGAACGTCACATCCACGATTGACCCGCCCTGCTGTCGCACACATGTGTTGACCGATCCGCGATTCAGTACACCCAGACCGGCCATCGCCGTCCATTCCTCCAGAGCCTCGCCGCGAGGGGTAGTCCTGGGGGATCCCCACGCCTTCGATTTGGCGTTGAGATCTCCCAAGACGAGCACGTTTCCGGACGAGAATCGACCGATAACTCGGTCGATCTCGTCGAGAAACGCCTCGAAGTCGGCGAGGGTTCTGTTAGGAGAGAAGTACACCCCTACCACAAGGGTTTCCCCCCACAACGCCGCCACGAAACCTCGGCCCCTCACTTTGGATACGAGGGGCAGGGAGTCCGCGACCTGACGCTTTATAAGGACCACCGAGTCCACACGGTCCCCCAGCCAGTCGGTGGATCCAGGAGGGACAAAATAGGGCTCGGCGGCCACGGCCAGCTCGATTGACCACTGCGCCATGCTTTGGATCAAGAGATCCTGGGCACTGGCGCAGTGGTTGAGGTTCGACTGGAGGAGGCGATGATAACCTATACTGACGACACTATTACCATCGCCTCCTCAGCCTGGGCCGGTTGGGCTGGTGGGGCTGCCGCCGCGGGTGGAGCTACCACGGACATGGCGACGGCCGCCTGAGTGGTGGCGACCGTCCCCGTGCCTCTGATTTTCTTGATCTGAGGGCACCCTTGGGCCCCCAGAACATGCTCCGCCTTCTTGCCCTCCGCGGCGCACAGAACGCAGCGGGGTGCAGCCGTACAGACCGCCCTCTTGTGCCCCGGCTGTCCGCAGCGGAAGCAGTCCGCTGTGCGGTCCACTGCGGAGGGACAACGGGCAGCAGCATGCCCCACCATGCGACACCTGAAGCATCGCATGGGTTTCGGCTCAATCGGCACTACCCTCGCCGAAACCCAGCCCACCTTGATGCGGCCCGCCGCAACAACCCGATTGGCGGCAGCCACTGGACACCTGACGTGCGCCGAAGAGGACCCGTAGTCCGCGACGCGGACCTGACTGACTTTGACGTCAGCTTCCGCGCACTCCCCGGCGCCCGCGACGGCCGCCGCCACTTCCTCCGGTTCGACCGAGTCGTCCAGGCCGACGACGCGAAACTCCGCGCATTTCATCGGCCTGGTCACACGGACGAACCCGTCCAGCGGGAAGACCCCTCTGATCTTCTCAGCAAGGGCGTCAGCCTTGCCACCGCTGGATGCCCCCGCGATCTCCAACATCCGCCCCCCCGAGACGGCCTGCCGGAACTTGACCGAAGGGATGCCGAGCTCCTCGAGGTCGACACCCCTCTTGGCCTGGTCCAAGACGGCCTTGTAGGTCGCGCCCTTGGCCAGACCTTCCGGTGTGATCGTAATGATCACAGCCGTTGTACCGGGGGGGCGCAGGCGCCGCTCCCTGGCTTTCTTCGGGGGCGCTGGTGCTGGAGCAGCCGCTGGTGCTTGAGCAGCCGCTGGCGCCGAAGGGGCTGCCGCGGACCGCGCCGCCCGCCGCCTCCTTTTCCTTCTCGTGTTCCGAGACACCACCTCGGACCACGTCTCCGGACCGGTCTCTCGGAGCCTTCCGGCCGGAACACTCGCCCGCGATGCGGGCACTGGAGCCGACGAGCTCGTCGGAGCCGGCGGGCCAACGTCCTGTCGACCCAGAGGAGGGCGGACAGGCCTCATCGGGGAGACAGCGCCCAGATCCTTCCTGAGAGAATCCACGCTGGCCTCAATTTTCTTCCCGATGAAGACGGTCAACGTCCTCTCCAGGGACATGGCCATCTCATCAAACCGGGAGGAGATATTGAATATCTCCGGCTCGTTCACACTTCTCCCGGGTCGCGTTGACGTCGACGGCGGCAAGGGCACATCTACAGGGCGGGGTCGAGGAGAGGAAGGAGGTATAATAGGAGTATAAAAAAAAAAAAAAAAAAAAAAAAAAAAAGGAGGAATCACCGCATTCCTCAACTCCCTCAACTCATCCTTCAACACCGCCATCTCCTTGCGGAGCTCCTCGTGTTCGACGGTTAGCTGAGCTTTCTCCGCCCGAAGCCTTTCGACTTCGTCGGAGACTGTCCGTCCCCGCAGATCATCGAAGATCTCCGTCATGGAGATCATCGCCTCGTTGAGGGCCCTAACATACGTGCCCTTTAAATGCTTGCTAGTCCTGGCCACGGTTTCCACGGACTCGACGTCCGTGCGAAACCGCTCCAGGAGAGCACTGGGGTCCTCCCTCATAAGGGACACCGGCTTCCGGGCCCTCAACACACGAGCGCTTTTGGTCATGTTGGAGACCACCTCCTCGGCCTCCAACTGTAGTTGCTCTCGTTTTTGCTTGAGGTAGACCTCCTTGGCACGGGCAAGGCCAACGTACTCCCCGGTGGTAGGGGGTCGGCCTCTCCCGCGCTTTGCCACGCTCAAGCTCCTCCGTGAGAACGGGTTCTCACTATCATCCGCCGATGTGGATGACAGGTTGTCAGCCATCGAGCGCTTGGTAGGGCGGCGGACTGGTGTGTCCTGCCAGAGCCTCCCGCTCGAACCCTCCTGCGCTGTGGTGGCGACCTCCATCTGACCGTCAGTCACATCCACCAAGTCCTCCTCGCTGCTGCTGCTGCAGCCGGCCGGTGCGCGTGCAGACGCGGCCACGCTCTTTGTCTCCTTTTGTTTCTCGTTCTGGGTTTTTTTTTTTTTAGGTTTCATTTTTGTTCCCACGAGTAAAAACTTTATTTATTGACTCAAGTACTGAGTCCAGCTAATGACAGGTCTACCTCCCTGCCGTAGAAACCCCCTCGCGGCTGCACAACACACTTGGGGCTGAGGGATTTTTTATAGTGGTTTTTAAGTCACTTCCACTTGGGCCAGGCGGCTAAGCCAGGCCCGTCGTTTCCCTGCTGGGGCTGTGCGAAATCGTAAGACGTGACTACGCTTCCGCACAGCCGCAACAGGGAGCTACGACCAACGGTGGCCGGAAAGGTAACACCTTCCCGAACCTGTCCGACTGCGCAACGCACAGCCGGACCCGCTGCTATTCCCCCGCTAGCAGGGGCGCTTCGTGAGGGTCGCTGCGACCCTCCGGATTGTTCCGCGGAGGCCGAAAGGTGCAATGCCCCTTTCGCCAGTCCGACTGCATAGCGGCACAGCCAGACCCGCTCTCGCCCAAAGGCGGACGGAAGGACACATCAGTGTCCCCCGTATTTCCCACAAACGACGGGAAGGCTAGGCCTTGCCCGTCCGCCTGACTGCGCAACCATCCACACAACATCAATATATAACAAGTATAATAATTGAGTTGTGCTATGGCTGCGCAGCCAGACCCGCGTCCCTCCCCAAGATCTGGAGAGACTACACCAGTCCTTGAGATCTACACAGAATACAAAATACAAGCCGAAAATACTTATTTTTAATTTTGTTGGCGGAGCGCATAGTTCCGCTACTATCCCCCATCTGCGGCAACACACACCTGCTAGATCAGGTGGGCCCGCAGAGGGGTGATTGCAATTCTGTGTAGATTTCAAGGCATGTGCGTGCTTACTCCCAGTAAGTAGTTACAGAGAGAAGCACGCACATTCCCTCTTCCGTGGTCGAGACCACCCATCCGACCGGTGCGGCCCATTCGCCTCTCTGACTCGAGGGCATCGGGGCCGGCACCGAGCTCATTCGCCCCCCTAAGGACTCTGGGGGCATCGGAGCTGCTCTCCGCACCAACTGCCAGACTGGAACTTGGCAGTTGGTGCTCGTCTTCGTACCGATGGCCTGACTGTTTACTAGGCGATCGGTACTCCCCTCTCTTCGGCAGCCAGATTGGGACTAGGCCGCCGAAGACTCCCGACGCCCCTTGGACTGGGTTCCACCAAGCAGGCGCCGGGGAGCTCATTCGCCCGAACTATCAACGGCATCGGAGCTGACCCACTGCCACTGGCAGAATCCATTCCTGACTCTTACAGGATCCCTGGATTTTGGGCCTACGGGAGTGGTGGTATTCTCCAGCCGCCACCACACGGCGCACGGACTCTGCTCCTATACAGTGACTTAGAGCAAGCAAATATGCCCACGTCAACCAAGCAATCATTAATAGTTTTACTGCTCGTCGTAAAAAGAATTTAAAGAAAATTTTTATCATGTTAAAGTTGCACTTTGTTTTTCTGTATAAAACTTGATTATTTATAGTTTCTACGGTGCGCAGAAGTTTTTTATCCTAAATGTGGAAACTGTTTATTAAATATTAAATAAATAAATATTTCCAGACAGGTCACACAGCGCCATCTAGTTTCCGTGGTAAGCTACGAGGCTTGTATTACGGATACTAGATGGTTGATAAACTAGATATTATACTTTTTTTTTTGTAAATATACATATAAACATATTATACATATAAACACCCAGACCGAGACAAATTATACAATATACAACTTGCCCCCGGTGGGAATCGAACCCACGACCTCCCGAGTTCACGGCAACGTTTGTTACCACTAGACCACGGAGGCGGTAAAAAGTCGGTTAATTGGCTTCATTCTAATTTAAACATTAACACATAAATGTATCGTAGCTGTAAGTTACCCAAATATAAATAAATCAATGCCTTTACATGGCGGCGTTTAGGCTGCAAAATGATTGTTAGCTAATTACGAAAGATATACTATGTCTGTAACTTACGAGTTAGTGCTTTGAAATTGAATAATATGTTGATTAACGGAATATTACTCAATTCAATTGAACTGTGAACTAATTATAATTAATTATTTTAGTAACTACATTTGATTGCATATATTGTTATTACAAAACTGCTGCAGCCCTATTCTGAATTTAATTAAAATATAAATTTATTCGAAAAAAATATTTACAACATATAAAATAAAATTAATATTAAGGATAGGGATATAAGTCCCGTCCGCGTGGAATGGTGGTAAGAACGCTGGCTGCATTTCCCCGCTGAATTGCAATACTGGTTCTTTGGGCGAAGAAAGAGCCAGCCCTCTTGTCACCGGAGGAGACGACAAGACGCGGTGTTGTCTTTTATAAACTTTTTTGCGCTTGGACTCCATGGGCCCAGAGTTTCTACAGTTTCTGTTACTTAGTCGCAAGCGTCAGATTGTCAAAACAGTGAATTCTGTTATTTACGACCACTCATAGCCGACCTTACGTCAAAAAGCGTTTTCCATTATTTCAAAGGTCACCCATGGGGTTGCAACTTCAAAATCATTGGGAAAACTTGAATTAAATATCTTAATTGTCCGCCGAAAATTTATATTAAAGTTAACATTTATATTAATGGCGTGTATCACTAACTTTTTATCACGATAGATGGCGCATGATAGATGGGACCTAATATAACTGTAAGTTGCATAGAAAATATGTATTTTTATTACGAAATTTATTATTTTCTGGATATTATGCCGAAGTGGGCAGCTTTTAAGTGTACAAATCGAGATTTTCAAGCGAAATCAAAGATAATCGAGATCTCAAAATTGCCGTTCTATTAATTGAACCTTTATTCTTTTTAACGACGGTATTCGATTTCTTAATTTGTCTTTTAAGGTAGAAAACATTAAGTTAAAATACATTTAGGTACTGTTATAAAAATAAAAATAAAACTACAAAAACATTTTTAAAATAATGCGTCATAGGTGTAACCAAGGTACCATTGCCGCTAGCGACATCTACAAAAAGCTTTGCCTGATACACCCCATTAAACTAAGATTATATATTTACATTAACCATAGTTTTATAACACACATTAGGTAATAAATCAAAAATATGGCAAATACATATATAATGGATTTTTTTTTAATAAACGCATCGTAACAATATTTTGCTGTTATCTGTAGTGGAAACCTTTTTACGAGAATACATAAACAGAATAACTTACCATGACTTTCTACTAGATAGATATAGATAGATATGTATTTATTATTTATTTATATATTTATTTAATATGTAGGATATGTATATTTAATTAGTATGTATTTATATAATTTCATTATTGTTGATCACAATATTATTTCTGCACCCGCTTATAATGGCTCCCCATTCACAAAGGTTAGTTGGTAGAAAATGCATTTATAGCATTAAGCTCGCCTTTGTACCCACACTATTTTTGGTTCTGTACAATAAATAATTTATTATTATTATTAATACCAATTGTAAAAGCGTTTTACACTGACAGTTCCGTTATTTAAGGCAGCTGGTTGAATAAGAATAGGACAGCTGGTGGCGCTCGGACCTCGGGATCTCATGGCGACGGACCTCCGGCGGCGGTGCGTGGAGAGATGCGATGCCCCGAAGATAGTCGAAGCGGTTGCGGCCGGCTCGATCGAACATGGATTTCGAGAGCCTGGCCATGAACTGCTCGATGGTCTCCAGGTCATCGTGGGGGACTGTGTTGCGCACGAACCACGGAGCTCCAACTGCCCAGCCGCTATGGATGGCGCCACGAGTGGACGAACGTCTTATAAATGTTTAGTTTCACCCGGGGTGGTTGGGCCGGAGCGGCTTTCACGCGGTTTATTGTGTGGTGTACCGTAGGGCCCATACAGAGGCCGCGGTCGATCACGCACCACAGAACAGAAGCGGGTCTGCCAGGCACCGAAGGAACGTCAGAATGTCGACAGGTGTCCACGTTCGCCGACATCCGCCATCTACACAGCCATGGCGGCTGCAGATCTAGCAGTCTCTGCACATTTCTTACAGCGTCGTCGGCTTTTATGACCGAGGTAAAATATGCGCTGTCAATAAATAAATAAATAAGAATAGGCTTACATTTAGATTTATTCATTGCATATATTTATGGCCAACTCATTTGCTGTTGTCGCCGCAAATCTGTGGAATGAACTACCGGTAGAAATCCGACAAGCATCCAACCGAAAAATGTTTAAAAAAATGGTGTCATCGTATTATTTAAATGGTTTATAAGTTATTTAATGGTTATAAATATGTAGTATATGTATTATTAGTATTTAATATATCATATTTATTAGTATGTATTTAGTAATATCATTGTATTTTTATGTATATAGATTTATTTATTATTATTATATATAAATATTTGCACCTACCTTACATTTGAAATGGTCCCCATTGTCCCTAAGGTTGGCTGTCAGATAATGTCTAGCGGCATTAAGTCCGCCCCTTGTATAATGTGCAATAAAGTTTTAAATAAATAAATATATATATATATATATATATATATTTTTATTGTTGCGATAAATAAAGTACTTTCTTTCTTTCTTTTTGTCGTCGGTATAGAGCGCCAGGACAACGTTCTTTTCCCTTGTTTTTCAGGAGTCCGATGAGGGTACGGATGTCGTCTGTGAAGGTGGCGTAAAGCACCGGTGACAGTCAGCTCCCGTGCTGGTCTTCTCCGCGGACAATGCTTTGTCGACACGCACGAAGAATCGTCTTCACTCCAGTTATGATGACAGTATCCTGACTGCGTCGAAGAGCTTGGACAGAAGACTTGACATACCGCATACTCTGTTAAAGGCTTTCTCTATGTCGAGTATTGTGCTGTGTGAAAATTAGCAACACCGATTGGCCATAATTATTTGTCCAGGGTATTTTTAAGGATAAGGATGTACCTACTTGGATATACCCATCTATAAGGAGCCCGCGAAGTTTTAGTAGGACAGGATACATACACTTTCACCGCCTTTCTATTGTATACATACATACTAAAAATCAAGTACACTCGACACCAATCTTATGAGTCACACACGGGGAGACATTACGGCGAACAAAACTGTGTTAAAATTCTTTAACTGAGTCTTGTGGATCGAAATTTGACTTTCACGCACAATTTATTCTTTTAATCAAATTCAAAATATTTATACCCATAATATGGTTCACAGGTAACACTCGGATATTGTCAATTTTTTTAGTTCTCTTTTAAGATTGCCCAAAACTAGGCCCCAACTTTTTTGCTGCGTGCCTCAACTAAATTTAATTCAATGATCATAATTATTTTGTTTGTGTGCTCTTCTCCCGATGGATGATGAACGAGGTGATAGGGAAGGCAAAGGGTCTCGCCCATACAGCCAAGTCTGACGTAATATATCTTTTTTTTATGAGTTAATGAGATTATCATCAAATTCCAGATGTTTCAGAATTTGATGCCTTTCTTGGAGTCACTCGCGGCATTATAGCCCAATCACGAGGCTTGTGTTACGGAAACTAGATGGTTGGTAAACTACACATTATACTTTTTTTTTTGTAAATATATACATATTATACATATAAACACCCAGATCGAGACAAATTATACAATGTACAACTTGCCCCCGGTGGGAATCGAACCCACGACCTCCCGGCGTTTGTTACCACTAGACCACGGAGGCGGTCGATATCACGATCAAATAAATAAAACACTGACTGAAGGTGCATAAAAAAGTCTTCGTAACCAAAGGGCATGTATGAAGAGGTTAATGAATGTCGACGAAGCGAAGGAGGTATGTCGTGATCGTGTCAAGTGGCGCTCAATTGTCTCTGCCTACCCCGCAAGGGATCTGGCGTGAAGATATGTATGTATAGGAATAGTCTTATATCTAAAATTCGATTGTTGAGCCCGAAACAATTAACCACGTGCAAAAATTTAAAAATATTACATATTTTGTTACTAGTTTATACAGCTAGTACTACACAATAAATTGAAATTATATTATTTTACTAAATTAAATTTGACGAAATATCGTCATGATCGTAGAACAGTGACGGATCTGCTATATTTAAAATTTTCATGGCGGCCATTCAACTGTCATTTCGACTGTTTTTTTGTCACTTTTTAAGTCTCATAATAAGTGCAAACCTTCTAGATTTCATTTTGGAACCCTTTCTAATATTTTCACTATAAATTACAGACCACAAACAATATAAAACTATATATAAATATATATGCAAAATTATAGGTATTTTTTTAAATCCGACACTGTTCTACGATCATGACGATATGTTGAGAGTTTTTATTTAAATATCATTTAAACTCAATTCGTTTTTTTTTAATTTTCTTAAATGTTTTTTTTTGTTTGTCAATTAAAATTCTATTTAAGCTCCCGTGTGTATCTTCATGACCGCTGTTGACCCGACAGGTCCTGCCGGTTCTCAATAAGCATTATGTAATTATTATACTTTATTATACTATTGCATTACTTAAACGAAGAGACTGGTTACTTATTCTACTTGTTTACTACCAGCTAAATAATTTAGACTTAGCTCACACTTTACAACCTTAAAATATTTTTTTAAATTATTGCGGTTGTTCGATCGATATTTTCATTTCATTACAGCCCCTAGAGCACAGCGTCCTAGACCTCCACTGCTGGAGATAGGCCTTCCAGAACATATATCTGGAGAATTTGGCCTACACTCGCCACGCTGGCCAGGCGGCTTGGCGAGGATATGATGTCAATTTTTTATGACAATTTATTAACGATTCCACAAGTTGGTATTAGTGAAACCGGGACCGACGCGGCGACGGCTTAACGTGCTCTACGAGGCACGGGAACGGTGGTGTTGTAATTCTATGACTAATGTACGTAAGAAAAGTGTATTTCTCATTGGTACATGCCGAGTGGGTTTGAACCGACCTTCGTAGGATTTAAGGAACGCGTTCTTACAACCGAGCCACCACCGCGCCTATTGATATGCTGGATCGTAATGATCGTAACGTGCTGTAACAATCCAGACGGTTTAGTACGATCAACTATACCTTTGTATTAATCCAGCATCAGTTTGTTTAAATTTGATATGATTTGGTTTCGTTTGGTTTGGTTTGTCTGGTTTTGTTTGATTTGGAAAACAAACTGATGTCATTACTATGACGATACTACGAGGTTGACAGCACCTCGTCAGATAATATCACAACTCTTCATAAACAAGAAAGGAACACGGATGAATTATTGGTTCGGACAAATATTTTATTTATTTGGAATAACAAACAATTGTACAATAAGGATACAATACAAATATATATTACATAGTACAGATAATTATACAATTAAGACCGTTATCCACAGATAGGACATATAGTTATAGAATGTACAAAGTTATATATATAAATATATATATATATATATATATCAAATTCAATTTTAATTTTATTCAAAACAAACTAAACATTATGAAAAAAAAAACAAAAATATATTGTGAAAACATAATAATTAATTAAAAAGCCTATATCAATTTTAACGTTTCTTTGACCTTATTCTTATACCTACATAAAGATATAGAAAATATGTCATTGTATGAGCACACAAGACGTCTTAAACTAGTCGTTTTTAGGGGATATGAATACATTAAAAACCGCTTAAGTATCACATTGTAGGTACTTACTAAAAAGTTTTGTTACATTACATTATTGCAATAAATAATTAGAGATATCAATAAGAAACTTTTTCTCATCTCCAAATAATTACATCCGTTTTTAGTTTCGATGCATTACCTAATGTATTATTATACTGTCACTTTACGCTTAAAGTTAGACTTCGGGAAGATATTCTGTATAAAAGTCGTTAGGCTTTAACGTATTGCTCAACGAAAGAAGACTTCGCGGCGAACGAGTGCCTTCAATCCGTAGCCACGACTCAGACTTAGCTGTTAAGGCACGCAGGGCCAACAGTGAGAGAGAGACGGTTTATAGGGTTATAGTCCGTAGGCGCCCTGGGGACTCCTTAGGAGGCCTCACGGTGAGTCGGGCATGCGACCCCCACCCGCGTTGGCCCTTCAGGCAGGGGCGTATCATTGATGATTTATCGATTCACCGTCTTTAAAAAGAAAGCTACGTTGTCTTGATGTAAAAAATGCAAAAAAAGAAAAACATCACATGAACATCAACGGCCTCTACAGTATTATCACCGTATCCCTTGCGTGGTGGTCAGAAACCACGCTTATAAATAAGCGGATTCACATTTAGCCAACTTTACTATAGGCCAATCATGACAAGTGGCAAACTCGTCGATGTCTCTAGAGATATCACAAATAAATTAAATAATAATAAAATTTTATTTATTTAAATTAATACATATTATTGTGTCCATAGAAAGCTACGTTGTCTTCTTCTTTTCATGAACACATGTATTCACGGTGCGGGTTTATTGCAATTGAACCCGATACCTCTAAATCTACGGTCTCAACCGCGAGACCACTGGGACAAGTCGTTAAAAATATACAGAATAGAACATCGCGTCGCAACGTAAATGCAATAAGTAGGCGTAGAAGGGCTCTTTTGCGATGGTCTTATTTTGATAGATGGACTTTTTAAGCCGCGGTTTCATTTCATATGTGAACAAGGATACTTTTTGTTCATAATATATTAAGTGTCGGTTTCTTTTCAAATGTCAATTACTTTTTGACATAACAAGGCAATTTGCACCATTGACTTATGTATAAGATCCTCCTCCTTGCGTCGTTTTCCTCAATGCTGAGGGTCGTGAGCCCCTCCTCGGATCATTTTGTCCCGGACTATGCTGCGCCATCCGGGTCTGCTCACGGCGGCGTGCAGGGCCTCGTGGACTTGGGTGTGAAGTGTGGTGCGGATCTGGTCTGACCAGCGTGTCGGGCTCCGGCCACGGGGTCTAAGATAAATGTGTAAGATAAATTATATTTAATTCAAAAAACTTCTTATTTCTCACCTTCTTAATCTTAACTTAATCTCCTCACCTTGACATATATTATTTAATTAGTTTTATATTCGAGGTTCAAGCTCTTCTGGAGCCTGCTAGAGTTACCCGAGATGATGGCAAGAGTCCCGATGGTATGACGTTGGTCCCCTGGTGGCCGACACCCTCGCTGCGTCGCATCTCAGGGGGACGCGCATAAAGGGCCGCGGCGGAAAATGCGGAGTCCGGCAAGCGGCGCAAGTATGTAAGTATATTAAAAGATTACATATTTGTGCCGGTTGCTGTAGAAACTCTGGGCCCATGGAGTCCAAGCGCAAAAAAGTTTTTAAAAGACATAACAGCGTGTCTTGTCGTCTCATCCGGTGACAAGAGGGCTGGTTCTTTCTTCGCCCAAAGAATCAGTATTGCAATGAATAAAATAAAAACGGGGAAATGCAGCCAGCATTCTTACCAACATTCAACGCGGACGGAACTTATATCTCTATCCTTAGTATTAATATTAATAATAATTTATATTTTGTAAAAAAAAAAACGAATAATAAATGTTTTTAGAGTTTTAAAATTAAAATTAATAAATACTTGTTTTATATATGTATGTATATTATTATATATATTATTTACATTTTATCTATTTACCTAATAACTAATAATAAACTGCCTCCGGGTCTAGCGGTTAAGTCCGTGGATTTAGACCGGTTTCGATTCCTGGTCGACAATAAAAAATATATTAAATTTATTTATTATATTTATCGAGCTAGAAACATTGATGAGCTTTACACGTCATGATGGGCTGGCCCCGTGGATACATGTAATCCTAAAAAGAAGAAGACAACGTAGCTTTTCCTTATTAATATTTAATTTATTTGTGATATCTCTCAATTTAGGGGCCGTCCATTATCCATGTGATGTTTTTCTTTTTTAGCATTTTACACCCCCCCACATATTGGTGAATGCTGTGACTAATTATACCTAATTGGTACATATATTAGATAAGTTATAATTATACTATGTTATGTGTGTGATAATATATGTACTGCTGTGTGTACTAAATAAATAATAAAAAAAACACGTGTATTTTTTAGTACCTACAAATAACCTATTTTTTTTTAGAATATTGTAAAGTATAATGACGAAAATGAAGGACCATGATAAAAATGTCTAGACAGAAAGGTTGTTGTTTGACGAAAAAATAAATACACGTGATTTTTACCTATACCCCCTCCCCCTTGTGATATTTCGTAATTTTTCCGAACCCCCTCCCCGCCCCTTCGAGCCTCACGTGATTAATGGACGGCACTGTAGAACGAAGAGTGTTAATAGGTGCGTCGAAATATACCCGTCTAGCCAGAGCCGTGGCAAAATTCTTCAGAAATTTCTTATAGTATGTGTTCTAGGGGCTATGATACGTAACTATTTGTCATTGTATGCCCAAACCAAACATATAGGTCAAAGTTTTGCAAACTTCACTTTTAGAGCAAGGTTTTATTTGATTTTAGTTGACGATTAGTTATTTTTTGTTTGGTTAAAAGATGTTGCGGACTTGTGGTGCTGCGAGTGTGATTTCGTAATTCATATATTCTTGAACTAGCTGTTTTACCCGGCTTTGCCCGTGTAAACGGCGACATGAAACTAATTTCATTGCGCATTATTTTGATTTTGCCACATCTCCTAAGATATTCATTTAATTTGCATGGTGTAAAGGGAATAAATAATCTTTATGAAATGCTCAAGCCAACTAATGTATTAAAAATAATAAGGATTATTACCGTATTTGTGTAAATACCGCTTTGTAATTGTCAATTTTTTAAAGTATTAAATTGGATATAGTATGTTATCCTTAAGAGATAGACATATGCCGTCGCGGACTTTTCTGTAGATCTATATAAGATACACAATTGCATCATACATTATTTTGTTACATCTCAAAGGGTTCAGGCAGCGTTTTCGTTGAAAGCTCCCAGACAGCTTATTTTTTACCGACACCTCCAACAAATATCGTTAATAATAATATATAATAATAATGTACGTTTATTCAAAGCAACTAGGCTCACTTGTTAGTTACAAAATCCTTACAACTAATGTTAATATAAAAATGAAAATAAAAGTAAAAAGAAAATAAAACATGGCAATATTAAAACAACATGACCGTGCAGTAACCACTCCGCCCCCCACCAGTCTGACAGGATGCACCTCACTCCCGCCAGACCAGCAGCCGCACGAAGCAGCCAATGCACGGCGAACCGTATCTTTCAGATATCATCTTCAGGATACTGTTAGTGCTTGTCCTCACTCTGTTAAGCAATGATGCAGTGGTTTTGCGTCTTATAGCAAAGAATTCATCTGTATGAGCCTGCGCAAACATTGCGGACGCACTACAGTAGCGTGGCAGCCCCCCCCCCCCTAACAATATCCTGAAGCTATTATTGTACTGTACACGTAGGGCGCTGATCGATGCCTGCGTAAAGTTAATGTATACAAAAACTTAATAAAATATATTCTAAAACATTCCCCGAGAACCACTCTATCCATTGGTGAAGACAGCCTGAAATTCGGTTTATCGCGAACAGACAGACAGACATACAGACGCGGCGGATAACTTTGTTTTATAATTTGAAGTTACTTCTTAACTACCTATAGTACAATAATAAGATTTGACACATTTAAAAAAGATTTGAAAGCGATGTTTTATTGGAGGTTTGGTGGCTTGGTTGTAAGAACGCTTTCCAATTCAAAAAGGTTCGTGGTTCGAATGAGAAATACTTTCTTATGTACATATAGATTTACAACAAAATCGTTCCCGTGCATCGAAGACCACTTTAAGCCGTCGCGTCGCGTCGGCGTTAAATACGCCGTTAATTACAAAATCGAGCATAATTATAATTATTTTGGAGCCATCTCCAAAATTTCAAGAACATATATCTGGAGAATTTGACCTACACTCGCCACGTTTTTATGACAATTTATTTGATCTGGAAAGGGAAAGGAGAGTGTTGGCGGTCCGCTGCAATATGCTGGCCCGCAGGTTCGCTCGTTGTAGGGCAGATGTCAAGTTTACCCTGTTTAAGGCATTCTGTCAAAATCTTTACACATACAGCCTGTGGGTCAATTATACGCAGAGGGCCAACAACGCTCTTCGAGTACAATATAATAACGCCTTTAGGATGATGATGGGGCTCCCTCGTTGGTGCAGTGCATCAACGATGTTTGCGTACGCGCATGATTTCTACTCAGTATTGCGGCAACGAGTCGCGTCGTTGATGCACAGAGTACGAGGGAGCGGCAACATCATCTTGAGGGCAGTTAGTGAGAAGCCAGATTGCCCTATCATGGGGCACTGGGTACATACTCACATGTGTGTGCCCAGTGCCTCAAGAGGGCAATGCAAATATAAAAAATAAATGTGCTCTTTTTACTAATATAGAATAAGCAAACACTATGTTACTAACCCCTATGGATACTATTCCGAAATAAACGCATTTTATTTATTTATTAACGATTCCACAAGTTGGTATTAGTGAAACCGGGACCGACGGCTTAACGTGCTCTCCGAGGCACGGGAACGGTGGTGATGTAAATCTATGACAAATGTACGTAAGAAAAGTGCATATCTCATTGGTACATGCCGGGTGGGTTTGAACCGACCTTTGTAGGATTTAAGGTACGCGTTCTTACAACCGAGCCACCACCGCGCCTAGTGGTGGCTATAATAATATGTAATATGATAATATTGCTATGAAATGAAATGAAATAATTTATTTGTCAGAAACATGGTAGGTACAGGGATGTAAATTATTATATGTAATTATATCACATGCTTCGCTATTTCTAGCATACAAATATTTATTTAGTCACATGACTTTGTCGAGCTTAGTGTCTAGGTATTCTTTTGTCGAATAAAAACATTTATTAACCAGCATTTGTTTGACTCTTAATTTGAACAGTTTTAGTGGCAGCTCCCTTATAGTAACTGGAAGCTTATTAAATATCTTTGTCGCCATTGCATAACAATTTCGGCTATATTGAGTACTTTTATGAGCTGCTAATTATAATATGTATATAATGAAATAAAAAATACTTTTTGTCAAGAAATATCCTTCTCTCTTAGCCGTCGGCGTACATGCCTTTTTTTAATTTTTATATACTAGCACGACATGTAACCTTGGGCCCACCTGATAGTAAGTGGTACGCAAGGTCCATGAATGTTAACAACTGATATCAAACACTCATAACTGCCATCAGTCCCTAACACTATGCCGGCTTGACTAGATGCTTTTTCACACTTCGCTTGAAGGACTCCAAGTTATAGGAAAGTGGAAACACAGAGGCTGGTAGAGCATTCCACATCTTTATCGTACAACGTATGAGTCGCCAAATTTATACGTACGCGAAGGGATGGTGACTACGGTATGTGGGTGCATATTTTGTGGTTCGGTTGCGGAATGGAGAGGAAGGAGTTAGGTTATAGAGTTCTTCGGAGCACTCACCATAGTATAGCCGGTAGAACACGCTCAGAGAAGCCACATCTCGGCGAAGCTGCAGGGATTCGAGAGTTCCAGATATAGTGGCATCGTCCACAATTCGAACAGCTCGCCTCTGTAGGACATTGAGAGCATCTGTGAGGTACTTGGCGGAACCATCCCAAAGGTGAGAACAGTATTCTATACATTATCTGATCTGTGCTTTGTACAACAGTCTAATTAAAGGTGGAAAAAACCGCTTCACCTTGTTCAGTATTCCGAGTTTTCTTGACGCTGTTTTGGTGATGCTCTCAATGTAGTTCCGGTGGCTAAGGTCTGAGCGTATTTCCACCCCGAAAATGTTGAAGCTGGGTTGTAGGTCCAGCGTGGTGCTCTGAAGAGTAGGGGGAGGAAGGGGGTCTTGTTGGCATTGAACTGGACAAGATATTGACCGATCAAAGCCTTGTTTATTTAAATATTTTATTGCACTTAAAAACCTAGTACATGGGCGAGCTATAACGCCACAAGGCATTCTTCACCAGTCAACCTTGGAGATCACAAAAGGTGATGGGCAGGAGGTAGAAAAATATTAAAATAACTTAATTTACTAAAATAGACATTTATAGCACCTAAAAAACACCTATACGTACACAATATAAAAAAAACAATACACATACATGCCATATAATACGTAAATACATAAGCATAAACTATACATACATAAATATTTATATATAAATAAAATGCCAAACAACTTCTTTAATTCGAGAGACATATATTAATAAAGGAATAACTTTATTTCAACAAAATAACAATAATAACTAAAAAATACAAAAAAATAAATATATAAAATCATCTAACATTCATTCACATTTAATCATTCATTCGTTCTTTCAAACATACCTGCTCCATCCTCACATCCTATCCATCTCACTCGCTTTCTTGTTCCTCTGATCCTTAAGCTTATAGCTCTTATTACTGAAATTTGTATTTTTATTTTTAACCAGCCTGCAACTTGTGAGAATGGCTTCTGCCATTTTTCAGAAAGCCGTTAATCTTCTTTAATTCGAGAGACATACATTCTGTTTCTCAAGAAATAATATGTTTAAAAGGTTTTTAAATATTGGCACAACCTAGCGAGAATAGCCAAAATTCTCCAGAGCTCTCTACGTGATGCTGTGATGTTGTGACGGAATCCTAAATGGGATGAATTGAAATAGAACCGTTACTTAATAATTTGATGTAGACGTCGATATCAAAAGCTTCACTCGAACTGTTGTTTTGTTGTTTTATTGTTAGGTAATAAATGTTATCGATAGGATAATATGCCATCACTATTAAGTAATACTAGAGTTACATTACGATTTTTAATTTATTTCTTGCTTACATTGTAGATATGTTTCTTTAAGTCAAGATCCGACCAAAGGACCAGTTAGCACAGATGTTCCTGACGCCAACATTTGATGGTAAATAGCGCACGAGGTCCATGAATGCTAGCAACTGGAATCAGACACTTATGACTGACATCAGTCCTTAACACTATGCCGGCTTGACTGGGCATAACGCGTGGATACACTTTACTGGGTTTATCGGCACGAACGGTGGATACTTCCCCATGGGCAAATTACCATCGTCAAGTCCGCCTACCATCTATTTATCGTTCTCGTTGAAAGTATGTGCCATTTGCAATGATGTTAATGGCAACAACTAATATTGTAAGCTTGGCATGGTACCCATTAAAAACCTAGTCGGGACCCACCCAACTGATAAAGCCACTATTTAAGAAAATATATAAAATTATTTCAATGGTGTAGTTTGGCAAACATCAAACTTTCAGGCGACGGAACCCATGGGCTTGTTTCTCACGCAGTCCGGATTTTTTTCTTTTAAATAAATTAGGTGGGCGCAAGGTTACATGTTGTGCTAATATAAAAAAATCACAGTAAACATATCGCATCTAAAATGCAACTGTTAACCTAAATTGATCTCCGAACCGCAAAAACGAGCCCCACGACAAAAGAGATTGGCCAAAACCAGGCCCCAACTTTGTTGGAGCGTGCCTCAACAAAATATAATTCGATAATCATATCTATTAATTGTGTTTTTTATAAATTTAATTTCAATATCAGATTTACTTCAACATTAAAATATAATTTAATTAAATAGTCAATTGGTTAAGATTTTATTTTTGGTTCTCTTCTCCCGATGGATGATGAATGATATGATAAGGAAAGGCATAGGGTCTAGCCCATATAGCCAAGTCTGACGTAATATGCTGCAGAATTTGACGCTTTTCTTGGAGTCACTCGCGGCACCATAGCTCAAACACGTCGGGTAAAATATGGAAGTTGACAGCGCGGGAAAACCGCAAAAAATAAAGTCCAATTTATTGTTTTCCATAATTATTCACATTGTAGCACATTATTAAACAAAACAACACCACTTTTGACCAATAATATCCACAGTAAATTAATTTACAAAATAAAAACTTGCACTTGACATGTCCACGCAAAATGGCGCAAAGAACTCAACAATCAATTGGTTAAGATTGTACGAAATACTTACAAAACACTATTTATACGATTAGGTTCTTTATTATGATCAGGTACTTTATTAGAGATAAAATATTGGATTTCGAATTCGCGGGATCAAAACTATGTAATTATTAAGGTAAAAAAGTTTTTGTCAATTGTCGTTATGCTAGGGTAAAACAAATAAAATTAATTACAGATTATAAAACTAATATATTATTTTGGGCCTATTCCTCTAAAAAAATTGGCATTCTTATTTAGAACATTAATGCGTCGATACCATAAAAACGGCACATCTAGGTCATAAGTGCGCTTACGTCTAGCTAGAACGTCCAGTGAAAGGATGCAGTGCGCTTGTTACGTCAACTTACAAGCATTCACAACATTTTATATTTAGACGTTTAAGTCAAATACAATTTATTCGAAAAAAATATTTACAACATATAAAATAAAATAAATATTAATATTAAGGATATAAGTCCCGTCCGCGCGGAATGGTGGCAAGAACGCTGGCTGCATTTCCCCGCTGATTTGCAATACTGATTCTCTGGGCGAAGAAAGAGCCAGCCCTCTTGTCACCGGAGGAGACGACAAGACGCGGTGTTATGTCTTTTAAAAACTTTTTTGCGCTTGGACTCCATGGGCCCAGAGTTTCTACAGCAAACGGCACAAATATGTAATCTTTTAATATACTTACATACTTGCGCCGCTTGTTGGACTCCTCATTTTCCACCGCGGGTCCCGCTTTATGCGCTGTCCTCCTGAGATGCAACGCGGCGAGGTCGTCCCACACCAGAGCATGTCCCCGTTCCCAGGGGACCAACGTTATACCATCGGGTCTCGGGAAAATGCCCGCACTTTTGGAACAGGAGAGCCCATGAACTCCAAGACAGTCGACCTCCTTTCCACACGGACATCTTTGTAGGATACATAATGGTGCCCCTAACCGAAGATTAACGGCGATATGGAAACTTTCGTCGTCAAGCAGTCTGCCGAGGTTCGCAGAAGGCAGTGCGTGTAACCAGGGGCCGGATTATATTAACTATTAAGTATATATATATATATATATATACTTAATAGTATATATATATTTATTAGCGGAAGCTGCAGCCGAATCAGCAGAGTCTGGCAAGCTGTTGCTCAAAGCAATACCAACACTAACACCCATATTCTTATACGTTTTCGTAACGGCTCCTTCACTCAATTATTCCTTCCAGCTCAGATTATAAGGATATATGGTTCATAGGTAGATTTTTGACAGTAATGTCAGTTCAGAATTAGAAACAGACGTGTGTATTTTTTTTTTGTTTCTCTTCTCCCGATCGATGATTAATTAGGTGATAGGGAAGGCAAAGGGTCTAGCCCATACAGCCAAGTCTGACGTAATAAATATTTCTTTTTTATGAGTTAATGAGGTCATCATCAAATTCCAGATACTGCAGAATTTGATGCTTTTCTTGGAGTCTCGCGGCATTATATCTTAACACACATCAGGTAAAATATGAGAGTTGACAGCGCGGGAAAACCGGAAAAAATAAACTGCAACTTGTGCCCCATATTTAAAGTCCAATTTATCATTTTCCATAATTATTCACATTGTAGCACCTTATTAAACAAAACAACACCACTTTTGACCAATAATATCGACAATAAATTAATTTACAAAACAAAAACTTGCACTTGACATGTTCACGCAAAATGGCGCGAAGAACTCTCGTTTGTATTTTTTTTATATATATTGTTTGTGTTCTCTTCTCCCGATGGATTATGAATGAGGTGATAGGGAAGGCAAAGGGTCTAGCCCATACAGCCAAGTCTGACGTAATATATCTTTCTTTTGTATTAGTTAACTAATAGCTGACCCGGCAAATTTCGTACCGCCTAACTGTTATTGAATATAAACCTTAGTTTAGTAGTAGTAGGAAAGTACAGAAATTCCTGGTTCTGAAAAACAGAAGCAGTTCTGGAAAGCCTAATAGCAGTAAAATCCACACATTTAATACGAAGTATTTGTTTTAAACGGACATAAGCAGACAATGCAGTTATACAATAAGCATATAGGTAATACCTACGTTTAATTATTTCCTGCAAATATTACGTGGTTCGCGTTAAATAAAATAAACGGTTTAAGGTATTGTACACATAGCACCGCACCGCGCTACTACCCTCCATGCACCTGGTTACGCTAGTGTTTGAGTGAACGAGAGATGTTTTGGGAGAGTTGCCACTCTTTTCTCAATGGGGTGTATCAGGCAAAGCTTTTTGTAGATGTCGCTAGCGGCAATGGTAAATAAAAAAAATAAAAAAATGCTTTATTGCACAAAAACTAAAATAACTTAAAATTAATGTGCACAGGCGATCTTTATGCCGGAGTACATTTTAAAGTTGCTCACTTCGGCATAATATCCAGTAAATAATAAATTTCGTAAAAAAAAAAATACAAGTTTTCTATGCAACTGACAGTTCTATTAGGTACCATCTATCATGCGCCATCTATCGTGATAAAAAGTTAGTGATACACCCCATTAATTACTATACTCTTTGACAGACGTTTCTGTTTAAAATACAAATTGACTGTCCTGAATAACTAGCTATAATAAACCTCGCAGTACCTGCGCGCATCTTTAGTTTCGAAGCCACCTTCCGAATTCCAGCGTCTAGCCCTATTCTGATACTTAGTCGCAAACGTTATTTGTTTTGTAAATTAATTTACTGTGGCTATTATTGGTCAAAAATGGTGTTGTTTTGTTTAATAATGTGCTACAATGTGAATAATTATGGAAAACGATAAATTGGACTTTAAATATGGGGCACAAGTTGCAGTTTATTTTTTGCGGTTTTCCCGCGCTGTCAACTCCCATATTTTACCCGACGTGTTTGAGCAGTGGATGGTTCCGCGAGTGACTTCAAGAAAAGCATCAAATTCTGCAGCATCTGGAATTTGATGATGACCTCATTAATTTATGAAAAACAAAGATATATTACGTCAGACTTGGCTGTATGGGCTAGACCCTTTGCCTTCCCTATCATCTCATTCATCATCCATCGGGAGAAGAGTACCAAAAAAAAAAAGCGCTCGACCTTGACAGCGGTTGTGCAAATATCAACTTAAATAGCGTTATAATTAAATATATATATTGAACGGATTCCATTATATAACGTTTGCGACTAAGTAACGGAATAGGGCCCACCCTATAACAGTAATAGTAATATTTTTAGTGCATAAGTACAACAGTTTCATAATGATACACTTTGTTAATACAGTACTTAAGGCTATTTGTTAGTTGTACAAAGGGTGTATTAAAGTAGACTTTCTAACTCCACACCAAGCTAACTTGTGTTATGGAAGTTAGCCTATTATTCTAGGTTATAAATTACAATTAAAAATATTAGTGTTTACAAATGATAATTAAATAAATAAAACCTTGACCGCCTCCGTGGTCTAGTGGTAACAAACGTTGCCGTGAACTCGGGAGGTCGTGGGTTCGATTTCCACCGGGGGCAAGTTGTACATTGTATAATTTGTCTCGGTCTGGGTTTATATGTCTATAATATGTATATATTTACAAAAAAAATAAAATGTATAATATGTAGTTTATCAACCATCTAGTTTCCGTAACACAATTTATTTAAATAAATAAATAAAAATATATATTATATGTATAAATATTTTATGTACTTCCAGACTAAGTTATGATACCAACATAAAAAGTAGGTAAAGATATGTATAGTTAGACGAGCAGATCAAGACGTCATACCTTTATTTCTCGCCTTTCTTTTAAAATAATTTTAAAAGGAACATGTTCCACAGTTGTTTCCGAGCTTTTTCATTATAGTTTTTGATGTAAAGCCGTTGCAAATTTAGTTCAGGTAAGTTCATGTATGGGTGCCCGCCATTGTTCATTTGGTATGTGCACATTCAGTTTTTTGAGATGAACCATTAGAAACCGTACGCGGATTGGTGAACTGTGTGGAACCCTTAAACCGGTATAGCATGCGGTCATCATTTAAATGTCGTACTCAAGACATAGACTGACGTGACTCATAAACCTAATTAGCTTGGACCAAAATTATCTCCTATCTATGTAATAAGTCATTATTTTACATAACTTTTTGCAACATTCACGTTTTTAATTGTTTATTTTGGTAATTAAATTGTCACGAAGTTTTATTTTACGTTACATTCGATTTGTACCTTACAAAATCAGTATAAAAAGTATCATCACGACCGTTTCACTTGCGGTATGGTCGGAAACCACGCTTTTAAATAAACAAGCGGATTCACATTTAGTTAATTTAATTCTGTTCTCTTCTCCCGATGGATGATGAATGAGGTGATAGGGAAGGCAAAGGGTCTAGATACAGCCAAGTCTGACGTAATATATCTTTCTTTTTCATGAGTTAATGAGGTCATCATCAAATTCCAGATGCTGCAGAATTTGATGCTTTTCTTGGAGTCACTCGCGGCACCATAGCTCAATCACGTCGTGTAAAATATGGGAGCTGGCATCACATTTAGTTAAGTTAAAGATAGGCCATCATGAGAAGTGGCAAGCTTGTCGATGTCTTTAACGTACCAAACGCTATGATAAATAATATTTTTTTTTACAATACTATTTAGACAATTTATTCTAAATAATAATAACTAAGTATTATCATTGTGTCATAATAAGATTGTCAAAATAATCTGTCAATGTCGTAATATATTTGTCATACTGTTATGTAAAATTCTAAGTCGATTAAAGCTTATATTTTGGTTATATCTGTATTTTATTACAATTTAATCGACTTAGATTATCAATGTTATCATAACAAAATGTCGCACAGCGAAAATATCCCTCCAAATATCGTGCCCTCAACGAGTTCGACGGATCATCATGTGAAGGTATACTTGAAGCCTGAACGACTGAATACAGATCCAAAATCACCTAACGCTGCTCTACAGTGGTCTCATTGGAGGTATACATTCAATAACTTTCTTTCTACCTACTCTGATAATGTATCTGAAGAAGTCAAACTAAGATTACTTATTAATCATGTTACGCCAGAAATATTCTCCTATATAATCGAATGTAGCGACTATCAATCTGCTCTTACAATATTGAACGAAATTTACATTAAGCCAACAAACGAAGTATTCGCCCGTCACAGTCTTGCTTCTCGAAGACAACAACCAGGCGAAACCATTGATCAATATCTTAGAGAACTTAAACTTTTGGCATCTCGATGTAATTTTAGAAAAGTAAGTGCTGAGCAAAATCAATCTGATTGCATTCGTGACGCTTTCATATCTGGCATGACATCACAACGTATCAGACAAAGACTCTTAGAAAACTTAACTCTGGACTTGGATCAAGCATATAACCAAGCCATTTCACTAGAAACTGCTGAAATTAATTCTCGAAGCTATAATACCCCACAATCTCCTAACTTAAATGTTGTTGCTAATGAATCTACACCTATTGGAAATAACAGCAACGATAATACCTTAGCTAATACCATGTCTCGGAAAAGGAAATGCTTTTTTTGCGGAGGAAGTGTGCATCCAAGAATAAACTGTCCTGCTGCAAACGTCAACTGTCAACTATGTTCGAAAAAAGGACATTTTGCTAATGTGTGTAGAGGCAAAAGACAAACTCTGAACACAGCAGATATAATTTCGGAAAACAACAATGAAAATTTTTCAGCTGGATTGTTAGCTGCCTCTCCTTCAAGCCTTCAAAAAGCAACTGTTCCCGTCATCATAAATAAGACCAAAGCCGATGCTCTAATCGATACCGGTAGCTCGGTCAGTTTCATTAACAATAATCTCTTTCAACTTATGCATCTCAAGAAAAAGTATTGTCGGCAAACCATTTCCCTTGCTTCTCTCAATCACGTATCCTATGTCGATGGTTCCTGCACCGCTACTATCACGCTTGGAAATCACATATATAGACAAGTCAATTTACTTATAGTCAATAATCTATGTGCCGATATAATCATCGGACATGACATTCTCAAGGTTCATTCGAGTATAGAGATGGAGTTCGGCGGAGATGAAGAGCCTCTCCGAATCTGCAATGTCATGCTATCTGAAGTACCTCCGGTAACAAAATTTTTCCAATTTATCACCTAACATTAAGCCGATTTCTATTAAATCGCGCCGTCATACTGAAGATGATGAACAATTTATACAATCTGAAATTACTAAACTACTAAATGATAATATTATAGAACCTAGCAACTCTTCGTGGAGAGCTCAAGTATTAGTAACCAAAAATAGTAACCACAAGAAACGTATGGTAATAGACTACTCACTTACCATAAATAGATTCACAGAACTTGATGCTTACCCTCTTCCTAGTATTGATTACATTATTAATAAAGTTTCCAAATATAAATATTTTAGCGCCATCGATTTAAGAAGTGCCTACCATCAAATCCCGATTTTGGATAAAGAAAAACCATTTACAGCATTTGAGGCTGCCGGAAATCTCTACCAATTTACAAGAATTCCATTTGGCGTCACAAATGGAGTGTCAGCGTTTCAACGAGTCATCAATTATATAATCGAAAAGGAAAACTTACAAGGTACATTTGCTTATCTCGATGACGTCACAGTATGTGGAAAATCTCAACAAGAACATGACAATAATTTAAACAATTTAATGAAAGCTGCTGAAAAATATCGACTAACTATTAACATGGAAAAATCCACTATCTCAACTACAACTATTAATTTACTTGGCTACACTATTAACGAAAATACAATTAAGCCCGATAAAGACCGTGTAAGCCCTCTATTAGCGCTACCGATTCCAACTGACTCTCAATCATTAAAGCGAGTGTTAGGTATGTTCGCTCACTATGCTAAATGGATTCCAAATTTTTCCCAAAAAGTAAACCCTCTTATCGATTCACAAAATTTTCCTTTGCCAGAAGCTGCAATTGCTAGTTTCGATCTCATTAAGTCATGTATAGCTAAATCAACATTATCTGCTATTGACGATGATGCTATGTTTACCGTTGAGACAGACGCATCTGAGCACTCACTAGCAGCGACCCTTTCGCAAGACGGCAAACCTGTAGCTTTCTTCTCCAGATCATTGACAGATCATGAAAGACGTCATTCTTCAGTTGAAAAAGAAGCTGCTGCTATAGTAGAAGCTCTTCGAAAATGGCGTCATTACTTATTAGGTAAATCTTTTATGTTAATTACTGATCAGAGATCTGTCACATTTATGTTTAACACAACTCATTCCAGTAAAATCAAAAACGAAAAAATACAGAGATGGCGTCTCGAGCTCAGCTGCTACAAATACGATATAATTTACAGACCCGGTAAGGAGAATATAGTGGCTGATGCCTTATCACGAGTTTGTGCTGTCTCGTCTATCAATTCTAAGGAAAAATTGATCAATATTCACAAATCACTTTGTCACCCAGGTATCACACGCATGTATCACTGGGTTAAGTCAAAAAGCTTGCCATATTCTATCGACGAAATACGAAAAATGACAGCAGACTGTTCAATCTGTGCAGAAATTAAGCCACAGTTTCACAAAAATCAATCTCATCTTATTAAGGCTACTAAACCATTTGAACGCCTGAATATTGATTTTAAAGGTCCCTTGCCTAGCTCTTCTTCTAATAAATACATTCTCACTATCATTGACGAATTCTCACGTTTTCCATTTGCTTTTGCATGTTCAGATCTTTCTGCCACCACTGTCATTAACAATTTAAAAAGTCTTTTCACCATATTTGGTATGCCGAGTTACATTCATTCAGACCGAGGTACCTCTTTTATGTCCGCAGATCTAAAGGACTTCTTAACTCGGTGTGGTGTAGCTACTAGCAGAACCACCCCATATAATCCACAGGGTAATGGCCAGGTGGAACGCTTAAACGGCACTTTATGGAAAACGATCCAACTATGTTTAAGATCTCAATGTCTAGAAATTAATCAATGGGAACGAGTGTTACCTGATGCTTTACACTCGATCCGTTCCCTACTTTGTACCTCCATTAACGCAACACCTCATGAACGAATGTTTTTCCACACGCGTAAGTCTTCTAATGGACAAACCCTACCTACTTGGCTAACAACTCCTGGACCTGTTCTTTTAAAGAAATATGTGCGAAATTCTAAATTTGAGCCCCTGGTTGTAGAAGTGGATTTGTTAGAGGCAAATCCAGATTATTCCCACATAAGATTTTCTGATGGAAGGGAAGCTACGGTCTCTAACAGACATCTCGCTCCGAGAGGTCGCAACGACATCATTGATGAAACACAAGATGAAGATAATACAAGTGGAGACCTCGAAGATATGGAACAACAAGAGCCTGAGGAGTCAGTTCCTTTACAAGAGCCATTGCGCCGTTCCTCTAGGACTCGTATTCCTCCAGCATACCTCCAAGACTATGAGGTGGGATGAATGTCATAATAAGATTGTCAAAATAATCTGTCAATGTCGTAATATATTTGTCATACTGTTATGTAAAATTCTAAGTCGATTAAAGCCTATATTTTGGTTATATCTGTATTTTATTACACATTGTATATATGGTGTTGGCGGAGAATGTTGGGCATATCGTGGACGGAGTTCCAAACCAACAAATCCATCCTGTAGGAACTAGAGATATCGTGCAATCACGCATTCTCACTTTCCTTGGACACGTGTCGCGGCGTGGAGATACATCCATTGAGCGCCTTGTAGTTCAGGAAAAAGTCGATGGCAAGAGAATTCGTGGTAGGTCTCCGATGAGATGGAGTGACCAGGTTAAAGCAGCAATGTATCACCCCCTACATGAGTGCTCCAGGAAGGCTGCAGTTCGAGACGAGTGGCGACGGCTTGTTAAGCGTGCAACTGACACTCAAGTGACGACCACGACCACTCTGCCAAGAGTGTAGCGACTAAGAAGAAGAATATATCATTATATGAATATAAATATTTACCCATAATGGTTATGTCCAAAGATTTAAACAAATAACCGCCCACGGTTCAAATTAATTCCAATAAGTGGGCAAAATAAAAACACTTCAAATTCACAAGTGTCATCACTGTCATCTATCTTGACATTATATTGACAAGAGAATTAGACAGCAATAGCTACCTAAATACTAAGGCTGATATAAATAAAACGTGTTTGGACGGCTATTCACTTCCATACATTGCATTGGGAAAAATCAAGGGTTGCCAGTAATTATTTTTTGTTGAAGATTACAAATAATATTTCTACGTATTTAATCAATTTTGTTGTTTATATTTATTATTTTATCGATATTATTTAATATTTAGTCTTTATTTAACTTAATAAGATTGTTATGTAGTTTTGTACTCTACGCCTTAATAATTTATTATAATAATATATTTAAGTAAAGTTTTTTTAAAAAATATACTGGTAACCCTAAAGAGTCAAAAAACCAATTTAAAACAAAATGGAGTCTTGGCTGTTGCGAATCCAATTTGTTATTTATTTTATTGTCTCTTTACGGGAATTGAAATAAATTTATGTTTTTAAATTGTGCAACGTAAATCGAGAAACGTGGTGTGATCAAAGAATATAATACAATAAGTGCTACAAATGTCTATTTAAATGTTTTTTGTTTTTGATGGAGTTTATTTGTAAAAACGTTTCAATTTTAATAAATCAATATTTTAAAGAATTATAGGTATGCGAAACTCGTTAGAGAGTACTCAAATAAGTAAATAAATGTAAAATATTATTATGTTTATTTTAATTATAAGATTTTATTTTATTATTATTCCGCCAATTTTAATAATTGATCTATTATCAGGTTTATTCTACAATTTTTTCCCTTTTTAAAAGTTTTCTTATAGTAAACTATCTAAATTGAAAAAAAAACATTTATTAAGAATGCTCTAACAAAAAGTAAAAAAAAAACAAATAAAGAATCTTAAAATTTGGCGCCAATGCTAGTTTCGTGGGGTAGTCCGGTAGCACTGCTAAAACTAACACATTTTTCTTGTATGGAGATACATTTCTTCTTGTATATGTTCCTTGGTTTGAACTTTTGTGTTAAAACCAACGGAAGTCCGAGCCGAAACTCCGTAACATCCCTATGCTGTTAAAATTGTTCTATTTGCTAATGGTGTAATGTCGTAATTTTCGAGCACTGTGATTGGATAATTGTCTGCACATTGCGGAGTAATTGGTTCATGTTGAAAGATAATTGATGTACGACGTAAGTTTGTGGTATCATCTTCTTTCTGTAACGTCAATGGATGGTATTAGCATATTACACAGTGCACGCAGATTTACGCAAAATGTTTCCACTGTAACACGACATCTACCAACAACTATCTGCCTCTGAGTCTAGCGGGTAAGTCTGTGGAGTCTGTCAAGACAAAATATTTTATTTTATTTATTTGTGATAATGAAATGAAATGAAATGAAAAGAAATGAACGTTTATTTTGCTTGTAAAATACAATACATCAATTGTGTGCAAATTTGTTTAACAACTACATACACACATCAAAAAAGTCTAGGGATCAAGCATGTTTATGCGGATTTCTTGTGATTGAGATGTGGCTTTGTAATAAATTTATGATTTTATAAATTTATATGGATCCTTTTTGGTGCATTTCATAATTTAAAACAGGAACTGTCAATAAAATTCGAGTAAAAGATGAAAATCAGCTGTCAATATTTTCCCTATAAAAACATAAGACGCATTGAAGACATTATTAGTGCTACTGTTTCCCTACTACTGATTAAAACCAACGTTATTATGGAGCGGCGACGTCATTTAAGCAGGGAAGAAATGATCAGAGCCGTGGGAATGATAGAAGCTGGTTCCCGGCAACGTACTGTGGCTTTAGCTCTGAATACAAGTCAGAGTGTTATCAGTCGACTTTGGACACGTTACCGAACCACTGGTACCGTGGCTGAGCGCCATGGAGGACGGTATCGCTGCACCACACGGAGACAAGACCGATACATTCAAATCACAGCTCGAAGAACTCCAACAATAACTGCCATGATGTTAGCCGTGAGCCTTCATCGCTCTTCAGGGAACTTAATTAGCGACCAAACAGTCAGAAACCGCTTGCATGAAGTGAACCTTCATTCCCGAAGACCGCTACGGGTACCACCTATAGCAATGCACAATCGTAGGACTCGATATCAATGGGCTCTTGAACACAGAAATTGGACAGAAGAACAATGGCGTTTCGTGTGCTTTTCTGATGAGTCTCGTTTTGGTATGAGGCCGGATACAAGACGTATACAACACTGGAGAACCCCTGGACGCCAACAGCGATTAAAATCCTGCCAGGAAGTCCATCCTTATAGTGGTGGAACCATCATGGTATGGGCGGGTATTTCGATCGGCGGAAGAACTGAGTTGATTTGGATCAGAGGCAACCTCAACGCTCAAATTTATGCTGAGACGGTTGTATCAGACGTCATCGTTCCTCTACAAGTGCATATCGGTCCCTTATTTCAGTTAATGCATGATAATGCACGACCGCACACCGCAAGAGTTGTAAGACAGACTCTCGCCGCAGCTAACATCAATGTCCTGCCCTGGCCTGCTCAGTCGCCAGACTTGAACCCGATTGAGCATGCATGGGATATTCTTCAGAGAAGAGCTCTGCCGAATATGGAGGGTATCCAGTCGCAAGAAGACCTTTTTTTGTTGTTGCAACGAACATGGGCGGCCATTCCACAGCGTGATTTGGATGAACTCATTTTGAGTATGCCAAACCGATGTTCTTGTGTTGTTAGTGTTCGCGGTAGAAACACGGATTATTAATTGTTTAAGTTACCCAATAAAATTAAAAAAAAAAACTGTTATTTCAGTCTTTTTTTCGAACTTTAATGTTAGTGGTTCAAATGTCAAAAATCCCTTTATTAGGAAAATGGCAATTTTTTTTACTAATGCAAAGGTGACTTGGTTTATCGTTACTGTAGACAAACGAAAACATTTTATTTGATCAATCCTTAAAGAAAATTTTAATGAATATCAATCAGGAGAAAAGTTATTGCAAAAATATATGTTGATCCCTAGACACTTTTGATGTGTGTAGTAATAGATTAAATTAATAAAGAAATAAACCGCAATACAATAACAGAAAATACCTGTAACATCGAAAACAATAACAAAACAGGACGACACTAAATTAAAAAGATACCTACTTATAAATAAAATACCAAATGTCATGTATAAAGGATACCCTATATAAAATCAGCCATACTCGAACATCCTGTCGTAGTACTCTTTTAAATTATAAAAGGGTCGTAAGAAATTTTTAAAATCTTTTCTTCTGGTAACAGAAGAAGATTATTTTCATTCCCATCTTTGGTATTTAATATTTTTATCTTAAATAGATCGAGGCAAACCTGGTATATATATAGTGAGATAATAGTTAATATTCTATGTTTAATAAAAAGTGGCCTACAGTGGTCGAGCGGCTTTGCCCCGTCAACCAATTCAACGATATTTCTTGAGTTTAGTACGTAGTAGGGACATTGACGAGTTTGCCACTTGTGCCGTCTTCGACTTGAAAGCAAAGCAAAACTAGCTTTTTTAATGAATTTTGCTTAAAGGGAATGAAAACTCAATTCGAACGAAATAAATTAAAAATAAAGCGCTTACAGCGACAAGTCGAACATATGGTTGTAATGATTTGAAGTTGGCTAAATGTAAATCCGCTTCTTTAAAAGCGTGAATTTTGATATTATATTTTCCACATTGGAAGGGATACGGTCGTGATGATACTTTACTTTATTTTTTGTTTACACAACATAGGTAATACCTTTTTTTTATTATTTCCCGACACCTATGTTACCGAAATGTTAATCTATCGCTCCAAACTTTATAGGATCACTGGCTGAGCTAATTTGAAGATTGTCCACAAATTATAAACACACACATCGATTTAAAATAATAATACTTAATTTAACAAGATCGTGACGTGTTAAAATGGAAACATACTTCACTATTTTATCTATACATCATCATTACCATCTCAATTGACCAATAGCGTAAAATCGTGCTCGGTCAGCGATTTGGTTGTCCAAATTATTAATTAGTTAGGTTAGGTCGAACGCAAAACACTGTGTGTGAAACTGTACACGCAATGTCTTGGAAAACAGGTATAGCCATTGAATGTATAATTTCAATAAGTCTTGTTTCAAGCAATGTTATTTTTTTATTTATTATGGTAACAAACAGTCACAATACAATTTATATAACAAACAATATACATACAATATACATATAATATATACCTGGAGTACCAAAACTGTGAAAGAGAACTATACATATACATTTTCAAAATACAATTAAACCATAAAAGAAAGTAAAAATCACATTTAGGTCTATTTTATTGAATATTTAACTCTAATTATCTCACGGACTCTGCTCCTATACACTGACTTAGAGCAAGCAAATATGTCCACATCACCCAAGCAAGTATTATTATTAAATGCTTTATTGCACTTTACTTAAAAGTATGTACAAAGGCGAACTTAAAGCCATTTCGGCTTTTTCTACCAGCTAACCTTTGGGAGAGTGAGACAGTATGAATATGTGGGGGTGTAATTCTAACCAATAAACTACATAAATAGTATGTATACATAGACTACATAAATACTCATCAATATATACGTATTATATATAGAAGATATACATATATGAAGATAATATATTATTAGGAAGTAGAAATTTGTGGAGGTAAAATATATTGTTCTGCTTGTTTGAAAATAAAGTATTAAGTAGTTTTTTAAAGATGTGAATGGAAGGAGCTTGTCTGATGGTCAGTGGAAGTTTGTTCCACTGGCGAGCAGACGATACGGTAAATGAATCTGAATATCTGCTGGAAGTGTGGGGTGGGATTTTGAGTTGGTTGTTATGAGAAGAACGAAGAGGGCGGTCGTGCGAATCACAAAGAAATTCAAAGTGTGTTTTAAGATAAGAGGGAGCTATAGGGTTGTAAATAATATTGTATAGAAAGTATAGTAGATGTGCTGACCTACGAGCAATCATTATTTAGTTTATTTTTATTTATATATCACCATGGCAAGCTTACAATATTAAGTTCTCATTGGAAGTTTGACTTTTGACATCATTGCAAATGGCACGTACTTTCAACAAGAACGACAAATGTGGTAGGCGGACTAATAGTGGTAATTTGCCCAGTCTTCTAGGGCGTGCCGATAAACCCAGTGAAGTGTTTTGGGATCAGGCTTGAATTGCCGTCATTCTCAGTCAACCCGGAATAGCGTTAGGGACTGATGTCAGTCATGAGTGCCTGATTCCAGTTGCCAACATTCATGGGGTAAGTGGGATCATAGTACATCTATTTTCATACAAAGCGAAGCTATATTAACATGTAATAATCATCACACTAACACCATAACTACTATCAAATATAATTCATAATTTAAATACACACTAGGCTTGTCTAGTAGTATAGGTCTAATTAAATCGATGAGTAATTACTATTTTATAATTTTATTGTATGTAATATACCTTTAGTAATGGTTAATGATGGTTATTTAAACATTTAATTAATTAGATTACAGTTTATCTCAAGGGCCATGTGCAGCTCGCGCGGGGAATGATAAACACTACACAAGAGTTTCAACTCAAAAAATAAAATTACTCACCTAAATTTAAACGAACTAAAAATATCACTTAAAAGTTACCTATCTAACCTCGATTATGACAGTACCGAAGAGATGATGACATGACCAAAATCTAAACTAGTGAACTAAAGGAAAATACAAATATACGAATATAATCAACAATCTTACACTCCCTCTTGCTTCTCCACCCTTCCCCACCATTTTGAACACACACAAACACACACACACAAACACGCACACACGAACACACACACACACACACACACACGCATACACACACACACTTACATACAATACTTTACTTATGTTATCATTAAATTTTATTCGAAGTTAATTATAGTACATTAAATATAAATTAAAAGCTACCTAAATAACAAAATAAAAAAAATAAAAACTGTCTCCGTGGTCTAGCGGTTAAGTCCGTGGAGGTACCGGGCTCGATTCCTGGTCGGGACACAAAAATATGTATTAATATCAATACATTTAATTAATATTTAATTTATTTGTGATATTTCTCGAGTTTGGTACGCTGGAGACATCGACGAGCTTGCCACTTGTCATGATTGGCCTATAGTAAAGTCGGCTAAATGTGAATCCGCTTATTTGTAAGTGTGGTTTCTGACCACCCCAAAAGGGAAACGGTCGTGATGATACTTTACTAAAAATATGTACATAGGCGAGCACAACACCATGAAGGTATTCTCTACCAGCTAAGCTAGTATATCCATAGAAGAAAAATGTGCCCGTTTTAGCAGCGCTACTACGGCTTCCCAGCAAACCAAAATAGGCGGCAATATTTTTTACTGTTTGTTTAAATCTTTTAAAATCGTTTAAATGTACGTAATAAATTTTAGACGATTCGTTTTCGGATGATTGTGCACTCCGCCTCACTGTAAATGTAACTTTGTAATCCTATATACTTATATGGAATTACAAAGTTAGTTATGCAGTTGGTGTGTCTAGAAAAGTGAACAGATATTGCAAAATATTTAAGTTTTTCCTTGATTTATTCACTAAACACTAATTGTATTTCACATATCTATTACTTATTAAATTCTTGATTTATTAATATTGAAACACATTTTACATGTACTCCATTAATAACAAAACAAGATTTAAGTATGTACGTACACAATTGGAGGTTTTATTGAATTATATTCTTTGAATCACACATATCACAAACGTTTCTCGATTTACGTTACACAATTTAAAAACATATATTTAACTTTACATTTATGTTTATTGTAATATAAAATCAAACAAATCGTTATTCGCAACAGCCAAGACTCCATTTTGTTTCGATTCCGTTTTGACAATTTCAGGGTTACCAGTATATTTAAAAAAAACTATATATTATTATAATAAATTATTAAAGCGTAGTTAGAGTATAAAACTACACAATAATCTTAATAATTTAAATAGAGATGCTAAATATTAAATAATATTAATGAAATAATAAATATAAACAACATAATTGATACGAAAATAAGATTTAATGTCAACCCTCGATTTTTCCCAATGCGGGACAAGTGCAATGCAATGGGGGGTATCACTAACTTTTTATCACGATAGATGGCTAATGATAGATGGTACCTAATATAATAAATATTTAAATAAATATTTCCAGACAGGTCCCACAGCGCCATCTAGTTTCCGTGGTAAGCTACGAGGCTTGTGTTACGGAAACTAGATGGTTGATAAACTACATATACTTTTTTTTTTGTAAATATATACATATAAACACCCAGACCAACTTACCCCCGGTGGGAATCGAACCCACGACCTCCCGAGTTCACGGCAACGTTTGTTACCACTAGACCACGGAGGCAATATAACTGTCAGTTGCATAGAAAATATGTATTTTTATTACGAAATTTATTACTTTCTGGATATTATGCCGAACTGAGCAGCTTTTAAGTGTACAAATCGAGAATTCCTAGCGAAATCAAAAATATGGTGATCTCAAAATTGCCCTTCTATTAATTCAACCTTTTTCCTTTTTATTGACGGTGTTTGCTTTCTTAATTCGTTTTTAAGTTAGATAACGTTAAGTTGAAATTCATTTTTCTGTTATAAAATTAAAAAACTACAAAAACATTTTTAAAAAAATGCGTCATAGGTGTAAACAAGGTACCATTGCCGCTAGCGACATCTACAAAAAGCTTTGCCTGATATACCCATTTTTATACAAAAAGAGAGAATAACCCTGAGTTTAGTTATGAAATAATTTGCAAACATCCTACTCATGCTTTAATTTCAACACCGGTATTCTCCATGGCATGAATCACAAAATAGCGGATTTGTTCTCCAGGCTTTAAAATGTACAGTTGCTCATCTGCAACCTGAAATTTTGTAATAATGTTACGTTCAATATTAAACCTTTTTATTGTATCTTCATTGCAAAGTGTTACAACATGAAAAAATTGGTGCAAGTGCAATTGCTTAAAGGCGGGTATCAACATTGTAAGGCTGCTTACATCAAACCTGTGAGACATTATATATTTTTAGTCTATGAATTAAGTCCACATCGGACCACGTCAGACCGCCTCCGTGGTCTAGTGGTAATAAACGTTGCCGTGAACTCGGGAGGTCGTGGGTTCGATTCCCACCGGGGGCAAGTTGTACATTGTATAATTTGTCTCGGTCTGGGTGTTTATATATATAATATGTATATATTTACAAAAAAAAAAAAGTATAATATGTAGTTTATCAACCATCTAGTTTCCGTAACACAAGCCTGGAAGGAAAAGAAGGAAGAAGGAAGCTCTAGCTTACCACGGAAACTAGATGGCGCTGTGTGACCTGTCTGGAAATATTTATTTATTTATTTTTATTTATTTGTACTTTGTGCAATAAATTATTTAAATAAATACATCCCGTTAAGGACTACTTATCTTTATTCAACCTTATAATAGTAAAGCCGATGTTTTTATAATACAAATTGGGCTCTCAGAATTCTGACCACGCATTTTGGTAATACTATTATTGCTTAATAAGTGGGTTTTGATGGGTTATGTTACGTTACAGTATAGGTCATAAACCGAACGGTTTATGTTCCTCACGTATCAAGGTTGGTTTTGACCCTTATTTTTATGTGTTTTGACTTATAACCTACCAAAGATATTACTATCACTATTACTACATACTATTGCTGCATATCTATGTAGCAGCAGCGATCTACTTATGATAGGCTTTTACGTTGTGTATATATTACATATATTATAGTTAAATTTAAGCATCTTTATCTGTAAAATATATATTTTTTTAAAATATGAATCCTAGTGGTTTGAAATAAACGAAATTATTATTATTATTATAAAACAAAGTCCTCCGCCACGTCTGTCTGTCTGTCTGTCTGTCTGTTTGCGATAAACTTCTTCTTTATTCCGCAACCGAACCACACGCACAGGCCAAAATATGCATCCACATACCTTACCCACTATCCCTACGCGTACTCATAAATTTGGAGACTCTTACATCTGTCGCACGCTGCAGATGTGGAATGCTCTCCCAGCCAGTGTGTTTCCCCACTCTTATAACCTGGAGTCCAGGATTAGGCCAGCATAGTGTTAAAGACTTGTGTCGGCATTCTTGGCAGTTTTTTTTTTACATTATTCAAATTAAATGGATACCTTATAGCAAAATCAAAATAATGCGCAACGAAATTATTTTCGTGTCGCTATTTACACGAGTAAAACAGTTCTTACCTCTGAGATGGTACCGCTACCTTACTGATGCTCTCAATGTCCTGCAGAGGCAGACGATTCGGATAGTGGACGACACAAAAGTTACTAAAACTCTCGAATCGCTGCAGCTTCGCCGATATTTTTTTTTTAATACTGAACAATTTGACATCTAACCCACCTAACGATAAGCGGTACGCGAGGTCCGAGAATAGGAGCAACTGACACCAGTCACCAACGACTGGCATCAGTCTCTACCACTATGCCGGCCTAATAAGATGCTTTAGCACACACTTCGCTTGAAGGACTCCAGTTTATAGGAGTGGGGAAACACACTGGCTGGGAGAGCATTCCACATCTTCAGCGTGCGACAGATGTAAGAGTCTCCAAATTTATGAGTACCCGTAGGGATAGTGCACAGGTCAAAATATGCACCCACATACCGTAGCGACGCTACACGTACATACGAATTTGGAGACTTTTACATCTGTCGCACGCTGAAAATGCGGAATGCTCTCCCAGCCAGCTTGTTTCCCCATTCCTATAACCTGGAGTCCAGGATTCAAAGTCAAAGTCAAAATATCTTTATTCACGTAAACCTATTACAGGCATTTATGAAACGTCATTAATTTAATTATTTTGAATGATTCTACTCCTGCTAGTAGAAGACTAAGCAGCAAAGTGGTCCAATAAGTAAGCTGTTAGCATAAGACCAGCAGCTTAGCAAATTCCAGTGACCTGTTAATGTTTAATTTGACTGAGAAAGGAATCTGCAAGGAAAACTCAGCTATATCAGATTTACAAAATAAAACATATACAGAACTGCACCACAACGATCAATTATTAACCTTTTAAATTTAGTTATCAGTACCTATGAAAATACAATACCTGGTACAGCAGATTAGGCCGGCATAGTGTTAAAGACTTGTGTCGGTCATTCTTGGACCTCGCAGAACCGCTTACCATGAGGCGCGGGAGATGTCACATGTCGTGTTCACTTTTTTTTTTTTTCAACTTGCATTAATGCTTGAGTTATTATGTAAGTGGTGGTTTAAGATTGATAGACAGAAGGCAATGGTGAGTGATTTAGAACATAGATAAATTGGATCAAAAAGTTCAACGCATACGTCTGTAAGAACAATCGTGATCTGTATCTTAAATAATACGTAATGAAATGTAATTATGTACCACTCTCTCATATAGATGCCTAATTATATGCTACTAGTTGTATGACCCGGCATTGCCCGTGTAAATATTATATCAGTGAATAATCAATGAGTAGTCCTTATCGAGGTGTTGGCTCGGTTGTAAGAACAAATTACCTTAAAGATCGCGGTGGTGGCTGTAAGTAAACTTGTCATTAAAACATTAGATGGGCCACATCTCCAACAGTGGAGATCACTCTGTGTTCTAGTTGGCCTATAGCTTGATTTAAAAAAAACATATTAAAAAAAAACGATCATCATATTTATTTATTTATTTAAAACTTTTTGCACTATAAAGGCGGACAGACATTCTTACTCGGTCAACCTGAGGGACATTACGAACATTGTATGTGTATGTGTAAATCCCTCCCCACACATCTAGCAGTTATTCTGATTCGTTCACCATATCTGCCGCTGGCCAGTGGAACAGACTACCACTGACTATCAGTCAGGTTCATATCTTCAAACATTTACTTACCTCATACTTTCTTCAGAAACAGAACACTTAATAATGAATAACTCTACCCTTGCTATTCCCTCTCATCACACTAGTTTTATCTCCGACTCCTTTGCAGTTGTTGCCGCAAATCTGTGGAACAACCTTCACTTAGATATCCGACAGGCGCCAAATAGAACATTGTTTAAAAACATAGTTTTCACACACTTCTTAAATAGATCCTAACAACTGTAAGTATGTATATATTGTATTTATTAAGTATTATAAGTATATTTGTGTTTAGTATATTAATATTATTTACTAGTAAGTAGTTTAGTTTTAGTAGTACTTTAATTTCTCCCTTATATTATTTTCTATAATTTGCGCGAACCTTCCACATACAATGTTCGTAATGTCCCTAAGGTTGACCGAGTAAGAATGTCTAGCGGCATTAGGTCCGCCTTTGTACATAGTGCAAAAAGTTTTAAATAAATAAATAAACAGTAATAACTAAATCTATACAACATTTTTATTTTCCTTATTTCTTATGTAATATATTTGTGTGATATCCCTTAAATTTAAATATATATAGGTATATGTGTATATGTAAATATTTTATGTAATATTATTATGTAAGTGTATAATATAAAATAAAATTGCACCCATACACTTTCCCTGTCCACACTCCCAAAGGTTGGTTGTCAGAAAATGCCTAGTCATTAAGCCCGCCTATGTACATTTTTAGTGCAATAAAGTATTTTAAATAAATAATTTAGACCTTGAACTATCAATAATAAATTGTATTAAATTTTAAATTATTCGTATGTTCCTTGAAGCTGTTATAATTATTTATTAGTGAACTGATTTTGTAATAACTGTTATTAATGCACTAAAGCATCCACACACTGACCTTCCTTTTACAATGGGGCGTATCATGCTAAGCTTTTTGTAGATGTCGGTAGCGGCAATGGTACCTTGTTTTACACCTATGTCGCATCAATTTTTAAATGTTTTTGTAGTTTTTTATTGTTATTACAGAAAAAAGACGAATTAAGAAAGCGCACACCGTCTTTAAAAAGAAAAAAGGATTTATTACCCCGCGTTCATTTTATAGCATTTCAAACATCTCGCAGCAACTTCATAAACCAGCGCGAAATATAGTTTTTGTTAAGAAATACCATTTTTTATAACAATGCTAACATTTCTTAAATAAAACGAGCGGTGAGGCTACTTTTTAACAAGTATTTTAGTTTATGTTTTATCATACCATGGCATCCAACACACATGATATTTGTTATGGTCTTTGAATTTATTACATAAAATCGTTTAAAATACCTCTTTAAAAATTATAATAGAAAACTATAAAGTATATAACAATGTAAACAAACCATTTATGTTAAATGACATCTGTCAAAAAGTAACATCAATAACCCTCCTTTCAACACGGTACTGACATACGAAATTAGCATCAAATGTTAGAATTTTCATTAAACGAACGACTTGTGCTAACGCGGTCTTAATAGAACGGTAATTTTGAGATCACCATGCAATGCAAGACCAAGACCAAGACCAAGACTTAGCCAGTCTTGGTCTTGGTTTAATATATATATATATATATATAAAATTGAGAGTTCTAGGGGCTGTTATGATAATTATGTCCTCTAGAGACATTAAATAAATAAATATTTCCAGACAGGTCACACAGCGCCATCTAGTTTCCGTGGTAAGCTACGAGGCTTGTGTTACGGAAACTAGATGGTTGATAAACTACATATTATACTTTTATTTTTTGTAAATATATACATATTATACATATAAACACCCAGACCGAGACAAATTATACAATGTACAACTTGCCCCCGGTGGGAATCAAACCCACGACCTCCCGAGTTCACGGCAACGTTTGTTACCACTAGACCACGGAGGCGGACCACATTCCATCAAAGATAGTCCATCAAGGAAACTGACAACATTTCCGCTCTATCTATTGAGATAACAATAATGCCAGCCTTCCTGTCTCCAGACCTCTCTATTACTCCTTGGATGAGGGTTCCCGTGGTCCCATCGTCTGGACACAATATAATATATATATATATATATATATATATATATTATTCCAATGTATATAGCGGTGGAATAACAAGTGACTCCTAACCTAAAAATGCGGAATCTGTATCGTTCTTGCCAAAATAAGTAACACAGTTTAAACCTTTTTTTTCGCGGCAAGTTTATGTAATTTTCGAATGTGAAGGTTGTCCGGACTTTCTTCTGGCGGGGAGGCACCGAAACACGTTCTGCAGCCTCAGTCGGAATCGGAAAGCGCGGGAATGCGCGTGTGTTGTGCCTAAGACAAAAAGTGCTGTGTGATCGTTGTACGGGAATTTAAAAAATCAAAATGCGACTTCAATTTTGGGTGAGTTGAAGTTTTATTTAAAATGACGTTTTTTTTTATATTTAATTTGCGTGTAACTTTCGTTACGTCCGGTGTGGTGAAAGTGCGGACATCATCGATTCATCGGACGAGCCAAGGGACGGGCTTTTTGCCATCGACATGAAATTTCACACATTTAAAGATATGCCATAATGTAACGGTGCGGTGCGATTTCAATGTACAATTTATGATGTGAATGTGAGCTTTATTATTTGCGTTTATTTTTGACGAATGATATTTGGTGACAGAGTGAAGAGTGTTTATTGATGCTTTTGAAATCTTCTTTAAATGTCGCCGATTTCTGCTTACGATTCTTCTTAGCAAAATCTTCCATGATCATAGCAATAATTGGACTATAATAAATATAACTCTACCGTTGCTTTTTAAATTAAAACTTAAATAAGTTTTTTAAAATGTATCATGCAAGTATTACTAATACTTATGTTTAAAAAAACTGCCTCCGTGGTCTAGCGGTTAAGTCCGTGGATTTACGACCGGGTTAAATTTCTGGTCGGGACATAATAAATTATTTAATTTATTTGTGATTTTTCTCGAGTTTGCTACGCTAGTAACATCGACGGGCTTGTCACTTGTCATGATTGGCCTATAGTAAAGTTAGTTAAATGTGCGTGGTTTCTGACTACCCCGAAAGGTATACAGTCGTGATGATACTTAACAAAAAGGTATAAATTAATAACCTTGCAAGAGGAAAGAAGATGACCAAAGAGTAATAAAGGCATAGAGCGTGTAGTGAAAATTTTTAGACAATTATGCTGCAATAAATTTGCATAAGTAATGTAAATTTAAAAATTTAAAAATGCGAATCTAAAAATACAAATATAATAGTAACGCTGGGTTGCATCTAAATCAAATCTCAGTAATTATTAATATTAAAGTCATCGGCATCAAATATACCCGATTAATTTTGAGATTAGCCATCAGCCAACATTTACCGCCATTTATAACTTTAATCGTAACAAATTATAGAGATTAAATTAAAACTACTAAAAAGGGTAATTTTAAATTAAATATAAACTGAACCTGATAAAAATAAACTACAAATAAAAAATGTTATCTAGAGATGACCCATCAGGGATAGTGGGTCCCATCATCTTTACCCAAAATGGCGTAAATTCGTAACCTGTACCTTGGTTCAAGACTCAGCTTTACGCAGTTTAAGTTGGTACGAGAGTTCCAGCAAAATCTTTGCATCACTTACTGAAAGAATTGGGCCTAAACAGGTCTGCAGGAGATACATTTATGGAGACAGCTTCCAAGACGGCATAAACGGAATCATACAGTATTTGGTTGAGTAGGGAGAGGGGTATGATGGATGGTGAGTGTCTTGTTGCGCAATAAAGTAAAGAAGGAGGCCTCCTTTTCGAGACAACATTCTTTTCATCTTATCCGATGGAAACGGCACCCGCACAGTGGATCCATAGAATACTTAAACATTAGAATTTTGTCTCCTAATTAGTTTGTCTAAAAATGTCATGTCATGACTTCCAAGGCTCGACACTGCACACGGTCTTTTGCAACCCTCATCCAACCCCCACCAGCGACCTTCTATATGTGATCCGTTTATTGATCACTAAGATTTGCCGCGGGCTAAATGATCAGTGTGCTTTATCAGCAGCTAGCTGTCATGACTATCTCTGACACGCCTTTCAACAGTCATTTTTGTCAGTCCGTTGTCGCGTCGGCTTGTGACGCCATTAATATGTTAAACGTTGCCGGAAGCTCTGTGGTCGTCGCAGCGTAAACTATTAAGAGTAGTCACGACTCAGACTTAGCTGTTAAGGCACGCAGGGCCAACAGTGAGAGAGAAACGGTTTATAGGGGTTTAGTCCGCAGGCGCCTTGGGGTCTCCTTAGGAGGCCTCACGGTGAGTCGGGCATGCGGCCCCCTCCGCGTTGGCTCTTCAGGCTGGGGGCGTATCATTGATGATTTATCGATTAACCGTCTTTAAAAAAAAAAAATTGCTGTCACCTGTCACAATTATCCTTTAATACTAAAGGCCGGTGTCTGATTCCTGCCTTAGTTTACTTAAATGGCCGCAATACAATTAAATTGTTTTTTTTTGTGGGCGCAACGTCTGATGGTAAGTGACGCGTAAGGTCCATGAATCTTAGCAACTAGAATCAGAGACTCATGACTGACATCAGTCCCTAACACTATGCCGGCTTGACTGGGCATGATCCCGAGAAACTTGTGGATACACTTTACTAAGTTCATAACACGAACACCGTAGACGAATACTTTCCCGCCCAGCTGACTGTGCAAATTATCAGTCCACCTACCACCTATTTGCATTTAAGTGAACAAATGACGCTAAGGAAGGATTAAGTTACCGGCCGTGACAGGTGACAGCAAGCTTCCCAAGAAGCGCTCACTAATCGTTTACCCTGCGGCGATCATAGAGCTTCCGGCAACGTTTTATAAATTAATGACGTCACAAACTGACGCGACGGACTGACAAAAAATAATGTTAAAAGGCGTGTCAGAGATAGCCGTGACAGCAAGCTGTTAAGAAAGCTCAGTGATTATTTAGCCCGCGGCACATCTTAGTAATCAATAGGTCCCAAATGTGAATACGATTCCTGGTCGTTACACAATAATCAATTCATTTTTTATATATTTAAAGTTTAGTACGCTAAAGTCACTTGCCACCTGTCATGATGTCTAAATTTGTATACCTTAAAATAGCGTAGTTTTTGACCACTTTAAAATGGATTTACATACACCACCGCCCTTATGCCTCGGAGAGCGCGTTACGCTGTCGATAATAATAATTGTCGACTTTCGGGTTGCACATAGGCATGTAGACTACCTTAATTCTGACTTACCTGGTGGGTTACTGCTGTACCAGGTATTGTTTTCTCATAGGTACTGATAACTAAATTTAAAAGGTTATTAATTGATCGTTGTGGTGCAGTTCTGTATATGTTTTATTTTGTAAATCTGATATAGCTGAGTTTTCCTTGCAGATTCCTTTCTCAGTCAGATTAAACATTAACAGGTCACTGGAATCTGCTAAGCTGCTGGTCTTCTGCTAACAGCTTACTTATTGGACAACTTTGCTGCTTAGTCTTCTACTAGCAGGAGTAGAATCATTCAAAATAATTAAATTAATGACGTTTCATAAATGCCTGTAATAGGTTTACGTGAATAAAGATATTTTGACTTTTTTTTTTATAATAATAATAAATTCTTTATTGTACAGAACCAAAAATAGTGTGGGTACAAAGGTGAGCTTAATGCTATAAATGCATTTTCTACTAACTAATCTTTGTGAATGGGGAGCCATTATAAGCGGGTGCAGAAATAATATTGTGATCAACAATAATGAAATATAAATACATACTAATTAAATATACATATCCTACATATTAAATAAATACATAAATACATAATAAATACATATCTAAGTACATAGTCGAAAGAAAGAAAAGTTATTCTGTTTATGGTGTCGATCTCGGTTCCACTAATACCACATTGAGGAATCGTAAGTTGTCATTAGGCCAACTTCTCATTAGTGGAGGTTTAGGGGCTGGGTTCCAGGGGCTGTGAGGTGATTTGATATAATACGAACATTACCTATAACAGCCTTGGCTAGACAGATGTCCGATCGTTAAGAGGGTTTAACGATTTTTATCCCTATCACTCGCAATTTTGAATTGACTTTTAAGAAAATAAAATTACGGACATTTAGGACACATTTTCGAAATTTTAGACAGAATCAAATAGCTAAAGACATCGACAAGCTTGTCACTTGTGATGTCTCTATAGTAAAGTTGGCTAACAGTAAATCTGCTACTTTAAATTAAAAAATAGGGTGGTTTTGGTCAACTTTAGAAGGGATACGGTCGTGATGAAACTTTACTTTTTTTTTACAAATAGCAAAAAAAAACCATAATTCCCCTATTTTACTTAAACAAATATATGAAGACAAATTTCTTAGCATTCCATGGATTCACCGTGCGAGTGCCGGGTCCATCGTGTGTGGGTAAGAGATGAGAAGAATGGTATCTCGGGCTTGCGACCGACAATAGGCTGGTTTTTTTATTTTATTGCGCGATAATACGCTCACCATCCACCATTCTACTCCTCTCCCTACCCAACCAAACACTGTATGATTCCGTTAATGCCGTCTTGGAAGCTCGTTCCATAAATGTATTGACGGCAGACCTGCTTAGGCCCAATTCTTTCAGTAAGTGATGCAAAGATTTTGCTGGAACTCCTCTCGCACCAACTTCCACTGCGTAAAGCTGAGTCTTCAACCCGTTCCTGATCACTTCTTCTGTGAGATCATAATATTATATACAATATACCATTTACAATATATCCCCAAATTAAGCGTAATTTTATTCACCAGTAATTTGATAGACTATATTTTTTATAAGTACACTCAGATTAAAAAAAAAAAAAAGCAACGGCTATCCTTTATTTATTTAAAGTAGTTTCAGAGTTTGATTTGTGCAGATGCTTGTAAAACATAGCTAAAATAATGATCAAACATTAAAATTAGAATTTCACATAAGGTAAACAGATGTGATATACGCAAGCATGTCACCCGTCTTTGTACGCACTTTCTAAGCAACTATTTATTAGTGCTCACTACGGAATAATAATCAGTAATCCGCGGCCCTAATGCCTGGTTTACATTGGTCAAGCGTTTAGCAAAGTAGGCAAGGACAGTGGTGTGAACTTATCGGACAGTAGAGCGTCAACTTGACCGCCTCCGTGGTCTAGTGGTAACAAACGTTGCCGTGAACTCGGGAGGTCGTGGGTTCGATTCCCACCGGGGGCAAGTTGTACATTGTATAATTTGTCTCGGTCTGGGTGTTTATATGTATAATATGTATATATTTACAACAAAAAAAAGTATAATATGTAGTTTATCAACCATCTAGTTTCCGTAACACAAGCCTCGTAGCTTACCACAGAAACTAGGTGGCGCTGTGTGACCTGTCTGGAAATATAATATATATATATATATATAATATATAAAAAAAAAACTTGGCCTTTAAGTTGACTTTCATAATAATAATAATAATAAAATTCTTAATTGCACACAAAATATACAATATAAAGTGTTGTACATCGGCGAGCATAATACCATGAAGGAATTCTCTACCAGCTAACCTTTGGAAGAGTGAGAGAATAATATTATGGATGCAGAGTGTGAAAATGGATATAATATAGTAAAAACCAGAGTTAAAATATGTAAATAAATACAATATATACATTTATAATACTATAACACCTAACAGAAAAATAATAATACATAAATAAGATAAATACTGCATAAACTGCCTCAGTGGTCTAGCGGTTAAGTCCGTGAATTTAGACTCGGAGGTACCGGGTTCGATTCCTGGTCGGGACACAAAAATATTTATCAATGCAAATGTATTTATTTACATAATATTTAATTTATTTGTGATATTTCTCGAGTTTGGTACGCTGGAGACATCGACGAGCTTGCCACTTGTCATGATTGGCCTATCTATAGTAAAGTTGGCTAAATGTGAATCCGCTTATTTATAAGCGCGGTTTCTGACCACCCCGAAAGGGAAACGGTCGTGATGATACTTTAATTTTAAGATAAATACATAAATAATTATATATACATACGAGTATATAGGTACTAATAATATGTCAGGTGATTAGGATTCATGTGGATCCAAATAGAACGTCTTTATTTTTTGGGCGAATCCGCCCCTCCATCCCCGTGTGACATTTAACTCGCCACTTGGCGTTGAATAAACAGTAAAAGTTAGTGTAGTAAATAAGTGCAAGTAAAAATAAATAATAATTATTCAACTTTTTCAACAAACGCATGTTTTAAACTGTTATCAAGATCTGTTGTTTTTTTAATATATTGCACCGTGCAATATTAACGGTCAGTCATTGCCGACACATTTTTTTTGGAATTATTAAAGGCAATTAGCTAAAAGATGAAATGAAATGAAATATCGTTTATTTGCAATAAATATATTCAAAAACATATATTCTACCTGCAATACAATATATATTATACAATATATATTCCTATCCTTAGTATTAATATTAATTTTATTTTATATTTTGTAAATATTTTTTTCGAATACAAATATTGATTACAATACAATTAGTAGTATGTAATACAATTAGTTACGTTACAAATTTGTACAACATTTTTTATTTAATTTTAAAATCTAATACAAATATAAAACGTGCAATATGTATAAGTGGATGAAAAGGTGTGTATATGAAAATATAGTTGTAGAATATTTCAAATCAAATCAAATCATTTATTTCCTTAGCTCGTAGTACACAACACTTGGATATTTTTTTACAATACAAGATTGGCTGGACCGAATCTAACAGCAATACAATTTATAATAAATAAAACATTGTTGCCATAAGCGAGGATTTTGTACATACCTGTATTTATAACTAGATACTTAAAATTTAATTCGTGGCTTTAAAAAGGCCATGTCAGCTTATAATCTAATAACATTTATGTCTTAAATATAAATTCGTGGCTGTAAAATGGCCGTGTCTGCTTACAATCTAGTAATAAAAATATTTATGTCCATAAATATAGATTCGTGGCTGTAAAATGGCCGTGTCTGCTTACAATCTAGTAATAAAAATATTTATGTCCATAAATATAGATTCGTGGCTGTAAAATGGCCGTGTCAGCTTATAATCTAAAACAAACAATTACAATTATTAATAATGTCAACCAAACACAATTCGTGGCTGTGAAAAGGCCGTGTCCTACTTAAGATCTAAATATTACTAATATATGAAACAAATTTCTATGCAATGGTATCTTTAATTGCGTCCTTAAGATCATAGTAACTTTTTTTAATTAATATTGATTTAACCTTTTATTCTAGACATTTTATTTCCTTAGATAGTTTATTGTATAGTTTAATACCATTACATAGAAAACTTTTCAATGATTTTGTTAGGCGAGTTTTGGGGCATTTAATGTCATCTTTAAACCTCGTGTTATGAGTATGCAGGTCAGAGAATTTAGTCAAGTTTTTTTCATTCTTTTACACAATACATACGAAATAAAATTATTGCAGGGCCCTAAACTAAAATTACAACTGACGAAATGGCTACTGGACCATAGATTTTATAGTGTAAAAGAGTATCTTGAGTGCAAAACAGGTTAATTAATATATTTTTTGTTTTAATGTAGTTGTGATTATGATATTAGTATGTATGTAAAGATTTGCACGCCTGCTTGCAGGTAGAATACATGTGAGTAGACCTGACTAAAGTTTTGTGACCACTGTACTGTATTTATTGCAAATAAACGATATTTCATTTCATAAATACTATTTATGGTTAGAATACCTAATTGACGAAAAGACTCCCTACATGTATCTCTAGGTTTCATTTTAAGTGTTTCTTACTGCACGTTTTTGTAGAACCTTTAATAACAACCTATATTTATTGATGGGTCTTAACCTTTGCTATTGCTGTATTGTCTCTCCAGCTGTCCAAGCTTTCAACTAGTGTTCCCGTCAATCCGGGGTGTAATGTTATATGGAAACAATGACTTACCGTTAAAACTGTATATTTATTACGTCAATGTTATGCCATATTCGCTATCGTTAATCTACTTACCTGTCTTGACAATCACTTTTGGCCAAGACACGAATTCTACAACTGTTCTAAAATTGGACAATGTAAACCTACTTTAAGAATCTCTTTTTGTTCCACTATTGCGTACGAGCTTTTTAAAATAGTAGTGTTTATTTGGTTTTTTTTCGACCTCGCAGTCTGGATTGTAAATCTGTATCTCAACCCTAGATATTTTTACTTTAGGTACCTACTTTTCACTTCCCTTCGAATACAAGTGAAATGGACACTAATTAAAATCAAGTTTTAAGCAGCTATAACACTCTACACGACTTGCCAGTCAAAATTCGCCAAGCTCTTAACAAAACACTATTTAAAAAGATAGTATACCCTCATTTCTTAAAAAGCTCCTCACAGCGTATGTAAGTAAATATTGTATGTATGTACCTATATATATAGTGAAAGGATAAATTCACAATTCACCTCGTATATACATAATACATATATAAATACATTAATGTATAATGTAATTCAAGGTCGCTCAGCAAGCTATGGAGAGAGCTATGCTTGGTATTTCTCTGATGGATAGAATTCGAAACGTTGAAATTCGTCAGAGAACCAAAGTTACTGACATAGCATTCAAAATTAGCAAGCTGAAGTGGCAGTGGGCCGGACACATCTGCCGCAGAACCGACGACCGATGGGGCAAACGGGTTCTGGAGTGGAGACCACGTACGGGACGACGCAGAGTGGGACGACCCCCCGCCAGATGGACGGATGACCTAAAGAGGGTCGCTGGTGGGGGTTGCAAAAGACCGCGTGCAGTGGCGAGCCTTGGGGGAGGCCTATATCCAGCAGTGGAGAGACACAGGCTGATGATGATAATGATATAGATAGGCCTATTCAATACAAAACGCACTCTAAAAACGTGCCGCTTGCCACGTGTCCCTACCAACTTTGGGGGCCAATTTTTAAGCAATGAATGTCACATGCGATATTTTTCGGAAGTTCTGTCACAATGCATGCTATAAAGACTAGTTTCACTCGATATAAATATTAACATATTCTTTTTCTTAGTCAGAGTGGTCGTGGTCGCCATTGGAGTGCTAGTGGCACGCTTAACAAGCCGTCGCCACTCCTCTCGGACCACGGCTTTCCTAGTGCGCTCATGTATGATATGATCCATTGCAACCTTCACCTGATCGGTCCATCTCATCGGAGACCTACCACGCATCCTCTTGCCATCGACTTTCCCCAGGACTACCAAGCGCTCGATTGATATTTCTCCACGCCGTGACACGTGTCCGAAGAAAGTGAGAATGCGTAATTGTACAGTCGAGGAAAGGCGCTGTCTGATCCCCAATTACTCCAGTATGGATTTGTTTGTTCGGAACTCCGTCCATGATACGCCCAGCATTCTCCGCCAACACCACATCTCTAGAGCATTAATTCGTTTTTTTTTCTGTTTCGCGTAGGGTCCCTACTCCGCAGCATACAGAAAAATAGGGAACACAAGAGTTCTAACCAGCCGGATTTTAGTGGCTTTGGTAACGTTTCGGTTCCTCCATATCTTCTTCAGCTTGTCCATAGCAGATCTTGTAACTGCCATTCGACGTTTGATTTCATATTAATATATAAGCGGTCTCAAAGCTTGCTAGATCGCGACTGTTGGTGCAACTACATGACTTCGATTAGTTTTGCGGGAACGGTTTTATATCAGTGAGGGCCTATCTATATACATCGATGTATAAATACTATTAATAAATATAACTACATGCAATAAAATGTTTAAATTTGAATTTGAATTGCTATTTTTATCGGCCAGAATCTAAGGCAGATAAAAATCCGCTAGGCGGTCTATAATATTTATTATTGCTACCCAAATTCCAAATAAGACGAAAACTCATCAATCATGCATATGACGACTACCTATAAAGACAAGAATGAAACTTTTTATTGTATCCTTGCGGTATTTTATCTTTCGAACCGGATGCCACGTTTGACATAGTTTTTTTGATGCACCTGTCTTTTGGTAAAGGTGTGTCAAAAAAATGGCGGCGGAAATTTGTTTTTGTCTTCAAAAAACTGTTTCCGCGGGCTAGCGGTTAGGTGCGTTGATATAATAATAATAATAAATAAATAATAAATATTTCACACAGCGCCATCTAGTTTCCGTGGTAAGCTACGAGGCTTGTGTTACGGAAACTAGATGGTTGATAAACTACATATTATACTTAATTTTTTGTAAATATAATAATAATAATACATATTATTACATATAAACACCCAGACCGAGACAAATTATACAATGTACAACTTAATAGATTTTTATAATTTTAACGGGTCTTTACGCGATTTACCTTAGAGACATATTTCTCCCGACGTTTCCAACTTGGCTGAAACGTCGGGAGAAATATGTCTCTAAGGTAAATCGCGTAAAGACCCGTTAAAATTATAAAAATCTAATTTGAGTGTGCGCGAAAGTTTAAAAAGTTTAATGTACAACTTGCCCCCGGTGAGAATCGAACCCACGACCTCCCGAGTTCGGGTATATAGCGGATATAGACGCCGAGGTACCGGGTTGGTTGGAATTTCATAATTTATTTTTGGTATTACTAGAGTTTGGTACAACGAGCTTGCCACTTGTCATGATAGGCCTATTGTAAAGTTGGCTAAATGCGAATCCGCTTCTATACTAAAGTAGCGTGGTTTCTGACCACCCCAGAAGTGTATCATGATGTTAATTTACTTTTTAACTGTATTTAGATACACAATATATGTTCATAACCGAGTTGGGGATCATCAAATTCCAATTTGTTGCAGAATTTGATGCTTTTCATGGAGTAATTCACGTCAATATCGCCCAAACACGACGGGTATACGGGAGTTCACAGCGCGGGAAAACCGCAAAAAATAAAGTGCAACTTCTGCCCCATATATTCGTTTAGAGTCAAATTTATCGTTTTCCATAATTATTCACAACGTAGCACATTATTAAACAAAATAACACCACTTCTGACTAACAATATCCACAGTAAACTAATTTACAAAACAATATACTTACTACTTAAATCAAAGCGGAGTCCTTCGCGCCATTTTGCGTGGACATGTCAAGTACAAGTTTTTGTTTTGTAAATTAATTTACTGTGGGTATTATTGGTCAAAAGTGGTGTTGTTTTGTTTAATATTGTGCTACAATGTAAATAATTATGTAAAACGATAAATTGGTTGGACTTTAAATATGGGGCACAAGTTGCAGTTTATTTTTTCGGTTTTCCCGCGCTCTCAACTCCCATATTTTACCCGACGTGTTTGAGCTATGGTGCCGCGAGTGACTCCAAGAAAAGCATCAAATTCTGCAGCATCTGGAATTTGATGAAGACCTCATTAATTCATGAAAAACAAACATATATTACGTCAGACTTGGCTGTATGGGCTAGACCCTTTGCCTTCCCTATCATCTCATCCATCATCCATCGGGAGAAGAGAACCACAAGAGAACCAAAAAAAAATAATTATATCAAAGCGCAAAGTTAATTAATTATTAAATATAAACAAAAATTAATTATTATTTTATGAGTTTATATTATTGTATGGAACTATTTATTTGCGCCCAGAGAACCAGTATTAATTATTATTTTATGAGTTTATATTATTGTATGGAACTATTTATTTGCGCCCAGAGAACCAGTATTAATTATTATTTTATGAGTTTATATTATTGTATGGAACTATTTATTTGCGCCCAGAGAACCAGTATTAATTATTATTTTATGAGTTTATATTATTGTATGGAACTATTTATTTGCGCCCAGAGAACCAGTATTAATTATTATTTTATGAGTTAATATTATTGTATGGAACTATTTATTTGCGCCTAGAGAACCAGTATTAATTATTATTTTATGAGTTTATATTATTGTATGGAACTATTTATTTGCGCCCAGAGAACCAGTATTAATTATTATTTTATGAGTTTATAACTTGACGGCAAATTCCTTTCAAGAGGTTAAAAATGTGTGAATAATTGCCTGCGATAAAATTAAGTTAGTATACAAAAAACATAATAAATTGTTGAAATTATTCTTTCGCATCTTCAAATGGTTATGCAACGGCAATAACCATAATGTGCACATAGAAAACCATCGAGAGGATTTTGTTGTAGTTCAGTGTTGGCTGGCTTCGACAACTTATATGGATACCCTTGTCTGTGATTATTATTTATTTATTAGGTAAAGTAAAGTATCATCACGACCGTATCCCTTTCGGGGTGGTCAGAAACCAAGCTTTTAAATAAGCGGATTCATATTTAGCTAACTTTACTATAGGCCAATCATGACAAGTGGCAATCTCGTCGATGTCGCATATCAAACTCGAGAAATATCATAAATTAATTATTGTGTCCCGACCGGGAATCGAACTCGGTAACTCCACGTCTAAATTCACGGACTTAACCGCTAGCGGAGTCAGCAAACGATGTGATTTTTTTTATTTGTTATATTAAAACACCATCGTTCCCGTGCCTCATAAATAAATAAAGATAATAAATAAAAATAAGTCACAATTCCGCTCAGGCCAACAATAGAAATCGACACAAAAATTACACCGCAGGGGTGCGTTCGGTCTGGACTGCGTGGCCGAATTCTCCAAAAAAAACTTTCTGAAAATGCAAATTTTGGAGGTCAATGACTCTGTTTTACTAAGGTACTGATAATAAAAAGGATATGCATTAGCCGACTGTAGAATTGATTGCGTTTGTGTAATAAAATATGTTAACATAGGTCAATCTACTCTCACCGGGTGTATATTATTAATGCAAATTAATGGTAAAATAAACATCATCGGACGTAAACATAGGAATATTTTAGAATTATATTCCAATAAAGCAAGATGTAAGATGACCTCGATGGAATTCGAACCTAAGACCTTGAGTTTAATAACCAACGAAAGTCCCCATGTTGAAAACATTAAAATTATAATTATTAGACTGTCAATAAAACTATTTATTGCCTTGTTATTTTTTTTAACATATATTATAGACTGCCTCCGTAGTCTAGCGGTAAAGTTCATGGATTTAGACTCAGAGGTACCGGATTCGATTCCTGGTCGGGACACAAACATATTTAATTAATGTAAATAAATACATTTAATTATTATTTAATTTATTTGTGATATTTCTCGAGTTTGGTACGCTGGAGACATCGACGAGCTTGCCACTTGTCATGATTGGCCTATAGTAAAGTTGGCTAAACGTGAATCCGCTTATTTATAAGCGTGGTTTCTGACCACCCCGAAAGGGAAACGGTCGTGATGATACTTTTCTTTTATATATTATTCGTTGCATTTTTTATTGGACCATTTTATATAATAAATATTTAAAATAGTAAGGCTAATATGAATATGTGTTGTTATTATTATTAAATCGTTTATTCATATACAAACTTAAACTATTTACATTTTTAATATTATAAGCCAAACTGCATAGCATACACTCCTTTTTTTACAGTAATTTTTCACACCATATTTGTCACATCAAAAAGTTATTTTACATTAAATCACATTTAATTTACTCTTCACGAATAATATATTATTATTATATATAATATATTATATTTAGATAAAAATTAAATATTTTATAGAAACCATTTTTTTACATATGGAATCACAAACTAGGAAATTTTAAAACTAATTTATAACACATTGAGCTAAGACAGGCTAACAGAACTGTTAGTAAGTGCTCTGGTTTTTACATTAGATAATTCTATCAAGGCGTTATAGACGTTAATATGTTTAAATAATAATAAATATATGTAAAAAAAAAACTACCCTATCAGATAAATATTAAGAACGAGACAGATGAATTATATGTACATATAAAATAAATCTTAAAATAATTTGCTGCGCGAGTTAACCCTCTGTCACATATACTCTCCAATCTCGCGTATGTGTCGAAGTTGCAACGAACTTTATGTGTCAGATCTTAAGATGGATATATTTAATATGAAAAAACACTCATTTAAAATTAACCTCACATTTTTTTGGCGGTAGGTATGCACAATAAATTGTGGAACGGGTTAGGAAGGAAAAAGTGACTTTGTTTCATGTTATTATTCCATTTTGTTATTATTATGTTTACTTTTATAATCTTATTAGTTATTACTTGTAGTTTTTATAGGTTTTACTTTTAATTGCATTTTTTATATATATTTTTTTACTATTAACTTTTTATAATATTACCATTTTTTGTATTATTCAATGTTGTGTACATTTTTTTTAGGCTGGCAAACCAGACAGGATTATTTGTCTATGATTTCAATAATTGTTTTGTTTGTTAGCTGTTATTCGTACCTTACTTCGAATAAATAAATATAGGATTAACCAGCTGCTGAGACAGTAAAATAAATATATTCTATTTCAAGCGTAATTGCTTTTTTTTTTTTAAATGATAAGAAAAAGAACTTGATGGATACCTATCTTATTTGATTTGCTTTAAATATCGACTCCACATGTTCCCTGTCCCAATCGACCTTCTATGAAAGTGCACGGAGCACAAGTTTTCGTCCTAAATTCAGCCGTATTGTAACCACACAAATGTGATAAAAAGTTACATGTGTGGTACACTTTATTTAGCGCATAGAGGATAATTAGCAGCGTATATTCGACACCTGCTGCCTACTTTTACTTTTTACCGCACGACGTAAATCGTAAAAAAACACTTTCATTGTCGAATTACGTATTTCGGCGATTTCTGTGACGAGCGCTGTGATGGGTTATTTATATTTACCCGACTAAGCGACGCAAAGAAGGGTGTTTACTGTTTATTAGCCTATGTTTGTTCCTTTCGGGTACACTGGAGACCAAACGCGTTGGCCGATTTTGATGGTTCTTACGTTAATCGATTCGTCTTTATCACGCGAGTGTCATTAAAGATATAACATTAATCAAATTGCATTACGGCGACAACCAGACGCCATGTTGTAGAAAATAAAATAAATAAAGTCGACGAAATATATTAAGTGGGGTATCATCGAATAGGTATTTGAAAATCATCTTGAGGTTGCTATCATTATTTTTCATTTAGAGTGGCCATTTACGATCTATAACGATTTAAAGTTGTTTAGCAACCATTATTATTTAAAATTTCAATGTAAGTTCTACCTACCTATAATGAAGTTCATATAATCGCATTATAGGTAATGTGGATTAATCCATAAATATTTAATGTAAATATTTTTTTCAATAAAATGACAAAATTGCGAAATTTATCATCTTATAACAGGCAGAACCAAATAGTATAAAATAATAAAAGCTAATAAAAAAAAAACCGGCTGCGTATAAAAATAACTTTAATTAAAAACAGAAAAGTAATAAAGAAAACAACAAGCCCAAGGCTTACGTCGCAAAAAATAATTTTATATTTTATTACATAGTCGGGACCCATCTGGTGGGAAAGTTCAACCTGTCTCGGATTTTAATGGCTCCTGTTATCAAACTTTTTGCGATGGAATCCTTGGGCTGTTTTTTTTTCTTTTTAGTTTTTCTTTATTTATTTTCAGTTTTTAATTAAATTTCTTTTTTTTCGAAGTAGCGTTTTTTATTTTTTTAAATTAATTTTTATCAGTCAATGAATGCCATTATTAATAATAATACTCACACGAAACAAATCACAGACAATTTTGCGACGTAAAAGTGAGAATAATCGATATGACAATTGTTGTTTTTTTTTTTAATAAATGAATTAAAATTTATACAAAATGGAAGTCCTTCGCGCCATTTTGCGTGGACATGTCAAGTGCAAGTTTTTGTTTTGTAAATTAATTTACTGTGGATATTATTGGTCAAAAGTGGTGTTGTTTTGTTTAATAATGTGCTACAATGTGAATAATTATGGAAAACAATAAATTGAAATTTAAATATGGGGCACAAGTTGCAGTTTTTGCGGTTTTCCCGCGCTGTCAACTCCCATATTTTACCCGACGTGTTTAAGCTATGGTGCCGCGAGTGACTCCAAGAAAAGCATCAAATTTTGCAGCATCTGGAATTTGATGATGACCTCATTAACTCATGAAAAAGAAAGATATATTACGTCAGACTTGGCTGTATGGGCAAGACCCTTTGCCTTCCCTATCATCTCATTCATCATCCAGCGGGAGAAGAGAACCAAAAAAAAAAAAGAAAAAAAATAATTTGGTTATATGTCATTTATTCTATATTATATAAATAAGCTAAATGTAAGTATTGTTATTTCAATAATAAAATAATTATTAGTTATTACATTATTTTAAGTAGATGATGTAAAAAAATAATGAAATAATCATTTATTATTGAAATAACAAGCAACGCCCATTTGATCTCTTTGTGAAGGTGAGCCAACGCTGCACTGGGTCAAACAACGTAAATAATCCGTATGCATAATACAAAGTGGGGTTTGTTAGGACACTTATAACTCGATACCGGCTGGACAGATTTTTATGGTTTTTGATTTGTTGGATTTGTCGAAGAAGAACAAAGTAGATGACGCTAAAAATAATGTATTAATATTGTGTTACACACGTTTGTCACATATTACACTTCCATATTGTGTTATATATTTTTTGTATAACCGAAGTGTTAAAAATCATCTAGTCAAGCCGGCATAGTGTTAGGGTCTGATGTCAGTCGTAAGTGTCGAATTCCAGTTGCTAACATTTATCCCTTTTTTTTTTTTTTTTTTTTTTATACTAGCACGACATGTGACCCTGCGCCCACCTGATGGTAAGTGGCGCGCAGGGTCCATGAATGTTAGCAACTGGAATCAGACCCTTATATCCGACATCAGTCCCTAACACTATGCCGGCTTGACTAGATGCCTTTTCACACTTCGCTTGAAGGACTCCAGGTTATAGGAAAGTGGAAACACAGAGGCTGGAAGAGCATTCCACATCTTTATTGTGCGACAGATGTATGAGTCACCAAATTTATAGGTACGCGAAGGGATAGTGACTACGGTATGTGGGTGCATATTCTGACCTGTGCGTGTGGTTCGGTTGCGGAATGGGGAGGAAGGAATTAGGTTATAGAGCTCTTCAGAGCACTCACCATAGTATAGCCGGTAGAACACGCTCAGAGAAGCTACATCTCGGCGAAGCTGCAGGGATTCGAGAGTTCCAGATATAGTGGCATCGTCCACAATTCGAACAGCTCGCCTTTGTAGGACATTGAGAGCATCTGTGAGGTACTTGGCTGAACCATCCCAAAGGTGTGAACAGTATTCCACGCATGCATGCAGAAGCATTCCTTTCAGCACAGACAATACCAAACGTGCGTTATTACAAAAAAAACTAGCGGTCGCCAAATTTTGTTTTGCCTGCCGCTTCGAAACGATGTCCAGTCAAGCCGGCATAGTGTTAGGGACTGATGTCAGTCATGAGTGTCTGATTCCAGTTGCTAACATTCATGGATCTTGCGCGCACCATCAGGAGGGTGCAAGGTCACATGTCGTGCTAGTATAAACTAAAAAACTTTGTGCACTCATCTAGCTACTTATGAATTATATTTTATGACTAGTAAATGAAAACACATGCATAAATAAGTAGATTTAATTTCCACTATTTTACTAGGGGAGGAATTTTTCCACTATTTTAATGAGATATTTTGGACTACAAGGACCTCCAAGTTATTAATAAACCTTTCAATATCCTTAATATTTTTTGTCGTGCTGAAAGGATTATGGACCTTGCGCTACGCCGTCAATCAGTCAATCAACGGCGCCCAGCACCAAAAGTGCATGAATTACCGGCGGGTGGTTGCCCGCTGAGATCCTGTCGGGGAAAACGGGGGAATGTCTCCATCCCCAACCCAGGCCCATTAGCCATCCGGGCCTGGACGACCCCACTGTCTGGACCTTGCGCACCTTTTACTATCAGGCGCATGGTCACATGTCATGGATGTATAAAATAAAAACATACACAAAGACAAAGCTGTGAATAGGATAAGAGAAATTTAGAAAAAAAAGTAAAGTATCATCACGACCGTATCCCTTGCGGGGTCAGAAACCACGCTTATAAAGAAGCGGATTCACATTTAGCCAATTTTACTATAAGCCAATCATGACAAGTGGCAAGCTCGTCGATGTCTCCAATGTCCATGTCTCGTACCAAACTCGAGAAATATTACAAATAAATTAAATATTAATTTATTTAAATCAATAAATATTATTGTGTCCCGACCAGGAATTGAACCCGATACCTCCGAGTCTAAATCCACGGACCGAGGCTGTTAGAAATTTAGAAAATCAACAAAATTTATTAATCTTTGACCTTTAAATTCCATAACCTTTACATGAATCTCAATTACCTTAGCACATAAAGTTTACTTAAATCCTCTAATGTCGTAAAATATCGGATGGCATTAAGGCTGCTTATCCACCAGAGACGAGTGTAATGTGCTTGACTACCAAAGTCCAAACTAATAATTCAAATGAACATAATTATCAAAATAATAATTTTATAATTCATAAAAGAGCTGGGCTGAGTGTGGCGATCTCAAATGCCTTAAACTACCTAAAACAGAATATTTCGATTATAATTCAACGAGGAAATTCGGCGAGCGTTTTAGGTACCCTCCCTGGTGGTAAGCCCTTAGTTTATTTTGTAGAATAGTTTTAATTTCATAGGTATTTTTAGTTTAGTTTTATTTATAATTAGTTTTTTTTAGTTTATTTTAATATTTTTGTATCTACTTCGAATAAATATATAAGAATGAACATAATCCGCTTTCCTTATAATCCAATTAAGGTTGGTTCGTACTCCGGCATGTACCAATGAGAAATACGATTTATTACTAACATGTGTCATAGATTTACAACACCACCGTGCCTTGGTGTATAAACCCAGTTTACGTTTAGCATCCACACGTTTCGGGATCAGGCTTGAATTGCCGTCATGCCCAGTCAAGCCGGCATAGTGTTAGGGACTGTTGTTAGTCAAGTGTGCGATTCCAGTTGCTAACATTTATGGACTAAAAATATATATTTGGCATAATATCTATGTATATATACATTTATTTATAAGTATATGTGTAATTTATGTAACAGTGTAAGTATCTATTAGTATATAGTGTGTGTAGTATATTCTATATTGTTAAACTTGACTACCACTACCCTTAATCTCACACTCTTCCAAAGGTTAGATGTTAGAAAATGGATGTAGGCATTAATCTTCGCCTTTGTACACTTATTTTGGGCAATAAAGAATTTAATAATAATAATAATGGACCTTGCGCGCCGCTTACTATCAGAAATATAATAACCACCTGATGGTGGAAAAAAAAAGTAGGTATCCAGAGTCTTTTGGATGCTGTTTTGGTGATGCTCTCAATGTAGTTTCGGTGGTTTAGGTAAGAGCGTATTTCGACCCCTAGTATGTTGAAGGTGGGTTAAAGTTGCAGTACGGTGAGTAGAAAGAGGAGAGTATGGAGACTTCTTGGCCGGGATCGCACATGCTAAACTAAAATAAATAAATAGGTTGAATGCGAACCGGTTTTTTTTTCTTTTTTCTAGCACTCTTTGGTGGATAAACCGATGTATTGAACTTTCTAGATGCGTAAACCCATTATAATGGTTTGAATTTGAACATCTTCTGAGATAAAGTTATGTAACCACAGTCCCATACCACTCGGGCATTAGGTTGACTCGCCAGACTTTGTAGATCGAGTAACATTTAGAATAGACAATATTATTTATTATTTTACTGTGGTTGGTGCAACCATGTCCTAAGTTGGTTGCCTGGACGCGGGAGTGAAAGGAATACAAGATGGTGAAAGACTCACGTGCAGGGTGGTTCAGACCCTCTTACTTCCTATCCCAAAGACTACATCGGCGCCGCTTCTTCTTTCTTGATGTGAACACACTTTGCACAACACCAGGAATAGGAAGGACACTAGCACACTTCACACTTGCTACAATAGGGGCTTGAAGAGCTACAGTTTTGCATAAAACGACACAATACAGAGTGGACGTCTACAATGACATCTACAGAACTTGAACTCTCTTCAACAACTTCAGATTTACAACTGCCAAAAATATTAGAACTGACACACAGTTAAAAGTGTTGCCAGATATAAAGGTTTCCCTTAAAATTGGGAACCTACAGTTGAATGTGAACAGTCGTCTAGCGGTTAAGTCCGTCGATTTAGACTCGAAGGTATTGGGTTCGATCCCTGGTCGGGACACAATAATATTTATTAATTTAAATAAATAAATTTAACTAATATGTAATTTATTTGTGATATTTCTCGAGTTTGGTACGCTAGAGACATCGGCGAGCTTACCACTTGTGATGATTGGCCTTAATACATATTTTATAAATCTTAACCGAAATTTATATAAAAAAACCACAGCTTCCACATCTTCCTCTCCTCCTTAGTCGGTACCCCACTGTTGGGGATCGTGACTCCGTCGCAGTCCATCCACTAGCCGTTTCCAGTGGCTGCGGTCTTCGGCGCAGTGGATGGCTTGGTGTACTGGGATGTTTAAGTGGTCAGACACCTGACTGGACCATCGTTTGGGGCTTCTTCCTCTTGTTCTTTTACCGTCTACTTTTCCCGTTACTAAGAGTTTTTCCAGATTGTCGGCGCCTCTTCTAGCAATGTGGCCCAAATATTGCAGAATTCGGGTAAAGCAGACGGCAGAGAGTCTCATCCGCATCTTCATCTTGATGTAATCAAAATAATACCGTGATTGTATTTGGACTACCTTCCTTCTGTAGTTGTAATATTTTCATTTGTTGTTGCTTTTGTTGTAGTTTGTATTGTATTGTGTGTTTGTGATATCAATTAGGAATATAACTTATACCTTCCTATTCAGATTTATTACGTATTCTTTTAGTCATAGCTTTTATTTATTATTTTAAACTGTTCTGTTCTCGTTATTTTTATAATTAAATGTTATTATTAATACAATTTCTTAACCTTATAATGTATCATAATTAAATATAGTTAATATTGTGGTCAACTATTACTAGTGTACCATTCACTTATGATTTTATTTACTGTTTGCTTATATTATTATAATTGGATTCAATGTGTACTCGGTTTGGTGATCCTAATTAAATATATAAAGATCGGTTTTTTTGTGCCACGTTTATTTCTTTTTCGCTCTACGTGTAAAATGACCATAATTTAGCCGACCGCTACGCAACGCCTGCGGCTTTTCAAATGGGTAACCACAACTACTATAACTATGTTATTTGTTTACAATTTCTATGCGTTTCTGACATGTAATTTTATTGCGTGTGATTTATGTTGGTTTGGAAAAGATTTTTTTATTGCTTTTTATAATATTATTGCTTTCAATTCTTGATCGGTACGCAATAAGCTCCCACGTCTTGCCTAAAGAATCAATATTGCAATTCAGCGTGGAAATGCCGTTTTCGCCGCAAATCCGCGCGAACGGGACTTATATACGTCATGTTTTTTTTACATTTAGTAAAAAGTATTACTAGGATACGTGCGTATTATGAGGATACGTGCAATCACGCATTAACACTTTCTTTGGACACGTGTCGCGGCGTGGAGATACATCCATTGAGCGCCTTGTAGTTCAGGGAAAAGTCGATGGCAAGAGAATGCGTGGTAGGTCTCCGATAAGATGGACTGACCAGGTTAAAGCAGCAATGGATCACCCCCTACATGAGTGCTCCGAGACGAGTGGCGACGGCTTGTTAAGCCTGCCACTGACACTCAAGTGACGACCACGACCACTCTGCCAAGAGTGTAGCGACTAAGAAGAAGAAGAAAAAGTATTAAATATATTTAAGCTAATAATAATTATTATTTATTTTTTATTAAACAAATAAAAATATTAATTAATCTAAAGCTTTCGTATCTTCATCTTCTTGTGATCATAGAAATCAGGTACTGTGACCTCTTTCCGAGAAGTACGAGAAGCTTCAGTGGACGGCGGCGCGTGGCGTCTCTTCTGAGGGTGGCCCAGGAACATCGTTGGTACTGCGTAAAGCAAGTCTACGAATGTATTTGCGGTATACAACACCCTATATACAGAATTCCTTCTTCAGGTATATTTTAAGGTGTCGCACACGAATCCTAAAGGCCTGAATTCGGTGTCATCCCAATGGAATATAACTCGTCGCTCGCAGCGACAGAGTCGATCTCTTCTAGGTCGCCTATGTATCCGACAACATTTTAGGATTAGTTCTTTCGCTGCGCACTGTTAGGGCAATTCCCCAATGAATACGTTTGGGGCCTCCTTTTTCGTTTCTCCACAGTTACGTAACCTTCCGAATCAGTTTTGTTTCCAGTTGTGACGCTAAGTGTTAAGTTTTTAGTGTCAGCTGATTTTTAAGGAGACCCTTCTTCGAGACCACTTGTGGAATCGTTAATATTTTGTCATTAAAAAAATACAGTAGATCCTCGCCAACCCGTCTGGCCAGCATGGCGAGTGTAGGCCAAATTTCCCAGTTATTATGTTTTGAACGACTCATCTCCAACAGGTCTAGGACGCTCTGTTCTACGGGCTGTAATGAATAAGAAAAAGAAATTGTGATATTTCTCGAGTTTGATACGCTAGAGACATCGACGAGCTTGCCACTTGTCACAATGAGCGTATAGTAAATCCCTACACGCAATACCTGTAGTTACTTTTAATAATTTTAAGCACGATTTATTGGCCTTAGCTTAGAATCCTTGATAAAGCATAAACGTATGTAAATTAATCAATTTGAATGATCGGCTTGGTAGCGATTCCCACGGCCAAAGCGCCTCTTAGTAACTTTCCCGACTAGACTGGGTGAAACCTCTCTCAAAACCCAACCAACTACTAGCTAGCCACTTCATAATTGCTAGCCTCATTGTAGGTATACAATTAAGCACTTTATTTCTTCAAAGAGAAAAATCGGAGATAGGTATAAGTACAAGTAGGTACCAAATAATACCATATTTAATTAATTTATTTATTTAAAAACAAGGCGGACTTATTTTTAAATAGGCATTCTCTGACAGCCAAACCTTTAGGACATTTAGACAGTATAGATGGTAGGTCAAAGTCAAAGTCAAAATATCTTTATTCACGTAAACCTATTACAGGCATTTATGAACCGTTATTAATTTAATTATTTTGAATGATTCTACTCCTGCTAGTAGAAGACTAAGCAGCAAAGTGGTCCAATAAGTAAGCTGTTAGCAGAAGACCAGCAGCTTAGCAAATTCCAGTGACCTGTTAATGTTTAATCTGACTGAGAAAGGAATCTGCAAGGAAAACTCAGCTATATCAGATTTACAAAATAAAACATATACAGAACTGCACCACAACGATCAATTAATAACCTTTTAAATTTAGTTATCAGTACCTATGAGAATACAATACCTGGTACAGTAGTAACCCACCAGGCAAGTCAGAATTAAGGTAGACTACATGCCTATGTGCAACCCGAAAGTCGACAAAACGCAAAAACCTCTGTTAATTTAAGAACAATAAATTGAACGAGTTCGGCAGAGGTCCCAGGCCCCCACAGCAGCAGCAGGTGCAATATTAAGTAAGTCCATATATATAAAAATAGAGAAGTTGAAACAGTTAGGTTATTAAGAAGTACCTATACACTTAATTTTTGAAGAAAGCTCGATTTGAAGCTTGTCTTATATTTAATGGTATGTCGTTCCAGAGATTTGCAGCAACAACAGCAAACGAATGGGAGACAAAGGAGTAATCAAAATTATTTGAGATGTGGTGCTGGCGTCGTTTGCTCAGAATATATTGGACTGGCACGTCCAGGGGGTAGAAACTTAATTCATCACTAATAAACCATGAAATGTATTGTATTCATTAATTCAAATAATTCGTTCATTATTATGTTCCTTGATTCGTTCAATTCATGTCCGCCATTGTTGTCAACATGCGAACTATACAACCTTAGTAAAAAATAATAATTTAAATGTATTGTGTGACTTTTAGTACCGGCCTATGTATTTATTTACAATAGGTACAACAAACAGTTATTAAATTACAACAATTAAGTATCAAAATCAAAAACAAAGGGAAACAAGTTAAATTTAACAACCTAAAACTATTGTACACTGCATGCATGAACTAAAAATTAAATGGATGAAAATATTAACTTAAACTAAAGTAAATCTACACAAATAATACAAATGAAAATTACAAACAAGCAAAATTAAACAAAAATTAAATGCAAATTACAACTTAACACGGAAAAAAAATAAAAAATGTAATAACAATTTTGAGATGTATAGTAAACTATAGTAACAAAATTCAATATTTTACGCACTAACGTTTCGGTGCTCGAAAAGCTCAAACTTGCCAAGAGACAGAGACTTTCTGCCGTCTGCTTTATCCGAATTCTGCAATATTAGGCCACCTCCTCCTTGCGTCGTTCTCCTCACTGCTGAGGGTCGTGACCCCCTCCACGGATCACTTTGTCCCGCACTCGGTCTCAAGCCCGGATGAAAAAGGAGGAGGGTTGGTCAGAGGGAGACAAATCCGTCCGTAAAACTATCATCGCCGATCATCGGGCTGCGACTAACTAACCCGACAACTTCGTATCCAGTCTGTATATGCGAAGCGGCCCAAATAGCCGAAAGGAGACGACCAAAATTACCTCTATAAGCCTATACCTATATACGGGGGGTATATAGGTAGGCCCCCCCATGGAAGTACCAATTAGGCCACATTCAAAGTCAAAGTCAAAATATCTTTATTCACGTAAACCTTCACTTTACAGGCATTGAGTCTCGCAAGACTTCTGCAAGACTCCTAATCTGACTCAATATATATTTTATTTTTGTCCTAAAGAAAATCTCTCTCCGCGATGTCTTTAGGGTACCAAACTTGAGAACTATCACAAATAAATTAAACAATTGAATGTGTCCCGACCAGGAATCAAATCCTGTACCTCCAAGTTGAAATCCACGAAATTAACCGCTAGACCTCGGAGGCATTTAGGTATAGGTAGGATTTAGGTATACTAAAATAAAATTATTTGCGAACGAGCCGAAGTTTCAAATACCTAAACGTATTTTTTTTACTTAGGAACAACTAATATAAAAAATTACGGACATGACACAATTAAAATTTATTGAAAACAAAAACCTAAAGAAAAACACTAGCAAAATTTGGAAAAAAAATATGTGCAAGAGTCTTGCGAGACTCTTGCACAAGACCAAGACTATGCAAAAATGCAAGATCAAGACCGCAAGACCAAGACTAAGATTGGGCAACACTAGCCGTCAGCTGAAATAAATAATAAAAAATAATAAAAATAAAATAATGAGTGGAGAAGACGTCTATGACGTTTACTCAACGGCGTGTAAATCTAGATCCTGTTGAAGTAGTTTTTTTTTATATTTTTTTTTTTTTATAGACATATTTTTATTTAGCAGTGCATCAGCGATATTTGCGTACGCACACACAGATGATTTCTACTCAGTATTGCGGAAACGAGTCGCGTCGTTGATGCACAGAGTACGAGGGAGCGGCAACATCATCTTGAGGGCAGTTAGTGAGAAGCCAGATTGCCCTATCATAGGGCACTGGGTACATACTCACATGTATGTGCCCAGTGCCTCAGGAGGGCAAGGCAAATATAAAAATAAAATGTCCTCTTTTTTACTATTATAGAATAAGCAAACACTATGTTACTAACCCCTATGGATACTATTCCAAAATAAACGCATTTTATTTTTTCATTTTATTTATTTATTTTATTAAAAAAAAAACAAATTATGAATTAAACTAAAAACTTACATTTTAAAACATAAATTACTATTAATAAAAGAAAACCTACTTAATAAATAAAATTACAACTAAAACCTAATATAAAGAAATAACAAAATTCAATTATTATAAATAAATTACTTAAAATCGCAAATTTATCATTGTTTTATATAAGTTAGCCGTAAGTTTTCCTTAACCAATAAATAAATTAGTTTCCTTGGTCCTCATACTAAGTCAAAAATCTCATTATAATGCGTGGACCGCGTAGGACGGCTTTCTATCCAATGTGGCATTCCATAAACTCACCGGACAAGGAGCGCTATTCTTGTGCGATCGAACGTTAATCTTAAGAGGCTATGTCAATTTTTTCTGGCAAATGCTTTGTAATAATTACCAATAACGGCAAAAGGGACAGAGTTGATATTTAGGCAATATATAGTTTAGGATTAAATCTAAATTATTAAGATGTTAGAAACGCAATTAGTAAAACTTTTCTCGATAGATTTATTTCCCAAAGTAGGCTCTTCAAATACACGAATATTATGATATCTCCGAAAATAAACTGAAATTGAATAAAATTTTAATACAGTTTATAGACAATCTCGTTTTTTAAATTAATTGTAGTTTTTTTTTTCCATTTATAATGAACATTTACAAAATAAGCGATTGTTTGATTTGGCCCTTACGACATTTCTGTTAGTAAAAGGTTAGCGGCGGACACTGTATCTTTGTCTCATTCTTACACGCGCAGAAGTGATTAGCCTTGCTTTTTTTAATTTTTCGAACTCAGTCCGCCACAGATACTCGTGAGCAGTGCATGTGTCGGTCTGTATCTCGTTTTTATTTCGGAATTAAAGCGGGCGTGCGAAATTGTTTTTACTTTTAATAAGTGTTATGTAGTTAGCATAGTTTATTGTTTATATAAAATTTAAGTTAGTGTTGTTGTTTTTTTATATTGGATGTTTTAATTTAAGCTAAGTGGACAATGGTGAATAAATCTTGTTATAAAAAGATGACGCGTTTTATTTTAGCGGCGCGCGGGGTGCGCCCCCCTGACCAAGCTAAATCCCGCCCATTTCACAATAAATATTTATTTAATCCTCCTCATAATGGAACGTATGATAATGCCATCATACGTAAGTAAGCTTTATTCATATTTATAGGGTTTTTTTTTTGGAGAACCTCAAGTTGCGCAAATACGCCAACCTTGGTATCGGTTACGAATTTGCGCCGTTTGGGGTCGAGACGATGGGCCCATGGGGACCGTCAGCGAGGCGCTTGGCCAAGGAGTTGTCAAAGCGGCTGACAGAAAGGTCTGGAGACAGGAAGGCTGGCAATTATTTCTGCCAACGTATTAGCCTCGCTATACAGAGGGGAAATGTTCCCAGTCTCCTTGGGACTATCTCGGATGGGACGTCTCTAGAGGACATTTTTTATTTATAGGTTAGTTTATTTTATATATTTGGGCGAAAGGATCAGCATTGCCATTCAACGTAGCAATGCTGCCAGTATCCTTGGCACTTTGCTCATTGGAGCAATTTATTTATTTATAATATAACGGCCCCAAACGGCGCAAATTCGTAACCGGTACCAAGGTTATGTTAAGGTATGGATAAAAAAAAATCTATTTATTTTCTTATCAGAATAGGCATGTATAGAACACCTTGAAAATCAGGTGTTTAAAGGCAGGTTATGTTCAAGGCACGTATGTAGGCCAGTGGGCTAGGTCGGGAATTTTCGGCACCGGTTCTTGTACGGATTTAATTGAAAGTAAATTACAAATTGACTTATATGTTGCGACTGGGACTTAATCTATTTTTCTATATAATAAATCAATTTGATTATTATTTAATTTATTTGAGATATTTCCGAGTTTGGTACGCTAGAGACATCGACGAGTTTGCCACTTGTCATGATTGGCCTATAGTTAAGTTTGGTTAAATGTGAATCCGCTTCTTTAAGCGTGGTTTCTGACTACCCCGAAAGGGAAACGGTCGTGATGATACTTACTTTTTTTACTTTTACTAATACCAAGATTTAATAATAATAAAATTATCTATTGCAAACAAAATATACAATATAAAGTGTTGTACATCATCATTACAGCCCCTAGAACAAGCGTCCTAGACCTCCACTGCTGGAGATGGGCCTTCCAGAACATTTATCTGGAGAATTTGGCCTACACTCGCCACGCTGGCCAGACGGCTTGGCGAGGATATGATGTCAATTTATAATGACAATTTATTAACGATTCCACAAGTTGGTATTAGTGTAACCGGGACCGACGGCTTAACGTGCTCTCCGAGGCACGGGAACGGTGGTGTTGTAAATCTATGACAAATGTACGTAAGAAAAGTGCATTTCTCATTGGTACATGTCGGGTGGGTTTGAACCGACCTTTGTAGGATTTAAGGAACACGTTCTTACAACCGAGCCACCACCGCGCAGTGTTGTACATAGGCGAGCATAATACCATGAAGGAATTCTCTACCAGCTAACCTTTGGGAGAGTGAGAGATTAATATTATGGGTGCAGAGTGTGAAAATGAAAATAATATAGTAAAAACCAGAATTAAAATATGTAAATAAATACAATATATACATTTATAATACTATAATACCTAACAGAAAAATAATAATACATAATTAGGATAAAAACATAAATAATTATATATACATATATAGGTACTAATAATATGTCAGGTGATTAGGATTCGTTTTGCTTTTTGAATATATTTAAAGACGGTGCCTGTCTGATAAACAATGGTAGCCTGTTCCATTGACGAGCTGCTGACACGGTGAGAGAATCTGAATATCTGCTAGAAGAGTGAAGAGGGATAGAAAGTTGGTTGTTCTGTAAAGAACGAGTGTGTGAGTCGCACAGTCAAAGTCAAGTCAAAGTCAAAGTCAAAATATATTTATTCACGTAAACCTATTACAGGCATTTATGAAACGTTATTAATGTAATAATTTTGAATAATTCTACTCCTGCTAGTCGAAGACTAAGCAGCAAAGTGATCCAATAAGTAAGCTGTTAGCAGAAGACCAGCAGCTTATTATTTATATACAACAGATATTCGAAACGCTTGCTTAAGTAGCGGGGTGTATTAGGATTATAAAGAAAGCCATATAAGAAAAAAATAATATGTACTGATCTACGAAAACGGATATGAGAGACATGATCATACTTACTTTTTCATCTTAGTCATCGCAGGCATCTTGCTTTTTTTCCTAATTTAGCTAAGAATGATACTATTTTTTATGGATTTGGATGGATGGAAAAAACTACTTATTAAATAATATTTAAAAAAAAGGTTAAACAAAATAAAATGCTGGAGACATCGACGAGCTTGCCACTTGTCATGATTGGCCTATAGTAAAGTTGGCTAAATGTGAATCCGCTTATTCATAAGCGTGGTTCCTGAGCACCCCGAAAGGGAAACGGTCTTGATGATACTTTACTTGTTATAATAAAGGGCCAACGGGGGTCGCATGCCCGACTCAACGTGAGGCCTCCTAAGGAGACCCCAAGGCGCCTACGGACTAAAACCCTATAAACCGTCTCTCTCTCACTGTTGGCTCTCTGAGTCGTGGCTACGGAGTGAAGGCACTCGTTCGCTGCGTCATGCAAGCATGCGAAGCAAAAAGTCTACACGACGTCAGCAGACCCAACCTGAGGGGTAGGGGTCTGCGGTGGAGCCATCGAGGGGGAAATGGGGGACGAAGACAGCGGCGACTGGAACGGTGGTGATAGGGTCGGGGGGTCCTTAGGTTGGCGGCTAGAGGACTTGGCGGAGGCCTCAGTAGATTGAGCCTCGTCGTGAGCGGGTCATCGGTGTCGTGCAGGACACTTCTGGGGCGACGCCTCTTCCAGAAGGATTTGAGGTCGTAAGAGCAAGCCTCTACTATGAGAGGGTTAGAGTGACGCTTTCCGCAGCCACTTGGAGATGGACTCGATGCTGAGGTCGTAGTGGAGGTTGACGTTCCGCACGAACCCGGGGGCGTCCGCCGCCTGGCGCAGGAACTTGTTCGTGATCACCTGAAGCTTATTAATGGCTTACAAAATCACCCCATATATATAAATAAAAAAACAACGAATGTGTTTCAAAAAATAACCATTAAAACGACATTTATTTGTCTTCTGTCTACTTTCACTAAAGCAGCATATCAGTTCATTAAAACCATAAAACCAAGAACTCCGCAAACAAATTTTAAAATCCGTGACTTTAAAATGTTAGAATCCGTGACTTCAATATCAGTGAGCTTATCTTTTGTTTTAGAAGCAAAAGGTTCGCGGTTCATTAGTTAGAAAGATGCCTTTTTCTAAGAACAATCGCTTAATTGTTCTCAACCTAATGAGGTTGCTTGTGGTAACTTGAACTCGTTATTCGTTCGTTAGTTTGAACATCATGATTTTTGGCGCATTTTCTTGTGGAGCAAAATGGCATTAAAACAAACAAAATCTGTAGTTGCTTAGAAGCGAAAGAGGTGACAAGTGGCGCTCAATTGTCTCTGCCTACCCCGCAAGGGATTTGTAGTAAAGATATGTATGTATGTATAAATGTGTTGGACAAAGTAGTTCTATCTACAAACATTAACGATGAAAAAAGTCGTTTAAAACACTCGAATCTAAATGACTATTTAAATTAAGATGACGACGCAAAGAAAGGTTTGTTTGACTACCTATGTATGTATATATATATATATATATATATATATATATATATATATATATATATATATATATATATATATATGTATGTATGTATGTATGTATGCTTGTACCTTTATGTCACTCTGGAGACTAAACGCATTGGGCAATTTTTCATCAAAATTATTTTAAAATAAACATTTTCCGCCTAGCAGGAACAAAATTCATTTGAACCTGGGTATATTAAAAATTTGCTAACCAAATACTTTCACAAAAAGCAATACGAGTTCACTTTTTTTTTTTTATTCAATATTTGAATGTGTATTTGTAGTTGTATGTATTGTATATATAAGAACGATTTCTTTTTTGTAAATGTATCATATTGCCAGTTCCACCTACCTTTCAACTTAAATGCTCTGTATTGTCCCAAAGGTTGGCTATCTATTATATATTATTGACGCCTCCGTGGTCTAGTGGTAACAAACGTTGCCGTGAACTCCGGAGGTCTGGGTTCGATTCCCACAGGGGGCAAGTTGTAAATTGAATAATTTGTCTCGGTCTGGGTGTTTATATGTATAATATGTATATATTTACAAAAAAAAAGTATAATATGTAGTTTATCAACCATCTAGTTTTCGTAAGACAAGCCTCTAGCTTACCACGGAAATTAGATGGCGCTGTGTGTATTGTCTGGAAAAAAAAAAATAAAAAAATGTCTATATATAATATTCTCAATGTGCGTGTGAAATAAAATAATTATTTCAAGTTACATAATTTTCGTAATCTAAAGTCATAATAACATCCAACCAAAATAAAACTAAATAACATATCAGAGGCGGTAGCTATAAACTTAAAAGGCTTCATAAAAACTTAAAAATAGAACTATCAGCTTTAACCAATAGTACCGACAATTTAATACCATATAATTACCTGCAGATTTAAACACGGAGGTCTTTACCGGTCATTAGGCTGGTCAGCGATAAAAACAAAACCTTCGGATGGCTGTAGTAGGGTCACATCAATTCCTAAATTTTAAATAACTAAAGTAATTTATTATCAAGACCGTATCCCTTGCGGCGTGGTTATAAACCACGTTTTTGTAAGTGAGTTCACATTTTGTTTTACAAACTATACTGACCATCATAACAATTTATCTAGACATAGTTACTAATAAAATGAAAAGGTGGTGGTTTTCTGTCTTAGTTGGAAGTAAAAATCAATGTATGTTTTGTTGCTGTCACTGTTGGCGACCCTAATAAATAAATTAACAAGTGGCAAGCTCATCGATGTTTTTTTTGTATTAGATTCAGATTATATTATAGTTATTTAATTTTATTTAAATAGTTTGTAATTATTATTTTATATTTTATAAATATTTTTTATTTTAATTTTATAACGTTGTATATTAAACTGGTTTAAATATTAAATTACATAGTATTCTAGCCGGGTATAATGGTATTAAATTGATGCCCCATGACAATGAGCGTGACGGATTCTAACAGATAATCGCGAGGAAGAAATCCAAGACACGCGATGATTCATTCACATTCACGCCGTCCGCGTCGTGTACATCCCTAGCGACTTCCGTCCTGGTGTTTCATTTATGAAATAGTTTTTAGAGCGGTCACAGTTGGTTTGGAATAATGGAACGCATCAGAAAAAAATTGATAACTACCTACACCGATTGCGATTTTGTTCCGTTTAGATGTGACGTCATAGTTTATGCACCTATAAGGTTAAAAGTCATTAGCTTCCTATGTGTGAATCTTTTCCGTTTCTCATCACCTACTAATCAACACACTACCTATATATATTCATAGACATAAACCATAGACCTGCCCTTTATAAAATAAAATAATTAATTAGGTTTTATGTCAGGTTATTGTCAGGCACTACGGGCTTTCATGCGCTAGAAATGGACGGCGTCATTAATAAATATTACTTATTCATTCAGTTCAGTACAGCCCCTAGAACATAGCGTCCTAGACCTCCACTGCTGAAGATGGGCTTTCCAGAACATATATCTGGAGAATTTGGCCTACACTCGCCACGCTGGCCAGACGGCTTAAATATTACTCATAAAGTAATAATAATAAACACATTAATTGCATATCACTATCACTGCATATTATAAAACGAGGTCCTCCGCCGCGTCTGTTTGCCTGTTAGCGATAAACTCAAAAAATACTGCAGCGATTTCCATGCTATTTTCACCAGTGGATAGAGTTCTTGAGAAATGTTTTGGTATATAATTCGTTCAGTTTATGTACACTTTAACGATATTTGTTGAAGGTTTCGAAAAAAAATAAGCCGTCTGGGACTTTTCAACGAAACCCTTTGAGAGATATATGTACCAAAATAATGTATGGTGGAATTATACGCTGTGTTCTAGGGGCTGTAATGATAAATGATGAATAATAATAATAGTTTATTGACACAAAAGAAAATATACATATTGAACAATAAATAAAAATTACAGTGTTGTACATGCTTAATTTAGTAGACAGGGACAGCCCCTATACTAAGGTTGCCCTGGTCTATAGGGGACAGCTAGTTGACACTATGTAATGAAAGCGGTCTTTCAGCAGAGTCGATCAGTATAATCTGTTACAAGTCTAATTTTACACGCCTTATGTCATACTCAATTTTTAGAATGAATTTGATAACTGCGCTTGATACGTTTATCAACCTTAATTTTAAAATATATATTACGTAGGTATTTTAGTTAGAAATAAGTTAGACTTTTTAGAGTTTAAGTTGGAAGAATCTTTAAGTTTTATTATTATGTTTTTAAACTTTTCTCTTTTGAAATTGTTTTCATGCATTACTTGAGTTTTTTTAAACTTAAACTGCCTCCGTGGTCTAGCGGTTAAGTCCGTGGATTTAGACTCGAAAGGTTCGATTCCTGGTCGGGACACAGAAATATTGATTAATGTAAATAAATACATTTAATTAATATTTAATTTATTTGTGATATTTTTCGAGTTTGGTACGCTGGAGACATCGACGAGCTTGCCACTTGTCATGATTGGCGCATAGTAAAGTTGGCTAAATGTGAATCCGCTTATTTATAAGCGTGGTTTCTGACCACCCCGAAAGCGTAACGGTCGTGATGATACTTTACATTAATTGAGTATTTTATATCTGATTTGTACATATTTGCATGCCTATAAGGGCCGGTTTTTTTTTTGTGTAACTACATTTTATTTTGAGACCTATTGTAGAAAAGACCTGCAAAATAAATGAATTTAAATTTCCTTTGTTCATGCGTTGAAATAAGCCTGCTATTTTTACTCGCAGTATTTATTTATTTAAAAACTTTATTGCACTATGTACAAAGGCGGACTTAATGCCGCTAGGCATTCTCTGACAGCCAAACCTTTACGATATTTAGACAGTATAGATGGTAGATGCAATATTAAGTAAGTCCATATATATCAATATATACATACCAATATTTACTTACTATTATATAACACGTACATATATATATACTATATACACATAATAAATATACAAATAAACCACTTAAACGATGAGGGAAGTAATATAGAAATAATGATGTAGTTGCTGCAAATGAAAAAGGAAAAAAACTATATAAAAAAAATAGAGAAGTTGAAACAGTTAGGTTGATAAGAAGTACCTATATACTAAATTTTTGAAGATAGCTCGATTTGAAGCTTGTCTTATATTTAATGGTATGTCGTTCCAGAGATTTGCAGCAACAACAGCAAACGAATGGGAGACAAAAGAGGTGTGATGAGAAGGAATGGAGAGTGTGGAGTTGAAACTAGATCGAAGGGTTCGATCGTGAATAGAGCCAAGAAATGTGAAGCTGTCTTTAAGATACTGAGGCGTGCCGGGTTCATTTAGGTATCCGGTATCGTCCTTATAAATATGTCTATGACAATTTATAACTATTGAGAATATTGAATCACTTTCGTTGTACCTTTTTACCTGTCAGCCATTGTGTTTCTATTCGTTTTAATAGTATATATGTTCACGTGATCTTTTACCGATAACCTCTGCTCCTAACTGATTAAGTGATAAATCGTTCAAACTTTCCCAACTAACTTTTTATCACGATAGATGGCGCATGATAGACGGTACCCTATAAAACTGTCAGTTGCATATAAAACTTGTATTTTTATTAAGATTTTTTTTATTTATTGGTTAAATTGACGAAGTGAGCAGCTTTTAAGTGTACAAATCGAGATTTCCAAGCAAACTCAAAAATATAGTGATCTCAAAATTGCCGTTCTATTAATTAAAACTTTTTTCTTTTTAAAGACGGTGTTCGCTTTCCTAATTCGTCTTTTAAGGTAGGTAACGTTAAGTTAAATAAAATAACTACAAAAACATTTAAAAAATGATCCGTCATAGCTCTAAACAAGGTACCAGTGCCGCTAGCGACATCTACAAAAAGCTTTGCCTGATACACCCCATTAGCGGTTTTTGATATTGTTTTTAAAAAGGATATTTTATTTAAATTAAATTAATATTATGGATACGGATACAAGTCCACGCTGGCTGCATTTCTCCGCTAAATTGCAATACTGATTATTTGGGCGAAGAAAGAGCCAGCTCTCTTGTCACCGGAGGAGACAACAAGACGCAGTGTTGTCTTTTTAATGGTAAAATTAAAATATAGTTAATCGTGTAAAGGGTTTCACTCTCACACTGAATAGAATCTCTGGAACACTCTCCCTCTCTCTCTTTGAACTCTAACGACTGCGCTTTCTTTCAAAAATTATCTTTTCTCCCATTTTCTATCCATTCAGAATAACTAAAGTTATGCTATATATATCTGCGTTAAACTGTTCTTTCTCTCTTTTCTCTATTTTTAACCTTAACTCTATATTATAGTGTGTATTTATTTATTTCTGTATATATGTAATTATATGTATTGTATTATAGATATACTTGTATATATTATAATTTATATGATTTGGCACTCTGCCTGTAATCCGTTAAAACTCCCAAAGGTTAGCTGGTGGAAAATGTCTTACGGCATAAAGCTCGCCTGTGCACAATAATTTTAAGTTAATTTAGTTTTTGTGCAATAAAGATTTTTTTATTTATTTTATTTTATTTAATAGTGAAGGTGGCGTGGAGGCGGGGGCGCACAAGCTGTTTATCTGTATATGGAGAATTGAAGGCCGAAATAATATATTATTGTAAAACTTGTAAAACTGTGGTAAATAAATATATTAAAATTAACAACTAACTATGACATTTCGCCGAAAGCTACATATTAACAATCCCGTCTCTATGACAACCTTATGTCATAAAGACTAAGAATCTACTTGTTCCGCAACTATGTAGGTTTTCTTCCAGTCAAGGAGATTTTAAGATTAAAGTATTTATCAAGAGTTCTTCGCGCCATTTTGCGTGGACATGTCAAGTGCAAGTTTTTGTTTTGTAAATTAATTTACTGTGGATATTATTGGCCAAAAGTGGTGTTGTTTTGTTTAATAATGTGCTGCAATGTGAATAATTATGGAAAACAATAAATTGGACTTTAAATATGGGGCACAAGTTGCAGTTTATTTTTTGCGGTTTTCCCGAGCCGTGGACTCCCATATTTTACCCGACGTGTTTGGGCTATAATGCCGCGAGTGACTCCAAGTAAAGCATCAAATTCTGCAACATCTGGAATTTGATGATCCCCAACTCGGTTATGAACTCTGTTATAAACATATATTATGCAAATAAATTACGTGTTTAGGACTGATGTATTCTGTACAATGTCCTTTAAAGACAATTAAAAAAAAAAATTTAAGTATTTATTTGGGGGTTTAGAAGTTTAAAAATATGCCTCCATCATTAAAGTATCATCACGACCGTATCCCTTCGGGGGTAGTAGTTTATTTTTGAAATTAGCGGTTTCACATTTCGCCAACTTTATTTATTTATTTATTTATTATTTAAAACTTTTTGCACTATGTACAAAGGCGGACCTAATGCCGCTAGACATTCTTACTCGGTCAACCTTAGGGACATTACGAACATGGTATGTGGGAGGTAGGTGCAAATATTTAAACAGGAAAATATTAATATTTACTATTGGCCCATCATGACAAGTGGCAAGCTTGTCGATATCTCTAGCTTAACAAACTCGAGAAATATCACAAATAAATTAAATATTAATTAAATCTATTTATTTACATTAATAACTCAGGAATCGAACCCGGTACTTACTCAACCGCTAGACCACGGATGCAGTTAGTAAAGTTGGCTAAATGATAATCCGCTTCTATTTCTGGTTTCTGACAACCCCCGAATGGATTGGATGATACTTTACTGACGATATGCAAAATTCAATCACGCTTTATCGACGTCATCCTCAGTCAAAATTTGCGACCGTAACTAGACCACGTAAGCGAATCATAATAATAGGATCAAATCGCATGCCTATTTCTTAAACCAATTTTCTTGTTACCAATCTTCATAACGGATGACACATACATTACTTCACTGTCATAACTCTACACTTATTATATTAAATTAAAGTCCTCCGTCGCGTCTGTCTGTCTGTCTGTTCGCTATAAACTCAAAAACTACTGCACCAATTTTCATACTGTTTTTACCAATGGATAAAATGGTTCTATCTTCGGTTATATTCGAAGGTTCTCTTTATTTATGATATTTGTTGGAGGTGTCAAAAAAATTATTGCCGTCTGAGAGCTTTCAACTAAAACGCTGTCATTGACAGTTAATTTTTGTACCATTTGTTTAAAACTCTGACTATAGTTATACTATATACGTAAATATATATAATCATGATTATTTTTGCACCCTAAACCATTATCAACACTATCACCAGCACAACACAGCATCATAAAAGAATTTCAACCGTCGCCGCGTCGCGTCTGTCTGCCTGTTCGCGATAAACTCACAAACTACTACATCGATTTTCATTCTGTTTTCACCAATGAATAGAATGGTTCTCGAGGAAGGTTTAAGTACAAAATTTATTAAGTTTTTGTATACATTAACGATATTTGTTGGAGGTGTCGGAAAAAAAATGCTGTCTGGGAGCTTTCAACAAAAACGCTGCCTAAACCCTTTGAGATATAAGAAAATAATGTATGGTGGAATTGTGTATCTTATATAGGTCTACAGAAAAGTCTACGATGGTATATGCCTATCTCTTAAGGATAACATACTATATTCATTTTCAAACTTAAAAAATGGGCAATTATAAAGGGGTAATTGGTAATCTATTTACACAAATACAGTATTAATCCTTATCATTTTAAATACCTTATTTGACTTGAGTACTTCATGAAGATTATTTTTTCCCTTTACACTATGCAAATTAAATGAACTGTAACACTTCATTTACCTTAGGATATATAGCAAAATCAAAATAATGAGCAACGAAATTAATTCCGTGTCGCCGTTTACACGGGCAAAGCCGGGTAGCTAGTAATAAATAAGAATAAATCGCATACCTACTTCTCAAACCAATTTTTATGTTACTCATCTTCATGACGGATGACATACCAATACATATTATATAACATTGTACGATTATATTATATTACATCAAAAATTGTCTCGAAACATTAGATGTTCATTCGTTCTGTTCTCTCTCACCAATGCTGAGCCAGCCTGGCACCACCAAGACCGACAGGGACAAGATCCAAAGTCAGCAGTAGTTCGTGCGGGATTTAGAAATACTTCTCTTAGTTCTCCTTGAAAGTAAAAATTGGCATTTGACATTGCAAATGGCACATACTTTCAACGAGAACAACAAATAGGTGGTAGGCGGACTGATGATGGTAATTTGCCCAGTCTGCCGGCGCTGAGAAGTATACACCGTTCGTGCTGATAAACCCAGTAAAGTGTCACGTCATCCCCAGTCAAGCCGTCATAGTGTTAGGGACTGTTTAAGTCATAAGTGTCTGATTTTAGGAAGATTACAAGACATATGAGTAGGTCCCGTCCGATTAAACTATTTAAAATGGTTTTCCGCAATCCAGTCGCACATAACTCACGACAAAAGCAAAACAAACGTAGGTAATTAAAAAAACAAAGATAACATTCACTGCGGTTAATCTAGGTGGACTGATGGGGATGTGTAACTATAACATTGACTAAGAATAAAGGCCTAGGGCCAGATTCTGTTTAAGCCCAAATCTATTAAAGATGAAATTTGAAACTCCAAACCAAAACGTAGTTTCTGACGGTCGCGATGATCATCATGATAATTAATAAAGTCTCTAGCGATCCCGACTCGGGTAATGTCACAAATATATACCTATACACTAAACCTAATAAAAAACTATAAATAAAAAATGTCCTCCAAAGACGTCCCATCAGAGATATTCTAAAGAAGACTGGCTTTCCCCTCTGTATATCGAGGCTAATTTATTTTTATTTATTTATGTTGGGCAAGGAAAACTAGACTTGTGTATTTGATAATTTATTTTGTTATATTCATATGTCACACTTGACATTATATTTCATCTGATATGAATTAGACGTTTTACAACATGCCCCCTTAATTCATATCCTATGAGCATTCAGATAAAATCTAGAACTAAAATAATACACATAACATTAGAACAATAAAAATAATAATTAAGTAAATATAACATAGGTAAAGTTGAAATAAAATTTAAACAAGGCAGTACCTGTTATATTTATGATGTGCAACTCATGTAAGTACTTTAGTGAAAACATTGGCAAATATTTAACTCGTGATAGTACAACGAATAATAAATAAAACATTTGACAGCTCAATAAAATAGTACGGCACAACCCTATCTTATGTTCTGTTATGGTGGATTGGAATTAGCATATTTTTTATTAAAATAAACTACGACTTATTTACCCTATCCGAATTTTAACTTTAAGTATCTTAGACATGAACCATCTTAGAAATCTGTAACAGAAAGAGTACACAAACCATCCTTGTTATTTGAGGACATAGCTTCATTAAAATTTGTTGGCCTATCAACTTCGATCAACATAGAAGCTTTGTATAAAATGAAATCAGGACCAAAATCTTTAGATTTTCTTACTCTTTTCGGCCTTCTTTCATGTACAACAACACGATCACGATTCTCACCTCCATTATCGGAATGCGTATCACCCTGCTCAGCGACGTCAAGCAATTCTATATTTTGCCTAATACTAACGTAACGTTATCTGTTGGATCAGAATCATGATTAACTAAAATTGAAGATGGGACAACAGGAACACTTATATCACTATTATCTAAAATAACAGTGACAGGTATCTGTTTATCTTCAATATTTAAATCACAGAATTTGTTTTCATAGAATTCTACATCCCTAGCCTTCGCCAATTTTCGTGGACATTTGACATCTCTAAAATAATAATTATTTGCATGCTCACTGTACCCAACGAAAATATTTTGTATTGCTTTCGGATCAAACTTTTTTCTTTGACAAGAGGCAACATGTACGAGAGCTCTACAGCCAAAAACTCGTAAGTTAGATAAGTTAGGTTTACTACCGAACCACTTTTCAAAAGGTGTAACATTGATAGCTCGATGAGGACTTCTATTTTTGAGATATACGGCAGATAACATTGACCTAGCTTTTTCTATTATAGACCTATTCGTTCTCTCAGACACACCATTCTGTTGTGGACTATACGGCACAGTTGTCTGATGTAGAATACCTACAGAATCTAAATAGCTAGAAAAATCCCTGTTAACAAACTCAGTTCCATTATCCGTCCTCAAAATCTTAATTTTAGAGCGTCTAAATCTACTTGGACGGAGGCAGACTCTAGTGCTTGTATATTAGTCAATGAAGCGTTTAATCTGGACTGCCGACAATGTAAAACAAAAACCCAGTAAAAATGGATGCCGTGAGAAGCTAGTAATCCGAACATAGAGGGGAAATAGAACCATCATCGTTCGTGGAAAGATAAACTGCTATAACACCAAAGACGTACAAATTAAGACGCGACAATTTCTTTCGCCTATAACAAAAATGTCTTGTTTATTTTTTTTTAGTTCTGTGAGCGTTCTAAAGAGCTCAATAACCTTCTTTTCCTTCTTCTTTATTACGCAACCAGTAGCCCTATTCTGTTACTTAGTCGCAAACGTTATATAATGAAATCCATTATATATATATCACACTATTAAGGTATATATTTGCACGGCCACTATCAAGGTCGAGCGTTTATAGACTTGAGAATTGAATAATATTTTGTAATTATGACGCAATCTCTGACGTAAATAACGAAATCCACTAATAACCGACTCCATTAGACCATTGTGCGTGACGTTTACTCGGAAACATCCGATCCCCAGCAGGAAGGCCAGGAGACCTGTCACTTTCCTACAGAGCTCCGGAAGAGTCCCTGCAGTCTGGAGAAACTTCAGTCTAAGCACAGCCACACTGCAGCACCTCATGAGTACATGCGCAGCCGTCTCCTCATCTGCCATGCATCCTCTACACAGTACATCTATACACTCTGTTTACAACTGTATACAAATGTTTTCTAATAATGTCCCATTAATACCCCTACAATTGTGCGAAGCTTAGGTATGTTAAGGCTTAAAGAAAGTTGCCTGTAAGGGTTAAGAAGGGCCGATATCCACATCTGCTCGTGCAGTCTTTCAATTCTTTGTCGAAGCCAGCCTCGCAAGAATTGGTACAGAAGCGGAATTAATAGTCCTGCGCCTGTCGGTGTTGTGGATGACCCCCCTTCTGGCCATTCCATCGGCTGCATCATTACCCAGTGAACCGCTATGACCCTTTATCCACTGTAGCGTCTTTAACATATTGGAGGCCACATTGAAACCACACATGCCAACATCTTATTTATTATTTATTTAGTACACACAGCAGTACATATATTATCACACACATAACATAGTATAATTATGACTTATCTAATATATGTACCAATTAGGTGTCACAGCATTCACCAATATAAAAAGAAGAAATTAAAAACTTATTACTGTTAAAACAAAATAAAAAAAATTAACAAAAACTATCAAATTTACAAAATAAAAATATGACTTCTAAAGTAAAATTATACATTTGAATCAAATCATCTTGAAGTCAAATTGCCAATTGACTGGGTAGATTTCTTCCGATCCTTGCTAAGACTAAGACTTCTGTTTTAGGTTTAGTTAAAAGTGTTTAATTGGATCGGTCCATATATTCTATGTCTACAACACATCATATTACAATGCCAATAGAATGTCGCATTCCATGCCAATTTTTATCAAACTTCTTATCTATTTATGAATTTATAGTCGAGTTCAAGCGCTATAACATGACTCCTTGTCTAATTTGCTCTGGTGACAGGAAGACTTCTTTGCGACAGCGAAAGAAACATAAGGAATAGCGAATCTGCGATAAAATGCGGCCAGCGTTCTTGCCACCATGCCGCGCCGATTTATATTTAAATTAGCTTTTGTAAGAACCTAGTACAGAATTTAGGCTACATTGACCACGCTGACCATATGGGTTGGCGAGGGTCTGATGTCAATTTTAATGACAATTTATTAACAATGCAACAAGTCGGTATTAGTGGAACCGACGGCTTAACGTGCTCTCCGAATCACGAAAACGGTGGTTGGTAATCCATTTTTCAAAAACGAATTAAAAATACGTAATTGTGTAAAAAGCGGTAGTGGTTTAGTAGTAATAACGCTTTTCCTCAAATATCTTAGATATTTGGCGGTTCGAACTTAGCCGCCAAAATGCTCGCTCACTTAATATTTGATATTTGTATGGTTAGCAATGATGTTCGGAAATATTTTGCTGATGACGAAATTGCAAAAAATCTGAGGAAATGAAATCAAGCACGATTTTTTTTTTTTTTTTTGGTACTCTTCTCCCGATGGATGATGAATGAGATGATAGGGAAGGCAAAGGGTCTAGCCCATACTGCCAAGTCTGACGTAATATATCTTTCTTTTTTTATGAGTTAATGAGGTCATCATCAAATTCCAGGTGCTGCAGAATTTGATGCTTTTCTTGGAGTCACTCGCGGCACCATAGCTCAAACACGTCGGGTAAAATATGGGAGTTGACAGCGCGGGAAAAACGCAAAAAATTAACTGCAACTTGTGCCCCATATTTAAAGTCCAATTTATCGTTTTCAATAAATCAAGCTCGATTCGTCGACAGGAACAAGTGTAAAGTCTCTATGACAGAAAGGGTTGTCATAGAGACAGAAGTCATTATCAAAGATTCAGAAAATATATGTATATAATGTGTGTTGTATATTTGTATTATATTTATTTTACCACAGTCATATTGTTATTTCGGCCATTATTTCTCCACAGTTATATAGATTTACAGGTGTGGTAGACGTAGCAGTTTTACAATAAAAGATATATATCGCGTAACCGTGAGAAGAAGTTACACAAACAACTTGTGAATATTATGCAAAATAAACACATTTCTCTTATTGTTCGCCGCCGGATGTTACGTAATATATGCGATGACCGTCTCGTCGCGGCAACGTGGATTGTGGATTTGGTTGACATCATTTTTGATACCACAACTGTCTCCGACATCGCACGTCCTAAAAAGTATAGTAGCTAATGGGGTGTATCACTAACTTTTTATCACGGTAGATGGCGCATGATAGATGGTACCTAATATAACTGTGAGTTGCCTAGAAAACTTGTATTTTTATTACGAAATTTATTATTTTTTTGATATTATGCCGAAGTGAGCAGCTTTTAAGTGTACAAATCGAGATTTCTAAGCGAAATCAAAGATATGGTGATCTCAAAATTGCCGTTCTATTAATAAAACCTTTTTTCTGTTTAAAGACGGTATGCGCTTTCTTAATTCGTTTTTAAAGGTAGGTAACGTTAATTTAGTAAAGAAAAGTAAAGTATCATCCCCACCGTTTCCCTTTCGGTGTGGTCAGAAACCACACTTATAAATAAGCGGATTCACATTTAGCCGACTTTACTATAGGCCAATTATGACAAGTGGCAACTCGTCGATGTCTCCAGTGCAGCGTACCAAACTCGAGAAATATCACAAATAAATTAAATATTAATTAAATGTATTTATTTATATTAATAAATATTTTTGTGTCCCGACCAGAATCGAACCCGGTACCTCCGAGTCTAAATCCACGGACTTAACCGCTAGACCACGGAGACAGTAACGTTAATTTAAAATACATTATTCTGTTATAAAAATTAAAACTACAAAAACATTTAAAAAATCATGCGATATAGGTGCAAAATAAGGTACCATTGCCGCTAGCGACATCTACAAAAAGCTTTACCTGATACACCCCATTGGGACAAGAGTGCTAGGGATGCCGAATCTTGGTCTTGATGTTGCATGACCGAAACCAAGACTAACCCTAGTCTCGTAAGACTCTTGTTCAGACATTATTTTAAATTTTGCTGAAAAGGTTTATTTTTTATTGGAGTTCTTCGCGTCATTTTGCACGGACATGCGTCAAGTCCAAGTTTTTCGTTTTGTAAATTAGTTTACTGTGGATATTGTTAGTCAAAAGTGGTGTTATTTTGTTTAATAATATGCTACATTGTGAATAATTATGGAAAACGATTAATTTGACTCTATAAGAGTATTTGGGGCAGAAGTTGCACTTTTTGTTTTTGCGATTTTCCCGCGCTGTGAACTCCCGTATACTCTTCGTGTTTGGGTGATATTGACGTGAATTACTCCATGAAAAGCATCAAATTCTGCAACACTTGGAATTTGATGATCCCCAACTCGACTATGAACTCTGTTATGAACATATATTATGTAAATAAATTGCGTGTTTAGGGCTGATGTATTCTGTACAATGTCCTTTAAAGAAACTTAAAAAAAAAAAACTACTAAAAGTTACACTACATTTTTTTTTTGTTGGTTGTCTAGTAATTATATGTATATTTATTATAATACAACATTATTAACGGAATTATAGCGTAGTGGTGGCTCGGTTGAAAGAACGCGTTCCTTAAATCCTACAAAGGTCGGTTCAAACCCCCCCGGCATGTAGCAATGAGAAATACACTTTTCTTAAGTGCATTTGTCATAGATTTACAACATCAACGTTCCCGTGTAAGGAGAGCACGTTAAGCCAACACAATATATAATATATATCAATAAATAGGTTAATAAATTGTCATAAAAAAATTGACATCATATCCTCGCCAAGCCGTCTGTCCAGCGTGGCGAGTGTAGACCAAATTCTTCAGATATATGTTCTGGAAAGCCAATCTCCAGCAGTGGAGGTCTAGGACGCTGTGTTCTAGGGGCTGTAATGATGATTAACGGAACCTTAAGTATTTGGTTGAGTGGGAATGTGAAGTGGAAGTGAGAATGGTGGATGGCGAGCGTCTTGTTGTGCGATAAAATAAAAAAAGCAAAAAAAACAGCCTATTGTCGGTCGCAAGCCTGAGGCACCATTGTTTTCATCTCTTACCCACACACGATGGACCAGGTACCCGCACGGTGAATCCATGAAATGCTTAGAAATTTGTCTACCTCTTCATATATTTGTTTTAGTCCTAATTCTAACATACCTGGTGGGGTACCACTGTACCAGGTATTATAATCTCATGGGTGAATTTGAAAGATATTTATTTATTGTTGTTGTGTAATTCCGTATGTGTTTCATTTGTAAATCTGCTATAGCTGAGTTTTCCTTGCAGATTCCTTTCTCAGTCAGATTAAACATTAACAGGTCACTGGAATTTGCTAAGCTGTTAGTCTTCTGCTAACAGCTTACTCCTTGGACCACTTCGCTGCTTAGTCTTCCACTAACGGGAGTAGAATCATTCTAAATAATTTAAATTATGACGTGTCACAAATGCCTGTAATAGGTTTACGTGAATAAAGATATTTTGACTTGACTATTAAAATAGAGGAAAAATATGAATGTAAAAATGTCTACAAAATGTCTGAAATTATATTTCCTAGAAAGTTAATAGATTACATTTCACTCAAACTTGAAAGATCTTTGATTGTGCGAGTGAGAGAGATGCAAAACCGTTAAACCCTGTTAACGGTTTTCGGTTAAATAAACAGAATAGCGCCTTCACCAATGTTAAGGTTATTGACGTAACTTGTCTGTAATTGTGTTAATTCGTTTCGCCCTTCACGCTTTTCTACTCTTACGGCCTTGAGAGAAAACTTAGCAATAAAATGTTAAAAAAACACCGCGACTTTCCTTTTCATTTTGTGAAACTCTAGATTTTTCTCTAGGAAGTAGTCTACCGTGCAAAAGAAAGAAAGAAAACATTTATTTATCAAAAACAGCTTAGACATAATTACAAAAGAGAAAAATAAATTAATAGTAAAAAAACTTAAAATAATATAAACTTGGTAAAAAAAGAAAAGAAAATGAGCTGCTATGACAAATAGGTGTTTAAGTCAGTAGATGCTGCAGCGATGATTTTCACTGAACAAATAAATAAAAAATAAAATAAAAATTCAATAAGTGTAACTCTCAGTTAATGATATTTACTGCTCTGTTGTAGTAAGTAGTACAATAAAGAAACATGAAACCAAATTAAATAAATTGAAATATATAATGGATAAATAATAAATATATGTATATGTGTGGGTAAAGTCAAATAAAAACAGAAAGGTAACAAATATACCTACATATAATAAAGTAAAAAAATAATATTAGTAATTTCGTTTTTAGGTTTATTTTCTTATTACCAATACAGTAAACAATAAGTAAGGGATAGACGAGTATAACTCAGGTATGGTTGAAAATAAAAATATATATATATAGGTCAGGCCTGCAGCTGAAAGACGAAGCTACTGCAACCCAACCACACGCACAGGCCAAAGAAAGATACGAGTATTCGCAGCATTTCTGGCTTCTGACAAAGTTTTTAAATAGAAGCCAGCCTTCAGTTGCTTCTATTCTTGAACCTTGCGTACAGCTTACCACAGATCAGGTGAGGGCGATGGTCGTGTTCAGATAAAAAGAAAATTTAGAGATGCTTTCTTGTCCGTTGTCGGCTTGATATACGCCTGGTATTTCGTCAAGAGTTTAAAATTAACTTTACATGCACTTTACAAAACATTAATATTAATACTAAGGATAGGGATATAAGTCCCGTCCGCGTGGAATGGTGGCAAGAACGCTGGCTGCATTTCCCCGCTGAATTGCAATACTGATTCTTTGGGCGAAGAAAGTCCCTCCAAAAAAAGGCCCTCTTGTCACCGGAGGAGACGACAAGACGCGATGTCTTTTAAAAACTTTTTTGCACTTGGACTCCATGGGCCCAGAGTTTCTACAGCAAACGGCATAAATATGTAATCTTCTAATATACTTACATATTTGCGCCGCTTGCTGGACTCCGCATTTTCCGCCGCGGCTCCCGCTTTATGCGCTGTCCCCCTGAGATGCGACGCGGCGAGGGTGTCGACGCACGTGGCGTCCCACACCAGAGCACGTCCCCGTTCCCAGGGGACCAACGTCATACCATCGGGTCTCTTGCCATCGTCTCGGATAAATCCAACAGGCTTTAGAAGGGCTGGAACCTCGACGGTGGCTAGAGCCCTTTTAATAGTATCGTTAAGGGAGCCGTGGCGGGAAAATCTGCCACACGGACATCTATGTAAGACACATAATGGTGCCCCTAACCTAAGACCAACGGCGATACGGAAAGTTTCGTCGTCAAGCAGTGTGCCGAGGTTCGCAGAAGGCAGTGCGTGTAACCAGTGGCCGGATTCCTTTTCTACTGAAGCCAGAAGCCGGGCGCGATGTTGATCACTGATTGGATTTTGAGCCAAATGTTTATAGGTGTTTTGTACCAATGGTGTATCCCAAAGTTTTTGAAAGTTTGATTCCTTTGGAATATCATTTGTAAAATTAACTAAGTAACTTATGTTGCAATAATTTTATGTTTCGTAAATCTTAAAGCTTGCCAAATGTGTGGAAAGGTAAAATATGTATGCATTCTTTGGCCAGTGCAATAATGTGTAATGCAATACCAACTGCAATAATTGCATTATCCTTCCTTGGAATACTATCTTGGCTTTATCTTGCAACTTTTAGTAACAATAAAATATTAATTATACCTTTTACTTTAGCCTATAAAGCGTTCCTTCGTCATCATGTCTCTCCGCTGCTGCAATATATACCTAGAAGTAAAAAAGTATCCTCACGACCGTTTCCCTTTAGGGGTGGTCAGAAACCACGCTTATAAATAAGCGGATTCACATTTAGCCAACTTTACTGCCGGCCAATCATGACAAGTGGCAAGCTCGTCGATGTCTCCAGCGTACCAAACTCGAGAAATATTACAAATAAATTAAATATTAATTAAATGTATTTATTTACATGGGGACCGTCAGCGAGGCGCTTGGCCAAGGAGTTGTCAAAGCGGCTGACAGAAAGGTCTGGAGACAGGAAGGCTGGCACTTATTTCTGCCAAAGTATTAGCCTCGCTATACAGAGGGGAAATGTTGCCAGTCTCCTTGGGACTATCGCGGATGGGACGTCTCTAGAGGACATTTTTTATTTATAGTTTAGTTTATTTTGAATTTTATTATTTAGGTAGCTTTTAATTTATATTTTGTCGTTGTCTTTTGTACAATTTATCTTACACTACATTGACCGCCTCCGTGGTCTAGTGGTAACAAACGTTGCCGTGAACTCGGGAGGTCGTGGGTTCGATTCCCACCGGGGGCAAGTTGTACATTGTATAATTTGTCTCGGTCTGGAAGTTTATATGTATAATATGTATATATTTACAAAAAAAAAGTATAATATGTAGTTTATCAACCATCTAGTTTCCGTAACACAAGCCTCGTAGCTTACCACGGAAACTAGATGGCGCTGTGTGACCTGTCTGGAAATATTATTTATTTATTTTATTTATTTATTAAATATAAATTATCTAACTAAATTCTAAATTGCCCCATGAATGACCGTACTTGGGCCCAAGCTTCACTACCGATTCGGTTCGGAGGTCTGGGAACTCGCAAAATTTCTAGTGTAGCACTGCCAGCGTTTCTGTCGTCTGTACATAGTACTGTCGAGCTCTACGGGAAAATCACAAACCCATCCTTGGGTTCCGTTGAGCCGTCGTACTTGTCAGATGCCAGAGATGCCTGGTCAGTAGCATGCCCCAATAAATCTGTTCCAAATTTAACAAAATTTCAACGACTATGGGACGAGCCGCTCTGCAAACTGGTACTGGACGATATTTTATCTTCCAGTAACACGAGAGAGCGGGCTCGCCTCATGGCCGTTTCCACTAGGGAGTCGGGTCTCTGGTTGCAGGCTTTTCCCTCAGCATCGGTTGGCACACTCCTTGATCGAAATACACTGACAATGGCGGTGTGCCTTCGTCTCGGAGCCCGGACTGTCCACCCACACCAGTGTCGGTGTGGAGAGCCCGTGGAACATCTCGGACACCATGGGCTTTCTTGCGCTAGAAGTGCTGGCCGCATTCCTCGTCACGCTGCTTTAAACGACATCATTCGAAGGGCTTTTGTCACTGCTGGAGTACCCGCGATCCTAGAACCCTCTGGGATTGCGCGGAGCGATGGCAAAAGACCCGACGGCATGACCGTTGGGCCGTGGAAACTTGGCAGGTCCCTGGTGTGGGATGCGACATGTGTAGACACATTAGCCCCATCACACATCCAAGCGACCTCGTCAAGCGCGGGAAGTGCGGCGGTTTCTGCTGAGAACCTCAAGCTGCGCAAATACGCCAACCTCAGTACAGGTTACGAATTTGCGCCGTTTGGGGTCGAGACGATGGGCCCATGGGGACACTCAGCCAAGCGTCTGGCAAGGAGTTGTCCAAACGGCTAACGGAAAAGTCTGGAGACAGGAAGGCTGGCAATTATTTCTGCCAACGTATTAGCTTAGCTATACAGAGGGGAAATGTTGCCAGTCTTCTGGGGACTATCACTGAAGGGTCGTCTCTAGAGGACATTTTTTACTTAAATTTTATTTTTTATTAGGTTTAGTTTATATTTATTTTAATTTTTACTTTTAAGTAGTTGTAATTTATATTGTAATTATTTTATACTGTTTGTATATTACTTCATTAAATTGTTAAATAAATAAAAATAACAACTAAATAATAAAATTAAAAATAAATCAAATATAAATAATAAATGTCCTCTCTAATAAGTCCCAAGGAGGTTGGCAACATTTCCCCTTTGTATAGCGAGGCTAATAATACGTTGGCAGAAATAATGATCAGCCTTCCTGTCTCCAGACATTTCCGTCAGCCTCTTTGACATGGAGACAGTTTTGGAGATATTTCAAAAGACATACACGAAGCAGTTATAATTTAAAACAAAACCCAATATAAAAAATAGACAGGGCTGGGCAATACTTGTGCCAAAGGATCAGCATTGCCATTCAACGTGACAATGCTGCCAGTATCCTTGGCACTTTTCTCATTGGTAGCGATTTTGAGATTTTTTTTACAACTTTAGTTCCACTTTATATATAGGCAAGTACAATTCCGTACGGGGACAATAACTAGTGTGGGATAGGAAAAGAACGTAACTAAAGTTTATCAACACAAAATTTGTAGAATTGGGCTGCTGTATTGTCAGTGAAACAACAAAATCAATTTGAAAGTGCACGTACGACCATAACAGGCAATCCCCTCATTCCGATTCACGCTCAGAGCGCTTAGAACGATTATGACACTGACCGTCGCGTCGTTCCGAATTAAATATCGCGATTTGGATGCTCAGAGCGTGGTATCAATTCGGAACGGTCTAAATCACATTTTCATTCATAAAATGTTAGTTTTTTTTTTTAAATGCATGGAAGATAAATTGCGGATTCCACATCTTTGAGTATGAATACTAACAAATATACATCTCTCGGTTTATTCATCTTTATATGTGTAAAGTTTAATTTTATTAACTTATTTTGGTCTTTTAAAATAACTTGCCGTGTTACAGATATTTTTTTACACTTCCTACTTAAATATTAATTATAGATTTGTTTAAGAAGTAATATAGAAACAGTATAAACGAATTACAATATAACAAATATACATCACTCGGTTTATTCATCTTTATATGTGTAAAGTTTAATTTTATTAACTTATTTTGGTCTTTTAAAATAACTTGCCGTGTTACAGACATTTTTTTTTCACTTCCTATATTAATATTAATTATAGATTTGTTTTAGAAGTAACATACAAACAGTATAAACGAATTACAATATTAAATAATTTAAAAGAAAACCTAATATTAAATAAACATGAAAATGGCGCGCGACATAATGACAAAAAACTGACAGCGCTCAGAGCGATCTACCTCGATATCGTGAGCAGTCTAAGCGCGAGAAATGATGTCGTTTGTGACGTCACACAGCTTGGCAAAACAGTTTAAGCGCGTATCGGGTAACGATTAGCCCAGCTTTGATTCTCATACCGTTTGGCGTGTTGTTCAATCTTTGCTTAAAATTCTTACTACTAGCAAGAAAGTAATTTATCTATTGTTAGAAACCAGTAAATCTGCTTTTCCACGGCTTACGAGTATAAAAATATCTCTTACATACTGGCCAAGTAGTAAAACCTGCTTGCGTCCCGAACAGAATAGTAGAATTACGAGTACCTACATGTTGTCCTACGTGAGTGATGTATAAGGCCTGTACACGTACAGAAACTTGGAACAAGCAAATGTCAAATTTTGATTTAACTTTAAGTCGAGTAATATTGGCCGGTGTATGAAATATCACCTTTATTTCATTTACTTCCTAATTAAAAACGAAACTTGGCTAGATTGTGCTCCAATTTATCTTTAATATTTAACATTTGGCAAAACCAATAAATAATTATAGAGTTACCGATGATCCCTCTACTGTTCTATGGCTCCCAGTCCAAGGAACCTTTTATCCAGTTGCCGCTATCTCCATCTCCCAGTTCTCCCTCGATGGCTGCACCCTTCAGGTAGGTACATTAGGTAGTTGCATGCACGTTGTAGCCACGATTTAGACTTAGCTGTAAAGGCACACAAGGCAAAACTGGGAAGTGAGATGGTTATAGGATTTTTGTCCGTAGGCGGTATTCGGTTTCCTTATGAAGCCCCATAGTGAGTCATACATGTGAGCAGGTTCTTTTTGGGCCTGTTTTCAAGATTCTGGCCACATCACTGATGATTTTATGATTCAGAATATATTTTTAAATTTATTAAAATAAAATTAATTAATAAACTAATAATAAATAAAACTAAAACTAAAAATACCTATGAAATTAAAAACTATTCTACAAAATAAACTAAGAGCTTACCACCAGGGAGGGTACCTAAAACGCTCGCCGCATTTCCTCGTTGAACTATAATCGATATATTCTGTTTAAGGTAGTTATGGAATTTGAAACACACAATAAATAGGAACTTTGTTTTTAGCTCAAAATCAACTCGCATTAATGCATTGTTTGTTGTAAACTGCCTTCGTGGTCTAGCGGTTAAGTCCGTGGATTTAGACTCGGAGGTACCGGGTTCGATTCCTGGTCGGGACACAAAAATATTTATTAATGTAAATAAATACATTTAATTAATATATAATTTATTTGTGATATTTCTCGAGTTTGGTACGCTGCTGGAGACATCGACGAGCTTGCCACTTGTCATGATTGGCCTAAAGTAAAGTTGGCTAAATGTGAATCCGCTTATTTATAAGCGTGGTTTCTGACCACCCCGAAAGGGAAACGGTCGTGATGATACTATACTTCTTTATGGAATTTGGGATCGCTACACTCTTGAAAAATTCGTTTACCCAGCTCTTTTATGAATTTGTGGGTATCAAGAGAATATAGTTTGTTGTTTCAACCCCAAATGCCACAAAGTTATAATTTTGTTTAATGCTATTATATAGATGCGCTTTCTAAATTTTAACCGGCCTTTTTTGATGTAGAGGAAATGTGGCAAGCGGCAAAGGTATCCACACAGGTGGCATCCCAAACAAGTTTTTAAATGAAACAATTATGATTAAAAATGTGCTGTAATTTGTCGCAGTCGCATACTACGCCCACGTAGGCACTTAACAATATGGAAACTACGGAAAACTGTCTCCAATGGCAATCATTTTCCTTTTCCCATCATTTTGTCGTGAATATGTCATTTACATAATACATTATCTTTGCCATAGTTACCATGGACTCTTTAGTAATTACATAGGAAGAATAGTGGACTTACATTGGTGGATTTTCACACGGTGCTAAGGGGGGCGTCTGTAAATTACGTTTTAATTTAATTTCGTCCTGTGTTTAATTAGAGCTTAATTCTTACTGCGAATAAGCCGTGAGAATAGACATTGCAATCCCGCAGCTCTTGTAATCCCGCCAGATTATTGTGCTGGTTTGCACAATTTATTTTACATACTTACATACTTCTTCACGCCGGTTCCCTTGCGGGACAAGAGACAATTAAGCGCCACTTGTCACAATCACGACATAACCTGTATTATATTTATTGTAACATTGTTCATCTGTGGGTCATCAATGTAAGCACAAGTTATATATTTATATTCTCTATATTTTTTTCACAATAATGGTAATGCAGTGACGTTTTTTTTTCTTGCTCTTTATTACTTAAATTTATATAAATAAATAATAAATATTTCCAGACAGGTCACACAGCGCCATCTAGTTTCCATGGTAAGCTACGAGGCTTGTGTTACGGAAACTAGATGGTTGATAAACTACATAGGTATTATACTTTTTTTTTTTTGTAAGTATACTGATGAACGACAGCGAATGATTAAACGAACGTAATGAATGACTGATGAAGGCTGACATTAAAATGGTTTTAATGAAACGTCAGGCATAGTACGTCAAAATAGTTTAACGTCCACAATTTTTTTTTTTTTTTTATTTTTTTTTTTTTTTTATTTTTATTTCTTTTTCTACTTGTTTTGATTTATGTTTTTGGTATAAACCAATGACCAAATAGCTAATGTATAAACTCTTAGATGCGGTGTACTCAAGTGGGTTGGAGTCGCGGCCGATCGTGGACAGTACTCTCTGGCAGTGTGGTGATCAATATAAATACCTATATATTATTTTTAAGTTTTATTTTTGTTATTTGTTTTGTTTGTAAATTTAGATGCATTGTAAACTTTTCAACCGGCAGGACAGGCAGTATTAATTCAGTTTTGTTAAATATATATATATATCTAAATTAATATATAAACATATACATATATATTTAGTCTATTTATTTATTTATAAATACTATACTTACAGCTTTATTGTTTTTATTTATTTGGATGAACAATTTCAGTGAAGATGACTCTTTTTATTCTATTACTAGCAGTGTGTCTACGGATTCTTTTCATGACGCAGTGGATACTTTGGACGTTTTGCTCAATAACGAGTTCTTGCCTAATAGCAAGTACTTAAACATTTGCCACATTAATGCACAAAGTGTGCCGGCGCATTACGCTGATATCCTCAACAACTTCTCTTCTCCCAACGTAGTTGACGCCATACTTATTTCTGAATCTTGGCTTAAGCCTTCTCTTCCTTCCACATCTTACTCTCTTCCGGGGTATGTCTTGATTCGTAACGACCGTACTGGCCGCAACGGTGGTGGCGTTGCTATCTACCTGCGGGCTGATTTGCCGTATAAAATCATTTGTCGCTCACCCGGCCTGTATGCGGGATCGGCGGAATATTTGCTAATTGAAGTAAATTTCTCACGGTCTCGAATATTGGTCGGAGTTGTTTATTGTCCCCCTTCCATCAACTATTTTTCGACTGTCGAAGGTATTCTTGAGGAAGCAGTACCACTTTACACTCATCACGTCATCATGGGCGATTTCAACACATGTCTTCTTGATGATCGTGTGCCTGGCAAATCAAGAGCGTCTAAACTTCTTAATATTATTTCTTCTGTAAATTTATCTTTCCTGCCGTCTGGACCCACCCATCATCTCGCTACATCTGATACGCTTCTTGACCTTATTTTCACATCACGTCCTGATCTTGTTGCCAGCCACGGTCAGATTCCTGCTCCATTCTCCCACCACGATCTCGTTTTTGCATCGTACAAGGTAAGGCCGCCGAGGTATCGCCCACCTACGGTAATGATGCGCCATTACTGTCATATCGATGTCGAAAAGCTGCGTAATGACGCGGCTGGAATTGATTGGAGTGCCTTACTCACAGCCACGAACATTGCAGTCATGGTTGATATCTTTAATCAAGAGCTGCTAAAATTGTATGACACTCATGCTCCACTTCGGCCTACTACTTTGAAGCGGAAACCTGCGCCCTGGATTACCGAGGACGTAAGAATGTCTATGAGGAAACGAGATCGTGCATACCGTAAATATAGGCGAAAACGATGTGATGATAGCTATGCTGCGTATAAAGTTGCAAGGAACCGTTGCAATCAGGTGTGTAGAATTGCCAAACGTCACTACTTTCATAACAATATTAAAGACAAATCCTCCTCTCAAATCTGGCAATTTATAAACTCTTTAGGACTAGGTCGGTCTCGTGACCAGGTTAGCGCTAGTTCCGTGACGCCTGATCAGCTTAACGCTTTTTTCTCGTCCGCTCCGGTTTTAAATAATGACACAAAAAGAAGCACGCTGGTCGAAATAGCAAATTTTCCTGCGCTTGAAGATGTTGAACCTTTTTCTTTGACAGAGGTTTCTGAGGATATGGTTTTTAAGACGATAAATTCTATTACTTCTAAATCTATAGGATGTGATTCTATTAGTCGTGTTATGATCGTTACTATTATTGACCTTCTCCTACCTATTATTTCCCACATCATTAACTTCTCTCTCAACTCCAGTCAATTCCCATCCCAATGGCGCAAGGCCTTTATTATTCCTCTTCCCAAAATCTCTTCACCTACACTACCTACCCATTTTCGCCCTATTTCAATTTTACCATTTTTATCTAAGGTCCTTGAGTCTGTTGTGCATAAACAGTTGTCCAACTTCCTTAATGTTAATGATCTATTAAACCCTTTCCAGTCTGGTTTCCGCCCCGGTCATAGCACAGCTTCAGCTTTACTTAAAGTAACTGAAGACATCAGATGTGGCATGGATGAAACAAAAGTAACAGTTCTAGTACTTATTGATTTCACAAATGCCTTTAACACAGTGGATCCTGATTTGCTAATCGCTATGTTGTCTCGTCTAAAAATCTCCTCGGAGGCCCTGCAATGGTTCTCTCAATATCTCCATGGTCGTCAGCAACAGGTACGAGTTGATCAGGTGTCGTCGGAGTGGTGTGATTTGGTTACAGGCGTCCCACAAGGTGGTATACTTTCCCCATTACTATTTTCTATATTTATTAACGCCATCACTTCCTCTCTTCATTGTTCCTACCACCTGTATGCCGATGACTTGCAGCTCTATGTGCAGACGGATATCAGCACACTAAGCAGTGCAATAGCTTGGCTAAACTCAGATCTTCGTAACATCTACTCATGGTCCACACGCTTCGGGGTCGTTGTCAACCCGAACAAGTGTCAATCAATCATAATTGGTAGTTCGCGTTTGTTATGCAAGGTTGACCTTGACAATATTGACCCTGTTCGGTTTGACAACGTTCCGATTGCATACTGCAGCGAAGTAAAGAATCTGGGTGTACATCTGGATTCCAATCTGAGCTGGACTACTCAGGTTACCAATACAAGTCGTAAACTTTTTGCTTCTCTGCACTCTCTCAATAAATTTAAGAACTTTTTGCCATTAAAAGCTAAAATAACCCTTGCCCAAAGCCTTCTCCTTCCTCTTCTCGACTATGGTGACGTATGTAGCGTCGATCTCTCAGAGGTGTTGCTTAATAAAATGGATCGCTTGCTTAACTCGTGCATACGCTTTATCTTCTGTTTACGCAAATACGATCACATCTCTGAGTATCGAGCTAAGTTGAAGTGGCTGCCAATTCGTTGTCGTAGAAACCTACGAATTCTTTGTCTGCTTTTCTCTATACTGTATGAGCCTGCGACACCGAAATACCTCAAGAGCAAATTTGCTTTTCTCTTTTCTCTTCATGACAGGTCGTTGCGATCATCGCATAACTCTACCCTTGCTATTCCCTCTCATCACACTAGTTTTATGTCCGACTCCTTCGCAGTTGTTGCCGCAAATCTGTGGAACAACCTACCCTTAGATATCCGACAGGCGCCAAATAGAACATTGTTTAAAAGGATGGTTTTCACACACTTCTTAAATAGATCCCAATAACTGTAAGTATGTATATATTGTATTTATGTATATATTAAGTATTATAAGTATATTAATGTTTAGTATATTAATATTATTTACTAGTAAGTAGTTTAGTTTTAGTAGTATTTTAATTTCTCCCCTATATTATGTTCTATAATTTGCGCGAACCTTCCACATACAATGTTCGTAATGTCCCTAAGGTTGACCGAGTAAGAATGTCTAGCGGCATTAGGTCCGCCTTTGTACATAGTGCAAAAAGTTTTAAATAAATAAATAAATAAATACATATAAACACCCAGACCGAGACAAATTATACAATGTACAACTTGCCCCCGGTGGGAATCGAACCCACGTTTGTTACCACTAGACCACGGAGGCGGTCACTGTGAAAACCTTTAATAGTTTTTAGTGAATTTACTGTATAATATTTATTATAATATTGTCAACTGTTGGTTTTCCATAAAGAATTAAAAAAAAAAACTTTTTTCGCTTCTTCAACATTAATCAACCTCTTCATACATGCCCTTTTGTTTCGATGGCTTTTTAAGCACCTTCAGCTATTGTTTTATTTATTTGATCGCGATAGGCGAGTCTTGGTCCGCCAGGGCCTCTATTACCCACAACTTTATTATATATCTGGTTCGTCTATCTCTCCTCGCTCATCCTTTCAAAATGCCCAAACCATCGGAGCATACCTTTCCTTATTTTTGTCCCTTCTTTCATACCTACCTCGTATTTCATCATTACGTATGCGGTCCGTTAAAGTTACGCGACATATCCATTTATTATTTTTACATCAGGCAATCCCTAACGGATCCTCGCGATTGAAAGAACTGCAGGATTGCCAAAGCACGGTATCTATCTCTGTATCTTCTCTTATTCGATCTCTTTTGAGAAAAGGCACCTTAACGTTGGGAAATAATAAAATTTAATTAAAATAGTGTTAATTTGTGGCGTAATAAATTGTAATTATAAAATGGAGATGTTATCTCTCTCTCAGTTGGAGTGAAAGTGGCAAAATGATGAAACGTCTAGATCATGCATTATGTTTACTATGTAAATAAAATACACGTATATGTCAATGACATATACTGACATTGAGGAAGAGATAAGCGCGCTATGGCCGTTAGGGCCAATATAATCGCTTGCAGATTTGCTCGTTGCTCAAACGACGTGAAACTAACCTTCTTTAGAACGTACTGTTCATCCTTCTACACGAGCAGTCTTAAGTTTTTATTATCACAGCATATGACCTTGCGCCCACCTGATGGTAAGTGGCGCGCTATGTCCATAGATGTTAGGAACTGGAATCAGACACTCATGACTGACTTCGGTCCCTAACAGCCAACAGCTGGCTTGACTTTCATCATCATCATTAGCTGATTATAATCCTCCCCCTAAGCTCGCCTTTTTAAACGATCTTCTGCCACCCTTATCCATCCCCCACCAGCGACCTTCCTCAGGTCATCCCTCCATCTGGCGAGGGGTCGTCCCACTCTGCGTCTTCAACTACATGGTCTCCACTGCAGGATCCGTTAACTCTATCGTTAAGCGCTTCTGCAACAGATTCACATTTAGCCAACTTTACTATAGACCAATCATGACAAGTGGCAAGCTCGTCGATGTCTCCAGCGTACCAAACTCGAGAGATATCACAAATAAATTAAATATTAATTAAATGTATTTATTTACATTAATAAATACTATTGTGTCCCGACCAGAAACCGAACCCGGTACCTCCGAGTCTAAATCCACGGACTTAACCGCTAGACCACGGAGGCAGTTACGACATAATGACATTATTGTCAAGCAACTGACAGCGCTCAGAGTGATCCACCTCGATATCGTGAGCAGTTTGAACATTTCTAAGGAATGACGTTATTTATAACGTCACAAAGCTTTGGCAATACAGTTTATGCACGTCTCAAAATGGCTTTAAGCGTGGTTAGGTTACTATTATCGTAACTCGGTAAAAGGGGGTAATGGGCCGGTCCCAATATATACGTCTTTAACGAACGTGTCGACCGGATATTTTCCTAAAAAATCATTCACCGACGCGTCTGACTGCATTCCGGAGTAATTTCGTTTTTTTATTGGATCCTATTTGTACACGTAATAGGTTTGGGTACCTTTCCACATTTCAATTCTGGAATTTTATTTATTTATTTTAAATTATTTATTGCATTTAAATAAAAACAGTACAGAGGAGAGCTATGTATATTACCAGTAGGCATTCTTTACCAGCAGCCCTATTCTGTAACTCAGTCGCAAACGTAAGATTGTCAAAATAGTGTTATTTATGGTAGTAAGCCCGAGTTTCAACGATCATAGCCGACCTTACGTCAATATAGCGTTTTCCACTATTCAAAAGTCACCCGTGGGGTTGCAAGTTTAAAATCATTGGGAAAACGTGAATTAAATACTTCAATTGTTCGCCGCGAATTTATATGAAAGTTAACAACATTTATATTAATTAAACTAAGATTATATAGTAGTAGTATCATCACGACCGTTTTCCCTTTCGGGGTGGTCAGAAACCACGCTTATCAATAAGCGGATTCACATTTAGCCAACTTTACTATAGGCCAATCATGACAAGTGGCAAGCTCGTCGATGATTTACATTAAACATAATTATATGACACATGGTAATAAATCAAAAATATGGCAAATACTAAAAAGATATTTGTATTTAAGTACTTATTTATTCGAAGTTAATTAATATAAATTAAAAGCTACCTAAATAATAAAATTAAAAATAAACTACCATAAACTATAAATAAAAAATGTCCTCTAGAGACGTCCCATCCGAGATAGTCCCAAGGAGACTGGCAACATTTCCCCTCTGTATAGCGAGGCTAATACGTTGGCAGAAATAATTGCCAGCCTTCCTATCTCCAGACCTTTCTGTCAGCCGCTTTGACAATTCCTTGGCCAACCGCCTTGCCGACGGTCACCATGGGCCCATCGTCTCGACGGCGACCCCATACGGCGCAAATTCGTAACCGGCACCAAGGTTGGCATGTTTGCGCAATTTGAGGTTCTCCCCGCGCCTGACGAGGTCGCCTGGATGTGAGATGGAGCTAATGTGTCTACACACATCGCATCCCACACCAGAGACCTACCAATACTAAAATAAATACTTTTTTTTTTTTTTTTTAATGTACGCATCGTAACGTTATTTTGCTGTCATCTGTAGTGGAAACCTTTATACGAGAATACCAATTTTAATAGGGTTTTACCCGGACAGTTCCGTTATTTAAAAGGGATTCCACTATATAACAGAATAGGACTACAGCTAACCTTGGAGATCGAGTAAGGTAAAGTATGAAATTTTAATCATACATTACTTAAATAATTATAATACACACATAAACATACATAAACTATATCATTTATCTTATATGGGGATTTGGACTAAATTGTAATCACATCAAAAAAGATTTTATATTATGAAGTTTATTTTACATAGTTGTGAAAAATGTTGTAAAAATCAGCTGTAGTTTCACGATTGTGACTCATTTTCATACGGTGCTCTTAAATTTGAAAAGGCATTAAAATTAAACAAAATCGTAGTTTTTGTTGATTGTAGCTTTTGTTCATTGTTTTTTTTTTAAACTGTATTTTTCATTTTTATTACTTAGGTAGGTATTAGTTTTATTAAATTGAATTTAATTGAATAGATTTAACAGTTAGGTAGGTAAATTATTTGTTTATACAATGTATAACATATATTGCATGCCTAAATGCATGTTTTGAATTTATACTCAATGGTAATTATGAGCAGGTCGTCTTCTCATTTAATTATAATCACATTTACTATGTTAATTATATAAGCATGTACTTCAGAAATCTAAATAAACAAATAAACATATAAAATAAGTATCTACCGTAATAAACACAGTAAAGTGTATCCAAACGTTTCAGGATCAGGCTCGAATTGTCGTCATTCCCAGTCAAGCCGGCATAGTGTTAGAGATTTATGTCAGCCATAAGTGTCTGATTCATAGATATAGAATACGACGCGACGATCCTATGTCTATGGTCTGATTCCCGTTGCTAACATTCATGGACTTTGCGCGCCACTTACTATCAAATGGTCACACACAAAAAAAACGCAATAAAAAATAATTGCACAGTTATATACTGGGTGACTTTGTATGATCTTACGTTAGATTAATATGTAATTCTATTGATAGAAACAAACAACTTTTCCTAAGAAATAATATGTCGAAAATTACATACTAACTACTTTTTATCATTGTATGTAATTTTTTTTTTTTTTTGGTTCTCTTCTCCCGATGGATGATGTATGAGATGATAGGGAAGGCAAAGGGTCTAGCTACAGCCAAGTCTGATGTAATATATATTTCTTATTTATGAGTTAATGAGGTCATCATCAAATTCCAGATGCTGGAGAATTTGATGCTTTTCTTGGAGTCACTCGCGTAACCATCCACTGCTCAATCACGTCGGGTAAAATATGGGAGTTGACAGCGCGGGAAAACCGCAAAAAATAAACTGCAACTTGTGCCCCATATTTAAAGTCCAATTTATCGTTTTCCATAATTATTCACATTGTAGCACATGGTTAAACAAAACAACACCACTTTTGACCAATAATATCCACAGTAAATTAATTTACAAAACAAAAACTTGCACTTGACATGTCCACGCAAAATGGCGCGAAGAACTCCTCATTGTATGTAATTTTAGCTGTGCGATAAAAAAACAAAATTACACATGAATTATACAATCGTTTTTTTTTTAATTTATAAGTCTTAGATTTGACGATATCGAGCACGAATTACAAAGTTATCTTAATTGTTTAGTTTTATAGTTTTTTTTGTTTAAATTCAAGTTCAATGTAACACAAGTCAAGGTTTGTGGTCGTGCGCAACCAATGGCATTAGTTCCGCTTGCATCCTCTGCCTCTTATTATTATAGGAACTTAAAAAAACATATCTGTCATTATTTTTGTCTACTACGAGTACACTTGGGAACAATAAAATATGGTCACTAAGGTTGCTTAATCTTGGTCTTGCAGTATTGGTCCTGGTCTTGCTTTTTTGCAATTTAAAATGTGAATCGTAAGTAAATCAGACCAGTAGTTGTCGAGATAGTAGTTTGCGGACAGATACTCACAAAATTTCCTTAGTACAATTTTATACGAAAAAAAATGAGTTGGGCAACACTACTGGTCACGTACAAATTAAATACAATTATTATTTAGATTATTCGCGTTTAATCTGATTAATTACAAGTACATATATCGAAATTAGCTAAATATATGTTTTTTTGTATATGATGTCGATTAAGTTACATATTATTACAATTTACATTTACATTACATATTACGGGCTAGTTTGAGTACTGTATAGATTGACATTGATGTTTGCCAAAAATAAACCATGAAAAAAAATGCTTTCATTGTTACGAATCTAGTTTATTTATATGTAAAGTAAAAAAAGTAAAGTATCATCACGACATTTTATTAGTATGTAGTTTATCATGATTAATTTGCACACATAGTTTTTCCACACTCCCAAAGGTTGGTTGTTAGAAAATTGGTTGTTTGTACAATTTTTAGTGCAATAAAGTATTTTAAAAAATTGATAGTTTTTATTGTAACGAACATATTTAGTTCAGTCCAATAGCCAATATATGATTCGCCCAAATAATTTATTCCGATAAAACTCGACAACGAAATTACTGTTCTTGTTAACATTTTAGAGCTATGTGCTGGTGGCCCGTTTACAATGCTTCTAAATGTAATTACTCTAGGTTGCTCAAGAAAGAATTGTCAAGTTTGTTGACTCTACCTATTAAATATAGAATAATAGGTCGCTAATGTGTATTTCGCCCTAATTTTCTTCTCAAAGTAGCATTTTACAATAATAACTACAAAATTACTTAATTTTATTGTGAAGTTTTATTTGAAACGATATATTAACCGCAATGATTTCGTCGGTCGTTTAAAAATGGCGCGCACGCTTTAAAAGATTAGGGCTCGTTTACATTATGGAACTTTATTAATTGATAGTATTGATGAATTATTTGGAAAAATATTTGATTCAGCACTACGAACATAAAATAGCAATAGTTTAAAAACGTTTGTTTTTCTTGTTACAGGTCGCAGCGGCAGCTGTGCTCAGCTTGGCGTGGGCCAAAAATGCAACATCCAAGGCAAAACCAAAAAGACAATTGGAAAGCATAAGGACGCCGCAAAACTTACAATACAGTTTAGTTCTACCACACTCAAGAGTAGCACACTTCCGCTCACTAACCAGCAGTAGGCGGATATCAAATGTGGGACCAACGCCGAGAGGAGGGAAACTGCCTCCATATGCCGTGCAAATGGAACCTGTAGTCCAGTACTCTCAAAAAGACCCTCTATATGGCCCAAATCAAGAGCACATCGATGAATCTATCAATAAGAACGATATAGCTCAGCCAAAAATTCTTAATGTTCATGGAGCTGATTTTCAAGATGGACCCAGTGAAGAATTCGGACCTCCCTACGGATCACTACCCACAGCACCCTTGTATAGTCATGAACCACCACCACACTACAGTCATGGGCCGTCACATTATTATGAAGCGCCAGAGCCTATAATAGAAATTATCATTAAAGAATCAAATGAAAGTCTGCCAGCACCACCTCCGCAACCAATTCTAAAAAAGAAAAAGGAGCCAGTTCAAGTTTTTTATGTGAAGTACAGTAAGGATCCTTATGGTAAAGATAAAGTGATTTATGAAAAGCCTATTGCTGCTATAACGCCTCCATCTAATGATGAAGATGAACACCATGAGGAATATATAACTGTTACACCAGAGCCGTATTACGCTCCACTTCAAACAACCACTTTGAGAGCTATCATTAAACCTGAATCCCAAGTTTACCACAGTGACAGTAGCGTTAAAGTTACTTTTGGTTCAGACCAGCATCATCATCGTAACCATGGGCATTATAGTGATAGAAGGGAGGGTATCAATGAAGAACGTGAAGAAACGGCTCCCAGACCAGCTATAGCTTACCCGCTACAACCGCCTACACCAACGAGTCCTAGTAATACCCAACATGAAATTCCTAACAGACAGGTGTTGAGTCATCCATCATCCCCATCCTACAAACCCGTCCAACATGCACAAAGCAGAATCCAATTTCAATCACCATTTTTAAGCCATGAACAGCAAATACCTCGCCAAGTTGCTTCACCTCCGTTTAGAGGGCAACAGCACATTCCAAGACAAAACACATTTGGTTCCTCACCAATCTTTGGTAATGGTTTCCCTGGCCCCATTAACACACATTTTGCCAATAGTCCAACAGCTGTTCCCGGACCATTAGGACCTATATTTACCACTGCACCTTCAAGACCTCAAAACGGACCTCCTTTTCATGCACGTCCTAACGGCCCACCAACATTCGCCCCCAGACCACAACATCAATTCAATGGCCCTCCTAGAACACCCTTCCATTCTGGACCACAAAGACCTTTCCATATCGCTCCTCAGCAACAGCAATTCTTTGACGATCCGAAATATTTGCAAGAAAACTACCACACTATTACAAATGAACAGGTAGAACCAACTAAAGATCAAACATTGCCCAATAGACAAAACAACTATAATTTTATACCACGTCCAAGCCCTTCTCCTGGTCCCAATCCTCCGTTCCCAGACCAACATAACAGGCCCCAACATATTCCCACAAATCAACAGTTACCCCAACAAAGGCCACCCCAACAGTTTTCTGACTCACTTAACAAACCAGCATTTTCAGTAGGTCCTAGTCGCCCACCATTCTTTAACTTGAAACCATCTCCTCCTCATATTGAACAAAATACTGCATCTACTTTTCAACAACATCAATCGCAACAGTCACAATTTAATTTCCATCAGGGAGCAAGTAATCCATTACTAGCACGTCCATCTCAACCACTATCAAATAACCAACATCATTTCCACGCTTCGCCAAGCCCATCACCACAATCTTCAATACAATCCCAGTTCTTACCTCAACCATCATCTCCTCCTACTCAATTCAATTTCCATCCCCAACCATCTGCCTCGCCAGAACGTCCAAATTTCCATGGTCCTTCAGAAAAACCATCGCAGTTTAATCAACGTAATCCATCAGAAAGACCTCACCAACAAAACAATTTTCAACTAAATCATCCCAGTCAACATAATTTAGGCCAGTTTGTTCCTAATGGTGGTGAGTTAGTAGCTGCTATTCCAAAATATGAGCAACACATTACAGTCGGCGGCCCTACTTCCCAACCTGACTATAGCGGTCTTACTAGCCATAGTAATCAACAAACACCTACATCACTAAATACTGAACAAGAATACACACAGCAACAACAAAATCATCACCAGCAACAAAGTCATCAACAACAGCAAAATCATCAACAGCAACAAACCCATCAACAACAAAATCATCAACAGCAACAAAGTCATCAACAACAACAAAATCATCAACAGCAGCATCAGCAACAACACCAACAGCAACAACAATCTCAGCAACAAAATTACTACGACGCTGAACAGGAACAAGTAAGACTACAACTAGCACAAAATGTTCAAAAACAACAAGAAGAAATTCAACGACTGCAAACACAACTTTTGTACGCCCAACAACAACAACAACATCAGCAGCAACAACGACAACACGAACAGTCTAGTCAACAACAGCAAACTCAACAATATGAACAAAACTATAAACAGTTTCAACATGGAAGTAACCAACAACAGTTTGCATCTTCACCCAAACCACAATACATTCAAGAAAGGGCCCGACCTCAGCCAACAGTATATCTGTCAAGTACTGCCTCTCCACCCTATTATCAATCCACTTCAAGAACTGTTGAAATAAGACCCACAACACAGAAATATGTGTCATCTACCATAAATTCAATCAGCCCTACTCCTGAAGCGAAGAAACAAGAAAAAAAGAAAAGGCCAGTGATCGAATTACCTGATGAAGTACCTGATGATCTTAGACAACAATTGCTATCTTCGGGCATTTTAGATAACGCAGATATTAGCGTTCTTGATTATGATAAAGTTGGAGACACTCCTCTCGATTCATTGCCTCCAGATCAGTTAGCCAACTTCTTTAGCGCAGGTGGAGGTCAACAAATTGCTTCTAGTGAATTTAGACCTATAGTGGTTAAACCAAACGGAGAAAAAATCGAGTCGAGAATAGATGACGATGAAGTAGATCAAGAAATATCTGCATCTGAAAACATTGCCAACTACGTTGTCGCTCCTCCATCTAAGAAACCAGACGTTGAAATGAAGGTCGTGCACTTCGATCCTGAATCAAAAGAAGGTCAAAATATTGCCAAAGATTATGTCAAAGAAGATGCAACACGATTGGACACTGTAGCTTTGAACGATAAAAAATACAACAGATATTTGCCGTTGAAAGTAAGCGGTAATCAATTCCCATTGCCAGATATACTTAAAGGCAGACAAGTGACATCGGTGGTGGTTCTGGCACCAGTAGAAACTGAGGCTCTGAATAATGAACATACACGTGCCGAACGAGCGACATCGAATAAATTAAAAGGTATTAAATTTGTCGCTGGTGAAAGCCTACAAGATCTACTAAAGCGACCAACGAAGGAAAACTTTGAAAAGTGGCTTGATACAGAAAAGAAGACTGCTACGGATCAGCAATCTGTCATCCTTCTAGTAACCGCGTAAGCATATTATTCAAATTTTCAAATTCAAATTCAAAATAATTTATTGTCAGAATTGTTTACATGTCAAATTTCAGAAACATTATCTTCATATACATCAATGTTGAAACATTAATATTTTAAAGTAATTGGCAATTTACACACAATTAAACTTTTATTTATTTAAGGCGTAGAAAACAATATAACGCCTAGAAAAATATTTTTAAGTACAGTAATTTATGGTTATAAAATCAACCTAACATTTTAATTTCTTTGATCGTTTGGACGGTCAGTTGCGTATTGTAGTAGAACACAAATTAAAAAGCTAGCTAAATTAAAACTTGATAATATAAATTTATAATTTATCCTCGCCAAGCCGTCTGGCCAGCGTGGCGAGTGTAGGCCAAATTCTCCAGATATATGTTCTGGAAGGCCCATCTCCAGCAGTGGAGGTCTAGGACGCTGTGACCTAGGGGCTGTAATGATGATGATGATGAATATAAATTTAATCCACGTTTCTTTGTTACAGGAAAGATGAACCTGCATCGGATAGAGAGATTTATATGTACGACATTGGTTCTGGAAAAGTGAATAAACTTAGTGGAGAGCTGTCGAGCGCCTTCGTTGATGCAGCTGAAAACAACTCGCTTAGCAAAGATATCGAACAACTTGCCATAGAGGGGGAAGGAACCCCTGAAACTTTCAAAAGTAACGACGATGAAGTTGCTGACGGATCAGAAAACGTGCCATTATTTGTAGATATCTCGGGTTTGAGTTTAGATCAAGATAGTAATCAAGTATCAATATCATCTGGTTATAGTAAAACGAAATTAGGCAGATCAATAAGAAGACTTTGATAAAGTTTTTAATTAACTGTGGTATGTGTTGTAAATAGTCTAGTGTTAGTGTACTAAATTAAATGAACTGATGATTTGGTGAAATAGTCCATAAAATTGCGTGAGCGATAATAAGTTGTACAAAATAAAATACGTTTTATAATTAAAACTGCGCTGGTTTTTTTATTTGCCTTGCCCTTTGTAGCTACCCAATAACTGGGTAACCCCATTCCATTACATTAAGTGCAAACGTTATTAGTGGATTCTGTTATTTACGTCAGAGCTTGCGTCAAAATAACAAAATATTATACAATTCTCAACTCTATAAGCGCTCGACTTTGACAGTGTACATGCAAATATCAACTCTAATAGCGTGATATATATGTGTATAGTACGAATTCCATTATATAACATTTGCGCCTAAGTAATGGAATAGGGCTGCAGGACATTATTAGAATCGTATACATATACTTAAGACACTGATTTAAATAAAATAAAATAGTAATATAACACGAGACAAGTAATGTTTAATAATTTGTGTTTCATATACGCTAAGTAAAATAAATTTAGCTTAAATTGAATCTACAAAACATATTTAAAAAAATAAAATTCTTTACTAAGGGTGAGTTGCATTAAAATGAAGTCTCTGTAATTGTAACGATTACAGTTTAAAATGGCGTCGATTGTATCAGCTGACCTTCAAAATAAAACTGATACATTCGACGCCATTTTTAACTTTAATTGTTTTTTTTTTGTGTTCGCGTAGTAAGCAAAGCGTGCTTTTTCATTCAAAAGCCTATCAAAGCTAAATTCAGTAAAATAAGGCGCATACAGCGCCAAGTCGAATATGACCTTACAGAGACTACATTTTCGTGGAACTCAGCCTAAAAGATCTCATTTTATTGTCATTAATAATAATTTGATGACGAAATATTTTCTTTCATACTTTTGCAATCTTAAATTCAAGCCTGCAAATCTGTGCTGCACATGTAAATAAATTTTATCAATATATAATTTTACGAGTATTCCGAGTACTAAAATTGGATTAGTTGGTAAACTACCTTATAAATACTAGTAACACCAAACGTTTTTATTTTGCTGGCAACAATTCGCCAAACGTCAATCGTATGGATTTTGCAGTAGGCTGTTAAGCCGCAGTGAGAAATTATTTGTAAAAGTTCGATGTTATTTGATATTATTTTGTGTAAATTAAAATTATGATGGAAGGTTCTTTGAGTAAATGGACTAATGTGATGAAGGGGTGGCAGTACCGGTGGTTTGTACTTGATGAAAATGCTGGACTCCTATCGTACTATACAGTAAGTGACGTTTCTTAATACAATTTTGTTGTTTGTTTTCATAAAAATAGACAGGTAATTTAATTAATTTTATCTCCCGCTTATTGTTTACGTCTTAACATTCCGTATGTACAACTTCTATCTTTTGCAACGTCATACAAATAAAAAAACATTTGATTTTGGGTGGTTTCATAAAATTTTGATTGTTTTTTATTGTCATAAGCATAGCATAATGATTAGTTCATCTATGGTCTTAAGCCTAAAATAGAATTCACTTTGAATATGATTAATACCTGTCTACATTACATTTATATCTTTATTTGGTTTGAGGTTAGAATATGCAAAACTTTTTTGCCAACTTATCTTTGTGGAAATGTTATAATCTTTCTTATTAGTCATTTTAAAACACTACAATTGGTTGTCATTTATCCACAAACTGGTCAAAAATGTTTTCTTCCTATCAAATCAGTCATATCCAAGAAAGGACCTAAAAATAACAATAGTATGCCATTTTTTAATGAGAGTGAAGTTAGCAGACAATTTCTGTACTGTCAATATTTCTAGGGCTCTGTTAGAGGTACAATTCATTACAGCCCCTAGAACACAGTGTCCCAGACCAGTGGATGCTGGAGATGAGCCTTTCAGAATTGGAAAATTTGGCCAACACTTGGCGAGGATATGATGTAAATTTTTTATGACAATTTATTAACAATTCCACAAGTTGGCATTAGTGGAACTGGGACCGACGGCTTAACATGCCCTCTGAGGCACGGGAACGGTGGTGTTGTAAATGTACATAAGAAAAGTGTATTACTCATTAGTACATGCCAGGTGGGTTTAAACCGACCTTTGTAAGATTTAAGGTATGCATTTTTGCAACCGAGCCGCCACCGCACCTATTATAAATGTTACAATAAAACTGTGAATTGGAAAATGAGCGTCTTGTTAAACTCTGAATAGGACTCACCAATTTTTTTTTAATTTTCGTACTTCGAGGCAAAAGTATTCGTCTGTCCTAAAGGCATTTATTATTTGATTATAAAACTTTGGAATTTGTATATTTTACTATATTAATAAAGAGATAGCTATATGTCTCTAAGGTGATATGTAGAAGGTATGTATAGGATCTACAAATTAAACAGTTAACTTTACTTTATATGTATATTAATATATAGAATTAAATTTTCCACACCAACTCACTCGGCCGCCACTATTTGATCTGTTATCTAGAGATGTCACACTAGTGTTGTGTTGTATGAGTCAATATCTATGCTACGTTATGTCGCACAATGGCTCTCTATTGACTACAATGTAACGGAGGGATTACTCTCAGTAGTAAAGTAGGAATGCAGTAATAACAAAGTATATAGAATTTACACACCCTCTTACATACACTTACATCTTACACAAAAAGAGGATCTTCACCATACTATTTCAATTTTTTTTTTCATGAACAATTTCTTTTAGTTATTTTGCTGATTTGTTTCTCTTTTATTTTAAAAGAGAGAAGACAATTTTCTAAGCACTCCATGAATTATATATGGTGCCGGGTCCGTTGTGTGTGTTGGTAAAAGATGAGAAGAATGGTTTCTCGGGCTTACAACCAACAATAGGGTGGTTTGAAAAGGAGGCCTACTTTTTATTACTTGGTGCGTAATAACACTCACCATCCACCATTCTTTTCTTTCTTTCATCTACTGTATGATTCTGTTAATGCCATCTTGCAAACTCGTTTACGAAATGCATTTACAGCGGAACTGCTTAGGCCCAATTCTTGTAGTTTGTGGTGCAACGATTTTGATAGAATTCCTATCGCATCAACTTTTACTGTGTAAAGCATCTGTTCCCGATCATTTCTTTTGAGAGATCATAATAATTGTTGGACTTCATGTCGTGGTCTTTTTGGTCAAGTTACTCATTTGAATAATTATGCTTTAAAAAACTTTTTTTATTTACAATGTCTGCATATGTACATTGTGTGCTATGCAGGTGTGCCATCATTACATTTATAGCATGAGTTTTCAAGTTGGCATTAGAGGAATCATACAATATTTGGTTGGTTAGTGAGCAGATTGGTGGATGGTGAATGTCTTATTGTGCAATAAAAAGAGGTAGCATCGTTTTTAAACCAGCCCATATGGGTTGCAAGCCTGAGACGGCATTCTTCTCTCTCTTTCACACACAATGGACCAGCTGGTTAATCCATGAAATGCTAAGAAATATAAACAAATAAGGGAAATTATTAATCTATAAATGAATAAATATATTTTATTATTAAGTAACTAGAAACTTAAACTATAATATGTTAAAGATAAAAAACAGGAATTAAACTAACTTAAAAATAAAATCTTCAATAAATTAATCTTTGTGACTTTTGTGACATCCATTTCCGTTAGCTCCAATTTTGGCACTCTGTTTTTTATAGTTTTTCTTATAGAAGTCATAGAACATGTAGTAAACAAAGATGACGTTAGGGAAGTAGAATGGTGTAACGCCCAGCGGTGCTGGACACCATGGCATGAACACTTGGCTGCTGTATACTATCATCAGAGTGAATTGGACCTGAAAATTAGAATATTTGTATTAATGTGAGTGAAGACAGCCTCCTCAGTGGTCGAGACCTTATACCTAGCTGTTAAGACCAAATAAAGAAGCTTGTACAGTTACAAGCCCAAGACTTTTATCTCCTATCTCTTCCATACACAATGAATCCATGGAATGCTATTCTGAAGACATAGCATGTAAGTTTAGTTGATATTAAATGATGTACCTGAACAAAAAATTAAAATAAATGTGTTACTACATAGTTTTACAATTTCGAACAATATGTGACAAAAGGTATCAGGTGTCAGCAGTTGTCATTTATTTATTTATTTACAAAGATGCTCACTACAAGTTGCAGTCGACGCCTGCCACTATTATAAATTAATCTGCTAGGTACTAATCTGGACCACAGCTCAAAATGTGAACATACGGCAAACAATAATGAGAAGAGAAGACAAATTTCTAAGCATTCCATGGATTCACCGTGCGGGTGCCGGGTCCATCGTGTGTGGGCAAGAGATGAGAAGAATGGTGTCTCGGGCTTGCGACCGACAATTGGCTGGTTTAAGAAAAGGAGGCCTCCTTTTTTTTCTATTGCGCGATAATACGCTCACCATCCACCATTCTACTTCTCTCCCTACCCAACCAAATACTGTATGATTCCGTTAATGCCGTCTTGGAAGCTCATTCCATAAATGTATTGACGGCAGACCTGCTTAGGCCCAATTCTTTCAGTAAGTGATGCAAAGACTTTGCTGGAACTCCTCTTGCACCAACTTCCACTGTATAAAGCTGAGTCTTGAACCCGTTCCTGATCATTTCTTCTGTGAGATCATAATATTTATTCGACTTCATGTTGTGGTCTTTTGGAATATTTGATTCCCACGGAACGGTAAGTTCAATAAGGATAACTTTTTTCAAGTTCCGAGAAAACACTAAGATGTCTGGCCTATAGGCTGATACAGCTAGTTCATCTGGGATCCTATATGTACTACTTACTTACACCTTTTCAACGCTGTTTTTTAACCTGTTCTTGTTTTCACATAATAATAATATTTTTTAAATTACAGGGTAAACGCAAAATTTAAAGATAAACAAAATTATACTAAAAAGCTATATGCATGGCGGAGTAGATTAATGAGGCTCGCTTCATCAGAAATATCAATATTGTTGCAAGCCTTTTAATTATACATTTTTTATTACATATATATATGTAATATACATGTTTCATTAAATCTGTCCATCCTCACACTATGACATTGTCTCCTTTGTTTTTCTCTCTCTATCACCTACATAAATCAATGTGAATTGAGATTCATATCTTTGTTGGTCACTTTTTTATGGAGCTTGGGCCACACCTTTAACCAATACGAGTATGAAATATATGTGTATATCATATTGAAAAAAAATACTTTATTGAAATACTTTATATATATACTATATTGAAAGAAATACTTTATTGTAAATAGCGGTGTTTGTAAAAATACGTTCCAAAATAATTCCAATAAGAGTAAATGGATTTAAAGGTAGATGGGTGTATTTGCATGTTGTGTAATCGTTTTGTGGTGATATGATAAGAACATTTATTTTATATTTATTTATTTTATTTACTATTACAATATATGTATTATATAAGTATTATGTTTTATATATTTATATATGTATTTAGTTGGTAATTCACGCATTGTTTATAAACAAAACATTACCACATTAAAATTTTGGTATGTTAGTAAGAATAGGGTAATCATGCTCAACTTCAGCACGGGGTCACCTCGCGAAGTGTGCAGACACTTACTTACTTCAATCTATCGTACAGAGCTATTTAGCATGTTATAAAAATATGTACTTATATCACAATAAATATATTTGATTTGATTTGATTTTGATTTGTAATTCATTAGCAATCTTGGTCAACGTTTTGTACTAGATGTAGCGTACTTTGAACCGAAATACTTAGCCAACGGTCTTCCATTTTGAATTATGTACTGTATTAAAACCGTAGATTTAAAAAAAAATGGAGTTAGGGGATTTTGTTGCCTCAATTATATAGAATAAATAAAAATATAAATAAATATTAGTTGAAAATTACAGTTCAAGGACTCTTGAAGGTGCGTCCCTCCGTTTGACAGCTGGTAAGAATAATTAAGTGTAGGAGCCGTTAGGAAATTTCTAAGAATACGTGTGTTAGTGGTCAATGCTTGTACCCAAAAACGACCGACTCCTTTGTCATCTCTTTTCAACAATCTTACCATTTGTATAATCGTGAGCCATTTCTTGTATTTTGTGAGTGTGGACCTTAACTTGGGCCCTCCTTCTGAGCTGGCCAGGTAGTAGCTGTACATCAGCACATGCGTAGCATTGTTGATCATAGGAGAGAATGATGTTATACCACCTGTAAAAGTTATGAAATGAAATAATTAATTTGTCAGAAACATTGTAGGTACAGGGATGTAAATTATTATATGTAATTATATCGCTATTTCTAGCATACAAATATTTATTTAGTCACATGACTTTGTCGAGCTTAGTGTCTAGGTATTCTTTTGTCAAATAAAATCATTTATTAACCAGCATTTGTTTGACTCTTAATTTGAACAGTTTTAGTAGGTTATAGTATCTGGAAGCTTATTAAATATCTTTGTTGCCATTGCATAACAATTTCGGCTATATTGAGTACTTTTATGCGCTGGAATAATTATTCTTCTAGGATAACGCGTAAATTAAAGCTTTCACTGCAGTCATTTTGTGTGTAATATTGTGGGGTTGGTCGTCTCCAGAAATTACTGGAAGGCCCATTTCCAAAAGTGGAGGTCAAGCCTTCTGTGTCCTAGGAGCTGTGATGATGAAGAGGGTTGGAGGCCCAGTCTTTAAAGCGCTTTACTTAAAATCCTAAAAGGTTGGATCAAACCCTGGCATATACCTCTAACGTTTTTGATAGACCAACGGCTTGACGTACTCTCCAAGGCACAAAAATAGAGGTGTTGTAAATTTAAGACAAGTGCATTTCTCATTGATACATGCCGGGGATTTAACCGACCTTTGTAGTGTTAGAATATTATTTGCGAAATCATCGATAGTGGTCATTCAATTGATTTGAGACTACAACGCTACTCGTTGAGGTTTGGGAACGTCACTACGACGGCTGTCACTTTATGCCCGTTTTGCGCTTTGATTTAAGTTGTAAAGTATTTTGTTAAATATATCTACTTATTATATTCATAAACCTGTTTTATTTATTGGTAGCATAGCGAGTGTAGGTTAAAACAGGTTGGCAAAGATTGATGACTTTTATTTTTAAAGACAATTTATTAACGATTCCACAAGCTGGTATTATTTTATTTTATAAACTCTTTATTGCACAAAAAACTTTAAAGTAATGTACAAGGGCGAACTTAATGCCTTTCGGCATTTTATAACAGCTAACCTTTGGGAGTGTGGTAGAGGATTTGCGGGGTGCATTATTATAAATATACACTTTACATACAATACATAATAATCGTTACATCATCATCATGAGCCTGTATCTCTCCACTGCTAGATATAGGCCTCCCTATATCTTACTATAAGATCTGTAAATTAGACTAACATTTATGCAAATAAAGAATTTTTATCTTTATCTTATCCCCCAAGGCTCGCCATTTTACACGATCTTCTGCCACCCTCATCCATCCCCCACCAGCGACCTTTCTCAGGTCATCTGTCCATCTGGCGGGGGGTCGTCCCACACTGCGTCTTCCAGTACGCGGTCTTCACTGCAGGACCCGTTTACTCCATCGTTCATCGCTTCTGCGACAGACGTGTCCAGCCCATTGCCACTTCAGCTTGCTAATTTTGAAAGCTATGTCGGTAACTTTGGTTCTTTGACGGATGTCAACGTTTCTGACTTTATCCTTCAGAGAAATCCCGAGCATAGCTCTCTCCATAGCTCGCTGAGCGACCTTGAATTTATGTATCAGACCCACCGTCAGCGTCCACGTCTCTGCTCCATACGACATTACTGGAAGAACACACTGGTTGAAAACTTTTGTCTTTAAACAATGTGGTATGTTTGATAGGAAGATGTGTCGCAACAACATCGTTACATACTACTACTTAAATACATAAATATATATATATATATATATATACACACAAATACGAAACTAAGTAAGTATATAGTACTACTATTAGTGGAACCGGGATCTTTTTTATTTTTTTTATACTAGCACGACATGTGAACTTGCGCCCATCTGATCGTAAGTGGCGCGCATGATCCATGAATGTTAGCAACTGGAATCAGACACTTATGTCCGACATCAGTCCCTAACACTATGCCGGCTTGACTAGGCCTTTTTACATTTCGCTTAAAGGATTTCAGGTTATAGGAAAGTGGAAGCACAGAGGCTGGAAGAGCATTCCACATCTTTATTGTGCGACAGATGTATGAGTCACCAAATTTATAGGTACGCGAAGGGATGGTGACTACGGTATGTGGGTGCATATTCTGACCTGTGCGTGTGGTTCGGTTGCGGAATGGAGAGGAAGGAATTAAGTTATAGATCTCTTCAGAGCACTCACCATAGTATAGCCGATAGATCTTAACGTGCTCTCCAAAGCACGAGAACCGTTTTATTGTAAATATATGACAAATGTACGTGAATAAAAGTGTATTTCTCATTGGTACATGCCGGGATTCAAAATTATGTATTTATTTAGAATTTTCAATATTTATTATTAAAAAAAAAAAAAAAAAGACCGCCTCCCAGGTCTAGTGGTAACAAACGTTGCCGTGAACTCGGGAGGTCGTGGGTTCGTTTCCCACCGGGAGCAAGTTGTACATTGTATAATTTGTCTCGGTCTGGGTGTTTATATGTATAATATGTATATATTTACAACAAAAAAAAAAGTATAATATGTAGTTTATCAACCATCTAGTTTCCGTAACACAAGCCTCGTAGCTACCACGGAAATTAGATGGCGCTGTGTGAGACCTGTCTTGAAATATTTATTATTTATTTATTGTTTAGCTAATATAAATCCGATTAATAATGTATTTTTTTTTGGCTAAGGTAGATGATTTTTTAAAGCTTTAGTCATATTTTCATCTCTGTTTTCTAAACTATACAGAACAGCAACGTTCAAGCGGTTGAGCTAAAAATACACGGAGACCTTTACAAAAGGGTTGTCTCTATTCATACTGTATGAAAACTTCGTCGACACTGAAAACCTGAGTATTATTTTAAAATGTATGTTGACTAACACTTCGTTCCGATACGCGATAATAGTAACCTAAGCACGCTTAAAGGTGTTCCGAGACGCGCTTAAACTGTTTTGCCAAAGCTGTTAGACGTCACAAATGACATCATTTCTCGCACTTAGACTGCTCACGATATCAAGGTAGATCGCTCTGAGCGCTGTTACTTGTTTGTCATAATGTCCCGCGCCATTTTCAATATAATTTATTATTAGGTTTTCTTTTAAATTATTTAATATTGTAATTCGTTAATCCTGTTTCTATATTACTTCTTAAACAAATCTATAATTCATATTTAAGTAGGAAGTGAAAAAAATATATATCTGTAACACGGCAAGTTATTTTAAATTACCAAAATAAGTTAATAATATTAAACTTTACACATATTAAGATGAATAAACCGAGAGATGTATGTTTGTTATTATTCATACCCAAAGATGTGGAATCCGCAATTTATCTTCCATACATTTAAAAAAAAACTAAGATTTTATGAATGAAAATGTGATTTAGACCGTTCCGAATCGATATCACGCTCTGAGCATCCAAATCGCGATATTTGATTCGGAACGAGACGGTCAGTGTAATATTCGTTCTAAGCGCTCTGAGTGCGATTCGGAATGAGGGGTAAGAAAGCCTACTATAAATGAGGCGTTGGAAGATGATGACATATTTACGACATAAATTCATATTTATTATTGACGTAATTTTTCTAGAAAAGACGACTTCCCTGTACAGCGATAAAATATATTATAGTACACAGAATCTTATTTTAGAAAAGTACCTATGACATTGTACCAAAGAGAAAGCTGCAAACCTATGTTTATACAATTTAAATTACTTACTTTGACAGCCTTATATATTTACGAGGCATGTAATTTAGTTAAAGAACACCCTTATTATTATAAAATTAAAGCAAATACGAGGGGCGTTCAAAATATTCTCGGTATTGATACGTTACAACCTCTTTTATATATATATTTGTTACTGGCCGCTAAGATTCATCCATTGACATTAAAAAAAAGTAAAATTGGAACCGAGATGTTCTTTTGTTTTTCTGCAATTGCCGAACAAACATGAACACCATGAGCGAATTAACAATTTTAACGAAATTAGAGCACCGATCCGTCATAAAATTATTGACAAAACAGGGTAAAAATCAAAAAACCATAAAAGAGGAAATGGATTGTGTTTACCGTGAGTCTGCTCCTTCTTTATCTACTATTCAAAAATGGTCAAGCGAATTTAAGCGTGGAAGGGAGAGTATTGAAGATGACCCTAGACCTGGCCGGCCTGTAGTGGCTACCTCACAAGAAAATATTGATAAAGTGGAAAAACTTATATTGGAAGACGGCCGAGTGAAGGTAAAATCTATAGCTCAAGTAACCAATCTCTCTATTGGTACCGTACATGACATTATACATGACCATCTTAATATGTCAAAAGTAAGTGCAAGATGGGTTCCGCGAATGCTGACGCTTCTTCAAAAGGATATGCGTGTGGCTTGCTGTTCAGATTTTATCGACCTGTGTGGTGAAAATCCCGATGAGGTGCTGCAAAAAATAGTTACTGGAGATGAAACCTGGGTTCATCATTATGACCCAGAGAGCAAACAGGAGTCCATGCAGTGGCACATTAAGGGTTCAGCTCATCCCAAGAAGTTCAAGGTAATCCCGTCAGCTGGCAAGGTCATGGCCACAATATTTTGGGATTGTGAAGGAGTTTTGCTTATCGATTATAAAGAAAAAGGTGTAAATATCACAGGGCAGTACTACGCTAACGTTATACGTCAATTAAGAGATGCGATCAAAGAAAAGAGGCGAGGAAAGTTAACCAAAGGTGTTCTGCTTCTGCATGACAACGCCCCTGTCCATACTGCTCATATTGCCAAGGCAGCTATTGTTGAATGTGGGTTTGAAACTGTTACTCATCCACCCTATAGTCCGGACTTAGCCCCAAGCGACTTCTTTTTGTTTCCCAATCTTAAAAAGGATCTGCGTGGAAATAAATTTTCTGACGATGAAGCGTTGAAGACGGCCGTGGAGGAGCATTTTTACACCAAAGATAAAAAATATTTTTATGAGGGATTAAAAAAAATAATTGATCGATCTTATAAGTGTATGAACATAGGGGGGGAGTATATTGAAAAATAAAAATATCAAACTTTTCGTACTTGTTTGTTTTTATCCACATACCGAGAATATTTTGAACGCCCCTCGTACACATCCTCGCAAATGCCGAAATAGATTCGAAGTGTACCCTTACATACCAATAAAAACGGCATTTTTTTGTAATAGTGTGTATAATATGGCTGCTACATTGTTTAACAAGCTACCGGATGACCTTAAGAACAACAAAACATCAACCTTCAAAACAAAATTGTATGACCTTTTGGCAAAAAAGGCTTATTATAGTCTTAAAGAGTACCTAGAAGATGCATTAAATTGACTTTTTCTTTTCTTTATTTTTGTTTGTTTCTTGTCTCATTTTGTTTTCTTATTTTATATTTTTATATTTAATAATAATAATTATTTAAATAAAATAAAAAAAATGTTAATATTTATATACCTATCTCTTAGGTCGACTTTTGTAGCTCACAACCACCTGTTAGAACCTAAATAAATGTACCAAAAGTTAATAAATAAATTATTGATTTTTGATTTTTTTGATTTTTGATTGTTAATATTTTTAGTTTTAAATTAGATGATTGACGAAGCCTTTACAGCGGATTTAATTTATAGCTTTTTTAGGAATTTGTAACATCTTATAGGTATATTAATTATATTGACATTTTCGACCGCCTCCGTGGTCTAGTGGTAACAAACGTTGCCGTGAACTCGGGAGATCGTGGGTTCGATTCCCACCGGGGGCAAGTTGTACATTGTATAATTCTCGGTCTCGATTATAAGTCTCGATCTGGGTGTTTATATGTATAATATGTATATATTAAAAAAAAAGTATAATATGTAGTTTATCAACCATCTGGTTTCCCTAACACAAGCCTCGTAGCTTATCACGGAAACTAGATGGCGCTGTGTGACCTGTCTGGAAATATTGATATTTATTTATTATTTATTACATATATATATATTTATTTTTAGTTATAGTTTATTGACATATCTAAATTCGAATATAGTTTTTTAACTACTATTTATTAAAATACCCGACGAGGCATCTTTACAGCCACAAACTAGACCTAAATTATTATATATTATAATAATTATTGGGCTTAGAAGTGGAAGTAAATATAAAATAATAATAATGGAAATTGGGGCTGTTCCTTGGCCATACTGTATCACCCTATCTGGCCAGGTATTTTGTTTAGCATAAATAAGCGAAAGTGAATGATGAGTAACCTAGCTATTGCGTATATTAACATAATACCACAAAAGACAATGGCCCATCACAACCCAAAACTGGTTACTGGTTTCACGGTTTATAACACGGAAGTACATAACAAAGTTGATTGTGTTCAAAGTGAATATACGATTAAGATAGAGCGGGCATTGGTCGTTATTTTTATACAAAATATTTGTTGCAATTTTTTACGGTATCTACTTTGTTCGATGTTATATCGAATCATACTTGTTCCGCACACAATGAATACTGCTTCCCGGAACACGGGTACTCTTCGTTCGGGTTGCAGGGTCTTACAAATACTGGTGGATAGTTTACGTCACTATGATCTGCGTTAAATATTTGTTTTATGCCTTATAAAATATAAACTTGAACTCTTTGACTTCGAATAAAGGTATTTTATTTATTTATTCTTCTTTCTTAGTAAAGTAAAAAAGTAAAGTATCATCACGACCGTTTTCCCTTTCGGGGTGGTCAGAAACCACGCTTATAAATAAGCGGATTCACATTTAGCCAACTTTACTATGGGCCAATCATGACAAGTGGCAAGCTCGTCGATGTCTCCAGCGTACCAAACTCGAGAAATATCACAAATAAATTAAATATTAATTAATTGTATTTATTTACATTAATAAATATGTTTGTGTCCCGACCAGGAATCGAACCCGGTACCTCCGAGTCTAAGTCTACGGACTTAACCATTAGACCACGGAGGCAGTTCTTTTTTACTATAAGTGTGAAAGCGAATTAAACAGACAGACTGTATGGATTACAGAGTCTGAAACACGTTCTAGATTTCCTGCTAAAAATAAGTTAGAATGCATTTCTGCAGATTTTTGCCGATCTTTTTAAGAGGATAAGTGAAGATCTTATTTAATAAACGATATCACAAAACCGGAATCGAATCCAAACTTCATCTTTCTAATGAACAGTACTTCATCTAATTTTGGATTTATCATCGTTACTTAACTCAGGTATTGTTAATTACTTTTAAAATGATCTAGACTAGATCATTTCCGCAACCTTCTCCAATGTTGCGTAATGATGTAAACTAGCTGCTTGACTTGGCGTTGCCCGTGTTATATTGTTCTTCTTAGTCGCTACACTCTTCATTTGAGTGCTGGTGGCACGCTTAATAAGCCGTCGCCACTCCTCTTGGAACGCAGCTTTCCTAGTGCACTCATTAACCGTCGAACGAGTGCCTTCACTCCGTAGCCACGACTCAGACTTAGCTGTTAAGGCACGCAGGGCCAATAGTGAAAGAGAGACGGTTTATAGGGTTTAGTCCGAAGACGCCTTGGGGTCTCCTTAGGACCACGCGCGTTGGCCCTTCAGGCAGGGGGCGCATCATTGATGTTTTCTGAATTAATATTTAAATTGTAACTGCCTCCGTGGTTTAGCGGTTAAGTCTGTGGATTTAGACTCGGAGGTACCGGGTTCGATTCCTGGTCGGGACACAATAATATTTATTAATTTAAATAAATACATTTTATTAATATTTAATTTATTTGTGATATATCTCAAAGTACGCTGGAGACATCGACGAGCTTACCACTTGTCATGACTGGCCTTTAGTAAAGTTGGCTAAATGTGAATCCGCTTATTTATAAGCGTGATTTCTGACCACCCCGAAAGGGATACGGTCGTGATGATACTATACTCTAGATTGGAATTTGAAAGCATCGTTCTTACATCTAAGCCACCACCAATAACTTACCTCCAACATATTTCACCGCCACCCATACTATAAACATGGTGCTGATATGATGGTAGACATGTAAGAACGAAACCTGTCTGTCCCTCTTTCTCAATCTAAAGATTACGGTCTCCAGAAGTTCTATCAGCTTTCCCAAAACCGTCCACCAAAGGAATCTAAGCATTCTCAAAGCTTCAGGATTCATAGAGTAATCTGGAAGCATGCAGCCGAAATGGTACGTTGTTGTCCATCCTGATGTCATAATCTGAAATAAAAAAAACATTATTCACGTCGGTGTTGTAGTAGGAACAGCGCCCAGCACCAAAGGTGCGTTGAATCACCGGTGGGTAGTTAGCCGCCGAGATCCTGCTGGGGAAAACGGGAGTTTATCCCATCCCCAACCCAGGCCCATTGAACATCCGGGCCTGGATGACTCCGCTGTCTGTCTGTCTGAAACCTTCTACAGACAAACAAACAAACGTTTATTGCCACATCAATAAGCATTACAATTAGTGAAAATAACAACAATTTAGAATTCAAATCAGCATGATGTGGCAAGGGTCTTGGCTCAGCTTCAGTCAGCTGTGCATTACATGTAATGTGATGCACTACTAACGCTGTTATGCCAACACCCCAACTCAACAGTCATTTGTGACACAAATAATTATTTAAATTATTTCATGATTCTAATCATGCTAGTGGAAGACTAAGCAGCGAAGTGATCCAAAGTGTAAAAACGAGCGGCTTAGCAGATTCCAATGACCTGTAGTCCTATTCTGTTACTAACCCCGCGTTCGTTTTATAGCATTTCCAACATCTCGTAGCAACTTCATAAACCAGCGCGAAATGTCGTTTTTGTTAAGAAATACCACTTTTTTTAACAATGCTAACATTTCTTAAATAAAACGAGCGGTGAGGCTACTTTTTGACAAGTATTTTCGTTCATTTTTTATCATACCATGGCATCCAACACACGTGATATTATTATGGTCTTTGAATTTATTACATAAAATCGTTTAAAATACCTTTTTAACAAATTTAATAGAAAACTATAAAGTATATAAAAATGGTAAACAAACCATTTTATATGTTAATGACATCTGTCAAAAAGTAACATGCAAATGAGATATTGGAGAAATTTAAGTAGTCATCCTGGTGTAACGCTGACGGGTTCCTATGAAACTATAAGATATGGGTAGGAAGTGCTTAAACTAATGTTGTAGACGACCCTTGGAGACGAGGACATGTAAACTTTTTTTTTTAATTTCAACGTTTTTTTTTATTTCATACAAATAATCTGCTCTTAAGCCACAGGTGCTAACCGAGTGAAATATTTATGAATAACTGAGTATAGTGACCTGGAAAAAAGTAATTAGAGAAATTTAAGTGGTCATCCTGATGTAACGCTAACCCTCCTTTCAACACGTGATAGGAAAAATATATGATTACTGTAAAATGTGTAAATAAATGATTACAAATACGGTTAATTTAATTCATATTAATATGTTTATTTTTTTATATCTAAATAATTTAATAAAAAGTTATTTTATATTAAATAAAGAATTAAAAAGTATTCGATTGAATATTGTTTATAAATTGAATGTAGTAAAATAATTTTGGTGTGGCAACAATTACACGATATCAAAGGCGAGGAACGGTGGGAAAAAAACGGCACTTTTGCTTCGCGTCGGCGGGAGCGGCGGTCGATTCACGAGCTACGAGGAATTAAATTGTATTCCACCAAACCAAATAATACACATTGTTCGGTAAAAATTGAGTTCGTGCCCGTGTGTTTAAGTATTAAACCTTCCTTGTAGCGTTTTAGTTAGAATTATACAGACATTTGTTAAAAGTTTAGTCATTGCTATTTTGTTAAGTAGTTAGTAGTTTATTTATCAACGATTGTTAATTAGCTTTGGTATTTGAATATTTTGTATTGTGTATGTATTTTAATTTGTAACTTTAATTAGGTTATAATTCTATTTGCGATTAGTGATGTGGCACTTATGATTAATAAGTTTGTGATTAAAAATAAGTAAATAACGATTGATTATACAAAGCCTTGTTTTATTTAAGTAATGCTACGAGGGGCGTTCAAAATATTCTCGGTATGTGGATAAAAACAAACAAGTACGAAAAGTTTGATATTTTTATTTTTCAATATACTCCCCCCCTATGTTCATACACTTATAAGATCGATCAATTATTTTTTTTAATCCCTCATAAAAATATTTTTTATCTTTGGTGTAAAAATGCTCCTCCACGGCCGTCTTCAACGCTTCATCGTCAGAAAATTTATTTCCACGCAGATCCTTTTTAAGATTGGGAAACAAAAAGAAGTCGCTTGGGGCTAAGTCCGGACTATAGGGTGGATGAGTAACAGTTTCAAACCCACATTCAACAATAGCTGCCTTGGCAATATGAGCAGTATGGACAGGGGCGTTGTCATGCAGAAGCAGAACACCTTTGGTTAACTTTCCTCGCCTCTTTTCTTTGATCGCATCTCTTAATTGACGTATAACGTTAGCGTAGTACTGCCCTGTGATATTTACACCTTTTTCTTTATAATCGATAAGCAAAACTCCTTCACAATCCCAAAATATTGTGGCCATGACCTTGCCAGCTGACGGGATTACCTTGAACTTCTTGGGATGAGCTGAACCCTTAATGTGCCACTGCATGGACTCCTGTTTGCTCTCTGGGTCATAATGATGAACCCAGGTTTCATCTCCAGTAACTATTTTTTGCAGCACCTCATCGGGATTTTCACCACACAGGTCGATAAAATCTGAACAGCAAGCCACACGCATATCCTTTTGAAGAAGCGTCAGCATTCGCGGAACCCATCTTGCACTTACTTTTGACATATTAAGATGGTCATGTATAATGTCATGTACGGTACCAATAGAGAGATTGGTTACTTGAGCTATAGATTTTACCTTCACTCGGCCGTCTTCCAATATAAGTTTTTCCACTTTATCAATATTTTCTTGTGAGGTAGCCACTACAGGCCGGCCAGGTCTAGGGTCATCTTCAATACTCTCCCTTCCACGCTTAAATTCGCTTGACCATTTTTGAATAGTAGATAAAGAAGGAGCAGACTCACGGTAAACACAATCCATTTCCTCTTTTATGGTTTTTTGATTTTTACCCTGTTTTGTCAAGAATTTTATGACGGATCGGTGCTCTAATTTCGTTAAAATTGTTAATTCGCTCATGGTGTTCATGTTTGTTCGGCAATTGCAGAAAAACAAAAGAACATCTCGGTTCCAATTTTACTTTTTTTTAATGTCAATGGATGAATCTTAGCGGCCAGTAACAAATATATATATAAAAGAGGTTGTAACGTATCAATACCGAGAATATTTTGAACGCCCCTCGTAAGTACCTATCTAAACACCTCAATCTAACACACGGTACTGACATACGAAATTAGCATCAAATGTTAAAATTTTCATTAAACGAACGACTTGTGCTAAAAAAAGTGGTATTTTCATGCTAACATTTCTTAAAACGAACGCGGCCGTCGCAAACATTATTAGTGGATTTCATTATTTACGTCAGAGATTGCGTCATAATTACAAAATATTATTCAATTCTCAACTCTATAAGCGCTCGACATTGACAGCGGCCGTGCAAATATCAACTTTAATAGCATGATATACGAGTATAATATAGTTAACGGATTCTTTTAAATAACGTTTGCGCTTAAGTAACAAAATAGGGCTGCTGTTATATTTACCGGCTCCGTGGTCTAGTGGTAACAAACGTTGCCGTGAACTCGGGAGGTCGTGGGTTCGATTCCCACCGGGGTCAAGTTCTACATTGTATAATTTGTCTCGGTCTGGGTGTTTATATGTATAATATGTATTATATATTTACAAAAAAAAATATATATATATAATACGTAGTTTATCAACCATCTAGTTTCCGTAACACAAGCCTCGTAGTTTACCACGGAAATTAGATGGCGCTGTGTGACCCGTCTGGAAATATTTATTATTATTTATTAATGGTGCGCAATTTCAGTCTGCAAAAAGCAACCGGACGACACTTGGCATTTAAGTTCCTAATTTTTGAATGAGTTTTAAATAAAGCGAGTTAAAATCGATAATCTTCGCCATTTTTTATATTAATTTTTTATTTTTATATTAAGAATTTATTTATTTATTTATATACCTACTTACTCACTTTTTATTCAAATTTTTATTGTTTTGTATTAACGCTTTCAAGTTAACAATAGTTATATACAGTATAAAATTAATATAAAAAGAAAGAAAAGACAAATAATAATAATAAAATAAATCAAAATTCAACACTAATAAAATCAATGAATTTTTAATGAATGAAGCGTTAATACAAAACAATAAAAATTTGAATAAAAAGTGAGTAAGTAGGTATATAAATAAATAAATAAATTCGACATCATGATAAAATTATGATGATGTGGCGGGATTACGAGTCGATTAAACATAGATAAAATTCAAATCGACATTTTAAATACGTAGGTGTACTGCCTCCGTGGTCTAGCGGTTAAGTCAGTGGATTAAGACTCAGAGGTACCGGGTTCGACTCCTGGTCGGGACACAAAAATATTTATTAATGTAAATAAATACATTTAATTATTATTTAATTCATTTGATTTGGTACGCTGGAGACATCGACGAACTTGCCACTTGTCATGATTGGCCTATAGTAAAGTTGGCCAAATGTAAATCAGATTATTTATAAGCGTGGTTTCTGACCACCCCGAAAGGGAAACGGTCGTGATGATACTTTACTTTTACTTAAAATCAAATCCAATAATTTATTTCTTTAAGTTTGTACACAACGCTTGGATATTGTCAATACATATATTTTTATACAATACAAGAGAATATATATTTATAAAAAATATACTATCAGCAGCCATGGCTGGACCGAATCTAACAGCAATACAATTATAATAAATAAAACATTGTTTCCATAATCGAGGATTTTGTTCTTTTTTATATCAAGATCCTTAAATTTAATTCGTGGCTATAAAAAGGCCGTGTCAGCTTATAATCTAATAACATTTATGTCCTTAAATATAAATTCGTGGCAGTAAAAAGGCCGTGTCAGCTTATAATCTTATAACATTTATGTCCTTAAATATAAATTCGTGGCTGTAAAAAGGCCGTGTCAGCTTATAATCTAATAACATTTATGTCCTTAAATATAAATTCGTGGCTGTAAAAAGGCCGTGTCAGCTTATAATCTTATAACATTTATGTCCTTAAATATAAATTCGTGGCTGTAAAAAGGCCGTGTCAGCTTATAATCTAATAACATTGAAGTCCTTAAATATAAATTCGTGGCTGTAAAAAGGCCGTGTCAGCTTATAATCTAATAACATTTATGTCCTTAAATATAAATTCGTGGCTGTAAAAAGGCCGTGTCAGCTTATAATCTAATAACATTTATGTCCTTAAATATAAATTCGTGGCTGTAAAAAGCCCGTGTCAGCTTATAATCTAATAACATTTATGTCCTTAAATATAAATTCGTGGCTGTAAAAAGGCCGTGTCAGCTTATAATCTTATAACATTTATGTCCTTAAATATAAATTCGTGCCTGTAAAAAGCCCGTGTCAGCTTATAATCTAATAACATTTATGTCCTTAAATATAAATTCGTGCCTGTAAAAAGCCCGTGTCAGCTTATAATCTAATAACATTTATGTCCTTAAATATAAATTCGTGGCTGTAAAAAGCCCGTGTCAGCTTATAATCTAATAACATTTATGTCCTTAAATATAAATTCGTGGCTGTAAAAAGGCCGTGTCAGCTTATAATCTAATAACATTTATGTCCTTAAATATAAATTCGTGCCTGTAAAAAGCCCGTGTCAGCTTATAATCTAATAACATTTATGTCCTTAAATATAAATTCGTGGCTGTAAAAAGCCCGTGTCAGCTTATAATCTAATAACATTTATGTCCTTAAATATAAATTCGTGGCTGTAAAAAGGCCGTGTCAGCTTATAATCTTATAACATTTATGTCCTTAAATATAAATTCGTGCCTGTAAAAAGCCCGTGTCAGCTTATAATCTAATAACATTTATGTCCTTAAATATAAATTCGTGGCTGTAAAAAGGCCGTGTCAGCTTATAATGTAATAACATTTATGTCCTTAAATATAAATTCGTGGCTGTAAAATGGCCGTGTCTGTTTACAATTTAGTAATCGTAAGGAAGTGTAATCGGGTTGTAAAAGATGTAGAAAAGAAGACAAGAAGAATTTAACTGTTATCATAGATCGATACGCTATTAAAACTGTCTTCATTATTCATACAAATGCTCGCCGATATTGGGGACATGACAGAAATAGATGGTGTCCGAAATACAATTAGCACTGTACGATTGTCGCGAAAAAGGTCAGACGTTAATTTGTTGAATGACTGGGAAAAGCTTTTAAACCTGTACTAATATTATGAATGTGAGAGAAACTTTGTCTATGTGCCTGTGTGTATGTTTGTCTCGCTTTTACGTCTATACATATATAGCGCGGTGGTGGCTCGGTTGTAAGAACGCGTACCTTAAATCCTACAAAGGTTGGTTCAAACCCACCCGGCATGTACCAATGAGAAATACACTTTTCTTACGTACATTTGTCATAGATTACAACACCACCGTTCCCGTGCCTCGGAAAGCACGTTAAGCCCGTCGGTCCCGGTTTCACTTATATCAACTTGTGGAATCGGTAATAAATTATCCGTCTGATCCCGAAACGTGTGGATACACTTTACTGCAGCAGATACAGGTTATATAAATGTTAATAAGTGTATGTATTACTATTTAGTATAATTAATTTTTTTTTCAATTCAATTCGTTTATTTCTGTAATTAGGCATAGGACAAAAACATATTGTATTTTGCACTTTTACATGTCAAATTTACAATAAGTATACTTTAATATTAGGCTACAAAATTTCACAGCATTCTACCAGGTAGAACGCCATGAAACTACACAACCTTACTTAAATGTAGAGCAGTGCGTTACGATACAAACATAAAATATATATTTTTTTTTAAACCTACGTGATTTATATACACAATAATAATGCCACACAAAACTACACTTATATTTATAGCTGCTGTAAATAGGCATTGTCATTCTAGACACTAATGCAACACAAATATAAAATTAAAAATAAAATGTCACTTAAAATTATAGCTGCTGTAAAAAGGCATTGTCATACTATAAGCTATACTATATAAACACAAATAATTTAAATAATAAATGGGTACATGACATAAATATATATTGATATATATTTAATAAATAAATAAATAAATAAATATTTCCAGACAGGTCACACAGCGCCATCTAGTTTCCGTGGTAAGCTACGAGGCTTGTGTTACGGAAACTAGATGGTTGATAAACTACATATTATACTTTTTTTTTTGTAAATATATACATATAAACACCCAGACCGAGACAAATTATACAATGTACAACTTACCCCCGGTGGGAATCGAACCCACGACCTCCCGAGTTCACGGCAACGTTTGTTACCACTAGACCACGGAGGCGATCAAATGTTGTTTTCGTTGAAAGTATGTGCCATCGAATCCCAATTTTTACTTTCAAGGAGAACTAATATTGTAAGCTTGTCGTTGTGATATTTATATAAAATAACACCGCTTTAAACTTATCTATTTCATTACAGCCCTTAGAACACATCGTCCTAGACCTCCACTGCTGGAGATGGGCCTTCCAGAACATATGTCTGGAGAATTTGGCCTACACTAATATATATTAATACTTACCTATTTATGTGCGGTAAATGCACCTTGATGTCTTGATGTAAAAAATAATTGAACAAACATTTGTACGTATGATAATATTTCACTGCCCGCTCCATATTATATTTGGCCTTGTATACTACGGCCAATGGTTAGCATTAAAAAAATCTGCATTGCAATGCCATTTGTGAGTCCGAAATCTCTGAAGACACTTAAACCCTAGTTGCAAATTATTGCACAATGATCGCAGGCGGTGTGAAAGGAAACAATAATCTCATAACAAATCTAAATGGATTTTGGAGGACAATTCAATAAGAAACTTCAAACATTAATTTTGGCATTTATGTGAAATCTGATAATTTAAATATGACTCATTTGATTTTTGCTCGATTTTTGATCATATACGCTCAGACTTAACTGTTAAGTTACTTGATTTGTTTATTACGAAGCCAACGTGTGCTCGCAACTACTTGACCAGATTGTTCTGTACAACCCATATGCCTTAGCTGTGTACCCACAGCTGCTTTTATTAATTGTTGTTATTTATTTTTTGTAAGTATTCTTTATTTTATTTTATGTTTGTAGTCCATTTGCGGGAACTTCTAATTGACCCTTTATGTTTCCATTTATTTTTTCCAAATTTGTTATTAGTCGTTAGTTATCCTTTAATAAATAAATAAGGCACGCAAGGCCAACAGTGAGAGAGAGAAGGTTTATAGGGTTCTAGTCCGTAGGCGCCTTGGGGTCTCCTTAGGAGGCCTCACGGTGAGTCGGGCATGCGACCCCCTCCACGTTGGCCCTTCAGGCTGGGGCGTATCATTGATGATTTATCATTAACAATCTTTAAAGAAAAAAAAAACATATTATCACTACATTTAATTTCACTATGTACCAAGGTACTATACATTATATATTTATACATAAAAGTAATATAAAGTATCATCACTGTTGATCACACATATGATTTGTACTAGAATACTACCGTCATCTTTGATAGACGTCAGTTAATAAAATGGACTCATTATAAAATAATTAATGTTTTTTTTATTATTATAAATAACAATCACAACCGTTTCCCTTTCGGAACAGAAACCACGATTATAAAGAAGCGGATTCACATTTAGACAACTTCTCAAAAAAAAAAAAGATATTTTATCATAGCCAATTGGGACAACTTTAAACACTCCACTGAAAAGTAGGTGCAAAAATAAAGAAAAAAAAATAATATTTAATAACTAATTAGATGTTGACTGCCTCCGTCGTCTAGCGGTTAAGTCCGTGCATTTAGACTCGGAGGTACCGGGTTTTATTCCTGGTCGATAATATTTATTAATTTAAATAAATTAATTTGATTAATATTTAATTTATTTGTGATATATTTTTAGAGTTTGGTACGCTTTGGTGGTTCGGATGCAAGAACGCTTATCTTAAAAATAAAAATAATCTTAAAAAGGTCGGTTCTAACCGAACCAATGAGAAATACACTTTTCTTTCGTACATTTGTCTTTTATTTACAACAGTCCCGGTTCCACTAATACCAACTTATGGTATACTCGTACTAATATGATGATGATATAGTAAAATATAACTAGTAATTAACATTTTTTTATCATTGTACACAGAGGTACAAAAATTACCCAAAATGGCTGATGTCATTTATTAAACAAACTCACCCGCCGACCATAAATGGAATAAGAAATTGGACAATTTGAAGACCTTAAAGACAATTTACACAATTCTCTTTCACAATCACAAACTCAACCTGCCAGAGTCAAAACAAAACTTACGACATCTTTAAAATTAAACTCAGAACTCCAAGAATGATGGTAACTTATATTTAATGGTAATTTATTCTCAACTTATTTGAATAAAACTGCCTCCGTGGTCTAGCGGTTAAGTCCATGGATTTATAGGCTCGGAGGTACAGGGTTTGATTCCTGGTCGGGACACAAAAATATTTATTAATGTAAATAAATACATTTAATTAATATTTAATTTATTTGTGATATTTCGTTAAATTTTCGTTTTAGTTTTAACAAATTAAAATATTAAATACAAACAATAAATATAAATTAAAAATAAACTAAACAAAACCTTAAATTAAATACACTAAAAGATAAACCTAATTAATATAAAAACTAAATACTTACAAATATCCGAAATTCCTTAACTTAAGAAAAATCCATTTTGTCATCATTAAAAATTTGTGATATTTCTCGAGTTTGGTACGCTGGAGACATCGACGAGCTTGCCACTTGTCATGATTGGCCTATAGTAAAGTTGGCTAAATGTGAATCTGCTTATTTATAAGTGTGGTGTCTGACCACCCCAAAAGGGAAACGGTCGTGATGATACTTTACTTATTTAAATACCAATCATCATCATCATCAGCCTGTATCTCTCCGCTGCTGGATGTAGGCCTCCTCCAAGGCTCGCCACCGTACCCTTATTTAATCTATAATTTTTTATTTTTTTATTTATTGGTTTTACAAAATCACATCATTAAATTAATACATATTTGACGATAGGAATTTTGTTATACATTAGCCAAAATGATTTTTATTTTATAGATAGCACTTAAATTAAAATTGAGCCGAACCTAACATCAAATTAAATTAAATGGAATAAAATTAAGTCAAATCATAAATTAAAACTAAGCTAATAATACAATAATATTAAATTAAATCAAAAACATTAAGGAACGCATTTCTTATTGTTACATGCGAACTGTAGATTGTACGACAGCGTCAAACAACTCTAGATCTTCGTCAGTTTTGAGGTTAACTAAACACTCGTATATTTGCAATTTATTTCATCACAGATCCAATATAAATAAATCACATAGAATAAATGTTATTGATTAATATAAATAATTATGTAAAGAACATCTGCTGGTGCAATATTCATTAATACATCTTGCAGCAAGTGAATGGATGTTTGTATGAGGGCACCTTCTATTTTGTTTTGTTTGTTTTCATTTCCAAGGACGACACGACTGTAATGCTGCTTATAAAATATAAAAAAAACCCTTCTGGGGTGGTCAAAAGCCACGCTTATAAAGAAGCGGATTAACATTTAGCCAACTTTACTATAGGCCAATCATGACAAGTGGCAAGCAAAAATATTGAATAGGTGGATAACCGACTATTCCGATGAATCCAGTAGTGTATCCACACGTTTCGGGATCAGGCTCGAATTGCCGTCATGCCCAGTCAAGCCGGCATAGTGTTAGAGACTGATGTCAGTCATGAGTGTCTGATTCCAGTTGCTAACATTCATGGACCTTGCGCGCCACTTACCACCAGGTGGGAGCAAGGTCACATCTCGTGCTAGTATAAAATATTACAAATAAATTAAATATTAAAAATTTATAAATATTATTGTGACCCGACCAGTCTCAATCCACGGACTTAACCGTTAGATCACGGACGCGTCTGGAATTTAATATCTGAAAAAAATCTCAGACAATGGAAACAGTACTTTAATCAACAAACGGTCGTAGATAAGTTTATCAAATCAAAATGATTCTTATCTATTCTCTATAAGGTTTGTTTGACGTTTTGTTAAGAAAAAGATGAACTCAGTCCGTGGAAGGTATTTGTCGATAGAGATCGTTTGAAAGTGATTGCCTTGTGACTGCCGATTTGCCAATATTACGATGCACTTAGAGTGAAATATGTAACCGTCCTTAGATGTGATGCCCAGTCTTATTCTTGCTTTTTTTTTCTTTTTTTTTTTTGGTTCATTTCTCCCGATGTATGATGAATGAGATGATAGGGAAGGCAAAGGGTCTAGCCCATACAGCCAAGTCTGACGAATATATCTTTCTTTTTAATGAGTTAATGAGGTCATCATCAAATTCCAGATGCTGCAGAATTTGATGCTTTTCTTGGAGTCACTCGCGGCACCATAGCTCAAACACGTCGGGTAAAATATGGGAGTTGACAGCGCGGGAAAACCGCAAAAAATAAACTGCAACTTGTGCCCCATATTTAAAGTTCAATTTATCGTTTTCCATAATTATTTACATTGTAGCACATTATTAAACAAAACAACACCACTTTTGACCAATAATATTCACAGTAAATTAATTTACAAAACAAAAACTTTCACTTGACATGTCCACGCAAAATGGCGCGAAGAACTCCCTCTTGCTTTTTTTCGTTTCTGTTATCAAGACATAGGCCCCAACTTTGTGGAGCGTGCCTCAACAAAATATAATTCAATAATCATATCTATTAATTGTGTTTTTTATAAATGAGAATGCCCATTTTTCTTAGAGAAATGGGCCCAATAAAATGTTCTCGAGCCACAATGATTTATTTTCTATTTCATAGTTAAATATTGTGTTTTCATAATCTGTAATTAATTTTATTTATTTTAAACTTTTTTTTACGTTAATAATTACATAGTTTCGATCCCGCAGATTTGAAATCCAGTGTTTTGTGTATAATAAAGAACCTAATCGTATAAATTGTGCTTTGTAAGTATTTCATACATAAATTTTAACCAATTGACTATTTAATTAAATAATATTTTAATGCTGAGGTAAAAGAGATTTTGTAATTAAATTAAAAAAAAAATATTTTAAATAAATAATATTAAAAAAAAACTATTTTTATTGCACAATCAGGCATATTATGACATAATGTGTATAAGTAATGAATTTAAAAAAACACTTGCTTTCAAATGACCATATTCATTTATCACCTCGAAGATTACAAAAAATAATCAATTTAGATCCCAAGTTCTGACATCATGTTACATTTCTCACGTAATTGTTTCGTGAGATAGATCGGCGGCCATTAATATGAGCGGAAATATAATCAAATTTGACATTTAAAGTGACCAATTAAGCTGGCCATACATGGACGCGTACATGTCGTAAACATGTCGAAAAACAGCGTCGTGCAGTTGGTAATGCTGCACGACGACAGCCGACGCCTAAACTCATATACTCAGTTTTTTTGATTATTCGTTATGTCTATAAAAAAACGTTTGTCTTTGGTCGCTGGGGCAGCCAAGCTGAATTAAATTACCAATAGAGATAAATAAAATAAATATTTCCAGACAGGTCACACAGCGCCATCTAGTTTCCGTGGTAAGCTACGAGGCTTGTGTTACGGAAACTAGATGGTTGATAAACTACATATTATACTTTTTTTTTTGTAAATACATATAAACACCCAGACCGAGACAAATTATACAATGTACAACTTGCCCCCGGTGGGAATTGCACCCACGACCTCCCGAGTTCACGGCAACGTTTGTTACCACTAGACCACGGAGATGTCCCTATTAGCCATTCTAGCCTGGACGACCACGGTTTCAGTCTGTCTGTCTTGTTTCCTATACACGATGGGCACTTAGGCACGATGTATCAAATATAAAATAGTACGGGCATTGTTAATTTCATACCAAATATTTGTTACTTTTTAATCACCATCTATTCTGTTCTTCTTTTCTTGTCGAACAAGAGCGTGTTTTAATCTTCTTTAGCTTGGCATATACTTAGTCAATGAAACAACAAAATAAATTTGAAAGTGCACGTCGAAGACTACCATCACCGTCAATGCACTGATATACTTATTAATTCTTAGACGATTGTCCTAGATTAAGTTCCCATACCGTTTGGCTCCTAGCCCCGTGTCGTTATCTAATAATAATAAATGTCGATGTCTCTATCGTACCAAACTCGAGAAATATCACAATGAATTAAATATCAATTTAAATTAATAAATACTATTGTCTCCCGACCAGGAATCGAACCCGTTACCTCCAGGTTTAAATCCACGGACATAACTGGTAGACATAGAAACAGTTCTAATAATAATAACTTACATTGAATAACTTACACCTGCCACGATCAAATAAATAAAACAATAGCCGAAGGTGCAATAAAAAGCCATCGAAACAAAAGGGTATGTATGAAGAGGGTGATGAGTGTCGAAGAAGCGAAAGAGGTATGTCGAGATCGTGACAACTGGCGCTCAATTGTCTCTGCCTACCCCGCAAGGGATTTGGCGTGAAGATATGTATGTATTTATGTACATTGAATAAATTTAAGAAATATTAACTGCCTCCGTTACGTTACGTTACGCAATCTCTGACGTAAATAACGAAATCCACTAATAATGTTTCTGACTAAGTATATATTGTGCAAGTTATATAGGAATGTGCTGTAAGAGCAATGGGGTTTATCAGGCAAAGCTTTTTCTAGATGTCGCTAGCGGCACTGGTACCTTGTTTACACCTATGACGGATCCCTTTTTAAATTTATTTGTAGTTTTTTTATTTTTATAACAGAAAAATGTATTTTAAAAAACGAATTAAGTAAGCAAACACCGTCTTTAAAATAAAAAAAGGTTGAATTAATAGAACGGTAATTTTGAGATCACCATATCTTTGCTTTCGCTTGTAAATCTCGATTTGTACACTTAAAGCTGCTCACTTCTGCATAATATCCAGAAAATAATAAATTTCGTAATAAAAAACAACATTTCTATGCAACTGACAGTTATATTAGGTACCATCTATCATGCGCCATCTGTCGTGATAAAAAGTTAGTGATACACCCCATTCACATCTTCGACAGATGTTGTTTTGGAGGTGCTCGTGTGTTGCCGGCTTTACGATGCGTGGACGCACGCCCCTTCCGTTTGACAAATTGTTTTAAATTGTTATTATATGAGATGAGTGCGTCTCGAATTTGTTCATTATTGTATAATTTTGGAATCTTGGATTTAATGTAATCTTAGTTTAATTCCCTAGGCAGGGATCTACATTTAAAATAAATCTATATGTATAAATCATATTTTTTATATAAAAAATGTTGTGTTTCACTATCGTGCGTGAAGATATGTATGTATGTATGTATGTTTAATAGTTTACAGGGCACTTTACGTTATGAGATTAAAAAAAAAATGATCGCTACATTTCGTAAAAATCCAATTTAGACCACACAAAACATACATTGTATGTGTTTGTTTACTATATAGGCGTATTTGTATTAAAGGAAGCAATTTTGTTCTGTCCACAATCGTCGGGTTGCCATGTTATTACCTAATTTGTCACGGATGTTGACTGATGTGGGATGATATACCTTGCTCATTATATCATTCGCTTTATAGTATAGTAGATGTTTGACCCGGCGTTGCCTATAATAAATAATGTCGGGGAGAGGTTTGAACCGACCTTTGTAGGATTTTAAGGAACGCGTTCTTACAACCAAGCCACCACTGAGCCTTCATTATTTAATTGATTTGTGATTTTGTTTGTATTTGGTACGCTAGACATCGACGAGTTTGCCACGTTGGGCCTATAGTAAAGTTTGCTAAATGTAAATCCGCTTCATTAAAAAATAATCGTGGTTTCCGACTACCTCGGAAGTGATATGGTCGTTATGATACTATACTCATAATGATAATTTATACACTAATGTACCTAAAAAAACTCCACGTAACGTCACTGGATTTAACGACAAACTCCCTAAAGCGTCGTTTTATTCTATCGCTCCGTTATCGCCTTAATGAAATTTGATGTCATATCTTTAGTGACTTGAGCTCACTGGGGCGCTTAATCTGGAACATGTTACTGATTTCACATACCTGGGCTCAAGTATCTCCAACACCGGCTCCTGTGAAACGATAGTACGCAGAAGAATAGGCATGGCCAAGAACGCTATAAGCCAGATGAAGGGAATATGGAAGGATCGAAGCATCACTATCAGGACCAAAATAAGACTTGTCTGCAGTCTCGTTTTCTCCATATTCCTGTATGCTGCCGAAACCTGGACTCTTGGAGCCGATGACCAAAGCCGCGTCGACGCCTTCGAAATGTGGTGCTAACAGCGCGCAGAACAAACTTATCAATACTCAAGGAGCTCGAAAGTCACTACCAGGCTCTCTTCCATCTGCCTGCAACGAGTCCTCGAGTATTTTGATCATATAGCCCGCAAAAGCTCTGGCAATCTGGAAAGGCTAGTAATCACGGGAAAAATTTAAGGCAAGAGACCCCGTGGCCGGAGCCCGACACGCTGGTCAGACCAGATCCGCACCACACTTCACACCCAAGTCCACGAGGCCCTGCACGCCGCCGTGAGCAGACCCGGATGGCGCAGCATCGTCCGGGACAAAGTGATCCGAGGAGGTGGAACGACGCAAGGAGGAGGATTTCATTTCATTTATTTATCACCGTAGGGACCGTCTGTAACACTTGGTTAAGTCAATTTATAATACTCTGTAACTAATATTAGTTACCTACAGTAAACGAGATAACACAATATTTATTGATCTTTAGTGATCGCGAATGGCGACTGACGAATCGATTGACGTGAGAATCATCAAAATCGGTCAACGAATTTGGTTTCCAGTGTGCCACAAAAGAACAAACATACACACATATATAATACTGATAAACACATCACCCTTCTTTGCATCGAGCAGTCGGATAAAAAACAGGAACCTAGACGAAAGCTGCCCCCACCTGCTTCACAAGCAGTCATGCACACATTTTGCGGAATGTGGGTAAAGATGTAACTGTTGCTGATGGTGGAAGATCATTCCATATTTTAGCAGCGGCATGCTTAAAGCAGCCTAGGGCGTACATGGAATGATGGTAACCTTATTAACTAATTAAACGTAAAATTATGTCAGACTTGGCTGTATGGGCTAGACCCTTTGCCTTCTCAATCGGAGAATGAACCAAAGTTATCAACTTCGCGCGTCGGTAGTTGTGACCGATATCTACAGTTGGGGATAGACAATAGGGTAATCTTCAATGAAAATGCACAATCACGACTTTTTCTTGCTTGTATTTTTAGACCATTGTCAAAATGTAAATATATCAAATATATGTCATATAAAAGTCAAAATAATATCATAATTAAAAAGTACAAAAACGTGTGGCAAAGGATGCCAAATCGTCGGCCACAGTAGTTCTTCGCGCCATTTTGCACGGACATGTCAAGTCCAAGTTTTTCGTTTTGTAAATTAGTTTACTGTGGATATTGTTAGTCAAACGTGGTGTTATTGTGTTTAATAATGTGCTACGTTGTGAATAATTATGGAAAACGATAAATTTGACTCTACGAGTATATGGGGCAGAAGTTGCACTTTATTTTTTGCGGTTCTTCCGCGCTGTGAACTCCCGTATACCCTTCGTGTTTGGGCGATATTGACGTGAATTACTCCAAGAAAAGCATCAAATTCTGCAACACTTCGAATTTGATGATCCCTAACTCGGTTATGAACTCTGTTATGAACATGTATTATGTAAATAAATTACGTGTTTAGGGCTGATGTATTCTGTACAATGTCCTTTAAAGACACTTTAAAAAAGTTATTATCGTCACGATTAATGTTTGATATTGACTTACCCCCCATGTTAAAATGACATTAGCAACAATCTGTACAATATTGTACCATTTGATGAAAGATTTTAATTCGTATGGTTTTCTGTTCTTCATATATCGGGGAAGTAATATTGTTACAGTAATTAGGTAGAATACTGCTATGAATAACAAGGGGAAGGGACTTGTCATTAGTGGCCAGTCTTTAACTCTTGGATCTGTAAAAAAATATATATTTATTGTTATATCAATATTTTAACTATAGACATGCAACATATATATATATATATATGCCTTATGTCTGGTTCCCGATCCCACATGTTCGTCAGACATGTGCTATCTGGGCGTTCACGCGAACGTTGCATTATGTATGTCATTGATTCTCTCTCTATTTCGTCTCGGCTGTGAGCAATTAATACTCGTACTTTTTTTTATCTTTAAAAAAACATACTTATTTATTTCAAAAAGGGGTTCTACCAATGACACCTGAAGCCTAAAAAAATATTCCCCTTTTTTGACAATTACAAGTGGTATAGTAATGATTTCTTGGTTCTGCAGTTCTATGATTTTTAACTCTATTTTTAGCTGAATAAAGTCCCAGGTAGAATCAGAGATACATCCCTCCCGCCTTCTGGCTTTCGGGTTTTCCGGATGACGTTCAAAGCCTCGCTTACGTGGCCTTGTAAGATAATCCCACTGACTATTTGCATTTACTTCTTGTGTCGGGTTATTCATTAGTTTTGCTTCAACTGAGCTTTGAAAGGGTAGCCGCTTAGTGCTCTCAAGAAGTCTTGGCATTAACAGCTTAGCTTTAGGTGCTGCTGGTAAAGCGACTGTGAGGAGCAGGTTATGCATGAGTGCCACATTCCTCTCCTGAAAACGCTTTAGTACTGACGTTCCGGTATCGGTCATCAGGAGTAGTGTATATCTCTCTTCAGTGTTCTCGGGTGGTTAGAAATGTTGTGTGCTTTCCGTACAGCAGGGAAAGTCTACGCGATTAAATACATTAACGGCCAGTTGTAGAAAGGAAAATAATCTATGATCAATATTTTGACATACTCGTACTCCACTTGATTGGTAGTTAGCTTGTCACTTTGGTTATATCAGCCAATGACGTTCCTTTTTTCTGTTTTCTCTTCCTTTTTATTTAATAATATTTCTACATCATTATGTGTATATCGCCAAACCATTAAGGTTTGTTGGCTCGTTAGTAACAATTTATGTTTAGTTCGAAGTTAGTCCGTGATCTAGCTGTTAAGTCCGTGAATTTAGACTCAGAGGTACCGGGTTCGATTCCTGGTCGGAATTAATTAAATACATTTAATTAATATTTAATTTATTTGTGATATTTCTCGAGTTTGGTACGCTGAAGACATCGACAATATTGCCACTTGTCATGATTGGCCCATAGTAAAGTTGGCTAAATTTGAATCCGCTTATTTATAAGCGTGGTTTCTGACCACCCCGAAAGGGAAACGGTCGTGATGATACTTTTGCTCTCTAACAAATTCCACTCAGTATAATTGACTTTTTTGTGTATTTTCATAATTTTATATATATGTACCATATGATACATGTGAAAAGATAATCGACCTTTCTGCAACTGGCCGTAATAATGAGAAACAAGTTTACCTGCCGTATCAATAAACACATGTTTATAAACTTTTTTTATCACTTCCATTATTCTTTTTAATTTTACCAAACTCTTGCGCACAATAACACTACTAAACAAAACCGTCGTAATGTTATTGTATGTATTCAATAACATTTCATTGTGCTTAACATTTTATTAAGGGTTTTAACACACTAGGTAATGTAACGGGTATTTTATTAAGCTATTGCATAGCTTTTATCGCGGGCTTTGAGCGCGGCGACCGAATCAAGAAATTCCGTAACGAGAATAAACCTAACACCCCCCACTTCGACCGGCACAGCGGGGCGGCGTTGAAAGTCGTGAATCATCTAAGGTCGTTTCAGTTCGGCGGACTTCGGCACGGTGTTTGTGTGCGTGCGACTAGACGTATGCGTGTAGACTAGCAGCTAACTGCTCATAACTGATTCTATCTCTTTTAGACACAATGCTAGGTGAGACAGCGTGCTTTTTGGCCGCGTCCACGAGTGAGTTCGCGACTAGTAACTTTAATTAATATCAAAGAAAAAAAAATACTGCATAAATAAAATAAATAAATAATTATAAGTTGATAAAAAAAGAGTCAATATTAAAAATTGAATTTATTTCAGTGACACTCGCATCATCATCATCATTACGGCCCCTAGAACACAGCGTCCCAGACCTCCACTGCTGGAGATGGGCCTTCCAGAACATATATCTGGAGAATTTGGCCTACACTCGCCACGCTGGCCAGACGGCTTGGCGAGGATATGATGTCAATTTTAATGACAATTTATTAACGATTCCACAAGTTAAAATTAGTGGAACCGGGACCGACGGCTTAACGTGCTCTCCGAGGCACAGCAACGGTGGTTTTGTAAATCTATGACAAATGTACGTAAGAAAAGTGTATTTCTCATTGGTACATGCCGAGGGGGTTTGAACCGACCTTTGTAGGATTTAAGGAATGCGTTCTTACAACCGAGGCACCACCACACTCGCATGATTAAGACGAATCAATTGACTTGAGAATCATCTAAATCGGCCCACGCGTTTGGTCTTTAGTGTGTCACAAAGGACATACATACAATAACCCTTCCTTGCGTCGCGCAGTCGTGTAAAAATAAACAAATTGTTATTTTTTTCTATTCTTTTTTGAATTATGGTTTGAGTATTTAAACGGTAGCGTCCGTAGTGTGTTCTTAGCCTTATTATATTCAGTTCAGCTTCATTTACAATCATTATTCAGTGAACTTTGTCCAAATAGAATTTGTGGTTAATGGTACGCATTTAATGCTACCTCTGCACTCCCGCGCTACTCGGCGAGCCGCTCGAACAAGTGACGACAACCGTTTAGTTTTTTTGCATCTTTGTCAGATATGTTCTTAAAACATACACACATATCTTCACGCCAGATCCCTTGCGGGGTAGGCAAAGACAATTGAGCGCCATTCATCATATGGGCCTTGACGACTCTACGTCTGTCTATGAAATGAAATGAAATAATATTTATTTGTATGGAATATGGTAAATAGGTACATAGTTTTTAAATAGCTCACATACTCCGCCATTTCTGGCACACAAATTTATACTAACTTAATTAATTACTAATTTATACAATGTAAATTAATTTATGTAATAAATAAAATGTCATGAATTTAGTTGGCATAAGATAATACTCGTATGCGAGATTTTGGTCAGTTAATAATAATAATAATAAATATTTCCAGACAGGTCACACAGCGCCATCTAGTTTCCGTGATAAGCTACGAGGCTTGTGTTACGGAAACTAGATGGTTGATAAACTACATATTATACTTTTTTTTTTGTAAATATATACATATTATACATATAAACACCCAGACCGAGACAAATTATACAATGTACAACTTGCCCCCGGTGGGAATCGAACCCACGACCACTTTGTTTGTTACCACTGATTAATACAAATTATTACAATTTCTTAATTTGTATGAATAAAACTCGTTTAACGAATAAAGGCAACACTCTGTTAATAGCTTCTTGATTCTAGATTTAAACTGATTATTGTGTAATTGTTTGAGAACCTCTAGTAACTTGTTATAAATACGAATGCACATAACGTAAGAGTTATTATCGAAAACTCTCTAATAAAAGTTTGCCTTTTTTTTTCAGTCAAAAGAGAAAATGACGCGTGGCGTGAGGCGTGGGTGCGTACGGCTTCGCGCGGCTGTCATCGGCATAGACGACGAGGACGACTCGACTTTCACAATAACTGTGGATCACAAAACCTTCCATTTTCAGGTTTGTAATATTCAAATTCGTTTCGTAGGGTGGTGGAGGGTCGGTTGTGAGAACGCTTTCCTTAATAATAACAATAATAATATATTCAATTTAATAGATAATTACAATCCATTTTCATTCATGAATATGCATTTATTATGATTGTTTATTATTTATTTGTGTAATATACCGCCTCCGTAGTCTAGTGGTAACAAATGTTGCCGTGAACTCGGGAGGTCGTGGGTTCGATTCCCACCGGGGGTAAGTTGTACATTGTATAATTTGTCTCGGTCTGGGTGTTTATATGTATAATATGTATATATTTACAAAAAAATATATATATAATATGTAGTTTATCAACCATCTAGTTTCCGTAACACAAGCCTCGCAGCTTACCACGGAAATTAGATGGCGCTGTGTGACCTGTCTGGAAATATTTATTTATTATTATTATTATAAAATAACAAAATATATATATATATATAATAAATTATATTATTATTTACTAGTAGTTCTATACCAGAGCCTCGACACAGTTATGCTTGCTTATATTAAGGGATTAGCTGAAAATCAGCGCTGTGACTCTTTAAGCATCGCAGCTCAATGCTGAGCTGATTCCCTATTTGTCACCACACACTTTTAATTTTAAGTTTTCTTTTTTTTTTAATACATACATACATACATACATATCTTCACGCCAAATCCCTTGCGGGGTAGGCAGAGACAATTGAGCGCCACTTGTCACGATCACGACATACTTCTTTCGCTTCTTCGACATTCATCAACCTCTTCATACATGCCCTCTTGTTTCGATGGCTTTTTAATTCACCATCAGCTAATGTTTTATTTATTTGATCATGATAGGCAAGTCTTGGTCTGCCAGGGCTTCTTTTACCCACAACTTTCGCATTATATATCTGGTTCGTCAATCTCTCTTTGCTCATCCTTTCGACATGCCCGAACCATCGGAGCATGCCTTTCTTAATTTTTGTACCTATGCTTTCTTTTATACCTACCCTTTTGCGTATTTCGTTATTACGTATACGGTCCATCAAAGTTACGCCGCAGTTTTTTTTTTAATGTGACAAATAAAATATTTTTCTTTCTTTCTTTCTTATTTTTGTTAGTATAACTATCGCTATGTTAGTAACAATGGCTTACATTAAAGTTAGTAAACTAGAATTATATGTTAGTGCCTTATTTATACTTATTTGTACACGTGTCAATTTGTCCTACAAAAGCCGGTTTAAACCCCCCCGGCATGTACCAATGAGAAATACACTTTTCTTACGTACTGCAGTCATAGATTTAGAACGTGTGGATACACTTTACTGGGTTCATCGAAATGATCGGTGGATACTAACTTCCCGGCCCCGGCAGACTGGGAAAATTACCACCACCAGTCTGACTACCACCTATTCAATATTGTCCAGAGACATCGACGAGCTTGCCACTTGTCATGATTGGCCTATAGTAAAGATGGCTGAATGTAATTTCGCTTATTTATTAGCGTGGGTTCTGTACACCCCGGAAGGGAAACGGTCGTGATGATACTTTCTTCTATTTCTCAAAATATTAATGAAATTATTTACAACAAATATTATAACACAACATATCTTTTCAAACTATCCATTGAGACTTTGGATTCAAAATATACATTGCAGTATGGTTTTTTCAATTTCATACGCCGATGACAATACGTTTTTTGTCTCTTTCAGGCCCGCGACGGTTCTGAGAGAGAACGATGGGTTAGGTCGCTAGAAGATACCATATCTCGTCATGGAAGACGGGAGAGATGGTCTCGGTCTCTTCCTGCAACCTCACACAGACACGGAGACCTGGAGAGACGGATCTCTGAAGCTGATGCCTATTTACAAATCATGATAGAACTTGTTAACGTAAGTATTTGGTTCTAGATAAACTCTGGAAGATATCTTGTTAGGAAGACGGGAGAACCCGGAGAGACGGATCTCTGAAGCTGATAACTATTTACAAATCATGATAGAACTTGTTAACGTAAGTATTTGGTTCTAGATAAACTCTAGAAGATATCTTGTTAGGAAGACGGGAGAACTTGGAGAGACGGATCTCTGAAGCTGAAAACTATTTACAAATCATGATAGAACTTGTTAACGTAAGTATTTGGTTCTAGATAAACTCTAGAAGATATCTTGTTAGGAAGACGGGAGAACCTGGAGAGACGGATCTCTGAAGCTGATGTCTATTTACAAATCATGATAGAACTTGTTAACGTAAGTATTTGGTTCTAGATAAACTCTAGAAGATATCTTGTTAGGAAGACGGGCGAACCTGGAGAGACGGATCTCTGAAGCTGATGTCTATTTACAAATCATGATAGAACTTGTTAACGTAAGTATTTGGTTCTAGATAAACTCTAGAAGATATCTTGTTAGGAAGACGGGAGAACCTGGAGAGACGGATCTCTGAAGCTGATGTCTATTTACAAATCATGATAGAACTTGTTAACGTAAGTATTTGGTTCTAGATAAACTCTAGGAGATATCTTGTTAGGAAGACGGGAGAACCTGGAGAGACGGATCTCTGAAGCTGATGACTATTTACAAGTCATGATAGAACTTGTTAACGTAAGTATTTGGTTCTAGATAAACTCTAGAAGATATCTTGTTAGGAAGACGGGAGAACCTGGAGAGACGGATCTCTGAAGCTGATGCCTATTTACAAATCATGATAGAACTTGTTAACGTAAGTATTTGGTTCTAGATAAACTCTAGAATATATCGTGTTAGGAAGACGGGAGAACCTGGAGAGACGGGTCTCTGAAGCTGATGCCTATTTACAAATCATGATAGAACTTGTTAACGTAAGTATTTGGTTCGAGTTCTTGTTAGGAAGACGGGAGATATGGTATCGGATAAACTCTAGAAGACACTATCTTGTTAGGAAGATGAAGGAAGATAGTCATAGATTTACGACATCCCTTTCTTGTGTGAGGACAACAAGTTAAGTCGTCCCGGTTGTCTAAAATAATGACATCAGACTGGCCAGAGTAGTACAATTTTTCTAGAAAGACGCTCTAAAACTGTGGGGGCTTTATGGTGAATTATATGGTTATTAATTTTTGTTTATTTTCCGTTGTTTTAGAAATTAACTACGCGGGTTTCAGAATTAGGCGACACAGAGGAAAAAAATAAAGGCCAAGTTATTTTAGATCATTCCAATGTAAGTTGTATTTAATTTACTGGTTTTTTTTTCTATTCATACTTTGCAATATTTTTAAGTTTTCCATTGTAGGAATCTAATTCATAATTTTACCATTTTTTTTGTCTTTCCGGTGTAGAAATCCTATTTATTGAATATTTTTGAGGCTTTTCATTGTAGGAATCCAATTTATCATTTATCCAATACTTTCCATTGTAGGAATCCAATTGATCATTTATTTAATACTTTCCAGTCTTTCCATTATTGGAATCCCATTTATCATTTTACCACTATTTACTGATTATTTTTGAGACCTTCCATTGTGGGAATCCAATTTATCATTTATTTAATACTTTCCAGTCTTTCCATTATTGGAATCGCATTTATCACTTTACAACTATTTATTGATTATTTTTGAGGTCTTCCATTGTAGGAATCCAATTTATCATTTATTTAATACTTTCCAGTCTTTCCATTATACTCGTAGGAATCCCATTTATCATTTTACCACTAATTACTGATTATTTTTGAGATCTTCCATTGTGGGAATCCAATTTATCATTTATTTAATACTTTCCAGTCTTTCCATTATTGGAATCGCATTTATCACTTTACAACTATTTATTGATTATTTTTGAGGTCTTCCATTGTAGGAATCCAATTTATCATTTATTTAATACTTTCCAGTCTTTCCATTATACTCGTAGGAATCCCATTTATCATTTTACCACTATTTACTGATTATTTTTGAGATCTTCCATTGTGGGAATCCAATTTATCATTTATTTAATACTTTCCAGTCTTTCCATTATACTCGTAGGAATCCCATTTATCATTTTACCACTATTTACTGATTATTTTTGAGATCTTCCATTGTGGGAATCCAATTTATCATTTATTTAATACTTTCCAGTCTTTCCATTATTGGAATCGCATTTATCACTTTACAACTATTTATTGATTATTTTTGAGGTCTTCTATTGTAGGAATCCAATTTATCATTTATTTAATACTTTCCAGTCTTTCCATTATACTCGTAGGAATCCCATTTATCATTTTACCACTATTTATTGATTATTTTTGAGACCTTTTATTGTGGAAATCCAATTTATCATTTATTTAATACTTTCCAGTCTTTCCATTATTGGAATCGCATTTATCACTTTACAACTATTTATTGATTATTTTTGAGGTCTTCCATTGTAGGAATCCATTTATTTAATACTTTACATTATAGTCGTAGGAATCCCATTTATCATTTTACCACTATTCATTGAATATTTTTGAGGCTTTTCATTGTAGGAATCCAATTTATCATTTATCTAATACTTCCAGTCTTTCCATTGTAGGGATCCCTTTAATCATTTTACCACTATTTATTCAATATATTTGAGTATTTTCACTGTAGGAATACAATTTATTATTTTACCAATATTTTGCCATTTTGGGAATCAAATTATCCAATATTTTCGAGTCTTTCTATTTACTACTATTTATCTATTGAGTATTTCCATTGTATGCATCCAATTTATCATCTTCCAATATTTTTTAGTCTTCCGTTGTAGAAATCAATCATATCATTGCAATTCAGCGGGGAAATGCAGCCAGCGTTCTTGCCACCATTCCACGCGGACGTGACTTTATACCCCTATCCTTAGTATTAATATTTTTTTCATTTTATAATTTGTAAATATTTTTTTCGAATAAATGTTAATTATATTTAAAGTGTAATTTTACCACTATTTATCCAAAATATATATAAAATTGTCACTTAGCAATGTCTTCTACTAAAACTGTTTTTCTTTTCGCAGGCAATGTTGGATAATATTAAACATTCCATAGTCCTCCTTCAAATAGCTAAGGTATGTAATAATCTAGAATAGAAATAAAGAACTATGTAATTTTTTTTTTATATTCAGTAATAAAATCTTTAGTTAATCAAGTAGGTCGACGATCACGCGAACGTTGACTTACGTGATTCTTTCTCTCTCTATTTCGTCTCTCGGCTGTTTGCGAGATTAATTAAAAATAACACCTACGTTTGGTTGCAGAAAGCTTGATTAAAATAATCTATGATCATCATTTTTATATATATTTATACTGTCTCACTCTCCCAAAGGTTAGCTGGTAGAAAAAGCCGAAACGGCTTTAAGTTCGCCTTTGTACATACTTTTAAGTAAAGTGCATTAAAGTATTTAATAAATAAATATATTCCACTCCATTTCATGATTGGTAGTTACGTTTGTCACTTTCAAAATAAACAAAATCTTTTTCTTTGATATTTGTTTTTTAAATCTAAGTCTGAAAATCCAGCTTTATAAGGTTGGTTGTAGAATGAAACTCAGGATTAGACGTAGGTCTTTATTCCTTCCTTACAATTTATTTTAACAATGCAAATGTACTCGTCGCGGGCGGTCCTAACTCCGAGACATCTACAGCTCGAATGAATGAAAGCAAATCCACGAATGTATTTGCGGTACACAACACCGAGCGGCCAGAATTCCTTCTTCAGGAATATTTTGAGGTGCTCTGACCGCACACGAATCCTAAAGGCCTTGAATCCGGTGTCATCCCAATGGGAAGGTAACTCGTCGATAGCAGCGACAGAGTCGATCTCCCCTCTGTCCCGGATGTGTCCGAGAACATCTTGGGGTGACATGTCCTTGCGCAGCCGCGATACATAGACATACGTTGTCGGTATCGCGGCTTTTAGAGCGCACTGTTCGGGAGGCGCAATTCCCTGATTATTACGTTTGGGTCTCCTTTTTTTTCTTTTCCACAGTCACAAACCCTTCCGAATCCGGAAGAAGAAAGAAAATTTCCGGTTGTGAAGTTTTAGGTTTTTAGTGTCAGCTGGTTTTTGGGGTCCCTTCTTCGAGACACCCTGCCTGACAAACTGTTTCTAGCGTTCTTATATTTATAATATCTTATAATTATAATCTAGAATACAAATAAAGAATTACGTATTTTTTATTTTAATTATTCAGTAATAACATCTTAAGTTACGGTGCAGAGAAGTTATCCTAAAAATATCGCCACTCATACTGAGCCTAATCAAGTAGGTAACGAAAGGTCGACGATCTGAGATCACGATGGATATCGCGATTTACAGATGCAGCCTTATTCACCATGCAGTAGTGTTATGTTTTTGGGATAATGTTTTTTTTTTTTAAAGTGACCTTTTTTTCTAATAGAGGTTCTACACATGACACATGTAGAATAAAAAAAAAATTTGGAGTCCTTCGCGACATTTTGCGCGGATTTGTCAAGTGCAAGTTTTTGTTTTGTAAATTAATTTACTGTGGATATCGTTAGTCAAAAGTGGTGTTGTTTTGTTTAATAATGTGCTACAATGTGAATAATTATGGAAAACGATAATTTGGACTTTATATGTGGGGCACAAGTCGCAGTTTATGTTTTGCGGTTTTCCCGCGCTTTGAATTCCATATTGAACCCGACGTGTTTGGGCTGTAATGCCGCGAGTGACTCCAAGAAAAGCATTAAAGCATTCTGCAACAACTGGAATTTGGTGATAACCTCATTAACTTATAAGAAAGAAAGATATATTACGTCAGACTTGGCTGTATGGGGCTAGACCTTTTGTCTTCCTAATATCATATTAAAAAAAAAAAATGCACTTTTGACAATTCCACGCAGGTATAGGTTAATACGCAATAAACATTGTTATATTTCCAGTTAAATCGCAAAAGAACTAAGTGCTCTATATTAAGGACAATGAGCATATGCTTCCTATTGGCATTCGAATCTTTATTTTAATCTTAGCGGTGAGAAATTATTATATATTATGTAAAAAGTACTAAAAAAAATAGTAACGACTTATAACACAGGGCAATGAAATGAAAAAGTGGTTTTGCATTAGGTGTGCATTAAGTTTTTTTTTTTATTTTTTTATTTTTTATTATTACGTTTAGCTTTGTATCTGCACTCAATTTTGAATATTCAAAGTCAAAGTTAAAATATCTTTATTCACAGGCATTTGTGACACGTCATTATTTAGAATCCTGTTAGTGGAAGACTAAGAAGCGAAGTGGTCCAAGGAGTAAGCTGTTAGCAGAAGACTAACAGCTTAGCAAATTCCAGTGACCCCTGTTAATGTTTAATCTGACTGAGAAAGGAATCTGCAAGGAAAACTCAGCTATAGCAGATTTACAAATGAAACAAATACAGAATTACACAACAACAATAAATAAATATCTTTCAAATTCACCCATGAGATTATAATACCTGGTACAGTGGTACTACACCAGGAATGTTAGAATTAGGACTTGCCTGTGTGCAACCCGAAAGCCGACAAAATATATTATAAAATGGTCTTGCGGTTAAGTCCGTGGATTTAGACTCGGAGGTACCGGGTTCGATTCCTGGTCGGGACACAATAATATAAATACATTTAATTAATATTTAATTTATGATATTTCTCGAGTTTGGTACGCTGAAGACATCCGAGCTTGCCACTTGTCATGATTGGCCTATAGTAAAGTTGGCTAAATGTGAATCCGCTTTTATAAGCGTGGTTTCTGACCACCCCGAAAGGGAAACGGTCGTGATGATACTTTACTTTTAAATACTGTATGTATATATGTTAGAATTGTAACGTCATCCACATCATCCATCATTACAGCCCCTAGAACACAAGATCCTAGACCTCCACTGCTGGAGATGGGCCTTCCAGAACATATATCTGGAGAATTTGGCCTACACTCGCCACGCTGGCCAGACGGCTTGGCGAGGATATGATGTATTTTTTTAATGACAATTTATTAACGATTCCACAAGTTGGTATTAGTGGAACCGGGACCGACGGCTTAACGTGCTCTCCAAGTCACGGGGATGATGGTGTTGTAAATCTATGACAAATGTACGTAAGAAAAGTGTATTTCTCATTGGTTTGAACCGACCTTTGTAGGATTTAAGGTACTCGTTCCCTACAACCGAGCCACCACCGCTCTCACCGTCATCCACATTAGATTAATTAAAAACTTATTTTTTTTGTCAACAGAACACGGTAAATCCGGTAAACGGGGTATATCAGGGTCCAACGAATCCATCACCTCCTTCTCTTTTAAAAGCAGGTAAAATATAATAATATTTTATACTGGGTGACTTAGTATGGTCTTACGTTAGACTAATAACGGGTTAGCCAGTGAACCGGGAAGACTTAATAATAATAATAAATATTTCCAGACAGGTCACACAGCGCCATCTAGTTTCCGTGGTAAGCTACGAGGCTAGTGTTACGGAAACTAGATGGTTGATAAACTACATATTATTCTTTTTTTTGTAAATATATACATATTATACATATAAACACCCAGACCGAGACAAATTATACAATGTACAACTTGCCCCCGGTGGGAATCGAACCCACGACCTCCCGAGTTCACGGCAACGTTTGTTACCACTAGACCACGGAGGCGTCAAAAAGAAAATTTATGTAAGATGTATTAAATAAAGTATTTAAATTTTTATGTACTAAATTCTAATATATTTACATTTAATTAAAATATATATCACTCTCCCAAAGGTTAGCTGGTAGAGAATACCTTCATGGTATTATGCGCGCCTATGTATATATTTTTATTTAGTATATTTTGTGTGCAATAAAAAAAAAAATAATAATCTTTATTATATTATATAACACAAAGTATGTATGTGTGTATATTATATTATACATATAATAACTATTCCCTGGTACGCTAGACATGGAGGAGCTTGCCATTTGTCATAATGATCCTAAATGCGTCGTTTCTAATTACAGTCGTAATTATACTTTTACTGTCCCACATCCGCACGGTGGATCTATCGATTGTTAAAACATAATTTTTTTCCTAACAGACATATCACCAGTTGTAGAATTGGGATCGGAATGTCGAGAAATAACTTCCCAGACTTCGTTAGAAACATTAGACTCGCCACGTAAGTAAATAAATTCATAACTCTTTAACATCATTATTTTATAGTTTTATTAAAAAAGAAAAAATGTATAATTTTATTTTAGAAGTCATATTTTTATGAAATAAAATATTTATTAATTTCATTTTTTTTTTGAAATGAAATAATTTATTTGTCAGAAACATGGTAGGTACAGGGATGTAAATTATTATATGTAATTATATCACATGCTTCGCTATTTCTAGCATACAAATATTTATTTAGTCACATGACTTTGTCGAGCTTAGTGTCTAGGTGTTCTTTTGTCGATAAAAACATTTATTAACCAGCATTTGTTTGACTCTTAATTTGAACAGTTTTAGTGGCAGCTCACTTATAGTAACTGGAAGCTTGTTAAATATCTTTGTTGCCATTGCATAACAATTGCAATTATCCCCAAGAGTTTTTAAAAGTTCCGGGTGGCTTTTTACAAATAAACAGCATTTAAGTATATAGATAGAAGGTTTTTAAAGAAGGATTATGTTATATTTTGTAGATTTGTTAGTTTTTGTTAATTTTTGTTTTAACAGTAATAAGTTTCTAATTTCTTCTTCTTTTTATATTGGTGAATGCTGTGACACCTAATTGGTACATATATTAGATAAGTTATAATTATACTATGTTATGTGTGTGATAATATATGTACTGCTGTGTGTACTATATAAATAAATAAACATTATTATTGTAATTATAATAGATCGTGTGGTCAACCAGTCATACCACATGCTTCCTCTTGAGACCCGTCGAAAAATTGCCGACTTCTCATCTATATATATAAATAATGTCTATGTATGTTCCCTATGCATTTCAAAACTACTTGACGGATCGGCGAAGGTTTCAGACATAGTACTACTGTTGTTCGATAGGTGGCGCGCATACCGACCGAGGGTACTGTGGGGCATACAGACCGAGGGTACCGAGCTTAAATTTAGGCTCCCCTAAAACTCCCTAGCGCTCTTATTATTTATATAGTTACTCAGTCATTGCTCTTAAGACTCCTGCGCGAGCCCACTCGTCGGCTACAGAAATAAAGACAAGTATTTTATCCAAATAATAAATAAATAAACCTTGTGTGGTCAACCAGTGAACCTCGCGTGGTCAACCATTGAACCTCGCGTGGTCAACCATTGAAACTCGCGTGGTCAACAAGTGAATCTCGCGTGGTTAACCATAACACATCAATAAGGCCGGATTACAAATACAACTTTAGCCTATGATAAGCTAAAAATATATTTTTTCTCATTTTTTATATATTTGTAGTAAATCACTCCTTTTTTATGGATAATAATAATAAGTTATAATATCAAAATAGTCACTAAAATTGATTTATTACAACAGTAATAATAGTTAATAAATCTTTAAAAAAAAGTTAGAATCGTCCTTTTTTATCACCCGCCCAAATGTGAAACTAAAATAGCTTTTTCTCTGTTATTATTTATAGGTTTTGCTAAATGTTAAATACGTTTTATAATACACAAATTATTGCACAATCTAGCCAAGTTTCATTAAATTATTTTATTCGGAAGTAAATAAAATTAAGGTATTTTATTATTTGTTACTATCCGAGTAGTATTCCTCTCAAATATTGACATTCAAAAACTTAAAATGTGTAAGTTAAAGTGGCAATAGGCCAGACATGTCCTTCGTAGAGCCCATGGAAGATGCAGTAGACGAGTTCTGAAGTGGAGACCACGTATAGGAAAACGCAGAGTGGGAAGACCTCCCGACTAAGAGACGGATCACTTGAAAAGGTTCGCTGGTGGGGGTCGTATGAGTGTGGCAAAAGATCATGTGAAATAGCCTTGTGGTAGGATTTGGCTAATCAAGCATGATTTTATTTACCTTTGGTTTTTTTGGTAATGAACTTTTGGAATATATTCTTCGTTTTATTCTCCTCAGTTCAAGCAATGACTCTTCTTGTCCCCGACATGTCGTATTCTTCTTCTGAGGGCGAAGAAGATTTCTATGACGCAGACGACGGTCCCGCTGATTGGACGCCAGGACCCACGTAAGTAATACAGTTATCCCATCATCACAGGCTCTGGAACATAGATACTTCGGCCCATATAACGAGATAGAGCGGGCCTTGGTGCCATTTTCATACAAATGTCTGTTACATTATGTTTTACGGTACCTAACGTCCTCTAGCAAAATTTATATAGATAACAGTTTTTTGAAAATTCATCTTTGGTCAATTGATAGAGCCAATATCAACCTTATAGTTAATGTTTTTAGGGTAATAATTGTGTGCAACTATAATAGTTCCATCTATAATCGAGTAGAGGAACTTTTTCCAAATAGTCACAATAATGGGAGCAAATAAGACTACAATTGCATGCAACTATAATAACCCTATCTATGATCGAGTAGTCGAACTTTTTCCTAACGGTCAACTTAGCAATAATTGGAACCAATAATACTACAATTGTGTGCAACTATAATAGCGCCATCTATGGTCGAGTAGAGGAACTTATAAGCAACTACCGGAAAACTATTGCGAGCGTTTCGTTGTCGACTTTGACGCACAACTATAATTGTAAACTAACGTAAATTGACTTTTTACTATTCATATATTGACTTATACTAATATATAACATATGATTTAACTTTCAACATAAATTAACAATAATAATAATATATTTATTCTCGTATATATAGTATTTTTTTTTTATACTGAGCACGACATGTGACACCGCGCCCACCTGATGGTAAGCGGTACGCGAGGTCCAAGAATAGGAGCAACTGACGCCACCCTCAGACGACCGACATCAGTCCCTACCACTATGCCGGCCTATAAAGATGCTTTTTCACACTTCGTTTAAAGGACTCCAGGTTATAGGAATGGGGAAACACACTGGCTGGTAGAGCATTCCACATCTTCAGCAGTATTAATATATTGATAATGATAAAAATGGATGAAACCTAAAATCAAAAAAACACAGTTGACTCTAATCATCCAAGTAGCTATGTTTAGCATGCCGTGTACACTGCCCTTGGGTTGCAATTCCGACCTTATAAATTATTGTAAATAAGTGCTTAATAAATAAATAAATATTTCCAGACAGGTCACACAGCGCCATCTAGTTTCCGTGGTAAGCTACGAGGCTTGTGTTACGGAAACTAGATGGTTGATAAACTACATATTATACTTATTTTTTTGTAAATATATACATATAAACACCCAGACCGAGACAAATTATACAATGTACAACTTGCCCCCGGTGGGAATCAAACCCACGATCTCCCGAGTTCACGGCAACGTTTGTTACCACTAGACCACGGAGGCGGTCAGACCTATATGTATTAATTGTACCTTAATATTGCTGGCCAGACGGCTTAGCGAGTCAATTTTTAATGACAATTTATTAACGATTCCACAAGTTAGTATTAGTGGAACCGGTACCGACGGCTTAACGTGCTCTCCGAGGCACGGGAACGGTGGTTTTGTAATACATGACAAATGTACGTAAGAAAAGTGTATTTCTCATTGGTACATGCCGGGTGGGTTTGAACCGACCTTTGTAGGATTTAAGGTACGCGTTCTTACAACCGAGCCACCACCGCGACTTTTTATATACCTACTATAAATATTTAATATTAAGCTTCGAGAGCAATTGTCTCCGCCAACAAACTGTGGTTACAGTTTGGCGGGCTATTTAATAAGTCATATGTATTGGAAAGTAAATAAATGATTGTTTTTTTTTTTTTTTTTAATAAATATACAATTAGTGGAAACGCGCCCTTACTATCGATTGCTCTCACGATAATCCGGTTAAATGGGTTAATTTATTCAACCCACGTTTGACTTTACTTGGGGTTATTTTCACCAGAACAATAAAATTAATCTGGCGCTAACATCTAAAATACATTAGCTTTGACCTAAGAACCTTACGTGTAAAATTCATACTGTAAATTCACTCTTCATTTGTCATTATAAGGGTTGGTATGAAGGAAAGCATAGGGACAAAAATAAGGAAAGGCATGCTACGATGGTTCGGGCATGTTGAAAGGATGAGCGATGAAAGATTGACGAATGTATAATGCGAAAGTTGTGGGTGAAAGAGGCCCTGGCAGACCGAGACTCACATATCACAATAAATAAAACACTGACTGAAGGTGCATTAAAAAGTCTTCGTAACCAAAGGGCATGTATGAAGAGGTTAATGAATGTTGACGAAGCGAAAGAAGTATGTCGTGATCGTGTCAAATTGCGCGCTCAATTGTCTCTGCCTACCCCGCAAGGGATCTGGCGTGAAGATATGTATCTGTTATTAAGGCGATTTTGACTTTCTGAGGTTGTTGAGCCAGGAAGTGCGACTTCTCTCCGGTCTTCTGGAGCCTAGTATCTTGCCTTGCATGACGAGCTGTCAAGCTATACTTTTTATAGCGCATAATTCGTTCGCTTTACTATTTTAAGTAATTCAGAAGTATCATCCGACCGTTTATTATGCAATTTTTTTTTTGACAATTCCACAAGTTGGTATTAGTGGAACCGGGACCGACGGTTTAACATGCTCTCCAAAGACGACGAGCTTGCCACTTGTCATGATTGGCCTATAGTAAAGTTGGCTAAATGTGTATCCGCTTATTTATAAGCGTGGTTTCTGACCACCCCGAAAGGGAAACGGTCGTGATGATACTTTACTTTTTATTTTTATATGATTATAACAGAAAAATGTATTTTAAATTTACGTTAACTACCTTAAAAGAGGAATTAAGAAAGCGCACAAAGGTTTTATTAATAGAACGGCAATTTTAAGATTACCATATGGATTTCGCTTAGAAATCTCGATTTGTACACTGAAATGCTGCTAATTTCGGCATAATATCCAGAAAATAATAAATTACGTAATAAAAATACAAGTTTTCTATGAAACTGACAATACATTTATGGAACGAGCTTCCAAGACGGCATTAACGGAATCATACAGTATTTGGTTGGGTAGGGAGAGAAGTAGAATGGTGGATGGTGAGCGTATTATCGCGCAATAGAAAAAAAGGAGGCCTCCTTTTCTTAAACCAGCCTATTGTCGGTCGCAAGCCCGAGACACCATTCTTCTCATCTCTTACCCACACACGATGGACCCGGCACCCGCACGGTGAATCCATGGAATGCTTAGAAATTTGTCTTTTATGTTAGGTAGTTATGTAGGCATCTGTCATGCGCCATCTATCGTGATAAAAAGTTATTAGTAATCTTTACTGTATGTCTGTTTTTTATCCTAAATAAAGTTAAAAAAATAAAAAGACCGAACTTCCCTCTTTTATTTTCAATATTTGAAAATGTTGGATTGTGCGAGCGAGAGAGATGCAAAACCCTCTTAACTATTTAGTAGTAATACTGTAGTAATGGTATTTACAGTTAGACGCAGTATTCCAGAGCGTCTAGATCGATGCTGTTAACGCTACACCGGCGAGCGCAGTCGTCAAAGATTAATATAACTAAGATGAGACATCTTTTACAGTTGATGTACAGAAACATCTTTGCACAACCTCCTAAAAAAATTGGACCTAAGCAGGTCGAAGCTCGGTCGAAGACGGAATCATATAGCATTTGGTTTGGTAGGAAGAGGAGCAGAATGGTGAGCGTCCTGCTTCGCAATAAATCTTTGTAAATCAGTTTTTTACTATTATTAATTCTGACAATGCCCCTTTACAGCTGCTATTTACTATTAGAATTAAGTTTTTAAACTTTTAAAATTTCGCGCACATTCATAATAGTTTATTTACGCGATTTACCTTAGAGACATATTTCTCCCGACGTTTCAGCCAAGTTGCATTGGCCGTGGTCACGGGTCGACTGGAGCTATGCTATGCTATGTCTCGTACATACTGGGCGGTAGATGTAAACCTACCCACTTATCACTTTAAAAGTTTTTAGAAATCACGACACACGACACTTACAATATCCTTGGCGACACCGAGCGATTTTTCCCGGCGTCGAAACCTATAGATTACTGGATTCCACGATAAATATAGCTTATAACCCCCCTCTCGATTGAAATTTTTGTGTTTCTTTATTTCGATCGCTTCACGTACTATTCTAGGGTAATAGTGACGATCGGTGGAAAGTATCTTTGGGTCATGCAGCTCAATCCAATGGTTTGTGCCACTATCCATTAGGTGTTCTGCTATTGCTGACTTGTTTAATTGGCAGCTTTTTACAGCTGCTATATGTTCCTTGACTCTCTCGCTTATCTATCTATATTAAATAATTAAGTTTGTTATTCTCAGGCACTATGCCATTATTAGCAGACTGTTCCTTGCGAATTTGACAAATCCAAGTGTTCCTATAGGCTCCTAAGGATAATAAATAAACAATATACAATAAATATATTGTTTTTGTTGTCATATGATGCTTGTTACCTTTTATATTTCAACGTTGTCTTGCATCTTTAGTTCGCTTATTCTTTGTCAATTTCCATCCGTCCCTCAGTGCGAAGTTGGCAGCGTAGCAGGCGGGGCTCGCTCGCACATTACCCGCGATCGATATGCGTATACAATATACATTCCTTAAACCCGGCGTTGATATCCAAACAAAATATAAGTTTTTGAACCAGTTTTAGCTGTATCACTGTACATTGTCAAGTAATAATTAGAGATAGGATTCTTTGAAAGTGTCGTTTTGTTATTAATACAACGAATACATATAGGTACATTTTTTTTTTGCAAAAACAACGCAATTTTTCTATTTATTACATCAGTATTCTAGCATCAATTGAAATTGCGTTGGTGGTGGTTCGGTTGTAAACGCGTTTCTTAATATTTTACAAAGGTCTGTTCAAAACCCATCGGCATGTACCAATGAGACATACACTTTTCTTACGTTTGTCAATGATTTATCAATACCACCGTTCCCGTGCTTCGGAGAGCACGTTAAGCCGTCGGTCGCGGTTCCACTAATACCAACTTTTATTATTATTATTAAAATACTTATCGCATTGCATCCGGTTCATCTATTGTTTACGTAAATATGATCTGATCTGAGTATCGTGCTAGGTTGAAGTGGCTACCAATTCGGTGTCGCAGGAATCTTAGATTACTTTGCTTACTTGACCGCCTCCGTGGTCTAGTGGTAACAAACGTTACCGTGAACTCGGGAGGTCGTGGGTTCGATTCCCACCGGAGGCAAGTTGTACATTGTATAATTTGTCTCGGTCTGGGTGTTTATATGTATAATATGTATATATTTACAAAAAAAAAAGTATAATATGTAGTTTATCAACCATCTAGTTTCCGTAACACAAGCCTCGTAGCTTATCACGGAAACTAGATGGCGCTGTGTGACCTGTCTGGAAATATTTATTTATTATTTATTTATTTATTTTCTGTTCTGAATGAACCTGCGACACCGAAATACCTCAAGTACAGCTTTGCCTATCTCTCTTCGTTTCATGATAAACCTATTCGATCCTTTCTAGTTTCATTTCAAACTCATTTATTGTTGTAGCGACAAATTTGGACCAATTTGCCTCCTAACATTAGGCAAGTAACCACCAGATCGCTATTTAAAAAAATTGTCTATTCGCATTTCATTTCCCAACAAAATTTGTAAGTATATTATTATTATGTATGTATGTGTATAGTTTATTATATATATTTATATGTGTGTATGTATGTATATGTATGTGGCTAGTTATTAAATAATACTTTTGATATTTATATTTAATATTTCAGCACCTACTTTCCAGTAAATTGTTTAAAGTTATCCCAATTGTTGGCTATGATAAAATGTCTTGCGGCATTAAAGCCCGCCTTTGTCTTTGTGCATATAAGAAATAAATAAATACTTCAAATCAAATTCATTTATTCAGTAAATTGGCATTATTACAAGCACTTTTACACGTCAGATACATTTAAAGGTTTATACAATTATATGAAGCTATACAAAAATTAAACATGATATAAACTGAACAACTCAATAGTAATGTATTTACAAAATACATATAAATCAAAACGCTACTGTCTAAACTCTAATGGCATAGTTATAATAATATTTAAAACAAAAAAATAATATTAAAATAATAATAATAACAATGTCGAAGAATTTTATTTATTAATATAATGTTGCAGCTGTAAATTGACGTTGTCATACTATATACTAAAACAAACATAAATAATAATTGTACGGACTGCTGCCCAAATGCTGATGCTGCCTGATCACTGCTACAGATTGGATTCTGCTAATGCTAGGGAAGATGCAAATGACCAGACAGCTTGAGTGTTGTTAAACGACTGTACGGGCTGCTGCCCAAATGCTGGTGCTGCCTGATCACTGCTACAGATTGGATTCTGCTAATGCAAATGACCAGACAGCTTGAGTGTTGTTAAACGACTGATTTATTCTTATTAATTACCTAATACATAATATTTGCTGCGCCTGCAATCAGCACGTTTTATGGACGTATATCGATAGATCGTACAATAATAATGTAGGCCAAATTCTCCAGAAATTTGAGTGTTAAAGTGTTTTCTGTAAATAATTTAAAAAAAATGTTACAAATGAGAACATTTTTCTTAGAGAAATCGGCACAATAAAATGTGCTCGTGTCATAATGATTTCTTTTCAATTTGATAGTTAATATATTGTGTTTTCATAATCTGTAATTAATTTTATTAATTTTACCCTAGCATAATGACAATAGACAAACACTTTTTCTTATTGATAATAATATAGCATTGATTCCGCCGATATAATTGGAGAATTATGTACACTTTGAAATCCTGTGTTTTATCTATAATAAAGTACCTGATCATAATAAAGAACCTAATCGTATAAATAGTGCTTTGTAACTATTTCATACATCAATTTTAACCAATTGAGTATTTAATAAAATTATATTTAAATGCTGGGTTATAATAGATGCTGTAACTAAATAAAAAAAACACAATTAATTGTTATGATTATTGAATTGTATTTAGTTGAGGCACGCTGCAAAAAAGTTGGGGCCTGATTTTGAGCAATCTCTTTTCATGTATATTTTAAAACACTTTTCTGACAATTTGTTTATGACATTTTTCTATGAAATAAAACTAACGTCTAAATTGACCTTGTACAGTCGGCCACATAACAAATTACACAAATATATAGACCTTGTTGCTGTAAAAATAAGATGCAATTTAGTACTTAAGTTTTTTTTCGCGTGTTGACGTATCGTATGTCTTGATAAACACGCAAGATTTATAGTTTACGAGTACTCGTAACAATTCATAATATTTAGTCTATTTTCTCTGTATTATTATTATTATTTTAGGTTAAATTTAGATTTTGTTTAATTAATAATTTAGTATTTTTTTTTTAATTATTGTACCTTCGAATAAAATTTTTGAACCCGAAAAAAAAACTGCTCCGTGGTCTAGCGGTTAAGTCCGTGGATTTAGACACGGAGGTACTGGGTTCGATTCCTAGTCGGGACACAAAAATATTTAGTAATGTAAATAAATACATTTAAATAATATTTAATTTATTTGTGATATTTCTCGAGTTTGGTACGCTGGAGACATCGACGAGTTTGGCACTTGTCATTGTTGGCCTATAGTAAAGTTGGCTAAATGTGAATCCGCTTATTTATAAGCGTGGTTTCTGACCACCCAGAAAGGGAAACGGTCGTGAGAAAATGCTTTGTAGGCATTAATCTTCGCTTTTGTACACTTATTTTGTGCAATAAAGAATTTAATAATAATAACTGCCGAGGTGCACTGCAGGACAGATGACAGATGTGGAAAATGCTCTTCCAGCATCGTGTGTTTCTACTTTCCTATAACTTGGAGTCCTTCAAGCGAAGTGTGAAAAAGCATCTAGTCAAGCCGGCACAGTGTTAGGGACTCATGTCAGTCATGAGTGTCTGACTTCAGTTGCTTAACATTCATAGACCTTGCGCGCCACTTACCATCAGGTGGGTCCAAGGTCACATGTTGTGCTAGTATAAAAAAATATCAAAATCTGATAAATGTTCCTGCAAGATTTGGCTGTCGCAACTAAAAACATTAGGTGGAGACAGTCATTTGATTTAATAATCAAAATAATTAGGTACTAACATTCTAAGGCATTACCTCAATACCTCCTCAACTCAAAATCCCCTTTCAGCTGTCAAACAAAAATGAATCAAGTCAAAATCCGTGGTTTTTCGGTACATAGTCCTTAGGTTAGGTTAGGTTAGGGTGAGCATGCAAAAAATCTTCCACATGTGGTGTACCAATTCATTACATTAACAAATATAATTCTAAAAATAATAACAAATTTAATAACAACATTAACATGCATTTTACAATTTATATAAAACTAAAATATGTAACACAAAATGTAGGCAAAAGAGAAATAAATACTATTGTAAAAATAATGACAATACAATCTATATATAAATAAATAAATATAAATATTTCCAGACAGGTCACACAGCGCCATCTAGTTTCCGTGGTAAGCTACGAGGCTTGTGTTACGGATACTAGATGCTTGATAAACTACATATTATACTTTTTTTTTGTAAATATATACATATTATACATATAAACACCCAGACCGAGACAAATTATACAATGTACAACTTGCCCCCGGTGGGCATCGAACCCACGACCTCCCGAGTTCACGGCAACGTTTGTTACCACTAGACCACGGAGGCGGTATTGACAGTTATTAACACATTTGAAATGGTTTCGTCATTAAAAAAACAGATCTAAGGTATAATAACATTTTTTAATTAAAATTAAAGTTAATTTACTTTTAAATCGTCAGGTAACTTATTGTAAATTTTAGAAGCCATACCCAATAAGCTTTTCTTGTTTATTTTTGCGCTTATTTGATAGATAGGACATGGTCGGAGATATTTTTTCGACGACGTAGGTTTTAAATGAAAGTACTTCTTCTGAAGATTCTGTAATTACAGTTAAAAGTAGAGTCAAGTCGACAGTTTTATTTTGAAGCTCAGCCGTAAGCTGGTACTTTAAACGCCATTTTTAATTTTAATCGTCACAATTACAGAGACCGTGAACTTAAGAATATATTAACAAAGAAAAGTAGAATATATATATATTTCTTTAAAAGAAATATGAAGCTATATATCGTTATAATCGTTTATTATATTATTATCGTTTAAAGAGTCTCACGAGCCAGGCTCATTACCTAGTGTGGGATTCTGTATTTATAATTTTGTTATTTTATTGTTTCTCTTTCCAAATGATGGTTATCATGTACTGCTCCAGATTCACCAATATGTACTATAAAATTATATCGTTTTATATCAATATTGTAAAAATTGACGTGTGAGTGCAGAATACATTTTTTTTTTGTCCTATGCCTACTTGCAAAAATAAACGAATTGAATCGAATTGAATTGAATTATTGCACAATTTAATTTAAACTCCTGCAGTGTACTAGAGTCGAAATTGTTCATTAGGTTTATATATAAGTTTTGTAGAACACTGAAATTAAATTATTAATTACTATTATTGTTTGTGAACTCAAATACTTACTAACACCCGTTTTCTAAGAAATTTCCTCAACACCTCACGTAGTCACTCATTATACATTCATACTATACATTCGTTGAAAGATTATTATAGCATTCAGAGGTCGCGATGCCATTTTTTTTTTCTTTTTAGCCAAAAAGTTTTACAGTATAATAAAAAAAAAACATAAAGTGTAATAAATTATGATTACGGGACAGTGGTTTATTGAAGTGTAACAAGTGATATAGTCATGGTGGTTTTATAACCATGTTGCGGGCATTGACTTCTCGAAGGTGGTCGCTGAGGAGGGACAGCGGACCGAGGTAAGTCACTACTGAATAACAATGATAAAAAAAACTATTTTATAAATGACATTATCCAAATTTTTTTGTTCTCTTCTCCCGATGGATGATGAATGAGGTGATAGGGAAGGCAAAGAGCCCCATACAGCCAAGTCTGACGTAATATATCTTTCTTTTTCATGAGTTAATAAGGTCATCATCAAATTGCAGATGCTGCAGAATTTAATTATTTTCTTTGGAGTCACTCGCGGCACCATAGCTCAAACACGTCGGGTAAAATATGGGAGTTACAGCGCGGGAAAAAAAAAAACTGCAACTTGTGGCCCATATTTAAATTCCAATTTATCGTTTTCCATAATTATTCACATACGCTACAGCACATTATTAAACAAAACAACACCACTTTTGACCAATAATATCCACAGTAAATTAATTTACAAAACAAAAACTTGCACTTGACATGTCCACGCAAAATGGCGCGAAGGACTCCTAACATTATCCAATTTGGGCAATTTTTTTGCCATTAGTGCTGTGTACAATAATAACATATATATTGTATTTTTTGACGTATCCTTAACGGCTTCTCCACTCGATTATTCCTTTCAGCTGTCAAACGAAAATATAGGTTTTTGTAATACGATTAAAGATTAAAATAGAGGCGAGCCGACATTTTTATTTTGAAGGTCAGCCTTAACCTGTTACATGAGATGCCATTTTTTATTTTAATCGTCTCAATTACAGATATTTATTTATTTAACAACAGATATTAACAATATGTTATCATACCATACCCAGATACCAGATACCATAAAAAGTACTCACTAAGAACATATCAATTTGTACATTGATTGGGGTGAGTTAGCAAAATTTAAACCTACATAATTAACAGAATTAAATAAACATTTTTTTTATTTTTTTATTTCCAGATAGGTCACACAGCTCCATCTAATTTCCGTGGTAAGCTACGAGGCTTGTGTTACGGAAACTAGATGGTTAATAAACTACATATTATACTTTTTTTTTTGTTAATATATACATATTATACATATAAACACCCAGACCGAGACAAATTATACAATGTACAACCCAAATCGAACCCACGACCTCCCGAGTTCACGGCAACGTTTGTTACCACTAGACCACGGAGGCGGTCAAGAAAGATAAAATTAAATAAAACTAAACTATAAAGCTTCAAGTTACATAGGGTTACAGTGGCCTGGTCAAATGACAAGACAACAATGAAAAAATATAAGATTAACCGCAATAGACCTAATTTTCGTTTGACAGCTGGAAGGAAATTTCTTAGAAAACGGGTGTTAGTATTTGAGTTTACAAATAAATACAGACAGACAGACAGTGGGGTCGTCCAGGCCCGGACGCCTAATGGGCCTGGGTTGGGGATGGGGATATTCCCCCATTTTCCTCGGCAGGATCTCAGCGGTGATTCATGCACTTTTAGTGCTGGGCGCCGTTAGCAGTATAACAGCGCCCGTGTGGCTTAAGAACCCAGAAGGCTAGATACAACTGCTTCAGCTCTCGTCCAGGAGTACTTCCCTAGGAAGTGGTCTCCCGTTGGGAGGCCGTGCGCAAGACGGAGCGATATTCTGGAGATGCTTGAAGTGTCCGTTGTCGGCCCGATAGAACATACGTCTAGTCAGGCCAGTGACAAATTCCTCAATATTAGGCATCTCCAAATCTCGAGCTATGACGGAATTACGCACGAACTACGGCGCTCGAAACGATATATAGCTTCTCATTTCTTTTAAATAAATATATTCTACTTTTCTTTGTTACTACATTCTTAAGTTCACGGTCGCTTTGTAGCATGTTCAATTCAAGGCTAAACACGATAGTAATGAAATACTGAAACTTTACGCTTTAGCCATACACACCGCTCGTGGCGCGGTCTGAATCAAACGTGTCGTTCTATGCTTTGAAAACTCCTTGGCCAGGCGCCTTGCTATAGATCCCCATGGGCCCATCATCAAATCAAATCATTTATTTCCTTAGGTTAGTACACAACACTTGGATATTGTCAATACATATATTTTAATACAATATAAGCTTGTCTGGACCGAATCTAACAGCAATACAATTTATAATAAATAAAACATTGTTGCCATAAGCGAGCATTTTGTACTTATTTATAACTAGATACTTAAATAGATTTTTATAATTTTAACGGGTCTTTACGCGATTTACCTTAGAGACATATTTCTCCCGACGTTTCAGCCAAGTTGCATTGGCCGTGGTCACGGGTCGATATTTATGTCCATAAATATAGATTCGTGGCTGTAAAATGGCCGTGTCAGCTTACAATCTAGTAATAACAATATTTATGTCCATAAATAACAAATCGTGGCTGTAAAAGGGCCATGTCAGCTTATAATCTAAAACATACAATTACAATCTCGACCCCAAACGGCGCAAATTCTTAACCGGTACCACGTATTTATTTATTTTTATTTCAGCTATATAAGCTAATTTAGACATATATAGGAGAAAATAGTAAGTAAGCCAATAATAAGAGTTCGCTGACAGCTTTTGCGCAAATTGAGGTTCTCAACAGAAAACGTCGCACTCTCCGCGACAGACGAGGTCGCCTGGATGTGAGATGGAGCTTATTTCTGCTGAAAATTAGCGCTGCAGCCTCGGCTGTAGCATATGCTGAGCTGACCACCTATTTATCGCCACACCTGTATGTATGTTTCGGTATATAGAATAGGCTTACATTTATACATTTGGATTTATTTCTTGCATATATATTTTTTTGTAACCATTGTAATTGTTGCGATAAATAAAGTATTTTCTTTCTTCCTTTCTGTCCAATAATATGTATAGACCAATCTATAAATACTTATAAAATAAATATACAAGATATAAATAAATATATATTATAAAATATGATCAAAATAATATATACACCTAATTATATATACACTACACCACACTACATTACACTATACTACATTACACTACACTACATTACACTACACTATAGATGTATTTATTATTAAGTTTGAGTCAGAGGAACCTGGAGTGCTTTAACACAGACTATGCTTTCGCTTAGTTTAGTTTTCCCTCCAGTCTCCTACATAAATGTTTTAAAAAATATTGTTACTAATTTTAAGTTTTGTGGGAGAAAATAAATAACTTTTTTTTTTTTAAATAATATAACCTGCCAAGTTTCGGTGTGTGATGTCGTTGAAAGCCGCGTGACGAGGAATGCGGCCAGCCGACAAATGAAACTTGAATTATGTTAAGGGATAGAAAGCAGAGAGTGAGAGGAACGAAGAGATCTATCGTAAACTATAAACAATCTACAAAAGAAGAACACGTTGTTTTTTTTGTTTTGTATTTTTTGTAATTGTGCGTTCCTGTTTAGGCAAACTTTTCAATGTCGTCAGTTGTATACAAAAAAAAACCGAAAGCGCGTTCGCTTTGACCGCCGCCCGTCGTCGTCCGCTGTTTAGGTGTACGGACCGCAGATCGCAGGTCGATGTGCCCGGCCCCTTATCATCACATCCGGTGCGGTCATCTAATTCAATGAACATGACATGATTAAGCGTCAATTATCCACGATATCGCAGTGGTGGCTCGGTTGTAAGAACGCGTTCATTAAATCCTACAAAGGTCGATTCGAACCCACTCGGCATGTCCCAATGAGAAATACATAGTAAATCCGACAATGAAAAGACATGTCTGTCGCAAAACCGATGAACGATAGAGTTGACGGGTTCTAGAGTGGAGACCACGTACGGGAATACGCAAGTGGGACGACCCTCCGATAGATGGACGGATGACCTGTAGAAGGTCGCTGGTAGGGGTTGGATGAGGGTGGCAGAAGATCGTGTAAAGTGGCGAGCCTTAAGAGATGCCGATATCCAGCAGTGGAGAGACACAGACTGACATAAATGTTTTTTTTTTTTTTTTTCCTTATATCATAACATTTAAATATAACATTATTCTGCCAAACTATAAAATAGTTTATCGGCAGATAGCTCTCATTACAATGATATATTAGCACACTTTAGTTTATAAAAGATTAAATAAAATAAAACACAACTATAATAGATTCGGTTATTAAGTGCTAAATAAAAAATAAATGAAAAAATAATATAGCTTGTATCTTTCCAATCGCACACTTTTTTTTTTTTTCACACAAATAATCTATCGATTTTTCTACTCAGTTGTTCGAGTAGTTCTTTCTTAATTTTGTTTTTATATGTCAATTTGGAAAGTTTGTTTATTCTTATTTCTTGAGATAGACTATTTAGTATTCTGGGAAGTAGATACTCTCGCGTCCTCCTGCCGTAGTAGTTGCTTAATGATGAATTATTAAAAAGTTTGTTGCTAAGACGAAAATATTCGGGTTCAATTTGACTGAAATGACGCACTATGTTTATGAAAGCTGCACGAATCGCGAAATTTAGGTCAAAACATTACGTAAACCTAACACTTTGTATGGCATTTATAAATATAGGCTGTCCCTTTTTTGTATAGAGGTAATTGTTCTTTTATATTCGAGTTTTAAGTAAAGTTTTAAGTTAAGTAAAGACATGTTTTTATTAATCATCCGAAGGGCTCTTGTCACTGCTGGAGTACCAGCGATCCTAGTACCCTCTGGGATTGTGCGGAACGAATGGCAAGAGACCTGACGCCATGACGGCCGTCGGAACTTGGCCGGTCTCTGGTGTGTGATGCGACATGTGTAGACACATTAGCCCCATCCCACATCCAGGCAACCTCGTACAGCGCAGGCAGTACGGCGTTTTGTGTTGAGAACCTTAAGCTGAGCAAATACGCCAACCTCGGTTCAGGTTACGAGTTTGCGTCTTTTGGGTCGAGACGATGGGACTATAGGGACCCTCAGCTAAGCGTCTGTCCAAGGAGTTATCCAAGAAATCTTAAGACAATTTCTGCCAACTTTTATTCATAGTCAAAGTCAAAATATCTTTATTCACGTAAAGCTATTACAGGCATTTATGAAACGTCATTAATTTAATTATTTTGAATGATTCTACTCCTGCTAGTAGAAGACTAAGCAGCAAAGTGGTCCAATAAGTAAGCTGTTAGCAGAAGACCAGCAGCTTAGCAGATTCCAGTGACCTGTTAATGTTTAATCTGACTGAGAAAGGAATCTATAAGGAAAACTCAGCTATATCAGATTTACAAAATAAAACATATACAGACCTGCACCACAACGATCAATTCGCTATACAGAGGGGAAATGTTGCCAGTCTTTTGGGACTATCTCTGATGCATATATTTATTTTATCGTAAAAAAAGTAATCAAATCATTTGTATCAACACAGGTAATCTAGTTAATATATTAACCTAGTTTATAAAAGTGCAGCTGTGTTCTGCCATGAGGCTTACAAATATTGTATATATATGTATATTGTAAAGATACATATAACTATATTATTACACAACACAAAAAAATAAAATAAAATGGTAATTCACAGTAAAAAAAAATGTATCTAATTCTGGTTGTGGTCAAATTAAAATTAATATTTAGATGTCAATTTGGGTCATTTAAAAATTCTTGCACAGAATAATGTGATTTTTCAATTAAAACTTTAGTCAACGTCTTTTTAAACTGACTGTGCGGTAAAAGTTTCATGTCGTCGTTAATAATATTAAATATTTTTGGTCCCATACAGTACAGTATCATCACGACCGTTTCCCTTTCGGGGTGGTCAGAAACCACGCTTATAAAGCGGATTCACATTTAGCCAAACTTTACTATAGGCCAATACAAATTATATTTTTATACATTAACGCCGTACGTGATCTTGGAGGGCATAATTTATTTCCATATCTTAGTACTCTATTACGTTTATCTTTGCTCAGTGGAAAAAGTTCTAGATTAGATTTTACGAAATTAGCAACTTCTAAAATATGAAGACACGGGAGTGTAAGTAGTTTTTTAAGAAGTAATCGTTTATTATACATGTGCTCAAAGCGTCCAACCCCATTTTTTAACCTCTAAATAATATTGTACGCTATCTGTATGCCATCAGAAACGATTCGAACCTCATTTTTATGATTGATAACGCACAACAGTAAGCTACTACGATTTTTTATTCATTATCTGTCATCCGGCTGCTTTTTCCAGCTGAAATTACGCACCTTTGCCTTAACATTTTTTTAATATTTCGAATTCTTAATTATTCGAATACTTACTACGAATTCTAAATTATTCTAATATTTCGAATTCTAAATTATTCGAATATTTCGAAACATCCTGTGCCGAATGTGAAATGATTCATAAATTTACTGGGGGTACTATTTGGCTCGCCGCGTGTGTACTTACAGGCTACATATATGAACACGTAAGCGTGCCGGCCCTGTGCAAAATAGTCCTCATGAAATAATCCTTTATGATTACTGCTACCTGCGCTTTAATTAAGACAAAAGACGTGGTATATTGTTAACTAAAAAAAATCCTAAACCTAAAGACTTTTTTATACTTGTAACCTTCTTTACCTGCTGTTGCTTTACAAACTAACGTTTGCGCTTAAGTAATGGAATAACATTACTTAAGCGCAAACGTTAGATTGTCAAAATAGTGGATTCTGTTATTTACTACGACTTTTAAAACCCGAGTTTTATCGACCATAGCCGAGCTTATGCCATAATAGCGTTTATTACTATTTTAAATGTGGATGCAACTTCAAAATCTGTGGGATAATGTAAATTAAAGTACCATGCTTATAAAGAAGCGGATTTACATTTAGCCAACTTTACTATAGGCCAATCATGACAAGTGGCAAGCTCGTCACATCATATCACATTAATCAAATTATTTATTTTAATTAATATTATTTTGGGACCAGGAAAAGAGGAACCGAGTCTAACACCCGTATTCTAAGACAATTCGAGCGTGATCTCAAAACGTGTGGATACACTATATACACTCCTCGCCAACCCGTCTGTCCAGCGTGGCGAGTATAGGACAAATTCTCCAGAGATATGTTCTGGAAAGCCCGTCGTCAACAGTGGAGGTCTAGGACGCTGTGTACTAGGGGCTGTAATGAATGAAAAAAAAACATACACTGGGTTTATATATGGATACTTCCTTGCCCCGGCAGACTGGGCAATTTATCACCATCAGTCCGCCTACCACCTATTTGTTGTTCTCGTTGAAAGTATTTGCCATTTCCAATGATGTCAAATGCCAATTTTTACTTTCAAGGAGAACTAATATTGTAAGCTTGCCATGGTGATATTTATTATATAAAAATATGAGACTTACCTCTGTCGGCTTCTTTGCTGAAGTCTGCATATTCCTGTACAACTTGGAATTGGCATTTCCAACTCAAATTGGCTTTAGCCAAACATGAACATTAAGCCAACGAAATATGTTTCTTTTTGTTTTAGTGCGAGTCGCACATGTGCAGTGGAAGGATCGCAGGAGCAAGAATCTCCAGCGCCCTCTACTCTAGATTTGCCACGAACTAGGGATGGGGAAATTGACTACGATGGTAAGTTTTTTTTTTCTATTCTTCATTTTTATATTTTCAGTTGGAGATGGGTAGCCGAGTTGGAGAGCGTCTTATGTCATTGTTTAAAATGAAATGTTGGGAATCAAATATTCTATAAGACCGCAACATCAAGTCGAATTATGATGTCACAACAAATACAAGGGAAGGTCTTAAGCCAAAACTTAGCCCTATCACTCTTCATGCATCCGTTGACCATATGCAGGGCTACCTTCCCTCGGAGAGCCTGAAGACGGGGGCCCGGAGAGCCGGGGATCCTGGGCATCGGGGTTATCTTCTCAAGCTGGGTCCCAGCTCAATTCCTTTTAATATTTTTTTCTCTTATATTAATTTCCTTAATATCAGCATAATAGCAGCAGCATCATCACATTGTTAATTTTATCACACTCTCCTAATCATGTAAGTAGTTTTATTTATGTTATATTAGTATATCTATAGTATGACGTATTTATGTATTAGTATGTAAATTGTATGTAGATATTAGTATGTATATATTTATATTTCTGTTTTATTAAAATTTCATCAAATTTTTAATTGCACCTACCACCTATCCTGTCTAAATGTCCTAAAGGTTTGGCTGCCAAGTTCGCCTTTGTACATAGTGCAATAAAGTTTTAAAATAAAATAAATAAATAAATATTGAGTGTCAATCGCTCTTAAGTATCTGTAATGTGATATGCTTCGTTTCAGCTCTATATGAGGATGAATCTGATAACGACCTGGGCTCGATGGAGAACCACGGATCCGTGGTCACGCACGTGCTCTCGCAAGTTAAGATAGGAATGGATCTCACTAAGGTAAAGAATACAGAGTTAGACTTTTAGTAATCTTACATTCATCAACAGGTGGTAGGTCTCCGATGAGATGGCCGATCAGATTGCAATGGATCATGCCCTACATGGGTGCACTAGGAAAGCCGGTGTCCGAGAGGAGTGGCGACGGCTTGTTAGGCGTGCTACTAGCACTCCAATGGTGACCACGACCATTCTGCCAAGAGTGTAGCGACTAAGAAGAAGACATTCATCAACACGATCATAGTCACTGTCTTTCTTGTTTAATAAATTTATATATGCATTAGCATAATTAAACAGAGATACAGGGTGTTTGGAAGGGGTAGAAACTAGGGATAGTCTGCTACCTACCTCCGCCCAATATATTGACCTTAAGGTTTTTTTTTATTTTTTATTTGACTTTTTTGTGATTTTTTTACTAAAACTACCTGTAGCTCAAAATCTATCCATGGGACCGGTCTGCTAATGGTCTTGTTTTAATCGTTAGAGTCTTAGGGTCCTGCAAAAAATTTGGTAATGACTAATGTTTTTCATTTGCCATCCTTTTACGATCGAACACATTTAATTTTCATTAGTTGAAATTTTTGCTTAAAGTGCCCTAGTTGCGGAAATTAATTAATAACTTTAAAACTAAAAGTGATAATTACACTTTTAGCATATCGTTAGAAAGGGCATGGACTGAGGATGTTTTAAAAAAATCCGAAGAACTCCAACCCTGTTAGTTTTTTTTTAAACCCCATAGAAAGTTGCCCTTAAAATTATTTCTTTACCTTACTACGGTACTTCAGGCCCCATAACTTTTCTTCTCCACAATTTTCTGGTGTAAAATATTTTTTTGCAGGACCCTAAGACTAACGATTAAAACAAGACCATTAGCAGACCGGTCCCATGGATAGATTTTGAGCTACAGGTAGTTTTCGTAAAAAAATCTCAAAAAAGTCAAATAAAAAATAAAAAAAAACCTTGAGGCCAAGGTCAATATATTGGGCGGAGGTAGGTAGCTAGCTAGTTTCTACCCTAGGCGTATGTACAGCTCCCTTCCAAACACCCTGTATACCCGTATTAAAGGTTTTATTAACCCTTTCAGACCTGCAGGCCTATTCTGTTACTTAAGCGCAAACGTTATATAATGGAATCCGTTAACTATATATATCGAGCTATTAAAGTTGATATTCGCACGGCCGCTGTCAAGGTCGAACGCTTATAGAGTCGAGAATTGAATAATATTTAGTAATTATGACGCAATCTCTGACGTAAATAACGAAATTCACTAATAACGTTTGCGCCTAACTAACAGAATAGAGCTACTGGTTAATTAATTTATCTCTTATATGCGTTTTTTTTTTTAATAATAGTAGATATTACATATGAGATTAAGAAAATATATTTTAAAAAGTCTTGTAGTGTATTCTGTTACTTAGTCCCAAACATTATTAGTGGATTTCGTTATTGCGTTGGAGATTGCGTCATAATTACAATATATTATTCAATTCTCAACTCTATTGATATTTGATCAGGGTATTGATTGTACTACTGCACCATTGTTCGTGCGTAATTCCGCCATAGCTCGAGATCTGGAGATGCCTACTATTGATGAATTTGTCGTCGGCCTGACTAGACGTATGTTCTTTTGGGCCGACAACGGACACTTCAAGCATCTTCAGAATATCGCTCCGTTTTGCGCTTGGCCCCCCAACGGGAGACCACTTCCTAGAGAAGTGCTCTTGGAGGAGAGCTGAAGTAGTAGAGCCTATTATACAGTAACGGAGCCCAGCACCAAAAGTGCATGAGTTACCGGCGGGTGGTTGCCAGCTGAGATCCTGTCGGGAAAAACGGGGGAATGTCCCCATCCCCAACCCAAACCCATTAGCCATCCGGGCCTGGACGACCCCACTGTCTGTCTGTTGATTGTACTTTACTTTTGTTAGAATAAATATTTAAAAAAACTGTTTTTTTTTCCAGGTTGTACTGCCCACGTTTATTTTAGAAAGGCGATCGCTGTTAGAAATGTATGCGGACTACTTCGCACATCCTGACCAATTCGTAAGGTATCCTATACATTTATGCATAGAACAGAAAAAACTTAAGAAACCTGCAGCCCTATTCTGTAACTTAAGCGCAAACGTTATATAATGGAATCCGTCAACTATATATATTCATACTGCCTCCGTGGTCTAGCTGTTAAGTCCGTCGATTTAGACTCGGTGGTACCGGGTTCGATTCCTGGTCGGGACACAAAAATATTTATTAATGTAAATAAATACATCTAATTTATTTGTGATATTTCTCGAGTTTGGTACGCTGGAGACATCAACGAGCTTGCCACTTGTCATGATTGGCCTATAGTAAAGTTGGCTAAAATGTGAATCCGCTTATTTATAAGCGTGGTTTCTGACTATCCCTAAAGGGAAACGGTCGTGATGATACTATTCCTATTCCGACTATTTTGTACAGAAACATGGAATCGTTAAAAAAAATCGACATTGCAAAGCATTAACTTTATGACTATTGTATTTGTAATTAAGATTTTAATTCATCATAACCATTTATTACAACCCCTAAAACACAGCGTCCTAGTTGGAGATGGGCCTTCCAGAACATATGTCTTGGTTGGCCTACACTTTCCACGCTGGCCAGACGGCTTGGCGAGAATCTGATGACAATTTATTAACGATTCCACAAGTATTAGTGGAACCGGAACTGACGGCTTAACGTACTCTCCGAGGCAATCTATGACAAATGTCATTGGTACATGCCGGGGGGGTTTGAACTAACCTTTGTAGGATTTTAAGGTCTTACAACCGCGCCAAGTTTTTTATTATTATTATTAATTTCAGAATAGTAGACCAACCGTCTCCCAAAGAGCGTATGATCCAAGTACTAAGATGGTACATTAGTTCTTATCACGCCGGCAGAAAGTCGCAAGTCGCTAAAAAACCGTACAACCCAATATTAGGCGAAGTGTTCAGATGTCATTGGGACCTCGATACTGCCGTTGAAAACCAAAACCAGGTAAATAAACTAGTAAATTTTGTCTTGTAAACTTTTTATGTAGGTGATAATTTGTCTATAAATTATGTAGGTGATAATTTGACTATTATACTTTTTAGGTGATAATTTGTCTATAAATTATGTAGGTGATAATTTGACTATTATACTTTTTAGGTGATAATTTGTCTATAAAAAAATGTAGGTGATAATTTTTCTATAAATTATGTAGGTGATTATTTGACTATTATACTTTTTAGATGATAATTTGTCTATAAATTATGTAGGTGATAATTTGACTATTATACTTTTTAGGTGATAATTTGACTATTATACTTTTTAGGTGATAATTTGTCTATAAATTATGTAGGTGATAATTTGACTATTATACTTTTTAGGTGATAATTTGTCTATAAATTATGTAGGTGATAATTTGACTATTATACTTTTTAGGTGATAATTTGTCTATAAATTATGTAGGTGATAATTTGACTATTATACTTTTTAGATGATAATTTGTCTATAAATTATGTAGGTGATAATTTGACTATTATACTTTTTAGGTGATAATTTGTCTATAAATTATTTAGGTGTTAATTTGACTATTATACTTTTTAGGTGATAATCTGTCTATAAATTATTTAGGTGATAATTTGACTATTATACTTTTTAGGTGATAATTTGACTATTATACTTTTTAGGTGATAATCTGTCTATAAATTATTTAGTTGATAATTTGACTATTATACTTTTTAGGTGATAATTTGTCTATAAATTATTTAGGTGATAATTTGACTATTATACTTTTTAGGTGATAATCTGTCTATAAATTATTTAGTTGATAATTAGACTTTTTAGGTGATAATTTGTCTATCAATTATTTAGGTGATAATTTGACTATTATAATTTTTAGATGATAATTTGTCTATAAATTATTTAGATGAAAAAGTTGACTAGTATACTTTATAGGCGATATTTTGTGGTAATTTCACCAGTATACTTTTCAGGTATCACCTCATCAGGTACATTTTTTGGGGTGGCTTTTTAAATAGTTATGTGTTATACTTGTTTTGTGGTAATTTATTTAGTTAACTTTTTAGGTGATAATTTGACTAGTATACTTTTTACGTGATAATTTGACTAGTATACTTTTTACGTGATAATTTGACGTGTATGCTTTTTAGTTGACTATTTAACTAGTAAGTTGTTAATTTGACTAGTAAACTATTTAGGTGATAATTTCACTAGTATACTTTTCAGGTGATTTCATTTTTTGGGTGGATTATTAAAAATAGTTATGGTGTAATTTGTTTAGTTTACTATTTAGGTAATAATATAACTAGTATAATTTTAAGGTGATTATTTAATTTATACACTTTCCTGGTGACTAACTAGTAAACTTTTAGGTTATAATTTGACTTGTATACTTTTCAGCTGATAATTTTTTCTGCTTCACTTATTAGGTGACCATTCGTTTTATTAGGGAATTTGACTCGTTTATGACTAGTATACGAGTATTTTTAGCTGATAATTTCACTGGACCATGTATTAGGTGACGATTTAACTAGTATTCTTTTGAAGGATCTTTTTTTTTTTCAATATTCGAATTTCTTTATTGTCTTCCTCCTTGCGTCGTTTTCCTCAATGCCAATGCCAAGGGTCGTGACCCCCTCCTCGGATCACTTTGTCCCAGACGATGCTGCGCCATCCGAGTCTGCTCACGGCGGCGTGGACTTGGGTGTGAAGTGTGGTGCGGACCTGACCAGCCTTTCCAGGTTGCCAGAACTTTTACAGGCTATATGACCAAAATTCTTAAGGACTCGTTGCAAGCAGATGGAAGAGAGCCTGGTAGTGACTTTGAGCTCCTTGAGTATTGATAAGTTTGTTTTGCGCGCTGTCCACGGGATGTCACATTATTCGGGACATTAAATATATAATATATAAATGATCAGTCTTAAATACGTCTTCGCGCCTACTCCTCGATCTAAGTTTTTATTGTCCCAAAGGTTGGCTGTCAGAGAATGTCTAGCGGCATTAAGCCCGCCCCTTGTACATAGTGCAATAAAGTTTTAAATATATAAAATAAATAAATATCTTAAACTATGTCTAGTATACGTTTTATGTGGCTTTTTGACTACAATTTTTGACTATTTATTCAGTTGGAAGTGGGAGATGGTCCTGTTCCCTGGTGTTCCCCAGACCAGCTTTCGTTTGTGGCGGAGCAAGTCTCTCACCACCCTCCCATATCTGCATTCTACGCGGAACACGTTAACAAAAGGATACAGTTCGAAGCCTGGGTCTGGACCAAGAGCAAATTCTTAGGTGAGTTTTTTTATGAATAAAGCCCAAAATAAATACTAAGCTAATAATATACGAATACTGCTATACTCGTGTATATAGTATAATTTTGCTCCTATCTTGTTTTAGGTAAATAATCATTAACCTATTGGTTTTCACTTATTTATTATTATTATTTTTTTCTTTTACTTTTGCTAGTCACAGTTCAATTGCACTATTATTTTTTTTGAAATGAAATTATTTATTTGTCAGAAACATGGTAGGTACAGGGATGTAAATTATTATATGTAATTATATCACATGATTCGCTATTTCTAGCATACAAATATTTATTTAGTCACATGACTTTGTCGAGCTTAGTGTCTAGGTATTCTTTTGTCGAATAAAAACATTTATTAACCAGCATTTGTTTGACTCTTAATTTGAACAGTTTTAGCGGCAGCTCCCTTATAGTAACTGGAAGCTTATTAAATATCTTTGTTGCCATTGCATAACAATTTCGGCTATATTGAGTACTTTAATGCGCTGGAATAATTATTCTACTAGGATAACGCGTTTTAAAATTGCAATTATCCCCAAGAGTTTTAAAAAGTTCCGGGTGTTTTTTTTACAAATAAACAGCATTCAAGTATATAGATAGAAGGAACAGTCAGTAATTTTAGTTTTATAAATAAAGGACGACAGGAAGTCATAGGAGGTGTGTTACAAATAGCACGAATGCATTGTTTTTGTCAAATAAAGATTCTATTTATTTTCACTGCATTGCTCCACAATTTTAAATCTAATTACTATATTTTACTGTTATTTCTATAATAATAAATAATAATAATAATAATAACGTTTATTGAGCTTTCTTATTGGTACCTATATACAAAGTTGAGTAAACAATATATAAAATATTCCCTGAATTTACATACATTTTTGATTGAATGCAAACCACAAGGATAGGCAATTATAAGATGGTCCCTGACTCCTAACCAAGATAACTTGTGTCCTAGGATGTCAGTCAGTTCCATATTGACTTATAGCCTCAGATAGCCAGCTCTAAAGGTATCATAAAATAAAATAAACAACGTAAATCAAAGTACAAAAGAGGTTCCAACACAACACACCTGTAAAGCGACACCAGCATAGATATTTTGTTATTATATATTATTACTATTGTCATCTTAAAGCCTTTCTGTTGTTGTAGGAAACCCATCTATAATTTATTAAATACTTTACCCACCACCAGGAAAAATGATAAATAAAAACAAGCAATAGTTTCTTTTAAAGTTAATTAAAATGTTTACTTATGAACTATGAATGTATGATTACCAGTCGATCAGTTACTTAAATACTTATATATATGTATACTTAAACTGAAATAATAATAAACAACTATATTTTTACTTATTATAAATAAACAGATACTTAATAATAAATAATACATACCATATTTAATTTATGTCTGATTCACTAATTTACGCCATCCACAACACTTTTAAACACTGTCACAAGTAACAATGTAAGTCTCGCTAAATGTATTTATTATAGGTTTTACTTGTTAATTTATTATTATTTAAAACTTTTTACTTAACCAAAAGTAACTTGTTTCCCTAAAGTGTATTTGTTATTGTATTATACTTATGTACTGCTACCCACTTGTAATAAATTTGTACAGAAATTTCACAGTAAACAGAAAAAGTGCAGATACGTTCGTAAATATGAATTATATGTAAGCTATTTTTTTAATTTGTGTTTTGTATTTTATTTTATGATGTAAAGTAGTTTTTCTGTATCTTCATAACTTTGGGTAAGTAACCAATTAGTAATAGTAGTTTTAGTCTTATATTTATTAAGGTGAAATAAATTTAATATCCGGTTTAAATTGTTATATAAGTATGTTGATAAAAACAAACTTTGGTGTGTTGCAAAGTTTGTTTTTATAGGTGGACAATTGCAGACGATGTCTGCCCTTCTTTTGTTCTGAATCTTTAGTTTAGCGTTACTATAATCAATATTGTTATGTTTATTTAGGGTAATATAAAGTATAAATAGTTGTCTCACTGTCAACAACTTATTTACACTATACAACTCAAAAGTTGGGTGCCTATATTTTTTAAATAGCATTACTTTAATGAGCGATCTCTGAGCTCTTTCGAGCTGCATTAAAGCTGTTTTGTAAGCACCGCCCCAAATTGGAATGCAATAGATAATAATTGATTGTGCAATTGCAGTATACAGGTACTTAATAAGCTAAAGATCTGCGATATGCCTTAGGTTTTTAAATAGGTATATAAGTTTCCTTAGCCTTGTGGCGACATGATTAAGTTGCGTATTCCATTTCAGGTGGTTATCAATAAATATTCCCAAGTATTTTATCATATTTGTGTTTTCTAAGAATGGGCAGTCACAAGATAGTTTATTAGTATGATATTGACATGTATGAATTTTTATGAGAAAGTTATTTGGATCCGGAACCGTACGATTTGTTATAGAAAAGTTTATATATTTTGTTTTCTGTACATTTAGTGACATGAGATTATTGTTGAGCCAATCATTAATTGTTATTAATCCTGTTTCAGTGTTTTGTCGAGTTTGCTCCCAGGTACCTCCTCTAAAAACTATTGCCGTATCATCAGCAAACGATATTATTTTAGTGTTTTTTAGTTTTAGTTCGCATAAATCGTTCATGTACAATAAAAATAATGTAGGCCCTAATATACTACCTTGTGGCACACCAAACAGCACAGGTAATTCATCACTCAGGTTGTCACCTATTTTTACTGTTTGAGTTCTGTTTGAAAGGTAGTCGGCAAATAGTTCCAAGGTTATACCTCGAATACCAAAATTTTCCATTTTTGACAGCAAGATGGGGATAGAAACCGTGTCAAAGGCTTTCGCCAAGTCTAAGAACACACCTGTACACTTGTCTCCCTTGTCTAATGCGTTTACAATTTCTTCAGATAGTGTGGAAATTGCTGCCATGGTTGATTTTTTTGATCTAAAGCCAAATTGGTTTTTTGAGAGCATTTCCTTACTTTCAATATAATTAGTTAGTCTTATCTTTAGTATTTTCTCTAAGATTTTTGAAATGGCTGGTAAGATCGATATGGGTCTATAGTTGCAAACATTATCTTTGGTTCCCCCTTTAAAAATAGGAGAAATAATAGACTTTTTTAAGTATGATGGGAATTTACCTGAATTTATGCTTAAATTACAAATATGTGTAATTGGGGAACTTAAGTAATATTTTGCCATTTTGATGATTTTATTGCCAATCCCATCCCAACCCGGAGCACTGTCATTTTTTAGGGAATTTATGATCTCAATAACTTCTAATTCATGCGTTGGTCTTAGTCCAAATGAATTTATAGGGGAGTTTAATTTAAAATTGGATAGTCTGGCTAAGTTTGATTCTGTATCTGAATTTCTTTTTAATATATTTTGAGCTAGGTTTGATCCTATATTACAAAAGTAATCATTCACATAATTAACTGAGTCTTTTGCAGTACTTTTAGTTTGAAGTAATTCATATGCAGGCGTATCTTTTGTATCTAGGTTACATATTTGTTTTATTGTTTTCCATGTTTGTTTTGTATTTCCTTTGCTTTTATTTATTTCATCTCTTTCATACTGTCTTTTTAATGATTTTAAAATATTGTTGCATGTGTTTCTATAGTTTTTATATTTTATTTTAAGTTTTTCGCATTCAGGGTCTTTTCTTAGTTTTTTATGTAAATAGTCTCTTTTTCTTATTGCTCGTATTAAACCGGGTGTAATCCATGGCTTGTAATTTTGTTTAGACCTTGGTATCTTTACAGTTGATGTGTATTTAATTTGTATGTCTATTAGTTTATTAATAAATTGCCGAGTTGCATCCTCTGCATCCGCTGTATTAAGAATGTTGGTCCAATTCTGTTTTAATTGTTTTGTCTAAATAATATAAAAGTCAAATCATTTATTACTATTTGGCCTTCTCGGGCTCTTTTATATTGTCACATCACATTGTTATAATTATTTAAATAAATTATATTAAATTTATTACAATACAATTGAATTGACCTAAATATAAACATACACCAACAGTAAAAGGTGTCCAAAATATATTAATAATATACATTTCCACATCTACCAGGCATTTTTGTCACTAATAAAATCATTTATCTTATAATAGGCCTTGCCTATAAGTCGACGTTTGACATGAATTTTTAGTTTATCTAAACACAAGCTAGTTAGTTCCTTTGGGAGTGTGTTATAAAAACGAACACCAAGTCCCAAAAAAGACTTACTAGTTTTACTGAGGCGTAGGTGAGGCAAAGCTAATTTGTGATTATTGCGTGTGTTGCGAGAATGCAAGTCACAATTCCTTTTAAATTATTTTATATTCTTGTGGACATACATAATATTCTCTAGAATATACTGAGATGCCACTGTAAGAATATCATACTCCTTAAACTTATCTCTTAGCGAAGTGCGAGCGGTCAAATTATAAATATATCGAATAGCCCGCTTTTGTAAAATAAAGATAGTTTCAATGTCATATAAAATCTCTTTGGCTTGTGTTCCACTATTGCTACTTTGTTTATATGTTTAATATAAGCTGTGATTTTTTTAAAATAAATAAATTAATGTACGTAGGTAATGAAATAGTACTATGCGATTAGAATAAGAACAGGATCGGATTATGCGCCATTTTGTCATTAAGGATTTAGTACATAGGTATAGGTATCATCACGACCGTTTTCCTTTCAGGGTATAATAATAATAATAATAAAAATCGTTTATTTACTTAAAAAACTAGTACATTTTTTAGGAATTGTCCACTGGTGCCCAAACAAAGTTAATCTGAATCTCAGGCACCAGTTCCATTACACAAATAAGTATAATATACAATACAACACATAGAATTTTAGCTTTTTTTTTGTTTTTTCCACTTAGTTTATAGATCTTCTTACTTTTTACTATTCGCAATTATAAATTGAATTTTGTACCCACTATTTTAATATTTGTAACAATTCTTCTGTTGCTTCGTAGTTTAATTTATTTAACCAAGAACTTAAAATAATTTTACATTTATTATAGTTCAGGAAATTTACATTATAGGGTGGTCAGAAACCACGCTTATAAATAAGCGGATTCACATTTAGCCAACTTTACTATAGGCCAATCATGGCAAGCATAATATAATTTATGACTTAAAAGTATGAATCACCCCTCGTTCGTTTTATAGCATTTCCAACATCTCGTAGCAACTTCATAAACCAGCGCGAAATATAGTTTTTGTTAAGAAATACCATTTTTTTTAACAATGCTAACATTTCTTAAATAAAACGAGTGATGAGGCTACTTTTTGACAAGTATTTTCGTTCATGTTTTGTCATACCACGGCTGGATGATATTATTATGGTCTTTGAATTTATTACATAAATTCTTTTTAACAAATATAATAGAAAACTATAAAGTATATAAAAATGATAAACAAACCATTTTATATGTTAATGACATCTGTCAAAAAGTAACACCAATAACCCTACTTCAACACGGTACTGACATACGTAATTAGCATCAAATGTTAGAATTTTCTTTAGACGAACGACTTGTGCTAAAAAAAAGTGGTATTTTCATGCTAACATTTCTTAAAACGAACGCGGCCTAAATAGTTTTTTTTTATTATTTCAGGACTGTCCATTGGAGTTCACAATATAGGTCGAGGTGTGGTCACCCTGCTAGATTTAGGAGAAGAATACACCCTAACATTCCCCAATGGTTATGGCAGGTAACAAAATATAGATTAATTATTAAATTAGGAAGGTTTAAAGCACCCCTCTCGCTCGCACAATCCAACATTTTCTAAGATTGTTCACGTCTGGGTGTAGTTTTGTCAACTTATTAGGGAATAAAATTACGGACATTTTTTATTTATTTTGTCCCAAGTACAACAAATAAGATTTTGAAGTTAGATATAAACATGTTTTGTAGGAATTACCTTTTTCCTTGCAAGCTGTACCTTTTTTTAATCTGTCTTTTTGTTGGATTTTCTTATGTACGAGTACTTTCTTTGGCCCTAGATCAATATTAACGATACCGTGGATAGACTGAATGTATTATTTGTTTTATGTATTTAATTATTTATGTGTATTGTTTTATTCCTGAGTACAACTAATAAGATGGATGAAAAGGTGGTTGTTTAACTTAAACGTTGATGTGTAATAATCATTCATCATCATCATCAGCCAGTGTCTCTCCACTGCTGGATATAGGCCTCCCCCAAGGCTCCCCACTGCACGCGGTCTTTTGCAACCCTCATCCAACCCCCACCAGCGACCTTCCTTAGGTCATCCGTCCATCTAGCGGGGGGTCGTCCCACTCTGCGTCGTCCCGTACGTGGTCTCCACTCTAGAACCCGTTTGCCCCATCGGTCGTCGGTTCTGCGGCAGATGTGTCCGGCCCACTGCCACTTCAGCTTGCTAATTTTGAATGCTATGTCAGTAACTTTGGTTCTCTGACGAATTTCAACGTTTCGAATTCTATCCATCAGAGATATACCAACCATAGCTCTCTCCATAGCTCATTGAGAGACCTTGAATTTTTGAACCAGACCCACTGTCAGTGTTCACGTCTCTGCTCCGTACGACATTACGGGGAGGACGCACTGGTTGAAGACTTTTGTCTTCAAACACTGTGGTATGGGCGATGAGAGGATATGTCGAAGTTTCCCGAATGCCGCTCATCCTAGCTGAATGCGTCTGTCGGCTTCTTTCCTGAAGTTTGCAGCGCCTAGCTGAATAGTCTGTCCAAGGTAGACGTATTCCTGCACAACAGTATTATTCATTACAGTCAGGAAAATCTGTGATTCACATTGTTTTTAAAATAACTAGGAATTGTGAGAGGCTTTATTGGAATTTATTATTTTGTTTATTTATATATGTATATTGCCTTATTCCTAAGTACAACAAATAAGATGAAAAAGTTAGATATAAAAATGTGTTGTAGGAATTACCCTTTTTCTTGCTTTCTTTGCACCTTTTCTTTTTGTTGCATTATTAAATAAATATGTTCCCGTGCCTCGGAGAGCACGTTAAGCCGTCGGTCCCGGTTCCACTAATACCAACTTGTGGAATCGTTAATAAATTGTCATAAAAATTGACATCATATTCTCGCCAAGCCGTCTGGCCAGCGTGGCTAGTGTAGGCCAAATTCTCCAGATATATAAATAAAATAATAATAAATATAAATCGTTTATTGACACTATATAACAAGTATGTTTTTTACACTTTAAATTTAGATTGGATGTCTTGACCCCTGTCGTAGATATTTCTGAATGACAGGGGTCAGTTCACTCCCAGGTGACACAATAACAAGCTTATACAATTTATTTAAACATTGTAAAGCTTACCCAAGTACAAACAAATAAATAATAATGATAATAATAAAATAGTATTATAGGGCTGTTGGTGGGTATTTTAGGAATTCCGTGTATCCTCTCTGTGTGTTATGTGAATGTGTATGAGTGTCTGTGAGAGGGTGTGTAAGAAGATATGTTCTGGAAGGCCCATCTCCAGCAGTGGAGGTCTAGGACGCTGTGTACTAGGGGTTGTGATGAAATCCATTTTAACATACTGCATCACTGTCTGGAGGGGAGCTCCTAAATTCAAAATGCTAGTGGTAGAAAGAGCACAACGTGCAGTGCTTAAGGTAATGCATTTTAAGCAAATCCGCTATCCTACAGCTGATATATACAGTTTGACAAATGTATTATCTGTTCGTAAGTGTTTTTTTAAGTCCTTGGTACAGCATAGTAGGATTGCTGCAAGTGATATTGCTACCTTTTCTTTTTGTTGCATTATTGAATAAATATGTGTTGGCCCTAGATTAATATGAACAATACCGTGACTATACTTTATTTTGTTCCTGAGTACAACAAATAAAATAAAATAAATTGTTGTAGGAATTACCTTTTTCCTTGCTAGCTGTACCTTTTTTTTTTACACTTTTTGTTTGATATTGATTGTGTATTTTTTTGTCTTTAGATCAATATTAACAATACCATGGATAGAATTAGGCGGCCCTGTGGACATAGAGTGTGTCCAGACAGGACAGAAGGCGCACATTGAGTTTCTCACCAAACCCTTCTATGGCGGGAAAAAACATCGCGTGACATGTGAAGTTTTCGCGCCAAATGACAAAAAACCGTATTATACAGCTCAAGGGGAGTGGAATTCTAGAGTCGAAGGGAGGTGGACTGAGTCGGGGGTAAGTCATAATTAACTTAATTCGGATTTGGACTCGGTTCGATTCCTGGTCGGGATACAAAAATATTAATGTAAATAAATACATTTAATTTATTTGTGATATTTCTCGAGTTTGGTACGCTGGAGATATCGACGAGCTTGCCACTTGTCATGATTGGCCCATAGTAAAGTTGGCTAAATGTGAATCTGCTTATTTATAAGCGTGGTTTCTGACCACCCCGAAAGGGAAACGGTCGTGATGATACTTCTAACCTTTAGGAGAAGTGAGCAGGGATTGTGGGTGCATGACCATCATTCATTACATCATCATTAGAGCCCCTAGAACACAGCGTCCAGACCTCCACTGCTGGAGATGGGACTTCCAGAACATATATCTGGAGAATTTGGCCTAAACTCGCCACGCTGCGCTGGCCAGACGGCTTGGCAAGGATTTGATGTAAATTTTTATGACAATTTATTAACGATGGTGTCTCGGTTGTAAGAACGCGTACCTTAAATCCTACAAAGGTCGGTTCAAACCCACCCGGCATGTACCAATGAGAAATACACTTTTCTTAAGTACATTTGTCATAGATTTACAACACCACCGTTTCCGTGCCTCGGAGAGCACGTTAAGCCGTCGGTCCCGGTTCCACTAATACCAACTTTATTGTAAAAAGTAAAACAAATAAGTAAAGTATCATCGACCGTTTTCCCTTTCGGGGTGGTCAGAAACCACGTTTATAAATAAACGGATTCACATTTAGCCAACTTTACTATAGGCCAATCATGACAAGTGGCAAGCTCGTCGATGTCTCCAGCGTACCAAACTCGAGAAATATCACAAATAAATTAAATGTATTTATTTACATTAATATGTTTGTGTCCTGACCAGAAATCGAACCCGTTACCTCCGAGTCTGAATCCACGAACTTCACCGCTAGACTACATAGGCAGTTGTTGTATCGAATTATAATTTAATAAATTCACTTTTTTTCAGCGAACAGAAGTGCTTTTCGAGGTGTCTTGTATGAAGCCTCGGAGGAAACGTGTAGCTCCCGTCTCCAGGCAAAGTGTGAGAGAGTCTCGGAGAGTGTGGAGACATGTGACCTGTGCACTCAGAGCCGCAGACTGTGACCAGGTAGGTGTTGGACACTCAGTCAGAGGGATTACACGAAAACTAAAAATCCTTCTAGCTGTCGTTAGGTAGTCTGGCCTCTTCACCGATCCACACTGATATAGACACACATACACACACATTCCTTCTATCTATATACTTGAATGCTGTTTATTTGTAAAAAGTCACCCGGAACTTTTTAATACTCTTGGGGATAATTGCAATTTTAATACGCGTTATCCTAGTAGAATAATTATTCCAGCTCATAAAAGTACTCAATATAGCCGAAATTATTATGCAATGGCAACAAAGATATTTAACAAGCTTCCAGTTACTATAAGGGAGCTGCCACTAAAACTGTTCAAATTAAGAGTCAAACAAATGCTGGTTAATAAATGTTTTTATTCGACAAAAGAATACCTAGACACTAAGCTCGACAAAGTCATGTGACTAAATAAATATTTGTATGCTAGAAATAGCGAAGCATGTGATATAATTACATATAATAATTTACATTTTTTTTTAAAATTAATATTTCCAGACAGGTCACACAGCGCCATCTAGTTTCCGTGGTAAGCTACGAGGCTTGTGTTACGGAAACTAGATGGTTGATAAACTACATATTATACTTTTTTTTTTATACTTGATCCGCATAAACTTGAAAAATAAAACTAACTTGACCCAATTCACATTGGGTTTGTGGTGAATCGGGTCACATATACAGACCGCCTCCGTGGTCTAGTGGTAACAAACGTAGCCGTGAACTCGGGAGGTCGTGGGTTCGATTCCCACCGGGGGCAAGTTGTACATTGTATAATTTGTCTCGGTCTGGGTGTTATATGTATAATATGTATATATTTACAAAAAAAAAGTATAATATGTGGTTTATCAACCATCTAGTTTCCGTAACACAAGCCTCGTAGCTTACCACGGAAACTAGATGGCGCTGTGTGACCTGTCTGGAAATATTTATAATATAGGCCCAGCATTGCCAAGCTCGTCGACGTCAATTTATGTTGAATATTTCCCGCCTGTTTACGGTTTTAAATGTTTTTTTTAAGGCCACGTCAGCTAAACGTCGCGTAGAACAAGCTCAAAGGGACGCCGTCAAACAGAGGGAGGCCAGCGGAGAAAAATGGCTTACTCAGGTAAGATTACTAAGAACTTGACGTTGAACTCAGGCACGTAGTCCCCCCCCTCCCCCTTAGTCGCAACTCATTGCATGCCTGAATTCTTGCTTTAAAACCTGCATAGGAATTAAGATACATACATACATATCTTCACGCCAAATCCATTACGGGGTCATCATCATCATCATCATCATCATCAGCCTGTATCTCTCCACTGCTGGATGTAGGCCTCCCCTAAGGCTCGCCACTTAACGCGATCTTTCGCTACCCTCATCCAACCCCCACCAGCGACCTTCTTTAGGTCATCTGTCCATCTGGCGGGGGGTCGTCCCACTCTGCGTCTTCCCGTACGTGGTCTCCACTCTAGAACCCGTTTGCCCCATCGATCGTCGGTTCTGCGGCAGATGTGTCCGGCCCATTGCCACTTCAGCTTGCTAATTTTAAAAGCTATGTCTGTAACTTTCGTTCTCTGACGAATATCAACGTTTCGAATTCTATCCATCAGAGATACACCAAGCATAGCTCTCTCCATGGCTCGCTGAGCGACCTTGAATTTATGGACCAGACCAGGTAGGAAGAAACAATTGCGACAATTCTTTCGCTTCTTCGACACTCATCAACCCTTGTCATACTTACATACATAGGTACTGTTTATAGATATTTTGATGTAACTATTTTCACAAATTGTAGGGAATCAACTGGTCTCCATGACGCAAGTTAACTTTTTATGGAGACCAGCGAACCCCATATTTACAGTATATTTATTTGTACTTAGATTTAAGGTTTTTTTTTATATTGTACTCTTTATTTTGGTTAATAAAAAATCATTATTATTATTACTTGTACATGCTCTTTCCTTTCGATAGCTTTCTAATGCACCTTCAGCTAATGTTTTATTAATTTGATCGTGTTAAGTGAGTCTTGTGCTCTGCCAGGGCCACTTTTACCCACAACTTTCGCATTATATATCTGGTTTCTCTCTTCACTCATCCTTTCAACCATCGTAGCATCCCTTTCCTTATATCCCTGTCTGCCAAAGTGACGCCGCATATCCGACGCAACGACCTTATTTCTACTGCATTAACTCTACTCTCAAGTAGAAAAAATGTAAAATAAAGTCAATGAAACACTATATATGACATGTAAGTAAGCATATACTGTTCAGATGTTATACTACTATTCTATTGCCACTCTCTTTATTCATCCTTTTACAACGAGCGACGTATACTTTTTATCCCACTTCCTTCCTAACAAAAGTAGTTATTACTATTATTGTATTGCAAATCTCTTTATTCATCCTTTTACAATGATCGACCACTACTTTTTGTCCCACTTCAGTTTTTACTATTATTGTATTGCCACTCTCTTTATTCACACTTTTACAACGAGCAACCACTATTTTTTGTCCCACTTCCTTCATCACATAAGTAGTTTTTACTAATATTGTATTGCCCCTCTTTTTATTCACACTTTTCCAACGAGTGACCACTACTTTTTGTCCCACTTCCTTCATCACATAAGTAGTTTTTACTAATATTGTATTACCCCTCTTTTTATTCACACTTTTCCAACGAGTGACCACTACTTTTTGTCCCACTTCCTTTATCACATAAGTAGTTATTACTATTATTGTATTCCCACTCTCCTTATTTATACTTTTACAACGAGCGACGTTTACTTTTTGTCCCACTTCCTTCATCACATAAGTAGTTTTTACTAATATTGTATTGCCCCTCTTTTTATTCACACTTTTCCAACGAGTGACCACTACTTTTTGTCCCACTTCCTTCATCACATAAGTAGTTATTACTATTATTGTATTCCCACTCTCCTTATTTATACTTTTACAACGAGCGACGTTTACTTTTTGTCCCACTTCCTTCATCACATAAATAGTTTTTACTAATATTGTATTGCCCCTCTTTTTATTCACATTTTTCCAACGAGTGACCCCTACTTTTTGTCCCACTCTCCTTATTTATACTTTTACAACGAGCGACGTTTACTTTTTGTCCCACTTCCTTCATCACATAAGTAGTTTTTACTATTAATGTATTGCCACTCTCCTTATTTATACTTTTACAACGAGCGACGTTTACTTTTTGTCCCACTTCCTTCATCACATTAGTAGTTTTTACTATTAATGTATTGCCACTCTCTTTATTCACACTTTTACAACGAGCGACGACGCGACGTCTACTTTTTGTCCCACTTCCGTCATCACATGAGTAGTTTTATTTCATATGTCAAATACAAATACAAATCGTTTATTAGCACAATAAGCATATTGATTCGTTATGGTGAACCCTGTCTCCTGCATGAGCTGAGCTGTATAACAGGAGCCAGTGTCTTCCAATAATGAACATACAATTTAGAAGAAAATAGAATTAAAAAAAGTTACAAATTTTGTATCTGTGTGTTTGTGTGTGTGTATGTATGTATAAGGGAGGGAGTGGGGAAGGGAGGAAAGGGTGTTTGGGATTTATAATTGTATTAAAAAATATGTATTATTGTGTATATACATATATGTATAATATATAACCTATTTACTTATTTGTATATGTAAGAATTATTAGTTTTATAAATTGTCATTTTATATCTATCTTGCACCTACTTACCATGAAAATTGTCTTAAAGGTTTTGCTGTCAGAGAATGCATAGCGGTATTAAGTCTGGCTTTCGACATTGTAGCCTAAATATCTATGTACCAAAAATCCACCATTTAGTAGTTTTTTTTTTCCAGCTGTTCAGACAGAAAGCCGAAGAGGGTTGGGAATACAATACGCCTTTGAAAAAACGCACCGAGTCGCCTAAATCACAGAACCACACAGAAATTGCCGAAGCTAGCAGATAGTCCTAATTGTAAATTGTAAGGTGAATCGTTTACCATATTTTTTTTTATTTTTTTTATTTTACGTTTTGGCATCTCTCTCGCTCGCACAATTAATTATGTTCAAAGATTTTTCAAGTTTTAATTTAAGACATTTTACAAGGGACTGACTACAAATGAATTTTGACCACATTTGTAAAGGAAGGGAAAAGTACAAAATCTTTTTTTTTTATATTATTTATAAATATTTTCAGACAGGTCACACAGCGCCATCTAGTTTCCGTGGTAAGCTACGAGGCTTGTGTTACGGAAACTAGATGGTTGATAAACTACATATTATACTTTTTTTTTTTGTAAATATATACGTATTATACATATAAACACCCAGACCGAGACAAATTATACAATGTACAACTTGCAACTTGGAATCGAACCCACGACCTCCCGAGTTCACGGCAACGTTTGTTACCACTAGACCACGGAGGCAAGAAGCAAGCCCACCTCGATCCTAGGCGCCGCATTCGTCGCAAACCCGAGACATTATTCTTCTCATGTCTTATCCAGACACGATGGACCCGGCACCCGCACGGTGAATCCATGAAATTAATAATAATAATCGTTTATTTCCAATAAAATCCTATGTACATGTTTTTCCATTGGAGACCCACACTAGGGAGGCCGGTATTGTGGGGTCTCAATTATACTAAATCTAAAATTTACATAAATTGTGTGGTCAGAAACCACGCTTATAAATAAGCGGATTCACATTTAGCCAACTTTACTGTAGGCCAATCATGACAAGTGGCTAAATGTTTCTGACTACCCCAAAAAGGAAACAGTCGTGATGATACTTTTTTTATCTTTAAAAATATTTAATTGTGCGAACGAGAGAGAAGAGCGTTAACATTAACCATCTTAAGGAGTATTGTTTTGGGACTTTTTATTACTGATAAAAATCACTTTTTTTTTCAGCGACCTTCTAAATAATATTAATTAAAATAGTGTTTTTTGAACTATATGTCAAAATTTGCTTGTCCGACTTCCGCTAGGCAATTTAGTTTTAAAATACTGTCCCCTCGTTCCGAGACACGATAATAGTAACCTAAGCACGCTTAAAGGTGTTCCGAGACGTGCATAAACTGTTTTGCCAAAGCTATGTGACGTCACTGATATCATTTCTCGCGCTTAGACTGTTCACGATATCGAGGTAGATCGCTCTGAGTACTGTCAGTTTTTTTTTTTCAAGTTTATTTATAATTAGATTTCTTTTAAATTATTTATTATTGTAATTAGTTTATACTGTTTGTATATTACTTCTAAAACAAATCTATAATTAATATTTAAGTTGTAAGTGAAAATAATAATAATAAAATACCAAAATAAGTTAATAATAAAGGTGAATAAACTATACTCAAAGATGTGGAATCCGCAATTTATCTTCCATACATTAAAAAAAAAACTATCATCTTATATAAAAATGTGATTTAGACCGTTCCGAATTGATATCACGCTCTGAGCATCCAAATCGTGATATTTGATTCGGAACGACTGTTAGTATCATATTTTAATTCTAAGCGCTCTGAGCTTGATTCGGAATGAGGGGTGTGTAACTTTGGTGATCTTAATTTAGAGTAATATGTCATTTCTATGTCGGAAATGACAAAAAAATGACTTCTCCATAAAAACTGTGAATTTCATGGAGAAGCCAAAAAAATGTCACTTCCGACTTATAAGTTCTTAGAAAAAGTTGGTTTATTCGGATAATTGAACGGTGTAAGTCGCTCTTTTACAAAACTTGTACTATAAAAAATAATTTAGTATGAACGACAAATGGCGTATAAATAAGTTTTCGAAATATCAATAAACTTTAAGAACCTGTAAATTGTAACCGCGTCCATTTTGCTGGGGTGTTTAACCAGTCGTCGTTGGGCAGCATTGTTAAGGGTCAACGAGTATAGTGGACTTTTTAAGAACAAGATCTGATTTGAAGGACCATTGTTAAGGGTCTACAGTGGACTTTTTATGTACAAGATCCGGCTAGAAGGACCATTGTTAAGGGCATACGGTGGACTTTTTAAGTACAAGATCCGGCTAGAAGGTCCATTGTTATGGGTCTACAGTGGAGTTTTTAAGTACAAGATCCGGCTAGAAGGACCATTGTTAAGGGTTTACGGTGGACTTTTTAAGTACAAGATCCGGCTAGAAGGTTCATTGTTAAGGGTCTACAGTGGAGTTTTTAAGTACAAGATCCGGCTAGAAGGACCATTGTTAAGGGTCTACAGTGGACTTTTTAAGTACAAGATCCGGCTAGAAGGACCATTGTTAAGGGTCTACAGTGGACTTTTTAAGTACAAGATCCGGCTTGAACGACCATTGTTAAGGGTCTATAGTGGACTTTTTAAGTACAAGATCCGGCTTGAACGACCTTTGTTAAGGGTCTACAGTGGACTTTTTAAGTACAAGATCCGGCTTGAACGACCATTGTTAAGGGTTTACAGTGGACTTTTTAAGTACAAGATCAGGCTTAAACGACCATTGTTAAGGGTCCACAGTGGACTTTTGAAGTACAAGATCCGGCTAGAAGGACCATTGTTAAGGGTCTACAGTGGACTTTTTAAGTACAAGATCCGGCTAGAAGGACCATTGTTAAGGGTCTATAGTGAACTTTTCAGGTACAAGATCCGGCTAGAAGGACCATTGTTAAGGGTCTATAGTGAACTTTTTAAGTACAAGATCCGGCTAGAAGGACCATTGTTAAGGGTCTATAGTGAACTTTTTAAGTACAAGATCTAGCTAAAAGGACCATTGTTAAGGGTCTACAGTGGACTTTTTAAGCATAAGATCCAGCTAGAAGGACCATTGGTAATTGTCTACAGCGGACTTTTTAAGTACAAGATGCGGCTAGAAGGACCATTGTTAAGGGTTTACGGTGGACTTTTTAAGTACAAGATCCGGCTAGAAGGACCGTTGTTAAGGGTCTACCATGAACGTTTAAAGTACAAGATCTAGCTAGGAGAACCATTGTTAAGGGTCTACAATGAACGTTTAAAGTACAAGATCTAGCTAGAAGGACCATTGTTAAGGGTCTACAGTGGACTTTTTAAATATGGAATGTTAGAAATTTGTCTTTTTTTTTATTTCATATTTCCTAATTTTAGACAAGGAACCATTTATGAGGATTTTCCTCTATTTTACTTAAAAAGTCCACTATAGACCCTTAACAATGGTCCTTCTAGCCGGATCTTGTACTTAAAAAGTCCACTATAGACCCTTAACAATGGTCCTTCTAGCCATAGTCCATCGTGTGTGGGAAAGAGAGAGAAGAATGGTGTCTCTTGCAACCGACTATAGGCTGATTAAATATATCTGTAAAATTTTCTTAATTTTATTTCCAAATAAGTTATTTGATTTCTCAAAAGTACATGAAAATGTTGAATTGTGCAAGCGAAAGAGACGCAAAGTAGATTGCTATTCAACGTGGCAATGCTGCCAGTATCCTTGGCACTTTGCCCATTGGTAGCGATTTGGAGCAATTTTATTTTTATAATATTTTTTATTTTATGGTTTCTTCATTTTTTTTTTAAATTTAGAGTTGTATTTTTAATTATTATTAAGTTTTTTTTATTAATGTATATATATATATATATAAAGTTTAGTGTTTATTTTAATTAAAACTTTGGTTTTTTATGTATTAGCATTATACCTTACTTCCACAAATCGAATTATTATTTCCGCAATTTGGGGAATTCTAAAAATCATTTTGACATGCCATTCCACTTATCTACTACGCCATCTATTCTCAATTAATCTGTTCGCTCATTCATATAAAATAAAACTGACAAAGTCATACATTTTTTTTTTTTTTATTTCATTAGAGCCCCTAGAACACCTTCACTGCTGGAGATGGGCCTTCCTTCTACAAGTTGGTATTAGTGGAACCGGAACCCACGGCTTAACGTGCTCTCCGAGGCACGAGAACGGTGGTATTGTAAATCTATGACAAATGTCACCGAGCCACCACCGCGCCTAAATAAATAAATTATTCCTAATTTAAAAAAATATTTTTATCAATTATAATATCTTTATCCTATAAAATAAATAATAATACTCAATTATATATTTTTTAAATAGTTTTTTATTACTAAATTTTTATTACTCCAGCAACACTGTACATAAATAAGCGACATCTTTAGATGATATTGTCTAGTTTAAACACATTTAATATAATTCTATATTTACACTCACTTTCCGAAGGGATGATTAAAATAATCTGTGTTTAACATGTTGTTATACGTCATTTGGCGTAAATGGTTGGTCTTGGCTTAGGATGAATAAAATAATTTATTCTTTAACTGTGTTTAATTTGCTTTTACAAACGTGTCCTAGTGTTGTTACTACGAGATGACTGAGGAGACCAAGATTGAGTCTAATCAATTTAAAAGTAAATCATTGTGATGTTTTTTTTTTTAAACGGTTAATCGCAAGCTTACGACCTCAGCCTGAAGGGCCACCGCGGGAGGTCCATGCGCGAATCACCTTGAGGCCTCAAGGCGCCTACGGACTAAAACCCTCTGCGTTACCTTAACAGCTAAGTCTGAGTCGTGGCTACGGAGTGAAGCGGTGGAGCCATCGAGGGGGAAATGGGGGACGAAGACAGCGGCGGCTGGAACGGTGGTGGTAGGGTCGGGGGGTCCTTAGGTTGGCGGCCAGAGGACTTGGCGGAGGCCTCAGTAGATTGAGCCTCGTCAGAAATTGCGATGCACCTAACATTACCTTATATGGTCATGCGTCTATCGGCTCCTAAAAGGTGTCGCTACACGTCACGTGATTAGTTGAGTTTATCACTTTGTTATAGTGCCCTCTCGCTTGCACAATTTAATATTTTCAAAGAGTTTTTAACTGAGTCTAATTTAGAGAAATGTACACTTAACTTACTAGGAAATAAAACTACATTTATAGAACGAGCTTCCAAGACGGCATTAACATAAATCTGGTTGGGTAGGGAGAGGAGTAGAATGGTGGATGGTGAGCGTATTATCGCGCAATAAAATAAAAAGGAGATCTTATTTACAAACCAGCCTATTCTCATCTTTTACCCACACACGATGAGCCCGACACCCGCACGGTGAATCCATGGAATGCTTATAAATTTGTCTTCCATAATATTTGTTTTAGTAAAATTGATTATATCTAAAAAAAAAAATTCTGCTACATATCTCAAACGTACACTTAAAATTAGAGATGAAACGGATATCCGGTAACTATCCGATATCCGGCCTTATTGTTACTATCCGGCCGGATACCGGATAGTAACTCAGTATCCGGTCGGATGCCGGATAGTTGTATTCAAAACATTCTCATTATTTTATACGGGGAAAATGATACCACTACGTTATGAACACAGTTTATTTTAATAATAATAATAATAAAATTCTTTATTGCACACAAAATATACAATATAAAGTGTTGTACATAGGCGAGCATAATACCATAAAGGTATTCTCTACCAGCTAACCTTTGGGAGAGTGAGAGATTAATATTATGGGTGCAGAGTGTGAAAATGGAAATAATATAGTAAAAACCAAAATTAAAATATGTAAATAAATACAATATATACATCACTCGACAAAATTAACAAGTGGCAAATTATGGTGAATGAATACCATATTTTCTGCATTTGTTGGTAATAATAATTTCAAATAATTCTTGACCGCCTCCGTGGTCTAGTGGTAACAAACGTTGCCGTGAACTCGGGAGGTCGTGGGTTCGATTCCCACCGGGGGCAAGTTGTACATTGTATAATTTGTCTCGGTCTGGGTGTTTATTTGTATAATATATATATATTTACAAAAAAAAAAAGTATAATATGTAGTTTATCAACCATCTAGTTTCCGTAACACAAGCCTCGTAGCTTACCACGGAAATTAGATGGCGCTGTGTGACCTGTCTGGAAAATTTATATTAAATCAAACTGGTCGCGTCATGTAACGCGATATAGGGCCGAATATTCGGTTGCCGGATATCCGGCGCTCCGGCCTCGTAGCTTGCCGTTCATCCGTTTCATCTCTACTTAAAATGGAAAAAACTTTGAAAATTTTAGATTGTGCGAACGAGAGAGATGCGTTGAACCCTTTGATAGCCAAGATTTTTTAAAATATTAAAATAACCATTCTTTCGGAAACTAGATTTTATAATTTTAACGGGTCTTTACAAGACATACAGGGTGCGCCAGAGAAACTTACTTATTTGAAAAAACTCACGAGCGGTGAGTTGGGTGGGTAGAGGGGTGAGGGGGGGCGCTATTGGAGGGGGAAGTCCCCAAGTTAGTTTCTTTCTCTAGTCAGTTGCCATCATGCTCTGGCCTAGAGAACGGCGGGCATACGCCGTCGAGAGCTTCTTTTCTAATCGAAATGATCAAGGATTTTTTTCTTCCAAGCCTCGAAGAAATAAACGCTAAGGTTTCATGTGTGGTTTCAGCAAGATGGAGCCACAGCACGAGGCTCAATGAATTTGTTGCGACAACATTTCCCCGACCGGCTTATCTCTCTCAGAGCCGATCTCACATGGCCGGCTCGCTCTCCAGATTTGGCTCAATGCGATTTCTTTTTATGGGGTTATTTGAAATCCCTGGTGTATTTCGATCGGACAATAGCTCACCTCAAAAACAACATTCGCGACGCCATTGCCAACATAGCGATTGATATGCTGCAAAGAGTGGACACTATCTTCAGAAATCGACTTAATCAGTGTATGCGCAATGGGGGTCGCCATTTAACCGATGTCATTTTCAAGTCTGTATAAAAAAAAATATGGGATATTGTATTGTAAAATAAAATTAAAATTAAAACAGTAACTGAAGTACTTTTGTTTTTAATGACCTTTCAAATAAGTAAGTTTCTCTGGCGCACCCTGTACAACTATTATGAATGTGCGAAAAGTTTAACTAGCAGTTAGTAAATCTAAAACTCTAGCAATAAATAAATTTAAATTTAATAATTAATTTTATTATTATTAATTTGTTAATTAATATTTAATCGTTGGATGTACGAATCGTATCTTTATATAATTGTCAAAATTAAATTTTATTATTACGTTTTCATTTATTGTCAGTTTTAACGTTACAACGTTGTTGACTATTGTAAAAAAAATGATTTTTTTATAAATATTTTTCAGAGTGCCTAAAAACATACTGATTTTTGTTTTAGTTAACTTATTAAACAAAATAAAAATTTTAACTTATTAAGTTAAATTATTTATATTTTGATACAAAAAAAAATTAGACAGAGTGACGTCACTTAATAATACGAAAATTGTGTTCGAATTTTGAAAGCAAAGCATAGCGCGCTTTTTCTTACTGATTTTTGCTTTAAGAGATATATATAGTAACAAAAGCGCCGAGTCGAACATGGAGTACGTGACGTCATCCGGCAGCCATTTGCAACTGCAGCATTTCCGAACGAAAATTCGATCAAACTTTGAGATTCTATTGACAAAAACCACATGTCAGAAATTACAAATTTTGGCTTCCCCATACAAACTGCATCCGTGGTCTAGCGGTTAAGTCCATGGATTTAGACATGGAGGTACCGGGTTCGATTCCTGGTCGGGATACAAAAATATTAATTTAAATAAACACAATTAATTTATTTGCGATATCTAGTTTGGTACGCAAGACATCGATGAGCTTACCACTTGTCATGATTGGCCTATAGTAAAGTTGGCTAAATGTGAATCCGCTTATTTATAAGCGTGGTTTCTGACCACCCCGAAAGGGAAACGGTCGTGATGACACTTTACTTTTACTTTCCATACAAAGTGTGAAATAAAAAAATGTAAAATTTCGTCTTAGGATGAGTTGTATGAAAAATATAGTAAAAGTGCGGCCTTCACCGATATGTTATTCGAATCACTATGCCGGCTTGACTGGGCATGACGGCAATTCGAGCCTGATCCCGAAACTTGTGTATACACTTTACTGGTTTTATCGGCACGAACGGTGGATACCCCCGCCACGGGAGACTGGGGAAATTACCTACTATCTATTATTTAGTTTGACGAAACTTCCTTACCAGATCCCTAACTGATCGGTGAAGGTCGCTCTTCTAAGACAATAAATAATTTATATATGAAATCACTTACGTTCGGTTGCAGAAATGCTGATTTTTTTTTTCTTAACGTATATCAAATTGTTGATAAAAATTATGTACCGAAAGGTCTAGCTTTGATTCCGATACCGTTTTTCTTGCCCTATCTAAGTTATATATTAACACTGGTATTCAGAAAAAAAAATGTTCAACAAACACTTTAGTTACAGTAGGTTTTGTCAATCAATCAATCGTGACTGTAAAAAGGCCCTGTCAGCTTACAATCTAATAATATTTATGTCTATAAATATGAATTCGTGGCTGTAAAAAGGCCGTTTTACCTAACAATCTAGATGTCCATAAATATAAATTTGTGTCTGTAAAAAGGCCGTGTCAGCTTACAATCTAATAATTTTCATGTCTATAAATATAAATTCGTGGCTGTAAAAAGGGCTTACAATCTAGTAATAATAATATTTATGTCCATAAATATAATGTCGTGGCTGTATAATGGCCATTTCAGCTTAAAATCTAATAATAATTATGTCTTTAAATATAAATTTGTGACTGTAAAAAGGGCATTTCAGCTTACAATCTAATAAATTTTGTGTCTATAAATATAAACTCGTGGCTGTAAAAAGGCTGTGTCAGCTTACAATCTAGCAATAATAATATTTATGTCCATAAATATAAATTTGTGGCTGTAAAAAGGCCGTGTCAGCTTACAATCTAATAATATTTATGTCCATAAATATAAAGTCGTGGCTGTAAAAAGGTCGTGTCAGCTTACAATTGCACACGTATAATTTTCATGTCAAATAAATAAATAAAGATAAATTAAAAGAGACAAAACATATTTCAACTAAAGTGTTCTTCAAGGACTATAAGTTATTCTAAATAAGGCTATTAATGTTTCTGTTATTAGTAAGACTGACGAATAAATAACGAAATTAGAGTTAATCAGCCGATGAACAGCAATATTTAAACATTAATTTTAGTGTAGGAGTATTTATTACAATATTGTATATTTAAATAAAAGTTAATTAAGTCATTCGTTGTTTTATTTACAATCAGAATATCTGGTGACGCGGATTTAGTGTGTCTAGGTGCGGGGTTTGCGATAACCTCCAAATTAGATACATAGACGATACTATGATAATCGGTGCAATAAACAAACTAGAAACTGGTAAAGGAACTCGGCACTTAAAGGAAGTTTGTAAAGGAAGGGCAAAGCACGAAAACTAAATGCAAGCCCACCTCGATCCTTGGCGCCGCATCAGACTGGAAAATTCTCATGGATACATTTGAACACCATTATAGGATCCCAGATGAACTAGCTGTATCAGCCTATCATCTTAGTGTTTTCTCGGAACTTGAAAAAAGTTATCCTTATTGAACTTACCGTTCCGTGGGAATCAAAAATTCCAAAAGACCACAACATGAAGTCGAATAAATATTATGATCTCACAGAAGAAATGATCAGGAACGGGTTCAAGACTCAGCTTTACGCAGTGGAAGTTGGTGCAAGAGGAGTTCCAGCAAAATCTTTGCAACACTTACTGAAAGAATTGGGCCTAAGCAGGTCTGCCGTCAATACATTTATGGAACGAGCTTCCAAGACGCCATTAACGGAATCATACAGTATTTGGTTGGGTAGGGAGAGGAGTAGAATGGTGGATGGTGAGCGTATTATCGCGCAATAAAAAAAAGGAGGCCTCCTTTTCTTAAACCAGCCTATTGTCGGTCGCAAGCCCGAGACACCATTCTTCTCATCTCCTACCCACACACGATGGACCCGGCACCCGCACGGTGAATCCATGGAATACTTAGAATTTTGTCTTCTTTCTTATAGGTTCTATATTCGTTATATAGGCTGCCTCTCTTCAGTGCTCAAGCGCCAGCCTTTGGACTAGTGAGCGGGATGGTTAATATGGAAAGGAAGCAGCGAGAAAGAGACAGGATGCGCGTTGACGGCCAAGAAGTCCCCCTTCTCTCCTCCCCCTACTCTTCAGAGCACCACGCGGACCTACAACCCAGCTTCAGCATTCTCGGGGTGGAAATACGCTCAGACCTTAGCCACCGGAACTACATTGAGAGCATCACCAAAACAGCGTCAAGAAAGCTCAGAATACTGAACAAGGTGAAGCGGTTTTTTCCGCCTTCAATTAGACTTGCTGTACAAAGCACAGAGCAGATCATGTATAGAATACTGTTCTCACCTTTGGGATGGTTCCGCCAAGTACCTCACAGATGCTCTCAATGTCCTACAGAGGCGAGCTGTTCGATTTGTGGACGATGCCACTACATGTGGAACTCTCGAATCCCTGTAGCTTCGCCGAGATAAATTTGGGGACTTATACATCTGTCGTACGATAAAGATATGGAATGCTCTTCCAGCCTCTGTGTTTCCACTTTCCTATAACTTGGAGTCCTTCAAGCGAAGTGTGAAAAAGCATCTAGTCAAGGCGGTATAGTGTTAGAGACTGATGGCAGTTATGAGTATCTGACTTCAGTTGCTAACATTCATGGACCTTGCGCGCCACTTACCATCAGGTGGGCCCAAGGTCACATGTCGTGATAGCATAAAAAAAAAATATAAAATAATCAGGACGTCTGTTTATGCACCGACGAATCACAATAACGCCTAACCATCCAAATATTCGTCGAATTACCACGATCGGCGCAAACAATATCCTTTGCTTAACCTGCGCGGTACCGTGTTCGATTCCTGGTCGGGACGCATAATTTACTTGTGACATTTATCAAGTTTGGTACGCTGAGACATCGACGAGATGGTAAAGTATAGTATTATTATCACGACCGTTTCCATTTCAGGGTGGTCAGAAACCACGCTTATAAATAAGCGGATCCACATTTAGCCAACTTTACTTATAGGACAATCATGACAAGTGGCAAGTTCGCCGATGTCGAGAAATATCACAAATAAATAAACTATTAATTATTATTTAATTGTTACTTAGCATACGACTATTAATCCGATATATAATCTGAGCGATATTTTTGCTGACGTTGGGTTGGCGCAGTTCAACCTGCAAGCTTTTCGAACACATGACATTTGACATACGCCATCTTGTGAGAAGTGAACTTTTTTTACCTACGAGTTTACGCCAAAAAGCTTAGATAAAAATCGTAAACTAACTGGGAGTGTATTTTTATTTTATTGAAAAAAAAAAACGATTTTATTACAAAAAAACAAACATTAACTTTTGTTTTTGGTTCGTCATTTCCTTTTAACTGTCAAAAATACATAGATAAATACTGCATACAAATCTAGATACGCAGTTTGACGCTAAAATAAAAACCAAACCAAGATTCCTACCCAATTTACATAGGTTTAATCACTCGTATTATATTTGGTGGCGCGGTGGTGGCTCGGTTGTAAGAATGCGTACCTTAAATCCTACAAAGGTCGGTTCAAACCCACCCGGCATGTACCAATGAGAAATACACTTTTCTTACGTACATTTGTCATAGATTTACAACACCACCGTTCTCGTGCCTCGGAGAGCACGTTAAGCCGTCGGTCCCGGTTCCACTAATGCCAACTTGTGGAATCGTTAATAGAATGTCATAAAAAAAATTGACATCATATCCTCGCCAAGCCGTCTGGCCAGCGTGGCGAGTGTAGGCTAAATTCTCCAGTTCTGGAAGGCCCATCTCCAGCAGTGGAGGTCTAGAACGCTGTGTTCTAGGGGCTGTAATGATGATAATGATGAAATGATTATATTTGGTGAATTACCAGCCTTACTCTATAAAAAATATGATGTTTACTATTAAATGGGGATTTTGATCAAAGTACAATATATCTAACTACATAAAACCGAACCACATGCACAGGCCAAAATATGCAGCCACTATCCCTATCATCAATTTGGAGACTGTTACATCTGTCGCATGCTAAAGATGTGGAATGCTCTTCTGTGTGACCTTCCCACTCCTATAACCTGTAGCCCTATTCTGGTACTTAGTCGCAAACGTTATTAGTGGATTTCGTTATTTACATTAAAGATTGCGTCATAATTACAAAATGTTATTCAATTCTCTACTCTTTATGCGCTCGACTTAACAGCGGCCGTGCAAATATCAACTTTAATAGCGTGATATATACGAGTATATGTTTAACGGATTACACTATATAACGTTTGCGCTTAAGTAACAGAATAGGGCTGCTGGACTCCTTCAAGGGAAGTGCTAAAAAGCACCTTGTCAGGCCGGCATAATGGTAGAGACTGATGTTGGTCGTTAGTGGCGTCAGTTGCTCCCGTTATTTGATCTCGCGTACCGCTTACCACCAGGTGTCACATATCGTGTTCAGTTTAAATATATATATATACACAAAGCATAATCATCAGAGCCTCTACTAGAACCTCCACTGCTGGAGTACACGGTATTTATAATATGGCTGCTACTTTATTTAATAAGCTGCCGTATCACCTTAAAGATCATGAAACAAAAATGTTTAAAATAAATGTATTTATACCTAATGGCAAACATAAATATCCTTTCTCAAGGATACTTTAAATTGACATCTAATATTTTTTTATTTTTCATTGTTGCATTATTTTACCATTGACATAATATTGTTAACATTATATAACTTGTGAAATGTTAAGTTTTTAGTTTTAATGGGGATTTATATATTATTATTATTTTCATTTCGATACTAACGTTAATGTACGAGAAATTAAATTCATTATTAACAAATATTTATATACCTACCTGATAAAGGTTGACTTTTGCAGGACATCAATATTTTACCACCCTTTTAAATGTACCAAAAGTTTATGAAAAAAGAACATATTTCTGGAGAATTGGGTTTTAACTCGCTCGTCTGATGTCATTTATTTAATAAAATTATTGATTCAACAATATTGTATAGTGCTACCGGGGCCTGACAACAATAACAACTGACAGTTTTATATGGAGACCTGCCGCTTTTCATTCGAATATTTTGAACCGATACGTAAGTCGAAAGCGCCAGAATTAGGCCCCGGGACCGACAGCTGAATGTGTGTGTAAATTTATGACAAATTTACCTACATCGCCGCGTCTGTCGTAAGATAAGTAAATTTCTCATTGGTGGTAGTACTTTTTTGGATTAAAGGAAAGTGTTTTAACAACAAAATATACGAACAGATTAATAATCACTAAAACTGCATTAGTGCATATTGTCGATTTAAACACCTATAATGTAAGTATACAAAAGTATCATCACGACCGTTTCCCTTCCGGGGTGATCAGAAACCACGCTTATAAATAAGCGAATTCACATTTAGCCAACTTTACTTTAGGACAATCATGACAAGTGGCAAGCTCGTCGATGTCTCCAGCGTACTAAACTCGAGATATATCACAAATAAATTAAATATTAATTAAATGTATTTAATTACATTAATAAATATTTTTGTGTCCCGACCAGGAATCGAACCCGGTACCTCCGAGTCTAAATCCACGGACTAATCCCTAGACCACGGAGGCAGTAAGTATACAGTTTGCTCAAAAATGCACCATCTAATTCATTTCAAGATCGATGGTTTTATAGTTTGTTTATATTCGTTTTGCATTATACTCTGTGTATTCCTTCGTACATAACATTATTTCCGTTTCATTTTAAAATTAGGCTGTGGTCAGTGAGTATTCGTTTGTTTTCGTACGTCTGTGCCTGTGTGTGTTTCTTTCTTTCGAATTTCAGTCGTCGAGCGGAGTGGTTGATATTTTATGGAAAATATATAATTTATTTTCAAAATGGCGTATCATAATTGGTCACTGGACAATGTGGTAGCAGACCCAAAGCAAGCAGTTCAAGGCTGTTCTCACTATAAAAGGAAAGCAAAATTTGTGGTAAGTAAAATTTTAAACAATTTACCGGTGCGTATTTTTTTTGTTGAATCTGCAATCTCGTGCAAACTGTTGGATGTAGGCTTCTCCTAAGGCACCACTCATTTTCACCTCACTTATCACTAATAGATTAAAATGCGGGTTTGATTATTTGTCAAGAACAAAATTATTTCATTTGAGACATTTCTAGGGTTTGGTAGGTAAGTACATATCAATTATATAATTATTCCGATTAAAATAGGGGATTCCCGTCTTAAATACTACTTAAATCTCTGATTACAAATTCACATGGGATTAGGTGTGCTCAAGCTAGATAAGTGAAACCTAAGCGAAACGAAAAAAAAACGAATTAATGCTCTTGTGATGTGGTGTTGGCGTAGAATGTTGGGCATATCATGGACAGAGTTCCGAATCAACAAATCCATACTGGAGAAACTGGGGATCAGACAACTCCTTTCCTCGATTGTACAATCACGATGTATCTCACTTTCTTCGGACACGTGTCACGGCGCGCCCGCGCGGGCGTGGAGACACATCCATCGAGCGCCTGGTAGTCGTAGGGGAAAGTCGATGGCAAAATGATGCATAGGTGAGTGCACTAGGAAAGCTGCGGTCCGCGAGGAGTGGCGACGGCTTGTTACGCGTGCCACTAGCACTCAAATGGCGACTACGACCACTCTGCCGACTAGATAGGTATCTAGTATAAAAGTTATGCGACATTGCGCCCACCTGGTGGTAAGCTGAATTTCGGAAGAAAACTGTAATTAACCGTAAGGTTGCCAACTCCAAAGAACAATGGCGGATAAAGTAAAATTTCAAGCGTTTTAGAAAGACACGAATAACTACTTTCGTAAATAGGTTCGTTTTTTCATTAAAATTTAATAAATAATAATATAATTAAATTTCATCAGTACAGCCCCCAGAACATTGCGTCCTAGACCTCCACTGCTGGAGATAGGCCTTCCAGAACATATATCTAGATAATTTGGCCTATACTCGCCACGCTGGCCAGACTGCTTGGCGAGGATCTGATGTCATTTTTGTAATGACAATTTATTAACGATTCCACAAGTTGGTATTAGTGGAACCAGGACCGACGGTTTAAGGTGCTCTCCGAGGCACGGCTGTTGTAAATCTATGACTGCAGTACGTAAGAAAAGTGTATTTCTCATTGGTACATGCCGGGTGGGTTTGAACCGACCTTTGTAGGATTTAAGGAACGCGTTCTTACAACCGAGGCACCACCGCGCCACAAAAATTACATTTATTGGATCATAATGAAAAATTTCAGTTAGCGAGGACTGACTTCTGGAAATTCTGGGCTCCAGAAGGCAGTTTCCCTATTTTTGACACAATAAAACTATACTTCATTACAGCCCCTGGAACACAGCGTCCTAGCCACACACTGATATTCCAGAATTCTGGAGAATTTGGCCTACACTCGCCACGCTTTCCAGACGGCTTGGCAAGAATCTGATGTCAATTTTTAATGACAATTTATTAACGATTTGACCCGGCGGCGGCGTTGCCCGTGGAATGTGTCGTCGACAAAAAAAACCTACTGGTACCCGATAGGCATGTGTGGCCATGTCACAGCCATGATCAAGAGTAGCTCCTTGCACCATTAAACAAGAGATGTCAGATAAAAGCATAACGAGCGACAGGGATGCACAAGCGTTGACTTTTTTTATACCAGCACGAAATGTGACCATGCGCCCACTTTTGCTGATGATATTGACCAGCTCGGCCTCACCATCCTCTCTTTCCTGCAGAAGTTGGTTGCAGTACTCTTTGGATTTTTTAGTTCATTCAATGAACGTTTTAATTTCCGCTCAATATCCAGGGCACTTCTTTGCCTTGTGGTCGTCATTGTTGGATCTGGAAACACAATCAACCAGCAGTATACAAATCTTAAAGTTTCTACTGATCCGGGTCATACAAGACTAAATAGACAATGAATACTTTACAAGTAAAAGTATAAATGTATGTAATAATTATTCTAATGTGGTTTAAGACTATTTTTCCTATAAGAACTGTATGGAAGGTTCTATTTAGTGTTAACTGTTATTACTACTCTTTATGATACTAGTGTTTTATTTGATCCAGAAATGAAATGAAATGAATGAAATGAAATAATTTATTTGTCAGAAACATGGTAGAGGGATGTAAATTATCATATGTAATTATATCACATGATTAGCTATTTCTAGCATACAAATATTTATTTAGTCACATGACGTTGTCGAGCTTAGTGTCTAGGTATTCTTTTGTCGATTAAAAACATTTATTAACCAGCATTTGTACAGCAGAGTATCAGCTATCAGTAAATCAGCTGATAACTTTTACCAATAACAATTAGTCTGTAGTATTTAGCAATTAGTTATTGTTAGCTAGGTTATTAGGGGGTGGTAAGTGGTACTTGATGGTAAGTGGCGTGCAAGGTCCATGAATAGCAACTGGAATCCGACACTCGTGATTGAAATCCCTAACATTTTGCCGGCTTGAGGGAAATTCGAGCTTGATCCCGAAACGTGTGGATACACTTTACTGGTTTTATCTTCACGAACGGTGGATAGTGGATACTTCCCTGCCCCGGCAGACTGGGTAAATTACCACCATCAGTCCGCCTACCACCAATGATGTCAAATGTCAATTTTTACTTTTAAGAAGTACATCTTTTATTGTAAGCTTATCACGGTGATATTAAAATTTCAAATTTCACCGCTTGAAACAATACTTACCTACCATAAAATAAACGAAAGACGCTTGAAATTATATCAGGTAATGTTTCACCATTGTTCTTTATGTGACGGCGTCGTATTACTCTTATACACGAGGTTCCGAGAAACGATAATAGTAACCTAAGCACGCTTAAAGCCGTTCCGAGACGTGCATAAACTGTATTTTCAAAGCTTTGTGACGTCACAAATGAAATCATTCCTTGTGCTCAGACTGCTCACGATTTTTTTTAATGTATAGGTGGAGCATCCAAATAGTAATATTTGATTCGGAACGTCAGTATCATATTCATTCTAAGCGCTCTGAGTAAGATTCGGAACGAGAGATATTCTTTACTAAAATAATCCTTAAGTATCGCACTAAGTTAAAGTGGCTGCTAATTCGTTGTCGCTAAAATCTTATAGTCCTTTGGTTTCATTATTCAGTTTTTAATGAGTCTGCGACACCGAAATACCTCAAGGATAAGTACTCGTAATTTGTCTGATCTTTTGACAAATCATCGTTCCTCCCACAACTCTCTTCTTACTGTCCCTTCCCAAAATTTAGTAAAATGTAAAGTATCATCACGACCGTTTCCCTTTCGGGGTGGTCAGAAACCACGCTTATGAATAAGCGGATTCACATTTAGCCAACTTTACTATAGGCCAATCATGACAAGTGGCAAGCTCGTCGATGCCTCCAGCAGCGTACCAAACTCGAGAAATATCAAAAATAAATTAAATATTAATTAAATGTATTTTTATTTACATTAATAAATATTTATGTGTCCCGACCAGGAATCGAACCCGGTACCTCCAAGTCTAAATCCACGGACTTGACCGCTAGACCGTAAACAATAACTGCCTATTGTTTACATCTACATTACACTATACTACATTACGCTACACTACATTACACTATAGATGTATTTATTATTAAGTTTGAGTCAGAGGAACCTGGAGTGCTTTAACACAGACTAAGCTTTCGCTTAGTTTAGTTTGCCTCCAGTCTCCTACACAAATGTTTAAATAAAAAAAAAAAAATTGACAGCCCCTAAATCTTTCGTTGTCGCAGAAATCTTAGAGTTCTTCGTCTGTTTTTTTCGGTTTTAAATGAGTCTGCAACACCAAAATACCTCAAGGATAAGTTTGTCTATCTCTCTTCTTTCCACGACAAATTTCTTCGCTCCTCTCACAACTCAATTCTTTCGGTCCCCTCATCATTCCGGATTTGTTTCGAATTCTTTTGACGTTGTCGCCACTAATTTATGGAATGATCTCCCCCTGTAAACACAAGACAAGCACCGACCAGAACTGTACAAAAAACTCGTGTATCTACACTACCTGAAAAGCTCCTCAAAATGTTAGTAAGTGTATATATATGTATGTTTATGTATAGTATTATGTGTTACTTTTTTATTTTTTTATTACAGCCCCTAGAACACAGCGTCCTAGACCTCCACTGCTGGAGATGGGCCTTCCAGAACATATATCTGGAGAATTTGGCCTACGCTCGCCACGCTGGCCAGACGGCTTGGCGGGAAAATGACGTAAATTTTTAATGACAAATTATTAACGATTCCCGAGTTGGTATTAGTGGAACCGGGACCGACGGCTGAACGTGCTCTCCGAGGCACGGGAACGGTGGTGTTGTTAATCTATGACAAATGTACGTAAGAAAAGTGTATTTCTCATTGATACATGCCGGGTGGGTTTGAACCGACCTTTGTAGGATTCAAGAAACGCGTTCTTACAACCGAGCCACCACCGCGCCTATTATTATTATAGTATATATAACAGTATAATATGTAAGTGTATGATTAAGCTGTTAATTTTTCTTTCTATCTATTAATATTTCTTTCATTGCACCTATAATAGTTCAAATTTGTCCACAAGGTTTGGCTGTCAGAAAATGTCTACGGGCATTAAGTCCGCCTTTGTACTTTGTGCAATAAAGTTTTAAATAAAACACAGCGCCCTACACCTCCACTGCCCTACGCGGCGAACGAGTGCCTTCACTCCGTAGCCATGACTCAGACTTAGCTGTTAAGGCACGCAGGGCCAACAGTGAGAGAGAGACGGTTTATACGGTTTTAGTCCGAACGAAATATGTGAATAATCAGAGGTAACTTTGGTAATTAATTCTATCGAGGCAACTTTACACAATCACGATTCGAACTTAACAAGATTATCGATCGAGATCATACGATCAAGATATAAAGTAAAAGTAAAGTATCATCACGACCGTTTCCCTTTCGGGGTGGTCAGAAACCACGCTTATAAATAAGCGGATTCACATTTAGCCAACTTTACTATAGGCCAATCATGACAAGTGGCAAGCTCGTCGATGTCTCCAGCGTACCAAACTCGAGAAATATCACAAATAAATTAATGTATGTGTCCCGACCAGGAATCGAACCCGGTACCTCCGAGTCTAAATCCACGGACTTAACCGCTAGACCACGGAGGCAGAAGGATATATACTAGAAAATCAAAACGTAGGGATCATTTATAAATAATATACAACCAAACAAAGAACTCACTTTTTATCAATGTAGGCCCTTAAGGCCTCACGGTGAGTCGGGCATGCGACCCCCACCCGCGTTGGCCCTTCAGGCAGGGGGCGTATCATTGATGATTTATCGATTCACCGTCTTTAAAAAAAACACTTGGAGATGGGCCTTCCGGAACATAGGTATATCTGGAGAATTTGGCCTACACTCGCCACGCTGGCCAGACGGGTTGGCGAGGAAATTATTATGGTTTATGTATTATTATTTAGTGTTAAAAGTTGTCCCAATGGTTAGCTATGACAGAATGTCTCGCGGCATTACATACCGCCTTTGTCTTAGTACATCGAAGTATTAAGTACGTCCTATTATAAGGCGGCTAGGCGAGCACTCAGTACAAAGTACGCTACCTTGACTTTCTATTATTATTGTTTTGCTGTAACTACACGACTGTGAATGATTGCTTTATTGTTCTGTTTATTGTTTTATAATATTTTTTAAAATGTAATTCTATACTATTCTGGAGACAGGAAGGCTGGCAATTATTTCTGCCAACGTATTAGCCTCGCTATACAGAGGGGAAATGTTGCCAGTCTCCTTGGGACTATCTCGGATGGGACGTCTCTAGAGGACATTTTTTATTTATAGTTTAGTTTATTTTTAATTTTATTATTTAGGTAGCTTTTAATTTATATTTAATGTACTATAATTAACTTCGAATAAAATTTGTATGTATGTGAAAAAATAAATATTAGTCACATACTATAGACCATGGATGCACAGACCGCGGCCCGCGGGCCGCATGCGGCCCGTGGGTCGAATACTGGTGGCCCGCCGACAGCAAAAATAATACTCTCGTGCATTCGAAAAATATTGAATTCTATTCCAGAATAAAACAAAAAAAAAATATGTTCGAAAAGTAATGTGAAACTCGCGCGCGCGCAATTTGAATCTAGCGCCCAAAATTGCTAAGTCAAGTAACATCGCTCGCTATAGAAATCAAGAATTTTCTAGCGCGGTGAGCAAGCGAGATAGATATAGTCCCGTATTCCCGATTGCTCGCGTATCTACACGAAGCTTCCAGAGTCGTTTGCGCGGTATAAAAATCACGTTAACCGCAGCGGCCGAACAGTTCGCTTTTCATTTGAGTGAAGTGTCAACAACAGAAAGAAATAAGCGCGAAAATACAAAGCGAAGTAATAAGTGATTGAGAATAAGTGCAGTTTATTAGTGTTTTTGGGAGGCAATAGTTCTAGTGTAGATTTTAACTCGACTAGCCGGTGTCATATATTTTGATCCACATTCAACGTAGATTTCCTGTTGCAGTGTTAACCCGTCAAGTGCCGTGTATAATTGTGTTGTGAAAACGTAAGTAAAACTCTGTTATGAATAAGTGTTTCCCTACCTATTTAATCAAATTTAGCTTTAATGTTGGCTAAATATTAAAATAAACAAAGAAATTACTATTTTTATAAGAATTTCTCTAACTGTAATAATTACGTCATTATTTCAGATAAAATCTGTATAAAAATCTTAAAATTTCTGAGAAATAATATTTAATCAATTATTTTTGATAATTTAAAAAAGGATAGGTAATTTAAGTGGGTACTGTAATTGTTTTTAGGTGCTGTGTTAATCCTAGCCAGGATTAGAACGCAACATGGAGAAGCCAGGACCTAGTAAAAAACGTAAGGTTAAAGATGAAAATCGGCAGTTTCAAGAAATTTGGACTGAGAAATACTTTTTTGTATGGTCGCATAACAAAGTCGTTTGTTTAATTTGCAAGAATTCTGTTGCGATTGCAAAGGATTATAATGTAAAAAGGCACTATGAAACGCAGCATCCTTCTTTTACCAAGTTTACAGGCGAATTAAGAAAGCAAAAAATGTTGTCTTTAAAACGGGAGCTTATTGGTCAGCAAGCTATGTTTACAAAACACATTCAAGATTCAGAAACGGCTACAGAAGTTAGTTATGAAATTTCTCGAATGATAGCAAAGCGAAGTCGCCCCTTCAATGATGGCGATTTTGTAAAAGAATGCATGGAAATTGCCGCTAAGAAAATGTGTCCAGAAGCAGCAAAAAAGTTTGAGAAAATTCAACTGAATCGTATGACTATCCAAAGACGAATTATGTCCTTGTCAGGTAATATTGCGGAACAATTAATTGAAAAAACTAAGATCATGGAATTTTTTTCATTAGCACTCGACGAATCGACTGATATTAGTTCCACAGCTCAACTTCTCATATTCATACGAGGTGTTACTCAAGATTTTGAAGTCTTCGAAGAGTTATTAGGAATGTGTTCATTGAAAGGTCAAACCAAAGGAGTTGATATACTCAATGGACTTTTGGACGAGTGTTCAAAAACTGATTTGGACTTATCTAAGTTATCGGGAGTTGCGACTGACGGTGCTCCTTCCATGATTGGTATCAATTCCGGGCTAGTTACTTTGCTGAAAAAGCACCTGCAAGAAAAAAACATAAACACTGAAGATCTCATGCAGTTTCAGTGCATTATACACCAGGAAGCCCTCTGTTCTAAAAAAAATGAATTTCAAAATGTAATGAAAGTAGTAGTTTCGACTGTAAATTTCATAAAATCACGAGGACTCAATCACAGACAATTCAAACAATTCCTTGATGACATCGAAAGCGAATACGGAGATTTACTGTATTATACAGAAGTAAGGTGGCTAAGTCGTGGATTGACACTGGAACGATTTATAAATTTAATAGAAGAAATTGGAATATTTCTGGCGGAAAAGCAAAGGGATGTCCCGGAACTTAAAAATCCTGATTGGTTGTGTGATTTAGCTTATTTAGTTGACATTACAAATCATTTGAATGTCTTGAACACACGGCTTCAAGGCAAAAATCAACTGATATCCCAGCTCTATGCTCATGTAACATCCTTTCAATGCAAGCTGACACTTTTCAGATCACAATTGAATTCTGGAAATTATAATCATTTTCCGAATTATAAGAAAATGGCTGAAAAATTCAACAAAACTGCGATTAATTTCAGTTATGTAGAAAAGCTAGATATTTTGATTCAATCTTTTGAAGACAGATTTTCGGAGTTTAAAAAAGTGAAACCTCTGTTGGACATATTCAGCAATCCTTTCACTATTTCAGTTGAAAATGCGCCAGAGTCAATGCAGTTAGAAATTATCGACATTCAAAATGACCAAGATTTACGCAACAAATTCAACGAAGGAGACTTGCTGAACTTTTACCGCTGCATTGATAAAAATATGTACGAAGAGTTGCGCATAAACGCTCTGAAATGTGCCAGCTTATTTGGTTCTACCTATATATGTGAACAAACTTTTTCAATACTAAATAATAATAAAACAAAAAATCGAAACCGCCTTGCAAATGAAAGTTTGGAAGCAGTTTTACGTGTTGCTACAAGTAAATTTGAGCCAAATATAAAAAAGATTGTAAGCACTATGCAGTGCCACGCTTCAAATTAATAATTTCTTTTTTAATTTTAATAAATTTTTATCAATTCTTTATTGTCTTTAACTACCTATACCTACTTCTGGCGGCCGGCCCGCTATCAGTTCATGATTTGGCCGAGTGGCCCCTAGTATTAATAAGTCTGTGCAACCCTGCTATAGACTGTTTCTTAAAGAAAATACTTTAGTGCCGTGTCTGTTGTTTCTATCTGTGGAAACTTTTTGGTGGTTTAAGTCTAATTTTGTAACCATAAGTTTTACTAATAAAAAAAAACATTTTTTTTTTTTTTTTTTTTTTATAAAAAAAATATGATTTTTAACCGCGTCCTGTATCCAATAGATCCAATAGGCTACTTTTAAATGTGTTTTAAATAAATAATTATTTTACTTGTAGACGCCATGTTGCAACAAATTGTATACTTGTCGTTGCTGTCACGACGAAAAGGAGGAACATCAATTCAACAGAAAGTCCCTGAAGGAGGTAATCTGCTTGCAATGTAACGTTAGACAGAGGGTGCAGAGAAAGTGCAAGAAATGTGGGGCCACGTTTGGGAAAGTAAGTACTGAAATAAAACCATACATGACAATAAAGAGTGTCGAGAATAACTATTATATTAATAATAAATATAATCGACAGCGCGGTGGTGGCTCGGTTGTAAGAACGCGTTCCTTAAATCCTACAAAGGTCGGTTCAAGCCCACCCGGCATGTACCAATGAGAAATGCACTTTTCTTACGTACATTTGTCATAGATTTACAACACCACTGTTCCCGTGCCTCGAAGAGCACGTTAAGCTCGGTCCCGGTTCCACTAATACCAACTTGTGGAATCGTTAATAAATTGTCATTGGAAAAGTGACATCAGAACCTCGCCGTGGAGAGTGTAGCCCAAATTCTCCACAATTTCCTGTAAGGCCCATTTCCAACAGCAGTTCAATTCAATTCATTTATTAACCATAAATTACATTAAGTACACTCGGTTTTGTCAGTTATACATATTATTGTTTACCAATCACGACAGGATAGCAGAAGAATGCCATTAATAGCAAACAACAGCCATCGTCATTTACCACTTAACACTACAAACAATCAATACCTACATAGATGCTGCTGTACAAGGGCGTTGTCACTTAAAATCTAGAAAATAAACTATATAGTATCATTACGACCGTTTCCCTTTCAGGGTGGTCAGAAACCACGCTTATAAATAAGCGCATTCAAATTTAGCCAACTTTACTATAGGCCAATCAATCAGTGGCAAGCTCGTCGATGTCTCCAGCGTACCAAACTCGAGAAATATCACAATTAAATATTAATTAAATGTATTTACATTCATAAATATTTTTGTGTCCCGACCAGGGATCGAACCCGGTACCTCCGAGTCTAAATCCACGGACTTAACCGCTAGACCACTGAGGCAGTAAAATAAACTATATCAAAATTATATAATAAAATAATTATTATTTTAATGAAAGAAAAAAATTGTGTATGGCAAAATAAATAATCACATTAAATGTCAAAAATAATAATAAACTAACTACTAAAAAATAACTAAAAGAAAGCAGCTGTAAATAGGCGTTGTCATTATAAAATAACACTAACATATTAATTTATAATATAAACGTCATAATAAGAAAATAAATAATAATAATAATAAGTGTTCACATAATGTGTTCCTCTTTTAACCCATTCAGCCCCCATGACGCAGCGTATGCGTCATCAAAAAACAACCTGTGACGGCCCATGACGCGTCAATAAGTTTTCGTTATTTATACACACTTAACACGATAATATAGATAACAGGTTTGGCTGTGCAATATCAACTATATGCAGAGTGAAGGCTTGATTTAAATTTTAAAATAATTAAAACAAGGCCCTTTACTGCATGTTGATATTTATGGAAGACAAATTTCTAAGCATTCCATGGATTCACCGTGCGGTTGCCGGGTCCATCGTGTGTGGGTAGGAGATGAGAAGAATGGTGTCTCGGGCTTGCGACCGACAATAGGCTGGTTTAAGAAAAGAAGGCCTCCTTTTTTTTTATTGCGCGATAATACGCTCACCATCCACCATTCTACTTCTCTCCCTACCCAACCAAATACTGTATGATCTATATTATCGTTTTAAGTATGTATAAATAACGAAAACTTATTGACGCGTCATGGGCCATCACAGCATGTTTTTGATGACGCATTGTTTATATATATATATTTATTATGTATTTATATGTACTTGTGTTATTATATATTTATATATTAGTGTATAAGTATTTTAGCTTTAGTTGCTAGTAATAGCTTAAGATTTTTATTTTTTTATTATTAATCTCGATTTTAAATTAATGATTTAATGCACAATCATTGCTCACTATCCCAAAGGTTAGCTGGTAGAAAATGTCACTAGACATTAAGTTCGCCTATGTACATTTAAATGTGTTTTTGCTTATTGTGCAATAAAGAATTTATCTATCTATCATACGCTGCGTCATGGGCGCTAAATGGGTTAAGCCATCATCTATGGTATAGTATGATTTGTCAATTAAGTTTATGTGATGAGATTAACCCCAACTCAACTTATTAATAATTTTAGTATACCTGCTTGATTTGCAACCTATTTGACGATGAGGACAAAGGTCAGTTCCACTGTGATGGCTGCGGTATCTGTCGAGTTGGAGGAAGAGACAACTTCTTCCATTGTCAAAAATGTAATATGTGCCTGCCAAAGCAACTACTAATACTGGGTCATAAGGTAAGGGGCAGCATTGTATAATAGGCTAATACATTTTTTTAATAGGTGGTAGGCGGACTGATGGTGGTAATTTGTCCAGTCTGCTGGGGTGGGGAGGTAAACCCAGTAAAGTGTATCCACACGTTTCGGGATCAGGCTCGAATTGCCGTCATGCCCTGTTAAGCTGGCAGTGTTGGGGACTGATGATGAGTGTCCGATTCCAGTTGCTAACGTTGCCTCGTGCGTCACTTACAATCAGGCGGAAGGACACATGTCGAGCTAGTATTAAAAAAAAAAAATGAAGTCTGTAATTGAGTGATGGTCGCTGTAAAGGCGGTTTTTAATAACCGTTTTTTTTTTTTTTTTTTTTGTTTTTTTTAATACTAGCAGGACATGTGACCCTGCGCCCACCTGATGGTAAGTTAGCAACTGGAATCAGACCCTTATGTCCGACATCAGTTCCTAACACTATGCCGGCTTGACTAGATGCCTTTTCACACTTCGCTTGGAGGACTCCAGGTTATAGGAAAGTGGAAACACAGAGGCTGGAAGAGCATTCCACATCTTTATTGTGCGACAGATGTATGGGTACGCGAAGGGATGGTGACTACGGTATGTGGGTGCATATTCTGACCTGTGCGTGTGGTTCGGTTGCGGAATGGAGAGGAAGGAATTAGGTTATAGAGCTCTTCAGAGCACTCACCATAGTATAGCCGGTAGAACACGCTCAGAGAAGCTACATCTCGGCGAAGCTGCAGGGATTCGAGAGTTCCAGATATAGTGGCATCGTCCACAATTCGAACAGCTCGCCTCTGTAGGACATTGAGAGCATCTGTGAGGTACTTGGCTGAACCATCCCAAAGGTGTGAACAGTATTCCACGCAGATCTGATCTGTCCTTTGTACAGCAACGACAAGATTGGAACGATTGAACCATTTTTACTAATCCCTTTCAGTACTGACAATAACAAGCGTGCCGGTATACCAAAAAAATTTCTAGCGTTCGCCAAATACTGTTTTTCCGCTCCGAACCAGCCTCGATAGATCGTGCACTCATCTAGTTACTTAATAATTATCTTTATTAAATTGCTAGAATAGTTTTTAAGAAAAAAAAACATTCAATAGTGTTTTTTTATTTACATCACATTACAACAAACGAATATGCGAAGGGGGTTTCGTGGAAATTGCTAGTGGAGGAATTTTAAAACTATTCTTATGAGATATTTTAAACTTTTAATATCCAAAATACTTTTTGTCGTGCTGAAAGGGATAAGTAAAAATGGTTCCATCGTTCCAGAGCAAAAAACGGTTTTTAAAAACCGCCTTTACAACGACCACCACTCAATTACAGACTTCATTTTATTTTTTTGAATACTAGCTCGACATGTGTCGACGAGGCAACGTTAGCAACTGGAATCGGACACTCATGATCAGTCCCCAACACAAAAGATTTTTGGATTTTAAAGTCTTCGTTAAGTACTTCTGTAAAAACTTTTTTGAATCCGTCTCTCGCACTATATTATTATTTCCATAATATTATTTACAAGATTTTATCAATATTGACTGTACTTTTGAGAAATGAAGTCTTATCAACTTTCATTCCAGGAAAAATAATTATGGACACCTTGCGACATATTTTTAAATTCATATAGGTAGATATATATATATATATATATAGATTACTATCTATATATACATACAAGATGAAGGTCTGTGTGTATGTTCTCTATGCATTTCAAAACTACTTGACCGATCGGGATGAAACTTTGGGAATATGTTGTATGAACATCGGCGAAGGTTTATTTATATAGTACACACAGCAGTACATATATTATCACACACATAACATAGTTGAATTATAATTTATCTAATATATGTACCAATTAGGTGTCACAGCATTCACCAATATAAAAAGAAGAATAAATTAGAAACTTATTACTTTCAAAACAAAATAAAAATTAACAAAAACTAACAAATTTACAAAATATAACATAATATTTTATTTTTTTAAAGGAACATAAGTTAAATTTAATCGACACAAAATTGTAGAATTAGAATAGAAAAAAAAATGAATTATCCTAAATAGGTGTTCGCTTTCTATAGTGGATTATTTCTGGCCTTTGGGAAGGAGTAATTTGCTGTGGACGGCGAGCTAACTGAAACTAAATTAATATTTGTGAACTATACTCACTGCGGGTATTGTATTGTTATTTTAATTTTTAAATATATGTTAATGTTTCATAATTGCATGCTGTGTGCACATGCTTTTGGAGATGGTACTGGAACTGTATTGTAAAGATTTGAAATTTAAAAAATGTTTTTTTACCCATTTCTGTTGTGTGTACCTAATAAATAAATTCGGCTGCTGATTGGCATACGTAATTCAATTTCTGAAAAATTGTGGATTGAATCCTTTTAGAGTAGCGGCATCCAATTTTGCGTGAAATTTAATACAATTTTTTGTCCCTTAAAGTGCGTCGAAAATGCATCCCACACCAACTGCCCAGTGTGTCTTGATGACTTACATAATTCGAGAATTGCGTCCCACATTCCACCGTGTGGTCATCTTCTGCACAAGCCTTGCTATGATCAGCTGAAGACAGCTGGACACGAAGCTTGTCCAACTTGCCAGGAAAGCATGAAAGAAATCGCGAAGGCCCCCCGAATGTTTTTCTCCTAAATGTTATATGAACGTCAGATTCTATTCCATTCTATTACTGCGTGGAATTTATTAAAGAACAAAAAATTCATATAATATTCTAGAATAAAAATAAAGACCTACGTATTTTTTATTTTAATTTTCAGTATTATAATCTTAAGTTACGGTGCAGAGAAGTTGTCCTAAAAATATCACCACTCATACTGACCCTAATTAAGTAGGTAGCGAAAGGTCGACGATCGCGCGAACGATGACTTATGTCATTGTTTCAAATTCAAAATCGTTTATTTGCTTTAAATGTGGTACATACAGTACTGCTGCCTCCGTCGTCTAGCGGTTAAGTCCGTGGATTTAGACTCGGAGGTACCGGGTTCGATTACTGTTCGGGACAAATAAATACATTTAATTTATTTGTGTTATTTCTCGAGTTTGATACGCTGGAGACATCGACGAGCTTAATTAGTTAAATTTAAAAAAAAAATACTTAAAAAATTTTTAAATATAAAAATTATAATTATAAAAATTGCTCTGTAATAAATTCCACGCAGTATATACGGCCGGTTGCAGAAAGGATGATTAAAATAATCTCTGATCAATATGTTGATATTCGCCACGTGATTGGTAGTTAGCTTGTCACTTTGATTATTTCGGCCAATGACGTGCCTCATAAGAATACGTGTCGAAAGATGCCTTTCCTGTTAGTGAAAACCGGCGCAGTGAAAAAGTGTTATCCACGAGAAATTACTAGGAAAATAAGGTCTGACAATAGCAATAGTGACAAGGGCAATAACATTGTGAAAATATTTAAAGGAGTACTTCGCGCCATTTTTAAGTGCAAGTTTTTGTAACTTTTAGATAAATTGTGGATATTGTTAGTCAAAAGTTGTGTTGTTTTGTTTAATAATGTGCTACAATCAGAGGTTCTCAAACTTATTTCTTACCCCCCCACTTTGACCGAATATTACTTTATTATCGATGTTGTGTAATAGGAAGGTTTTAATTTTAGCTAATTTAAAAATATAAAGTCGGCATGTTTTAGGGGGGCCCTAAACCTTCTTTCGTAAGGCCTCTAGGCGTTATCGCCCACTTTGAGAAAGGCTGTGCTACAATGCATATGGGGCACAAGTTGCAGTTTATTTTTTGCGGTTTACCCGCCCTGTGAACCCCCATATATACACGACGTGTTTGGGCTATAATGCCGCAAGTGACTCCAAGAGTAGCATCAAATTCTGCAACATCTGGAATTTAATGATAACCTCATTAACTCATAAGAAATAATATAGATACGTCAGACTTGGCTGTATGGGCTAGACCCTTTGCCTATCAACTCATAACTTTTAATAACAGATCATCAAATTCAACGTGTTATAAAATTTGATGCTTTTCTTGGACTGAAGAAAATTTGCGACAATAACGTCCAAACACGCTGGTCTAGCCCATACAGCCAAATCTGACATAATATATATTTCTTAAAGTTACAGAGGTTATCATCAAATTCCAGATGTTGCAGAATTTGATGCTTTTCTTGGAGTCACTTGTAACATGGCAGTTTATATTTGTTTAATAGAAACGCATTAATGCGTTATGCGATGAACTCGGAGAAACAGAACGCTCAGGGACGGCACGCAATGTGTCAAAATCAGCCGTTCCTCATTTATTTTAAAACTTTTTCTGCGCAAGTTCATTTTGCGGGTGCTTCGATAATAGTAATTTAATGTAACCTTGTTCAAGCACACATTGTACCTTAAAATCACTAAGCGACCGTAATCCCCTAATTGGGGAACCAGTTTTGGGTTAGAAGCTCCGCGGGCTTCCGGAGACTCATCTCGTCGGTCGCCCAACTACCCACCAGCCGAGCGTCTCTTCTTCACGCCCGGCTGCTACACGAGATAAGCATTAGCTAGATTACCTACACTCTTAAATGTGCGGAAGTGTCCTCAACTGAATATACAATAAATCTACGACCGGTTATTTGTTGTTTTATTTGTCGAGCCCCGGTCCTTAACCGGGGAGTTCGCGACACACTCGCCCAAACACGTAGGTAGTTAAACATATGGTAGTTCACAGCGAGAGAAAACCACAAAAAATAAACTGCAACTTGTGCCCCATATGCATTGTAGCACAGCCTTTCTCAAAGTTGGCGATAACGTCTAGAGGGGGGCGGTAAGGGACCCAGAAAAAAGGTTTAGGGCCCCCCTAAAACATGCCGACTTTATATTTTTAAATTCACTGAAATTAAAACCTTCCTATTACACAACATCTGCATCGATTATTAAGTTATAATCGGTCAAAGTGTGCGGTAGACGAATTAAGTTTAAGTATTTCTGATTTAATTCAATTCATTCAATTCAAAATATTTATTTCCATATGGTTCACATGTAACACTCGGATATTGTCAATTTTTTACAATATTATTATTATTATTATTATTGTAGATTGTAGCACATTATTAAACAAAACAACACCACTTTTGACTAATAATATCCACAGAAAAGTAATTTGCAAAACAAAAACTTGCACTGACATGTCTGAGCAAAATGGCGCGAAATATCCTTGAATTTTTATTTCAAAAAAGGCTTCTATCATTGACACCAGATGCCTAAAAAAATATTTTCTTTTTTGACATTTATATCCGGTTTTTTTTTTCTTAAATGTTGAGATACTAGTAGGAGTTTGACAATAACTTCAACCTGTATGTCTATGTTGGATAAGCATCTTAGAATTACATCCTATGTAGGATTATTATATTATTTTTTATTTTATAGTGTGTATAAACACTCTTCCGTTATTTTAGAATAAGTGAATTTATATTCAAGATTTAAGAAGAATTAACAAGCGTTAATTCCAAACTACCCTGTCGCTCGCATTTTAAAGATTATTCAAGTCTTTATTTATGTTCAGTGACAAAGCTCGGCTCGCCATACACAATGCCATGTTGGTACCAACACTGACGTATGGAAGCGAAACATGGATATGTCAGAATACGCATGAGAGTAGGGTTAATGCAGTAGAAATGCGGCGTTGCGGCGGATATGTGGCGTCACTTTGGCGGACCGCATACGTAACGTCGAAATACGGAAAAGGGTTAGTATGAAGGAAAGCATAGGAACAAAAATAAGGAAAAGCATGCTACGATGGTTCGGGCATGTTGAAAGGATGAGCGATGAAAGATTGACGAACCAGATATATAATGCAAAAGCTGTGGGTGAAAGAGGCCCTGGCAGACCGAGACTCACATATCACGATCAAATAAATAAAACACTGACTGAAGGTGCATTAAAAAGTCTTCGTAACCAAAGGGCATGTATGCAGAGGTTAATGAATGTCGACGAAGCGAAAGAAGTATGTCGTGATCGTGTCAAATGGCGCTCAATTGTCTCTGCCTACCCCGCAAGGAATCTGGCGTGAAGATATGTATATGTATGTTTATTTATTTATAAGAAAAAAAAAACGTTTATTGACCCAATTAACTTAAATAACTTATTAAAAGGTCTCTAGCCACCATCGAAGTTCCAGCTCTTCTAGAGCCTGTTGGAGTTATCCGAGATGATGGCAAGAGACCCGATGGTATAACGTTCGTCCATTGGGAACGGGGACGTGCTCTGGTGTGGGACGCCACGTGCGTCGACACCCTCGCCGCGTCGCATCTCAGGGGGACAGCGCATAAAGCGGGAGCCGCGGCGGAAAATGCGGAGTCCAGCAAGCGGCGCAAGTATGTAATCGATTACATATTTATGCCAAGTGCAAAAAAGTTTTTAAAGACATAACACCGCGTCTTGTCGTCTCCTCCGGTGACAAGTGGGCTGGCTCTTTCTTCGCCCAAAGAATCAGTACCGCCTCCGTGGTCTAATGGTAACAAACGTTGCCGTGAAATCGGGAGGTCGTGGGTTCGATTCCCACCTGGGGCAAGTTGTACATTGTATAATTTGTCTCGGTCTGGGTGTTTATATGTATAATATGTATATATTTACAAAAAAAAAAAGTATAATATGTAGTTTATCAACCATCTAGTTTCCGTAACACAAGCCTCGTGAGCTTACCACGGAAACTAGATGGCGCTGTGTGACCTGTTGTTATATATTAAAAATGCATGTTTGCAGTTGTCGTAATGTATTTAATAAGTGACATAATATTGTAAACAACTTGTTACTAAGGAAACATCGAAGTTCAAAATACTACATTCCTCCGATCATAAGATATTAAATTTATTAATTAAGATGTTAAGGAGGTAGACGGTTTCGAGCACCACGTCCTAATAGTGCTTGATCGGGTAGGTAAAATGCTGCAGATCTCTTTAGAAAATTGTTTTTAGATAGTTCAGCATAGTTTCGATTACGAAATAAAATTGATCGTCCAATGTTAGTACTTGTATCATTAACATCATAATTATATGGAAACTGGATCGGAATATACGCTGAGGAACCTATATTTTTTTTGTTATCTATTTCTTCCCCTCTCCCATTATCAAATCCTACTGTTGTACGAATATGATCAGTATAAATCTGTTCTTTTTCATCACTAGTTTCATGTACCTTATAGGAGTATCTGTTAGTACGAGTATGTCTTAAAGTAGTTGTAGGTATATTAACGTCATTATCAATATTTCTTTTAATTTGTCTGTAATTTAAATTTCCATTAAATTTAGGTTTATAATCCAAATTAATCGGCTTTTGTTGCCCAAAAAACATTTCTGCTGGTAACTTTTCCGCACTTAAATGAGGTGTATTTCTTATAATTTCTGCTTTATCATTCTCCTGTGAACCAAATTGAATAGTACGTGCCAAAATTTCATCTTGTTTAATATTTGGGATGTAGTAGGTACAGGAGAGGGTGTTCTGAGCTCTATAGGGCTTCTGGATCTATTGGGGGAGTTTTGAAGTGTGGATGGGCCGCTATCAGAGTCTAACCCCAGTTTTCGGACTGGTATGTGGCTGTACCACTCTGACTCGGGCTCGGGTTCGGGACCCGGAGTCTCCTCCGCTTCTAGCGGCCTGCTCTCGATATCCAGTAGTTGTCGCATTCTCTCCCTGTGAAATGATGCTGCTTCGGACAGATCAGATGATTTCCTTTCCCCGGTCTTATATTTTTCCTGCAGCTCTTGTCTGATCTTCCGTGTGAAATAGGGGCTTGAGGCGGAGGTTCGGCGACTGTCCATACTTCGTGCCCGAGTTTGTGGCTCCCGAATGTTGATCTTTTTCGGAGCTGTGGGCTTTGTGATGTTTGTTTCTTTTGATTTGGGTGTGTTGGATCTCTTCATTTGGTTCTTGTTTAATATTTTCATTTACTTTAACTTTCCTCAACATATTATCAGATAGTGTCATATGTTTTTGAAGTGGGTCATTAATTATTAATTTGTTTGAATATACATAGCTAGGGAATTCCATGTTAAAATGCTCACTCCAATGTAATCCGAAAAGCATAGGCTCCGCGCCTTTAATTACTACAGCGTCAAGCTGTTTACTCTCACCTCGTAAATTTACTGTGACATTGGTTAATCCCTTTGGTTTTAGTTTAAAATCGCCATAAGCCTTCAAATTAGGTCCTTTAGATAAGGTTGGGGAACCAATTGCTCTCCAAAAACTAGTGCTAATGATTGAGTATGCAGAACCCGGGTCCCAGTCCATTGTGCATGGTATGCCATCAATATGAACGTCAATGCGTTTCCTATTTATCTTTGATTTTACATGTCCAATTAACTCCTCTTCACTTTCGTTTTCGTTATCGTCAATGTTGTAATGTCTGTCATGAAACTCGTCGCTGCCACTGTTATTGTCAAATTGTACATTCTGTAATTTATTGTATTTATTTCCCTGTTTCAGGTTTTTGCCATTATTGTGTGATGTTGATAAATATGCCTTCCCGGTTTTGATACAGCAGGTGCCATAATGGCCAACCACACCACATTCCTCGCATTTGTGGTCTCGGGCTTTACAATCATTATACGCGTGCTTTTCTTTCTTGCCACAGCGTCGACATTGTGTCGATTGTAGTCTGCGTTGATGATAATTGTTTAAAATACGTTTGATATTATGTTGTGTATCAGTCTGAATATCATTTTCAGCTATCTCTCTGGATTGGGCTACTGCGAATAGTTGAGCGTATGACGTTTCTCTCCTCTGTCCGTCGGGTGTGATCTCTAAAAGGTCTGGCCATCGTTGTCTTAATTCTATTTCTAACTGTTTATGGTTAAGTCCTGTAGCAAATCGGTCTCGTAGTTGTCTATCTAATATTTCGCCTTCATAACCACAATCTCGGCTTAGTTCTTTTAATTTATTTGAGTAATTTTCCATAGTTTGGTTGTGTTCCCGCGTGCAGTTCCAGAAGTCGGTGAGAGCCTTGTATCGAGTTCGTTTCGTCCGGTATAAATTTATAAATTTTTCTTTAATGTTGTTATATGTTTGGTCATCGAAAGTAGGAGTAATGTTTTGAAAAGCTATTTTTAATTGTCGGTAAGTATCGGGCGTCAAACAGGAAAAAAGTAATTCCTTTTGAATAGGCTTAACAGACTCGCCCCATAGTTTACATTTAACTTCAAAGTAATCGATGAAAGTTTCTGGATTTGATGATTCTGGGTTGAATATGGTACATTTAAAGCTTCTTATTATATCGAATTTGTTAATGTTTGTATGAATTTCGTGGTTGATTGAAGTCGTTGGAGCGTTGTTCCTGTTACTTACAGTCACTTGTTGTTTAAGCAGTTGAAGCATTTGTTGATGTTGTTTACGTTGTTGGCTCATAAACTGAGCAAATTGGTCTGGATCCATCGTTTTGTATCCCATCCTCGTCGCCAATATGTTATATATTAAAAATGCATGTTTGCAGTTGTCGTAATGTATTTAATAAGTGACATAATATTGTAAACAACTTGTTACTAAGGAAACATCGAAGTTCAAAATACTACACCTGTCTGGAAATATTTATTTATATTATTTATTACAATTCAGCGGGGAAATGCAGCCAGCGTTCTTGCCACCATTCCACTCGGACGGGACTTATATCCCTATCCTTTATTTCATTTTATATTGTTAGCTATACCCATTAACTTACATTTTCATATGCTCAATGCACTGGTGCCAACCGTGCCGCAGGTCGAAACATACCATTTTGTTCGTCCGGTCGACAGCAAATACAAATACCTACCAAAATTGTTCTGTGTGGACTGTGGGTATATATATTCATGAGTGTATATGTAGATGTGTGTATATTTAATCGTGGATCCACGAAGTAAGTGTAGTTAACTATTTAGGAAGTAAAATTACGTACATTTTCGACATATTTCCACTGGTATCGCCTGTATTCAATTGATGTATGAATCGATCCTCTCCCGTCCCTAAATCCCTAATCCATTTAATGCGCCATTTTTTAAAACTAGTGAAGAGTTGTCTATGTAATAATGTTTCTATCTTGTCACCTCCTAGATCTTGGACATACCATTATTTATGGCTCTGGGGCCAATTAGAAGATGCTATGTAACGTTTTTTTGGATGTAGGTACATCTCTTATTGTTTATAATTATTTTATTGCATTTAAGCCTTAGCAATGACATATTGGCTATTTTAATTTTAACAGTTTGTATGGTGAAGCCAATACATTTTGTCACTTGAGACAAGTCTTGGGAAAAGTTGTTTATTTCTATCAATAGAATAATATAGTCTAGAGCAGCGGTTCTCAAACTTTTTTGGTGACGGAACCCTTTTGGAAAGCAAAATACTTAATGGAACCCTACAATAAAACAATAGTTTTTAAAAGTGTATTCTTTACTTTATGTTTTGAAGTTAGAGTCGAAAGTAGCTTGTTCACAACTATAGCGTCTAATGGGGTGTATCACTAACTTTTTATCACGATAGATGGCGCATGATAGATGGTACCTTATATAACTGTCAGTTGCATAGAAAACTTATACTTTTATTACGAAATTTATTATTTTCTTGAAAATATGTCGAAGTGAGCAGCTTTTAAGTGTACAAATCGAGATTCCCAAGCGAAATCAAAGATATGGTGATCTCAAAATTGCCGTTCTATTAATTTAGCCTTTTTTCGTTTTAAAGACGGTGTTCGCTTTCTTAATTCATATTTTAAGGTAGGTAACGTTAATTTTAAATACATTTTTCTGTTATAAAAATAAAAAACTACAAAAACATTAAAAAAATTATTCGTCAAAGGTGTAAACAAGGTACCAGTGCCGCTAGCGACATCTACAAAAAGCTTTGCCTGATACACCCCATTCAGAGGCGCCTTTTATCAAAGGGACTGCGCGCTCACAAGTATACGCGCAGCGGACGGAGTCAAAACGTTCGACCAGAGAGGTGTTTTGTTTTTTTTTTCTAAATGCTTGCGGAACCCCTACGGGGTATCGTGGAACCCTAGTTCCGCGGAACACACTCAGTATAGCTGGTCTAGAGTGAGATCATACAAGTTCACCCTGCATTATGTTGTGTGTTAATATATGTACTGCTGTGTGGTACTATATACACAATTGTAAGGACCTAGAACTAAAATTGGGATGCTAAGAAAAAAAAACAATTTTAACGCCTACTTTAAGGTTAATCATAACCAGCTATTTTTTATGTTTATTAAGTAATTTGTGATTCAAGAACTGAATAAATATATTTTAAAGGTATTTGTTGTTTTATTAGTCAGTGAACTAAGTTAAGACTCGCAGGTACTGGGTTCGATCCCTGGTCGGGACACAAAAATATTTATTAATGTAAATAAATTAATATTTAATTGATTTGTAATATTTCTCGAGTTTGGTACGCTGGAGACGTCGACGAGCTTGCCACTTTGTCATGATTGGCCTATAGTAATGTTAATTATAAGCGTGGTTTCTGACCACCCCGAAAGGGAAACTGTCGTGAAGATACTTTACTATTAATCAGTAGGTTACCCTAGGTGACGACTGTCTCCTGCTGTTCCACTTGAAAGCATGAAAAGCCAAACTTGCTTTTTTTTACCGATTTTTGTACGAAAACCATAGACTAATGCCATGTCGGACGACTTTAAAAGAGAAATGAAGTGAAAAAAAGCGACAAGTCGAACATAGGGTCCGTGGTCTAGCGGTTAAATTCGTGGATTTAAACGAGGAGGTACAGGGTTTTCCGTCACAGGTTGTACATTTTAACGTTTAAAAAAATGCAATATACAGGCTATGTTACGCTTGGGGTTAGGCAGAGTACACAAGCATCCGAAAACGAACGTACGTCAAAAGCTAGGCGGAATGCCCAAGATTTAGACATTACCTACTAAAAGACGTAATGGATCTTGGACGATATCCTTTTCGGACGCTTGTGCACTTCGCCCCCAATGTTTGATCCAATTGCCCTAAAACAGTTCGTTTCGATACAGTCAATATCTCAAAATTTATTCAATGCTAATGCAATGCTAGTCGAAAGCTTGAAGCAAAGCTTACTTTTTTACTGAATTTTGAACGACTTAAAGTGAAAAAAGCGACAAGTCAAACACGATAAAAGTATTTGCCCGTAGACAGAATAAAATCCTTTTTGTGTACTTGCTTTACCTACGCTTGTTTGATCATACAAAGAAAAAGGTACGTACCTAATGCGTTCGTCTTGGCGTTACTTTATGGCTTTTATATAAAATTCGGTAAAAAACAACCTTTGCTTTCAAGTCGAACATAGCATGAGTACTCCCATCCATAATACCAAAGCCCAAGCCGATATATTTAAAAAAAAAACTTTATATTTTTAATTTAACTTTTAGAAAAAAAAAAAGATTTTTTGATTTTGATAAACTTTACTTAAAATTTAAATATTGTATCTGTGATTAATGTTTATTATGTGCCAGTGTTTAGGGCTAGAAATAGGCTATAGTTTGTGAGGCTACACGTAAATATTATTGATATAATTTAAAGATGAACATAACCTGTACGATTTGCAACGATCTTGTGGGACAGTCTGAGTCTATTTATGTGACGAAATGTGGCCATATATTCCACCAGCATTGTTTGACTCAATGGACGGCGCGATCTGCTACATGTCCTGCGTGTCGTGGACGTGTTTCGTCGAAGGATATGTTTAGGATATTTCCGCAATGGGCGAGCGCGGGAGAAGCGGATCCGGTGGCCCTTCAGAGTCGTCTGGACGCGGCTGAATTAGAGACTCGGCAGTTGCGAGCAAGGACTTTAGCTGCAGAACAGGAACAAAGCAAAGTGCAAGCCACTCTACGCGACACTAGGTTATTATGGACAATTAACACTCTCTAAACTATTACAAATCCGGAGAAACCAGTATTGATAGCTACCCTATTCTGACTGCAAGGACTCCTCATTGACGTAATTTGACAGGCAATAATTTGATAGTGGAAAGAAGTAAAGTATCACCACGACCATATCCCTCTCGTAGTGATCAGAAATGCACTATTTTAACTAAGCGGATTCACATTTAGCCAAATGTACTATAGGCCTATCATGACACGTGGCAAGCTCGTCAATGTCTAGTGTGCTAAACCAAAAAGTACTATAAATATAAATTAATTATTGTGTCCTGACCAGGAATCAAGATACCACCGCATCTAAACCACTAGACTATGGAAGCAGGCAATGAAGTATTTAAATAAATTATGATTGACTTTCTTTTCATTAGTAGAGAAATATCTTCGAATGTCCTCTGGCACCTTCTGTTCCCATTACACTTCATGTACCCATTATATTTCTGTCTTCATTACACCTTATGTTCCCATGATACCTTCTGTCCACAATATACCTTCTGTGTCTGTTCTGTAGCTAATGTTATATTTCTCTTTATTGGCAGAGAGGTATCTCGCAAGACTGAAGAGAAGTTAGTAAGCTGTCAGTCTGCAGTTTCAGCCTTGCAGGATCAGTTGCGAGGGGCCAAAAGGTTGGCAGAGAGTGAGAAGGAGGCTCGAGAAGAAGCTGCTAAGCTTCGAGAATCTCTGTCCCTTTGTCGAGGACTGGAAAGACTTCTGTCGGCCACCAGTAAAGAAGCCGAATCCATGCTGCAAGCTTATACTGACCTGCAATCTGTTGCCAGGTATTATTTAAATTATTACAAATATGAAATTTTTAGTTGTTATAATTTTTAAATGGTAGGATTTTAATTTTAATTGTAGTTACTGCTAAGCAATTTAAAATTACATTAAAGAATTTATTTATTTAAATTATTAAACATATATACATTTATTCGAAAAAATTTTTACAACATATAAAATAAAATTAATATTAAGGATAGGGATATAAGTCCCGTCCGCGTGGAATGGTGGCAAGAACGCTGGCTGCATTTCCCCGCTGAATTGCAATACTGATTCTCTGGGCGAAGAAAGAGCCAGCCCTCTTGTCACCGAAGGAGACAACAAGACGCGGTGTTATGTCTTTTAAAAACTTTTTTGCGCTTGGACTCCATGGGCCCAGAGTTTCTACAGCAAACGGCACAAATATGTAATCTTTTAATAAATAAATAAATATTTCCAGACAATCACACAGCGCCATCTAATTTCCGTGGTAAGCTGCGAGGCTTGTGTTACGGAAACTAGATGGTTGATAAACTACATATTATACTTTTTTTTTTTTTGTAAATATATACATATTATACATATAAACACCCAGACCGAGACAAATTATACAATGTACAACTTGTCCCCGGTGGGAATCGAACCCACGACCTCCCGAGTTTACGGCAACGTTTGTTACCACTAGACCACGGAGGCGGTCAATGTGTATGTAATCTTTTAATATACTTACATACTTGCGCCGCTTGCTGGACTCCGCATTTTCCACCGCGGCTCCCGCTTTATGCGCTGTCCCCCTGAGCTGCGACGCGGCAAGGGTGTCGACGCACGTGGCGTCCCACACCAGAGCACGTCCCCGTTCCCAGGGGACCAACGTCATACAAAGAATTGGTTTGAATATCCTAACACTGTTGCGAGGAGTGTTCCTTAAGTTGTAACTTTGTTTTGTATAAGTTTTTTTTTAATGCATGGTTAATGAGCAGTAACTATGAATATTTACCTAACTTTACTATAGTAGGCTCATCATGACAAGTGTTAATGTCTAGCGTGCCACCAGCAGGATTCTATTTCTTTTAAATTATTAGGCTTTATGCCTAATGTCTTGAAACGTCAGCATTGAATTCCATCTAGCAGGCGTTAATGTTAAACAATGCAACCTACCCAAATTCTTCTTGAGGTTTGCTTCCCGATCGTGGGGTGTGGACAGTTCTTATTGCGGGTTGGCGGAGGGTGCCTCTGCTTGACGGTTAGGGAATCAACCCTTTGACATATATATTGTATCCCAATTTTACATTGTCATTACCAGTGTATCTGATTACTGAATGCATTATTATTACTTCTGTCAATGTGAGATCACTGGTGAAAATAACCAAAATTACTCAAATTTAAGCTCAAAGGTATGCAATGACAACAAATATATTTAATAAGCTTCCAGTTACCGCTAAAACTGTTTAAATTATGAGTCTAACAAATGCTGGTTAATAAATGTTTTTATTCGACAAAAGAATACCTAGACACTAAGCTCGACAAAGTCATGTGACTAAATAAATATTTGTATGCTAGAAATAGCGAAGCATGTGCAAGTATTTGAAAAAAAAAAAAAAACATTTCATATAAAATCTCTGAATAATCTTTCTTAATTAGTCAGTAGTGGGCCTTATTATCTGGCCTCAGCCATGGTTTGGTGGGGTGTAACCTATCAAGGATTGTCTAAGCTATATTTTTTGTGAAAAGGGTATCAAAACCCAGGTATACCAAGATACAATTCTTCAGAAGGTGGTTAAGCCTCTTAACAACACCATGTTCCATAACCAAGACTATACTTTGTGTAATAGTATCATATCAATTCGGTTCTTTCATATCCGCCATTTTAAAGTTCCCAATACAAATGTAGTATTATTGTTTACATTAACTAGTTACCTCAAATCATTAGTTATCATGAATGACGTTACTAATATTGAAAACAAAAAAAGAAAAGATCCTCACCAAGCCGTCATGCCAGCGTGGCGAGTGTAGGCCAAATTCTCCATATACAGTGTAAACTCCATGTAACGTCACTCGATTTAACGACAAACTCCCTAAAGCGTCGAAATTATTTGGCTTTGGTTGGTTTAGCTTGTCTTCCAAATCTGATTTTTCTTCTCTCCATTTAACGACAACTCTCTATAACGTTATAAAATGCACAGTCCCTTCAGTGTCGTTATATAGAGTTTATACTGTATATGTATGTTCTGGAAAGCCTATCTCCAGCAGTGGAGGTCTAGGACGCTGTGTTCTAGGGGCTGTAATGAAAAAATGATATAAGATTTTTTTTTAAATATAAAACCTACCTAACTGTATTTATGGCCAGATTTTGTATATAAGTATACAGGGTGTTTGGAAGGGATTAAAAAAAAACCTTGAGGCCAAGGCCAATATATTGCGCGGGGGTAGGTAGCAGACTATCCCTAGTTTCTACCCTAGGCGTATGTACAGCTCCCTTCCAAACACTCTGTATATTGATAAGTATTTATGTAGTTTATTGGTTAGAATTTCTCCCCACACATTTATACATACATTTAGGTAAACAGCAATAGAGTATTTTTTATAATTAATTGTTGAAATTATTTTAGGTTCGCAGCTTGTCTTAAAAACGCCTTAGTTGAGGCCGAAGCCAAGCGAAGAGAAAGTCGCTCTGAAATGTTAAGTGTTATGGCCGACTTGAAACAGACCAAAGATAAACTTAATGCTGTTACGAGACAATTACACGAACGTCCTCTGACTCCTCCTATCCCCAATACACCTAGTGTCCCAATTACACCTAGTGTCCCAATTACACCCAGTGTCCCAATTACACCTAGTGTCCCAATTTCACCTAGTGTCCCCAGTTTATTAACTTCTAAATCACCAAAAGCTGATTCGCCATATCTACAGCTGTATCGTGGAGGGTCGTTTTCTGCCGGGTTTACACTCAAGGTATGTTTATTTATTTCAGCATCCGTATTCCATTATAAATTAATGGATCGCCAACGATAATGGATTTCGTTATTAATTGCATTGAAATTATAAATTATACAAAATTAAACTCGACTAGGGATTGCAGTCCTGCAAAACTCCCGGGAGCCCTCAATCCAGCAGAATATCGCTTCACTTTCGCAGTCACTATCACCAACTTGCCTGAGCATGACGGCAATTTGAGCGTGAACCCGAAACGTGTGGATATACTTTACTGGGTTTATCGGCTTGAACATTGAAATATTATCGTCTTTTGGAACTAATGATATTGACCAAATCAGCTTTTTGATTTTATAAGTGGCAACATCTTTTACGGCTTACCGACCGAAATGGTTAAGATAGTGATCTGTCGAGACTGCCGGACCTGGAGCAGTGTGAACAAATTTTGGAAAGTGACCACGCGATTTGGTCATCCAGGCTCGTGAATGGCAATCTTAAATAGCTTATTCGAAATGTCGAGACTGCTGCCCCAGCAGCCCTATTCTGTTACTTAAGCGCAAACGTTATATAATGGAATCCATTTACTATATACATATATATATCACGCTATTAAAGTTAATATTTGCACGGCCGCTGTCAAGGTCGAGCGCTTATAGAGTTGAGAATTGAATAATATTTTGTAATCATGACACAATCGGTGGTGGCTCGGTTGCAAGAACGCGTTCCTTAAATCCTACAAAGGTCGGTTCAAATCCCCCCGACATGTACCAATGAGAAATACATACATTAACAACACCATCGTTTTTGTGCCTCGAAGAGCACGTTAAGCGGTCGGTCCCGGTTCCACTAATATCAACTTGTGATGCCAATAAATAAATTGTCATAAAAAATGACATCATATCCTCGCCAAGCCTGGCAAGCTGGCCAGCGTGGCGAGTGTAGGCCAAATTCTCCAGATATATGTTCTGGAAGGCCCATCTCCAGCAGAATGATGATGAAATGATGATGACGCAAGCTCTGACATTAATAACAAATTTCACTTATAACGTTTGCGACCAAGTAACAGAATGGGGCTGCTGGTTAGGAACTATGCGCAACTATATAATCTATAATTTTTTTTCCTAGCCTAGTGAGCACGGCTTATTAAGACCTGATGTGTCGTGGGACGGTTTGGGCGGCCATTCTCGGCCTGACGTGTTCCCCCGACCCTCACTCCGCGCCGCCCCGCCCAAACTAACACGCAAACACAAATTACGACGACCAGACGACATAGGCAAACATTTTATTAAACGAGACAAGTTTTGACAACACGTCAAATAAATGTAATTTTGAATTTTCAAAATTGAGGATAAACTGATAACATCAAGGGTGTGTTCAAGTCGCAACTGCGAGTGCGTCGCTGCATAATGCTTTAAGCATAAAATAGCCATATGAACAGCCAAGTGTGATATTTTGCACCTAAATTATTTATTTATTTATTTATTCGGAAAATCAACAGCTTTAAATACATATATTTTTTTAAAGTAGTGATAATGAGTACAGCCAATTAAAGATTTCCACAAAAGATTGATAATTTACTATAATGTGAATAATTATGGAAAACAATAAATTTGCTTATACTGCATGGAATTTGTTAAAGAGCAAATATTTTCATATTAAAATCTAGAATAAAAATAAAGAACTACGTAATTTTTATTTTTATTATTCAGTAATAAAATCTTAAGTTACGGTGCAAAGAAGTTATCCTAAAAATATCGACACTCATACCGAGCCTAATCAACGCGAAAACAATCGCGCGAACTTTGGCTAACGTAATTCTTTCTCTCTAATTCGTCTCGGCTGTGGGCTAGGTCAATTAATAATAACACTCCCCAGCGATTTTCAGACGCGGCCTTATTCATCATGCCGTAGTGTTCTGTTTTTCGGTTAATGATTTTTATTATGTCGCGATATTTTTAGGATAACTTCTTTGCACCGTAACTTAAGATGTTATTACTGAATAAATAAAATAAAAAATACTTACTTCTTTATTTTTAATCTAGAATATAATATTAAAATATTTGCTTTTTAATAAATTCTTCTAACAACTATGAACTTTAATGAATATTATTAGGTAGATAAAAAAAAATACATTTGTTGGTCCCACACCAGATTACTATTTAAGTAGAAAAATCCTTTATTTTATTTGGTTTGCAAAAAAACGTGATTTATATAAAAAAAAAAATCTAAATTGTATATAAAATTAAATTAAACAAAAATATGTAATTAATTAACAGTGCAAAATTAGCAACAAATGCCTCGTCGTGATGTATTTAAAAATGGACGCAGTTACGCAAAAATGAACCAAACTACAATTTTTTCAGAAATTTTATTATGAATATTATAAATAATTATAAGATAATATAAGAATATCAGATAATCAAAAACGATTCAGATAAAAAATACCGTTTATGACATAAGTCAAAGTCAAAATATCTTTATTCATGTTACAGGCATTTGTGACACGTCATGGTTTCAATTATTTAGAATGATTCTACTCCTGTTAGTGGAAGACTATGCAGCAAAGTTGTCCAATAAGTAAGACTAACAGCTTAGCAAATTCCAGTGACCTGGTAATGTTTAATCTGACTGAGAAGGGAATCTGCAAGGAAAACTCAGCTATAGCAGATTTACAAATGAATATTCTAAATTTATAAATGTTGGACTAATCTAAGTCCCAACTTCAATGGCCTATAGTTAAAAAAATACTTTTAGATCCTTTTTGCGTAACTACGTCTAAATGTTCTCGGCTTTGTCTTAATAATGGAAGTTATAGGGATTCCGGAAGTGCCTATCAAAAAAAAAATTAACGTAGTAATTATTTTATTGTGATACTATTTTTGTGTTATTTATTATATTTTAAAAAAAGAACATTACTTGTTTTATTTCCTATAAGCTCCTATGTATAGTGCCAAATATATATTCAGTCTTTTGCCAACGGGTGTATCACTAACTTTATATCACCATAGATGGCGCATAATAGATGGTACCTTATATAACTGTCAGTTGCATAGAAAACTTGTATTTTCATTACGAAATTTATTATTTTCTGGATATTATGCCGAAGTGAGCTGCTTTTAAGTGTACAAATCGAGATTTCCAAGCGATATCAGAGATATGGTGATCTCAAAATTGCCGTTCTATTAATTCAACCTTTATTCTTTTTAAAGACGGTGTTCGCTTACTTAATTCGTATTTTAAGGTAGGTAACGTAAATTTAAAATACATTAATGACGCGTCAAATGTGTAAACAAGGTACCAGTGCCGCTAGCGACATCTACAAAAAGCTTTGCCTGATACACCCCATTATACTAATAATAAAAATATTCACCCATGACTTGATCATGTGGCAGTGTGTTATAACTGCCAGCCCTCTTTCTCACATATAGCATTATCGAGCTGCTTAACTTCAAATTCCTATGTTTGACTTCTCGCTTTAAGCGCTTTTTTTTTACTTTATTTCGCTTTGAGAGTCGTTCGACTTGGCGTTTGTCTATGGTTTTCATAGAAAATTCAGTAAAAAGCTAGATTTGCTTTCAAGTCGAACATAGCTAAAAAATAAGGATTGTTTTTAAATAATAAAGAAATACTGATTGGTATAAAATATGGGTTCTAAATTAGAAATAAAATAATTACATAAAAAAATACACAAATTCCATAATTTAATGAGCTTAAAGTGAATGAAAACGCTACTCGAACGACTTTGTAAGCGTATAAGGAAATAAAACGCTTATAGCTCCAAATCGAACATGTAAGTAATAAATTATTTTACAACTAATAAACCATGGCATTTTTCGTAATACTAAAGAAATCATTGACAGTAGGGAAAAGAATATAAATGCGTTTGTTAACAATAGATGAAATCGCGCTTTTTAAGATTTAATTACAACCTCCACTGTTGGAGATGGGCAATCCACAAATTTCTGGAGAATTTTGGCCTTAAAAAAAAAATTTGGCGCCATTTTGCACGGACATGTCAAGTCCAAGTTTTTCTTTTGTCAATTACGTCACTGTGGACTTTGTTAGTCAAAAGTGGTATTGTTTTGTTTAATAATGTACTACAATGTGAATAATTATGGAAAACACTAAATTGGACTGACACAAGTTGCAGTTTTTTGGCGGTTTTCCGTCAGGTTTACTCCCATATACACGACGTGTTTGGGCTGTAATGCCGCGAGTAACTCCAAGAAAAGCATCAAATTCTGCACCATCTGTAATATAATGATGTTATTTTTAATTAATGAAAGATATTACGTTTGACTTGGCTGTATGGGCTTACGAGCCTTTGCCTTCCCTAACACCTTATTCATCATCCATCGGGAGAAGAGAACACAAACAACAAAAAAAAGACTATGCTTACCTTTAAATTAATATAGGTACCTTTAGAATTTATATATTATCACGGATCGAGAATTTACATCTAAAATAACTTTATTTTTTTGTAACGTAACATATGTTCCATGATACGACGAATATAATAACTTTTTTTTTCTAAAACGGTTTAGAACTTTTGCATTCGCACAATCTAATAATTTAAAGTCTAGTGTAGGTACTTTTGAGAAATCTAGTCCATCAACTTACAGACATGTTTTAGCAAAATGGATAAAAATCGTTATATGTAGATCTTTTTTAATTTTCTATTTAAAATCTTGGAAAATATTGGTATGTGCGACCGAGATTCTGTTGGTTAGTCGCAAACGTTATTAGTGGATTTCGTTATTTACGACAGAGCTTGCGTCATAATTACAAAATATTATGCAATTCTCAACTCTATAAGCGCTCGACATTGACAGCGACCGTGCAAATATCAACTTTAATAGCATGATATACTGGTATATATAGTTAACGGATTCCATTATATAACGTTTGCGCTTAAGTAACAGAAGGGCTGCTGGAAGTCCTAAAGATTGAGGGTACGAAGAAAAACTCACTTTTATCTTCTAATAATGATTTAATTGATATAAAATATTCAATAACAAATATTTACATAAATCAAAAAACTTAACAAATTATACAATATAATGTGAATATTTTTTTCAATATCAAGGCCACGATTCATGCGCTTTCGACATGCATGTCCGATCTATTTGCCCGAATTAAACTGACAGTTTTCTATGAAGATCTATCGCTTTTCATTCGAATATATCCGACACGTAAGTCGAAAGCGCCCGAATTAGGCTCCAAGACCAAAAGTGACAACACTATTTCTAATCTACGAATGTAGTATGAAGTACTGAGTGAATTTGTATGGTCTTCATTACAGCCCCTAGAACACAGCGTCCTAGACCACTGCTGGAGACGGGACTTCCAGAACATATATCTAAAGAATTTGGCCTACACTCGCCACACTACTACACGCTTGGCGAGGAAATGATGTCAATTTTTATTGACAATTTATTAACGATTCCAAAAGTTGGTATTAGTGGAACCGGGACCGACGGCTTAACGTGCTCCAACCAACTTGTGGAATCGTTAATAAATTGTCATCATATCCTCGCCAAGCCGTCTGGCTAGCGCAGCGTGGCGAGTGTAGGCCAAATTCTCCAGTTCTGGAGGGCCCATCTCCAGCAGTGGAGGTCTAGGACGCTTTGTCCTAGGGGCTGTAATGAATACAATATCACCCAGTATATCAATAATAATTAAAAATAAATATTTTATAAAATAAACAATAGCAATTCAATTTATTGATTTATTACAGAATTTTTCGATATAAGTGTGATCTAGAAAAAAAAAATGATTTAATTTTCTTAATTAAATGAAATATTATATATGTATACATAAAAAAAGTATCACGACCCTAACAGCATGGTCAAAAACCAGCTTTTTTTAAGGAGCGAGTTCACATTTAGCTAACCTCAACTATAGGCCCATCATGACAAACTTGTCGATCTCTGTCTTGTGGTCTTTAACCACGAAGCCAGTCTTTTTAAATTAACTTCACTTATAATTACTACAATTTTAATTTTAAATTTTAACCGTATGCGTTACTTTTACTATGCGATTCTATTGATAGAACCAATCATTTTTTCGTAACAAACTATATGTCGAAACGATTTTTTTTAGATTCTCCATCACGGAGTAGGTCTAGCTACATTCCTGGAGATGGGCCTTCCAGAACATATATCTGGAGAATTTGGCCAACACTCGGTTGGCAATAGAAAAGTCCCACATAGTTTGTAAGGAAAAATTGTTTCGTTTCTATCAATAGAAACACAAATTGGTTTTAAAGTAACAGCATACCTACAAAGTCACACGGTATATACTTTGAATGGTCTTACGCTAAACTAACATGTGATTCTATTGATAGAAACAAACAACTTTTCCTAGGACACCATATGTCGGAAATGACAAAAAAAAAAGCCTTCCCCATACAAATTGTTAATTTTAAAATAGCTAATTAGTATAATGAATCCAAAAAATATTTGTTATTTTCGACATATATTTTTATTCGAAGGAATTAAGGTACAATTTTTTTTTTAAATATTAATAAACTAAAAACTTATATTTAAAAAAAAAAAAACCTAATTATTAAATAAAAATACAACTAAAAACTAAAATGAAAAAAAAAAAAATTAAATAAAAAAAAAATATATATATATTATATTTTCGACATATTGATTCTTAGAAAAAGTTGATTGTTTCTATCAATAGAAACACATATTAGTCTTACAATCCATACAAAGTCACCCCGTATACGTATATAATATATATATATATATCAATGTATTTACAATAACACACAGCTACTGTGTAATAGGTGGTAGGCGGACTGATGGTGCTAATATCCCCAGTTCCTAATAAGCCCAGTAAACATGTTTCGGGATCAGGCTTGAATTGCCGTCATGCTCAGTCAAGCCGGCATAGTGTTGGGGACTTATGTCAGTCATGAGTGTCTGATTCCAATTACTAACATTCATGGACCTCGCGCCCCACTTACCATCAGGTGGGCGCAAGGTCACATGTGCTAGTAAAAAAATAATTAATAAAAAACATTGAGCCTCAATTTACCGCCATTTTATTATAACCAAAAAGTGTATAAATATTTTGATTTTTTTATATTAATAAAATGGCGGGGATTATGTACTTTAGCAAATGTCAAATTCTATTTGACATTTATATTAAAAAGTGTTGAAAATGATATTAAAGTTTTTTTGGGAGTATCATCATCATCACGGCCGTTTCCCTTTCGGTGTGGTCAGAAACCACGCTTATAAATAAGCGGATTCACATTTAGCCAACTTTACTATAGGCCAATCATGACAATCATCGACGAGCTTGCCACTTGTCATGATTGGCCCATAAAGTTGGCTAAATGTCAATCCGCTTATTTACAAGCGTGGTTTCTGACCACCCCGAAAGGGAAACGGTCGGGATGATACTTTACTAATACTTTACTTTACCATGTCATGTGAATAAATATTTTAAGTTTGATATATATCTATTTTTTTTATTAAACATAAATGCTATAAAAAAAAGAATAATTCTTACATACAATAATAATAAATGTATAAAATTAAATAAGGAGAAAAAATACCGTAATGTAATATACAGTGGTAGTCGCTCGGTAGCAAGAACGGGTTTCATAAAATCCTATGGAGGTCGGTTCACACCCGGCATGTACCGATGACAAATAAACTTTTCTTACGAACATTTGTCATAGATTTACAACACCACCGTTTCGCCTCGGAGAGCACGTTAAGCCGTCGGTCCCGGTTCCACTAATACCTACTGATTTTTTTTTATCCTGCCTATCACACTACGTACGTAAAGAGTACAGTTGAACTATTTTTAAATAGTGCATTAAATAATTTAAATAAATAATAAATGAAATGTCACACATTTAACCACTCGCACAGGCCAAAATATGCATCCACATACCGTAGCCACTATCCCTACGCGTACATACAAATTTGGAGACTCTTACATCTGTCGCACGCTGAAAATGTGGAATGCTCTCCCAGCCAGTGTGTTTCCCCACTCCTATAACCTGGAGTCCTTCAAACGAAGTGTGAAAGAGCATCTTTATAGGCCGGCATAGTGGTAGAGACTGATGTCGGTCGTCTGAGGCTGGCGTCAGTTGCTCCCATTCTTGGACCTCGCGTACCGCTTACCATCAGGTGGGCGCGGTGTCACATGTCGAGCTCAGTATTAAAAAAAAAAAAAAAATGCTTTAATTGATTGACACTCCGGAGACGGTGATATGTTCGGTATTATAGACATTATACTTATAATTGTCAAAAGAGCAAATATTGTTCAGATGTCATTGGTAGAATTATTAGAATTATCCGAAACACTACTGCATGGTGAATAAGAGCATCGTGATAGATACCTAAAGGCTGGGGAAATAGGAGAGAAAGAATTACGCAAGTCAAAGTCCGTGCGATCGTCGAACTTTGGCTACGTACTTGATTAGGCTCAGTATGAGTGGCGATATTTTTAGGACAACTTCTCTGCGCCGTAACTTAAGATTTTATAACTGAACAATTAAAATAAAAAATACGTTGTTCTTTATTTTTGTCCTAGATTATATTAAAAAATTAAAATGTAATAAATTCCACTTAGTATACATACATACAATTTTTTTTTTACATTTACAATATTACTATGATTTAAAAAATACCTACTTATTATTATGTCAATGTTCAATTATGCCGAAATTGCAATATAATTAATATTATAAAATGTCAAAATTTGACAGTGTTAAAAAACCTATACTAGTGGCTTTTTAGAGGATTCAAGTCTTTGCAATAATCTCGCTCGCACAATCCAACATTTTCAATATTCCTGTTCTGAAACAATCACAGTCCCTAGATCTCCACTGTTGGAGATGGACTTTCTGGAAATTACTGGAGTATTTGACCTTCACTCGCTACAACGGCCAGATGAATTGACGACTTTTTTTTCCAGACAGATTACACAGAGCCATCTAGTTTCTATGGTAAGCTACGAGGCTTGTGTTACGGAAACTAGATGGTTCATAAACTACATATTATACTTTTTTTTTTGTAAATATATACATATTATACATATAAACACCCAGACCGAGACAAATTATACAATGTACAACTTGCCCCCGGTGGGAATCGAACCCACGACCTCCCGAGTTCACGGCAACGTTTGTTGCCACTAGACCACGGAGGCGGTAATGCCAATGCGGTAATAAATGACTTTGCTAAAATATATCATATCCTCGCCAAGCCGTCTGGCCAGCGTGGCGAGTATAGGCCAAATTCTCCAGATATATGTATGTTCTGGAAGGCCCATCTTCAGCAGTGGAGGTCTAGGGGATATAATGGAAAAAAAAAATTCATACAAACTGTTAATTCTAAAATAGACAATTTGTATGGAGAAGGCAATTTGCTTTGTCATTTTCGACATATGATTTTGATGGCAAAAGTTATTCGTTTCTATTAATAGAATAAAATATTAGTCTTTCATATATTTTAGCAAAGTCATTTATTATTTTCATATTGGTTTAGAGTAACATATATATATATAACAGTATTATTATAGTATTAGTCAAGAGTATAAGTCCATACAAAATCACGTGGTATACATATCTCAAGTCATACCTACTTGTTCTTAAATCTTAGAAAATATTGGATTGTGCGAAAGAGAGGCAATCACAAGCGATAAACCTTAATACCATTAAACCATTTCCATTATTTTATTTTACTTTTGACAGTTTGAGTTAGTGATGTCCTAACCAATGCGTTACCAATTCGAATTCTTGCAACAATCGAATCGATATCAATTATTTAATCGATTTAACATGTTATTTTTATTTATTTAAAATCTTTATTGCACAAAGCCGCTAGGCATTCTCTGACAGACAAACTTTTAGGCCATTTAGACAGTATAGATGTCTGTAGTATTTATTCACTAGTATATATTTATATATGTAAATTATAGATTTAGTGTAATTGAGACCCCCACAATACCGGCCTTCCTAGTGTGGGTCTCCAATAGAACAACATGTACATAGGATTTAATTGGAAATAAACGATTATTATTATTATTATATTGAATCCTCGCCAAGCCGTCTGGCCAGCGTGGCGAGTGTAGGCCAAATTCTCCAGATATATGTTCTGGAAGGCCCATCTCCAGCAGTGGAGGTCTAGGACACTGTTCTAGGGGCTGTAATGATGATGATTATATATTGAAGTCTAATATTTTCTATTAGTTTTGATAGAACCTGCCTTATCTTGTCGTAACTGCTTTAGTTGTTCCAAAGGTTTGACCAGTATAGAATGTCTAGCGGCTTTGTGCAATAAAATTTATAATAAATAAATGGTAGGTGCAAAATTATCAATACGTTCATAAATAAATAATATATTTATATATATATACTATATACACATAATAAATATATAAATAAACCACTCAAACGATAATTGTAATAATAGTATATTGGCAGATATATTAGGTCTGGATAAAAGCATTTATGTTTAAATTCATGGAAGACACTTACTCCTGAAACACACACAAATAGTTCAGGAGTCAGAGGATGCTAAAATTGTATACAAAGCATTGATCAATTAAACTGTTCCAAATGTATATTGTATAGTTTTTTTTTTAAACAATATATTTATTATTATTATTATGTTAAAAAAAAATGTCAAGTACAACAAGGTATTACTATAATCTAATATATATATTGTATATATTAATATATTGTATATATGAATGCGAGAAAAACCAAGGTCTCGTGTTTGAAAGAAGAAGGATGACAACCGTGACGATAAAGATTGATGATGAAACTCTAGAACAAGTAAATGAAATTATATATCTGGGCAGTGTTTTCACTGCGGATGGGAAGTACGATAGGGACGTTGAAAGAAGAGTGAACGCGGGAAATAGTGTTAACGGTTCCCTGGGGACACTGATCGGCAGTCGAAATGTCAGTGACAAAGCTCGGCTCGCCATACAATGCCATGTTGATACCAACACTGATGTATGGAAGCGAGACGTCGATACGTCAGAATACGCATGAGAGTAGGGTTAATGCAGTAGAAATGCGGTCGTTGCGGCGGATATGTGGCGTCACTTTGGCGGACCGCATACGTAACGTCGAAATACGGAAAAGGGTTGGTATGAAGGAAAGCATAGGGACAAAAATAAGGAAAGGCATGCTACGATGGTTCGGGCATGTTGAAAGGATGAGCGATGAAAGATTGATGAACCAGATATATAATGCGAAAGTTGTAGGTGAAAGAGGCCCTGGCAGACCGAGACTCACATATCACGATCAAATAAATAAAACACTGACTGAAGGTGCATTAAAAAGTCTTCGTAACCAAAGGGCATGTATGAAGAGGTTAATGAATGTCGACGAAGCGAAAGAGGTATGTCGTGATCGTGTCAAATGGCGCTCAATTGTCTCTGCCTACCCCGCAAGGGATCTGGCGTGAATATATGTATGTATGTATGTATATTGTATACAACACTAAAATATGTCAAATAACTAATATTATTAAACTTAGAAATCTGCCATAAGGGCATCGTCATTAAAACTAAATAAGAAAAAAATAATATATAAATAAATTGATTAATAAACATGTCATATTAAAAACTAATAGTAATAAGTAATAATAATTTATTTAATTTTATTAATTTGGCTGTATTGAGGCGTCGTCAATCTATCACTAAAAATAAACAAACATAATGTATAATGATGAGGGAAGTAAAATAGAAATAATGATGTGGTTGCTGCAAATGAAAAAGGGGAAAAAATATATTTACAAAATACAGAAGTTGAAACAGTTAGGTTGATAAGAAGTACCTATATACTAAATTATTGAAGATAGCTCGATTTGAAGATAGCTTGATTTGAAGCTTGTCTTATATTTTTGAAGATAGCTTGATTTGAAGCTTGTCTTATATTTTTGAAGATAGCTCGATTTGAAGCTTGTCTTATATTTTTGAAGATAGCTCGATTTGAAGCTTGTCTTATATTTTTGAAGATAGCTTGATTTGAAGCTTGTCTTATATTTTTGAAGATAGCTCGATTTGAAGCTTGTCTTATATTTTTGAAGATAGCTCGATTTGAAGCTTGTCTTATATTTTTGAAGATAGCTTGATTTGAAGCTTGTCTTATATTTTTGAAGATAGCTCGATTTGAAGCTTGTCTTATATTTTTGAAGATAGCTTGATTTGAAGCTTGTCTTATATTTTTGAAGATAGCTCGATTTGAAGTTTGTCTTATATTTTTGAAGATAGCTCGATTTAAAGCTTGTCTTATATTTTTGAAGATAGCTCGATTTGAAGCTTGTCTTATATTTTTGAAGATAGCTCGATTTGAAGCTTGTCTTATATTTTTGAAGATAGCTCGATTTGAAGCTTGTCTTATATTTTTGAAGATAGCTCGATTTGAAGCTTGTCTTATATTTTTGAAGATAGCTCGATTTGAAGCTTGTCTTATATTTTTGAAGATAGCTTGATTTGAAGCTTGTCTTATATTTTTGAAGATAGCTCGATTTGAAGCTTGTCTTATATTTTTGAAGATAGCTTGATTTGAAGCTTGTCTTATATTTTTGAAGATAGCTCGATTTGAAGTTTGTCTTATATTTTTGAAGATAGCTCGATTTAAAGCTTGTCTTATATTTTTGAAGATAGCTCGATTTGAAGCTTGTCTTATATTTTTGAAGATAGCTCGATTTGAAGCTTGTCTTATATTTTTGAAGATAGCTTGATTTGAAGCTTGTCTTATATTTTTGAAGATAGCTTGATTTGAAGCTTGTCTTATATTTTTGAAGATAGCTTGATTTGAAGCTTGTCTTATATTTTTGAAGATAGCTTGATATTTTGTATATTTCACCTATATAACAATCATTATATTTTGGTATGTCAGTTAACAAATATTAAAATAATAACAGTAATGCTATTAACACCATGCATCGTAGACAAAGGAGCATAGGAACACAATACAGTAGAAGGCATAAGACCACAAAATTATACAACTATTTAAAAGAATTTTCCGTCAAAGGCATGTCAATAAATTCTGACAGGTTATAAAAAGCATTATTTTGGAAAAAGATTTTCAATTTTGTTTTAAATTCACTTGGTTGTAGTCTAGTTATAATCTTAGGTAGTTTATTGTATAATGTAATTTTCAACTGCAAACCTTGTTTAAACGTTTTTCTTAACCTGGTTTGCCTTATATAGATTTCATTCTTGTTTCTTAGGTTATACTTAGTCAAACTAGATATTTTTGGAAGTTCATTAGCTTTCCCATGAACCTCCTGTAAGCAACTATATACATACAGAGACGTGACTGTCATAATCTTGGCATCAACAAAATAATTTCGTACTGTGGTTCTGGCTTTTAAATTAAACAATATTCTAATTGATCTCTTTTGTTGTATGAACACTTTTCGAATATCTGCCGCGTTACCCCATATGGTTATAACGTAAGCAATTATCGAATGAACAAAGGCGTAGTAGGCTGTTTTTAAGGTGACAAAATCAACCAAATGTTTTAGCTTACTTAAGGCATAATTCGCAGATGCTAGTTTTTTACAGGTTTTTTCTATATGACCTTTATGACTTAATGTATTATCTATAGTATACCCTAGAAATGTATTTTTAACGATATTATTTAAATTATATCTATTTGTGGTAGTATATTTAACAATTACATTTTTTTCTATATTAAGTAGTATGCCATTTGCCTCAAACCATGTTTCTAAAATAGCTGTTGTATCTATTATATTGCTATTCAACTCCACTTCATTGGCACCATTTAATCCTACGTGAGTATCATCAGCAAATAAGCTGACAACGATTTGAAGCTTGTCTTATATTTTTGAAGATAGCTCGATTTAAAGCTTGTCTTATATTTTTGAAGATAGCTCGATTTGAAGCTTGTCTTATATTTTTGAAGATAGCTCGATTTGAAGCTTGTCTTATATTTTTGAAGATAGCTCGATTTGAAGCTTGTCTTATATTTTTGAAGATAGCTCGATTTGAAGCTTGTCTTATATTTTTGAAGATAGCTCGATTTGAAGCTTGTCTTATATTTTTGAAGATAGCTCGATTTGAAGCTTGTCTTATATTATTGAAGATAGCTCGATTTGAAGCTTGTCTTATATTTTTGAAGATAGCTCGATTTGAAGCTTGTCTTATATTATTGAAGATAGCTCGATTTGAAGCTTGTCTTATATTTTTGAAGATAGCTTGATTTGAAGCTTGTCTTATATTTTTGAAGATAGCTCGATTTGAAGCTTATCTTATATTATTGAAGATAGCTCGTTTTGAAGCTTGTCTTATATTTTTGAAGATAGCTTGATTTGAAGCTTGTCTTATATTTTTGAAGATAGCTTGTTTTGAAGCTTGTCTTATATTTTTGAAGATAGCTTGATTTGAAGCTTGTCTTATATTTTTGAAGATAGCTTGTTTTGAAGCTTGTCTTATATTTTTGAAGATAGCTTGATTTGAAGCTTGTCTTATATTTTTGAAGATAGCTCGATTTGAAGCTTGTCTTATATTTTTGAAGATAGCTCGATTTAAAGCTTGTCTTATATTTTTTAAGATAGCTCGATTTGAAGCTTGTCTTATATTTTTGAAGATAGCTCGATTTGAAGCTTGTCTTATATTTTTGAAGATAGCTCGATTTGAAGCTTGTCTTATATTTTTGAAGATAGCTCGATTTGAAGCTTGTCTTATATTATTGAAGATAGCTCGATTTGAAGCTTGTCTTATATTTTTGAAGATAGCTCGATTTGAAGCTTGTCTTATATTTTTGAAGATAGCTCGATTTGAAGCTTGTCTTATATTATTGAAGATAGCTCGATTTGAAGCTTGTCTTATATTTTTGAAGATAGCTCGATTTGAAGCTTGTCTTATATTTTTGAAGATAGCTCGATTTAAAGCTTGTCTTATATTTTTTAAGATAGCTCGATTTGAAGCTTGTCTTATATTTTTGAAGATAGCTCGATTTGAAGCTTGTCTTATATTTTTGAAGATAGCTCGATTTGAAGCTTGTCTTATATTTTTGAAGATAGCTCGATTTGAAGCTTGTCTTATATTTTTGAAGATAGCTCGATTTGAAGCTTGTCTTATATTATTGAAGATAGCTCGATTTGAAGCTTGTCTTATATTTTTGAAGATAGCTCGATTTGAAGCTTGTCTTATATTTTTGAAGATAGCTCGATTTGAAGCTTGTCTTATATTTTTTAAGATAGCTCGATTTGAAGCTTGTCTTATATTTTTGAAGATAGCTCGATTTGAAGCTTGTCTTATATTTTTGAAGATAGCTCGATTTGAAGCTTGTCTTATATTTTTGAAGATAGCTCGATTTGAAGCTTGTCTTATATTTTTGAAGATAGCTCGATTTGAAGCTTGTCTTATATTTTTGAAGATAGCTCGATTTGAAGCTTGTCTTATATTTTTTAAGATAGCTCGATTTGAAGCTTGTCTTATATTTTTGAAGATAGCTCGATTTGAAGCTTGTCTTATATTTTTGAAGATAGCTCGATTTGAAGCTTGTCTTATATTTTTGAAGATAGCTCGATTTGAAGCTTGTCTTATATTTTTGAAGATAGCTCGATTTGAAGCTTGTCTTATATTTTTGAAGATAGCTCGATTTGAAGCTTGTCTTATATTTTTGAAGATAGCTCGATTTGAAGCTTGTCTTATATTTAATGGTATGTCGTTCCAGAGATTTGCAGCAACAACAGACAAAAGAGACAAAAGAGGTGTCTCACCACACCACACCAAGGAATAGAGAGTGTGGAGTTGAAACTAGATCGAAAGGTTAGAAACTGGGACCGACTGCTTAACGTGCTCTTCATGGCACGGGAATAGCGGGGTGAGGCAGAGAGTTCACAATCGTCCGAAAACGTATCGTCTAAGATCGATTATGTCTGTCAGATACGTTTTCGGACGATTGTCCACTCCGCCTCACCCTGCAGTGGTGTTGTAAATCTATGACAAATGTACATATGATAAGTGTATTTCTCATTGGTACATGCTGGCATTCAAACCATTTTGGATTGATATTGAACCGCTCTTCTATCTTCAATCCTAACAATTTTTTGTACCATTCAGTCATTGTTGGACAATCGCTGTACACGCACTTCACAATAAAACAAACCAAAATACAGTCTATTTTCATCAACTCCAGTCATCTTTTAACAGGCCTTGACCCCACCATGGTCCTTCGAGCCGGATCATGGAAATGGACTGCATTTTGGGTTAACTATTATTAGGACATGTATATCTATACACATCTATATCAAAAGTAAATTAAACTAATAAAAATAGTACAGTCTAAGTTAATATTAAGCTTGGGGCGGCTCGTCGAATGGATTTGCTTGTGGTAAATCTTGTTCCGAAGATTCAGAGGGTAAATTTTGTCGGAGGGGTATAGATGCGGCATTAGATGTAGACGCGGAATTAGAACTAGATGTAGATGCGGACGCTGAACTAGATGTAGACGCTGAACTAGACGGCGTTTCCGTGTCGTCTGTAGAGGCGTTATTTTGATCTCTAAAAGGAGTAACAATATTTTTATACTGAGCAAACAATGAATTATTACAAGTAAAATACCATCGACTAAAATTCTTGGGGTGGTCAGAAACCACGCTTATAAATAAGCGGATTCACATTTAGCCAACTTTACTTTAGGCCAATCATGACAAGTGGCAAGCTCGTCGATGTCTCCAGCGTCCAGCTTTTTAGTTAGTAAGTTCAAATTTAATAATTTTTAGACCAACTAATATACAAATGATAATTACATTATTTTTTAACGTCATCTACATTTGCTAGCAAATCTTTTAACTTATATAAGTAAAAGATTAAAAAACATTATAAAACTGGGACTGACCACCCCCTTGGTTTACGATCGTAATGATACTTTTTATGATAATGAGGGTAGTGTAAAAAATGTGTCTTATATGAAATGAATTTTCTTTTTGTCAAAAACATTGGGTGAGATATAAATTGTTATTAAGTTAAGTTATTAAGTTAAGTTAAGATATAAATTATATTACAATCTTCGCTATTTCGCATACATATATTTATTTAGTCACATGACTAATGTCGAGCTTAGTGTCTAGGTAATCTTTTGTCGAATAAAAACATTTATTAACCAGCATCTGTTTGACTATTAATTTAAACTGTTTTAGTGGCAACTCCCTTATGGATACTTACAAATCCCTGGAAGCTTATTAAATTTATTTATTGAAATAATTATTCTACTCGGATAACGCATTTTAAATTTACAATTATCCCCAAGAGTTTTAAAAAGTACTGGGTGACTATTTAAAATTGAACAGCATTAAAGTATGTAGATAGAAAGGACAGTGAGTAATTTTAGTTTTATAAATAAAGGACAAAAGGAATAAATAGAATCCGTTGGTTTGACACGTCTGTTTTTACTGTAATGAGGGTAGTGTAAAATATAATGTGACTCCGATAGTTTGACACATCCGTTTTTATTGTAATAAGGGTAGTGTAAAAATTAATGTGACTTATGCAATTCATTAGTTTGTGACGTCTCTTTTTATTGTAATGAGGGTAGTGTAAAAATATATGTGACTTATGGAATCCGTTAGTTTGAGACGTCTGTTTTTATTGTAATGAGGGTAGTATAAAAATTAATGTGACTTATGGAATCCGTTAGTTTGAGACGTCTGTTTTTATTGTAATGAGGGTAGTGTAAAAAAATATGTGGCTTATAGAATTCGTTAGTTAGACACATCTGTTTTTATTGTTTTTTTGAACTACCCTCATAGTGTAATAAAAAAAAATGTGACTTACTTATGGAATCCGTTCGTTTGACACGTGTTGTAACCACCACAATGATCACATTTTAAACCCACTACGTGGAATTTTACTGTAGACAGCTGAAAGAATACATTTTTATTATTGGTCTTGCTTATTCATTTATGCTTTAACATATATTCGGTTTTGTTCAAAACATGATTTTAGATAGAAATTAAAGAATTAGAAAGAATATAATTCTATGAAAAGGGTAGCTAAGATAAGAACAGACTTCAATATTATAATAAAATAATTTGATTTTTAAAAAACATTTACTATTAGGTGAATCTAATAATACCTCAATAAGTCTGGCATTTAAAAAGGGGCAAAGTATTGGAAGCAGACAGCCAGGCAGATTCAAATTGCTGAACAAACCAGTAGACACCACATTCCAAATTACTTGATACTCTGAAGCTTAAAGTACAATGAAAAAAAATTATACCTGCAACCACTATCAATTATATATATACATACCTTGTGACAGTCCTTGCACAGTATGGTGGCCTGGTAGTCAGCATACTCCCGCGGCATGGGAGTGGCTGCCACCTCAGAGTCCAGGTAACTCCAGAGCTGAAAATCATTCTTCAGTTGATATCCATCAGACGTTAACACCCGTATTTTTAGAACCAGGAAGTGGACAAAATGGTTCAGTGGACCCGTTGAGGAAAGAGGAGGTCTTAGAATATGGGTGTTCGATATTCCGTTAATTGAGTCGTTTGATTTGAATATTCGCGGTAACGCCTTTGTGCGCCGGCGCACTTGTGCCGTGGACCTGCAGTATTTTCGGCTGTGATCCTCATCATCACCATCCATTGCGCGACCCGTCGGCTATCAAAACCACCAAGGAACTCGGTCACCAGTTCGAGACCCGGAACAAAGGTTAGTTGCTGCTAATTTCATTTCTTTCGCTCAATTTCGGAGTATTTTTCCAGCGCCTATTCGTTTCCCTTTCAATGGGTGTAAATATATAACAAGACAGGGCTAAAATCAATAATGTATGTGTATGATGTCATTACCGGTTCTGATCGTGACCGAACGTGCACTTACAAATTTATAAATTGTTGTATCTTGGACACTAAGAAAGTGTAAAACATATTATTTTTTGTGGTGGTGGTCAGAAACCACGCTTATAAATATATTTATAAATATATTTATATTTGACCGCCTCCGTGGTCTAGTGGTAACAAACGTTGCCGTGAACTCAGGAGGTCGTGGGTTCGATTCCCACCGGGGGCAAGTTGTACATTGTATAATTTGTCTCAGTCTGGGTGTTAATATGTATATATTTACAACAAAAAAAAGTATGATATGTAGTTTATCAACCATCTAGTTTCCGTAACACAAGCCTTGTAGCTTACCACGGAAACTAGATGGCGCTGTGTGACCTGTCTGGAAATATTTATTTATTTATAAATAAGCGGATTCACATTTAGCCAACTTTACTATAGGCCAATCATGACAAGTGGCAAGCCCGTCGATGTCTCCAGCGTACCAAACTCGAGAAATATCACAAATAAATTAAATATTATTTAAATGTATTTATTTACATTAATAAATATTTTTGTGTCCTGACCAGGAATCAAACCCGGTACCACGGAGGCGGTTTATATTAGAAAAAAAAATGATTAAACTAATATACATATACACACAATTATTTTGTACTGAATTAGGTATATGAAGGCCGCGTTCGTTTTATAGCATTTCCAAAATTTCGTAGCTACTTCGTAAACCAGCGCGAAATGTCGTTTTTGTTAAGAAATACCACTTTTTTTAACAATGCTAACATTTCTTAAATAAAACGAGCGGTGATGCTACTTTTTGACAAGTATTTTCGTTCATGTTTTATCACACCATGGCATCCAACACACATGATATTATTATGGTCTTTGAATTTATTACATAAAATCGTTTAAAATACCTTTTAAACAAATATAATAATAATAATAAATAAATATATTTCCAGATAACACGAGGCTTGTGTTACGGAAACAGATGGTTGATAAACTACATATTAAATTTTTTTTTTTTTATTAAATATATATATATTATACATATAAACACCCAGACCGAGACAAATTATACAATGTACAACTTGCCCCCGGTGGGAATCGAACCCACGACCTCCCGAGTTCACGGCAACGTTTGTTACCACTAGACCACGGAGGCGGTCAGACTATAAAGTATATAAAAATGGTAAACAAACCATTTCATATGTTAATGACATCTGTCAAAAAGTAACATCAATAACCCTCCTTTCAACACGGTATTGTCATACAAAATTAGCATCAAATGTTAGAATTTTTATTAAACAAACGACTTGTGTTAAAAAAAGTGGTATTTTCATGCTAACATTTCTTAAAATGAACGCGGCCTAAATATGTCTAAAATGTCAGTAGTTTTATTTCCTAGAAACATTAGTCATTTCTGAAAAGTTTTAAGATTTAAGACGGTTTAAGGAGTTCTTCGCGCCTTTTTGCGTGGACATGTCAAGTGCAAGTTTTTGTTTTGTAAATTAATTTACTGTGGATATTATTGGTCAAAAGTGGTGTTGTTTTGTTTAATAATGTGCTACAATGTGAATAATTATGGAAACGATAAATTGGACGTTAAATCACAAGTTTCAGTTTATTTTTTGCGGTTTTCCCGCGCTGTGGACTCCCATATTTTACCCGACGTGTTTGAGCTATGGTACCGCGAGTGACTCCAAGAAAAGCATCAAATTCTGCAGCATCTGTAATTTGATGATGACCTCATTAACTCATAAAATATATATATATTACGTCAGACTTGGCTGTATGGGCTAGACCCTTTGCCCTATCACCTCATTCATCATCCATCGGGAGAAAAGAACAAAAAAAAACGTGTAATGCATTTGCATCCCTCTCGAAATTGTTAAACCTTTTTAAAATATATTTGTAAATGCTGAGGTGAGGACTAAAATAATACTTACATTGGACATGTCAATCATGCTAGTCTGACAGGTGGGGCAGGCATAGTGTCCGGACTGCAGGAGCTGCTCAAAGCAAGGTCTATGGAGGAGGTGTCCACATTCCGGGATATGGCATGGAATGCGAGAAGTGTGTATATCTTCCAGACATACTGGGCAGTTGGAGCGGGACACGTTTTCCACACACTGATGACAAAAATATAAATTAAAAAAAATATATCTCTTGCTCATATGTCACTGCCCTCACCTAGCCAAAATGTTATTATTATTATTGATTAATAGGCTCGCAGCGCATTGCTGATATGCCTATATCAAGCACTGGTGTAAAGTTTATTAAATTGTCAGTATAGTCTATTTCGATTGTCACTAGCCACTTGTCCAGTTTGTTTTTAAAAGTGTTTACAGTTGAGGACTTTAATATGTCTTCTGGTATTTTGTTCCACATATTTACAACTCTATTATTCATGAAGTGATATCCTATATTTGTATTGCTGGATTTTCTCATTAGCTTCATTCCGTGGTCACAATGGGGAAATATCATTGTGTTAAACATATACATTTTGGCTAGGTGGGGGCAGTTATACCTTCCTGTTAGAATTTGAAATGTCTCAATTATATCTCCCCTCATTCTGCGATCCCAGAGACTTGTAAGCTTCAAATATTTAAGCCTCTGTTCATATGACTTCTTCCTCAAGCAGTGTGGGAGTTTAGTTGCCCGCCTCTGTACTCTTTCAAGAATTTCTATTAAGTAAGTAGGTGAGTAATGTTCAAATTTAACACAATGATATTTCCCAGTCGTAATCACGGAATGACATTGATAAGAAAATCCAGCAATACAAATGTGAAATATCACTTTATGAATAACAGAGTTGTAAATATGTGGAACAAAATACCAGAAGACATATTGAATGCCCCAACTGTAAACACTTTTAAAAACAAACTGGACAAGTGGCTAGTGACAATAGACATAGACTATGGTGATAACTGACTATTTTATGAACTTTACACCAATGCTTGATATAAGCATATCAGCAATGCGTTGCGAGCCTATTAATCAATAATAATAATAAGGTTTTCTATGCATTTATTACAGAGCAAATAATTTTATATTATAATCTAAAATAAAAATAAAGATCTACGTATTTTCTATTTGAATTATTTAGTAATAAAATCTTAAGTTACGGTGTTACATCTCTGACAATAGAATCCATCTCTCCCTCCCACTTGATAGATAATAATAATAATAATAAAAAAATCTTTATTGTACAGAACCAAAAATAGTGTGGGTACAAAGGCGAGCTTAATGCTATAAATGCATTTTCTACCAACTAACCTTTGTGAATGGAGAGCCATTATAAGCGGGTGCAGAAATAATATTGTGATCAACAATAATGAAATATAAATACATACTAATTAAATATACATATCCTACATATTATTACATATTTTTGGTTCTTTTTTTTATTATTTTTTATTATAGCTAACAGTGAAAATTTGTAAGGCTTTGAGATTAGATATTTTTTGTATACATAATATTGCAAAGGCTGTAAATTTTCCCACGAATAAATAAATAAATAAATATTAAATAAATATATACATAAATAATAAATACATATATAAGTACATAGTAGAAAGTTATGGTAAGTTATATTTTTAATTTTTTTTTATTGTATCTCAATTTTGTTTACGTGTATGTATTAAAATTAAATGCTATCCACAATGGGGTGTATCAGGCAAAGCGTTTTGTAGATGTCGCTAGCGGCACTGGTACCTTGTTTACACCTTTTGACGCATCATTTATAAATGTTTTTGTAGTTTTTTATTTTTTTAACAGAAAAATGTATTTTAAATTAACTTTACCTTATCTTATAATACGAATTAAGAAAGCGAACACCGTCTTTAAAAAGAAAAAAGGTTCAATTAATAGGACGGCAATTTTGAGATCATCATATCTTTGATTTCGCTTGGAAATCTCGATTTGTACACTTAAAAGCTGCTCACTTCGACATAATATCCAGAAAATAATAAATTTCGCAATAAAAATACAAGTTTTCTATGCAACTGACAGTTATATAAGGTACCAACTATCATGCGCCATCTATCGTGATAAAAAGTTAGTAATAGACCCCATTACTAATATTTGTACGCCCTATGGGCAGAGCACTGGTGCACCTTTATAACCTATATCTGTTGTTTATAAATTAACCTGTGTCTAAATAAATAAATGATTTGAATTTGAAATTTATTCTGTTTATGGTGTAAAAAATAGATGGTGACTTACTCTATGTCCTGCTTGTTGTAGCTGTACTGGCAGGCACATGTTACATCTCTGACAATGGAAAAATCTGTCTCTCCCTCCCACTCGACAGATGCCGCAGCCGTCACAGTGGTACTGACGCTTGTCCTCATCGTCAAACAGGTTGCAGATCAGGCAGGTATACTGAAAATTATATATATATTTTTTGTGAAATGAAATGAAATATGAAATATTTATTTGCAGGAAACATGGTAACCAACAATATTAGGTCTTATTGAAACTATGTATGTATTATTAAAACTATGTTACTGTTGTTAGTACCTTATAACTATTTACTGTGTTTATTACAACTGATGACTGTCTCCATCCAGTGTTCTTGGATGGGACAGTCAAACCGTGCAGCAATTGTTTTCAGAACACTGCTGTGACTACTTCTCAGGCGCTGCAGCAGTGAGGCCATTTCCTTGCGGCGGATCGCATAGAAGTCATCTGTCCGTGCCTCTGCGAACATACCCGACGCACTGCAGCGCCTCGGCAGTCCCAGCAGCATTCTGAATGCATTGTTGTATTGCACGCGCAAGACGTTGTAGGCTCGGCGCGTATACGTCACCCACAGACCGCTCGAGTAGAATGATTGGCAGAAGGCCTTGAATAGGGTTATCTCGACTGGTTCAGTACATCGAGAAAACCTGCGTGCGAGCATATTGCTCCTCACCGCCAACGCCCTGCGCTCCCTCTCAATATCCTCATCATCACATAGGTCACTTGTCATGACATGCCCTAAGTATTTGAACCTGTCAACCAGCTGTAGTGGAGCTCCACCGAGGAATACTGAAGGCACATGTCGAGGTCGTAGTCTGCCCGCTTTGAAAACCATAATTTCACTTTTCTTAGCGTTATACTTTAAACCGTGTGCCTCGGCATACATTTCACAAATTGACAGTAGTTTCCTCAGTCCACTTATCGAGGGACTCAGCAGCACCATGTCATCGGCATAGCTTATATTATTGAAACACATTTCGTCTATGTAACAGCTGACATGTGTGCTGCTGAGCTCCCCGATCAACTGGTTGACGTAAAGGTTGAAGAGCAACGGCGAACTCAACCCGCCCTGCCGGACACCACACTCCAGAAAGCATGCAAAAATTTACAACAACTGTTATAGAAGTAAAGTTACTAAAAACAGCGTTGCTTCTTTAGTACCTTCACAAAAACCTTCGTGTTGCTTAAAATACACATAGTATTCCTCCAAAGTATAGAAACATTCCTGAACTAGCCACGCATGCAGTACTGTACAGAACTTTACCTTTGGCAAACAATTATATATTTTAGCGCTCATATAGGAGGCGTTTCGTCTAAAGATTTACAATTTAGGTATAGGCATTACTAAGGATGTGTGAGTGATTACAGTCCCCAGAACACACAAGTCCTAGACCTGGATAATAGTTTAACCTGACCAGAGGGGTTGGCGAAGGGATATTATATAGACCTATATACTATCTATGAAGAAAATAAATATGTGCATCAAAGATTGTGTGTACACAAATATCATTAAGTTAGCTGTACTCGATCAGCACAGCTAAGTGTTTAAATTCCGTTGCAAGCTCTTACAATGGGCATTGATTAATAAAAATTTTAATTAATAAATAATTTGGATGAACAACAGCATAAATTATTAAGGTATTATATACATGTTGATAAGTTCAAACAGAGAATGGGTCAATATATTTGTATTACTTACGGGACACCCTGTATTATATGTATCAAACGTTAGTTAACTTTTCATGGAGGCCAGGGAACCCATATTAAAAGTATATTTATTTGTACTTAGCTTATATATTGTACTCTTTATTTTGGTTAATAAAAAGTAAAGTATCATCACAACCGTTTCTCTTTCGGGGTGGTCAGAAACCACGCTTATTATTATTGTGTCCCGACCAGGAATCGAACCCGGTATCTCTGAGTCTAAATCCACGGGCTTAACCGCTAGACCACGAAGGCAGCCGCAATAATTTATTATATTTTTATTTTATTTATTAATAATAGGGTCGCCAACAGTGCCAACAGCTCCCATGCATTTGTATCTAAGGCTAAATCAAAAGTCTGATACTGCACCTATTATAGGCGACCACCACATGCTATAACACAACAGTTAAACAATAATCAAGTCAGCCATGAACTAAACATAACATAATCTAAGAACTAAAATTACTTAAAATCTAAATATACCTAAATCTGTAAAACAATAAAATGTCTAAAATGTCTAAAAAAAATCTAAAACCTAAATCTATAAAACAATAAAATGTCTAAAAAAATCTAATTGAATAAAATAAAATAACTTTGCAATCTTCAATCCTCAGTTTTTAAACTCCCTGATTTTTTTTAAAAATCAAAATCAATATAAACCAAATCAAATTAAATCAGATTAAATCAAATTATAATAATAAATATTTCAGACAGGTCACACAGCGCCATCTAATTTCCGTGGTAAGCGGTAAGCTTGTGTTACGGAAACTAGATGGTTGATAAACTACATATTATACTTTTTTTTTTTGTAAATATATACATATTATACATATAAACACCCAGACCGAGACAAATTATACAATGTACAACTTGCCCCCGGTGGGAATCGAACCCACGACCTCCCGAGTTCACGACAACGTTTGTTACCACTAGACCACGGAGGTGCCAAATCAATATATGGATCAATATAATATTAAACTATATCACTTATTGTTATGTAAGTAACTAACTGTGCTTAGACTGAAGTTCCTAAAGACTGCAGGGACTCTTCTGAGGTCTGCAGGAACTTGATGGGTATCCTGGCCTTCCTGGAGGAGATCAGATGGCTCCGCTGAAGGTACTCCTGGTAGGTAGGTTCAATGGTCCAATTTGAGAGTAACTATTGATACTTACTTTTCCAAACCTGACTCCACAGTTTTGGCATTCGGCCTGCACTCTCTGCCGAGTGTCACACTCAATGCAAATGAGTTCTGTGACAGATTTTCTATTGAAATAGTGCTGTTCCTTCTCGTCGTGGCAATAACGACACATGTATAGCTTATTGCAGCATGGCGTCTGGGAAAAATACATAAAATAAAAGTTAAGAAGGTTGTTGTTATCAACGCATTCAATAGTTTAAAAAACAATGTCATTAATTTTGTGTTCTTTTATATAGCTTTCTTTTGTTTTTTTTGTAAAAAAAAAAGTGTTCGGTAATTTGTTGGCAAGGGCGGAGTGTGGATTTTTCTGGCTCTTTGCTGGCTTCTACAGTTGTCAAGCTTCTTGCATTCCTCTCACTCGCAACCTCCAATATTTTAACAGATTTTCCAAGTCCTAGTGTACTTTGGAGAAATGTAGTCTATCAACTTATGAACACTTTTAAATATTTGTACATCAAACTACAAATTAGACTGGAATTCAAAATGTTTGGAGCAAAATTGGACTTTTATTTATTTTTATTTCTTTACTTTATGCACTAGGTACATAGGCAGACTTAATGCCGCTAGGCATTCTTACTAGTCAACCTTAGGGATAATTTAGATCGTTTATTATGTGAGGCATGTGCAAAATATAATAGGAGCATTTTTTATTATTATTATTGATTAATAGGCTCGCAGCGCATTGCTGACATGCCTATATCAAGCACTGGTGTAAAGTTTATTAAATTGTCAGTTATCACCATAGTCTATTTCGATTGTCACTAGCAACATGTCCAGTTTGTTTTTAAAAGTGTATTTTGTTCCACATATTGACAACTCTGTTATTCATGAAACATTTTGGCTAGGTGGGGGCAGTTATAGCTTCCTGTTAGAATTTGAAATGTCTCAATTATATCTCCCCTCATTCTGCGATCCCTGAGACTTGTAAGCTTCAAATATTTGACTGATTTTATATGACTTCTTTCTCAAGCAGTGTAGAAGTTTAGTTGCCCGCCTCTGTACTCTTTCAAGAATTTCTATATCTTTCTTGAAGTATTGATTCCATACTTGAATCCTAGATTAAATTAGACTGAAATTCAAAATGTTTGGAGCATAATTGAACTTTGCCTAAGTAATTTAAATATTTATCTAACTGAATTAGCTTAACTGTATTTGGTTTATCTTTGATCTGCGGAAATTCAAACACATTTCGCCATTCCGAGAAAAACTAAAGTGGTTACCTGTACCCAAGCAGAGAAATAGCAGAGCTCTCTGCTAGTTATAAAGTCTCCTAAATGAACTTAATTTGCCTAAGTACCTTAAACATAAATTCACTTTTCTAAGCTCTTTTCATGATAAAATTCTTTGCTTCTGCTTTAACTCCACACTTTCTATCCGATCTCACTCACCACACCTATTTTGTTACAAACTCATTTACTGTTGTTGCTGCAAATCCTTGGACTAACTTACCATTAGATATCAAAGAAGCCCTCGATCGTGCAATATTTAAAAATCTAGTATACAAACACTTTATGACTTCATAAACAAACATAAAACTTTCCTCAACAGCATCATCTTATTGTTAATTTTATCGCACTCTCCCCATGATGTAAGTAGTTTTATTTTATATATATATATATATATTAGTATATTTATAGTATGGTAAATTTTATGTACATAATTGTATGTATGTATTTATAAATATGTATGTATTAATAAATCTTTGCATCACTTACTGAAAGAATTGGGCCTAAGCAGGTCTGCCATCAATACATTTATGGAACTAGCTTCCAAGACGACATTAATAGAATCATATAGTATTTGGTTGGGTAGGGAGAGCATATTATCGCGCAATAAAAAAAAAAAGGGAGGCCTCCTTTTCTTAAACCAGTCTATTGTTGGTTGCAAGCCCGAGACACCATTTTTCTCATCTCTTACACACACACGATGGACCCGGCACCCACACGGTGAATCCATGGAATGCTTAGAAATTTGTCTTCTCTTCTTCATTTATCATTGTTTTATTTCTATGTAATCTAATTTCTAATTGCACCCACTACTTATCCTGTCAAAATATCCTAAAGGTTTGGCTGTCAGAGAATGCCTAGCAGCATTAAGTCTGCCTTTGTACATGGTGCAATAAAGTTTTAAATAATAATATTTTTATAAAATAAGCAAGTTCGCCACTGCTGTAGATGCCCATCTACAGAATAGAATATATTTATGGATAATTTAAATTAAATCTCAATTTAAAAAAAATAGGGTCATTAAAAGCACACTTCATACTCATAGATCTTGGCCCAAAATTTCGTGACTTTGAGTTTATTTGTTCCAATTATAGCTAAAACATCGAGTGGCATTGCTTAGTGAATGAATAAAAATACACAAACGACCGAGACGCATTGGCAATTGTTTATTGAGTGCAACATTCGTTGACCCCGCATTTATTTAGCAAATTGGTTAAAGGAATATTCCATCAATCGTATAGCTATAATATAACTCTTACTTACCACAAATTTAGCTCTTCTTTTATAATGAGCACAACCAATTCGTCTTTCTGCTTCTTCAGCAATACCTTCGACTTTTACAGGTTCTTTGTCTTTTTCCTCAGACATCTTAACTTAAAAGAGTTAATATAGCTTCTCTTTATTTTTAAACCTAGTAATTACGATCTAATATAAATCCTGTTGGACAAAATGATAAAATAAACGTGACGAATCCAACTTTTAGCGGAATAATACAAAAAAAAAGAATGAAATTTGACAAATCACCTTAACCCGCATTGTTATCAACACCATCCAGAGTAGTGAAGTTGAATTTCATTATACTCTGCGTTTTATCGTTAAACTTAATTTAGGTTTTGTATAAATAACAAGCAATGTACCATAAAAAAATAAATACTCAATCTAAAAGAACCTATCGGGTAATTGTATTCCAAAATAATAATTATTTCTTTCGACTGGTTTTAATGTTACAAAAGAGACAGACTGATGGCTGTCAAAAGTGCAAAAGCGAGAAGTCATTTTGACAAGTTTAATATTTTGAATACTGGAATCTTGTCATAAATTATGCATGTTCAACTTGAAAGCAAAGCTTGCTTTTTTACCAAATTTACCATAGATAAATTTACCGTGTTTGACATGTCGCTTTAAGCGCATTTTTCACATTTCGCTTTGAAAGCCGTTCGACTTGGCATTTGACTATGATTTTCATACAAAATTCGGTAAAAAAGCAATCTATATAGTGAACAATATAGCACGTGCCGTATCTTCTCCTTTTATTTTAATCAAAGCTCCAATCTAAGAAATTACAAAGGGATAAAAATAAATTAGTAGTCAGGAAATAATATATTTTATTTTAACATTAGATTAGACAAATTACTATACATATAATATCAAATCTAAAACGATAATTAGATCATTTAAATAACTACCAACCCTATGTTCGACTTGTCGCTTTAAGCGCTTGATTTCATTTTGAAAGTCGTTCGACTTGGCGTTTGTCTATGGGTTTCATACAAAATTCGGTAAAAAAAGCAAGTAAATGCTTTACGAGTAAATGCATTCAAGTCGAACGTAGCACAAACCTTGAGTTATTAACCCTATGTTCGACTTGTCGCTTTAAGCGCTTTTTTTTTACTTTATTTCGCTTTGAAAGCCGTTTGGCGTTTGTCAATGGTTACTATTTTAATACAAAATTAGGTAAAAAAAGGCAAGCTTTTATATGCTATCTAGTCGAACATAGCATAACGCATCCATTTCATTCGCACAATAAATAAATATTTCCAGACAGGTCACACAGCGCCATCTAATTTCCGTGGTAAGCTACGAGGCTTGTGTTACGGAAACTAGATGGTTGATAAACTACATATTATACTTTTTTTTGTTGTAAATATATACATATTATACATATAAACACCCAGACCGAGACAAATTATACAATGTACAACTTGCCCCCGGTGGGAATCGAACCCACGACCTCCCGAGTTCACGGCAACGTTTGTTACCACTAGACCACGAAGGCGGTCCAAGATATATTACGTCAGACTTGGCTGTATGGGCTAGACCCTTTGCCTTCCCTTTCCCTATCACCTCATTCATCATCCATCGGAAGAGAACAAAAAATAAAAAAAAGAAGTAGAGTTTTAAAAACTGTTTTCTTTACTATAAAAAACTCATTCTATAATTTAAAACAATAATATATGTGTATTTATTGCTAAATATACATATTAACTTTTTATCACCAAATCTTAAGTAAAATATTAATTGAGAATATCTTAAGTATTGTGAAATTTGTTAGTAAAACCCTATTTGACTGAAGAAAAACTTAAAAGATATATATACATATATATATTTTACTTTATGACACCAACATCCGAGCACGATATATGCTACGAGTAGGTTCACTTAGAATATATTTATTTATGACGACATGTAAAACGCCATCAAATGTTCACAAGACAAATTATGGACATTTTAGTTAAGTTAAAGTGAATTTATTTTTGGCAATAACCATTGATAAGAATTTACTTTAAAAAATATTACGTAAACATATTATTAAACTTAAACAAAAATGTTAAATAAAATTTTGTAATAAATAAATCGTACATCACTACAAATTTTTAAAATAAATCTACCTCAAGATCAGATATTCACTCAAGTTGGTCTTGTCTCTTTTTACTAAATGTCATCTCATCATCTTCGCGCCATTTTGCACGGACATGTCAAGTCCAAGTTTTTTGTTTTGTTACTTAGTTTACTGTGGATATTGTTGGTCAAAAGTGGTGTTGTTTTGTTTGATAATGTGAATAATTATGGAAAACGATAAATTGTACTTTAATTATGGGGCACAAGTTGCAGTTAAGTTTTTGCGGTTTTCCCGCTGTGAACTCCCATATTATACCCGACGTACATATTTGGGCTATAATGCCGTGAGTGACAACAAGAAAGTATCAATCAATTCTGCAACATCTGGAATAGGATAATAACCTCATTAACTTATAAGAAAGAAAGAGATATATTACTTCAGACTTGGCTGTATGGGCAAGGCGCTTTGCCTTTCCTATCACCTTATTCATCATCCATCGGGAGCAGAGAACACAACATAAAAACAATAAGAGTCCTTCGCGTCATTTTGCGTGGACATGTCAAGTGCAAGTTTTTGTTTTGTAAATTAATTTACTGTGGATATTGTTGGTCAAAAGTGGTGTTGTTTTGTTTAATAATGTGCTACAATGTGAATATATTTGGAAAACGATAAATTGAACTTTAAATATGGGGCACAAGTTGCAGTTTATTTTTTGCGGTTTTCCCGCGCTGTCAACTCCCATATTTTACCCGACGTGTTTGAGCTATGGTGCCGCGAGTGACTCCAAGAAAAGCATCAAATTCTGCAGCATCTGGAATTTGATGATGACCTCATTAAAAAGAAAGATATATTACGTCAGACTTGGCTGTATGGGCTAGACCCTTTGCCTTCCCTATCATCTCATTTATCATCCATCGGGAGAAGAAAACAAAAAAAAAAAAAACAATAAATTGAGGCAGACTGATCTTGAGATAATCTAGATTATATGTTCAAACAGCTATAAAAATCTGGTTTTGAAAGAATAACAACATAAATTTCTAGCCTTACAAGAACACCATACACAGAGGGTTGACGACCTCTTGGGCCTTAGGGTTACTACATTTATATAATTTATAAAAAAGTTCGCTTACAATACATATATGCAAGAATACAAAAGCTACACTGAGCAAATATTTGCAAATTGAGCTTTTTACAATTAATTTTAAAGGCCAATTTTGTTAATCTATAACATCCCACTATTAGCGCGCAGAATAAAGGTTATAGCACATTTACACGGCTAAGGAATAACCATCCTTTGGGCTTTAACAGTTTTTTATATCACGTGTTAGGCTGAGTTTCACCAAAATTAAGTCCTGTAATTGTTACGATTAAAGTTAAAAATGGCGTCGTATGTATCAGTTTAATTCAGCTAGTACAGCATTATTATTCTATGTTATAACATATATTTTTATATCAAATAATTGGAATGTACAAAATTATATAATCAGTGGCGGATTTACCAGTAGGCTGAGTAGGCTGCAACCTAGGGCGGCAGATTTTAGGGGGCGGAAAATTAGGCCCAATTTTTTTTTGTATCTTGTTATAAAAAAAACATTATGCAACGATATAAGTATTTATTATACAACAAAGAAACGAGTGACAAATTTTTTTTTTTTTTTTTTTCTTGCCATTTATACTTCAATCAAACCATTGCAACATGCGCAATTATGTCCAAGCATATTACAAACACATGTGACACAGGTTATGCATAAAATGCATCGCCAAAATGATAATCCGTATAATATTTAGCATAAAAATAATCTAGAAACTGACCCAACTATCCCCTAGTTCAATCACACTAATAACGAAGAAAAGCCGATGTAATAATGACGATAGAACACAAATCATAAAGTTGCAATTTCAGAATAAATGTATATAATATGAATGTGAACTAAACTAGAGTATTGAATTATTTATATATTATATTATAAACACATTTCGCAATAATACCACCTTCTACAATCCCTTAATATGCATTTGTCTACATTTGACTACCCTAATCGACATAATTTAAGAAAGCAAATTTTAAGTGTTCCCAGTTTAAATAAAATATAGTGTTTAAGCGATTTATTTTTATCATTTGAATTTTATTTCTGTAAATACATTTTAATATAATATCTTAGTTTTAAGTACTTTTAAATTGTAGTTTTAATTATTGCATGCACTAAAATAATTATCTGATGGAAATGTCATGTGTATATGTTTAGGATGACATTCAGTCTGTCCCCTGAGAACTTTCTTCTTTGTGTCATGTTTTAATGTGCATCTGTTGTATACATTGATTAAATAAATACATTTCTACTGACCATACCCCTACTATGGTCATATATATGGAAAAATGTAATAGCCTACTAGCGGCAAATTTGTAAATCCGCCACTGTATGTAATTTTTATGTAATCAGTTAAAGTTCGTAATTAATCTCTGCACCAAATACTGTTGACCAGTGTTTTTTATACCTATACAAAGTTATACAAGGTTATGTCAATGATCCGTCTTCCTAACTCAAAGTGTTTTTATTTCAAGGCAGCTGATGGAAGTCGAAGTCTGTGTACAGTTGTTGGACACGTTCGTATACCTGGTCGCAAGATGATAACGTTGAAGGTAGGATCTCCAGGGCAGCTGTCAAACTGTCTTTTGAACCAAATATCTGTAAATAGGAAAGACATCCATAGAAAAGTTATCTTTGTTTTTTTTTTTTTCCAACATTTGGTCCCGGTCTAGTTCTTGAACTCCTAATCTTGGTCTAGCGCAAGAGTCTCTACATATGTTCTAATCTTAAGCCTAAAAAAAATATGTCCAATTTTAGCAAAATTGAGAAATAATGACTAAATCTTGCGCAAGCAAAAAGCAAGGCCAAGATTGGCCAACTCTGTATTTTAAGACGTTTTCTCAACGGCTCCTCCACTCAACCATTCCTTTCAGTTGTCAAATATGTGACTAGCTAATAATAATTCTTTATCAAACATACATATGTAGGCCCTAGCATACCAAGACTTACCTATAACGATCAAATAAATAAAACAATAGCTGAAGGTGCATTAAAAAACCATAGAAACAAACATAAAGCCCGACTCGCCATACACAATGCCATGCTGGTACCAACACTTATGTATGGAAGTGAGACGTGGATATGTCAGAACACGCATGAGAGTAGAGTTTATGCAGTGGAAATGAGGTCGTTGCGTCGGATATGCGGTGTTACTTTAACGGACCGCATACGTAATGACGAAATACGCAAAAAGGTGGGTATGAAAGAAAGCATAGGGACAAAAATAAGGAAAGGCATGCTCCGATGGTTCGGGCATGTTGAAAGGATGACTGAAGAGAGATTGACGAACCAGATATATAATGCGAAAGTTGTGGGTGAAAGAGGCCCTGGCAGACCAAGACTCACTTATCACGATCAAATAAATAAAACAATAGCTGACGGTGCAATAAAAAGCCATCGAAACAAAAGGGCATGTATGAAGAGGTTGATGAATGTCGAAGAAGCGAAAGAGGTATGTCGAGATCGTGACAAATGGCGCTCAATTGTCTCTGCCTACCCCGCAAGGGACCTGACGTGAAGATATGTATGTAGAAACAAACATATGATGAATGTCGAAGAAACGAAAGAGGTATGTCGTGATCGTGACAAGTGGCGCTCGATTGTCTCTGGGATTTGGCGTGAAGATATTTATTGTATGTATTATGGAATTTCTAAATAAGGCCATACGATGTCGGATCACTGCGTCTATAACCGTTAGTCGCAAAAGTGCCGATCTGGGTAGCCGAAACAGAATTCTAAAGGAATCATTGCGTTGCACCTTCAGTCTTCTGTACGACTCTTACATGTAGTTGCACCACAACTGCAGTGGGAACAGAGACCAATAGCTTCCGTTATTTACTCTCATTATAGCGAAATATTATATGATTATAGTGTTTGACTGTGGTAGGATTCCTTTATATAATATTTGCGATTAAAGAAATGAACTTCAGCTGGTATATAACTTTAAACCTAATTGGAACTGCTAGCCCACAAATACTGATATATTACTACGTAACATTTATCTGCCCACAAAAGATGATGACATGAATTATAGATAATAATCTCTAATTACATAGACGCACTGATTTAATAGTACATTATCTTATCAGCTGTTTACCTTAATACAAGTAACCTTGAATATTTATTTAATTTCTACTAGAATATACTTCTAGTAGTGTAATACATAGAACACAGTACAAACCATGCTCTCAACACCTCAGCCTCGATTTACAAAGACTGAAAAGAGCACATCACACAGACTGGGTGAGCACATCACTCAGAGTGGGAGAGCACATCACACTGACTGGGCGAACACATCATACATACTGGGAGAGCACATCACACAGACTGGGTGAGCACATCACTCAGAGTGGGAAAGCACATCACACTGACTGGGCGAACACATCATACATACTAGGAGAGCACATCACACATACTGGGAGAGCACATCACACAGACTGGGAAAGCACATCACAAAGAGTGGGAGAGCATATCACACAGACTGGAAGAACACATGACACAGACTGGAAGAGCACATCACCCAGACTGGGAGAGCACATCACTCAAGACTGGGAAAGCACATCACACAGACTGGGAGGGTATATCACACAGAATGGGAAAGAGATTTTGGGAACAATTAGTTCATGATATAATTATTATTTACCTTCTTTAAGAGGTCAGGTCGTGTTGGCAAAGCATGCATAGCTAAGGTGGCTGCCTTCCGTATGTACCACGGGTGATACTCGGCCAGCGTCTCATTATAAGAGCACTGACACACAGTACATATATTAATTAACTCTTCAGCCTCGCTTAGACGCTTCAGAAATAGTCTTATGAAATCTGAAATCAATAATTTAAGATTATTTTTAATAACAACAACAAATAAGAGAAACAAAAAGAAACAAGACAACAGCAATTTACAACAGATCAGCACCTACTAGTAGGACATATGCATATACCAGTATGCAGCATCTTATGATTTTTCACATAGTGTGTATAAATTTATACGTATGTGTACAAGAGTCTCATGCTCAAAAAACTTACATACATACCAAATGTTACACATAGCCCACTGTTTTTTTTTTATAATACTAGCACGACATGTGACCTTGCGGACATCTGATAAGTAAGTGACGCGCGATGTCCATGAACGTTAGCAACTAGAATCAGACACTCATGACTGACATCAGTCCCTAACACTATGCCGGCTTGACTGCGCATGACGGCAATTCGAGCCTGATCTCGAAACGTGTGTATACACTTTACAGGGATTATCGGCACAAACGGTGTAAACTTCCCTGCCCAGGCAGACTGGGAAAATTACCACCATCAGTTCGCCTATTAATGTAGAGAATGCATGGCAGACGAGATGGCCATGCTCAGACTGCGAGGACTCTTCTAGGCCTGGCTTTCATGCAGGAGAGAGACACTGATGATGAAAATAAGGTCTTCCAGATGCCAATCTTCTGGATATCACACAACCAATAAAGAATAATAAAGTAACAAAATGTCTAACCTAACCCTCTATGCAGTCTTAGCATGGTTCTTGAGCCGGAAACAAAACCGCTTTTGTCATGTAAATTTGTATCCTTTTCATATTTCATCATACGTTTGAAAGATTCGTAATTTGCGAAACTGTCCCCCTCTATATGCTTCTCCATGACTTTAATCTTGCTTCTCACATCACTACTGACAAACGAGAATACAGTTCCTATTAGATTTAAGAATCTGAAATTTAAAATATACAGAAATTAGAGGAATAATCTCTATAATTACAGGTTCCTGTTACTACTGCTGAACATGGGCCTTCTAAACATATTTCTGGAAAATTTGGCCTTCTCTTACCACTCTAGCCAGTAGGGTTGGCGAGTTTAACTCAGAAAAATAACAATATAAGATACAATATGGTATATAATTAGAAATTATGGGTAAAAGAGGCCCTGGCAGACCTAGTCATAGACATATCTCTATCAAAAAATATAAAACATGGGCCGAAGTCGCATTAAAAGCCTGATCGGGGCACAATAATTAATTTAGTTTATTTGTGATATTTCTTGAGTTTGGTGCGCTAGAGATTATATAGAGATAATAGCCAATAGCAGAGTTGGATAAATGTGAATCTGCTTCTTTAAAAAGCGTGGTATCTGATCACCCAAAAGAGATATGGTTGTAATGATACTGGAACTCTAAAATTATAACAGGTAGGTATAACTGCCCTCACCTAGCCAAAATGTTTAGGTTTAACACAATGATATTTTCCTGTCGTGATCACAGAATGAAATTGATGAGAAAATCCAGCAATACAAATGTGAAATGTCACTTCATGAATAACAGAGTTGTAAATATGTGGAACAAAATACCAGGAGACATATTGGAAGTCCTCAACTGTAAACGCTTTCAAAAACAAACTCGATAAGTGGCTGGTGGCAATAGACATAGACTATGGTAATAACTGACAATTTTATTAACTGTAGTAAATTGTAATGTAAATATGAAAACATGGGAAAATTAAAACTTATCACAAATGGACCTAACACTATAACAACTTCACTATATTCTTTTTCACACTTCACTTGAAGGACTCCAGGTTATAGGAAAGTGAAAACAGTGACCGGAAGAGCATTCAACAGATGTATGAGTCCTAAATTTATCCCATCGTTCCGATACGCTATTAAACTGCACGCTTAAAGGTGTTCCGATACGCGCTTAAACTGTTTTGCTAAAGCTGTGTGACGTCACAAATGACATCATTTCTCGCGCTTAGACTTCTCACGATATTGAGGTGGATCGCTCTGAGCGCTGTCAGATTTTTGTCATTATGTTGCGCGCTATTTTCTTTTAAATTATTTAATATTGTAATTTGTTTATACTGTTTTTATATTACTTCTAAAACAAACCTATAATTAATATTTAAGTAGGAAGTGAAAAAAAATGTCTGTAACATGGCAAATTATTTTAAAAGACCAAAATAAGTTAATAATATGAAACTTTACACATATAAAGATGAATAAACCGAGAAATGTATATTTGTTAGTATTCATACTCAAAGATGTGGAATCCGCAATTTATCTTCCATACATTTAAAAAAAAAACTAACATTTTATAAATGAAAATGTGATTTAGACTGTTCCAAATTGATATCACACTCTGAGCATCCAAATCGCGATATTTGTATTGGAACGATGGTCAGTATCCTATTCGTTCTAAGCGCTCTAAACGCGATTCGGAATGAGGGGTATATTATGTAAGCATAACCTGACAGTGTCTAAATAGACTTAAGGTTTTCTGGATATGACTTTATCAAGTCTATAAGTAAATTGTTATTAAAAATTGACATCAGATCTTTGTCAATCCATCTGGCCAGCAAGGCAAGGGTAGGCCAAATTCTCCAGATATATGTTCTGCAATACCTGTGTTGTAGGGTCTCTGCGTCTATCACTTTTAGTCTTATATTCTTGGTTCCCAGTTGGGCACCCCCCTCTTAAAAATCTTAAGTGCAAGCATTAGGGCATTATTATCTATCAATTACAGTGTTTACATTTAATAAATTTGTGCTCCATGTTGTAAAAGTCAACCCAATTTAAATGTTACTTGTTATGAAGTACAGAGAGAAGTGTGAATAATTAGAACAAAAGGAATTGATTACGCCAGCTGGTCACTTGAAAGATCCATTGTAATCAAAGAACACTTACTTTACGAGCTCGTTGTAACCTTCTATATAAGATTCTATGACTACATCGTCGTCTTCTTTTAAGCTACGTTGAAACGACTCGTGAATGTAAGTCAAATCTAATGTTATTTCGTCGGGCATTCTAATAAAAAATACGAAAACATATAGGAAAATTAAATACAGAACAGCAAGCACAACCACAAACTTTCAATTGAAATTGATTGATTGACAAACTGATTGACGAAATGACGAAGAATATCTGACACGGTATGTATTTATGATGAGTATTGCGTGTTATTGCTAAACCACATACAAACAATATAAAAAAAAGACGCAATGAACAAAATAAATACGATGACTGACATGACAACTGATAAAGCTGCAAAAACAAAACTAAATATACTATTTTTATTTTAATACTTAGTTAATAATATCATGAAACCTCCTATCTATTTTGTTAATTTTGATTTAAAGCTATTTCTTAAAAAGAAAAGACCCAAACAGTTCATTATTATTTTAAAATAAGCAAAAGCCAAACTCAACATTTGTCACTGTCAGTACAGTCAGTCAGTTGCCAAAATGTATTTTTGTGGTCACGGGGTGGGGAAGGAAAGTGAAAAGTGAAGTTTTTATCATAATCTGTGGTTTTTATTTTACGTTTTATTTGTTAATTAACAACGCGGTAATTTTATAATTTAGTGCAGTTTCTTTATCATCAAATTGTGTATAAAGGTAAGACTTTGCCTACAATTTAAAATTAATAAATCTGTCTTTAAAGCTATCCCAATAAAACTAAATCGCAATTTATTTTTAACTTTTGTCGATGAAGTCCGTCTATAATCATAAAGAGCTTATTTATAATATTTCATTAGCACTATATTCTACTAAAAAAAAATTCAAGCTATTATTTTTCTATTAAATTATACTTACCTACTAAATTTTGTTTTTTTATGGATCATAAAAATTTATGATAAGATATCAATAATAAATATGTATCTTCGGCAAAGAGAGAAAGATAGCTATACGTAAGTTTACAAGTATTAATAAAGTTTGCAGAGAACTATATATCTTATCCACAACCTTATTTAAGTAGTTTCTAAGTTAGTTGGTTTTGCTTGCTTATAGCAGTAATGTACAACCATTATTACCATTTTGTTTAGTATATATGTTTCAATAATTGTAGTGATTTTATTAGTTCTGACTGTATCCAAATTGTTTCAAGCGAACCAAAGGAAATAAACTAATTGGCTTTGATTTTTTATAGAATTTATTTATCTATTGAACCAGCCCTTTGTCAGTTGCAAGCCCAAGACTAAATCAAAATGTTTATTTGCCCTAATACATAAAAACAAGTACAAGATGTTAAATGTCCATTCTTCTTCTCTCTACATGAGGGACTCTATTGATTGCTAAGAATAGTGGCTTTTTTAGTAACGTCACATGGTTACAAGATTGTAGTAAATAAAAACCTAAACTTATTTTTTTGTGCACAGAGTGATGAAGAATGGCGGCTACTGATGAGGAGTCGTTTATAATCCTCGGAACATCACCTGGAACCAGTCTAGATATGAAATACAATGGCGTGGTGAATGGGGACCACTCCATAAACAAGGATCACCTGGAAGAAGCACTTAAAGAACTCTCGCTTGAAGCTAACATGGCATTTAAAGCACAATTCCAATTGGGAGATAATGTGAGTAAAAATATAACATTTTATTATTAAAGATTTTAATTTCCTGACTGGAATTAGAATTTGCTTCATTGACAATCCAAAAGCCATGCACAATGGTCTTCCAGAGACTATGTGTTTAACCTGGATGTTTGCCTCTGAACATAACAGGTGCAGCTGATGTGATTGTGAGTCTCAGGGACACCATTGTGCATTGAAGAGGAGGAGGCGGCTGTGCATGTGCTTAAGTGTGGCTTGACTAAGATCCAGATGTTCTAAGAGGTCTGCAGGAATGTGATGGATCTTCTCGTTTTTCTGGAGAAGATAGATCATAGCCCAGTGGTCTCAATGGTCCCGGAGACCAAGTTCAGAAAATTACTGAATGTAACTGTAATCTGTGATTTAATGTTGTGATTGCTCTGTTGTTGGAGCCGCTTCAGGGTTAGTATAGCAAAACTAGTAGGTTCTGTAGTAATCTCCTTTAAACTTAATATCTCTGCCTTCGTCAGATAGACAATCAATTATGATTATATAAATAGATCCTTCATTAATGTACAAGATAAATAATACTTATAAGTCATAACAAACAATTTATTATTATTTAACGTTAAACTGGTGACCCCGACGTGATGATGTCCAAGGGGGTGATGTAGTAATCTCCTTTAAACTTAATAACTCTGCCTTCGTCAGATAGACAATCAATTGTGATTATGTAAATAGATCCTCATTAATGTACAAGATAAATAAAACTTATAAGTCATAACAAACAATTTATTATTATTTAACGCTAACTTAAGTTGTTGCAACAGAAAAGGGTTCAATAAAACAAGAGAGAGAGAGCGAGCGAGCGAGAGAGAGAGAGAGAGAGAGCGAAAGAGAGAGAGAGAGGGTTCGAACAGCATGCTTTTGGATTAATATAAAGTGTTCTTACAACTGAGCCACCAAAGTTCCTAAACTAAATAAACATTTACTATAAAAATGGTATAGTAAATGTTTATTTAGTTTAGGAACTTTGGTGGCTCAGTTGTAAGAACACTTTATATTAATCCAAAAGCATGCTGTTCGAACCCTCTCTCTCTCTTTCGCTGTCTCTCTCTCTCTCTGTCTCGTTCGCTGTATTGTGTTATTTTTCTAGCCATCACCATCTAGTTTAATGATAGCTAGTGCAATAATCTCCGACGACAAAACCACCCAAGAGCTGCAGAAGAAATTTGGAGAGATAATTGACGAAAATATACTACTAAAGGAAACTTTAAAACAAAATAATGATAGTATGAAGGAACAGTTCTTGTTAATAGCATCGTGCCAAGACGATATGATGAACACACATCGACTTCATAAGGAAAAGTTTGACGAAACTAGGGAACTTATTGATAAGGTAAGAAATATATGGTATATATATATATAGTATTTATTATTGTAGTATATGGTTTAGATAATATTGCATATTTCTTATGTAATCTTATTTCTCTAATGGCACCTACCTTACATCTAATATTTAACAGTGTCTATAAGGTTGGCTGTCAGAGAATGTCTAGCAACATTAAGTCCGCCCCTTGTATATATTGTGTAATAAAGTTTTAATAAATAAAATAAATAAATGTTTTATCCTCTTCTCTTGTCTCAATTCCCTGTCAATATGTATGTGCAAATATAACACAGAAAAAATAAAAATAAAAATATGATTTGTATCAGATGGGACCTGATACAAATTTTTCTTTTGACTTTTTGTGCATAACTACTTAACATCAGAGGAACCGTGATAAGCTAAGCTTATCACTAATATTGTAACAAAATAGTATAAATAGAGCTACAAGTATTATTATAAGACAAATATCTTATGCAGTTGCTGTGTCCATGTGGTTGTCTGTGTGGGAAAGAGAGGAGAAGAATGGTGTATCAGGCTTGTTTGAGGCCTCCTCTTTTTATTGTATAACACAAAGAAGACTAATTTCCAAGCTTTCCGTGGGTTCATTGTGTGGGTGTCAGGTGCCTATAAGATGGTTTACAAAGGAGGTCTCTTATTGCGCAACTAGACTTTTCTAAAGACACTTTTCTGCAGCCCCTCCCTACCCAACCAAATACTGTATGATGCCGTCTTGGAAGCTTGTTCCATAAATGTATTGACAGCATCATAATTCTATGACAAATAAATCCATCTTGGTACAGATAACCATGAACCAATAATCTATGACAGATATACATATTAATTCATGACATTCCCAAGAATACAGTACCTCCTATACCTCCACTATATGAGATAGATGATCCAGAAAATATATCTGGAGAATGTGGCCTACACTTGTCACCCTGGCCAGGCAGTTTGGTGAGGGGAATTAAAACAACAATAACATTTTCTTATAATTTTTAGCTTCGACACGAAAACAAAAAGCTTAAACAAGATGTAATGAAACTGTCTATAGAGAGTAGAACATCCGAAGGCAGTCTGCAGAAGTCACAGACAAACGGTGATGTGGACACAACTGACAATAAACAAACTTCTAGTGTCTATGAGTTTGTGACCTCACCTGACGACGATACTATGAACAAATTAACTTCTCAACTGGAGTTGGTTGAAAAGCAAAGGAGACAGGTATGTTTTTATTTTCGCAGGATACATACTTCATGAAAGACTGGAAGAATTAATTAAGTGGAAGAGCCATTGATAAAACAAATATAGAACTTCTTGAACGCGAGCAATCAAACTGCCATACTGCTTGAAGAAGAAGACTGTAAATTCGTCAGTCCCTATTCTGTGCTGCTAACCACATAGGAATACTGCTGCGTTTAATTAAAGATTGTTTAGCGGACTGTATATGGTTAATTGCAGAAGTAGAAATTCCAATTAATTACTTGAGTAAAAAGGCTATGAAAATTGTGAGAGCAAAAACGTGTGACAGCAAAAACGTGTGACAGCTCGGTCCGCGGATTGATTTCACTCTCGTGGGCGCCGCTCGGAGCGCTGGCCACCGATCCCACGGTGGTATTGGCCGAGCGGCGATAATGTCGCTGTGATCGCGACTAAAAACTTATAAGTAGAGGCTTAAATGTCTAAAGCTGACAAGTCCCAGAGATTGCAGAATGAGGGGAGATTATGCTTGAGACATTTAAAATTCTAACAGGAAGGTATAACTGCCCCCACCTAGCCAAAACGTTTAGGTTTAACATAATGATATTGCCTCATCGTTACCACGGAAAGAAACTAATGAGAAAATCCAGGTATACAAATGTGGGATATCACTTCATGAATAACAGAGTTGTAATATGTGGAACAAAATATCAGAACACATATTAATGTCCTCAACTGTAAACACTTTTAAAAACAAACTGGATAAGTGGCTAGTGACAATAGAAATTGACTATGGTGATAACTGACAAATTTATGAACTTTACACCAGTGCTTGATATAGGCATATCAGCAATGCGCCTACTAATTAATAATACTATGTGAAGAAGCTATCAGAGATCAGACAACTACTGGCCAACCAACGGCCATTTGTCTTGAAGTTTGCTTGTCTTGCCTTCATGTCTAAATTACTGAGCCAATATTGATAAAATAGGTTTTATTACTGCATATGCAGTTGTAAGAATGCTTTGTATGTGATTCTATTTTAAGGTAAACCATACAGCACTTAACAGAATTATTAACAAAATAGTTACGATTTCCCTACTATTTGCCTCATCAACAGTTATCATTGCTTAAAGCAATAATAATATTTTTCCAAAAATAACAGTTTTGAACGAAACAAGCTTTTAAAATTTACTTAATACTTAAAAAAATATTCATCATTATCATCACAATCCCTAGAACGCAAAGTTCTAGAACTTCACTGTTGGAGATGGGCCTTCCAGAAAATTCTGGAGAATTTAGCCTACACTCGCCACGCTGGCTGTCTGGCCGTTCTGATGTAACTTTTCTAATGACAATTTATTAACGATTCCACAAGTTGGTATAAGTGCAACCGGGACCGATGGCTTAACTTGCTCGCCGAGGCGTGGAGACGGTGGTATTATAAATGACAAATGTACAGAAGAAAAGCCTAGCCTAGGTTTTTTTTAAGGAAAGCATTCTTACCACCAAGCCATCATCGCTTCAAAACATTGCTTTCTTATAATTAGCTAATTTCACTGTTTAGTGTTTTCGAGTAAAATTTAGGCAAAGGGTGCATCTCAGGTCAAAGGTTTTATTATATTTTTGAATGTTTGTAGGTGATAACAGAAAATGAGAAATTAAATTGGCAAAAAGAATCACTGGAAAGACTTGTAGATTCGACTTTAAGAGAAAGAGATGATTTGAGAGAAAAACTAAGCAACATACAGGTAAATAAAATGTATTCTGCGTTTTTACACGTCAAATTCTTACAATATAGATATAACATAATATCATTTTGTAGTACATATTTTTGTAATTTTTATAGTTATTATTATGATTTTATATTATTTTTTGTTAAGTTGACACGGCCTATTTACAGCCACAGATTTAAATTTAAGTCAATTCATTTGGCATGTTAACTTTACTTAGCTTGTAAGGTGATACGGCCTTTTTACAGCCACAAATATATGTTTAGTTGACATGGCCTATTTACAGCCACAACTTTAAATTTAAGTCAATTCATTTGACATTTTAATTTTACTCAGCTTGTAAGTTGACACGGCTTTTTACAGCCACAAATGTATGTTTAGTTGACACGGCCTATTTACAGCCACGACTTGCAAATTTAAGTCAATTCATTTGACATTTAAATTTTACTTAGCTTGTAAGTTGACACGGCTTTTTACAGCCACAAATATATGTTTAGTTGACACGGCCTATTTACATCCACGATCTTATATTTTGTGTGTAATAAATACTCGTACATTTATTAATATTATTTTGGATTAACTTTTTAATATGTGTTATAGAATCAAAAATCGACAGAAGAGGTCAGTAAAAATGATGACGTCTTCAAACAATTAGAACAAAAAATCAATTCGTTGCAAGCACAACACAAAACTGCACAGTTACGGATATTGGAATTGGAGAATGTTAAGGTAACAAGGTTAAATATAAGAACAATTTATTAATTAGGACTTAAATGTATCATCCAGCTCGAAGGACCAAATCATTCGGTTCGAAGGACCAAAATGATTCATCTTCTAATTATTAATCTCAAAGAATGCTTACCGGCATGTATCAATGAGACATAGACTTTCCTAGCGTACATTTGTCTATGACGACCGTTCCCGTGAGGAGGACGTTAAACCATCGGCCCCGGTTCCTCTAATACCAACTTGTGGAATCGTTAATAAATTATCAATAAATGCCGCCGACTCTGGCCAGTGACTGAGTGTAGAATAAATTCTCCACAAATATCTGTAACATAAATTCTAGATTCTAATGTCCAAGTAGTCATAATGGAATGGCCCATTGATCAGATTAAGCCTGGGTTATACCAAAATTATATTTGTAACGATTAAAGTTATAAAGTCGTCGTATGTACAAGCTGACAGCTGAATTTCAAAATAAATCTTGTACATCCGACGCCATTTTAAATCTGCCATTTTTAATTATCCGGCTCGAAAGACCATAATTTAATTCGTATTATAATTTTCAGTTGGAATATACCAAATTGAAAAGCGGATCAAACGAAAGTATTAAAATGTACAAAGATCAGATACAAGACTTACAGAATCGGCTCAAAGAAGCTCAGACAACTGTAAGTATAAATTTGGGGACTCAAACATCTATCGCACGATGAAGATGTGGAATGCTCTTCCAGCCTCTGTGTTTCCACTTTCCTATAACTTGGAGTCCTTCAAGCGAAGTGTGAAAAAGCATCTAGTCAAGCCGGCATAGTGTTAGGGACTGATGTCAATCACGAGTGTCTGACTTCAGTTGCTAACATTCATGGACCTTGCGCGCCACTTACCATCAGGTGTTCCCAAGGTCACATGTTGTGCTAGTATAAAAAAAAAGATGGAATCATTGTATGGAAGACAAGCTAAACCAACCAAAGCCAATTTATTTCGATATATATTTTCAGGTATTCCAACCCGTGCGATTTTCTATAAGCTCAGAAAATGACAGTGTCAACTACAAAGAATCTGAATATACAAGCCTCATATCTAATGTCAAAGTGTATGACAAGACTCTAAAACACTTGTCAGATTTACTTAACACTATTACACATGGGTAAGTTAATTATGTGGTCGCCTATAATAGGTGCAACATCTAACTTCTGATTTAGTGTTAAGTACAAATAAGTGTGTGATGTTAGCACTGTTGGCTGAACTATTATAAATAAATAATAATATTAGCAATATTTATGTCAATTTCAGAACTTCTGATGGTATTATTAAAACCATGGATTTGGTTGTAAAAGTACATGATTATAAATTAGAGAAAGTCGGTGCGGATAAAATTAAAGCCGGCATAGCTGATATTAAACAAAGCTTGGAAAAACAACACAGCGCTGCTCTGAATAATATGTAAGTACTTGTTAGAAGTTTTTTTTTGTTCTGTTCTCCCGATGGATGATGAATGAGGTGATAGGGAAGGCAAAGGGTCTAGCCCATACAGCCAAGTCTGACGTAATATTTCTTTCTTTTTTATGAGTTAATGAGGTCATCATCAAATTCCAGATGCTGCAGAATTTGATGCTTTTCTTTGAGTCAATCCTGGCATTATAGCTCAATCACGTCGGGTAAAATATGGGAGTTGACAGCGCGGGAAAACCGCAAAAAAGAAACTGCAACTTGTGCCCCATATTTAAAGTCCAATTTATCGTTTTCCATAATTATTCACATTGTAGCACATTATTAAACAAAACAACACCACTTTTGACCAATAATATCCACAGTAAATTAATTTACAAAACAAAAACTTGCACTTGACATGTCCGCGCAAAATGGCGCGAAGGACTTCGATTTTTTTTTTAATTTGTGAGACTTTACAGGAGTTTGAATAAGTGAATAATTATGGAAAACAATAAATTGGACTCTAAACGAGTATATGGGGCAGAAGTTACACTTTCATTTTTGCGGTTTTCCCGCGCTGTGAACTCCCGTATACCCTTCGTGTTTGGGCGATATTGACGTGAATTACTCCTTGAAAAGCATCAAGTTCTGCAACACTTGGAATTTGATGAACCCCAACTCGGTTATGAACTCTGTTATAAATAATAAATAAATAATAAATAAATATTTCCAGACAGGTCACACAGCGCCATCTAGTTTTCGTGGTAAGCTACGAGGCTTGTGTTACGGAAACTAGATGGTTAATAAACTACATATTATACTTTTTTTTTGTAAATATATACATATTATACATATAAACACCCAGACCGAGACAAATTATACAATGTACAACTTGCCCCCGGTGGGAATCGAACCCACGACCTCCCGAGTTCACGGCAACGTTTGTTACCACTAGACCACATATTGTTGTGTGTTTGTGGGAGAAATTTAGAAATAGTTTATGAATTGTAGTTACTTATGGTTTTGTGTCGCTTATTTACTTCTTCAGGGCCAGCATCCAAGCTAGGGGATACTTAAACCTGCTAAACTCAGCTGGGAGAAAACACCAGGACAAAATATAGGAAAGACAGGATACTCACACCGCGTGGCAGGAGTCCAAGTCACGATTTCACGACACAATAACTTATCACTAGATCGATTCTTACACCAAACCACGGCTCAATGTTCATTTTGACCTTTAAATTGCTTATTAGAAGTATTTAGTTAAATGATTTAATATTTGATTATAACGGTGTCATTTGCACGGCGACGAAACCGAACTTTCTTCTAACTCCACCCGTTGTCACCAGAGGGCGTAAGCATACACCATATGAATTTACCGTCGTAGCTTACGTTCCCGCGTTTATTTAAATAGTGAGTTTGATTATGGTTTATGGTTGTGGAAGGAATAAAAAGGAGAGGATGATACCAAGCCACAACACATATATTATGTAAATAAATTACGAGTTTAGGGCTGATGTATTCTGTACAATGTCATTTAAAGACACATGAAAAAAAAAGTGATATATCTCGAGTTTGGTACGCTGGAGACATCGACAAGGTTGCCAATTGTCATGATTGGCCTATAGTAAAGTTGTCTAAATGTGAACTAGCTCCTTATAAAAGCGTGGTTTCTGACCACCCCGTAAGAAATACAGTCGTAAAAGAACTTCTTACTTTCAAAATTAACAAAAATGTATTGTTTTAAAATTTCAGAGGACAAATCCGAGGGACTCTGTCTATATTTGAAGATATATTTCAAGATTTTAAGGAATTACTCAAAAAGGGATTAACTAAAACAACGCCAGTAAGTTTTTTTTTATTATTATTAATGTTGCGGCTTTTTGCAACCTCTTTGGACGGACTTTGACCGCCTTTCTGATTGACAACTTTAGACGACATTGTTTTATGACAGAATGAATTTGAATTTAGAATTACTCTAAAAGGGATTAAATAAAACAAGGCCATTAAGTTTTTTTTTATTATTAATAATGATGCGGCTTTTTGCAACCTCTTTGGACGGACTTTGACGTACGTTCTGATTGACAACTTTGTTTTATAACAATTTGAATTTAGAATTAATCAAAAAGGGATTAACTAAAACAATGCCAGTAAGTTTTTTTGTGGGTGAAAGAGGCCCTGGCAGACCGAGACTCACATATCACGATCAAATAAATAAAACACTGACTGAAGGTGCAAAGGGCATGTATGAAGAGGTTAATGAATGTCGACGAAGCGAAGGAGGTATGTCGTGATCGTGTCAAATGACGCACAATTGTCTCTGCCTACCCCGCAAGGGATCTGGCGTGAAGATATGTATGTATGAGTCAAATAAGGCAGAGGAGGTCTGTGGTAATGGACTTTTTATACGCTGCAGAACCACTGTCAAAAACATCAATATCAGCAAGCTAACCACTCTATTGTAGGTGCGACACATTCTCACCAACGGGTTAAAGAAAGATGGTGGTTTACATAGGTACATAGAGAGAATGTATTGGTACATGCCGGGGGAGTTGAACCGACCTTTGTAGGTGTTAAGGAGTTTGGGAACGGCTTTCTTGTGCCAGAACAAAATAAAACAAACCCATCTGTGGTCAGGCCATTTATTACATAAACCATCTACTACTACTCTACTCTAGCTTAAATTAGGACATGCACAAACATAAACCTGTCTTTTCTGTCATCTGGGAGATCACGGGTGCAGCTCCTGCCGCAGGCATGCCCTACTCCAGGTGGGCTCAAACTGGCCTGCCGGAACCCCACCAACACCAGTCCACAAAACTTCACTGTGAGAGCTCCACCACCGCAATTGCCGAACTGGGCCTAGCCTCAGCTCCAGCCAAATGCCCTGGTAGTGGACGCTCCTCACCAAGGCTCAGCCACAATATACCGCTACGTTTCTCCACAAATTAACGTAGCGCGAGGATAATCAATCCAAATATTGAACAAAACAATTTGACAAAGTATTGAAGAGGTATCTGGTCATAAATTCCTCGGCATTACCCTTGATAAGTTTTGCAATTGGAAGGACCACATGCAAGATGTTTCCAATAGACTTAATAGATTTGTTTACGCTTTAAAAAAAAGTTAGACAGTTCGTCAATAAATCAGCAGCTATTACTGCATACTATGGATATGTAAACTCTGTGCTGAGATATGGCATTGTAATTTGGGGGAACTCTGTAGATATAGATACGCTGTTTATAATCCAAAAAAAATGCATCCGTGCAATTTTTAATCTCGGATAGCGCGACTCCTGTAGACCATACTTTCGTGACTATAATATTCTAACATTACCGTGTCTGTATATTTTAGACGCATGTATGTTTATTAAAAACTACCCGAGTCTTTTTCAGTCTGTTAACGAGGACGGGCGAACAAATGTTCGGACTCAATATAGATACAATTTATGGAAACCTGCTACAAAACTTACCATTGTTTCTAAAAATAGTCACCAAATGTGTATCAAAATATTTAACGGTTTGCCTATAGAATTAAAACAATTGACATCAATAATTAAATTTAAGAAGCTGTTAAATAAATGGTTAAAAGAACAATGTTTTTATAGTATCCAAGAATTTTTACATTATAAGTGTTGACAAATATAATTTTAGTTGTAATTGACATGTACTATTATTTGCATACCATTATGGTAGGATACAGCTGAACTGTAAAATTGTATTATCCTATATCTACCTGTATTCTGTGCAATAAACGATTTTGAATTTGAATTTGAATAAAAAAAACCAACAAAATCAGCCGGTCCGTCCCACGCTACCAAACGTCAAAAAGTGCCTTTTTTTATTCGGCCGAGGCCAAAGCGACAAGTCGTACAGCCAAAAACAAAATCTAAACATAAAACTAAATCTAATTCTTAACAGTAGGATTTTAAGCCATCACTGCTATTATATTAATCATTACAAAGTCACTCCAAAACTGCCTCCGTAGTCTAGCGGTAAAGTTCGTAGATTTAGACTCGGAGGTACCGGGTTCGATTCCTGATCGGGACACAAAAATATTTATACTTATAATATTTAAGTAATACATTTAATTAATATTTAATTATTTGTGATATTTCTCAAGTTTGGTACGCTGGAGACATCGACGAGCTTGCCACTTGTCATGATTGGCCTATAGTAAAGTTGGCTAAACGTGAATCCGCTTATTTATAAGCGTGGTTTCTGACCACCCCGCAAGGGAAACGGTCGTGATGATACTTTACTTTTTTTACTTTTTTATTACAAAGTCAAAGTTAAAAGTCAAAGTCAAAGCCAAAGTCAAAGTCAAAAGCCAAAGTCAAAAGTCAAAGGTCAAAAGTCAAAGTCAAAATATATTTATTCACGTAAACCTATTACAGGCGTTTATGAAATGAAAATTTAATTATTTTGAATGATTCTACTCCTGCTAGTAGAAGACTAAGCAGCAAAGTGGTCCAATAAGTAAGCTGTTAGCAGAAGACCAGCAGCTTAGCAAATTCCAGTGACCTGTTAATGTTTAATCTGACTGAGAAAGGAATCTGCGAGGAAAACTCAGCTATATCAGATTTACAAAATAAAACATATACAGAACTGCACCACAACGATCAATTGATAACCTTTTAAATTTAGTTATCAGTACCTATGAGATTACAACAGCAGTAACCCACCAGGCAAGTCAGAATTAAGGTAGACTACATGCCTATGGGCAACCCGAAACTCGACAAAACTTACAGTACTAGAACTCTAATTTTAATTCACTGATAGTTAGAAGGCAGCTAAAAAATAATTTCTCACTTTTCCAGCCAGTATCATCAGGCAACGAAGCGTTAACAAGTGCTTTGATAGCTCGAGGAGCAGAAGTGGACAGTTTAAATTTAGAAATTAAGGAATTAAAAATGAAACTAAACAATATACAGGAAGGACATGATGATGTGGACCTATTGAAAGCGCAAATTGAAGTTTATAAGTAAGTTGAATTATTTGTTATAAATCATCAAAAACTGCCTCCGTGGTCTAGCGGTTAGGTTTCTGGTCGGGACACAAAAATATTTATTAAAGTTTTTTATTATAAATAAATATTTCCAGACAGGTCACACAGCGCCATCTAGTTTCCGTGGTAAGCTACGAGGCTTGTGTTACGGAAACTAGATGGTTGATAAACTACATATTATACTTTTTTTTTTTGTAAATATATACATATTATACATATAAACACCCAGACTGAGACAAATTGTACAATGTACAACTTGCCCCCGGTGGGAATCGAACCCACGACCTCCCGAGTTCACGGCAACGTTTGTTACCACTAGACCACGGAGGCGGATTATTTTTTATTTGAAGTAATATACAAACAATATAAAAGAATTACAATATTAAATATTATATATTACAACAAAATCTAACCTAAAAAAATAATAATAATACATAGAAAATAAAAATAGAACAGAAACAGAACCGAACCAGTTTGGCCAGCTTGGCGAGTAAAGTATCATCACGACCGTTTCCCTTTCGGGGTGGTCAGAAACCACGCTTATAAATAAGCGGATTCACATTTAGCCAACTTTACTATAGGCCAATCATGACAAGTGGCAAGCTCGTCGATGTCTCTAGCGTATCAAACTCGAGAAATATCACAAATAAATTAAATATTTTTTCATTCATTACAGCCCCTAGAACACAGCGTCCTAGACCTCTACTGCTGGAGATGGGCCTTCCAGAACTGGAGAATTTGGCCTACACTCGCCACGCTGGCCAGACGGCTTGGCGAGGTTATGATGTCAATTTTTTATGACAATTTATTAACGATTCCACAAGTTGGCATTAGTGGAACCGGGACCGACGGCTTAACGTGCTCTCAGAGGCACGGAAACGGTGGTGTTGTTAATCTATGACTGCAGTACGTAAGAAAAGTGTATTTCTCATTGGTACATGTCGGGTGGGTTTGAACCGACCTTTGTAGGATTTAAGGTACGCGTTCTTACAACCGAGCCACCACCGCTCTTAAAATTAAATATTAATTAAATGTATTTATTTATATTAATAAATAGGTATTTTTGTGTCCCGACCAGGAATCGAACCTGGTACCTCCGAGTCTAAATCCACGGACTTAACTTAACTCATGAGTGTCTGATTCCAGTTGCTCATGGACCTCGTGGTGGGCGCAAGGTAGTATAAAATACAATTTTAAAAATTACATTTTGTTGTTTAGATGTGATTTCGAAGCCGAACGCGAGTCTCGTCAGAAAATAGCGAGCGACAAAGAGTCAGCGTTGGCTGATTTAAGAAATACACAGAAAAGAAATCAACAACTTATGGAACAGGTATAATAATTAAAGTCTATACTTATTTATTTATTTATTTTAAAAAAAAAATCACAGCTTATTATATTAAACATAAAAACAAAGTAGCAATAGTGGAACACTAGCCAAAGAGATTTTATATGATTTAGACAAAACAATTAAAACAGAAATAAGAGTAAAATATAGTAATTAGATTTAAATTAATAGTGCAATTGAACTGTGACTAGCAAAAGTAAAAGAAAAAAAATAATAATAATAAATAAGCCAAAAAACCAATAGGTTAATGATTATTTACCTAAGACAAAATGAATGAAGTAATATAGTAACTAATATGATATTTAGATCGTTCCGAATTGAAATCACGCTCGGAGCATCCAAATCGTGATATTTGATTCGGAACGACTGTCAGTATCATATTCATTCTAAGCGCTCTAAGCATGATTCGGAACGAGCCGTTCGAGTTGCGAAACGTCAAACATTGTCATTGTCATAAAAAAAATATGTAAATTGTTTATTGTAGCATTATTATATCAATAATGAATAGACGACGTGCTGATGTCGACACCATTTTTTTCAACCTTCTTTTCCTCACAGGTTGATATAAAAAATAAATATTTCCCGAAAGCCATTAATTGCTGAAATGTATTTAATTTCAGTTAGACGAAGTGCGTCGTCAAAATCCAGCATTATTCAGCTCAATTTCAGCAAAGCTTAAGACTCCGCTCAGAGCTGCTCCCAAAGTTACAGCCAGTGTTGCCAGCACCAGCACTAATGGACCCACTGTACGTATATGTTATTTATAATCCAACTAAAATGCTATTATACTATTTCCATTTGTTTGTTTTACTTTTGACATAATATTAGATTGTTTTTACATATGTAGTGATGAGACTGTTGAAGTCATTCAATGGCTGCGTTCACGTAGCTAGCTTTTAGCCCAAGGTATATTTATAACGTCATGTAAAACATTCACAATTATTATTCTCGGAGTAGTGCACAAACGCACGTAAAGTACGAGAGATAAGGAGACCTTAGTGATATGTCCGGAAGCCGAATTAAGCAGACAGACAGTGGGGTCGTCCAGGCTCGGATGGTTATTGGGCCTGGGTTGGGGATGGAGAATTTCCACCGTTTTCTCCGGCAGGATCTCAGCGGGTAACCACCTGCCGGTAATTCATGCCTTTTTAGTGCTGGGCGCCGTTACTAGTATAACAGCGCTCGTGTGGCTCGCGAACCTAGGTTCGATTGCTTCAGCCCTCCTCTAGGAGGACTTCTCTAGAATGTGGGTCCACCGTTGGGGGGGCATGAGCAAGACAGAACGATAATTTGGAGATGCTTGAAGTGTCCGTTGTCTTCCCGATAGAACGTACTATAGTAGATACGTCTAGTCAGGCCAACAACAAACTCCTTAAATCTTGAGCTATGACAGAATTACAACCACGGCGCTCGGGAGACCACTCTGAGCGATATGTTCTGCTGACTTTGGATCTTGTCCCTGTTGGTCTTGACCACAAGGTGGTGCCAGACATAGGTGAGACGGAATTGCTCATGATGTTTCATAATAGGAAAGGCTCATGATGTTTCGTAATAGGAATGGCTCATGATGATTCATAATAGGAATAGCTCATGATGTTTCATAATAGGAATGGCTCATGTCCTACACAGTAAGATAATGTATATAAGAGATAATATATATAAAATTTCCGAGAAGCTAGCTAGTGGCAAGGCCCCTCCCCGCTCCCCGCGCGGCTTGTATTAGCGCGGAGTGTTAGGTTTAAATGTTATCGTATTCTTTGCCCACCTAGTAATATACATGTCTCATAACTACGTTACTTTGTGACAAGTGGCGCTCAATTGTCTCTGCCTACCCCGCAAGGGATTTGGCGTGAAGATATATATTTATGTACTTCACTTCAATAACAATGTTTGCTCTTATATATATTATCTTACTGTGTAGGACATGAGCCATTCCTATTATGAAACATCATGAGCCATTCCTATTATAAAACATCATGAGCTATTCCTATTATGAAACATCATGAGCCATTCCTATTATGAAACATCTTGAGCCATTCCTATTATGAAACATCATGAGCCATTCCTATTATGAAACATCTTGAGCCATTCCTATTATGAAACATCATGATGAGCCATTCCTATTATGAAACATCATGAGCCTTTCCTATTATGAAACATCATGAGCAATTCCAATCGGAGTTATTCATCAACTAGTATTATAAATTAATAAATCGCGACAGGTTCTACAAAAAAATCAAATAAAGAAGAAAAAAGGTCACACACAGGAAGACATCAACGCGAGCAACATTCACGAAGGAACACCGCCGCCTCTCAGATTCGACTGTCCCGTGTGTGACAAACAGTTCAAAACTGTCAAATTATTACAGGAACATGTTGAGAATTGTCTATTGTAAAAATAATTAAAAATACACAAGTTGTCGACTTCTAATCCAATTCTAATCAGAACAGTTCAAAACTGTTAAATGGTGACGAGAACATGTTGGGCACTTTTTTTTTTAATTAGGACTAAATTTATTTGTTACGTACAATTAAACACAGATATTTGGGCTTATTTGTATAGTTAATTAACTTAAAATGGACGTGTAAGCTGTACCAGATGAGATAAGTACAAATAATTAACCTATGTTCTTAACAAGGAATCGAACCAAGCACACAGTTATATTTGGTACCATCTATCGTGATAAAAAGTTAGTGATACACCCCATTGGTTAAAAATTATGTATAAAATCGTTGCAAAACACTATTTGTATGATTAGGTTCTTTATTATGATCAGGTACTTTATTATAGATAAAACATTGGATTTCAAATCGGAGGGATCGAAACTATGTAATTATTAACGTAAAAAAAAGTTAGTGATACACCCCATTGGTTAAAAATTATGTATAAAATCGTTGCAAAACACTATTTGTACGATTAGGTTCTTTATTATGATCAGGTACTTTATTATAGATAAAACATTGGATTTCAAATCGGAGGGATCGAAACTATGTAATTATTACCGTAAAAAAAAGTTAGTGATACACCCCATTGGTAAAAAATTATGTATAAAATCGTTGCAAAACACTATTTGTACGATTAGGTTCTTTATTATGATCAGGTACTTTATTATAGACAAAACATTGGATTTCAAATCGGCGGGATCGAAACTATGTAATTATTAAAAAAAGTTCTTGTCAATTGTCGTTATGCTAGGGTAAAATAAATAAAATTAATTATAATATAATCTTTATGGCACGAAAGCATTTTATTGGGCTCATTTTTCTATGAAAAATAGGCATTCTCATTTGCATTTCATTTTTTTTATACTTTTATATATTTTTTTTATATAAGTTTAGGAAATTAATGATAAGAGGATTTATTGCTTAATCATCCCTCTCAATTCTCAGTCTATATATTTAAAGATTTTTCAAGTGAACCTTTGAGACATGTAGTCTATCAACTTTCTGGGAATTAAAGTATTTCGACTAACATAGTTCTAAGTTAAATTGTAACATATATATATATATATATATACAGTACTCCCGAATTAATAATTTGCATGCAGATCTTCGCTAATTGTCGTATTCCCGGAAACACCCGAATCATTAAATCGTAAGAGCCCTAAACAATTCACTTGCATTTTGCACCTTGTTCCAAAGAAATAGAAGTCAATATCATGAGTACACAATAGAAAACAATTTCGTTTTTATATATTGGCGGTGACTGCACGTGTTCTCCCTGTGTGGAATTATATAGAGCTGCTATTACACACCCTTCTTGGTTTTGTTTTCAAAGGTGAATTTAATTTCAACTTTAATTATCTTATTTAAATAGTTTATTTGACAATTGCTTGTCTGTCTGACACAGGCAGAGATTTTATATTTAAAGGAGGTCACTACAGTACTATAAAATTTTCGAAGTAAATCAATCCAACAAAGATTGTAGCATATTCTCAATCGTGTGGTTTTCCTCGCTATTTACTTACATGGAATTATCGAATCAAATTTCGTTACTGATAAATCAATATTTATCTCTTTTAGCACAAAACACATAATTCTACTAAATTATGCATGAAGAAAAGGCACTTAACCACTCTATATACATATCGTCTTCCGACGCTCGGGGAATACGACCGTGTTGCCGAACAGTGAGTGACGAAGATTTCTATGCGCATTATAACTTTGAGAGAGCTGTACCACGCTTATAAATAAGCGGATTCACATTTAGCCAACTTTACTATAGGCCAATCATGACAAGTGGCAAGCTCGTCGATATCTCCAGCGTACCAAACTCGAGAAATATCACAAATAAATTAAATGTATTTATTTACATTAATGAACATTTTTGTGTCCCGACCAGGAATCGAACCCGGTACCTCCGAGTCTAAATCCACGGACTTAACCTTAAACTTAAATTATTATTATTATTTCTCAAAAGTACATTCAAGACAAGCGCGGTGGTGGCTCGGTTGTAAGAACGCGTTCCTTAAATCCTACAAAGGTCGGTTCAAACCCACCCGACATGTACCAATGAGAAATACACTTTTCTTACGTACTGCAGTCATAGATTTACAACACCACCGTTCCCGTGAGGAGGAGAGCACGTTAAGCCGTCGGTCCCAGTTCCACTAATACCAATTTGTAGAATCGTTAATAAATTGTCATTAAAAATTGACATCAGATCCTTGCCAACCCGTCTGGCCAGCGTGGCGAGTGTAGGCCAAATTATCCAGATATATGTTCTGGAAGGCCCATCTCCAGCAGTGGAGGTCTAGGGGCTGTAATGATAAAAAAATACACTTAACACTTGAAAAATCTTTGAAAATATTGGATTGTGCGAGAGATCCAAAAGCTGCCTTCGTGGTCTAGCGGTTAAGTCCGTAGACTTAGGACTCGGAGGTACCGGGTTCGATTTCTGGTCGGGACACAAAAATATTTATTAATGTAAATAAATACATTTAATTAATATTTAATTTATTTGTGATATTTCTCGAGTTTGGTACGTTGGAGACATCGACGAGCTTGCCACTTGTCATGATTGGCCTATAGTAAAGTTGGCTAAATGTGAATCTGCTTATTTATAAGCGTGGTTTCTGACCACCTCGAAAGGGAAAACGGTCGTGATGATACTCTATCCAAAAGCTTACGGTATTTGTGTATTAGTATGTAAATTATTATTATGTATGTTTAAGTATTTGTTTTTATTTCTAATGCACCCGCAATCGTCTACCACACTCCCAAAGGTTAGCTAGTATAAAAGTTAAGTAAGTAAGTAAAAATTAAGTTCGCCCTTGTACTCAACTGTTAAGTTTTTAAGTGCAATAAAGAATTTATTAATAAATAAAATGAATTCGTCTGTGTACTAGCAATGTGTCCTAACTGTCAATCAACATACACACTAACGCAAATACACATATACACTAACGCACATACACACATCGAAACTTACACCGATACACAACATACACGCGTTACACACTCACAATATGAAAACGATAATTATTGTATTGTTAATATTTTTATTTTATTATATATATTATCTAACTGTCAATCAACATACACACTAACGCAAATACACATATACACTAACGCACATACACACATCGAAACTTACACCGATACACAACACACACGCGTTACACACTCACAATATGAAAACGATAATTATTGTATTGTTAATATTTTTATTTTATTATATATATTATCTAACTGTCAATCAACATACACACTAACGCAAATACACATATACACTAACGCACATACACACATCGAAACTTACACCGATACACAACACACACGCGTTACACACTCACAATATGAAAACGATAATTATTGTATTGTTAATATTTTTATTTTATTATATATATTATCTAACTGTCAATCAACATACACACTAACGCAAATACACATATACACTAACGCACATACACACATCGAAACTTACACCGATACACAACACACACGCGTTACACACTCACAATATGAAAACGATAATTATTGTATTATTAATATTTTTATTTTATTATATATATTATATTATATTTTGACCGCCTCGTGGTCTAGTGGTAACAAACGTTGCCGTGAACTCGGGAGGTCGTGGGTTCGATTCCCACCTGGGGCAAGTTGTACATTGTATAATTTGTCTCGGTCTGGGTGTTTATATGTATAATATGTATATATTTACAAAAAAAAAAGTATAATATGTAGTTTATCAACCATTTAGTTTCCGTAACACAAGCCTCGTAGCTTACCACGGAAATTAGATGGCGCTGTGTGAACTTTTCAGGAAATATTTATTTATTATTATTATTTATTTATTTTTTGCATTATGCAATATGCACAAATAATGCTGGGTGATGGGTAGGTTAATAAGCCAGCATAATAAGGTTCAGCTGTAAGTACATATCTCCTGATACACAGACTACTTTTTTGGAAGATAAAGTTCAAAACAAATAAATAATAATAATAAATAAATAATAAATATATCCAGACAGGTCACACAGCGCCATCTAATTTCCGTGGTAAGCTACGAGGCTTGTGTTACGGAAACTAGATGGTTGATAAACTACATATTATATATATTTTTGTAAATATATACACAATATACATATAAACCATACACCCAGACCGAGACAAATTATACAATGTACAACTTGCCCCCGGTGGGAATCGAACCCACGACCTCCCGAGTTCACGGCAACGTTTGTTACCACTGGACCACGGAGGCGGTCCGGGTTCAGAACAAATGTCAATTTTTATTTGTAAAACTTTTTTTTTTATTTTAGATACCATAAATTGTATTTTAAAATAAGTTGTGTAAAAATAATGTTTTTCTCAATAAAGTATTTTTTTTTCAATTGCTGACTTATCAAGACAAAAAAAAATCAGGAAAAAAAACGAAATAGGTGGTAATTTCCCCAGTCTGCCGGGGCGGGGAAGTATCCACCGTTCGTGCTGATAAACCCAGTAAAGTGTATCCACATGTTTCGAGATCAGACTCGAATTGCCGTCATGCCCAGTCAAGCCGGCATAGTGTTAGGGACTGATGTCAGTCATGAGTCACTTACCATCAGGTTGGGGCACATGTCGAACTAATCTTCGCGCCATTTTTAACGGGCAAGTTTTTGTTTTGTAAATCACTTTTCTGTGGATATTGTTAGTCAAAAGTGGTGTTGTTTTGTTTAATAATGTGCTACAATGTGAATAATTGTGGAAAACGATAAATTGGACTTTAAATATGGGGCACAAGTTGCAGTTTATTTTTTGCGGTTTTCCCGCGCTGTCAACTCCCACATCATACCCGATGTGTTTAGGGTATATAATGCCTATATAAATGATATCATTTAAAATTGACATTTTCAATTCCGTTTATTGAGTTATTTTTTTTCCCTAAAAGTTGAGATAGGACTATTTGCTAGTTCACAGGATACTTATTAAAATAGTTTTTATGTAATATTTAATTTAAATATATTTGTGTTTAAATGTATTATTTGTATTTATTATTTAATAAAAACACGCGCAATGTCAAAAGAGGTGAGCATTTTTGTTTAAAAGTATTGAATATAATAACCTATATAATAGCATGGTGTGATTTAAATGTTTTATTTATATATATATATATATGTATTAATAAAAAAAACACGTTTCCCGCAAAAAAAATGTGACATATAGTAGGCAATACACGCTACGGTCTACCGGAGAGGTTGCCTGTGCTGCAGCCCTATTCTGTTAGTTAGGCGCAAACGTTATTAGTGGATTTCATTATTTACGCCAGAGATTGCGTCATAATTACAAAATATTGTTCAATTCTCGACTCTATAAGCGCTCATTGACATCGGCTGTGCAAATATAAACTTTTTATTTTATTTTTATTTATTCAGAAACCATACAGATCTCAAAACATAATTTAATCTATTCTTTTTTATTATATATATAAAAATAATAATAAATATTTCCAGACAGGTCACACAGCGCCATCTAATTTCCGTGGTAAGCTGCGAGGCTTGTGTTACGGAAACTAGATGATTGATAAACTACATATTATACTTTTTTTCTTTGTAAATATATACATATAAACACCCAGACCGAGTCAAATTATACAATGTACAACTTGCCCCCGGTGGGAATCGAACCCACGACCTCCCGAGTTGACGACAACGTTTGTTACCACTAGACCACGGAGGCGGTCTAGTTAACGTATTCCATTATATAACGTTTGCGCTTAAGTACAGAATAGGGCTGCAGGTCAACTGATATATGACGCATCGATAGAGTATATGACCGCCTCCGTGGTCTAGTGGTAACAAACGTTGCCGTGAACTCGGGAGGTCGTGGGTTCGATTCCCACGGGGGGCAAGTTGTACATTGTATAATTTGTCTCGGTCTGGGTGTTTATATGTATAATATGTATATATTTACAAAGAAAAAAAAGTATAATATGTAGTTTATCAATCATCTAGTTTCCGTAACACAAGCCTCGTAGCTTACCACGGAAACTAGATGGCGCTGTGTGACCTGTCTGGAAATATTTATTATTATTATATGGGGACGGTACAGTACACGTAATACATAATTATATAATACGTAATACATAACTACTGAGCTGAGATCAGACAGACAGACAGCGGAGTCATCCAGGCCCGGATGGTCAATGGGCCTGGGTTGGGGATGGGATAAACTCCCGTTTTCCCCGGCAGGATCTCGGCGGCTAACTACCCGCCGGTGATTCAACGCACCTTTGGTGCTGGGCGCTGTTCCTACTACAACACCGCCCTTGTGGCTCACGAATCTAGTCTCCTAGATTTGTCTACTCAAGTTCTTCTCCAAGAGCGCCTCCCTAGGTAGTGGCCTTCCCTCCGGGGGCCGTGCGAAAGTAGGAGCGATATCCTAAAGATGCTTGTAGGATCCGTTGTCAGCCCGGTAAAACATACGTTTAGCTAGGCCGACAACAAATGCCTCGATAGTAGGCATCTCCAGATCTCTGAGCTGAGATAAGAACTGAGTTTGACATTGTTTTTTTTTGTTTGTTATAATGTTTTGTTTATTTATTATTAATAATTATTTTGACAGCTTGCATGCTTGACACTTGCCGTTAATGCAAGAACGTTTGTTTTTTTTTAAATAAAGTTTTTTTGTACAAGTTACAATTTCGTTCGGTGCAGTTAACAAAACTAACTAAAATACAATTTGAAATAATAATAGGTTCTTTAAACGTTTTTGCATCCCTCTCGTTTACACAGACCAACAATTTAAAAGATTATTCAAGTATTTAATTATTATTGAATTTATTTGTGATATTTCTCGAGTTTGGTACGCTGGAGACATCGACGAGCTTGCCACTTGTCATGATTGGCCTATAGTAAAGTTGGCTAAATGTGAATCCGCTTATTTATAAGTGTGGTTTCTGACTACCCCGAAAGGGAAACGGTCGTGAAAATACTTTACTTTTTATTCAAGTATCAGTGTACTTTTGAGAACTACACTATTAAAAGAAGGATGACAAACTTGACGATAAAGATTGATGATGAAACTCTAGAACAAGTAAATGAAATTATATATCTGGGCAGTGTTTTCACTGCGGATGGGAAGTATGATAGGGATGTTGAAAGAAGAGTGAACGCGGGAAATAGTGTTAACGGTGCCCTGGGGTCACTGATCGGCAGTCGAAATGTCAGTGACAAAGTTCGACTCGCCATACACAATGCAATGCTGGTACCAACACTAATGTATGGAAGCGAGACGTGGATATGTCAGAATACGCATGAGAGTAGAGTTAATGCAGTAGACATGAGTTCGTTGCGTCGGATATGCGGACCGCATACGTAATGACGAAATACGAAAAAGGGTAGGTATTAAAGAAAGGCATGTTCCGATGGTTCGGACATGTTGAAAGAATGAGTGAAGAGAGATTGACGAACCAGATATATAATGCGAAAGTTGTGGGTGAAAGAGGCCCTGGCAGACCGAGACTCACATATCACGATCAAATAAATAAAACATTAGCTGAAGGTGAATTAAAAAGCCATCGAAACAAACGGGCATGTATGAGAAGGTTGATGAATGTCGAAGAAGCGGAAGAGGTATGTCGTGATCGTGACAAGTGGCGCTCAATTGTCTCTGCCTACCCCGCAAGGGATTTGGCGTGAAGATATGTATGTATGTAAAATGTACACTATTAAAATTTTGGAAAATTGTAAATAAATAGGCACATTTATTAATTAATATTTAATTTATTTGTGATATTTCTCAAGTCTGGTACGCTGGAGACATCGACGAGCTTGCCACTTGTCATGATTGGCCTATAGTAAAGTTGGCTAAATGTGAATCAGCTTATTTATAAGCGTGGTTTCTGACCACCGCGAAAGGGAAACGGTCGTGATGATACTCATGGTTTCTTAGGAATATTGTATACTAACATAAGACCATACAAAGTCACCCCGATGCTGATATTCTGTTTTTTATAATTTCAGATATACAAGTGTCCGAAATGCATGCGGTTTTCAAGCAACAACCTCAGCTCAATGGAGGATCATTTCGAAGAGTGCTTGGATGATTTTTAAGTATTTATATATATTTGTTATAAAGACTATAGTTTACGTTTCGCATACACCAAACCCGATTCGTCGGCCGATTTCTGGACGGAGCTGTTCGGACTACTGTTTGGGATTATCGTCCGTATATACCACTTTTTCCATTTCTGCAATTACTATATTCATTTCAGATGTAACTTCAATCCAACGATATTACAGGGTGCGCCAGAGAAACTTACTTATTTGAAAGGTCATTAAAAACAAAAGTACTTCAGTTATTGTTTTAATTTTTATTTTATTTTAGAATACAATATCCCAATTGTTCTTTTATACAGAATTGAAAATGACATCGGTTAAATGGCGACCCCCATTGCGCATACACTGATTAAGTCGATTTCTGAAGTTAGTGTCCACTCTTTGCAGCATATCAATCGGTATGTTGGCAATGGCGTCGCGAATGTTGTTTTTGAGGTGAGCTATTGTCCGTGGCCGATCGACATAAACCAGGGATTTCAAATAACCCCATAAAAAGAAATCGCATGGAGCCAAATCTGGAGAGCGAGCCGGCCATGTGAGATCGCCTCTGAGAAAGATAAGCCGGTCGGGGAAATGTTGTCGCAACAAATTCATTGAGCCTCGTGCTGTGGCTCCATCTTGCTGAAACCACACATCCTTAGCGTTTATTTCTTCGAGACTTGGAAGAAAAAAAGAAGAATTTTAAAGCGAGCGCGGAAGGCACGTTGCGTAGCAACAAGTGAGCGACCGTTAGAAAAGAAGCTCTCGACGGCGTATGCCCGCTGTTCTCTAGGCCAGAGCATGATGGCAACTGACTAGAGGAAGAAACAAACTTGGGGACTTCCCCCTCCAATAGCGCCCCCCCTCACCCCTCTACCCACCCAACTCACCACTCGGGAGTTTTTTCAAATAAGTAAGTTTCTCTGGCGCACCCTGTACCAGCATCAGTCTGTTTACCATCTATTTGTTGTTTTCAATGATGTCAAATGCCAATTATTATTAGATATTTGGGAGTTTATACTAGAGTACTTTCGTTTGGAGAATTTGGAGCGCGGTGGTGGCTCGGTTGTAAGAACGCGTACCTTAAATCCTACAAAGGTCGGTTCAAACCCACCCGGCATGTACCAATGAGAAATACACTTTTCTTACGTACTGCAATCATAGATTTACAACACCAACGTTCCCGTGCCTCGGAGAGCACGTTAAGCCGTCGGTCCCGGTTACCTAATGCCAACTTGTGGAATTGTTAATAAATTGTCATCATATCCTCGCCAAGCCGTCTGACCAGCGTGGCGAGTGTAGGCCAAATTCTCCAGATAGATGTTCTGGATGTCCCATCTCCAGCAGTGGAGGTCTAGGACACTGTGTTCTAAGGGCTGTAATGAAAAAAAAAAAAAAAAAACATTATTACTTATATTTACTACTGTTATTAACTAGCCAATTATATTATATATATTGTTACCAAGACGTGCCATAAATAATAATAATAAATAATAAAAATCGTAAAAAAAAAAAAAAAAGTAATAGAAACAAGATCGTCACAATGGCTCACAGTTCTGCCCACAGCAGTCGACAATACTGACCTAACTGCAACACAATTTCAAAATGGCTTAGCTATCCGATATGGCCGAGAGCCGATTAGAATGCCCGAAAAATGTGATGGATCTGGTGAACATAATTTTGATCTAAACCATGCATTAAACTGCAAAAAAGGCGGACTGGTGAAGCAGGGCCACGACCATCATCGTGACGATTGCAAGGGTTGGGCGGATATTGCTTGGGGAACTGGAACAATTGAGCCAATTATGCGAGATGCAACTTTTAGTCAGCCCGCACTTGTGGGAGACTTAATGCTTCACGGAGTATGGGAACCAGCGAGGAAAGCGTTTTTTGATGTTCGCATTGTTAATGCTGACGCAACCTCATACGGAACCCGTACCTGGGGAAGCATCTCCCAAACCCATTCACACGAGAAACACCGTAAATACGACAGGGCAGCAGAAGGTCTCAGAGCTTCATTTACGCCGTTGGTTATCTCGTGTGATGGCTCATTAGGTGCTGAGTACGCGGCTTTTGTCAAAAAGACCGCTTCACGGCTTTCTGAAAAATGGCAGAAGCCATTCTCACAAGTTGCAGGCTGGCTAAAAACAAAAATACAAATTTCTGTAATAAGGGCTATAAGCTTAAGGATCAGAGGAACCAGAAAGCGAGTGAGATGGATAGGATGTGAGGATGGAGCAGGTATGTTTGAAGAAACGAATGAATGATTGAATGTGAATGAATGTTAGATGATTTTATATATTTAGTTTTATGTATTTTTTAGTTATTATTGTTATTTTGTTGAAATAAATTTAAATATATTTTTGTGAATCATAAAAATCGTTTATTGACACTATATAACAAGTATGTTTTTTACACTTTAAATTTAGATTGGATGTCCTGACCCCTGTCGTAGATATTTCTGAATGACAGGGGTCAGTTCACTCCCAGGTGACACAATAACAAGCTTATACAATTTATTTAAACATTGTAAAGCTTACCCAAGTACAAACAAATAAATAATAATGATAATAATAAAATAGTATTATAGGGCTGTTGGTGGGTATTTTAGGAATTCCGTGTATCCTCTCTGTGTGTTATGTGAATGTGTATGAGTGTCTGTGAGAGGGTGTGTAAAAAGAAATAATAAAAAGAATAAATGCATCGATGAAGTAACATATCGACAATCACATATACCTACCATACATTAGATATTGTTCGAGTACGAATCGCTAGTGTCAATAGTTCCCTACTAGATGGCGCTAGCGTCGTATAAGAACGTGCCTTGGTTTGGCGCAATCTTTTAGGGAACTATTGACACTAGCGATTCGTACTCGAACATTCCGCCCACCAAGGATCTCTGTCCTTCCTAAGGTCATAGTTCCGCCCACCATGAACGGACCTACTACCTTAGGAAGGACAGAGATCCTTGGTGGGCGGTATGTTCGAGTACGAATCGCTAGTGTCAATAGTTCCCTACTAGATGGCGCTAGCGTCGTATAAGAACGTGCCTTGGTTTGGCGCAATCTTTTAATGATGTGTGTAATTATTGTTTTAATAAATTGTATGCAATCCGGTGAAAAGTGTTTGATTTAATCAAGAACCAAGTAGTCGAAGACTCCCGCGAGAGTGGGCTCTGTTCAGATATAATATATATATATATAAATGCAACTATGTTATTTATTTATTTATACAGCCAACAGTGCTAACATCACACACTTATTTGTACTTAACACTAAATCAGAAGTTAGATGTTGCACCTATTATAGACGACCACAGTAGCCTTTATAGCCTATAACAAATAACAATAATATAAAATGTTCAATAAGTATATAATAAACATACAATTCCTTTTAGAAATAAAAAAAATAAAAATAACGACAATGTTTCATAATATATGTTTAAAATATGCTCAAAAATAGGAAAGATAGTAGTTTTTATATTTTATATATAATAATTTTTGTATACAAGCAGATAAAAAAAAAATACAGGATTATGATTACCAAGATCAATTGGATTTAATGGAACGAGCTTCCAAGACGCTATTAACGGAATCATACAGTGGATTTGGAGAAGGCTTTTGATAGAGTTGTATGAAAGAAGCTTTGGGACATATTGCCGGAGTATGAAGTGGATGACAAACTGCTACAGGCTATGCAGTCCCTGTACAAGGGCTGTAAAGCTTGTGTGCGGGTGGAGGGAGGTATGTCGCCTTGCTTTGAATCCCAAATGGGCGTCAAACAAGGCTGCGTGCTGTCCGCCAGATTATTCACTTTATATCTAAAAGAGGCCCTGGCAGACCAAGACTTGCCTATCATGATCAAATAAATAAAACATTAGCTGAAGGTGAATTAAAAAGCCATCGAAACAAGAGGGCATGTATGAAGAGGTTGATGAATGTCGAAGAAGCGAAAGAGGTATGTCGTGACCGTGACAAGTGGCGCTCAATTGTCTCTTCCTACCCGGGATTTGGCGTGAAGATATGTATATGTATACAGTATTTGGTGGGGTAGGGAGAGGAGTGGAATGGTGAGTAGTGAGAATACATATACTACCTATAGTCGGTCGGAAGGCCGAAACACTATTCTTACCCGTTATCTCTCACACACGACGGACACAGTCCTATTCTATTACTTAAGCGCAAACGTTATATAATGGAATCCGTTAACTATATAGTTTTTTTTTTTCCTTTCGGGGTGGTCAGAAACCACGCTTATAAATAAGCGGATTGACATTTAGCCAACTTTACTATAGGCCAATCATGACAAGTGGCAAGCTCGTCGATGTCTCCAGCGTACCAAACTCGAGATCACAAATAAATTAAATGTATTTATTTACTTACAATAATTAATATTTTTGTGTATGTTGTGTGTGTAATGTTTCTGCCTCTGTGGTCTAGCGGTTAAGTCTGTGGATTCAGACTTGGAGGTACCGGGTTCGATTCCTGGTCGGATACATTTAATTAATATTTAATTTGTGGTATTTCTCGAGTTTGGTACGCTAGACACCACTTGTCATGATTGGCCTATAGTAAAGTTGGCTAAATGTGAATCCGCCTATTCATAAGCGTGGTTTCTGACCACCCCGAAAAGGAAACGGTCGTGATGATACTTTACTTTTACTTTAATATTTTTGTGTCTCGACCAGGAATCGAACCCGGTATCTCCATTCTAATTCCACGGACTTAACCGCTAGACCACGGAGGCAGTTATTATATATCATTATATATATAGTAAAACCTTTATTCGAAGGAAATAAGGTACAATGATTTACAAAAAAAAAAAAAAAAACTTACATCTTAAAACATAAATTACTATTAATAAAAATAAACCTAATTAATAAATAAAAATATAACTAAAAACTAAAATGAAGAAAACACAAAATAAAAATTATTATAAATAAAAAAATTGCTCCAAATCGCTGCCAATGGGCAAAGTGCCAAGAATACTGGCAGCATTGCCACGTTGAATGGCAATACTGATCCTATATAGTAAATACTATTTATATATCACGTTATTAAAGTTGATATTCGCACGGCCGCTATCAAGGTCGAGCGCTTATAGAGTCGAGAATTGAATAATATTTTGTAATTATGACGCAATCTCTGACGTAAATAATGAAATCCACTAATAATGTTTGCGCCTAAGTAACAGAATAGGTACTGGGAATGCTAAGAAATTAGTCTTCTTCATTGCATTATAAATGTTATAAATTAAAAAAAAAACTTTTTTTGTTAATGGGGTGTGTCACGATAGATGGCGCATGATAGATGGTACCTAATATAACTGTCAGTTGCATAGAAAATTTGTATTTTTATTACGAAATTTATTATTTTCTGGATATTATGCAGAAGTGAGCAGCTTTTAAGTGTACAAATCGAGATTTCTAAGCGAAAGCAAAGATATGGTGATCTCAAAATTGTCGTTCTATTAATTCAACCTTTTTTATTTTAAAGACGGTGTTCGCTTACTTAATTCGTCTTTTAAGTTAGGTAACGTTAAGTTAAAATACATTTTTCTGTTATAAAAATGTAAAACTACAAATAATTGAAAAAAAAAAAGATCAGTAATAGGTGTAAACAAGGTACCAGTGCCGCTAGCGACATCTACAAAAAGCTTTGCCTGATACACCCCATTATTAATGTAAAAAAAGTTTTTGTCATGCTAGGGTAAAATAAATAAAAATAATTACAGATTTTAAAATCACAATATATTAACTATGAAATAAGAAATAATTCATTATGACGAGACAACATTTTTTGGGGCCATTTTTCTTTATGAAAAAATCTCATTTAGTTGTGTCTTTCAGCGTCTGGTCACATTCGTGAGAACCCCGCCTCTGGTGTGGCGTTTTACGTTTCATTTTGACGCGTCAGTTTGAATTGCAAGGCCTAGTGTAGCCCCTATAAAACTATTTATTATGATCTGAAACTAAAAAAGGACTGATTTCAAGGCTTAACAAAAATAAAAATTATCTAGTCCTTTAAAAATACTTCAGATGAAGTAAATAAATATTTACATGTAGTCTAAGAGCGACCTTAACAAAAGATATAAATTAAGCTATAGTTTTTAGGAGCTGTAATGATATATTTATTAAATATACTTGATGAAAAGTTTTTTTTTTTGTAATTTAGGTTTACGTTTGGTTGAATTTCACCTAAAAAAATTTTCACCTTATCTTTTTTTGCTTTTAAACCTAAGAATAATAAAATTATATTTTTATTTAATATGTAGTTTTATTTACCAAAATATTATTTACTGTAGCCGATTTTCAAACAAAAAGATTGTTTTATTATTGTTTACGCGGAGTCCTTCGCGCCATTTTGCGCGGACATGTCAAGTGCAAGTTTTTGTTTTGTAAATTAATTTACTGTGGATTTTGTTTGTTCAAAAATTTTTTTGATTTGTTTAATAATGTGCTACAATGTTAATAATAATTTAAAAAAACGATAAATTGGACTTTACATGGGGGCTCAGTTATAGCAGTCGGTCTCGGAGTCCTTCGCTAAAAATATTAACTCATTCAAAGAAAGATATATTACGTCAGCTTGGCTGTATGGGCTAGACCCTTTGCCTTCCCTGTCACCTCATTTATCATCCAGCTAACGTAACGTTTTATACATTTGTACATGATTATAGGATCCCAGATGATCTAGCTGAATCAGGCTATAGGCCCAGACATCTTAGTGTTTTCTCGGAACTTAAAAAAGTTATTCTTCTTGACCTTAAATATTATATTAAATATTCCAAAACATGAATCACAACGGGTTCAAGACTCAGCTTTACGCAGTGGAAGTTAATGCGAGAGGAGATCTAGCAAAATCTTTGCAACACTTACTGAAAGAATTGGGCCTAAGCAGGTCTGCAGGAGATACATTTATGGAACGAGCTTCCAAGACGGCATTAACGGAATCATACAGTATTTGGTTGGGTAGGGAGAGGAGTGGAATGGTGGATGGTGAGCGTTTGTCGCGCACTAAAAGAAAAACCAGCCTATGCAAGGGCGTACCCAGGTAGGGGCAGGGGGGGGCAGCTGCCCCCCCCCCCCTAGAAGATAAAATAAACGTCAATTTTCCCGGCAAGTTGGAATTAAAAACGTGTTACCTACTGCGCAAAATGAATTGTTGGAAACAAAACATCTTTTCAGTCAGATATTTTGATTTAATATTTTTTATCTATAATGAAATATTCTACATTCTACAACATTCGATATAGTATACTGTTAGCGACGCAATATAATTTAAATCTCCCGCGAAACCGTCGCATCTCGTAGTTTCCGCTCCCGAGTTCCCGACGAGATAATCAGAGCCATCTAGGATTAAAGTCGAATATAATTTGGAGAAAACAACATCTAGCGCTAGCGCTATCTAGTTACGGACGACACTCGACAGGACTTTTTCCAGTCAATTTTCATGATTTTTTGTTTCAATATACCCGACCGACCATCTTCTCGAAACAGGTATGAGCTGCCTCCTCCTAGCTGAAATCCCGGGTACGCCCTTGAGCATATGTCGGGTCGCAAGCCCGAGACACCATTCGTCTCATGGAATGCTTAGAAATTTGTCTTCTACACCACCGTCTCAAACTTTCGTATCAATAGTGTTCGCGCCTGATCCAGATTCAAAGGCTCGGACCAAACGCGAACAAAGGCCGTCAAGTGGACTGTATTTGATTTTTTTATAATAGCCAAACGCCTGGTAACGAGCAATCCGGACACAGAGGTACGGTATCGGAATCAGAATAGGATGGGTCACTTATAGGTATAAGGAAAGTATGCCTTGTACCTTTTCAGAGTTTTTCACTTATCCTGGCTAGGATATTCGCCAAACTCAATCACTTCACGATTATTAGCTCTTTCGTTAGCACAGCTGTCCGCGGAGGACACAACGGCGCGTCTTCCAGAAGAGCGGGATCACGGTAGGTCATAGACTTCTCACTGGGTCGCGACGTGCGACTGACGTTTAAGCAATGAAGCTTATAAAGAAAACTAATTTTCAAGTCCACAGGTGGGTACTTCTCGTTGCGAATATAATGGGGTGTATCAGGCAAAGCTTTTTGTAGATGTCGCTAGCGGCAATTGTACCTTTTTTACACCTATATCGCATCATTTTTTAAATGTTTTTGTAGTTTTATATTTTTATAACAGAAAAAATGAATTTCAAATTAACGTTACCTACTTAAAAGACGAATTAGGAAAGCGCACACCGTCTTTAAAAAGAAAAAAGGTTCAATTAATAGAACGGCAATTTTGAGATCACCATATCTTTGATTTCGCTTAGAAATCTCAATTTGTACCTACACTTAAAAGTTGCTCACTTCGGCATAATATCCAGAAAATAATTATTTTTGTAATAAAAATACAAGTTTTCTATGCAACTGACAGATAAGGTACCATCTATCGTGATAAAAAGTTAGTGATACACCCCATTGATAAACATTTAAATATTGCAAATTTGAAGTAACGTGGCGCCATCTAGTGGTGGCATACTTGGGTTATTGGAAATGGAGGGATTTTGGATTGCTCATAATCAACCGATTCAACTATTACAAATATAAGTAAAATATTGACGTAAACAAATAGGATTAATAAAAATAAAACACACATAGATTTTTCATTTGAAATATATTTTACGGAACCCGTAGCGTTTCTTGGCTGTTTTTTTATGTATATAAATTACATTTTTTTAAATAGTTTAAAGTATATAACCACAGGTTCTAAAGTATATATATACTATATTTTTTTAAATATGTTATATCTATTAAATATTTTTTTATTTAATAGTGTCACAAAACACTATATTGGCACCATTTATTAAGCTATAATTATTACAATTTTCTGTATTATTAAATATTCGAAAAAAAACATAAATACCCTGACATTGAACAACAATCGGCAGCCATCTTGTTTTGTTAGAAAAATATTTAAATTCCCTAAAATATAAATCAATCCAATTTTTTGTTTAGTATTTTTTGGTAAATATTACCAATTTAAAGTATTTTATTACCAAAAATACGAATATTATTAGGAATTTATATCTTTATTGATTATATAGTTAAATATTTTTTCACAAACAAAATGGCGGACGAATTATGTTAAACAATAGTGAAAATTGGGGTTGCTATTTGAAAATAAAAAATAAGTTTGTACTGCCTATATTCTATGGTTTTTTTTTAACTTAAAAATAAAATTATGAGATTCTAACAAAGAAGATTTAATAGTGAAAATTTTATAGTTTAAAATAAGTAAAAAACCGCGAGTTATCCTTTGATTAAAATAAAAGGAGAAGATACGGTACGTGCTATATTGTTCAGTACAAAATGCGGAAGTAATAGACTACACGCAAAATTACACAGTTGCATCACAGCAAATGAAAAAATGACACAAAATATCTTCGTACCGTATGTTCTCCTTTTGTTTGAATCTAAGGAGTTACCCCCAAGTTCCCAAAAGGATAAATAAAATATCTTATGAGTTATGAGTCAATCATGTGCTTTAATAACTAAATAAATATCATCAAAGAAAATGGGGGTAAAGTTTGAGGCAAAACGATAAAAATAATACAAATTAGAATGCCTTTTGAAGAAATAAATAAATAAAAAATAACAAAAATAAATAAGCTAAATGCTAGTGTTTAATAATTTTAATTTTTATCATATTGCAAGTGCCAAGATTTTTTAACCTCACTGCAAAAAGTGAGGATATGTTTTTTTTATTTGCTATGCAAATGAATTAAGTGGTATTCCATTGTGACCAATCACATATTACTACTACTAATACTCCAGCAGCCCTATTCTGTTTCTGAGTCGCAAACGTTGTTAGTGGATTTGGAACGTAAAGTTAGAGATTGCGTTATAATTACAAAATATTATTCAATTTTCAACTCTATAAGCGCTCGACCTTGACAGCGGCCGTGCAAATATCAACTTTAATAGCGTGATATATATAGTTAGCGTATTCCATTATATAACGTTTGCGCTTAAGTAACATAATAGGGGGAAAGTCACAATAAAATGCCACTTGCAAGTTAAAAAGAAACAATAGCATTCATAAATACTTAACTAAGTAAACAAAATTTGCTCCACAAATCAAAAACCTAGAACTCTTAAGAAAACAGCTTAGTATGTGTGATGGTTTTTTTTTTTTACTAAATTGGAAATGCAGCCAGTGGACATGGTACTTTTTACATGGTACGGAATTTTCGTTGGTAAGTATAGAGATTTTTATCTGTTGAAAATGTTTTTTACATATTTTAATTAATAAAAATTGTTATTATAACAAACCTTGGAATTACAGGCAATTTAAAATAGAATAACACCAGCAGCTACAAAATCTAGTAACCGTTATCTGTTACTTAGACGCAAACGTTATTAGTGGATTTCGTTATTTTCGTCAGAGATTGTGTCATAATTACAAAATATTCAAACTCTATAAGCGCTCGATCTTGACAACGGCCGTGCAAATATCAACTTTAATAGCGTGATACATATATATAGTTAACGATTTCCATTATATAACGCTTGCGCTTAAGTAATAGAATAGGGATGCAGTTCTATTTTTTTTTTAAAGAAACCACAAAAAACAATATTCAATGTGTTTATGTAGGAACTGCGAGTGCAGTAAATGTAGAGATTTTCAGTATGCCTAGTGTGACAGTGAAGTTTCGTAAATGCAACTATAGTAGTAGTTTTTTTACTGAATTTCCGATTTTCATTGCCTGTTATTATAGCCAAACTTTCAATAACACACAATGTAGAATAAAAAAAAACGTAATTACAGCAGTTACGTTTTCCGAAACTTGCATGTTACACTAAGCACACAAAATGCTAGGTTTTAAAATTTGCCAGCCGTATTAATATAACAGTAAATTAATTAATAATCTCGCATAATCTTTGCAATAAAGTTACAACTTATTTTTTTTTATATCTCAAAATAATTTCATAAAATCGTTTAATTTTGATTTATCAATTTAATAGCCAATACGATAGATGGCGTTAGTGAATATTAAAAAAAATAAAATTTAGGACATATAGATATTTCTTCAATAAGCTAATAATGCTGATGGATACAGTTTGTGATGCTCTTTTCATATCAGTTAAAACGATTAGTATATCTTGTTTACTTTAGAAAATAACGAGTGAAATCACATTTTAAGTAAAAAAAAAAAATGTCATTAAAAAAAAAAGCTGTTTTGAACTAAGTAGAATTGCGAGGCAGTTGTGACAATATTGCAGATTCTATGCGATATTTTGTTAGTTTTTTTTAAGTATTTTGTGAGACTGGTTCTGTATAAATCTGTAAGTAGATAAAAAAATACTGTACAATTGGAATGTTATCAACAGTATAAATAAATAAAAACTTACTTACGTCAGTCTATTTCAAAATTCGAAAAGATAATTTAGTTTTTTTTTAATTATGATGGCCAGCATCGAATTTCAATACAAAATAGATTTAATAAACCAATAAATTTATTACCTAGGAGGCGACATTATCATCAATATTATAATATTTGTATGTACTTTACGTAATATGGTAAAAGAAAAATTACCAAGTCAGATTTGGGCAAAATTAAATAAAGTTGAATTAAAAATAATCTCTGAAACTTAGCAAAAAAAAAAAAACCTTTTTTTTTTTTAAATATATTTTTTTCCCAATTCCGACTTTCCCTAACTAAGCACTCATCCTGTACGCTAGCTTCTTATAAATATATATTTATAATATAATTAAAAATACATCATACTGTATGTATACACGTTATACATCTATTAAACTAATTTTAATTCCAAATACTAATAAAACACTATATATATATATATATATAAAGTTGCCAAATTATTTAAAAAAAAAACTAAAAATATAATACATCTAAACGGCCCAATCGTTGACTTAAATTTGTCATTTATTTATAAATAATAAAACAGTAGTTACCTTAAATTATATTTTTGAAAATTAAAAAAAAAAAGTTATTAAAACGTTTTTTTACAGATTTTACTAATATATTGACAGTTATTTAAAAATAGAAATCTATAATATTTTTAGAGAAAATTTTTTTTTACACAAAAAAAAAAACAATAGTTTAGTATCTGGAATTGTAATTAGTATTTTCCATACATTAATAACATTACAAATTAGTAGCAAACATAAATAATTTTATGTCGCGTCGACGACTAGAATAAATTTGAGGATATCAAGCAGACCACTGTCTCAGGAACTTTCTCCATTGTCTTAAAAGAGCTTCACAATTCAACCATCACTTATTTAACACTAAGTAAAAAGTTTGTGATTTTTTTTTTTTAACTATAAATCTATATAATACATCAGTCCTAAACACGTAATTTATTCATAACAGTGTTCATAACTGAGTTGGGTACATCAAATTACAAGTGTTGCAGAATTTGATGCTTTTTATGGAGTAATTTGCGTCAATATCGTCCAAACACGTAGTGTATATGGGAGTTTACAGAAAACCGCAAAATAATCTGCAACTTATGCCCAATACTAGTGTCAAATTTATCGTTTTCCGCAATTATTCACATTGTAGCACATTATTAAACAAAACAAAACCACTTTTGACTAATAATATCCACAGTAAATTAATTTGGAAAACAAAAAACTTGGACTTGGACGGATATTCACTCCACCTGTACTATCTGTATTTAAAATATAGTGTGCAAGTTTTTTTTTTTTTTTTTACTTAAAAATTTTATGATTAATATAGCTATTATCTAAAAATATTTTATTCTAACAACATTTATTTAGTGTTAAATAAGTCATGTTAGAAAACTGATTTATTTGCGTTCGTCATTTGTTTTCACCACTGTTTATAGATTGATTTAAAATTAAAGGATTCTTAACAATTTTTTTTTTCACATTTAATAAATTATTAAATGTTACTTAGTAATTATTAAGAACCATCCAATTGTATTTTTTTTTATGCACTATTGTAAAGACGGTATAGTGTACATAGTTAAGTTTAATTGTAACGACTATATTTCCATTATTTGATATTCCACACTGCTGTAAAAAAATATCAAAAGTGGAATCAGTCATATTTGAGGAGTGACTTTTTAGGTTTTTGGCAGGTTAATATACATTACTATAATTTATAAATAAATATAATAATATATCTTGAAATAAACTTTAGTAAATTAAAAAAAAAAAAAAAGAGCATATAGATATTTTAAAAAATCACTTCTCAAGGATGGATTTTTCTTTTTAAAACTCACTATTATTCCAAATTAATACAGATTGCTTTGATTATTTAAAAAAATACTGTCAATTTATTTAAATTATTTTTTAGTATAATATTAATATTTTTTTTGTTATTATTAATTACTAATGAACTTTTAAAACAAATTGTCATTTTTTTTAAAAAGTCATTGCTATCTGTAATCATTTAGTTTTTTTTTTTAACAAAAATGCATTTTTTTTTCTGTAATTTTGTTGTGTTTTAGAATTTTAGAGCGAATGTTTTTTTGCGATGTGTTGGAATGTGATTTATCGTTTTCCGACGAAATCGATCAGCTGATCGATCTGCTCTGCCTCGTCGTATAGGTACAAAGACTCCATGCAACCCTTAAAGTAGGGCGTGGTGAAACATTTTTTTCTGGAAAAAAAAAAAAAAAAACAACAATTAGTAAAAAAAATACCTATAAAGAAAAAGGACATCATCCATTTTGGCTATTTTTACTTGTGTACTTTGTAATAAGACTAAGCCCTTACGTTAGACGTCAATGTGATTCTATTGATAGAGACCTATTTTTTAGAAGAGATATGTCAGAAATGACGAAAAAATCGCTTCGCCATACAAAGTGTTAATTTTAAAATAGCAAAAAAAATATGACATTTTGCGACATATGGTTTCTTAGAAAGAGTTGTTTGTTTCTATCAATAGAATCACATATTAATCCAACGTAAGACCACACAAAGTCACCCGTGCAATTAAGTTATTTGCAAAATAAAAAAAAATAGTTTTCGTATCAATCAAGGCTTAGTAAAAAAAATAAGGATTGTCAGCAAACGCTTGACTGTATTTGACACTGACAGTTAATTTTTGTACTGTTTATATACTATATACATTTACTGGTACAAAGTCTGACATCATGATGTTTTAATCATTTTGCACACCTAAACCATATAAAATAAAGGATATTTTTCTATTTAAATTGTAATCGCGTTGGAATTTTGTATGCCAGAAATGGCGAAATGTGTCGAGCCAAAACTTACCAACCACCTGTATTTTGATACGATATTTCATACAAATAAATATTTTCATTTCATTAATTTCAATAATTTATCTATAAATGCATATACCGCGTGATTTTGTATGCTCTTACTTTAGACTAATATGTTGTTCTATTGATAGAAACAAACAACGTTTTTCCAAGAAACCATTCAGTAATTCTTGTTTCAAGCGGTGTTATTTTCATATAAATATAACCATGGCAAGCCAACAATATTAGTTTTCCTTGAAAGTAAAAATTTACATTTGACATCATTGCAAATATCACATACTTTCAACGAGAACAACAAATAGGTGGACTGATGGTGGTAATTTGCCCAGTCTGCCGGGGCGGGGAAGTATCTACATATGTCCAGTCGAGCCGGCATAGTGTTAGAAACTGTTGTCAGTCATAAGTGTCTGATTCCAGTTGCTATGTGACCTTGCGCGCCAATGACTATCAGGTGGGCGCAAAGTCACACATCATAAAAAAAGTAAAGTATCATCCTTTCGGGTGGTCAGAAACCACGCTTATAAATAAGCGGATTCACATTTAACCAACTTTACTATAGGCAACATTACAAATGGCAAGCTCGTCGATGTCCAGCGTACCAAACTCAAGAATTAAAAATAAAATATTAATTAAATGTATTTATTTACATTAATATTTTTGTGTTCCGACCAGGAATCGCACCCGGAACCTCCGAGTCTAAATCTACGGACTTAACCGCTAGACCACAGAGTTACATCGTGCTAGTATAAAAATAAAAAATAAATACAATTTAGCCCAAATGAATGATGTCCTTTACAAACTTAATAGAAAAAGAAAGAGAGCTTAGCAATTTTACAATATATTAGTAATTAGTAGAGGCAAAAGATAGTGCAATAGAGTTCCCCAATACTAAGAAAAGGATAATTAAAAAAAGATAAAAAATGGTAGGAAAAGTCGTCCATTAGTCTAATTTATGGTCATTATTTTGTGAAACTTTCCATTGAGACTAATGGACGACTTTTAAAATAGGTTCGTTCGATTATTTATTATTTTAGTTAAAGTAGAAAAAAGTACCATCACGACTTTTTGAATAAGCGGAATCACAATTCATAAATTATTGTGTCCCGACTGGGAATCGAACCCGGTGCCTCAGCGTCTAGATCCATGGACTTAACTGCTAGACCACGGAGGCAGCTAATTTTATTTTAGTTACAAAAAAAACAGTTTTTTTATTTTAATTTTTTATTCTTCTCGATTCAACAAGACTTGTTGAAGAAGACGCCGAAATGTCGATTCGTCGCATAGTAAAAAATTGGACTGATCGAATGGACTATGTAACTCATATCCGCGGCAGACATATGCCGGAAATCATATTTAAAAAATAAATGCCATGATATTATCTACCAGATTATAATAATAAACAAATCAATTCGACAATATTTCTGTCTTGTTTTATTTAAAGTTCTCAAGCTCTTTAAAAACACCCATTATTTTTGGAGAGTTTGGCCTATACTAGCCACGCTGGCTAGACTGGTTGGCGTATTTATTTATAAACAAATCGAACTTAGAAGAAGAAAGAAGAAAAAAGTGAGAAAGGAAGAACAAAATAAAAAAGTGTAAGGTGAGGGTAGGGGTAAAAAAAAACTAAAATACCTAGACACCCGGTTCAGCCCCGTGTAAACTCTTTATATATTGCTTGAATAGCTCAAGTTGGTCCGTTTCTTGAAGCACCTCTACGCATCCTTTGAAGTAATCCGTCGTGAAACAGTCTTTTCTGTTAGGAAAATGGAAAAAAAATATTATTTCCTGCTCCGAGACAAAAAAAAATAACTCAATTTTTCTATAATAATCATCAAGGTCAGTAACCACGCTTAGCCAACTTTACTATAGGCCAATCATGACAAGTAGCAAGCTCGTCGATGTCTCTTGCCTATCAAACTCGAGAAATATCAGGAATCGAACCCGTTATCTCAAAGTCTAAATCTACAGATTTAACCACGGTCTAGCACCACGAATGCAGTAATAATAATAATAGTTAAATTAGTTGAATATACCTACATTTCTGTAAAAATTACTTGAGATATAAATAAGAATAGCTTTTTTCAAGTTTTGAGAAAACACTAAGGTGTCTGGCCTATAGGCTGATACAGCCAGTTCATCTGGGATCCTGTAATGATGTTCAAATGTATTCATGAGAATTTTCCAGTCATTTTATTTCCTAGAAAGTTGACTACATTTCTCAAATTACCCTCACGACTTGAGAAATCTTTGAAAATATTGGATTGTGCGAGCGAGACGGATGCAAAAGCAACAGTCATCCGGAAATTCTCACAAACATCATTGCTTTAACTATTCCCCATTACAGAGACTTCGTTTAGGTACAACCCAGACTAATACTCAAATTTAAGAAAATAAGAGGGTAGTTTTGTCTTCGTTGCTCATGCATTATTAGTGTAGTCTATACTTATATAGTCTTAAAAAGAGAATTGCCATCTACGTTTAGCAGTTTGACAGATTGTAATTATGCCAATGGTGCAGTGCAAGTTTTTGTTTTGTAAATTAATTTACTGTGGATATTGTTAGTCAAAAGTGGTGTTCTTTTGTTTAATAATGTGCTACAATGTGAATAATTATGGAAAACGATAAATTGGACTTTAAATATGAGGCACAAGTTGCAGTTTATTTTTTGCGGTTTTCCCGCGCTGTCAACTCCCATATTTTATCCCTATGGTGCCGCGAGTGACTCCAAGAAAAGCATCAAATTCTGCAGCAGAAGATAACCAAAAAAAAAATTATGCCAATGGTTAAATCTGTGAATGACATTGCGTCAAGTAGCACAGACGAGAATACCTATTTATTATGATTGGCTTACAGAATTAACATTTTGTTTATGTCATAGATAGAATTTTAAGTTGTTTTTATATTATGTTTGTATTTTATTATTATTATTGTTTTCGTCATGATATAATTCCTTAAAAGAGAATTGACAGATTGTAATTATGTCAATAATTATAAGCATGCATTTCTAAAATGATATTTTATTTTTAGTACTTTACAAGTTATTTTAATTTGCCATAATAATAAGATCGGTTGACATAAGAAAAAACATACCTGCACAAATTATAAAGCTCAGCTTCTCGAAATAGATTGTAGCAGTCATCGCAGATTCTGTCAAGACGGGAGAAGATAGCCGCATCGTACACGCCTTTGCACTGGAGGTTGAAGAAAGAGCGGCGCGCGATGTGATGCGCCGGCGCAGGCGACGCTCCCACCGAACCCAGCGCCAGTGCAACAACGCACGCGCACACTATCTGCAGCGAGCTTAGATGCATCTGTGGACAAAAATACAAATAACATCATCTATTTTGTGGTCAGAAACCACGCTTTTAAATAACCCGATTGACATTTAGCCAACTTTACTAAAGGCCTATCATGACAATTGGCAAGCTCGTACTAAACTCGAGAAATATCACAAATAAATTATTGTTTCCCGACTAGGAATAGAACCCGGTACCTCCGCGTCTAAATATACAGACTTAACCGCCTAGACCACGGAGGAAGTCTAAATCAGAATAAATTATATTTTTTCCTCTAAACACGACGTAGTTACAATAAAAAAAGTTTTCCCAAAAAAATAGGAATAATTTAGCAAAATTAGGAAAAAATATCTGAGCAACTACTACTAGGGTTAGTCTTCAGACGATTAGACAAGGGGCGATGGTTAATAATATAATATAAATAAGGATATACCTAATTAAAAGATATCCTTTTTAAGTCACGTTTGAATGAAGCCTATCGCAGTGTCGCAACGTGTAGGTATAATCGACAGCCGGCGGGTGAAGTGTTTATATGCGGGAAATGTATACTATTTTGCATTTATCACCCCGCATAATAAGCAGGCGGAGTCCATGTCGGTCAGATTAAAGGTGCTACACATGATGCAACTAAGCTGAGACGCCATGTAAGTCTAGTTTTAGTATCGTATCATATATGCTAAGGCTGTACAGAAATATATTAAATGCAATAAAATAATTGTAAACAATAAGAGAACATGCCTACTAGATGTACCTACATCCAAAAAAAGCGTTACATAGCTCCTAACTTGTAATTGGCCCCAGAGCCATAAATAAGTATGTCCAAGATCTAGGAGGTGACAAGATACAAACATTATTACATAGACAACTCTTCAAAAAATGGCTCAGTCAGAGGGATTACACGGAAACTGAAAACCTTCTAGCTGTCGTTAGGTAGTCTGGCCTCTTCACCGATTCACGCTGATATAGACACACTATATATACACTCACACCTACATACCCACACAGAACAATTTTGGTGGGTGCTGTTTTGTTTGATAATAATTGTTTTTTTAATGATAGAATGAATTGTATTTTCTGATGACCGGATAAAACAAAATGGTATGCCACGACCTGCGGCACGGTTGCTACCAGTGCAGGTCATTGAGCATATAAAAATGTAATAGATTTAAGTTAATTGGATCAATAAACGATTTTTATTTTATTATATTTATTCCGTGTTTGTCTTGGTGCTGTAAGCCCTTTTTTTTACTGAACTTCTCTTTGACAGGCGGTCGGGTAGATTTTCCCAGCGCTTTGAGTTTTTAATGATGACGAATAACCAAAGACTAGAACGCGGTATTCACAGCTATAACGTCACCGATTTTTCGGTTAGTGCAATCAAAGCAAATTTTCCGTGATCGAATTTCTACTTTATATTAATTACCATTATAGTGCTATTTTTATTCTTCCATTATATTTATTTATTTATTTTATTTTAAAACTTTATTGCACTATGTACAAAGGCGGACTTAATGCCGGCATTCTCTGACAGCCAAACCTTTAGGACATTTAGACAGGATAGGTGGTAGGTGCAATTAAAAATTAGATGAAATTTAAATAAAACAGAAATATAATTGTAATATAAATATATACATACTAATATCTACATACAATTTACATACTAATACATAAATAAGTCATACTATAGATATACTAATATAATATAAATAAAACTACTTACATGATGAGGGGAGTGTGACAAAATTATGTGATGATGCTGCTGCTATTATTCTGATCTTAAGAGAAAAAAGATTGAAAAGAAAGGTTTAGGTTAGGTTACTTAGTTAGTTAAAAAGTGTTTGTATATTTATTTATTATTTAATTTATTTAAATCTTTATTGCACAAAGTACAAAGGCAGACTTAATGCCGCTAGGCATTCTATGACAGTCAAACCTTCGGGACAACAAGAGCAATTAAACAAAGGTAGGTGCCTATATAAAGGTATACCTGGTTTTTAAATATTGCACGATTACATATTGCTTATATTTTAATTGTTATATTTAATACATTTTAGGGTTTTTCCAACATTTAGTGCCGTTGTCGTTGAATTCTTTTGTTTTTTTAATTGTAGAGATAATATCGGTTATATTAATCATTATATTTATTTTAGTTATTACATACCACAGACAATTACTTTACAAAGAGAAGAAAGATAATACCGTTCGCGTAGCTTTGAAACGGTGTGTGAAGCGGTTGATGAATGTCGAAGAAGTGAAAGAGGTATGTCGTGACCGTGACTAATGGCGCTCAATTGTCTCTGCCTACCCTGATTTGGTGTGAAGATATGTATGAGTATATGCCTGTATGTAATGAAGCCTTTTTTTGTCATTTCCGACAGATACTCGACATAGAGCTTGTAATACTCTTAATGCATTCATTGATGAAACTGATGTTGATATCTTTCATGACAAGGTGATGGCAGTGAGAAATGCGTTTAACTTAATGTTCTTTAAACGATAATAGTTTTTGTTATTGTACAGTTATTAGTTTATTGCATGAAGTGATAGTTTGTAGATGCTTTCATCGTTCATAATATGTATTATTCTAACACTACTAGTGAAAACTTGTAAATGACTTTCTGTTTCTATTTTTGTATCTATACTTATGAATTAAATGTCAATAGTTTTCCTTAATAAATAAATAAATAAATATGGTTTCTATCAAGAGAGTAAGACGCAGTAATAATCACGCAGTGTATTTCTCATTCAAATTCAAATTCATATATTTCTTTATAACAATAGGTATTTTATAGGATGTTACAATAGTTATAAATTGGGTACACTATGTTTTGCCCATGGGCGTATAAAGATTAAATAATTAAGTATAGTAGACATATATAGTAAACTAAAGAGAGGTATGATAATTTAACTTAATTGAAATGACAAATAGGATTAATTAATTAATGTCAAGGTAAGAAATTAATGTTGTTCATTCAATCTTCAAAAAAATCTTGCACAGAGTAGTAGCATTTGTCAATTAGCATTTTCGTCAGTGTTTTTTTAAATCGTTGTATAGGTAGTAACTTAATGTCATCATTTATTTTATTGTAGATTTTTGGAGCCATACAGAATACACTTTTTTGCATGAGTGTTGTTTTTGATATAGGAATTACGAGCTTGTTTTTATATCGCACTCTACGGTTGCGATTTTGATCAACAATTGGGAATAGTTCCCCATTGTTTTTGACAAAGTTAGCTATTTCCAGTATATACAAACATGGTACTGTGAGTATATGTAAGCTTTTAAAATAAGGTCTACAGCTATCAGTCGACTGGTACGCTCTACGGAAATACGACGCGAAAAAGACTCAAGTTTCGAGTATCTGAGACTCGCGTTGCGTCGTGTTAAGGTTTCTTAAATGTAAGCGTTAAGAGTGCAAAGTGAGCGGAGATTAAGTAAAGTGGTCGACAGTAAACTGTAAATATAGTGGACAGGACCACCGCGTTCACACCAGCCAGATATAAATGTAATCATATTTTAACTTAACTGGTTTAAGGCCTGTTCACATTGCTTCTCAATAGTCAGTCATTCTTATTTAACTCCGTGGCGAACGTAACGCTTTATGGTGATTAACTAAAGTAAGTATTTTTAGGTAAGTCTTGTTTCAAGCGATGTTATTTTTGTATAAATATCACCATGGCAAGCTTACAATATTAATTCTCCGTCCTATCGTTCCGATACGCGATAATAGTAACCTAAGCACGCTTAAAAGTGTTCCGATACGCGCCTAAACTGTGCCAAGCTGTGTGACGTCACAAATAAAATTATTTCTCGCGCTTAGACTGCTCACGATATCGAGGTAGATCGCTCTGAGCGCTGTCAGTTTTTTGTCATTATGTCGCGCGCCATTTTCAAGTTTATTTAAATTAAGTTATCTTTAAAATTATTTAATATTGTAATTCGTTTATACTGTTAGTATATTACTTCTAAAACAAATCTATAATTAATATTTAAGTAGGAAGTTACGACTATCTCGGTTCAGAATTTATTTCAATATATATTTGATCATTTGTAGGCTTCTCAACTTGGTATTGTGAGTTTTACTTCAACTACAAGAACCCACCTCAACAAGTCCATCTGGCGGCGGGTCGTCCCACTCTGCATCGTCCCATGCGTGGTCTCCACTCTAGAACCCATTTACCCCATCGTTTGTCGGTTCTACGGTTGATATGTCCGGCCCATTGTCACTTCAGCTTGCACTTTATCTTTCGAATTCTATGCATTAGAAAAACACCAAACCTTTCCATAGCTCGCTGATCCACCCTGAATTTATGAACCAAACCCACTGTCAGTGTCCACGTCTCTTGTGGGGTACTGTTAGAGAAATGTGTTGCAAGAGTCCGATACATCCAGTCCGGCCATTCTTCATTCATTCTTTATTTTATCCCGTACATTCCCACCGGAATTTGGTTAGGTCTATGATTAAGTACATAATTCTATTAGGTACGAGTGTTATGTTATATAATTTACTGACTACATACTCGTCTATCTATCGTGCCTGGAAAGTGTTATATTTGAGCAAAGAACAGAACTGGCAGTAGGAACCTTAAGATGAAGACACTTAAAAGAACTTAAATGCGGCTGTAAAGGGGCCTTGTCAAACTTTATTAGTATACTAAAATTAACTTAAATAAGACTAGTTAAAATAGCTGCGGCTGTAAAAGGGCCTTGTCAGTGTTACCTTTACTTAAAAATTAATTATATAATTATGTCAGATGCATAGTGCAATATAAATAAATAAAGAAACAAATGTCAATAGTCTTATGCTATATTAATATCTTGTAGTGCTTCATCAAGGTTATAGTAAGCTTTTTCTATTAAAGCTAACTTAAGCTTTTTCTTAAAGTCCTTATCCTCAAGAGTTTTTATTTCCTTCGATAGATTGTTGTACAGTTTGACGCAGTTACATACAAAGCTTTTTGTAAACTTAGTCTATGTTTAGGTACAGCAATAGACTCCTTTTGGCGTGAGTTACTTCTCAAGGGTTTAATATGATATGAGTCCATGTTTTCCCTAATGTACATCAAACAGTGCAATACATATGTACTATATATAGTTAATATATTCAATTCTTTAAAGGCGTCTTTGCAAGTTTCTCTTGATTTTATTCCAGCTACAAAACGAACCGCCCTCTTTTGTAATATGAATATCGGTTCGCCTCTGAAGCCGTTCCCCAAACCAATAGACCGTATGACATTATGCTGCTGAAATAAGCATGATAGACTGGTTTTGCTGCTTCGGTGCCACAATATTCTTTAATTTTCTTAACTGCATAACATGCTGGGCCTAATATCTTTGCAATCTTCTCAATATGGTGTAGCCATGTGAGTTTAGTGTCCAACTCAATACCTAGAAACACAGTGTTTTGAGCCAAATTTAATGATTTTATTTGAGCATAATGTTTAAGTTCTTGAGAGTCTTGTCTTTTTTTATGCGTGTCTAGTGAAAAGTTTAGAAGTTTAGTTTTGTTAAGATTTAACAGAAGGTTATTATGCCCAAACATTGAAGACTAAAGACACGTATGTGAAAGAGCTTTAACTTTCGATCGTGTAACTATAGTATGACATCAAATAGGAAACATAAAGGCTTCGTTTAATCCATTAATTCGATACGAAGGACCATATTTAAGATTTTCTCTTGCGACTTTAGGCCATCGAAGCATGTTGAATTTTGCACGTTGATATAATCTAAAGCATAAAATCACAGCTGAACCTGTTTTGTTAGGGTTGGCAAGATTTATTTTCATTAAATTGACCGAGGGACCTCTGCCGAACACGTTCAATTTATTGTTCTTAAATTAACAGAGGTTTTTGCGTTTTGTCGACTTTCGGGTTGCACATAGGCATGTAGTCTACCTTAATTCTGACTTGCCTGGTGGGTTACTGCTGTACCAGGTATTGTATTCTCATAGGTACTGATAACTTAATTTGAAAGGTTATTAATTGATCGTTGTGGTGCAGTTTTGTATATGTTTTATTTTGTAAATCTGATATAGCTGAGTTTTCCTTGCAGATTCCTTTCTCAGTCAGATTAAACATTAACAGGTCACTGGAATTTGCTAAGCTGCTGGTCTTCTTCTTCTTCATGTATATTAGTTGTAACGACTTATTAATATTATTTATTCCGCTTTCTACCAATGTGACGGCTTGGGTCATTCATTTATTGACATATATGGCAGAAAAACATTGAACTAATTAAGACGTTTTACATGTTATGAAAAAAAAACATATCTTGTTAGATTTCTCATAACTTACAAAAAAAATCTTTTTTTAAATAAATAAATTTAATTTAATTGACAACCCTAAAAAGCGGTTAGTTTGCACAGATCGTAAAGATAGCCGGCGTTCTTTGGCTGTCGGATAAGTTGTGATAAGGAGGTGGGCGAGGCGGCCCCTGAGCTGCTGTCGGATAACAAAACACAGTATCTCAGTGGGTATCGATTCTCTAAAGGATAAAGCTTAATATTAATATTTGTCAACAAATTATAAACTTTTAAAGGACATCATTAGCACACAGTAATACAAAAAAGCCCAAAATCGATGATGTCGTAATAGTAGAAGATTAACATGAATTTTTAGTACATACCTACTCGTAAGCAAGTTACTTCGTTTGGCAGTGTTTTATAAAAACAAACACTAGGTCCCAAAGAAGAATTACTAGTTTTTGCTAAGACGAAGCTAATTTATGCTTATTATTTATTTATTTAAAACTTTATTGCACTATGTACAAAGGGCGGGCTTAATGCCGCTAGGCATTCTCTAGCAGCCAACCTTTGGGACAATACAGAACATTACAGTCATGAGGCTAGGTGCAAACGATTGTAGGAAACGTTGCCAAATAAATTCATTTAATCTTACATACAATAGATATTAAAATAAATACACATACATACAAATATGTACACAATAATACATATACTACACACTATATTGGCTACTATATACTACATACAATACATACTTATATACGTTGTGAGGAGCGCTTTAGGTAATGAAAGTAAACCAGCTTTTTAAACAGCGGTTTGCTGGGTGCTTGGCGAATTTCAAGGTAAACTGTTCCAGAGATTTGCGGCCACTACTGCGAATGAGTTAGACTGAAAGCTAGAGTGATGAGAAGGGATAGATAGAACAGAATTGTGTGACGAACGAAGAGATCTATCATGAATTGAGGAGAGATAGGTAAATTTGTCCTTGAGGTATTTCGGTGTGGCAGGCTCATTTAGTATAGAATAGAGTGTCTTATTACGTGTGTTACCAGCCGCCTGGCCAGCGTACCAAAACTAACAAAGTAGGTAGCAAAAGAGCACGTTAAGCCGTCAGTCCTGGTTCAACTAATACCAACTTGTGGAATCGTTATTAAATTTTATTTAAAGATGTATATGTATATATCATCAAGCCCTCGCCAACGAGAGCCAGCGTGTCGAGTGTAGGCCAAATTCTTCAGGAACTTCTGGAAGGCCTATCTCCAACAGTTCTAGGACTCTGTTCAAGGGGCTGTGATGATAATGATGATCCAAGTGTTGTTCCAAACAAATGATTTGATAACATTTGATTTAAAATTGAATACATTCGTTTATTTCCCGTACTATGTGAATTGGACTTAAACATCGACACACACATAGCCAGGATGACGCAACCTGCGATAGGCAGCCGCTCTGGCACCCCGGTGCATAGTAATTATGCTGACCAGACTGCTAGGCTTTGCCACCCGTGAGCTTCATTTATATGCTAGGACCCCAACCTGTTAGGCGAACATTCTAGAATCGATTAATAATACAGTCAAACGCTGGATCTAATAAACCATTTGTTCAGATAGTTTTTGTTTCAATGTTTACTCTCGGCGAAGGTGTGCTGTGTTTCGATATAAAAGTAGCAATCAATTTAATTATATGCATAGTTTTAATAACGAGATATTAAATAAATAAATATTAAATATTTCCAGACAGGTCACACAGCGCCATCTAGTTCCCGTGGTAAGCTACAAGGCTTGTGTTACGGAAACTAAATGGTTGATAAACTACATATTATACTTTTTTTTTTGTAAATATATACATATTATACATATAAACACCCAGACCGAGACAAATTATACAATGTACAACTTGCCCCCGGTGGGAATCGAACCCACGACCTCCCGAGTTTACGGCAACGTTTGTTACCACTACACCACGGAGGCGGTCAACGATATACAAACGAATAGTGTTTAAAGTTGCTACTGCAGCACACGGTTGCCGAGAGGCTGGTTACAGTAATGTTAACAATGTTTAATGAGGATGGAAATGCACTGTATTATTCATTTATGTAAGTACTTGTATAGTTTTACTGTGTCAAAAATAGGAAAACTGGAGCCCAGAATTTCTTTTTCAGAAGGCAGTGCACACTAACTGAAATTATTTGATTATGATCCAATAAACGTTATTTTATTTATTTAAGTGGGTTTAAACGCTTATTAATACTATACTGTCCACCACTTACGTATCGCTTTCAAAAAAAGATTCCTACGGCATTTATCGTACAATATGTATCAAAATAATGCCGAATAAGCTTCTGACTTACCATGACAAACTTCAACATTTTAACATTGACAGTTTAATAGTTCGTAGACACATTCTCAATATGAGTTTTCTATATAAACTATTTAGAAACCAAATACACTGTCCACAACTATTAAAATTATTTAAAATATGGGTTCCAAACCGACTGCACGAAATCCTACTGACCTACTACGTTCACCTTAAGCCAGAACTAATCCTTAACAAAGCTCTACTGTATCTAGATTATCCAAAAAATATAAACAGATTGGTCAAAAAATAGATATGTTCAACGATTCGCTTTCAGATGTTACAACCACACTTAGAAAGAGAGGAGTTCTTCGCGCCATTTTGCGTGGACATGTCAAGTGCAAGTTTTTGTTTTGTAAATTAATTTACTGTACTTAATTGTTGGTCAAAAGTGGTGTCGTTTTGTTTAATAATGATCTACAATGTGAATAGTTATGGAAAACGTTAAATTGGACTTTAAATATGGGGCACAAGTTGCAGTTTATTTTTTGCGGTTTTCCCTCGCTGTGAACACCCATATTTTACCCGACGTTTTGAGCTATGGTGCCGCGAGTAACTCCAAGAAAAGCATCAAATTCTGTAGCATCTAGAATTTGATTTCATTAACTCATGAAAAAGAAAGATATATTACGCCAGACTTGGCTGTATGGGCTAGACCCTTTGCCTTCCCTATCACCTCATTCATCATCCATCGGGAGAAAAGAACAAAAAAAAAACACCTTTAGAAAGAGAGAGCACGATAAATACGAACTTTTCCGATAAAATACGAAGAAAAACTAGCACTACATTTGTACTAGTCGTTGAGTGTACTCGTATCTACCTCTGCGTATACAACGCGTTTTGTCAAGCATCCAATAACATAAGGATGTATAGGTACCTACCTAGGTAGTTGTAGCAATGAGATCATATATAATGTTATCTGGCGCAAATGTGATCTGGATGTATTCCACGACTCTAAAAATACATTTAGACGCAAAGTCTTGCAACCATTCCCGAAATTTTACAGTAAAATAAAATAAGTAGGTTTTTTAGATTTGTTTCTCTCTTTTTTATTGGTTTTTTAGTTCTTAAAACATTGTCAAAGACATATCTAGTACATACAGTTGAGCACAGCATTCAATAAGAGGGTATAAAATTATTTTTACTTAAAAAAAAAAAAAAACTATATATTAAAAATGTCCTCAAGAGACGTCCCATCAGAGATAGTCCCATGAAAACTGGCAACATTTTCGCTTTGTATAGCTAATATGTTGGCAAAATTAATTGCCAGCCTTCCTGTCTCCAGATTTCTCCGTCAGTGGTTTAGACAACTCCCTGGCCAGACGCTTGGCTGACCCATGGCCCTATAGTCTCGACCCCAAACGGCGCAAAATCGTAACCTGTACCGAGGTTGGCGTATTTGCACAGCTTGAGGTTCTCAGCAGAAACCGCCTGGATGTGGGGTAATGTGTCTACACATGTCGCACCCACACCAGAGACGTGACAATTTTCCACATTTAAAAATATTGTTTTTTTTGCATAGGTACCTACTATTTTTCTTATATGCTATAAATTTCAATACACATGTGTATGTTTATGTAAATGGCGGCATAAAAACAATGCAGCTAAGTTTTGGAGCGTGTGAATTGGCTTTATGTTAATGCAGACAATGTGGCAGACAGACGCACAATCATATAAAATAGATTTTATTGTGTTTACAATGCGCAGGACGTGATTGCACATATTGATATAACGAGGTCTAAAATATCGCTAGTATTAAGGCATTGTCACACAACTGCGATAGGTTTTTAAAAACTCATAAGGAATAGTTGACTATTGTTAAAAAATAAGTGGTTTTTGTTTTCTAACAATGATAATAATAATAAAAGCGTTTATTGCAACAAATAAATAGATGTATAATTGAACTCTGATCCCGGCGTACCCATCCGTACAAGCTAAACAAAGTAATAATTTATTTATTTATTTAAATTCTTTAATGCACTTAAAAATAGTACAGAGGCGAGCTATAATGCCAGTAGGCATTCTTTACCAGCTAACCTTGGGGATCGAGTAAGGTGATAGGCAGTATGAAAAAATAAGAAATTTTAATGATACAGTTAATAAGTTACTTAACTAATTCTAATATACTACACATTATACCTAAACACATAAACATACATAAACCATACATACAATTATACATACAAGTACATCATATACATTATAACTTAAATAAATACATGGTTATTTAAATAATGTTTTATTCTGTTTCTCCAGGAACGATGTGGTTATTAAACGTTTAAAGACGCTGACAGACGGTGCACGTCTAATAGCCAAGGGCAGCTTATTCCAATGGCAAGCAAAGTTAAACATGTTAAAAGTTATTTAGCAAAAGAATAATAATAAAAAAAGGGAGTCCTTCTCGCCATTTTGCGCGGACATGTCAAGTGCAAGTTTTTGTATTGTAAATTAATTTAGTGTGGATATTGTTGGTCAAAAGTGGTGTTGTTTTGTTTAATAATGATCTACAATGTGAATAGTTATGGAAAACGTTAAATTGGACTTTGAATATGGGGCACAAGTTGCAGTTTATTTTTTGCGGTTTTCCCGCGCTGTCAACTCCCATATTTTACCCGACGTTTTGAGCTATGGTGCCGCGAGTAACTCCAAGAAAAGCATCAAATTCTGTAGCATCTGGAATTTGATTTCATTAACTCATGAAAAAGAAAGATATATTACGCCAGACTTGGCTGTATGGGCTAGACCCTTTGCCTTCCCTATCACCTCATTCATCATCCATCGGGAAAAAAGAACAAAAAAAAACACCTTTAGAAAGAGAGAGCACGATAAATACGAACTTTTCCGATAAAATACGAAGAAAAACTAGCACTACATTTGTACTAGTCGTTGAGTGTACTTGTACCTCTGCGTATACAACGCGTTTTGTCAAGCATCCAATAACATAAGGATGTATAGGTACCTACCTAGGTAGTTGTAGCAATGAGATCATATATAATGTTATCTGGCGCAAATGTGATCTGGATGTATTCCACGACTCTAAAAATACATTTAGACGCAAAGTCTTGCAACCATTCCCGAAAATTTACAGTAAAATAAAATGAGTAGGTTTTTTAGATTTGTTTCTCTCATTTTTTATTGCTTTTTTAGTTCTTAAAACATTATCAAAGACATATCTAGTACATACATTTGAGTACAGCATTCAATAAGAGGGTATAAAATTAAAATTAATAAAAAAAAATAAAAATAAAAAAAACTATAAATTAAAAATGTCCTCAAGAGACGTCCCATCAGAGATAGTCCCATGAAAACTGGCAACATTTTCGCTTTGTATAGCTAATATGTTGGCAAAATTAATTGCCAGCCTTCCTGTCTCCAGATTTCTCCGTCAGTGGTTTAGACAACTCCCTGGCCAGACGCTTGGCTGACCCATGGCCCTATCGTCTCGACCCCAAACGGCGCAAAATCGTAACCTGTACCGAGGTTGGCGTATTTGCACAGCTTGAGGTTCTCAGCAGAAACCGCCTGGATGTGGGGTAATGTGTCTACACATGTCGCATCCCACACCAGAGACGTGACAATTTTCCACATTTAAAAATATTGTTTTTTTTTGCATAGGTACCTACTATTTTTCTTATATGCTATAAATTTCAATACACATGTGTATGTTTATGTAAATGGCGGCATAAAAACAATGCAGCTAAGTTTTGGAGCGTGTGAATTGGCTTTATGTTAATGCAGACAATGTGGCAGACAGACGCACAATCATATAAAATAGATTTTATTGTGTTTACAATGCGCAGGACGTGATTGCACATATTGATATAACGAGGTCTAAAATATCGCTAGTATTAAGGCATTGTCACACAACTGCGATAGGTTTTTAAAAACTCATAAGGAATAGTTGACTATTGTTAAAAAATAAGTGGTTTTTGTTTTCTAACAATGATAATAATAATAAAACCGTTTATTGCAACAAATAAATAGATGTATAATTGAACTTTGATCCCGGCGTACCCATCCGTACAAGCTAAACAAAGTAATAATTTATTTATTTATTTAAATTCTTTAATGCACTTAAAAATAGTACAGAGGCGAGCTATAATGCCAGTAGGCATTCTTTACCAGCTAACCTTGGGGATCGAGTAAGGTGATAGGCAGTATGAAAAAAATAGGAAATTTTAATGATACAGTTAATAAGTTACTTAACTAATTCTAATATACTACACATTATACCTAAACACATAAACATACATAAACCATACATACAATTATACATACAAGTACATCATATACATTATAACTTAAATAAATACATGGTTATTTAAATAATGTTTTATTCTGTTTCTCCAGGAACGATGTGGTTATTAAACGTTTAAAGACGCTGACAGACGGTGCACGTCTAATAGCCAAGGGCAGCTTATTCCAATGGCAAGCAAAGTTAAACATGTTAAAAGTTATTTAGCAAAAGAATAATAATAAAAAAGGGAGTCCTTCTCGCCATTTTGCGCGGACATGTCAAGTGCAAGTTTTTGTATTGTAAATTAATTTAGTGTGGATATTGTTGGTCAAAAGTGGTGTTGTTTTGTTTGATAATGTTCTACAATGTGAATAGTTATGGAAAACGATAAATTGTACTTTGAATTGAACAAGTTGCAGTTTATTTTTTACCCGCTATTTTACCCGACGTGTTTGGGCTATAATGCTGCAAGTGACTCCAAGAATAGCATCGAATTACGCATCTGGAATTTGGTGATGACCTCATCAACTCTTGAAAAGAAAGATATATTAAGTCAGACTTGGCTGTATGGAGCTAGACACTTTGCCTTCCCTATCACCTCATTAATTATCCATTGGGAAAAGAGAAATAACAAAAAAATATATATATCAAAGATAAACAAAACAATAATAACAACTAATACAATAACAAACACAAAAATATTATATATATTAATTTAAAAATGTCCTCTAGAGACGACCCTACACGTATAATCCCAAAGATAAAAAATTAAAAAATGGCCGTGTCGTTTGGACAATTTCTTGGCCCGACGCTTGGCTCAGGGTCCCCATGGGCCCAACGTCTCGACCCTAAACGGTACAAATTTGTGAAACAAGTGCGTTTTAATTGTCATTATTACACTAGGGGTCAAATTTTAGAAAGTAATCTCAAACTCCAATATTAAGGCAGCTACAGAAATCTTTGAAAATTTGACATTGATTTGGATATTAAAAATATTACATATTAATTGTCTTGATTGTGCGAGCGAAAAAGATGCGACGTGTCACAATCCTATTTTAAAAAAATCTTGTGTTTTTTATGTACCCACCACGTATCGCGTAACGCATACCGCGCCGATATCGCACAAGTGTGGAAGGTGGCTTTACTATTGCAAATTATCGTGTATAATTTGATCATCAGTTGGCGTATAAACCAAATTGGTTGTTTGGTGGGTAGTAGACACTTGTCCCTGTTCATGTATTATTGGAACTATTCAGTGATTTTCCAGATTGTAATAGTGGTATTTCTTGTAATTTTATGAGTCGATATTTTGTAAAACTTACGACCGATTGCAGATAGGGTGACAAACATTTTTATTTACACTACGGATTGGTCACTTTGGTTGTTTCAGCCAAAACAAGTTTCATAAATATCTATTCAGTCAGCAATAGTCGCAGCGTCAACACTTTGGAACAGCCTTCCAGTCAGTATTCGTCAAGCACCGAATAGCCAACTTTAAGAGGCGTGTCTTTTTAGTTTATTCTAATTATTATGTAGATATATATGTGTGTATATATGATTATATGTAGATTTATATATGATGTATATTAAGTAGTATATATATTTGATATTAGGTTAAGTATTATTCACCGTCTTATATTTCTATTTGATATCTCTTTTGTCTCCAAGGTCGACTGTCAGAGAATGCCTAACAGCATTAAGCTTCGCCTTTTGTGCATTGTGCAATAAAGTTTTTAAATAAATAAATAATATAGACGTGAAGACGAGACAAAAATACTCGACAGACACGCTGATAAAGCTTCTTTCTGTTATTATGATATTTTTTATTTAATAGTTAATTTTAATTAAGTGTTAAATGTAGTAATAAAAGATTTATTAAAAATAAATATTTACATAATAGAAAATTAAAATCTAAATTGATGATGATGATGAATGAGGTGATAGGGAAGGCAAAGGGTCTAGCCCATACAGCCAAGTCTGACGTAATATATCTTTATTTTTCATGAGTTAATGAGGTCATCATCAAATTCCAGACGCTGCAGAATTTGATGCTTTTCTTGGAATCACTCGCGGCACCATAACTCAAACACGTCGGGTAAAATATGGGAGTTGACAGCGCGGCAAAACCGCAAAAAATAAACTGCAACTTCTGCCCTATATTTAAAGTCCAATTTATCGTTTTCCATAATTATTTACATTGTAGCACATTATTAACAAAACAACACCACTTTTGACCAATATTATCCACAGTTAATTAATTTACAAAACAAAAACTTGCACTTGACATGTCCACGCAAAATGGCTCGAAGAACTCTTACTATTTCTTGTCAGAGAATGTCTTCGGGCATTAAGTCCGCCTTTGTTCTTTGTGCAATAAAGTTTTTTAAATACAAAAAAATTAAAAAAAATCTTTTAAGATTAGTTAGTCGGTGGTCTTTGTCTTGTCCAACACTATTCCGCACTTCCGTCACTACTCGCTTACGCCACTAGTATCTCTGTTGGAAAACAAACATTAACTTACGACCTTATTGTTTGACAGCGATCTAATTGTGGAGTGCCAATCGTTTAACATCTGCAATTAGTCTAACAACGCGCTAGGTCGAACTAAATTGGTCTATTGACTCCGCAAATTGCTAAGTTAACAATAATCATAAAGGCCTACTTTAAATTAATATCACAAACGATTTACAGTCACGGTACACCATAGAATCCTAGCTGCTGAAAGTTAGAGAATGTGGCCAAAGAAGATGGCGCGAATCTAATGTGTTTTTTTCTTTATTTCTTAGGAATCACAATTTGGTATTTGTAGAATCGGGACACGTTTCTTTGTCATTGATAGATGCCGGGTTTGTTATTTAGAGAATAAATAGACACGGTCCCTTTATAGTCACAAAAGAGATTGCCCAAAACCAGGCCCCAACTTTTTTGCAGCGTGCCACAACTAAATACAATTCAATAATCATAACAATTAATTGTCTTTTTTTAAATTTAATTACAACATCTCTTTTACCCCAGGATTAAAATATTATTTAATTAAATAGTCAATTGATTAAGATTTATGTATAAAATAGTTACAAAACACTATTTATATGATTAGATTCTTTATTATGATCAGGTACTTTATTACAGATAAAACACTGAATTTCAAATTGGCGGGATAAAAACTAAAGGTAAAAAAAGTTTTTGTCGGAGTTCTTCGCGCCATTTTGCGTGGACATGTCAAGTGCAAGTTTTTGTTTTGTAAATTAATTTACTGTGGCTATTATTGGTCAAAAGTGATGTTGTTTTGTTTAATAATGTGCTACAATGTTTAATAAATGGAAAACGATAAATTATATGGGGCATAAGTTGCAGTTTATTTTTTGCGGTTTTCCCGCGCTGTCAACTCCCATATTTTATCCGACGTGTTTGAGCTCCGCGAGTGACTCCAAGAAAAGCATCAAATTCTGCAGCATTTGGAATTTGATGATGACCTCATTAACTCATAAAAAAGAAAGATTTATTACGTCAGACTTGGCTGTATGGGCTAGACCCTTTGCCTTCCCTATCATCTCATTCATCATCCATCGGGAGAAGAGAACAAAAAAAAGTTTTTGTCAATTGCCGTTATGCTAGGGTAAAAGAAATAAAACTAATTACAGATTATGAAATCACAATATATTAACTATGATATAAAAAAGAAATCATTATGACACGAGAACGTTTTATTGGGCCCATTTCTCTAATGCATTATAGTGCATTCTCATTTATTTATTTATTCATTCAAGATTATTTTTCAATCTTGTTTACCTGCACGGTCCACCCATAATTAATGTCATTAATATAGTTTATTTGTAAATTTTAAAATTGTATTTGACAATATCCAAGACTTACGATGTGAACCATAATAAAAAAAGGAGTTCCTCGCGCCATTTTTCACGGACATGTCAAGTGCATTTTTTTGTTTTGTAAATTAATTTACTGTGGATATAGTTAGTCAAAAGTGGTGTTGTTTTGTTTAGTAATGTGCTACAATGTAAATAATTATGCAAAACGATAAATTGGACTTTAAATATGGGTATACTATTTTGTCCAAGTTGCAGTATATTTTTTGGGTCACAAGTGTCTTTAAATACTTAGGCTGAGTTGTACTATAGTTACTTATTGAATACAAAAAATATTTGAGAAGTCCGATCCATTAAGGCAAAACTCAATATCCTTGTAACCCTAACATTTATTTAAGACGACTGTGCTGTTACTTTTAATTGTAAGACTTGAGTGGTGGTCCTAACTGGTATGTAACATCATTGTAGCAAAAAATCAGTCCTAATTGATCATACTCTCGTAACTCACAAAAACTTAGATTATAATATGTACAGAGATAGAATTTAAACTATTCTAATAAACAAATCATATTACACCATAGAGGATGCTTTAAAAGAGGAATATATTAATTAGGTGACATTCTTTCATATTTTTTATTTTTTATTATTATTATTTTAATAATGACATTTGATAAGTTTTTTATATTATTTATTAAGTTTTTAAGTGACAACGCCCTTTTACAGATGCTTATCTTACATAATGTAATATTTATTAATATATAGGAGTGTATAATTTACATAGTTTTAATTTGGTAATGACGATGGCTGTTCTTTGCACTAATGGTCGATCTTTTGCTATCCTTCCATGGTATGTAAACTGTTGATTGTATAACTGACAAAACCAAGTGTACGTTATGTATCTTATGGTGAATAAATGATTGAATTGAATAAGGTTTTAAAATTATCTCTTTGAAACTTTGATAATAAAGTATTTATGTAACGTAAGACGAAGAGCAAAGCAATGTTCCCGCTGGCCGCGCCTCGCTGTCTGCCGTTCGACGCGGGCGCAGTGTCAATGCTCGACTTCGCGCCAACTGCCAGCTTCAAGAATAGATGCCAATAAATCTATACCATTAAATGGGAGCATTTATTTCTGTTTTATCTTTTACACGTTCATTTATTTAGATATTGATGTTCACTATTTTGATCTAACTATTTATTCGAAGTTAATTATAGTACATTAAAAATTTTGATCTTGTGAAAATATCAATTATATCACGAAATTAGGTGAATAGTGCCGTGCCGTTCTTTTATTACGTAATATAATTATATACATACAATCTACTAGAAATAATTAATATACATATATATATATTTTTTTGTATTTATATTTTAATTTATTTGAAGTAGGTACTTAGATACAAAAATATTAAAATAAAATTGATTTAAAAAACTAATTATAAACAAAACTATACCTATGAAATTAAAGAATTATGTATTTAATTAACTAACTTTAATTTTTCTTTTATATATCATTAAATTCATTTCTACATATTATATAAAACAATAATTACGAACTACTTAAATAAAGGATTTAGACTAGGAGGTACCGGGTTCGATTCCTGGTCGGGACACAAACAATATTTATTAATGTAAATAACTACATTTATTTGTGATATTGCTTAAGTTTGGTACGCGCTGGAGACATCGACGAGCTTGCCACTTGTCATGTTTGCCCTACAGTAAAGTTGGCTAAATGAAAAAAAAATTATAAGCGTGGTTTCTGACCACCCCGAAAGGGATAAAGTCGTGAATATACTCTACTTTTTCCCTCTGTATAGCGAAGTTACGTTGGCAGAAATAATTGCCAGCCTTCCTGTCTCCAGATTTCTCCGTCAGCTTAGGGACCCCCCATGGTCCCATCGTCTCGACCCCAAGTGGCGCAAACTCGTAACCTGTATCGAGGTTGGCATATTTGCACAGCTTGTATCATCACGACCGTTTCCCTTTTCGGGGTGGTCAGAAACCACGCTTATAAATAAGCGGATTTACATTTAGCCAACTTTACTATAGGCCAATCATGACAAGTGGCAAGCTCGTCGATGTTTCCAGCGTACCAAACTCGAGAAATATCACAAATAAATTAAATGTTAATTAAATGTATTCATTTACATTAATAAATATTTTTGTGTCCCGACCAGGAATCGAACCCGGTACCTCCGAGTCTAAATCCACGGACTTAACCGCTAGACCACGAAGGCAGGCACAGCTTATATTTTAGTTATTATATAATGTACATCATTATCACAGCCTAAGGGTTCTAAAGAACACGAGTTTTATACCTTCACTGTTGGAGGATGGGGCTTCCAGAAATTTCTGAAGAATTTCGTCTACACTCGCTACGCTGTCCAGACGGGTTGGCAAAGGTCTAATGCCAATTTTATAATGATTCCACAAGTTGGTATTAGTGGAACCTGGACCGAGACGGCTTAAACTGCTCTCCGAAGCACGGGAACGGTGATGTTGTAAATTTATTACAAATGTACGTAAGAAAAGTGTATTTCTCATTGGGCGGGTTTGAACCGACCACCGCGCCCATTGATCCTTCGGCATGGACCAATGAGAATTATTTTTGTACATACGTACATTTATCATAGATTTACAACGCCACCGTTCCCGTAAGGAGAAATACTAACTTGTGGAATCGGTAAAAATGTCAGCCAAACCCAGCATAAATAAGACACGTAAGAAAAAAAAAAGCTTACAGGAAATTATGTATCGTAAAGAGCTATTGGAAAGCGAACGAGAATAGAACAAGCGGTTTTAGCTTCAAACCTGCTCCATTTAAGGACAGCACACACAACCAGAGAGGCTATAACGTATCTTAATCTAAAATAAATTGCAATTATTTATTCAAATTCAAAATATTTATTTCCATATGGTTCACATGTAACACTCGGATATTGTCAATTTTTTACAATATTATTAAAATAATAAATAAAAAGATTAAATTAAATTATGGATAGACCGAAATAAGTGACATTGCTGCCATAAGCAAGTACTGTAGCTTAACCTAAATTCGAGGCATTATAGCCGTGTCAACTTACAATCTAAATAATTATAACATAATGTATAATTATAATAAATTTAAATTAATTTCGTGGCTGTATAAAGGCCGTGTCAACTTACAATCTAAATAATTATAATTTAATGTCAAATTATAAAAAAAAAAAATTCGTGGCTGTATAAAGGCTGTGTCAACTATATATTTATTGATACAGTTATTATTATTGTGGAATCGTTAATAAATTGTCATAAAAAATTGACACATATCCTTGCCAAGCCGTCTGGCCAGCGTGGCGAGTGTAGGCCAAATTCTCCAGATATATGTTCTGAAAGGTCCATCTCCAGCAGTGGAGGTCTAGGACGCTGTCTTCTAAGGGTTGTAATGAATGTTCATAAATATCCATGGGGCTGGAGGACCCGTCAATATCGCCTAAACGTAAACATGAATATGGGAGTTCAAACGCGGGTAAACCGCAAAAATTAAGAAGTTTGAGTTAAAGAACATTTTTATAAAATACAATAGTCTTTTAAAAAAGTAATTTATTCATAATAATGTTTATAACAGAGTTGGAATCATCAAATTTCAAGTGTTGCAGAATGTGATGATTTCATAGAGTAATTCGCGTCAATATCGCCCAAACACTACTGGAGTTCACAGCAAGGGAAAACCGCAAAAATTAACCTGCATATTCTGCATTATTCCAATTGTAGCACATTATAAAACAGAATAACACCACTTTAGACTAACAATATCCACAGTAAACTAAATTACAACACAAAAAACTTGGACTTGATTTTTTTGTTTTTGGGGAACCAAACACGAAGGGTATACGGGAGTTCATAGCGCGGGAAAACCGTAAAAAAATAAAGTGTATCTTCTGCCCCATAGATACTCTATACGAGATAGAGTCAAATTTATCGTTTTCCATAATTATTCACAATGTAGCACATTATTAAACAAAATAACACCACTTTTGACTAACAATATTCACAGTAAACTAATTTACAAAACGAAAAACCAGACTTGACATGTCCGGGAAAAATGGCGCGAAGAACCCCATTTTTAATTGTCTTTAAAGGACATGCTCGAATTTGCGATATGCGGACGACACCACATTGTTTGCAACAAGTATTAGTCATATGGAAGAGCTGTTGCAAAAAATGGAGACCGTCAGTCATAAGTTCGGCCTTAAAATCAACCGCAGCAAAACGAAAGTGATGATCGTAGACCGAGCCAACAATAACTGGCCAGAAATTACAAGGATAGCAAAGTGCGATGTGGTCCAATCTTACATTTATCTGGGAGCACTAATATCTAATAACGGTGGATGCGAAGATGAAATCAAGCGTCGAATGGCAGTTACAAGATCTGCTATGGACAAGCTGAAGAAGATATGGAGGAACCGAAACGTTACCAAAGCCACTAAAATCCGGCTGGTTAGAGCTCTTGTGTTCCCTATTTTTCTGTATGCTGCGGAGACGTGGACCCTACGCGAAACAGAAAAAAAACGAATTAATGCTTTAGAGATGTGGTGTTGGCAGAGAATGCTGGGCATATCATGGACGGAGTTCCGAACAAACAAATCCATACTGGAGGAACTGGGGATCAGACAGCGTCTTTCCTCGACTGTACAATTACGCATTCTCACTTTCTTCGGACACGTGTCACGGCGTGGAGAAACATCAATCGAGCGCTTGGTAGTCCAGGGGAAAGTCGATGGCAAGAGGATGCGTGGTAGGTCTCCGATGAGATGGACCGATCAGGTGAAGGTTGCAATGGATCATCCCCTACATGAGTGCACTAGGAAAGCCGGGGTCCGAGAGGAGTGGCGACGGCTTGTTAAGCGTGCCACTAGCACTCCAATGGCGACCACGACCACTCTGCCAAGAGTGTAGCGACTAAGAAGAAGAAGAAAGGACATTGTACAGAATACATCAGTCCTAAACACGTAATTTATTTGCATAATATATCTTCATAACCGAGTTGGGGATCATCAAATTCCAGATGCTGCAAAATTTGATGCTTTACTTGGAGTCACTCGCGGCATTATAGCCCAAACACATCGGGTAAAATATGGGAGTCCACAGCGCGGGAAAACCGCAAAAAATAAACTGCAACTTGTGCCCTATATTTAAAGTCCAATTTATCGTTTTCCATAATTATTCACATTGCAGCACATTATTAAACAAAATAACACCGCTTTTGACCAATAATATCCACAGCAAATTAATTTACAAAACAAAAACTTGCACTTGACATGTCCACGCAAAATGGCGCGAAGAACCCCACTTAAACTTAACACTTGCGTGCAAAGTGTTTATAAAGGCAAAGTTTATTTCAGGGAATAAACAATAAATCTTTATAGTTCACTATATATATATATAGTTCATTATAAATAACATATTACTTACATTTTAATTATAACCAACTAGTGGAAACAAGTTATAAACAGAAGTAGAAATAAGGAAAAGATTAAACCTAAAAATAATCCCGCTTATTTTACCGTCAAAGTTGTTTTAAAGTCAAAAGGCTAAACCATGAACCCAAAGGTTTTTTAAAGTGGACCACTTTTACGAGATAATATAATATTAATCAAAGTAAGACTTAAATAGCTAATAAAATATATAAACTATAAAATTAATAAGTTATTATAATAGAGAAAATAAAATAGGAAAGAAAAATATTAAAAACCATAAACAGCCCGCCATTTTTAGTGTCTCAGTTGTTTTTTAATGTTTTATTCGCAAACGTAAAGCTAAAGGTTCTTTAATGTTGACCACTTTCAGGGGATAATAAATAATATTGTTATTAATAAATCGCGCTTTGTCGGCAGAATAACGATGTCATATGTTCTCGAGGCGACAGTTAACCAGACGGACGGGTTCCAATGTGAAGCCACCACGTTGGTGCGTTGAACTGAACCCGTGGGCCTTGGAGTATGCGACGTACCTTTAATAATGCTTAATAATAGGTTCTTTATAGGCAACTCACAGTACCTACAATAATAAATTACATTATCTGATTCTAAGGAGCTCGAAACAGGTCCGTTTCCCTTGAAAAACGAATGGGAAAAAACATGCAATCAAATAGAGTAATGCTCCAATTATGCTTGCATGTAGTATTCAGCTCTTGCCTTAGCCATGTTTTATTTATTTTCTAGAATAATAAATGGAAAATAACACGCATAATGTTTATTGCATAATTGTTGTTATTCATTATTCCTATAATGTAATGTACCTATATAACGGAAGAAGTACCAGGAAGCGGAAGTTGGGTTTTATTAAATTACCTGTTTTTTATTTGTCATAGGAAATTTATTTCTATAAATGACATAAATAAATATTATTTCAGCTACGTATAATACCTAATCGTAAAATACCTTTTTTGTAAAATTAGAACACGCTGTTTTCGCGCGTTATGTAAATACCATTTTTTTATTTAGAATTTACCTGAATTATTCTTTTAGTTCGTTTCTCATCAAGATCATTTTCTTTGCTCGGCTAAAGACAGACGCAATAAAAAGTAAATTATTATCTTTGCCTTGTACTATGAACAATCGTTTTTTTTTTTTTTTGTAAATTTTAGCCTATATTTATTTGCGCAAGGGTTATATAAAAGTAATCCTTCAACCAACGGACACTGTGGCGGTGTGGTGCAGTTGTAAAAACGGTTTCGGTAAAATCAAAAAGGTTGCGGTTCGAACTCCGGCATGTAGGTAATGACAATGAGAAACAACTGCGTAGTTTTACACGTCGCGTTGTTACACATACATGTAACATAGGTATAGGATAGGTACTGAATACGAGAAGAGGTACATATGAACTTTTATATTATAATATTTTATACGAAGCAAGTATGTTAGCCGATTTTCGATCTTTAGCCGTAAAGAAGGGCACTAGTTGCATTTAATTTTTTGCTGTTTTCCCGCGCTGTACTCTCATGTTACATCCGACGTGTTTGGGCGAACAAAAGTATCCAATTCTGCAAAATCTGAAATTTGATTTTAATTTTTTTTTAATTGTCTTTAAAGGACATCGTGCAGAATACATCAGCCCTAAACACGTAATCTATTTGCATAATATATCTTCATAACAGAGTTCATAACCGAGTTGGGGATCATCAAATTCCAGATGCTGCAAAATTTGATGCTTTACTTGGAGTCACTCGCGGCATTATAGCCCAAATACGTCGGGTAAAATATGGGAGTCCACAGCGCGGGAAAACCGAAAAAAATAAACTGCAACTTTTAAGTCCAATTTATCGTTTTCCATAATTATTCATAACGTAGCACATTATTAAACAAAATAACACCACTTTTGACTAACAATATCCACAGCAAACTAATTTACTAAACGAAAAACTTGGACTTGACATGTCCACGCAAAATGGCGCGAAGAACTCTTCTCTGAAATTTTATGACCGCATCAACTCATTAAAAGAAATATATATTATTAGGTCAGACTTGGCTGTATGGCCCTTTGCCTAACCTATCAATTTAAAAAAATGAAAATATGGGTACAAATTGCAGTTTATTTACGCGCTGTATTACCACATTATATCCGACGCGTTTGGGCGACAATGCCGCGAGAGACTCCAAGAAAAGCATCAAATTCATCTGGAATTTGATAATAACCTCTTGACTCATTCAAAGAAATATATATTACGTCAGACTTGGCTGTATGGGCTAGACCCTGTGCCTTCCCTCCCTATCATCTCAAAAAAATATAAATAAAGTAATTTTGAGGGTTCTTCGCGCCATTTTGCGTGGACATGTCAAGTGCACGTTTTTTTTTGTAAATTAATTTACTGTGGATATTATCGGTTATAATGTTATTTTGTTTAATAATGTTCTACAATTTGAATAGTTATGGAAAACGAAAAATTTGACTTTAAATATGGAGCACAAGTTATAGTTTATATTTTGCGGTTTTGGCGCGCTGTGGACTCCCATATTTTACGCGACGTGTTTGAGCTATGGTACGCGAGTGACTCCAAGAAAAGCATCAAATTTGATGATGACCTCATTAACTCATAGAAAAGAAAGATATATTACGTCAGACTTGGCTGTATGGGCTAGATCCTTTGCCTTCCCTATCATCTCATTCATCATCCATCGGGAGAAGCAAAACAAAAAAAAAAAAGTTACTTTTTTAAATGAACGATGCGATACGTTATTTGATGTCTTCTGTCGTAGAAAGCTTTATACGAGAATAGAATACCAATTTTATTAACGATTTACAGTGACAGTTTCCGGTATTTCAGGTATCCAATTATATAACGTTTAGGCTTAAATAACATAATGGGGCTGCTGGTCTTCAAAAACTCCGTAACTGACATAACAAAACAAAAACTGCAGTAATAAGAAGTGCTAAAAGAACTATTTCGGTAAATAAAATAAAAAGGATAACGACCTTTTGATGTCCTGTACAGGAATAGATTTGGCATAGTAACTTACAAAGGTGATATCACGTATATACAGGCTGCTTCGAATGTTGGAAAATATTTTGACCTTGGGAAATAAAGCAGAAGTACCAACTTATCTATAACAAAAACCAACTGCAGTTAAATATTAAGACAAATATATACGCAATACGGAACGATATTCCGGAGATGTCAGAATAGTAGGCATCTACCTAGTCTACAAAATTCTTAACTAAAGCCAATTAATAAATCAATAATAATAATAATATCCAACAAAGCCTATCCAACTGCGCAGAGGCGTGCGACAGGGGGATGTCATATCCCCGAAACTGTTCACGAACGCGTTGGAAGATGTTTTTAAAATGCTATACTGGAATTACTGCGGCATAAACATCAATGGAGAATTCATCTCACACCTCCGATTTGCGGATGACATAGTCATTATGGCCAGTTCACTCAAGGATCTTAGCGGAATGCTGAACGGCTTAAACGTAGCATCCCAGCGGGTTGGTCTCGGAATGAACTTAGACAAGACGAAAGTCATGTTCAATGATCATGTCAAGCCGAGGCCAATCTGCATAGGAAACGACACTCTCGAAGTTGTGCAAAATTACATATACCTCGGGCAGACTATCCAATTAGGAGCAGCCAACTTCAGCAAAGAAGCCGACAGACGCATTCAGCTAGGTTGGGCGGCATTCGGGAAACTCCGGCACATCCTCTCATCGTCTATACCACAATGTTTAAAGACTAAGGTCTTTAAGTTAAGTGTTAAGTGGCGAGCCTTAGGGGAGGCCTACATCCAGCAGTGGAGAGATACAGGCTGATGATGATGATGAATAATATATAGTGAGCAATACACAAAAATAAAAAACAATAGCGAAACGAAAAAAAAACCCTAACCTGTTCTTCTGTGTGCTAAAGCATTAGTATTGGTGTGTGTGCAAAATATGTGTGTAGTTGTGAGTGTAGTTTTGAATTTAACCTCTCATTCCGAATCGCGCTCAGAGCGCTTAGAACGAATATGACACTGACCGTCGCTTCGTTCCGAATCAAATATCGCGATTTGGATGCTCAGAGCGTGATATCAATTCGGAACGGTCTAAATCACATTTTCATTCATAAAATGTTAGTTTTTTTTTTATATATGAAAGATAAATTGCGGATTCCACATCTTTGAGTATGAACAATAACAAACATACATCTCTCGGTTTATTTATCTTTATATGTGTAAAGTATAATATTATTAACTTATTTTGGTAATTTAAAATAACTTGCCGTGTTACAGACATATTTTTTTCACTTCCTACTTAAAATTAATTATAGATTTGTTTAAGAAGTAATATAGAAACAATATAAACGAATTACAATATTAAATAATTTAAAAGAAAACCTAATATTAAATTGACTTGAAAATGGCGCGGGACATTATGACAAAAAACTGACAGCGCTCAGAGCGATCTACCTCGATATCGTGAGCAGTCTAAGCGCGAGAAATGATGTCATTTGTGACGTCAAATAGCTTTGGCAAAACAGTTAAACTTCGCGTCTCGGAACACATTTAAGCGTGCTTAGGTTACTATTATCGCGTCTCGGAACGAAAGTTGAGTGCGATTATGAAATCCTCTGAATTAAACTTTAAGTTGAATTACGTACGAATCACGGCGCTCGGGAGACCACTCTGGTTGGTCTTGGCCAGAAGGTGAGACGGTAAAGGGTGAACATTATGAAGATTATATTATGGATGTTTAAACACCCTATCTGTAACTATAAATAGGTAGACGAAGAAATTATATCCAAATTAACAAGTTCTTACAAGGTTTGCTAATGAAACAAAGAATACGTCAAGGAATTAGCATATCCGAGACTAAATTTAGACATACGACGTTTTTTGTGTGCTTAAGACAGCGCCGCCGGCACTGATTCTGTAATAGATTAGTTTTTTATACTTGTCTAAGTAAATAAATTTATTACTAATAAATTCAAATCATTTTTTTGTTTAGACACAGGTTAATATTATAAAGAACAGATTTAGGTTATAAAGGTGCATCAGTGCTCTGCCCATCATCATCATCATCAGCCTGTATCTCTCCACTGCTGGATGTAGGACTCCCCTTAGGCTCGCCACTTAACGCGATCTTTTGCTACCCTCATCCAACCCCCACCAGCGACCTTCTTTAGGTCATCTGTCCATCTGGCGGGGGGTCGTCCCACTCTGCGTCTTCCCGTACGTGGTCTCCACTCTAGAACCCGTTTGTAGGGCGTACAAATATTACTAATTGTGGATAGCATTTTAATACATACACATAAACAAAATTGAGATACAATAAAAATATAAATGACAATATTATTCGTATCTAAAATTTAATATTAATAAATTATAAGTGCAACAAAATGTCATGTAATTATATTTTTGTCTGTAAAAAAATCATTGATTGTGTAGTATGTCTTGTCAATTAGTATATATTTAAGTCTTTATACTAATATTATATTTTGATGACGTTTACTTCTGACACGGTTTTGGTATAGTCCAGGATTCGTTTTTACGAATAAAACTGATTCATAGATGTACAGTCTACGTCAATAATTTTAATGATTAACAACATCTATTTATTTAATGAAGTAATATACAAACAGTATAAAATAATTACAATATAAATTAAAACTACTTTAAAGTAAAAATTAAAATAAATATAAATTAAACCTAATAAAAAATAAACTATAAGTAAAAAATGTCCTCTAGAGACGACCCTTCAGTGTGATAGTCCCAAGAAGACTGGCAACATTTCCCATCAGTATAGCCATAGCTGGTTAATCAAATAGTTAACTTCGTTAATCGTTAATCCGTTACAAAAAAAGTTAGCTTCGTTAAACGTTAAAGCGTTCCATTTCGGAAGAATTAACGGAAGTTAATGTTAATCGTTAATCCGTTAATATGTGTAAAATTGCATTTTTATATCGTTGTGTTAGTGAACTTATAAAACCTGTTGGTTTAGGTTCTGGAAGTTAACAGGTTAATATATAATATTGTCAGAATGAGTTCTCTTTTTTGTCTTGCCTCGGTTAGAGCTCGCCTTAACAATCTCTTCAAACTGTACGTATTGTGACTCATGTATGTACCCTTCTTACATGTTGTTTCAAATTATTCAGGCTTGATACAAGAACTTTTATTTTGGTGTCTTTCGGCAAAAAGCAACGCTTACAAGCAAAAAGTATTTGCTGGCCCGATCCGGATACAAATTCCACATACTCAGTCAAATGTGGCCAAGGATTCTCATCAGGACCGCTGAAATTCGATTCCATGTCTTCCGTGATATAGTTTTAGTTACTACACTGCACAGTACTCTTTTCTATCTAACTAATTACACTGCACTATTCTTTATTAACACGCAAATTATCACTGACAGTAATACTTGTCTGATCCTGTTTTTCGCGCCACACCGCGTTGCCGTGCGGTAAATAGTGGCATTGGATTAACGATTAACGGACTTCTGCATATTAACGGAAGTTAACGTGTCCGTTAACATTTTTAAAAGTTAACTTAAAAGTTAACCCGTTAATCAAAATGTTAACTTCGTTAATTAACGATTAACGGATTAACGAGTTAATGCCCAGCTATGAGTATAGCTAAGCTAATACGTTGGCAGAAATAATTGCCAGCCTTCCTGTGTCCAGACTTCTCCGTTAGCCGTTTGGACAACTCCTTGGCCAGACGCTTGGCTGAGTGTCCCCATGGGCCCATCGTCTCGACCCCAAACGGCGCAAATTCGTAACCTGTACTGAGGTTGGCGTATTTGCGCAGCTTGAGGTTCTCAGCAGAAACCGCCGCACTTCCCGCGCTTGACGAGGTCGCCTGGATGTGTGATGGGGCTAATGTGTCTACACATGTCGCATCCCACACCAGGGACCTGCCAAGTTTGTTTTTTAATGATTTGAAATATAGCTTGCAACTGTCCGTACTAGGTATTTTGCAGATTGCTCGTAGAATTATTGTATTTATTTAAAACTTTATTGCACGTTATACAAGGGGCGGACTTAATGCCGCTAGACATTATCTGACAGCCAACTTTAAGGACAACGTGGACCATTTCAAATGTAAGGTAGGTGTAAATATTTATATATAATAATAATAAATAAATCTATATACATATAAATACAATTATATTATTAAATACATACTTAATAATAAATAATACTTATAAGGAAAATAACTTATAAGTATTAAAATTATAAATAATTTAGACTCTGAGGTACCGGGTTCGATTCCTGATCGGGACACAATAATATTTATTAATGTAAATAAATACATTTAATTTATATAACTGTGGCGATCCCAAATGCCATAACTACCTAAAACAGAATATGTCGATTATAATTCAACGAGGAAATGCGGCGAGCGTTTTAGGTACCCTTCCTGGTGGTAAGCCCTTAGTTTATTTTGTAGAATAGTTTTAATTTCATAGGTATTTTTAGTTTTAGTTTTATTTATGATTAGTTTTTTAATCAATTTTATTTAAATATGTTTGTACAGGGTGCGCCAGAGAAACTTATTTGAAAAAACTCCCGGGCGGTGAGTTGGGTGGGTAGAGGGGTGAGGGGGGGGGCTATTGGAGGGGGAAGTCCCCAAGTTTGTTTCTTCCTCTAGTCAGTTGCCATCATGCTCTGGCCTAGAGAACAGCGGGCATACGCCGTCGAGAGCTTCTTTTCTAACGGTCGCTCACTTGTTGCTACGCAACGAGCCTTCCGCGCTCGCTTTAAAATTCTTCTTTTTTTCTTCCAAGCCTCGAAGAAATAAACGCTAAGGATGTGTGGTTTCAGCAAGATGGAGCCACAGCACACACACAGCACGAGGCTCAATGAATTTGTTGCGACAATATTTCCCCGACCGGCTTATCTCTCTCAGAGGCGATCTCACATGGCCGGCTCGCTCTCCAGATTTGGCTCCATACGATTTCTTTTTATGGGGTTATTTGAAATCCCTGGTTTATGTCGATCGGCCACGGACAATAGCTCAACTCAAAAACAACATTCGCGACGCCATTGCCAACATAGCGATTGATATGCTGCAAAGAGTGGACATTAACTTCAGAAATCGACTTAATCAATGTATGCGCAATGGGGGTCGCCATTTAACTGATGTCATTTTCAAGTCTGTATAAAAGAACAATTGGGATATTGTATTCTAAAATAAAATAAAAATTAAAACAATAACTGAAGTACTTTTGTTTTTAATGACCTTTCAAATAAGTAAGTTTCTCTGGCACACCCTGTATCTAAGTACCTACTTCGATTAAATTGTTATTAATTTATCATATTTAAAACAAATAATTTATATTTAATTTATTTGTGATATTTCTCGAGTTTGGTACGCTGGAGACATCGACGAGCTTGCCACTTGTCATGATTGGCCTATAGTAAAGTTGGCTAAATGTGAACTTCTTTATAAAAGGGTGGTTTCTGACCACCCCGAAAGAGATATGGTCGTGATGATACTTTACCACTATACTTTTACATGCAGTAAACAATAAAATATTTAAAGAAAAAAAAATGGCGTCCTAACTTCGCGCCATTTTGCACAGATATGTCAAGTGCAAGTTTTTGTTCTGTAAATAACATTACTATGGATATTGTGTTAGTTAAAAGTGGAGTTGTGCTTTTTGTGATTAGCCATTACATTTTTTTTATCATTGTACACACTGCCTCCGTGGTCTAGCGGTTAAGTCCGTATATTTAGACGCGGTGGTAAACCGGGTAACAATCATTTATTTATTTTAAATGTGATGTTACTCGAGTACGCCAGAGACATCGACAGGTTTATATATATTATATATGTGATGTGATAATGCTTTACTTTACTCTTTTATCATTATAACATTTTGTGCACTTAAATTATCTAACAAAATTATTAATACACGTAGCTAATTTTAATGTACATTTTAGAAAAATGCAAAAGTTATTATCGAAAATAATTTATTCAAAAATAGTTTTACCTGAGCGTCTATTTACGGACAAACTTAGAACTGGAACAATAGTCTACCAATTTTATGGTAAAAACCCGTTCGCGGACACAAATTGTTTACATTGTTCTCTAAAGATTTTATGTAAAATGTAATTGTATGCTTTTAAAGTCCTGGGCACACTGGATGTGTACATAAAGACAGAATTTTAGATGCCACTCCTGAGCTACAAGTATGTCCACACACAAGTGCGTTTTGATCTTCCTCTGACGCATGCCTTAGAATCCATAGCGCATACCCCAAACTGGTTCGACAACAGCGCATGCGCTGATTCGGCACCAGTGGGTTCGCGTGCAACATTCCGAGCGTTTTAGCAAACAAAATGGCGGAAGATAAAATAAATTTATACTATCTTAACGATTTAATAATTTAAAGTCATGTTCAATGACTATGAAATGCCACTCTCGAAGATGTGCAGGAATCTGTCTACCTTGGAGTATTCTGCTATGCACTGCCAACTTTAGCAAAAAAAAAAAACGTTAGTATGGGCGGTATTCGGGATACGATGTGTGTTTTAAGTTAAAAGTCTTCAATCAGTGCATCCTACCCGTGATGTACAGAGCAGAAACGTGGACACTAACAGTGGGTCTGGTCCACAATTCAAGGTCGCAAACATTGATAATCGTCAGAGAACTTAAGTTACATAGCATTCAAAATTAACAAACTGAAGTGGGCCTGACAAATTTGCCGCAGAACCGACGACCGATTGATAAAACAGGTTCTAGAGTGGAGACTACGAACAGGACAACGCAGAGAGGGACAGACGACCTAAAGAACGTCGCTGGCGGGGGTTGGATGAGGGTTGCTAAAGACCGCGTGCAGTGGTGAGTCTATTGAGATGTATGTAAATTTGTATAAAAAATATTGTATATATAAGAACGATTTAATTTATTATGTAAATGTTTCATATAGCCAGTTGTACCTACCTCTCAACTTAAATGCTCTGTATTGTCCCAAAGGTTGGCTGCTAGACTAGCGGCATTAAGCCCGCCTCTTGTACATAGTGCAATAAAGTTTTAAATAAATAAATAATAAATAGAGGGAGGCCTACATCCAGAAGTACTACAATTAGATGTAGACGATAACCTGCATGCGTCTTAGAAACATGAAAGTGCAATTGAAAGCAACTGGTGGGGACATAGCTTATGAAAGATACACAGCGTTTGCGTGACATTGACGTCCTGATGGTGTCACGTCTACATGTACGTCCGGTGTACCCTCTGGTCGTACTTTGTATTTTTAACCGTAACCGTTAGAGGCGGGCTTAATGCTAGGCATTCTCTAACAAGCAACCTTTGGGACAATGAAATCATTTGTGTTGCGAGATAGGTTCAATTAAATATATTAAGGTATTGAAAATTTGGAGCGGTTGTAGCTCGGTTGTAAGAACGCGTTCCTTAAATCCTACAAAGGTTGGTTCAAACCCACACGGCATGTACCAATGGGAAATACACTTTTCTTACGTACATTTGTCATGTTCACACCTTTAGGATGGTTAAGCCAAGTACCTCACAGATGCTCTCAATGTCCTACAGAGGCGAGCTGTTCGAATTGTTGACGATGCCACTATATCTGGAACTCTCGAATCCCTGCAGCTTCGCCGAGATGTAGCTTTTCTGAGCGTGTTCTACCGGCTATACTATGGTGAGTGCTCTGAAGAGCTCTATAACCTAATTCCTTCCTTCCCATTCCGCAACCGAACCTCACGCACAGGTCAGAATATGCACCCACATACCGTAGTCACCATCCCTTCGCGTACCTATAAATTTGGTGACTCATACATCTGTCGCACAATAAAGATGTGGCATGCTCTTCCAGCCTCTGTGTTTCCACTTTCCTATAACCTGGAGTCCTTCAAGCGAAGTGTGAAAAGGCATCTAGTCAAGCCAGCATAGTGTTAGGGACTGATGTCGGACATTAGGGTATGATTCCAGTTGCTAACATTCGTGGACCCTCCGCGCCACTTACCATCAGGTGGGCGCAGGGTCACATGTCGTGCTAGTATGAAGAAAAAAAAAAAAAAAAAAATAGTCAATGATTTACAACACCATCGTTCCCGTCCCTCGGAGAGCACGTTAAGCAGTCGGTCCCGGTTCCACTAATACCAACTTGTGGAATCGTTAATAAATTGTCATGAAAAATTTACATCATATCCTCGCCAAGCCGTCTGGCCAGCGTGGCGAGTGTAGGCCAAATTCTCCAGATATATGTTCTGGAAGGCCCATCTCCAACAGTGGAGGTCAGGACGCTGTGCTCTGAGGGCTGTAATGATGATTGAAAATTTATTCCTATATAGACAAATACATACTAATATGTACACAATAATACTTTGACCGCCTCCGTGGTCTAGTGGTAACAAACGTTGCCGTGAACTCGGGAGGTCGTGGGTTCGATTTCCACCGGGGGCAAGTTGTACATTGTATAATTTGTCTCGGTCTGGGTGTTTATATGTATATATTTACAAAAACAAAAAAGTATATGTAGTTTATCAACCATCTAGTTTCCGTAACACAAGCCTCGTAGCTTACCACGGAAACTAGATGGCGCTGTGTGACCTGTCTGGAAATATTTATTTATTTATTTATTATTCACGGTGTTATTTTTATATAAATATTACCATGGCAAGATCACAATATTTGTTCTCCTTAAAAGTACAAATTGGCATTTGACATCATTGCAAATGGCACATACTTTCAACGAGATGAACAAATAGGTGGAGGCGGACTGATGGTGGTAATTTGCCCAGTCTGCACATGCCGAGGCAGGGAGGTATCCACTGTTGCTGATAAACCCAGTAAAGTGTATCCAGACATTTCGGGATCAGGCTCGAATTGCCGTCATGCCCAGTCAAGCCGGCATAGTGTTAGGGACTGATGTCAGCCATGAGTGTCTGATTCCAGTTGCTAAAATTTTTTTTTTTTTTTTATTCATTTTGGAAAATCAACAGTTGACAATATTATAGTAAATAATATACAGTAAATTTACTAAGAACTATTAAAGGTTTTCACATATAAATTTAAAATTAAGTAATAAAGAGCAAGAGAACCATAAGTAAGTGGATAATGAAAAAACAAATCACTGATTAGGGATTGCTGCCGATGATCGATTCAACGTAACGAAGCGTCATTAGACGTCTAATATATGTTGCTTTGGAGTTAAACATGTCTATGTCCAAATCTTCCGCAAGAATATTATAGTTGTTACATGTTCTTAATAAATAACTGTTCTGTCTATACCTGGTACTAGCATATGGTACGAACAAGAGTGGGGGACATCGAAGATTAAACCTAGGTATTCGTAAACCCAAACAAGACAGTAACTCAGGACTATCGACTGTACCATTTGCTACATTTATTAAATATGCAACATCAGTGATGTTGCGTCGAACTTCCAATGGAAGAAGATGTAAGTTGTGACACATAGTATCGTATGGGCGATTAGGTAGCTTAAATTTATATCTGAGATGACGAATGAATCTTTTTTGGATATTCTCAAGTCTCAATATATAGACCTGATAATGATTCCATATTTGTGAACAATATTCAAGATGACTACGGGCATAAGCACAGTACAAAACTTTTAACGTCTTCATACACTTAAAGGGCTTATATGACCTCATTATAAATCCGAGGGCCCTACTAGCTTTTGCAACAATATTATCGATGTGTAGGTCAAAAAGAAGTTAATTATCATGTATTACACCAAGAACTTTTATTTGGCTGACTCTTGACAGTTGTGTATTTTTCAGAGTGTAATTACCTTCAATGGTATTAGACTTACGGGTAAATGACATTAGATAACATTTGGTGACATTAAGTTCCAATTTGTTACGAACACAGTACTCCTCTAGTCTAGCTAGGTCCTCCTGGAGAAGACTTCAAGACATTCATGGAACTTGCGCGCCACTTCCATCAGGTAATATAAATAAAATAATAAAAAAGCTATGCCGTTTTACTGGGCTTTAGACATTGTGGTGGTCGGTGGTTGTTATTCATTAAAATGACGTGATTATGGATTATGTATTACGCACATTAGCTTAAGATATATTAACACCGATTGTAGAGAAAGGTGCGGAAAGCCTATCTTAAATTAAATCTTGTAACTGCATTCCTTGGCTTAAATCGGTAGGGTTATACCATCGACGTATACATACTACAAAAACCTTCCTGTTGAAGTCAGACAAGCACCCAGCAGGCCAATATTTAAGAAAAGAGTGTATAGGCATTTTTATAAGTCCCTAGCTTAACTTTTTACTGACTTTATTGTATTCTATTTATGTAGCATTAGTATCTATGTGTATATATTATGTGACTGCCTCCGTGGTCTAGCGGTTAAGTCCGTGGATTTAGACTCGGAGGTACCGGGTTCGATTCCTGATCGGGACACAAAAATATTTAATGTAAATAAATACATTTAATTAATATTTAATTTATTTGTGATATTTCTCGAGTTTGGTACGCTGGAGACATCGACGAGCTTGCCACTTGTCATGACTGGCCTATAGTAAAGTTGGCTAAATGTGAATCCGCTTATTTATAAGCGTGGTTTCTGACCACCCCGAAAGGGAAACGGTCGTGGTGATACTTTACTTTTTTACTTTACCTAGCTTAACTTTTTACTGAATCTATTTTATTGTATTAAATTTATGTAGTATTAGTATGTATGTGTATATATTATATATATACGACATGCAGAGGTGGAGGTAGGTTGTTCCATATCTTAGTAGCAGCATACCTAATGCTCCCACGGAACGCTGAACGTCTTGTATCAGGGAAGACAGAGTAGTTTGAGACTGGATGTATATATGTTGAGATGTTTATGTATATATGTATGTAATAATAAATAAAACAGGTTTATGAATATAATAAGTAGATATATTTAACAAAATACTTTACAACTTAAATCAAAGCGCAAAACGAACATAAAGTGACAGCCGTCGTAGTGACGTTCCCAAACCTCAACGAGTAGCGTTGTAGTCTTTAATCAATTTAGAGTTCTTCGCGCCATTTTGCGTGGACATGTCAAGTGCAAGTTTTTGTTTTGTAAATTGATTTACTGTGGATATTATTGGTTAAAAGTGATGTTGTTTTGTTTAATAATGTGCTACAATGTGAATAATTATGGAAAACGATAAATTGTACTTTAAATATGGGGCACAAGTTGCAGTTTATTTTTTGCGGTTTTCCCGCGCTGTCAACTCCCACATTTTACCCGACGTGTTTGAGCTATAATGCCGCGAGTGACTCCAAAAAAAGCATCAAATTCTGTAGCATCTGGAATTTGATGATGACCTAATTAACTCATAAAAAATAAAGATATATTACGTCAGACTTGGCTGTATGGGCTAGACCCTTTGCCCTCCCCTATCATCTCATTCATCATCCATTGGGAGAAGAGTACCAAAAAAAAAAAAAACTTTAATCAATTGAATGACCATTATCGATGATTTCGCAAATAATATTCTAACAGTAAGTATCTATATTATAAATATCCTATATTACATCCTAGGGTTTGTTATTTTAATCATTTTATTCGAAGTAAAATACAACCAGAATAAAAGAATTACAATATAAAAGCTACCTAAATAATAAAATTAAAAATAAACTAAACTATAAATAAAAAATGTCCTCTAGAGACGTCCCATCCGAGATAGTCCCAGTTCCCCTCTGTATAGCGAGGCTAATACGTTGGCAGAAATAATTGCCAGCCTTCCTGTCTCCAGACCTTTCTGTCAGCCGCTTTGACAACTCCTTGGCCAAGCGCCTCGCTGACGGTCCCCATGGGCCCATCGTCTCGACCCCAAACGGCGCAAACTAGGGTTTGTATATTGCTGTAAGATTTATTATTTGTTGTTTTACTCCATTTGTCGGCTTGATTTTGTTTTAAGTGTATAATTAATTAATTAATGTTATTTTTAATTTTATTATTTAGGTAGCTTTTATATTGTAATTCTTTTATTCTGGTTGTATTTTACTTCGAATAAAATGATTAAAATAACAAACCCTAGCATGTAATATAGGATATTTATAATATAGATACTTACAATTTAAATTTAATTTAAGATATTTATTTGTTAAATCTACTTGTATTTTACTAAATCTAAGTGGGTGATCCTTAAGGTATTAGGTTGTATTTTTTTTTTTTTTTTTTATTGTCTTTAAAGGACATTGTAAAGAATACATCAGTCCTAAACACGTAATTTATTTGCATAATATATGTTCATAACCGAGTTGGGGATCATCAAATTCCAGATGCTGCAGAATTTGATGCTTTACTTGGAGTCACTCGCGGCATTATAGCCCAAACACGTCGGGCAAAATATGGGAGTTGACAGCGCGGGAAAACCGCAAAAATAAACTGCAACTTGTGCCCCATATTCCAAGTTAATAATAAGTCCAATTTATCGTTTTCCATAATTATTCACATTGTAGCACATTATTAAACAAAACAACACCACTTTTGACCAATAATATCCACAGTAAATTAATTTACAAAACAAAAACTTGCACTTGACATGTCCACGCAAAATGGCGCGAAGGACTCCCTTGTATTTTATAACTATTGATCACTGTAATAATATGTTTTTAGGCCTAATATTGTTATCTACTCCTTAAATAAATAAATAAAAAATGTTTGACAGCTGAAAGGAATAATGGGGTGTATCAGGCAAAGCTTTTTGTAGATGTCGCTAGCGGCACCTTTACACCTATTTTTTATCATTTTTAATTTATTTGTAGCTTTACATTTTTTTACAGAAAAATTTATTTTAACTTAACCTTAAAAGATGAATTAAGTAAGCGAACAACGTCTTTAAAATAAAAAAGGTAAAATTAATAGAACGACAATTTTGCGTTCACCATATCTTTGATTTCGCTTGGAAATCTCGATTTGTACACTTAAAAGCTGCTCACTTCGGCATAATATCCAGAAAATATGAAATTTCGTAATAAAAATACAAGTTTTCTATGCAACTGACAGTTATATAAGGTACCATCTATCATGCGCCATCTATCGTGATAAAAAGTTAGTGACACACCCCATTGGAGCCTTTGAGGAAACGTCTAAGAATACGGGTGTGATATATACGTCTGTGACTATATATTTTAATTGGTCGTGTTACCGTAAAGACTTATTCTTGTCTGGATTGAACCTCCGAGTAACCTACCAGATGATATACCAATCCCAATGCTAACGGTTAATATTTAAGTTCTAGAAATAATAATAACTAGATGACCCGGCGAACTTCGTACCGCCTGACAGTCAATGAATGTATTAAATATTATTATTATTATTGTGGGGCAATGCAGTGGAAATAAATAGAATCTTTATTAGACAAAAACAATGCATTCGTGCTATTTGTAACACACCTCCTATGACTTCCTGTCGTCCTTTATTTATAAAACTAAAATTACTGACTGTTCCTTCTATCTATATACTTGAATGCTGTTTATTTGTAAAAAGCCACCCGGAACTTTTTAAAACTCTTGGGGATAATTGCAATTTTAAAACGCGTTATCCTAGTAGAATAATTATTCCAGCTCATAAAAGTACTTACTCAATATAGCCGAAATTGTTATGCAATGGCAAAAAAGATATTTAACAAGCTTCCAGTTACTATAAGGGAGCTGCCACTAAAACTGTTCAAATTAAGAGTCAAACAAATGCTGGTTAATAAATGTTTTTATTCGACAAAAGAATACCTAGACACTAAGCTCGACAAAGTCATGTGACTAAATAAATATTTGTATGCTAGAAATAGGGAATCATGTGATATAATTACATATAATAATTTACATCCCTATACCTACCATGTTTCTGACAAATAAATTATTTCATTTCATTTCATATTAATAATAATAATACTCACACAAAACAATTTTCAAAACAAATCACAGACAATTTCGCGACGTAAAAGTGAGACCAAACGATTTGACAGTTGTTGTTTTTTTTTAATTAATTAATTTGGTTATTTGTCATTATAATAATATAAATCAAAAACCGTGAAAATCTGTTCAGCCGTTCTCGAGTTATAAGTGTTCTAACAAACCCGACTTTGTTTTATATAATAAGATTTACTTATTATGCAATCTAATATGTCAGAAACCTTCCCCGATGTTCACACAAGATATTCCCAAAATTTCATCCCGATCGGTCAAGTAGTTTTGCAATGCATAGGGAACATACACACAGACATACACCTTTATATATTTAGATTAAGATTATTTATTTATTAAATTACCATTGTTTCTAAAAATAGTCACCAAATGTGTATCAAAATATTTAACGGTTTGCCTATAGAATTAAAACAATTGACATCAATAATTAAATTTAAGAAGCTGTTAAATAAATGGTTAAAAGAACAATGTTTTTATAGTATCCAAGAATTTTTACATTATAAGTGTTGACAAATATAATTTTAGTTGTAATTGACATGTACTATTATTTGCATACCATTATGGTAGGATACAGCTGAACTGTAAAATTGTATTATCCTATATCTACCTGTATTCTGTGCAATAAACGATTTTGAATTTTGAATTTGAATTTTAAATAATGTACAAAACGCGAAGTTTAATGGAGTTAGGCATTCTCAGATAGGACCTTGAGGACAAAAAAATAATTATATATAATATGAGACGGTGAAGACAGAAGTGTTACCAATTCGATTTGAATTGTTCTAGAATATCTCTCCGGGGCCGTCGCCGCTATGTCTCTCGGTTCGGCCTCAGCGAAATCAAGTGCTGTCAACTATCTGTAGTGTTGCCAAATCTTGGTCTTTGATCTCCCTTTTTTTTAGACCAAGACCACCGATATGTTAGCAAGACCAATACCTAACTAACCAAGACTTGCTCAGAAATTTTATCCCATTTTTGCTAAAAAATATATTTTTTTCATTTGGCAACTGTTTTGTGTCTGTCTTTTTTAGGGTTCAGTGTTAAAAATATCGAATCCTTTTAGTAGATGACTTGAAATATCTCCAAAAAGAACCTGTGTACATTTTTTGATAAATATTGGTTACTATATGGATACTTTAACCATTCCAAATTTCTAGTAAATCAGACCAGTAGTTCTCGAGAGCGGACAGACACTGCAGTCTCACAAGGTGTCTTACTACAATGAGAAACAAATTAAATTTTCAGCCAGACTAAGACTCTTGCGCAAAATCCAAGACCAAGACAAAGAACAGCTGTTAAGATGCAAGATCAAGACTTGGCCAGTATTCGTCTTGCTTTGGGCAACACTAATTCTCTGGAAATTACTATATATTATGTTAGTTAGATGTATATTATGTAGCCCTTTGTACTTATGTGCAATAAACTTTTTTAATATAAATATATTAAAAAAAAAAAAAAAAAAACGCTCACCATCCACCATTCTACTCCTCTCCCTACCTAACCAAATACTGTATGATTCCGTAATTTAAAAAAGTGCAATTTACGTTTACAAATCGATTCGGTTTCGTCTAGAATTGATCCCACTTGCAGTCGCCGCCATGTCTCTTGGTTTGGCCTCAGCGGAATAAAGTACCGTCAATTATCCGGCTGCTCCCGAAATAACCGGTCACTGAGCATAAAACCCAATAATTGTACACTTAGCTATTTACTTTATGCTTTTTTATAAATAAGAAAACTAATTTTACCGCCATTTTTAAGTCCATCAACATTACTTATAATTTGGTTGCGTATGGGTAGGGACAGGAGCAGAATGGTGAGCAATTTATGCGCAATAAAATAAAAACTTGTAAGCCAGCCACATCGACATCGACCACAGACTGCAGACAGTCCAGGGAGGCTCTTCCCAGAAACCTCGCCTTACGCGAAGTCTCATAAGCCTTAACAGAGCTAAGTTTCGCATAATGGTGGGGGTTTTGATGGGTAACTGTGCTTTTAACAAACACCTATACATTCTGAACATTACAGCCCATTGATGGATGAGGAAACGGCTGCGCATGTAAATCTTGGCATATGCGCTTAGACTGAGGTCTTCCGGAGGTCTGACAAGTCTCCTGGCCGCACTGGAGGAGATCGGATGGCTGCGCTAATGGAGTAAAGGTCACGCACAATGAGATCCAATAGAGACTAAGTGCGGAAAAGCTAGCGTAATCACAATCACAAGAAAACCAGCCTATTGTCGATCGCAAGCTCAAAAGGCGCGGTGGTGGCTCGGTTGTAAGAACGCGTTCCTTAAATCCTACAAAGGTCGGTTCAAACCTACCCGGCATGTACCAATGAGAAATACACTTTTCTTACGTACTGCACTCATAGATTTACAAATATTCTAAAAGACCACAACATGATGTCGAATAAATATTATGATCTCACAGAAGAAATGATCAGGAACGGGTTCAAGACTCAGCTTTACGCAGTGGAAGTTGGTGCGAGAGGAGTTCCAGCAAAATCTTTGCATCACTTACTAAAAGAATTGGGCCTAAGCAGGTCTGCCTTTATACAATACATTTATGGAACGAGCTTCCAAGACGGGATTAACGGAATCATACTGTATTTGGTTGGGTAGGGAGAGGAGTACAATGGTGGATGTTGAGCGTATTATCGCGCAATAAAAAAAAAAAGGGAGGCCTCCTTATCTTAAACCAGCCTATTGTCGGTCGCAAGCCCAAGACACCATACTTCTCATCTCTTACCCACATACGATGGAATGCTTAGAAATTTGTCTTCTCTTCACCACCGTTCCCGTGCCTCGGAGAGCACGTTAAACCGTGAGTCCCGGTTTCACTAATACCAACTTGTGGAATGGTTAATAAATTGTCATAATAATTGACATCATATCCTCGCCAAGCCGTCTGGCCAGCGTGGCGAGTGTAGGCCAAATTCTCCAGATATATGTTTTGGAAGGCCTATTTCCAGCAGTGGAGGTCTAGGACACTGTTCTAGGGGCTGTAATGAAGCTTAAAACACTATTCTTCTCTTTCTTTCCCACACATGTTGTACCCGACACCCATGTAATGCTTAGAAAATTTAGTAAAACAGAGGAAAAAATAAATGATTTTGCTACCTGTCCCAATACCAGGGTATAAAGATGTAATGTGAACGCAATGTGACTTGTGTCACGCACGCTAGATTCCCTGAAGCGATTGTTACGCAATGCTGGTGTCTTTTAACAATATCTGTTGATATTTCTGATACTAAAGTACCTACCTTTAAAGAAATAAACATAACAGTTGAATAAATTACGAATTTTGCTTATCTATTTTGTTGTCTGTATGTATGTTATAGTTATTATTATTTAGACTCGGAGGTACCGGGTTCGATTCCTGGTCGGGACACAAAAATATTTATTAATGTAAATAAATACATTTAATTAATATTTAATTTATTTGTGATATTTCTCGAGTTTGGTACGCTGGAGACATCGACGAGCTTGCCACTTGTCATTTATTTATTTAATTAGGATCACCAACAGAGTACACATTGAATCCAATTCTATCAATAGAAGCAAACAGTAAAAAAAAAAATTTGTGAATGGTACCCCAGTAACAGGTGACCACAACATGTCAAACTACATTCAATTATGATACATTATATGTTTGGCCTATAGTAAAGTTGGCTAAACCACCCCGAAAGGGAAACGGTCGTGATGATACTGTATTTTTTTAAATACTTTTATTATTTATTTCGGGTTTGTAACAATCAAACTCATAAAACTATGTTGGTACTAAATTAATTTACAAAAAAATATATTTATTTCGATTATTTATTTATTTCAAAACTTTATGCACTAGGTACACCAGGCGGACTTAATGCATTCTTACTAGTCAACCTTAGGGATAATTTAGATCATTTGTTATGTGAGGCAGGTGCAAAATATAATAGGAGCATTATGGTTTGTGAAAAAAAAAAAAAAACTTAAATACTAAATCTAATATACTATATACAAAACTATATATTAATCAGTAGGTATACACTAAATAGACTACATACTATCATTATACTCGTATATAAATAGAATACATAGGTACATATAAATAATAATACATACATATTTATATAATACAATATCATATACTTATATATCTATGTAATGGAGCTATTTAGGAAACGTGTAAAAACCATTCTTTTAAATAACGATCTGTTTGGCGCTTGTCGGACATCTACAGGCAGGTTGTTCCACAAGTTTGCGGCAACAACTGCAAAAGAGTTGGACATAAAGCTAGAATGATGGGAAGGAATAATATATATATTATTAAGAGGGCCTAACGCCCCCCCTCGCTCTTTTATACCGCGTGTAATTGTCAAAAGAGCAAAATTTATTTTAAAGCTTCATGTGTCATTAGTAGAATCAAAATTTGAAATAAAAAATGGTCATTTTTTTTTAGGATTTTTTTTTTTTTTAATTGTCTTTTAAGGACATTGTAGAGAGGAGACAAATTTCTAAGCATTCCATGGATTCACCGTGCGGGTGCCGGGTCCATCGTGTGTGGGTAAGAGATGAGAAGAATGGTGTCTCGGGCTTGCGACCGACAATGGGCTGGTTTAAGAAAAGGAGGCCTCCTTTTTTTTTCTATTTCGCGATAATACGCTCACCATCCACCATTCTACTTCTCTCCCTACCCAACCAAATACTGTATGATTCCGTTAGTGCCGTCTTGGAAGCTCGTTCCATAAATGTATTGACGGCAGACCTGCTTAGGCCCAATTCTTACAGTAAGTGATGCAAAGATTTTGCTGGAACTGAATACATCAGCCCTAAACACGTAATTTATTTGCATAATATATCTAAACAGAGTTCATAACCAAGTTGGGGATCATCAAATTCCAGATGCTGCAGAATTTGATGCTTTACTTGGAGTCACTCGCGGCATTATAGCCCAAACACGTCGGGTAAAATATGGGAGTCCACAGCGCGGGAAAACCACAAAAAATAAACTGCAACTTGTGCCCCATATTTAAAGTGCAATTTATCGCTTTCCATAATTATTCACATTGTAGCACATTATTAAACAAAACAACACCACTTTTGACCACCCCTAAAAGCAAATAGTTATGATGATAATACTGCCATGTTATCACTCATTACTTTTGCCGGTACACCTAAGTACTTGTAATGCTAAGTGGTAACCGCAAAATGGTTTGCTTGTGACCCATTATATCATGTTACTTGATGATGTCTACACATTCCGTCGATGTATACATATCTATAATGAGTAATAACTTTGTATGTATCTATATTTGTCTCTCCTTCAGTGCTAAAAAATATGTAATGTATGTACCTAATGTATTAATAAAACGTTATGACCTTGACTAGTGGTAACAAACGTTGCCGTGAGCTCGGTAGTTCGTGGGTTCGATTCCCACCGGGGACAAGTTGTACATTGTATAATTTGTCTCGGTCTGGGTGTTTATATGTATATATTTACAAAAAAAAAGTATAATATGTAGTTTATCAACCATCTAGTTTCCGTAACACAAGCCTCGTAGCTTACCACGGAAACTAGATGGCGCTGTGTGACCTGTCTGGAAATATTTAGGTGTATGTATTATTAGTATTATTATTATTTATTATTGTAGTTTAGATAATATTGCATATTTATTACGTAATCATATTTCTCTAATTGCACCTACCTTAGGCTGTCAGAGAATGTCTAGCGACATTAAGTCCGCCTTGTATATATTGTGCAATAAAGTTTTATAAATAATTAAAATACTGAACCTTTGATAAAAATTGCCAGAGTATTCCTTGGAACTCAGAGACGGTGTTGAAAAAAAAAAACAGACCACCAGCCCCTCTCGCATGGGCTGTGATATACGTCTATAAAGTCCGTTATATCAAAGTTGAAATTTCAAAAGTGTCTAACTTAGTAAGTTACGTATCATCACGACCGTATTCCTTTCGGGGTGGTCAGAATCAACGCTTTTAAAAGAAGCGGATTCACATTTAGCCAAATTTATTATAGGCCCATCATGACAAGTGACAAGCTCGTCGATGTCTCTAACGTAACAAACTCGAGAAATGTCACAAATAAATTATTGTGTCCCGACCGGGAATCGGGGACACAGCGTCCTAGACCTCCACTGCTGGAGATGGGCCTTCCAGAACATATATCTGGAGAATTTGGCCTACACGCTGGCCAGACGGCTTGGCGAGAATATGATGTCAATTATTATGACAATTCATTAACCATTCCACAAGTTGGTATTAGTGAAACCGGGACAGACGGATTAACGTGCTCTCCGAGGCACGGGAACGGTGGTGTTGTAAATCTATGACAAATGTACGTAAGAAAAGTGTATTTCTCATTGGTACATGCCGGAGGGGTTTGAACCGACCTTTGAAGGATTTTAGGAACGCGTTCTTACAACCGAGCCTAGAAAGGTTAGCTGTTAGGAAATGGTTTTAAACATTAAGCTCGCCTATGTACTGTAAAATGTATTATTTTCTGTGCAATAAAGAATTTATCTATCTATCTACACTTCGGGTATAGTAACTAAGAAGAAAATATCCCACAAAATATGGTGACCGTCTAAAAATAAAATATCGATTTATTAAGAAAATTTATCTCGAATCCCCAAGATAGCTGTAAAAGCTCCAACTCTAATATACGACTCTAAAAATAGAGTCTCTCATGGCTCTGAAATTATTAGATCAGACTCCCATTTGAAAAAAAGGCTATTGACCTATTTCCATTCCGAGTCCTACACACAGTATTCGATAAAATATAGATTTTGAGTTTATTATTAATTTTATTCGAAGTTAATTATAGTACATACATACATACATATCTTCACGCCAAATCCCTTGCGGGGTAGGCAGAGACAATTGAGCGCCACTTGTCACGGTCACGACATACCTCTTTCGCTTCTTCGACATTCATCAACCTCTTCATACATGCCCTTTTGTTTCGATGGCTTTTCAACGCACCTTCAGCTATTGTTTTATTAATTTGGTCGTAATATGTGAGTCTAGGTCTGCCAGGGCCTCTTTTACCCACGACTTTCGCATTATATATCTGGTTCGTCAATCTCTCTGCATTCATCCTTTCAACATGCCCGAACCATCGTAGCATGCCTTTCCTTATTTTTGTCCCTATGCTTTCTTTCATACCTACCCTTTTTCGTATTTCGTCATTACGTATGCGGTCCGTCAAAGTGACGCCGCATATCCGACGCAACGATCTCATTTCTACTGCATTAACTCTACTCTCATGCGTATTCTGACATATCCACGTCTCGCTTCCATACATAAGTGTTGGTACCAGCATGGCATTGTGTATGGCGAGTCGAGCTTTGTCACTGACATTCCGACTGGCGATCAGTGACCCCAGGGCACCGTTGACACTATTTCCCGCGTTCACTCTTCTTTCAACATCCCTATCATACTTCCCATCCGCAGTGAAAACACTGCCCAGATATATAATTTCATTTACTTGTTCTAGAGTTTCATCATCAATCTTTATCGTCACGGTTGTCATCCTTCTTCTTTCAAACACTAGTACCTTGGTTTTTCTCGCATTCAAATTATAGTACATTAAATATAAATTAAAAGCTACCTAAATAATAAAATTAAAAATAAACTAAACTATAAATAAAAAATGTCCTCTAGAGACGTCCCATCCGCGATAGTCCCAAGGAGACTGGCAACATTTCCCCTCTGTATAGCGAGGCTAATACGTTGGCAGAAATAATTGCCAGCCTTCCTGTCTCCAGACCTTTCTGTCAGCCGCTTTGACAACTCCTTGGCCAAGCGCCTCGCTGACGGTCCCCATGGGCCCATAGTCTCGACCCCAAACGGCGCAAATTCGTAACCGATACCAAGGTTAGCGTATTTGCGCAATTTGAGGTTCTCCGCAGAAAAAGCCGCACTTCCCGCGCCTGACGAGGTCGCCTGGATGTCGAGATGATCGACTGGTTCTCCGCATCGACACTGGTGCGGATGGACAGTCCGGTCTCCGAGACGAAGGCACACCGCCATGGTCAGTGTATTTCGATCAAGGAGTGTGCCAACCGATGCTGAGGGAAAAGCCTGCAACCAAAGACCTGACTCTCTAGTATTATATGGATTTTATTTAGGTATATAAGTATTTGTGTAGGTCGAATTTATGTAATATGTATTAAATAAAGTATTTATATTTTTATGTACTTAATTATTTAATTCTAATATAATTACATTTACTTAAAAAATCTCAGACACCCATCATATAAATCTATCACTCTCCCAAAGGTTAGCTGGTAGAGAATACCTTCATGGTATTATACTCGCCTATGTACATCTTTTTATTTTGTATATTTTGTGTGCAATAAAAAAATTTATTATTATTATGAAGTGAGGATAGATATACGAATTTGTCCTTGAGGTATTACGTCGTCGCAGGCTCATTCAAATCCACGGACTTAACCGCTAGACCACGGAGGCAGTAAGGCTTGCTTAATATGCTTTCAAGTCAAACATAGCATACGTCCAAGTCAATTCATTCATAATTTTTTTTTGAAATGAAATAAATATTTCCAGACAGGTCACACAGCGCCATCTAATTTCCGTGGTAAGCTATGAGGCTTGTGTTACGGAAACTAGATGGTTGATAAACTACATATTATATTATTATTTTTTGTAAATATATACATATTATACATATAAACACCCAGACCGAGACAAATTATACAATGTACAACTTGCCCCCGGTGGGAATCGAACCCACGACCTCCCGAGTTCACGGCAACGTTTGTTACCACTAGACCACGGAGGTGGTCAAAAAATGTAATGAAAGAATTTATTTGTCAGAAACATGGTAGGTTCAGGGATGTAAATTATTATATGTAATTATATCACATGCTTCGCTATTTCTAGCATACAAATATTTGTTTAGTCACATGACTTTGTCGAGCTAAGTGTCTAGGTATTCTTTTTAGAGGTAAAATAAGTCATTTGTTAAGTTATATCACTTTTTATGCGCACTTGAGGGTTGAGTCAATTTACTTGCACGCAAATGTATAATGAACGAAAACTTTATGTATTTATTTATTTATTTATAAACTCTTTATTGCACAAAAAACTTAAAAGTAATGTACAAGGGCGAACTTAATGCCTTTCGGCATTTTATAACAGCTAACCTTTGGGAGTGTGGTAGAGGATTGCGGGGTTTATTATTATAAATATACAACTACATACACTACATAATATTACTTAAATAACATATATATACAAATATATATATATATATATATATAAAATTGGTAACTATAGAACTATTTACACACATTAAAAATAGTATAATAGATGTAGGTACAGGAAGAGTTAAGTTGTTTGTTGAGAAAGTGAGCGATTAGGAGATGACTGACCGTTAATTTTATTTTAATTCGTCAATAATTTCAAGACGCATTTTTTGTTTGTATTTTCGCACTGCCGTTTTGACAGTTATTTAAAAATGTTTAGACCAAAACATTTAAAAACTATTTATTCATTTATTCAGAGATAAACAAAAAATATACATACGAATTATTTCTTTTAATATTTCTCGCTGAGAACAATAACATTTTTTTTTTTTTAAAGACTGTTAATATAAATAAGAGGTCGCATGCCCGACTCACCGTGAGGCCTCCTAAGGAGACCCCAAGGCGCCTTCGGACTAAAACCCTATAAACCGTCTCTCTCTCACTGTTGGCCCTATGTGCCTTAACAGCTAAGTCTGAGTCATGGCTACGGAGTGAAGGCACTCGTTCGCCGCGTAACAATAAGAACCAACGTTATAATGGGGTGTATCACTAACTTTTTATCACGATAGATGGCGCATGATAGATGGTACCTAATAGAACTGTCAGTTGCATGGAAATCTTGTATTTTTATTACGAAATTTATTATTTTCTGGATATTATGCCGAAGTGAGCAGCTTTTAAGTGTACAATTCGAGATTTCCAAGCAAAATCAAAGATACGGTTATCTCAAAATTGCCGTTCTATTAATAAAACCTTTTTTCTTTTTAAAGACGGTATGCGCTTTTTTAATTCGTCTTTTAAGGTAGGTAACGTTAATTTAAAATTCATTATTCTGTTATAACATATAAAACCACGAAAACATTTAAAGAATGAATCGATATGGTTGTACGCGGCGAACGAGTGCCTTCACTCCGTAGCCACGACTCAGACTTAGCTGTTAAGGCACGCAGGGCCAACAGTGAGAGAGATACGGTTTATAGGGTTTTAGTCCGTAGGCGCCCTGGGGCTTCACTAGGAAGCTTCACGGATGAGTCGGGCATGCGACCCCCACCCGCGTTGGCCCTTCAGGCAGGGGGCGTATTAATGATGATTTATCGATTCACCATCTATAAAAAAAAAAAGATATGGGTGTAAAATAAGGTACCATTGCCGCTAGCGACATCAACAAAAAGCTTTGCCTGATACACCCTATCAAATCCTCCTTGCGTCGTCCGTATTTTTATTTCCTAGTAAATTGACGTTTCGCAAAGTACAATCAGACTTTTATGATTTTATTTAAAAAAGACTAACTTGAAATTCAATCGACCCAATTCAACACGTGTGCAATTAACAAGAATATTTATTTAGGTATTTATAAATTCTACTCGCTAAATCTGCATTCATGGAAAGTAGGTAGATTCTTTATATGGTAACTAGTCTTATATGTTATGTAGTCAAAGATATACCAAGATGGAGCAAGAAGCCGAACAGTATGAAAGCTGAAGCTAGGACAATCGTTTTAGACTGGATTGCACCAAAAATCAATATATGTAAATTAATTTTGACAGAAATACTACACGCTCTAGGACTTTTGACATTATTTATAATTTTGGAACGAAATCCGTTGTTTTTGTTTGTTCTCTTCTTTCGATAGATGAGGTGATAGGGAAGGCAAAGGATCTAGCCCATACAGCCAAGTCTAACGTATTATATATATATTTTTTACGAGTTTATGAGGTCATCATTAAATTCCAAATGCTGCAGAATTTGATGCTTTTCTTGGAGTCACTCGCGATAGCTCAAACACGTCGGGTAAAATATGGGAGTTGAAAGCGCGGGAAAACCGCAAAAAATAAACTGCAACTTGTGCCCCATATTCAAAGTCCAATTTATCGTTTTCCATAACTATTCACATTGTAGAACATTATTAAACAAAACAACACATCTTTTGACCAACAATATTCACAGTAAATTAAGGAAAGAAATCCCATTAAATTAAGTTTGACAATTTGTTTTTTAAACTGATTTTTAATAAGAAATTAAAGTCGGGAGACATGTCTTGTGAAAGTTTTTGTTCTGTAAATTACTTTACTGTGGATATTGTTAGTCAAAAGTGGTATTGTTTTGTTTAATAATGTGCTACAATGTAAATAATTATGCAAAACAATAAATTGGACTTTAAATATGGGGCAAAAGTTGCAGTTTATTTTTTTGCGGTGTGAACTCCCACATTGTACCCGACGTGTTTTGGCTATAATGCCGAGAGATTCTGCAACATCTGGAATTTGATGATTAACTCATAAAAAAGAAAGATATATTACGTCAGACTGTGGCCCTTTTCCTCAGGCCATCAGGAGAAGAGAACACACACACACATAAATAAAACCCCGTTTATTTAAAAGCATGGTTTCTGACGACCCCGAAAGGGATACGGTCGTGATCGGTCCCAAACCTTAAACCGCATAACTCATGCCTCGAATGTTGTTACCATTTTAAGGCATGCAGTGCCTTTACAAACCTGTATTAAAATTTTCCCTGCTTAGTTAGTGTGCATAATTTCACAAGCAACGTGTGTGTGCGTAAAGCACGCCAGACTCTTTGGCTCGGCTGTGCCAAGGATGTTGTTGAGCGAAACAAATTATTTACAAGCTAAAATCTACCAATGCAAAAACAATGCTGCTATTTGTAACACACCTCCTATGACTTCCTGTCGTCCTTTATTTATAAAACTAAAATTTCTATCTATATACTTGAATGCAGTTTATTTGTAAAAAGCCACCCGGAACTTTTTAAAACTCTTGGGGATAATTGCAATTTTAAAACGCGTTATCCTAGTAGAATAATTATTGCAGCGCATTAAAGTACTCAATATAGCCGAAATTGTTATGCAATGGCAACAAATATATTTAATAAGCTTCCAGTTACTATAAGGGAGCTGCCACTAAATTCAAATTAAGAGTCAAACAAATGCTGGTTAATAAATGTTTTTATTCGACAAAAGAATACCTAGACACTAAGCTCGACAAAGTCATGTGTCATAAATATTTGTATGCTAGAAATAGCGAATCATGTGATATAATTACATATAATAATTTACATCCCTGTACCTACCATGTTTCTGACAAATAAGTTCTTTCATTTCATTTCATTTAAAAAAAATATATGAATGAATAGACTTGGACGTATGGTATGTTCGACTTGAAAGCATATTAAGTAAAGCTTACTTTTTTTAGCGTTACAACTGCCTCAAGGACACATTCGTATATCTATCCTCACTTCATGATACGTTCGTCTCACAATTCCATTCTCTCTATCCCTTCTCACCACTCTGGCTTCATTTCAAATTCACTTTGTAGTAAATCGTATATTGCCGCCAAGAGCTGCGCGTGGTCGACTTCCGGCGCGGTTCATCGTCGACTTGTAGATTTGCGCATGCGTGTTGTTGCTCTCGCTCTCACCGCCGTAGGCTATGTGAGACGCCAAGAGTAGCCTATTCGAGACACACCACGGCGACATCGCCGACGACAGCACGCGCGCGCGCCAATCTTATCGTTTTATTTTATTTTTGTATATTTGTTGTAATTGTGAAGTTGTGAAACTCATTAAAATAGTTTGGTATTGAACTTTATCGTCTATCATTCATCCCTGAGCAAGCTCTACCATAATTTGCTGTAGTTGCTGCTTGTATACTACTGTGGTTCATCACTTAAAAGTTAGTTTTATTAAATGGCTGATGCGTATGCTGATAACAGACGATTTTTTTTTAAATATTGTTCCTCGCAAATAGCTGCGTGTGTGACGGGTTTTATTTAGGCGGAAGTTTTCTTCAACACATTTTTTTGTAACAGCAAAGAATATTTAAGTATTTAAACAGATATTATTGTTTAACCTGAAATAAATTGTTGAGATAATATTGTTTAACATTGTTTTAGGTATTAATATAAAAGATAAAAGGTTTAGTTTGTTTATTTATTTAAATATTTATTATTTAGGTGGTTTTATTATGAAACAACAAAATTATTTTCATTCAAAAATAGTATAAAAGAATTACAATCTATATATATATATATGCTATTAGAATATAAGATGACACGGCCCATTTACAGCTTTGAATTTATGTTTAATTGACATATCATTATTAAGATGTATTATCTTTATTATTATTATTATTATTAGTTTTTGTTTTATAAATATATAAATTATCTGACATATGTATATAATTTCTGTACATCATAATTATTAAGTATTTAGAATGTAAACTGACACGGCCTCTTTACAGCCACAATCTTATTTAAGTAGTTTCAAAGTTAGTTAGTTTTACTTGCTTGTAGCAATAATGTTGTGCATAGCATACATAGATATGGATTATTGCCTGTTTACGGTCCTACCATTATTACCACTTTGATTAGTACATATGTTTTGATAATTGTATTGATTTAATTAGTTCTGACTGTATCCAAGTTGTTTTGAAAGAACCAATGGAAATAAATTATTTTGATTTGATTTTGATTTATAAAGGTGAATGTCTGTGTTTGTGTTCCATATGATACTTTAGGAATATCTTGTGTGAACATCGGGGAAGGTTTCTGACATATTAGATTGCATAATAAGTAAATCTTAATATATAAAACTAAGTCGGGTTTGTTAGAACACTTATAACTCGAGAACAGCTGGACAGATTTTCACGGTTTTTGATTTGTTGGATTTGTCTCCGTCCCGAATAGCAGAATAACTATAAATAAAATTGGAATATTGAAGAAAAAAATAAAATAAAAGAAAAATCTTACGAGAGAACGCCAGAAAATGGGATAAAGTGGTGATGTACAATGATGATAGTAGATATTAATTTATATGTTAATATTCTAAAAGTACCAACACGATCGCTTCCCTTTCGGGGTGGTCAGGAACCACGCTTATAAAGAAGCGGTTTCATATATAGCCAACTTTACTATAGGCCAATCATGACAAGAGGCAAGCTCGTCGATGTCTCCAGCGTACCAAACTCGAGAAATATCACAAATAAATTAAATTGTATTTATTTAACTGCCTCCGTGGTCTAGCGGTTAAGTCCGTGGATTTAGACTCGGAGGTACCAGGTTCGATCGAAATACATTTAATTAATATTTAATTTATTTGTGATATTTTTCGAGTTTGGTACGCTGGAAACATCGACGAGCTTGCCACTTGTCATGATTGGCCTAGGTATATTAAAGTTGACTAAATGTGAATCCGCTTATTTAGATGCGTGCTTGCTGACCACCCCGAAAGGAAAACGGTCGTCATGATACTTTACTAATATATATTATTGTGTCCTGACCAGGAATCAAAGCCGGTACGTTCGAGTCTAAATCCACGGACATAATCGCTGGGCCACGGAGGCAGTTTAATATTATATAAAAGACTTGTTCAGTATTGGCTTGCATGAGGACATCTGGTCTCGGTCTTGATCTCTGGTCTTTGGGCAATACCAAGACCATACCAGTACCAAGGCAATATATAATATTGGGTATACACGCACAGACAGACTGAATGACCCATGGACGTGTGAGCGGGTCGTGATGATCTACCTACTGATTTGTCTGCCGATGTTCGCTGACGCATCTGTCGAAGTGTACAAGAGGCAGGGCGTCGCGACGCATTATTTAAGAACCCCTGGCATAAACTATAAAAAACAAATTTTATTTTATTCGTGACTTAACACGGATCTATAAAATAGTTCACATTAAAACCTAGGCATTAAATGACATTTGCTGTGATTTTAATTCTGCACAGAATTCAAGGACATACAACTTTTCATTCCTAAATTTAATCTTTATATATACGTATGAAAAACAACGTCTTGACTGACTTATTTTTAAGAATAATAATTTATTTGCCACATATTAAACACAACTTTAAAAAAGCCTAGTAATATACACAAGATGTGTGGTGACAAATAGGTTCAGCATGGAGCTGATATTTTCAGCTAATCCTTTGTTAGAAGTGTGTCGAGGTGTTGGTTAATATATAAATAGATATAGTGTGGTACGTACATAAAACCGGCGGTTAACCAAATAGAAGTAATATACAAACAGTATGAAATAATTACAATATTAAATAATTAAAAAGAAAACCTAATATTAAATAAACAAAAAAAAAAACTACACAAAAATAATAATCTACCAACTAGATAAATAAAATATAAATCAAAATTATAGTAAAAACAAACTATAGTATGCTGCTACAGTAGCTGTTGGTTTGTCACAAGAGAAAAATGTCGTGCAGTGGTGGAGATAAGTTGTTCCACATCTTGGTAGCAGAATACCTAAAGCTTTCACGGAACTGCAGAGGTCTTGTGTCGGGAAAGACACAGTAGTTAGAAACTAGATCGTCTAGGATCTTGTGATCATATCAGTTTATTATAAAGGTACAATGGAAAATAGAATTTATCATCGCAGAACCCTGACTGCAGCTAGTATGATCATCGTCACATCTCTAGAATGCCAGACTCGAGAAATATCACAAATAAATTATAATCAATTTTTGTGTCACGAGCGCGACCTTGAATGGTGGCAAGAACGCTGGCCGCATTTCCTCGCTGAATCTCCATGCTGATTCTCTGGGCGAGGAAAGAACCAGCCCTCTTGTCCCCAGAGCAGACAATTAGACGAGCGGTGATGTTCTTCAAAAATGTTTAAAATATATTTTAAAGTACCTATTTTTATTAGTTTATTTTGTAGAATAGTTCAATTTCTTAGGTACTTTTAATTTAATTTTATTTATAGTTAATTTCTAATCTATTTAATTTTTGTATCTTACTTCGAATAAATTATTATTACTTATTATGATTAAGTTAAAAAAAAAACTAGGTATTTTACCAAAATAACTAATCTTAAACAAAGCTCTCCTGTATCTAGATTATCAAAAAAATATAAAGAGACTGGTCAAGAAATAGATATGTTTAACGATTCGCTTTCAAAATTTAAGTTATATGTTAAGATACATTGTTCCTATTAATATTATTATTAAATTAGATTAAGTACAATATTTTATTTTATGTTTTTAAGACGTGGTTAATTTTTTTTTTATTAAGCTTTTATTAAGCTTTTTGTATGTCTAAACTTAGAATTTAATTTAATTTCATTTCATTTTATATTTTTTTAATTATTCTTATATATATATATATATATATATATATATATATATATATAAGAATAATTAAAAAAAATATATATATATATACCACTTGTATTTTGTGCATGTTGTGGCACCTTAAGGTGGTACATTTATTGTTGAATTTATGTCCTAGTTTTTAAGTAAGCAATAATGTAACCGACCACTGGTTGTCCTTAAATAAATAAATAAAATACATATATATTCCAGAAATATTTTCTGGTACGCCAATCTCAATCATATGATTTAAATATATTTCTGGAACGCCAAGTAGTCTATGTTCCATGCTTTGATCATGATGAAGAATAGAAACAACCACTGGCAAAGCCGGGGCACAAAACGCTAGTTAAAAATTAATTTATATACCTACGCAGTAAAGAATACCTACTGGTGCAAAATTGGACTGTATTATATAGAAATCAGATACAGTTGAAAAAAACGATTTTACATGTCGATATAATCGTTATTTGATATTAGCAAATTAATGACTCTTAAAGGCGCCGCGACAGATCGGCTGTCCGATTTAAAAACTTACCAAACAGATTATGTTAATAAAAAAAAAAAGTAAAGTTTCATCACGACCGTTTCCCTTTCGGGGTGGTCAGAAACCACGCTTATAAATAAGCGGATTCACATTTAGCCAACTTTACTATAGGCCAATTTATTTAACATATATATATTACTTATAACAATTTATTATATATATATATTACTTCTAGAGATCCCATCCGATATAGTCCCAAGGAGACTGGCAATATTTCCCCTCTGTATAGCGAGGCTAATACGTTGGCAGAAATAATTGCCAGCCTTCCTGTCTCCAGACACAAAAATATTTAATTATGTAAATAAATACATTTAATTAATATTGAATTTATTTGAGATATTTCTCGACTTTGGTACGCTGGAGACATCGCCGAGCTTACCACTTGTCATGATTGGCCTATAGTAAAGTTGGCTAAATGTAAATCCCTTCTTTACAAGTGTCGTTTCTAACCACCCTGAAAGGGAAACGGTCGTGATGATACTCTTCAAGATTTTATATTTTCTTCTTCGTCTTTAAAATCTTCGAAAATGTTGGATGTGACAACCCTCTAAAGGGACTACGCTTGTAACGAAAATCAATTATTTTTTTATGATAGGTATTGTTATTAGGTTTTTAAACTGGACAGCCGAGGCGTGTCTGCACAGTGTCACATTTCGGCCAGGTGTGGACAAAAATGCAAATTTATACTTAAATTAGTAACGTTATGGTGATTTGATTACAGATTTCTGATTTACGCTCGTTTAAATTGAATTTAATGTTTATTAAATTTAAATTAATATATTGTAGACACAGACAAGCTAGAGTTTCTTTTTAAAGATGTCTATTTTAAGTTTTTTTTTAATATTGGTGGTAACTGGCATTCAATTAAAGTGGTTAACATCCGTTTTCGCAGATCTGTACATATGCTCACCATTTTATATTTATTTATTTAAAAACTTAATTGTTAAATAAACAAAAGGCGGATATAATGCCTATAGGCACTCTCTTCCAATCAACCTTCGGGACATTGAAACATAAGAGGTAAGGTTATGATAAATAAACAACAAATATTAAGGAAAAAAATAAATACAATATACTTAAAACTAAAGTATTAAATTACATATATAAAAGGGTATATACAATACATATACGACGTACATATACATACATGTATAAATTACTATATAAACTACATATACAACATATATACAGACATCGGACAGTCCCGAGATGGTGTCACAGATTGCTGGATCCCAGCTACCTACCGCACGGTGGCGCATCGCTACTCTTCGTTGCCTCGTGCACTTTATGCGCTTAGAAATTTGCTCGAGTCAACACCACATCTTGATATCTTTGCTGACTATCTGTCCAAACTCAGTAAAGCATGCTGGAAATTTTATGAGTAAATGAAATTGATTAAGATTTTGAGTATTACTTATCTTTTGTTATTATTATTTTTTCTTGGACTTAGTCCTTGCGCTCTGGCTCCTCCTTGCATGGTGTATTTGAGTATCTTTAGTACCATGTAAAGTGTATGTATGTAAATAAATTAAATAAATAGATAAGTACTACACTACAATACATCTTTGGATGCAAATAAATACATTTACTTAAAATTTAATTTATTTGTGATATTTCTCGAGTTTGGTACGCTGGAGACATCGACGAGCTTGCCACTCGTCATGATTGGCTTATAGTAAAGTTGGCTTTTGTTGGTTTCTGACCACCCCGAAAGTATAAGTATAAGAAGACTATAGTATAATTGTGTACATAATTGTATGTATGTGTATTTATTTCAATATCTATTGTATGTAAGATTAAATGAATTTATTTGGCAACGTTTCCTACAATCGTTTGCACCTAGTTTCATGACTGTAATGTTCTGTATTGTCCCAAAGGTTGGCCGCTAGAGAATGCCTAGCGGCATTAAGCCCGCCCTTTGTACATAGTGCAATAAAGTGTCAAATAACTGACCTCTATATACGGGCAACGCCGGGTCAAACAGCGGGTGATACAGACAAGGACTTTATTGGGATTTCAAAAGGTGAGTGTAAACCAGCTTTTTGAAGATGGCCCAGCTTGGGGCTTGAATGATATTAAGGGGCAAGCTGCAACGGCATTTTTAATAATCCCAAAACGCTCTTTTATCCTAGTGACCGTTTCGAGTACCTGCGTGACACGCACTCCTGCTCCCTTCGCTCTACTAACAACAATCAACTCTCAATTCCTCATCACTCTTCCAGCAGATATTCAGATTCTCTTACTGTTTCTGCAGCTCGCTAATAGAACAGGCTGCCATTGTCAATTAGACAGGACCCGTCTTAAAATATATTCAAACATTTATTAATTACATTCTTTCTCAAAAAACAAAATGACATCTAATTTCCACATCTTGACATAGATACGAGTAATCTATCTGTAATAAACCTGTAGATATTGTTGGTCAAAAGTGGTGTTGTTTTGTTTAATAATGTGCTACAATGTGAATAATTATGGAAAACGATAAATTGGACTTTAAATATGGGGCACAAGTTGCAGTTTATTTTTTTGCGGTTTTCCCGCGCTGTCAACTCCAATATTATACCCGACGTGTTTGTTCTATAATGTCGCTAGTGACTCCAAGAAAAGCAACAAATTATGCAACATCTGAAATTTGATGATAGCCTCATTAACTTATAAGAAAGTAAAAATATATAACGTCAGACTTGGCTGTATGGGCTAGACTCTTTGCCTTCCCTATCATCTAATTCATCATTCATCGCAGCAAAAGAGAACACAATAAAAAAAAACTAAAAGGAGTTCTTCGCGCCATTTTGCGTGAACATGTCAAGTGCAAGTTTTTGTTTTGTAAATTAATTTACTCTGGATATTATTGGTCAAAAGTGGTGTTGTTTTGTTTAATAATGTGCTACAATGTGAATAATTATGGAAAACGATAAATTGGACTTTAAATATGGGGCACAAGTTGCAGTTAATTTTTTGCGGTTTTCCCGCGCTGTCAACTCCCATATTTTACCCAACGTGTTTGAGCTATGGTGCCGCGAGTGACTCCAAGAAAGCATCAAATTCTGCAGCATCTGGAATTTGATGATGACCTCATTAACTCATTGAAAAGAAAGTTATACTACGTCAGACTTGGCTGTATGGGCTAGACCCTTTGCCTTCCCTATCATCTCATTCATCATCCATCGGGAGAAGAGAAACAAAAAAAAAACAAAAAGTTTACAAAACAGACGTTTAAATATTAGTCACACATTTATTACCATAATAAAATAACTAAAATATAAAATTTACAAACCAAAAAATGTGAGTCACATTTGTTGATAGTAACTTGATCATTTCAAAATCGTTTTTTATTATGTTTTAGTTTATTTGAATGACATGTTTACATAATAATGAATTTTATAATAAAAAATTGTTTAAAAGGAAAAATATAAAGTCATAATTACGGTTGATCCTTTTTTTTACTCATTTATATTTTTTTATTGCCTCCGTGGTGTAGCGGTTAAGTCCGTGGATTTAGACTAGGAGGTACCGGGTTCGATTCCTAGGTCGGGACACAAAAATATTTATTAATGTAAATAAAAATACATTTAAATAATATTTAATTTATTTGTGATATTTCTCGAGTTTGGTACGCTGGAGACATCGACGAGCTTGCCACTTGTCATGATTGGCGTATAGTAAAGTTGTCTAAATGTCAACTCCTTATAAAAGCGTGGTTTCTGACCATCCCGTACGGGATGCGGTCGTAAATATATATATGTATATATATATTATAATATTATTATAAGAAATAAACATAATCATTTATTCGAAAAAAATATTTAAAAAATATAAAATTAATAATAATGCTAAGGATAGGGATATAAGTCACGTCCGCGTGGAATGGTGGCAAGAACGCTGGCTACATTTCCCCGCTGAATTGCAATACTGATCGGGCGAAGAAAGAGCCAGCCCTCTTGTCGTCAGAGGAGAGAGTGTTATGTCTTTTAAAAAAATATAAGTAGATACAAAATTTGTTTTTATCGCAAAGTGGCAACCCTACAGCATTCAACAAGCGTCCCGTCCTCTTTAAAGTTAATTATTTATTATCTATGGCCATCTGTACTTTGGACGTTAGCCACAAACTCGCGAATATACTCTCAGAAAGTCGGCGAATTTAGCATTTATGTAAATAAGACATAGAAATCTTATTGACATTGAATGACGATGACAAGACTTGCCCCGGTATACACACAAAACTGCAGCATTCTTCCGATGGATGATGAAATATGACAGGGAAGGCAAAGGGTCTAGCCCATACAGCCAAGTCTAACGGATATGTCTGTCTTTCATATGAGTTAATGAGGTTATCATCAAGCAGAATTTGATACTTTTCTTGGAGTCACTCGCGGCATTATAGGCCAAACACGTCGGGTATAATATGTGCCCCATATATAAAGTCCATATTATCGTTTTCCATTATTCACATTGTAGCATATTATTAAACAAAACAACACCACTTTTGACTAACAATATCCACAGAAAAGTAATTTACAAAACAAAAACTTGCACTGTCCGTAAAAGATGGCGCGAAGTACTCTTTTTTTCTAAATTGAGCATGACATTCCTATCAAAACCTAACCTAAAGTAACAAACAATTATAAGTTCTATACCTATCTACAAATTTCTTTAAATAAATAAATAATAAAATTTAAACAAACTGCCCGATTGAGACAGCTAGCAACGAATTGAAGGATTGTATTTCGCGGTGGTGGCTCGATTGTAAGAACGCTTCCTTAAATCCTACAAGATCGGTTCAAACCCCCCAGCATGTACCAATGAGAAATACACTTTTCTTACGTACATTTGTCATAAATGAGAATGCCCATTTTTCTTAGAGAAATGGGCATAATAAAATGTTTAAAATGTTTATTTTACCCTAGCATAACGACAATTGACAAAAACTTTTTGTTACTTTAATAATTACAAAATTTCTAGCCCACCAATTTGAAATTTAATGAAAATCTGTATCAAAGTACCTGATCATAATAAAGAACCTAATCGTATAAATAGTGTTTTGTAATTATTTCATCCATATATCTTAATCAATTGACTATTTAATTAAATAATATTTAAAAAAAAGATTATTTAAATTAAAAAAAAAAAAACACTATAAAAAGATACCGCCTCCGTGGTCTAGTGGTAACAAACGTTGCCGTGAACTCGGGAGGTCGTGGGATCGATTCCCACCAGGGGCAAGTTGTACATTGTATAATTTGTCTCGGTCTGGGTGTTTATATGTATAATAAGTATATATTTACAAAAAAAAAAGTATAATATGTAGTTTATCAACCATCTAGTTTCCGTAACACAAGCCTCGTAGCTTACCACGGAAACTAGATGGCGCTGTGTGACCTGTCTGGAAATATTATTACAATATGATTATTGAATTATATTTTGTTGAGGCACGCTCCAACAAAGTTGGGGCCAGGTTTTTGGCAATCTCTTTTGTCTTACGTAATAAATAAAGGCAAGGTTCAGGGGTTCCCATGGTGTGGCGTGTCCGGTGGTCGTCCCTTCCTTAGAAGGTCATTGCAGTGGTGGCACGTGTGTCGCGTCCCGGTCCGCACCCTAAGGGCCTGGTTGAGCGGGGGGATGGCTGGCACATGCGTTATGTCCGTGATCGGGTGCTACTGTGGGGACCTGGGACCTCTGCCGAACACGTTCAATTTATTGTTCTTAAATTAACAGAGGTTTTTGCGTTTTGTCGACTTTCGAGTTGCACATAGGCATGTAGTCTATCTTAATTCTGACTTGCCTGGTGGGTTACTGCTGAACCAGGTATTGTAATCTCATAGGTACTGATAACTAAATTTAAAAGGTTATTAATTGATTGTTGTGGTGCAGTTCTGTATATGTTTTATTTTGTAAATCTGATATAGCTGAGTTTTCCTTGCAGATTCCTTTCTCAGTCAGATTAAACATTAACAGGTCACTGGAATCTGCTAAGCTGCTGGTCTTCTGCTAACAGCTTACTTATTGGACCACTTTGCTGCTTAGTCTTCTACTAGCAGGAGTAGAATCATTCAAAATAATTAAATTAATGACGTTTCATAAATGCCTGTAATAGGTTTACGTGAATAAAGATATTTTGACTTTGACTTTGAGGGGCTACGGAACATCTCATAATTGTCAGTTTTGCGATAATGTGATAATTAGCAATTTCCAAATGATAAAATAGTCTTAAAACATAAATAATATATTAAAACCACGGAGGCCTATAAATATATTATCGTTATAAATATTTATTTATTTATTTTCATTTATTTAGGCAACAAACAGTCAACATACGCAAACAATATCACAGATAAACAAAATTGTCACTCTGCAAGATACTAAAATTGAAAACTAATAAATAATATGAACCACTAAGGGGCCCCTTTAAAGGCTTTGCCGGCACGTGACAAGTTTGAACATCTGTGTAATAAATTAATAACAATAAGAAGACATTGAGAGCCAAAAATATTTTATACATAATAGAAGTTAAACACAAATACTATGGAAAGGAAAGAAAAAAAAACTGGATATAAAAGTTGATAACCCTAGGTGTCGGCGTGGTTTCTTTAATAAGAGGACGGTCTCGAGCAGGTGGGCAATACTAGCCGAAGCACGTCGTAAATCCTTGCTAAATTGTCATTACTAAACGCCCCACATCGAAACAAGAGACCGATTCTTGTTCTGTCCGTTAAAGATTAAGATAAATCGTAATTTAATTTGTTTTTTGACGTGACAACGTCTTATAAATTGGTTTGCCGGGTGACACTTCAAGAAACTGCGTTACGCTCCGCTCACGTTATGCGTGAGAGGCACGCGTCCCTTCCACTCGGGCATGGTTAGCCCGCCTAAGAGCGAGAGAGACAGACATAAAAAGTGAAAGACATTGACTTGACATTTTCTAGGCACATTACAGCAGAAACACTTCCTTTCATTTCATATTTCTCCTATCATCGCCCTATCCTCAACAAAATCACTCAGATAGGAACAAGTTAAGTTGTAGTAAACGCTGTTTCATTGTACGCAAATGTATTGCAAGTTATTGTATGTATATTTTTTTTTTTTTTTTTTTTTTTTTTTTCAAAATTATATATACATTTATTCGAAAAAATATTTACAACATATAAAATAAAATTAATATTAAGGATAGGGATATAAGTCCCGTCCGCGTGGAATGGTGGCAAGAACGCTGGCTGCATTTCCCCGCTGAATTGCAATACTAATTCTCTGGGCGAAGAAAGAGCCAGCCCTCTTGTCACCGGAGGAGACAACAAGACGCGGTGTTATGTCTTTTAAAAACTTTTTTGCGCTTGGACTCCATGGGCCCAGAGTTTCTACAGCAAACGGCACAAATATGTAATCTTTTAATATACTTACATACTTGCGCCGCTTGCTGGACTCCGCATTTTCCGCCGCGGCTCCCGCTTTATGCGCTGTCCCCCTGAGATGCGACGCGGCAAGGGTGTCGACGCACGTGGCGTCCCACACTAGAGCACGTCCCCGTTCCCAGGGGACCAACGTCATACCATCGGGTCTCTTGCCATCATCTCGGATAACTCCAACAGGCTCTAGAAGAGCTGGAACCTCGATGGTGGCTAGAGCCCTTTTTATAGTATCGTTAAGGGAGCCGTGGCGGGAAAATCTGCCCGCACTTTTGGAACAGGAGAGCCCATGAACTCCAAGACAGTCGACCTCCTTTCCACACGGACATCTATGTAGGATACATAATGGTATATAAATACGTATGTATGTGTAAAGGTAAAAATAAAATTTTGTTAATATGAAATTCAGTGCGAGATTTTTGTATAAATTAATGTTTTAAATATATTTAAATGTATTTTGTTGTTTTAGAGGAATATAGATTTTTAATACAATAATATGTAATTATAATTTTTTAAATAGAGAATCAACAAATTGATTCGAAATTAATATATAATAAAATTAATATTAATGACACGGATAGGGATAAAAGTTCTTTCCGTGTGAAATGGTGGGTGCATTTCCCTCTGAATTGCAATAGTGATTCTTTGGGCGAAGAAAGAGCCAGCCGTCTTGTCATCGGAGGAGACGACATGATGCGGTGTTAAGTCTTTAAAAAAAAAATTGCGCTTGGACTCCATGAGTTTCTACAGCACATACTTGCGCCGCTTGCTGGACTCCGCATTTTCCGCCGTCTCCCGCTTTGTCCCCCTGAGATGCGACGCGGCGAGGGTGTCGACGCACGTGGCGCCCACACCAGTTGGTATTAGCGGAACCGGGAACGACGGATTAACGTTCTTTTCAAAGCACGGAAACACGGAATTAAATGCGAATGTATGATCTTATTTTATATATTTTATTTTTAATAACTAATAGAAAAAAAAGTAAAGTATCATCACGACCGTTACCCTTTCGGGGTGGTTAGAAACCACGCTTAAAGAAGCGAATTTACATTTAGCCAACTTTACTATAGGCCAATCATGACAAGTGACAAGCTCGTCGATGTCTCCAGCGTACCAAACTCGAGAAATATTATAAATTAAATATTAATTAAATATATTAATAAATATATTTTTGTCCCGGCCAGGAATCGAACCCGGTACCTCCCAGTCTAAATCCACTTACTTAACCGCTAGACCACAGAGACAGTTTACTAACTAATGTTAAGTAAAATATGTGGCTTTACCGGCTTTCTTATCATCTGTCCATAGCACTGAAAGCCTTATAAACAAAATTTTAGTTAAATGCTTTACCTCATATAATATTTCATATATGGCAGAATCTGTAAGCGCGTGGAAGCTTGCTTGCCCCAATACGTCCGTCCCGACTCTCACTACATCACAGCGCCGGTGGGACGAACCGCTTTGCCGATTGGTACGGGATCAACTTTTAAATACGTCAACCAATATGGCAGAGCGTGCTCGTCTTCTGGCGGTGTCGAAGTGGGAATCGGGACTGTGGCTCCAGGCTCTCCCTTCATCTTTTGTTGGAACTCTTTTCGACAACAAATGTTTCAGCACCATAACCATCCTACGTCTAGGAGCTCCTTGCACTTTTCCACATCGCTGCCAATGTGGAGACAACGTCGGGGCACTCGGCCACCACGGCCTTTCCTGCAGCAAGAGCACAGGTCGCATCCCAAGGCACGCCTGTCTCAATGACGTCATTCGTCGGGCCCTTGTGTCTGTGGGTTCGCCAGCAATATTAGAACCCAGTGGCATGGCCCGCGACGATGGCAAGCGGCCCGATGGAATGACGTTGGTTCCATGGAGGATTGGTTTGCCTTTAGTGTGGGATGCCACCTGTGTGGACACCCTGGCGCCTTCCCACTTGTCCTTGACTTCTAAGGACCCAGGCGCTGCTGCATTAAAAGCAGAGAACCTCAAGCGGCGGAAATACACTCAGCTTATTGGGAGATGTGTTTTTGCGCCGTTTGGAGTTGAAACTCTCGGGCCGTGGGGACCAAGTGCACACGAAATTTTCAAGGCGTTGTCAAAACAGCTCGTCAACACCTCGGGAGACAAAAGGGCTGGGCAATATTTGGGCCAAAGGATCAGTATTGCCATTCAACGTGGCAATGCTGCCAGTATCCTTGGCACCTTGCCCATTGGCAGCGATTTGGAGCAAATTTATTATTTATAATAATTTTTATTTTGTTTTTTCTTCATTTTAGTTTTTAGTTATATTTTTATTTATTAATTAGGTTTATTTTTATGAATAGTAATTTATGTTTTAAGATGTAAGTTTTTAGTTTAATTAATATTTTATTATTTTTTTAAATCATTGTACCTTTTGTATAATAAATATATAGTAAAATATATAAATTTATTTGTCATATAGTTAAACATATTTATTTGTCAGAGTTTTTACCAAAGGAAAAATTACTATTAATCGATTAGGTAGACTTATTACTCAATTTATCAAAACAATAACAAAAATTAAATTGCAATTAAAAATCCTTAAATATACAGTTAGAATGTCTGTTTGTGTGTTCCCTAAGCATTGCAAAACTACTTGACCGATCGAGATGAAACTTTGGGAATATGTTGTGTGAACATCGGGGAAGGTTTCTGACATATTAGATTGCATAATAAGTAAATCTTAATATATAAAACTAAGTCGGGTTTGTTAGAACACTTATAACTCATTTTCACGGTTTTTGATTTGTTGAATTTGTCTCCGTCCCGAATAGCAGAATAACTATAAATAAAATTGGATAATTGAAGAAAAATATAAAATAAAAGAAAAAACATTTCCCCATACATAAAACATACACACTAACGCAATTACACATATACACACACATTGAAACTTACACCGATACACAACACTCATGCGTTACACACAATATGAAAACGATAATTATTGTATTATTAATATTTTTATTTTATTATATATATATTATATTATTTATTTATTTTTCATTATGCAATATGCAAAAATAATAATGCTTGGTGATGGGTAGGTTAAATATAAAATAATGCTAGTATAATAAGGTTCAGCTGTAAGTACATATCTCCTGATACACAGACTACTTTTTCGGGAGATAAGGTTCAAAGCAAATGTCAATTTTTATTTGTAAAACATTTTTATTTATATTTTTTGCTTAAGTTACTATGAATTGTATTTTAAAATAAGATACAAAAAGTTCGTGGGTTTATTTGTTATTTATTTATTAATAATAATACGGTATCGTACCTGTCAAACAATGTTGGTTGTCAAATATATATGTGGCAACATTTCCCCTCAGAAAAATAGCAATTTTTGAGAGAAAAAACTACCAGTCCTATTGTCACCAGAGACATCAATGAGCCTCGGAACAACAATTTCATTATAAAAAAACTTTCAATTCTGATCCCCACGGGCCCAACGTAGTTTATTAAATAAGGTAATAAAGCAGAAATAGCATCAAACAAAAATACTATTAATTTACCGCAATAGTTCATTCACAACTATTCCTTTTACGTCAAATAATGTGTAATAGTATTATGATGTCATTTTATATAAATAAATCAATTCATATAAATTGTGTACGGCAATGACACGATTTTGTTATGACATTGTGCTCTATGACGAATATCTGTATCAACATAAGATTACTAAAACGTATATATAAAAAAAATAAAAAAATGTACGACATTAATTCTGCAATATAGAAGCGGGGTGGAAACTATACTTATAAGCCCATTATAACAAGCTGAAAGCTCATCGGTGTTTCTTTTATGGTAAGCAAGGTCTGACCGCCTCCGTGGTCTAGTGGTAACAAACGTTGCCGTGAACTCGGGAGTTCGTGGGTTCGATTCCCACCGGGGGCAAGTTGTACATTGTATAATTTGTCTCGGTCTGGGTGTTTATATGTATAATATATATTTACAAAAAAAAAAAGTATAATATGTAGTTTATCAACCATCTAGTTTCCGTAACACAAGCCTCGTAGCTTACCACGGTAACTAGATGGCGCTGTGTGACCTGTCTGGATATATTTATTATGAATATTAGCAACTGGAATCCTTAACACTATGCCGGCTTGGCTGGGTATGACGGCAATTCGAGCCTGATCCCGAAACGTCTGGATACACTTTACTGGGTTTATCGGCACGGACCGTGGATACTTCCCCGCCCCGGCAGACTGGGCAAATTACCACCATCAGTCCGCCTACCAACCATTTGTTGTTCTCGTTGAAAGTATGTGCCATTTACAAAGATGTTAAATGTCAATTTTTACTTTCAAGGAAAACTAATATTAGTAGTATAAATTGTAAAACTTAAAGAATTGAGTTTTCGCAATTATCATAATTGATTAATTACAATCTCTACCTATAATTGCCGCTTACAAAAGACTTCAACGCAAATTATAATATACGCGGCGAACGAGTGCCTTCACTCCGTAGCCACGACACAGACTTAGCTGTTAAGGCACGCAGGGCCAACAGTGAAAGAGAGACGGTTTATAGGGTTTTAGTCCGTAGGCGCCTTGGGGTCTCCTTAGGAGGCCTCACGTGATTCGGGCATGCGACCTCCCACGGTGGCCCTTCAGGCTGGGGTCGTATCGTCTTTAAAATATATATATATAACGAAAACAGAAAATGCATTATAGAGTTAAGTATCATCACGACCATATCCCTGTCCATGTGGTGCTTTTAATTTACATTCACATTTAGTCAACTCCACTTGTTAAAGCCAGTTCTGTGACCCTTTGGAGGGTACCAGTCGCAGCTCGGCCTCGGACGGCAGTAGACGTCTACTATGATTCCTGAGTTTGACGTGACGCTTTAAAACTCGTTTCACTTGGCGTTACTCTATGGATTACATATTGCTTTCAAGTTGAGCATAGCATTTGTGTTTCGGTTACCGCATGTGCTAATTTTGCGGTGCTGCAGCAATGTCTGCTGCGTAGCCACGCGCGTCTATCTATCGGTCGGAACTCTTATTTGGATTATTAGTTTTGTCTGTAATGACATTTGTGTGAAAAGAGTTTTAGCACCTGGTCTTCTTCGGGAACTCGGGGGTCGACTTCACTGAGACGTAGTCAGCCGCTGCTGGAAGTATTAAGTGCTTCTGCCTCTATCTTTGGACTTCACGGATCTGGCTCGTCATCAAACCCCTCAACCATTTACAATCCATACATCTACCAACCCCGTGAGGATCAATGTTTGTTTGGAAAAAAAACCCAAATATTTTTACTGTTTTTTTTTTGTGTATGTTCATTTGTAAGCAATTTAATATTATAACATTGTAGGTATTTTTGTAAATTAAGTTAGCATTGAACTAACAAGCCGAGAACCTCCAACGGCGGAAATACACTCAGCTTATTGGGAGATGTGTTTTTGCGCCGTTGAAAAACTCTCTGGCCGTGGGGACCAAGTGACATGAAATTTTCAAGTCGTTGTCAAAGCAGCTCGTCAACACCTCGAGAGACAAAAGGGCTGGGCAATATTTGGGCCAAAGGATCAGCATTGCCATTCAACGTGGCAATGCTGCCAGTATCCTTGGCACTTTGCCAATTTGGAGCAAATTTTTTATTTATAATAATTTTATTTTGTTTTTTCTTTATTTTAGTTTTTAGTTGTATTTTTATTAATAGTAATTTATGTTTTAAAATGTAAGTTTATAGTTTAATTTATAATTTAGTATTTTTTTAAATTTTTGTACCATAAATCAAAATAAATCAAATCAAATCAAAATCAAAATAATTTATTTCCATTGGTTTTCTCGAAACAATTTGGATACAGTCAGAACTAATAAAATCAATACATTTTTCACAACATATGTACTAATCAAAGTGGTAATAATGGTTGGACCGTAAACAGGTAATAATCCATATCTATGTATGCTATGCACAACATTATTGCTACAAGCAAGTAAAACTAACTAACTTAGAAACTACTTAAATAAGATCGTGGCTGTAAAGAGGCCGTGTCAGTATAGTTAGTATTTGGATGAATATAAAATACCTCAGAAAATGTTCTAATTGAATGACATTTACTGGTCTCAATAATTGTAAAGCAGGTGTAAAGAACAATTGGTATTGCGTCAGCCGAGCTGTCAAGGTGGCTACTTTTATATCAAAGGCGCCGCCGCTCGCCCGCCAAAGATGCATGCGACGTTCGGTGATCTATTTTTTCAACATAAACGCAATCCAACTGCAATATTACACTTTTAAATATCAGTTAATTAGTTGGATTTAAATACCTCCAATACTTTTTAGTCCAATAAATAATAGTAAATAAAAAAAATAAAAAAAAAATACCTTCAGTTACTACGAAAATAGATTAGCAATATTCTAAACTGTTTCTCCTTCATTTTGTATTTTTTATATATTTACAATGGGAGAGGTTTCGTGGTCGGGAAACAATAATTTATTTTTAATATTTCGCAAATTCTGATATTTGGTAAGCTGATTGCCTCTGTGGATTCAAACTCGGAGGTACTGGGTTCGATTCCGGGTCGGGACACAAAAATATTTATTAATGTAAATAATTACATTTAATTTATTTGAGATATTTCTCGAGTTTGGTACGCTGGAGACATCGACGAGCTTGCCACTTGTCATGATGGGCCGGCAGTAAAGTTGGCTAAATGTGAATCCGGTCGATGTCTCTAGCTTACCAAATAAACTACCCCGGAAGGGATACGGTCGTGATGATACTTGATACTAATAAAAAATACATTTATATGGAAAAAAAAACTCTTAGTTTTGTGTTAAGCGTTCCATTGTGCACCGTTAAGGGTGTATGCCAATTTAGTGTATCTAAATACACACATCAAAAAAGTCTAGGGATCAAGCATGTTTATGCGGATTTCTTGTGATTGAGATGTGGCTTTGTAATAAATTTATGATTTTATAAATTTATATGGATCCTTTTTGGTGCATTTCATAATTTAAAACAGGAACTGTCAATCAAATTCGAGTAAAAGATGAAAATCAGCTGTCAATATTTTCCCTATAAAAACATAAGACGCATTGAAGACATTATTAGTGCTACTGTTTCCCTACTACTGATTAAAACCAACGTTATTATGGAGCGGCGACGTCATTTAAGCAGGGAAGAAATGATCAGAGCCGTGGGAATGATAGAAGCTGGTTCCCGGCAACGTACTGTGGCTTTAGCTCTGAATACAAGTCAGAATGTTATCAGTCGACTTTGGACACGTTACCGAACCACTGGTACCGTGGCTGAGCGCCATGGAGGACGGTATCGCTGCACCACACGGAGACAAGACCGATACATTCAAATCACCGCTCGAAGAACTCCAACAATAACCGCCATGATGTTAGCCGTGAGCCTTCATCGCTCTTCAGGGAACTTAATTAGCGACCAAACAGTCAGAAACCGCTTGCATGAAGTGAACCTTCATTCCCGAAGACCGCTACGGGTACCACCTATAGCAATGCACAATCGTAGGACTCGATATCAATGGGCTCTTGAACACAGAAATTGGACAGAAGAACAATGGCGTTTCGTGTGCTTTTCTGATGAGTCTCGTTTTGGTATGAGGCCGGATACAAGACGTATACGACACTGGAGAACCCCTGGACGCCAACAGCGATTAAAATCCTGCCAGGAAGTCCATCCTTATAGTGGTGGAACCATCATGGTATGGGCGGGTATTTCGATCGGCGGAAGAACTGAGTTGATTTGGATCAGAGGCAACCTCAACGCTCAAATTTATGCTGAGACGGTTGTATCAGACGTCATCGTTCCTCTACAAGTGCATATCGGTCCCTTATTTCAGTTAATGCATGATAATGCACGACCGCACACCGCAAGAGTTGTAAGACAGACTCTCGCCGCAGCTAACATCAATGTCCTGCCCTGGCCTGCTCAGTCGCCAGACTTGAACCCGATTGAGCATGCATGGGATATTCTTCAGAGAAGAGCTCTGCCGAATATGGAGGGTATCCAGTCGCAAGAAGACCTTTTTTTGTTGTTGCAACGAACATGGGCGGCCATTCCACAGCGTGATTTGGATGAACTCATTTTGAGTATGCCAAACCGATGTTCTTGTGTTGTTAGTGTTCGTGGTAGAAACACGGATTATTAATTGTTTAAGTTACCCAATAAAATTAAAAAAAAAACTGTTATTTCAGTCTTTTTTTCGAACTTTAATGTTAGTGGTTCAAATGTCAAAAATCCCTTTATTAGGAAAATGGCAATTTTTTTTACTAATGCAAAGGTGACTTGGTTTATCGTTACTGTAGACAAACGAAAACATTTTATTTGATCAATCCTTAAAGAAAATTTTAATGAATATCAATCAGGAGAAAAGTTATTGCAAAAATATATGTTGATCCCTAGACACTTTTGATGTGTGTATTACAATATTACATCGGAATCTATTATTACATCATAATATATGACGTTTTGTTTATATATAATGTAATCTGCGACGTCGTCAAGCTCGGGAAGTGCAGCGAGTGTTGCTGAGAACTTTGGTACCTACAGGTTACAAATTATCGCCATTTAGAGTTAAGACGATGGGACAAGGAATTGTCCAAACGTCTGACGGAAAAGTCTACAGAGGGGAAATGTTGCCAGTCTCCTTGGGACTATCCCTGATGGTTCTCTAGCTAGAGGATTTTTTTTACTAAGTTTAGGTAATTTTTCACAAAACTTGAGACCTACTCTGGGTCGGGGTGCGACGTATTATCCGTATTAAATGTAGACACATTATCTCCATCTCACAGGTGAACTGGTCAGACGCGAGAAATGCGGCGTTTTCTGCTGAGAACCTCAAGTTGCGCATATACGCCAATATTGGAACCAGTTACGAATTTCCGTCGTTTGGGGTCGAGACAATGGGTCAATGAGAAACTTCAGCAAGGCGCCTGGCCAAGGAGTTGTCAAAGCGGCTGACGGAAAAGTATGGAGATAGTCTCATTGGGACTAACTCGGATGTGACGTCTCCATTTTTTCATTTATAGTTTAGTTTACTTTTAATTTTATTATTGACGCTTGGCCAAGGAGTTGTCAAAGCGGCTGACAGAAAGGTCTGGAGACAGGAAGGCTGGCAATTATTTTTGCCAACGTATTAGCCTCGCTATACAGAGGGGAAATGTTGCCAGTCTCCTTGGGACTATCTCGGATGGGAAGTCTCTAGAGGACATTTTTTATTTATAGGTTAGTTTATTTTTAATTTTATTATTTAGTTATTTTTTAATTTATATTAATGTACTTGTAATGTTATTAACTTCAAATAAATATTATTTTATTATTTAGGTAGCTTTTAATTTATTTTTAATGTATATTTTTAATTAAAAGATTTTAAGCAATATAATTTAATTTAATTTATTTTTTACAAAATAATTAACACAATATTATTAACTAACTGAATTTTAAAGTGTAGTTCTATTATCAGTTTATCAGATAAAACGTTTAACCGTAAAGTTATAATATTCGTACGTCACAGTTTAAGTAAAAAAACCTTCAAAAGCAGGAAAACGCGTAAGATATGTTTTTTATCAGCTTTATTGATAACAAATATATGTTATCGACCAGCCTATTCCGAATTGCATCTTATGCATTTTTAAATTTTAATTTTTTGGATGTTTAATAAATTATAAGTACCGTGCGCTTATAAGAGTGGTGATGGCTCGGTTGTAAGAACGCGTACCTTCAATCCTACAAAGGTCGGTTCAAACCCACCTGAGAAATACACTTTTCTTACGTACATTTGTCATAGATTTACAACACCACCGTTCCCGTGCCTCGGAGAGCACGTTAAGCCGTCGGTCCCGGTTCCATTAATGCCAACTTGTCACTTAATAAATTGTCATAAAAAATTGACATCATAACCTCGCCAAGCCGTCTGGCCAGCGTGGCGAGTGTAGGCCAAATTCTCCAGTTCTGGAAGGCCCATCTCCAGCAGTGGAGGTCTAGGACGCTGTGTTCTAGGGGCTGTAATGAAATGAAAAAATGATAATGAATAAATTATGTCACGACATGTGACATCGCGCCCACCTAATGGTAAGCGGTACGCGAGGTCCAAGTGGGAGCAATTGACGCCAGCTACTAACGACCGACATCAGTCTCTACCACTATGACGGCCTAACAAGATGCTTTTTTACAATGGGCTAATGTGTCTACACATGTTGGATTCCACACCTGCCAAGTTTCTACGGCACAACATTCATGCCGTCGGGTCTCTTGCCAGCGGAATCCCAGCAGTGACAAGAGTCCTTTGGATGATGTCGTTAAGAGCCGCGTGGCGAGGAATCCAAGAAGATTTTGTTAGTTGGGAACGGTGGCAGTTATTTTTTTTAAATCTATAAGATGTCAAGGAGTTGTCCAAACGGCTGACGGAGAAATCTGGAGACAATCATTTCTGCCAACGTATTAGCCTGGCGCTATGCAGAGGGGAAATATTGCCAGTCTTCTTAAGATTATCTCTGATAAGACGTCTCTTAAAATATTTTTTTTTTATTAGGTTTAGGTTATATTTATTTAATTTTATTTAGTAAATTATAATATTAATACAATAAAATAAAATAATAAATAAACAGGAAACAGCTCATCAACACGTCAGGAGATAAGAGGGTTGGCCAGCATATTGGCCAAAGGATTAGCATTGCCATCATACGCGGCAATACTACCAGTATCCTTGGCACTATGCGCATTGGTAGTGACTTGCAGCAAAATTTTATTTTTTATATTTTGCCCTTTTCCAGTATTTATTTATCCTATTTTGTAATTTATTTATTTTCCTTCGAACAAATGATATTTTACTTACTAAATACTTTAAATAAATAAAAACAAGAATTTCAAATTAAAAAACAATATTACTCTTATCACTAAATTAATAAAAACGACAACATACTCACAATTATTTATGGAAAAAGAACAGTCAAACGTCTTGGACACAAGTCGTCACTTTCGCGAACTTTGTGCGTATAAATCGCAATGTATTCGATACGTGCGTCTCGGACGGCGGTTACCACTAGATTGCGGTGATGGCATTCGATTCCGAGTATATATTCAGACTATACATGAAGCGAGGGCCTATCGCGTATCCCGTTCGACCGTCCCTAAACTCCACACACAAGCTAAGTGTTGAGAATGGGGTGTATCACGCAAATCTTTTTGTAGATGTCGCTAGCGGCAATGGTACCTTGTTTACACATGTGACGCTTAATTTTTTTAATGCTTTTGTAGGTTTTTTATTTTTATAAATTAAGTATCATAATTCAAAGGGGAAATGCTGCTAGTGTATTGGGCACCATGCCACAAGACAGCGATTTGGAGGAGCTATTTTTGTAAGTAATTAATTTTTATTTTCTATGTAGGTATTATTATTATTATTATTTTTTAAATGATAAGATATTTAAATTAAATGTCTATACTATTTTTTATAACATAAAAAAATTATAAACTTTAATTTTCCTACCTTAAAAGATGAATTAAGTAAGCGGACACCGTTTTTAAAAAGAAAAGAGGTTTCATTAATAGAATGACAATTTTGAGATCACCATATCTTTGATTTCGCTTGGAAATCTCGATTTGTACACTTAAAAGCTATGCATCTGAGACTTATACGAGTATTAGGTACCATCTATCATGCGCCATCTATCGTAATAAAAAGTTAGTGATACACCCCCATTGGGAATTATTGCTTCCAACGAAATTTGTGCAGTATATCGTGAGGAGATTTAAACACGAATACCTCGCCTTATTGATTCTTAGAAGTAAAGATCAGAGATAAGAAGAAGATCGATTGGCCCAGTGGCGTAATTTTAGAACTGAATTTGCCTATGGTTGCTAATGAATCCTTAGCGCACTATGTTGTTTTATTTATAAGGGAAAAGAAAAACAATAATTTCCCAATTCTCAACACTAATGCAACCTTCCTACACTTCCCAGCTAGATGTCCCGTATTTTACGGGATAATCGCGTTATAAAAACCAGGAACTCGTAAATAACAATATTAATTACGGAGTAATATTGAGTTAAAGGAATGTATTTTTTTTTTTTTTTTTTGCCAGTATCCTTGGCACTTTGCCCATTGGCATCGATTTGGAGCAAATTTTTTATTTATAATAATTTTTATTTTGTTTTTTCTTCATTTTAGTTTTTAGTTATATTTTTATTTATTAATTAGGTTTATTTTTATTAATAGTAATTTATGTTTTAAGATGTAAGTATTTAGTTTAATTAATATTTTATTATTTTTTTAAATCATTGTACCTAATTGTTATTTCGAATAAAGTTTGTTTCACATTGACCGCCTTCGTGGTCTAGTGGTAACAAACGTTGCCGTGAACTCGGGAGGTCGTGGGTTCGATTCCCACCGGGGGCAAGTTGTACATTGTATAATTTGTCTCGGTCTGGGTGTTTATATGTATAATATGTATATATTTACAAAAAAAAAAGAAGTATAATATGTAGTTTATCAACCATCTAGTCTCCGTAACACAAGCCTCGTAGCTTACCACGGAAACTAGATGGCGCTGTGTGACCTGTCTGGAAATATTTATTATTTATTTATTTATTTATACATTAAAAAAATATAAATACATAGGTATTCCTTTAACTCAATAATACTCCACAATTAATATTGTTATTTACGAGTTCCTTTACTTTATTGCACTTTACTTAAAAGTATGTACAAAGGCGAACTTAATTGTAAAATAATAATAATAATAATAAATTCTTTATTGTACAAAACCAAAACAAGTGCAGGCACATAGGCGAGCTTAATGCCGTAAATGCATTTTCTACCAACTAACCTTTGTGACTGAGATATGTAATAAGCGGGTGCAGAATGTTACGAAGAAAATAGATAGTTGAAATTATTTATTACTATATAAAACACAAATTAATTACATACATATAAGAACTATACTTATACATAAATAAATAAATGTCATACGTAAACAAATAAATATATACCTATATATAAAATACATATATTCATATATATAATAATCTATTCGAAGTTTATTTATTTATTTAGTACACACAGCAGTACATATATTATTACACACATAACATAGTATAATTATAGCTTATCTAATATATGTACCAATTAGGTGTCACAGCATTCACCAATATAAAAAGAAGAAGAAGTTAAAAACTTATTACTGTTAAAACAATTAAAAACTTACTACTATTAAAACAAAAAAAAAAAAATTAACGAAAACTATCAAATTTACAAAATAAAAATATGATTTCTAAAATAAAATTATACATTTTTCTCTTTTTTAATAGAATTAATTAGGAAACATAAAAATTGCACATATTTGGTAACTTAAAAAAAAAAAAAAAAAAACGAAAACAAAACACTTGTTAAATAAATTATAAGCTACTCAAATATTGATGGTTTGAAATGTTCGAGAACATTTTTTCTGAATACATTGTAACGGTCATGAAATATGTCTATATCATTATTGGCACTGCAGAGACTACTGTAGGTGTTGCACATTCGGGATGTTGATGAATGTGAACCTACATTAGTTCTTGATTAATTTATATACATTATAAGCTACCTAAATAATAAAACTAAAAATAAACTAAACTATAACTAAAAAATATCCTCTAGAGATGTCCCCATAGGCCCATCGTCTCGACCCCAAACGGCGCAAATTCGTAACCGGCACCAAGGTTGGCATATTTGCGCAATTTGAGGTTCTCCGCAGAAAACGCCGCGCGCCCCGCGCCTGACGAGGTCGCCTGGATGTGAGATGGAGCTAATGTGTCTACACACGTCGCATCCCACACCAGAGACCTCCCAGTTCCCACGGCCCAACAGTCATTCCGTCGGGTCTCTTGCTATCGCTCCGCACAATCCCAGATTGCGGGTACACCAGCAGTGACATTGTTAAATTGTGATAATTTACAACTATAATCCATTTCTAAGTTTTATTCGAAGTAAATATTTATAAATTATTTCATTCTTTCTTTCTAAGAAAAAACACTCAGCCAAGCGTCTGGCCAAGGAGTTGTCCAGACGGCTAACGGAAAAGTCTGGAGACAGGAAGGCTGGCAATTATTTCTGCCAACGTATTAGCTTAGCTATACAGAGGGGAAATGTTGCCAGTCTTCTTGGGACTATCACTGAAGGGTCGTCTCTAGAGGACATTTTTTACTTATAGTTTATTTTTTATTAGTTTAGTTTATATTTATTTTAATTTTTACTTTAAAGTAGTTTTAATTTATATTGTAATTATTTTATACTGTTTGTATATTACTTCATTATTCTTTCTAATATAAATAAAATTAAATATAAATTAAAAGCAATTTAAGTAATAAAAATCAAATTGAATATAAATTAACCTTTAAATAAAAAAATGTCCCATCCGTGATAGTCCCATGGCAACTGGCAACATTTCCCGTTTTTATAGCGAGGCAAACACTTTGAACAACGACAGCGAGTTGAGGCGGCGACAACGTTCAAATTGGCTCGCAATGCAAACACGTCTCGACATTGGCTTAAGAATTAAAATCAAAGCTTTAAAAAAAAAGTATCATAACGATCGCAATCGTTAGCGGAGTGGAGGAGTTTACCATACCCATAGTGACGGGTACAGTGGTACGGGTCGTAACGTACAATACTCTAGAAAAAAATATTTTAATCAGGACCCAAATTTAACAACTAAGTCAAAATTAGTATTTTTTTATTTTGTGTTAGACGGCCGCTTGTGTTACGCGATACCGCTCTGACTACTCCCGGGTGTCGAATCACTTACCACGTCCTCAGTACGAGTAGACTGGTAGACTCCAAGTCTCGAATAAATCAATTATCGCTTCATCATCTCAGACCATAGAGCATAATCCACTGCTTGAAGCAAGTCCAGTTAGCAAGAACAAGGCTAACCTTAGTCTCGCAATAATGGGGTGTATCAGGCAAAGCTTTTTGTAGATGTCACTAGCGGCACTGGTACCTTGTTTACACCTTTGACGCAGCATTTAGTTTTTTTTATGTTTATAACAGAAAAATTTATTTTAAATTAACGTTACCTACCTTAAAATACGAATTAAGAAAGCGAACACCGTCTTTAAAAAGAAAAAAGGTTGAATTAATAGAACGGCAATTTTGAGATCACCATATCTTTGATTTCGCTTAGAAATCTCGATTTGTACTCTTAAAAGCTGCTCACTTCGGCATAATATCCAGAAAATAATAAATTTCGTAATAAAAATACAAGTTTTCTATGCAACTGACAGTTATATTAGGTACCATCTATCATGCGCCATCTACCGTGATAAAAAGTTAGTGATACACCCCATTGTCTTCACTTTAACCACAGAGCACGGAATCTACGATTTTGTGCTCTGTGACTAACCATTAATTTCTCAAAAACCGTTCAGCAGTAACGGATGACATTTTTGTTATAGCACACATAAACAATAATTTTTCTAAAATATGCATTTCTTTATTTTAAATTATATAATTAGGAGCAATTTATTTTTTATATTATTTTATTTTTGTTTTTGTTTATGATGTATTTTTTATTATTAAGTAGTTTTTTTTATTAATAGTTATTTATATGTTTTAAAATTTTAGTATTATTATATATATTAAATAAACTAATAACTAAAATTTTAAAACATATAAATTACTATATATATACATATATCGTTGTAGCTTCATTGTATTTTACATACTAAACATCATAACTGCCTCCGTGGTCTAGCGGTTAAGTCTGTGGATTTAGACTCGGAGGTACCGGGTTCGATTCCTGGATTTCTATATATATATATATATAACCGTCTTTCTTTCACTGTTGGCCCTGCGTGCCTTAACAGCTAAGTCTGAGTAGTGGCTACGGAGTGAATCGTCATCACGACGCGGTTAACGATTGCCTTCACTCCGTAGCCACTACTCAGACTTAGCTGTTAAGGCACGCAGAGCCAACAGTGAAAAAGAGATGGTTTATAGGGTTTTAGTCCGTAGGCGCCTTGGGGTCTCCTTATGAGGCCTCACGGTGATTCGGGCATGCGACCTACCGCGGTGGCCCTTCAGGCTGGGGCGTATCATTAATGATTTATCGATCTCCGTCTTTAAGAAAAAAGAAGTTAGACTCGTACAAAAAGACCTGAATCTTTTGCAAAACCAACGTCGAGTAGAAGTCGCATAAGAGATGCTTCACAACGTAGCTGAGGATCCTACATTCATCAAACGCGTCATTACTGGTGACGAGACGTGGATTTACCAATATGACATCGAAACTGTCATAAAATCTAAAATCTAGCCAATGGCGCTCCAAAAATGAGCCGAAAACGAAAAAAAAACACATCAAAGTCGTTCGAAAATCAAGCTTATCGTTTTCTTCGATTACCGTGGTGTGGTTCACCATGAATTTGTCCCAGAGGGTCAAATGGTCAATAAGGAATACTTCTTGGCCGTATTGAGGCGTAAACTGTCCTTGTCAAATTTGATCAGATGGCATATCTGTTAGTTTTCTTTTTTTTTACCTATTTTATGTACTAGTGTCATTTTTTTTTTTTTTGTTCTCTTCTCCCAATGGATGATAGGTGATAGGGAAGGCAAAGGGTCTAGCCCGTACAGCCAAGTGTGACGTAATATATCTTTCATTTTTATGAGTTACTGAGGTCATCATTTAATCCGCGCCAAGCCGTCTGGCCAGCGTGGCGAGTGTAGGCCAAATTCTCCAGTTCTGGAAGGCCCATTTCCAGCAGTGGAGGTCTAGGACATGAAATAAGGATGAAAATGAAATAAGGTCATCATCAAATTCCAGATGCTGCAGAATTTTCTTGGAGTCACTCGCGGCACCATAGCTCAAACACGTCGGGTAAAATATGGGAGTTAACAGCGCAGGAAAACCGCAAAAAATAAACTGCAACTTGAACCCCATATTTAAAGTCCAATTAATGTTTTCCATAATTATTCACATTGTAGCACATTATTAAACAAAACAACACCACTTTTGACCAATAATATCCACAGCAAATTAATTTATAAAACAAAAACTGCTGGTGATCCGCAATCTTAGAACCATCTGGCATTGTGCGGAGCGATGGCAAGAGACCCGACGGAATGACTGTTGGGCCGTGAAAGCTTGGCAGGTATCTGATGTGGGATGCGACGTGTGTGGACACATTAGCTCCATCTCACATCCAGGCGACCTCGTCAGGCGCGGGGAGAGCGCCGTTTTCTGCGGAGAACCTCAAATTGCGCAAATATGCCAACCTTAGTTCCGGTTACGAATTTGTGCCATTCTGGTCCACGCAAAATGGCGCGAAGAACTCGTGTCATTTCTGTTTATATCGACAATTTTTTTTTTTACTTTTTTATGGTCATGGACATGATTTTTTGATATCGGACAATAATCTCTTCACACGAGGTGAAGATTGCTCGAAATATTTTCATGATAAAATTGTCATGACGTCACAAAATAAACTCTCTGACTCAAAATGTTTACTATATTTTTGGGATTATGACGCGTTGATATCTCGTTGACAGTTTTTATCACACCTATATCATATTGACTGGGCTTTTAAAAGAATTAAAGGTCTAGTTTCGATTCTAGTCCTGGCCGGTACACAATAAAATTAAATAAAAAGCAAAGTATCACCACGACCGTTTCCCTTCCGGGGTGTCAGAAACTACGCTTATAAAGAAGCAGATTCACTTTTAGACATCACGCGGCGAACGAGTGCCTTCACTCCGTAACCACGACTCAGACTTATCTGTTAAGGCACGCAGGGCCAACAATGAGAGAGAGACGGTTTATAGGGTTTTAGTCCGAAGACGCCTTGGGGTCTCCTTAGGAGGCCTCACGGTGAGTCGGGCATGCGTCCTCCCGCGGTGGCCCTTCAGGCTGGAGTCGTATCATTGATGATTTAACGATTCACCGTCTTTAAAAAAAATTCTTTTTGTCAACTTTACTATAGGCCAATCATGACAAGCGGCAAGCTCGTCGATGTCTCCAGCGTACCAAACTCGGGAAATATCACCATTTCTACAATTCATTCCTCATCATCACAGCTACTTGAACACAAATTCCTAGAGATGGTAAGTACCCGATTCGATTCCTGGTCGGGACACAATAATATTTATTAATGTATATAAATACATTTAATTAATATATAATTTACGTGTGATATTTCTCGAGTTTAGTACGCTGGAGACATCGACGAGCTTGCCACTTGTCGTGATTGGCGTATAGTAAAGTTGGCTAAATGTGAATCCGCTTATTTATAAGCGTGGTTTCCGACCACCTCGAAAAGGAAACGGTCGTGATGATACATCTTCTTTACTTTTTGAAATAAAAAAAAAAACAGATTTTCGTATTCGACAATCATGAACAGATTTTGGAATGTGGCACCGCTTGGTCTGTTGGAAGGATCCACCTTAAATCGCTAAGACAGCGTTCGCTATCAAATGTCGAGAACCTGCCCCTGGCCCTTGCATGATAGTCAACTGTAATTCACGTGGTTTTTGTCAAGATTAAGCCGTGCTGGGGGCTAAGACAATAGTTTGTCTTATTTATACTGAGCGACATGTGACTTTTCCAGTCTATGTATTTTTATTTTTTAAATAATTTATTTGTAAAAATAAACCTACTTAATAAATAAAAACTAAAATAAAGAAAAAACAAAAAAATATATATTATAAAGTCGGTCAAAAAATATATATTATAAAATCGGTTATACGCGCGGCGCGCGCCTATCCGCCCCTCTTCCCCTTCCCCGTCGCGCTGTTTCGTACGTTCAACGAAATAGGTTCCCAACCAAGCGCGCGCAAAAAAGTTCTCACTTTAATAAAGATCAATTAATAATAATAATACGAGTACAGGGCTCGGGTTCTTCGAGTATGGTCTAGAGGCTGCTTGTTTTTCGATAAATATTTATTTTTTGCTGGCTGTACCACATTTGTGACATTAATAATATTTTAACATATGTTTTTTTGTAACTTTATCGATATTTGCGGTTAGCACTGACGTAGGTACCGAATAATGCTTTCTTTTTTTAACTTTTGGGAAAACCCCCGTAATTATAGTGTTGTTGTAAGTGTACTTAAAATGTTGTCGATACTTTGCTTGTTTGGTTTAGCGGTTAATTTCGTATTTAGACTCGGAGGAACCGGGTTCGATTCCTGGTCTGAACACAATAATATTTATTAATTTAAATAACTAAATGTAATTATTATATAAACTATTTAGTAACCAAAATTTCTTTTGTTCTGTTTTTGACTTTTGTCACAAAACACGTGATTTTGGCGATCCTCCCCTAAATAAATCAGACAGACGATAAGCTCTTGACAAAATAACCGGAAATATTTTCATAAGGTAGTAAGATGATCAATACACATAGAGTATACGCTGCTGACTCCCGTCAAAATACTGCATTGACACACCGAAGGATATTACACATGGCGCCAAAAAATTTACAACAAAATTCCAAGCTATATTAAGGAACCTTACTTACTACTAGTTTTTAAAAACCCGGCGTGAACATACACTATGACATAATACAAAAAATGTTTGATAAAATATGCGATTTAAATAATATATATTTTTAATATATATATTAAAGAACAATTAGTATAAAGTCGCAAATACGAGTCGATTAGCAACGACTACGTGTTTGTGCCTTTTGGTCTTGGGACAATGGGTCCGTGGGGGCCAAGTGCAAAGAAGTTCTTTAAAGAGTTGTCTAAGCGCCAGGCTAATGCTGTATGTGACAAGAGGGCTGGCAGTTTTCTCGCGCAGCAAATCAGCATTGCTGTGCAGCGTGGGAACGCTGCAAGTGTTCTTGGCACACTGCCACAGGAACAAATCATGGGTGAGTATTTTTATTTATAATTAGTTTTCTAATTTAGTTTTAATTTTTATTTCATAACCTTTGTATATTACTTCGAATAAATTATAACAATCTAATAACTGTATTTATGTTTGAATTGTATTGTCTAAATAATATAAAATCTCTTTGGCTTGTGTTCCACTATTGCTACTTTGTTTATATGTTTAAAATAATAAGCTGTAATTTTAAAAAAATATTCATTAATTTGATCAAATTGTATCAAAATATCACATAAATGAGTAATAAAAAACAATTTCTGAAGAATTTCAGAATTAGATACTCTAGCATGTTGATCTAATTTACAATACAAACAAAATCAGTCATAGCTTTACTCTGAATTTTAATTTGAGATCAAACTTAAAAATAGTTTGATGAATAACTGTTTACCAATTTATCTGTGATCGTAGAACACCAGTCTTTGCGAAAACAGAAGTACTCGTACCTCTACACGTGTTTGGAACCAGGCTAATAGTTCCTCCGTATTTCTTTCTTGGTTTATGTATATGATGGTATTTTTTCACTGCCAGCACCTCGAAGTATCGTGATAGTAATGACATGAGTTAGTTAAAGGGGCTTTAATGATTTTGCATTGCTCTCGCTTACACAATCGAATATTTTAAAAGATTTTTCAGTTTTGAACGTACTTTTAAGAAATGTAGTCTCTCTAGTCAGTTCTTCTTCTTCTTAGTCGCTACACTCTTGGCAGAGTGGTCGTGGTCGCCATTGGAGTGCTAGTGGCACGCTTAACAAGCCGTCGCCACTCCTCTCGGACCCCGGCTTTCCTAGTGCACTCATGTAGGGGATGATCCATTGCAACCTTCACCTGATCGATCCATCTCATCGGAGACCTACCACGCATCCTCTTGCCATCGACTTTCTCCTGGACTACCAAGCGATCGATGGATGTTTCTCCACGCCGTGACACGTGTCCGAAGAAAGTGAGAATGCGTAATTGTACAGCGAGGAAAGGCGCTGTTTGATCCCCAGTTCCTCCAGTATGGATTTGTTTGTTCGGAACTCCGTCCATGATATGCCCAGCATTCTCCGCCAACACCACATCTCTAGAGCATTAATTCGTTTTTTTTTCTGTTTCTCGTAGGGTCCACGTCTCTGCAGCATACACAAAAATAGGGAACACAAGAGCTCTAACCAGACGGATTTTAGTGGCTTTGGTAACGTTTCGGTTCCTCCATATCTTCTTCAGCTTGTACATAGCAGATCTTATAACTGCCATTCGACGCTTGATTTTATAGTTCAAAACTTCAGTTCATAGTTCAGTTAAATAATAGTTAAAAATGTTTTTGCTTTATTTTTAATTGTGCGAGCGACAGGGATGCAATACTGTTAAACCGTCTGGCTGTGATTATGTTAAAAGTATAAAAATGGTCAATCGATACCTATGTTAGATTCGTTACACATCACTAAACTTATGGACCTCCCTAAAAATATGTTTATTCAAAAATATTACCATAATACCTATAAAATTAAACATTTTATAAATAAACTACACTACAAATAAAACTACAAGTAAAAACGAAAATTATAACTACGCGGCGAAGTGCCTTCACTCCGTAGCCACGACTCAGACTTAGCTGTTAAGGCACGCAGGGCCAACAGTGAGAGAGAGACGATAAATTATTTTTGTTGCATATTGACTAATTTAATGCACTATTTATGTTTTTCCTATTTAATTATTCTCTTTTATAGCGACTGAACGCCAGAACCACGAACTACAGGCCCATCTTTTCGACTATAAATGGGATAAAGATTTATGATGATCTCCGCGTACTTGTTACGGCGGCCCCGGGTTTTTTGAGCTGGATGTCACGTGTGATGGACAGAGTGTGCAGACACATGTGACATCCCAAATCAGTGCACGGCCTCGTTTGTATGGAATCAACGACATCCCAACGATAACCCTGATAGTTCGAGAATGCAGGGGATATCCGCAGATGTACGAGTAAGCTACCTTGATTTAATCTTGTAAGATTATTAAAATAAGTTGTAAGCTGATATCTTACATCGCTGCCTTCCTATAAAATACGCGATGGAATTTTAAGCAAAAGACGCAATGTATGTTGAAAAAAGCTTACGTTAGAGAAAAGCTAAAAAAAATTAGCCGCGCCGGGGAAAAACCAGAATTGATTTTATTAAAACCCAAACCGCATTTGAAAAGTAAAATTTTGTTAGCTAAAAATAAGTAATTTAAAAATGTTTTGAATCTATTTTTGGTTTGGTTTGACCGCTGGTTTTTTGACCCCAAAGATTTTGAACTAAATTTTGTCTGCGAATGACTCATAGAAAAATCTCATTTTTTATAGCTATAAAGTTACGGAAGGATGTGGTTTTATAATACATAGTTAAGTTTTGATCTAGTGATATCTGTTGCTTATTTTAAAACCTAGTATGTGATCCTCAAAAGATCATTTCATTTGAAGTCGAAACGATGGGTCCGTGGTCTTTGGTGGCTCTGGCGTTCTTTCGCGAGCTTGGGGAACATCTCCGCTTGGCGACGTATAAGCTTTTAAGTAGAGAATATTGTTCACTCACAAGATGTTCATCCGTTCCCGACTTACTTATGCTGCGCCAGCTGGGTATTGTATATAATATATGCTGACGTAATATATCTTTCTTTTTTATGAGTTAATGAGGTCATCATCGAATTCCAGATGCTGCAGAATTTGATGCTGTTCTTGGAGTCACTCACGGCATTATAGCCCAAACACGTCGGGTAAAATATGTGACAGCGCGGGAAAATCGCAAAAAATAAACTGCAGCTTGTGCCCCATATTTAAAGTACAATTTATCGTTTTCCATAATTATTCACATTGTAGCACATTATTAAACAAAACAACACCACTTTTGACCAATAATATCCACAGTAAATTTATTTACAAAACAAAAACTTGCACTTGACATGACCACGCAAAATGGCGCGAAGATTTTTTTTTTTTAATTGTCTTTAAAGGACATTGTACAGAATACATCAGTCCTAAACACGTAATTTATTTGCATAATATATGTTCATAACAGAGTTCATAACCGAGTTGGGGATCATCAAATTCCAGATGCTGCAGAATTTGATGCTTTACTTGGAGTCACTCGCGGCATTATAGCCCAAACACGTCGGGAAAAAATATGGGAGTTGACAGCGCGGGAAACCGCAAAAAACAAACTGCAACTTCGGCCCCATATTTAAAGTCCAATTTATCGTTTTCCATAATTATTCACATTGTAGCACATTATTAAACAAAACAACACCACTTTTAACCAATAATATCCACAGTAAATTAATTTACAAAACAAAAACTTGCACTTGACATGTCCACGCAAAATGGCGCGAAGAACTCTCATGGCGCGAAGAACTCCCGATGTACCTTGAGTTTGACAGTTGATTTTTTTTTTTTTTTAATTGTCTTTAAAGGACATTGTACAGAATACATCAGTCCTAAACACGTAATTTATTTGCATAATATATGTTTATAACAGAGTTCATAACCGAGTTGGGGATCATCAAATTCCAGATGTTGCAGAATTTGATGCTTTACTTGGAGTCACTCGCGGCATTATAGCCCAAACACGTCGGGTAAAATATGGGAGTCCACAGCGCGGGAAAACCGCAAAAAATAAACTGCAACTTGTGCCCCATATTTAAAGTCCAATTTATTGTTTTCCATAATTATTCACATTGCAGCACATTATTAAACAAAACAACACCACTTTTGGCCAATAATATCCACAGTAAATTAATTTACAAAACAAAAACTTGTACTTGACATGACCACGCAAAATGGCGCGAAGAACTCCCGATGTACCTTGAGTTTGACAGTTGAATTCCTCGAGCATAGTGACGTGCCGAGGAGTCCCTCCGTTTGAGACGGAAGGAATAATTAGGTGCAGAAGCCGTTGACGAAATGTTTTCGAATACGGGTGTAAGGCTACGGGTGTTACTGTGTTTAACGTCCAAACGCCTGTCACGTAACTAGACTTTGATGCAAATGTTTAGCATATAGGGGCAAATTGTTTTCTTATTTTAAGGCGTTTCTGGTGCTTTTAAAGATTTGTAACATGCAGTTTAAGATGTGAACAAGTGACAAATTCCCTTATTCGCACTGCAATTTAGTTATTATTTCAAAACATGTATGTATTAGTTATTAAACTAGTGGAAGTATAATTGTTAAAACGTCAAAATATACAATTTTAATATCATTATTGATTTGTAACCATTATTAGTTATTACAATAATATTATTTAAATAATTATTTATTAATAATAATAATAGTAATAATAAATTCTTTATTGAACAAAACCAAAACAAGTGCAGGTACATAGGCGAGCTTAATGCCGTAAATGCATTTTCTATCAACTAACCTTTGTGACTGAGATATGTAATAAGCGGGTGCAGAATGTTACGAAGAAAATAGATTTATTCGTTAATTATTATAATAGTTAATAATATTATCTCAAAGGCAAGTCACAATTTCTTTTAAATTGTTCGTATGGATATTGGCTTAGAAATACCTAGAATTACCTCGTTCGATCGATAAAACCATCGAACCCCATTTTCATTAAATAATAATAGCTCATCATCATGGGGAAATCCTCTGTAATTTAATAAACTGTAATACGTCAGACTTGGCTGCCTTCCCTATCACCTCATTCATCATCCATCGGGAGAAGAGAACAAAAAAAAAGAAAGAAAAAAAAAAGTTTTTCGCGCCATTTTGCGTGGACATGTCAAGTGCAAGTTGTTGTTTTGTAAATAAATTTACTGTGGATATTATTGGTCAAAAGTGGTGGTGTTTTGTTTAATAATGTGCTACAATGTGAATAATTATGGAAAACGATAAATTGGACTCTAAATATGGGGCACAAGTTGCAGTTTATTTTTTGCAGTTTTCCCGCGCTGTCAACTCCCATATTTTACCCGACGTGTTTGAGCAGTGGATGGTTCCGCGAGTGACTCCCGAAAAGCATCAAATTCTGCAGCATCTGGAATTTGATGATGACGTTATTAACTCATAGAAAAGAAAGATATATTACGTCAGACTTGGCCGTATGGGCTAGACCCTTTGCCTTCCCTATCACCTCATTCATCATCCATCGGTAGAATAGAACAAATACAAAAAAGTATTTTTAGTAGTAATAGGTATATGACCAATGGACAATAAAAGGTTTAGTAATAAATAAAGATAGTATATGTGCAATAGTTATGTGTGTTGGGGCAGTAGTGTAACTAAGAATGTAGTGTGTATATGTTTGTCTGATTGGAAACAAAAACTTGTTAAGTTCAATACTGTACGGGGACAATGACTAACGTGATTAGTACAAACGATGATACAAAATTAGTTGAATTGGGCTACAGTAGGCAGTTGCTATCATGACGTAACAAAAAATAGTAGATTGGGCTATCTTAGATAACTTATCTTTGTGATTTTACTGTGACGTAATAAATGAAACAAACATAATATTTAAGATATAATGTTATATTTAGTTTAAGATTAATGTGACAATAAAATTAAGGAAGTTTTGATGGACAAATATATTTATTTACATTGCAGAGATACACCAGGAGTCAGACGTTATTAATAGGGATGGGCCAAAGTTCGTTAAAGGATGATTCACGCTACACCGTGTTGCGACCGGGCCGTGCCGGACCAGTCATTCATGTTACACCGGGCTGTTTGGGTGTATTATTTGCACGACTAAATCTGTGTTACGTGGTTTTTGTTAGCTATTGATTTCATCTGTCGATAGACTTGACGGTTAAGTAAATATGCAATTTTCACAATTTGAATGGGGTGTATCACTAACTTCTTATCACAATAGATGGCGCATGATAGATGGTACCTCATATAACTGTCAGTTGCATAGAAAACTTGTATTTTTATTACGAAATTTATTATTTTCTGGATATTATGCCGAAGTGAGCAAGTTTAAAGTGTACAAATCGAGATTTCTAAGCGAAATCAAAGATATGGTGATCTCAAAATTGCCGTTCTAATAATAAAACCTTTTTTTCTTTTTAAAGACGGTGTTCGCTTTCTTTATTCGTTTTTAAGGTAGGTAACGTTAATTTAAAATACATTATTCTGTTATAAAAATTAAAACTACAAAATCATTTAAAAAATGATAGGAGATAGGTGCAAAATAAGGTACCATTGCCGCTAGCGACATCTACAAAAAGCTTTGCCTGATACACCCCATTGGCAGCTATTGCAATTGCCATCGATGACGAAGTATTGGAAAAACGAAGCGAAACTACTAAATCCAACCTGGAGAAAGCGAGAAGCAGACGGAGAATTTGCTTTACTTTACAAAGAATTAATAGATGACGACAGCAAGTTTTAAGATTTGACGTTGACTGCTCTGCTCTGGGCACCCGGGCGCATATGTTCATGTCACAACGTGTCGGGGCCTGACCGTGCCGGAGCCGGGAAACAATACCCACCGACATATCAACGGCGCGCCACGGTCAGGCATGAATTACTTCATACAAAAAGTATAACATAATGTTTGACGGTCGCGACACGGTGTAGCGTGAATCATCCTTTAATCTGCCGAATATTAAGTCACAATTTCTTTTTTATTAAATATGATATATCAATATTTTATTCGAAGTTAATTATAGTACATTAAATATAAATTAAAAGCTACCTAAATAATAAAATTAAAAATAAACTAAACTATAAATAAAAAATGTCCTCTAGAGACGTCCCATCCGAGATAGTCCCAAGGAGACTGGCAACATTTCCCCTCTGTATAGCGAGGCTAATACGTTGGCAGAAATAATTGCCAGCCTTCCTGTCTCCAGACCTTTCTGTCAGCCGCTTTGACAACTCCTTGGCCAAGCGCCTCGCTGACGGTCCCCATGGGCCCATCGTCTCGACCCCAAACTAAAAAGCGCAAATTCGTAACCGATACCAAGGTTAGCGTATTTGCGCAATTTGAGGTTCTCCGCAGAAAAAGCCGCACTTCCCGCGCCTGACGAGGTCGCCTTTTAAATTTCTTTTAAATTGTTCGTATGGATCATGGCTTAGAAATACCTAGAATTGCCTCCGTTCGATCGATGGTTTATACCCCATTTTTATGAAATATTAATGCTTATCATCATGGGGAAATCCGTCTGTAATTTAGTCGTATGTCTGACTAGTATTGCCCATAGCAAAACCAGAACAGCTGGTCAAAGCAAAAAAAAAAACACGTCACACGTGACACGTCATTAATTAAATAATTTTAAATGATTCTACTCCTGCTAGTGGAAGACTAAGCAGCAAAGTGGTCCAAAGAGTAAGCTGTTAGCAGAAGATCAGCTTAGCAGATTCCTGTTAATGTTTACTATAAGTAAAAAATGTCCTTTAGAGACGACCTTTCAGTGATAGTCCCCAGAAGACTGGCAACATTTCCCCTCTGTATAGCTAAGCTAATACGTTGGCAGAAATAATTGCCAGCTTTCCTGTCCCCAGACTTTTCCGTTAGCCGTTTGGACAACTCTTTGGCTGAGTGTTCCCATGGGCACACAGTCTCAACCCCAAACGGCGCAAATTCGTAACCTGTACTACAGGCGTACAGCATTTGCGCAGCTCTTATTTAATTAAAATTTGAAATAGTTATATTTTAGATCTCAAAAAAGAAATGTTTAAAAACGGGTTCAAGACTCAGCTTTACGCAGTGGAAGTTGGTGCGAGAGGAGTTCCAGGAAAATCTTTGCACCACTTACTGAAAGAATTTGGTCTAAGCAGGTCTGCAGGAGATACATTTATGGAACGAGCTTCCAAGACGACATTAACGGAATCATACAGTATTTGGTTGGGTAGGGAGAGGAGTAGAATGGTGGATGGTTAGCGTATCGATTCTCAATACAATAAAAAAGGAGGTCTCTTTGTAAAAAAAATAAAAGTTATTGGTATGTATATATTGATATATATGGACTTACTTAATATTGCACCTAATACTGTCTAAATGTCCTAAAGGTTTGGCTGTCAGAGAATGCCTAGCATTAAGTCCGTCTTTGTACATAGTGCGATAGAGTTTTTAAATAAAAAAAAAAACCATCCTATTGTCGTACCACCCGTCACCAATGGAACCATGGAATGCTTAGAAGTTTGTCTTCCTTCTATGTTGTAAAACTAATGTCGTGTATCCCGAGGTGCCGAAGGTCGTTCAGCATGATTCACTTTCACACATATTTTAAGGGTTACGAATCAATAATGACGTGTTCCTCGCCAATTACCTACCGCAGGCGCCTACAGGAGTTTTTTATTAAAAAAACTGACACGCTAAGTTAATTCAATGACGCAGGTTCTCGCAGTGAAATAATTTTATCAAAAACGGTTCAGAATTTATTCGAAATTATTATTTATAATTATTATTTTAATTTTGTTTTAAGTTTAGTTACCTACTTAAGTTAGGTTAGTTCTTACTTGTATTATTTTTAATATTATTTCAAAAAATGATTTCTGTAACTTTTAATACCTACCTATATACTTTATTCTTAATTTAGTTTTAATTTTGTATATTGTTAAGGACTTATGTATTCTGTACCATGTCCTTAAATAAATAATTTAAAAAAAAATGACCATATGAATGACTTTAAATCTATATTGAAAAACTTTCTCATTGACAAGACATATTATAGTTCAAATGAATACTTAAATGACATCTTATAAAACTTGTGACATGTCTATTCCCTTATATATTTTAATTTTGTTTTGATAAGTATTGAAATGTTTATATAACTTAAGATTATTAAGAGAACCTCAAGCTGCGCAAATACGCCAACCTCGGTACAGTTTACGAATGGGGTCAAACGATGGGCCCATGGGGACACTCAGCCAAACGTCTGGCCAAGGAGTTGTCCAAACGGCTAACGGAAAAGTCTGAAGTCAGGAATTATTTCTGCCAACGTATTAGCCTCGCTATACAGAGGCGAAATGTTGCCAGCCTCCTTGGAACTATCCCTGAAGGGTCGTCTTTAGAGGACATTTTTTAGTTATAGTTTATTTTTTATTAGGTTTAGATTATATTAATTTTTTACTCTTTAAGTAGTTTTAATTATATACTGTTGTGTAATTTAAAAAAATACATAGGTTATTCAGAAAAGATTTATAATATTTGAACGTTTTAAAAGCAGAGCACAGTGTTTTGTTTATAATTAATAATTAATCATTAATCAAACAATATATGTACATATAGCTGTGTCTCAAGCTAATAAAAAAAAAATTGAATAAGATCTACGTCCTACTAAACTATAGCAAAAAGCGGTCACAAAACCGAAAGAATTTAATCCCCGTATCAGGTGCCGTTAATTTTCAAAATGCTAATTCGAATATTATGGTGTCTTTAATAAAATGTAATAAGAGCAAAGATCGTTTTGAACTGTGACAAAAAAAATCATAGAGAATAAAAATTCAGAGAGATCCATACTAATTAATAAATGTGGAAGACGCAATGTCTGTCTGTATGAATGTAAGTTTGGCGAGCTATACCTGTATTACTGTACCGATATTTGATAGAATTTGGTTCCATAATTTTGAATTAGAGATATTAAATTATATATAAAATATACTGGATTATTCTATTGACAGAAATTATCATATGTCAAAAACTACGTTTTCGCCCAATATGGTTTCTTACGAAAACAATATAAAATAAAATTAATATTAATACTAAGGAAAGGAATATAAGTCCCGTCCGCGTGGAATGGTGGCAAAACGCTGGCTGCATTTCCCCGCTGAATTGCAATACTGATTCTTTGGGCGAAGAAAGAGCCAGCCCTCTTGTCACCGGAGGATACGACAAGACGCGGTGTTATGTCTTTTTTTTCCTATGTATTGATATTATAATTTTATATTATTTATTAGTTTATTGTTAATAGTAATTTAATTTTAATATTTTTGTATCTACTTCGAATTTTATTATTTAGGTAGCTTTTATTTTTTCGAATTTTGTTATTTATATTTTATGTATCTTAGTCTATGACAGTGTATTGCTAGTTATAATCGCATTCGACGTGCATTTTCATAATTGATTTTGTTGTTTTACTGTCAAAATTTTTAGTGTTAAAACACGTTCTTTTTAGTCAAGAGAAGAGGAGCAAAATAGATGGCCTAAATAATCATCACATCCCCCAGAACACAGTTTTAGACTTCCCCTGTTGGAGATATGGGCCTTCCAGAACATATATCTGGAGAATTTGGCCTACACTCGCCACGCTGGCCGGACGGGTTGGCGAGGATATGATGTCTTGTTAACATGCTCTCCGAGGCACGGGAACGGTGGTGTTGTAAATCTATGACAAATGCATGTAAGATTTTTTTTATGTAATGAAATAAAAATAAACTATATAAATGAAATACATACATACGTAGGCAGAGACAATTGAGCGCCACTTGACACGATCACGACATACCTCTTTCGCCAAAGATATATAATGCGAAAGTTGTCGGTGAAAGAGCCTGGCTGACCGAGACTCACCGATCAAATAAATTAACCATTTTTTATAATACACAGTTTGTTTGGTAACTGTCTAATTTCTTTAGGTATGTTGTTGTAAACCTTGATACACATAATATATGAGTTCACACTAAATAATTTACTTTTATGACTGGGAATTTTAAGTTTTGTAGTGTCCATGCGACTAAATTTTCTTCCTGTATCACATTTGACAAATAGGTCATTATTTTTTCCACCAAAATTTACTATTTCTAGGATATACAAGGATGTGAGGGTTAATAGTTTTAATTTTTTAGTGGTCCAACCCCACAGATAGCTCTGATGCATTTTTTTTGTGTTAGAAATGCTTTATTTATGTCTGTGGAGTTCCCCCAAGCTATGAGTCCATATCTTAGTACAGAAGTTACATATCCATGATAAGCCAATATAGCTGTACTTTCGCTACTTACATTTCGCAATCTTTTCAACGCATATATGAACCTATTGAGCTTAATAAAACAATGGCTGATGGTACATTAAAAAGCTTTCTTCGCTCACCCTTTCAACATGACCGAACGATCGTAACATGCCTTTCCTTATTTGTATTGTTTATATATAATTATAAATTACAAACTACAAAATAATAAATAAATATTATGAAACTAAATAGTAAAAAATAATATAATATAAATATACAAAGTGCCAATTAAGGATACTGAATGCGAAATGGATCCTTCGGCCCAAATATTGCCCAGCCCTCTTATATCCTATTTGCTGCAGAAATTAGATATTATTTCGTTTTTAAAAATCATTGTCACTCGCATTTTGGACATGTGTGCCGAGTCTTTACATTAATTCAACGTATTACCATTACGAATTACTTAACTGACAGTAACGAGTGGATTGCAAAAAATATTTAATACAATTCGTCTAGGTCACTTCATAAAATCAATTTAGTTTTCTTTCAGTGTTCACGTTTTAACCGTATTAGCTTTTTTGTGTATTATATATTGTTGAAATAAGGTTCTTAGTAATCCTCAAGTATCCGTCGTAAAAAAGATCGCGAGTGTCATTCTGACAATCGGATCTTGTTGATTTCCAAAAGTCAATATCTAAAGATGTATTTTTATTTTAATATAATTTTATTTACATTTTAACAAGTTATTTTGATGTTGAGAAGGCCCCATCTCCAATATATATACATATATATATGTAGCGATATAACCTCGTGTCCACTTCTGAGCATAGCCTCTGGAACTCTCGAAACGGCCCTTTTGACTTCCCTATCACCTCATTCATCATTTCAAATCATTTATTTTATTATTTAAATTATAAAATAACTTGCAGCTCCTACTCATATCAGCTATACCATAAGTTTTAACTAAAACTGCATCCGTGTTCTAGCGGTTAAGTCTGTGGATTTATTAAATAAATAAATATGATTAATTTTTTATTTTATTTGTGATATTTCTCGAGTTTGGTGCGCTAGAGACATATCGACGAGCTTGACACTTGTCATGATTGGTTATAGTAAAGTTGACTTAAAAACAGTTGCCATAAACAAGTTTTTGCTTAAAACTAGGTACTTAAAATTAATTAGTGGCCCAGTAAGGAGGCCTGTGAGTTTATAGACTACAATAAATTACGCATGTCAAGTTAATTATTAATTCGTGGCTCTAAAGAGTCTGTGTCTTGTCTTGTGTGCTTTTTTTTTTTTGTTCTCTTCTCCCGATGGATGATGAATGGGGTGATAGGGAAGGCAAAGGGTCTAGCCCATACAGCCAAGTCTGACGTAATATATCTTTGTTTTTCATGAATTAATGGAATCATCATCAAATTCCAGATGCTGCACAATTTGATGCTTTTCTTGGAGTGACTCGCGGAACCATCCACTGCTCAAACACGTCGGGTAAAATATGGGAGTTGACAGCGCGGGAAAACCGCAAAAATATAACTGCAACTTGTGCCCCATATTTAAAGTCCAATTTATTGTTTTCAATAATTATTCACATTGTAGCACATTATTCAACAAAACAACACCACTTTTGACCAATAATATCCACAGCAAATTAATTTACAAAACAAAAACTTGCACTTGACATGTCCACGCAAAATGGCGCGAAGAACTCCTTGTCTTGTGTGCTTACAATCTAAAAATACATAAAAATAGTATTGTCAAAGCGGCTGACAAAAAGGTCTAGAAACAGGAAGGCTGGCAATTATTAATACGTTGGTATTAGCCTCGCTATACAGAGGGGAATTTTTGCCAGTCTCCTCGGGACTATGTCGGATGGGACGTCTCTAGGGCACTTTTTTATTTATAGTTTAGTTTATTTTAAATTTTATTATTTAGGTAGATTTTAATTTATATTTAATGTATAATTTTATGTAAATAATAATACTCCTTGGCACTAATGAAGGATTAAGTTACACCGAGTCTAAAGTACTTATATTTAAATAAGTGTAAATAGCGCCATCTAGCGGTCTCGCTTAGAACTACGCCGTGAGTAAAGCTTGGAACATTGTTGAGAGCAATGAACGTTTGACATTAGTGAGAACGAACTAAACTCACAACAAAACAGCTGATACGGATAATAACAACTTGATAGGTACTTGCTACTTATGTTATTATTTCCAATAATTATATTGTTTTTACAAAAATTAATAAGTACAAACGTAATTTAATGTGTTTGCGTATAAGTGAGTGTAATGCATCATTAGTGGCTTATTGTTTTATTACAAGTCGATCGATTAACATTCAATGTAAAGAATATAACCTCAAAAGTTAAAAAAACTATTTGTGGTAAGTAAAACATGATTTTTAATTATATATCACCTAATTGTAAACTATAATAAGATATCACATTAATCAAGATTACATAAATCGTCTATTAATGACGTAATTGTCAAGATTCTTGTTGGAATTTTGTTTATTCTTTTGTTTATGCGGTTTCATTCATGAGTGTCACTTTAGATATCTAATACTAGTTATTGCAATTTTAATTTCATTCTGGTTTATCTATATGTGGTCATGTGACGAAATTAATTATTAATAATAGTTCCTTTGTGTCTAACTCGTGACAGCTACCGGTTTAGCTAGCAGGTCTATTCCGTAACCAATACGGTCGAATTTACAACTTCAAGCGATTCCATTGAGCTTTGCACATCAGTTTAATATTTAAAAGATCATTTGCAAGACGCAATGGATTGATATAAGCTGAACAAAATAGCTCTTCGTATTCAAAAGAAGACATTGGATTTTATACCACATTATAATTTATTTTATAGATTAGTTAATTGGATATGGAAAACGATAATTTGGACTTTAAATATGGGGCACAAGATTCAGTTTATTCTTTGCTGTTTTGAAAACGATAATTTGGACTTTAAATAAGATTCAGTTTATTCTTTGCTGTTTTTCCGCGCTGTGAACTTCCATATTTTACCGTACGTGTTTGGGCTACAATGCCGCAAGTGACTCCAAGGAAAGCATCAAAATTTGCAACATTCCGAATTTGATAATAACCTCATTAACTCATAAAACAGAAAGATATATTATATATATCAGATATATTATATATATCAGATATATTATATATATATATATATACAGATATATATTTCCCTATCACCTCATTAATCATCAATCAGTAGACGAAGAATGACAGATGGGCCTTCCAGGACATACATACTATATCTGGAGAATTTGGCCTACACTCGGCACGCTGGTCAGACGGGTTGGCGAGGATGAGAATTGGTATTAGTGGAACCGATGGCTTAACGTGCTCTCCGAGGCACGGGAACGGTGGTGTTGTAAATCTATAACAAATGTACGTAAAAAAAGTGTATTTCTCATTGGTACATGCCGGAAGGAAGTTAATAGACTACATAATCAAAATGTACCCTTAAACTTGAAAAACTAAACTTAACTTAACTTAAATTGTTGAATTGTGCGAGCGAGAAGGATGAAAAAGCTTTAAGTTTTTTTCTTCACCTTTATATCGCTTTGAAAATCGTTCTACTTGGCGTTGCGTTTTTATACTTTGTAAACAAAATACGTTAGAAAAAAAAAATGTTGTACGCTTGAAACATTAATCATGCGGAAAACACTTAACAATTGAAACCATGAAACAGAGGGAAAAAAATATCTTACAAAATTATCCTATTTTTTTTATTTAAAAGCAATAATAAACTCTGACACTATACGAACAATATTTCCATTGACTACAATCAAATAAACAAAAACAATGACAGATTATGCAAATATTTACAAACATAGAAAAATTAAAACAATTGGTACCGTCTGGCATCAAGTTGCTAACTGCTATACCATATCAAGTATGAATACTGTAATCCTATCAGAACCAAGAAGTAATTAGTACAAATGCGTGTATAAGATAAGGCGTATGGAATCTTACCTAAAACTTTATCGCATCAAGTCGCTGGAACTGCCCACGTGATTGCACAAATCGATCTGTAAATATCTCTTTTTCTTCACACTTGAGGCCAGTCGTCGAAATTCAGGCATGACCGTCACACAACACTTATAAAAACGAATTCTTTATTAAAAACTACTAAACTAGGATACTGCATCCGTAAGCTATGTGAATCCACTGGATTGAAACTAGCATAAACACAAAACTTACTTAATACTAATTCTTTAAGCAAATTCAATCGATTTCAAAATATATCAAAGACATTGTCCACGGCAACATTGCTGTATGATAAAGCACTACTACATACAATTAAGAAAGGAACACGCGCAAAACGCAAAGATCAAGTATTCCTTTGTATGGGCCCAAGTAAGAGCCCAAAGCATGAGCGTGGAGGACTATATCTTAGGATTGACTGCCGGCGCCCGTCGCTCGCAGGATGCAGTCCATTAAGCGACCATTATTGTATTGTCGTGGGCTTATCGTAACCAGAGTCTTCTCAAATTGCCGTCCGAGAGCGATAAACGTGCGAGTGGTTTTGACAATCCAAACTGGGCTAAGAAATCCCAAACACATTTACTTATCCGTCGTTATCGAAACAACTAACGATAAGATTTCACTTACCAGTTTCAACCCAAATAAAATGAGAACATCTTTGGAAAAAAACTGAGACATTGAAGGGTATTTCAACAATTGTCTGGATTATGGCCGGTATGCCCGTGAAACAATGTCACGAGACCGGATCCAGTATTACTCACGCTCGTTGTTTCAATTGGGCATTTTAAGACAACTTAAGCCGCCAACTTCCGCTCAGCTCTGACACAGGAACCGAAGGTTAGCAACAATTATCCGTAAATTTGCTGAACATAACTCAATTATGACAGTACCTAAGAGATGATGACATGACAAAATGTAAACTACCGATCAAAAGGAAAATATATATTCATTACAGCCCCTAGAACACAGCGTCCTAGACCTCTACTGCTAGAGATGTGCCTTCCAGAACTGGAGAATTTGGCCTACACTCGCCACGCGCTGGCCTTGGCGGCTTGGCGAGGATATAATATCATTTTTTAATGACAATTTATTAACGATTTCTCAAGTTGGCATTAGTGGAACCGGGACCGACGGCTTAACGTGCTCTCCGAGGCACGGGAACGGTGGTGTTGTAAATCTATGACAAATGTACGTAAGAAAAGTGTATTTCTCATTGGTACATGCATTGGTTTGAACCGATCTTTGTAGGATTTAAGGTACGCGTTCTTACAACCGAGCCACCACCGCGCATCAGAATATATATATATATATACGAGTATAATCAATAATCTTACACTCCCTCCTCCACCCTTCCCCAGTCCCCTCACCTTTATCTACACACACACACACACTTACATACTATACTTTACTTGACTTCAAATTTTTGTATGATCATAGATTTAAATTTGAAGACACTGTCTCCTGTTATACAGTACAGCTTATGCAGGAGACAGGGTTCACCATAACGAACCAACATTCTTGTGTGTTAATAAACGATTTGTATAATAGTCACAAACCGATGTTGAAACGATGAGTTCGGAAAGACGAACCAGGCGTGAAAGTTGTGGGTGACAGAGGCCCTGGCAGACCAAGACTCACCTATCTAATCAAATAAATAAAACACTAGTTGAAGGTGCAGTAAAGAGCCATCGAAACAAAAGGGCATGTATGAAAAGGCTAATGAATGTCGACGGAGCGAAAGAGGTATGCCGTGATCGTGTCAAATTGTGCTCAATTGTCTCGCAAGGGAAATAGCGTGAAGATATGTAATAGCCACAAACCAGTTAAAACCAGATACTAATTAGAATACAATACACGATCTAAAAATAGGCAATACTTGTTTGAAGATATCGCTTATATCATTCGCTAATGCTAATTTAAATGTTCATTTAAAATCCATTCGTTAATAATGGGGGTTTCAATTAAATATTGATTAAAGGTTTATACAACGATGAAGTTATTCTGAAGCTATGTGGCGAGTACTTTACGAACTCGTTAAGCAAGTAGTTGAAGAGAAAATGCGAGATACGAGACCGCTTGTCGTCGACGGACTGGTTGCAACGACCTGAATAATGATTCATGACAAATGAGATATGATTTACGAGGTATTATCCGACCGAATTCGAGCAAGGACACATTCAATTACATAGACAAAAAGGTCACAAGTGATTGGGATTTGTTTAATGATGAGAACAGAGCAAATAATAATTCAAATAGGTTAGCAAATGGAATTATTCCAGATATAATTAGGCATTACAAATTACACTTTTAATAATAAAACAGTTCACAACAGGGACAAATTATTTGATTTGATCTCCTACTCAAACATCCCTGTAAAACACCAAAACCACTCGTCGAGTATTCGAATGCGTGTCCTAATATTGATTTTTTTTATCAAAGGTGTAAAAACCGACTTCCAAGCTCAAACTATCACGTAATTTGTCCATTCATTATATCATTTCTTCACTATCGAAAGTAAGACCATTGCTAAGATTTTCCTGTTAAAACAGGTTGGTACTGCGCAGTAGCATTGCATTATAAGTAGGTACCCACTTGTCAACTGCTAATCATGCCAGCCTAAATAACTCAGCCAATTATCACGTCTGAGAAAGTATTCTGATCCATTGCTCTGGACGATTCGATATGTCAATAAAACAATACTTATGAATATTATGAAGTAGAAGTACTTAAAAGCCTTTGGCGTTTAGTCATAGAAATATTCGTAACTCTATTCACTATCCCTCAGGCTTGCGTATAATATGTTTGGGAGGCTCATATTTGTGATTAATAATTAAAATTAACTAAACCAGAACAAATACACCTATGATATAGTCATAGAACGAAACTGAGAAAATACATTTAAGATGCTAGTTAATTTAATAATACTTTAGTTTTTTCTGCACCCTAAGGGTCTGGTTGAGCGGGGGGATGGCTGGCACATGCGTTATGTCCGTGATCGGGTGCTGCTGTGGGGGCCTGGGACCTTTGCCGAACACGTTCAATTTATTGTTCTTAAATAAGCAGAGGTTTTGCGTTTTGTCGGCTTTCGGGTTGCACACTGGCAAGTCCTAATTCTAAAATACCTGTTGGGGTACCACTGTACCAGGTATTATAATCTCATAGGTGAATTTGAAAGATATTTATTTATTGTTGTTGTGTAATTCTGTATATGTTTCATTCGTAAATCTGCTATAGCTGAGTTTTCCTTGCAGATGCCTTTCTCAGTCAGATTAAATATTGACAGGTCACTGGAATTTGCTAAGCTGTTAGTCTTCTGCTAACATCTTACTCCTTGGACCACTTCGCTGCTTAGTCCACTAACAGGAGTAGAATCATTCTAAATAATTTAAATAATGACGTGTCACAAATGCCTGTAATAGGTTTACGTGAATAAAGATATTTTGACTTTGACTTTGAAAATATAAATTACTATTAATACAAATAAACCTACATTAGCTTTGTACTTATTTACTAAAGTCTGATGATTATGAAAACAGTTGATCTAAAATTAAAGTTTACTGGATCAAATACATTACATACTCGTACATTAAACAATAATATCTGATTGTTAGTTGTCTCAAGGTGCAGTTTTTTGGTGTGCAATTTTCCTTATATCTTCAATTTTGACCATGTAGGATGGAAACAGTTTCTAGCAGGAGTGCGGTAAAAAGCAAGAGGCTAGTGGAATCTATAAAGCAGACTTGAACTTTGCCCATATGTACAATAATAATAATTTCTTTATTGTACAGAACCAAAAATAGTGTGGGTACAAAGGCGAGCTTAATGCTATAAATGCATTTTCTACCAACTAACCTTTGTGAATGGCCATTATAAGTGGGTGCAGAAATACTATTGTGGTCAACAATGATGAAATATAAATACTCAATCTCAATAGTCCTAACTCTCTACAGCGAAGAATTAGCCAATCCGAATATATTTTTGGAGAATATTGCCCATTTTCGCCACGAATCTGGTGACCCAATGTATAAATGTCATAAGTTTTTGCTAACTCGTAGATTTTGCGCCACTGTTAGAGATCGTGACTCCATCGCAGTCCTTCCAGCAGTCGTTTCCAGTGGATGGCTTGGTGTACTGGGATATTTAGGTGGTCAGTTTCAACTGTTCTTGTTCTTTTCATCATCATCATTACCTTGAGTCTCTACACTGCTGGATTTGCCCAAGGCTCGCCACTGCACGCAGTCTTTTGCAACCGTCATCTAACATCCCCCAGCGATTTTCTTTAGGTCATCCGTCTATCTAGCGGGGTTTCGTCCCATTCTGCGTCGTCGTGATTTTTTAACTGTCACAATGGATGGTGGATTTGAACGCGGACACAATAATTTATGACAGTTATTTGTGATATTTCTCTAATTTAGTACGCTAGAGTCATCGAAGAGCTTGCCACTTGTTGTGATGGGCCTATAGTAAAATTGGCTAAATGTGATTCCGCTTCTATAAAATCGTGGTTTCTGATCACTCCGGAAGGGTCGTGATAATGTAATTTATCTTTTTGTGCTAAGTCCTTGCAAAGTATAAGTACAGTGCATACGATCGCAGACTAACGGTACGATTGTAGGTAGATCAATCTTTTAGAGGTAATGGCGGCGCGGCTGTCACACCACCGGTTTCAGCCAATCACAGAGCTGCGTTGGCATGGTATTGCATACGACCTTACTGGTCATGGGCTCTGTCGTAATTAATTCTCATTCCAGTGTTACACACGTCACGGCTTGATGACTTACCAACAAAGATATTCACATCAAGGATACCGCATTAAGTACAAAATTTAATTAAAACTAAACATCTTCCTATCGACATAGGTACCACTTGAAGAAAATACTTTTTTTAATCAATGCGTATTTTTAGCTATTTAGCGGCTGATGGTCAGGAAAATGAAAGACTTCTCTCAAACACCTAACTGCCAAGACATAGGTAGGCTAAGATTTTTTTGTTATGAATAGCGTTGCGCGACCTCGCTCTTCAAGGTCGTAGGCTGCACAGCTGACAAGCTGTCCACAGTGTCTCCTATGGCTGCCTCAGACCCCAGGCCCCATTAGATGTCGCTCTAGCTACAACAGTGCGTTCTTAAACTACATTAGTATGGTGTAGAAATGTGGACACTGACAGTGGGTCTGGTCGACAAGTTAAGAGAGATATGCTCCGGATTTCTCTAAAGGATAAAGTCAGAAACGTTGACATCCGTCATAGAGCCAAGGTTACCGACATAGTTTTTAAAATTAGCAAGCTGAAATTGCAATTGGATGGACACGTCTGTCGCAGAACCGATGGAGTAGACGGGTTCTGGAGTGGAGACCAAGTACTGAAAGACGCAGAGTGGCACGACCCCCCGCCAGATGGCATCATTCATCTTGTATGGGCATTTAGGATAAATTGCATTCAAAGTTATATATGCATTTTTAGGTAAATTATTCTAACAATATTACAATTTAAGCAAATAAAACCCCTATTTTTAACTGTCTCCATGGTTACGTTCGTGGATTTTAACCCAGAGGTATCGGGTTAGATTTACTAGTCGGGGCACAAAAATTATTTTTTTGCGATATTTTTAGACTTTGGTACATAGACATCGACGAGAGAGAAGATTCACTTGTCACGATGGGCCTATACTGCTTTGGTATTTGATCACCCTTTGTCCTCTCTTTTCTTTTTCTTTGACCTCTACGGATTGCACTCTAATGAACTCCTAAACTCAGCTTTTACGGTCCAAATCCGAAGCGTCATTTTCCTTTGTGTATTTTACTTTCATTCTAAATCGATAAGCAGTATACGAAGTAGTACTCGTAGTTTTAATCGCTCTCTCTGAAATATTCCGAGGTTGATGGATGATACTTTTGTCCATTTGCAGGAACCTTTTTTGGACCTGAATGCCATATCTACTAAATTTTAAGATCTTTGCTTGCCAGGTTCACTTGTTATAAACCAAGCTTTCATAATAACGGTCATTAGACTGGTTCGATTTCGATCATTGACGAATTAATATGCCACTTTTTTTGATTGCTGGCACTAGACTAATACTATCAACTTAGAATCGTCGAATTTCGGAAAATTATGTCGGAGATAGCCGGAATATTAAGTACCTACATATACTGTTTGCAATCCCGCAGCCCCCTTAATCGCGCGGGATTGATATGCTGGATTGCTTAATCCCGCGCAGATTCCGCATTATTAATATAAATTCAGAATAAAACAAGAGGATTTTTTCAAAACAATTTATTTTTATTTTTAGATAAGTTGTATATATATAACAATTAACACGTACAAGTAAAATATGAAGTAATATACACACAGTATAAAATAATTACAATATTAAATAATTAAAAAGAAAATCTAACATTAAATAAACAAAAAAATAACTTCACTATAAATAAAATTAAAATTATAACAGTACGATGGGCGTAGTGTGCGGAGGACACTCTCTGCGTTCCGTTGAACGGCGAGGCTGACCCTTAGAGCAAAATATTCTCTGCTTAAAGGGTCACCCGTCGCCAAGTGGAGTTTTTCCCCAAGCTCACTAGAGAACGCCAGAGCCTCCTCGGACCACGGACTTATCGTTATTAATATCGTTAATAATTGAAGTATTTATTGTGACTATTTCTCCGATTGCTATAAAAAAAAAACTTGTATGTACGTAACATTACCTTTTTTATTAGTTTTTTTTTAATTTTAGTTTTTTGTACAACACTTTTTTATTACTTACTATATCATGATTAAATATCCCTTTATAATAAAAAAAAAACAAAAATTTTATTATTCAAAAGAGTGTATCATAATTTCGACTGCAATCTCCAACCTTCGATAGCTCAGTTGGTAGAGCGGTGGACTGTAGAGGAATTTTCAAAGTCATCCATAGGTCGCTGGTTCAAATCCGGCTCGAAGGAGTTGATCCATTTTTTTTTTTTATTTATATTTTTTTTACATGACCTATATTTTTTATTATATTTTTTTTTTAATCTCAATTTGGAAAAGTAAAAAACAATGTTTAGACGATGCCAGTTCTGTCTGGCAGTCTCACTGGGGCTTGTTTGGTGTTGGCCTCGTATTTAAATAGTTTACCTTGGTACCGGTTACCAATTATCGCCGTTTTGGGCCGAAACGATAGGTGGAGATGGAAGGGCCCATGGGGACCTTCAGAAAGGCGCCTGGCCAAGGAGTTTATGTCGACGATGCGTTTTCAGACGATTGTGCACTCCGCCTCACCCCGCTGGAGACAGGACATTTTAAATTTATAGTTTATATTTTTATATTTTTTTTTTATTTAGGTAGATTTTTATTTATATTTAATGTGTATTTATTTACTTCAAATAAAACACTTACTTAAGTAGTAAACCAGAGCCAAAACTGGCCAACAGACCCATCTAGTGCCAGAATATCAATGATAAAAGGACTTAAGCTCATTTATAAGAAATAATTTGGTTGTTATATTTAACAATTAAATATTAATAAATAATATTTAATTATTACAGATAAAAATTACCTTAAAATCTCTAATAACAAAAAATTCAGGATTAAAAGTAGGTACCAAGTACTAGTCGTCATCGCACGTTTCACTGCTATATTTTTTTTTGTTTTAAATATATTTTCTATAAATTATTGATTCTAAACACAATGTTTGTCTATTTTGACAATAAAAAAAAGTAAAAAGAACTTTGCACTGTTTCCGCCCGGGATCGAACCGGGGGCCTTGTGCGTGTGAAGCACACGTGATAACCACTACACTACGGAAACTTGAAAGTCTTGCCCCAAAATTAGATATCTATTTTGTGTGTATCAATATTATTTAATATTTTTGTTATCTATGATTATTTATTCATATAATTAGGCAGGTAGCGTTCTTGTCACCATGCCGCGCGGATACGATTTATATTCATCTACTCGTACTATCCCATAATGTAACTTAAAATATTTTTTCATGTACTCTTATACTTATCCAATAATACTAAAATAAAATGGGCCCATGGGGACCGTCAGCGAGGCGCTTGGCCAAGGAGTTGTCAAAGCGGCTGACAGAAAGGTCTGGAGACAGGAAGGCTGGCAATTATTTCTGCCAACGTATTAGCCTCGCTATACAGAGGGGAAATGTTGCCAGTCTCCTTGGTACTATCTCGGATGGGACGTCTCTAGAGGACATTTTTTATTTATAGTTTAGTTTATTTTTAATTTTATTATTTAGGTAGCTTTTAATTTATATTTAATGTACTATAATTAACTTCGAATAAAAGATATTATTTTAAGAAATTTAAAATATTAAAATAAAATAGATTATTATAAATAAAACTAAAACTAAACCTAAACTAAACCTTAACTAAAAACTTAACTAAACCTTAAATTAAATAAACTAAAAGATAAACCTAATTAGTATAAATATCTAAATACTTACAAATATCTTGATTATAATCTACATGTCATCGAATCCAGAAGATGAACCCAATGTTTCGAGGACTCCGGCGATGTTTAAATTAGGTTTTGAAAGTAGGTTTTTTTCGTTTTTTTAAGCTAATAAAAATATAAAAATTAAAATCTAAACTATAAGTATATAAAAATATTCACCCATGATTTGTTCATGTGACAGTGTGCTAACAACATATAATTACTTAGGTATATGCCCCAAGTAATTTGACTTTAGTTGTATGAAAAAAAATCCTTAAGTTGTTTATATACAATATATAAGGAGAATAACATAGGCTTAGTTGAAAATGGCAACGATTGTAGGTATCAATTTTATTTTGAAGGTCAGCTGGTAGAAACGACGCCATTTGTAACTTTAATCGCTACAATTACAACGTTTTGTTACAACCTAGCCATATTAAAATTCAAATGACCATTGAAAATACATATATCTAATATTTTTTATGTTTTACATAATTTCCCAAAATATTTTAAGTACACTAGCGACACCTAGTACATGTACTAAGAAACATTAACCTACCATTTAGTTTCTAGTGTATTCACTAGATGGCGTTGTTAACAGTTGTTTTTTTTTTTTTAATGGCAGAATCTTAATTCGTACTTGATTCCGTCATAGCTCGACGTCTAGAGATGTTCAGTACTGAGGAGTTTATTGTCGGCCTGCCTAGACTTATGTTCTAGGCACGCTAAAAATTATAACTAAACCAAAGAGTGTGGCACTTTTAGTACCCATGATGCCTCTCAATATGAAATACACATATACCTACATAATGGTTTTTTAATCGGAAAAGTTCGTATTTATCGTAGCTTCAACGAGTGGACTGTGGGGATTGTCGTGAGCAGGGATTTGTGTAGTTGTACTTACATTAAAAAAAACCCTATCGAAATCTGTTATTAAAATCTATAGAACATTAATTCAACACTTTAAAAATGTATATAAAAATATGTTTGTTTAGAAAAACGTCGATATAAAAATCCTGTCGAAATTCTAATTAAATTTGGGATCAAAATCGTCAAATACCACTTGATAAAATATTGCAATCGAAAAGTCAATAAAAAACAAAAAAGTACAGTGGAAATTGTTGTGGGATATGGCGGTATGCTTTGTGTAGATTGTACTTTTAAAAAAAGGCCCCGTCGAAAATTTATGTATCGATAAAATCAAGAAAAGAATTAGGTCATAAAGCTCTTCAGAGCACTCACCATGGTATAGCCGGTAGAACACGCTCAGAGAAGCGACATCTCGGCGAAGCTGCAGGGATTCGAGAGTTCCAGATATAGTGGCATCGTCCACAATTCGAACAGCTCTCCTCTGTAGGACATTGAGAGCATCTGTGAGGTACTTGGCGGAACCATCCCAAAGGTGAGAACAGTATTCCACGCATGATCTGATCTGTGCTTTGTACAGCTACAGTCTGATTGAAGGCGGAAAAACCGCTTCACCTTGTTCAGTATTCTGAGCTTTTTTGACGCTGTTTTGGTGATGCTCTCAATGTTGTCCACCCCGAGAATGTTGAAGCTGGGCTGTAGATCCAGCGTGGTGCCCTGAACAGTGGGGGGTGGAGACAAGGGGGACTTCTTAGCCGTCAGCGCGCATGCCTGGGTCTTGTTGGCATTAAACTGGACAAGATTTTGGACACCCCACAAATATATTTTGTGAAGGGTGTCGGGTGTCTTATAGTTTCATGGTAACCCGTCAGCGTTACATTAGAATGTCTACTTAAATTTCATCCATGACTTCATCAGTTTTCTTTTAATTTGAGACCAAGAATAGACCATAGAAAACATAGTCTAATCCCGGGATTCATCATCATCATCAGCCTGTGTCTCTCCACTGCTGGATATAGGCCTCCCCCAAGGCTCGCCACTACACGCGGTCTTTTGCAACCCTCATCCAACCCCCACCAGCGACCCTCCTTAGGTCATCCGTCCATCTGGCGGGGGGTCATCCCACTCTGCGTCGTCCCGTACGTGGTCTCCACTCCAGAACCCGTTTGCCCCATCGGTCTTCGGTTCTGCGGCAGATGTGTCCGGCCCATTGCCACTTCAGCTTGCTAATTTTAAATGCTATGTCAGTAACTTTAATCCCGTGATTACGCATAAAAAAATTGGATTTTAGAAAAAAAAAAAGATTGTAAACTCTAGGTAGGATATACATATATATTTTTATTTTTTATTCAATTTGGAAAACCAACAGTTGATAATATTATAGTAAATATTATACAGTAAATTCACTAAGAACTATTAAAGGTTTTCACATATAAATTTAAAGTTAAGTAATAAAGAGCAAGAGAACCATGAGTAAGTTGGTAATGAAAAAAAACAAATTACTCATTAGGAATTGCTGCCGATGATCGATTCGACGTAACGAAGCGTCTAATGTTGCTTTGGAGTTAAACATGTCTATGTCCAAATCTTCCGCGATAATATTATAGTTATTACATGTTATAGTATAGTATTATCATCACGACCGTTTCCCTTTCGGTGTGGTCAGAAACCAAAACCAAAATGGTAAATAAGCGTATTCACATTTAGCCAACTTTACTATAAGCCAATCATGACAAGTGGCAAGCTGGTCGATGTTTCCAGCGTACCAAACTCGAGAAATATTACAAATAAAACATTAATAACTATTTTTGTGTCCCGACCAGGAATCGAACCCGGTACCTTTACATGTTCTTAATAAATAACTGTTCTGTCTATACCTGGTACTAGCATATGGTACGAACAAGAGTGGGGGACATCGCAAGAGTGACCGCCTCCGCGGTCTAGTGGTAACAAACGTTGCCGTGAACTCGGGAGGTCGTGGGTTCGATTCCCACCGGGGGCAAGTTGTACATTGTATAATTTGTCTCGGTCTGGGTGTTTATATGTATAATATGTATATATTTACAAAAAAAAGTATAATATGTAGTTTATCAACCATCTAGTTTCCGTAACACAAGCCTCGTAGCTTACCACGGAAACTAGATGGCGCTGTGTGACCTGTCTGGAAATATTTATTTATCATCATCATATAATATTATGTTTTTAATGGCATTCTTAACTTACCTTAAAACAGCAAGTTTTCTGTTGTCCAAGAAAAGCTTTCACAATTTCGAGAAAAACCCACGAGGCGCCTTTCCGGGGCGCTTCTAAACCGTTTTTGAAGTAAAAAGGGGTTTGTATATCCTTTTTATAGTATTCCCCGTAGACAGATTCTGTTTTATTAAACGTTGTGTAAAGATATCACTTACATTTACACTATCCATGTTGACCGCCTTCATTGCTGCGCAAGAAGGACACGCTACCATGGCCAACAGTCTCGACATTTCATAACGATGGCTTACTTATATCACTATATAAGGTGACTATTGACAAGCCTTCAAATGTCCCAAATCGCGTGGTCTCTTTCCTAAATTGGTCCACAATGGAGTGTATCAGTAGTATCTCACCACGCTGGCCAGACGGGTTGGCGAGGATATGATGTCAATTTTTAATTACAATTAATTAACGATATCACAAGTTGGTATTAGTGGAACCGGGACCGACGGCGTTACGTGCTCTCCGAGGCACGAGAACGGTGGTGTTGTAAATCTATGACAAATGTACGTAGGAAAAGTGTATTTCTAATTGGTACATGCCGGGTGGGTTTGAACAGACCTTTGTAGGATTTAAGAAACGCGTTCTTACAACCGAGCCACCACCGCGCCCATACCTCCTAGTGTTGCAAAGGAATAAATATTATTGTCCGTTGATATAATCCGACACCTTCTATAAGAACTGAAATTTTGTTATTTGCTTTTTCTAAGTTTTCACACCCTGATTTCGATAATCTTTTGCGTTTAAGAAAATAGACTACGGTCGCAGGTTCTATTTACCCCCCGTGGAAGAAGGGATCATTATGATCATTTCTTTCATCTGCAAGGGAGTGGCTTATCGCAAACAAATGTACAATCAAACGAAATGACATGCTTGCAATATTATATTCCATTCTATACGCGTACCTATATACTAACGAAGTGTGGGTTTTGTCTTTTTATGGTTTCATTGCGCGTTATGTTTATAATCTATATATATAAAGGTGAATGTCTGTGTGTGTTCCCTATGCATTGCAAAACTACTTAACCGATCGGTATGAAACTTTGGGAATATGTTGTGTGAACATCGGGGAAGGTTTCTGACATATTAGATTGCATATTATGCAATCAAATATCAATTCGGAACGTTCTAAATCACATTTTCATTCATAAAATGTTAGTTTTTTTTTTAAATGCATGGAAGATAAATTGCGGGTTCCACATCTTTGAGAATGAATACTAACAAATATACATCTCTCGGTTTATTTATCTTTATATGTGTAAAGTTTAATATTATTAACTTATTTTGGTAATTTAAAATAACTTGCCGTGTTACAGACATTTTTTTTCACTTCCTACTTAAATATTAATTATAGATTTGTTTAAGAAGTATTATAGAAACAGTATAAACGAATTACAATATTCAATAATTTAAAAGAAAACCTAATATTAAATTAACTTGAAAATGGCGCGGGACATTATGACAAACAAGTGACAGCGCTCAGAGCGATCTACCTCGATATCGTGAGCAGTCTAAGCGCGAGAAATGATGTCATTTGTGACGTCACATACCTTAGGCAAAACAGTTTAAGCGCGTCTCGGAACACCCTTAAGCGTGCTTAGGTTACTATTATCGCGTCTCGGAACCTTCGTAATTAAATCTTAATATATAAAACAAACTTGGGTTTGTTAGAACACTCGAGATCGGCTGGACAGATTTTTACGGTTTTTCTATTCTTGGATTTGTCTCCATCCACCATTTGAAAAAACAAGCAATGTATAGAATCTATGTAAATCTTACACTAGCATAATAACGCCCAAATCTCTTTAAAGGGTAGTCAGTGGCTTTAAGAACCAGGTCACACGTCAGTCTTAGCTTCAAAGAGGGACTGATGTCATATAATAACATGTTACGCGGTCGCGTTCTCGAAATAGAACCAATTTATTTAGGAAAATGAATATAAAAAAGTACTATTATGGGGCTGTGATCATCACGTGATGTTATTTTAGCATTTTTTAACCAAACTAGTGGTAACAAACGTTGCCGTGAACTCGGGAGGTCGTGGGTTCGATTCCCACCGGGGGCAAGTTGTACATTGTATAATTTGTCTCGGTCTGGGTGTTTATATGTATATATTTACAAAAAAAAAGTATAATATGTAGTTTATCAACCATTTAGTTTCCGTAACACAAGCCTCGTAGCTTACCACGGAAACTAGATGGCGCTGTGTGACCTGTCTGGAAATATTTATTTATTTAATTAATTAATTTCAGGGCCATTATGTCAGTTGAAGGCGTGATAGTATCATACAATCAGACACGTGACCAAAATATAGTCACAGTAGCGGCGTCTGGTATTTTATTCTCTGACAGATGGGTGCTGGCTCACGGGTCCATGCTTTCCTTACTCAAACAGGCCAAGGATATTGACAGGTAGTATGAGAATACGATCGCAAACTTACTAAATTCTGTGACCAATAGTGTTGTCCAATCTTGGTTTTGGTCGCAGGTCGAGATTAACCCCAGTCTTTCTATTGTTCTTGCGCTAGTCTCCAAGACTCTTAGTCAGTCGTTTTTGTCCTCATTTTGTTAAAAATGGTAAATTTTCTTTTACTTCCTTTTGCTTTAGAAAAGTAAAGTATCATCACGACCGTTTCGTCGGGGTGGTTTATGTTATTTTTGTTTTTAGTTTTATTTTTAATTATTAAGTAGTTTTTTTTATTAGTTATTTATATATATATATATATATAAATAACTAATAAAAAAAATATTTATTTATTTCCTATAGGTACACAAACAGATCACAATCACAATCAGTTCACATTTTCCAGCAATTTCTTAAGTTCTAGATTGCAATCCAAAAGCAGTGTACACAGCATGCTTATTGTGATTTAGCCATGACATTGTCATTTCAATAAAATTATTTCATTTTAGTGAAATATGTCAAAAGGAAAATAATAATAATAAAAAAATGTCAAAGAATAATGTAGTAAATCAATAATAATAATTTAAAAAAAAAAAAGCAAAGAAAAAAAAAAGTAATAATAATGTCATTTAATTAAAAAAATAATAATAAAATAATATAACAATCATAAAATATATAAAAAATATACATATATATAGCAAGACTAGGCTGGAGAATCATCGTTAGCTGTTTTCTTCATTATCCCTCTAAGAGTCAGGCGTTTAAAAGTACGTAAAGTGCTAGAAACAGACAGGACAGCCAGCGAGATTCAAGCTGCTGAGCAAATAAGGAGATGTTCTCAATGGGGAATATGATCTACATGCAATACTCAACTCATTTGCTTAAAGTTTTTAACTGACAGCAAGATTAACAATGAAAAAAAAAGTAATTTATATGTTTTAAAAGTTTTTAGTCTATTTAATAATTTAATTTTTAAAAAATCATTGTACATTTATTTATTTATTATAAACTTTTTATCTACTGTTTGCGTAAATACGATCACATTTCCGAGTATCGAGCCAGGTTGAAGTGGTTGCCAATTCGTAGTCGCAGAAATCTTAGAATACTTTGTTTATTATTTTCTGTACTTAATGAGCCTGCGACACCGAAATACCTCAAGAACAAATTCGCCTATCTTTCTTCTCTACACGACAGGTCGTTGCGGTCATCGCATAACTGTGTTCTTTCTATTCCTTCCCATCATTCTAGCTTTATGGCCAACTCTTTTGCAGTTGTTGCCGCAAACTTGTGGAACAACCTGCCTGTAGATGTCCGACAAGCGCCAAACAGATCGTTATTTAAAAGAATGGTTTTTACACGTTTCCTAAATAGCTCCATTACATAGATATATAAGTATATGATATTGTATTATATAAATATGTATGTATTATTATTTATATGTACCTATGTATTCTATTTATATACGAGTATAATGATAGTATGTAGTCTATTTAGTGTATATCTACTGATTAATATATAGTTTTGTATTTAGTATTTAAGTTTGATTTATTTTGTTTTTTTTGTTTATTTTTTTTCACAAATCTTAATGCTCCTATTATATTTTGCACCTGCCTCACATAACAAATGCTCTAAATTGTCCCTAAGGTTGACTAGTAAGAATGCCTAGCGGCATTAAGTCCGCCTGTGTACTGCATAAAGTTTTGAAATAAATAAACTTTATTGCACAAAGTACAAAGGCGGACCTAATGCCGCTACACATTCTATACTGGTCAAACCTTTGGGACAACTAAAGCAGTTACGACAAGATAAGGCAGGTGCTATCAAAACTAATAGAAAATATTAGACTTTAATATGTACTAGTGAATAAATACTTATTTACAATACACAAATACATACATTGCTTTCTTAAATCCTATATTTTTCAGATTACGTCACAAGCCAATATTACACGAGGAGTTTTACAACGACCTGCCAGAGATCTACGTCACGCGGGAAGCTCCAAAGGATGAGGCGCCAAATTACACGAAGCACTTAGAACTCCTCAGCCGATATCGAAACACGGAGGAACTTGAAAGCCATAGCAGCTATCAAGTCAGAGTATTAACTGGACAGATTTGCCATGTCTGGAAATGTCCAGTACTTGAAAGATGCGTTAATGATATATTGTATAGCTGGACTATAGGACATAAAGATGGTAGTCTGGAAGAGCAAACGGATTTGGGAAAAACATTATTGTCTGTTTTCGTCTTGATTGATTTGGAAAGCGATGTTCGTAAGTATTTTGTTTATTGTATTTATTTAGAATAACAAACAATGGGGTTTATCAGTAATAAATAAATAAATAAATATTTCCAGACAGGTCACACAGCGCCATCTAATTTCCGTGGTAAGCTACGAGGCTTGTGTTACGGAAACTAGATGGTTGATAAACTACATATTATACTTTTTTTTTTTGTAAATATATACATAATATACATATAAACACTCAGACCGAGACAAATTATACAATGTAGAACTTGTCCCCGGTGGGAATCGAACCCACGACCTCCCGAGTTCACGGCAACGTTTGTACGTTTGTTACCACTAGACCAAGGAGGCGGTCAAATCAAAATCAGTATTAACTGTCTCCGTGGTCTAGCGGTTAAGTCCGTGGATTTAGACTCGTAGGTACCGGGTTCGATTCCCGGTCGGGACACAAAAATATTTATTAATATAAATAAATACATTTAATTATTATTTAATTTATTTGTGATATTTCTCGAGCTTGCCAATTGTCATGATTTTGCCCATAGTAAAGTTGGCTAAATGTGAATCCGCTTATTTATAAGCGTGGTTTCTGACCACCCCGAAAGGGAAACGGTCGTGATGATGATGATACTGTATCAGACAAAGCTTTTTGTAGATGTCGCTAGCGGCAATGGTACCTTATTTTACACCTATATCGCATCATTTTTTAAATGATTTCGTAGTTTTATATGTTTATAACAGAAAAAAATATTTTTAAATTAACGTTACCTACCTTAAAAGACGAATTAAAAAACGCGCACCCTGTCTTTAAAAAGAAAAAAGGTTTTATTGATAGAACGGCAATTTTAAGATCACCATATCTTTGATTTCGCTTAGAAATCTCGATTTGTACACCTAAATTTAATTTGCTCACTTCGGCATAATATCCAGAAAATAATAAATTTCGTAATAAAAATACAACTTTTCTATGCAACTGACAGTTATATTAGGTACCATCTATCATGCGCCATCTATCGTGATAAAGTTAGTGATACACCCCATTGTACAATGAGATTACAATACAAATATAGAATTAAGTAGTTAATATTGATGTTAATTTATACAAAATTTTAGCAAAAAAGATACATTTAAATGAGAAAGCCCATTTTTCTTAGAGAAATAATGATTTCTTTTTTATTTGATAGTTAATATATTGTGATTTAATAATCTGTAATTAATTTTATTTATTTTACCCTAGCATAACGACAATTGACAAAACCTTTTTTTTACGTTAATAATTACATAGTTTATTATTTATATAGAAGTAGAATGGTGGATGGTGAGCGTATTATCGCGCAATAGAAAAAAAAGGAGGCCTCCTTTTCTTAAACCAGCCAATTGTCGGTCGCAAGCCCGAGACACCATTCTTCTCATCTCTTACCCACACACGATGGACCCGGCACCCGCACGGTGAATCCATGGAATGCTTAGAAATTTGTCTTCTTCCCACCGATTTGAAATCCAGTGTTTTATCTATAATAAAGTACCTGGTCATATTAAAAGAACCTAATCGTGTAAATAGTGCTTTGTAACTATTTCATACATAAATTTTAATCAATTGACTATTTAATTAAATTATATTTTAATGCTGGGGTAAAAAGAAAAAAGATGTTGTAAATAAAAATTAAAAAAAACACACTTAATTCTTATGATTATTGAATTGTATTTAGTTGAGGCACGCTGCAAAAAAGTTGGGGCCTGGTTTTGGGCAATCTCTTTTATTTATCTAATATATTTTTCGGGTCACTCAGCACAGTAAAATCTCTCTTTCCAAATACGGTGCTGGTCGAATGCGGTAGTTTGTCCGGGAAAAACATCCAATGGTTGTTTACCGAAGATTTCTTTAGTAAAGCCGCAGCTGATAGGGCAATAGAGCCGAGAAACCATCCATGCATGCTACCAAGGTACCAACCTAGGATCGGAGCACTAGTCAGAGCACCTAAAATTTATAAAAACTTTATTTAAAAAAAAAAAGAGCGCGGTGGTGGCTCGGTTGTAAGAACGCTTAAAATCCTACAAAGGTCGGTTCAAACCCCCCGGCATGTACCAATGAGAAATACACTTTTCTTACGTACTGCCGTCATAGATTTACAACATCACCGTTCATCGGAGAGCACGTTAAGCCGTCGGTCCCGGTTTCACTAAATACCAACTTGTTAATAAATTGACATCATATCCTCGCCAAGCCGTCTGGCCAGCGTGGCGAGTGTAGGCCCTATTCTCCAGATATATGTTCTGGAAGGCCCATCTCCAGCAGTGGAGGTCTAGGACACTGTGTTCTAGGGGCTGTAATGAATGAAATGAAATAAACGAATTGAATCAAAAAAATTAATGGTATCATCGCGACTGTATCCCTTATGTGTTGTCCCTATGTGAGTTCCCTATACTCGTCTTTCAAGAATAGTGTTTATGGCGAGTCGTATGGAATTTGAAAGCTATTCTACTATTTTTCAATTCTATTAGATTTTAGAATGTGCTGTTGTTTTCATTGAATATATATTGGTTCTAATAATAATAGTTTATTTCTCAATGCCATGCTGGTACCAACACTTATGTATGGAAGTGAGACGTGGATATGTCAGAACACGCATGAGAGTAGAGTTAATGCAGTGGAATGACGTGCATACGTAATGACGAAATACGCAAAAAGGTGGGTATGAAAGAAAGCATAGGGACAAAAATAAGGAAAGGCATGCTCCGATGGTTCGGGCATGTTGAAAGGATGACTGAAGAGAGATTGACGAACCAGATATATAATGCGAAAGTTGTGGGTGAAAGACCTTGGCAGACCAAGACTCACTTATCACGATCAAATAAATAAAACAATAGCTGACGGTGCAATAAAAAGCCATCGAAACAAAAGGGTATGTATGAAGAGGTTGATGAATGTCGAAGAAGCGAAAGAGGTATGTCGAGATCGTGACAAATGGCACTCAATTGTCTCTGCCTACCCCGCAAGGGACCTGGCGTAAAGATATGTATGTAGTTTATTTCTCTCAAAGGTCACAGAAAAGTAAAAAAATCTAGGCAAGAGAGCCTGAACTGAATAAAAAAAAAGTAAAGTATCATCACGACCGTTTCCCTTTCGGGGTGGTCAGAAACCACGCTTATAAAGCGGATTCACATTTAGCCAACTTTACTATACAGAAATTGAAATATTGTTGATTTTGTTGAAGAACTTATAAATAAATAAATATCATATCTGTATCTCAGCTCACCAGATTCCAGATTAAAAACAATTAGTTTGTGTTTTTATTAAAGTCATAATTTTTATCCACGGACTAAACCTTTTTTTTTATTATTTTTAATAAATATTTCCAGACAGGTCACACAGCGCCATCTAGTTTCCGTGGTAAGCTACGAGGCTTGTGTTACGGAAACTAGATGATTGATAAACTACATATTATACTTTTTTTTTTGTAAATATATACATATTATACATATAAACACCCAGACCGAGACAAATTATACAATATACTCGAACCCACGACTAGAGATTGCAAACCGGACCCGGCCGGGCCCAGTGCCCTTTTAGACATCCATCGGGCCCGGCCATTCATACCGGGCCCGGTGACCATCAGCGCGTGGAAGATCATTTCTATCCTAAACTTAAATACTGAATTAGAAATAATTATTATTTAGCTTGCTTAAACTTAATTAGTAACACTAATGTTATGTTATGTTATGTTGTTCCATTCATAAGTGAAACTAATTCTGTATTAAAAACTCGTGATTTTGAGACTGATTAAGACTGATTATTGTTGATTTGCTTGTTTGAAAAAAATATTATTCCGTAACCTTGAATCATTGTATTTTTCCTCCATTTACTTAAAGCAAATTTTCATAAAATACTTCAAAGGTTTCATCCTAACACATCAACCCGGCCGGGTTGGCGGCGAATGTGACCGGACCCGGCCGGGTTGAAAAACATACCGGGTTGCAATCTCTACCCACGATCTCCCGCTTCACGGCAACGTTTGTTACCACTAGACCACGGAGGCAGTATATTAATAATAAATACTAACCAGCTACGTAATTCCATTTATCATTTTGTCCCCTCAATTTTACGAGTCCGTTGCTAACCACAGAAAATGTAGCACCCATTAGCAAAAGTGGCCCTGTATGGCGCGCATATCTCCTTGCTATGAGTCTTAAATTGGTCGTGTGGCTATACATGAGCACGTCATAGGTGGAGATTATCAATCCTGTTATGAGGCCGTAGCGCGATGTTACAATTGTCTGGAAGATGTGATAAATGTTACATTAACTAGGTACAAATGTTCCCATTTGGGACGCGTCACTATTTAACCAATATTATTATATTATTTTTAAATAGCGAATAATATTGCACTGTTAATTTGCTTCTTGCACTGTTCCACATCGCTGCCTTTCCTGTAGAGATGAAACGGATATCCGGTAACTATCCGATATCCGGCCTTAATTTTACTATCCGGCCGAATACCGGATAGTAACTCAGTATCCGGTCGGATGTCAATATTTTATATTTTGCGCCGTTTGGAGTTGATACTCTTGGGCCGTGGGGACCAAGTGCACACGAATTTTTAAGGCGTTGTCAAAACAGCTTTTCAACTCGTCAGGAGACCAAAGGGCTGGGCAATATCTGGGCCCAAGGATCAGCATTGCCATTCAACGTGGCAGCAATTTGGAGCAAATATTATAATATTGTGCTTTTACATTATTTTTTAAATTTTTTGTTTTTGTTTTAGTTGTATTTTTAATTATTAAATAGTTTTTTTATTAGTAGTATTACAAGTTTTTTGTTTTTAATTATTGTACATCTTTCGAATAAAGAGAACTTTACAAGAACAAGTAATGTTGCCCAAGGCTGGACCAAGATCAAGACTTATATTGTTTGTTATACTTATAAATATATATATAATATTTGTTACAATAATAAAATGAAAATAAAATTTGTATTATGTTCCTTGAAAGGGATCGTAAGGCTCTGGTTGGCAATCATAATTTAATTTCTAACAAAATGTGGGTACCTTTTTAAAAATGTCGTATCCTTCCGGAGTATCGTAGTAATTATAATGAGGTGGTGGCTTACATGCACATGGATCTGGCATTATTCGTATTTGTTAAAATTTCGATAAAATAGACCAATAACCTCCAATACAACAACTGACAGAAATCAACTGACATTAGTGACAAACATAAAATAGTTGCAAAAATAATTATGCCGGACATGGCCTTACATATCTTTATAAATATATTAAATATATAATCTATATTAAATATATTATCATATATATATAAAATCAATCGGGGGCAAGTTGTACATTGTATAATTTGTCTCGGTTTGGATGTTTATATGTATAATATGTATATATTTACAAAAAAAAAAGTATAATATGTAGCCTATCAACCATCTAGTTTCCGTAACACAAGCCTCGTAGCTTACCACGGAAACTAGATGGCGCTGTGTGACCTGTCTGGAAATATTTATTATTATTTATTACCTACTTAAATCAAATAAAATTTATATAAACTAAACCTAATAAAAATATATACTCAAGAAACATCTCATCAGAGATAGTTCGAAGAAGACTGGCAATATTTTTCCTTTGTATAGCGAGGCCGAAATAATTGCCAGCCTTCCTGTCTCTAGATTTTTCCGTTGGCCGCTTGGACAGCTCCCTGGCGAGACACTTGGCTGAGGGTTCTCATGACCCTATCGTCTTGACCCCAAACAGCGCAAATTCGTAACCTGTACCGAGGTTGGCGTATTTGCGCAGCTTGAGGTTTTCAGCAGAAACCGCCACACTTCCCGTACTGGGGCTAATGTGTCTATATATAATTTAATTTAAAGGTGGTAGGCGGACTGTGGTGGTAATTTTCCCAGTCTGCTTGGCGGGGGAGTATCCACCGTTCGTGCTGATAAACCCAGTAAAGTGTATCCACACGTTTCGGGACCAGGCTCGAATTGCCGTCATGTCCAGTCAAGCCGGCATAGCGTTAGAGACTGATGTCAGTCATAAGTGTCTGATTTCAGTTGCCAACATTCATGGACCTCGCGTGCCACTTACCATCAGGTGGGCGCAAATATATATATATATATATAATATGATGCATCCCACACCGGAGACCTGCAAATTTTCCACGGCTCAACGCTTTTTTATATGTAGGTATGTGTTTACTTGTTCCAGGATTAAAAACCTTCAGGCCTCTGTCAGAGTTACTGGACTTGGTTCGGCCGCCGCCTGGCAGAGGAGCAGCTCTAGAAGTATACTCCACACCCTTTGGATGCGAGGTAAAAAGCCGGCATAGTGAAGCTTAAACTTCTGCGTACACTTATAGTAGTTTTTATAATAGGGTAGTTGAATATTGTATTGTATGAATATATTGAAATTTCTTTCGCATCACGTACTTTACTATGTTTTTTTACGTTATATGCATATTCCCTGTCGGTTTGCACTGCTCTGTAAATAATATCTATCTACTTAATAGTGGTTTTTCAGGCTTTTCTTAATACTGTAACAAAAGGCGCAGTGTGTGGTGTGCTTGGCAGAAGACCATGCCTTCTCATGACTGATGCTGCCACTGCGATAGGATCTGAAGGTGGACCTGTCATGGCTGGATCTCAACAGTAAGTCTCAACCACACCATGAATATTTTGTATGTATTTTTAAATTACCTCTTTGTCGTCCTCAGTATCATCATCAGCTTGTCTCTCCACTGCTGGATGCAGGCTTTCCCTAAAGCTCGCCAATTTACACTTTCACAAACCTTCATCCAACCTCCTTTCGTCGGTTTTGCCTTTAGAGCTATGTTACTAACGAATATCAACGTTTCAAAATCATCCATTAGAGCAGAGATTCTCAAACTTATTTCATCTACCGCCCACTTTGAGCGAATATAGCGAAATAATCGATGTTGTATAATAGGTAGGTTTTAATTTCAGAGAAATTCAAAATATAAGGTCGTCCCCCTTAATTATGCCAACGCTTCCGATTTCTTTCTGGCCTCCTTACCGCCCCCCTCTAGGCGTCCAGCGCCTACAAGGGCGCGTTATCGCCCACTTTGAGAAAGACTGCAATAGAGAAATACCTCTCTCTTCATAGCTGATTGAATTTGTGGACCAGACCCACTGTCAGTGTCCACGTCTCTGCTCAGTACATTACGGGGTTCCGACTGGTTGACGACGTTTGTCTTCAAACATTTTGGTATAGCTGATGAGAGGATATACCGGAGTTTCCCGAATGCCGCCTATCCTAGCTGATTTCATCCTTCGGCTTCTTTGCTGAAGTTGCCAGTGTTTAGCGTGCTCAGTATAAAAATAAAAAAAATCAAGTCATATACAATTTACCTTTAAGATTCTAGCGACAAATTTCATCACTTCATTCTTGATATATATATAGTCTATCATCACAACCGTTTCCCTTTCGGGTTCACATTTAGCCAACTTTACTATAGGCCAATCATGACAAGTGGCAAGCTCGTCGATGTCTCTAGCGTACTAAACTCGAGAAATATCACAAATAAATTCAATGTTAATTAAATGTAGGTATTTACATTAATAAATATTTTTGTGTCCCGACCAGGAATCGAACCCGGTACCTCCGAGTCTAAATCCACAGACTTAACCGCTAGACCACGGAGGCAGTTTATATATATATATATATATCTTTTTCCTTTTTATCACATCAACATTATTGTTTAGACCCTTATTACAATCAATCTTGATATTATAGGCCATTTCCTCTATTCATCACATCAACCTGGATTTAGACCTTTCCCCTATTCATCACATCAACCTTGATATTATAGGCCCATCTACCCTTTCATTACATTAATCTTAATATTATAGGGAGGGGGAGAGCACGTTAAACCGTCGGTCGCACTGAGATAGATCCTTGCCAACCTGGCCAGCGTAAGCGTGGCGAGTGTGGGCCAAATTCTCCAGATTTATGTTCTGGAAGGCCAATCTTTAGCAGTAAAGGTCTAGAACTTTGTGTTTTAATAGTTGTATTGATTACAAGATGGCCAGAATGAATCCAGCTGTAACCTTTGCCAAAGCTGTTAGGGTAGGGATTTCAAGATTCGACTTGCCCTCACATTATTACCACCTTGCTTCAGACCTTCAAGACACCATTTTTTTTTTGTTTTCAGAAACCTAGTAGGCATGGTGGTGAGTAGCGTGTCGTGGTCTCGTGGAGAATGGGTGGGACTGACTTTAGTGGCTCCTTTGATGACTGTGCTAGCAACCAAGCTAAGAGTGCCAACCGTCGACAAACCAATCTCAAAGGAAACCACAGATATTTTAAAGGAATTAATTAGTAAGTCTTGAATATTATGACAGCCTCTACAATTTTGTTGTTCAATATGTATATTTTCTTTTGTGTCAATAAACTATTATTATTATTAACTGCGTCCAATTATTCTTATTATTTTTTTGTAAAAAAAAAAAAAAAAAAAAAGTCAGAAAGTGATATTACGATTATTTTTAGACCTGGTAGACTGCAGTAGTGTGTTGGTGCGTTGCGGAGTGTCGTGGGGTGCCGGCGTGTATCTAGGAAAAGGCCATGTGCTAACATGTGCCCATGTTATTTCAAATGTAAGTGGGTAAAGGAATGCCAAATTTCTCTTGAGAAAGATGGGCCCAATAAAATGTTCTCGTGCCATAATGATTTCTTTTTTATTTGACAGTTAATATATTGTGTGTAACTTTAGCATAACAGCTGTCAAATTAAAATTAAGTCTCTAATTGAGACGAGTAAAATAAAAAATGGCGTCTAATGTACCAGTTTAAGTTTAAAACTAAACTAATTAAATCAAAATAGCTGTCAAAAATTAACTAAACATTCAAAATGGCCGACCTTATCAGTATAGCTTCAGTTAAGAATTTTGTAGACTAGGTTTATACTATTAATTATATTTTAAGCGCTGTTGAATCTGTAACTAAATAAATAAATAAGTATAAGTAAGGGATATGAGTATCAACATAACGAAACGAAAAAATCAAAAATTAAATACACGTAGCCCGCGAAAATAGAAAATTACAGCGACACAATTTGAACATGGTCCTTCGAACCGGATAATAAAGAAAAACGACGCAAATCACAAATAAGTTATTTGAACTGTACAATTTAAATGCATTAAAGTATTTATTATGAATACTTTTTTTCAGCATCAAGCCCAGAAAGTGACAGTATACAGCCACGGTGTGAAAGAAACCGCAATAGTCCGATACAAGACGACTGAGCAGAAAGCCTTCGACCTCGCTCTGGTCTACACCAACCCAGAAAACTGGACACATTTAATACCAGTAAAATTTGCTAAGACACCCGCGGAAAAAGGTCAGTAAAATTCTTCAAGTGTCAGTTACGCAAAGCTACTCCACTCAGTTTTATTGGAGGATTCATTTACAGTGTAAAGAAAAAAATTAAAAAACCCGACGCGTAAAGAAATAACTTTAATGAAAATTAGAAAAAAAAAAACAAGCTAATTGTTCCGTCACCAAAAAGTTTGATAACCACTTAATTACACCATTGTTGTAATAGTCCTTTATTTAGTAGAAAAGCTGGAAATTATTTTAGAGGGGAAATGTTGCCAGCCTTCTGTCAGCCTGAAGGGTCGTCTCTAGAGGACATTTTTTACTTATAGTTTTTTTTATAGGTTTAGTTTATATTAATTATTTACTCTTTAAGTTGTTTTATTCGAAGAAAATAAGGTACAATAATTTAAAAAAAAAAAAAAAAAAAAAAAAAAAACTTACATCTTAAAACATAAATTACTATTAATAAAAATAAACCTAATTAATAAATAAAAATATAACTAAAAACTGTAATGAAAATTATTATAAATAAAAAAATTGCTCCAAATCGCTGCCAATGGGCAAAGTGCCAAGGATACTGGCAGCATTGCCACATTGAATGGCAATACTGATTCTTTGGCCCAAATATTGCCCAGCCCTTTTGTCTCCCGAGGTGTTGAAATAAGAAAAAAAATATAAATATAAAAAATAGTTATTTTTAGTTACAATAATTAATTTGCAGGTGAAAGAGTGATTGCAGCTGGATTTCCATTCTTTAATGAAAATCATTTCCAAGACATTCGACCGACAGTTTCAGCTGGTCACGTGAGCAATGTGTCTCCAACCATGATACAGACGTCATGCTGCGTACAGTCTGGATTCAGGTATGGTCTGAAGACGAAGTCATAGGGTTTTTGCATACCTCTCGCTGCCACAATCTAATTGTTTTTTCAAGACTATGATAAATGTAGTCTATCAATTTTTAGGAAATAAAATTACTGAATTTTTGGATATACACACATCAAAAAAGTCTAGGGATCAAGCATGTTTATGCGGATTTCTTGTGATTGAGATGTGGCTTTGTAATAAATTTATGATTTTATAAATTTATATGGATCCTTTTTGGTGCATTTCATAATTTAAAACAGGAACTGTCAATCAAATTCGAGTAAAAGATGAAAATCAGCTGTCAATATTTTCCCTATAAAAACATAAGACGCATTGAAGACATTATTAGTGCTACTGTTTCCCTACTACTGATTAAAACCAACGTTATTATGGAGCGGCGACGTCATTTAAGCAGGGAAGAAATGATCAGAGCCGTGGGAATGATAGAAGCTGGTTCCCGGCAACGTACTGTGGCTTTAGCTCTGAATACAAGTCAGAGTGTTATCAGTCGACTTTGGACACGTTACCGAACCACTGGTACCGTGGCTGAGCGCCATGGAGGACGGTATCGCTGCACCACACGGAGACAAGACCGATACATTCAAATCACAGCTCGAAGAACTCCAACAATAACCGCCATGATGTTAGCCGTGAGCCTTCATCGCTCTTCAGGGAACTTAATTAGCGACTAAACAGTCAGAAACCGCTTGCATGAAGTGAACCTTCATTCCCGAAGACCGCTACGGGTACCACCTATAGCAATGCACAATCGTAGGACTCGATATCAATGGGCTCTTGAACACAGAAATTGGACAGAAGAACAATGGCGTTTCGTGTGCTTTTCTGATGAGTCTCGTTTTGGTATGAGGCCGGATACAAGACGTATACGACACTGGAGAACCCCTGGACGCCAACAGCGATTAAAATCCTGCCAGGAAGTCCATCCTTATAGTGGTGGAACCATCATGGTATGGGCGGGTATTTCGATCGGCGGAAGAACTGAGTTGATTTGGATCAGAGGCAACCTCAACGCTCAAATTTATGCTGAGACGGTTGTATCAGACGTCATCGTTCCTCTACAAGTGCATATCGGTCCCTTATTTCAGTTAATGCATGATAATGCACGACCGCACACCGCAAGAGTTGTAAGACAGACTCTCGCCGCAGCTAACATCAATGTCCTGCCCTGGCCTGCTCAGTCGCCAGACTTGAACCCGATTGAGCATGCATGGGATATTCTTCAGAGAAGAGCTCTGCCGAATATGGAGGGTATCCAGTCGCAAGAAGACCTTTTTTTGTTGTTGCAACGAACATGGGCGGCCATTCCACAGCGTGATTTGGATGAACTCATTTTGAGTATGCCAAACCGATGTTCTTGTGTTGTTAGTGTTCGCGGTAGAAACACGGATTATTAATTGTTTAAGTTACCCAATAAAATTAAAAAAAAAACTGTTATTTCAGTCTTTTTTTCGAACTTTAATGTTAGTGGTTCAAATGTCAAAAATCCCTTTATTAGGAAAATGGCAATTTTTTTTACTAATGCAAAGGTGACTTGGTTTATCGTTACTGTAGACAAACGAAAACATTTTATTTGATCAATCCTTAAAGAAAATTTTAATGAATATCAATCAGGAGAAAAGTTATTGCAAAAATATATGTTGATCCCTAGACACTTTTGATGTGTGTATTTGCACTTTCATATACCTCATTTTAGACAGAGACAAAACGCAAAAACATTTAACGATTTCCCTCTACTACATACATATAATACAAATATCTATATACATACATACATACATATCTTCACGCCAGATCCCTTACGGGGTAGGCAGAGACAATTGAGCGCCACTTGACACGATCACGACATACCTCTTTCGCTTCATCGACATTCATCAACCTCTTCATACATGCCCTTTTGTTACGAAGGTTTTTTAATTCTCCTTCAGCTAGTGTTTTATTTATTCGATCGTGATACGTGTGTCTTGGTCTGCCAGGGCCTCTTTTACCCACAACTTTCGCATTATATACCTGGTTCGTCAATCTTATATCTGCAATATATTGCTTAAAATTATAGGTGCTGTAAATAGACATTGTCACACTATAAGCTAAGACAGGTACAATTATAAAAATATAAATGTCAGTTTAGATGATAGCTGCTGTAAAGAGGCGTTGTCATACTATAAGCTAAGACATATAGTTGATTATAGCTGCTGTATAAAGGCATTGTCATACAATAAGCTAAGACATACCATTATAAAATAAGGTTACCTAAGATAAGCTAACTGAATCCTTTCTTAGTGGCATCTGCTGACTGGCGACCATTTATGTGAACGAATGCCACCAAGGAAGGATTTAGTTACCGGCCCTAAGACATACAATTATAAAAAAGGTCACTTATGGTTATAGCTACTGTATAAAGGCATTGTCATACTATAAGCTAAGACATACAATTATAGTAAAGGTCACTTAAGATTATAGCTGCTTTATAAAGGCATTGTCATACTATAAGCTAAGGCATACAATTATAGTAAAGGTCACTTAAGATTATAGCTGCTGTATAAAGACATTGTCATACTATAAGCTAAGGCATACAATTATAATAAAGGCTAATTAACTGCCTTCGTGGTCTAGCGGTTAAGTCCGTGGATTTAGACTCGGAGGTACCGGGTTCAATTCCTGATCGGGACACAATAATATTTATTAATTAAAATTGTACATCTGAAATTGGCTAGTTGTCGAAAAGTACTTAATTTCACTTTTAAACCTATTCATTAAACTTTTGCAAATTATTTTATTCATTTATTGTAAACCACTAAACAATAACAAAGTTTTGGCATTTGAGTTTAATGACAGTTGTTTTTTTTTTTAACAGTTAGCAAAGCCACTAAATTAAAAAAAAAACTGGGGAGTTCTTCGCGCCATTTTGCGTGAACATGTCAAGTACAAGTTTTTGTTTTGTAAATAAATTTACTGTAGTTATTGTTGGTCAAAAGTGGTGTTGTTTTGTTTAATAATGTGCTACAATGTGAATAATTATGGAAAACGATAAATTGTACTTTGAATATGGGGCAAAAGTTGCAGTTTATTTTATGCGGTTTTCCCGCGCTTTGAACTCCCATATTTTACCCGATGTGTTTGAGCTATAATGCCGCGAGTGACTCCAAGAAAAGCATCAAATTCTGCAACATCTGGAATTTGATGATGACCTCATTAACTCATAAAAAAGAAAGATATATTACGTCAGACTTGGCTGTATGGGCTAGACCCTTTGCCTATCATCTCATTCATCATCCATCGGGAGAAGAGAACAAAAAAAAAAAAAACTGGGAGAGCTCTTCGCGCCATTTTGCGTGGATATGTGAAGTGCAAGTTTTTGTTTTGTAAATTAATTTACTGTGGAAATTGACTTATTGGTCAAAAGTGGTGTTGTTTTGTTTAATAATGTGTAAAATTATGGAAAACGATAAATTGTACTTTGAATTTGGGGCACAAGTTGCAATTTATTTTATGCGGTTAAATCTAAATACACTTCTTTATAATCGTGGTTTCTGACCGCGAAAGGGAAACGGTCGTGATGATACTTATAAGATAAGGCAGATCTGCGAAATTGAGCCAGCATTATCGTCTTTTTGCAGTGGTGGTCCTATTTACCGGATTACTGGTAACTCCCACAAGATAGAAGTGGTAGGTGTGATCGTGAGCAATGCTCAGACCCAAGACTTAAAAGCTTGTTATCCGTTCATCAATATGGCAGTGCCGGCACACGCATTCCACAACCTAGTATCTGAATACATGGTGGATAAAGGTACGTAATTTTTATCTATTTTATCAGTTAATTTAAGCTTTATATGATCATCACAGCCTATAGAAGATGTAGTCTATCTTAATTCTGACTTGGTGGGTTACTGCTGAACCAGGTATTGTAATCTCATAGGTACTGATAACTAAATTTAAAAGGTTATTAATTGATCGTTGTGGTGCAGTTCTGTATATGTTTTATTTTGATTTGAGTTTGGTTGTGTATTACACACAGATTATTATCTACCTATATTTATTAACTTTGTACCGCCTAACAGTCATTGAATGGTCAAGCTTGACATTAATTTCTGAACGCACTCATATATATTTGACAACCGTTTGGGGTCGAGACGATGGGCCCACGGGGACACTCAGCCAAGCGTCTGGCCAAGGAGTTGTCCAAACGGCTAACGGAAAAGTCTGGAGACAGGAAGGCTGGCAATTATTTCTGCCAACGTATTAGCTTAGCTATACTGAGGGGAAATGTTGCCAGTCTTCTTGGGACTATCACTGAAGGGTCGTCTCTAGAGGACATTTTTTACTTATAGTTTATTTTTTATTAGGTTTAGTTTATATTTATTTTAATTTTTACTTTTAAGTAGTTTTAATTTATATTGTAATTATTTTATACTGTTTGTATATTACTGAATTTAAAAATTTCTGAATTTATTTGACAACTAACATTATTTGACAGGTAACCAACTCACGAACTTTTTGTATGGAAAAATGTTTATTCTTTTATTTTATTTTTTTCTTCTATTTTCCAGTTTTATTTATAGTTATTCTGTTATTCGGGACAGAGACAAATTCAACAAATCAAAAACCGTGAAAATCTGTCCAGCCGTTCTCGAGTTAAATATAATAATAAATATTTCCAGACAGGTCACACAGCGCCATCTAATTTCCGTGGTAAGCTGCGAGGCTTGTGTTACGGAAACTAGATGGTTGATAAACTACATATTCTACTTTTTTTTGTAAATATATACATATTATACATATAAACACTCAGACCGAGACAAATTATACAATGTACAACTTGCCCCCGGTGGGAATCGGACCCACGACCTCCCGAGTTCATGGCAACGTTTGTTACCACTAGACCTATACACTATAAGTGTTCTAACAAACCCGACTTTGTTTTATATATTAAGATTTACTTATTATGCAATCTAATATGTCAGAAACCTTCCCCGATGTTCACACAACATACTCCCAAAGTTTCATTTCGATCGGTCAAGTAGTTTTGCAATGCATAGGGAACACACACACAGACATTCACCTTTATATATATAGATAGTACCTGTCATTTTGTCATTGACAGGAACGCTCAGTTAACACCATAGACATAGGATCGTCGCGTCATCGCTTATAGTTATTTTATTTAAATATATTTACAATACCAGAAAATTAATTTATTGAAGATATAACAAAATCAAAAAACAAAAAAAACATTTTTTTTTTTATGTGGGAGAGACTACGACACCCCTTCGTACTCGCATGAATGGACACAGACATTCAGTAGATTCTCAAATTAATAATATTTTACCTGTGCCCACCCATGCGCGTATACATAACACTACCTCTAACAATTGTTTCACAGTAAGAGTATTAAAGAGTTTTCCTAAAACTATTCGGTCTATTGATTTAAAAACATGGGAAAGCTCTTTTATATGGCAGCTTGGTGCATACTATAGCCCTGGTCTGAATGTAATGCATTAGGTTTTGTCTAACTTGTTTTGCAAATTTATTAATATCGAACCAACAATGGACATAACATGCTCATGATGTTTTCCATGATGCGCTAGGTGATGAAGATATTTTTCAAAAAATAAATACAAAACTGTATAGTGCATTGCCTTTACCATTGCTAAAAGAAATAAAATTACTTTTTCAAAATTTATGACAAAGACCTTCAGTCACTGTCACTGATGACGCCGCTCCAAAGAGAGGCGAAATATTTGTCAATAATTTTTTTAAGCTTCAATTTATATATTTTACCAAGTAATTATTTACAAAACCTAACTTAAGTATAAATCGTATCCGCGCGATATGGTGGCAAGAACACTGGCCGCATTTCCTCGCTGAATCGCTATGCTGATTCTCTGAGCGAGAAATGAACCAGTCCTCTTGTCACCGGAGCAGTAAGACGAGGAGTGATTATTTAAATATATTGCTGCAAAATGTATCGATATTACTATGGCACATCTCTAAATTTTACTCACACTAAAATAATTAACTTTTTGACGTGTTTTGCAATTCGCTTTCAAATCAAAGTCAAAGTCAAGTCAAAATATCTTTATTTACGTAAACCTATTACAGGCATTTATGAAACGTCATTAATTTAATTATTTTGAATGATTCTACTCCTGCTAGTAGAAGACTAAGCAGCAAAGTGGTCCAATAAGTAAGCTGTTAGCAGAAGAACAGCAGCTTAGTTTTCTATAGCTTAGTTTCGGCTTTGTTGATCTTGTTAGTATTCTATATCTATGGTTAACACCAATGTTGGGACCCGAAACATTTTCGAACGGTGTCGCTACTCAGTGTCAAAAACCTAACACTGTGTTTAGTTAACGAACGCATCTCAAACTCGAACTTTTTTTTCAGATTACTCAAAATTAAAATCAATCGAACATGACAAAGAAATCGTACAATCTCAGTGGAAACTGATGCCCTACAGATCGAAGATTTAATCCTTCATAAACATATATGGTCAAATATTTTTATCTCTTATCTTTGGTTCTTGTATAAAACAATTGTCAAATATCAAACATTAAATTTTTGATAAACCCCTCGGGCTCCGCAAAACCTCTGTTAGAGCTCCGCGGAAATGCTGGTCTGGTGGATGCAGAAGAAAATTAATCCATGTTTATTTATTAATTTAAAAAATGAATAAATCTGAAAACAAATGAATAAAAAAACAATTAATTAAACTGAGTAAAAAATAACTACAAATAAAAACTATAAAGAAAAAAACAAGTCCAAGGGTTCCATCGCCAAAACGTTTGAGAATTGCATATATGTGTATATATATATATACACATAATAAAATAAAAAAATCTACTGCTGGAGATGGACCTTCCAGAACTGGAGAATTTGTCCTAGACTCGCCACGCTGGCCAGACGGCTTGGCGAGAATATGATGTCAATTTTTAATAAGAACTTATTAACGATTCCACAAGTTGGCATTAGTGGAACCGGGACCGACGGCTTAACGTGCTCTCCTCCGCACGGGAACGGTGGTGTTGTAAATCTATGACAAATGTACGTAAGAAAAGTGTATTTCTCATTGGTACATGCCGGGTGGGTTTGAACCGACCTTTGTAGGATTGAAGGTACGCGTTCTTACAACCGAGCCACTACCGCGCCTAGTATATATATATATTGTGACACAAATGATGTTGAATAAATTCCAATGAGGAACATAGTGGCTTTAACAGTCCGGAACCATTAACCGGTTGAAAAACCACTCTTTAAAGAAACGGATTCACGTTTAGCTGACTTTACTAAAGGCGTACCAAACTTGAGAAATATCACAAATAAATACCAGGAATCGAACCCGGTACCTCCGCGTCTAAACCTAAGTATAAATTATAATAAGACTTTTTATGTATTTATTTTATTATAATAAATTATTGATTATTTTTTATGATATTTTATTTAATTCTTACCTACGTCCTATGATGCATGGTATGGCTGAAATAACCAAAATGACAAGCCAACTTCTAATTATTTATTTAAAAAAAAAATGAGTTCTTCGCGCCATTTTGCGTGGACATGTCAAGTGCAAGTTTTTGTTTTGTAAATTAATTTACTGTGGATATTATTGGTCAAAAGTGGTGTTGTTTTGTTTAATAATGTGCTACAATGTGAATAATTATGGATAACTAAAATTGGACTTTAAATATAGGGCACGCGTCGCAGTTTATTTTTTGCTGTGTTCCCGCGCTATGAACTACAATATTATACCCGACGTGTTTGGGCTATAACACCGCGAACGACTCCAAAAAAAGCATAAAATTCTGCAACATCTGGAATTTGATGATAACCTCATTAACTCATAAAAAAGAAAGATATATTACGTCAGACTTGGCTGTATGGGCTAGACCCTTTGCCTTCCCTATCACCTCATTCATTATCCACAGTGTTCTTAATACTACAAAGCTTGTAACGTCACAAATGACATCATTTCTCGCGCTTGGACTGCTTACGATATCGAGGTAGATCGCTCTGAGCGCTGTCAATTGTTTGACATTAGTCGCGCGACATTTTGCCAAGAGAGGTGTGGTTAGTATTCATAAAGATGTGGAATCCGAAATTTATCTTCTATACATTTAAAAAAAAAACTATTAGTATGTTTTGAATAAAAATGTGATTTAGACCGTTCCGAAATCACGCTCCAAGCATCCAAGCATCCAAATCGTGATATTTAATTCGGAACGACTATCATATTCATTCTAAGCGCTCTGAATTGATTCGGAACGAGGGACAGTTTATGCACGTCTCGGAACCTCTAAGCGTGCTTAGGTTACTATTATCGTGTCTCAGAACGAGTGGACAATATTGGCGTAAAACCAAACAACTGACAACAAAGCAGTCGGCGTCATTCGTCTAAATATTTCAAATTAAAATATTAATAATTTATTTAGGTACTCTTTAATAATAATGGCGCGTAAAGGACAGGTATCAATTCAGGATAGTATTGAAAATAATGAAGATTTTATGGAATATCTAACCCAAAATTATAACAAATTGATATGTAAGTCATAACGATCATAGCCCTTAGACAGAGTCTAGTTTAGACCTGCTGTAGATTTCTTAATTTTCCAAAACACATTACTGAACAAGTTGGCCTTCTGATACCAAAAGTACTAGCGTATGGCACGAGTAAGAGGGAAGAACGTTTAAAATTGGGTTTTGGGACTCACAGTCCTATCATTCATTCGTTCATCATTACAGCCCCTAGAACACAGCGTCCTAGACCTTCACTGCTGGAGATGGGCCTTCCAGAACATATATCTGGAGAATTAGGCCTACATTCGCCACGCTGGCCAGACGGCTTGGCGAGATTATGATGACAATTTATTAACGATCCACAAGTTGGTATTAGTGGAATCAGGTCCGACGGCTTAACGTGCTCTCCGAGTCACGGGAACTTATTTAATTTATTTTTATTTTAAAACTTTATTGCACTATGTACAAAGGCGGACTTAATGCCGCTAGGCATTCTCTGACAGCCAAACCTTTAGGACATTTAGACAGGATAGGTGGTAGGTGCAATTAAAAATTAGATGAAATTTAAATAAAACAGAAATATAATTGTAATATAAATATATACATACAATTTACATACTAATACATAAATAAGTCATACTATAGATATACTAATATAACATAAATAAAACTACTTACATGATGAGGAGAGTGTGACAAAATTAACAATGTGATGATGATGGAACTTAATGTAGGTTGTAAATCTACGACAAATCTACGTAAGAAAAATGTAATTCCCATTGGTACATGCTGGGGGGGTTTGAACCTACCTTTGTAGCATTTAAGGAGAGGGAGCGCCTATACCAACCAGCAAATCAGGACTATCGACTGTACCGTTGGCTATGTCTCTGTCTATGCGACATTAGTTATTTTGCGTCGAACTTCCAATGGAAGTAAATGAAAATTGTGAAACATTTTTCTTTAATACCTGAAGGTGTAAGTGGCGCGCAAGGTCCATGAATGTTAACAACTGGATTCAGACACTTATGACTGACATTAGTCCCTACATTCATTATGTAGTCTATCTGGTGGAAGCTGAGAAAGGAGCGGCTGATGGCTTGGGGCCTAGCGAGACTACAAATCCGCCCCTATCCTTATCTATCACGATAATAGTAATCTAAGCACGCTTAAAGGTGTTCCGAGACGTGCTTAAACTGTTTTGCCAAAGCTATGTGACGTCACAAATGACATAATTTCTCGCGCTTAGACTGCTCACGATATCGAGGTAGATCGCTCTGAGTGCTGTCAGTTGTTTGTCATAATGTCCCGCGCCATTTCAAGTTAATTTAATATTAGGTTTTCTTTTAAATTATTTATTATTGTAATTCGTTTTTACTGTTTCTATATTACTTCTTAAACAAATCTATAATTAATATTTAAGTAGGAAGTGAAACAAAATGTCTGTAACACGGCAAGTTATTTTAAAATACCAAAATAAGTTAATAATATTAAACTTTACACATATTAAGATGAATAAACCGAGAGATGTATGTTTGTTAGTATTCATACTCTAAGATGTGGAATCCGCAATTCATCTTCCATTAATTGAAAAAAAAAAACTATCATATTATGAATGAAAATGTGATTTAGACCGTTTCGAATTGATATCACGCTCTGAGCATCCGAATCGCGATATTTGATTCGGAACGACGGTCAGTGTCATATTCATTCTAAGCGCTCTGAGCACGATTCGGAATGAGGGGTAAGACAAAGCTTCATTCACATTTATCATATTAGTCAATCTTTAAGGTTTGGAAGTTTACTCCGAATTTTGTGGTCCTTGCTTGGCGATGGGAGCTGCAGTGCGAAAAGCTAAGCTGGATATTGGACAGGACAAAATCGCAATGGCTAAGGTAACTTTTAAAACAACACCGTGCTGGAACTTTAACCCAGCTTCAACATAATTGAGGTTGAAATACGCCTAAACCTAAACCACAGAAACTACATTAAAAACATTACCAAAACAGCGTCCTAAAACATAGGATTCTGAACAAGGTGAAGCGTTTTCTTTTTCGCCTGCACTAAGATTTATCTACATATATACTCTAGTGGTAACAAACATTGCCGGGTTCGATTCCCATCGGGGGCAAGTTGTACATTGTATAATTTGTCTCGGTCTGGGTGTTTATATGTATAATATGTATATATTTACAAAAAAAAAGCATAATATGTAGGTAGTTTATCAACCATCTAGTTTCCGTAACACAAGCCTCGTAGCTTACCACGGAAACTAGATGGCGCTGTGTGACCTGTCTGGAAATATTTATTTATTTATTATTTTACAGTCTAAACTCACTCAATTAAACGACAAAGCGTCGAAATCAATTGGCTTTGGTTGGTTTAGCTTGTCTTCCAATGGGGTGTGTCACTAACTTTTTATCACGATACCATGATAGATGGTACCTAATATAACTGTCAGTTGCATAGAAAACTTGTATTTTAATTACGAAATTTAATATTTTCTGGATATTATGCCGAAGTGAGCAGCTTTTAAGTGTACAAATCAAGATTTCTAATCGAAATCAAAGATATAGTGATCTCAAAATTGCCGTTCTATTAATATAACCTTTTTTTTAAAGACGGTGTGCGCTTTCTTAGTTCGTATTTTTAGATAGGTAACGTTAATTTAAAATATTTTTTTCTATTATAAAACTAAAAAACTGCAAAAACATTTAAAAAAATGATGCGACATAGGTGTAGAACAAGGTACCATTGCCGCTAGCGACATCTACAAAAAGCTTTGCCTGATACATCCCATTAGTTAATAAATAGTCTTTTTACTAGCAAGCGCCTAATGTTTTGCAAAATTGTTTGTGACTGAAAGTCTGTGTCAAGAGATCCAGGCGTCCCAGAGACCCTTGTTCAGATTGATTTGATATTTGATCAGTCTTTAAGTCACCAACAACAACATAGCTCCTAATACTAATGAACCAATCAATAATCAAAAAACACATCGATTATAAACTATTTAACAATTTCAGGCGTTATCAGACAATGTAGATGCTTTGACGAGGTTTAAGAACAAAAGTGAACCTGTCTTCTTGTTTATTTCGGTAATGTATAGTATAGTATAGTATCATCACGACCGTCAGAAACCACGCTTATGAATAAGCGGATTCACATTTTGCCAAATTTACTATAGGCCAATCATAACAAGTGGCAAGCTCGTCGATGTCTCCAGCGTACCAAACTCGAGAAATATCACAAATAAATTAAATATTAATTAAATTTATCTATTTAAATTATTAAATATCATTGTGTCCCGACATGTTTAAAAAGTTTGACTCCTCCTCCTCCTTGCGTCGTGTTTCCTCATTGATGAGGGTCGTGACCTCCCGATGAATTGGTGTGCGTCTTGATGATAGCACGCCACCCGTTCCTGTCTTCGGCGGCATGCACAGCATCATGGACGGTAGTGTTGGTGGTGGAGCGGATTTGGTCGGACCAGCGTACCGGACTTCGGCCTCTCGGTCTCTTTCCTTCCACCTTGCCAGTAACAAAAAGTTTCTCCAGGTTATCCCCTCCTTTTCTGGCAATGTGTCCGAAGTACTGGAGTATCCGACTAATAAAAAAAAAAATTGACTAATTATAATAAAATTATATAAAATATAACAGCTACATTACCGAACTGCCTCCGTGGTCTAGCTGTTAAGTCCGTGGATTTAGACTCGGAGGTACCGGGTTCGATTCCTGGTTGGGACACAAAAATATTTTTTAATGTAAATAAATACATTTAATTTATATTTAATTTATTTGTGATATTTCTCGAGTTTGGTACGCTGGAGATATCGACGGGCAAGCTCGTCTTACTTGTTCATGATTGGCCTATAGTAAAGTTGGCTAAATGTGAATCTGCTTATTTATAAGTATTAATCTTATTTATTAATATCGTTGTTTATTATTTAACACAGAAAGGTAAACTAACAAGGGCTATGTTTGGTGCAAACGGAATAGAATTATGTGTCATAGTAGAACAGGAACTCGGTCTACTGGCAAAGGAAGAAACTACAGGCGTGGAAAGACTCAGAACTGATGTAGACCTGATGCTGCCAGAAGAATCTGTAAGAATAATACATAATCTAGAACACAGAGAGTCCTAGGCTGTCTACTACTGAAGATAAAGAACATTTATGAAAAAATTAAGCCAGCTATTTTTTAATTGGCATTTTTTTTACAATTTGTTGAAACCGGGGCTTAACGTGCCGAACGTAGAGGTGCTGTAACCCCTCGTCCGAGACACGATAATAGTAACCTAAGCACGCTTAAAGGTGTTCCGAGACGTGCTTAAACTGTTGCCAAAGATATGTGACGTCACAAATGACATTATTTCTCGCGCTTAGACTGCTCACGATATCGAGGTAGATCGCTCTGAGCGCTGTCAGTTGTTTGTCATAATGTCCCGCGCCATTTTCAAGTTAAATGTCTGTAACACGGCAAGTTATTTTAAAATACCAAAATAAGTTAATAATATTAAACTTTACACATATAAAGATGAATAAACCGGGAGATGTATGTTTGTTAGTATTCATACTCAAAGATGTGGAATCCGCAATTTATCTTCCATACGTTTAAAAAAAAAACTATCTTGTTATGAATGAAAATGTGATTTAGACCGTTTCGAATTGATATCACGCTTTGAGCATCCAAATCGTGATATTTGATTAGTATCATATTCATTCTAAGCGCTCTGAGCTTAATTCGGAATGAGAGGTAAATGTACCAAGAAAATAGAAGTAAATAATATTTATTACATTAAATTAATAAATTAAATTAATTGTGATATTTCCCGAGTTTGGTACGCTAGAGACATCGACGAGCTTTCCACTTGCCAAGTTGGCTAAATGTGAATCCGCTTCTTTATAAGCGTGGATTCTGAAAGGGAAACGGTCGTGACAATAATGAGAAAATATAATATAAATTATAACTGAATAAATAATACATTAAGCGATGGTGGCCCGGTTGTAAAAACATGGCGAGTGTAGACCAAATACTCCAAAGAAATCTGGAAGACCAACCTACAACAGTGGAGGTGATTAGGTGATGAAATAATAAATTAAAATGAGCAGTATAAGACGCCTCTTTACACAAGATTTAAATACTTTATTGCACTTAAAAACCTAGTACATAGGCGAGCTATAACGCCATAAGGCATTCTTCACCAGCTAACCTTGGGGATCATGTAAGGTGATGGGCAGGATAAAGAAAAATATTAAAATTAGTAAATAAACATAATTACGCATTTATTAAATATACATATACATACACAATATAAAATAAACAACACACATACATACTATATAATACATACATACATATATATACAAATAATATATATATATATATATATCTATATATACATAGCTGGGCACCGTTAATCAAAAAGTTAACTTCGTTAAACGTTAAAGCGTTACATTTCGGAAGAATTAACGGAAGTTAATGTTAATCGTTAATCCGTTAATATGTGTAAAATTGGATTTTTATATCAAACTATATTCAAAATACAAGCAAAAAGTATTTGCTGGCCCAATCTGGATACAAATTCCACATGCTCAGTCAAATGTGGACAAGGATTCTCATCAGGACCGCTGAAATCCGATTCCATGTCTTCCATGATATAGTTTTAATTACTATACACTGCACAGTACACTTTTCTATCTAACTAATTACACTGCACTCTTCTTTATTAACACGCAAATTATCACTGACAGTAATTTATAATAACAACAAACACAACACTCGTCACTCTAAGCACTGGCGCTAGTACTTCGCAGTTTTCTTACTCGCACGCGCCGGCAAAATATATCTAGTTTTGTTTTTGTCTCACGCACCGCCGCGCCCGGCACTTGTCGTTTCATACTTGTCTGAACCTGTTTTTCGCGCCACACCGCGGTGCCGTGCGGTAAATAGTGGCATTGGATTAACGATTAACGGACTTCTGCATATTAACGGAAGTTAACGTATCCGTTAACATTTTTAAAAGTTAACTTAAAAGTTAACCCGTTAATCAAAATGTTAACTTCGTTAATTAACGATTAACGGATTAACGAGTTAATGCCCAGCTATGTATATATATATAAACAAAAAGTCAAACAACTAATTCGAGAGACATACATTCTGTTTCTCAAGAAATAATGTGGTTAGAAGGTTTTTAAATACGTTGACGGACGGTGCACGTTTTATAGCCAGGGGTAGCTTGTTCCACTGACGAGCGGCAGCAACAGTGAAGAAATCTGAAGATAGAAATAGAATCAATTGCAAATATCGTCAATTTAATGTAGAGGTCACAATAATCAAAACTCTAGCCTAGTGCGGGTTATTAGATGATAGCAGGTGGGCAGACAGAGATAGATAAAGATAAAATATATTTATTGACAAAAAAACTAATTTACAAGCGAAACATATTACAGTGATCTCCATACTCGGCACTGCCAGTCATGTGGTGATCTTGTAAGTACATAATAAAAAATATAAGAAAAATAAATAAATAATAATACTTAGCAGGTGTATGCCGATCATAGTACAATCTACATAGTAATACCTGTCTTGTCTACGCAGGGACTAAAACCAGGAGACTGTAATTGACATACACTAAACAATCGCTTCTTAAATAAAGTTATATAACAGAGATAAATACAAAATTTAAATCTAAAATAAGTATATGAAGTTAAAACCAATATTAAATCTTAAAGTATAATAAACGATTTAACTATGCATGCACAAATAATAATAAAAAAATAAAAACTAATCTAAGTTTAAAAAAAGAAAAAACAACAATAAAAGTAAGAAAGCTATTAAGACTAAAATAAACAACAAAAAAGATAAGAATATTTAATTTTAGCACACTATAATTTGATTGTTTAACAACAGACTAGGCAACTTATGAGGCTAAGACAAACGTACAATTAATTATTGTTATGCATGAATTTGTTAATCATGATTAATTTAAACATGGGTTGGGTTATAAAGATAACTCATATTAAATACTGAAATACTACCTAGAAAAACATTGCACATATTTAAGACGCTTAAAACTACAATTTATCTATAGGAGAAGAACGAGGTAGACCTTAAACTCGAGAAGCAGCGTATAGAAGAAGCTCACAAGATACACCAAGTGACATTGGCAGCTAGGAAAAGGCGGGTCTGTGACAGACTGGCCCGGCACATTCAGAAACTCAACTACATCATGTTCTGGCCGCATTGCCATCAGGCTCACTTTGACTTGTATGAAAAGTGGGATTTAATCAGTAAGTACTCGCAGAGGTAGTCTAAAAACAGTTACTGTTGAAAGAAATCAATAAACTGGAGCTCACTGGGGCGCTTAAACTAGAACACGTTACTGAATTCACATATCTGGGCTCCAGTATCTCTAACACCGGTTCGTGTGAGGCGGAAGTACGCCGAAGGATAGGCATGGCCAAAAATCCTATGAGTCAGATGAAAGGAGTATGGAAAGATCGTAATCTATTGGGACCAAAACAAGACTCGTCCGCAGCCTCCTATTCCTATATGCTGCCGAAACCTGGACCCTGCATCTGATCGTAGTCGCGTCGACGCCTTTAAGATGTGGTACTGGATTCCGTGGACAGCGCGGAATTCCAATGTATCAATACTCAAGGAGCTCAAAGTCACTACCAGGCTCTCTTCTATCTGCCTGCTGCGAGGCCTTGAGTATTTTGATCATATAGCACGAAACAGTTCGGCCAATCTGGAAAAGCTGGTGATCACGGGTAAAATCGAAGGCAAGAGGCCCCGTGGCCGAAGCCCGATACGTTGGTCTGACCAAATCCGAACCATACTTAACACCCCAGTCCACAGTGCGCTGCATGCCGCCGTGTGCAGAGCGGGGTTGCACAACCCTCAGCATTGAGGAAAACGACGCAAGGAGGAGGTTGAAAGAAAAGCCAGTTCGTTAACTCTTTGGCGTAATGTTAACTTACCTTCTCGTAGATATCCAAGTGGCTGCAAAGGAGACGTTTCAGCTGAAAGAGGAGAACATCAAAGAGGTTCTGTACATGAGCGATATAGACCCTAACGAAGCTTGTATCCATGCGCTGTTGAACGGTGAAGTGTTGATCGTCGTCTTCAAAATGTTTGAAACAGATACCAGGGATTTTGTTAGTAAGTCTTTAAGAAATCCAATTTGTATTATATTATGTATGTTTAGCTGACCATCGTCTCGTCTCTTCGATTCTGGGATTTTCATTTCGCAGCCGTCACAATTGACAATTGTTGAGAGAGCGAATCTTACAACAAATATATATAAATGTAGTAAAGATCAATTATTACTAATATTAAATTGTACAAAGGCGAAGATTAATGCCTACAAGGCATTTTCTAACATCTAACCTTTGGGAGACTATGAGATGAAAGGTAGTGCTGATATAAAATAATAAGATTAAAACAATATACTACATACTAAGACATACACTACATACTAATAAATACATACACTAAATCCTAAGAAATACATACATAATAGTTTTTTTTATAATTTTAACGGGTCTTAACGCGATTTACCTTAGAGACATATTTAACCATTGGATTGAGCTGCATGACCCAAAGATACTTTCCACCGATCGCCACTATTACCCTAGAATAGTACGTAATGACGTTTCATAAATGCCTGTAATAGGTTTACGTGAATAAAGATATTTTGTCTTTGACTTTGAAAAGCGATCGAAATAAAAAAACTCGAAAATTTTAATCGAGAGAGGGGTTATAAGCTATCTTCATCGTGGAATCCAGTAATCGATAGGTTTAGACGCCGGGAAAAATCGCCCGGTGTCGCCAAGGATATTGTAAGTGTCGTATGTCGTGATTTCTAAAAACTTTTAAAAGTGATAAGTGGGTAGGTTTACATCTACCGCCCAGTATGTACGAGACTACACCGCATAGCTCCAGTCGACCCGTGACCACGGCCAATGCAACTTGGCTGAAACGTCAGGAGAAATATGTCTCTAAGGTAAATCGCGTAAAGACCCGTTAAAATTATAAAAAACTATTATGAATGTGCGCGTAAGTTTAAAAGGTTTAAGAATACATACAAATTATAAAAGTATATATTTGCCAAATATTTATTGTCAGCCCAATGCTTGTCTAAAAATAATGCAGTAACCAAGCCTTTGAAGACGTGGACTGACGGTGCGTGTCTAATAGCCAGTGGCAGTTTGTTTCACTGGTGGGCTGCAGACACAGTAAACGAATCTGAATATCAGTTAGTGGAGTGAGATGGGATTTTAAGTTGATTATTACAGGAAGAACGTAATAGAAGGTTGAGCGTATCGCATAGGAACTCAAAACGGGATTTTAGGTATGTAGGTAGACACGAGGAGATAAGCAAATCTGCGAAAGATCAATGTTTCTGTGTGCTGTCGGTGTAAGTGTAAATTTTGTATTTAAGAATTTGTACAGTAAAAAAATAACCAGATTGCAACATTACGTTGTTTGTCTCATTTCCTACACGTTGCCCCAAGACACCTTTGCGTGCTACCTCTTCTAGGCAAGATCTTGTGAGCCTGTTCGATTGAACGTGTATCCACCACCGAGCATCCCTGCCCGACCTCTGTTAGGATTCATTACGTTCGTGAAGACACCTAGCCACCTGCCTCCTCTAGGCACAGACGCGTTAGCCTGCGCGCCTGGACGTGAATACTATCTTCCCCATTCCCTGACTGCTTTAGGGTATTACACCGACAGTAAGACTACTATCTTTACACTACCGCTATAATTTTTATATTGTTAGGTTTATATATTTGCTGAGAGCTTGGACTTAGGTGTTAGGCTCTCTGCATTTTCTTAGAGTTACACTTTATAAATAAATAAAAAATAGTAACCGAGACGAGTCCAAGTGTTCATATAGATCTCTATGGGCGAATAATAAACAATTAAATTATCCCAGAGTTACTACGGTACTGTCTATACGAAGAAATTCCAATACCCAAAGAAGATGCCCCTCCAGAAAAGCAAGCGCCTCTCATACCAGCTTTCGAAAGGTATGCTACCATCAGCAAAACTAAACCTGAAGTGCGAAGAGACCGGTTCGAAGCTCGGATGGAAAAAATGGTTTGTGAATGATGGCCTCCTTGGTACTATCCCTGAAGGGTCGTCTCTAGAGGACATTTTTTACTTACATATATATATATTTTTTATTGGGTCTGGTTTTAGTAATTATTATATTATACATAATAAATAAACAGTTAAAAACTATATGAATAAAATGTCGTGTAGAGATGCCGCATCAGAAATAGTTCCAAGAAGACTGAAGACATTGTTTTGTATAAATATACAATTTCAGATTTCAGGTCGAAAAAGCAATTCTAAAGCATATACTTAAATCTTATTCAGAGACAAGAGAAAGAGGAAGCAGAACGTCTAGCAAAGGAACAAGCCAGGCTATTACGGGAAGCTGAAGAAGAGAAGGAACGACAGGAGAAACAGCAGAAGGAAGAAGAAAGAATGGCTAGGATCGCTGCTGGTGTTAGTTATTATATTAAGTTGTATTTATTTATATAGTACACACAGCAGTACATATATTATCACACACATAACACAGTATAATTAAATAAATAAATATTTCCAGACAGGTCACACAGCGCCATCTAATTTCCGTGGTAAGCTACGAGGCTTGTGTTACGGAAACTAGATGGTGGATAAACTACATATTATACTTTTTTTTTTGTAAATATATACATATTATACATATAAACACTCAGACCGAGACAAATTGCACAATGTACAACTTGCCCCCGGTGGGAATCGAACCCACGACCTTCCGAGTTCACGGCAACGTTTGTTACCACTAGACCACGGAGGCGGTCAAATTTATTATAACTTATCTAATATATATATCAGCCAAGCGTCTGGCCAAGGAGTTGTCCAAACGGCTAACGGAGAAGTCTGGAGACAGGAAGGCTGGCAATTATTTCTGCCAACGTATTAGCTTAGCTATACTGATGGGAAATGTTGCCAGTCTTTTTGGGACTATCACTGAAGGGTCGTCTCTAGAGGACATTTTTTACTTATAGTTTATTTTTTATTAGTTTAGTTTATATTTATTTTAACAGACAGCGGAGTCATCCAGGCCCGGATGTTCAATGGGCCTGGGTTGGGGATGGGATAAACTCCCGTTTTCCCCGGCAGGATCTCGGCGGCTAACTACCCACCGGTGATTCAACGCACCTTTGGTGCTGGGCGCTGTTCCTACTACAACACCGCCCTTGGGGCTCACGAATCTAGTCTCCTAGATTATATTTATTTTATCTTTTACTTTTAAGTAGTTTTAATTTATATTGTAATTATATTATTAAAATAACTGCACTTGTAGCTACAAGTATGTACCAATTAGGTGTCACAGCATTCACCAATATAAAAAGAAGAAGAAATTGGAAACTTTAATAAGTTATAAATTAAACAGTAATCTGTTAAAACAAAAAATAAATTTAACAAAAACTAATAAATATACAAAATATAACATAAAAATATGACTTCTAAAATAAATATGTACATTTTTTTCTTTTTTTTTTTTTCTTTTTTTTTTTTTTTAATAGAATTTAATAGAATAAAGGAAACATAATAATGCATAAATTTGGTACCTAAAAAAACGAAAACAAAACACTTGTTAAATAAATTATAAGCTACTCATATATTGATGGTTTGAATATTCGAGAACATTTTTTCTGAATCATGAAATATGTCTATATCATTATTGGCACTGCAGAGACTACTGTAGGTGTTGCACATTCGGTATGTTTGTATTAATTTTTTTATAAATTAATTGGAAATCTATTGTATTATTCGACTTTAAAACTGACATTCAGGAAGAAAACCCTTTGTTCAATATTGTTAATGCAATTGATAAAATAGGCAATTATATGATAATTATAAAATTAAAATAAAATGTTGCTGTAATCACGTATCTTGCGTAAAATTAACAGCAAATTGTAGTTAAAAATAATTATTTTGTTTACGTTTGTGTATAGTTACCAGAACCTGAACCTGTTGTGGAAGAAAACGAAGTAATTGATGAGGAAGTAGCAGAGATAGCTCCAGCTGAAGTCATAGATGAGGTAATGGATCTGTAGCGACATCAGGGTGCATTTGCATAGTCATTAAATAAATAACAATATCTCGGCAAATGTACTCCAACTAGGTCACCAGAGTCTACGTCGCCATATAACTAACGATTTTGATTGGCCGAAATCATCGGCTGATGCAATGATGAACCAGGTCACATAACGTGTGTGTTTGTAACTTAATAAACATTATTTAAAGTTTCGTTATCTTTTATTAGAGAACACCTTATAGATCCTTATAGGACGCAAGGACTCGATCTCTAAATTGGTGACCTGGTTCATCATTGCATCAGCCGATGATTTCGGCCAATCAAAATCGTTATTACCATATATGGCGACGTAGACTCTGGTGACCTAGTTGGAGTGCATTTGCCGAGATATTGTTATTTATTTAATGACTATGCAAATGCACCCTGATGTCTCTACAGATCTAAAATAAAGTTGAATAATTATGTACTCGCTCCTTAAACAAGTGTGGTTATTGACTATCCCGCAATAGATTACGCTTGTGATATACTTTTTTCATCTGTGAAAGGTATTCAAATAAATCAAATTAATAGTAAGCAACCAAACTCCGGTATACCCTCTCATCGTCCTTACAACAATGTCTGAAGACAAAAGTCTTCAACCAATGCGTCCTCCCCGTAATTGAGTATGGAGTAGAGACATGGACACTGATAGTGAGTCTGGTCCACAAGTTTAAGGTCGCTCAGCAAGCTATCAAAATCAAATCATTTGGTGTCGCGGGTTTAGTGGACTGTATCTAGGTGCATGATTTGCGATACTCTTCAAATTATAATAAATAATAATAAATATTTCCAGACAGGTCACACATCGCCATCTAATTTCCATGGTAAGCTACGAGGCTTGTGTTACGGAAACTAGATGGTTGATAAACTACATATTATACTTTTTTTTTTTGTAAATATATACTTATTATACATATAAACACCCAGACCGAGACAAATTATACAATGTACAACTTGCCCCCGGTGGGAATCGAACCCACGACCTCCCGAGTTCACGGCAACGTTTGTTACCATTAGACCACGGAGGCGGAGATACATAGACGATACTACGATAATCGGTGCAATCAACAAACAAGAAAGAAAACTGGTAAACGAACTCACCTGATGTCCTCGGCACCAGCACTTGTTAATTGTTCTATATCATAAACTTAGCGGGGTTTGCGAATGCGGGTTACAACAACGATCTTTAGCGTATTCTATGACGACTGTAGGACAACTACTATATTTCGATTCGACCACTTCTAGTACTACCTTTGGACTAGAGAGCGGGATGGGTGATGGGAAGGAAGCGGCGAGAAAGAGACAGGGGTAACAAATAAGGACGTATGTTTATGCACCGACGAATCACAATAACGCCTAACCATCTAAAATTGGTCGAATTACCGCGATCGGCACGAACATAATTTATTTCCTTTGATTATCTTGTAACAACTTGGATATTGTCAGCAGTAATATAGTAACGAATACAAAAAAATATAAACAAACACAATTCAGTTCAGTTATCATGGTTGGACTATAGTAATAATCTAGATGTATGTGTGGCTGTAAATAGGCCGTGTCAACTAAATAATAAATTTGTGGCTGTACAAGGGCCGTGTAAACTTTACCAATAGAATGATATGTTTGGTATTTCTATGATGGATGAAATTCCAAACGTTGATATTCTTATCCTAAGTTGGAGATATTTTTCAAAATTGGCAAATTAAAGTCTTATATCCTGCAGTGGAGAGACTAGAGAGCGGGATGGGTGATGGGAAGGAAGCGGCGAGAAAGAGACAGGGGTAACAAATAAGGACGTATGTTTATGCACCGACGAATCACAATAACGCCTAACCATCTAAAATTGGTCGAATTACCGCGATCGGCACGAACATAATTTATTTCCTTTGATTATCTTGTAACAACTTGGATATTGTCAGCAGTAATATAGTAACGAATACAAAAAAATATAAACAAACACAATTCAGTTCAGTTATCATGGTTGGACTATAGTAATAATCTAGATGTATGTGTGGCTGTAAATAGGCCGTGTCAACTAAATAATAAATTTGTGGCTGTACAAGGGCCGTGTAAACTTTACCAATAGAATGATATGTTTGGTATTTCTATGATGGATGAAATTCCAAACGTTGATATTCTTATCCTAAGTTGGAGATATTTTTCAAAATTGGCAAATTAAAGTCTTATATCCTGCAGTGGAGAGACTAGAGAGCGGGATGGGTGATGGGAAGGAAGCGGCGAGAAAGAGACAGGGGTAACAAATAAGGACGTATGTTTATGCACCGACGAATCACAATAACGCCTAACCATCTAAAATTGGTCGAATTACCGCGATCGGCACGAACATAATTTATTTCCTTTGATTATCTTGTAACAACTTGGATATTGTCAGCAGTAATATAGTAACGAATACAAAAAAATATAAACAAACACAATTCAGTTCAGTTATCATGGTTGGACTATAGTAATAATCTAGATGTATGTGTGGCTGTAAATAGGCCGTGTCAACTAAATAATAAATTTGTGGCTGTACAAGGGCCGTGTAAACTTTACCAATAGAATGATATGTTTGGTATTTCTATGATGGATGAAATTCCAAACGTTGATATTCTTATCCTAAGTTGGAGATATTTTTCAAAATTGGCAAATTAAAGTCTTATATCCTGCAGTGGAGAGACACAAGCTAATGATGTTGATGAAGCAACTAAGAATAAATTGTTTTATGTACAGCCAGAAGAAAAAGCAGAGGTTGAAGAAGATTTCAATTCTAATCTGTCTGTTGAAGGAGAGGACTATATTCCTCCCGGAGGTCTTTTTGTTCCTGGATTGTACTGTCCGCAAAATGAACTAGCTAAAGCAAATTGCTTGGCATTCTTTTATCCTAAGGTAAAAACACTTTACACTCATGTAGAATAACCCCAGTTTTTAAAATAATGATTATAATAAAATATGATTAAAATTAGCTCATACACGTAATTGTATTGTGTATTGCCTTGTCACTGTGTTGATATATATGACTTCTTTAATGTCCTTGATGAAAGATAAATAAATTGTTGGAACACTATATGTAAGCGTAAATACAGATGTAAATGTGTTTAATATCTGTCACGTAGAGGTTACGACAGAAAAGGGTTAGGAGTTCTATAAAAACAACCCTTTTGAACAAATTGTACAGTCCGAAAGATGTTTATTGACCTGATGGGTTTAGGGATGCGGCTATCCTTTTATGACAACATACTTAGCGAGACCTTTATGTAGATCAGGATGGTGTATTATGTAGTAGGCTTTATCGTAAAATACAGCAACGCAGCGGTTCTTGATTGATGGCTAGCGTTTACGTTAAATTTTAAAAGCGCCTGCGCAGACGCATTTATGTCGTAGTTATCTTCGGCAGGCATGGTGGTGTTATATTTTGCATTGTATTTAATTTTATTATTATTAGTATGCATTTATTTATGTAATTTTATTTTCGATTTATTTATTTTAATTCAGACATTATTTACTTTGAGAGAATATTTGATTTAAGTATTTTCATTGTCGCCACGTTTCCGCCAGATCGTAACGTTGTACCGTGTGACTTTGTATGGGCTTATGTTAGATTAATATGTTATTCAAACTGTTAATTTTAAAATAGTCAATTTGTATGGATGTTTCTTAGGTAAAGTTCTTTGTTCCTATCAACAGAATAGTCTAGCGAAGACCATACAAAGTCACTCAGTATATCCAAGCACCAGTACGTACGTAGAAGATGAGTCATATCTTCTTCTGTCAAGTTTGTAGATTAATTAATTTGTTGTCTCCAGTTGGTGAAGCAGATCGTGCAAGTGGAATCTGAATACCTTCCGCCGCACGTGCTGGTCATGTTTGACGTCATGAAGCGTCACGAAGTAGCTGACGTCATTAAACAGTTTCCTGGTGAAATAATTAATGTATAGTACCATTTACTGTCTTTAGCAGATTGATTTTATGACTATGCTAGTTCAACAATAGGGATAAATCCTACAGTAAAAATGCACCACACAAGGATCTAAAACAGTCCCTCCAATAGTGTAGAGTTATTTATAATAATAATAATAATAAATAAATATTTTTTAATAAATATTTCCAGATAGGTCACACAGCGCCATCTAATTTCCGTGGTAAGCTACGAGGCTTGTGTTACGGAAACTAGATGGTTGACAAACTACATATTATTATTATTTTTTGTAAATATATACATATTATACATATAAACACCCAGACCGAGATAAATTATACAATGTACAACTTGCCCCCGGTGGGAATCGAACCCACGACCTCCCGAGTTCACGGCAACGTTTGTTACCACTAGACCACAAAATGTTTAGTTTGGGAGATGATGACGTGTGAGTATGCTTTTTGTTTTCAGAAAGGTGTCTTCGAAGGAGAAGACCCATATCACATGGAGCACTTGGCTTATTCTATCAAACAATATGATAATATTCAACGTCTTAGAAGACAGTAAGTTTTTTTATCAATTGTAAATGTGTACGTAATTAAATATATATTTTTTTAGATATTACTAGATTAGTTTTTAGTTGTTTATAAATTGTTTTAACATCTTTATAAACCCTCGGGTCTTTACGCGATTTATAAATAATAATAATAAATAAATATTTCCAGACAGGTCACACAGCGCCATCTAGTTTCTGTGGTAAGCTACGAGGCTTGTGTTACGGAAACTAGATGGTTGATAAAATACATATTATACTTTTTTTTTGTAAATATATACATATTATACATATAAACACCCAGACCGAGACAAATTATACAATGTATAACTTGCCCCCGGTGGGAATCGAACCCCTTGACCTCCTGAGTTCACGGCAACGTTTGTTACCACTAGACCACGGAGGCGGTCAAATTTACCTTAAACATATTTCACTAGAGCGACGTTTCAGCCAAGTTGCATTGACCGTGGTCACGGATCGTCTGAAGCTGCGCGGTTTAGCCTCGTACATAATGGGCAGTAGATGTAAACCTACCCACTTATCACTTTTTTTTAGAAATCGCAACACACGACACTCGCAATATCCTTTGCGACACCGGGTAATTTATTCGGGCGTCGAAACCGATGAATTACTGGATTCCACGAAACTATAGCTTATAACCCCTCTGGATTGAAATTGTTGTGTTTCTTTATTTCGATTGCTTCACCTACTAGGGTAATGACTATCGGTGAAGAGTATCTTCGGGTCATGCCGCTCAATCCAATGGTTTGTGCCTCTATCTATTAGATGTTCTGCTATTGCTGACTTGTTTATTTGGCAGTTTTTTTACAACTGCTATATGTTCCTTGACCCTCTCGGCTATTGTGCTCTTAGTTTGAACTTAATGTATAAACACCTACTGCTGCAGTCCACTTGTGGTGACGTTCTGAAATGTCGGTTCACCTCGCGAACAGTCGCAACACCTAAGTCAGTACAATATTCCCGTCCAGGGATATTCCGCAATAAACAATATAAGTTAACATAACAGAAGTCTTGTTATTTGTATCACATTGAGATCACCCCAAACAGTTATTACATTGGTGATACGTGATACAAATAACAAGATTATTACACACTTAATGTACGCCTGGCGTTTGGAAAATAATGACATCTTTTAGGTGTTTCGCTACTTTGGAGAACACACATCATTGATTAATAACTTTTTGAATGCTGTACCCATTTATACTGTAAGAACGTGGGCAGCCAAACCAATGGATATTTATCTTTTTGTAACAATGCATGTTCCAAATGTTTTGGGTCACTGAGATCATAAGCCCTGTTTATGTTATTTTATCAGTGACGTCACATCAGATCTCAGGTGGTATGAATAAAGTAAATTGGATAAAGACTTGAAAATTAACCGTTTATGTGCATTCGCTAATTCGTTTTGCAGTGACATAGACATGTTTGCTGGTTCAGTAGCCTCGATTAAGAGAGTATTGAGGGATAAATATAGTGTATAGATTCCAGATGTTCACTCATATTTCTTGTTTATATTTTTGTTTTGCTTTTATGTATTATTAGATAGTAGTATAGTACGTAGTTAAAATTTATTATTTTTTGTCTTCATTTTTTTTTTTTTGGATCTATTCTCCCGATGGATGATGAATGAGATGAAAGGGAAGGCAAAGGGTCTAGCCCATACAGCCAAGTCTGACGTAATATATCTTTGTTTTTCATGAATTAATGAGGTCATCATCAAATTCCAGATGCTGCAGAATTTGATGCTTTTCTTGGAGTCACTCGCGGAACCATCCACTGCTCAAACACGTCGGGTAAAATATGGGAGTTGACAGCGCGGGAAAACTGCAAAAAATAAACTGCAACTTGTGCCCCATATTTAAAGTCCAATTTATCGTTTTCCATAATTATTCACATTGTAGCACATTATTAAACAAAACAACACCATTTTTGACCAATAATATCCACAGTAAATTAACTTACAAAACAAAAATTTGCACTTGACATGTCCACGCAAAATGGCGCGAAGAACGTCTTCATTTTAATAATTTTGTGTGGTTTTTTTTTCAAATATTTTTTTTTGTTTATTTAATGTTTAATTTAATCATTAATTTTATTGTCTTTATGAATTTAAATTGAATATCAGTGTTAGGTTTACTAATAATAGGTTGCATTCATTTCATGCTTATGTATAATGTTATTTGTTAATTTTAAGAATGTATCCATACTTAAAAAAAATAAAAAATAAAATACTTGTCTTTGAGATTGTCTTTCTTTCAGCAAGGACCGTCTTGCCTTGATGGTATCCCGTAAACGGAGCCTACCGCTTCTTCAGTTAGCTGGGCTGAACCCTTGCTATATAAGTTCAGATGTTGGAGCGGGAGAAAAAGACTGCTTGTCCTTGTTTCCCGTCGGTTATGGAGATGACTTCGAAGAGCTGGAGAGTATTGTTGATGAAGAGATTGTGGTTAATATCATAGCTTCTTTCTAGTCCAGGGTTGAATGTATATTGTAGTAGAAAGCTTTTCTAGCTAGCTGAATCCTTGCTATGTGTATAAAGTATGTAAAGTTTACACACCCTCTTACACACACACACTTACATCATAAACAAAAAGAGGCTCTCGTGTAATGGCTCATTAGGTGCTGAGTACGCGGCTTTTGTCAAAAAGACCGCTTCACGGCTTTCTGAAAAATGACAGAAGCCATTCTCACAAGTTGCAGGCTGGCTAAAAACAAAAATACAAATTTCTGTAATAAGGGCTATAAGCTTAAGGATCAGAGGAACCAGAAAGCGATGGAGATGGATAGGATGTGAGGATGGAGCAGGTTTGTTTGAAGGAACGAATGAATGATTGAATGTGAATGAATGTTAGATGATTTTATATATTTAGTTTTATGTTTTTTTTTAGTTATTATTGTTATTTTGTTGAAATAAATTTAAATAATTTTAAGCTCCCTGTAGTGTCCAAAAGAGGATCTCAACCACACATTTTTTTTTTTTTTTTTGTGTACATTTTGTTTCTTTTTTTATTTAGTGTCTGGGCGTTGACTGCCGACGGACAGACCTATACATAGGCTTAGTTCGGCTGCAAATGTCTGTTTTGCCATAGATTTATCTATATCTATGGTTTTTTCTGTACCAATACCATAATGCATAATGAAATATGTTATTGTTTTTCATATCTTATAACTTTTTTACTGAATGAACTTTTTTCTCTTTCAGGTGGCGGATGTCGTAGAACACGAGCCAGTAAATGAAACAGAATCTCAAGTAAATATATTGTTTTATTTATATTTGTATCCTAAATTGACTAAAAATGTTCTGGAAGGTTTATCTTCAACAGTCAGTGGAGGTCTGGGACTTTGTGTTATAAAATTAATGCAAAAGTAGAAAAAAGTAAAATATCACGACCGTTTCCCCTTTCGTGGTATCTATAGGCCAATCATGACAAGTGACAAGCTTGTCGACGTCTCCAGCGTATCAAACTCGAAAAATATCACAAATAAATTAAATATTAATTAAATGTATTTATTTATATTAATAAATATTTGAAATGAAATGAAATTAAATAATATTTATTTGTATGGAATATGGTAAATAGGTACATAGTTTTTGAATAGCTCACATACTCCGCCATTTCTGGCACACAAATTTATACTAACTTAATTAATTACTAATTTATACACTGAAAATAATTTATGTAATAAATAAAATGTCATGAATTTAAGAAATTTCGCATAAGATAATACTCGTATGCGAGATTATGGTCAGTTGATTAATACAATTTATTACAATTATTTATTACAATTTCTAAATTTGTATGAATAAAACTCGCTTAACGAATAAAAGCAACACTATTAATAGCTTCTTGATACTAGATTTAAACTGATTATTGGGTAATTGTTTGAGAACCTCTGGTAAGTAGTTATAAAAACGAATGCACATAACGTAAGAGTTATTATCGAAAACTCTGCTTTTTGGTGTCTTAGTATAGGCAATAGTGTTTGGATGTCGACTACTTTTAAAGACATCTTTTTGGTAAGTAAATAGGTCACTGTGTGTCCTAATAAATGTGACTACTTCGTATATATACATGCCTGTTATAGTCATAAGATTTAGGCTTTTAAATAGCGGCCTGCATTTGTGTATCCCGACCAGGAATCGAACCCGGTACCTCAGAGTCTAAATCCACGGACTTAACCGCTAGACCCAGGAGCAGCAGCTAAAATTAATGCGTGAAATAATATTAAAAAATATTTGTTTCCACAGCTCGAAGACCAAGAAGATGAGGAGGAAGAGGAAGAAGAAGACTGAATTTTCAAATTAAATTATTTTCCTTCATTAAATGTTTTAATTTTAATGTTTTTTAAATACATAAAATATAGTTATTAATAAAAAATGTATCTGTTGTGATTCCTAATTTTTTGAATGAATAGAAACTTAGGGCCGACACTTAGTGGACTTTGTATATATATAGGCTAGAATACCTATATATATATACTTTATATAAAGTATATATATATAGGTATTCTAGACAATATATATCTATTCTAGACAAAGTCCACTAAGTGTCGGCCCTAAGTTTCTATTCATATTTATATATATATATAACATCAGAGACCCTAGAACATGGAAGTCCTAGACCTCCACTCCCGGAAAATATACCAGATCATATTTCTGAAAAACTTGGCTTACCCCTGCCAGTCTGGCCATCGCATCGGTCTAATGTGAATTTAAATAATAATTTTAATTTTATTAACGATTCTACATACAAGTTGGTAATAATAGAAGCACGGACTGACGCGATGGCTTAACGTGCTTTCCGAGGTACGGTTACGGTGGTACGTAATAAAAGTGTATTTCCCATTGGTACATGCCGGGGTTCAATGCACGACCTTTTTCAAATTTACAACCGGGCCGTAGCACATTGCCTACAAAACAGTTACAAAGTCGAAAGTTATTGACAACTCGTCGATTTTTCTGGGCTACGATTCATTGACATTGATTTTGGCTAAAACTCACACAGATAACTATAAACTTTAATTAAACCCACTTGGCCAGCGTGGTGAGGATGGACGAATACACATTATACGCAATAAAAAGTATCGCTTACTGCAATTCGTCATGCAAAAGAAAGATCCAGAAGACCGGGGAGAAGACGCACGCCCTGGCTCAAGAATCTCGGGGAGTCGTTTGAGATGGGTACCCGATCCTTGATCAGGATAGCGGCCAACAAAATTTAAGTCGCATTAATGATAGCCTACCTCCCGATAGGGGAAGATCCATCTTTAAGTCGAGTCAAAAGTCAAGTCAAAATATATTTATTCACGTTAACCTATTACAGGCATTTGTGACACGTCATAATTTAAATTATTTAGAATGATTCTACTCCTGTTAGTGGAAGACTAAGCAGCGAAGTGGTTCAAGGAGTAAGCTGTTAGCAGAAGACTAACAGCTTAGCAAATTCCAGTGACCTGTTAATGTTTCATCTGACTGAGAAAGGAATCTGCAAGGAAAAATCAGCTATAGCAGATTTACAAATGAAACAAATACAGAATTACACAACAACAATAAATAAATATCTTTCAAATTCACCTGAGTAGGTACCTATGAGATTGAGATTGCCTGTGTGCAACCCGAAAGCCGACCAAACGGAAAACCTCTGCTAATTTAAGAACAATAAATTGTACGTGTTCGGCAGAGGCCCCACAGCAGCACCCGATCACGGACATAACGCATGTGCCAGCTATCCCCCCGCTCAACCAGGCCCTTAGGGTGCGGACCGGTACCCGACACACGTGCCACTACTGCAATGACCTTCTAAGGAAGGGCCGACCACCGGACACGCCACAACATGAGAACCTGAACACTGACAACAACCTTCGAGACACAAACATCAAAATAACAAATATATCTTAGGAAACCACATTATTCTAAGGGGTTCTAAACAAAGCACAAAATAATGCTATCGATATTTCAGTTAAATGTAACGGCGGGCATACACACTACGGTCCACTGGAGAGGTCTGCCTGTGAAGGTATGCCTGTGCAGGTAGTCCGGAGCGTGTGTGGGAATAGACTTGTGCAGTTGAACAGCATGCGACCGGCGCAAGATCAAAAATCAATTATTTCGAGTGACTCCGTACGGTGTACTGAAGACCGCTCCGGTACACTGGAACGTCCCTATACACGCTATCGACGTCTAGTTGACCAGCAGCCCTATTCTGTTACTTAGTCGCAAACGTTATTAGTGGATTTCATTATTTACGTCAGAGGTTGCGTCATAATTAAAAAATATTATTCAATTCTCAACTCTATAAGCGCTCGAACTTGACAGCCGTGCAAATATCAACTTTAATGGCGTAATATCTAGATAGTAAACAAATTCCATTATATAACGTTTGCGCTTAAGCTACAGCACAGGCAAACCTGCACATCTAACCTCTCCGTAGACTGTAGCGTGTATGGCCTACATAACTCTTTGGTTAGTGTCAAACTTTAGTGTCAATTATCGCAGCTAATAAGTCATAATAATAAAATGATGATTACGTCATTTTTAATAGTGAAAATTAATTAAAAATACTTAAAAGCTATGGCGATAGATTGGAACTGGTGTCATCAGCTTAAAGTCCTGCTTTGGAAGCATTTGATGGTGAGGAAAAGAAGGTGGATTCATACAATATTGGAAGTAACCATACCTTTACTATTTTTTATAGTAATGTTCTACGCAAGATCTTATTTTGGAAACGTACATCGAACCACTTCATTGAGATCTAATGTAAGTTTAGAAACATACGTAACTTAGTAATAGGATTTGAGGTGGTGGATCGTCTCCTACATAGTAAACACTATTAGTAATCTACAATGTGCGTATATTAAATAAACCATAAAGATAAATAATATCGGATTAACACAATCTCGTCGAGAGTGACTTTCTGTAGTGACAGACGACTTTCAGTTATCAATCCAATACTCCTCCACACGAACGACTCCTAGTTTAATTTTTTTTTTATTTATTTAAAAAACTTTATTGCACTATGTACAAAGGGCGGGCTTAATGCCGCTAGGCATTCTCTAGCAGCCAACCTTTGGGACAATACAGAGAATTTTGATTAAGAGGTAGGTGCAAAGGGCTCAAATATGAAACTTAATTTAAAGGTAAAATAAAATAAACTTATTCTATGATATCATAATACATATTAATATACATACAAATATGTACACAATAATACATGTACTACACATTATACATATTTACACATTAATATACTACATACTATATATCTTACATACGCTGTTGAGAGCTATTTAAGTAATGTGAATATACCATTTTCTTAAAGAGTGATCTATTGGGTGCTTGGCGAATTTCTACTGGCAAATTGTTCCACAAATTGGCGGCCACTACTGCGAAGGAGTTTGACTGAAAGCTGGAGTGATGAGATGGGATAGATAAAACAGAATTTAATCCAGCTGCCTCTCTATGGTAGGCCAGCTTCTGGAGTGGTAGTCCCTTTGTCAACATGTCAGCCATCATATCGTCAGTCCTTCTATACACCAAGTTAACAGCTCCAGCTCTTAAGTTACAAAATTCTCCTTTATACTAATATGTTTTGTCTTAAAGCTCACTACTGGATTCTTACATAAATTTAAAGCTTATTGGTGGAAGCGTGCTGGGCCCATAACCTAATAGGATTTAAGGTTGTGGATCGTCTCCTACATAGTAAACACTATTAGTAATCTACAATGTGCGTATATTAAATAAACCATAATACCGGATTAACACAATCTCGTCGAGAGTGACTTTCTGTAGTGACAGACATCTTTCAGTTGTCAATCCAATACTTAGCGATACATGGCTACGGTTAAGCGAGTGCCTAGTCCAATGTGTAAGGAGGAAGAGGCTAGTGGTAACTTGGACTCAAATTTCGTCTTCATCTTCATTTAAGTATTTATTACACATTTTTAGTTGCTATCTCTATTCAACCATGATTTAGTTCAGTTTTTCAACCTATTGTATGGTAAAGTCCAATAGCAGGAGAAACTGCCGTCAAGCATATATCTATAGTTAACAGATTCCATTATATAACGTTTGCGCTTAAGAAATAGAATAGTGCTGCTGGATATACGAGTATTGCAAAGTGCAAGTACTTAAGTTTACAAACTTTGTCTATGAAAGGGCATTATGTATTATTATAAGGCATATTATCTACAATATTTAATAAAAACACAACATTAAGAAAGAAAGAAAAAAGTATGTTTATTCATCACTAATTACAGGTTAAATATATAATTAGCATGTGCAGCAGATCTATTCTGTTAAGCGCAAACGTTAAATAATGGAATCCGTTAACTATATTATATATATATCACGCTATTGTATGTATATGTGTATATGGTTGGTGTAAAGCATGCGTAAACAACAACCTATTTTTTATAATATAAGTTTATGATTTTAAACAGGTTTTTAGTGTCCTCATAAGTTAGTTCCTAACGAGTACCTTGCACTTTCTGGAGGTTTGGGGATAAATATTAAGCTTTTTATTAATCCTATTATATATATTTTTTTATTTATTTAAAACTTTATTTCACTATGTACAAGAGGCGGACTTAATGCCGCTAGACATTCTCTGACAGCCAACCTTTGAGACAATAATAACTATAACTTAGATCGATGAGTAGGTGCGAAGACGTATTTAAGATTAAATAATAATTAAGTATTAAATAATAACTATATCTATTAATAATATATATACTACATACTAATAGTACTTACATACATACATATATACATAACTATACTACATCCGGTTACTTAAAGTGATATAATGCCTTTGTGCCAACGCAACCCTAACAGAATTTTGTGTCACTAATAATATATTTCAGGAATCATATGTGAACCAACCTATCCAAAGAATACTTTATACACTATATACACCAGAGACGAAAGAATTGATGGAAAATGTTGGCGTTAATCTCAACCTACCTGAAGTTCGAGTTGTTAACATTGGTAACTATAGTAAAGTGAAGAATCTAGATATATATAAATCTAGATTCTGATCTAACCTGGACTGCCCGGGTTAACAACCACGAGTCGTATTATTTTTTTTCACTGAACGTTCTCAATAATGAGTAAGCCCATTTTTCTTAGAGAAATGCGCCTAATAAAATGTTTTCATGCTATAATGATTTCTTTTTTATTTGATAGTTAATATATTGTGATTTAATAATCTGTAATTAATTTTATTTATTTTACCCTAGCATAACGCGATTGACAAAAACTTTTTTTAATAATTACATAGTTACGATCCCTCCGATTTGAAATCCCGTGTTTTATCTATAATAAAGTACCTGATCATAATAAAGAACCTAATCGTATAAAACTATTTCATACAATTATTTTAACCAATTAATTAATTTAAGCATTAGCTGGGGTAAAAGAGATGTAATTAAATTTAAAAAAAAAACAATTAATTGTTATGATTATTGAATTGTATTTAGTTAGGCACGCTGCAAAAAAGTTGGGGCCTGGTTTTGGGCAATCTCTTTTAAACATTTTCTGCCGTTGAAAGCTAAAATTATCCTTATCTTACCTCTTCTCGACTATGGTGACGTGTGTAGTGTCAATCTTTTGGAGGTATAGCTCAACAAGAGGGATCGGTTACTTAACTGTTGTATCCGGTTTATCTTTTTCCATCGCAAATATGATCACACGACGAGTCTACATAACTTGACTAAATCGGTATATTAATGTATGTATATATATAGTCCAGAAGTGGAGACATGGGCCTGAGGATATGATGTATTTTTTTTATTAACTATTCCACAAGTTAGTATTAGTGGAACCGGGACCGACGGCTTAACGTGCTCTCCGAGGTACGGGAACGGTGGTGTTGTAAATCTATGACAAATGTACGTAAGAAAAGTGTATTTCTCATTTGTATATCACATGTACATGCCGACCTTTGTACGATTTAGGGACCGCGTCCTTACAACCGAGCCACCACCGCGCCTTTGTGTTCACATTATACCAAATAAAAGTGACATAGAAATATTATATATAGCCACATATAAAAATCCTTTTTAGCTTGCCAGTAAGTCGGCAACACCATGAATTGCTTAGGAAGATGCCTCTTGCCATCTTGCCACAATAATGATAATAAAAACGAATTACGGCATATTTTTCCAGATCACAATATTGTTGGATATTGGGCTGCACCAGAAATGTATATAAATGAATTCAAAAGAAAGATGAAAGCTGACGAAGCCTTAATCATATTCCATGTGAGAAATACTATTTAATGACTGGTTTTGGCCTACAATCTTGATTTTAGCAGCAATTTCGGCCTCAGCCACTTTTAGGGTGAAACCGTAAAAAAAAACACTTTGAGGCAAATATAAATGGAATCATAAGGGCCACCCCTGCAGAACAATACACTAGTCAACAAATGTCATTTTTGTAAAATTTATGTTATCTGCCTAATAAATATTTCATTTCATTTCAAAAATAACTAATTTCATTTCAAATATATTTCATTTCATTTCAAATATATTTTATTTCATTTCTTTTCAAAAATATTTCATTTCAATTAAAACTGAATATCTTATAGATAGATTTATTTTAGATTCCAAACAAGATAAATGGAAATTTATTTACTAAAAGCAATCAAAATGCTAGAAGATTTGACAACGAATCGATTTGGAATAGTTTGAACTATACAATTAGAATGAAAACACCGTTTTTCACTGGACTTGTGACTGATTTTGACTTTCACGACCGGTTTACTAGATTTTTTCACAATAATACAAATTTTGGTGAGTTTAATACCTCTGCTGACATCAGCAAGATCAAAATAAATAAAATATATTTTTTTATTATTAAAAAGAGGTACATGATATTTTCATATTTGCCCTACCCTTCTAAGCATAGCATATGAGTATGTCATAAAATGAAATAATTGACAGAAACATGGTAGCTGTACCTGATGTAAATTGTTATACCGTGTGATTGGCAAAAGAGCAAATATGCAACAAACTGCAACTTGTACCAAATATTTAAAGTCCAATTTATCGTTTTTCATAATTATTCAGATTGTAGCACATTATTAAACAAAACAACACCACTTTTGTCCATTAATATCTACAGTAAATTAATTTACAAAACAAAAACTTGCACTTGACATATCCGCGCAAAATGGCGCGAAGATCTCGGACCACAGAGTATTTTACAAGACGCCTGTCCACAGACTAAGCAACTTATGAGGCTAAGAGGTTATGCATGAATTTATTGATAATTATTATTTCCAACAGTTCTAGGCAAGTGAAAGCAGCAATTTTTCCGATCTCACTAATCATCTTTAATTTTATTAAAGGTAAAATATACACAAATTTTATGAAAGTACAATGGGCAATCGATCAAGCTTATTTGAAGAGACGAACTGGCATATCTGAAACTAAGGTAAAGCTTCTTAAAACCTTTTTTGTATGCATTCGAACATCCCTAACTTATCCATTTTATCTTTTATCATTCGTTATTTATTATGTAAGACGATTTTTGATAGTTTTTTTAATGTAAGAAAAAAATAAGAATAGGCTGACCCGCCCTCCCCCATGTTTAATATTTATTAAGAATCTAAAGGAAAAAATAAATACATACTAAGATCAAGGATTGATAGAGATCGATGCCTACATATAATACCTCCCCCCCCCCCCCCCCTAAATTGTCTTACGTATGCTATGTTTGACTTGAAAGCAAAGCAAAGCATTGAACGCTTTTTTTTACCAAATATTGCTTAAAATGTATAAAAACCATAGGAGCAATGGCAAATCGAACAATTTCAAAAAGCGAAATAAAGTGGAAAAACGCTTAAAGCCTCAAGCCAAACGCAGGGATAATAATTCAATAGATCGATTGTACGAGATGTATGAACATCCCAAACGTGAGAACAGTGATTCTCTCAATGTAGTTTAGATGATTGAGCTCTGAGCGTATGAAGATTGTATAGCATTGTGCCCTGTATTGTAGGAACAAAAATAAAGAGACTCCTTGGCCGACAACAAATTAAAAAGTTTTTATTTCAGAATCTCACTCTTCGTCAGCTTCCGTTCATTCGTAAAGAGTGCATTGAGCCATCTAAAGTTGCAGTAGGCTCTATCATAGAAGCGGTGTGTTCTATGTCACTTATAATGCCTTTTATATTTATATCTTCAAGATTGCTAGAAGAACGTCTCAGTGGAGTACAGGTAACATCATCACAGCCTAGAACACAGAGTTCTAGACCTTCTCTGCTTCCATTCGCCACATAGACCAGAAGGGTGGGTCTGGTGTGTTTTTCTTTTTGTCAACTATGGATTCCATATTCTATTAGTGGCACGGGAAGGATGTTGAAAAAGAAAAAGACAGATTTCTTAGCATTCCATCGATTCACTATACGGGTGTCAGGTCTATCTTGTGTGGAAAAGAGAGCGGATAAGAATGGTGTCTCGGGCTTGTGACCGACTATAGCCTAATTTAGAAAGAAGGCGTCGCGACATTCCTTTTTTTTTTGGTTCTCTTCTCCCGATGAATGATGAATGAGATGATAGGGAAGGCAAAGGGTCTAGCTCATACAGCCAAGTCTGACGTAATATATCTTTCTTTTTCATAAGTTAATGAGGTCATCATCAAATTCCAGATGCTGCAGAATTTGATGCTTTTCTTGGAGTCACTCGCGGCACCATAGCTCAAACACGTCGGGTAAAATATGGGAGTTGACAGCGCGGGAAAACCGCAAAAAATAAACTGCAACTTGTGCCCCATATTTAAAGTCCAATTTATCGTTTTCCATAATTATTCACATTGCAGCACATTATTAAACAAAACAACACCACTTTTGACCAATAATATCCACAGCAAATTAATTTACAAAACAAAAACTTGCACTTGACATGTCCACGCAAAATGGCGCGAAGAACTCTTGACAGTCCTATTTCTAGAGCCTAGTGACGTGCCGATGCGTCCCTCCGTTTGACAGCTGAAAGGAATAATTGAGTGGAAGAGCCAAACGAATACGAATGTAAATCTACATTAATTATTCCTTTACTAAAATGCTACGATGTTATTCTTAATAATGTTATGCTTAATGTAATTCTAATTAAATTGTTTCAGCTTTAGATTTTCGAATAATATTTAGTTTTTGTATACTTATTGATAATTTTATGATATTGTTATTAATAGGTGCAACATCTAACTTCTGATTTAGTGTTAAGTACAAATAAGTGTGTGATGTTAGCACTGTTGGCTACCCTATTATAAATAAATAGAATCCTACAATTATTGTGTGCAATGGGTGTAAATTTTCCAAATAATAAATAAATAAAATTAAGTACCATAGCAACAAATATGATATGCTCCATAATAGTCAGGTCTGGAAAAGAGAGGTTGTCTTGTGGATAGAGGCCCAGCTCTCGTCCCATACCACCGCGGTTCGTGGTCACATCCACATCATACCTAGAGAAAGATTTATGATCAGTTTAGAGTTTACAAATGATGGTCATACCTTTGGGACAAAATCTAAAATCAAAATCAAAAAAAAATATTTCCATTGGTTTTCTCAAAACAACTTGGATACAGTCAGAACTAATAAAATCAATACAATTTTCACAATATATGTATTAATCAAAGTGGTAATAGTGGTTGGACCGTAAACATTCAATAATCAATATTTATGTATGCTATGCACAACATTATTGCTATAAGCAAGTAAAACTAACTAACTTAGAAACTACTTAAATACTACTTAAATAACACAGACAACGAGAGCTGACACAATGTAGATGCAATACAATATTAACTTTTAGAGTTTTAATGCAGATAACATAACGTACTTATTTAATAATTATATTACTCTCTTGGTCCAAACGCTTTGGGGTCATTGTCAATCCGAGCAAGTGTCAATCAATTATAATAGGAAGTTCTCGATTGTTGAGCAAAGTAGATTACAACAGCATTGACCCTGTTCGGTTTGACGGCGTCCCTATTGCGTATAGCAGAGGTGAAGAATCTAGGTATTTACCTAGATTCTAATCTTAAGCTGGACAACCCAGGTTACCAAAACTATTAATAAAATTTTTGCTTCACTGCACTCTCTTAATAAACTTAAAAATTTTCTGCCGTTAAAAGCTAAAATTACCCTTGCTCAAAGTCTTCTCCTTCCTCTCCTCGACTATGGTGACGTGTGTAGCATTGATATGTCAGATGCTGCTCAATAAGATGGACCGGTTACTCAACGCGTGTATCCGGTTTATATATTGTTTACGCAAATACGATCACATCTCTGAATATCGAGCTAAGTTGAAGTGGCTGCCAATTCGTTATCGTAGAAATCTTAGAGTCCTCTGTCTCCTTTTAAACGAGCCTGCGACACCGAAATACCTTAAGGATAATTTTGCCTATCTCTCTTCCTTCCACGATAAATCTTTACGTTCTTCTCATAACTCTCTTCTTTCTGTCCCTTCACATAATTCTGGTTTTGTCTCCAAATCCTTTGTAGTCGCTGCCACAAATTTATGGAATGATCTTCCGGTGAACATAAGGCAGGCAACTAATAGATTGTCATTTAAAAAATTGGTCTATGCACACTTTATAAATAGGCCAAAACCACGTTAGTAAGTTGTATTTATGTATGTCTATGTATAATATTGTGTATGTATTAGTATTTAGTATATTGATATTATAATACATATATAAAACTATATAAGTACGTATATAATATATGTTAAGTCATTCTTTAATTGTATATTTTACCATTGCTTTCATTGCACCTATATTTGTTCAAATTTGTCCCTAAGGTTTGGCTGTCAGAGAATGTCTACGGGCATTAAGTCCGCCTTTATACTTTGTGCAATAAAGTTTTTAAATAAATAAATAAATATTCTTTAATACATACTTATAACCCACATTAACTGCAGGAACTAATGAAAATGGAAGGAGTGACGTCAAACATTCTTGGTATATCCCAGTTTATTAACTGCTTGCCATTTGTGGTCTTCTACGCGGTTGGCAACAGTGTTATTTTAACTATGGGCGACAAACCACTGCTTAACCACACCAATCCACTTCTCATTTGTGTGGCCTTGTTACTTTACTATGTAAGCATCATCCCTGTTGCTTTTATCACCAGTTATATACCTCAGAGTTGTAAGTATATTTTTTTTAATCATCAAAATCAAAATCAATCAAAATCAAAATAATTTATTTCCGTATGGTTAGCACGTAACACTTGGATATTGTCAATACATACAAGCCAATAAATAAAAACTAATAATAAAAACAAATAAAAAATATTACCATTGACCGACTTGCTGGACCGAACCTAACATCAATACAATAATTATAACTAAAACATTGTTGCCATAAACGAGGAATTTGTTTTTACTTACAGCTAGATACTTAATATTAAATTCGTGGCTGTAAAAAGGCCATGTCAGCTTACAATCTAAAAATATTTATGTCCATAAATATTAATTCGTGGCTGTAAAAGCCGTGTCAGCTTACAACTACACAAGTATAATATTAATGTCAAATAAATTGATAAATAACATGTCCGCTTACAATCTAAAAAATAATTGCTATGTCCAAATTAAACATCATCGTAATCTTCTCATAGTATTGACCCAATATTCCTTCTTGCCGCCGCCGTGGTCTAGTGGTAACAAACGTTGCCGTGAACTCGGGAGGTCGTGGGTTCGATTCCCACCGGGGGCAAGTTGTACATTGTATAATTTGTCTCGGTCTGGGTGTTTATATGTATAATATGTATATATTTACAAAAAAAAAGTATAATATGTAGTTTATCAACCATCTAGTTTCCGTAACACAAGCCTCGTAGTTTACCACGGAAATTAGATGGCGCTGTGTGACCTGTCTGGAAATACACACATCAAAAGTGTCTAGGGATCAACATATATTTTTGCAATAACTTTTCTCCTGATTGATATTCATTAAAATTTTCTTTAAGGATTGATCAAATAAAATGTTTTCGTTTGTCTACAGTAACGATAAACCAAGTCACCTTTGCATTAGTAAAAAAAATTGCCATTTTCCTAATAAAGGGATTTTTGACATTTGAACCACTAACATTAAAGTTCGAAAAAAAGACTGAAATAACAGTTTTTTTTTTAATTTTATTGGGTAACTTAAACAATTAATAATCCGTGTTTCTACCGCGAACACTAACAACACAAGAACATCGGTTTGGCATACTCAAAATGAGTTCATCCAAATCACGCTGTGGAATGGCCGCCCATGTTCGTTGCAACAACAAAAAAAGGTCTTCTTGCGACTGGATACCCTCCATATTCGGTAGTGCTCTTCTCTGAAGAATATCCCATGCATGCTCAATCGGGTTCAAGTCTGGCGACTGAGCAGGCCAGGGCAGGACATTGATGTTAGCTGCGGCGAGAGTCTGTCTTACAACTCTTGCGGTGTGCGGTCGTGCATTATCATGCATTAACTAAAATAAGGGACCGATATGCACTTGTAGAGGAACGATGACGTCTGATACAACCGTCTCAGCATAAATTTGAGCGTTGAGGTTGCCTCTGATCCAAATCAACTCAGTTCTTCCGCCGATCGAAATACCCGCCCATACGAGGGGCGTTCAAAATATTCTCGGTATTGATACGTTACAACCTCTTTTATATATATATTTGTTACTGGCCGCTAAGATTCATCCATTGACATTAAAAAAAAGTAAAATTGGAACCGAGATGTTCTTTTGTTTTTCTGCAATTGCCGAACAAACATGAACACCATGAGCGAATTAACAATTTTAACGAAATTAGAGCACCGATCCGTCATAAAATTCTTGACAAAACAGGGTAAAAATCAAAAAACCATAAAAGAGGAAATGGATTGTGTTTACCGTGAGTCTGCTCCTTCTTTATCTACTATTCAAAAATGGTCAAGCGAATTTAAGCGTGGAAGGGAGAGTATTGAAGATGACCCTAGACCTGGCCGGCCTGTAGTGGCTACCTCACAAGAAAATATTGATAAAGTGGAAAAACTTATATTGGAAGACGGCCGAGTGAAGGTAAAATCTATAGCTCAAGTAACCAATCTCTCTATTGGTACCGTACATGACATTATACATGACCATCTTAATATGTCAAAAGTAAGTGCAAGGTGGGTTCCGCGAATGCTGACGCTTCTTCAAAAGGATATGCGTGTGGCTTGCTGTTCAGATTTTATCGACCTGTGTGGTGAAAATCCCGATGAGGTGCTGCAAAAAATAGTTACTGGAGATGAAACCTGGGTTCATCATTATGACCCAGAGAGCAAACAGGAGTCCATGCAGTGGCACATTAAGGGTTCAGCTCATCCCAAGAAGTTCAAGGTAATCCCGTCAGCTGGCAAGGTCATGGCCACAATATTTTGGGATTGTGAAGGAGTTTTGCTTATCGATTATAAAGAAAAAGGTGTAAATATCACAGGGCAGTACTACGCTAACGTTATACGTCAATTAAGAGATGCGATCAAAGAAAAGAGGCGAGGAAAGTTAACCAAAGGTGTTCTGCTTCTGCATGACAACGCCCCTGTCCATACTGCTCATATTGCCAAGGCAGCTATTGTTGAATGTGGGTTTGAAACTGTTACTCATCCACCCTATAGTCCGGACTTAGCCCCAAGCGACTTCTTTTTGTTTCCCAATCTTAAAAAGGATCTGCGTGGAAATAAATTTTCTGACGATGAAGCGTTGAAGACGGCCGTGGAGGAGCATTTTTACACCAAAGATAAAAAATATTTTTATGAGGGATTAAAAAAAATAATTGATCGATCTTATAAGTGTATGAACATAGGGGGGGAGTATATTGAAAAATAAAAATATCAAACTTTTCGTACTTGTTTGTTTTTATCCACATACCGAGAATATTTTGAACGCCCCTCGTACCATGATGGTTCCACCACTATAAGGATGGACTTCCTGGCAGGATTTTAATCGCTGTTGGCGTCCAGGGGTTCTCCAGTGTCGTATACGTCTTGTATCCGGCCTCATACCAAAACGAGACTCATCAGAAAAGCACACGAAACGCCATTGTTCTTCTGTCCAATTTCTGTGTTCAAGAGCCCATTGATATCGAGTCCTACGATTGTGCATTGCTATAGGTGGTACCCGTAGCGGTCTTCGGGAATGAAGGTTCACTTCATGCAAGCGGTTTCTGACTGTTTGGTCGCTAATTAAGTTCCCTGAAGAGCGATGAAGGCTCACGGCTAACATCATGGCGGTTATTGTTGGAGTTCTTCGAGCTGTGATTTGAATGTATCGGTCTTGTCTCCGTGTGGTGCAGCGATACCGTCCTCCATGGCGCTCAGCCACGGTACCAGTGGTTCGGTAACGTGTCCAAAGTCGACTGATAACACTCTGACTTGTATTCAGAGCTAAAGCCACAGTACGTTGCCGGGAACCAGCTTCTATCATTCCCACGGCTCTGATCATTTCTTCCCTGCTTAAATGACGTCGCCGCTCCATAATAACGTTGGTTTTAATCAGTAGTAGGGAAACAGTAGCACTAATAATGTCTTCAATGCGTCTTATGTTTTTATAGGGAAAATATTGACAGCTGATTTTCATCTTTTACTCGAATTTGATTGACAGTTCCTGTTTTAAATTATGAAATGCACCAAAAAGGATCCATATAAATTTATAAAATCATAAATTTATTACAAAGCCACATCTCAATCACAAGAAATCCGCATAAACATGCTTGATCCCTAGACTTTTTTGATGTGTGTATTTATTTATTAAATTGACATTCAACTGGTGAAATCATCTCAACTGCGTCGTAAGTTTAACCAGCTTATAGGCGTAACTGGTTTCCACTGAGATACGCGGAATCCTTAACTGCGTCCGTGGTCTAGCGGTTAAGTCCGTGGATTTAGACTCGAAGGTACCGGGTTCGATTCCTGGTAGGGACACAATAATATTAAATAATTTAAATAAATCAATTTAATTATTATTTAATTTATTTGTGATATTTCTCGAGTTTGGTACGCTGGAGACATCGACGAGCTTGCCACTTGTCATGATTGGCCTATAGTAAAGTTGGCTAAATGTGAATCCGCTTCTTTATAAGCGTGGTTTCTGACCACCCCGAAAGGGAAACGGTCGTGATAATACTATACTATATCTTAATCTTGTGTTGTTCGATTTCTCCAATTTTGAAATTACTCAAAGAATTCACCTCTATAAAATATAATAAATAATCACATCATCACTACAGCCCCTAGAACACAGAGAGACACTGTTGGATATTCCAGAACATATATCCGGAGAATTTGGCCTACATGTATTTTTTTAATGACATTTTATTACGATTCTACAAGTTGGTATTAGTGGAACCAGGACCGACGGCTTTACGTGCTCTCCGAGGCACAGGAATGGTGGTGTTGTAAATCTATAACAAATGTAATCCCGGGGGGGTTTGAACCGACCTTTGTGGGATTTTAAAGAGAGCGTTCTGACAACCGAGCAGTTAAAAAAATGATGTTCATTTTATGTATAACTTAATATTAAATAACACACTCCCTGTATTCGACTTGAAAGGGGTAATGTAATATATTTATATATAATATTGATAAAAAATCTACTGCTTTATTACAATTGTTCATTTGACAATTTGACAGTAATGTAAATCTGTCAAAATATAATTATAAAAGATGGTATTAAAACTTGCTAAAGGAGTCCGCAACAGAAGTTATCATTCATTAAATTCCAAATGTTGTAGAACTGCATCCGTGGTCTAGCGGTTAAGTCCGTGGATTTAGACTCGGAGGTACCGGGTTCGATTCCTGGTCGGGACACAAAAAATATTTATTAATGTAAAGTACATTTAATTAATATTTAATTTATTTGTGATTTTTCTCGAGTTTCGTACGTTGGAGACATCGACGAGCTTGCCACTTGTCATGATTGGCATATAGTAAAGTTGGCCATATGTGAATCCGCTTATTTATAACGCTTAACAAAACAACACCACTTTTGACTAACAATATCCACTGTAAAGTAATTTACAAATAAAAAAATCTATTGACATTTTTGTACAAAATGGCGCGAAAGATTACAAATTAATCTTCTTTTTTAGCACATTTCAGTGTAATGATAACGACAATGGTTTACGTGACGATTTTGGTGATGGATATGTATATTAATAATCAGAAATTGGGTCCATTAAGTCTTCATCTTAGTGGATTTCTGCCGCACGCTCCTCTCCACTGGTTTTGGGATGAAGTCATCTATAAAGAAGTTCATTGTAAGAATTAATTATACCAAAAGTAATTACATATTTGTAATTGTCAAAAGAGGAAATATTCTTTTTGAGCTTCAGGTGTGATTAGTAGAATCTCTATTTCAAATAAAAAAGGTTACTTTTAAAAAAAGTTTTATTAGGTAATCATTAATTATTGAATTTAGAATTATTAAGTCTTAATTTTTTAATTTAATATTGGATATCTCTAATTTTATTTGTTTTATTGTTTTTTGTTAAATTGTTCTGTTTTTCTCCTTTTTTTTGATACCTTAGTAAGTAATAAAGAATGTTTCCTAATTTAGCCAATGTATAAACTCAATTATATACTAACCTTTATGTTCTGTAATGTGCTGTGGAAATGAATGAATAAATAAAATTAAAAATATCCGAAAAACAAAATATTAGTGCATGGTCGATAATGGTTGACCGCCTCCGTGGTCTAGTGGTAACAAACGTTGCCGTGGACTCGGGAGGTCGTGGGTTCGATTCCCACCGGGGGCAAGTTGTACATGGTATAATTTGTCTCGGTCTGGGTGTTTATATGTATAATATGTATATATTTACAAAAAAATAATAATATAATATGTAGTTTATCAACCATCTAGTTTCCGTAACACAAGCCTAGTAGCTTACCACTGAAACTAGATGGCGCTGTGTGAGCTGTCTGGAAATATTTATTCATTATTCATAAGACCGCGTCTAATAATCGCTATATCCATCATTATAAATACCTTAAGGTTTGGAAATGTTGTTGTTAAATTATCGGGCCCACAGCCAAGAGGCGAAATAGAGAGAGAAATAATTACGTAAGTCAACGTTCGTGCGATGGTTGACCTCTCGCGACCTACTACTAATGGGTGGCGATATTTTTAGGAAAACTTCTCTGCACCGTAACTTTAGATTTTGTTACTCAATAACTATTATAAAAAATACCTAGTTCTTTATTTTTATTCTAGATTATAATATTAAAATATTTGCTTTTTAATAATTTCCACACAGTATATGTTTGTCCCGACGCGGCGATGCGATATAGCCCCTGTAATATAGTGGGTATCAAAATCCTGTTATGATGTGATATATTACATAATTTAAATTTAAACAACATAATGTAAACAGCTCGACTCTAGGTCACTGGGCAACTTTAGATTTTTTTATTTAAACTTTTAAAACTTCATTTATTTATTCGGAGTAAAGTACAAACATTAAAAAATAAAATAAATTAAGAACTAAATTATAAAAACGAAAAATTAATAAATAAAATTACGACTATTCGATGGGCGTAGTGTGCCGAGGACACTCGCTGCATTCCCCCGCTGAACAGCGAGGCTGACCCTTTGAACAAGATATTCTCTACTCAAAGGGTCACCCGTCGCCAAGTGGAGTTTCTTACCAAGCTCTCGGGAGAACACAAGAGCCTCCTCGGACCACGGGCCCATCGTTTCAACTGCAAATGGAATGAAATGGTGATTGATGATGATTAAACTTTTTGAATAAAGTTCTTCTAATTAACTTCACAGGCAAAGGTCTTGGTTTTAGCAACATGTTTACAAAGCTAGTGTTCAATAGTGCTGCATTTGCCTTCTTTATGATGATTATTCAGACTCTTCTCTTCTTTATGCTAACCTGGTACTTGGAGCAAGTCAGAAAGGGACCTTATGGAATTGCTCAACCTTGGAATTTCCTTTGTAAAGTTAGTAAATCAGTAAAAAAATTAAATAATTACTAACTGACCTTGCGCCCACCTGATGACCTGATGGTACTGACATCAGTCCCTAACACTATGCCGGCTTGACTGGGCATGACTGCAATTCGAGCCTGATCCCGAAACGTGTGTATACACTTTACTGGGTCTGTCTATCATCTAGAACGGTGGATACTTCCCCGCCCCGGCAAACTTGGCAAATTACCACCATCAGTCCGCTTACCATCTATTTGTTGTTCTCGTTGAAACTATGTACCATTTGCAATGATGTCAAATGCCATTTTTTTCATTTAAGTAGAACTAATATTGTAAGCTTGCCATGGGGATATTTATATAAATAAAATATATTGACCGCCTCCGTGGTCTAGTGGTAACAAACGTTGCCGTGAACTCGGGAGGTCGTGGGTTCGATTCCCACCGGGGGCAAGTTGTACATTGTATAATTTGTCTCGGTCTGGGTGTTTATATGTATAATATGTATATATTTAAAAAAAAAAAGAAGTATAATATGTAGTTTATCAACCATGTAGTTTCCGTAACACAAGCCTCGTAGCTTACCACGGAAATTAGATGGCGCTGTGTGACCTGTCTGGAAATATTATTATTATTATATAGTTAGCCCATTAAAAACCGAGACAGGATGAAATCTTCTGAGTTCGCCACAATGGGTAACCGACTGTTAAAAGTTATTTCCGAACCACACGCACAGGTCAGAATATGGGAGATTGCAAGACGCATATCCCATACTGTAGTCACCATCCCTTCACGTACCTATAAATTTGGTGACTCATACATCTGTCGCACAATAAAGATGTGGAATGCTCTTCCAGCCTCTGTATTTCCACTTTCCTATAACCGACATAAGTCAAGCTGGCATAGTGTTAGGGACTGATGTCGGACATAAGTGTCTGATTCCAGTTGCTAACATTCATGGACCATGCGCACCATTTACCATTGCAGGGTCACATGTCGTGCTAGTATAAAAAAAAAAATGAACTTTTGGTGACCGATCCCTTGTTTGTTTTTTTCTTTTCAGTTATTTCAGATATGTTTTTACACAGTCGGGTTATTTTTTTTAAGGAAGCCGTGGATCTGATTGTATCAACTGATTGTTGATTTTCACAACAAATATAAACCATGTTTTTATTGAAATTCTATAAAAATATATACAAAGATTTTACTTTATGTCCACAGAGACAGTATTGGTTCAAAGAAACATATGAACCTGAAGAGGAACACGTGGAAATAATTCGGGACAGCAAGTATTTTGAAGAACCACCACAAGGACTTGTGCCTGGTATACAAATACTAAACGTTTCCAAGGTTATTGTTGTTTTAACCCTAAATAAAAGTAAAGTATCATCACAACCGTGTCCCTTACGGGGTATACAGTCCACGCTTTTTAATAAAGCAGATTCACATTTAGCTAACTGTACTATAGGCCCACCATGACAAGTGGCAAGCTCGTCGATGTCTCTAGCGTACCAAACTCGAAACATCATTAATTAATTAACACTAAAATAATTAATTAAATATGACGTTGGTCCCCTGGGAACGAGGACGTGCTCTGGTGTGGGACGCCACGTGTGTCGACACCCTCGCTGCGTCGCATCTCAGGGGGACAGCGCATAAAGCGGGAGTCGCGGCGGAAAATGTGGAGTCCAGCAAGCGGCGCAAGTATGTAAGTATATTAAAAGATTACAGATTTGTGCCGTTTGCTGTAGAAACTCTGGGGCGTCTTGTCGTCTCCTCTGACGACAAGAGGGCTAGCTCTTTCTTCGCCCAAAGAACCAGTACTGCAATTCAGCGGGGAAATGCAGCCAGCGTTCTTGCCACCATTCCACGCGGACGGGACTTATATCCCTATCCTTAGTATTAATATTTATTTTATTTTACATTTAAAATGTTATTTTCCAATAAATGTCAAATATATTTAATAGAGTTATGTTGCAAGTCATTAATTCACTAAATTATTGTGTTCCGATGAATCGAAGACAGTACCTCCACGTCTAATTAAACGGATTAACCGCTAGACCAAGAAAGCCAATTTTTGTACCTAGAAAATTTAAAAAATCTTATTATTTTGGTGCCTAACAGCTATAGTTGTAGAAAACTAGGATGATAATAATCTATAATGATAATATAAAATATTAGGAATTATGCAAAAATATTATTAATTAATTTATTTATTTATTTATTTATTTCCATGAAAATGTACATAACAGATTATACGTCTAAACAATACATATTTCATAACAATATTAAAACACGAGTGACTAGATGTGTGAATTAATATGACTCCAAGTACTTTAGGACAATGTTTTTACTTTCCACATCCGTTGATGCGAATACATCAAAATTCTCATCGGACTGCACGATTTTGTTCAATAAAACGATTGCACGGGGAACGGGGGCACTCTGGAGTAGATGTGTACGAGCACTCTCCTCAGCAAATAGCCGATGGTACGCAGCGCAGGTACTTGTTAGGTACAAACAATGAAATTAATTTTAATATAGTAGGTAGATATATTTTACCTCTAAGAATATTTAATATATATAAGACTAGTGCTTTATTGCGTCTAACTTCTAAGGAGTTATAACGCAGCATACCTAATATAAATAATGTGGGGTACAGAAAAAAAATATTAATAGGAACAACTAGTCTTAACTTAAATTAGTCTGCCAATTTAAAATGGGCTGAACATATAGATGGGATTATAAAGCGATCCAACTCAGTTCTTTATGCAATTAAGAGATACTTCCAGCAAGTAAACCTTAACACGTTTATAAAATTATATAAAACATATATCAAATATTTATTGGTGGAATATGGTTTTCAAGTAAGTCAAAGTCAAAATATCTTTATTCACGTAAACCTATTACAGGCATTTATGAAACGTCATTAATTTAATTATTTTGAATGATTCTACTCCTGCTAGTAGAAGACTAAGCAGCAAAGTGGTCCAATAAGTAAGCTGTTAGCAGAAGACCAGCAGCTTAGCAAATTCCAGTGACCTGTTAATGTTTAATCTGACTGAGAAAGGAATCTGCAAGGAAAACTCAGCTATATCAGATTTACAAAATAAAACATATACAAAACTGCACCACAACGATCAATTAATAACCTTTCCAATTAAGTTATCAGTACCTATGAGAATACAATACCTGGTACAGCAGTAACCCACCAGGCAAGTCAGAATTAAGATAGACTACATGCCTATGTGCAACCCGAAAGTCGACAAAACGCAAAAACCTCTGTCAATTTAAGAACAATAAATTATTAAAGTATGGAATCCAAACTTCAAGAAAGATTTAGATATTCTTGAAAGAGTACAGAGGCGGGGAACTAAACTCTCACACTACTTGAGGAAGAAGTCATATGACCAGAAGCTTAAATATTTAAAGCTTACAAGTCTCAGGGATCACAGAATGAGGAAAGATATAATTCAGACATTTGAAATTCTTACAGGAAGGCATAACTGCCCCCACCTAGACAAAATGTTTAGGTTTAACCCCATGATATTTCCCCGTCGTGACCACGAAATGAAACTAATGAGAAATCCAGAGTTGTAAATATGTGGAACAAAATACTAGAAGACATATTAAAGACTTCAACTGTAAACACTTTTAAAAACAAACTGGACAAGTGGCTAGTGACAATCGAAATAGACTATGGTGATAACTGACAATTTAATAAACATTACACCAGTGCTTGATATAGGCATATCAGCAATGCTCGACTATTAATCAATAATAATAACATTTAACTTAAATTTTATAAACGGATCGTTAAACAAATCTATTTCTTGAAATCTCTTTTTATATTTTTTTATAATCTGGATATAGGAGAGCTTCGTTTTTTTTGAGTGCAGTGAGATGTTATAGGTTTATACAATGATGTTTTAAATACTGTTTTTTTTTATTTGAATGTTTTAATTTTCCTAAGGTGTTCAAATCTTTAAGAGGTCCAAAGACTACAGCTCTATCCCAGCTGACTCTCACTATCTATGCGGGAGAGATTACAGTTCTTCTCGGGCACAATGGAGCTGGCAAAACTACCCTTATGTCTATCATAACAGGTACTAATATTTCTGTGCTCAAACAGCTTAAGTTTACCAGTATGCAGAGACTATCTACCGTCTGCTTTGCCCGAACTTTGTAGAATTTTAAGATTTAAGGGGTTCTTACAACCGAGCTACCACCGCGCCTGGCACAGGCATGGTAGATGATAAAAGAACTAGACGGCCCAAGCGATGGTCCAGTTAGGTGACTGACCACATGAACATCCCTGTGCACGAGGCATTTCACTACGCCGAGTACCAAAACCATTGGTGGATGCGACTGCGACATTTTTTTTTTTATATATATACTAGCACGACATGTGACCTTGCGCCCATCTGATGTTAAGTGGTGCGCGATGTCCATGAATGTTAGCAACTGGAGTCAGACACTCATGACTGACATAAGTTCCTAACACTATGCCGGCTTGACTGGGCATGACGGCAATTCGTGCCTGATCCCGAAACGTGTGGATACACTTTACTGGGTTTATCGGCACGAACGGTGGATACTTCCCCGCCCCGGCAGACTGGGCAAATTACCACCATCAGTCCGCCTACCACCTCAAATATAATTAATAAGTACGTTATGTTATCTGCATTAAAACTCTAAAAGTTAATATTGTATTGCATCTACATTGTGTCAGCTCTCGTTGTCCCAAAGATTTGACCATCATAGAATATTTGTAAATTCTGAACTGATCATAAATCTTTCACTAGGTATGATGAGCGCAACAGAAGGTAAGGTGATCGTGGACTGTGTGGATGTGACCACGAACCGCGGTGGTGTGGGACGAGAGCTGGGCCTCTGTCCACAAGACAACCTATCTTTTCCAGACCTGACTATTATGGAGCATATCATATTTTTTGCTATGGTACTTAATTTTATTTATTATTTGTAAAATTTACACCCATTGCAATTAGATACACAATAATATTTCGAATAATATTTAGTTTTTGTATACTTATTGAAAATTTTATAATTTTGTTATTTCTTATAGGCAACAAAGGCTACTGTGGTAATGTGGTGGTAGCCTATAACAGGTGCAACAAATAACTTTTGATTTAGTGTTAAGTACAAATAAGTGTGTGATGTTAGCACTGTTGGCTACCCTATTATAAATAAATAAATAAATTTGTCCTTTTCTCGCTACGCTGTCTCGAGGGTATTGCTTTAGAATAAAATCCACATATTAGCGTTGGCTTATATTGGACCGTAAACACTGGTAACATTGTTGATTAATTTCAGCTTAAAGGCAAAACATATAAAGAAGCAAAGAGTACTGCCAAAGACCTTATTTCTAAATTAAGACTTGTTGGCAAAGAACATAGCAAAAGTTATGAGCTGAGTGGTGGAATGAAGCGTCGACTACAACTGGCATGTGCACTCGCTGGAGGCGCTAGTGTGCTGGTGCTGGATGAACCTACTTCAGGACTTGATGTAGAAACTAGAAGGGAATTGTGGGATTTGCTACTAGTAAGTTAAATATCACCGAATCAGTTTACTCGTTGGAAGATGTTTTTTTTTAATTGCTGGACTGTCCGGTTAGCAGATCACATAGTCATACTGGCTAGCTCGCTGGAGGATCTTAGCCGAATGCTAAAAGGCCTAAACATAGCGTCCAGCGGGTTGGTCTCGGAATGAACTTGGACAAAACAAAATTCAAATCATACCGAGATCAATTTGTGCCACTCGCTATTGAACAGACAATACAGTTAGGAGTAGCCAAGAAGCAAAGAAGCCGACAGACGCATTCGGGAAGTTGCGCCACATCTTATCGGACATACCATAATGTTTAAATACGAAATTTTTTAACCAACGTGTTCTTCCAGTGTTGGGTACTCCCGAGCAGGCTCGGGTGACACACAAGATTTTATTTATTTTATTTTCATTTATTTAGGCAACAAACAGTCAACATACACAAACAATATCACAGATAAACAAAATTGTCACTCTGCAAGATACTAAAATTGAAAACTAATAAATAATATGAAGCACTAAGGGGCCCCTTTAAAGGCTTTGCCGGCACGTGACAAGTTTGAACATCTGTGTAATCAATTAATAACAATAAGAAGACATTGAGAGCCAAAAATATTTTATACATAATAGAAGTTAAACACAAATACTATGGAAAGGAAAAAAAAAACTGGAAAAAAAAATAAAAACAAGGATAGAGTAATAACGCTAACATGATATAAAAGATACTTAAATTAGCAGATGCTATAATAGTAATGTATAACTACATACTTATAATACTAATTACGGATACAACAAACTACCAACCATCAACAGTATTTTTTGTATAAACTTGAATTAGAAATAAGTAATTTTATTATTTATCAACAATGAGATTGTAGTAGGATAATATTATCTAGCCAACTGAAATATGCAATGATGAATGCATAAATGCTTGGGACCCCGGCAAGTTCAAGTTCAAAGCAGCGAAGAAAATACACTCCTCTTCACTACTCTGGAACTGGTACCGAACATGTCTATCTCAGCAAATTCATCATTGCACATTTTTAAAGTTCGAGTAAATAAATTACGAGTATAATCCTTTTTGAAGTGAGGTGGTACAAACATATTTTTAGGCTTCGAGGTTCAAGCAGGAAGTCGCATACGAGCTACAAATAGTATCCTGGCCAGAAGCGTAGGGGAATCTATTTTTGGTATAGCGGTTTAGCGGTTTTTTAAAATAGAATGCTGGTTCGCGGCCTTCGATTGCTCCAGCAGTGGAAAAACCTGGACGCGTCACAAGAAGACAAAGCCACTCCTAACTCAGAATTATTAGTAGAAAATCCACTTACTTGAGCTAGCGAAGATGTGGAACTCTAAATGCCGTTCATGTGCCTTCTGGTCAGCTGTGACGATTCAGGTGCGGTGATGATGATAAGCGGTTGTGGATGCGGTTGATGATGATGTGGATTTCTTCCATTAAGCGGTTGCGGGTGATTATGCGCGGCACGGACACACGTGGTGGACACAGGCTAGGAAGAGCCAACGACGTTCGCGAGCGGTCGTCCGACACACAATGATAGCACTATGCCGGCCATCAACGCGGTGGGGTTCAAGGTGGCCCCTTTGTCGACCATAGCGCCATCTAGCGACATGATGGCGTACTTTAGAGCCGACATGCGTACGTTAGCCTGTAAACGAATTCTCTCCAACAAAACTGAGTGGAGTAGCTTTGCGTAACCAATTTTGTTATTTAATATTTTATGTAAAAAGGAAATATTAAACTGTATACGACGGTTTTCGAGTGACAGGAGCTTATAATTATGATGACAGGGCGCGCGATATTTAAATTCTTGATATGAACGGTTTGGAGAAGGAACGTAAATAGGAACACCAGGGAGGGGAGGATGATACAAGGACTGTTACGAAGCCCCGACTTCCAGTATTATCGTACGGAGCAGAGAAGTGGACTAACAGTGGGTCTAGCCCACAAGTTTAAGGTCGCTTATTTCTTTGATGAATAAAGTCCGAAACTTAGACAGACATCCGTCAGAGAACCAAATCATTGCCTTCAAAATTAGTAAGCTAAAGTGACAATGGGCCGGACACGTCCGTCGCAAATCCAAAGTCCGTTGGAGTAGATGGATTCTCGAGTGAAGACCACGTACGAGAAGATGCAGAGTGGGACGACTAGATGTACCGATGACCTGAAAAAAATCACTGGTGGAAGATAAGTGTGGCGGTGAAGATCGTGTGTAATGACGAGTCTTGGGGGAGTCCTATATCCAGCAGTGGTCAGACACAGATTGATAATGATGATAAATGATAGATTATAATATCAAACGAGATAAAGATTTTGAATTTATTAAAGAGGCATTGGGCTGGATGCCTCTGTCGTGAAGTTAGCGAGCGATGGCGTGACTGGTTATAGATTGGAGTACCTTCGCGTCATTTTGCGTGGACATGTCAAGTGCAAGTTTTTGTTTTGTAAATTAATTTACTGTGGATATTATTGGTCAAAAGTGGTGTTGTTTTGTTTAATAATGTTTTACAATATGAACAGTTATGGAAAACATAAAATGGACTTTGAATATGGGGCACAAGTTGCAGTTTATTTTTTGCGGTTTCCCGCGCTGAGAACTCCCATATTTTACACGACGTATTTGGGCTTTAATGCCGCGAGTGACTCCAAGAACAGCATCAAATTCTGCAGCTTTCGATGATTACCTCATTAACTCATAAAAAAGAAAGATATATTACGTCAGACTTGGCTGTATGGGTTAGACCTTTTGCCTTCCCTATCATCTCATTCATCATCCATCGGGAGAATTGAACAAACAAAAAAATACACGAGTTGGATGACAATTCGCCCTCAGTAGGTGGGTTCTAAAGTGGGAAGATACAGAGTTGGATAGAGGAGGATCTAAAAGCCTGTATCCAGCAAAAAAGAGCAGACTGATAATGGTGCGTAAATGGAGTGTATCAGGCAAAGCTTTTTGTAGATGTCGCTAGCGGCACTGGTATCTTGTTTACACCTATGACGCATCATTTTTAAATGTTTTTGTAGTTTTATTATTTTTGTTACATAAAAAAATATTTTAACTTATAACCTACCTTAAAAGGCGAATTAAGAAAGCGAATACCTATTTTTTTTTTTTAATCTTGAATTAATAAAACGGCTATTTTGAGATCATCATTATTATTAAATTCTTTATTGCACGAAAAAAATGTACAAAGGCGAAGATTATTGCCTACAAGGCATTTTCTAACATCTAACCATTGGGAGAGTGTGAGATTAAGGGTAGTGCCGATATGAAAAATTAAAAAATACTAGGATAACAAACAATATACTACATACTAAGACATATACTACATACTAATAAATACATACACTAAATCCTAATAAATACATATTATAAAAGTATACCTCCGAGTCTAAATCCACGGAGTTAACAGCTAGACCACGGAGGCAGTTTTTATTTTTATTTTGTTATTATTATTAAAGGCACTACGCGGTACTCATACAGTCCTGCTAACGACTCATTTTATGGAAGAAGCAGATGCTCTGGGGGACAGAATAGCGGCCATACACGCTGGTAAACTAAGGTGCAATGCGTCTCCTATGTTCCTCAAACGAGCTATAGGTAAGTGTTAAGTAAAGTCTATTCACAAGCATTTAGCAACGTTATAAACACTGAGTTAAGGTATAACAATATTTAATAAGTATAACACTAGATATGCTTGTCAAAATGAAAAAACAAAAAAAGGAAAAACCCTTTATTGAACAACTTAAACACAATACACTGGAATGAAACATATTCATTTAGCAAATAACAGGACAGCAACACTTATATGTGTAAAACAAGATATAGAGTACTAAGACCCCTAAACTAGGTGAACCTGAACTACAGGGGTCAGTCAATAATTTATTTATTTATTTAATTTTACAGCATTATTGACTTTCTTATATAAACAGTTTAACTTTGGAAATTTTCAGAAGAACTTTTTTTATTAGACAAACAATTGCAAAATTCACTAACCGAAATTCTAAATTGCCCCATGAATGACCGTACTTGGGCCCAGGCCTCACTACCAATTCGGTTCGGAGGCCTAGGCACCCGCAAAATTTCTAGTGTAGCACTGCCAGCTTTTCTGTCGTCTGTACATAGTACTGTCGAGCTCTACGGGAGAATCACTAACCCATCTTTGGGTTCCGTTGAGCCGTCGTACTTGTCAGATGCCAGAGATGCCTGGTCAGTAGCATGTCCAAATGTTTCGGTTCCAAATTCACCAAAAATCCAACGACTATGGGACGAGCCGCTCTGCAAACTTTTGCAGAAAGATATTTTATCTGCCAGTAATATGAAAGAGCGGGCTCGCCTCATGGCCGTTTCCACTAGAGAGTCAGGTCTTTGATTACAGGCTTTTCCCTCAGCATCGGTTGGCACACTCCTTGATCGAAATACACTGACCATGGCGGTGTGCCTTCGTCTCGGAGCCCGGACTGTCCACCCGCACCAGTGTCGATGCGGAGAACCAGTCGATCATCTCGGACACCACGGGCTTTCTTGTGCTAGAAGTGCTGGCCGCATTCCTCGTCACGCGGCTCTCAACGACATCATCCGAAGGGCTCTTGTCACTGCTGGGGTACCCGCAATATTAGAACCATCTGGGATTGTGCGGAGCGATGGCAAGAGACCCGACGGAATGACTGTTGGGCCGTGGAAACTTGGCAGGTCTCGGGTGTGGGATGCGACGTGTGTAGATACATTAGCTCCATCTCACATACAGGCGACCTCGTCAGGCGCGGGAAGTGCGGCTTTTTCTGCGGAGAACCTCAAATTGCGCAAATACGCTAACCTTGGTATCGGTTACGAATTTGCGCCGTTTGGGGTCGAGACTATGGGCCCATGGGGACCGTCAGCGAGGCGCTTGGCCAAGGAGTTGTCAAAGCGGCTGACAGAAAGGTCTGGAGACAGGAAGGCTGGCAATTATTTCTGCCAACGTATTAGCCTCGCTATACAGAGGGGAAATGTTGCCAGTCTCCTTGGGTAGTCCCTTGGGACGTCTCTAGAGGACATTTTTTATTTATAGTTTAGTTTATTTTGAATTTTATTATTTAGGTAGCTTTTAATTTATATTTAATGTACTATAATTAACTTCGAATAAAAGATTGTTATATAACAGTTAAACTTATATCTAAACACATAGCCATTTATGAAATTACCTTTTCCTTACTAAACTTATAAAAACATTATTAAAAACAAAAGGCTCACTCTAAATATAAAATAAAAATGTACTGAGTTGGAATGATGTGTGTAGAAGTATGTTGGTGTATGAAAATGAATGTAGGTGTGTATGTGCACTATTGTATAGAGCCCAATATTTTAGATTTAAGTTCTATTTTTGACAGATTGAATAAATCAACAACCTGCGAAAACAACCTGTTGTATTTCTTTGGTATCCTCTTCTTCATAATATTATGTGAGAAAGTTCCATGGAATTTAAAAAAAATAAAAATAATAATGTAGTCGTTGGGTGTCATCCACTGCCAGCAATTTTTATACTATGCAAAACTATGGTAAGATAAGAAATTATAAGATATGATATGACATGATATATGATGTGATATGATATAATAAATAGATATGATATTATACTAGGTAAATAAACTTATTGCAAATTGTATTTTATGAAAGTTGATGTAATGACTGTGTTACAATAAACCCGCTTTCATCTCTCTCAAAAAGAGACATCCATTTCTTGTATAAGATAATAAATTGTAAGATTAGCTCGCCGTATTTATTAAGTAAAATAATTTTCTTGAATTGTAGTAGGAAGAGGAATAGATCCAAACTGTTATTTGCTATCAGATTTGCTGGAACAAAATACTTGAAAAACTCCTTGTGCTAAGATCATGCCTAAATTACAATGAAAATTTCAGTGATATTGATTTGTTCAGTGTTGCTAGGTTAAAAAAAGAAATTAATATAAAATTATCTAAATTAATCATAATTGGAATGCTTGGAGAACTTTTAATTTATTTTCTTTGATTACTATTATTTTTTTTCATTTTCCATTATTTACTATATATATGTATATTATTTAGTTGTATTTGTTATATAGGTATTGTTTTTAAGCTTATCCCTATTATTATTATTTTTTTTTGCAAAATCTATGTAATATTGGAAACTTTGCTGGATTGTGTAACTTTTAGAATTGTTGTAATTATGATTTAAGATCTGTATGTTTCCTGAATAAATAAAAATAAATGTAAAAATAGTCATTTAATAGACACTACAGTAATAGCCAACAAATTAGGTTATGATTTAATAGGTCTTCAACATACTGATAAACAAAAACTCGTACAATATGGCAATAAAATTGTACAATATGTGTGTTATGTGCGAGTTTTGTTTGTAGTCACATTGACTACTATACCTATTAATATTACCTTTATCTTTTCTTCCATCGCTTGTACCTTTCCTTGTAATACAAATAGCTCAAGGGCGTACCCAGGTAGGGGCAGGGGGGGCAGCTGCCCCCCTCCCCTAGAAGATAAAATAAACGTCAATTTTCCCGGCAAGTGGGAATTAAAAACGTGTTACCTACTCTGCGCAAAATGAAGTGTTGGAAACAAAACATCTTTTCAGTCAGATATTTTGATTTAATATTTTTTATCCATAATTAAATATTCTACATTCTACAACATTCGATATAGTATACTGTTAGCGACGCAATATAATTTAAATCTCCCGCGAAACCGTCGCATCTCGTAGTTTCCGCTCCCGAGTTCCCGACGAGATAATCAGAGCCATCTAGGATTAAAGCCGAATATAATTTGGAGAAAACAACATCTAGCGCTAGCGCTATCTAGTTACGGACGACACTCGACAGGACTTTTTTCAGTCAATTTTCATGATTTTTTGTTTCATTGTTTCGGTCGGGTAGACCATCTTCTCGAAACAGGTATGAGCTGCCCCCTCCTTACTGAAATCATGGGTACGTCCTTGCTATTTATTAAGTGTCTTCTCAATTTTGAATTTACATTTAGTCTAAATTAGATAGATAGATACATTATTTATTACATGGCAGATTAATGTCTAAAAACATTTTCGAACAGCTAACCTGTTCATAATCCTGTTACAAATTTTCATCTCTATATAGGTACAGGCTACAGATTGACAGTAACAGTAAGCAAATTTGCATCTACCAAAGACATAACAAAAGTTATAGTTGAAAATATACCTGAAGCAGTGCTATCAGACCAGACATCGACGACTTTGACGTACAGACTACCAGCTAAGAAAAGCAAGGATTTCCCAGAGCTTTTCAATTATTTAGAAGAACACAGATCCAAATTAGGCATTGAGACCATCGGGGTTGGTGTTACTACGCTTGATGAGGTGTTTTTGAAGTTAGTAGATTTTGCAACAGTCGAAGTTACACATGATCAATAAGTATTACATCAAATGGGGTATATCAGGCAAATCTTTTTGTAGATGTTGCTAGGGGCAATGGTATCTTGTTTTAACTTCTCGATACGTCAGTCCCGGCAATGGCAGTAAGGATCCTGGCGTCGTTCCTGGGAAAACGACGATTTCACGTCGCTGTGGAGGATCACATCTCTGTGGAAAAACCCATTTTAGCTGGGGTTCCACAGGGTAGCTGCTTATCTCCCGTACTCTACGCGCTGTATACCAATGATATTCCTACTCTCTCCGAAGTCCTGGAAGAGGGTGAGCAGGATGTCATGCTTGCACTGTTTGCAGATGACAGTGCCTACTTTAGCTCTTCTTCAAGTCAATATGTTGCTGCAGATAAAATGCAAGACCTTCTGGATCTCCTTCCTGCGTGGTTGGACAAGTGGCGCATGTCAATCAATGTCGGCAAAACTGCTGCATTGGTGACGTCTAGATGCCGGCTGCCTCCACCATTACAGCTTCGGGGACAGGACATCGAGTGGACTCCCACCGTCAAATACCTGGGCTGCATCATCAACAGGACGTTAACAATGGGTGAGATGGCCTGCCATGCCGTTAATCAGGCGAAGGCGGCCCGAGCCATGTTACGTCCTGTAATGAACTCCAGTTTGCCGCTCAGGTTGAAAGTGCGGATCTACAAGATGTTCATCCGTTCCCGACTTACTTATGCTGCGCCAGCTTGGCATCACCTTCTGGCCAAAACCAACAGGGACAAGATCCAGAGTCAGCAGAACATATCGCTTAGGGTGGTATCCAGAGCGCCGTGGTTCGTGCGAAATTCTGTAATTGCGAGAGATCTGGAGATACCTACTATCGAGGCATTTGTTGTCGGCCTAGCTAAACGTATGTTTTACCGGGCTGACAACGGATCCTACAAGCATCTTCAGGATATCGCTCCTACTTTCGCACGGCCCCCGGAGGGGAGGCCACTACCTAGGGAGGCGCTCTTGGAGAAGAACTAAAGTAGACAAATCTAGGAGACTAGATTCGTGAGCCACAAGGGCGGTGTTGTAGTAGGAACAGCGCCCAGCACCAAAGGTGCGTTGAATCACCGGTGGGTAGTTAGCCGCCGAGATCCTGCCGGGGAAAACGGGAGTTTATCCCATCCCCAACCCAGGCCCATTGAACATCCGGGCCTGGATGACTCCGCTGTCTGTATCTTGTTTTAAACCTACGACGCATCATTTTTTAAATGTTCTTGTAGTTTTTAATTTATATAACAGAAAAATATATTTTAACTTAAGGTTACCTACCTTAAAAGACGAATTAAGAAAGCGAACACCGTCTTTAAAAAGGAAAAAGGGTTAAATTAATAGAACAGCAATTTTGAGATCGCCACATCTTTGATTCCGCTTGGAAATCTCGATTTGTACACTTTTAAAAGTTGCTCACTTCGGCATTAATAATACAAGATTTCTATGCAACTGACAGTTATATTAGGTACCATCTATCGTGATAAAAAGTTAGTGATACACCCCATTGATAAAACTCTTCAAAACATGTATATTTCTGCTAGCATCATACTAAATAATCCATAATTAATCAGTAAATTATGATTTCGTGTTAAATTTTTGGTCAAGACAATAATTTAATTGATTCGTGATATTTCTCGAGAGAGTGGGTCTATAGTAAAGTTAGCTGAATGTGAATCCGCTTCTTTAAAATCGTAGTTTCTGACCCAGTACTACCTTAATGCCTCGAGGCAAAAATTTTAGTAAAGAAATTTCAAAAAAACTAGTCGACGACGTCTCTGGTGACCCACGGGCTGGCAGCTTCCTCGCTGAAAAGATAAGTATCGAAATTCAACGAGGAAATGCTGCCAGTGTTTTGGGCACCATGCCGCTGGACAATGGCCTGGAGGAAATTTTTATATTGTAAGGTTTGAGACATTAGGATGCTTAATTTTTTATTATATTTAATTTGTTATTTAGATTTAGTTTATTTTTCTAGGTTAATTAATAATATTGTAATTCTTTTATATTGTTTGTATATTACTTCGAATAAATAAACATTATCTTTTAAGAAATCAATCGTGAATTAGCACAAAATAATTAGAAACGGATTCAAGACTCGGCTTTACCCAGTAGAAGTTGGTGCGAGAGGAATTCGAGCAATTTTTATGCTCTACTTACTAAAATAATTGGGGCTAAGGCTTCATTTTAACCAGCCCAATTCTTATCTTATCTCTTTCCATGAGTGCTTTTCAATTCACGTGACCATTCATCCATGAAATGCTTAAAAATATATTTATCTTCTAGATAGAAGACTATCATTCTAAAAAGTGTTAGAAAAAAAAAGTAAAGTAAAGTATCATCACGACCGTTTCCCTTTCGGGATGGTCAGAAACCACGCTTATAAATAAGCGGATTCACATTTAGCCAACTTTACTATAGGCCAATCATGACAGCTCGTCGATGTCTCCAGCGTACCAAACTCGAGAAATATCACAAATAAATTAAATATTAATTAAATGTACATATTTATTTACATTAATAAATATTTTTGTGTCCCGACCAGGAATCGAACCCGGTACCTCCGAGTCTAAATCCACGGAGGCAGTTAGAGATAAAAAAATATGTTTAGATGATGATTTTAATACTAAATTCCTAAAAAAATATTTTCAGATTATGTAGCGATGTTACGATATCAGACATTGACGATGTATCCACTTCTCCTGGAGGTAAAACATTATTTATGAACAAGAAGTTTTAATTTAAAGTCTGAATCTTATATCAAATAGGTTTTTTTTTTTTTTGCAAACGTTCGAGGGTTTAAATCACATACCTGGTCTTATATCAGATGACAGGACTTTACTTTTTCTACACTTTAGTTTTCTGTCACTTTTGATAATGTTAAATTTTTTTCATTCATTCATTACAGCCCCTAGAACACAGCGTCCTAGACGACAGCTGGAGATGGGCCTTCCAGAACATATATCTAGAGAATTTGGCCTACACTCGCCACGCTGGCCAGACCGCTTGGCGAGGATATGATGTCAATTTTTAATAACAATTTATTAACGATTCCACAAGTTGGCATTAGTGGAACCGGGACCGACGGCTTAACGTGCTCTCCGGGGCACGGGAACGGTGGTGTTGTAAATCTATAACAAATGTACGTAAGAAAAGTGTATTTCTCATTGGTACATGCCGGGTGGGTTTGAACCGACCTTTGTAGGATTTAAGGTACGCGTTCTTACAACCGAGCCACTACCGCGACTTTTTTGCAGTAGTGGCCGCAAATCCGTGGAACAATTTAGTTGAAAACCATCTAGTTGATAAACTACATATTATACTTTTTTTTTGTAAATATATACATTTTATACATGTAAACACCCAGACCGAGACAAATTATACAATGTACAAGTTGCCCCCGGTGGGAATCGAAAACGACCTCCCGAGTTCACGGCAACGTTTGTTACCACTAGACCACGGAGGCGGTCATCTGTATCTCAGGTCACCGGATTCCAGTTTTTATTAAAGTTATACATTTACAGATATATTACATACAAAGATTGAAGGATGCTATCTTCATTTGGCAATTATACGAGTATTGTTTAGAAGACAACTCAAAGCCACTCTCAGCATCAAGTGGAATTTTCTTATTTTTGTTAGTATTTTTTTTTTATTTTATTATATACAGGATTACAAACAATTAAGACACAATAATATGGTTTTACAAACAATATTAATATCTGCACAACCAGCTTCAGTAATCCAAATGTTAAAAGAAGTAAATGTAACCCATGAGTTGTTTTAAAACCATAATAATAATAAAAAAAAACAACCTGTTTGGTACAGTAATATAACTACTAGATATATATCAGTTTAATTATCTCTTTCTTCTAAAGTTAACATTTGCAAGATCTGGTTTCCGTAAGAGACAGGCGACAATGCAAAGAGATCGACACAATGAAACAGATCATTATAGGATTGAAGAATTCGCCTTAGTGGCATACGTTTACTTGCGTTAGTTCGGCAATATTTAACTGCAAATAGACAGTGGGGGTATAGTTCACGAATACGTACGGAGCTACTGGGAATGAGGTAACTGATAAGATTTACTATCTGTCGGCAATCAAACTTATCATGACATATTTTATACAAAGTGGCATCAATCAAAATTCTACGCAACAATAAAATATTCATTATTATCATTATGTTCACATCTGAAACCAGGGTATACATTTCAGTGCTTACATTGTTTATTGTTTATTCTGATACAACCATACATTCCCACCGGAATTCGGTTAAGTCAATAGTTATTAGTTATTCTTGTGCACAATTTACACATTGAAATATACATTGAGTTGTCCTGCCTGGAGAGTGTTATGAAACTATAGGCAAGGAACAGGACTGGAGGTTAATGTAGCATTTGAGTTGAGATACCAACACAAAACTAAATACAAATTCTTAAATTATTATAAATAAAATTAAATACTAGTTGCAGCTGTTAAAGGGCCTTGTAAAACTTAAAATTAATTAATTATGTTCAAAATGTTTTTTTACTACTACTATCACTTCTTTTTATTCTTTTAGTTAGTCTTCTTGACTATTTTGGTCATGACAGATGAGTCATGTCCGTAACCTCTTATTCATAATTGATCGTAGTTATGCAAAAATGATCCAATCTACATTCATTAAATTAATTTTAAGTTATAGCCTATTGAAATTGGAACTTAAATTAGTTCAACATTTAATTTATGTCAAAAACGGTATTTTTATCAGAATCGTTTTTTATATTAAAGATATCATCCTAGGGGCCTGATTGACATTCATGATTACATTTCTGATAAATTGTGCATTGTATTATTTTTGCGTAATTGCGTATTATTTTCTATTAATTAATATTCCTATATACATATGTATATTATATTCCTGCGCTATTATTATCTATTAATTAAATCATTTATTAACAGATAGTTATTATTTTGTAGTACACACTACAAACCTCTCTCCTACTCCTCTCTCCTACACAACCTCTCTCTCTCAGCCTCATTAGACTGTCTGTATTTTGTTGAACGCAAAATGTGACCCTTTTTGATCACAAATCTAAGTATTACTGGATGGATCTGTTGATGGCATGATGTATTCTCTTCTTCAAGCCAACAATATCCTGGGTTCGTGAGCCACACAGGCGTTGTTATACCAGTAACGCTCAGCACAAGTGCATGAATTACCAGCTGGGGAATGCCCCCATCCCCAACCCTGTTATTAGTTATTCGGGCCTGGACGTTAGTCGTCTGTCTGTTAATCTTATTAAAACTGGCACAGTTACGGTGGATGCAATAATCATCAATGTGCTAAATAATTGGACGCACGTCCATTCGGATCCTTAGATAAAAAAAGGCGTCAGTGCTTAGTTTTAAAACACAACTTAAATAACATTTTCCGAAAAGCAAGTATCTTTAATGGTAAATTATCTACTAGTTCCACAATAGCTTGCCTATACATTATTGTCTATTATTCCAGCAATGCATCATCCCAGTTTTAATGATTATTCTCCTCACGGTGCTCTGTAACGATGATAAGTCCAAGACCTCCCTAAACCCCTCCACTAGGATGAACCTGGATCTTTACAACACTATGGGACCTAGCAAGGTCTACCTTAATCTGCAAAACTCCACCAATGTTCTCCGGACTGCAGCTAACTGGTTCCCCGGTGTCACGTTTGTGGAATCACAGAATATTAGTCAAGGTTATAACTAGGCTATATTTAATATACGGTTTATAGTTCCTATCAACTCATGTCAAGAATAAATTAAACGCAACCCTAACACTGGCCAATAAATTAATAGTGTTTATTTTCCTTACTATGCTTACTTCATTGTATAAATGAAAATTTTCCATAAAAGATTCGATTCAATTCGTTTGTTTTCTGGAATTATGTATAGGACTAAAAAATGTATTTTGCATTTTTACTACAAAAAACAGCTAAGAAATAAATAAGTGGTAAGTTTGCCAACCTAACATTTGTACACAGCATGTAGTAAATGAAATCGAAAAAAAAAACAGATCATCAAGATCTAAAGTTGTTGAAAAAATGATTGAATAATGTACATTATTTACAATCTTAATTCTAAGAAATAATATAGACCTACGTAATATACCTATATAAGTATAATAAACATACATATACATACTAATACAACTACACAATACTGACAAAAAGCAACTTTTCAATAATACTTAATCAAACTATAAACTCAGCATATTTACAATTTGTGCAAGTGGTTTTTACAAATTGAATAGCTACAGTTAAAGATGCGAATTACAAACTTGAAAACGAATTTATATTGACATACTTTATAAACATATTGCTGAAATTTAAAAATAGAATCACATTATAACACTTTTTCTCTAAGAAAATAATGTTATAATTCATTTTAAAAATAGAATCATACATATTATATAACACTTATTTTTTTAAGGCAAAGGTTCCATTACAAAAAAGTTTTGGTTCCAATTTTTACTTGTCTATGTCTTATGGTCATAAGCTAGGTTTTGGCGCCATTTCATTGTTTAGGACTTATGTATTCTGTACCATGGTCTTATAAAAAAAAAATTGGCGTCATTCAATACGTTTTGTTGTATAGCGAGAGTCTTTCGCGCCATTTTGCGCGGAGATGTCAAGTGCAAGTTATTGTTTTGTAAATTAATTTACTGTGGATATTATTGGTCAAAAGTGGTGTTATTTTGTTTAATAATGTGCTACAATGTGAATAATTATGGAAAACCATAAATTGGACTTTAAATATGGGGCACAAGTTGAAGTTTATTTTTTGCGGTTTTCCCGCGCTGTGGACTCCCATATTTTACCCGACGTGTTTGGGCTATAATGCCGCGAGTGACTCCAAAAAAGCATCAAATTCTGCAGCATCTGGAATTTGATGATCCCCAACTCGGTTATGAACTCTGTTATGAACATATATTATGCAAATAAATTACGTGTTTAGGACTGATGTATTCTGTACAATGTCCTTTAAAGACAATAAAAAAAAAATTAACTTTTATCTTTTATTTGGTAGGTTCAATCCCAATGTATTAGAGTAGATAAATTAGCGTATGAAACTGCACATAACTAGGTATTAAAACACTCATGTGATAATTATGCAACAGTTTCATAAACTACTATTATTAATTTAATTTTACAAATTTACAGACGCATTACGCACAAAACAAAAGAACAACAATGAATACAACAGATACATAATTGGCATTGACGATAAAAACACCAAATCGATGCTGTACTATAGTTTAAACTATCGTCATACAGCGCCAGTGGCTCTTAACCTTTACAGTAACCTGCTAGCTTACAGAACGATGCCCTGGCTTGACGATATAAAAGTTATTAACACTTATAATCACCCAGTTAATGGGGGGTTCAAGTTGGATGGTCGCAACGCTGTTGAAGCGAAAAGGCTTAATTCAACGATTGTTTGGAGTATTGCTATGGTTACTGGTTAGTATTTATGATAAGTTTTAAATTGCATATTAATCCAGGATTATAATCCTTGCTATAGCAACTTTTTTTTATATATATACTAGCACGACATGTGACCTTGCCCCCACCTGGTGGTAAGTGGCGCGCATGGTCCATGAATGTTAGCAACTGGAATCAGACACTCATGTCCGACATCAGTCCCTAACACTATGCCGGCTTGACTAGATGCCTTTTCACACTTCGCTTGAAGGACTCCAGGTTATAGGAAAGTAGGAACACAGAGGCTGGAAGAACATTCCACTTCTTTATTATACGACAGATACGCGAAGGGATGGTGACTTCGGTATGTGGGTGTATATTCTGACCTGTGCGTGTGGTTCGGTTGCGGAATGGAGAGGGAGGGATTAGGTTATAGAGTTCTTCGGAGCACTCACCATAGTATAGCCGGTAGAACACGCTCAGAGAAGCCACATCTCGGCGACGCTGCAGGGATTCGAGAGTTCCAGATATAGTGGCATCGTCCACAATTCGAACAGCTCGCCTCTGTAGGACATTGTGAGCATCTGTGAGGTACTTGGCTGAACCATCACAAAGGTGTGAACAGTATTCCACGCATGATCTTGATCTGTGCTTTGTAACAGTCTGATTGAAAGCGGGAAAAACCGCTTCACCTTGTTTAGTCCTAGATCGCCACTGCTAAAAGTACCTTTAGAACATATTTCTGAAGAATTAAGCCTTCCTTCACACTCAGGAAGTGGTAAGGATTTAGGAATTTGTATAAATTTATAGCATCTGTTATTATTGTAACTATAGTATATTCTGTGGTGTCAAGGAAAAAAGGGATGAGTCGAAAAATTAAAAAAATAGATTTTTGCACCTATTGTTTCAAAACAAAACACCGCCTCCGTGGTCTAGTGGTAACAAACGTTGCCGTGAACTCGGGAGCAAGTTGTACATTATATAATTTGTCTCGGTCTGGGTGTTTATATGTATAATATGTATATATTTACAAAAAAATAAGTATATTATGTAGTTTATCAACCATCTAGTTTCTGTAACACAAGCCTCGTAACTTACCACGGAAATTAGATGGCGCTGTGTGACTTGTCTGGAAATATTTAATTTATTTAACAAAAGGTACAGTATTCCCAAATTAATAATGCACATACAGATCTTCGCTAATTGTCGTATTCCCGGAAACACCCGAATCATTGAATCGTAAGAGCCCTAAACAATGCACTTGCATTTTGCACCTTAATCCAAAGAAATAGAAGTCAATATCATGAGTACACAATCGAAAACAATTCAGGCAGTCGTTTTTTTGTTTTTGTTTTTTTGGCGGTGACTGCACGTGTTCTCTCTGTGTGGAATTATATAGAGCTGCTATTACACACACAACCTTCTTGGTTTTGTTTTCAAAGGTGAATTTAATTTCAACTTTAATTATCTTATTTAAATAGTTTATTTGACAATTACTTGTCTGTCTGACACAGGCAGAGATTTTATATTTAAAGGAGGTCACTACAGTACTATAAAATTTTCGAAGTAAATCAATCCAACAAAGATTGTAGCATATTCTCAATCGTGTGGTTTTCCTCGCTATTTAGTTACATGGAATTATCGAATCAAATTTTGTTACTGATAAATCAATATTTATCTCTTTTAGCACAAAACACATAATTCTGCTAAATTATGCATGAAGAAAATGCACTTAACCACTCTATATACATATCGTCTTCCAACGCTCGGGGAATACGACCGTTGCCGAACAGTGACGAAGATTTCTATGCGCATTATCACTTTGGGAGAACTGTACAATCGTATTTATAAGATTACTAGAACTAAAGTAAAAAAGTAAAGTCATCACGACTGTTTCCCTTCCAGGGTGGTCAGAAACCACGCTTATAAATAAGCGGATTCACATTTAGCCAACTTTACTATAGGCCAATCATGACAAGTGGCAAGCTCGTCGATGTCTCCAGCGTACCAAACTTAAGAAATTTCACAATTAAATATTAATTAAATTTATTCACAAAATAAATAAATAAATAAAAAATAAAAAAACTTAACCGCTAGCCCACGGTTATTACTAGAACTAACACATGGTTATTAGCCCTTTTTATTACAGACCATTACAGCATGCATTACACATCTGGAGATGGCCCATCTTCAGCAGTGGAGGTCTAGGTCCAGAACATTTATCTGGAGAATTTGGCCTACACTCGCCACGCTGGCCAGACGGCTTGGCAAGGATTTGATGTAAATTTTTATGACAATTTATTAACGATTCCACGAGTTGGTATTAGTGGAACCGGGACCGACGGCTTAACGTGCTCTCCGAGGCAATCTATGACAAATGTATTTAAGAAAAGTGTATTTCTCATTGGTACATGCCGGGTGGGTTTGAACCGACCTTTGTAGGATTTAAGGAACGCGTTCTTACACACTCCTCCTTAGCTAAGATAAAAATGTTGGTTTGTTTTAGTTTTATTATCAACGTTAATCAACGAGGTAAATCTTCTGTGTAAGGAACGGTTGTTGGGGTCCCGTCATTACCACATAATGTCCGGCTGTCCACCTTCCATCTACTGGGGAGTCACGTGGGTGTATGATCTTATCTTACCCATGCTGCTTCTCCTACCAGCCATGGCACTCGCTTGTGTGCTTTTCGATAAGAATTCCACCTTCAATAATGCTGATTTTTTGGGTATTGTATATTGTTTATTATCCTTAGGAGCCTATTGACTATTGTTTTACTTACTTATTATTTATTTATATATAGAACTATATTATTTATGACAGCCGGTTTCTCAAAGCCGTACTTAATTATTTCCTAGCTAAGGAATCATTATCTTTAAGATTTTATTAAGTCAAATCGGGTTTCAAGAACAAATTTATGTAGTTATTTATTATTGCTTTGTGAAACGCAAAATTGTAAATTTTCCAATTCCATTAACTTAATTATTTCTTAAGATATGTTTATGAAACGTATTTCTTCCAAAATCTGTAAATAATTAAGTACTAAAATACGTTCGAGAAACTGGCTGTGATTCATTAAGTTCTGTTTAATACTAATGTTATTTTTTGGTATTACTTAAAACTGAGGAACTCCATAACCTTATCCCTTCTTGTCTATTCCGCAACCGAACCACACGCACAGGCCAAAATATGCATCCACATACCATACCCACTATCTCTGCGCGTACTCATGAATTTTGAGACTTATACATCTGTCGCATGCTGAAGATCTGGAATGCTCTCCCGGCCAGTGTGTTTCCCCATTCCTATAACCTGGAGTCCTTCTAGCGAAGTGTGAAAAAAATCTTGTTAGGCCGGCATAGTGGTAGAGACTGATGCCGCTCGTTAGTGACCTCGCGTACCACTTACCATCAAGTGGGCACGATGTCACATTTCGTGTTGAGTATAAGAATAAAAAAAGTACTTAAATATTTATTAGTGTTGTCCTTTTGAAGCATAACACTTGTTTTATATATAATATAGAACTAAAAAAAATATAGAAAGAACCGGGAAATACCGGTTCCCTTACTTTACAAAAAAGTACCGACATTTCCTGTTCTCAAAAACAGAAGCGGTTCCGGAAACCCTAATAGGACCTTAGCCAAGAGCATGGATTTTTACAAACGGTTGAGAGAAAAAAATTGAGACAGAAAGGCTGGCAATTGTTTCTGAAACATTTATCCTATGTATGTACATCGACAGAGGATCAATGTTGCCAGTCTTCTTGGTAAAGTTAACAGAGGACTTTATTTTTAATATTTTATAATTCAAAATATTTTACATATTTATTTGAGAGAAGAAGACAAATTTCTAAGCATTCCATGGATTCACCGTGCGGGTGCCGGGTCCATCGTGTGTGGATAAGAGATAAGAAGAATGATGTCTCGAGCTTTCGACCGACAATAGGCTGATTTAAGAAAAGGAGGCCTCCCTTTTTTATTTTATTGCGCGATAATACGCTCACCATCCACCATTCTACTTCTCTCCCTACCCGACCAAATACTGTATGATTCCGTTAATACCGTCTTGGAAGCTCGTTCCATAAATGTATCTCCTGCAGACCTGCTTAGGCCCAATTATTTCAGTAAGTGATGCAAAGATTTTGCTGGAACTCCTCTCGCACCAACTTTCACTGCGTAAAGCTGAGTCTTGAACCCGTTCCTAATCATTTTTTCTGTTAGATCGTAATATTTATTCGACTTCACGTCTTTTGGAATATTTGATTCCCACGGAACGGTAAGTTCAATAAGGATAACTTTTTTCAAGTTCCGAGAAAACACTAAGATGTCTGGCCTATAGGCTGATACAGCTAGTTCATCTGGGATCCTATAATGGTGTTCAAATGTATCCATGAGAATTTTCCAGTCTGATGCGGCGCCAAGGATCGAGGTGGGCTTGCATTTCGTTTTCGTACATTATTAATCTATACCAAGTGTTATATTTTCAGGTATATCATATATATTTTTATTAATATCTATGATGGCGTTTCTCTGGTTTATATATTTAATTAGTTTCCTATTAAAAGAGACTAAAGCAGCTCTCATTTTATCTGTCATTATTATTTTGTTTGGTAAGTAAAAGTGTATTATTGTTATTTACTTTTTTTAAATACTGTTGGTTAAAAAAATACGGTGGCTTTTCCGCACTTAGTCTCCATTGGACCATTGTGCGTGACCTTTACTCCTTCAGCGGAGCCATCCGATCTCCTCCAGGAAGGCCAGGAGACCCGTTACGTTCCTGCAGACCTCCGGAAGAGTCCTCGCAGTCTGGAGGAACCTTAGTCTAGCCGCAGCCACACTGTCGCACTCCTCCGCAATGCATCCTCTACACCAAGGCCGGCCAAACACAAATATAATAAAAAATATAATTTGGAACGTCATTTCAAACAAAATCATACGAAATTCGAAAGAGAGTATCCAGAGTGGTCAGCTTTAAAAACAAATTTTATAAAAAAAAAACAGCACTATTTCCACAGCAAAAAATTTTAAGCACGTTTGGTTCCACCTATGTCTGTGAAAAAACGTTTTCAACTCTATCGTACATAAAAAATAAATACCGCACATCATTCACTGCAAAACACATTTCAGATTTGATTTTATTATCAACATCAGATTTAAAACCAAATATCGATAAATTACTATCAGAAAAACCTCTTCACAGGTCACATTAATTGCGCGTGATATCGAAATTTGGTTTTAAATCTGATGTTTTATAAATTACAAATATTATTAAATATTATTTCCTTTTTTTGTGTGTTATTAAAGTAGTTACCTCTAAAAGTGGTGGCCCGGCGCCGCCACAGCCTAAGAAATTTTGCTCACCTAGAAAATCTATTGGCCAGCCTTGCTCTACACAGTGGGCTATCTGTTATGTTCAGAAGAATATAGAGACGTTTGTTAAAGGCATAGTGTCCCGTCAAGACCCCCACCACTATTCAAAGTCTGGCTCTGTCAAGGCCCAGGAGGCGTCGTCGTTAAATACTGTTATTCATTATTTAAATAGTAAGGTCAGATAAACGAGGACGTGCACTGGTTTGGGATGCCACATGTGACGTTTTAACGCAACAAGTACATAATTAACCACCACTTCACCCCATTTGCATTCGAAACGATGGGTCCGTGGGCTCGTGAGCTTGGTGAAAAACTCTGCTTGGCGACGGGTAACCCTTTGAATAAAGAATATTTTGTTCTCGGCACACTACGGCCATCGGACGGTCATAATTTTAGATCTTTAGTTTTATTTGTAGTTAAAAAGTATCATCACGACCGTTTCCCTCTCGGGGTGGTCAGAAACCACGCTTATAAAGAAGCGGATTCACATTTAGCCAACTTTACTATAGGCCAATCATGACAAGTGGCAAGCTCGTCGATGTCTTCAGCGTACCAAACTCGAGAAATATCACAAATAAATTAAATATTAATTTACATTAATAAATATTTTTGTGACCCGACCAGGAATCGAACCCGGTACCTCTGAGTCTAAATCCACGGACTTACCGCACGAGGGCAGTTATTTGTAGTGAATTTTACTTTTTTTTAAATTTATTTTTTTGTTTATGTTTGTTGACACACCTTATTAATATATAGAGCTATTGTTTGGCCTTATGTAGAGAAAATGTCATAAGATTTTTTCAACTGCAACAGTTTATACTATAATTCAGGGTAGGACCTTTCTCTGTCAATAGTTACAAAGCGGCTATGGAACTGGACGTCTAGGACTCTGTATTCGTCGGTCCCGGTTCCACTGTATTAGTGTGGAATCTTAAATTAATTATCATTACATGTCCCCAAAGGCGCTGTGGTGACTCGGTTGTAAGAACGCGTACCTTAAATCCTACAAAGGTCGTTTCAAACCCACCCGGCATGTACCAATGAGAAATACACTTTTCTTACGTACTGCGGTCATAGATTTAAAACACCCTTGAGCAGAGCACGTTAAGCCATCGGTTCCGGTTCCACTAATGCCAACTTGTGGCATCGTTAATAAATTGTCATAAAAATTGATATTTTGACCGCCTCCGTGGTCTAGTGGTAACAAACGTTGCCGTGAACTCGGGAGGTTGTGGGGTCGATTCCCACCGGGGGCAAGTTGTACATTGTATAATTTGTCTCGGTCTGGGTGTTTATATGTATAATATGTATATATTTACAAAAAAAAAAAGTATAATATGTAGTTTATCAACCATCTAGTTTCTGTAATCTCGTAGCTTACCACGGAAACTAGATGGCGCTGTGTCACCTGTCTAGAAATATTTATTTATTATATCATATCCTCGCCAAGCTGTCTGAAGGGCCAACGCGGGTGGGGGTCGCATGCTCGACTCACCGTGAGGCCTCCTAAGGAGACCTCTCTCTCATTGTTGGCCCTGCGTGCCTTAACAGCTAAGTCTGAGTCGTGGCTACGGAGTGAAGGCACTCGTTCGCCGCGTAATGAAGGCACTCGTGCGCCGCGTAGTGAAGGCACCCGTTCGCCGCGTAGTGAAGGCACTCGTTCGCCGCTGGAAGGCCTCATCTCCAACAGTGAAGGTCTAGAGGCGATATGATGTTGAACATCGTATGAATAACACCGGACCACCATTGCCCATAAAACTATATATTTTTTTTAGGTTTCTTCGTAGCCCCAGTTATTTTTGGACTCATCCAAGCAAGACAAAGCCTTGGTATTCTTCCCACAGCAATCAGCGGGTTGGGTTACATATTTCCACCATACCCTACCACTATTGGCTTGATGAAGATTACACAAATAGCCAGACTCAATGCATACTGCCAACTTAACCGACATACGTGTCCAAATATCGATTCTATGGGTGGATTTGATATATATAAATGCTGCAGTAAGTATTGTAAAGTACTCGTAAATAGTATTTTTATTAGAAAATAAAAAAAAAAACATATATTGCTACTCTAACGGTCTTTGTTCTTAACAGCTTTTAAAATTATCTTATAAAGCTTCGGAGTCTTTCGCGCCATTTTGCGCGGAGATGTCAAGTGCAAGTTATTGTTTTGTAAATTAATTTACTGTGGATATTATTGGTCAAAAGTGGTGTTATTTTGTTTAATAATGTGCTACAATGTGAATAATTATGGAAAATGATAAATTGCACTTTAAATATGGGGCACAAGTTGCAGTTTATTTTTTGCGGTTTTCCCGCGCTGTCAACTCCCATATTTTACCCGACGTGTTTGAGCAGTGGATGGTTCCGCGAGTGACTCCAAGAAAAGGATCAAATTCTGCAGCATCTGGAATTTGATGATGACCTCATTAACTCATGAAAAAGAAAGATATATTACGTCAGACTTGGCTGTATGGGCTAGACCCTTTGCCTTCCCTATCATCTCATTCATCATCCATCGGGTGAAGAGAACCAAAAAAAAAAAAAATTATAAAGCTTCGATTGGAGCTATACATTGCTGCATAACAACTGAATTCATTTTATAGGATTGGAGTGTCAGCAGCAATGTAATGAACACAGCAGTAGAAGCATAAAATATTGAAATGCGAATCAAGTGCCATTGTTATTGTCTTTGGGCTTTGTTATTGTATGATGTGCTCTGTCCATGTATTGGAAGATCATTGATCTGTTGTACAATCGACTAACATTGTAGGTTTTTTTTTAGAATCTACCTCCAATCCGTATGAATATTTGGAGTGGAATGATGGTGGTTTCGAGCTGATGATATTAATAGTGCACCTAATATTATATAACGTAAGTTTGATATTTATTAATAATCATAGAACACAGAGTCCTAGACCGCCATGGCTCAAAATGACCTTCCAAAACATATTTCTGGAGAATTCGTTTAATTAGGGTCTGATGTATTTTTTTTATGATAATTCACTGCTACCGTGGTCTAGTGATTAAGTCCGTGGACTTAGACGCGGTGTTACCTGGTTAATAATTTAATTGACGAGCTTGCCACTTGTCATGATGATCATAGGCTTACTTATTATTATTATTTTTATTTATTCGTGGGAAAATTTACAGCCTTTACTGTCACTGTCAAAATTTACAGTCTTTCTACTCCAGCAGTCTGTGGGTGAGATACTCTGGTCGGGCCTACAACGCTCTGCGCGTCCAATATAATAATATATTCAGAATGCTAATGGGACTGCCTCGACGCAGCAGTGCATTGGGCATTTTTGCGGAGGCTCGTTTGGATGGATTTCCGACCATCATCCGCAAAAAGGCAGCGTCGATACTGCAGAGAGTAAGAGGTAGTGACAACGGCATTCTGAAGATGATATCGTCGCGTTTTGACAGCGCTTTTGTTAAGCGCTGGATTGGAGTTGTAACTGGGAACGTGTAAATCTGTACAGCGTTTGCGTTACCCAATGTTATGGGGCTGTGACTTAATGTCACACACAATAAACAATAATTTTTATATTTGCATTGTTTTTATTTTTGATTAATGTGTATTTCTACTAACATAGTTCGAAGTTAAATTGTTACTAACATATATGGATCAAATCCGAAATAAATGAATTATTATTATTTACAATATTATGTATACAAAAAATATATGTCATTACAAATTTTCACTGTTAGCTATAATAAAAAAAAGAACCAACAAAATCAGTACATTAACAAATTACTATAGAGTAAAGTTGGCTAAGTGTGAATCAGCTTCTTTATAAGCGTGGTTTCTGACCACCCCGCAAGGGTACGGTCGTGATGATACTTTACTGCTAACTTAAAAAAAACATGTCTACTGAGCAATGCATTGGGACTTAATGTCAACCTTATGAGTAGTGATTTTAAGATTATAATTGTGTGCAACTATAATAGCGCCATCTATGATCGAGTTGAGGAACTCTATTTGTGTAATGGTCACCGGACAAATATTTGCAGCAAATGTCAACCTTATGATTAGTGTTTTTAAGGCTATAATTGTGTTTGCAATTATAATAGCGCTATCTATAATCGAGTACCGGAACTTGTTCTTAATGACAACTTGTAGAATGTTCCGTGTACCTGCTTTATTTTAAAACTTGAATATTAATTAATATAAAATAGTTTAATCAACATTTACTTACGAAATTTATTTTATTTTTTTTTTTTTTTTATACTAGCACGACATGTGACCTTGGGCCCACCTGATGGTAAGTGGCGCGCAAGGTCCATGAATGTTAGCAACTGAAGTCAGATACTTGTAACTGCCATCAATCCCTAACACTATGCCGGCTTGACTAGATGCTTTTTCACACTTCGCTTGAAGGACTCCAAGTTATAGGAAAGTGGAAACACAGAGGCTGGAAGAGCATTCCACATCTTTATCGTACGACAGATGTATGAGTCCCCAAATTAATACGTACGCGAAGGGATTGTGACTACGGTATGTGGGTGCATATTCTGATCTGTGCGTGTGGTTCGGTTGCGGAATGGAGAGGGAGGGATTAGGTTATAAAGTTCTTCGGAGCACTCACCATAGTATAGCCGGTAGAACACGCTCAGAGAAGCCAATCTCGGCGAAGCTGCAGGGATTCGAGAGTTCCAGATGTAGTCCGTGAACAACAAAATAATTAATTTAAAAGTGCACGTCGAAGACGTTATAACCTGCAATGACTGTCATAAACTAATTCGATCTAGTTTTAATTTTCATACCGTTTGTTTTTTTGCCCTGTCTTGTTATATATTTAATGTATTTTTTATACATACAAATTCAACAAAGCATTTAATTACTTGGTACCTACACTCATAAATAGTACTTAAGGTTAAATATTCGTTTTCTTGACAGTTTCTAGTAATTTTCACTGAATATGGATCCGCGAGCGATCTGATAAGTTCGTTCCTAAATGGTTCCTACAAACCTCCCCCTCATAAGTACCACGACACTCTTGCTGAAAAAGAAAAACTGTACGTCGATAATAACATCAAAGCACGTAAGTATGAATAACTGTACGTCGATAATAACATCAAAGCACGTAAGTATGAATAACTGTACGACGATAATAACATCAAAGCACGTAAGTATGAATAACTGTACGACGATAATAACATCAAAGCACGTAAGTATGAATAACTGTACGTCGATAATAACATCAAAGCACGTAAATATGAGTAACTGTACGTCGATATTAACATCAAAGCACGTAAGTATGAATAACTGTACGTCGATAATAACATCAAAGCACGTAAGTATGAATAACTGTACGTCGATAATAACATCAAAGCACGTAAGTATGAATAACTGTACGATGATAATAACATCAAAGCACGTAAATATGAATAACTGTACGTCGATAATAACATCAAAGCACGTAAGTATGAATAACTGTACGTCGATAATAACATCAAAGCCGTAAGTTTGAATAACTATACGTCGATAATAACATCATAATGAAACAAACAAATGAATACACACTTGGTGTAGAGCACCGTTACTAGAGTAGCAGTGCCCGTGTGGCTCACGAACCTGGTGGGTTTAGGTTCGACAACTTTAGTTCTTCTCCAGGAGCACTTCTGTAGGAAGTGGTCTCCCGTTGCGGAGCCGTAAGCGAGACGGTTTTGGAGATGCTTTAATTGTCTGTTGTCAGGCCGATAAATCCCTATCTATCCTTCGATTTTCATACGTGGCGCCATCTAGCGGCCTATTTCGAACGAAAGCTGAGGTTTAAGCCCTTTAGGTGCAATTAGTCCGTCATCGATCACCCCTCGCGTATGGTCATGATATCTCAGTAAAAAAAGAGAAGCGGTTCATAGTACTGCCATCGGACCACGTCGTGTCCACGTCTCCAGTCGGTGATCATCCTCGGTGAGCTAGCCGGCTCAACCCCAAAACTATATAAACTTTCGTGAAAGTGCTGTGTTAATAAAGACAATCAAACTCTATGTGAAAGAATATACAGTCCACGTATCTGCTTGATTCAATCTGGAAGCTTCCAGAAGGTGAGGGGCCCACATGTCTCCGTCAGCCAGTAGGTATGGACTAGACAATTTTAGTCTGTTTCCCATTTTAATTTAATTTTAAACTATTTTAGCTCCACGTGAAAATGCTGCTATGGTACATAATATACACAAGAAATATATTAAGTTGTTTGGTGCACCTATGCACGCAGTTAGAGGAACCAATTTTACTGTTAAAAAAGGTATGTACTTCATGAAAGTTTTCCGACCAATATGCTTAATGATTTTAGTATGATTATTTTGTTTATTTGTGGTTAAAACCTTTGCTAACTCTGTACCATATTGTGTTAAGTCTTGGTCAAACATAATAATGACACATCATCATCAGCCTGATTTTTTTCACTGCTAAATATAGGACTCAGGGCTCGCCAATTAACCCGATCTCTTGCCACTCTGATCAGACTTAAGGAAGCAATTAGGTCACAAGATAATCAAAACCAGAAGGACCGAGCATTATTTATCTCTCAGGTGAATGCTTTGGTCTTCTTGGTGTGAATGGTGCGGGGAAGTCTACAACTTTCAAGATGCTAACAGCTGAGGAGTCCATGACGAGAGGAAATGTGTATTCAGATGGATATTTTCTGAAGAAAAATTGGTCCAAGGTAGTTTACATAGAATTATAAACGCACACTTACGTCAGTTTTAAAGTTCATGTTCAGTCTGGCTGTTCATATAGCTATTTTATGGTTAGAACGCTATAAGCGGCGAATGCTACATTAACAGTCACTTAAGGCATTGTAAAGTAAAGCACTCGCATTTCCTACGTGAACACACAAAGACAATAAGAGAGAGTTTTTCCAATGTCGTAATATTCGTAAAATTTCAGTATCTCTACAGTTTGGGATATTGTCCACAATTTGGTGGTATCGATCAGTTTCTCTCTGGTGCTGACAACTTGAGATTGTTGCTGACCATACGAGGATTAACGGCTGAGGACATTGAGAGCGAAGTCCAGGCATGGATCGCATGTGTTGGTTGGTAAATATACATATATAAAATTGTACGATATGATCAAAATTACCAATATAATTCAGGGAGCGATCGATTGATTCGTATGCTTATAAAGCACAAATAAAGACTTGCGTTGACAAAAAAATAGCAATAACACGAAAATATATAGCCTTGTAATCGCACTCTTACTGTTTTTGTCCGTCATTTGACAACTGTAAATTTTTAATAAAGCCTCTCTAAATTTAAAGTTGTGTGAGGACACAACGTACGTATTTATCATAGATTTACTGTCAGTCCTGATTCCACTGAAAGGTAAAATTATTATTAGGTACCTAAATTGACATTCAAATTGACCAGACCCTCGCCAACCCGTCTGGGTGTCAAGGGTTCTGGGGGCTGTAATGATGATGACGACAGCAGTTATTAGATTGGGTTAAAATACATGTTTTTAGGTTTGGAGCGGTATGCAGATCGGCCCGTTAGTGGTTATTCTGGAGGCTGTAGTCGAAGGTTATCTGCCGCAGCAGCTTTATCCAGCGGCGCACCGGTCTCTCTACTGGACGAGCCCACGTCCGGAGTCGATACCGCGGCTAGGAGACGAGTGTGGGCAGCTCTTAGACGGGGACTAGCACAAAACAGATCTATTATTATCACTTCACACAGGTGAGTAACAAAACACAAACAAATAAAAATATAGAAAAATAGTGATAGGTCCCATGATGCTACCCTGAGGAACTCCTAAGATTAGTAGTATTGTTTCAAATGAAGCTACTTGCATACAGCAGCCGTCTTATCAATTGCATATTAGCGTCGAAGTTTACGATTGTTATATTTTGCAATATCAGGCAGACACAATTTTATAATTTCTACCGGGTCAAATGCTTTACTTAAATCAGTGTAGACGGCGCGGCGTACGGCCAATGATTGTTATATTGTTATGTTATATTATTATAGTGTATTTTATTTATTGTTATACGTCAGTTAATTGATATTTCGCTTGTTAAAGAAAGTATTTTTTATGTCTTTATCGCATAATTAAGTACTTGGTTCCATATTAATTCGCACATCTAGTCACTTATCCTTGAGTTTGAATTTTGTTATGAAATATGTATTGTTTAGACGTAGAATCTGTAATGTACATTTTCATATAAATAAACAAATAAATAATTTAATCAATCTATTATTTTATTACAAACAAAACCGTTATTTATACAAAATTTGTGGATCGTTATGGAGTTCCATGTCTGTTGCACAAGTTCTGCTGCATTTTTAAATATTTGTATTTCCTTATTCAACGATTATTTTCTGCAATATGGAAATTAGGTAGCAGTTAATGTTAATGTCTCTTTTACAGTATGGACGAGATGGAAGCCCTTTGTCATCGTATAGCCATCATGAGTGAAGGAGAGATATGTACTATGGGATCACCGGCAGAACTCCGGGCTAGACACGCCACTGGATATGCGCTGAGAATCAAATTAAAATCATTTTCTAGAAATGAAGATTATACTGGTATCATAATAATCATTATTACTGTCTCTACAACATAAAGTACTAGATCTTTACTGCTGAAGCTTGACCTACATGAATATATTTTTTGGGAGTATGCCCTTCTTTCGCCACGTTGGCCCACACACAGGTTGAAACACATAAAGATCTAGAAATCTGCATTAGCTTTGTTATTCAATGTCTGGTTTATTTTTCTTTATTCTAAAGTATCATATAATAATGTATCAGGCAGCCCATCATGACAAATGTCGTAATCTCTAAAGTACCAGAAGAAATGTCACAAATAAATTAAATATATATGTTTTGTTTTCTCGACCAGGAATCGAACCCAGCACCTCCGCGATTAAATCTACAGCCGTAACTGTTAGATGTGATTAATGATACAATATGTGACTTGGCCGTTATTTAAGAAAAACTAGTTGCAAGTATAGACTATTTAACAACTCTGCATTTTTTACAGCAACGGTTACAGGTGATTCTATAGCGGCTATGAAGAAAGCAATCGCAACTAATTATGAAGTTGAATTAAGGGATGAACATCAGGTAGGACAGAACTTAGAAATTAACCAATTTTTTTTATAGTCTCTGTCGATCAGGTCCATAGATCACAACAATTAGTTAATGAAAATTATTTAAAAATTTAATTGCATTATGTACAATGGCAGACAGTACTGGTGAATGACAGTAGTGGTTGACAGTATCAATCGTAAGTAGGTGCAATATTATTTAATGTCAATTTTGTAAAGTAATATAATACACTGTACACAAATAAAAAATCAGTAAACCAAACTGAGTAAAAAAACTTTAAATAAAAACTAAAAGAGGAAAAAACAAGCCCAATTATTCCGTCGCTAAAAAGTACGAGATCCGCTAAAATACATATAATTTTAAGATTGATACACACATAAAACAAATAATAAATTCTAATGCAGAACATAACTTTAACAATCAGGAGTATTGTCGGGAAGATTTAAGCCGGTCTCACATTTTAATAGATAGTTAACATAAAATATATACTGCGCATTCCAAGGACAGAATATTAATACTCAAGGAGCTCTGCCTGCAACGAGAATCCTTGAGTATTGCGGTCATATAGCTCGTAAAAGCTCTGGCAATCTGAAAAGGCTAGTAAATCACGGGCAAGATTGAAGGCAAGAGACCCCGTGGCAGGAGCCTGACACGCTGGTCAGACCAGATCCGCACCACACTGCACACCCAAGTGCACGAAGTCCTGCATGCCGTCGTGAGCTGACCCGGATGGCAGAGCATCGTCCGTGACAAAGTGTTCCGAGGAGGGGGTGACCCATTAAGGAAAACGACACAAGGAAAAGAAGGAACATAAAGATTTTTTACTTGTAGATCTTTTACTTCTCGACTACAAATTAAATTTTGTGTGTTTTGTTTCCTACATCTTTAGTATATTTTGTAGACTATGCTTCATTACCACATAAAGAACAAGATTCCATACAGCGAGCTGTTCTCGTTCACAGAGTGGTTGAAGGAAAGACACGATGACGTCATGGAAGATTACTCCGTTACAGAAACAACGCTGGAAGAGGTGTTCCTGTCATTTGCTAAGGTAAAGAAGGATGCTATAAATGCCGTCAGTCACGTTAACGAGGACGACATGACGACGCCGAAGTAGCGATTCATCACTATGGCCGTTTGTCCAACGCCGCCGTCACCCGGACTCCACCGAGGGCCAAGTTTTGTTTGTCGCTTGACGTTCCGGTGACGGGGGCGGAGTACTAACAGAATCCAATACCATTACTACTACTACAAGAGAAATATTTTTGTGGCAGGTATAATTCTAATGACTACTATCGTATCGTTTCTTAATTGTTCTAGTACTGCCTATCTCTGTTCTTTCTCTTTAAATAAATAAATCCGTACCTGACCTTTTTCAGGTCTATCCTCCTTTGCGTCTATTCCATCGTTCATAGGTTCTGCGACAAGCGTGTCCAAACCCTTTTTTTTTAAAGACAGAATCGATAAATCGCCTGACGTTACGACTTAATTCGAAGGGCCACCGCGGGAGGTCGCAATCCTGAATCACCGTGAGGCCTCCTAAGGAGACCCCAAGGCGCCTACGGACCAAAACCCTATCTAAACCGTCTCTTTTTTACTGTTGGCCCTGCGTGCCTTAACAGCTAAGTCTGAGTCGTGGCCCAACCCATTGCCACTTCAGCTTACTAATTTCGAAGTCTATACTTTGGTTTCCGACGGATTTCCACGTTTCGGACTTTATCTATCAGAGAAATATCGATCATAGTTTTCTCCATAGCTCGCTGAGCGACCTTAAATTTGTGGATCAGACTCACTGTCAGTGGTTATGCTTCCGCTCCGTACGACAGTACTGGAAGAATAGGTTTTGTATCAACCAACTCCTTTAGTACTATCTTGGTAATTTTTCAAACATTTTGCACACCTAAATTATGAATATAAAGGGTTTTTTTCTACTTAAATTGTAATCTTGATAGAATAATTTATCTTAAAATGCATCCAAGCCCAGATCCCCATAGAATATGAATGATAGATTTTTATAATTTTAACGGGTCTTTACGCGATTTACCTTAGACATATTTCTCCCGACGTTAAATCGTGTAAAGACCCGTTAAAATTATAAAAATCTATTATGAGTGTGCGCGAAAGTTTAAAAAGTTTAATATGAATGATGTCCTTTAAAATTATAGAAAATTAAGATTTAAAAAAGGGTGGTCAGAAACGACGCTTATAAAGAAGCGGATTCACATTTAGCGAACTTTACTATAGGCCAATCATGACAAATGGCAAGCTTATCGATGTCTCTAGCGTACCAAACTCGGAAAATATCACAATTAAATTAAATATTAATTTCATTTATTTATTTAAATTAATTTATATTATTGTGTCCCTACTAGGAATCGAACCCGGTACCTCTGATTCTAAATCTACGGATTAACAGCTAGACCACGGAGGCAATTTGAGGCAAAAAAATAGGCAAATAAAATGAGAATGCCAGATTTTTAGGTCTCAGGTCGGTTTCGATTCCTGGGTCAGAGCACAATCACTTATTTTATTTATTTGTGTTATTTCTTGAGTACCAGACAGGCCAGACAATGACGAGATTGCCACTTGTCATGAATAATCATGATATAGGCCTATAGTAAAATTTTCTAAATGTGTAATAGGTTTAAAAGCGTGGTTTCTGACCACCCCGAAAGGGATACGGTCGTATATACTTTTTTTTTTTTTTTTTTTTTCAGAAAAGTTGACAAACTATTTAGAAGACATTATTAAAATACCTATTAATTTCACTTAAATAAATTATTTCCATTTAGAATGTTCTTTAATTTAGATAAGCCTTATTTCCTTCTTACTTTATTCCTTCTAGCTGTCAAACAGATTATGTATGATATAGATGACAGGAGTTCTTCGCGCCATTTTTATAAGCGGATTCACATTTAGCCAACTTTACAATCCGGCCAATCATGACAAGTGGCAAGCTCGTCGATGTTTCAACGTACCAAAGGAGAGAAATATCACAAATAAATTAAATATTAATTAAATGTATTTATTTACATTAATAAATATTTTTGTGTCCCGACCAGGAATTGAACCCGGTTTTGTTCGACAAAATTGTAGTTTATAGATTATTTCATAGTAACTCTCAAAATTAATAAATTCATCAATTAGGATAAAGTAAAAAAAAAAAATAAGAATTGTAAAATTTGCCGCCAAAAATAGTTCGGTGGGAACCCGTAGTAGCGCTGCTAAAGCTAGCACACCTTTCTTGTATGGAGATACGCTTCTTGTATAATGTTCCATGCGCGCGCGTCTTACAAAATCGTAGGTTGTATCAAATGAGCGGGTAGGTATACAAATATTATTAAATGTTCGGGAAATTAAAATAAAAAGCCCAAATGAAGATTACAAAGTTTATTAAATAGTTTGTAAATTAAATGCAGTCTTTGTGAATATAAGTATTGTAAGTACATATAATCCTCGCCAAGCCGTCTGGCCAGCTTGGCGAGTGTAGGCCAAATACTCTAGATATATGTTCTGGAAGGCCCATCTCCAGCAATGGAGATCTAGGACGCTATGTTCTTGGGGCTGTAATGATAAGTAATGAAATAAATAAACTATAAAACGTGTGGTAACCCTTGCGAGTATCTGTCAAAACTATTATCTGACATTCTGCCGCGTTTACAGGTGGCGCTGGAGGGCTATAGTTGTAAAATTTTCATTTGTTGTTGCTTTTGTTAGTTGTATTGTGTATTTGTAAAATAACTTATACCTTTCTATTCGGATATTTTCTTAGTTGTTTATTTTGCTTTTCAATGAAGTTTGTATATAAGATACTTTTATCATTTAACTCTGTAACTGTAAGTATTACTTTTAGTCATAGTTCTCATTATTTTTTAGTTATAAATATTGTTTATATTATTATTTAAATTTCTTAAACATATAATGTATCATAATTGAATGTAGTTTGACATGTTGTGGTCACCTGTTACTGGGGTACCATTCACTAATGTTTTTTTTTTACTGTTTGCTTCTATTGATAGAATTGGATTCAATGTGTACTCTGTTGGTGATCCTAATTAAATAAATAAATAAATAAGTAGATATAATAGTACAAGTACTCGACTTGTCTTTCGACGACTCCACTTTCTATGAAAGGAAATTATTATTATTATACTTCGTTACTATTGTTAGCGTATTTTATAAAAAGTGGATGTAATTTTGGTGAAGGTCGCTCGTTGACGTATCTCATATCCGTACTCCAAGACGTATCCACAACGTTTTCTAAAAATAGAGTCTTTGATTTGAAGGTCAGCCGTAAGCTGGTACTTTAGGCGTCATTTTTAATTTTAATCGTCTCAATGGGGTGTATCAGACAAAGCTTTTTGTAGATGTCGCTAGCGGCAATGGACCGCCTCCGTGGTCTAGTGGTAACAAACGTTGCCGTGAACTCGGGAGGTCGTGGGTTCGATTCCCACCGGGGGCAAGTTGTACATTGTATAATTTGTCTCGGTCTGGGTGTTTATATGTATATTATGTATATATTTACAAAAAATAATAATATAATATGTAGTTTATCAACCATCTAGTGTTTTCTCGGAACTTGAAAAAAGTTATCCTTATTGAACTTACCGTTCCGTGGGAATCAAATATTCCAAAAATGATATGAAGTTGAATAAATATTATGATCTCACAGAAGAAATGATCAGGAACGGGTTCAAGACTCAGCTTTACGCAGTGGAAGTTGGTGCGAGAGGAGTTCCAGCAAAATCTTTGCATCACTTACTGAAATAATTGGGCCTAAGCAGGTTCTGCAGGAGATACATTTATGGAACGAGATTCCAAGACGGCATTAACGGAATCATACAGTATTTGGTTGGGTAGGGAGAGGAGTGGAATGGTGGATGGTGAGCGTATTATCGCGCATAAAAAAGAAAAAAGGAGACCTCCTTTTCTTAAACCAGCCTATTGTCGGTCGCAAGCCCGAGACACCATTCTTCTCATCTCTTACCCACACACGATGGACCCGGCACCCGCACGGTGAATCCATGGAATGCTTAGAAATTTGTCTTCTATATTAGGTACCATCTATCATGCGCCATCTATCGTGATAAAAAGTTAGTGATACACCCCATTACAGAGACTTAACTTTCGTTTGACAGCTGGAAGGAAATGAACTATAATAAATAGTATTTTTTTTTTTAATCATCACAGAACATAATGAAATGAAATAATTTATTCGTCAGAAACATGGTAGGTACAGGGATGTAGATTATTATTATGTAATTACCTCAGGATATTAGACAAGCTTCTAGTCGTGCTATATTTAAGAATGGAGTGTATAAATATTATCTTGAACTTAAACTATTTTTTTTACTTCTATTGTATTGCCACTCTCTTCATTCTCACTTTTACAACGAGCGACGACGCGACGTCTACTTTTGTCCCGCTTCCTTCATCACATGAGTAGTTTTATTTTGTATGTATTGTTGTATATAATATAATATATATATATATATAATATATAACCTATTTACGTATTTGTATATGTAATAGTAAGTATTATTTTTATGTATTTGTTTTATAAATTGTTATTTTATATCTATTATTACTTACCATGAAAACTGTCCTAATGTCCTAAAGGTTTGGCTGTCAGAGAATGCCGCGGTATTAAGTCCGCCTTTGTACATAGTGCAATTAAGTTTTTAATTAAATAAATAAAGAAAATATATCACATGCTTCGCTATTTCTAGCATACAAATATTTATTTAGTCACATGACTTTGTCGAGCTTAGTGTCTAGGTATTCTTTTGTCGAATAAAAACATTTATTAACCAGCATTTGTTTGACTCTTAATTTGAACAGTTTTAGTGGCAGCTCCCTTATAGTAACTGGAAGCTTATTAAATATCTTTGTTGCCATTGCATAACAATTTCGGCTATATTGAGTACTTTAATGCGCTGGAATAATTATTCTACTAGGATAACGCGTTTTAAAATTGCAATTATCCCCAAGAGTTTTAAAAAGTTCCGGGTGGCTTTTTTACAAATAAACTGCATTCAAGTATATAGATAGAAGGAACAGTCAGTAATTTTAGTTTTCTAAATAAAGGACGACAGGAAGTCATAGGAGGTGTGTTACAAATAGCACGAATGCATTGTTTTTGTCCAATAAAGATTCTATTTATTTCCACTGCATTGCTCCACAATAATATGCCGCACCTTATATTTGGATTGTAAAGTTCTAGAACTCCACTGTTGGAGATGGGCATTCCAGAAGAATTTGGCCTACAGTCGCCACGCTCTGGATAGAGGGGTTGGCGAGGGGGTATAAATTATATATTATTTTTAAAATAAAATTAAGTAAAATAATAAAATCCGTGCTATGTGCTAAAATGTATGTATGTGCATCCCTTTCGCTCGCACAATCAAATATTTTCAAAGATTTTGAGAAATGTTGTCTTATCAACTTTCTAGAAATAAATTATTATTATTTTTTCAGCTTTATTGTATGAGAGAAATTTTATATTTTGGTGGTGATTTTTTCAGCTTTATTGTATTTATTACATAAATAATACTAGCACGACATATGTTGACCGCCTCCGTGGTCTAGTGGTAACAAACGTTGCCGTGATTTCGGGAAGTCGTGGGTTCGATTCCCACCGGGGGCAAGTTGTACATTGTATAATTTAAAGTTTATATGTATTATGTATTTACAAAAAAAAAGTATAACATGTAGGTAATTTATCAACCATCTAGTTTCCGTAACACAAGCCTCGTAGCTTATCACGGAAACTAGATGGCGCTGTGTGACCTGTCTGGAAATATGTATTATTATTATTATTATTATATGACTTGGTAAAATATATAAATTGAAGCTATAAAATTTTGTTGCCAAATATTTCGCCTCTCTTTGGAAAATTCAAAATTTCGCACAATGTACTACTTCTCATTGCGTATATATGCTGGAGTGCAGATTTTGTAACAGTTTTTATGTGGGAGAGACTACGACACCCCTTCGTACTCGCATGAATGGACACAGACATTCAGTAGATTCTCAAATTAATAATATTTTACCTGTGCCCACCCATGCGCGTATACATAACACTACCTTTAACAATTGTTTCACAGTAAGAGTATTAAAGAGTTTTCCGAAAACTATTCGGTCTATTGATTTAAAAACATGGGAAAGCTCTTTTATATGGCAGCTTGGTGCATACTATAGCCCTGGTCTGAATGTGATGCATTAGGTTTTGTCTAACTTGTTTTGTAAATTTATTAATATCGAACCAACAATGGACATAACATACTGATGATGTTTTCCATGATGCGCTAGGTGATGATGATATTTTTCAAATAAATAAATACAAAACTGTATAGTGCATTGCCTTTACCATTGTTAAAAGAAATAAAATTACTTTTTCAAAATTTATGACAAAGACCTTCAGTCACTGTCACTGATGACGCCGCTCCAAAGAGAGGCGAAATATTTGGCAATAAAATTTTTAAGCTTTAATTTATATATTTTACCAAGTAAGAAACACATCTAACACACTTTATTTGTTGCAGATTATTATTATATGACCTGATGGTAAGTTGCGCGCAAGGAACATGAATGTCAGCAACTGGAATCAGACACTCATGACTGACATCAGTCCCTAACACTATGCCGGCTTGACTGGGCAATTCGAGCCTGATCGCGAAATGTGTGGATACACTTTACTGTGTTTATCCGCCCAGAAGACTGGAGAAATTACCACCATCAGTCCGCAGTAAAATAAATTTGATGCCATTAAGTATATCAGAAATTAATTCTAGACGAGTTCCGGCCCAGATATATCGTCATGTTTAGCAAAGGATAAGAATACTTGCTCCAAAGTGGTTTCAGTAATGGAATAGTCTTCCAAAAGATCTCCATATGTCTGCTTTAGTCCCTCCAGGTACCTAAATAGCCGACTGTAAGGTACCTTATCGTTTATCTGGTAGTGAAGCATAGTCTGAAAATAAATAATAAATTTTAGATTTAGTATAATTGAGACCCTACAATTCCGGCCTCCCTAGTGTGGGTCTTCAATAGAAAAACATGTTATCTTTGAGATTTATTTGCACGTCATCTTTGACCGCCTCCGTGGTGTAGTGGTAACAAACGTTGCTGTGAACTCGGGAGGTCGTGGGTTCGATTCCCACCGGGGGCAAGTTGTACATTGTATAATTTGTCTCGGTCTAAGTGTTTATATATATATATTTACAAAAAAAAGAAAGTATAATTTGTAGTTTATCAACCATCTAGTTTCCGTAACACAAGCCTCGTAGCTTACCACGGAAACTAGATGGCGCTGTGTGACCTGTCTGGAAATATTTATTTATTTATATCTAACAATAAGGTTGATTGTCACCTGAAAATAGTACGATCATTCGAATAATAATAATAATTCAAAATGCAACTGCCTCCGTGGTTAAGTCCGTGGATTTAGACTCGAAGGTACCGGCTTCGATTCCTGGTCGGGACACAAAAATATTTATTAATGTAAATAAATACATTAATTTTTTGTGATATTTCTCGAGTTTGGTACGCTGGAGACATCGACGAGCTTGCCACTTGTCATGATTGGCCTATAGTAAAGTTGGCTAAATGTGAATCCGCTTATTTATAATCGTGGTTTCTGACCACCCCGAAAGGGAAACGGTCGTGATGACACTTTACAACTAAAAATTAAAATAAATAAATAACAAAATTATTTTTTAAAAAATATGTTATTCCATGGATTCACCGCGCGGGTGCTGGATACGTCGTGTGTGGGTAAGAGATAAGAATAATGATGTCTCAGGCTTGCCAATAGGCTGGTTTAAGAAAAGGAGGCCTGCTTTTTTTTATTGCGCGATAATACGCTTACCATCCACTATTCTGCTTCTCTCCTTACCCAACCAAATACTGTATGATTCCGTTAATGCCGTCTTGGAACCTACTCGTAATCCGTACCACAATATCTTAACACCTAGGCTGCGTTCGTTTTATAGCATTTCCAACATTTCGTAGCAACTTCATAAACCAGCGTGAAATGTCGTTTTTGTTAAGAAATTCCACTTTTTTTAACAATGCTAACATTTCTTAAATAAAACGAGCGGTAAGGCTACTTTTTGACATCAATTGACAATGTATTATGGTCTTTGAATTTATTACATAAAATCGTTTAAAATACTATAAAGTATACAACAATATAAACAAACCATTTCTTATGTTAAATGACATCTGTCAAAAAGTAACATCATTAACCCTCTTTTCAACACGGTACTGACATACGAAATTAGCATCAAATGTTAGAATTTTCATTAAACGAACGACTTATGCTAAAAAAGTGGTATTTTCATGCTAACATTTCTTTATAACGTACGCGGCACTAGACATATTTTTTCAAGTCAATATATCTAACGTAAACATATTACAGGCATTAATGAAACGCCATTAATGCCTTTGATTAAATTATTTTAAATGATTCTACTCCTTCTGGTGGAAGACTAAGCAGCAAAGTGGTCCAAAGAGTAATAACAATAATAATAAATTATTTACTGTACAAAACCAAAATAAGTGAGTTATCGTAAGCATTACCGTAAATGCATTTTTTACCAACTAACCTTTAACTAACCTATTAAGATCTGGTATAAGCGGGTGCAGATAGGTTACGAAGACATTTGATAATAAAGTAATCATTTATTACTAATACATACACAAAATAATATATAATGTATTATACATACATAATCATATCCTACGTAAACTAAGAAATAGATACTTAAATTATACATAAATATAAAATACATACATATATATATATATATATAGGTACGGAGTGAGTTATGGCGTTTTATTGTGTTTCTAATCATATCAAATTAAAATTGTTTATTTCCATTGGTTCGCTTAAAACAACTTGGATACAGTCAGAACTAATAATAATAATTCTTTATTTATACAGTAGAAATTAGATACAATAATAAATACAATAGTGAAATATTTATATAATAAATTACATGATGTGAACAATATTGACGCTACATATTTCCAATTGTATTGCACGTTGGAGCCCAAACCAGGAATTTTCGTCTTGTGTCTTGGGCTCCAGCTGCACTAGCTACCTTAGTATTCTACAGTTATTTATTTCACCTGAATTATTATTAATCACTAGACCACTAACGCAGTCAAATACTTAAATTAGATGAAACATACCTTATGCTGGTCCTTAAGTTGACTTTGGAAATTCTGTTGAATATCTCTCTTGAGGTTGTCTATTGGCATATCTACGTTAGGTGCATCCACAACTAAAACAAACAAAAATATTTAAGGTTAAGATTTACTTTATAGTAATGAAAGAACGCCTTCCATAAAAACCTACAAAGGTTAGAAATACACTTGTACATAAACATTTGTCATAGATGGAGGAGAGCACGTTAAGTCGTCGGTCCCGAATCCACTAATACCAACTTGTGGAATCGTTAATAAATTGTCATTAAAAATTAAAATCAGATCATCGCCAAGCGTGGCAAGTGCAGGTCAAAAATTCTCCAGATATATGTTCTAGAAGGCCCACCTCCAACAGTAGCGTAATGGGCTAGTAATAATAATTTAGGGACTGTAATGAATGAAATGAAAATCTTGGGACAAATATAAGTAAATAAATACACAAATAAGATATAACAACCACATACGATATAACAACCACTACTCCCTGATCAATCTAATTTCTGTGCCTTGACAGAATTATCTAGTGCAGAAACCAATGCACTTAGTAACAGTTTTGTTAGCCTGTCCTAGCTAGTCCTGTATTGCCGGGAGGGTTTGAAGCAACATTTGTAGGATTTTAACGAAAACGTTCTTACAACCGGCTCTACCACAGCTCTTACTTCGTGGAATCGTTAATAAATTGTCAATAAAAAAACATTAGACCCGTCTGGCCAGCGCGGTGTATGTTCTGGAAGGCCCATCTCCAACAATGGAGGTCTAGGACGCTGTGTTCTAGGTGCTGTAATGATGAATGAAAATCTCACGGCAATCGGCGTAATTTGTAGTGGACCTCCTTTCACACGAAAATAAAAAAATACATATTTATCAATGCGTCATCGAAGTGTTAACACATTTGAGTTTTATTTAGTTAATAATAATATACCACTTCATTAAGAAAACTAAAATGATAGAATTGATTATTAATTTACGTTCTACTATAATGTGTAATCAAATATGACGATGCATTGTCCTTACCATCTCCGTGTGTCTTCAGTTTGAGTCTGAGTGCATACCCCGCGGCGTGCTCGGCCCGTAAAGAGGCAGGAGTACCGAGAGCACATATTTCTCCATTACTCATAATGGCTATGCGACTGCATAACGCTTCCATCTCATCCATACTGCAACAACATTTTTACAGTGAGAACTTAATTGCGCGCGCTTGGTTGGGGACCTATTTCGGTAAACGTACGTCCGTACAGCGCTCAAGGGGAAACAGCGCGGCAGGGAAGGGGAAGAGGGGCGGATAGGCGCGCGCGTATAGCCGCTGCCTTTCTCGCTCTCTTCCGCTCTTTCTTTCTTCCTCTTGAAACAGCGCGGCGGGGAAGGGGAAGGGGGGCGGATAGGCGCGCGCTATACAGCCGATGCCTCTCTCGCTCTCTCCCGCTCCTTCTTCCTTAACGCGTCTGCAACTATGCGTGCGCACGCAGCCACGCGGACTCATTTAATCTCCATATTCCTACGAACTTCGAAATCAATAACCTGCAAGTTTAGTTCTTAGCGACGCATCCGCTTTTTTTTTGTTAGAATTAATTTTGCCCTTACTTAAAAACTTTATTGAAAAGTAATGGTTACACAATTTCAGGTATACATAAATGTAAACACTTAAACCACTAAAAAGTTTCCTCAGATAGAAATACGACACTAAAGTATTTTCTTTTAGAGAAAGAAAGAGTTTGATATTGTCAGTTTCCGTTGGATAAAGGAAGGAGGAAAGGAACAAGAATTCTGCTCATAAATAAGAGTCCATTTTTTTGCGAACTCATTGTTTTTCTTTTGATTTATGTTGTTTTTGGATAGAACTTGCACTGTTTAGGTTTCTTTTGGTAACTTTTTTAATAGTAAATGACATCTTTATTTGCTGCTGTTAACTCGTTGATTTTCTTGAACTTTCTATTTTATTTGAGTCGATAATTTATGAATGGATGCAGTTTACATTGATTTGAGTAAAGCGTTTGATACAATAAACCTTTTTTTATCAATAGCTGGTAATCATAGCAAAATGACGAACGCTGGTAAATACTAACGTCGGGTTATCAATAGATATAAACGTCACGTGGTTGGTAGTAAGCTTGTCATCTTAATTATTTCAGCCAATGGCTGTAAAACAGTTTATCATTCAGTTTATTAAATTTATTAACGTCTAGGAGTTCCTCAAGGCAGATTATGTGGACACACGACTCTTGGTCCACATTTTACATTATGCGTGATGTAATAGCTGTAGTATAATTTGTAGCTAGTGCTGTGTGATTAATAATAAATTTAAAATAAAATAATTTTATATTTTTTATTGTATAATTTTATTATATTTATAAATTTTACTTGGTATTTTTTAATCTTTTTGTGTTAATTTTACTTACTCTGCACCCATAATATACTGTCACTCTCCCAAAGGTTAGCTGCTAGAGAATACTTTCATAGTATTATACTCGCCCATGTACATGTTTATATATTTTTTTATTTTTTGTGCAATAAAGAATTTTATTATTATTATTTTTTAAAGTAAATAAATGAAATTATGATAATATATAATGTAATTATAAACTTTAGGAGTTAATGAAGGCAGTATGATATATTACCCCATTACTTTTGAATTATTTCATACTTCCCTAAGGAGTTCCCCAAGGCAGTTTCATGGGACCTGAGCCTTTTTTTCTTGCTTACCTATGTGAAGTAATGATGATAGATCTATTTTGTGCTAGTCCCCGTCTAAGAGCTGCCCACACTCGTCTTCTAGCCGCGGTGTCGACTCCGGCCGTGGGCTCGTCCAGTAGAGAGACTGGTGCGCCGCTAGATAAAGCCGCTGCGGCAGATAATCTCCGACTACAGCCTCCAGAATAACCGCTAGCAGCGCGATGGGCATACTTTTCTAGACCTAAAGAACATCATCTTGTATGAGGATTTGTGCTAAATTGTATTCACTGTTATACTTCGAGGAATTTATTAAAGAGCAATATTTTTATATTATAATTTAGAATATAAATAAAAAAGTAAAACTAAAGTATCATCACGACCGTTTCCCTTTCGGGGTGGTCAGAAACCACGCTTATAAATAAGCGGATTCACATTTAGCCAACTTTACTATAGGCCAATCATGACAAGTGGCAAGCTCGTCGATGTCTTTATATGATAAAATTCATATAAAGGTTTAACTAATGACACCTGAAGCCTTAAAAAAATGCTCTTTTGACAATTACACGCGGTGTATGCATTTTAGATGAATTATTCTAACAAGATTACAATTTAAGTAGAAAAAAACCCTTCATTTTATATAGGTGTCACTGCACACTCTTATAATTTCACAGATATATATATAGTAAACCCTAGCCAACCCCTCTAGCCATGGCGAGTGTAGGCCAAATTCTTCAGAAATTTCTGGAAGGCTCAACTCCAACAGTGAAGTTGATGGCTGTGATGATGATGAAATAAAATGATAACATACCCACGCAATTAATCCACGCATTAGCTTCCTCTTGTACTTGTGATTGATTTAAGCCGCGTATGGTCAGCAAAAGACGCAAGTTTTCGTGTCCCGTCAGAAACTGGTCTAAACCACCAAATTGGGGACAATAACCCAAACCGTAGAGATACTGAAAACAATTTACGTCGAATAGAAAAAAATATTATGTTAAAAGTATAGAGATATCTTAATTATATACATATTTATATAAATTTAGTTATTTAAATACTTTATTGCGCAAAAACGTAAATTTAGTGTACATAGGCGAGTTTAATGACAGTTAAGCATTTTCTAACAACTGACCTTGGGAAAGTGAGAAATCATGGGCAGGGTGCAAATAAATATAATACACGATACTTACTTTATTTAGTACATACATATACTACATAAATACTACACACTTTAAATATATAACTTATTATATACTACATACACAAAATATAATTATGCCAAAATATTTATATTATCATCTTGATGAAGTTAACTCCTGTTTATTTAAAAATAATGTCGTTACGACTTTTAAAATATTGGCGGATGGTGCTTGTCTGATAGCCAGCGGTGTTCCACTGGCGGGCCGCCGACACAGTGAAGGAATCTGAATATCTGCTAGAGGAGTGGGAAGGGATTTTAAGTATCTTAGTTAAAATTAAATTGGCATTAAAGTGTCCGTTGTAAGCCCGATAAAACATACTTCTAGTCAGGCCATCAACAAAATCCTCAATAGTAAGCATCTCCAGATCTCGAGCTTAGACGGAATTACGCAACCACGGCGCTCGGAAGACTACTCTGAGCGCTATGTTCTGCTGACTTAGGACCTTGGCCCTGTTGGTCTTGGCCAAGGTGATGCCAGGCTGGCGCAGCATAAGTGAGACGAGAACGCATAAATATCAATTAACACATATTGCAACTTGGAATTGCGCCATCTAGTAGTAGCATACTTGGGTTATTGGAAATGGAGGGAATATTGGATTGCTCATAATTAACCAATACAATTAACATACATTGCAACTTGGAAGTAACGTTGCGCCATCTAGTGGTAGCATACTTGGGTTATTGGAAATGGAGGGAATATTGGATTGCTCATAATTAACCAATACAATTAACATACATTGCAACTTGGAAGTAACGTTGCGCCATCTAGTGGTAGCATACTTGGGTTATTGGAAATGGAGGGAATATTGGATTGCTCATAATTAACCAATACAATTAACATGCATTGCAACTTGGAAGTAACGTTGCGCCATCTAGTGGTAGCATACTTGGGTTATTGGAAATGGAGGGAATATTGGATTGCTCATAATTAACCAATACAATATATTGCAACTTGGAAGTAACGTTGCGCCATCTAGTGGTAGCATACTTGGGTTATTGGAAATGGAGGGAATATTGGATTGCTCATAATTAACCAATACAATTAACATATATTGCAACTTGGAAGTAACGTTGCGCCATCTAGTGGTAGCATACTTGGGTTATTGGAAATGGAGGGAATATTGGATTGCTCATAATTAACCAATACAATTAACATACATTGCAACTTGGAAGTAACGTTGCGCCATCTAGTGGTAGCGTACTTGGGTTATTGGAAATGGAGGGAATATTGGATTGCTCATAATTAACCAATACAATTAACATACAATGCAACTTGGAAGTAACGTTGCGCCATCTAGTGGTAGCATACTTGGGTTATTGGAAATGGAGGGAATATTGGATTGCTCATAATTAACCAATACAATTAACACATATTGCATCTTGGAAGTAACGTTGCGCCATCTAGTGGTAGCATACTTGGGTTATTGGAAATGGAGGGAATATTGGATTGCTCATAATTAACCAATACAATTAACATATATTGCAACTTGGAAGTAACGTTGCGCCATCTAGTGGTAGCATACTTGGGTTACTGGAAATGGAGGGAATATTGGATTGCTCATAATTAACCAATACAATTAACATATATTGCAACTTGGAAGTAACGTTGCGCCATCTAGTGGTAGCATACCTGGGTTACTGGAAATGGAGGGAATATTGGATTGCTCCTAATTAACCTATACAATATATTGCAACTTGGAAGTAACGTTGCGCCATCTAGTGGTAGCATACTTGGGTTATTGGAAATGGAGGGAATATTGGATTGCTCATAATTAACCGATACAATTATTACAAGTATAAGTTAAATAATGGCGTAAACACACTCTTTATGTGAGAGATAATTTTTTGACCAAACAAACACATTATACCAGTACCTTGGCTCTGTTTCTTCTCAGATAACTTTCTGCGGCAAACACATCGCCTTTTGTCATGGCTTCTTCAGCTGTTAACATTTTGAAGGTTGTCGACTTCCCTGCCCCATTTACACCAAGAAGACCAAAGCATTCTCCTATAAGGAATTCAACAATAATAATCAGATCATATGTAACGACGGTTGTAAGAATGCGTACCTTAAATCCTACAAAGGTCGAATCAAACCAATGAAAAATACACTTTTCTTACGTACATTTGTCAGATTTACAACCCCACCGTTCTTGTGAGCATGTTAAGCCGTCGGTCCCGGTTCCACTAATACCAACTTGTGGAATCGTTAATAAATTGTCATTAAAAAATGATATCATATTCTCGCCAAGCCGTCTGGCCAGCAGCGTGGCGAGTGTAGGCCAAATTCTCCAGTTCTGGAAGGCCCATCTCCAGCAGTGGAGGTCTAGGACGCTGTGTTCTAGGGGCTGTAATGAATGAATAAAATTAAGGACATTTTAAAGATATATTAATCATAGATTTGTTTTAGTAAAAAAGAGTAAATTTATAAATGTATTTGCAATTTTTCTCAATCCTAAATTAGGTATATGAAAAAGGAAATATGTCGAAAAAGTTCGTAATTTTATTTCTAATAAGTTAATAGACTACATTTCTCAAAATAACACTCATCATAGATTTGTTTTAGTAAAATAGTTATAAATGTATTTGCAATTTTTCTCTGTCTTAAATTAGGTATATGAAAAAGGAAATATGTCGAAAAAGTTCGTAATTTTATTTCCTAATAAGTTAATAGACTACATTTCTCAAAATAAAACTCATCATAGATTTGTTTTAGTAAAATAGTTATAAATGTATTTGCAATTTTTCTCTGTCTTAAATTAGGTATATGAAAAAGGAAATATGTCGAAAAAGTTCGTAATTTAATTTCCTAAGAAGTTAATAACTACATTTCTCAAAATAACACTCAGTCTTAAAAATGCTGTATTGTGCGAGCGAGAGGGAAGCACAAGCTAAAAGTTCAATTTATTTATTTAAAACTTTTTGCACTATGTACAAAGGCGGACCTAATGCCGCTAGACATTCTTACTCGGTCAACCTTAGGGACATTACGAACATTGTATGTGGAAGGTTCGCGCAAATTATAGAACATAATATAAGAGAGAAATTAAAGTACTACTAAAACTAAACTACTTACTAGTACATAATATTAATATACTAAACACAAATATACTTAATACAATATATACATACTTACAGAAATATGTTTGGTATGAAGAACATGATGAAATAATTTTTGAATTTACCTTGTTTGACAGAAAAGCTTGTTCCCCTAACAGCATAGGTTGATTTTCCGAATAGTCCAAAATATCTCTTGTGTAAGTTATTTACTAGAGCGGCGTGATTGGTTGACGCTGAAATTATATATAAGTTACCAAATATAATAATAATATATTATTGTATGTATAGAAAAAAAGTGCGAATAAATAGGCGAGCTTAAAGGTCTACGCGTGCGTTGTTACCATCCACTTCGGCTCACTAGTGAACCTTGCGTGGTCAACCATTGAACCTCGCGTGGTCAATCATTGAACATCGCAAGGTCAACCTCGCGTGATCAATCAGTGAACCTCGCGTGTTTAATCAGTGAACCTCGCGTGTTCAATCAGTGGATCTTGCGTGGTCAACCATAGAACCTTGCGTGGTCAATCATTGAACCTCGCGTGGTCAATCATTAAACTTCGCATGGTCAACCTCGCGTGATCAATCAGTGAACCTCGCGTGTTTAATCGGTGAACCTCGCGTTTTTAATCAGTGGATCTTGCGTGGTCAACCATAGAACCTTGCGTGGTCAACCATTGAACCTCGCGTGGTTAATCATTAAACATCGCATCAATCAGTAAACCTCGCGTGTTCAATCAGTGGACCATTGAACCTTGCGTGGTTAACTAAAATAGGCGTGCAAGACGGACATAATGCCAAAGATTCTTTCTATCTATTTAATTAAAATTTATATATATATAATATTGAGAATACCACTATGCTGCTAATGTACTAGAAAGAAAATGATTAATCTAGTAATTACAGTATTATATGGTTATATAGTATTTATACTTCCTTTCCACAGGATAGACAGAGACAAGGGAGAGCGAACCAACGATCATCGCATTTCTCTTGTCTTTCACATTCACAACTTTCTTCATAGCAGCGTTACGGCTATGGGCACTTTAAAATATCAAACTTGAACTATATGGCATATTATTATCTATTCTAGAATAGGCCTAGTAAAAAAAATGTCACCAGGCGCTTGACTGATGAAAGCATTTGACACTGACAGTTAAATTTTATACCGTACCTTTAAATTTCTCACATTATTTGTTGTTCACAGAGGTGTAAAGAAATGGTAAAAAAAAATGAACTGTCAGTGGCAAATAATTTCATCAGTCAAGCGCCTGCTGACATTCTTTATTTTTTTACTAGACCTTGATTGATACTACAACTAATATTATTAGTTTTCTAGTAGTTATCGTTGCGTCGGATATGCGGCGTCACTTTGACGGACCGCATACGGAATGATGAAATACGCAATATGTTAGGTATGAAAGAAAGCATAGGGACAAAAATAAGGAAGGGATGCTCAGGCAAAACATAAGGAAAAGCCTGTAAGGGTGAATGAATAGAGATTGACCAACCAGATATATAATGCGAAAGTTGTGGGTAAAAGAGGCCCTGGCAGACCAAGACTCACTTATCACGATCGAATAAATAAAACAATAGCTGAAGGTGCATTAAAAAGCCATCGAAACAAAAGGGCATGTATGAAGAAGTTAATGAATGTCGAATAAGCGAAAGAGGTATGTGGAGATCGTGACAAATGGCGCCTTATTGTCTCTGCCTACCCCGCAAGGGACCTGGCGTAAAGATATGTATGCGTATATAGTGGATTATATAGTAATAAATTTTTAAAAAACACTGACATGCATTAAGAAACTTTTCTTCGACATATTTGGCTTCAGTTTTGGCTTCCTGGTCGTGGTACTTGTGTGCGAGGGGGCGGTAATTAAAGTTTAACACCCTATCCACCAAATTACCCCAAACGCCGTGTTCTAATAGCAATACTAATACCTAAAAAATAAATATAATTGAATTTTTTTTTTACATATATCGATTAAAAATATCTACACCTAGAATCTGCTAAGGTCTTCTGGTAACAGTTTAAGACATTTGTTCTATTGTGCAATAAAGTTGTTAAATATATAAAATAAATAAATAAATTTTATTTAAAAAGTGTGGTTAAAAATATTGTTTCGCAGGACGCCCAGGCGACCTATTGACAAACCAAAGATGTACCGTACCAATCAAGGCTTACACTCGCCAGCAGTCAAACTTGTCCAATGAAATTCCTTATTGTGACACGACTCTAGACATATTTCATGACTACCTTCAGGCTTTTAAGCGTAAGGTACTGGCGGCTCTTCAATCCGCTAAGCATCCAGTTTGCTGACGAGTCACTGGCCACAGTATTGTTGCTTAGTCATTGTTAGGGTTATTGTTATTTTAAGATATCTTTTTTATTGTGTATGTACGTTTAGTTTTACGTCTTATTAAATTTAGCTCAGTAAATAAAAAACAAAAAAAAACTTAATTTAGTTTTATATAATGTGTTTTAAAAAACGTTATGTTTAATGCATGCTGTAATGGTCTGTAATACATTTTTATTAATAAGCATGTGTTAATTCTAGTAATATCATAAATATGAATGTACCTTTTGTTGGCTGTTCATTAAATTAATAAATAAATACGGTCGTGATGATACTTTACTTTTCATTCGTAGTAAAGTTTTTACTATTTTTCTCTGTCTAGAATTAGGTATATGAAAGTGAAAATATGTCGAAAATGACAATCTCTTTATTTTCTAGAAAGCTGATATGGTTAATTCGAAAATGTTGGATTATGCGAGCGAGGTATTAATTGGATGCTAGCCGTAATAGTAACGTTGTAAATCGTATCAAGTACAATTATTCTTTGCTCATACTATACTACTGGGTTCGATTCCCGTTCGGCACATTTTTTTTTTCTCCTTTGATTACTGCATTCGTGGCAATCTGTACAGGTACAATGGGCCACTCTTTTGTTCGATATATATCTGTATTGATGTCAGTACCATTGGTTCCTTCCTCAGTCTGCTAAACCTGACGCCAAGACCAGGGACACTCTTTCGCTTGAGCCTGCGGTGTCGGGACATGATAATTTATTTTATTTATTTGTGATTGGCCTATATTAAAGTTGGCTAAACGAGGATCCACTTTTTTAAAAGCGTGATTTCTAACCACTCCGCAAGGAATACGGTCGTGATGATGTTATACTTTTTTTAAATATATTTAAAGATAGACGAACATTAAATCAATGAACTTTATTACATTAAAAACTAAATTAAAACTATTTTTTTTAGTACAGCCCCTAGAACAAAGTATCCTAGACCTCCACTGCTGGAGATGGGCCTTCCAGAACATATATCTGGAGAATTTGGCCTACACTCGCCACGCCTGGCCAGACGGCTTGGCGAGGATATCATGTCAATTTTTAATGACAATTTATTAACGATTCTACAAGTTGGTATTAGTGGAACCGGGACTGCTTAACGTGCTCTCCGAGGCACGGGAACAGTGATGTTGTAAATCTATGACCGCAGTACGTAAGAAAAGTGTATTTCTCATTGGTACATGTCGGGTGGGTTTGAACCGACCTTTGTAGGATTTAAGGAGCAACCGAGCCACCACCGCGCTTTTAAATTAAACCTAAAAAAAAAAATTATACATACAAAAAAGATAGCTCATGCATATGGCATGGTACCCAATACACTAGCAGCATTTCCCCTCTAAATTAAGATACTTAATATTTGAGAGAAAAAACTGCCAGCCCTATTGTCACCAGACAGGTCAAGGAGACTTGGAACAAATGTTTTTTATAATTTTAACGGGTCTTTACGCGATTTACCTTAGGGACATATTTCTCCCGATGTTTCAGCTAAGTTGCATTGGCCGTGGTCACAGGTCGACCTTGGAACAATTGTTAACATTCCTGAACCTTGCACGCAACTTACCATCATCTTGCTAGTATAAAATTAAAATAAAACTTACGCCATAGAAAATGATGTGAATAAACAGGGTCACAACCTCAGCACCGCCCTGACTGTACTCCAAATATTCAAACGGTCCATATTCTAATGTTGTCGCTAAAACATAATAAAAATAGGGTGTCAGAAGAAAATACAAATTTCTAAGCATTCCATGGATTCACCGTGTGGGTGCCGGGTCCATCGTGTGTGCCATATTCTGAAGTTGTCGCTATAACATAATAAAAATAGGGTGTCAGAAGAAAATACAAATTTCTAAGCATTCCATGGATTCACCGTGCGGGTGCCGGGTCCATCGTGTGTGCCATATTCTGGAGTTGTCGCTAAAACATATTAAAAATAGGGAGTCAGCAAAAAAGTCAAATTTCTAAGCATTCCAAGGATTGACCACCCGCACGGGTCCATCGTGTGTGGGTAAGAGATGAGAAGAATGGAGTCTGTCATAGGCTGGTTTAAGAAAAGGAGGCCTCCCTTTTTTTTTATTGCGCGATAATACGCTCACCATCCACCATTCTACTTCTCTCCCTACCCAACCAAATACTGTATGATTCCGTTAATAGACAATATTTTACAAAAGAACTATCACACTTAAAAAATCTATGAAAATATTGGATTGTGTAAGCGAAAGAGATGCGAAAGCGTTAAACCGAATAAGCAAATAAACACTTCATTCACAGCCCCTAGAACACAGAGTCCTAGACCTCCACTGCTGGAGATGGGACTTCCAGAACATTATCATCTTTGCAAATCCACTCCGCTTGCTAATATACGAATACTGCTATACTGGTATATATACTATAATTTTGCTTCTGCCTTGTTTTAGGTAAATAATCATTAACCTATTGGTTTTTACTTATTTATTATTATTATTATTCTTTTACTATTGCTAGTCACAGTTCAATTGCACTATTAATTTAAATCTAATTACTATATTTTACTCCTATTTCTGTTTTAATTGTATTGTCTAAAATTTAGACTCTAAATAATATAAAATCTCTTTGGCTTGTGTTCCACTATTGCTACTTTGTTTATAATTATGTTTAATATAATAAGCTGTTGTTTTTTTTTTTTAATAAATAAATCATTTCTGGAGAATTTGGCCTACACTCGCCACGCTGGCCAAACGGGTTGGCGAGAATTTTTAATGATAATTTATTAACGATTCCACAAGTTGGTATTAGTGGAACCGGACTTAACGTGCTCTGCTCTTCACGGGAACGGTGGTGTTGTAAATCTATGACAAGTGTACGTAAGAATAAAATACTTACCACAACATATTTTGTCATCGAACTTCTTATTAATAATTTCTAGATGAGGACAGTTGAATTTGTTAAGATGGCAGTGGGCGTTAAGTCGAGCTGTGTCGGTTATCTTCATGGCGCCAACAGTGAAGGGGTAAGCAGGAAACAGTTGGCCCACAACGGATAAGATTTGAATGAAAACGAAGTTGGTGTCAAGTTCTGATGTTCCGACAGTCAGAAGTGGTGCTATCATACCTGTCAACAAATAACACTACACTGTTAATTGAATACAGTACCACCAAGATATTTGCACCAATAAATCCGCAGGACCTGATCATATCTCTCCTGTATTTATTAGAGGTTGTGCGAAAAGTATTAAATACCCACTCACTTTTCTTTTCGACAGGTCTCTGAAGGAGGGAACTATGCCCGATATTTGGAAGACTGCATTTGTCACTCCTATTCATAAGAAGGGTCCTAAAGATAGAGTTGACAATTACAGACCAATTTCAAAATTGTGTATATTCGCTAAAATCTTGGAAAAAATCGTTTATACCCAAACCTATGCTGCCTTAAAGCAGGTCTTTAGCGACAATCAGCATGGATTTCTCAATGGAAGGTCAACAGTATCCAACTTGATTCTCTCCAATGATTATGTTACGGATAAAATGCAGAAGGGAGGGCAGGTGGACGCTGTTTACACCGATTATAGCAAAGCATTTAATAAATTTAATCACTCTATTCTACTTGCTAAGCTCAACAAAGTCGGTATCCACGGTTGTCTTTACAGATGGTTCTGCTCGTACGTGGATAACACATCTCAAGCTGTCGTCTTGGGTGGTTATGTATCCAACTGGTCTAATATTCCCTCAGGAGTCCCTCAGGGGTCACTACTTGGCCCATTGCTCTTCACCATCTTTGTGCAGGACATCGAATCATGTTTTCTATCGTCCAAGGTTGTTTTATTCGCTGATGACATAAAAATTCTGAAGCCTATTGCGGACAATTCTGATGTCTCCTGCCTGCAAGCCGACCTGTTGCGCTTGGATGAGTACTGTCAACTTAATAAACCAGATTTAAATGTGTCAAAATGTATCTGTATCTCGTTTACTCGTAAGAAGGCTCCGATTTTGGCCAAATACTATTTAAAGGGCATTGAACTGTCCCGGACAAATGAGGTCAGAGATCTGGGTGTTGTTCACGACTCCAAACTTCTATTTGACAACCACATCAGTAACATCGTCTCGAGAGCGTCTAAGTCTTTAGGTTTCGTCATTCGTATTTCCTCGTAACTTTAAAAATATATGGACTTTAAAAATTTTATATTGCGCTTTTGTTCGAAGCCTGTTAAGAGTACGCGTCGCAGGTTTGGAATCCCAGGTATGAGTTGCACAGATCTAGGATTGAGAGAGTGCAGAAACGTTTTCTTAGATTTGTTTGCTATAGAACTGGTCAATTGAATCTTTCATATGAATGATGATGCATTAAGCATCATATTTTGCCGCTTCACGTACGTAGGGACATTGCAGACGTTATATATCTTATCAACATCTTAAGTGGGCGGGTGGATTCTCCCGAACTCCTAGGTAAAATTGGTCTAAAACTACCGGCCTACGAACTAGGAGCACTTCCGTTCTGCATGCCCCTATGTGCCTTACCAATAATAGACAAAGCTCGTTCTTCTGGAGGTCATGCAACTATTTTAATTGTAACTGTTCGGAACTTGATGTGTTTAATACGAAGCCAACGTTTGCTCGCAGCTACTTGACCATATTGTACTGTACAATCCATATGCCTTAGCTGTGTACCCACAACCGCTTTTTATTTTTTGTAAGTATTCTTTATTTTATTTTATGTTTGTAGTCCATTTGCGGTAACTTCTAATTGACCCTTTATGTTTCCATTTATTTTTTCCAAATTTGTTATTAGTCGTTAGTTATCCTTTAATAAATAAATAAATAAATAAACAATATTTTTTCAATTCAATTCAATTCAAGTAGGCATAGGACAAAAAGAGATGTATTCTGCACTTTTACACGTCAATTTTTACAATATTAATATAAAACAATATAATTTTATAGTACATATTGGTGTATCTGAAGCAGTACATGATAACCATCATTTGGGAAGAGAAACAATAACATATTAAAAATAACAAAATTATAAATACAGAAACACGCATAACATTATAGCTGCTGTATATAGGCTATGTCACACTATAAGCTAAGAGAGACACAATTATAAAAATAAAAATGTAAATGTCAGTTAAGATAATAGCTGCTGTATATAGGCATTGTCATACTATAAGCTAAGACAGACACAATTATAAGAATATAAATGTCAATGTCAGTGAAGATTATAGCTGCTGTAGATAGGCATTGTCATACTATAAGCTAAGACAGACACAATTATAAAAATAAAAATATAAATGTAAATGTCAGTTAAGATAATAGCTGCTGTAAAGAGGCATTTACTGCAAAAGTACACATAAATGCTCTAAATTATCCCTAAGGTTGATTAGTAAGGGTGCTCATTTTATTTTATTTAAATCCCTAAATATATAGAACTAGCTGACCCGGCGAACTTCGTACCGCCTGAGAGTCAATGAATGTCATTATTAATAATAATACTCACACAAAACAATTTTGACAGTGTATGTATGTGTGTTGTGTATGTATATACATACATACACATACTTACAAAATAAATAAATTGAATTTAATTGACTTATAACTAGGTAATTAATATAAAGTTCATGGCTGTAAAAAGCCGTATCAGCTTACAATCAAATAATAATGATTGATTACGCAAACCTACTCCACTTGGATTTGTTAGAGAGAATTCATTTACATGGTAACGTACGAATGTCGGCTCTAAAGTACGCCATCATGTCGCTAGATGGCGTTACGGTCGAAAAAGGGGCCATTTTGAACCACGCGTTGATAGTCGGCATAGTGCCATCATTGTGTGTCCGACCTTCCTAGCGTGTGTCCACCACGTGTGTCTGCGCTTATATCATCACAACCGCGCACCTGAATCGTCACAGCTGACCAGAAGGCACATAAACGGCATTTAGAGCTCAAGCAAATGAAATTTCTACTAATAATTCTGAGTTGGAAGTGGCTTTGTCTTCTTGTGGCGCGCTTAGGTTTTCTCACTGCTGGAGCAATCTAAGACCGCGAACCAGCATCCTATTTCCTAAAACCGCCATCCTCCTCCTCCTTGCGTCGTTTTCCTCAATGCTAAGGGTGCAATGCACACGGCGACATGCAGCGCACTGTGGACTGGGGTGTTAAGTATGGTTCGGATCTGGTCAGACCAACGTATCGGGCTTCGGCCACGGAGCCTCTTGCCTTCGGTTTTACCCGTGATCACCAGCTTTTCCAGATTGGCCGAACTTTTTCGTGCTATATGAACAAAATACTCAAGGACTCGCTGCAGGCAGATAGAAGAGAGCCTGGTAGTGACTTTGAGCTCCTTGAGTATTGATACATTGGTTCTCCGCGCTGTCCACGGAATGCGCAACATACGGCCCTACCGGAACCACATCTCAAAACCGCCATACCAATGATGCAAATGATATTATTATTATTAATATATAGTGTAATAAGCAGTCACTTAAGTGTCGCTGTATAAATATAGTTAACATTGTATTTATACTTACCAAAAGCAAATCCAACGACACTAAGTACTAGTCCGGCGGCGCGTTCAGCAAAGAAAAAACTTACAAAATATACAAACATCAAAAAAGCTGCTCCGCCCAACAACAAGAATCCAAACATTGTTCCTGCAAAGAAATAGATAAATATAGCTTAGATACGTTTCTAATAATGTAATAGACATTCACTAAAAGCGGAATAAACCAGTGTGTAGTAGTGTAATACGGACAGTCACTACAATCGGAATAAAACAGTGTGTAGTAGTGTAATACGTACAGTCACTACAGTCGGAATAAACCATTGTGTAGTAGTGTAATACGTACAGTCACTACAGTCGGAATAAACCATTGTGTAGTAGTGTAATACGTACAGTCACTACAATCGGAATAAACCAGTGTGTTGTAGTGTAATACGTACAGTCACTACAATCGGAATAAACCAGTGTGTAGTAGTGTAATACGTACAGTCACTACAATCGGAATAAACCAGTGTGTAGTAGTGTAATACGTACAGTCACTACAATCGGAATAAACCAGTGTGTAGTAGTGTAATACGTACAGTCACTACAATCGGAATAAACCAGTGTGTAGTAGTGTAATACGGACAGTCACTACAATCGGAATAAACCAGTGTGTCGTAGTGTAATACGGACAGTCACTACAATCGGAGTAAACCATTGTGTAGTAGTGTAATACGTACAGTCACTACAATCGGAATAAACCATTGTGTAGTAGTGTAATACGTACAGTCACTACAATCGGAATAAACCAGTATGTAGTAGTGTAATACGTACAGTCACTACAATCGGAATAAACCAGTGTGTAGTAGTGTAATACGTACAGTCACTACAATTGGAATAAGCCAGTGTGTAGTAGTGTAATACGTACAGTCACTATAATCGGAATAAACCAGTGTGTAGTAGTGTAATACGTACAGTCACTACAATCGGAATAAACCAGTGTGTAGTAGTGTAATACGTACAGTCACTACAATCGGAATAAACCAGTGTGTAGTAGTGTAATACGTACAGTCACTACAATCGGAATAAACCAGTGTGTAGTAGTGTAATACAGACAGTCACTACAATCGGAATAAACCAGTGTGTAGTAGTGTCATACTGACAGTCACTAAAAGCGGAATTAGCCAGTTTGTTACTGTAATACAGTCACTGACACCGTAGTAGTGTAAGATAGACAGTATTTATCTAAATTAATAAAAACACTTACCTAAGAAATCAGCCCTTGTAAAAGTGTTATCATAGTCAAATATCTTGCAGGCGACAATAACTGAAGTTACAATGACTACACCATAGACAACCATGTCATAGAGGAAAGTGACGAGCCAATAGAGAAAAGCAGGACATCCAGACATGATGTGGAAATGGCGGGAACCCTGAGACCGTTCCTTACAAGGTAACGTCACTTCGTTAAATAATGTTCCCAAAACGACTGCAATGAAAATATATTTTAACATCACAGCCACTAGAATCTAAAAAGATCAATTCGAACCCTGTACCAATGAGGAATACACTTTTCTTGAGAACATTTGACATAGATTTATAACACCATCGCTCCCCGTGCCTCGGAGAGCACGTTAAGCCGTCGGTCCCAGTACCACTAATACCAACTTGTGGTATCGTTAATAAATTGTCATTAAAAATTACATCATATCCTCGCCAACCCGTCTGGCCAGCGTGGCAAGTATAGGCCCATCTCCAGCAGTGGAAGTCTAGGGGCTGTAATGATAATGATGATCAGTCCTTGCGTATGGTCATGATCTCTCAGTAAAAAAGCAGTTCATCGTACTGATATCAGACCGCGTCGTGTCATACCCAAAAAAATACATACATACATAAAAACAAAAAAAAACAATAAAAAAAATTACTTACAAAATATTGTGATTACAGCCCAAAAGTAGCAGGTTACAGAAGATTTTGCTTGAACAGATATTATCATTTCGTAAGAAGATTTTATTGGATGATTTATTACAGTGATTGTTTTCGCGTCGGCCCAGGGAAATGTTTTGGCGGCAAAAATATTGCTCAAAAGGTTGAGAGCCACTGGTGCTGTGTGTCGGAGAATCGTTGAATAGTAGACATTGGCGTTTGTAGCGTTAATTCCGACGCCCAATAAGTATTTATTGTACTCTATTTTGTCTTTAATGGCCACATTTAATATATCTGAAAAAATCATGAATAAAAATTTAAATTTAGAATTATTTATCTAAAAAGAACGTACAAAATATATACTTGTATAGTATCATAGACCTGCCTCCGTGGTCTAGCGGTTAACTCCGTGGATTTAGACTCGGAGGTACCGGGTTCGTTCCTGGGCGGAACACAAAAATATTAATTAATTAACATTCAATTTATTTGTGATATTTCTCGAGTTTGGTACGCTGGAGACATCGACGAGCTTGCCACTTGTCATATGGGCCTATAGCAAAGATGACCAAACGTGAATCCGCCTCTTTAAAAAAAATACGGTCGTGATAATACTTTTTCATTATTTTTTTGTAATAATATTCAAAAGAAATCACAGACCATTTCGCGATGTAAAAGCATAGATATAGAATACTAACAAGATCAACAAAGCAAATTGCAAAACACGCCAAAAAGTTAATTATTTTAGTGTGCGTAATTATTCTAGTGTGAGTAAAATTTAGAGATGTTCCATAGTAATATCGATACATTTTGCAGCAATACATTTAAATATTACCTCCGTGGTCTAGCGGTTAAGTCCGTGGATTTAGACTCGGAGGTACCGGGTTCGATTCCTGGTCGAGACACAAAAATATATATTAATGTAAATAAATACATTTAATGTATTTGTGTTATTTCTCGAGTTTGGTACGCTGGAGACATCGACGAGCTTGCCACTTGTCATGATTGGCCTATAGTAAAGTTGGCTAAATGTAAATCCGCTTATTTATAGGCGTGGTTCCTGACCACCCCGAAAGGGAAACGGTCGTGATGATACTTTACTTTACTTTTCTATATTTAAATAATCACTCCTCGTCATTTACTTTCATATTTTAGGCTTAAAAAAAAACATATTTCAATAATAATAACTTTATGAGTTAATGAGGTCGTCATCAAATTCCAGATGTTGCAGAATTTGATGCTCTTCGGAGTCACTCGCGACTTTATCGCGCAAATACGTCGGATATATGAGAGTTGACAGCGCGGGAAAACCGCAAAAAATAACTGTCACTTTAGCCCCATATACCGTGTCAAATTTATCGTTTTCCATAATAATTCACATTGTAGCCACCGATGTATATAGATAGGCCATCACTGATATAAAAACGTTCCTGCAAAACCAATCGAAGTCATGTAGCTGCACCAACAGTCGCGAGCTAGCAAGCGTAGAGCGTGCTTACCTAACAATAATATTGAGGGAAACTAGTCTTTTAGTATGCATTGGGAAAGAATTTCCGATAAATATTGCATGTGACATTATCATAGCTTGAGAATTTATCCCCAAAGTTGGTAGGTACACGTCGCAAGCGGCACGTTTTTGGACTGTGTTTTGTATTGGATAGGCCTATCTATAGACATCGATGATTGTAGCACATTATTAAACAAAACAACACCACTTTTGACTAATAATATCCATAAGACATACTACTAGCATTACGCTAAGGGGTCGTGGATAAGGACACTACGTTTCCATCTAGAGAACGCACTCCACCAACATCAGAAGACCCAATGTCCTTCAACTGAAGTATTAACTCCAAGAAAACAGAAACTTCTGCACTGTAATACACATCTTAAAAGAAAGATTTTGGAAAAAAATAAGCTCATAAGAAATTTAAGAGCTAAGTTCAAAAGAACTACAAAGCGCCTTTTAACTTTAAGGGAAGTTATTAAAGAATTAAATAGTAAATATTCATGTTTTATTTAGTTTTTCGTTTCCATTTAGTACTCGGTTTCTATAGAAATTTTCTAAAGAAATCCAGCTTTATTGCCAGCTTTAACTAAAAATATTTTAATTTCGCGCCACCACCGTGCTGCCTAACTTAAGGACGGATGCTAGTATCCAAACCACTATTTGCATATACGAGTATAACATTTGAAAATTCCCATATAAAAAAAAAATAGGTTATGTGATAAAATTGTTTATACAAAACTTATAGACTTTTTTATTACCTACAACTTTTACATTAAACATTTTTTGATAAAAGGTCTGGTTAAAATATTAATCTATATTAATATTAATCTATGTTTTCTGTGTTGTTATTTTATCTGTGACACAGAATAACATTAAGTACTTTCCACACTGCCGTTATAAAATGTTATAAAACATTGTTGACAATTTAAAAATCTCTCCATGTCTCAGTGAGCTATGCTTGGTATTTCTCTGATGGATAGAATTCTAAACGTTGATATTCGTCAACCAAAATAGAACCAAATTACCGAGTTCCTGGTCGGGACACAAAAATATTTATTAATGTAAATAAATACATTTAATTAATATTTAATTTATTTGTGATAGACATCGACGAGCTTGCCACTTGTCATGATTGGGCTATAGTAAAGTTGGCTAAATGTGAATCCGCTTATTTATAAGCGTGGTTTCTGACAACCCCGAAAGGGAAACGGTCGTGATGATACTTTTTTTTTTTTTTTTTTTTTTTTTTTTTTTTTTTTTTAATTTAAAATTGTAAAAAACTATTTACCCTTAAAAGTTAACCCCATTTCACCCTCGTGACTCAGATCGACTTTAATATATTATTTCAGTGAGTTGCGACATATTTCCTTCCTTTTCCAACCATTCTCATGTTGTTATTAATTAATATTTCATCACGCGACTACAAAATATCGATAACTATCGATAAAAAATGTCAGTTTAATCAAGCACTAGTGTAGGTGTATCATTTTTTCACGTACACAAAATATCTTTATTTACTGTTGAAAATTTAGTTATTGGCATTTAAAAAGATAATACCACATGTATTTCACAATCTCAACTGATTTTTTTGTCACATAGAGCGTTAAACATCCAAAAATATGCTAAAAAAACATTGGTATAGTATTGAAGAATTACCTGTGAAAAGTACACTTCTTTGCGTTATTCCGCGCCGTCACTTCACAGTTAGTAAAGGAACACGACACCATACTCGTATTTCACAATATATTCACTTTATTACTGGAAAATACCTAATAATCGCGAAAAATATGCAGAACGCTAAAGTGAACCGGTTGATAGGCGCTGAACGTCAAAAAATAATTTGGCGTATCGGTTGTTTTCATGCTCACTCTTTCTAGCACACGCTATTGTGGTTATCCTCGAGGTCTCACTCGCATGCTTCGTTCGTCTTTAAGCGACGACGCGACGATCCTATGTCTATGTGTAAAAGTGAGACCAATCGATTTGACAGTTGTTGTTTTTTTTAAAATAATTCATTTGGTTATTTATCATTTATTCTATATTATATAAATAAGCTAAATATAAATTTCTGAACGCACGCTTAACCAACATTGTTTGACAGGTACGAAACCCACGAACATTTTGTATGGGTTTTTTTTTTCTAAAACATTGGAAAATAAAAAAATAAAAAATAGTCATTCTGCTATTCGGGACAGAGACAAATCCAACGGTGAAAATCTGTTTTTTTTATATACTACAATAGCAACGACTGAGTAACAATATATATAATAACAGCGCTAGGGAGTTTTAGGCTCCTGCTCGGTACCCTCGGCGGTGATGCGCGCCACCTATCGGACAACAGTAGTACTATGTCAGAAACTTTCGCCGAAGTTCACACAACATATTCCCAAAGTTTCCAATAGGGAACATACATACACATAGACATACATATATATATATAGATTAACACTTACCATTAACCATATCAGTAGATTTCACAAAACCAATCTGTGGATATTCTTTTTGTATGACATTTAACGATTTTTGGTCCGAATCCAGATCATAGTACGCCATTTTGTTGCCCAAATTCTTGTACAAATCCATATTTAATGTCGACGGTGAATTCATATTGCTTAATTCTGTCGGCAGGTTGTTTAATACATATGTGAATAGGCATATAGCTGTTATTGGCATTATTATTTGCTGAAATTCAGAAAAATAGTTAAATCAGAAATCTTCTCTTGCTGCCATATTTGTTGTGTAATTATTCCGGCTATTTTTTATTTTATTTTTTTTTCTTTATTATGGTCAACAAACAGCATTGCACAGGTTTTGACATTTAACAATAATAAGATACATTAGATCATGCAATACCCACCACGTTAACCAAGGGCGTACCCAGGATTTCAGCTAGGAGGGGGCAGCTCATACCTGTTTCGAGAAGATGGTCGGTCGGGTATATTGAAACAAAAAATCATGAAAATTGACTGAAAAAAGTCCTGTCGAGTGTCGTCCGTAACTAGATAGCGTAGCGCTAGATGTTGTTTTCTCCAAATTATATTCAGCTTTAATCCTAGATGGCTCTGATTATCTCGTCGGAAACTCGGGAGCGGAAACTACGAGATGCGACGGTTTCGCGGGAGATTTAAATTATATTGCGTCGCTAACAGTATACTCTATATCCAATGTTGTAGAATGTAGAATATTTAATTATGGATAAAAAATATTAAATCAAAATATCTGACTGAAAAGATGTTTTGTTTCCAACACTTCATTTTACGCAGAGTAGGTAACACGTTTTTAATTCCCACTTGCCGGGAAAATTGTTGCTTAGTCATTGTTAGTTGTGTTTAATTGTGTTTGGATAGGGTTAGGGTGTTATTGTTAATTTAAGATTTATTTTCCTTTTAGTTTTAGGTCTTGTTAGGTTAGGTTAACTTAATTTAATTTTATATAATTTCTTTTTTTTTTTTCAATAACTTTAATGTATTTTGAAAGACGTTATGATTAATGCATGCTGTAATGGTCTGTAATAAAAAGGGCAATAACCATGTGTTAGTTTTAGTAATATTATAAATATGATTGTACCTTTTGTTGACTGTTCCTTGAATAAATAAATAAATAAATAAAACATTGCGTTTATTTTATCTTCTAGGAGGGGGGCAGCTGCCCCCCCCTGCCCCTACCTGGGTACGCCCTTGACGTTAACCACATTTATAATTGCATAAACTTTACAGCTAATAATAATAAACAAAATTAAATGTTGTGAAAGGAAAAAAACAAACAAAATACTTAATTAAACAAGTAAAAACAAAGGAGAAAAACATAATATAAATTTAAAAAAAAAACAATAAGAACTTAAAGCTATTCCTTTAAAACCTTCAAGACACTTGTTCTGAAGGCCCCAGCAGTGGAGGCGATGATGTCAATGCGATTAAACTTTTTATTGTAAGTGTCAAAAAGTCTATAGATAGAAGAACTTACTAGATATTTATAATATGTATTTTATATATGTATTATATATTAGGTTACGTCAAGTTAACTTATTCTCTTTATATAATTATTTTTGCACCTACTCCTAGATTATTATTTGATCTCTCTCTTGTCCCAAAGGTCGACTGTCAGAGAAAGCATTAAGCTTCGCCTTTTGTACTATTGAACAATAAAGTTTAAAAAATAAAAAAAAAAAGAACGCTTCCCAGAGTTAGTACGGCATGAGCTCACTGCGAATAATTGATGTCTTTCAAGCGAAGTGTGAAAAAGCATCAAGTCAAGCCGGCATAGTGTTAGGGACTGATGTCAGTCATGAGTGTCTGACTTCAGTTGCTAACATTCATGGACTTTGCGCGCCACTTACCATCAGGTGGGCCCAAGGTCACATATAATAATAAATAATAAATAAATATTTCCAGACAGGTCACACAGCGCCATCTAGTTTCCGTGGTAAGCTACGAGGCTTGTGTTACGGAAACTAGATGGTTGATAAACTACATATTATACATATAAACACCCAGACCGAGACAAATTATACAATGTACAACTTGCCCCCGGTGGGAATCGAACCCACGACCTCCCGAGTTCACGGCAACGTTTGTTACCACTAGACCACGGAGGCGGTCTAGTATATATATATATATATATAAAGTAAAGTATCATCACGACGGTTACCCTTTCGGGGTGGTCAGAAACCACCCTTATAAATAAGCGGATTCACATTTAGCCAACTTTACTATAAGCCAATCATGACAAGTGGCAAGCTCGTCGATGTCTCCAGCGTACCAAAGGAGAGAAACATCACAAATAAAATATTAATTAAATGTATTTACATAATATTTTTGTAATATATATATAATGTAAGTATTAAGCGTGCAAAATGTTACTTACTACATTAATTATACTTACTAGGGTAAGAAACTGCCATTTGACGGAGAGTGTGGCTTTCACTTGTCGCATTAGTAATACCCAAATAATTCTCAAATACAAACTCAAACCCGACACTTTGTTCAATGTTGTCGCTAAAATTAAAGACAACGTCATCAATTTAATATAAGTAAGTAAATTATATAACATTCGAACCTAATAAAATTATGTACTTGTATATATTGTTTATGTATGCTTATGTGTTTAGGTATAATGTGTAGTATATTAGAATTAGTATTTTTTAATTTGACGATTCTAATAATTAGGTTCTTCGTTACCCCCGTAAAGTAGCTGATTTACCCCCGAAGGGGTAATTACCCCCAGGTTAGGAACCACTGCTATAAACCGTCTCTCTCTCACTGTTGGCCCTGCGTGCCTTAACAGCTAAGTCTGAGTCGTGGCTACGGAGTGAAGGCACTCGTCTGCGTAAATTAAAATATGATATTTTACCCGGTATTTAAGTATTGACCGGGGATGGACAAAATTAAATTAAAATATTTAAATTAATATACATTACCTGCATCGCCATATCCATTGCTGGTTATATCAGAGTCTGAGCAATCTACATCGCTGCATAACCTATAAATAAAATAAAAACTTAAATATCAATTTATTTATTAACCATAAGATACATTAAGTACACTCGGTTTTGTCACTTATACATATTATTGTTTACCAATCATGGCAGGATAGCAGAAGTATACCATTAATTATATTTACTAATTAATAAATAGCAAAGAACAGCCATCGTCATTTACCACTCAACTTAAAGGCGTTGTCACTTAAAATCTAGAAAATAAACTATATTAAAATTATATAATAAAATAATAATAATTATTTTATTCAAGAAAAATAAATAAATAATCAAATAATTATATTAAATACTTAACAATGCACTATTTAATAGATTGTCAAGCTTCAGGAGATAGATCTTCTGCTATCTTGCCGGGCGGTTTTTATTCAAATTCCAAGGTAATAATTTTAGTAAAGTATTATCATGACCGTTTCCCTTTTGGGGCGGTCAGATAAATAAGCGGATTCACATTTAGCCAACTTTACTATAGGCCAATCATGATAAGTGGCAAGCTTGTCGATGTCTCCAACGTACCAAACTCGAGAAATATCACAAATAAATGAATAATTATTAAATGTGTGGCTCGGTTGTAAGAACGCGATCCTTAAATCCTAAAAAGGTCGGTTCAAACCCTCCCGACCAATGAGAAATACACTTTTCTTACGTACAGTTGTCATAGATTTACAACACCACCGTTCCCGTGAGGAGTGCACGTTAAGCCGTCGGTCCCGGTTCCACTAATGCCAACTTGTGGAATCGTTAATAAATTGTCATAAAAAAATTACATCATATCCTCGCCGAGTCGTCCAGCGTGGCGAGTGTAGGCCAAATTATAAATAAATATTTCCAGACAGGTCACACAGCGCCATCTAGTTTCCGTGGTAAGCTACGAGGCTTGTGTTACGGAAACTAGATGGTTGATAAACTACATATTATACATATAAGACCGAGACAAATTATACAATGTACAACTTGTCCCCGGTGGGAATCGAACCCACGATCTCCCGAGTTTACGGCAACGTTTGTTACCACTAGACCACGGAGGCGGTCAATTCTCTAGTTCTGGAAGGCCCATCTCCAGCAGTGGAGGTCTAGGTAAAAAAAAAACTTACTTCAAAAACACCTCTTCAAGAGTAGTAACACCGACTCCAATAGTTTCTATCCCAAACTTGTTCCTGTCCTGCTCCAACTCGTTGAATAAATCCGGAAACTCCTCGGTGGAGTTGGCAGGGAGCTTGTACGTTAACGTGGTCGTCGTTTGGTCCGTTAAAGTGGCGTTGGGTACACTCCTTTGGATAGTATCAGTTATTGTGGCCGGTTGGGCATTGCGTTTTAGTGTTAGCGATAAACGATAGCCAGTACCTGTGTGGACAACAAATAGTTAAAAAAAAGTATCATCACGACCGTTTCCCTTTCGGGGTGGTCAGAAACCACGCTTATAAATAAACAGATTCACATTTAGCCAACTTTACTATAGGCCCATCATGACAAGTGGCAAGCTCGTTGATGTCTCCAGCGTACCAAACTCGAGAAATAAATTACATCTGTCGCACGCTGAAGATGTGGAATGCTCTCCCAGTAGTGTGTTTCCCCATTCCTATAACCTGGAGTCCTTCAAACGAAGTGTGAAAGAGCATCTTTATAGGCCGGCATAGTAGTAGGGACTGATGTCGGTCGTCTAAGGCTGGCGTATAAAATAATAAATAGTATAAAAATAAAATAAAAATGTCACAAATAAATTAAATATTAATTAAATGCATTTATATACATTAATTAATATTTTTGTGTCCCGACCAGGAATCGAACCCGGTACCTCCGAGTCTAAATCCACGGACTTAACCGCTAGACCACGTAGGCAGTTCAAATAACACAATAATAAGTAACAAATAGTTAAAGTTATTTATTTATTAACGATTCCTTCCACAAGTTGGTATTAGTGGAAACGGGACCGACGGCTTAACGTGCTCTCCTCACACGGGAACGGTGGTGTTGTAAATCTATGACTGCAGTACTTAAGAAAAGTGTATTTCTCATTGGTACATGCCGGGTGGGTTTGAACCGACTTTTGTAGGATTTAAGGTACGCGTTCTTACAACCGAGCCATCACCGCGCCATAAATATAATAATAATAATAATATTTATATTGCATAAGTACAACAGTTTCATAATGATATACAGTACTTAAGGCTATTTGTTAGTTGTACAAAGGGTGTATTAAAGTAGACTTATTGCTTATCTGGAGGATCACTCCGTAATTCATGACCGCCAATACGGCTTTCGTCCAAAGCGGTCAACGGGTGATCTTCTAGCATTCGTCTACCACGTCTGGGGTGAGGCAATGGACAAATATGGGGAATCTTTGGCGGTTAGTCTGGACATCTCTAAGGCCTTTGACAGGGTTTGGCACAAGGCATTGCTTTCCAAGTTGCCGGCATATGGTCTACCCCCAAAGCTGGTGGGCTGGATCACCGGCTTCCTACATGAGCGTAGCATTCGTGTCCTGGTGGATGGTAATGCGTCTGGGCTCATGTCAGTGAACGCCGGTGTGCCACAGGGCTCCGTATTATCCCCGACTTTGTTTCTTCTGCATATCAATGACATGTTGTCCCTGGGTAACATTCATTGCTATGCAGACGACAGCACGGCACATGGGCGGTATCTGAGTCCACGAGCTTTGGGAAACGACCAAGTAGAGGAGATGCGACGTTCCCTGACGGCAGAACTGGACGACACCCTACGCAAAATTTCTGTGTGGGGTGCCCAAAACCTAGTACAGTTTAATGCCAATAAGACCCAGGCATGCGCGTTGACGGCGAAGAAGTCTCCATACTCTCCTCTTCCTACTCTTCAGAACACCGTGCTGGAACTACAACCCAGCTTCAACATACTTGGGGTGGAAATACGCTCAGATCTCAACCACCGAAACTACATTGAGAGCATCAACAAAACAGCGTCCAAAAAACTAGGGATACTGAACAAGGTAAAACGTTTTTTTCCGCCCTCACTCCGGCTTATGCTTTATAAAGCGCAAATAAGGTCATGCGTGGAATATTGTTCTCACCTCTGGGATGGATCCGCTAAGTACCTTACAGATGCTCTCAATGTCCTACAGAGGCGGGCTATTCGAATAGTGGACGATACTACAGTGTCCAAAACTCTCGAATCGCTGCAGCTTCGCCGAGATGTGGCCTCCCTGAGCGTATTCTACAAGCTATACTACGGTGAATGTTCTGAAGAGCTCCACGACCTTATCCCTTCTTCTCTATTCCGCAACCGGACCACTCGCACAGGCCAAAATATGCATCCACATACCGTAGCCACTATCCCTACGCGTACATACAAATTTGGAGACTCTTACATCTGTCGCACGCTGAAGATGTGGAATGCTCTCCCAGCCAGTGTATTTCCCCACTCCTATAACCTGGAGTCCTTCAAACGAAGTGTGAAAAAACATCTTTATAGGCCGGCATAGTGGTAGGGACTGATGTCGGTCGTCCGAGGCTGGCGTCAGTTGCTCCCATTCTTGGACCTCGCGTACCGCTTACCATCAGGTGGGCGCGGTGTCACATGTCGTGCTCCGTATAAAAAAAAAAAAAAAAAAAAAAAAAAAAAGACTTTCTAACCACGGGAAAAAAGCCAGGTTTTCACTGCGGGCACACTTTCTTCTCACACTTCACTTTCTTGAAACTGTTTTAGGCACGATTTAGAGTCCAACCCGGCTTGGGAGCTTTCACACTAAAATCGCGGTGATTATGTTCCCTACAGGATGGAATCCGGAGTCCGGCAAGGGGGCTTAACGTCGCCGACGCTTTTTAATGTGTCAATGCGCTGATCGAGGAGCTCAGCAGTACACATGTCGGTTGTCATGTGGGTGGAGTTTGTGTTAACAATATCAGCTATGCTGACGACATGGTACTGCTGAGCGCCTCGCCGGCCGGACTAGCCACATTGATTAATATTTGTGAAAACTATGCTGCCTCGCACGGGCTGATATACAGGGTGTTTGGAAGGGAGCTGTACATACGCCTAGGGTAGAAACTAGGAATAGTCTGCTACCTACCCCCGCGCAATATATTGACCTTGGCCTCAAGGTTTTTTTTTAATTTATTTTTATTTTTTATTTGACTTTTTTGTGATTTTTTTACTAAAACTACCTGTAGCTCAAAATCTATCCATGGGACCGGTCTGCTAATGGTCTTGTTTTAATCGTTAGTCTTAGGGTCCTGCAAATTATTTTACACCAGAAAATTGTGGAGAAGAAAAGTTATGGGGCCTGAAGTACCGTAGTAAGGTAAAGAAATAATTTTAAGGGCAACTTTCTATGGGGTTAAAAAAAAAACTAACAGGGTTGGAGTTCTTCTGATTTTTTTAAAACATCCTCCGTCCATGCCCTTTCTAACGATTACTAACTAAAATTTGGTAATGACTAATGTTTTTTATTTGCCATCCTTTTACGATCGAACACATTTAATTTTCATTAGTTGAAATTTTTGCTTAAAGTGCCCTAGTTGCGGAAATTAATTAATGACTTTAAAACTAAAAGTGATAATTACACTTTTAGCATATCGTTAGAAAGGGCATGGACTGAGGATGTTTTAAAAAAATCAGAAGAACTCCAACCCTGTTAGTTTTTTTTTAATAATACTAGTAAAAGTGAATGCATGGTATTTGAGTCCAGCGGTGGCTGCCTGGTCGAAGTTCCTCCTACTAAACTAAATGGTGTTGTGTTAAAGCGGGTGGAACAATTTAAATATCTTGACCATATTGTCTGGACTCAGAGATGATGCAGACATTGAGAGGGAGAGGCGCGCATTGGCTGTTAGGGCCAATATGATTGCTCGCAGGTTTGCTCGTTGCTCACATGACCTCAAGGTTACCTTGTTTAGAGCGTACTGTACATCCTTTTACACGAGCTGCATGTGGGCCTTCTTTACACAAAGGCAATATAATGCGCTACGCGTGCAGTATAATAATGCATTTTTTTAGAATGGTCGCTGAGAGCCTTAACTCTCCGTACATGTCTCGTTGCTGTGGCGTGCATGTGCGGGGAGTTGGCCTTAGATAAATGTAAATAAAACTTGAGTTATTATTAGGTTAGTACTAACATAGTTTTATAAGGTTTTCTGTTACTAACACTATGAATCTAGTAATTCAATAAAAAATAAAATTTTATTATTATTATCGAACCGCACGTGCCGAGCGTAGATTTTGTACTGGCGCCAACTTGGGCGCCTCTAGTGGTAGATCACGAAACTACTCGCGATCCATAGACGATTCTACCAGGCTTGGTGGTAGGAATTGTTGTATAAGGTTTTTTGTTACTAACACTATGAATCTGGTAATTCAATAAAAAAAAATATATTATTATTATTATCGAACCGCACGTGCCGAGCGTAGATTTTGTACTGGCGCCAACTTGGGCGCCTCTAGTGGTAGATCACGAAACTACTCGCGATCCATAGACGATTATACCAGGCTTGGTGGTAGGAATTGTTTTATAAGGTTTTTTGTTACTAACACTATGAATCTAGTAATTCAATAAAAAAAATATATTATTATTATGAACCGCACGGGCCGAGCGTAGATTTTGTACTGGCGCCAACTTGGGCGCCTCTAGTGGTAGATCACGAAACTACTCGCGATCCATAGACGATTCTACCAGGCTTGGTGGTAGGAATTTAGGAATGAATGTGGATGGGATTAATTGGCGTAGGATCCTGTTGGATGTCTTAACAGACGTATATGCGAATACCTACCTATAGCACGTTTAAGGAACATGGGTGTGGCAGCACATCGCAGCCTCCCCTCATGTATGGCGGCCACACGATCTCCTAGTGCATCCACTTCTTCCATGAAATGGGTAGATAATAACACAGTACGACTGCCGCGAAGACTCTAAAAATAATTTATTATTTATACTTAGCACCACGACTGACATAAGTCGACCACATGCCGGCCTAACAAGATGCTTTTCACCATTCGCTTTCCAGTTTCCATACATATAAATACATATATTCACGCCAGATCGCGCCATTTGACACGATCACGACATACACCGCCTCCGTGGTCTAGTGGTAACAAACGTTGCCGTGAACTCGGGAGGTCGTGGGTTCGATTCCCACCGGGGGCAAGTTGTACATTGTAGAATTTGTCTCGGTCTGGGTGTTTATATGTATAATATGTATATATTTACAAAAAAATATATAAATAATATGTAGTTTATCAACCATCTAGTTTCCGTAACACAAGCCTCATAGCTTACCACGGAAATTAGATGGCGCTGTGTGACATGTAAAAAAAATAAATAAAAATATTTATACTAATATAGAAGGCCGTCAAATCATTGTTTTTATTCTTACCAATAGTAAATCCCACAGTTCTCTCCTGGTCTCCACATCGAGTCCTGAAGTGGGTTCATCGAGCACCAACACGCTGGCGCCCCCCGCGAGCGCACACGCCAGCTGCAGTCTCCGTTTCATACCGCCACTTAATTCACAACTTTTGCTATGCTCTTTTCCTTCCAATTTAAGTTTGGAAATGAGTTCTTTTGATGACATTTTGGCTTCAGCGTAGGTTTTGTCTTTGAGCTGAAATATTTACAAGATCTTATGTTTTTTTGTGATAAACTGCTAAAACAACTTGCCCAAAATTTTTAAAATTTATAAGTAAATTTTATGTATGTTTTTATATATTTTTTTTTTATTTTTTTTTATTTTACTTTATTACTTGAAGTAGGTAATATTTTAGTTATTTTTGTTACTTTTTTTTATTATTTCTTAAAGGAATTGTATGTTTATTACTATATATTTTTAAAAATTGTTTCAGATTTAGATTTTGTATACCTACTTATTGAAAATTTTATAATTTTGTTATTTCTTATAGGCAATAAAGGCTACTGTGGTAATGTGGTGGTCGCCTATAATAGGTGCAACATCTAACTTCTGATTTAGTGTTAAGTACAAATAAGTGTGTGATGTTAGCACTGTTGGCTACCCTATTATAAATAAATAAATAGACATGTGACCTTGCGCCCACCAGATGGCGACGAGTCATGACGGCAATTCGAGGCTAATCCCGAAACGTGTGGATACACTTTCCTGGGTTTATCGGCACGAACGGTGGATACCTCCCCCGCCCCGGCAGACTGGGGAAATTACCATCATCAGTCCGCCTACCACCTATCTGTTGTTCTTGTAGAAAGTATGCCATTTGCAATGATGTCAAATGCCAATTTTTACTTTCAAGGAGAACTAATATTGTAAGCTTGCCATGGTCATATTTATATAAAAATAAGAGAAACAAGACTTATTTGTATGAACTATAAGCTAAGACAGACACAATTATAAGAATATAAATGTCAATGTCTGTTAAGATAATAGCTGCTGTAGATAGGCATTGTCACACTATAAGCTAAGACAGACACAATTATAAGAATATAAATGTCAATGTCTGTTAAGATAATAGCTGCTGTAGATAGGCATTGTCACACTATAAGCTAAGACAGACACAATTATAAGAATATAAATGTCAATGTCTGTTAAGATAATAGCTGCTGTAGATAGGCATTGTCACACTATAAGCTAAGACAGACACAATTATAAGAATATAAATGTCAATGTCAGTTAAGATAATAGCTGCTGTAGATAGGCATTGTCACACTATAAGCTAAGACAGACACAATTATAAGAATATAAATGTCAATGTCAGTCAAGATAATAGCTGCTGTAGATAGGCATTGTCATACTATAAGCTAAGACAGACACAATTATAAGAATATAAATGTCAATGTCTGTTAAGATAATAGCTGCTGTAGATAGGCATTGTCACACTATAAGCTAAGACAGACACAATTATAAGAATATAAATGTCAATGTCAGTTAAGATAATAGCTGCTGTATATAGGCATTGTCATACTATAAGCTAAGACAGACACAGATTTAAAAATATAAATGTAAATGTCAGTTAAGATAATAGTTGCTGTATATAGGCATTGTCATACTATAAGCTAAGACAGACACAGATACAAAAATATAAATATAAATGTCAGTTAAGATAATAGCTGCTGTAAAGAGGCATTGTCATACTATAAGCCAAATAATTATAAAAAACCACCTACAATCTAGTTGATTCATAATCGATGCATGGAATGCTTAATAAAAAAAATCTAGCAGTAAAAACATAGCTTACCATAGCAAAGAAAACAATATGCTCTTCCACAGTGAGGTCTGAGAATGACAAATTGTGCTGCGGACATAATCCCAAGTCCCTTCGAACTAAATCTCTCTCCTCAGCCGCATTCTTACCGTTCACAAACACTTGGCCTTCTGATGATCCAATCATACCTGAAATCATTATCACCTTACTAAAACCCTAGACTGTTAGAGATGGGCCTTCTGGAGTATTTAGCCTACACTCGCCACGCTGACAGGACGGGTTGAGGGCTGTGAGTAAAGTATCATCACGACTGTTTCCCTTTCGGGGTGGTCTGAAACCACGCTTATAAATAACGGATTCTAATTCAGCCAACTTTACTATAGACCAATTATTTATTTTTCTCTAAGAAAATAATGTTATAATTTATTTTAAAAATAGAATCATACATATTATATAACACTTATTTTTTTTAAGGCAAAGGTTACATTACAAAAAAGTTTTGATTCCAATTTTTACTTGTCTATGGCAGCGCCGCCATAGCGCGTGCGCAGTCATAAGCTAGGTTTTGGCGCCATTTCATTGTTTAGGACTTATGTATTGAGTACCATGGCCATTTAAAAAAAAAAATTGTGCCTTTCAATACGTTTTGTTGTATAGCATTTCGTGTGATTTCTTTTATTCTTGCTTAAAATTCTTACTCTTTTAACATTTATCTTTTATTTAGTAAGTTCAATCCCAATGTATGAGAGTAGATAAATTAGTGTATGAAACTGCACATAACTAGGTATTAATTAAAACACTCGTGTGATAGTGAGGTTTTTAATAACCTCGCCTAAGGAATCGAACCCGGTACCTCCGAGTCTAAATCTACGGACTTAACCGCTAGACCACAGAGGGATTTACACAAGAAATATATAATTACCTGTTATAATAGACATGAGGGTAGTTTTTCCAGCGCCATTATGTCCAACTAAAACTGTAATTTCTCCTTTATATATATTTAAAGACAAATTAGTCAATGCTTTTGTCTTTGGACCGTGCCATGAGCCGAAAACCTATAAAGTAAAACACATTCATATTTAGATTCATTCATACGGAAAATACTGGTCTTCTGCTAACAGGAGCAGAATCATTTTAATTTTTAAATGCATTATTTAAACAAAAATTCTGACTTTGACATTTAAATAAATATATATATGTATGCCCTTAAGGGTAAAGTATAGTTGAACGAACAAACTACTGAATACCAATTGTAATATGTAATAATAAATAATAATAATAAATATTTCCAGACAGGTCACACAGCGCCATCTAGTTTCCGTGGTAAGCTACGAGGCTTGTGTTACGGAAACTAGATGGTTGATAAACTACATATTATACTTTTTTTTTTTGTTGTAAATATATACATATTATACATATAAACACCCAGACCGAGACAAATTATACAATGTACAACTTGCCCTCGGTGGGAATCAAACCCACGACCTCCCGAGTTCACGGCAACGTTTGTTACCACTAGACCACGGAGGCGGTCAATAATGCATAAATGATATGATTTGATTATACAAAAAATAAAAACTATGACGTGTCACAAATGCCTGTAATAGGTTTAAATCAAAATAATGTATTTCCGTATGGTTAGTACGTAACACTTGGATATTGTCAATACATACAAGCTAAGAAATAAAAAAAAATAAAAAAAATATTGCCATTGACCATGGCTGGACCGAACCCAACATCAATACAATATACGTGAATTTACGTGAATAAAGAGTTACTCTTCTAGAAAAGGGCTATTACTCACGCCGACGTGACAAAGTCCTAGGTGTTATCTGTGAAGCAGTAAGTCTTTCTATTGCAAGAGCCAGAAAGGGACTGACTACAAATAAAACTTTGACCACATTTGTAAAGAAAGGGCAAAGCACGAAAACTAAATGCAAGCCCACCGCGATCCTTGGCGCCGCATCAGACTGGAAAATTCTCATGGATACATTTGAATACCATTATAGGATCCCAGATGAACTAGCTGTATCAGCCTATAGGCCAGACATCTTAGTGTTTTCTCGGAACTTGAAAAAAGTTATCCTTATTGAACTTACCGTTCCGTGGGAATCAAATATTCCAAAAGACCACAACATGAAGTCGAATAAATATTATGATCTCACAGAAGAAATGATCAGGAACGGGTTCAAGACTCAGCTTTACGCAGTGGAAGTTGGTGCAAGAGGAGTTCCAGCAAAATCTTTGCATCACTTACTGAAAGAATTGGGCCTAAGCAGGTCTGCAGGAGATACATTTATGGAACGAGCTTCCAAGACGGCATTAACGGAATCATACAGTATTTGGTTGGGTAGGGAGAGAAGTAGAATGGTGGATGGTGAGCGTATTATCGCGTAATAAAAAAAAAAAGGAGGCCTTCTTTTCTTAAACCAGCCTATTGTCGGTCGCAAGCCCGAGACACCATTCTTCTCATCTCCTACCCACACACGATGGACCCGGCAACCGCACGGTGAATCCATGGAATGCTTAGAAATTTGTCTTCAATTCACTTTTACATTTATAATATTAGTCACATCGCCACTCACCTTGCTAACATTGGCGACTCTAATCCCAACATCTAGGTCAGTTGGAGAATCTTCGAAATATCTACCTTCATCCTGGGACGTTGATACCATTTCCTCATCAGCCATATCTGGTGTAACCTTCTGACCAGTCCAATAGTGTTTCTGGCACAAAAACTAATAATGGAATAAATTGTTTTAATTGTTCACAATTGTACAAAAAAAATATAGGGTGTCTTTATTTAATCAAAATACCTAAAAAAATATGTGTTTTTTGTTTTATTTTAATTTTTATTTTATACCTAAAAAATATTTGTGTTTTTCCTTTTATTATAATCTTTATTTTATTAGAATACCTAAAATCACACTGATTTTCGTTTTAATTAGTAAAGTATCATCATGACCGTATCCGGGGAGGTCAGACACCACGTTTTTGCTTTTTTTATAAAGAACTTCTTCACACTACCCGTCGCCAACCCGTCTGGCTAGCGTGGCGAGTGTTGGCCTAATTCTCCATTCATCTGCACTCCACTCTGAAAAGTTCATCTCCAACAGTGAAGGTCCAGGACTTTGTGAGGCTGTGATGTGTTGATAAACATTCACACTTAGCTAACTTTAGTATAGGCCCAACATGACAAGTAACAAGCTCGTCGATGTCTCTAGCGTACCAAAATCGAAAAATATCACAAATAAATGATTATGTCCCGACTAATCTAAAGACTTAACTGCTAGACCACGGAGGCAGTCAAAATAAAACATAAAAAAATACCTTAAAATAATTTACCTGGAAGAAGAAATTCCACGGCAAAGCCACTCCGTAAGGCCCAGGTCTAACTTTATCCAAATACCAGGTCAGAAGGAAAGAAATTGTGGTTTGTACCAACATCATGAGAAAACCGTAAGCTACTGGCGCAGTATTGTTGGCATGGGCGTGGAATATATCAGAGATTTGTAAACCGTCATCTGCAAAAAAGTTCTTAATTTAGATTGTGTTTAGGATTATATTTGTTTTGAGTTTGTCGCTTGGCTGAAAGACTTATTGCTTTGGCCTCAGCGGAGGGAAGAAAAAGTTACTTGAACGTTTGGCCGGCTAAATTTTGTGATTTATTTTAATTCGCCCCAATTATGGTGGATTTGAGAGAAAACAGAAAACAGACTGAATAAATGACAACTAATTTGACAGATGTATCTACAACAAGATGGCCGTTATCAACTGTCAAAGTTCGGAAGTTCACTTATGCAATAAAATTATTATTATTACGTAATATCTCGGCATTTAGCCGGTTAACCTAATGATCTCAGGCCTCGGGCAAAACTCCAAACTTTCTGACTACACGGCAAGTATTAAGGATTGTAGCTTTTTGCAATTGTCTGTATGTGTGCTGGTCTACGTTGATAGTTTTGTGGTTCTCCTGTAATGTTTTGGGTATTACTCCGGTCGTAGATATAAAAGGCAGGACGACAATATTATGTTATCAGTTCTCGTCTTTACAATAATATGAATAAAGCTATAAATACCAACCAGTCAGCTTTACCGACAGTTAAATGCAAGAATGTTTTAAAAAAATATCTACAGAAGCTAACATACAAAGAAACAGAAAACCTTTTTAAATTGACAATATAAAATAAATGAAGTAATCATAATCTAAAATATTATTATTGTATAAAATAGTTTCTTGATATTCACTTTGTCTGATTATGTTGCGGGATATTGTATATTTCTCAACTGATTTGAATATTTTCTTTTCTTTGTTTTTTATTTAGTTATTTTCCTTATTTTAAAACATGTACTCTCTTAATGTTATAATCAGGTTAAATGGAAACTGGCTCCTGTCGCACCGGCCAAAAACCTACCTCAGGGGCCAGTGCCACATTTGTTTTGTAATGTACATTTTTTATGTCAATAAAATTTTATTATTATATTATTATTATTAAATTATTTCATTTTCAATTAGGTACAGTTGTTACTTTTTCTAATTTGAGTTTTTTTGAGGATTTAAGATTTATGTATTGCAAGGTCTCTGGTATATTTTCTGTATGTCGACACCTTGGGGTAGAAAGGTCGTAAAAACTAGAGATGAAACGGATAGTGGTTTAGCCGGATACCGGTTACCGAATATTCGGCAAGCTACGAGGCCGGAGCGCCGGATATCCGGCAAACCAATTATTCGGCCCTTTATGACGCGACCAGTTTGATTTGAAATTATTATTACCAACAAATGCAGACAATTTGGTATTCATTCACCATAATTTTTATAATAGCTAATCAATAAAATAATCATTTTTGTCGAGTCATTATTAAAATAAACTGTGTCCGGCATCCGACCGGATACTGAGTTACTATCCGGTAACCGGCCGGATAAAAAAAATAAGGCTGGATAGGCCGGATATTGGATAGTTACCGGATATCCGTTTCATCTCTAGTTTAGGACGCTAGATAATGTTTATTAATAAAACTTAACTTGTTGAATTGAATAATATTTTTATTCTGCCAAAAATCATAACATGTCATTTATGACAACCGATCAAAAAATAAAATTTTATTTTTAAAGGGTGTGGTACAGACACCAACTAGTAAACCATTTTACCCAAAATTAGGTTAATGCAGTTTTTTTTTTTTATTTTTTTTTTTTTATTAATTTAAAGCAAAGAACAGAACAGAACTGGAGGTGAAAACATTTACAACACTTAAATAAATAGAGGTTATTGGTACTATTGTGACGTGCCACATGTGGGATATTTCAAGCCATAAAATAGAGGGAAATTACTTACTATAAATTTCTTTGGCACCGACTTCGCTCCAAAACCAGTAAATGGGTGTGTGGGGAAACATTCCGGTGGCATATCTCAAGAAAGTTGACATTTGACGATCTCGGGTCAACGAGGTGGGCAACCAGAGCAACATGAAAGTAAACGTCGCTATCGTTGTACTGTAGTTTACTGAAATTATATTATTTATTAATATGTCTATACTAGATGCATATAAAATTGGGGTGGAAACTTGGAACAAGTAATAGGGTAGTGTCATTTATTTATTAGATGCTCATAACAAGATGCAGTCAGACCAAAATATAAACATATACAAACAACTAACTAAGATCTGAACTTCATCTTGAAAATTTGAGCATACAGCTTGCTATTTTTACAACCATTCCAATGGTGAGGTTAGGAGGTGATTTCTTAATCATATTAATAAATAATAATAATAATAAAATCATTTATTGTCACAAAAAGTTTACAGATGTAAAATAGGTGAACAATATAGGGTGATGTGTTTGTGATACCTACACGAGGTTGCCCTGTAGTGCGGGATATCGGTGCTCTTCCGTGTTATAATGTTACAACAATAAATGATGTATGTCCTCTCTATGTGTTCGTGATATATGTGTGAGTGTGTGTGAGAGGGTGTGTATGAGATTTATATATATATATATATATATAATAACCACTTAAAACTGTGCTCCTTAAATAGCAGATGCCACAGCGAAATTTATCAAAAAAGTTAATAAATCAAAAATTATGTAGGTACATATTATCTCTTTATATAATTACTTTTAAAAAACATTCCGTATCATCATATGACTGAGTGTAAAGCCAGTCAGTGACTATTTTGCAACAGTTAAACTTTGAGTGCGTATGATTGCGCATATTGCAGTATGAGAAAAGGAGGTGATTTTGAAACCGACCCCCAATCACAATTTATCAGTGCAATGCATTGAATATACACTTAAGCATACATTTGTTTCGTTATGAGAATTTATTATATAAAGAAAAAAAAAAATAATTGTCAGTAGCTAATTAATGTCAAAAATCAAAATAATATAAAGGTCAAAATTAAATTAAATTAATAGTAATATTTCTAATAGGTATATGTCCAATGATTTATTTCATTCCCTTTTCCGTATTAGGCAATCAAATGAAATTAGGATCTATTCTTATAATGTCTTGGATACTTTGGAAAAGTCCGGGCATTTTAGTCAAAAATGCAAAACTTAACCCACTTAGTTACTTCGAGTGCCTTCACTCCGTAGCCACGACTCAGACTTAGCTGTTAAGACACGCAGGGCCAACAGTGAGATAGAGACGGTTTATAGGGTTTTAGCCCGTAGTCGCCCTGGGGTCTCCTTAGGAGGACTCGCGGTGTGTCGGGCATACGACCCCCATCCGCGGTGGCCCTTCAGGCGTATCATTGATGATTTATCGATTCACCGTCTTTAAAAAAAACACTTTGGAGTTACCACTTAGAAATTTACAAAGACCTAACAAGAAGGCTGTCATTAAAATAAAAGTCCGGCCATTTTAGTCAAAAAGTTACAGTGATATGGTAGTCATGGTGGCGGAAAAAAATCCGTTTCACCTTGTTCAGTATCCGCAGTTTTATTACCGCATACTACTTAAATAAAAGTCCGGACATTTTAGTCAAAAAGTTACAGTGGTATGGTAGTCAAGGTGGTGGATAAACATCCGTTTAACCTTGTTCAGTATCCCCACTTTTATTACCGCATACTACTTAAATAAAAGTCCGGCCATTTTAGTCAAAAAGTTACAGTGGTATGGTAGTCATGGTGGCGGATAAACATCCGTTTAACCTTGTTCAGTATCCCCACTTTTATTACCGCATACTACTTAAATAAAAGTCCGGACATTTTAGTCAAAAAGTTACAGTGGTATGGTAGTCATGGTGGTGGATAAACATCCGTTTAACCTTGTTCAGTATCCCCACTTTTATTACCGCATGCTACTTAAATAAAAGTCCGGACATTTTAGTCAAAAAGTTACAGTGGTATGGTAGTCATGGTGGCGGATAAACATCCGTTTAACCTTGTTCAGTATCCCCACTTTTATTACCGCATACTACTTAAATAAAAGTCCGGACATTTTAGTCAAAAAGTTACAGTGGTATGGTAGTCATGGTGGCGGATAAACATCCGTTTAACCTTGTTCAGTATCCCCACTTTTATTACTGCATACTACTTAAATAAAAGTCCGGACATTTTAGTCAATAAGTTACATTGATATGGTAGGCATGGTGGCGAAAAAAAAACAATTTTACCTTTTTTAGTATCCCCACTTTTATTACCCATACTACTTAAATAAAAGTCCGGACATTTTAGTCAAAAAGTTACAGTGGTATGGTAGTCATGGTGGCGGATAAACATCCGTTTAACCTTGTTCAGTATCCCCACTTTTATTACCGCATACTACTTAAATAAAAGTCCGGCCATTTTAGTCAAAAAGTTACAGTGGTATGGTAGTCATGGTGGCGGATAAACATCCGTTTAACCTTGTTCAGTATCCCCACTTTTATTACCGCATACTACTTAAATAAAAGTCCGGACATTTTAGTCAAAAAGTTACAGTGGTATGGTAGTCATGGTGGCGGATAAACATCCGTTTAACCTTGTTCAGTATCCCCACTTTTATTACCGCATACTACTTAAATAAAAGTCCGGACATTTTAGTCAAAAAGTTACAGTGGTATGGTAGTCATGGTAGCGGATAAACATCCGTTTAACCTTGTTCAGTATCCCCACTTTTATTACCGCATACTACTTAAATAAAAGTCCGGACATTTTAGTCAAAAAGATACAGTGGTATGGTAGTCATGGTGGCGGATAAACATCCGTTTAACCTTGTTCAGTATCCCCACTTTTATTACCGCATACTACTTAAATAAAAGTCCGGATATTTTAGTCAAAAAGTTACAGTGGTATGGTAGTCATGGTGGCGGATAAACATCCGTTTAACCTTGTTCAGTATCCCCACTTTTATTACCGCATACTACTTAAATAAAAGTCCGGACATTTTAGTCAATAAGTTACATTGATATGGTAGGCATGGTGGCGAAAAAAAAACCATTTTACCTTTTTCAGTATCCCCACTTTTATTACCCATACTACTTAAATAAAAGTCCGGACATTTTAGTCAAAAAGTTACAGTGGTATGGTAGTCATGGTGGCGGATAAACATCCGTTTAACCTTGTTCAGTATCCCCACTTTTATTACCGCATACTACTTAAATAAAAGTCCGGACATTTTAGTCAAAAAGTTACAGTGGTATGGTAGTCATGGTGGCGGATAAACATCCGTTTAACCTTGTTCAGTATCCCCACTTTTATTACCGCATACTACTTAAATAAAAGTCCGGACATTTTAGTCAATAAGTTACAGTGGTATGGTAGTCATGGTGGCGGATAAACATCCGTTTAACCTTGTTCAGTATCCCCACTTTTATTACCGCATACTACTTAAATAAAAGTCCGGACATTTTAGTCAATAAGTTACATTGATATGGTAGGCATGGTGGCGAAAAAAAAACCATTTTACCTTTTTCAGTATCCCCACTTTTATTACCCATACTACTTAAATAAAAGTCCGGACTTTTTAGTCAAAAAATGCAAATATTACCCACTTAGCTACTACACTCTATGGGGTTACCATTTAGAAATATGTAAAGACCTGATATTTAAATAAAAGTCTGAACATTTTAGTCAAAAAATGCAAACATTACCCACTTAGTTACTACTCTTTGGAGTTATCATTTAGAAATCTGCAAAGACCTGACATTTAAATGAAAGTCCTGACATTTTAGTCTAAAAATGCAAACATTACCCACTTAGTTACTACACTCTTTGGAGTTATCATTTAAAAATCTGCAAAGACCTGACATTTAAATAAAAGTCCTGACATTTTAGTCAAAAAATGCAAACATTACCCACTTAGTTACTACACTCTTTGAAGTTATCATTTAAAAATCTGCAAAGACCTGACATTTAAATAAAAGTCCTGACATTTTAGTCAAAAAATGCAAACATTACCCACTTAGTTACCACACTCTTTGAAGTTATCATTTAAAAATCTGCAAAGACCTGACATTTAAATAAAAGTCCTGACATTTTAGTCAAAAAATGCAAACATTACCCACTTAGTTACTACACTCTTTGGAGTTATCATTTAGAATTCTGCAAAGACCTGACATTTAAATAAAAGTCCTGACATTTTAGTCAAAAAATGCAAACATTACCCACTTAGTTACTACACTCTTTGGAGTTATCATTTAGAAATCTGCAAAGACCTGACAAAAAGCCTGTCATTTAAATAAAAGTCAGGTCATTTTAGTCAAAAAGTTACAGTAGTATGGTGGGCATGGTAGCAGACAAAACCGTTTCACCTTGTTCAGTATCCCCAGTTTTATTATCGAATACTATGAGGAGGGTGACTCCAATGAGCCTTGTCATACTTACATGATTTTGAAATGTAGTTGGTAGCAAACGCCATTGACATGATTGAGCTGGCATGTAATATAAGAGCTACTACAATAAGCAGTCCACTGGTATGTGGGAGTATCGGGTTCGATGACACCTTCACGAGAATCGTACTGACAATCGCAAACGTCAGTAGAGTCGGCACAATGTTAAGGAAGTGAGTAATACCCAACATATTAGGCGTAACACCTACCATTTTTATTAATTCCTGCAAAAAAGTTTTTAAGTTTATTCTCAATAAACACATTGGGCGCGGTGGTGGATCTACAAAGGTCGGTTCGAACCCACCCGGCATGTCATCATCATCATTACAGCCCATAGAACACAGCGTCCTAGACCTCCACTGCTGGAGATGGGCCTTCCAAAATATATATCTGGAGAATTTGGCCTACACTCGCCACGCTGGCCAGACGGCTTGGCGAGGATTTGATGTCAATTTTTGTAACAATAAGTTGGTATTAGTGGAACCAGGACCGACGGCTTAACGTGCTCTCCTCACACGGGAACGGTGGTGTTGTAAATCTTTGACAAATGTACTGTGTATTTCTTATTGGTACATGCCGGGTGGGTTTGAACCGACCTTTGTAGGATTTAAGGAACGCGTTCTTATAACCGAGCCACCACCGCGCCCCGGCATGTACCAATGAGAAATACACTTTTCTTACGTACTGCAGTCATAGATTTACAACATCACTATTCCCGTGTGAGGAGAGCACGTTAAGCCGTCGGTCCCGGTTCGACTAATACCAACCTGTGGAGTCGTTAATAAATTGTCATTAAAAAATTACATCATATTCTCGCCAAGCCGTCTGGCCAGCGTGGCGAGTGTAGGTCAAATTCTTCAGATGGGTGTTCCAGAACTTATATCTGGAGAATTTGGCCTACACTGGCCAACAGTGGAGGTGTAGGACTCTGTGTTTAAGGGGCTGCGATAAATGCATTGGCCTGGCTCGTATACTTCAACCTTTAATGGTTACCCCATGCCCTGTCCGCAGTTACGGAAATCGAACGCAACCTCTGTTAGAAGGCAAATACCTTGACACAGATTCCCCACTCCCCCCTGCGGGGGGTGTGAGAAGACTCTTCTAACTATTGCGTCATTCGTTTACAAACACTCGCCTGATAAAGAAGTCAATCCGGAAGAAAACTGAAACTATGGAGAAAATTGAACAACGTGCTGTGATAAAATTCCTTACCAAGCAAGGAAAGAACGCTCAGACCATTTTGAATGAAATGGAAACCGTTTATGGGGAACAGTGCCCTGGTAAAACAATGATTTACAAGTGGCATGGTCTTTTTAAACATGGTCGGGAGTCGATTGAAGACGACCCTCGCTCAGGACGGCCTATTGAGGCCACCACGTCAAACATCGTGGAAAAACTGGAAAAACTTGTACTGGAGGATGCCCGTTTGAAGAAATAACAGTTATCTTCTGAAGTTTAGAGCGAACATAAAATTCAAATTAAAAAAATAATAACAATAGAATTAATTCTTAAAAATAGTAACAAGTTAAATTTGCATTTAAATAAATACATTTAATTTATATGTGACATTTCTCGAGTTTGGTACGCTGGAGACATCGACGAGCTTGCCACTTATCATGATTGGCCTATAGTAAGTTGGCTAAATGTGAATCTGCTTATTTATAAGCGTGGTTTCTGACCACCCCGAAAGGGAAACGGTCGTGATTATACTTTACTTTTTTTTTACTTTATTATTTTTTTAAATTACATTGTATTTGTAATAATAAAAATTAAAATAAATATAAACTAAAAATAAACTATAAGTAAGAAATGTCCTCTAGAGACGACCCTTCGGGGATAGACCCAAGAAGACTGGCAACATTTCCCCTCCGTATAGCGAGGCTTATACATTGGCAGAAATAATTGCCAGCTTTCCCGTCTCCAGACTTTTCCGTTAGCCGTTTGGACAACTCCTTGGCCAATACTTTTATGATTAATAATTTTATAATTTTACCTGTATTCCAGTACATCTTTCATCGAGTAATCTTGAGAACAAAAAGACGAAGGGCAGCACCAAAGATAGGTAGGAAGCTAATTGTAGAAGATTAACGACCATCTCTATACCTTTATTGTTCCAATTCAAGACATACGGAAACTCTTGGAACGTTATAGACTGAAAACGAAAGGATTTTTTAAAATCCTTCACTAGCTTTTAACTAAGCGTTTATACAAGTACGTCATGCATTCATCTCCACTCTTATTAAATAATATTGTCCATTTTTAGTTACCACCCTTACTAAATAAAACTGACCATTTTTATGAAGCAATCTTACTAAATAAAACTGACCATTTTTATGAAGCAATCTTACTAAATAAAACTGACCATTTTTATGAAGCAATCTTACTAAATAAAACTGACCATTTTTATGAAGCAATCTTACTAAATAAAACTGACCATTTTTATGAAGCAATCTTACTAAATAAAACTGACCATTTTTATGAAGCAATCTTACTAAATAAAACTGACCATTTTTATGAAGCAATCTTACTAAATAAAACTGACCATTTTTATGAAGCAATCTTACTAAATAAAACTGACCATTTTTATGAAGCAATCTTACTAAATAAAACTGTCCATTTTTGTCTACCACTCTTACTAAATAAAACTGTCCATTTTTGTCTACCACTCTTACTAAATAAAACTGACCATTTTTATGAAGCAATCTTACTAAATAAAACTGACCATTTTTATGAAGCAATCTTACTAAATAAAACTGACCATTTTTATGAAGCAATCTTACTAAATAAAACTGACCATTTTTATGAAGCAATCTTACTAAATAAAACTGACCATTTTTATAAAGCAATCTTACTAAATAAAACTGTCCATTTTTGTCTACCACTCTTACTAAATAAAACTGTCCATTTTTGTCTACCACTCTTACTAAATAAAACTGTCCATTTTTGTCTACCACTCTTACTAAATAAAACTGACCATTTTTGTCTACCACTCTTACTAAATAAAACTGTCCATTTTTGTCTACCACTCTTACTAAATAAAACTGACCATTTTTATGAAGCAATCTTACTAAATAAAACTGACCATTTTTATGAAGCAATCTTACTAAATAAAACTGACCATTTTTATGAAGCAATCTTACTAAATAAAACTGACCATTTTTATGAAGCAATCTTACTAAATAAAACTGTCCATTTTTGTCTACCACTCTTACTAAATAAAACTGTCCATTTTTGTCTACCACTCTTACTAAATAAAACTGTCCATTTTTGTCTACCACTCTTACTAAATAAAACTGTCCATTTTTGTCTACCACTCTTACTAAATAAAACTGTCCATTTTTGTCTACCACTCTTACTAAATAAAACTGTCCATTTTTATCTACCACTCTTACTAAATAAAACTGTCCATTTTTCGAAAGCACAGACATTATAAACACATCCGTGGTCTAGCGGTTTAGATCCGAAGGTACCGGGTTCGATTCATGGTCGGGACACAATATTATTTATTCATTTAAATAAATTTGATTACTATTTAATTTATTTGTGATATAGCTTGCCAATTGTCATGATTGGCCTATAGTAAAGTTGGCTAAATGTGAATCCGCTTCTTTATAAGTGTGGTTTCTGACCACGCCGCAAGGGATACGGTCGTGATGATACTTTTTACTGACTTTTTCTGACAATGTTGACTTAATTAACTGACCAGTTTCGAATTTCTTTATTTTACCTGTACGATCGGTTGATTGGACAATAACTGGATGTATGACGAATCAACAGCCCACTGAAGACTCATAAAGATATTGTATATTGTACCTGGAACGAATAAGTTTATTTTCAAATAAAAATCTATATATCTTTTTTTTTTTCTTATGCTTGATGAATAAGGGAAGGCATGTGGTCTAGCCCATACAGCCATGTCTGTCGTAATATAGCTAACTTTTTTGGGTTAATGAGGTTATCATAAATTCCAAATGTTGCAGAATTTGATGCTTTTTTTGAAGTCAATCGCGGCATTATCACCCAAACACATATGGGAGTTTATAGCGCAGGAAAACCGCAAAAAAAAACTGCAACCTTGTGTCCCATATTTAAAGTCCAATTTAACGTTTTCCATAATTATTCACATTGTAGCACATTATTTAACAAAAACGTGTACTTGACATGTCCGTGCAAAATGGCGCGTGATAGCGATATCACCTCATTTATCATCCATAGGGAGAAGAGAACACAAACATAAAAAAGAGTTCTTCGCGCCATTTTGCACGGATAGATAGATAGATAAATTCTTTATTGCACAATAAACAAAAACACATTTAAATGTACATAGGCGCACTTAATGTCTAGTGACATTTTCTACCAGCTAACCTTTGGGATAGTGAGCAATGATTGTGGGTGCATTTAATCATTAATTTAAAATCGAGATTAATAATAATAAAAAAATAAAAATCTTAAACTATTACTAGCAACTAAAGCTAAAATACTTATACACTAATATATAAATATATAATAACACAAGTACATATAAATACATAATAAATATATATAAAATACATACAATATTATACCAATTTTGAGAGGTTATGTCGACTCGTCTTGCTTTTTGTGAAGGTGTAAGGTAAGTAAATTTTTAAAACACTTAAGTGAGGGTGCCTTTCGAACGTTAAGTGGAAGCCGGTTCCACTGGCGGGCTGCTGATACTGTAAAAGAATCTGAACATCTGCTGGAAGAATGTGTCGGAATTTTTAATTGATTGTTGGAAGAGGAACGAAGAATTGGAAGACGGACATTAGTAAAAAGATTATTTTCTTACCATAAGTTTCATGTGGTCCATAAGTGCCGTCCATGGGTTGTTCTAGACCAGTAACAAATGGCTCTTTAATTCTAATTGTATAATTTAACTTTTTGGGCCAAGTGTCTGTTCCCATATCCTGGAAGAAAACGTTCATATACAGTTAAACATCGTTTTATAATTTAACCCTTTCAGCACGGACAATACCAAGCGTGCGTTAACTCTTTCAGCACGGACAGTATTAAGCGTGCGTTATTACAACAAAAAAATCTATTTTTACATTACATTTACCGGATACCCCCCCGAGTCGGGGGACAGGGGGAGGTTATGTCGGGCTCGCACCGACTAAAACCTGATGGTGTTCCTCGAGACGCCTTGTGTTGATGGCGGACGGCGGGGAGCAATATGCAAACTAACCTAAATAATTTAACCCAACGCTCGATGGTGCGTTAGAACATTAGAAAACGAAAATGCAATTTATGGTTTTTTTTTTTCACTATTTTTACGAGTTATTTTAGACCTAAGGACCTCAAGGTTATGAATACAGCTTTTAATATTCAAAATATATTCGTCGTGCTGAAAGGGTTAAGATGGTTTAACTTCAGATGTAGTAGAATGGTGGATGGTGAGCGTATTGTAGCGCAATAGAAAAAAAAGGAGGCCTCCTTTTCTTAAAGCAACCTATTGTCGGTCGCAAGCCCGAGACACCATTCTTCTCATCTCTTATCCACACACGATGGACCCGGCACCCGCACGGTGAATCCATGGAATGCTTAGAAATGTGTCTTCTCTTTCTATATTCCAAAATTATTCCAAATTTCCAGATATTGACATCTTCGGAGACTCCCAAAGAGTATTTAAACATAAACTGCTAAAACAACTTGCCCAAAATTTATAAAATTTATAAGTAAATTTTATGTAGGTTTTTATTATTATTATTTTTTATTTTTATTTTACTTTATCACTTGAAGTAGGTAATATTTTAGTTATTTTCGTTACTTTATTTATTATTTCTAAAAGAAATTGTATGTTTATTATATATATATTTTTAAAAATTGTTTCAGATTTAATTTTTCGAATAATATTTAGTTTTTGTATACTTATTGAAAATTGTATAATTTGTATAAACTTTACTATAGGCCAATCATGACAAGTGGCAAGCTCGTCGATGTCTCCAGCGTACCAAACTCGAAAAATATCACATATAAATTAAATATTAATATTAATTAAATGTATTTTTATTTACATTAATAAATAATTTTGTGTCCCGACCAGGAATCGAACCCGGTACCTCCAAGTCGTGGATTTAACCGCTAGAACACGGAGGCAGTATAATAATAATAATTATTATAGTATTATTATTATTTCTATGATTGCACCTATAATTGTTCAAATTTGTCCCTAAGGTTTGGCTGTCAGAGAATGTCTTCGGGCATTGATGTAACTATTTTCACAAATTGTAGGGAATCAACTGGTCTCCATGACGCAAGTTAACTTTTTATGGAGGCCAGGGATATATCTACAGTATATTTATTTGTACTTATACTTATAATAAATAAAAAAAAATATTTTGATTTTGTTAATAAAAAAACATTATTATTATTATTATCATTATTGAGTCCGCCTTTGTACTTTGTGCAATAAAGTTTTTTAAATAAATAATAAAATTCTTTATTGCACACAAAATATACAATATAAAGTGTTGTACATAGGAGACCATAATCCCATGAAGGTATTCACTACCAGCTAACCTTTGGCAGAGTGAGAGAATAATATTATGGAAGCAGGGTGTAAAAATGTAAATAATATAGTTAAACGATGTAAATAAATACAATATATACATTTATAATACTATAATACCTAACAGAAAAAATCGACATCGACTTGAAAAATGAAAAATTAGTTTGCATAACAATACCTGTGACTATTCTATAGTCAATGTACAAGTATTAAATTACATATCAAAAATTGAGAGCATAGATAAAATGGTACTTGAAGTAATGGACTTACGTGGAACACGAGGATAGCCTCATTATATTTGATGTGTTTTGAGAACTCGTTAAGGACTGTAGACTCATTTGTAGCCCAGTACCCACTAATGCCATGATCTGAAACAAAAGCATACAAGAAGCGACATTTCGATACTGGAGACTTACACCCACATTCTAAGACACTTTTACAGTTTTAATAATAAAAAAAAAGTAAAAAGTAAAATATCATCACGACCGTTTCCCTTTCGGGGTGGTCAGAAACCACGCTTATAAACAAGCGTATTCACATTTAGCCAACTTTACTATAGGCCAATAATGACAAGCGGCAAGGTCGTCGATGTCTCCAGCGTACCAAACTCGAGAAATATCACAAATAAATTAAATATTAATTTAATGTATTTATTTACATTAATACATATTTTTGTGTCCACGGCCTTAACCGATAGACCACGGAGGCAGTTTAATAATAATAATAATAATCATAAAATCCTTTATTGCACACAAAAATTATGGGTGCAGAGTCAAAAAAATAAAATGATATATAAAATAATAATAATTAATAAACTATGGATGGGATAAATAGGATCAGAAGAAGACAAATTTCTAAGCATTCCATGGATTCACCGTGCGGGTGCCGGGTCCGTCGTGTGTGGGTAAGAGATGAGAAGAATGGTGTCTCAGGCTTGCGACCGACAATAGGTTGGTTTAAGAAAAGGAGGCCTCCTTTTTTTTTTATTGCGCGATAATACGCTCACCATCCGCCATTGTACTCCTCTCCCTACCCAACCAAATACTGTATGATTCCGTTAATGCCGTCTTGGAAGGCTTAGGCCCAATTCTTTCAGTAAGTGATGCAAACATTTTGCTGGAACTCCTCTCACACCAACTTCCACTGCGTAAAGCTGAGTCTTGAACCCGTTCCTGATCATTTCTTCTGTGAGATCATAATATTTATTCGACTTTATGTTGTGGTCTTTTGGAATATTTCATTCCCACGGAACGGTAACTTCAATAAGGATAACTTTTTTCAAGTTCTTTGTTTATTATTATTAGCTGTAAAGTTCATGTGGTTAACGTGGTGGATATTGCATGATCTAATGTATTTTATTATTGTTAAATGATAAAAACCTGTGCAATGCTGTTCGTTGACCCTAATAAAGAAATAAAACCTATATAATCATATCTCGTATAATGGTTTCCACTACAGACGACAGCAATAAACGTTTCGATGCGTTCATTAAAAAAAAAATGTCATATACACAAATTCTATAATTATATTGTATATACATATTCGCGGTGGTGGCTCGGTTGTAAGAACGGTTACCTTAAAATTCTACAAAGGTCGGTTCAAACCTCGTGCCTCGGGAAGTACGTTAATAATAATAATGATTATTATTATTATTGATTAATAGGCGAGCAGCGCATTGCTGATATGCCTATATCAAGCACTGGTGTAAAGTTCATAAAATGCGCGCGCGATTTGATAGCCTGATCACGTTGACATTCCGCGCCCTCCGCCGCGCCCGCTCGTATTAAATTTAACCTATAATAAAGGTTCCCACGCCCTGCCCGTAGTTACGTGCAGCGAATGCTATTTTTGTTAGGAGGCCAACTCCTCGTTACAAATTCCCGTCTTCCCCCGGAAGGGGGGGGTCTGAGATGACTTAGTACTATTACTCATAAAATAGTCAGTTATCACCATAGTCTATGTCAATTGTCACTAGCCACTTGTCCAGTTTGTTTTTAAAAGTGTTTACAGTTGGGGACTTCAATATGTCTACTGGTATTTTGTTCCACATATTTACAACTCTGTTATTCATAAAGTGATATTTCACATTTGTATTGCTGGATTTTCTCATCAATTTCATTCCGTGATCACATATATGATACACAATAAAAATAAATTATTTATTTCAGAATTAATTCCATAATGGGGTGTATCACTAACTTTTTATCACGATAGATGGCGCATGATAGACGGTACCTAATATACCTGTCAGTTGCATAGAAAAATTGTATTTTTATTACGAAATTTATTATTTTCTAGATATTATGTCGAAGTGAGCAGCTTTTAAGTGTACAAATCGAGATTTCCAAGCAAAATCAAAGATTATGGTCATCTCAAAATTGCCCTTCTATTAATTCAACCTTTTTCTTTTTAAAGACGGTGTTCGCTTTCTTAATTCGTATTTTAAGTTAGGTAACGTTAATTTAAAATACATTTTTCTTTTATAAAATTTAAAAAACGACAAAAACATTTAAAAAATGATGCGTCAAAGGTACACAAGGTACCAGTGCCGCAAGCGACATCTACAAAAAGCTTTGCCTGATACACCCCATTGTCAGTAACATTTTAACTTAGAACTATGTTAGTAGGTATACACATTAATTAAAAAGTTAAAACAAACAGCAAAAATAATAATAATACATACTTAATTTAATTTATATAACTTCACCACACACCACGACCTCAAAAATCATGGCCGCTGGCGACACCATGAATATTTGTAGCGATTTATACAAACATATTTATACTCACATCACACTGCATTTGTGTCCAACTCTTTCGTAGTAGTTGCTACTAATTTATGGAACGATCTTCCTATCATCATACGGCAAGCAACTACCACACTTCACACTTCTTAACTCCTGACCGCGTTAGTAAGTAGTATATATGTATGTTTATGTATAATAATGTGTATTATTAGTATTTAGTATATTAATATTATGATATATATGATGTAAGTATATATTAATCCTATTAAATTAACTTTTATAATTATTGTATTATTATTATTTCTATGATTGCACCTATAATTGTTCAAATTTGTCCCTAAGGTTTGGCTGTCAGAGAATGTCTTCGGGCATTAAGTCCTTTGTACTTTGTGCAATAAAGTTTTTAAAATAAATATTTAATTTACACTATCGTTAAGCCGTCGGTCCCGGTTCCACTAATACCAACTTGTGAAATCGTTAATAAATTGTCATTTTTGCTTTATTAGCTAATGTGTGTTCTAAAACTATGTTTAATGTAAGTGTACAATCTTACTTGTGTGAATATAAATGTTGATAAAATTATTATAAGCACACCGCGGACAGTATTTATTTTAAGTATTCCCAAATATTTTAAAGTTGCAACCCTGGGCCGGCAGTCTCGATAGATCACTATCTTAGCGATTTCGGTCTGTAAGTCATAACAAAATGTTACCACTTACAACATATGAAAGCTGATTTAGTCAATATCATTAGTTCCAAACGACGGTAATATGAGAACTTATGTCATTAACAGTTTCCATTACAAAATTAAGTAATAAAAATATTTACCTGGCTGAAAATTATGTTTTGGTAGTTTCAGCTGTGATCCAACTTCTTTCATCAAGATACTTGTAAGGGTGGTGTCCGGAGTATACACAACTCTGGTCAGATCTTTGCTCAGTTCAAATGGTATCTGAAATCAAACCCAAAGTTTAGGAAAAATTTAAAAAAGCATTCCCCTTCGTTTGCTTCTGGGGATCCACTTTCAAACCAAATAACCCCTTTTTTATAGTCTCTGAGGCCTAATTTTCACTGAATAAATAGATCTCGATGGCTGCCCGAATCAATTAGACGATAATTTCGGCCATGGTGAATTATTTATTTATTTATTATAAACTTTATTGCACAAAGTACAAAGGCGGACCTAATGCCGCTAGACATTCTATACTGGTCAAATTACATAACAGGAGACTGCGCGGAACGATGGCAAGAGACCTGATGGCATGACCGTTCGTTGGGCTATGGAAACTTGGCAGGTCCCTGGTGTGGGATGCGACATGTGTAGACACATTAGCACCATCACACTTCCAGGCGAACTCATCATGTGCGGAAAGTCTTGCCGGTTCTGCTGAGAACCTCAACCTGCGCAAATACACCAACCTAGATACAGGTTAGGGCCGTTTTGGGTACATACAATGGGCCCAAGGAGTAGTGCAAACAGCTGACGGAAAAGTGAGACAGGAAGACTAGCCAATGTATAAGCCTCGCTACACAGAGGTAAAATGTTGCCAGTCTCTGGTTAGCATATTATCACGTAATAAAATGAAAAAGGAAGCCCGAGTCGAAAGCCCGAGGCACCATTCTTCTCATCTCTTACCCACACATGATGGACCTGGCACCCGCACGATGAATTCATGGAATGCTTAGAAATTAGTTTGCTCTCCAATAAAAAATATTTTACTTTTAAATCTACTTACTGTTTCCGTAGCCATTCCTTGCTGGTAATGTTCTGATTGTATGAGCTTGTCTTGTAGTAATCCACGTATTGAAAATAAAATAATTATAATAAGCAATGGTGCCAGTAACTCTATGCTGGTATTAATGTACCTGCGAGCTCGGACCACCACATGCTTCCATAGCAATACTTTGAGACAATTTACTGAGTGATTCATTGTGACAGATCTAAAACAAAAATAAATCAGAAATAGATTCAAGACTTTATGCAGTGGAAGTTGCTGCAAGAAGAATTCCAGCAAAAGCTTTGCACCACTTATTTTAATTGTAAATACTTTATAACAACCAACCTTTGCCAAATTGGGCCTAAGCAGGTCTACTCTCAATACATTTATGGAACACGCTTCCAAAATGGCATTATCAAAATCATGTAGTATTTTATTGGGTAGAAAAATGAGCAGAATCACCACCCAGTGAGCGTCTTGTTGCATAATAAAAAAGGAGGACTCCTTTGTAACCAGCCTCTATAGTCATAAGCCCAAGACACCATTCTCCTGTCGTTCCCACAAACACAATACAACCTATAGTCAGTGACAAACCTGAGACACCGTTCTTTTACACTCTCTTTCCCAAGCACGATGGAACCGGCACCCGCATGGTGAATCCATAGATTGCTAAGAAATTTGCCTTCACTCTTCCTATACAGAGTTACCCACTTTATTTCACTCAGAAGTATATAGATGCCTGAACCTTTCATATGCAAATTTTAAATAACTTTATAATCTGAATAATCTGTTAAATCTGAGTTGTCAACAGTGTCCTGAACAATAGTGAAAACAATTAAGTTTTCAATCCAGACCAACGATCTATCTTTTTATTAAAATTAAATTTACAGGTACGCTTCCTACCTAATTGTTATAGTTAAAATAATGAGTCGTTTATGACAAAGAACTTATAATAATAATACAATACAATGGAATATTTCAAAGCAGTATTTACCTTAGCAATTTTATGCACTTTAAATAACAGGGGAACGTAAATTGTCCTCTAAAGATTTAAAGCACAATATGTGAGTAACTCCATTGTTTTTATTACAATTAATTACAATATTATATTATCCCAAAGTACACACACATTTATCAATTCAATTTCACGCTCATTCCGAATCGCGCTCAGAGCGCTTAGAACGAATCGAACGAATATGACACTGACCGTCGTTCCGAATCAAATATCGCGATTTGGATGCTCAGAGCGTGATATCAATTCGGAACGGTCGAAATCACATTTTCATTCATAAAATGTTAGTTTTTTTTAAATGTATGGAAGATAAATTGCGGATTCCATATCTTTGAGTATGAATACTAACAAATATACATCTCTTGGTTTATTCATCTTTATATGTGTAAAGTTTAATATTATTAACTTATTTTGATCTTTTAAAATAAATTGCCGTGTTACAGATATTTTTTTTTCTACTTCCTACTTTAATATTAATTATAGATTTGTTTTAGAAGTAACATACAAACAGTATAAACGAATTACATTATTAAATAATTTAAAAGAAAACCTAATTTAAAGAAACTTGAAAATGGCGCGAGACATAATGACTGATAAACACTGATAGCGCTCAGAGCGATCTACCTCGATATCGTGAGCAGTCTAAGCGCGAAGAATAATTTAATTTGTGACGTCACATAGCTTTGGCAAAACAGTTTCTACACGTCTCGGAATACCTTTAAGCGTGCTTAGGTTACTATTATCGTGTCTCGGAACGCCATACAAAAGTTGACAGTTGTGAGTTGTGACACATTATATACACAGATTATATAGGTGTGACCACAGATGTAATAAGAACACGCACTAAGAGGGGCACAAGTTGCAGTTTATTTTTTGCCTTTTTACCGCGCTGTGAACTCCCATATTTTACTCGACGTGTTTAGCATTCCGCTACGATCCTCCAGCTAACTATTATGATCCGCATAACTGAGGTGTGAGGTGTATTCTCCGGTGACATTTATGTCGCAGTTATTCCAGTCTAGCATTTTAAAGGCGTCCTCCAACTCGTTGGAAAACAGTTTCGGCGATATGACATTACCCTGTCTTACACCTCTGCACAATGGGGTGTATCATTAACTTTTTATCACGATAGTTGGCGCATGATAGATGGTACCTAATATAACTGTCGGTTGCATAGAAAACTTGTATTTTTATTTTGAAATTTATTATTTTCTGGATATTATGCCGAAGTGAGCAGCTTTTAAGTGTACATATCGAGATTTCTAAGCGAAATCAAAGATATGGTGATCTCAAAATTGCCGTTCTATTAATAAAACCATTTTTCTTTTTAAAGACGGTGTGCGCTTTCTTAATTCGTCTTTTAAGATATAGGCTGGGGCCGTTACGGATTTTTATAGCTAAAAAAAAAAAAATTAGTAACAGGCAACGGCCGGCTGGAATATGTAGTTGAGGTCATAAACAATGAAAAAAAAAACTTTCGAACTTGAGATTAAGGGAAGTAGTGAAATGGGGTGCTATTTAAGGGATGAAAACCGTTTTTCGTTATTCGTGGCGGAACGAGACCTCCTAGAGAAAAGTGTTTCATACAAAAGTTGTAGATAATAAAAAAATCTAAAACTTTTATTATATATATTTTTCGACATAACCTCAAAGTTTACGAGAAAATGACGAAAAACCGATTTTTCTGTTTTTTATTTTTTTCTCGCGTGATAATTATTTAATTTAAATGAAACTTTGTGAAAACACGTAATTATTTGCACACAATAAGCATGAATTTTTTCAATTATGGAAAATTAATATTTTTCGAGATTTCACCATTTTTCCGAAAAAACACCCTTATCTTTGGTGAACAACTTTATTGATTTTTATTTGGTTTTTGGTATTGTACAAGGTCTTTTTTTTTTCGTCGTGATGTCTACTTTCAAATGGTATATCGATTTTAATTATTCATTGTTATTTAGTAGCTTAAAATTAAGACAAACCGAAAAAAAAAAATTCGATTCTCGAACTTACCGATTTTTTTTCATTATTTTCAATTTTTTAGCATATTTATGTTAATAATTTATAATATTTTGATGAAATAACTTACTTTGGTATAAAATTAATAAATTTAAATAAAGTTCATCACGGAAAGGTAGGGAAAACTTCATGAAACTTAACATTTATATGGAAATCATAAGTACTTTATTAATTTTAATAAGCTACAGTTAAGTATCAAAAACTTTACATGCTTATTAAATTATTCTTAATATATATAATAAAATACAACATACAATTTATTTATATTGGCTACTAATTCTTTATTTTATTTACAGATATTTACTTCATTAATATTGGTTGTGTATAACTTATAAAAATGAAAATCAATAAAATAATTTTTAAAATCTAATCAATTTTAGACCTTTTTTGTTGTGGTTCGTTTTCTTCATCAATCAATCTCTCAAATTCTGTATTATCTTCAAAATCATTGCCATTTTCAGGCTCTTCAACTTCGATGTCATTATTCTTTGCTGGCTCTTCATCAATATCCTCAGAATCACTTAAATCTACAAATACTTCTCTGTCTCTATTTGAACAGTTCTCAGTGCATGAATTGCACACATTGGTACATTTTAAGCCGTGTTTTCGGCAGCCACACCTTTGATTATTGCATCCCCTTTCACAAGTGCAGCTGACGCTTTTTAATAACTTTTCAAAACAAAACATTATTGTAACATTTAAGAATTGTAATTATCATGTATGAATTTACAATAATATTAAAATTATAAAAGCTACTGACAATGTTAAAGGCTATAAAATTAATACTCAACTTACTTTGTTACTATCCAACGGCAGTAAACTACTGTCAAATAATAATTTGTTTAATTTTAATTGAAATCTTAATCACCACGTGTGTTAACAAAGGACGCATCAACAACTGAAAAAATATTTTCACACAACTAGTCGAATAGAAATTTACTACTACAACAGAACGAGCTCTGCTGCTCTTGTACAGGCTCACTTTATCCTACCCCTCTCTCTCCCCAACCTTCAGTCGTTTTTGGCGGGCATTTCAAATACCTGTATGCTGTGAAATTTTAAATTTTGAAATTTTTTTTTTTTTTAATACGTAACATTATTTTGTTATTTTTTATTCTATTAAATTATAGCGTTGTTTCCAATAAATAAATTCATTTAAATTTATTCATTTTATACCAAAGTAAGTTATTTCATCAAAATATTATAAATTATTAACATAAATATGCTAAAAAATTAAAAATAATGAAAAAAATCGTTAAATTCGAGATTCGATTTTTTTTTTTCGGTTTTTCTTAATTTTAAGCTACTAAATAACAAGGAATAATTAAAATCGATATACCATTTGAAAGTAGACATCACGACGAAAAAAATAAGACCTTGTACAACATCAGAAACCAAAAAAAAATCAATAAAGTTGTTCACCAAAGATAAGGGTGTTTTTTCGGAAAAATGGTGAAAACTCGAAAAATAATAATTTTCCATGATTGAAAAAATTCATGCTTATTGTGTGTAAATAATTACGTATTTTCACAAAGTTTCATTTAAATTAAATAATTTCCACGCGAGAAAAAAATGAAAAACAGAAAAATCGGTTTTTGTCGTTTTCTCGAAAACTTTGAGGTTATGTCGAAAAATATATATAATAAAAGTTTTATATTTTTTTATTATCTACAACTTTTGTATGAAACACTTTTCTCTAAGAGGTCTCGTTCCGCCACAAATAACGAAAAACGGTTTTCATCCCTTAAATAGCACCCCATTTCACTACTTCCCTTAATCTCAAGTTCGAAAGTTTTTTTTTTCATTGTTTATGACCTCAACTATATATTTCAGCCAGCTGTTGCCTGCTACTAATTTTTTCATCTCAAAAAGGTAATGGCCCCAGCCTAATAGGTAACGTTAATTTTAAATACATTTTTCTGTTATAAAAATAAAAAACTACAAAAACATTATAAAAATATGCTTTATAGGTGTAAAACAAGGTACCATTGCCGCTAGCGACATCTACAAAAAGCTTTGCCTGAACACCCCATTGGATTGGTCTCATATGCTGGCCTTGTATTTGTACGGTCATAGTTGCAGAACTATATACACGTCACAACACCATTGTTTATTGAATAACCCAATTTACCATATCGAACTCCGCACGTGCAGACACTCGAGTCTCGAGTTGTTCCGCTCACACAGGCCAGCATTCCTTATCACCAGACAGGTTAACTTTCATTGTACATTGCGCATTATTATAAACCAAGACTGTGTTTAGTTAAACGATAACGGCAATGTATAAGACAAAAGGGTTGATTAGGAACACAGGTCAGACACGTACATGAGCGAATACGCGCACGCTGCGAGTGGCTGTGACGCGTGTCTTTATAAACATGGAGAAAGAATTAATAACAGCTGTTCGAAAAGAGAAATGTTTATACGACCTAAACCACCCGGATTATGTGGAAGTTAAATTGAAAGAATTTATTTGGAAAAGGATTGCAGAGGCGCTTAATTTAAAGGATGGTAAGTATTTCGATAATTTATGATGCAGTCAAGAATTTAAAAAAAAACCACTGACACTGTGTTCGACTAGCTTTTTAATAGGTACTCAAAGCGCTGCTGGTGGTATTATCTTCCTTGCTGCTGGTAATGAAAATATGAACTAAATAACTATCAAATATAATAATTAAAATTACCTATTTAAAACAAACATACCTACAGACACACATACAAAGCTTCTATCACTTTTATAATATTAGTATGGATAAGTATCAGCGAAACAACACTACCTATCTAAAAAAAAGTATTTATTTGGTTGGCATGTACAACTTTGGTCTATGAATTTAATATCATATCATTTCTTATCTTACCATAAGTTTGCATAATATAAAAATTGTTGGCAGGATAGATACTGTGGATGACACCCAGCGACTACATTAAATTCCATGCAACTTTCTCTTATCATATTATTGACTGACCTCTGTAGTTCAGGTTCACCTAGTTTAGGGGTCTTAGTACTTTATATTTTGTTTTACACATATAATTGCTGTATTGCAATAGTAATAACTAAATACGCAAAAAGGTAGGTATGAAAGAAAGCATAGGGACAAAAATACGGAAAGGCATGCTCCGATGGTTCGAGCATGTTGAAAGGATGAGCGAAAAGAGATATATAATGCGAAAGTTGTGGGTAAAAGAGGCCCTGGCAGAACAAGACTCACCTATCACGATCAGATAAATAAAATAATAGCTGAAGGTGCATTAAAGAGCCATCGAAACAAAAGGGCATGTATGAAGAGGTTGATGAATGTTGGAGAAGCGAAAGAATATGTCGTGATCGTGACAAATGGCGCTCAATTGTCTCTGCCTACCCCGCAAGGGATTTGGCGTGAAGATATGTATGTATGTATATGTTTCATTCCAGTGTATCGTGTTTATGTTGTTCAATAAAGGTTTTTTCATTTTCATTTCATTTCAACACTACAAACTATACAAATTTGTAGTAACACAACAAATTTGTATAAAGTAAACAACGTCCTTACAGTACGTGAACTATCTGTATTAAAACCACAATCTTTTTCTTTCTTTCCCTAAAGCTAGTGGCAAGCGAAGAAAGGATATTGTAAGTAGGTATTCTCCACGCCATATTTTAAACCTGGTTTATCACAATCATCATTATTATTTGAAAAAAAAAATAATAATATAATGCTGCTTTGAACGACATCATTCGAAGGGCTTTTGTCACTGCTGGAGTACCCGCGATCCTAGAACCCTCTGGGATTGCGCGGAGCGATGGCAAAAGACCCGACGGCATGACCGTTGGGCCGTGGAAACTTGGCAGGTCCCTGGTGTGGGATGCGACATGTGTAGACACATTAGCCCCATCACACATCCAGGCAACCTCGTCAAGCGCGGGAAGTGCGGCGGTTTCTGCTGAGAACCTCAAGCTGCGCAAATACGCCAACCTCAGTACAGGTTACGAATTTACGCCGTTTGGGGTCGAGACGATGGGCCCATGGGGACACTCAGCCAAGCGTCTGGCCAAGGAGATGTCCAAACGGCTAACGGAAAAGTCTGGAGACAGGAAGGCTGGCAATTATTTCTGCCAACGTATTAGCTTAGCTATACAGAGGGGAAATGTTGCCAGTCTTCTGGGGACTATCACTGAAGGGTCGTCTCTAGAGGACATTTTTTACTTTTAGTTTATTTTTTATTAGGTTTAGTTTATATTTATTTTAATTTTTACTTTTAAGTAGTTTTAATTTATATTGTAATTATTTTATACTGTTTGTATATTACTTCACAAAATAAACTGTAAACTTTAAGGTAGGCATTAAAAAAAAAAAAATTAGTAATCACGTAACTATAAAACACCTTTCAAAGTATCAATGTAATAAAATTATTGTCAAACTTTTAAATATTGATTATTCAACGTTATATCCAAAAAAAAATCGTAGAAAAATAGTTACAAAATATAAAATAATAATTACAAACTACAATAAGATAAATAAAAAAAAACCCTCTACAGACGAGGTCTTTTTTTTTCATGTTAACAATTCCGGTCAAATGTATAAGTTTCATTTTTAAGGTTAGCGTCAGGTTTTTTGAAATGATGCCTATTGATGACTGATTTCATTGCAGGAAACGAAGCCAAGAGAACTTGGGAAAAGTTACGAAACAACCACAGAGACGCACTGCGTCGTCAAAAGAAAAACAAAAAACATGCACCAGTTGTCAAAATAAGACCGTGGCGTTTTCAAGAGAGCATGGCGTTTTTAATCCCGCATATGGGAACTAGAACAACTAGAATGAAGGAAGAAAATCAAGCACAATCGGGTACTGGAGAAGTTTGTGTTGAAGAAAATCTTATGGATGACGAAACCCACCAATCATCCGATACTTCATCGAATAACGAATCGACTGATCAATTACACACTAATAAACTATATAAAACGAATATTTCATACGATCCGTTAATATACAGGCGAGAACACGATAATTTTAGTAATACAAATGATTTCACGGTAAATAATGTTAAAAATGATCCATTATTTCATTTCTTCATCAGTATGTACGAGACCACGAAGAGATTGCCGCCTATATCCCAACATAGTATTAAAACGAGCGTATTTTCTTTAGTGTCACAGGAAGAATCTAATTACTTGTTAAAATCCTCGCCTCGTTCACATTTGTCTGTGGATCTTTATTGATTTCGTAGTATGAAATCTATAGAACTAAACCTATTGATATATCTGAATACAATATCTATTTACACAATAATGTCTTTTTAATTTCTTCGTTATTTATTATGTACTTACGCACAACAGCTACCGATCTTCCCCTAATATGTATTCCTTCTGCTATGTTCGGTTAGGTGCTACAAAAGCTTTTTTTTACTGAATTTAGCTTTAAATCTAATTCCATTAATGCTATTTTCGACTTGAAAGCAAAGCTTGCTTTTTCGAACAACTCTCAATGCGAAATTTAGTAAAATGTCAAACATGGCATTAATACATGCATTAGTCACTTTATTTCGCTTTCAAAATCGTTCGAATTGGCATAGAGCATATGGTTTTCATACTTTCAAAGCGAATGAAAACGCTGTCAAAGCAAAATTTAGTAAACTAGTCCGCTTTGAGCTTTATTCCGTGCTCCCTGTTCATCATGAAAGCTAAGCTCGCTTTTTTACAGAATTTAGCTTAAAATCTCTGAAAACCATAGAGCAACGACTTTCAAAACGCTTAAAGCGACAAGTCAAACAGAGGGAGAAAGAGGATCGATTGGCATCAAAAAAGTTTTTGTGTAAAATTACCATTTTCTTGCTGTCTACATTTTTTACAAAATCTATGAATGCAGTTCAGCATATCTCAAAAAGTTTTAGATGGTCTCCTAGGAACCTTTAACTATAACGGTTAAGGTAGCTGCCCTTACTGTCCCCGTCTCAAAACTCCACCTGTATAAAAGTATTTGATTACTTTGGTAGGTGTTATCACTTCATTAACGATATGCACAAACAACAGCACTAATAATATACCTAATCAGAACAATATGAAAAAGATAATAGCTGTGATATCAATGCAGTGGTCTTATGCTGACCTTGCAGATTATAGGTTATACTTGACCGACCAAGGTTAAATAAAACTAACAGCCTTGTTAAGTAGGTTATATTTATAGCTTAAATCTATTATAAATACAGGCGACAATACAGTTATGTATGCCAAATGTGACCTCAAAGATTCGGAAATGCAACTAGTTTGGAGTTTTTACAAAATCTGGACCACTTAACATGTTGTAAATCTATGACACATAAGATACATTATCTTAGGTAACTGTATCTCTTATTGGTACGTACCGGGGCTCGTTTAGCAGGCAATCTTTGTTAGTTTTGATGGAAAGCATTCTCACAACTGATTATATGAATTAGTTTTTTTGACATTAAGGGTGCTTATAACTGTGCCTATTTTTGAAATAAAAGAATCCGGATTATTATAGTTAAGCTTGTAATAATATGCAACATGAAAATACAACTACAGCAGTTACTTTTCCAAAACTTACAATGCCACACTACAGGCACTGGGCACTGGATAACTTACAATGCCACACTACAGGCACTGGGCACTAGATAACTTACAATGCCACACTACAGGCACTGGGCACTGGATAACTTACACCTAATCACACCATGTTAATAAGGTAAATTATGATTTAAAAAACATAATACAGGCAAATATAATACACTACACTTAGCATAAACAATAAATTACAAAATATAAACCTAAGATAATAAATTCACGATATCTTTTACCTAATAATATGTCTACATATCCTTTATTCTATCTTTTTAATATTTGACTCGGCAAATAACTTATTGACAATCTCAAACACTTTTAATGGAGCAGACTCCGCATTCACTCGGTGGACAAGGGACTGCTTGTCATAGTAATCCACAATGGGCATCGTCTGGTTCAAGTATGTGTCGAAACGCTTCATCAGACTCTCCAGGTTGTCGTCAGAACGACCGCTGCCGGCCGCGCCACGCCCCAAACATCTTTTTGTGCAAATATCCCGCGAACATTCAAAGAAAAGAACAAACAGAAGCTTCGTTTTATCAGCCATGAGTCGGTTCCAGCCATTCAGGTTGTCCTCGTTGCGGGGGAAGCCATCAATAAGAAACCGCCTCTCGCCGGAACTAATCATTGCATTGTGAAGCAGAGAACACGTTACTTCGACCGGAACGATGGCCCCGTTTCGGATCTTCTCCTCGATCATTTCTCCGTATACGGATCCGGGTCTTTGCCTCTCTTCTCGGAGCAAATCACCCGCCGACAGGTGTACAAAACCGTATTCTTCAGCAATGAAGGAACACTGGGTACCTTTGCCGGATCCTGGAGCGCCTAACACGAAGACTACCTCGGGAACCATTTTTATATAATGCGCGATAGATCTTATAACACTGTAGAACATCAAGAAAGTAACGATTAATTCAATTGTGGGAATTTAATTATAAAAACATGCGCACTGGCGCGACCTTGCGGATTTTTGACGCATACTTTATTATTGCCAACGTAAAATACCATATCACGTTAATTCTAGTGTTGCCAGACCAACAAACTGCTAAACATATTACAGAGAGAGTTCTATGCTAGTTTTTGTTTTGTAAATAAATTTTCTGTGGATATTATTGGTCATAAGTGGTGTTGTTTTGTTTAATAATGTGCTACAATGTGAATAATTATGGAAATTGATAAATTGGACTTTAAATATGGGGCACAAGTTGCAGTTTATTTTTTGCGTGTTTGAGCTATGGTGCCGCGAGTGACTCCAAGAAAAGCATCAAATTCTGCAGCATCTGGAATTTAATGATGACCTCATTTACTCATAAAAAAAAGATATATTATGTCAGACTTGGCTGTATGGGCTAGACCCTTTGCCTTCCCTATCACCTCATTTATTCATATCCTATAATCTGTGTTATTCATCATCCATCGCACAGACTATGAAGAGTACAAATCCATCGGAAGAGAACGAATAAAAACAACAAATTAAATTACAGAGATGTTTTTTTATGAAATATCTTTTACACCTTATTTATGGTACCAATAAACCATTCAAATAAATATTTGTAATATTAGCGTAGCTAGATTATTTAAAAAAATTAAGGTTAATTTACCGGTCATTGAACTCCGACGTTTTAACCGTTACAACCAGAGCACAGACTATGAAGAGTAAACCAGAGTCACATGTACTGTACATGTAATATGTACTGAGTAGTACACATTTTAATTGTCAGTTTAAGCGCTTTTTTTTACTTTATTTCGCTTTCGTCGTTCGTCTTAAGCAAAATTTATTTTAGCTTTGCTTTCAAGTCTAGTTCTGACCGTAAGCTGGTACAATCAACGCCATTTTTACTTTACAACAGACAGAGTTTATGAACAACCCAGATTTAAGGGCGGTAACCATGAAGTTATTCCAACTCCCTGGCGGTAACTGAATCCTTCCTTCAACATTTCTGTCTTTAAGTGCGATGATTCAGTTACCGACCTCTAGTTGTGTAAGGCTGCACCGTGTCTATATAATCTGTGGGCTGCACTACGATAATATTGAGCTTGGGGAGCATTGAAAGGTTATATAAACGAAGTAGGTAATTTAAATTTTATTGCGGCAATAAATATTACCCTTGTGCTTGTGTTCACCAGGTTTTAGTTCTCAAAAGATGGAATTTTGCGGTAAAATATTTAAAGTAAAGACTATGCTTGCTAACTTTGACAAAGTCTTTATTAAACAATGGTATGAATATTATAATCTAATACTTAACAAATAAAGGTAGGAACTTCAGAACAAAAAAAAAAACACCTAAAAGTAGATAGGTATCTTTAACAAAAATAATAGGAACTTCCAATGAACAAATAATAAAGTTGAATCATTCTTCTAAAACTAATTTATGTTGTACTGTACCTAGGTTGCGTTTGAGGGAAATACCGGACATTGTTCTGTCCGGTATGACCATTTCGAAAATACCGGACTGTACTGTAAAATCCATCTCACTAGCTTTCTTGTTATTTTGTTTTAAATATTTTCGCTTCGAAAAGCGTTACAGGAGCTTTTTTATTACTTATTATATATATTTTTTAAGTTTCGAAACAATGGGGTGTATCACTAACATTTTATCACGATAGATGGCGCATGATAGATGGTACCTAATATAACTGTCAGTTGCATAGTAAACATGTATTTTTACGATTGTCTGAAGGAGTCTTTCGCGCCATTTTGCGCGGAGATGTCAAGTGCAAGTTATTGTTTTGTAAATTAATTTGCTGTGGATATTGTTGATCAAAAGTGGTGTTGTTTGTTTAATAATGTGCTTAGTTATGGAAAACGATAAATTGGACTTTAAATATTGGGCACAAGTTGCAGTTTATTTTTTGCGGTTTTCCCGCGCTGTGGACTCTCATATTTTACCCGACGTGTTTGGGCTATAATGCCGCGAGTGACTCCAAGTAAAGCATCAAATTCTGCAGCATCTGGAATTTGATGATCCCCAACTCGGTTATGAACATATATTATGCAAATAAATTACGTGTTTAGGGCTGATGTATTCTGTACAATGTCCTTACAACTAAATTTAAAAAAAAAAAGTATTTTTATTACGAAATTTATTATTTTCTGGATATTATGCCGAAGTGAACAACTTTAAAGTGTACGAATCGAGATTTGTAAGCGAAATGAAAGATATGATGATCTAAAAATTGCCGTTCTATTAATAAAACCTTTTTCTTTTTAAAGACGGTGTTCGCTTTCTTAATTAGTCGTTTAAGGTAGGTAACGTTAATTTAAAATTCATTTTTCTGTTATAAAAATAAAAAACTACAAACATTTAAAAATGATGCGACATAGGTGTAAAACAAGGTACCATTGCCGCTAGCGACATCTACAAAAAGCTTTGCCTGATACACCCCATTACAGAGAATTATTTTCGTTTGACAGTAGGAAGGAATTGTTGAGTGGAGGAGTCGTTGAGGTCTTAGAATACGAGTGTAAGTCCCTAAAAAGACGACTACATTACTCAAAAGTACACCTAGACTTGAAAATATTGGATTGTGCGAGAGGGATGCGTCTTTAGGGGCGGTATTTCACCATTTACCAGAAGTTTCACCAAAATTAAGGTAGGTATTTAAAAAATAAAGTATAAAAAATGACGACGATCGCGTACCAGCTGATCTTCAAAATAAATCATTTCTGTGCAACCCAGGCTCTGTGGCTTCCTGTATTAGGCACAAATTTATATATTTAAGGGAGACTTGAATCTTAAAGCTGTTTTTTTTTTTTTTTTTTAAATACTAGCACGACATGCGACCTTGCACCCACCTGGTGGTAAGTGGCGTGCGAGGTTCATGTGGGGAATTAAAGGCCCTTAGAAATAAAAAACAAAAAAATATGATTAAATTTTATTGTAATAATTTATATTTACATATATTGCAATTAATGTTTTCTTGTTCAATAATAGCAGATCGCCGGCTTACCTGAAAAAGGAAATTACTTTGAGTTTTTTTGTCTGAAATCAATACATAATGTCAACTAGTTTTGAAGGTTCAGTGTGATTAAAATTAGCACCTCAAGGTAATTCAGAACAGGTCTGTGATATTTTCATCATTACAAACAGAAAAAAAAAAACTAGCCGTTTAAGCGCGTTCATTATAATCATTACAGCCCCTAGAATAACACACTAATCTCCACAGTTGAAGTACTTAGCGATTGTTGGCCAAATTGTCCAGAAATATGTACTTGAAAGCTGATAAGGATTTTCAGACAGGTCACACAGCGCCATCTAGTTTCCGTGGTAAGCTACGAGGCTTGTGTTACGGAAACTAGATGGTTGATAAATTACATATTATACTTTTTTATTTTTATTAAATATATACATATTATACATATAAACACCCAGACCGAGACAAATTATACAATGTACAACTTGCCCCCGGTGGGAATTGAACCCACGACCTCCCGAGTTCACGGCAACGTTTGTTACCACTAGCTAGACAAGCCTCGCAAAGGGTTGGTCCTGGTAGTTTTCTTTAATTTAGTAGAAATAATACATAAATAAAATAAAAATAAAATAACGTTTATTGGATCATAATCAAATAGTTTCAGTTAGTGAGCACTGCCCTCTGGAAAAGAAATATAGTAACCTTGCTTGTCCAATGCTCTTGTCTTGAATTCCCCTCAATGTTTAATTATACCTGAAAAAGAAATATTAAACTTTAATATTCCGCCATTTTCAAACAAATATTTTATCATATTTAATAACTTCAGGCCTGTTGAGCTTTGAAAACTATCATCATTGTCTAGTCAGGGTTTGTCATCATTTTGTAATATAACTTAAAATTTTAAAAAAAGAAAATAAATAAATACCGTAAAATATAGCGCAAACGTTATTAGTGGATTTCGTTATTCACGTCAGAGATAAATAAATAAATAAATAAATATTTCCAGACAGGTCATACAGCGCCATCTAGTTTCCGTGGTAAGCGACGAGGCTTGTGTTACGGAAACAAGATGGTTGATAAACTACATATTATACTTTTTTTTTTGTAAATATATACTTATTATACATATAAATCACCCAGACCGAGACAAATTATACAATGTACAACTTGCCCCCGGTGGGAATCGAACCCACGACCTCCTGAGTTCACGGCAACGTTTGTTACCACTAGACCACGGAGGCGATCAATTAAGATTGCGTCGTAATTACAAGAATATTATTCAATTCTCAACTCTATAAGCGCTCGACCTAGACATCGTACGTGCAAATATCAACCTTAATAGCGTGATATATATATAGTTAACGGATTCTATTATATAACGTTACATTATTATTTTTTTTTTTTTTTTTTTTAATTATTTATTTGATCCTTGTTTTAGTTTATTTTATATACTTTTCTATTACTTATGTTTCATTTATGTTTCTTGTCAAAATTTGTAAAGTGTTGTTTGAGTACCTACTTATTGTTACTAATACTTGTTGTTATTATATGTTAATATATTGTATAATTCTTAAGTTGTAAAACGGGATCAGTATACAAATGCAATTGTTATTTCATATCTCATTGTTTTTGTACTGATTTTGTTGGTTCTTATTTTTATTATTTTTCATTATAGCTAACAGTGAAAATTTGCAATGCTTTGAGATTAGATATTTTTTGTATACATAATATTGCAAAGGCTGTAAATTTTCCCACGAATAAATAAATAAACGTTTGCGCTTAAGTAACAGAATAGGGCTGTCAATTTGTCGAATCAACTATATATATATTAAAGTTCATATTTGCACGGTCGCTGACAAGGTGGAGCGCTTATAGAGTTGAGAATTGAATATTTGGAAATCATGACGCAAGCTCTTGATGTAAATAACAAAATTTACTAATAACGTTTGCGGTTAGGTAACAAAACAGGGGCTGCAGGCTTAGCTGTAAAATCTTTTAAATCTGTGCCTAAGCTTTTTTAATTTAGTTTTTTTTTTTGTATTATTATTAAGTAGTTTTTCATAATAATAATGTTCCTTCGAACAAATATTTTGTTCTTTTACTTTGTTTCCTAAACCAAATGATTTAATTATTTTCAATTTTATTGTATAGAAACTTAACATTTAAATTGGCGCGGTGGTGGCTCGGTTGTAAGAACGCGTTTCTGAAATCCTACAAAGGTCAGGTCGGTTCAAACCCACCCGGCATGTACCAATGAGAAATACACTTTTCTTACGTACTGCAGTCATAGATTTACAACACCACCGTTTCCGTGCCTCGAAGAGCACGTTAAGCCGTCGGTCCCGGTTCCACTAATACCAACTTGTGGAATCGTTAATAAATTGTCATTAGATCCTCGCCAAGCCGTCTGGCCAGAGCGTGGCAAGTGTAGGCCAAATTCTCCAGTTCTGGAAGGCCCATCTCCAGCAGTGGAGGTCTAGGACGCTATGTTCTAGGGGCTGTAATGATAAAATGAATGAAGAAACTTTCCATTTAAAAGTATACTCAAATCTTGGTAAATATTAGATTGTACAAGCGAGAGAAATGCACAACCGTTAACCCACTTAAATATAAAAAAAAATCCTTACCATTTTCAACAAAATGTCTTCAATCCAAACCAGCCGGAATCGCGAACTGTAAAAGAATATCTAAATTCAATAACTGTTTCATTATTTTAGATGGTTTACCAAAAGGGAATAACTTCAGGCCTGTTGAGCTTTGAAAACTATCATTATAGTCTAGTCAAGGTTTGTCATCATTGCATTACATTATACACCCTCTTCAACCCTTCTGGCTTGCATGGCATCATCCATCGTGCACAATCATAAATAAAAAATTAAATTGTAACTAAAAATAGAGAGCTGGTTCTTTCCTCGCCCAGAGAATCAGCGATCTTGCCACCATAAGGTACTGTGATAATTAGTGTTGCCCAAGTCAGACTGCTCTGATGTAAGACTGGGCAAGTCTGGTCTTTCACTTTAATCTTGGTATTTCTTGTACTAATTGAAAATACCGCGTGTAATTGTCAAAAGAAATATTTTTTTTTAAGGCTTCGGGTGTCATTGATAGAATCCTAATGGGGTTGGACGGGCGTGAAAAAGAGCAAAAATTAATAAATTATAATAGTGGACTGTATGAAGGGGCTGGACGCTCACACGCACTTACTTGTATTCGCTGCAGGTGGTCTTGGGCTTTCCTTGGGTCGCCAGGTTGCTGCTGGCCGCGGGCAGGCTTCTTTTCTCGCAATTTCGAAATTGCGAGCGGTTGATGTCTCTTCTTCAAATTCTGTGCAAGCAATGACCTTGGCACATTTTCACTGACGCTTCTGACAGCTGGGTCGCGTTCAATAATGTTCACTTTCTTCCCATGCGCAAGGTGCGTTCGGAAAGATCTCGCAGGTTTTAGAACGAGATAGGCACACCCTTCCGCTAGTGCGTATGAGAGGGATAAAGGATGGGTATGGCGATATACAAATTAATAGACAATAAATAGACAACCTTAAAGTTGTTTTTAAATATGATAAGGCGCAAACATCCCCCCGGCCTTAAAGGGTCGCCTTTAAAAATAAATGGTGAAAATTACGCAATTAGAAACTGATGGCTTTCTAAAATCAATCTTGCATATAGTCACCTGACCATACCCCTTAAGTGTACCTAGCTACCTAATAGCAATAGGAAAGAAAAACAAATATTCAACCTAACATTAAGTGTAAGAAAATAGTAAGTATAAGCACAAATAAAATCTTAACATTAGATCGAAAAGTAAAATAATAATAATAAAACTAATAAGTGATTATTTAAAGACTGACCAACACCTATTGGGTCGGCAGCGGGCAAAGCCGCACAACAGGGCGCACTAGCATCCCGGTTGCAGTCTTCACTGTCACTACTCTGTTAGCGACAAATGTTTGCCATCTATTTAGCTCGGTATTAAGCCAGCAAAGCGTTACCTTAGAATCGGTAAACGCATAAAGTGCGGTAATACTATATCGAGGAATAAAAGTATCATGAACACGGCGTAATAGCTTTGACATTAGTTCAGCAGCACAAAGCTCTAGCCTAGCGATAGACACAGACTTGACGGGCGAAACCTTTGACTTTGCACATACCAATGTTACTAATACGTTACTGTCAATCGTGACATGCATATAGACGACAGCTCCGTACGCTCGCTCGCTCGCGTCGGAGAATCCTAGCAAACGAACGGTACAGTTTTGCTGTACACCTAAAAAACGCGGTATTATAAATTTATTTAATTGCGGTAACTCCAAACAAAATTGGCTCCATAATTTACGTATACTAGGCGGGGGGGCATCGCCCCAGTCTATTTTTAACATCCACAATTCCTTGATAAGAAGCTTTGCATATAAAATAACTGGAGCAACGAATCCCATCAGATCCCATAAGCGCGCGACAGTGGATAATATTATCCTTTTACTGCCTTTATCGCTAGGAGGGGCTTTGATACATAATTCAAAATAATCGCTTGACTTTGACCATAATAGACCTAATACTTTATGATCTATGGACTTATCAAACTCGAATTGTTCGAATTTATGCGATGCGGGTACGTCCTTTAATATTGACGGTGAATTACTCGACCATTTCAAGAGATCGAATTGTCCGCGCTTAAACAATTCTATCAGTTCGCGAGCAGTTTGAGAAGCTAGAGACTCGGATTCAATGCTACACGCTATATCATCCATATACAAGAAGCTACTTGCCACGTCGCGTGCGTTTGGAAACATATCGCCATCGTCCTTAATTAATTGTTGGACTGTGCGTAAGGCATGGTATGGACTAGACCTTACTCCAAAACACACGGTTTTAAACTGGTAAACCTTTATTGGATCATCAATTTTAAATCTGTACAAAATACGTTGAAAGCGACGGTCGCTATTCTGAACGTTGATTTGTAAAAACATTTGCTTACAATCAGCTGTCAATACAAATTGAAATAATCGAAAATTTAAAATTATTGTAAATAAATCACCTTGTAAATTAGGGCCACTATGAAGAATGTCATTTAGTGAAACCCCTGATGTGGTTTTACAGCTAGCGTCTAAAACTGAGAGAGTTTTTGTTGTAGTTTTGTCTAAGCGAAAAACTGCATGATGCGGTATAATATAAGCGGGATTATTATCATTTAATTCTGAAAGCGGTACAGGACTTAAAAAACCTTTAGTAATATAATCATTGATGACATCATTATAAGCGGCGCGGAACGTCGGTACTGACTCTAATTTCTTCTCCAAACATAAAAAACGCTTATAAGCAATGTCATAAGAATCGCCAAGTAAAAATTTATCTGAACAAAACGGTAATGCAACCGTATACCGACCACTGTCTTTATCTCGAACGGTGGTCGTGCGGTAATGGTGCTCACACTCAATCTCGCCGACTGAGTGTTCCTGAGCTGCGGAGACTGGCGATTCATCAATTTCCCAAAACCGTTTGAGCAACGTATTGATAGGGTCTAGCGAAGCGTCATCAGCTTGAGTCGCAAAACATTGAGTCGAAGCTGATCCTTGACGATCTTGAAGAACAGGAACTGAACCCATTATAACATAACCCAAAACAGTTTGTATAGCGGGAGGTGCGGATATATTATTATTCCCAATAACACCTGGGAGTAGTAAATGCGGAAACAAAGCGGCTCCAATGAGGGCATCAATTGGACCGGGTACACCAAACGATTCATCTGCGAGCGGTAATCCTTCTAAGAAGGGTAAAGCGGATATATCCACTAATGTGGTAGGTAAATTTTCAGTAATTTTATCAACTACTAATGACACAATATTATATTTTACTTTAGTATTAAATCTTGAAGAAAATTGGTAGGATATAGAACCCTGAACCATTTTCTCTGTTCCCCCGATACCCTTTACCTTTAAATTATTTGAACTGATTAACTTGTTAAGCCCCAATCGAACACAACAACTATAAGTTATAAAATTGCCCTGAGATGCACTATCCAAAAGGCACCGTACCTTATGTTCCGTTCCGTTAGAATCTCTAACCAAAACAACGGCAGTAGCTAATAAAATAGTAGTGGGCACTTTACATTGCGGGTTTTGTATGTGAGATTGGGCAGCGTTAGCACAAGAACGAGCAATGGACGTTGCACAAAATGAAATGTTCGCTGACTCGGACCTGGAACAGCTGGCAGCAGGATCAGTCGAGGTAGAAGGGGTTGGCTCCATAGCCTTAGGCAAAGTGGCAGCGTTTACTAAATTATCAGGACCCGCTGGTTCCTTATTAAAATGTAGTAAGGAGTGATGTTTGCCTTTGCACGTTTTACAAATTTGTTTAGAATGACAGGTAAAAGTTTTATGTTTAATACTTAGGCAATTAATACATCCCTTTAAATCCTTAACGTGATTGTATCGATCAACGGGTTTTAGTTCTGTAAACGCAGGACACAAATACAAATGTTCATGCACAATATTGTCGCACAAACATTTATGTGGTTTGGAGACGGAGACAAATGTTTGTTGTTGCGGTATTTTGAGCGGTTTATCATTATACGGACGAACACCTTTCTTAGCGACATAATGCTGAGAACTAGACATAGTATTTTGTAATATTCGCATCTGATCCTTGACAAAATAAACTAAATCACTAAATGAGGGTATCTGAACGGTTCTCTGACTCATTTCAAATGCCTGAGTGGTGTCAGAATCTAGTAATTTAAGAGCGATGCTCAAAAATATAAAGTCTTCTAGTTCCCGTATATCTAGTTTTTTAAGAGAGTTAACCGATGCTACATATTTATTCAAAAAAGATTCAAAATTCGCTATTGACGGTGAAGTAAAAGGTTTTTGTTCGAATATTTGATTTAAATATGAAGCGGCAAGTAGCCGTTTATCTTCATACTTATCCGTAAGACTTTTTAATATTAATAGGTAGTTTTCTGCAGAAGGCAGGGTTCCAGCAAATGCGAGTTGCGCTTTACTCGAGAGCTTTCCCATCAAATAATACAACTTTTCTGAATCGTTGAGTGATGCATTATCATGAACCGTAGCCTTAAAGCTGGCATAAAATATTGGCCATGTTTTAATATCACCATCAAATGATAAAAGTTCAATTGGGGGTAGTCTGGTTTGTTGCCGGGAAAAATCTCCATGTTTTTCACTTTTTACCGATGATTGCGAGGACAACAATGATGTATATCTATATTTAATACGGCAAAACAGCTCTTCAAATGATGACCATGACTGGTCATCAATAAGCGCACCCGGTTTTATTTTAAGCGACAATAAATTAAATTCATCTATAACCTTGTGGAACTCTGTGCGGATTTCGTCCAAATTTACACATGAGGAAACAAATACTTCCCTCGACGCTTCGTCATCAACATTCTTTGAATGATTATATATTGATTGAATGCGAGAAAACAATGAATTACGCTTAGACAATGCAACTTGTAGTTTAATTTCATTGTCAGACATCTTGGTACAAATTATCCTATTATTTTATAAAATATTGTAACTTTTATGTGTTTATAAGCTGTGCGGGTGAGTATTATAACATACAAATAACTATTCAGACCTATAAAACAACAATTAAGCTAACAGTAAGCGGGTTTATAACAGGTGGGTACCAAAACTTTTTTCACAAAAAAATGGTTTTTCCCTTTTTTATATATATTTGTACCTAATAACAATAGTAAGCCAAATAACCCAATACCCAAATGACCTAAATGCAAGATTGATTCCTGTAACACAAAAGTTTGACAAGAAATGTAAAGTTTTGCGGCGCGGGTTTACGAAATATCGTATAAAATTTACAGGAATTATCATATAAATACAATAGACTACACATATACCTATAAGGATAGGAAATAGGCAGGAATTGATAGGAAAACCGGCTCGTAAGAGGCCAAATGGACGGGCGTGAAAAAGAGCAAAAATTAATAAATTATAATAGTGGACTGTATGAAGGGGCTGGACGCTCACACGCACTTACTTGTATTCGCTGCAGGTGGTCTTGGGCTTTCCTTGGGTCGCCAGGTTGCTGCTGGCCGCGGGCAGGCTTCTTTTCTCGCAATTTCGAAATTGCGAGCGGTTGATGTCTCTTCTTCAAATTCTGTGCAAGCAATGACCTTGGCACATTTTCACTGACGCTTCTGACAGCTGGGTCGCGTTCAATAATGTTCACTTTCTTCCCATGCGCAAGGTGCGTTCGGAAAGATCTCGCAGGTTTTAGAACGAGATAGGCACACCCTTCCGCTAGTGCGTATGAGAGGGATAAAGGATGGGTATGGCGATATACAAATTAATAGACAATAAATAGACAACCTTAAAGTTGTTTTTAAATATGATAAGGCGCAAACAGGGGTGTATCAGGCAAAGCTTTTTGTAGATGTCGCTAGCGGCACTGGTACCTTGTTTACACCTATGACTGATCATTTTTTAAATTTAATTGTGGTTTTACATTTTTATAACAGAAAAATGAATTTTAACTTAACGTTACCTACCTTAAAAGACGAATTAAGTAAGCGAACACAGTCTTTAAAATAAAAAAAAGGTTGAATTAATAGAACGGATATTTTGAGATCACCATATAAAGATTTCGCTTGGAAATTTCGATTTGTACACTTAAAAGCTGCTCACTTCTGCATAATATCCAGAAAATAATAAATTTCCTAATAAAAATACAAGTTTTCTATGCAATTGACAGTTATATTAGGTACCATCTATCATGCGCCATCTATCGTGATAAAAAGTTAGTGACACACCCCATTTTTTAAAAGATATAAATTATTATAAGAAAAAAAAAAAAAAACACTACTGTATGATGAATAAGGCCGCGGCTAAAAATCACGTCATAAATACCCAAAGGCCGGTTGCAGAAAGGATCTTAAAGTGTAATAATTACCTTAAAAAATCATCCGTTAGGGGGCTGAAAAATCGTGATGAATAATCTGCAAAAAAATAAAAAAACTATTATTATTTTTTTAAAACAAAATGTTTTTTTTTATTAATAATTAAATTATTTTCAGATTTCTATTATTCTTTACCTCAAAGTTAATCAGAACAGGTCTGTGTATTTTACATCATTAAATTTTATATACATGTATACTATTTAATCAAAAAAATCCAAATTTAGAAGGGTAATCCAAAAAGGAGCGGTGGTGGCTTGTTAAGAACACTAAATTTAAATACTAAATAGGTCGGTTCGAATCCCGGCATATATACCAATGAGTGCCTTGGAGAGCCTCAAGTCGTCAGTCCCGGTTCAACTAATATTAACTTGTGGAATCGTTAATAAATTGTCATCAGAGCCTCGCCAACCTGTCTTGCCAGCGTGTCGAGTGTAGGCTAAATTCTCCAGAAATATCCTCCCAACAGCGGAGATCTAGGACTCGTGATGATAAATTATATAGTGTTGCACGGCCAACCAGGAATCGAACTCGGCAACGTAGCTTTAAAATTAATATACAGAATTGTGAATTGTTTCAAGTGTGGACGGTTGGTTGAATCCTAAACTACCGAGGTATTTGGAAAAATTAGCTAAGAGTATATTAAAAAAAAATAGTTGTCAATTTTTGCCAAAAAACTAATTATTTTGTTTTATTCTCTTCTCCCGATAGACGATGAATGAAGTGATAGAAAAGGAATTCGCGGCATTAAAAATAAACTGCAGCTTGTGCCTCTATCCATTGTCCAATTTATTGCTTTCCATAATTATGCACATTGTAGAACATTATTAAACAAAACAACACCACTTTTGACTAACAATATCCACAGTAAATTAATTTACAAAACAAAAAAATGCACTTGACATTTTCTGTTAAATTTAAGTTTATTATTAATAAAGTATTACAATCAAATTTGAAGATGCAGGTAGACTATAATTTTAATCGCAAAATAAAATAATCCGAGGTCATCAAACCAGCATATAAAAAATACTATTAAATTAAAAAATGCAGACCAGTTTATTTAAAAATACAACTCACCTTTTGACAACAATCTTTCGAATCAGGTTTATCTGTGAAACAACATTTTGTCAATATAACAATATAAAAAGTATTAAGGGGTTAGAAATAAGGCTATTTAAAGAACTGTTAAATCCTACAAAGGTCGGTTCAAACCCCCCCGGCATGTACCAATGAGAACTACATTCCTTATTTAGAAACACCACTATTCCCGTGCCTCGGAGAGCACGTTAAGCTGTCGGTCCCGGTTCTACTATTACCAACTTGTGAAATCGTTAATAAAAATCATGGTGTGGCGAGTGTTGGCCAAATTCTCCATATATGGAAAGACCATCTCCAAAGTTGATAAGATAGATTAATTAATGATAAGACATACAAAAATATTAACTAACCTTTAAAATCAGCATCACCTTTTTATTTCTTAATCCAGTTTTTGAAAGGATGAATGATATAGCTAGGAACGCCAACCCGTCTGGTCAGCGTGGCCATTGTTGGCCAAATTCTACAGAAATATGTTCTGGAAGGCCCATCTGGGACTGTTCTAAGGGCTTTGTTAGTTTAGACGATAAAAACTTTTTGTTATTTAAGGAGCCTACACACTGGACCGCGGCGGTCATATTAAACGCACGATCCATCAGTGTTAAATTTTTTTTGTCATGTCAGATCGATATATACGAGTGAAACAGATCTCCATAGAAAACTGTTAGTTTTATTCGAACAAATCGAGGCGACATATAATCGGTGCCCTGTACGCTAAAGGTCAAGATATAGTAGTCATTGAAAAGGTGAACGCACAATTCTATTGTTTAAAATAAAAAAATATATAAATTATGCATAAAAATAGACAAAAAATATTTTGCTATAGCACTCGTATCATCACGACCGTTTCCCTTCCGGGGTGGTCAGAAACCACGCTTATAAATAAGCGGATTCACATTTAGCCAACTTTACTATAGGCCAATCATGACAAGTGGCAAGCTCGTCGATGTCTCCAGCGTACCAAACTCGAGAAATATCACAAATAAATTAAATATTAATTGTATTTATTTACATTAATAAATATTTTTATGTCCCGACCAGGAATCGAACCCGGTACCTCCGAGTCTAAATCCACGGACTTAACCGCTAGACCACGGAGGCAGTCTATTGATGTCTATTAATTTTCTAGGAATTACAGACATTACATTAATGATTATTTTCGTCAACGAACATCATATAACTTTAACGAAAGACCATACAAAGTCACGCGGTATATTAGAATAAATTAGTATGGGTTGGGGATTGTCAGATTTTTTAAGACCAACGTTTGTTTTTTTTAAGTGTACGAGGGGCGTTCAAAATATTCTCGGTATTGATACGTTACAACCTCTTTTATATATATATTTGTTACTGGCCGCTAAGATTCATCCATTGACATTAAAAAAAAGTAAAATTGGAACCGAGATGTTCTTTTGTTTTTCTGCAATTGCCGAACAAACATGAACACCATGAGCGAATTAACAATTTTAACGAAATTAGAGCACCGATCCGTCATAAAATTCTTGACAAAACAGGGTAAAAATCAAAAAACCATAAAAGAGGAAATGGATTGTGTTTACCGTGAGTCTGCTCCTTCTTTATCTACTATTCAAAAATGGTCAAGCGAATTTAAGCGTGGAAGGGAGAGTATTGAAGATGACCCTAGACCTGGCCGGCCTGTAGTGGCTACCTCACAAGAAAATATTGATAAAGTGGAAAAACTTATATTGGAAGACGGCCGAGTGAAGGTAAAATCTATAGCTCAAGTAACCAATCTCTCTATTGGTACCGTACATGACATTATACATGACCATCTTAATATGTCAAAAGTAAGTGCAAGATGGGTTCCGCGAATGCTGACGCTTCTTCAAAAGGATATGCGTGTGGCTTGCTGTTCAGATTTTATCGACCTGTGTGGTGAAAATCCCGATGAGGTGCTGCAAAAAATAGTTACTGGAGATGAAACCTGGGTTCATCATTATGACCCAGAGAGCAAACAGGAGTCCATGCAGTGGCACATTAAGGGTTCAGCTCATCCCAAGAAGTTCAAGGTAATCCCGTCAGCTGGCAAGGTCATGGCCACAATATTTTGGGATTGTGAAGGAGTTTTGCTTATCGATTATAAAGAAAAAGGTGTAAATATCACAGGGCAGTACTACGCTAACGTTATACGTCAATTAAGAGATGCGATCAAAGAAAAGAGGCGAGGAAAGTTAACCAAAGGTGTTCTGCTTCTGCATGACAACGCCCCTGTCCATACTGCTCATATTGCCAAGGCAGCTATTGTTGAATGTGGGTTTGAAACTGTTACTCATCCACCCTATAGTCCGGACTTAGCCCCAAGCGACTTCTTTTTGTTTCCCAATCTTAAAAAGGATCTGCGTGGAAATAAATTTTCTGACGATGAAGCGTTGAAGACGGCCGTGGAGGAGCATTTTTACACCAAAGATAAAAAATATTTTTATGAGGGATTAAAAAAAATAATTGATCGATCTTATAAGTGTATGAACATAGGGGGGGAGTATATTAAAAATAAAAATATCAAACTTTTCGTACTTGTTTGTTTTTATCCACATACCGAGAATATTTTGAACGCCCCTCGTATATCTTCTTTTTCCTAAATAACTTTTAATATGCAAAGTTAGCTTTTTTCCATTTGCTTAAATTATTACTTTGTTTAGCTTGTACGGATGGACTAATCCTGACACTACCGCCAGGATCAAGGTTCAATCACATCTATTTCACTCCGCATTCAAAGTTTTATGAGAACTCCACATTTGTAGACCGCTTAGTACGTGTGACCGCGAAAAGCAAAACTAACAACCGCTCGCGGTATTGCTACGTGTGAACGCGGAACGCAGAAATAAATATCACTCGCGGAATCGAAACGCAAAACTTACAGCCGCTCGCGGTATTACTACGTGTGAACGCGGAACGCAGAAATATTAATCATTTGCGGAAACGGTATGTGTGACTGCGAAACGCAAAACTTACATCCGCTCGCGGTATTGCTACGTGTGACCGCGGAACGCAGAAATAAATATCACTCGCGGAATCGGTATGTGTGACTGCGAAACGCAAAACTTACAACCGCTCGCGGTATTGCTACGTGTAAACGCAGAACGCAGAAATAAATATCACTCGCGGAAACGGTATGTGTGACTGCGAAACGCAAAACTTACAACCGCTCGCGGTATTGCTACGTGTGACCGCGGAACGCAGAAATAAATATCACTCGCGAAATCGGTATGTGTGACTGCGAAACGCAAAACTTACAACCGCTCGCGGTATTGTTACGTGTGAACGCGGAACGCAGAAATAATAATCATTTGCGGAAACGGTATGTGTGACTGCGAAACGCAAAACTTACAACCGCTCGCGGTATTGTTACGTGTGAACGCGGAACGCAGAAATAAATATCACTCGCGGAAACGGTATGTGTGACTGCGAAACGCAAAACTTACAACCGCTCGCGGTATTGCTACGTGTGACCGCGGAACGCAAAATTAAAACTGCTAGCGGTATCGGGACGTGTGACCGCGGAACGCAGAAGTGAAGACCGCCGGGGTAGTGTGTGCGGAGCCTTATTCATCCTTTCACAAACCTGAGATCCGAAACGTTTCAATTAATTAAAAAAACAAATAACATTTGTTGTATAATAGAAAATTATAATTTAAAATTAATTACAAAATAATCAAAACAGACGTTGAAGGTCCCAAATCAACCAGTGACATGAACAAGGTAGTATATGTGACACAGTTATAAAATTAGAAAAGGCATCAGTAATGAGCGATGGCCAAATTATTTATTAAATTATATTTTAAGGCACAAAACACTGGATTTTACTAGTTGTAAAGTATTATTACGGTTGTAAACTCTAGCGGGGTGTTTAGAAACCACGGAAATTCAAATTTACTATAGAGCCATAATGACAAGTGGTAAGCGTCAAAAATGTAATATTCTTGTGTTCTCGACCAGGAATGCAACTCAGCACCCTCCGCTTTTACCGTGGTTGTAAACCAAAGACACCATTCTACTTCTCTCTCCCACAGACCCGGCACCCGCACGGTGAATCCATGAAGCTTGTCTCATCAAATCGAAGTGTTAAAAGATTGATGCTCGGAGCAAAAAAGCTGCCTGCCCCATTATAGAGTAAAATTTATCGTTTTCCATAATTCACATAAAACAAAAAAAAAACTGAACTGTCATACTCCATTGCGTGTTCTATAGCAAGCATTCAGTTTAATGATAACGCAATGTATAGCAAAACCTAATGATTAATAAATAAAGCTATCGCTTAAAACTTATGCCATATCACATTATGCATTCAGGTATGTCTAACAACTTTGCTAACCCGCAATCTTATGATGGTGATAAACTTGAGCATTCTAGCCAAATGTTACATTATAAAATGCTCACACATGACCAAGCAACGGTATTGCAGCCGTCTCGCTCGCACAAACAAATATGTTTATACATTTACTTGTGACAAATGGTCCATCAACGACTATAGAATTAAGTGACAGTGTAAATTCCATATAACGACACTGAAGGGACTGAATTTTAAACCAACCAAAGCCAATTGATTTCGACGCTTTAGGGAGTTTATCGTTAAATCGAAGGCATTCTCTAGCAACCAACCTTTGGGACAATAAAACCATTTGTGTTGTGAGGTAGGTTAATAATAGATATAGTGTAAAAAAAAAAAAGATTAATAAGATAAATCAAATTAAATATAGATGTTACATGGAGTCTACACTGTATTAATCATAAAGTATCATAGCGACCGTATCCATTCCGGTGTGGTCAGAAACCACGCTTTTAAAGAAGCAGATTCACATTTAGCCAACTTAACTATAGGCCAACATGAAAACTGACAAGCTTGTCGATGTCTCCAGCGTACCAAACTCGAGAAATATCACAAATAAATTATTGTGTCCCGACCAAGGAATTGAATCCGGTAACTTTTATTACTGTCTAAAATTTTATATGACAGTGGGAAATATGTCCAAATAGTCGTGTGTGAAAAAGTTTGTTGATAAGACAACATCCAATCAACGTTTCCTTCCAGCTGTCAATCTAAAATGAAGTCACTGTAATTGTACCAGCTTAAAGTAAATCGGGTAAATTTTAAACTGTAATCGTAACAAATACAGAGATGTCATTTTTGTTTGACAGCTGGAAGAAAATGTTGAGTGGAGGTTTCGTTGAGGAATTGTCTTAGAATACAGGTTATTTACATAATGGATTGTGCGAGCCAGATGGATGGAATCTATTTAAATTCTCAAGTCTACCACCAGGTTCTGTATTTTCATAAACATTGAGTGATATCTTGAACGTCAGGCAATGGACAATGAAAATAAAGATCCCAACTTGAAAAACCCGGGTCCAATAAAACAAAACATGTAGCATAAATATTGCTATATCAATTTATAACATTAATAAATACGACTTTTTAAGTATACGTTACAAAAAAAAAAGCACGAAAATCATGTCCGCCATCTTTGTTTGTGTTAAAAATATACGAAAACTATTTATAACAAATGTAATAGTTAATTTTGAGATTGCATTCTGATATTTAAAATATTCTACTAGTAATTCTGAGAAGTGTTTTTTTTTTTATATTGGAATACAATTTTAAAATAATTAAGTTGTTTTTTTTTAGTAATATTTTATATATTTGAAATACAAAAAAAAAGAGTAGCGTTCAAGTATTTTTTTTAACTTGAAAATTTGACAATATTTTTTCTAGCAATTTTTTTTAAAATTGTTTTTATTTATTTGGTTTGTCAATTTAAATTATCCGTTATTACGTTTGATATCTTATTTTTGCTTTGACGAACTGGATATGAGTCGTATACCTACTCCGGCAAAAATAATGAGTTTAATGATAATTGGTGTTATATGTAAAATAATTCGTCTGTTGCCTAGCTGAGTGTCACATAAGGTATATATATTACAGATAATTGCATTAGCTAATTATAATTTGTCCAAATATGACATTAGATCTGGGAGACCGTCCTTAAGACCTTTCCGCTTCCTCGTTTCCTGGAACAAAAATAAATTAATCAGATTTATAGATTAGGGTACATCTGCAAAATCCAATGTGGAAATACTGCAAAGATTTCAATCAAAAACTATTCGAATGATTGCAAATGCAACCTGGTACGTCACAAATGATATAATTCATCATGACCTTGGCATCCGAACAGTCAAAGAAGAAATTAAAACTCAAGCTACCAATTATGGCAAACGCATACAAAATCCTCAAAACAAGTTCAAACATTCAGATTCAGAAGACTGAAGAGAACAGCTCCACATGAATTGATTATTTAATTTCCAATAACAATGACTTGCAATGCATTAATGTATCAATACGGTTGCATCAATGGAAGCAAACCGTTCAAGACCTATAGTATTAACATACATATTGCCGAATGTCTTGACTAGACAGATTGCAATACAAATAAAAATATATAAAAAAATAAAAAAAATAAAAAAAAAGATTCATCCAGAAGTTATAGAACACAAAATCCTAGACCTTCACTGCCGGAGACAGGACTTCCAAAACATCATCATAGCCCTAAGAACTCCACTGCAGCTTAGTTGGGAGCCGGAACATCTTTATAACCCCATAGAACTCAAAGTCCTTGACCTCCACTGATTGAAACGGGCCTTCTAAAACATTATCATAGTCCCTAGACCTTGACTGCTGGAGACAAGCCTTTCAAAACATCATTTTCATCATTCACTGCAACTGGAGTTAGGCCTTCTGGAACATCATTACAGCCCATGGAACTCATACCCCTCAGTCCTCATAGACACTGACCGGTCGTTCCGAATCAAATATCGCGATTTGGATGCTCAGAGCGTGATATCAATTCGGAACGGTCTAAATCACATTTTCATTCATAAAATGTTGGTTTTTTTTATGTATGGAAGATAAATGGCGGATTTCACATAATACTAACAAATATACATCTTTCGGTTTATTCATCTTTATATGTGTTAAGTTTAATATTATTAACTTATTTTGGTTATTTAAAATAACTTGACGTGTTACAGACATATTTTTTTTCACTTCCTACTTAAATATTAATTTATATAGAAATAGTATAAACGAATTACAATATTAAATAATTTAAAAGAAAACCTAATACCCGCGCCATTTTCAAGTTAATTTAAACTTGAAAATGGCGCGGGACATTATGACAAACAACTGACAGCGCTCAGATCGATCTACCTCGATATTGTAAGCAGTCTAAGCGCGAGAAATGATGTCATGTGTGACGTCACGTAGCTTTGGCAAAACAGTTTAAGCGCGTTTCGGAACACCTTTAAGCGTGCTTAGGTTACTATTATCGCGTATCGGAACGAAGGGATAGTCCTTGACCTCCACTGCCTGATGTCAGTCATGAGTGTCTGATTCGAGTTGCTAACATTAATGGACCTTGCGTGCACTTACCATAAGGTGGGCGCAAGATGACATGTCGTGCTAGTATAAATTTATTAAGTTGGTGTTCTTTGTGTAAACCCAGTTTTAATGACTAATACAATATTGAGACCATCAGGAGGGTCTTAACTGACTCGACTGAACAGCGAATGATGAACTGGGAAATGATCTCTTACATTCCGCTCGCCCACAAGTCAACTCCACCCGGCATGTACCAATGAGAAATACACTTTTCTTAAGTACATTCATCATAGATTTACAACACCACCGTTCCCGTGAGGAGAGCACGTTAAACCGTCGGTCCCGGTTCCACTAATACCAACTTGTGGAATCGTTAATAAATTGTCATTCAAAATTAACATTAGATCCTCGCCAAGCTGTCTGGCTTATCTAGTTCTGGAAGGCCCATCTCCAGCAGTGGAGGTCTAGTATTCTAGGGGCTATAGTGATGACAATATTGAAGTTGTTACCTGCACGATGGTAAATGGCTTGCTGGAAGGCTCGGTGGGGTCACCGGGCAACACCTGCCAGTGGTCGAACACGCACTGCGGGAAGGCCTGTCCGCCCGTGTTGGAGCGCAGGTCGGCCGTGAAACCGAACGACTCGTTGACAGGGAGGTACGCCTTCACCACGAACATGGGAGTGCCGGCCACTTGGGACTCCTCGAACACGTGACCGCGACGACGATTCAACACGCCGTAGATACCACCCACGGCCACCTCAGGACACTAGACAAAACAACCCATTTAAAATTTGTAAATTCCCGTCTTTTGAACGGACATTTTTTTTTTTGTTTTGTATATTACTTTACTGTAAACATTGTTAGTCAAAAGCGGTGTTAATTTGTTTAATAAATAAATATTTCCAGACAGGTCACACAGCGCCATCTAGTTTCCGTGGTAAGCTACGAGGCTTGTGTTACGGAAACTACATGGTTGATAAACTACATTTTATACTTTTTTTTTTGTAAATATTATACATGATATACAAATGTTAGTTCCTTTATCTTGGCTAGTAAAGTAATCTCTGGCCAGTATTGATAAAAAAACTGTTGATTTGCCACAAGTCGGAAGGGCGGAGAGACCAAGATGGTCAACCCGCTCAGGATACGAGTGACATGATATAAATTAATGATCAAATTGATAGCCTCCGATTAAGCGGTTAAGGCCGTAGATTAAAACGCGGAGGTGCAGGTTCGATCCAGGCCAAGAACACAAAAAAAAATTGGGACATTTCTCCAGTTTGGTACACTAAGAGACATCGACGAGCTTGCCACTTGTCATGATAGACCTATAGTAAAGTTGGTTAAATGTGAACTTTCTGCTTACAAAACTAAGATACGATTCTTAAGAGATTGAACGCCAAACTTTGATAACTGGGCGGGGTAGTCCCTTAGGGAACGACCATACCCGCATCTATTACAATCGAGTAGTTCAATAGATAAAACGAAGCCCGGATAGGACAGCAATATTCCAATACACTGCTGACGAGGCTGTTAAACAGAAGGATAGCTAGTTAGGGTTTTTAAATTATCTAATTGACCTCAAGACAAATCTTCACGGTGTAATCATAATGCTGGCGAATTGTTAGCCTCTCATCAAAACAGTAAACCCAGATCTTTAACGACAGCATTATAATCTATCGCGTAGCGAAAGGGACAAGATAGGCGCTCAGCTAGCTCATTGATAAAGACTAGGAACAAAAGGGAACCCTGGTGTGAACCCTGTGGTACGCCAGACAGGACAGAGGTTGGCTTAGAGTAATATCCTCTAAGAGCCACCAGTTAGGTTCTGTTACTCAGGTATGATTCCATTCACCACAGCAAAGGACCATGTATACCCAGGGATGCCAATTTGTCACATAGTAGTTGATGTTTAACTCTGTCAAAAGCTTTACTAATATCTATATACAAGGAATCCACCTGTCAGTGTTCAGCAGCAGCACCACAGAGGTAAATTTTGTATACCAACAAAATATATATTTGTTACTAATAAATGAATAGTTATAAAATATTATTTACCTGGATTTCGCACAAGTAGACGGGCTCCATGAGACGAGGTCCAGCTGTCAGAAGACATGCGTACAGACAACGACGGGTCGTGGGGATGATCTGACCACCTCCTCTGTAGGTCAAACAAATTTTAAAAAGTGGTTAATAGCGTCGTTACACTTCGCAGCTCTCCCGTCTTCTGATTGAGGTCAAGTCATCCGGTCGCCAACCTAAGGACCCCCCGATCCAATTGCCGCTTCGTCCTCCAATTCCCCCTTGATGGCTCGCACCGCAGACCCCTACCTATCAGGTTAGTAGACTTTTTGCTTTGCGTGATGCACGTTGGTTTTAATGCGGCGAACTAGTGCCTTCACTCGTAGCCACGACTCAGACTTAGCTGTAAAAGCTTACAGGGCCAACAGTGAACGAGAGACGGTTATAGGGTTTTGTGATTCCGTCTTTAAAAAAAAAATCTCAGCTCTCCCTTTCTCATAATCCAACATTTCCAAAACTTATTGTTAAATAAAAAAAAGTAGTCAATCGTTCTAGGAAATTAAATTACGGACATTTTATGGGGTCTAAATCGTCCTAAAGTCTAGTTTTAAAGTTTCGCGCAACATTTGCAAATGGCTGCCTGATGACGTCACGTAAAAGTAAATAAACTAATTTACGACACTAACATAACTATTTGCTTTGTTTTCCTATTTTTTCATTTTTATTTTACTTTATGCTAAAATACTCGGAAGAAACAACTTAATTGAGCAGAATTAGTTGTGTGGTAGTGTTTACAATATTTACTATTAAGTGACGTCACTCACCCTGACTAATGTTTAGAGGTAAGAGAGAAGACAGCATCTAAGCATTCCATGGATTCACCGTGCGAGTGTGAGAGATGAGAAAAATGGTGTCTCAGGCTTGCGACCGACAATAGGCTGGTTTAAAAAGGAGGCCTCCTTTTCATTTTATTGCCCAACAATACTTGATAATAATAACTTTCTCAGAGCTAAAAAAATTGTCACGGCCACATCGTAACAGTAGGCAATTTTGGAGATATTTTAAGTCGTCTACTAAGGGTTCTATATTTTTACCTGACTCTTAAAAAAGATATACACAAAACAAACTATTTTTAGCAATTTAGGGATAAATGTCTGGGCAAGAGTCTTGCGAGATGCTTGCGCAAGGCCAATACCAAGACTAGGGTTAGAGGCAAAAAAGCAAGAACAAGACCAAGGTTGAGCAACACTACCGCTCCACATAAGATATAATCAGCCTTTCTGCAACTGGCCAAAAAGGGCTATATAAGGGAATGTGAGAAAACGAACCTGTGGATAGCATCAGTGTGTAGAGTAACATCATAGATATTAAATCGCACTGCTCTTAAGTTCTCCTCGGCCATGACTCCCTCCTTGGAGGCCCATTGGAAGCCGGCCACCACGGAGTCCTTGATCTCGTTCAGGTACTGCACTCCCTTGGAGCAGTCCACCAGGATGTTGGGTCCAGTGCCGTCTGGACCGAAGCACCAGATCTTACGGGCTTCAGTGATGTCATACTCGTACTTGTCGGTGAGGTACCGAGCACGGGTCTTGAAGTCGTCGCGGGGATTCACTTTGCCCTATCATAAGAAAAAACTATGGTCATTATCATCATGGTCATATGTAAATGTCCGCCTCCGTGGTCTAGTGGTAACAAACGTTGCCGTGAACTCGGGAGGTCGTCGGTTCGATACCCACCAGGGGCAAGTTGTACATTGTATAATTTGTCTCGGTCTGGGTGTTTATATGTATAATGTGTATATATTTACAAAGAAAAAAGTATAATATGTAGTTTATCAACCATCTAGTTTCCGTAACACAAGCCTCGTAGCTTACTACGGAAACTAGATGGCGCTGTGAGACCTGTCTGAAAATATTTATTTATTTATTATTTTATTATGTGATGGTGTGTTGCCTGTAATTGGTGCAGCATCTGGTTTCTGTCTTAGTAGTAAGTAAAAATCCATGTATGTATTGTTGCTGTCATTGTTGGCGATAGGGTTTCAGAAATTTCTAAGACCTACACTCGGCACACAGGCCAGACAGGTTAGCGAGGGTCTGATGTTAATTTTTATTAACAATTTCACAAGTTGATATTAGTCTCCAAGGCAGAACGGTGGTGTGGTAAATATATTTTTCAATAGGGCGGGTAAAATGTTTAATAAGCTCAGTGTCGACATCGATCTCTTCAATACTAGTACGGCGATGATTAGGCGGGTGATGGCAGGTGAGTACTTCGAGGCATTAGAATAGTTTTATATTTTCAAGTTTATGTATGCCTATGTGTATATATATGTATGTTTATTATTCTGTTATTGATGTAATGCCTATTCCTTCGTAATTCTTGTACTTTTGTATTCATTTTTATTTTTAAATTTATTATCATTGTTTTCTTTGCTTACTTTTATTGTATCTGTCAGCGAACTCTTAGCTTGCCACTTGTCATGATTGGCCTATAGTAAAGTTGGCTAAATGTGAATCCGCTTATTTATAAGCGTGGTTTCTGACCACCCCGAGAGGGAAACAGTCGTGATGATGCTAATATTAATAACTATCAAAATTTTTTCAGTGGTTTTTGGTTAAAAAGAGCTTACTTACATCATCAATATCTTCAGCCAGACCGTCGGGCATGGGTTGTGCCTTCATGAACAGCCTGTTGTGCTTGTTGGGCGACTTGGAGAGACACATCTGGTCGGATTCCTCGGCCACTGTCTCTCGGTACGACACCACGGGGTCGGACTTCTTAATTGGAATGCATGCATGGTCTTCTTCCAAATCCTGGAAACAAAGTTTATGATTAACCTCATATTGCGATCTTTGTACAACATTATCAGGTTAAGAAATCAAATGACATCATTAATCATGTATCGGAGGTATGGGCTAAATTGTTCTCACAGTTATATATGCGGTTTTATATAGTTTAGGTGTGCAAATTGTTCAAAATATCATCATGACAGCTCTAGTACTAATGGAGGTTATATCAAATCAAATAATCTTTATTTTTAAACAGTAATATTAAACATTAGGCGCTTGCTAGTAAAAAGACTACATTAAAAGTGTTAGATAATCTAAGAAATGCAATTTTGGAGCTCTGAAGTTATTGAAGCCACATCTGGCTAGCATTAAAGTCTTATCTGGCTAACATAGGAGCCACATCTGGCTAAAATTAGAGCCACAAAGGCTAACATTGAAGCCACATCTGCCAACATTGAAGCTCTACATGGCTAACATAGGAGCCACATCTGACTAACATTGGAGTCTTGTTTGGCTAACGTAGGAGCCACATCTGGCTAACGTAGGAGCCACATCTGGCTAACATAGAAGCCACATCTGGCTAAAATTAGAGCAACATAAGGCTAACATTGGAGCTTTACATGGCTAACATTAGAGCTACCTCTGGCTAACTTTGGGAGCCACGTCTGACCAATTAGAGCTCTACATGGCTAACATTACAGCCATATCTGGCTAACATTAGAGCTACTTCTGGCTAACAGTAGAGCTACTTCTGGCTAACATTGGAACCAGTTGGGTTTAATAGCCATTTGTCTATCAACACTTTAGAAGCAATTTTGGACTGTTTATATAATAAAATTTCCTATTTTAATATACCTTGAGGCAGATTTCAAGATGCAGTTCTCCTGCGCCGGCGATGATGTGTTCTCCGGACTCCTCGATGATGCACTGCACCATAGGGTCAGACTTGGCCAATCTCTTCAGTCCCTCCACCAATTTGGGCAAATCGGCCGGGTTCTTGGGCTCTACGGCCACTCGCACCACAGGGGACACGCTGAACTTCATCACCTGATAGAAAATGCATAGATTAAATTTACTATTTAAAGTTCCTTCCATTATCAGATAATGGTAAAAATTTCATCCTGATATTGCGTTATTTCACAAATAATTTTTTTTCATACTTTTTGACAATAATTTTTTTTTTCTGGTTTGTCTATTGAGAAATCATACATACCATAAACGAAAAAATGATGTGGTAATTATTTGTACATTGCCCAATAAAGGATTAAGTAAAAATTTTGGTCAACAATTTATGGATTATTTTGGTTTAGTTCATACCTTCATGTTGTGAGCATCCTTGAAGGTGGTGATGGTTCCAGTCTTCACCAAGAACTGGTCTACTCCGACGAGCCCGCAGATATTTCCAGAAGGCACATCCTCAATGGCTTCAACGTAACGACCCATCATAAGAATGGTACGTTGAATCGTCTTCTCATACAAATCCTACAAAATAAGACAAATTTTAAGAATAGATTTTTAGAACATTCCCTTACTAGTTGTAACAAAATATATATATATAAAAGTAAAGTATCATTACGGGGTAGTCGGAAACTACCCATTTTTTTATGAAGCGGAACCATCGGAGCACGCCTTTCCTTATTTTTGTCCCTATGCATTATGCATATCCGTCGCATGACCTCATTTCTACTGCATTAACTCTACTCTCATACATATTCTGACATATCCACGTCTCGCTGCCATACATAAGTGTTGGCACTAGCATGGCAGTGTGTATGGCGAGTCGAGTTTTGTCACTGACATTTCGACTGGTGATGACACTATTTACCACGTTCACTCTTCTTTCAACATCCCTATGTTATATCATCATTATCATTACAGCCCCTAGAACACAGCGTTCTAGACCTCCACTGCTGGAGATGGGCCTCCCAGAACATATATCTGGAGAATTTAGCCTACACTCGCCACGCTGGCCAGACGGCTTGGCGAGGATATGATGACAATTTATTAACGATTCCACAAGTTGGTATTAGTGGAACCGGGACCGACGGCTTAACGTGCTCTCCGAGGCAATCTATGACAAATGTATTTAAGAAAAGTGTATTTCTCATTGGTACATGCCGGGTGGGGTTTGAACCGACCTTTGTAGGATTTAAGGAACGCGTTCTTACAACCGAGCCTTAGGTTAGTTATAACAGTTTAATGGTTAAGTAAGCTCATAAAATTTAACGAAAGGACTAAATTGATTTTAATTTTGTTTGAATAGATTTAGAAATTTGTAGCGGCCAGCAGGTAACGTGTGTTCCCGGGACATAAGGATAGCGGTCCTGCACACGGGCCCGCGGCCGCATATTATCTCCGTCCCGTGCAGTGTCAGTGTCCCGGCCAGACAACAAGTTGTCCAGCTACACTGACACGCGTGCACTGGAAGGATACTTACTACTTACCCTAACGGGTACATGTATGTTACGGAATATTAATAAAAAATAGTATGGTCCTTAATAGAACAATGACATAGTCGATTGGTTTTAGTTAAAAAAAAAAAGATAATCGGAAGCTCGGACCGAGCGAGTATTTTTATAAATATTAGGATTAAAATAAATAAATATTTCCAGACAGGTCAACCAGCGCCATCTAGTTTCCGTGATAAGCTACGAGGCTTGTGTTACGGAAACTAGATGGTTGATAAACTACATATTATACTTTTTTCTTTTGTATATATATACATATTATACAAACACCCAGACCGAGACAAATTATACAATGTACAACTTGCCCCCGGCGGGAATCGAACCCACGACCTCCCGAGTTCACGGCAACGTTTGTTACCACTAGACCACGAAGGCGGTCAAATAATTCCATAATTCATCATAATAGTCATCATCAGTCATAATAATTCCGGTTTAGGTCAATCGCGTATCCTGCGTACATATCTCATTGTTATTGTTCTGATTTTGTAGTTTTTTTTTTTTTTCATTATAGCTAACAGTGAAAATTTGTAAGGCTTTAAAATGACATATATTTTTTTTATTGTATACATAATATTGTAGAGGCTGTAAATTTTCCCACGAATAAATAAACTCCACGTCACTCGATTTAACGACAAACTCCCTAAAGCGTCGAAATCAATTGGTTGGTTGGTTTAGCTTGTCTTCCAATTCTGATTATACTTCTCTACATTTAACGACAACTCTCTATATCGCCATAAAATGCACAGTCCCTTCAGTGTCGTTATATAGTTTACACTGTTTATCGAAAATATAAAGGATGATTTTTTATGCATTTTTATGAAATGTCAGTTATGAGTGTCTGATTCCTAATTAATTAATGGCCCTTGCGCGATACTTACTATCCAGGTAGGCGCAAGGTCATGTGCTGGTATATAAAAACAAAATTAAAAAAAACGAAAATCCGCCTCCGTGGTCTAGTGGTAACAAACGTTGCCGTGAACTCGGGAGGTCGTGGGTTCGATTCCCACCGGGGGCAAGTTGTACATTGTATAATTTGTCTCGGTCTGGGTATATATTTACAAAAAAAAAAGTATAATATGTAGTTTATCAACCATCTAGTTTCCGTAACACAAGCCTCGTAGCTTACCACGGAAACTAGATGGCGCTGTGTGACCTGTCTGGAAATCTTTATTATTATCAAAAACATTTATAATGACTTTGTTCTATTATACTCAAACAAATCTAGATCAATATATATCTAACATGCATACTACATTTCTTATAAGTAATAAATAGTAAAACTTAAATAATCTTTAATTTTTTTTTATTGTGGGAGCAAGTGGTATGCAATAGAGTTAAATCCTCTTGAGCGTTATAGGTCTAGCAAGAACTCTTGACAAATGGGGAAACACACTTTTAGTGCTAGCAACATTATCTTTTTTTTTAAATTGAATAATAAATAAAAAATAATTATTGATACCAATTTTTAACATCCTATATACATGAATTACAAACTAGGAAATTATATCATTTATTTATTTATAATACATTGAGCTAGGATAGGCTAACAGAACTGTTAGTAAGTGCACTGGTTTCTGCACTAGATAATAAATGATCCAATGCATCCGTCAGATGAATGCATCCAATGACCTGGAAACCTGGAATTATAATAATGAATCAATAGTATGTTACCTCCTTCTTTCCAACTTGGTAGTTGGGTCCCATGATCCTGGCCTTCTGTCCGGTGCACACCTTTCCGGAGAAAACTCTTCCAAAAGCATAGAATCTGCCCTTATCAGAAGTCGGCACCATCTTACTGATGTACATCATCAAGGGAGCTTCGGGGTCACAGGTCTAAGTACAAAAAATGAATATATTTAAATATCTATAGAATCCATGGAAATTCATCACCTTTCTATATTTTCATTACCCTGAAATATTCCAAAAGGCTACAACATGAAGTATCATCATCATCACGACCGTTTCCCTTTCGGTGTGGTCATAAACCACGCTTATAAATAAGCAGATTCACATTTAGCCAATTTTACTATAGACCAATCATGACAAGTGTCAACCTCGTCGATGTCTCCAGCGCGTACCAAACTCGAGAAATATCACAAATTTAATAGTAATTAAATGTATTTATTTACATTAATAAAAAATTTAGTGTCCCGACCAGGAATCGAACCCGGTACCTCCGAGTCTAAATCCACGGACTTAACCGCTAGACCACAGAGAGGAGACAATTATCAATTGTATTCACTGCTATATCAATTACTTTGTAAATATGTATTTGAAAAGAGTATTTTGTATATTTAACTAATTGCTGATTTGTCTGTAGTTTACCTTGACTCCGATAGCAGCCTCATCGTCATGGGGTCCTTCGTATAACATCTCCATCCTGTACTTCTGGGCCACCACTGGGGACGGCAGGTGGATGGCAATCATCTGAAGTAGAGCTTCTCCAGCAGGCAACCAAGAACGCATCACTACCTAGAAGGACATAACTATATTAAATACAATTGTTAACTTATAAAACATTTGATATAATCTAAACATGTGGAACAAAATACCAGAAGACATATTGAAGTCCCCAACTGTAAACACTTTTAAAAACAAACTGGACAAGTGGCTAGTGACAATAGACATACGACTATGGTGATAACTGATTATTTTATGAACTTTACACCAGTACTTGATATAGGCATATTAGCAATGCGCTGATCAACAATAATAATTAAATAAAAAAAATAACTTGAAACTGAAAAGATTATAACCCTTTCAGCACGGACAATAACAAGCGTGCGTTATTATAAAAAAAATATCTAGCGGTCGCCAAATACTGTTTTGCCGCTCCTAACCTGCCTCGATAGATCGTGCACTCATCTAGTTACTTAGTGATTATCTTTATTAAATTGTTAGAATAGTCTTAGTCTTTTTTTAAAGAAAAAAACATAGAATAGTGATTTTTATTTCCATCACATGACCTATAAGCTTAGTGGAATTTTCTAGTGGAGGATTTTTAAAACAATTATTATGAGATATTTTAGGCCTTAAGTATTTTAAAGTTAATTAATATATTTTGTCGTGCTGAAAGGGATAAATAAAACCAAAAAGAAAAACAAATCCAATGGTTCGGTCACCAAAAATGTTTAATAACCCCCTTAACTACATCATTGAAATAATTTATTTTATTACATAGTCGTGATCCATTGTTGAGAAAATTCCCGTGGTCTCGGTTTTTAATGGGTCTCGACTGGTTAATAATTTCGGTTAAAAATTAATATGCTAACAAAAGCAACAGTGATTGGGTTGTTAATAAGGAATATGCAGGATAGAACAATTTTGTCAAAATTTACAGCAACCCTATTCTGGTACTTAGTCGCAAACGTTATATAATGTATCCCGTTAACTATATATATAGGCCGCGTTCGTTTTAAGAAATGTTAGCATGGAAATACCACTTTTTTAAGCACAAGTCGTTCGTTTAATGAAAATTCTAACATTTGATCCTAATTTCGTATGTCTGTACCGTGTTGAAAGGAGGGTATTGATGTTACTTTTTGACAGATGTCATTAACATATGAAATGGTTTGTTTACATTGTTATATACTTTATAAGATTCTATTATATTTGTTAAAATGGTATTTTAAACGATTTTATGTCATAAATGCAAAGACCATAATAATATCACGTGTATTGGATGCCATGGTATGATAAAACATGAACGAAAATACTTGTCAAAAAGTAGCCTCACCGCTCGTTTTATTTAAGTAAAGTGGTATTTCTTAACAAAAACGACATTTCGCGCTAGTTTATGAAGTTGCTACGAGATGTTGGAAATGCTATAAAACGAACGCGGGGTTAGTATCATGTACTAACACTCAACAGAGACAAATCCAGGGCGCTAAAGCATAATTAACTGTCAGGAGCTGTCAAAGTGGGGGGGGGGGATTCGATTTTCGTATGTCTCAATTATTTTTGGGGCAATAAACCATAGAGGTAGACCACCAATTCCTAAGTGAGATTGCTGTAAGTCCTCTTTGACACCCAGAAGCATATGTATAAGCAACTGGCAACACTTGGGACTGAGAAGGTACGTCAAGTTTATTTTATGCTTGCTGTGTTCGTCTTGAAAGCACAGCTCGCTTTTTTTTATACAGAACTTCGTACCGCCTGACAGTCAATGTACCCTCTGTCAGTATGCCCTACAAATCAAAACTGATGCGCTATCGAACAATAGTACTATGTCAGAAACCGTTGCCAATGTTCACACAACATATTCCTAAAGTTCCATCCCAATCGGTCAAGTCGTTTTGAAATGCATAGGGAACATACACACAAGACATTGTTTTATATATATATAGATTTAGTTTAAAAAATTAGGGTCGATGGTAATGATGAGAACCATCTCTAATTAAATTTGGGTAGCAACGATAAGCTTCGACCGGCGACCTAACTTCGACTCTCGCCGACAGAGAGCGTTGTTTTAGAATTGAAATAATTTATTTGTCAGAAACATGGTAGGTACAGGGATGTAAATTATTATATGTAATTATATCACATGCTTCACTATTTCTAGCATACAAATATTTATTTAGTCACATGACTTTGTCGAGCTTAGTGTCTTGTTTGACTCTTAATTTGAACAGTTTTAGTGGCAGCTTCCTTATAGTAACTGGAAACTTATTAAATATCTTTGTTGCCATTGCATAACAATATCGACTATATTGAGTACTTTTATTCGCTGGAATAATTATTCTACTAGGATAACGCGTTTTAAAATTGCAATTATCCCCAAGAGTTTTAAAAAGTTCCGGGTGGCTTTTTACAAATAAACAGCATTCAAGTATATAGATAGAAGGAACAGTCAGTAATTTTAGTTTTATAAATAAAGGACGACAGGAAGTCATAGGAGGTGTGTTACAAATAGCACGAATGCATTGTTTTTGTCCAATAAAGATTCTATTTATTTCCACTGCATTGCCCCACAATAATATGCCGTACCTTATATTTTGGCGGAAAAGTCATTAACAGGAAGTGACCAAGATCCGAAGTCGGCAGAACATATAGATCAGAGTGGTCTCCCGAGCGCCATGGTTTGTGAGTGATTCCGTCATAGTTCGAAATCTGGACTCTACTATTTCCTTCAAGCATCTCCAGGATATCGCTCCGTCACTGCCACTTTCTAGAGAAGTAGTCGAACCCAGACCCCCTGGGTTTGTCAGCAACACGGGCGCTGCTATACCAGTAACGACCTCACACTCTGTATGTAACAGGAAGTGCACCGAGCTAGTCCGCTAGTCACTACAAGAGGGCGTTGAAACGATGGAACGTCATCGACGCGAAGTGCGCCGGCGCACAAAGTCGTTGCCGCGAATATTAAAATTAAACGACTCAAATAACGAAGTTTATAGGAATAGTATACAAAATCGTTTATTTGTTTCCAAAAATTGTTTACATAATTTTTTTTGGAGGAACTGATCCCCAGACTAGAATTCTCTGGGTTAAGCTGAGGATCAGTTTCTTCCTTGGTTACATTTTATTATTTAAGAGTATAAATTTTATGCCTCAATATTATTTTTGTTTTATTATTTATTAAATTAATTTATCATGCCATGCATTATACTATTATTATAAATATTATATTATACTATATTATATTCCACTATATTTATTTTATGACTATTATTAAATTTATAAATCTATAGGTATTAATTTGAGTAGTCTGGTGTATAGTTATTTCTGGTGTATTTTATCTTAACGTTTATTTTATATATATATATATATTTATCTCTCTATCTATTTTGATTTATCTATTTAAAAATAGATAGAGATAAAAAAAATAACTTATAATTACCTTGAGTAAAGCCTTTCCGTCCTTGTCAGAGTCTTCGTGCTTCAGAGTGACTCCAATCTTCTTCAGGAGCTCCTCCGTCTCCTCCTTGCGGAAACCCATGATCGCTTGGAACACCTATACAAAAGAAGTTGGTGTTTTGTTAATGGCGCTACGGTCGACAATTCCGGGCATGAGAGAGCCTTATACGCGCAGAGCTTGTTAATTTTTGTCAGTGTACTTTAGACTACAGCTCGTGAACGTTGGTGTGCCTTGTCTCTTATATTCACCCGCATCCGCAGATATGAAGTAAAATTATTTATTTATTTATTTAAATTCTTTAATGCACTTAAAAATAGTACAGAGGCGTGCACGTCTAATGGCCAAGGGCAGCTTATTCCACTGGCGAGTCGCAGATACAGTAAAGGAACCAGTGTATCTGGTTGAGGAATGAGAAGGAATCTTACGTTGGTTGTTGTAAGAGGAGCGAAGGGCACAGTTGTACGTATTACAAAGAATTTCGAAGCAGGATTTAAGATATGCGGTAGATTGTACCTCAACATACATTTATACATCGCCCACACAAGACGACATACAATCTATTGCTAAGAATATTATATCTGTCCCAACTGCCACTGGATTATAAAATTAAACTTTATAACCAGTATCAAGGGGACAATTCTGTGGTGTCAAGGGAAAAGGGGATAAGTACAAAACTTTTCACTAGAGGCAAATTAAGAAAACAACTCATTTTTATAATTAGAAAAATGTAATTAGTACATACATACATATCTTCACGCCAAATCCCTTGCGGGGTAGGCAGAGACAATTGAGCGCCACTTGTCACGATCACGACATACCTCTTTCGCTTCTTCGACATTCATCAACCTCTTCATACATGCCCTTTTGTCCCGAACCATCGTAGCATGCCTTTCCTTATTTTTGTCCCTATGCTTTCTTTCATACCTACCCTTTTTCGTATTTCGTCATTATTGTAATTAGTAAATGTTCAATTACATTAGTCGTATACTTTGGGTACGAGTCCACTCATCTCACTATGCATAACTGAATTATTGGCGGTAAAAGCGCGAAACTGAAATAACTCGATTGAACTCTTTTTACTTATTTATACATTTTAATGTTACGTTTTAAATAAACTGTACAGTGTATACACTCATCTCCTTATTGCATCGACGCGTATGAATGTTTTGAACTAATAGGTGTAAAAATCTAATTTTATTTTTTTTGGACTCATCTCCTTTTTCCTTGACACCACAGAATTTTAAACCGAGAATTCACTTAGGGTAATGGATAATAAAAACACTAGGCAACACATAAAAAAGATGCAAAGATACCGTTAGTGGTTTTGTGTTACATGTGCAACTCTAACAAAATATATTTTATTATTTACCTACATGGAGTTTTTAATCTACCCTCAATTTTGAATAATATTAATAACAATTAGGGATGGGCCGAAGTTCGGTTAAATCTGCCGAATATCCGGTAAAACAGAATATTAAAATGACTGAGCTGTAGGTAATTCCTATCTTCCCTAAAACACAGTCCCATAAACCTCTACAGTTGAAGGTGAGCCCAGAAATTTCTGGAGAATTAGGCCTACACTCGCCACGCTAGCCAGTTGGCAAGGGTCTGATGTCAATTTATTAACGATTCCACAAGTTAGTATTAGTTGAACCGGGACCGGCGGCTTAACGTGCTTTCCGCGGCAAGCAAACATTCTTTATTGCACAAAATTAATGTAAATAGAAATGCCTTAGGCATTTTCTACCAGTTAACCTTTGGGAGAGTAAGCAAAAATATGCGGGTCCACAAATATAATATACTATATACTATATACTGTTTATTTTGTTTTGTGTTATTATGGTACAAAAAGTCACAATACAATTCATATAACAAACTTTTCTTTAATAATCTAAAACATTATTTGTTTCCAAACCATCGTATTTCTTACTGACATCAAAAAACTGCATAGGAATTATAAGTCTGCAGGGCTTATACGATGGCAACATGTTGTACTAACCTTGTAGATAGGGTCGAGCACATACATGCAGAAAGATCTCTTGTTGTCATTGTCCTTCTGCTTGGCCCACTTCTTGGTCTTGGCGTTGAAGAAATTCTCCCCCCAAAGTCTATGCAAGAAAAAAAATATATATAAAAAAATAACCCTATTTATTATTTATTGCACCCTGGTACGTTAACAAATGATATAATTCACCATGACCTTGGCATCCCAACAGTCAAAGAAGAAATTAAAACTCAAGCTACCAATTATGGCAAACGCATACAAAATCATCAAAACAAGTAGGCAAGCAATCTTATGGATAGAACATTCAGATTCAGAAGACTGAAGAGAACAGCTCCACAAGAATTGATTATTTAATTTCCAATAACAATGACTTTCAATGCATTAATGTATCAATACGGTTGCATCAATGGAAGCAAACCATTCAAGACCTATAGTATTACATACATATTGCCGAATGTCTTGACTAGACAGATTGCAATACAAATGAAGAAAATAATAAAATAAAAAATAAGAAAAATAGTATTTTTTATAGATATGTCTCAATTATTTTTGGGGCAATAGACCATAGAGGTAGACCACCAATTCCTAAGTGAGATTGCTGTAAGTCCTCTTTGACACCCAGAAGCATATATATAAGCAGCTGGCAACACTTGGGACTGGATTATTATGCTATTCACCTTTACAGCCACAAACTAGACCTAAATTATTATATATTATAATAATTATTAGGCTTAGAAGTGGAAGAGATAGAGATAATATTAATAAAATAATAATAATGGAAATTGGGGCTGTTCCTTGCCATACTGTATCACCATATCTGGCCAGGTATTTTGTTTAGCGTTGTTATTAAGAAAAATTGACTTAACCGAGTGTTCCGATAGGATCCTATGGCGATAAATAAATAAATAAAAAATAAATTAAATCATTGAGATACTATATCATAGACTGTTTGTCTATAATTGCGTTTAAAGATTCTGGTAAGAACGGGAGACGCGCGGGTAGAGTGTGAGAGAGACAAAATTCAGTTACAGAGTCATTATTGTCCTTTTTCTCTCTCTGGTCAGCGCTAACTGGTAGTTAATTCAATCTCGTGACATTTTAAAATCACACTATAAAATAAAATGACTTCAGTATATTATTAAGGGTGCAATGTGTACTTAACCCCACTTTATTATTACGATTAGTCATTATTTGTCTAAAATAATATTATAAATTAGTGGACATACTTAACATCATCATCTATGTTTGAAAAACAGAAAATATTTCTGAACGCTGCACTAAAAAGCAAATTCGCCGGTTTCTGACAAAATGCACAATTTTATTTTCATTTCAGCCCCTACACAGTGTCTAGACCTCCACTGTTGGAAATGGGCCAGCACTCGCCACGCTGGCCAGACGGGTTGGCGAGGATCTGTTGTCACTTTTTAATGACAATTTATTAACGATTCCACAAGTTGGTATTTCGTGGAACTGGGACCGACGGCTTAACATGTTCTCCGAGGCACGGGAACGGTGGTGTTGTAAATCTATGACAAATGTACGTAAGAAAAGTGTATTTCTAATTGGTAAATGCCGGAGGGGGATTTGAACCGACCTTGTAGGATTTAAGGTAAGCGCTTTTACAACCAATGAGCAACAACAAAAACTTGCAAGCTTTTAATTTAAATTTTACTAAACAGGTTAAAGACGTACAAAGGCGAGCAACTAAACTTCCACACTGCTTGAGGAAGAAGTCCTATGACCAGAGACTTGGATATCTAAAGCTGACAAGTCTCAGAGATCGCAGAATGAGGGGAGATATAATTGAGACATTTAAAATTCTAACAGGAAGGTATAACTGCCCTCACCTAGCCAAAATGTTCAAGTTGAACACAATGATATTTCCCCGTCGTGATCACGAAATGAAATTGATGAGAAAATCCAGCAATACAAATGTGAAATATCACTTTATGAATAACAGAGTTGTAAATATGTGGAACAAAATACCAGAAGACATATTGAAATCCCCAACTGTAAACACTTTTAAAAACAAACTGGACAAGTGGCTAGTGACAATTGACATAGACTATGGTGATAACTGACTATTTTATGAACTTTACACCAGTGCTTGATATAGGCATATCAGCAATGCGCTGCTCGCCTATTAATCAATAATAATAATAATAATAAATCGCTAATCAAATCCGTGGCGAGGCTCAAAATTTCAGTTTTGTCCCTATTCCCACCACCCTAGATCCTATTCCCCCTATTTTACGGAATATTAGTTACCTGTTCATGAGCTTGACGAGATCGATCTTGAATTTGTCGGCGTACATCTCGGCGAACTGCTTAAGAGTGAAGGCCCAGCCGTGAAGACCGGAGCCGAAACCCACTGATCCCTTACTGGGGTCAACACGGACCTCACCTGTGTGAAAAAATATTGGTTTTAAAGACACTATAAAAAAATTACAACTGTTTTCACTGGATGGTTTTTGATAAATTAATGTTAACCATCAATTTCATTAAAAATCATTATAAATCATTAAGTTGCAAAAAAAAAAATTGAAAATGAAAAAAAATGTTAAAAACTGACGACGTTTTTTATTCATGTTCTCAGATAGTCCATCCATGATACAGGGTGCGCCAGAGAAACTTACTTATTTGAAAAGTCATTAAAAACAAAAGTACTTCAGTTATTGTTTTAATTTTTATTTTATTTTAGAATACAATATCCCATTTTTTTTTATACAGACTTGGAAATGACATCGGTTAAATAGCGACCCCCATGCGCAGTGTAATTAAGTCGATTTCTGAAGTTAGTGTCCACTCTTTGCAGCATATCAATCGGTATGTTGGCAATGGCGTCGCGAATGTTGTTTTTAAGGTGAGCAATTGTCGGTGGCCGATCGACATAAACTAGGGATTTCAAATAACCCCATAAAAAGAAATCGCATGAAGCCAAATCTGGAGAGCGAGCCGGCCATGTGAGATCGCCTCTGAGAGAGATAAGTCTTGTTCTTTTATGGGGTTATTTGAAAACCCTGGTCAATCAATCCGATGTCATTTTCAAGTCTGTATAAAAAAAAAATTGGGATATTGTATTCTAAAATAAAATAAAAATTAAAACAATAACTGAAGTACTTTTGTTTTTAATGACCTTTCAAATAAGTAAGTTTCTCTGGCGCACCCTGTATGACAACAGTAAAAAGGTATTCAAATACACGTACTTACTATTATGTATTTAAAAAATAATAATATAATAGTCATTCGTAACGTAAGTACGGTAAACGCGGACGGATATTTTTTAAATAAAAAATATATATATAGGCATTTCTCGACTAAATGGAAAATTGCTGTCCCAAGCTAATTTAATGTAATAAATCCTACACCCGTTTGAAATTAATGGTGGCGAATTTTTTTTTAAATAGGTTTATTAAAAAATCAGGTAAAACGGATGACGTTTTTTATACATGTCAAAGGTGAATCGCACGGTGACTCTATGGAATGCTTAGAAATGTTTTTTCTGTATAATGCTTTATGGCTTGGATTATTTAACTTGCATGTAAAAATTCACATTGACTAGCACTATTGCAAATGTCTCAATTATTTATGGGGCAATAAACCATAAAGGTAGACCACCAATTCCTAAGTGAGATTGCTGTAAGTCCGCTTTGACACCCAGAAGCATATGTATAAGCAACTGGCAACACTTGGGACTGAGATACCAGACTTAAAATAATTAAGATTGCTTTTATTATTATTACGTCATTTCTTATTAAAGTTATTTTATCCATCGAAAACGTTTTATCAGCTATCAGCGTGATACTGTCCAAAGCTGATAAGAATCAATTGTTATCTACTTAGTAATGCAAAAATATTTTTAGTTTAAACACGCAATAATAATAATAATAAGTTAATAATAATAGGTAAGGCGTAATTTCAGTCTGGAAAAAGCAACCGGATAACTTTTGGTATTTGAGTTCTTGAGGCAATTTGGAAACTTTTATATTTATTACAGTACTTCATAAACCCAAATGGACGTAATCGGAAAAGGGGGGGGGGGGGGGGGGTTCAAAATGTAAAAATAAATTGTTTAACAACCGTATGGAAAGGCGGTAGTATTAAACAACGCGTACTCACTATTGTATAAAAAAAAATGTCATCCAAAACGTACGGGTATAACGCGGTTTGAATGAAGTTTTTTTTTAATCAAGGAAAAAAATCATATGGTTTCGCCTTTGAGGTAAATTCTTGTTTTTTGCGTAGAGATGCTATGAAAAAATTGTCATCCGTTTCTGCTGGACGGTTTTTGAGAAATATTAATACAAGTTCTCAGAGGGTACAACTACGATATGGATCAATGTCATCCTTATATAACATTTTTGAACCCCTAAAGGGGTCGATAAAATTGTACGCTGTCCGTATGCCATCAGATAATCCCGACGCACTAATAACCTACTTCTGTACGAAATTTCGGACCATTTGCCTTAAATACTATAGTTTTGTAATTTATACAAAAATCAGTTCTTAAATGTCATCAAATAATATATTTTTTATTCCTTCATTTTAGCCCCTAGAAAACAGCGTCCTAGACCTCTACTGTTGAAGATGGGTCTTCCAGAATATATATCTGAAGAATTTGGCCTACACTCGCCACGCTGGCAGACGGGTTGGCAAGAGTCTGATGTAAATTTTTTAATGACAATTTATTAACAATCCCAAAAGTTGGTATTAGTGAGTGGAAAGACGGCTCAACGTGCTCTCCGAGGCACGGGAACGGTGGTGTTGTAAATCTATGACAAATGTACCTAAGAAAAGTGCAGTTTTCATTGGTACATGCCAGGGTTCGATAGCGTTCTTGAAACCGAGCCACAACCGTTCCTTAAAAAAAAAAAAAATTTTAACCCCCTCAGTTAATCATCATAATAGTTATTCAAATTGGCATGATAAAAGTATTATTTGATATTTACAACAAGATTGTAGCAATGTAGTTATCACCTTGACTTGTAAGATAACACGACACGTGCTGCCCTAATGACAAGTGCAATTACAATTCATTTAAAGGGCAGATAAGTATGTGTCCTATGGAATTGGATTACCGTGTATATTACACAAATTTATGGAACAATCTCTCTGTAAACATAAGGCAAGCGTCTACCAGATCTTCGTTCAAAAAACTCGTCTATCTACACTTTCTAAATAGCTCCCAACAATGTTAATATGTGTATATATGTATTATTTAGTATATTGATATTACAGTATATGTAAAAGTATATTATGTAAGTATATATAATTATATTGAATTTATCCTACTATTAATATTTATTTCATTGCACCTATAAATGTTCTAATTTGTCCCTAAGGTTTGGCTGTCAGAAAATGTCTACGGGCATTAAGTACGCCTTTGTACTTTGTGCAATAAATTTTTTAATAAATAAATATATTTCTCAAACAAATATTCAGGTATCTGGTGTGGGATGCGACGTGTGTAGACACATCTCACACCCAGGCGATCTCGTCAAGAGCGTTTTCTGCGGAGAAATTGCGCAAATACGCCAACCTTGGTATCGGTTACGATTTGTGCCGTTAGGGGTCGAGACGATGGGCCCATGGGGACCGTCAGCGAGGCGCTTGGCCAAGGAGTTGTCAAAGCGGCTGACAGAAAGGGTTGGCAATTATTTCTGCCAACATATTAGCCTCGCTGTACAGAGGGGAAATGTTGCCAGTCTCCTTGGGACTATCTCAGATGGGATGTCTCTGAGAGGTTATTTTTTATTTATAGTTTAGTTTTTTTATTTTTTATTTAGGGAACTTTTAATTTATATTTAATGTAGGTATATTTATTTTGAATAAATATTTATTATAGGTAATAAATATTTATTTTAGTGTTCTGATAAAACTAAATTACAAAAAAAACTGCATTTTTAATTCAGCAAAACTAGGCTGGACAACAAAAAAAATCCTCAAAAAAAAATGCAACTATCAAAGATATACCTACAGAAAGTGCCTTTCTTGATCATTATCTGGATTTTGCTAGTTTTAAATGTCTAAAATTAGGTATATGATAGAAGAAAAGACAATTTTGAAGCATTCCATGTCGGGTTCATCATGTATGAGAAGAATGGTCTCTCGGGCTTGCAACCAACCATAGACTGGTTTATAAAGGCCCATCATCCACTATTCTGCACCTCTCCCTACCCAACTAAATACTGTATGATTCCATTAATGCAGTCTTGAAACCTCTTTCTAATGATCTCCTGCAGTCCTGCTTAGGCCCAATTCTTTCTGTAAGTGGTGCTGGAATTCCTCTTGCACTTAAGTGTAAAGCAGAGTCTTGAACATATGTCCAAAATGTCCATTATTTTATTTCATAATAAGTTAATAGACTACAAGTTCTCAAAAGTACACAAGCATTGAAAAATCTTTGGAAAATATTTGATTGTGCGATCAGAGGGTTGCAAAACATTTTAGGACATTTTTTGTGACAATTTTTGAGTTGGTATTAAAAATATAAGCTTAAATTTCTTACCCATAGGTCCGGAGTCATCAGAATAGGTGGCAATGATGACGTTGACGTTCTCCACGATCCTCTGGAAGGTCTGGTAAAGTTCCTCAGACTCAAGCTGCAATTCCAGGAGGGCGCGGTCCATCTTGTTCATGAAGAGGATGGGCTTTATCCTCTCGGCAATAGCCTGACGCAGTACAGTCTCAGTTTGTACACACACACCTGAGAAAGGCAGGTTAGGTTATTTTATTTGTATAAAGACAAAAGTGTATTGTTGCTGCGCCTGAGCTTGAGTAGGGACACTGGGCTGTTCAAAAATGTTTTGGGGTCCCAACACTAGTGACCCGGCCAACTTCGTACCGCCTGACAGTCAATGAATGTACCCTCGGTCGGTATGCCCCACAAATCACAGCTGAGCGTCCAACTAATGGACAACAGTAGTATATATCAGAAACCTTTGCCGATGTTCACTCAACATATTCCCAAAGTTTCATCCCGATCGATCAAGTAGTTTTGCAATTGATAGGGAACATACATACAGACATTAATTTATATATATATAGATGTCATTAGTAGACAATTTTCAAAAGACAATTTTGACAGTGAATTTTTGCTCATAAATCATTTGTGAAAGTTCGTGTAGAATGACTTCAGAACCCTACGTGGAGGTTACAAAAAATAAACATGGCTCAGAGACTCCTAAAAAAGTACTGATTGCAATCAGGTGCAATGTCACATGTTCCTCTTAGAATAAAATAAATATATATATATAGACCCATTGCAGAGTCACAGAGACACCTGAAATGTATGTTACACAACAAGGCAAGTTTAATAATGGCTCTGTACTGAATAACCTGCCAGTTCTGTTTGAACACGTCACTAGAAATACAATTGCAGCAACTGATCACCACCATGCACACCACCACGGCCACAGATTGGACACTTTGGTTTTGTAGCTATAGTTGAGATATTCATCATCCACTGAAGATAAATTCTTTTTAAATATTTTTTAACTGCCTCCGTGGTTCGATTCCTGGTTGGGACACAAAAATATTTATTAACAATTCAGGAACAAATTATTCTTAATTTCTAAAGATAGAGGTTCTAATGAAATGAACTATTATTGTTATAGCTTACCAGAGACACAGTCCACCACAACAAGAGCTCCATCGGTGACTCGGAGAGCAGCTGTCACTTCAGATGAGAAATCAACGTGCCCAGGGGAATCGATCAAATTGATCAAGAAACCCTTCTCACTCTTCTCACGCTGGTCAACATTGGTAATGAACACCAAATCTTTCTCTTCCAGCTCGAAGTACATGGAAATAGCACTGAAATGTTTCACCAGAGTTAAAAATAAAATTTTGAGGTTATCATTCCCTATTTTGTGTTTTTATTTTGGCATCAGATGGCCGTTCTAAGGCTCTTCAAAGAAATTCTGGTTTCATGGTAAGAACAATCATCATTTTATAACGAAAAATGTTGTGCAATCGTATGTAATTAAAAGTGACATGTGGATTTTTATTAAATAAGCTATGCTAATGTTTGTAAACAATCCTTGCATATTGCTATGTAATAATCAGATCAACTTTTCTCGAACAAGGTTTTTTTACAGGGCAATGAACTTTACTTTCACATCTTTGACAATGAAAAGGTTATACCATGTGTTATAGGTATAGCGGGATGTACTCACGTGGACTTGATGGTGATGCATCGGTCCTGCTCGTCCTTCCTGGTATCAGTGAAACGGGTCTCGCCAGCCCTCGCTCCGGCAATAATACCGGCTTTCGACACCAGCGAGTCCGTGAGAGTAGACTTGCCGTGGTCTACGTGGGCAATGACAGACATGTTGCGGATATTCCGCTTTTTGTCCATCATCCCCCTGATCTCGTCTACGGTGAAATTCACCTGCGACCAGAAAAATCAGAGTAAACATCTTAAATCGAAAAAATATATAGTAACCCACGAAAAAACACTCGTTACAACCACACGCACGTTTTAATTCATCCATTTCTAACACTATACTATTCACTGTGATCACTAGTTTACTTCTAACACCACTGATTTTAATAAATTAATTATTATAATAAATAAAATATTTCACAAGATACGTCATCCGACCACAAAGACTAGTCGTGGGATTTACAAGTTTTCTCTTAACTTTACTATGAAAACTATATAAAATAAACACTTGACTCGAAAGGAAATATAATCTTCCACACTTTTAGAAGCACTTCCACATATTTAAATACTTACCATATTGGATGGATATAGATTTTGCCCAAATTAAAATAAACTACCATACGCCAGCAATGGCGTACGCTTGAAAAAGGACCTTCCAACCGGCCGGATACGCTGCCGTTGCCAAACGAAACAAACTAGACAATAGAGAATTGTATGTTGCTAATAAAAAAAAAAATATATTAAAATTTAAAATTATTTTGAAATGAATAGAGTATAATTTACATAATTATAATACTAAGGAGTTTTTTATGATAATATGAATGTAAAATAAATCAATTACATAGTGGTTATTTATATAAATAAAGGTTTATAGATTTTATCATTTGGATTTTATGGTAACATTGAAGTTACTCTATGGCTTTATTTTTTCCTTACGGAAGCAAAGATGTAGTACAGGTTGTTCCAAAATGAATTATTTTAAAGCTTAAATTTTAGACGATTACAAATATTAAGAACATAAAAAATGTATTGGTTATATTAAAATAAATAATAGTCTACGAATATATTACTAGACTAAAACATTACAACGTGTGATGACGTTGACTATGCTATAAAATAATATATGTGACTATGCTATAATATAGTTTTAAGTTTTAGTTATCTTCGTGTAATTTTGTTTTTATTAATAGATTAACATAAAATCCTTTATTTCATATGAATTCCATATGAATGTAAGAATATTTTAAAATTCATAGCCAATAAAAACAAAAACAGGCAACGCCATCTATTATTGAGTAGCAAAACTATAGCTTCCATTTTCGCCCTACAGGGCGATGGCCGACATCCGGCAAATAATAAAACTTTGAGTAATGAGTATAATAAAAATAAAACTTTAAGTTCTATAGGAACGTAAAAGTATCATTTATATAATTTATTAATCGGTATCAATATCTTGACAGCTCTAGATCTCGCAGCTGATGTGCCTCCAAAACATTCCTGTTTGTCTGCTGGCAGTTACAACCATCACTAGCCATAAGGAATGGCCATACCCTATGTTCAACTTATCGCTGTAAGCGGTTTTTTTACTTTATTTCGCATTAAAAGTCATTCGAATTGCGTTTATTCACTTTAAGCAAAATTCAGTAAAAATAAGCGCGCTTTGCCTGGCTTGGCTTTCAAGTCGAACTCGACAATAGCATAAATCGGATTATATAGGTACGTAATTTTCTGGCCTAATTCTAGTTAGTTCTAGGAAACATCGTTCATTGGCAAAGCTTTTGTTCTAATAAGAATCTTGGCTAGATATCTAGGTGCGATTTTATACTTTGCATCATGATTGGGCCAGCACAGTCATTGATCAGTTATATGGTAACTCTTTATGGATGGTAATACATTGTACCAAAATATGGTATGTTTATGATGTTTTCGACTTGAATTGCTTTTTATTAGGTACCATATTTTGAATAAAGTGTATGTGTATGAAAACCACAGAGCAACGGTAAGTCAAACGAATTTCAAAGCGCAATAAAGTGCTTAAAGTGACAACTCAAACACAAGGCAAATCTTACTTTTTTTACCGAATGTTGCTTAAAGTGTATGAAAACCATAGAGCAACGCCAAGTCGAACTTTTGAAGCGAAATAAAGCGCTTAAGCACAAGTCAAACACAAGGTTAATCTTGGTTGTTCAAAATTACCTAATTACCTATTGTAGAATTGCGTTCAAGTAATCGATACTCGTAAAACTGACATAAAAATAATCAGCTATTTTGTTAATAAATCGTTTTATAATTAAACATAGACCCGGACTGACTAAAGGCTAAATAGATCTACCTAAGTTATCAAAAAAAATATCTTTAGGAAAATCCGCCATCTTTACAATATTTATCCAGCCAGAATTACTACGAGTATTTGCCAAATACATTATTATTAGAGATGCGCCGAATAGTGGTTTCACCGAATAACCGAATACTATTGGGTTTAACCTTTACCGAACCGGATATTCGGCCGAATTATTCGGTTTACCATTTCATTATTTTGCCGCGTAAACAGGTTCTAACATAAAATCAACACGTAATTTATTCATAAGACTAAATTTTGGGATGTTTCTTTGTTTACATTTTGTCATATACATTATCTACCTACCTAGGCATATAACCTTAATAACCCTATTAGGTAGGTAGATAATGTATATGACAAAATGTAAACAAAGAAACATCCCAAAAATTTAGTCTTACGAATAAATTACGTGTTGATTAGGATTAATATTTTGTTCAAAGTCCTTTAACGTAACGTAAAAAAAAACGGCGAGGAAGGACACTAATAATGATGTACCATGTCCTTAAATAAATTTAAAAAAAAAACACTAATAATGGAGTTTTTCGCGCCATTTTGCGTGGACATGTCAAGTGCAAGTTTTTGTTTTGTAAAATTAATTTGCTGTGGATATTATTGCTCAAAAGTGGTGTTGTTTTGTTTAATAATGTGCTGCAATGTGAATAATTATGGAAAACGATAAATTGGACTTCAAATATGGGGCATAAGTTGCAGTTTATTTTTTGCGAATTTTCCCGCGCTGTCAACTCTCATATTTTACACGACGTGTTTGGGCTATAATGCTTTACTCCAAGTAAAGCATCAAATTCTGCAGCATCTGGAATTTGATGATCCCCAACTCAGTTATGAACTTTGTTATAAACGTATATTATGCAAATAAATTACGTGTTTAGGACTGATGTATTCTGTACAATGTCCTTTAAAGACAATTTAAAAAAAAAAACACTAATAATTCTGGAACGCAAATTATAAATAATGTATTTTTTTGTAGACACGCACATTGTAATTGCATTTACTGACATAATAACAAACAGAGCGTTGGCCTCAGTATTAATAATATTTAGATATTGCAGGGGGAGGCCCGCAGACAACGGACGGAGCTATTCTTGTAAACGATTTGAAAGTGATTACTATACCTAGCTGTTACGTCATATCTACTATTCCAAATGTCCTTGTTCAAGAGAGATCGGAAATTCAAGGGCGCAAGTATCTAATAGACATACTTATCAAGCGCTAAAAAGTTTTTAAAAGACATACTCGTAACCAGCTGGCTCTTTCTTCGCCCAAATAATCAGTATTGCTATTCAGCGGGGAAATGCAGCCAGCTTTTTTGCCGCCATTCCACGCGGACGGGACTTATATCCACATCCGTAATATTAATTTTATTTATTATTTTGTATATATTTTTGCGAGAGCTACTGGTTGTAAGCGCTTTCCTACAAATGTCGGTTTCAACCCGCCCCGGCATGTACCAATGAGTGAACTTCTCTTATGTACATTTGTCATAGATTTACAACACCACCGTTCCCGTTGGTATTAGTGGATACGAGTCCCGATTCCACTAATACCAACTTATGGAATCGTTAATAATTTGTCATTAAAAATTACGTCAGATCCTCGCCAGCCCTTCTGGCCAGCGCAGCGTGGCGAGTGTAAACCAAATTCTCTAGAAATTGCTACAAATTTTGACATTAACATTGTATTATATCATCATCATCCTGTATCTCTCCACTGCTGGATGTAGGCCTCCCCTAAGGCTCGCCACCCCTCATCCAACCCCCACCAGCGACCTTCTTTAGGTCATCTGTCCATCTGGCGGGGGGTCGTCCCACTTTGCGTCTTCCTGTACGTGGTCTCCACTCTAGAACCCGTTTGCCCCAGCATTGTATTATATATAAAGATTTATTATATAAAATAAAGAAATTTTAATACATGAAGTATAGAATTTTAAATCAAATCAAAATAATTTATAGAAAACATGGTTACATTGCAAGATCTTATAGCTATAAAATGTAACCTCAATGGCATGCAAATATTGGGCAATTACTATATGAGAAGAGTCAAGTTGTAAAATAGTAGGTACATTGAAGCTACGCTCAGACTATATTCACTTTAGCATTAGTTTATTGCTTAGATATTATTTCATTGTACAAAATATTTTTTTTATTAAATAATTGTACAGATCCTTTTTGAAACGGTTAATCGGTTTTACCTGGATATTTTCTGGGAACAGCCATAATTTTAGATAGCGTCATGTAACTAAACTAAAAAGTGACAACCCGAATGAATTGTTTTTTTTACTCGATTCTCTATCTCGATTCGGTAACGGAATTTGTGCGTGCCAAAAAGTACTATTATATAAAGGGAAGTAGAGATATATACATACAGTGCGGGCTAGTGGACTGCAGTGGGATGGTATACGATATAATTAACATATCAATCGTTAACTTCTTATAAATCAATACGGGAAAATATTACATTAAGAGGTTAAGATTAAATAAATTATTGTATCCCAAACTACCTCCGTCGTCTAGCGGTTAAATCCGTGGATTTAGACTCGGAGGTACCGGATTCGATTCCTGGTCGGGACACAAAAATATTTATTAATGTAAATAAATACATTTAATTAATATTTAATTTATTTGTGATATTTCTCGAGTTTGGTACGCTGGAGACATCGACGAGCTTGCCACTTGTCATGATTGGCCTATAGTAAAGTTGGCTAAATGTGATTCCGCTTATTTATAAGCGTGGTTTCTGACCACCACGCAAGGGAAACGGTCGTGATGATGAATATTGTATCCCAACTGGGAATCGAACCCGGGACCTCCGAGTCTAAATTCACGGACTTAATTAGACCACGGAGGCAAGCGAGTAAACGAGAGGAATGCAAAAGCGTAAACCTATGACCAATAACATACTTGGTCCTAGCGTTATCTCTGACGCTGTGTTTTACTTGTCGCTTTTTTTACTTTATTTCGCTTTGAATGTCGTTCGACATGGCGTTGCTCTATTCACCTTAATTCAGTAAAAAAGCGAGCTATGCTTTACTTTCAAGTCAAACACGCTCTTAATATTACACAAAGCTTACTGTCCGAGGAGGTGAATGGCGGAGGAGGAGATCTGCGCATGATCGTTTTAAATAAAATAACAACCAAATCCGTAACCCTAGCCAAGAGGGACTGTAACTTTTCTACACCATCCTAAAAATATGGTTTTCAGTACGCGTGGAATAGGGTCGCTTGGGAATTGGTGGGGTGGCGAGGGCGTCAGTTCAGGGTCACCGGGCAACACGCAAAGATATTTCCTATAGATAGCGAGATCTTTGGGAAAATAAAAAGATAGTCACAGATTAGAGACATAAAAAGGCGAGGCAAAAAGGCAAACTATTAGAATTAAAGCTAGGACAATCGCTTAGAATTAATTATACCCATATTCTAAGACGTTTCCTAAACGGCTCCAAACCACGAATTTATACATGTGTATAAATACATATATCGAATCATAGTCATTCCGCACTCAATGAATACTGCTTCCCGGAACACAGGTACTCTTCGTTCGGGTTGCAGGGTTTTACATATACTGGTGAATAGTTTACGTCACTCTATGATCTGCGTTAAATATTTGTTTTATACCTACTTACTTATAAAATGTAAACTTGAACTCTTTGACTTCGAATAAAGTTATTTTATTTATTTATTACGATTTTAAATGTCCGGTAAGACAGTTTTTTTTTTCTGGCAACATTGATGATTGCGTTCCCGTATTCTAATGCTGTGTTCGACTTGCAAGCAAAGCAAAGCTCGCTTTTTTACCGAAATTTACCGTATGGTCATACCCTGTGTTCAACTTATCGCTGTAAGCGGTTTTTTTTTACTTTATTCTGCTTTGAAAGTTATTCGAATTGCGTTTCATTAATTTAAGTGAAATTCAGTAAAAGAGGCCTTTGCATGGCTTTGATTTCACTATACCAAATAATATAAATAGTATTTATAACTATAATTTTATTAAATTTTCTGCCTAATTCTAGTTAGTTCTAGGAAACATAGTTCATTGGCATAGATTTTGTTCTAATAAGAATCTTGGCTAGATACCTAGGTGCGATTTTATACATTGCATTATGCGATATTGACCGCCTCCGTGGTCTAGTGGTAACAAACGTTGCCGTGAACTCGAGAGGTCGTGGGTTCGATTCCCACCGGGGGCAAGTTGTACATTGTATTATTTGTCTTGGTCTGGGTGTTTATATGTATAATATGTATATATTTACAAAAAAAAGTATAATATGTAATTTATCAACCATCTAGTTTCCGTAACACAAGCCTTGTAGCTTACCACGGAAACTAGATGGCGCTGTGTGACCTGTCTGGAAAAAAAAAAAAAAAAAATTTGCCTATAGTGTATGTGAATAAAAACCATAGAGCAACGCCAATCCGAACATTTTTTTAGGCGAATAACAGCTCCAAGTCAAACAGGGTAAATATTAATTTAGTCAGAATTACTATACGCTCTAGCACTTTTGATATCCATAAGTACACGAGTATGTCTCTTTCAGATTATGAATATATTCATATGATACGAAAATTATTTATTATTTTGCAACGAAGTCTCATTTGTATCAGTTTGATAAATTGAATTTTAAAAAAAATTCTTTAACTAAAAATAGTAATTTAACTACATACATACATATCTTCACGTCAGATCCCTTGCGGGGTAGCAGAGATAATTGAGCGCCACTTGACACGATCACGACATACCTCTTTCGCGAAGACTTTTTAATGCACCTTCAGCTAGTGTTTTATTTATTTGATCGTGATATGTGAGTCTCGGTCTGCCAGGGCCTCTTTCACCCACAACTTTCGCATTATATATCAGCAGCAGTTTATATAGTGGAATCCGTTAACTATATATATATGTCGTGTAGATATCAACTTTAATAGTGTGATATATATATATATATATATCACACTATTAAAGTTGATATCTACACGACCGCTGTCAAGGTCGAACGCTTATAGAGTTTAGAATTGAATAATATTTTGTAATTATGACGCAATCTCTGACGTAAATAATGAAATCCACTAACGTTTGCGACTAACCCTTCGTTTCGAGACACGATAATAGTAACCTAAGCACGCTTAAAGGTGTTCCGAGACGCGGTTAAACTGTTCTGCCACAGCTATGTGACGTCACAAATAACATCATTTCTCACGCTTAGACTGCTCACGATATCGAGGTAGATCGCTCTGAGCGCTGTCAGTTGTTTGTCATAATGTCCTGCGCCATTTACAAGTTAATTTAATATTAGGTTTTCTTTTAAATTATTTAATATTGTAATTCGTTTATACTGTTTCTATATTACTTCTTAAACAAATCTATAATTAATATTTAGGTAGGAAGTGAAAAAAAAAATTCTGTAACACGGCATGTTATTTAAATTACCAAAATAAGTTAATAATATTAAACTTTACACATATAAAGATGAATAAACCGAGAGATGTATATTTGTTAGTATTAATACTCAAAGATGTGGAATCCGCAATTTATTTTTAAACATTTTATGAATGAAAATGTGATTTAGACCGTTCCGAATTGATAGCATCCAAATCGAGATATTTGATTCGGAACGTCACGTGACGATCAGTGTCATATTCGTTCTAAGCGCTCTGAATACGATTCGGAATGGGGGGTAAGTAATAGAATAGGGTTGCTGGTTTGTCAATCTTTCATCGCTCATTCTTTCAACATGCCCGAAGAAGTTAAAATAAATATTGGTACCTACGGCAAAACTATTACGTCACAGATAATCTGTTATTGTAACAATGAAGTACCTACGTAGATATGTATGTAGGTTATGTGAATCATTTTATTTTGTTTATTTAACAAATTGCTTTTCAATATTAACTCATTTCGAAAGTATACCAAATATTTATTAAGTTATATGTACCTATTTATCGTTTTTCAATCGAAATCAATTTGAAAGTGGACGTCGAACACGACCACAGCCGGCAATGCTCTCATAATATAATTATAACTTTTTATTAAATACAAACATTGTCATTGTAAGGAGTTGTCCAAACGGCTAACGGAAAAGTCTGGAGACAGGAAGGCTGGCAATTATTTCTGCCAACGTATTAGCTTAGCTATACAGAGGGGAAATGTTGCCAGTCTTCTTGGGACTATCACTGAAGGGTCGTCTCTAGAGGACATTTTTTACTTATAGTTTATTTTTTATTAGGTTTAGTTTATATTTATTTTAATTTTTACTTTTAAGTAGTTAGTATTAATTTATATTGTAATTATTTTATACTGTTTGTTTATAAATAAATAAATGTTTATATTTAATAAAAAGTTATAATTATATTCAATGCTCTCATTGTGTTAGACTTTTTTTAAAATTTTATTTTGGTTCTCTTCTCCCGAGATGGATGATAAATGAGGTGATAGGGAAGGCAAAGGGTCTAGCCCATACAGCCAAGTCTGACGTAATATATCTTTCTTTTCTATGATATAATGAGGTTATCATCAAATTCCAAATGCTGCAGAATTTGATGCTTTTCTAGGAGTCACTCGCGGCACCATAGCTCAAACACTATATGAATATGATGTCAATTTGTTATGACAATTTATTAACGATTCCACAAGTTGGTATTAGTGGATCCGGGACCGACGGCTTAACGTGCTCTCCGAGGCAAGGAAACGGTGGTGTTATAAATCTATGACAAATGTACGTAAGAAAGGTAATACACCTTTCTTACCGTTGGTACATGCCGGGGGGTTTGAACCGACTTTAAGGAACGTGTTCTTACAACCGAGTCACCGCCGCGCAAAAAAAAAATCGGCATTTAATGTCGTGCTTAGTACAGTGACAGCTGACGAAATATTGCTCGTTGACAGTTGCTTTATTTTAATCATAAGCCTAACAACTATTATTCTATCCTAAGATTTAAGAAATGAGTGGAAAATTTTGAACACAAGAAATTAAACAAAATTCACTTTCCCTCCATTTTCCCCCGTGCTCTTGGCACACACATCGCCTCAGAATTGTCACACAAAATCTTGCGCAATATTTTCACAACAAACTTGAATTTATTTTTAATTTTCATTCATCGGCCATATTTATGTTGTTAAAAAATATAAGTGTGCATATAAATGGCAAATCTTATTTGGAATTTATAATTGTGGTACCCTATGCCTAATTGTAAACATACGCAACATATAGAATAGTTTTTTTACTATTTATTAAGTATATATTATAGTTTAGTTTCTTAAGTTTTATTTATTAATATTGTATTTAAAAACTAAATTATTACTACAAATAAAATAGAAAATATAAAACAATCAAAATATAAATCGAGTCCGCGCGGGAAGAGTTCTTCGCGCCATTTTGCGTGGAAATTTCAAGTGCAAGTTTTTGTTTTGTAAATTAATTTACTGTGGATATTATTGGTCAAAAGTGGTGTTGTTTTGTTTAATAATGTGCTACAATGTGAATAATTTTGGAAAACGATAAATTGCACTTTAAATATGGGGCACAAGTTGCAGTTTATTTTTTGCGGTTTTCCCGCGCTGTCAACTCCCATATTTTACCCGACATGTTTGAGCTATGGTGCCGCGAGTGACTCCAAAAAAAGCATCAAATTCTGCAGCATCTGGAATTTTATGATGACCTTATTAACTCATAAAAAAGAAAGATATATTACGTCAGACTTGGCTGTATGGGCTAGACCCTTTGCCTTCCCTATCACCTCATTCATCATCCATCGGGAGAAGAGAACAAACAATAATGAGTCTGCGCGGGCGGCGTGGTGGTAAAAACGCTAGCCGCATTTCCTCGCTGAATCGCTATGCTGATTCTCTTTTGTCACCAGAGCAGACAATTAGACAAAGGGTGATGTTTTTAAAAATATAATAATAATAATGTTTTAGTGCTTGAACCCCACGGGCCTAAAATCTCTACAGCAAACACGTAGTCTTTGATTATAGATACGTATTAGCACTGCTTGCCAGACAGCTTAATTTGATTTTGATTTGAAACTTTTAACTCAAAGAATATTGTATGTTTGTTGACAAATATCACAGAACTGAGTAATAAGTAGTAATTTGAGGAGTGAATGATATCCTGTGTGTCACGCTAGGCACTTTGCCAGGGACTTCTCACAATCTTACGGGAAAACTGCGTTTTTATGTTGAAAATTGTTGCTATGTAAACAGAGCAATATTAGCTAAATAAATACGATGACGAACGAATGTTATTGGTGTCATTTGTGACACGTGTTTCGATGATTGGTCGATCATATTAAGGATTGTCCTTCTTAATCCAGAGATATTTCTATTTCCGGGATTTCTTGCGCTATCTACTATATAGTTCCTAGATAATAATAATAATAATAATAAATATTTCCAGACAGGTCACACAGCGCCATCTAGTTTCCGTGGTAAGCTACGAGGCTTGTGTTACGGAAACTAGATGGTTAATAAACTACATATTATACTTTTTTTTTGTAAATATATACATTTTTTTTAATTTTTTTTTAATTCGTTTATTCAGATAAAAACTTAAACTATTTACATTTTTAAAATTATACGCCAAACTGCATAACAGTTTGTTGGCGAATAGTACACTCTTTTTTTACAGTTTTTTAATTTTTTATTTTACACTATATTTTTAAAACACAAAGTTATTTACGATTAAATCACATTACTGTTGTATTTACCTAGCAAAAGCAACTTTAATTTTCCTTTAAATTCTTTTTTTGTCATTTTTACACAGTCATCATGCATATTATACATATAAACACCCAGACCGAGACAAATTATACAATGTACAACTTGCCCCCGGTGGGAATTGATGAGAAGAATGTGAATTATCCTGCGTTTAGATAGAATTTCAGCAAGGTCAGAGACCAATCGTATATTAGCGTGCGCTACTTCAGTGGTGGAAGGATGCAAAAATCGCCTAAAGTTAGCCAGTTATTTTGAACTTCTAGAGTCATCGCGTGCACACTGCTTCATGTTTCCTGAGGAAGGATTATAATAATTTATTATTTAAAAAAGATAATAATTACTTATTATTAAAAAAAAACCACTAAAAAATAAACATAGATTATGCAAAAGGTGGATGATAGGATACTTAAGTGCCATACATACCTATTATTTATTTATTTATTACAGGAAAACTTACAGCTAGATAACAATATAGATGAATAATATAATAAAAAAATGAGCCAATTGAAAGTTTTCGCCTACTTATAGCAACTAAATTCAATACTAACTGACCTGACCAAAATATTAAAATAACAAAAGAAACAAAAAGAACAAATCCTAAAAATGTACAGAAGCCGGAGGGTTGAAGAATCGAGAAGAAAGCCTTACTGTTGAAGGCTTCAAAGCTAAAATTTTAATGTCAATATTGTCATCATCAATCATCTCATGGATACAACAACTAGTTCTAATAATAAAAGTATTTTGTCTGTAGTTACTGTGCACTGTAGGTATTTTTAGTAACGGCCCAAGCCAAGCCGTCTCTGAGGTCGATGGGGTGTCTGCAAACAAATTTTACTGAGCAACTCGGGACAATCAATCGAGCCATTAAGCAGATTCATCATATACATCACATCAGCGATTCTCGTTATAGGTAGGTATAGCTTCTATATAGGAGTATTATATCCAAAATTCGATTTTTGTGCTCGCTGTCGCGAATTGCGAAATCTTTGCCTAAAAATTAATTGATTAAAAATCAATGAAATAAAAATGCGAGGTTGGTAGCACTGAGAGAGCGGTGCGGGGTGCGTGTCTATGGAATAGCCGGTAGCGACAAGAATGGCGGCGGTAACGATATATAAAAAAAAGGAGATGAAAAATAGCTAACGAGGAAATGTGTGTGATAAAACAGGATAATAAGAAAATGTAGTGCTGGTTACTGGTAAGGATGTTAAAGGTTATTATAAGAAACCAGGTGATTCATTAATTAGTATCTAATAATACCAAGGATTGTATGTTTGCAAGGAGCTTCAGAGGATTGTGATTATGGAGGTTTTTTTTTTTTCTTTTTTTTTTTTTTTAGTTTAGGTATGTCTTTTGGTTAGGAAATAATACACTCATTTACATATATTATTTGTATTCATATAATACAATACACAACGAGGTAGTTAGGTATTCAAACATTAGGTTTCATAACACATGACAAATGATCTCAGGCGAAATATTCGCGACACCCGCAACCAATAAACTGCACACGAAAATTTAAAAATATTGTATATTTTGTTACTAGTTTTTTATGCAGGTACACAATACATTTAAAATTCATTGTTTAACTAAGGTTGTATAGTTCGCTTGTTGACAACAATGGTCGACATGTTAAACGAATTGAACCAAATGATTGAATTAATGAATGAATAACAACTCAAAACCACAGACATCAAATTTAGTACCCCCACCGTCTACTAGGCGGCGCCACTTTCTATGTGAACCGAAATTTGTCAATTGCTTGTTCTAAAAGTTTTCACCCCCTGGTTAGACCACTATCCGAAACGCCCGCCTAAATTTCCATAGCTTGCTTAGCGACCTTATAATAAAAGTAGGTACCAATTGCAACTAATTTTAAAACGACCGATAACAACGCATTTTTAAATTCAAACTAATATTTTTACTTTAGGTATATTTCTAAAATAGAGTCCTCGAGTGACACAAAGAGTTCTTAGTAAAATAAGACCAAAACCACGTGTTCTCAGTCGGGTTTAATTTTAACACATTGGCTCCTTACTATGACAGCACCATATTTGTATATAGTATTAATTTCAATTTAATTTATTTGTATTTTTTATTATTATTTGATAGTGTAAACTGTATAAGTATCACCACGGCCGTTTCCCTTTCGGGGTGGTCAGAAGCCACGCTTATAAATAAGCGGATTCACATTTAGCCAACTTTACTATGGGCCAATCATGACAAGTGGCAAGCTCGTTGATGTCTCCAGAGCGTACCAAACTCGGAAATATCACAAATCAATTAAATAATAATCAAATGTCTTGCTTTAATCAATATCACTTTAGAAGTATTTTTATTCGAAGTAATATACAAACAATATAAAAGAATTACAATATTATTAATTAACCTAGAAAAATAAACTAAATCTAAATAACAAATTAAATATAATAAAAAAATTATAATAATGTCTCAAACCTTACAATATAAAAATTTCCTCCAGGCCATTGTCCAGTGGCATGGTGCCCAAAACACTCGCAGCATTTCCTCGTTGAATTTCGATACTAATCTTTTCAGCGAGGAAGCTGCCAGCCCGTGGGTCACCAGAGACGTCGACTAGTTTTTTTTTTTAAATTTCCTTAAATAAAGTTTTTGCCTCGAGGCCCCACGGTCCCATGGTTTCAACGGCAAAGGCCAAAAATATATAATCATTGCAAATGTTTATATATTTGCGACGCTTGACGTTTTGAGCTTGTTCTGCCGCCGCACCAGCTCTGACAGTAGTTCCTTGAAGATGGGAAGTTGCTAGCGTGTCTACACATGTGACGTCCCACACTAGTGATTTTCCCAAACTCCAATTGATATAACAAATCAAATTGATTTGTTATAATTAATAAATATTATTGTGTCCCGACCAGATATTGAACCCGGTATCTCAGACTGTAAATGAATTATACGCATTTTCCTCGTGAGTAAAACGTTTGTTCATGGTAGGTCACCCAATTTCAGTATTGTAAGTTAAATGAGTAATAAATAACGCCAGGCAGTCGCGTGTGATTCACATTAAGACCACCGCTACTTCACTTTTTCACTCTATTTTAGTTCGCTACTCGTGCCGAAGTACTAGTTTATCCTACCAATATTATAATTGTGAAAATTTGTGAGGATGTAAATATATTATTAGTTTTTGATATAAGGAGTAAAACTGGATCATATATTTTTTTAAAGTGCTTCAATAGTTTCCTTAAGTCTGACGTTACTGCCCAAAATCAGGCCCCACTTTTTTTGCAGCGTGCCTCAACTAAATATATATATTTTTTATTTTTGTTAGATAAATGTATTCGGAGTAAAGTACAAAGATTAAAAAATAAATTAAGAACTAAATTATAAAAACTACAAATTAATAAATAAAATTACGACTATTCGATCGGCGTAGTGTGCCGAGGACACTTCCCCCGTTAGGTGCGTTAGAGCGTTCCCCCGTTAAATATAATTCAATAATCATAACATTTTTTTGTGTTTTTTTAAATTTTAATTACAACATCCCTTTCTCAAGCCCTACGAATGATGTCGTTGAGAGCCGCGTGACCATGAATGCGGCCGGTACTGCGAAGCTGTTAGTCTTCTGCTAACAGCTTACTTCTTGGACCACTTCGCTGCTTAGTCTTCCACTAGCAGGAGTAGAATCATTCTAAATAATTTAAATAATGACTTGTCACAAATGCCTGTAATAGGTTTACGTGAATAAAGATATTTTGACTTTTTTTGACTATTGACTTCTAGCACAAGAAAGCCCGTGGTGTCCGATATGTTCCATCCTTTGGCATCTGACGTACGACGGCTCCACGGCTCCACGGAACCCAAAGAAGGGTTTGTTATTCTCCCGTAGAGCTCGACAGTACTATGTACAGACAAAAGAAACACTGGCAGTGCTGCACTTGCACGAAGCTTGGGCCCAAGTATGGTCATAGGACAATTTAGAATTTCGGTAAGAGAATTTTCTAAAAGCTTGTTTAGTGAATGAAGTTCGTCAGGAAACTTCCAAAGTTGACAGCAACGGAGTACACATGTGAATTTGGGAGCAAACAAGCAAAATCGGATGATAAAAAGTTAAATTTGGTTAATTGTTCCTGAACGTAAATTTCGATCGATTCACCTAGGATTGGTGATCATGGAAGTCGAAGAGTTTATTTCTTTTCAGTTTTTAATTCAAGATTTTTTTTAACGCATGCTTGTTTTTGTCCCTATGCTTTTATTAATATACCTAGGTATTAAATTTATTAGATTCGATTAGTTTATAACGGGGGCAGCAAGCAAAGAGACAGGGGTGGAGGCGCCGAGCGGTCGCGACACAAGGCGCCCGTCCGCCGCGCCACTCGCCGCCCGCCGTAATAAATCTATTTCCCTTTTTCAATGACAAACCCTTCTGTTTTACAGTTTTACTAACTACTCGTACAGTCGTAGATTGGTAGACGACAAAACTGCCAAGCTATTAAAATCACTGACTAAGTATAAAGCTTTATTCATGCATAGAAAAAAAATACGAACATAATATAAAATATATCTAAGGCCACCTCAACATGAAATCAAATAAATATTATGAACTCACAGAAGAAATGATCAGGAACGGGTTCAAGACTTAGCTTTACGCAGTGGAAGTTGGTGCGAGAGGAAAACCAGCAAAATCTTTGCAACATCTTTACTTTGAAAGAATCACATCTAAGCAGGTCTGCCGACAATACATTTATGGAAAGAGCTTCCATGACGGCATTAACGGCATTTATAGCATTTGGTCTGGGTCGAAGGGGTCGAAAATCTTATAGGTAAAAAAATATAAATTAAAATAGGTATTTTTTTATATAAATTCTTTAATTTTTAACTAGCTATTTTAAAGTAACTTTCGAGGGTCTTGAACAAAACGGTTTATGAGGTCTTGCGTAAAAGGTCTATATCTATATATGTATGTACATTGTACACAGAGCGCTGGCAGCCGAGCGCGGCATTTTTGCTTGCAGCGCTGCTAGTGAGTAGAAAGAACAGGCGCGCTGCATAAAAAAAGAAAAAGAACGCAAAAGAAAAATACTTATTTTTCTAACTTTTATTGACAAAAGTAGTTAGTTAGTAGGTGACCTAAGCAAAATCCACGAAGGGGCAGCTTTTGTAGACCTCTAAGTATAAGATACCCAATACCACCCACCATACATTATTTTGTTATATCTCAGAGTTTTGGTAGCGTTTTCGTTAAAAGCTCCCAGACGGCTTATTTTTTTCCGACATATCCAACAAATATCGTAACAAATTAATTAGTAATAAAACCTTCCTCGAGAACCACTCTATCCTTTGGTGAAAACATCATAAAAATTGGTGCAGTAGTTTTTTTATTTAATCGGGAACAGACATACAGATAGACGGACGCGGCGGACAACTTTGTTCTATAATATGTATTAACGATAAGAATTATCTGCAACAAATAAAGTGTGTTAGATGTGTTTCTTACTTGGTAAAATATATAAATTGAAGCTTAAAAATTACTAAAAAAATAAATTAAATTACTTTTAAATTACACAGACATTCAGTAGATTCTCAAATTAATAATATTTTACCTGTGCCCACCCATGCGCGTATACATAACACTACCTTTAACAATTGTTTCACAGTAAGAGTATTAAAGAGTTTTCCTAAAACTATTCGGTCTATTGATTTAAAAACATGGGAAAGCTCTTTTTTATGGCAGCTTGGTGCATACTATAGGTCTGAATGTAATGCGTTAGGTTTTGTCTAACTTGTTTTGTAAATTTATTAATATCGAACCAACAATGGACATAACATGCTCATGATGTTTTCCATGATGCGCTAGGTGATGATGATATTTTTCTAAAAAATAAATACAAAACTGTATAGTGCATTGCCTTTACCGTTGCTAAAAGAAATAAAATTACTTTTTCAAAATTTATGACAAAGACCTTCAGTCACTGTCACTGATGACGCCGCTCCAAAGAGAGGCGAAATATTTGGCAATAAAATTTTTAAGCTTCAATTTATATATTTTATAATATGTAGTGATTATTTATATATCTTACTTCAACTGTAAATTTTTAACTAAAGTTCTTCAAGGACTCTCTCTAAGTTGTTATGGCCGCGTTCGTGTTATAGCATTTCCAACATTTCGTAGCAACTTCATAAACCAGCGCAAAATGGAAATACCACTTTTTTTTAACAATGCTAACATTTCTTAAAAAAAACTAGCGGTGAGGCTACTTTTTGACAAGTAACAAGAAGACAGAAGAAGACAAATTTCTAAGCATTCCATGGATTCACCGTGCGGGTGCCGGGTCCATCGTGTGTGGGTAAGAGATGAGAAGAATGGTGTCTCGGGCTTGCGACCGACAATTGGCTGGTTTAAGAAAAGGAGGCCTCCTTTTTTTTCTATTGCGCGATAATACGCTCACCATCCACCATTCTACTTCTCTCCCTACCCAACCAAATACTGTATGATTCCGTTAATGCCGTCTTGGAAGCTCGTTCCATAAATGTATTGACGGCAGACCTGCTTAGGCCCAATTCTTATTATTAATTATTATTATTAATTATTCAATAATAACAAATCAATTGACAATGTATTATGGTCTTTGAATTTATTACATAAAATCCAAGCGCAAAAAAGTTTTTAAAAGACAACACCGCGTCTTGTTGTCTCCTCCGGTGACTCTTACTTCGCCCAGAGAAACAGTACTGCAATTCAGCGGGGAAATGCAGCCAGCGTTCTTGCCACCATTCCACGCGGACGGGACTTATATCCCTATCCTTAATATTAATTTTATTTTATATGTTGTAAATATTTTTTCGAATAAATGTATATATTACATAAAATCGTTTAAAATACATTTTAAACAAATATAATATAAACTATAAAGTAAACAAACCATTTCTTATGTTAAATGATATCTATCAAAAAGTATATTAATAGTATGTAAAAAGGAAATTAGCATCAAATGTTAGAATTTTCATTAAACGATCGACTTGTGCTAAAAAAAGTGGTATTTTCATGCTAACATTTCTTAAAACGAACGCCGCCTATGAATTGTTCTTTATCAAAATCAGCCCGGAGACTCCTTAAGCATTTATCGACATTGTTCGTAATTTATAACAGCGGGGTGAGGCGGAGTGCACAATCGTCCGAAAACGTATCGTCTAAGATCGACTACGTCTGTCAGAAATGTAAAAGTCTTGGGTATTTCGCCTAGCTTAGCTCCGCAGATCCACTGCATCGATCTTGGAATTGCATAACAAGCAGAACTATTTAAATATTGTACTCATTGCGTGTTTATTTATCAGTAGGTGTGGTTTGTGCGGTTGTATTGGGGTTTTCCAGCCACGGTGAAAGTGGCAGCCGGATGCCGGCGCGTGCGCAACGCCCAGTGAGGGCTGCCATTACACTAGACATTAAATATTTAACAAGAACCAATTTATTTTATTTTTTAATCTTACAAAGATATATATCTTACAAATATTCTAAATAAAAAAATTAAAAAAAACAACAAATAATAATATCAAATGTACCTACTTAACTAAAACTATTATCCATTAGTTCTGACATCAACTTGTGCGTGTAGATATAAGGTCTATTGTTAAATGGATGTAATTGTTAATATTTTTTTATTAATAGAAATAAAGGTTTTAATACGAGAAGCATAATTTATTCTCAATTCTTTTTTTTATACTAGCTCGACATGTGACTTTGTGCCCACTCACTTGATGACATCATTCCCTAACACTATGCCGGCTTGATGATTTATTATATCGTATGACATATTTATATATTGGTATGTTATTTATACTTACTATGGTATATTTATGATTGATTTTAACTATTATTATTATTCTTATTTCGTACTCTGCACCCATTACAATAATTTCTCACTCTCCCAAAGGTTAGCTGGTAGAGAATGCCATACGGTATTATGCTCGCCTATGTACATGATTTTATATTTTATACTCTGTGTGAAATAAAGAATTATATTATTATTATTATTGACTGGGCATGACGGCAATTCTAAGCCTCATTCCGAAAAGTGTGAATACACTTTGCTGGGTTTATCGGCAAGAACGGTGGATACTTCCCCGCCCCGGCAGACTGGGCAAATAACCACCATCTATTTGTTGTACACGTTGAAAGTATGTGCCATTTATTTATTTAAATTCTTTAATGCACTTAAAAATAGTACAGAGGCGAGCTATAATGCCAGTAGGCATTCTTTACCAGCTAACCTTGGGGATCGAGTAAGGTGATAGGCAGTATGAAAAAAATAAGAAATTTTAATGATACAGTTAATAAGTTACTTAACTAATTCTAATATACTACACATTATACCTAAACCATACATACAATTATACATACAAGTACATCATATACATTATAACTTAAATAAATACACGGTTATTTAAATAGTGTTTTATTCTGTTTCTCCAAGAACGATGTGGATATCAAACGTTTAAAGACGCTGACAGACGGTGCACGTCTAATAGCCAAGGCCAGCCAGCTTATTCCACTGGCGAGCCGCAGATACCGTAAAGGAATCAGTGTATCTGGTTGAGGAATGAGAAGGAATCTTAAGTTGGTTGTTGTAAGAGGAGTGTGCCCTTAGTTGTGCGTATTACAAAGAATTTCGAAGCGGGATTTAAGATATGCGGGAGTATTGGGATTATTAGGAATATTATAAAGTATGGTGAGAACATGGACAGACCTACGAAAGCGGATATTGAGCCACTTTAACTGAACGCGAAATTGAGAGACATGATCATACTTACGCAAGCCAAACACATAGCGAATGCATAAGTTGAGCAGACGATCGATTTTGTTCAGTAGCTCTTCGGTGACGTCAGGATAGCAGGTATCAGCATAATCTATGATGGGAAGAAGCAGCGAACTGACTAACATTTGCAATGATGTCAAAAAATGTTTACTTTCAAGGAATAACACCACTTGAAACAAGACTTGTGCAAACGAGTGCATTCACTCCGTAGCCACGACTCAGACTTAGCTGTTAAGGCACGCAGGGCCAACAGTGAAAGAGAGACGGTTTATAGGGTTTTAGTCCGTAGGCGCCTTGGGGTCTCCTTAGGAGGCCTCACGGTGAGTCGGGCATGCGACCTCCCGCGGTGGCCCTTCAGGCTGGGGTCGTATCGTCAGGCGATTTTGCGATTTATTTATTATTAGGTGTGCAAACAGATTCCAGTCAGTTGCAAATTTGAGTTCATTTAATTTATACATGGACTAGACTGGAATCCAAGCAGCACACTCAACATGCAAATTATAATAATTATTATTAAAATTAGAAAATAAATTACACAAATTAAATTCAATCATAATTACAATTCAATAGTATCAGATAAATAATTCCTTACACAAATACAATTTTCAACAAAATATACATGCACAACAATACGGGTAACATAATAATAATTTTAAAAAAGATTGAAGGCAATATGAGTCAAATAAGGCAGAGGAGGTCTGTGGTAATGGAAAGGTATACGCTGCAAAACCACTGTCAAAACATCAATCGTCTTTAAAAAAAAAAAACTTGTGAAACTATAAAATCTATGGCCCAGTAGCCTCGTCAGTTGTATTTTAATTTAGGGCCCTGCAATTCTTTTATTTCGTACAAATATTATTATATATAAATATGTGTGTGTGTGTTGTTTATTTTATATTAACCTCCCTATACAGAAGGTAAATATCCCCAGCCTCTTTGGGTCTATCCCTGATGGGTTGATTTTATAGTGTAAAAGATTGACTTAAGTAGAAAACAGGTAAATTAATATTGATTTTTGTTTCTTAATAGTATGTAATAATAATAAATAATAAAATTCTTTATTGCACACAAAATATACAAAATAAAAATATGTACAGTTCTCCCAAAGTGATAATGCGCATAGAAATCTTCGTCACTGTTCGGCAACGGTCGTATTCGCCGAGCGTCGGAAGACGATATGTATATAGAGTGGTTAAGTGCATTTTCTTCATGCATAATTTAGTAGAATTATGTGTAATAAACTAATAAAAACTAATAAATAAACTAATAAATTAATAAACTATTTAAAGTTGAATAAGATAATTAAAGTTGAAATTAAATTCACCTTTGAAAACAAAACCAAGAACGGTGTGTAATATCTGCTCTATATAATTCCACTCAGAGAGAACACATGCAGTCACCGACCGCCCAAATTGTTTTCGATTGTGTACACATGATATTTATTGACTTCTATTTCTTTCGAACAAGGTGCAAAATGCAAGTGCAATGTTTAGGCTCTTACGATTCAATGATTCGGGTGTTTCCGGGAATACGACAATTAGCGAAGATCTGTATGTGCATTATTAATTTGGGAATACTGTACATAGGCGAGCATAATACCATGAAGGTATTCTCTACCAGCTAACCTTTGGGAGAGTGATAGATTTATATGATGGGTGTCTGAGATTTTAAAGTAAATGTAAATATATTAGAATTAAATAATTAAGTACATAAAAATATAAGTACTTTATTTAATACATATTACATAAATTCGACCTACACAAATACATATATACCTAAATACAATCCATATAATACTTATATAAATAAATACTAATATGTCAAGATGTCGAGATTAGGGTTCATTTTGTTTTTTTAAGGAAGTGTGAAAATAATAGTATGTAGTTGTATGATTGTGTATTCAAAGTAATATACAACCAGTATAAAATAATTACAATATAAAAGCTACCAAAATAATAAAATTAAAAATAAACTAAACTATAAATAAAAAATGTCCTCTAGAGACGTCCCATCCGAGATAGTCCCAAGGAGACTGGCAACATTTCCCCTCTGTATAGCGAGGCTAATACGTTGGCAGAACTAATTGCCAGCCTTCCTGTCTCCAGACCTTTCTGTCAGCAGCTTTGACAACTCCTTGGCCAAGCGCCTCGCTGACGGTCCCCATGGGCCCATCGTCTCGACCCCAAACGGCGCAAACTCGTAACCGAAACCAAGGTTGGCATATTTGCGCAATTTGAGGTTCTCCGCAGAAAAACCCGCTCTCCCCGCACCTGACGAGGTCGCCTGGATGTGAGATGGAGCTAATGTGTCTACACACGTCGCATCCCACACCAGAGATCTGCCAAGTTTCCACAGCCCAACAGTCATTCCGTCGGGTACTCTTGCCATCGCTCCGCACAATCCCAGATGGTTCTAAAATTGCGGATACACCAGCAGTGACAAGAGCCCTTCGGATATGATTGTGTGATTATTTATTGTACATTATTTATGGTGGTCGCTACGTCCCGTCCATTGGACATACAATAATTAAATAAACAACATTTAAAAATAATTTTACAATGTTGGTGATGGGTGAGGGCATGCTAACTGTTCCTCTCAAGTTGCGGAAAGATAGTCTGCTACGCTGTAATAGTATTTCTTAGATAGAAACTTAAAGATTTGACTTAAAGACTCTCATGTTCTCGACTTCACGGATGGATTTGGGAACTTTATTGTAAATTTGTGTCATCATACTAATAACATTTTTGCTTTGTCCACTGGAAAACAATCGTATTGATACCACAAAAACCTTGTTGCAATCACGATTTTTCATACAAATAGGTAATTTTATACGCTCTCAACCTTGCAGATGAAGTGTACACGCCTAGGACATTATGCATGATATTATGAGATAGTTCATTGAATTAGTTTGGTGGATTGGTCATTTAAATATTTTTATTGATGTTGATTTTAAACCTTTGGTCTTATATGAGATCTATTCTTTCTTCTAGGTACCATCTCCTATCGGAGGTCGGCTATCATTAAGGCTAGACAAAATGCAAGAGGGTTTTTAGTGGACTGTATGAATCTAAGGAAAAAGCTAGTTGCATTAATAAAATAGGCTAAGAAGTTCCCGTATGCTCACTTCACAAACACTGCTAATTAATACACCGGTCGGTGACTGATATAAATAATCTTATAATTGTTAAATATTAGTCCTTTATGCAGGCAACACGACCGCTTCACTCGACGTCGCGAAATTGTGCGTATGGATTTAGGGACGGGAGAGGATCGATTCATACATCAATTGAATACAGGCGATACCAAAGGCGATTTTGATTTTGTTGACCGCTGTCCGGAACAAGGATTGGTGCTCATCCCGAACCACTCCCTGAGGTTGTTGAGCCAGGAAGTGCGTCTGCTCCCCGGTCTTCTGGAGCCTTGTATCTTGACTTGCTTGACGAGCTGCAGCAAGCTATACTTTTTATTGCGCATGATGTGTCGCAAGTACTCCAACTTCCTTCGCTTTATATGAGATCTATACATATAATTTAATATCATATTTATATTTTAACGCTATACATTCCTACCGGAATTCGGTTATTTACTCGTAATTTATAATTATACATTTTTTTACACATTTATCATAGATAGGTACATGACATTAATTGTCTCGTCTGAAAAGCGTTATGTATTCTTTTTCTTAGTTTAGTTTATTTTGCTTATTAATAAAGTTTGTGTATAAGATACTTTTAGTCATAGTTTTCGTTATTTTTATCTTTTAAATATTGTTACTATTATTATTTAAATTTCTTAAACATATAATGTATTATAATTGAATGTAGTTTGACATGTTGTGGTCACCTGTTACTGGACTACCATTCACTTATGTTTTTTTTACTGTTTGCTTTTATTGATAGAATTGGATTCAATGTGTACTATGTTGGTGATCCTAATTAAATAAATAAATTATGCAAAGGCTAAGAACAGAACTGGAGGTTAAAACATTAACAACAAACACTTAAATAAATAGAGGTTATTAATGCGGCTGTTAAGGGGCTTTGTCAATAACTTAAAAGTGTCTGCAGCCAAAAGACCCTTTTACCCACAACTTTCGCATTATATATCTGGTTCGTCATTCTCTCTTCGCTCATCCTTTCAACATGCCCGAACCATCGGAGCATACCTTTCCCTATTTTTGTTCCTATGCTTTCTTTTACACCTACCCTTTTGCGTATTTTGTCATTACGTATGTGGTCCTTTAAAGTTACACCGCATATCCGACGCAAAGACCTCATTTCTACTGCATTAACTCTACTCTTATGCGTATTCCACGTCTCGCTTCCATAGATGAGTGTTGGTACCAGCATGGCATTGTGTATGGCAAGACGAGCTTTATCACTGACATTTTGACTGGCGATCAGTGACCCCAGGGCACCATTAACACTATTTCCCGCGTTCTCTCTTCTTTCAACATCTTTATCATACTTCCCATGCGCAGTGAAAACACTGACCAGTTATATAATTTCATATATAATTTCTTACGTACATTTGTAATAGATTTACAACACGTTCCCATGCCTCGGAGAGCACGTTAAGGCGTCGGTCCCGGTTCTACTAATACCAACTTGTGGAATCGTTATTTAATTGTCATTAAATATTGACGCCTCCGTGGTCTAGCGGTTAAGTCCGTGGATTTAAACGGGTTCAATTCCTGGTCGGGACACAAAAATATTTATTAATGTATAAAAATACATTTAATTAATATTTAATTTATTTGTGATATTTCTCGAGTTTGGTATGCTGGAGACATCGACGAGCTTGCCACTTGTCATGATTGGCCTAAAGTAAGTTAGCTAAATGTGAATCCGCTCATTTATAAGCGTGGTTTCTGGCCACCCCGAAAGGGAAACAGTCGTAATGATACTTTACTTTACTTTTAAATATTGACATCAGACCTTCGCCAACCCGTCTGGCCAGCGGCTGCATGGCGATTGGCCAAATTCTCCAGATATATGTTCTGGAAGGACCATTTCCAACAGTGGAGCTCTAGGACGCTGTGTTCTAGGGGCTGTAATGAATGAAACAAATATAGTCTAACGTGAGGGCATACTAAGTCACGCCGCATATTTAATGTCTCCGGCTCTCAATAAATGAATGCCACATCGTTACATTAAGTCAATGGTATAGTTACTTTTAGTGTCAAGTTTGCCGTGACCCGAGGACCTCGCCAGGTCTTATAGGTAGGTACATACTACACTAGTTAATAAACGTTTTAAATTTTAAATGTTTTCCGTTGTAATGAATGAAGTACAATGGATAGAAGAACTAAAACTGTTCAAATTAGAAGTCAAACAAATGCTGGTTGATAAATGTTTTTATTCGAGAAAAGAATACCTAGACACTAAGCTCGACAAAGTCATGTGACTAAAAAATATTGGTATGCTAGAAATAGCGAAGCATGTGATATAAGATATAAAGTGATGTATCAGGCAAATCTTTTTGTAGATATCGCTAGCGGCACTGGTACCTTGTTTTACACCTATATCGCATCATTTTATTTATTTATTTTATTTAAATTCTTTAATGCACTTAAAAATAGTACAGAGGCGAGCTATAATGCCAGTAGGCATTCTTTACCAGCTAACCTTGGGGATCGAGTAAGGTGATAGGCAGTATGAAAAAAATAAGAAATTTTAATGATATATTTTAAAATGTTTTTGTAGTTTATTATTTTTATAACAGAAAAAATAATTTTAACTTAATGTTACCTACTTTAAAAGGCTAATTAGGAGAGCGAAAACCGTATTTAAAAACAAAAAAAGGTTTAATTATTAGAACGGCAATTTTGAGATCTTCATATCTTTGATTTCGCTTGGAAATCTCGATTTGTACACTTAAAAGCTGCTCATTTCCGCAATATATCCAGAAAATAAAAAAATTCGTAATAAAAATACAAGTTTTCTCTGCAACTGACAGTTCTATTAGGTACCATCTATCATGCGCCATCTACCGTGATAAAAAGTTAGTGATACACCCCATTACATATAATAATTTACATCCCTGGACCTATCATGTTTCTGACAAATAAATTATTTCATTTCAAGAATTTGGTCTATCAGTTTTGACAAACCTTCCTTTGATATATTTTTTTTAATTGTCTTTAAAGGACATTGTACAGAATACATCAGTCCTAAACACGTAATTTATTTGCATAATATATGTTCATAACAGAGTTCATAACCGAGTTGGGGATCATCAAATTCCAGATGCTGCAGAATTTGATGCTTTTCTTGGAGTCACTCGCGGCATTATAGCCCAAACACGTCGAGTAAAATATGGGAGTCCACAGCGCGGGAAAACCGCATAAAATAAACTGCAACTTGTGCCCTATATTTAACGTCCAATTTATCGTTTTCCATAATTATTCACATTGTAGCACATTATTAAACAAAACAACACCACTTTTGACCAATAATATCCACAGCAAATTAATTTACAAAACAAAAACTTGCACTTGACATGTCCACGCAAAATGGCGCGAAGAACTCCAACCTTCCTTTGATATTAAAATATAGCTAAGGTCAAGTAATAGTTAGTTTAGTTATAGTTTCAAGTGAGAACGTTATTGTCAGATGACGTGCAAAGAAATCTTAACCGTAAGATGATAGACCACTTTTTTGGTCGAATGTACCTACCAAGCCAAATAGCCTCTAATTTAAATCTAAAATTTTTTAAAAAAAAGGGACTGCGTAAAAATTGAAAAGATATAAATAAAAAAAAAGCAAGGTTTCCGTCGCCAAAAAGTTTGAGAACCGCTGAACTGCAATATTGAAATTTTATGATATAATAAACAAATAATTAAAAACTACTAAACTTTTAAAACATATAAATTTCTACTAATAAAAAAATATATAAATTGAAGCTTAAAAATTATTATATTTTTCTAAAAAATAAATACAAAACTGTATAGTGCATTGCCTTTACCATTGCTAAAAGAAATAAAATTACTTTTTCAAAATTTATGACAAAGACCTTCAGTCACTGTCACTGATGACGCCGCTCCAAGGAGAGGCGAAATATTTGGCAATAAAATTTTTAGGCTTTAATTTATATATTTTACCAAGTAAGAAACACATCTAACACACTTTATTTGTTGCAGATAATACTAATAAAAAAACTACTAAATAAATAAAAATACAGCTAAAAACTAAAACAACAAATAAATAAATAAGTATATTGTACAAAAAACACAAATATTAAAAGCAAATTTCGATTTATTTTATTAATAATATTAATTTGAAATAATTAATTTTCCAATCCTATTTTAGGTCTAATTTGGTAACTCAAAATAGGATTGAAACATATACAATCTACGAATATATGCATCGCAACAGAAATCGATAGACAGATGAGCATTGGGCCTTAATTTTTTTTTGTTTTGTTCTCTTCTCCTAATGGATGATTTTTCATCATCAGGTGATGGGGAAGGCAAAGGGTCTAGCCCATACAGCCAAGTCTGACGTAATATATCTTTCTTTCTTGTGAGTTAATGAGGTTATCTTTAAATTCCAGATGTTGCGGAATTTGATGCTTTTCTTGGAGTCACTAGCGGCAGTATAGCCCAAACACGTCGGGTAAAATATGTTCACAGCGCGGGAAAACCGCAAAAAATAAACTGCTACTTGTTTGTGCCCCATATTTAAAGTCCAGTTTATCGTTTTAAATAATTATTCACATTGTAGCACATTATTAAACAAAACAACACCACTTTTGATCAACAATATCCACAGAAAAGTAATTTACAAAACAAAAACTTGCACATGCTGTGAAAAATGATGCGAAGAACGCCTTAATTTTTTTACTATCACCATCTTCTATTTTTAAACGAAAACATTGTTGAGTCACATTCGATCACACTTCACCTTCACACTACCTTCCATAAGAACCAACATTATAAAAAAAACTCATTATGAAATGACATTCCTCACTTGTCATTTTAATCCCCATAAATCACATTTTGAAATCTTACCAGGTAGGCGATTCTGTATCCCATCTGTTATGGGCCGAATTTTTGGATTGTTATTATTTTTTATATTTTGTAATTATTTTTTTCTTGTATTTAATAAATTTAAACTATATAATAATAATAATCTTTATTTTGAAATGAAATGAAATTATAAGGGCTTGCGGATGCGTTACGGAATAGCTCTCAGACCCGAAATACCATTCAAACGCGTCTTTAAAGTTGTCGTTTTTTGTACAGGTTTTTTAAGTAGATATATTATTTTTTGGTTTATTTAAATAGTTTGCTGCAAGAATACGTTGGAATAAGCCAAGCACCTACGATTTGAAGTCTTTTGAGTAATGTCGTACATATCTGCCCAAAATTTGTTTAATTTTGCTTGTTTGTTATTGTTATTTTTATTATTTGTGTAGATTTACTTTAGTTTAAGTTAATTATATTATTTATTCGGAGTAAAGTACAAAGATTAAAAAATAAAATAAATAAAGAACTAAATTATAAAAACTAAAAATTAATAAATAAAATTACGACTATTCGATGGGCGTAGTGTTTAAGTTAATATTTTCATCCATTTAATTTTTAGTTCATGCATGCAGTGTACAATGGGGTGTATCACTAACTTTTTATCACGATAGATGGCGCATGATAGACGGTACCCAATAGAACTGTCAGTATGCAACTGACAATATGCAATAAAACTTGTATTTTTATTACGAAATTTATTATTTCCTGGTTATATTGCCGAAGTGAGCAGCTTTTAAGTGTACAAATCGAGATTTCCATGCGAAATCAAAGATATGGTGATCTTAAAATTGCTGTTCTATTAATAAGACCTTTTTTCTTTTTAAATACGGTGTGCGCTTTCTTAATTCGTCTTTTAATGTAGGTAACGTTAATTTAAAATACATTTTTCTGTTATAAAAATTAAAAAAACTACAAAAACATTATTAAATGATGCGCTATAGGTGTAAACAATGTACCAGTGCCGCTAGCGCCATCTACAAAAAGCTTTGCCTGATACACCCCATAGTTTTAGGTTGTTAAATTTAACTTGTTTCCCTTTGTATTTGATTTTGATAATTGTTGTAATTTAATAACTGTTTGTTGTACCTATTCTAAATAAATAAATAAAAACGACGACCGATGAGGCAAACGGTTTTCAGAGTGGTTTATAGGACAGTAAGTTTTATTTCAAGCGGTCTTATTTTTGTATAAATAGCACAATGACAAGCTTACAATTTTGGTTCTTCTTGAAAGTAATAATTGGCATTTGACATCATTGCAAATGGCACATATTTCAAAGAGAACAACAAATAGGTGGTAGGCGGACTGATCATGGTAATAGGGTGTATGCAGATGTGGGCATCGACCACAGACTGCAGACAGTCCAGGGAGGCCCTTCCCAAACCAGACAGGCGCCTCACACGACATCTCCTGGGCCTTGACAGAGCCAGGCTTCGAATAGTGGTGGGGGTCTTGACGGGACACTGTGCCTTTAACAAACATCTCCATATTCTAAACATTACAGATAGCCCACTGTGTAGAGGATGCATGGCGGAGGAGGAAACGGCGGCGCATGTGCTCATGGAGTGCGACAGTGTGGCTGCGCCTAGACTGAGGTTCCTCCAGACTGCGAGGACTCTTCCGGAGGTCTGCAGGAACGTAACGGGTCTCCTAGCCTTCCTGGAGGAGATCGGATGGCTCCGCTGAAGGAGTAAAGGTCACGCACAATGATCCAATGGAGACTAAGTGCGGAAAAGCCACCGAAATCACAATCACAATAGGGTGTATCAGGCAAAGCTTTTTTATAGATGTCGCTAGCGGCACTGGTAACTTGTTTACACCTATGTCGGCCCTTTGTAAATGTTTTTGTAGTTTTTTATTTTTATAATAGAAATACGAACTTTAACTTAACGTTACCTATCTTAAAATACGAATTAGGAAAGCGAACACCGTCTTTAAAATGAAAAAAAGGTTTAATTAATAGAACGGCAATTTTGAGATCACCATGTTTTTGATTTCGCTTGGAAATCTCGATTAGTACACTTAAAGCTGCTGACTTGATTGATTGATTAAGTTTTCTATGCAACTGACAGTTCTATTAGGTACCATCTATCATGCGCCATCTAACGTGATAAAAAGTTAGTGATACACCCCATTTGCCCAGTCTGCCGAGGCGGGGAAGTATCAACCGTTCGTGCCGATAAACCCAGTAGAGTGTAGGTATCCACGCGTTTTGGGATCAGGCTCGAATTGCCGTCATACCCAGTCAAGCCGGCATAGTGTTGGAGACTGATGTCAGTAATGACTGTCTAATGTCTACGGGCATTAAGTCCGCCTTTTGTACTTTGTGCATTAAAGTTTTGAAATAAAAAAAAAAAAAAAAAAAAATCAGTTGCTAACTATTCATGTACCTTGCGCGCTACTTACTATCAGGTGGGCGCAAGTACATGTCGTGCTAGTATAATTAAAATTATTTATAAATAATGGCCGCTAAAATCAAAAATAATTTAAACACGAATTGGTATTCAAGGAATAAGCTCACAGAAGTTTACCAAATCAACAAGCTATAGGCACAACGTCATTAAAATCTTTACCAAAGTTGGCTATAAACTTGGCTATACGCTGTCCTTATTGCTATAGCTTAAAGACTAATTTAACTTGAACTTGTGTGGTTTCATTTGTGGTTTAAACACAAGGAAATACTTTGTAACAATGTTATCGGCACGTTGTTGACGTGACTCATTTTGCCTTCTACAGACAGGTTCTCTATTGTTTGCTATAGGCGGTACCTACCTAGAAAACCTATATTTTTATTTTATTTTTTTGGTTCTCCCGATGGATGATGAATGAGATGATAGGGAAGGCAAAGGGTCTAGCCCATACAGCCAAGTCTGACGTAATATATCTTTGTTTTTCATGAATTAATGAGGTCATCATCAAATTCCAGATGCTGCAGAATTTGATGTTTTTCTTGCAGTCACTCGCGAAACCATCCACTGCTCAAACACGTCGGGTAAAATATGGGAGTTGACAGCGCGGGAAAACCGCAAAAAATAAACTGCAACTTGTGCCCCATATTTAAAGTCCAATTTATCGTTTTCCATAATTATTCACATTGTAGCACATTATTAAACAAAACAACACCACTTTTAACCAATAATATCCACAGTAAATTAATTTACAAAACAAAAACTTGCACTTGACATGTCCACGCAAAATGGCGCGAAGAACCATCCTATATTTTTTTGCACTAAGTATTTAGGCTAACTTGATAGTTCACCGGTATTCTTAGACTTAGATTGTCAAAATAGTAAATTTTGTTATTTACTACCACTTTTAGCCCGAGTTTCTCCGATCATAGCCGACCTTACGTCAAAGAAGCGTTTTCCACTATTTCAAAGGTCACCCATGGGGTTGCAACTTCAAAATCATTGGAAAAACGTAAATTAAATACCTAAATTGTCTGCCGCAAATTTATATTAATTAAACTAAAATTATATATTTACATTAAACATAGTTTTATAACACACATTAGGCAATAAATCAAAAATATGGCAAATACTAAATATATATATATATTTTTTTTTAATGAACGCATGGTAACGTTATTTTGCTGTCATTTGTAGTGGAAACCTTTATACGAGAATACCAATGTTAATAGCGTTTTACGATAAATTGGACTTTAATTATGGGGCACAAGTTGCAGTTTATTTTTTGTGGTTTTCCCGCGCTGTGGACTCCCATATTTTACCCGACGTGTTTGGGCTATAATGCCGCGATTGACTCCAAGTAAAGCATCAAATTCTGCAGCATCTGGAATTTGATGATCCCTAACTCTGTTATGAACATATATTATGCAAATAAATTACGTGTTTAGGGCTGATGTATTCTGTACAATGTCCTTTAAAGACAATTTAAAAAATAATAATAATAGCGTTTTACACGGAGTTTTTCGCGCCATTTTGCATGAACATGTCAAGTGCAAATTTTTGTTTTGTAAATTAATTTACTGTGGATATTATTGGTCAAAAATGGTGTTGTTTTGTTTAATAATGTGCTACAATGTGAATAATTATGAAAAACGATAAATTGGCCTTTAAATATGGGGCACAAGTTGCAGTTTATTTTCCCGCGCTGTGAACTCCCATATTTTACCCGACGTGTTTGAGCTATGGTGCCGCGAGTGACTACAAGAAAAGCATCAAATTCTGCAGCATCTGGAATTTCATGATGACCTCATTAGCTCATAGAAAAGAAAGATATATTACGTCAGACTTTGCTGTATGGGCTAGACCTTTTGCCTTCCCTATCACCTCATTCATCGTCCATCATTTCATTTATTTATCACCGTAGGGACCGTCTGGAACACTTGGTTAAGTCAATTTATAATACTCTGTAACTAATATTAGTTACCTACAGTAAACGAGATAACACAATCATGGTCAGACAGCTTAATACGAAACAACACGACAAAGACCAGAAACAGCCCAAATTATCAATACAATTATGGATGAGCCATATTGAATGCTAAATAATCAAATACAGAAAATAAGAGAGAAGAAGAAGAAGACATCTTCATCGGGAGAAGAAAACAAACAACAACAACAGTTATAGAAGGCTGTCGCTTCCAATTAAGTAATTTAGTTAGCCTTGGAGAACCTAAATATTCCTAATCAACATCTGCGGAAGAGTGCGAGATTAATTGCACATGTGACAGGCCTACAATGAACTTTACTAAATTTTGCTTTTTTTTTATGGATATTTTTTATGTACTGTATTTATAATATATTAAGTGGTGGCTCGGTTGTAAGAACATTTTTCTAAAATCCTAAAAAGTTCTGTTTGAACCCCTGCAGGTACCAAAAAAAACAATATAAACTAAACCTAATAAAAAAATAACTAAAAGTAAAAAATGTTCTCTAGAGACAACCCTACAGGGATAGTCCCAAGGAGGCTGGCAACATTTCCTCTCTGTATAGCGAGACCAATACGTTGGCAGAAATAATTGCCAGCTTTCCTGTCTCCAGACTTTTCCGTTAGCCGTTTGGACAACTCCTTGGCCATGACCACCCATGGTCCCATCGTCTCGATCCCAAACGGCGCAAATTCGACCTGACCGAGATTGCAGTATTTACGCAGCTTGAGGTTCTCAGCAGAAACCGCCGCACTCCCCGCGCTTGACGAGGTCGCCTGGATGTGTGATGAGGCTAATGTGTCTACACATGTCGCATCCCACACCAGGGACCTACCAACTTTCCTCGGCCTAACGGTCTTTCCGTCGAGTCTTTTGCCATCGCTCTGCTCAATCCCAGAGGGTTCTAGGATCGCGGGTACTCCAGCAGTGACAAAAGCCCTTCGGATGATGTCGTTGAGAGCAGCGTGACGAGGAATGCGGCCAGAACTTCTAGCGCAAGAAAGCCCATAGTGTCCGAGATGTTCCACGGGCTCTCCACGCTGACACTGGTGTGGGTTGACGGTCAGGTCTCCGAGATGAAAGCACACCGCCATGGATCATAGTCAAATAATTTCAGTTATTGAGCACTGCATTCTGTAAATGAAATTCTGGATTTCAGAAGGCAGAAGATTTCAGAAAGGATGATTAAAATAATCCATCATCAATATTTTTATGATATACGCTACTTGATTGGTAGTTTTTCACATTGATTATTCTTATTACACATTAAACATGTCAAACGATAATCAGCCTTTCTGCAACCAGGCGTTAGTGTGGTAGACATATCTACTTAGTGATCGACACGCTTAAATTATCAACGACAGTGACTAGAGCTAAGCAAGGATTTATCAGTTCTAGAACTTAAGGGGACTCCACTACTATTGTTGTAAAAACTGTCAGTTGACGCTTTGAGAACGACTTTAATACTAGAAGGAATTATAGGTTTGGCCGTAAATAGTTAAAAACTATAGATAATAATTATATTACATGCATTTCGAGTAATTCAGACTAATTGACCTTTCGTGTTCGTTGTAGCACTCCCAGTTGACTATGTGTGTGTGTATAGTTCGTTTCAATGTTATTTATACAAAATATAAATAAGCCTTTAAAAACTATTCCTCTCATAGGCATTGATTTCTAGGGCATACGTAAGGTTTCTAGTCTTAAAATCTTACAAATTTATTTATTTATTTATTTTTATACACTTTACATGGTATTACAGTATATACTCCAATACACCATGCAAGGAGGAGTCAGAAACACTTAATATTATTTACAAACATTCATAAAAATTTAAGAAAAAGCCACAAACTATATTAGGAATCATTAAATGCATTTCAATGTTTCATCCTTAATTAAATCTATAATTTGTTGCCAAAGAAATGTAGTATACATAGTTAAATTTAGGATTAATAAAAATATGTTATTTTATCGATTCTCACAGAAGTACCAAAATGCTTTGCTGATTTTGCAAAGATCGTCTGTGAAAACGTCAATCTGTGGTGCTGATTCAATCAGATTCTGAAGTGCATACAACGCTCTGGGCAATGGAGAATAACGGTGCGCCAATGTGCGTGAGGTGGCAGGGGTCAGCAGTTTGTGGGCACATGCGCGGAGGTACTTGTCCGGAACATACAACCGAACCAACTGTGACACCAACTCGAGACAGAACTATATGTTTATAGTTTACTCTAATTTTATTGAAACGGACTGTACGCTGTATACGTTTAATGACTATAAATGTGCGTTCGTGTATTTGCTTGCCTGTGTGCGTGACCTCGAGTCCAATGCCATACTGCCAAGTTTTTGGGTGCTCGCGTCGCGTGGGCGTCTGGTATAATCAATCTATTGCTTATAACTTCTTCACAGCGACATCTTAAACGTAGGTTTTGCGTATTTCATAATTATTAAAGTTGTTAGGTCATTTCTCTTGTAGTTTATGAAAAAAACTTTTTAAAAATAAAGTATAATTGGAATCCTTTACGCCACTTTGCACGGACATGTCAAGTGCTAGTTTTGTTAATTAATTTAGGTACTGTGGATATTGTTAGTCAAAAATGGTGTTGTGGTGTTTAATAATGTTCTACAATGTGGATAATTATGAAAAACAATAAATTGGACAATGAATATGGGGCACAAGTTGCAGTTAATTTTTTAAGTTTTTCCCGCGTTGTAAAACTATTTTATATCCGACGTGTTTGGGCTATAATGCCGCGATTGCCTACAAAAGCATCAGATTCTGCAACATCTGTAATTTGATAAAAATCAATAAAAAAAAAGAAAGAAAGAATATATAACGATAGACATGGCTGTATAGGCTAGATCCCTTTGCCTTCCCTACCATCTCATTCATCACCCATGGGAGAAGAGAAGGAAAAACATTTTTCATTCACATTTAGCCAAATTTACTAAAGACCCATCATGTCAAACTCGACAAATACTACAAATTAAATAAATTATTGTGTCCCGACCAGTAATCGAACGCGTCAGTTATTTTAAATAGTATATAAGTAGTTTATATTTTTTTTCTTTATTAATTATATATTATTATACATGTGCAACATCTGTAATTTGATAAAAATCAATAAAAAAAAAGAAAGAAAGAATATATAACGATAGACATGGCTGTATAGGCTAGATCCCTTTGCCTTCCCTACCATCTCATTCATCACCCATGGGAGAAGAGAAGGAAAAACATTTTTCATTCACATTTAGCCAAATTTACTAAAGACCCATCATGTCAAACTCGACAAATACTACAAATTAAATAAATTATTGTGTCCCGACCAGTAATCGAACGCGTCAGTTATTTTAAATAGTATATAAGTAGTTTATATTTTTTTTCTTTATTAATTATATATTATTATACATGTGACTTACGTTACGTTACGTTATTGGTCTAACGTTAGACCAATATGTTATTCTGTTGATAGAATCATTTATTATTATTTTTTTTTCTCTTCTCCCGATGGATGATGAATGAGATGATAGGAAAGGCAAAGGGTCTAGCCCATACAGCCAAGTCTGACGTAATATATCTTTCTTTTCTATGGGTTAATGAGGTTATCATCAAATTCCAGATGCTGCAGAATTTGGAGTCACTCGCGGCATAGTAGCCCAAACTAGGATCCGCTGCAGGGACAATACATTGCGCTTAAAAACATGCAAAGAATTAGCAAATATGTCTAGACTGTCATTATTTTTTCGTAAAAATATGTTGTATTGACGACATGTACGGTATAGTGATGAGTGGTAACCCAAATTGGATTTAGATTGTCGTAGAATGAATAGATCATATTTGCCAACCCTTGGCAGCCTGGTCGGCACAGAGACACGAACACGGGACAGTAGGTGGAGTGCATCGATTTTACCGTTGATTAATTTATATAGAAATATATATATAATTTTTATATTTTTTTTTGTTTTTGACCAGATATCCCACAAACTGTTTAAAACTAGCAGAATGCCATTATGCAAATAGTTAGTAGTATCTAATTAATATGTATTTCTTTGCAATAGAAATAAAATAAATGGACTTCCTGAGTAATTCTAACAATTTCACGCACCTGCCTACATGATCTCATTGACTTGCATATCCTATACATACACTATACTGTATATCATGCGAACATAAACAATATGTAAACAAAACTTAACAGTTATATTAACTAAGCTGTTTGACCCGTAGTATTACGATAAAGAAAACCTTCAGGCAGGATAACAATAACAAATCACTTATTTCTAATTTAAGTTTATACAAAATAAATGTTAATTATTGGTAAAAATGTTTCCTTTTTTGGATTGCGTAAGTACGACCACGTTTCTGAGTTCCGTGCAAGACTTAAGTGGTTACCTATACGATCTCGCCGTAATTTAAGAATTCTCTGCTTACTTTACTCTGTATGTATGAACCCTCTTCCTGAATATGAATCCTTTCATTAGAGAATTCTTCGTTCTGCTCATAACTTTGTCCTTGCTATTCCTTCACACCACATTAACTCTGTTTCTGATTCTTTTTCTGTAGTTGCCGTATTGCTTTGGAACAGCAAGTAGGGCCATCTTCAATTAATTAGTTTACTGTGGATATTGTTAGTCAAAAGTTTGTTTAATAATGTGCTACAATGTGTATAATTATGGAAAACGATAAATTTTACTTTAGATATGGGGCAGAAGTTGCAGTTTATTTTTTGGGGTTTTCCCGCGCTGTGGATTCCCATATACCCGACATGTTTGGTGGATATTGACGCGAATTACTAAATCAAAAAAATTCAATAAATGCCATATTCTGCAACACTTGGAATTTGATTATCCCAACTCGGTTATGACTGATGTATTCTGTACAATGTCCTTTACAGAAACTTATTTTTAAGGACCAAATCAGTTTGGCCAACTTTACTGCCAGCCCACCATGACAAGTGGAAAACTCGCCCAACGGCTCTCTTGTCTCTAGCGTACCACAGATAAGTAAATGTCACAAATAAATGTATTATATTTTTTCATGAATGGGATTAGACACTGTACCTCCACGTCCAAATCTACGGTCTTAACCGCTGGACTACCCCTGTGTTTGACTTTACACCAAAAGCGCTTTTTTTTTACTTTATTTTCGACTTGGCGCTGCTCTATGGTTTTCATACACTTTAAGAAAAAAATCGGTAAAATAAGCGAGCTTTGCTTTCAAGTCGAACACAGAAACGGAGGCAGTTAATGTTTGTTTACTAAATTTATCTATTCCCTTTGTCTTAAGTATAAACAGTATGTTTCGAATAAGCATGAATATGACTCATGATATCGCAGCAACATTATTGCAGATGACAATTTACTTCTTAACTAAAAGAGGCAAAGGATATAATTGCTTGCAGCCACACTTAGTTGGCAGGTGCAGTTGCGGTATATTAATGATTGCCTTACTTACATTAGTGTGCCTTAAATGGAGCTTTTGTTTTGACAGCATTGTTAGACATAGCGGCACGAGTTATGAGCTATGGTAGTAGGAGATGTTTTTATTATGCGATAAGAGATATTTAAACAATATGTTTATATTGTTATATTATCTATGCTAAAAACCTTTAAAAGTTGCGCAAATACGCCAACCTCGGTGCAGGTTACGAATTTGCACCGTTTGGCGTCAAGACGATGGGCCCATGGAGACCGTCAGCAAAGCGTCTGGCCAAGCAGTTGTCAAAGCGGCTGACGGAAAGGCCTAAAGACAGGAAGGCTGGCAACATATAAAATGTTGCCAGTATCCTTGGTATTATCTCGGGACGTCTTAGAGGGCATTTTTTATTTATAGTATTAACTATTTTACTAGGTTTAATATTTATTATTTAAGTAGTTTTATTAATTTACTTCGAATAAAAACAATGTACCTATTTTTATTCATCATCATCATCAGCCTGTGTCTCTCCACTGCTGGATATAGGCCTCCCCCAAGGCTCGCCACTGCACGCGGTCTTTTGCAATCCTCATCCAACCCCCACCAGCGACCCTCCTTAGGTCATCCGTCCATCTGGCGGGGGGTCGTCCCACTCTGCGTCGTCCCGTACGTGGTCTCCACTCCAGAACCCGTTTGCCCCATCGGTCGTCGGTTCTGCGGCAGATGTGTCCGGCCCATTGCCACTTCAGCCTGCTAATTTTGAATGCTATGTCAGTAACTTTGGTTCTCTGACGAATTTCGTTTCGAATTCTATCCATCAGAGAAATAGCTCCATAGCTCGCTGAGCAACCTTGAATTTGTGAACCAGACCCACTGTCAGTGTCCACGTCTCTGCTCCGTACGACATTACGGGGAGGACGCGCTGGTTGAAGACTTTTGTCTTCAAACACTGTGGTATGGACGATGAGAGGATATGTCGAAGTTTTATTTATTCGTTTACTTTAATTTTCTCTGTTTTTTTTATATTTACTACACCAGTTAATGGGGTATATCAGGCAAAGCTATTTGTAGATGTAGCTAGCGTCAATGGTTCCTTATGTTACACCTATATCCATTTTTTTTTCATGTTTTCGTATATTTTATATGTTTATAACAGAAAAATAAATTTTAAATTAACGTTACCTACCTTTAAAGACGAATTAAGAAAGCGCACATCGTCTTTAAAAAGAAAAAAGGTTTTTTTTAATAGAACAGCAATTTTAAGATCACCATATCTTTGATTTCGCTTATAAATCTCGATTTGAACACTTGCTGCTCACTTCGGCATAATATCCAAAAAATAATAAATTTCGTAATAAAAATACAAGTTTTCTTTGCAACTCACAGTTAAATTAGGTACCATCTATCGTGATAAAAAGTTAGTGATACACCCCATTACTTACCTAGGCATTAACTACAAAATAACAATACCTATTTACAAAATACTTACGTAAGTGATAAGTATATAGAATGAAGATAAAATAATGGGCCATCAATATTTAGCCTCACCCATTCCACAGTGTAGCTTTTAAAATAAATAATAATAAATAAAATATCCAGACAGCTCACACAGCGCCATCTAGTTTCAGTGGTAAGCTACTAGGCTTGTGTTACGGAAACTAGATGGTTGATAAACTACATATTATACTTTTTTTTTTTTGTAAATATATACATATTAATTCAATTCAATTCAATTCGTTTATTTCTGTAATTAGGCATAGGACAAAAAAAAAAAAATATTTTGCACTTTATTTGTCAAATTTACAATAAGTATACTTTAATATTAGGCTACATAATTTCACAGCATTCTACCAGGGAGAACGCCATGAAACTACACAACCTTACTTTAATGTAAAGCAGTGCGTTACAATACAAACATAAAATAACATTAAAAAAAAAAACCTACGTGAGTTATATACACAATAATTCCACACAAAACTACACTTATAATTATAGCTGCTGTAAATAGGCATTGTCATCTTATGAAATAATATACAAATATAAAAAATAAAAATTAAATGTCACTTAAAACACATAAACACATAATACATATAAACACCCAGACAATTATACAATGTACAACTTGCCCCCGGTGGGAATCGAACCCACGACCTCCGGAGTTCACGGCAACGTTTGTTACCACTAGACCACGAAGGCGGTCTATCTATAATATTATCTAAAAGCCAAGGTATGTGCTTAAATGCTTTATCAAGGTACCTATATCAAGCAGATTTTGATGGACGTTTCAAAGGGGGGCAGGGAGGCTCAGCTGCCCCCCCTAGTCATTAAATAAAAATATATCAAAGAAACCAATATATCTCACTCACACTCGCTTCACTTGCTTGACCGATGTTTTCCGAACTTTTTATTTTTGTAATTACTAATTATTGTTAACTACTTAAATAATAAAAATATAATATGAACTAAACCAAACTACCTCCGTGGTCTAGCGGTTAAGTCCGTGAATTTAGACTCGGAGTTACCGGGTTCGATTCCTGGTCGGAACACAAAAATATTTATTATTGTAAATATTAATTAAAATTTATATTTAATTAATCATTTAAGTATTTATTTCATACAAAACCTTAAATTAAATAAACAAAATCTAAATAATCGAATAATTTAATAATATACAAACAATATAAAAGAATTACAATATTATTAATTAACCTAGAAAAATAAACTAAATCTAAATAACAAATTAAATATAATAAAACATTTAAGCATCCTAATGTCTCAAACCTTACAATATAAACATTTCCTCCAGGCCATTGTCCTGTGACATGGTGCCCAAAACACTGGACTTGAATTTCGATACTAATCTTTTCAGCGAGGAAGCTGCCAGCCCGTGGGTCACCAGAGACGTCGACTAGTTTTTTTGAAATTTCTTTAAATAAAGTTTGTGCCTCGAGGCCCCACGGTCCCATGGTTTCAACGGCAAAGGCCACAAATATATAATCATTGCAAATGTTTATATATTTGCGGCGCTTGACGTTTTGAGCTTGTTCTGCCGCCGCACCAGCTCTGACAGTAGTTCCTTGAAGATGGGAAGTTACTAGCGTGTCTACACATGTGACGTCCCACACTAGAAATCTAAATTAAACCTTAAAAAAAATAATAGAAAATAAAAAATAAATACTTACAAAAAAAATAGCTCCTCCAAATCGCTGTCTTGTGGCATGGTGCCCAATACACTAGCAGCATTTCCCCTTTGAATTATGATACTTATTTTTTGTGAGAAAAAACTGCCAGCCCTATTTTGTCACCAGAGACGTCAATGATGGGACAATACAGAACATTACAGTCATGAGGCTAGGTGCAAACGATTGTAGGAAACGTTGCCAAATAAATTCATTTAATCTTACATACACTAGATATTAAAATAAATACACATACATACAAATATGTACACAATAATACATATACTACACACTATATTGGCTACTATATACTACATACAATACATACTTATATACGTTGTGAGGAGCTCTTTAGGTAATGAAAGTAAACCAGCTTTTTAAACAGCGGTTTGCTGGGTGCTTGGCGAATTTCAACAGGTAAACTGTTCCAGAGATTTGCGGCCACTACTGCGAATGAGTTAGACTGAAAGCTAGAGTGATGAGAAGGGATAGATAGAACAGAATTGTGTGACGAACGAAGAGATCTATCATGAATTGAGAAGAGATAGGTAAATTTGTCCTTGAGGTATTCTACGATTCCTGCGACAGCGAATTGATAGCCACCCTAACTTAGCACGATACTCAGAGATGTGATCATATTTTCTTAAACAAAATATGATCCGGATACATGTATTTTGTAGCCGCTCCATCGCCGCTTGTTCAGCAACACCTCTGAGAGATGACGCTACACACATCACCATAGTCGAGGAGAGGAAGGAGTAGACTTTGGGCAAGGGTTATTTTATTTTAGGTAGGACGCTTTTATTTCTTTCTTTATTTAGGTCACATACATACCCATACACATGGGCGTAGCGTGGTAAGGGGGGGCAGGGAGGGGCAGCTTCCCCCCCTTAGAAGAGCGGTAGAAGAAGAACTTCTTGTGAAGAGCCACGTAGATTGATTCAAATTCAAATTCAAAATATTTATTTCCATATGGTTCACATGTAACATTCGGATATTGTCAATTTTTTACAATATTATTAAAATAAAAAAATAAATTATGGATAGACCGAAATAAGTAAGTGACATTGCTGCCATAAGCAAGTACTGTATCTTAACCTAAATTCGTGGCTGTATAAAGGCCGTGTCAACTTACAATCTAAATAATTATAATTCAAGATTGTCAAGTAATAAAGCTATTTCAGATATATTTAATTATTTAATTACTTAATTAATACCCCCACTACTTCTGTGAAACTCCTGTGTTAAAAACAATATAATCTAGGATTTTCTTTATCTGCCCCTGCTCCCCCCCTATATATACATACAAACCTGGCTTGCCTATACAATTCTCTACACTTATCCTCCTCCTCCTCCTTAGTCGGTACCCCACTGTTGGGGATCGTGACTCCGTCGCAGTCCATCCACTAATGGTTTCCAGTGGCTGCGGTCCTCGGCGCAGTGGATGGCTTGGTGTACTGTAATGTTTAGTGTGTCGCAGAGAAGTCAGCCCCAGCACCTCCTTTTATTGTGTTAATATATTTAATTGTCGTAAAAGTATACCTACATACACCAATACTATTGTGCTATAATTATGAATTGTAATATTGTAAGTAACAAATACGCCCGCATAATGTAATATACTCAGTTCGAGACACAAACAGCCCACATGTGCTTTATTTTAATTTTATATTTAGACTTTTTTTTACTATAGCATAATGAAGCTATGACCACTAGTAGCCTTGGTAATAAAGCACATTATTGGCTGGAAAAAAACAAAGTGACGTTGACTTCTCACATCGGTGACAAAATAGGTCTAATTAGCTATGTCAAAGTCAAAATATCTTTATTCACCTTTTATAGGCATTTATGAAACGTCAATAATTTAGTTATTTTGAATGATTCTACTCCTGCTAGTAGAAGACTAAGCAGCAAAGTGGTCCAATAAGTAAGCTGTTAGCAGAAGACCAGCAGCTTAGCAGATTCCAGTGACCTGTTAATATTTAATCTGACTGAGAAATGCAGATTGCAAGGAAAACTCAGCTATATCAGATTTACAAAATAAAACATATACAGAACTGCACCACAACGATTAATTAATAACCTTTTAATTTTTTTAGTAAAAAACAGGATGAAGAAATTATTACCATTGCCTTAAAAAACGTTATTGACCTTGGGAAGTAAGTAGTTGACAGTTCACCGTAAGATGTTCCATGCCTTTTCAATCTCTCTTGCACTGCTTCTAAATGACTTTGGCACGATTAATACAAAAAAATATTAAATAATTACACAAAAATGAGCCGAGCAGTTTACACTATGACGATCTGACTATCTGACAACAGGCAATAGTGCCAACATCATGGCAGGGGACATCTTACAGAGAACGGTCAGAAGTTACTGATTTCTAGTCTAAAAAATCAGAATTAAACAATAGTTACCAATTCCCCAAAAAAACGGAATTATTGGCGGAATATAACGAATAATATATTGCCAAATTAAATATGAATTATTAAAAAAATCATCAAGGGAGTTTTTTCCGCCATTTTGTACGGACATATCAAGTGCAAATTTTTGTTTTGTAATATACTTTATGTTGCCTTGTTTAATAATGTGCTATAATGTGAGTATTTATTAGCGTATGGGCTAAGTTGCAGTTTATTTATTGCAGCTTTTCTGTGCTGTGTACACCCAATACAATACTTCCATATTATACCCGACGTGTTTAGGCTATAATGCCGCGAGTGACTCCAAGAAAAGCTTGCAAATTCTGCAATATCTGGAATTTGATGATAACCTCATTAACTCATAACAAAAAAAAAAGGTATTACGTTAGACTTGGCTGTATTGGCTAGACCCTTTGCCTTCCCTATCACCTAATTCATCATCCATCGGGAAAAGAGAACACAAATAAACAACAAAAAAACGGAGGTCTTGCGTGGAAATGTCAAGTGCAAGTTTTTGTTTTGTAAATAATTTGCTGTGGATATTATTGGTCAAAAGTGGTATTATTTTGTTTAATAATGTGCTACAATGTAAATAATTATGGAAAACGATAAATTGGACTTTAAATATGGGGCACAAGTTGGAGTTTTCCCGCGCTGTCAACTCCCATATTTTACCCGAGGTGTTTGAGCTATGGTGCCGCGAGTGACTACAAGAAAAGCATCCAATTCTGCAGCATCTGGAATTTGATGATGACCTCATTAACTTATGAAAAAAAAAAGATACATTACGTCAGACTTGGCTGTACGGGCTAGACCCTTTGCCTTCCCTATCACCTCATTCATCATCCATCGGGAGAAGAGAACAAAAAAAAAACAACAAAAAAACATTAATATCTTAGGTTATAGGGTTATTAAGGGCTTTCGTAACTCAACTACCTACTGAACTAAAATTTCTTATAAACCCAGACATTACTAGGTCTATGAGTAATAACATAATATTTAGACGTTAAGAAACGGCGTTAAAATTCTATACACAATGAGTCTTGTATCCTTAAAAGTTCTAAATTTAAACCTTTCAAAATATGTTCGTTAAACAAAGCCGTAGCAACGGGTGGCCAAATTCTCTTTCTTTAACCTTAAACTAAATTAATTTACCGAAATTAATTATAGTATTAATAGGGTTCTAGTCACTATCGAGGTTCCAGCTCTTCTGGAGCCTCTTGGAGTTATCCGAAATGATGGCAAGATGGTATGGCGTTGGTTCCCTGGGAACGAGGACGTGCTCTGGTGTGGGACGCAACGCGCCTCCTCGCTGCGTTGCATCTCAGAAGGACAGCGCATATAGGCCGCGGCGGAAAATGCGGAGTCCGGCAAGCGGCACAAATATGTCAGTATATTAAAAGATTACATATTTGTGACGTTTTCTGTGGAAACTCTAGGCCCATGGATTCCAAGACATAATACGCGTCTCATTTCCTCCGGTGACAAAGGGCAGACTATTTCTTCGCCCAAAGAATCAATATTGCAATTCAGCGGGGAAATACAACCAACGTTCTTGCCACTATTCCACACAGAAGGAACTTTTTATCCCTATCCATAGTATAATATAAAACAAAAATGTTTTTTTTTTATATTTTGTTTTTTATATATTATTTATATGTACGAGTATTTACTGAAATATGTTATGGCTTAGGCAAACTTATGTGAAATTTTTAATTTTTTTTTTTCACTACGTGAATACTGGTAAAGGTGTTGACATTGACAAAGAAGTTGATGTTGACATTGTCCGTTTGTTAAATGATTTCTTTACATGACGTTTGCGCTTGATGAAACAGAATTCGGCTACAGAACTGCTTGGATTCTAATTGCTATGCCTCGATTCGGGACTTTGCTAAATTGCTGCAAATTGAATACACCACACAAATGCCCAAAATTTTCACAGTCGAATTTGTGTACTATAACTATAGTCATAAAGATCATAATAAAATATTAGCCGTATAAAAGATGTAGTCGGAATTGTGGCTAAACAGTTAACAACTTTCGAGGTTCTAAAAAACAATTTATCTGTTTTTTAAATTTTATATTATACCTACTGAACCTAAAATTTCAATTTATTTTTTGCATTCGTGGTGTATCGAGGATACAAAATACATTTAATTTAATTGTGTTTAATTTAAATGTCATCAATTTCGTCTTTGGTAATAGGATGTAGGAATATATGTAGAAGTCCACATTTTTATAATTAAATACGCGAGAGTTCTTCGCGCCATTTTGCGCGGACATGTCGAGTGCAAGTTTTTGTTTTGTAAATTAATTTACTCCGGATATTGTTGGTCAAAAGTGGTGTTGTTTTGTTTAACAATGTGCTACAATGAATTTGATGCTTTTCATTCGTGTCAATATAGCCCAAACACTTCGGGTATATGTGAGTTCTCAGCGTCGAAAAACAAAAAAAAAAAAACTGTAGCTTGTGCCCCATATAGTTAAATTTATTGTTTTCAATAATTATTTACATTGTAACACCAAACAAACACCACTTTTGACTAACAATATCCACAGTAAATTTACAAAACTTAGACTTGACATGTCCGTGCAAAAGATCGCACACTTCCCGCGTAAATTTTATAGCATTTCCAACATCTCGTAGCAACTTCATAAGCAAGCGCGAAATATCGTTTTTCTTAAGAAATACCCTTTTTTTGAACAATAATATCATAACACAAAAATGGCATGTTTTATCATACCATGGCATCCAACACACATGATATTATTATGGTCTTTGAATTTATTACATAAAATCGTTTAAAATACCTTTTTAACAAATATAATAGAAAACTATAAAGTTTATAAAAATGGTAAACAAACCATTTTATATGTTAATGACATCTGTCAAAAAGTAACATCAATAACCCTCCTTTCAACACGGTACTGACATACGAAATTAGCATCAAATGTTAGAATTTTCATTAAACGAACGACTTGTGCTAAAAAAGTGGTATTTTCATGCTAACATTTCTTAAAACGAACGCGGCCATTGCCTGCACTCGAGATATGCTTAGCGTTGTAAACAGTTCGCGGCTAAACGAATGCTTCTGCGATTTGTGCATTTTGTACATTTTACAAGTCGGGAAATTTGCAAAATATACTGTTTTGGAGAGCTTTCCGAACGCACTAAGAATATCAATAATTATTACACAAACATACATAATTTACGTATTTGAAATAATAGACGGTTGCCGAAGAAACCGGATTTTGGTCTCTCGTAGACATAATATTATTACGTAAGGACCCGACTGCGCGACGCAAAGAAGAGTTGTGTTTTTTTTTTTAATACTAGCACGACATTTAACATTGCCCACACCCGATGGTAAGTGGCGCTTGAGGTTAATGAATAGCAACAGGAATCAGACACTCATGACGGACATCAGTCTCTAATACTATGCCGGTTTGACTGGGCATGAAGGCAATTCGAGCCTGTCAGGGTTTAGGGGCAGACTGGGAAAATTACCACCATCAGATAGCTTACCACCTATTATTTATCAGCCTATGTACCAGTATGTCTTTTCCTCTTACCACGGGCTACCAACAATGTCTCGTTTAACAGCCCACTGCTACGTATGTGTCGTCGTTACAATGATTTATGTTTAACCCAGAGTGAAATAGATATCTTTAACTGTACCTATTCAATGTTTAAACACCACGTACATAAACTAAACCAATAAATATGCTGATTTTATTGTTTGATTTAATGTTATTAAGAATACTTATTATTACTACTAAGTATATTATTATTGTTTTTGGGTTTATATAAATATATATAATTTTAGTTATATATAAGATATGTATGCCAAATTGTTATGTTTATGTTTAAATTTAGATATTAATGTATTTCTGTATTTTATTCTTAATATTGTTTACTGCATGCTGTGTACAAATGTTAGGTTGGCAAACTTACCACTTATTTATATCACTGTATTTTGTCAAATGTCTGTTAACTGTTTTTTTTACCTTAATAAATAAATAAATAAAAATAAATAAATTTATGTACGAGTGTGTATGTATGTTTCTTCCTTTGTAGCACACTGGAGACCAAACGAGTTGGCCAATTTTGATAATTCTTATATCAATCGATTCGTCTTCATCGCGCAAGTGTCACTGAAGATATGACATTAATTAAAATAAATAAATTTATAGTACGTGTAAGATGAAAAAATAAACTGTAAAAAATAATGACTTCGTTGTTGGGAACAACCATCGATAAGCCTATTCAATACAAAACGCACTCTTAAAAACGTGCCGCTTGCTTTGTGTACCTACCAACTTTGAGGGGCAATTCTCAAGCAAGGATAATGCCACATGCATTCATCGGAAATTATATCACAATGCATACAAAAAGACTAGTTTTACTCGATATAAATATTAATATTAGGCGCTCTCGACGCTTGCTATCTCGCGACTGTTGGTGCAGCTACATGACTTCGATTGGTTTTACGGGAACGTTTTTATATCAGTGAGGGACTATCTATATACATCGATGGGAACAACGAAAAACTCTGACTATTTAGATGAATTATTTATTATTTCTCGGCTTTCTATTTAAAAAATAAAAAGGAATATGTTCCGCAGTGGAAGTGGAAGAGATAGAGATAATAATAATAAAATAATAATAATGGAAATTGGGGCTGTGCCTTGCCTTACTGTATCACCATATCTGGCCAGGTATTTTGTTTAGTGTTGTTATTAAGAAAAATTGACTTAACCGAGTCTGATAGGATCCTATGGCGATAAATATATAAATAAAAATAAATAAAAGTTGTTCCAGAGCCCTTTTTAATTAAAGTATTTTTCGATGTTAAGACGATGCAAATTTAGATCAGGTAAATTCATGTAATAATAAATCAATGGCGCTCGCCCTTGTTCTTTGTGGTAGCGACTTCGAAGGAGTTGGGAGACAACTCTAGAATAAAATTAGGGGCCAGAAAGAAAAGAGTAAATAAATAAAATGAAATCGTTATTGTGTGTTGGCCTATCCATTTATTATGGCTATGCCTTTAGGTAGTACATTATGAGTCAGCAGCGTGTTCCGAGAATTTGGTCGGTCTCGTTCGACAACGGTAGTCAACGATATCGGAGATTTTAAGAACTGCGTTTCACTTGAAAGCGGTTTTTCTTTTAATGTGCTGTGGGTGGTAATAAGATGGCATTTTTCTGTTAGTTTTATTTGTTAGTTATTTTTTTTTATTTTGCTCTACAATTTTTTTTTGTTGTTGTTCGTGTTTTTTTCTACCGATGGATGATGAATGAGGTGATAGGGGAGGCAAAGGGTTTAGCCCATACAGCCTAGCTGACGTATCTTTCTTTTTTATAAGGTTATTCAAATTCTAGATGTTGCACAATTAGATGCTTTTCTCTGAGTTACTTGCGGCATTATAGCCCAAACACATCAGGTATATTACGGGAATTCACAGCGCGGAAGACCCGCAAAAAAAATACTGCAAATTGTGCCCCATATACACAGTCCAATTTATCGTTTTCCATAATTATTTACAATGTAGCACATTATTAAACAAAACAACACCACTTTTGACTAACAATACCCACTGTAAGAATTTACAAAACAATAACTTGCACTTGGCATGCCCGCGCATAATGGCGCGAAGGACTCCTTTTATTTCCTCTTCTTCCGATGGATGATGAATGAGATGATAGGGAAGGCAAAGAGATCTAGCCAATACAGCCATCGTCTTCGGTAGTTTTATTATTTATATTTTGGTATTAAGGCATAGACATGTCATATTCATGTTTTTATTTATATTTCTAGGCATTCGTGAAATTTATTAAAACCTTGTATGTCATAATTCTTTTAATTATTCGTATATACAACAGCTATTGTAACATATGTAACATTTATGTGATGACATTTTTTATTTTTTTAAGTATTTTGCATCTGACATTGCTTGCTTACCTAGATAGCAGTTTATAGCAAGTGTGCATATAACGGTCGGATTATGGATGTGTCTATTTTGGACTACCATTGTTATTTCACAAGACAAAATATATCTTTGATTGTAAGATGTAAAATTACGTGTAAAAGTGTATATAGTTCTGCATATTTTTAATTAGATTATATATCCATTATCCTTTTAACTTAAATTTAATATAGGCACTCGTATTAAAAACAGTTAAATTGATTTGCGCGGTGTTTGCTAAGAGACGAAATGTTCTATTTTAATATTTACAAACGAGCTTAGAATCGACAGCATACAGTGTAAAGTTGTATTTAGCCAAGAAACCTACGTACAATAAGTAGAATTCTATATTTAGCCCATAAACAACGTAGCCACCTCTACCCTGAACTCAGTTGCGTTACAACATACCAAAACACAATGCATGCCAAACACGAAAGCATAATCTTCACGTATCACGTCAGCGTAATTGAAAATATACAAGACGGGAACGCACGGGTTGGGACTGCTCATGTATGTATGCACCATCGACTTCATACAAACTATATTAATTCAATAATTGTTTGGGTAATAAAACATTGCGGAAAATATAATGTAATAAAATATATTGCGAACTAATCGTGTTATATGTAATATATATATGCGCAACTATACGCGACTAGTAGCCATTTGCTTTGAGTTTTTTTCACAAGAAACAGTTTATACTCGTATCTGTTATTCTATTTTACATCATTCGACACTGCCATTGATTGCAAGAAAACGTTATTACTTACTACTGTCATTATTCTAAGGTACTTAACTATTTGAAGTAACTGAACTGAAGATTTATTCTCAATATCTGTCATAAGACGCGCATTGTCCGTCAACGTATTTAGGCCGCGTTCGTTTTAAGAAATGTTAGCATGAAAATACCACTTTTTTTATCACAAGTCGTTCGTTTAATGAAAATTCTAACATTTGATGCTAATTTCCGTATGTCAGTACCGTGTTGAAAGGAGGGTTATTGATGTTACTTTTTGACAGATGTCAAATTGATCGTTTACCATTTTTATATACTTTATAGTTTTCTATTATATTTGTTAAAAAGGTATATTAAACGATTTTATGTAATAAATTCATAGACCATAATAATATCACGTGTATTGGATGCCATGGTATGATAAAACATGAACGAAAAAGTAGCATCACCGCTCGTTTTATTTAAGAAATGTTAGCATTGTTAAAAAAAGTGGTATTTCTTAACAAAAACGACATTTCGCGCTGGTTTATGAAGTTGCTACGAAATGTTGGAAATGCTATAACACGAACGCGGCTTAAAAACCTTATAATCACATTAATTCTTGAGAAACAGAATGTACGTCTCTCGAATTAACGAAGTTATTTGATATTTCATTTATATATACCTAAATCTATTTATTTATAGTGTATGTATGTATGTATGTATTGTTTTTTATATTTTTATATTGTGTATGTATTTTTGAGTGCTATAATTGTGTAAATATGTTTATTTTACTAATTTAAGTTATTTTAATATTTTTCTTCATCCTGCCCATCACTTTACATGATCCCCAAGGTTAGCTGGTGAAGAATGCCTTATGGGGTTATAGCTCGCCTATGTACTAGGTTTTTAAGTGCAAAGTATTTAGATAAAAAAAGTTCTTGACATTCTTTTTTATTAACTCGCTTTCTTGTATGTCTGTCCGGGTGGACCTTTGCAATTGATTTTAAACCAACTTCCCGATGAGCTAGAGACGATGAAATGTGGACTATAGCTCAAAGTGCCAGTCCAAGTTTTTTGTTTTGTGAATTACTTTAATGTGAATATTGTTAATCAAACGTGGTATAATTTTGTTTAAAAATGTGCTACAATAGAATAAATTTATAATCATATATGGGGAAGAAGTAACAGTTTATCTTTTGTGGTTTTCCCGCGCTGTAATTTCCTATTTGCCCGATATGTTTGGGACATATTGTCGCGATACTCCACGAAAAGCATCAAATTTTGCAACACTTGGAATTGATGATCCCCAACTCGGTTTTGAACAAATGAAAACATAAATTACGTGTTTAGAACTGATGCATCCTGTACAATGTCCTATAAATAAAATTAAAAAAAATATATTGGCTCCTTTTTTATACTAGCAATACCATATAATCTTACACCTATCTGATTGTAAGTGGCGCGCGAGGTCCAAATGATTGCAACTGGAATCAGACAATCATGACTACATCAGTCCCTAACAGTTCAACAACAACATGCTCTATCTATTCCTTCTCATCACTCTGGCTTTCAGTCTAACTCTTTTGCAGTAGTGGCCGCAAATCTGTGGAACAATTTGCCTGTAGAAATTTGTCAAGTGCCAAACAGATCACTTTCCAAAAAGATGGTATACTCACATTATTTAAACAGTTTCTCACAGTGTAAGTAGGTATTATATGTAGTGTACATAATTCTATACACATACTTATTTCACAAGCAGAATAAGTCGCCATAACTCACTTATTATATATGCGTATGTATTTTATATTTAGTTATAATTTATTTGTTTATGTAGGACATTTATTTATGTATAAGTACTATATGTTTGTAATTAATGTGTGTTTTGTATAGTAATAAATAATTTTAACTACCATTTTTCTCCTGCTGCACCCGCTTATTACATATATATGCATTTACGGCATTAAGCTCGCCTATGTACCTGCACTTGTTTTGGTATTTGTACAATAAAGAATTTATTATTATTATTATTTATTATATAATATATATAGTTTGTAGTATATGTAGTATTGTGTATATATTAGTATGTATCTGTCTATATAGATATAATACTTAGATTTAATTTGAATTACCTATTAATCTATTTAATGGTTGCACCTACCTCACAACACAAATCGTTTCATTGTCCCAAAGGTTGGTTGCTAGAGAATGTCTAGCGGCATTAAGCCCGCCTCTTGTACATAGTGCAATAAAGTTTTAAAATAAATAAACAAATAACACTATGCCGGCTTGACTGAACATGACGGATATTCGAGCCTGATCCCGAAACGTGTGGATACACTTTACTAGGTTTATCGGCACGAAAGGTGGATACTTCCCCGCCCCGGCGGAAAGGGCAAATTACCATCATCAGTCCGCTACGACCTATTTGTTGTTCTTGTAAGTTTGTGCCATTTGCAATGATGTCAAATGCCAATTTTTACTTTTGAGGAGAATAATTATTGTAAGCTTACCATGGTATAATGGTATATACATGGTATAACTGCCTCCGTGGTCTAGCGGTTAAGTCCGTGGATTTAGACTCGGAGGTACCGGGTTCGATTCCTGGTCGGGACCCAAAAATATTTATTAATGTAAATAAATACATTTAATTAATATATAATTTATTTGTGATATTTCTCGAGTTTGGTACGCTGGAGACATCGACGAGCTTGCCACTTGTCATGATTGGCCTATAGTAAAGTTGGCTAAATGTGAATCCGCTTACTTATAAGCGTGGTTTCTGACCACCCAGAAAGGGAAACGGTCGTGAAGATACTTTACTTACCATGGTGATATTTATATAAACAGCTTTAAACAAGACTTACTGATTTGAACATTTACTAATTTGATTTATCATTATTTGACCACAGATATTTTAAGACCATATTTACCAAAACGTTTCTCTAAATGTAAGTCCATTAATTAATATATTAATTCATAATTTAATTCACAATGTCCAATGTATGATGGACATACCACACTCACATCTATGTAAACACCATTTGCCTTGAAACTATTGACTTCTAAATGACATCACAGAGCGTTACCTTGGCTTATGTAGAATATCTAAATGTTTTGCCTTGACTTAAACCTAGGAACTGGGCAATTAAGAATACGTTCATTATAAACAATATAAAAGAATTACAATATTAAATAAACCATATTAAAACAAAATCTAAATTTTACCTAAAAAATAATAATAATAATACATAGAAAATAAAAATACATACTTACAAAAAAAATAGCTCCTCCAAATCGCTGTCTTGTGGCATGGTGCCCAATACACTGGTGGAGGAGTAAGGAGGAGATCCCCTGGTGTGTCGTTCGTGCTAGGGGGCCCCGACACAGTCACTGGGAGATGAAAGTCGGGGGAGATAGGGACACCGTCGGCCTGCCCCAGCTAACCAATAAGACGGAACGACGATGGAACCTTCACCCCGCCATTGTCGGATGGATGGGGGACCCTGAAATGGCTACTGGGACCTAGCTGTCAGGGAGTGGAGGGGCCGACGACCGCGCCCAACGTAACCGGTAATGCGGGCGTGGGGGCAGGCGGTCGGAGGTGACGACGGAGTCGGCCTCTGACCCAGCCCACCAGACGGGTGGTGGTGGTCGGAGGTCGACTCGCGGCTCCTGGAAGTCGCGAAGGAGCGGTGGTCTCCGCGGTTACGTGCTCACAGCCGAGTGGGAGCTCATAGGGAGGCAAGTCGTGCACTCCTGCCGTAAACTTCTTTACGGTTAACGAGTGCACGCACGCCCGAGTCAGGTCATGGAGTGTGACCTACTCGCGAGGGCGAGAGATGGCGCACGTGGTGTTCCCGTGTTCCATCTCCTCCTGCTCACTGGAGGGTCTGCCTAGGCGGACAGCGCCGGCGGTTAGCGGATGTTTCCTAACGGACTCCCGTGCGAGTCCGACATAACCTTTCCCTGCTGCCTCCACAGCGGGAATTGGTAACCGTAGGGATTTCCTGACGAAAAAAAAAAAAAAAATGGTGCCCAATACACTAGCAGCATTTCCCCTTTGAATTAGAATACTTAATTTTTGGGGAAAAAAATATTCCTTATTATTCCGTTCCTTATTGCATCATAATCAAATAATTTCAGTTACTGAGCACTGTCTTCTGGAAAACAAATTCTGGGCTCCAGAAGCCAGTTTCCTTATTTTTGACACATCCTTATTAAATATTGTTTTACTGTAACCTGCTTCTCGGCAACTGTGCGCTGCAGTACCAACTACGAGTATTAACACTATTGTATATATTTTTCGTTTCCATTCTTATACAATAAGTTACTGGAAGTTTATAATAAGGACAATTGCTACTGCTCCAAAGGCTAAAGTTATCATCAAAGAACATTTATTAAAACTAAACTACGAAGAAACCGAAAGGATGTTACTGGTCACCAAATAAAGAAATCAATTTGACTGTATAATAGTATTTATAATGCCTTCGTGGTCTAGCGGTTAAGTCCGTGGATTTAGACTCGGAGGTACCGGGTTCGATTCCTGGTCGGGACACCAAAAATATTTATTAATGTTAATAAATACATTTAATTAATATTTTATTTATTTGTGATATTTCTCGAGTTTGGTACGCTGGAGACATCGACGAGCTTGCCACTTGTCATGATTGGCCTATAGTAAAGTTGGCTAAATGTGAATCCGCTTACTTATAAGCGTGGTTTCTGACCACCGCGAAAGGGAAAACGGTCGTGATGATGATACTATAATTTACATTTAATTTTATATCTTCCTTTATCTTTATATACGTAACGATATTAGTATAGTATTAAAGTATATTTACTTACACTTATTTTCACTATTTATCATTTACACTTATTTAAACATATCCTACACCTGTATTTATTGTATAGTTTTAATTATCTTTACATTGTCTAGTGGTAGAAACTATCTGGAATTACCTTTAGGGCCCCTGCAGGACAAAACACTGGTGTGGGGGCCAACAAATGTCATATATGTTACGTTTTTATCTGCTAAATAAATATTTAATTTCATTTCATATCTCGTTATTAAAACTGTGCATATATGTACGTATGTAATATGATATGTTTTACTTAACCCAAACGTATATTGAACTATTCTATGTAAATTAATATAAATTAAAAGCTATCTAAATAAAATATCTAATAAATAAATAAATTTAAAAAATACTATAAATAAAAAATGACCTCTAGAGATGTCCCATAGATAGATAGGAGACTGGCAACATTTTCCCTCTGTATAGCGAGAATAATAAGGCAGAAATAATTGCCAACCTTCCTGTCTCCAGACCGTCAGCCGCTTTGACAACCCTTGGCCAAGCAAAAGGATTATAGCCGGAAATCCATCCACACGAGCCTCCACAAAAATGCCCGACGAACTGCTGCGTCGAGGCAGTCCCATCAGCATTCTGAAGATATTATTGTATTGGACGCGCAGAGCGTTGTAGGCCCGACCAGAGTATCTCACCCACAGACTGCTGGTGTAGAAAGACGTGCAGTACGCTTTAAAAAGCGTGATTTTAACACCGTCTGAACATTGTGCAAATCTGCGTGCGAGCATGTTCCCCCGTACCACCAACACTCTGCGTTCCCTCTCAATGTCCATATCGTCATTCAAATCTTCAGTAACCATGTGGCCCAAATACTCACAGCCTGCACGTATAAATGTGCCAGTCAGCAGCAGCGCGTAAACTTTGCGGGCTAACATCGAGTCCTACAACGTACACCCACTCCCTTTTGAGTTTTAGAGCTCCGAATGTTCTACCTGATTTCGTGGTTAAATATTCTATTCTAACGGTAAGTTTACTAAGAATAACTTTTTAAAATCATATTCGTATTAGGTCAATGATTGGAGCTATTTTGAGATATCTCGTGTTTATGATTAATTGCTTATTAGCGTGAGAAGGAAGCTGCATTCTCTGACATTAATATAATTTTAATAAATTGTATGTTATGCATGACCAAGGTCAAATTTTCACCATCCGATGAGCGTAATAATAATAATAATAAAATTCTTTATTGCACATAATTTACAAATGTAGTGTACATGGGCGAACTCGGACCACGAACCCATCGTTTCGACTGCAAATGGGATGTAGTTGTGATTTACGATAATCTCCGCGTACTTGTTGCGTTTAGGCGCGCGGCTGACTGCAGCGGCCCCGGGTTTTTTTACGCTGGATGTCACATGTGACTGACAGTGTGTCAACACATGTGGTATCCCAAACCAGTGCACGGCCGCGTTTGTATAAAATCAACGACATCCCATCTGGATGCCTACCATCAGACCTAACTATCCCCGATGGTTTGAAGATGCAGCAGATATTAGCAGATGTAAGCGATCTTTTTGGTTTTATATTTTAAAATGGTATCTCCTGTCATCCTGATATAAAAAATTGTGTAAATAAATGTAAAAGAAATATATAATCGAAAAGAAAAACACGCTTTGAGAGGTCCTCTGCGCTATTTCGCGCTGGCATTTCAAGTTTTTGTTTTGTAAATTAATTTAATGTGGATATCTATTGTTGGTCAAAAGTTGTGTTGTTTTTGATATCTTTTTGCGGTGTTCCCGCGATGTGAGCTCCCATATTTTACCCGACGTGTTTTGGCTATAATCGCAGCATAAAAGTATAAAAGAAAAGTATAAATTTCTGCAACATCAGGAAATTGATGATAATCTCATTAGGTAACTCATATAAAAGAAAGATATATTACGTCAGACTTGGCTGTATGGGCTAGACCCTTTGCCTTCCCTATCACCTCATTCATCATCCATCAGGAGAGGAAAACACACACACGCACACTTTGAGCAGCTATTCGAACATGGGGTGAGATGATTTCGAATGCGATAATAATCTAAAAAAATGAGGATTTATAATTTTTAAATGATGCTATTTCGTTTGTGTTATTTGGGTTCGCATTTTTGTGATATGGATATGAGAGTAATTTGAGAATTGGTCCCCTAAATCGCAATCTAACTAAATAACACCAAATAAATTAGCTTGTTTTTAGATGTTTGATAATATTGTAATTAAATTATAATGTTTTAAAAAAATGGCAGACAGAAGTAACGAACAAGGCGTGTCCTTTGGATTCAGGTCAAGGCGTGATACCAGACGTGCCCACTGACCACTATTAACCAACCAAAACGAATTAAACTTCTGACAGACTTGTCCGTACTAACTGACATGTCTATTTTAATTAAGCGGGTTACTTTTATTTATTTTATGTGCGTAAACCTCCGAGGTTCGTTTTAAGAAATATTAGCATGAAAATACCACTTTTTGTAGCACAAGTCGTTCGTTTAATGAAAATTCTAACATTTGATGCTAATTTCGTATGTCAGTACCGTGTTGAAAGGAGGGTTATTGATGTTACTTTTTGACAGAAGTCATTAACATATAAAATGGTTTGTTTGTCATTTTTATATACTTTATAGTTTTCTATTATATTTGTTAAAAAGGGTATTTTAAACGATTTTATGTAATAAATTCAAAGACCATAATAATATCATGTGTATTGGATGCCATGGTATGATAAAACATGAACGAAAACACTTGTCAAAAAGTAGCCTCACCGCTCGTTTTATTTAAGAAAAGTTAGCTTTGTTAAAAAAAGTGGTATTTCTCAACAAAAACGACATTTCGCGCTGGTTTATGAAGTTGCTACGAAATGTTGGAAATGCTATAAAACGAAGGGCGGTAAAATATAGGCGAACATTATCCGAAATTTATGTTACAATAATATGCCGGTCTAAAAGAAAGCATATGAGATGAGATTTGGCAGGAGTTAGAAATTTTCTGACAGAAAATTATTATAATATGCGTCCCTAAGGCCGCAGGTTAGATCCTCGGCATGTACCAATGAAAGATACACTTTTATACCTTTATCATTTAAAATACACGTTATTCCGAGTATTGCTGGAATGATTTTAGATGAGATTTGGTAGAAATGTTCCTTGCAACGCAATGATCGACAAGTCAACCATCGGATTAGGACGTGTAACCCTACTATGCGTAGGATACTAAAGGATAAAACTGATAAAGACTGTTTTTTTTTTACTTTTGACATGGGTCAATATTTGCCGTGCGGCTATTCCCTGACCTAATCGCCTCACAAAGGCGCATCGTTACACCATTTACACAGTTAACTGAAATAGCAAGGTATTAAGAAGGTCTCTTTTGTTCACCAGCCTTATAGTATTTCAGTTGCACTATGGTTTTTATACAATTTAAGCAAAATTTGGTTAAACGCTTAGATTAACCTCAAGTCAAACACAGCTTATATAGTTACAAGCCAGAGACACCATTCTTCTTATCTCTCTTTCTCACACACGATGGGCGAAAATTTAATCGTGTAAACCCCGCATAATTGTAAAGTATTGACCGACAGGCGGCCGGTCACGTCCCTAGGTTGGCCAATTAACATTTTAATCAATATTGTAACACAATTATTTGTTGTTTATGTATGTATTATTAAATATAATATAGATTGTAGGCCTCGTAAGCGAATTATTAAGCGGACTTTGCCTAGCTTAACACTCCGCAAATAACCCTTCTTTGCGTTGCACAGTCGGGTAAAGAGTTCCTCTGCCATAGACAGTAAATACATACATACATATCTTCACGCTAGATCCCTTGCGGGGTAGGCAGAGACAATTGAGCGCCATTTGACACGATCACGACATACTTCTTTCGCTTCGTCGACATTCATTAACCTCTTCATACATGCCCTTTGGTTACGAAGACTATTTAATGCACCTTCAGTCAGTGTTTTATTTATTTGATCGTGATATGTGAGTCTCGGTCTGCCAGGGCCTTTTTTACCCACAACTTTCGCATTATATATCTGGTTCGTCAATCTTTCATCGCTCATCCTTTCAACATGCCCAAACCATCGTAGCATGCCTTTCCTTATTTTTGTCCCTATGCTTTCCTTCATACCAACCCTTTTTCCGTATTTCGACGTTACGTATGCGGTCCGCCAAAGTGACGCCACATATCCGCCACAACGTTCGCATTTCTACTTAGGGTTAATACCCTACTCTCATGCGTATTCTGACGTATCCACGTCTCGCTTCCATACATCAGTGTTGGTACCAACATGGCATTGTGTATGGCGAGCCGAGCTTTGTCACTGACATTTCGACTGCCGATCAGTGACCGCAGGGCACCGTTAACACTATTTCCCGCGTTCACTCTTCTTTCAACGTCCCTATCGTACTTCCCATCCGCAGTGAAAACACTGCCCAGATATATAATTTCATTTACTTGTTCTAGTAAATACGATTTAATTAATATGTTACATGAGGATAATAAACTAGTTTTTGATTATTTTAGCACTCAGTCAAATATTTTGCTTTCCAATAGGGTTTTGTCGCCAAAAAGGTTCGAGAACAGCTGCGTTCGATCATCAATGTAAGCGCTAAATTCATTACCTACGGGTATATCGACTTACTATTGTCATTATTCTAAGCGTTCGAGTTGTTTAGGAATGAACACATTCCTATAAGCAAAATTCAATAAATAAAATTGTGGGCTTTGCTTTCAAGTTATTTAAAGAACTGTTTTGTTTTTTGTTGTTGTTATTGTGCACTGCTGGTGACTGTGGTGTCGCTGTGTAGATTTGTACATATAATTCAATTATTTTTGTTTAGGTTATACTGTTTCCATTTGTAAGTACTTGCGATATTCATTTTTGTTGTTTTCTGTAGCTTACTGTTTTTGTCATGCCTATATTTTTAAATTGTACTACTTAGTTTTTGTGTTTTAGTAAACGATGTTACCTACCTTTTGAATGCAATGCTGGTCTGTAAGTAACATGTTTATCAAACTAATAAGATACCTTCTAGATTGTATATTGTATAAGATTTTGTAAACATGTTGTTGACTTGCTTAATTAAATAAATAAATGAACTGTCTAAGCAGCTGGTTAATGCTGTATGTGAGAGGGCTGGCAATTTTTTCGCGCAGCTAATCAGCATAGCTGTGCAGCGGGGGAATGCTGCAAGTGTTCTTGGCACACTGCCACATGATCAAGTCATGTGTGAATTATAATTTGGTTATTTATAGTTTATTTTTCTTTTATTACATTACTATTTTTTTATTTTAATTAATTTTAGCTTCCTTCGTACAAATATAGACATATATATACATTTAAATTGTGTTACTTATTGCAAAATATATGTCGTTCGTCGATTTGTAAATGTTGTCTGGGACGTAAAATCAAACTTTATCCTCAATGTAAAAGCGAAACTGCGCGTTTCTCGGTAAAAAGTACCAGGGTCGCATATGTATGGTGGAGTTATGCAAGAAGCGATCTAAAGAATGAGGCCACTTCCGATCTACGAAGTCCTGCGAAAGTAAATGTATTTTCATTATACATTGCGTGTACAGAATGAAAATACAGCCCGCTAAAATCCCGTCTGTCCTTGAACCATCAGGTATGTTTTTATACTAGGACGACATGAGATCTTGCGCCCACCTGGTGATAAGTGGCACGCGGAGTCCATGAATTTTAGAAAATGGAATCAGACACTCATGACTAACATCAGTCTCTAACACTATGCCGGCTTGAATGAGCATGACGGCAATTCGAGCCTGATCCCGAAACGTGTGGATACACTTTACTGAGTTTATCGGCGGGAACGGTGGATACTTCTATCACGTAGTGATGGTATGGTATGTCTCTAATACCCTGGACTCCAGGGCCTGGAGTGAGGGAAGAGGTCTTGTCTGGGATGCCACCTGCGTAGATATACCTTTGCCGCTTGCCACATTTCCTCTACCTTCAAAAAGGCCGGTTCGACTGCACATATAATATAATAGCAATAAATAAAATTATAACTTTGTGGCATTTGGGGTTGAAAGAAGTAAATGAAATGAAATATTTATTTGTGATTGTTTGGTTACAAATGAAGGTGAACAATATATTTTTACCTGCAACAATCTACCTTAAGAGGCGTACAAATATTAATTTTAGTCCTAATACTAATTAACAATTATTCTAAAAATACGGCTAAAACAAACAATTTATTTACATACATTAATCTTATATAGGTTCATTACATATGTCAATATTATATAATATAAATTAATGTCAAAATAATACACCTAGATAAGAAAAATGTCAAAATAAAATAAAATAATAAAATGTCCTACGTGATTCGCTTATAATTATTATATTCGGTCAAGAGATGCTTCGACTGATGTTATATCTCTAAGCCGTTTAAGCGCATATACAAAACTATATTTTTTTTACATATTGTATCTATGTGGAGCTTCCAGTTGTAATTGCTATTAAATAGTATATTATAGTATATATAGTATATTCTCTTGATACTCACAAATTCGTGAAAGAGCTAGGTAAACGAAGTTATTAAGAGTGTGGCGACCCCAAATGCCATAACTACCTAAAACAATGCTTTCCTATTATAATAAAAAAAAAGTAAAAAAAGTAAAGTATCTTCACGACCGTTTCCCTATCGGGGTGGTCAGAAACCACGGTTATAAATAAGCGGATTCACATTTAGCCAACTTTACTATAGGCCAATCATGACAAGTGGCAAGCTTGATCGATGTAAGTATCTAGCGTACCAAACTCGAGAAATATTTACTTACTATACTTTTTTTTGGGTATATTCGAAGTAAATAAAAATTAAATAGAAATATTAAATATAAATTTACGCTAACCTTGGTTACGAGTTTGCGCCGTTTGGGGTCGAGACGATAGGCCCATGGAGACCGTCAGCGAGGCGCTTGGCCAAGGAGTTGTCAAAGCGGCTGACAGAAAGGTCTGGAGACAGGAAGGCTGGCAATTATTTCTGCCAACGTATTAGCCTCGCAATACAGAGGGAAAATATTGCCAGTCTCCTTGGGACTGTCTCGGATGGGACGTCTCTAGAGGACATTTTTTATTTATAGTTTAGTTTATTTTTTATGTATAGCTTTTAATTTATATTTAATGTAAGTATATTAATTTACTTCTAATAAAGTCTATTTATTATATTAAGTAACATTAATAGAGAATAAAATAAACTGAACTATAAATAAATAATGAGCTCTAGAGACTGGCATCTTTGCCAGCATTCCTGTATCCAGGCAAATAAATTAAATTTTAATTATATTTTTTTATTTAATTTATATAATATTATTGGGTCCCGAATCAGAAATTACACCCGGTACTTCCTTCCGAGTTTAAATCCACGGACTTAAACCACGGAGGCAATAAAATAAGCAAAACTGCACGCTTCTTATAAAAAAGTACCAGGCGCGCATAAGTATGGTGGAGTTACGCAAGAACTGGTCGCCGCGGGCCACGTGCTAAAGAATGAGGTCACTTCCGATCTACGAAGTCCTGCGAAAGTACTATTATCTTAAAACTAACGAACCTACATTCTTATTTTTTTTAAATTAAACATTGCATCATCATCACGACCGTATGTATCCCTTACGGGGTAGTTAAAAACCACGCGTACTTAGCCAATTTTATTCCAAATCCATCATGACAAGTGGCAAGCCCGTCGATGTCTCTAGTGTACCAAACTCGAGAAATACGACAAACAAATAAAATAAATTATGTCGCGACCAGGAATCGAATCCGGTATCTCCGAGTCTATATCCACAGACGCTAGGCTACGGAGGCTGTTCGCAGTGGTGTGACTCAGACTTAGAATATGAAAAATTGTGAATGTTCTAGTAAATCTTGCGGGCCGCGATAAATGCAGCTAATTCGTTGGTCAACACGGCTCAGTATCAACATTGCGATCCGGCCGAGATAAGATTATCTCTGCGGCCAAAAAGAATTGAATTGTAAGGGACATTTCTACAATTTCAGTATTTTACAGAAAGTTTGATATATGAAACGTTATTGGCAGTTATTTCTCTCAAAAATTAAGTATCCTAATTAAAAGGGGAAATGCTGCTAGGGTATTGGCCGCCATCCCACAAGACAGCGATTTGGAGGAGCTATTTTTTTTGTATGTATTTTTTTTTTCTGTTTTATTATTATTATTATTTTTTAGGTTAAATTTAGATTTTGTATTAATATAGTTTATTTAATATTGTTTGCAGAAACATGTTCACAACATTATTAGGGGCCGTCCATTAATCACGTGATGTATTTTTTTTGTAAGGATTTTAATGAGTCCAGCAGCCCTATTCTGTTACTAAGCGCAAACGTTATATAATGGAATCCGTTAACTATATATATATCACGCTATTAAAGTTGATATTTGCACGGCCGCTGTCAAGGTCGAGCGCTTATAGAGTTGATAATGGGGTGTATCACTAACTTTTTATCACGATAGATGGCGCATGATAGTTGGTACCTTATATAACTGTCAGTTGCATAGAAATCTTCTATTTTCTTTACGTTTATTTTTATTTTTTGGATATTATGTCGAAGTGAGCAGCTTTTAATTGTACAAATCGAGATTTCCAAGCGAAATCAAAGATATGGTGATCTCAAAATTGCCGTTCTATTAATTCAACCTTTTTTTCTTTTTAAAGACAGTGTTCGCTTTCTTAATTCGTATTTTAAGATTAGTAACGTTAATTTAAAATACATTTTTCTGTTATAAAAATTAAAAAAACTACAAAAACATTTAAAAAATGATGCCTCAAAAGTTGTAAACAAGGTACCAGTGCCGCTAGCGACATCTACAAAAAGCTTTGCCTGATACACCCCATTAAATAATATTTCGTGTTTATGACGCAAGCGTATGAACTTTAATAGCGTGATATATAGTATATTACTTCTAGTATTGCAAAGGAATAAATATTGATATAATACACATTTTAGAGCAAAAAATTAGTTAAAATGGCACTGTCAGAGTTTTTAATTATGAAACTTTATGAAAAACAGTACAATGATTTAAATAATAATAAAAAATAAGCAAATAAAAATGAATGAACTAAATTAAAACTAAACCTGAAATCGAAACTATATATAAAAATATTCACCCATGACTTGATCATGTGGCAGTGTGCCAAGAACACAGCATTCCCCCGCTGCACAGCGATGCTGATTTGCTGCCAGCCCCTTGTCACATTCAGCGTTAACCAGCCGCTCAGACAGTTATTTAAAGAACTTCTTAGCGTTTTTAATGACATAAGTTCTCATATTAAAATATTACCGTGTCCTTTAAAACTAATGATATTGACCAAATCAGCTTTCTGATTTTGTAAGTGGCAACATTTTTTTATGATTTACCGACCGAAATCGCTAAGATAGTGATCTGTCGAGACTGCCGGCCCTGATTTTGTGATTCCCTATAAACGAAAAATATATATTATATAATTTGAGATAATTATTTAGTTACAATGTTTTGAATCTTCATTTAATCTACAGTAAACAAAGCACACTGGGAATATTTGGAATGATACGTATTATATCCATACTAATATTACAAATGTGAAACAAGCTATGTCTGTATACACGCATATGTGTGTATGTATAATATGTCCGTCTTTCACGCCTATTGTTTTGTTATGGGAGTTATAGGAGGAAAGGTCGATTGTCCAGATATACTTACTAGGAAATATACCTTTTAGTACACTCTGTAAAACACGTCACAGAGATATTTTACGTCCCGTAATAATTATATGACTATTTTAATAAACATTGCTCACATATTGACATATCATGTACAACACCAGCCACTGCCCGGCGTGGCTTGACTCAAGACTACTTTACAATGCCTTTTAAATCGATTTGCACAAGTGTCCTATTTTTATTGTTGTTTTGTCTTATTCTGCCTTATATTTTTATATCGCCATTCTTTTTGTAATAGTCCACTCAGTGTTTAGTTTTGATCTATGTATTAATATATATTTATGTGAAAACGTGTTATTAGCCCTTTCTTACTTCATCTTTCGTCTATATAATTAGGTATTGCTTAGCTGTTAGTTTTCTTAAATGTATAAAAACCATAAAGCAACGCCAAGTCGAACGATTTTCAAAGCAAAATAAAAGCGCTTAAAGCGTCAAGTCAAACACAGGGTATATTGAACCGATTTGGATAACATTTGGCAGAGATATTTCTTGGAATGCAGGGACAGAGATATTTATTTATTTGTAAACTTTATTGCACAAAGTACAAAGGCGGACTAATGCACGAAGACATTCTCTGACAAACAAACCTTGGGGACAAATTAGAACATTTATAGGTGCAATGAAAGAAATATTAATAGTGGAATAATTTCAACAGCATAATTATAAATAAAGTAAAAAAAGTAAAGTATCATCACGACCGTTTTCCCTTTCGGGGTGGTCAGAAACCACGCTTGCTTATAAATAAGCGAATTCACATTTAGCCAACTTTACTATAGGCCAATCATGACAAGTGGCAAGCTCGTCGATGTCTCCAGCGTACCAAACTCGAGAAATATCACAAACAAATTAAATATTAACTAAATGTATTTATTTACATTAATAAATATTTTTGTGTCCCGATCAGGAATCAGGACTTAACTGCTAGACCACGGAGGCAGTTAATAATTATAAATACTTACATAATATATTTTTATATACACTGTAATATCAATATTACATACATTACAACTTAAAGACAAAGCAAATAGGAGTAAAAACAAATAGTAAAATAAAAATAAAAATAAAATAAGGTAAAATAAAGTAAAGTAAAAAAATATATATATATATATAAAAAAAAACTTTTATAAATAAATAAAATAAAATTTATACATAAAATAAAATAAAATTTATAAATAAATGATTATAGTAAAATAGAAAAAAAAAAAAAAAACTACTAATTCTAGATTTAAAGATATATTTAATAATACGGAGTACAGTTCGAAAGGTGTTTAATTTGATATATGATAAAATAATACACAATTTATTTAATGCCAAACAGGTTGTAATACATAAGATAAAACAAATACGCACAATATTTAAGCATATCACACTTACATCACCATACACACAAACACGTACACACTAACACAACCCATAGGTACACTAACATAACACACATGCACTCGCGCATCCATAACCATTTATAGTATTTTGTCCTCTTACGAGTAGCTTTATTGTTGTGTACACGCTTATTGTTATGAATATTGGCTTATGTTTTTGTTTGTATTCTTTATATTATTATTTCTAGTTTTTAGTTTAGTTTAGTTTTATTTCCACAAATAAGTACTATTTATATAAAGTAAAGCCATGTATGGCCAATGTGTTACTTATAAGGTATACCTATGTATTTATTTCTGTAATGAGCTGTGGTTTTTTGTAATAAATAAAAAAAAAAAAAAAAAATATACTAAATACTAATACATACTAAATACTACGAACGAGTACACCTTCTTTTATAAGTTTTTGAACGAAGATCTGGGGTAGACGCTTGTCTTATGTTAACAGCAAGATTGTTCCATAAAATTTATAATGGGACAAGCTATGTCATATAGGTCATCATCTGACCACGGCGTGTAACCCCACGGCTATTTGACTGTCAGCATGTTTATCGTGGCTTCACGCCTACACTACTGAGACGATTTTAATAAAAAATGGCAATTCCTTTGAAACCAGAGTTGAAGCCACCTGCAAGTCTTTTTCGCTAACCACTATAATGTAGCTTTAGGTCAAAGTCCTAATCTATCACACGAAACGAACCATTGTTGGTTGGCAAGTGTTCTCTGAATTCTACTACTCATTGTCGTACATTGTATTGATTTTATCTATAAAAAATACCTTATTGATAACACTTCTGGTTAGTGTTATCTGTCTAGGTTTAGGAAGTGGGAATTATAGCCACTTGCAAGCTAAATTATAAGGTACTTTATCACTAACATTATTTGTTTTTAACAATATTTCGAATAAGGAAAATTGTTTATGTACCTATTTAAATAACGATAGCCTCTAGCCAAGTTATAAACGTTATATAGGTATCCTTTAACGATCGACCATTGCTACAGACCAACAACAATTTTAAAAAACGCATAATATTTTAATGTACGCACGGTTATTCTTATTTAGTAAATCATTACGATAAATCTGACAGTAAAGATACGGATACCTGGAAATAATAATTTTGTTTAAATGCCATTTTTTACAGACATGTCAAGTGTAAGTTTTTGTTTAGTAAATTAGTTTTTGTAGATACTTTTAGTCAAAAGTGGTGTGGTTATCATCAAATTCTAGATGTTGCAGAATTTGATGCTATTCTTGAAGATACATTTCTAGTCCAAACACGTCAGGTATAATATGGAAGTTCACAGCGCGGGAAAACCGCAAAAAATAAACTAAAACTTGTGCCTAAAGTCCAATTTATCGTTTTCATAATCGTTTTTAATACAAAACAAGATATTTAAATAACAATAAATAAATAAAAAAATCACATTATCTCAAAATAACACCACTTTTGACTAACAATATTCACAGTTAACTAAATAACAAACAAAATTCTTGGACTTTACATGTCTGTGCAAAATGGCGGGAAGAACTCCTTTTTTTATTTTTTGTTCTTTTTTTTGGTTCTCTTCTCCCGATGGATGATGAATGAGGTGATAGGGAAGGCAAATGGTCTAGCCCATACTGCCAAGTCTGACGTAATATATTTTTCTTTTTAATGAGTTAATGAGGTCATCATCAAATTCCAGATACTGTAGATTTTGATGCTTTTCTTGGAGTCACTTGCGGCATTATAGCTCAAACACGTCGGGTAAAATATGGGAGTCCACAGCGCGGGAAAACCGCAAAAAATAAACTGAAACTTGTGCCCCTATATTCAAAGTCCAATTTATCGTTTTCCATAACTACTCACATTGTAGAACATTATTAAACAAAACAACACCACTTTTGATCCACAATATTTACAGTAAATTAATTTACCAAACAAAAACTTGCACTTGACATGTCCGCTCAAAATGGCGCGAAGGACTAGCGGGAAGAACTCCCAAGCTGGTAAACTTGACAGATGTAGTGAAGTACCCACCGAGTAGTGTTGTATGTAGTCTTCGATTAATTGAATAAACATTCTCGTTGCATTAAATACTATTTTAACAAAACTATCATATAGTACCTATATTAAAATGCTAAAACCTGTCGATAGTATTATATTTGGAATTCCCCGTATATTAAATATCCCGTTCCTTATCAGAAAGTTATACGCAAACAGCACGTCAAATGAATAACTAATTATGTTTTTAACAAATAAAAGGAAATATACCAATTCTGACCAATTGCATTGTTGTTACGTTATATGAAGTAGGTAAAATATATACCTATTTGCGGATGACATAGTCATTATGGCCAGTTCACTCAAGGATCTTAGCGAAATGCTGAACGGCTTAAACGTAGCATCCCAGCGGGTTGGTCTCGGAATGAACTTAGACAAGACGAAAGTCATGTTCAATGATCATGTCAAGCCGAGGCCAATCTGCATAGGAAAGGAACAAGCTTCCACTGACTATCAGATCAGACAAGCTCCTTCAATTCACATCTTTAAAAAACAACTTAATACTTTCTTTTTAAACAAGCAGAACAGTATATTTTAAATTTAACAATTTCTTCTTCCTAATATTATATTATTTTCATATATATCTACTATATGTTAATAAGTATTTAAGTAGTCTATGTATACCGTATATTGACGGCCTCCGTGGTCTTGTGGTAACCAACGTTGCCGTGAGCTCGGGAGGTCGTGGGTTCGATTCACACCGGGGGCAAGTTGTACATTGTATAATTTGTCTCGGTCTGGGTGTTTATGTGTATAATATGTATATATTTACAAAAAAAAAGTATAATATGTAGTCTATCAACCATCTAGTTTCCGTAACACAAGCCTCGTAGCTTACCATGGAAACTAGATGGCGCTGTGTGACCTGTCTGGAAATATTTATTTATTTATTATTTATATATATTTAGTGTCAAATGCCAAAATTAATTGTTATAATACTCGTGTTACAAGCACCCTACGAAAGAGAGAGCACAATAAATACAAACTTTTTCCATAAATTACGATGGAAAACCATTACGTTCTACATCTGTACTATAATACGATAAATGGTTTTGAAACCAATTAAAGAATTGTTATTATTATGGATCTCGGTAAAAGCTGCAGGAGTCAGGTTTCCTTTCGTGGAGTCAGTCGCCCACGTGTCCAATATTCTCGCTCCAAACCCTCGCCATTTTTGGATTGTCCTGCTTTTGTTAATGTTAGGGTTATTGAACTGTAATTATTATAATTTGATTTGATAAAAGTATAGTAACACCACGGCCGTTTCCCTTCCGCGGTTTCACAATGGGGTGTATCACTAACTTTTTATCACGATAGATGGCGCATGATAGATTGTACCTAATAGAACTGTATATTATCAAAGTCAGCAGCTTTTAAGTGTACAAATCAAGATTTCCAAGCGAAATCAAATATATGGTATTCTCAAAATTGCCGTTCCATTTATTTAACGATTTTTTATTTTTAAAGGCGGTGTTAGCTTTCCTAATTCGTCTTTTAAGGTAGGTAAAATTAAGTTTAAATTCATATTTCTGTTATAAAGATAGAAAACTACAAAAACATTTAAAAAATGATCCGTCATAGGTGTAAACAAGGTACCAGTGCTGCTAGCGACATCTATAAAAAAGTTTTGCCTGATACACCCCATTGAGTCGCGGCGAACGAGTGCCTTCACTCCGTAGCCACGACTCAGACTTAGCTGTAAAGGCACACATGGCCAACAGTGAGATAGAGACGGTTTATAGGATTTTAGTCCGTAGGCGCCCTGGGGCTTCACTAGGAAGCTTCACGGATGAGTCGGGCATGCGACCCCCACCCGCGTTGGCCCTTCAGGCAGGGGGCGTATCATTGATAATTTATTGATTCACCGTCCATAAAAAAAAACAAAAAAAAAACACCCATAGAGTACAACACAGGTAAATTGTGCCATGTTTGACTTGGCGTTGTAAGCGCTTTTTTACTTTATTTCGCTTTTTTAAAGCTTTATTTTAATAGTAGCGTTTTTATTCTATTTAACAAAATTCAGTAAAGCAAACCGCACTTTCCTTTGGGATAAATTCAACAAGGGAGTGATTTAGTAATAATCTGCCTGCTTTATGCAGATGATGCTGTTCTTGTCGCATCGACCGAACAACTGCATTCACTAGTCACAGAAATGAAAGAGGGATGTGCAGAAAAAGGATTCCATTTGAATGCGAAAAATTATGTAGGTATTTTAGTTAGAAATAAGTTAGACTATTTAGAGTTTTAAGAATATTTTACGTATTAATATTATGTTTATAACAAATTAGATGTGAAGGGCTCGGGCAGTGCATGGGAGTCATTTTGAAAGAGAAAATCTTTTAAATTCGTTTGAAAAATAATTTGTTTGACATATTTTTATTTTGATTTTTTTGTCTGTTTATTAATAAAATGTATTGACCTTTTAATTATATAATGATGACTAGACTTACTAGATAAGAATATATTTTAAATAAAAACAAATTTTGCATGCCACAACAATGGCTAAATATGCAGAGCCAACTTACTAACCATATGTACCACAGTCGACCCGTGACCACGGCCAATGCAACTTGGCTGAAACGTCGGGAGAAATATGTCTCTAAGGTAAATCGCGTAAAGACCCGTTAAAATTATTTTAAAAAACTATTATGATTATGCGCGAAAGTTTAAAAAGTTTAATCATATGTACCACATTTAAAGCAAATAATCGATTTTGAATTTGAAAAAAAAAAAATAAAAAAAAAACAAGGTACTAGAGAGGTACTGTTTTAAAGAAAAAGGATGAGAACCGTAAAGATAAAGATTAATGGATAATGAAACTCTAGAACAAGTACATGGAATTATATATGTGGGCAGTGTTTTGACTGCGTATGATAGGGATGTTGAAAGAATACTGCAGTCGAAATGTTAGTGACAAAGCTCGGCTCGCCATACACAATGCCATGTTGGTACCAACACGTATGTATGGAAGCGAGACGTGGATATGTCAGAATACGCATGAGAGTAGGGAAAATGCAGTAGAAATGAGATCGTTGCGTCAAATTTCCGGCGTCACTTAGTCGGACCGCATACGTAACTTCGAAATACGGAAAAGGGTAAATATAAAAGAAAGCATAGGGGACGGGGACATATCACGATCAAATAAATAAAACACTGACTGAAGGTGCATTAAAAAGTCTTCGTAACAAAAGGGCATGTATGAAGAGGTTAATGATTGTCGACGAAGCGAAAGAGGTATGTCGTAAGCATAGACATAGGATCGTCGTTTAGTATTCTATATCTATGGTCGTAAGTAAAGTATCATCACGACCGTTTCCCTTTCGGGGTGGTCAGAAACCACGCTTATAAATAAGTGGATTCACATTTAGCCAACTTTACTATAGGCCAATCATGACAAGTGGCAAGCTCGTCGATGTCTCCAGCGTACCATACTCGAGAAATATCAGAAATAAATTTAATATTCTGTAAATAAATTATTTTTAGTTTTCTAATTTAGTTTTAATTTTTATTTTATAATTAAATTCTTTTATATTGTTTGTATATTACTTCGAATAAATTATGTAAATAAATACATTTACATTAATAAATATTTTTGTGTCCCGACCAGGAATCGAACCCGGTACCTCCGAGTCCTAAGTCCACGCGCTAGACCACGGAGGCAGATTGTATTGGTATGTCGTGATCGTGTTAAATGGCGCTCAATTGTCTCCGCCTACCCCGCAAGGGATCTGGCGTGAAGATATGTATGTATGCTTTCCTTTGCTTTGCTTTTAAGTCGAATACGTTGCAATATTAATGTTGCAGGTAGAATAAGTACGAGTATATGTTTCAAAGTCAAAGTCAAAATATCTTTATTCACGTAAACCTATTACAGGCATTTATGAAACGTCATTAATTTAATTATTTTGAATGATTCTACTCCTGCTAGTAGAAGACTAAGCAGCAAAGTGGTCCAATAAGTAAGCTGTTAGCAGAAGACCAGCAGCTTAGCAGATTCCAGTGACCTGTTAATGTTTAATCTGACTAAGAAAGGAATCTGCAAGAAAAACTCAGAAGCAAAATATCAGATTTACAAAATAAAACATATACAGAACTGCACCACAACGATTAATTAATAACCTTTTAAATTTAGTTATCAGTACCTATGAGATTACAATACCTGGTACAGCAGTAACCCACCAGGCAAGTCAGAATGTTAGTGAGAATGATGCAAGGTCTCTGGTCAACATATTTGTTTTTGTGTTGCAGACGAACTAGGCCACCATGCCTTATGCTGGCAAAAAAGTGCCGACAGGATCTCGAGACACCATGCAATTAATGACATCCAGTCAAGGGCGCTTCTCCTCCTTGCGTCGTGTTTCCTCATTATTGAGGGTCGTGACCTCCCGATGAATTGGTGTGCGTCTTAATGATAGCACGCCACCCGTTCCTGTTTTCGGTGGCATGCACAGCATAATGGACGCTAGTGTTGGTGGTGGAGCGGATTTGGTCGGACCAGCGTACCGGACTTCGGCCTCTCGGTCTCTTTCCTTCCACCTTGCCAGTAACAAAAAGTTTCTCCAGGTTATCCCCTCCTTTTCTGGCAATGTGTCCGAAGTACTGGAGTATCCGACGAAGGCATACGCTTACATCTGCTAATATCCTCGAACCATCGGGGATAGTTACGTCTGGTAGTAGGCGTCCGGATGAAATGTCGTTGATTCTATACAAACGAGGCCGTGCACTGGTTTGGAATGCCATATGTGTTGACACACTCTATCCGTTATAAATGACATCCAGCCATAAGAAACCCGGGGCCGTTGCAGAGTCAGCCGCGCCTTAAACTCAACAAGTACGCGGAGATCATGGTAAATCAATAAATAATCAATAATGGTCCGAGGTGTTCTCTCTCACTCTGGTGTTCTCTCGTGAGCTTGGGGAAAAACTCCGCTTGGCGACGGATGACCCTTTGAGTAGAGAATATTTTATCAGCATCGCCGTTCAACAGGGTAACGCAGCAAGTGTCCTCGGCACACTACGCCCATCGGACAGTTATAATTTTAGTTTTTTTTTTGTTTAATTTGTATTTTTTTGTTTATTTAATGTTAGATTTTCTTTTTAATTATTTAATATTGTAATTCTTTTACATTGTTTGTATATATATTTCATTTCATATTTCATTTAGGTATGTGACCAAATCGGCCAAATTGTTGACATAACGTTAGTGTGCGATAAAGCGGTGAGATTAGTCTACCGAGCAAGGACAGCGATAAACTTATCAATTGTCTCACATATTGTACAATAACACTGCCTGAATATTTAAAAATATTTACAGCTTCAGAATTGATTCACTAAATCGTGTGGCCTTAGCCTGAGTTACACCAAAAGTAGTATACGTGTATGTATGTGTATAATCGTAATTATCAAAGTTAATAAATTTAAATATATATATATATATATTTAAACCCGACTAAATAAAAAAATAACTTTAATTAAAAACTGAAAAGAAATAAATTAAAACTAAAAAGGAAAAAACAAACCCAAGGATATTATTAGAATATTATTTTTATTTAAGTCCATTTTTACTCGGTTTGGTTTATTATTTTTAAAGTGAGAACTTTATTGCGCGCGCTAATTTGGGAACCTATTTCGTTGAACGACGTCAGAACAGCGCTCAAGGGGAAACAGCGCGGCAGGCAAGGGGAAGCGGGGTGGATAGGCGCGCGCGTATAGCTGCTGCCTCTCCAGCCCTCTGCCAGCTCCTTCTTTCTCTTTCTTTCTTCCTCTAGAAACAGCGCGGCGGGGAAGGGGACGAGGGGCGCATAGGCGCGCGCGACGTATAGACGATGCCTATCTCGCTCTCTTTCTTTACGCGTCTGCAACTATGCGTGTGCACGCAGTTACGCGCATTCATTTAATCTCCATATTCCTACCAACTACAAAATCAATAACCTGCAAGTTTAGTTCTCACTTTTACTTACAACTTACATACTTAATACTTACAAAATAAAAGACATAACACCGTGTCTTGTCGTCTCCCCGGTGACAAGAGGGCTGGTTCTTTCTTCACCCAAAGAATCAGTATTGCAATTCAGCGGGGAAATGCAGCCAGCGTTCTTGCCACCATTCCACGCGGACGGGACTTATATCCCTATCCTTAGTATTAATATTAATTTATATTTTGTAAATATTTATTAAAATAATGTTTTATCTGTCAAATCAAAACAATTCTTACATCATATATATAATGAATATAAAACAATAAATAAATACGAATACATTATTATACATAAACATACATACATATATATAGGTACTACACAGCGTTAGTAGAGCCATTTAGAAAGTGTGAATACACGAAAGATTTAGACTTAATTTTAGATTTAAATGAAGAGTCATGAGAGGAAACAGATAGAAAGGAGTTGTGAGAAGAACGAAGAGATTTGTCATGAAAAGGAGAGAGATAGGCGAGCTTACGTAGCATGCAGTTGGCATCTTGTAGTAAAACAACAGAATTACGAGGTGGACCCATCATATCATACCATCATTTTTTACTAAAACATTGTTGCCATTAACAAGTAAAATATGTACTTAAAATTAATTCGTAAATATATATACAATATATATTGACCGCCTCCGTGGTCTAGTGGTAACAAACGTTGCCGTGAACTCGGGAAGTCGTGGGTTCGATTCCCACCGGGGGCAAGTTGTACATTGTATAATTTGTCTCGGTCTGGGTGTTTATATGTATAATATGTATATATTTACAAAAAAAGAAGTATAATATGTAGTTTATCAACCATCTAGTTTCCGTAACACAAGCCTCGTGAACGGAAATTAGATGGCGCTGTGTGACCTGTCTGGAAATACACACATCAAAAGTGTCTAGGGATCAACATATATTTTTGCAATAACTTTTCTCCTGATTGATATTCATTAAAATTTTCTTTAAGGATTGATCAAATAAAATGTTTTCGTTTGTCTACAGTAACGATAAACCAAGTCACCTTTGCATTAGTAAAAAAAATTGCCATTTTCCTAATAAAGGGATTTTTGACATTTGAACCACTAACATTAAAGTTCGAAAAAAAGACTGAAATAACAGTTTTTATTTTTATTTTATTGGGTAACTTAAACAATTAATAATCCGTGTTTCTACCGCGAACACTAACAACACAAGAACATCGGTTTGGCATACTCAAAATGAGTTCATCCAAATCACGCTGTGGAATGGCCGCCCATGTTCGTTGCAACAACAAAAAAAGGTCTTCTTGCGACTGGATACCCTCCATATTCGGCAGAGCTCTTCTCTGAAGAATATCCCATGCATGCTCAATCGGGTTCAAGTCTGGCGACTGAGCAGGCCAGGGCAGGACATTGATGTTAGCTGCGGCGAGAGTCTGTCTTACAACTCTTGCGGTGTGCGGTCGTGCATTATCATGCATTAACTGAAATAAGGGACCGATATGCACTTGTAGAGGAACGATGACGTCTGATACAACCGTCTCAGCATAAATTTGAGCGTTGAGGTTGCCTCTGATCCAAATCAACTCAGTTCTTCCGCCGATCGAAATACCCGCCCATACCATGATGGTTCCACCACTATAAGGATGGACTTCCTGGCAGGATTTTAATCGCTGTTGGCGTCCAGGGGTTCTCCAGTGTCGTATACGTCTTGTATCCGGCCTCATACCAAAACGAGACTCATCAGAAAAGCACACGAAACGCCATTGTTCTTCTGTCCAATTTCTGTGTTCAAGAGCCCATTGATATCGAGTCCTACGATTGTGCATTGCTATAGGTGGTACCCGTAGCGGTCTTCGGGAATGAAGGTTCACTTCATGCAAGCGGTTTCTGACTGTTTGGTCGCTAATTAAGTTCCCTGAAGAGCGATGAAGGCTCACGGCTAACATCATGGCGGTTATTGTTGGAGTTCTTCGAGCTGTGATTTGAATGTATCGGTCTTGTCTCCGTGTGGTGCAGCGATACCGTCCTCCATGGCGCTCAGCCACGGTACCAGCGGTTCGGTAACGTGTCCAAAGTCGACTGATAACACTCTGACTTGTATTCAGAGCTAAAGCCACAGTACGTTGCCGGGAACCAGCTTCTATCATTCCCACGGCTCTGATCATTTCTTCCCTGCTTAAATGACGTCGCCGCTCCATAATAACGTTGGTTTTAATCAGTAGTAGGGAAACAGTAGCACTAATAATGTCTTCAATGCGTCTTATGTTTTTATAGGGAAAATATTGACAGCTGATTTTCATCTTTTACTCGAATTTGATTGACAGTTCCTGTTTTAAATTATGAAATGCACCAAAAAGGATCCATATAAATTTATAAAATCATAAATTTATTACAAAGCCACATCTCAATCACAAGAAATCCGCATAAACATGCTTGATCCCTAGACTTTTTTGATGTGTGTATGTATTTATATCATAATTTGAGAGTGCACGTTAAACACTACCATACATAACCGGCAATGCACTCTCATAGACTAATAATTAATTATGAGACGATTGTTCCAGCTTTAATTCTCATACCGGCTTCTTGCTCAAGTATAAAATACTCGTAAAACATTCGCTGTTGTGGAATGACAATAGACTTCAATAGTTTAACTAAACAATTGTATTGAATTTCATAGGCTACTTACTGCACATAGACATGTAAGTTCCTAGAATTAACTGGCCAAGTAATACAATAAAAGACATCCTTCATCTTTTGATAGACACGATTTGGCCTAACTTGTATTATGGTATTTTTTCGATAAATTATTCTAACAAGATTACAATTTGAGTAGAAATAAACCCTTTATTTGAAATTCGAGGTGTGAAAAATGTATAAAATATTATCATGACAGCTCTAGTACTTAAGGATTAATTCAATGCCAATAATTTAAAAAAAAACACGATTTTTCGCGCCATTTTGCGTGGACATGTCAAGTGCAAGTTTTTGTTTTGTAAATTAATTTGCTGTGGATATTATTGGTCAAAAGTGGTGTTGTTTTGTTTAATAATTTGCTACAATGTGAATAATTATGGAAAATGATAAATTGGACTTTAAGATAAAGATAAGATAAATTAAAATAAGGAATTCGATGATGATTGATGACCTTATTAACTCATAAAAAGAAAGATATATTACGTCGGACTTGGTTGTATGGGCTAGACCCTTTGCCTTCTCTATCACCTTGCCATCATCCATCAGGAGAAGAGTACACAACAAATAAAAGTGATACGAAAACTACACATTTTATTGGTCCCTGGTCCAGCGGTTAAGTGCCGGTAACTAAACTCTTCCTTAGTGGCATTTGTTCACCTAAATACAGAAATTTGTATAGGAACGCAGCCATTTAAGCGAATGAATGCCACTAAGGAAGGATTCTGTTACCGGACCTTATTCCGCTGTAGATGTGGAATGCTCTCCCAGCTGATCTGTTTCTCTATTCCTAAACTTGAAGTACTTCAATTTAGTGGCAGTACTCGGTCGTCGTGGGCTAAAATCTTAATATATAAAATAATAAATAAATAAATAAATATTTCCAGACAGGTCACACAGCGCCATCTAATTTCCGTGGTAAGCTACAAGGCTTGTGTTACGAAAACTAGATGGTTGATAAACTACATATTATACTTTTTTTTTGTACATATATACATATAAACACCCTCGAGAACGACTGGACAGATTTTCATGGTTTTTGATGTGTTGGATTTGTCTCTTTCCCGAATAACAGAATAACTAATAAAAACATTGGAAAATTGACGAAAAAATTAAATAAAATAATAATTATTGTCGAACATTTAATGTTCATCCCGTCGCGTCGATACGGTAAACTCTCCCCTCAAATTAAAGATCGTATTTAAATAAAGTTATAGAATAGTGTAGTACTGCCTCCGTGGTCTAGCGGTTAAATCCGCGGATTTAGACTCGGAGGTACCGGGTTCGATTCCTGGTCGGGACACAAAAATATGTATTAATGTAAATAAAAACATTTAATTATTATTTAATTTATTTGTGATATTTCTCGAGTTTGGTACGCTGGAGACATCAACGATGTTGCCACTTGTCATGATTGGCGTATAGTAAAGTTTGAAAAAGGATTGAGATATTTATTGGTTGTCTTGTGGTGACTGACGTTCTGAAATGCATGACTAGACACGCGCACGACAGTCGGTTCCGCGCACACCTCGCGAACAGTCGCAACACCTAAGTCAGTAGGTACAATATTCCCGTCCAGGGATATTCGGCAATAAACATTATAAGTAATAACAGAAGTCTTGTTATTTGTATCACATTGAGATCACCCCAAACAGTTTATTACAGTCTGTTAGGCGGTCGCTGGGTTGGCTAATAAATAAATAAAATACGCTTCTCACGATCTCGGCCCGAGCGTGATTCCAGAAATTCTGGACGTCTACTGCAATAAATTGCTTTTGGCTAGTCCGAGATTATTTTGTCTATGCTAGTGCATAGTTCGATACACCCGGTAGGTCATCAACATCTAAGTTATGCAAAGTGTTCCGCATTTTTCATGTCGAATAAATTAATCTGAAAATATCAAGTCAATCCTTGTTGTTATAAAGCATTTAGGTTCAATTATTTGTGTTCCGATTTGAATCAAAGGTAATATTAATTTTATTTATTTATTTAAGCAAAGCTAACTAAAAACAAACTATAAATAAAAAAAAGGTCCTTTAGAGACATCCCAACGAGACTGGCAACATTTCCCCTCTGTATAGCGAGGCTGCAACGTATGCAGAAATAATTGCCAGCCTTCTTGTCTCCAGACCGTTAATGTAAATAAATATTTTATAAATATAAATATTTCCAGACAGGTCACACAGCGCCATCTAGTTTCCGTGGTAAGCTACGAGGCTTGTATTACGGAAACTAGATGGTTGATAAACTACATATTATACTTTTTTTTTTGTAAATATATACATATTATACATATAAACACCCAGACCGAGACAAATTATACAATGTACAACTTGCCCCCGGTGGGAATCGAACCCACGACCTCCCGAGTTCACGGCAACGTTTGTTACCACTAGACCACGGAGGCGGCTGTTTAATCTTTCTTTAAGTAGTTTTTAATTATATTTAAAATTTGTTAAGTAGCCTATTACAGAGACATCGTTTTGGTACAACCGAGCCTAAATCAAAGTTAAATTATTGTCAAAAATAAAGATGGCCGTCGACAGAGGCTTTGTATTATTATTGATTTAGTTGTAAACCAAAACCTTTGTACACAAACGGATAAAGTAATGACAGCCAACACAAAGATCGTCGCCCGACCATTGAACCTGACTCGTTAAATTTGACTCTCCAAAAATACTACATAGCTAATGGTTTACATATCACTGTCAACATTAGGTTGGGGGAATCTTCAGCCCCGTATTCTTAGACGTTTCCACAACGACTCCACCTCTCAAATCCAGCTGTCAAACGGAGGTATGCCTCGTGACATTGTAAGATTGTAAGTTGACACGGCCTTTATACAGCCACTTTAAAATTATTATAATTATACATTATGTTATAATTATTTAGATTATAAGTTGACACGGCTATAATGCCTCGAATTTAGGTTAAGCTACAGTACTTGCTTATGGCAGCAATGTCACTTCCTTATTTCGGTCTATCCATAATTTAATTTAATCTTTTTATTTATTATTTTAATAATATTGTAAAAAATTGACAATATCCGAGTGTTACATGTGAACCATATGGAAATAAATATTTTGAATTTTGAATATTGTATGTAAATTGTATATTTATAATAATGCACCCCGCAATTCTTCTACCACACTCCCAAATGTTAGTTGTTATAAAATGCGGAAAGGAATTAAGTTCGTCTCTGTACATTACTTTTAAGTTTTTTGTGCAATAAAGAGTTTATGAATAAATAAATAAAATTCTATTATGACTTAACTAGAGCCACTGGCCATTGAACATAAGTCATTCATTATCACAATGAACTAAAGACCGTGCTTTATACACGTACGTTTAACTTGGGACAAAGAAATTATCTAGGTCAAGCATTTTGTTACTGTCGATCATACATCTGGTTATATGCATAGAATGAATAACAATAAAATGTTATTTATTGAAAAACCAGATTAATGTGTATCACGCAAAACTTTTTGTATATATCGCTAGCGGCAATGGTATCGACCTTGTTTACACCTTAGAAGTTACTCTTTATTTTATTTTTTTCCACAAAAAATATATTACGTTAAAATCTGTTATAACGTTTTTATATCCCACTCGCACAATCCAATATTTTCAAAGATGTTTTATTATTCTTTTATAATTATTTGTAATTTATTTTTATAACAGAAAAATGATCACCGAAGCTGCAATGGTGGAGGTAGCCGGCATCTGGATGTTATTAATGCGGGAGTGTTTTGATGGACAAACGCCACTTTGCCCTACCACGCAGAGAGCAGATCAAGGAGATTCTGCATTTTGTTAGCAGCCTCATATTGGAGCCTGTAACCAAGTCATGTTAGGATTTATCATACGACATTAACAAGTAAAATATTTATTTATTCGAAAAAATATTTACAACAAATAAAATAAAATTAATATTAAGGATAGGGATATAGTCCCGTCCGCGTGGAATGGTGGCAAGAACGCTGGATGCATTTCCCCGCTGAATTGCAATACTGATTCTCTGGGCGAAGAAAGAGCCAGCCCTCTTGTCACCGGAGGAGACAACAAGACGCGGTGTTATGTCTTTTAAAAATGTTTTTGCGCTTGGACTCGATGGGCCCAGAGTTTCTACAGCAAACGGCACAAATATGTAATCTTTTAATATACTTACATACTTGCGCCGCTTGCTGGACTCCGCATTTTCCGCCGCGGCTCCCGCTTTATGCGCTGTCCCCCTGAGATGCGACGCGGCGAGGGTGTCGACGCACGTGGCGTCCCAAACCAGAGCACGTCCCCGTTCCCAGGGGACCAACGTCATACCATCGGGTCTCTTGCCATCATCTCGGATAACTCCAACAGGCTCTAGAAGAGCTGGAACCTCGATGGTGGCTAGAGCCCTTTTAATAGTATCGTTAAGGGAGCCGTGGCGGGAAAATCTGCCCGCACTTTTGGAACAAGAGAGCCCATGAACAAGTTATACACTCCATTGTGTTAGTAAGAAAAAAGTAATAAGTTTTAGGGTACGAGTGTATAATTTAACTCAACTAACAAATAACTTCTTAGGGTTTAGGAACATAACTTTCCATCCAAATTAGCCGTGAATGCGAGACAAACATATACTAATTTTGCTTTAATTAAAGGCGGTAGGTAGTCGTACCTATTGTCTTATTTTTAACTGTAACATAAATACAGTACCTAATTCACGTGAAAGAAAAGAACCCACCTAGACAGGTTTTGTTTGTACATTAATTATTACCTAGAAGATGGCAATAATTACTTAATGTTGTGAAATTTTAACACGTCCCTAAGTGCTTAATACTAATTGAGTATTAAATTGTAATTACTGACGATTAAGATAGATACAGCACAGACATTAAACACAAACAAGATGGGGAAAGAAGCCAAACGGTATGAATCTTATTTATTTTTAAGAAAAGACATAGCCTTTATTATTATACATATTAACAGTTTAGTATTAGTAAAACATAGGCCAGGAAGATTTTATATTATTTACGTAAATACAATTAAAACAGTTGATTATAATATTAGGAGTAAAACAGGATACAATTACAAATAATAAAAGAAAATTATAAATATTTATTTATTTTTATTTTCATTTATTTAGGCAACAAACAGTCAACATACGCAAACAATATCACAGATAAACAAAATTGTCACTCTGCAAGATACTAAAATTGAAAACTAATAAATTATTAAAAATAATTAAAGGCTTTGCCGGCACGTGACAAGTTTGAACATCTGTGTAATAAATTAATAACAATAAGAAGACATTGAGAGCCAAAAATATTTTATACATAATAGAAGTTAAAAACAAATACTATGGAAAGGAAAAAAAAACTGGATATAAAAATAAAAACAAGGATAGAGTAATAACGCAAACATGATATAAAAGATACTTAAATTAACAGATGCTATAATAGTACTTTATAACTACATACTTATAATACTAATTACGGATACAACAAACTACCAACCATCAACAGCAACCCTTGTATAAACTTGAATTAGAAATAAGTGATTTTATTAAGTATAGGGATGTTGAAAGAAGAGTGAACGCGGGAAATAGTGTCAACGGTGCCCTGGGGTCACTGATCGCCAGTCGGAATGTCAGTGACAAAGCTCGACTCGCCATACACAATGCCATGCTGGTACCAACACTTATGTATGGAAGCGAGACGTGGATATGTCAGAATACGCATGAGAGTAGAGTTAATGCAGTAGAAATGAGATCGTTGCGTCGGATATGCGGCGTCACTTTGACGGACCGCATACGTAATGACGAAATACGAAAAAGGGTAGGTATAAAAGAAAGCATAGGGACAAAAATAAGGAAAGGCATGCTACGATGGTTCGGGCATGTTGAAAGGATGAATGAAGAGAGATTGACGAACCAGATATATAATGCGAAAGTCGTGGGTAAAAGAGGCCTTGGCAGACCTAGACTCACATATTACGACCAAATTAATAAATCAATAGCTGAAGGTGCGTTGAAAAGCCATCGAAACAAAAGGGCATGTATGAAGAGGTTGATGAATGTCGAAGAAGCGAAAGAGGTATGTCGTGACCGTGACAAGTGGCGCTCAATTGTCTCTGCCGACCCCGCAAGGGATTTGGCGTGAAGATATGTATGTATGTATGTATTAAGTATTTATCAACAATGAGATTGTAGTAGGATAATATTATCTAGCCAACTGAAATATCCAATGATGAATGAATAAATGCTTGGGACCCGGCAAGTTCAAGTTCAGAGCAGCGAAGAAAATACACTCCTCTTCACTACTCTGGAACTGGTATCGAACATGTCTATCTCAGCAAATTCATCATTGCACATTTTTAAAGTTCGAGTAATGAAATTGTTACGAGTATAATCCTTTTTGAAGTGAGGTGGTACAAACATATTTTTAGGCTTCGAGGTTCGAGCAGGAAGTCGCATACGAGCTACAAATAGTATCCTGGCCAGAAGCGTAGGGGAATCTATTTTGTTATTTAATATTTTATGTAAAAAGGAAATGTTAAACTGTTTACGACGGTTTTCGAGTGACAGGAGCTTACAATTAATAAGCGACTGATAGGCCAATAATACAAAACAATAATAATAGGAATAGGAAAAAGAGGCAAGCAATGAATTGACTTTATAAATTACGTTTTAGTTTATTGTACTTGTAGATGTGTATAAGTGTATCCTTAGTTTATTGTACGTGTGTATATTGTATGTACATATATGTATGTATATTTGCGAGACTGTGTATAACTGTATGCACTTTTTTTGTTTATTGTGTGTATATTGTATGTATATTTGCATGAGTGTATAACTATATGCATTTAAGTTTATTGTGTATGTATTTATAGTGTGTATGTGTATATTTGCATGAGTGTATAACTGTATGCATTTTATTTAATTTATTGTACACGTTTAAAGCTAGTTGACGTCCGCCGCCGGCCGAGGCTGACCAGCCCAATGCACTGTGTCATAGACTAATTTCAAGACGATTGTCATTATTTTGACACATTCTTCTCCGACAAGACATTGGAAACCAGGGACGGATATAGGCTTTATGACCGCACAGTAAATCTGTCTGTCGTCTAGATTTACCTTCACGTTTAAACTATATCTACCTACCTTATATAAATGTTAAAACAATATTTTATGTTTTAGTTGGGTATACAAAACCCTAGTCAAGTTGGTAATGTTAGATAAATAACTAGAAATGCATCGAGATTTATCATTCAAGTAGTCTGTGGTCGAAAACTACAACACTACTCTGTGGCACATCACTTCGGGAGTTCTTCGCGCCATTTTGCACTTTCATGTCAAGTTCAAGTTTTTTTGTTTTGTCAATTAGTTTACCAGTTCTGTGGATATTGTTAATCGAAAGTGGTGTTAATTTGTTTAATAATGTGCTACAATGTGAATAATTACGGAAAACGATAAATTTGGCCCTATATATGGGGCAGAAGTCAACATCTGGAATTTGATGATAACCTCATTAACTCATAAGAAAGATATATTACGTCAGACTTGGCTGTATGGGCTAGATCCTTTGCCTTCCCTATCACCTCAATTATCATCCATCGGGAGAAGAGAACACAATAAAAAAAATAAACAAAATCATCACTTCTTCTTTAGCCTTGATATTATTTTAAAGTAATTATTATAATTCAAAATCTAAGCAATAATATTAGTATAATTTATTACAAACGACTATCAAGCTATTTGTAGATGTACCCGTGTGAAAGCCCAGAGGGATACCCTGACCTTCAAAACAATTGGCTCGTATCTTTCGTCTTTTGTTGTATTTTAGGAAATGTATCATTGTTATCTCAAAACGTTGGATAATCGCATTTGGTTTTTGTTCCAAATATTTTGTAAATGCAGTTTTTTTGTAAAACTTTCTTGGCCGATAACAATTTCCAGGAAACAACCACACACAAAGTCCAGTTTGGAATGTTGCCAATATTTTGTGTTTTAAGATAATAATACAAAATGTAGGTCGGAGCTTAATTAATAAATCTAACCTATTATAAACGGAAAGTTTTTGAGGATGGATATATGTATGTATATTGCATTCACTTTTAAAAAATCTGTCCAAGTATCACAAGTCTTGGTCCTAGGTCCATACGTTATGATTCTTCGTCCTTTCTCCATACGTTTCGGATGACATTTAAAAAAAAAAATAGTCAGTACGCTTACTTTAATGCTACCGCCTTTCCATTTATTTTGTAAACATTTTTTTTTTTCATTTTGGGTTATGATAAAAGTTTCCAAATTGCCACAGCTTTTCCCAAACTGTAATTATATACCATTGCTTTGCGTTCACCAATCGCGGCACCATAGCTCATACACGTCGGGTAAAATATGGAGTTGACAGCGCGGGAAATCCGCAGAAAATAAACTGCAACTTGTGCCCCATATTTAACGTCCAATTTATCGTTTTCCATAATTATTCACATTGTAGTACATTATTAAACAAAACAACACTATTTTTGACCAATAATATCCAAAGTAAATTAATTTACAAAACATTGCCATGTCCACGCAAAATGGCGCGAAGAACTCCTTCGTTTAAATCAATATTTCAGTTACTTTTTTGTTTTTTTTTTTAAATATATATATGGTTACTCGTGTCACTTATTGTTTATAGACTTATTTTTTAGTTATACGTGTATGAATGTATTTATGAATAAATTTATTATTTTATGTATTGTTAGTACATAATATGTATTTATAAACACATATTATGTAGTTTATCATAATATTTTTTCACCCATACACGGTTTTTCCACACTCCCAAAGGTTGGTTGTTAGAAAATGCCTGGCCATTAAGCCCGCCTATGTACAATTTTAGTGAAATAAAAGAATAAAAAAAAAACATCATTTTAGTATTTAACCCACTGTTTTTGAGAAATGAAATGTACAAATAATATAAAATCTTCCTGGCTTAAGATCTAATAATTTATAATATTGTAATTTTTATGTCCTAGTTATAAGCTGTGATTTTTCTGAAAATAAATAAATAAAAACGGTTGACATTGGCTTAGAAACATTATAGTAAAGACATTGGCAATGTATTACTTTATATAACACTAGCTGGTTTAACCGGCATTGCCCGTGTAATCGGCGACACGAGATAATTTCGTTGCGCATTATTTAAGGTGTTTGCATTGTGTAAAGCAAAAAAAAAAAAACTTCATGAAATGCTCAATTAATAACGTATTTGTGTATATAGCTTTCCAATTACCGCTCTATAATTGCCCATTTTTAAAGCATTAAGATGGATATAGTGTTCTCCTTAATAGATAGACATATGCCATCGCGGCCTTTTCTGTAGACCTATATTAGATACACAATTCCAACATACATTACATACATACTCCAACTAAATATCGTTAATGTATACAAAAAGTACGCTGGAGACATCGACGAGCTTGCCACTTGTCATGATTGGCCTATAGTAAAGTTGGCTAAACGTGAATCCGCGTGAATAAGCGTGATTTCTGACCACCCCGAAAGGGAAACGGTCGTGATGATACTTTACTTTCTTTTTATACAAAAAGTTAACAAATTATAGAGTTTTTCGTGCCATTTTGCGTGGACATGTCAAGTGCAAGTTTTTGTTTTATAAATTAATTTGCTGAGGATATTATTGGTCAAAAGTGGTGTTGTTTTGTTTAATAATGTGCTGCAATGTGAATAATTATGGAAAACGATAAATTGGACTTCAAATATGGGGCATAAGTTGCAGTATATTTTTTGCGATTTTCCCGCGCTGTCAACTCTCATATTTTACCCGACGTGTTTGGGCTATAATGCCGCGAGTGACTCCAAGTAAAGCATCGAATTCTGCAGCATCTGGAATTTGATGATCCCCAACTCGGTTATGAACTTTGTTATGAACATATATTATGCAAATAAATTACATGTTTAGGACTGATGTATTCTGTACAATGTCCTTTAAAGACAATTAAATCATTAACAAATTATATACTAATACCTTCCTTGAGAACCACTCTATCCATTGGTCAAAACAGCATGGAAATCGGTACAGTAGTTATTGAGTTTATCGCGAACAGACAGACGCGACGGAGGACTTTGTTTAATAATAGTAGTGATTTGCGCAAATATAATTGCTGCAGGAACAGTGGATAGCTTACCTGACCCGAAACCGGGTCAATCAGATAATTAAAAATAAACGCGCTCTGTGTAGGTATTTATTATTAGTCCTTTTAACACGAGTGTGTCTTCTCGAACGTTCCGATCACCTTGAAGATGTACATGTGCAAACTTTCCACAATATTTATTTTAGATTGCGTTAAAAAATTATAAATGTTCATCCCAAGAAAGAGTCTTCTAGGTTTGTCATGTATTTTGTGGGGCGAGAGAATATTTAAAATAATGGAACGCAATTAAGCTTAATACAATTGATAATATAATATAATTGATCTACTAATTTTGTTCGACAAATTTGTACTTTTATTGTCTTTTTTCATAGTAACTATCGATATTAATAAATTGATCAATTATTTATCATTGACAAAAAGTGGATGACATTGCGATAGGTTGAATTTGGAACTGCAGATACTAAATATAGGGGGGGTACAAGTTTACGGTTTTCCTGTGCTGTAAAATAACATGTTATACCCGTCGTATTTGAGGATAATGCCACGAGTTACTCCAAAAAATTATTAACTTCTGCTTTATGCAGATGATGCTGTTCTTATGGCATCGTCCGAACAACAATTGCAATCACTAGTCACAGAAATGAAAGAGGGATGTGCAGAAAAAGGACTCCGTTTAAATGCGAGAAAAACCAAGGTACTAGTGTTTGAAAGAAGAAGGATGACAACCTTGACGATAAAGATTGATGATGAAACGCTAGAACAGGTAAATGAAATTATATATCTGGGCAGTGTTTTCACTGCGGATGGGAAGTATGATAGGGATGTTGAAAGAAGAGTGAACGCGGGAAATAGTGTTAATGGGGCCCTGGGGTCACTGATCGCCAGTCGAAATGTCAGTGATAAAGCTCGACTCGCCATACACAATGCCATGCTAATACCAACACTTATGTATGGAAGCGAGACGTGGATATGTCAGAATACGCATGAGAGTAGAGTTAATGCAGTAGAAATGAGGTCTTTACGTCGGATATGCGGCGTAACTTTGATGGACCGTATACGTAATAACGAAATACGCAAAAGGGTAGGTATAAAAGAAAGCATAGGTACAAAAATAAAAAAAGGCATGCTCCGATGGTTCGGGCATGTCGAAAGGATGAGCGAAGAGAGATTGACGAACCAGATATATAATGCGAAAGTTGTGGGTAAAAGAGGCCCTGGCAGACCAAGACTTGCCTATCATGATCAAATAAATAAAACATTAGCTGAAGGTGAATTAAAAAGCCATCGAAACAAGAGGGCATGTATGAAGAGGTTGATGAATGTCGAAGAAGCGAAAGAGGTATGTCGTGATCGTGACAAGTGGCGCTCAATTGTCTCTGCCTACCCCGCAAGGGATTTGGCGTGAAGATATGTATGTAACACTATAATTTGATGATAACCTCATTAACTCATGAAAAAAAAAAAAAGCGATAGACATGGCTGTATGGGCTAGATTCCTTTGCCTTCCCTATCATCTTATTATAACAAATAATATGTAAGCTCGTATTATTATTAGATACAAAACAAGAAAGAATGAAAGAGACAACTTGATCACAAGTTTACATCGATTTGAAGATCCATTTATTAATACGAGCCTTAATGTTTCGATAGCAATGCTTGGAGAATCAAATATTTTGATAATTCATACTAATATTTAAAAAGGTTTGCCTGTATGTATACATGTATGTTTGTTTGTCCGTCTTTCACGCCTATCTCGACCAATTTTCATAAAATTTGGCAAAAATGTTTCTTAAAGCCTATGAGCTATATATGACTTTAAATTTTGGCTGCGACATGTGACCCCACAACCATATATTTTTCAGCCTAGCTTGACATGTGACCTTGCGCCCAGCTGATAATAAGTGACACGCGAGGTCCATTAATGTTAGCAACTGGAATCATGACTGACATCAGTCCTTAACCCTATGCCGGCTTAATTGGGCATGACGGCTATTCGAGCCTGATCCCGAAACGTGTGGATACACTTTACACGGGTTTATCGGCACGAAGGGTGGATACTTACACGCCCTGACAGACTGGGAAAATTACCACAATCAGTCCGCCTACCACCTATTGAATATTCGATTATATTCGTTTAATTCAGCTTCACGCTTGAAGTATATTCGCCGATAAAAAAAAAAAAAAAACAAGGATTACAAATTCATTACAAATTGCGGCCCGCTAATTATTTTTAACTGATGGTTATGAAAAAATAAAGGATATTGCTACGTATCAGGGTTTTAACTCAGTTAGGTAAAACGCTGATATACCCCGTACACAGATGTTCAAGTAGCGTTTTTATTGCTTCTAAGCCAAATTTAGTAAAAAAAAGCGTGCTTTGCTCAGAACATGAACACGGTATACTGTAGTGTCTACGAAACTTTTGTTGATCCACTCGACAAAACCCAAATCGCAGCACACAAAACCTCAGTTGTAGAATATGGCCGACGCGACGCGTCCATAATGCGCTTGACAACTGCGTGCCCGGTACCACGATACTCATTACGCGTGGCGATAAGCGACGCCCGGCATACAGTTTTGCGACAATTAGGCGACAGTCGCTATTCCGAGACGTTTATATCAATGCGAATCAATACTTACAATTCGGCAGAAATGATCCTTGAAATTCAGGAATAGATATGAGCTATAATTTTTCAAATAAAAGTCCACTTTTGCGAAATATTGTCAATCTACTTTCTAGGAAATAAAATTACTGACATTTTTAGACATATTTTTACTTTCAAATTCCAAATTTTAGAAACAGGATAAGCATTAACAACTGTTTTTGTCTATTTTACTTAAGCTAAAATGTTTGTAGGCTATTTTTAATAGAAAGTTGGTAGACTAGTATTTGTTAAGTACACTTACACTTGAAAAAGACGTCATAATTTAAATATAACATATTTTCTCTGACCACTTTAAGACACAGGCAACGCCGGGTCAAATAGCTATACTATTATGTAGTAATAAATATTATCAATAAACAATCACATGCGATGTTTATATAACATTTGGTGGCGACATGGCAATACGACTGCCTTCGTGGTCTAGCGGTTAAGTTTTGGTATTACTAGAGTTTGGTACGCTAAAGACATCGACGAACTTGTCATTTCCCTACCTATAGTAAAGTTGTCTGTGAATTTATTTATTAGCTTCTTTAAACGCGTGGTTTCTGACCACCCCAAAAGGGATACAATTGTGATAATACTTTACTTTTAGACGCCTTTTCCTTCTCTAGACGCTTTGTATTAGTACAAATACTTGTTTATTATCTTGTATAATGAAAATACAAAACCCACTTTTTATTTTAAGAACGCATGTGATTGGTAAATATTATCATGAACGTCATCGCCTGCCTGCCATGCCCAATGTTACCCTAAATACTATTAGTTGTAGGTATGACTTTGACCTATTTTTTAATGGTTATTCCAATACTATACATATTTGTTTTCTTACTTTGTAAAATATATAAATTGAAGCTACAAAATTTTATTGCCAAATATTTCGCCTCTCTTTGGAGCGGCGTCATCAGTGACAGTGACTGAAGGTCTTTGTCATAAATTTTTAAAAAGTAATTTTATTTCTTTTAGCAATGGTAAAGGCAATGCACTATACAGTTTTGTATTTATTTTTTAGAAAGATATCATCATCACCTAGCGCATCATGGAAAACATCATCAGCATGTTATGTCCATTGTTGGTTCGATATTAATATTTGACATATTTGTTTTCTTAATTTACGTAGGTCAGAGAAAATCGTGTCCTTGAGAATGCCAATCTTGAGGATCCGCGACACATGCTTGGCCTTTTCATTGCTGCAGGATTATTTGTATGAATTATTATTATATTATAGTGCAGCGTGTTCCAGGAGGTGCCTGATGTTGGCCTGGGTTTGGTGTGGAGGCAGCGAATTAATAATTATTCTAGATTTGCCGTTTCCAGATTTTATCGCGGATGTTATGCCTGGGTGTCGTTGGGCACGTTGTAGGTACCTAGGTACTGAATATGTGTGAATTGTATAACCTGTTATATTGTAATGCATTGTACTTTATTTCTTTCTATCGATCAAATAGTTATAGTGAAATCCCAATGGAACCTTGTACTCTTCAAATGTGAAATCCCAGACATCTTCCCTCATTCCATCACTACCTGGTGGTTCAAGTACGGACGGTATTTTAGCGGACCATAAACTTCTCTTTATTAAATAATAAAATTGATTGCGATAGTAAAATTGGTCCTAGCAGCCGGATGTTGAATTTGATTGCAAGTGATGTTACAACAAATCGATATCTGTGTACGAGGGTGGATCCCTCGATAGGGCGGCCCCGATATTTTAAATAGTTATAGGTACGCGTAGGTACGTCACTTCTAGTCTGTTTTAGGCACGTATGGGTAAATAAAACTAGTGCATTAAAATGGTATAATAATCTTCTTATTTATTTCAACTCTTTTTTCTCTTATGATACAATATTTGTATTCAGTAAAAAACAATATTCTTTGTTAAAATTTATACATAATGTAAATATATTATTTAGATAGTAATAACCGCTCTTTTATAAACTTACAAATAATTGTTAACATTCTGATTTCATTTTATAAAAATACAATATCGCCGACAGCCTCTAGGGCTCCGGCGCTGTAACAATCATAACTTTGTTAATATTATATCCTATAGAAGACACAGGACGTACAATAATGGTAACAAAAACAAAACATTCAGCTTCACAATGCATAGGCACTAGAGATTGCTACTTCACCATTCTCACTAATAAATACTTCATTCATCATTCTCTCAAGTCATTCGGCCTCCGTTACGAAATGCTTCACAATCGTCCCTCAAACAAACGGGACGGTCTTAAGTCACTAAAGTCACTCGTCACATAAAGAGCACCGGGTCAGTTCAGAGAAAATGTTAATACTATTCGCTAGCAAGCATACCACCGTTCACACAATCACATACAATCTAAAACAAATGCCTCGACCGCGACACATGGCCGCTAGCCGTGAGGGCGGCGCAGGCGGAATTTTAATTAGCAGAACATCCGCTCGGCGCGATGTTGCCAGCTCTACGTGCCGTCCCGCTCGCACGCATTGTACGCAGATTATCTTTTAAAACTTTTGGATTTGTAAAATTTTATCTTGTTGTCTGTGTTTCCTTTTCAAACAAGTTTTTCCGACTGTAGTAGATATCAATTCTATTTGATGGTGAATCCTGACGGTATTGGGAACTCAGATTGGGAATCTATCCTGTCTAGTCCTGCATGTTATCTTCAGACTTATTCTGACCGGCGAATTCGGCAAACGTTGACATGTGGGCTACGCCTTGGCAAATTATCGTTCGACAATACTAAGGAGATGACCTGCAGCATTTATGGCCTTGGTACAAAGTGTTTGACTTAAAGCGTCCGAATGTGAAGGCCATGCAGCTTTGCCCAGACCAGCAAAGGAATACTATCCTGGATTTAGAAACGAAACGTAATGCGTATTCCCCGTGCGTTCCAGGGTTCTGTCATCATTCCTGTCTAATTAACTCTTTTTTGTCATTAGATTCATTTCACTTAATTCTTGTGGTTGTTTTATTTATGTTTGCTATACATACAAAGGCGGCGGAACAATGTAAAACCTGTAGAGCTGACGACCGCGACTCATTTGCTCAGATGGAATGACACAAAGATGGTATCCATTGTCCAGTCTCACTCTATCCACCAATGTCCGTCACAAATAAGGTCGCTCCATTGTATCCAACAAAAATAAAAGATAACAATAGGAACACGGATACCCCGCTCCGAGCGACGTCCGCGATTCTTCACTGGCACAAACATGCACGATCACATTCATATCCGACTTAACTTAATCCGTAAACTAATATTATTTACACATAAAAATTAAGATCACAAGTAGCTTTGTATGCCGCGTCCGTGGACACTGCGACTAGCGTGGAATGTGGCGACTAGTAGTGCTGGCCGTCGATCTGGCAGCCGCTGTTGACGTGCTCCATGACACGCTCCTTGAGCCCGCACACGTTGTCCCTCAGCTTGGCCACCATGCTCGCCAGCTCCACGTTCTCGCCCTTCAGCAGCTTCACCTTATCCTCCAGCTTGGATATGCGCTCTAGCTTGCGCCGCCGGCACTTGGAGGCCGCTACCCGGTTCCTCTGCCGCTTTCGCTCCAGCTTGATTCTCTCCTGGGAGTCCATATCGATGGGGGACAGCGGCGGTGAGGAGGAAGCGCTGGGCACGGTCTGCGGCTCGTCCTTGACCACGCAAGAGGGGTAGCGGTCGGTGGGCACGTCCAGGTCGGCGTACACCCGCCGCCCGGTCTGCAGCTCCTGCAGCGCCACTTCGAACCCGCGCACGTAGTTCTCCTGCGCCTCTGTGGGTGGCTCACTGTGCGCCATGGGTGGAAACAGCACGGGCGCGCCCGGAGTCGGCGTCACCATGCCGTTCTGCAGGATCAGCTTCTCCAGGTCTGGTGATCCAAGCTTTAGCATCTGCAGGTCGGGCGAGGACAGCACGGGCGCGTTGCCGCGCGCACGTTTCCCTCGGCCACCGTTCAGGTCCAAAGTCAAGTTTCGCTTGAGGCTCTCGACGCGGCTGTTCCCCGGGTACTGCTCCTCATAGAACGTGGGTTCCATGCCGTGGCCGGAACGAACCATGTGTGTTGAGCGAGGGATCACTTTACACTGATTATATCCACTCGCAACTCAAGTTCTAAACTTTCACGAGCACCAACACGCGTCCAACCACTGCGATGTCCCACTTTAACTAAACATTGGTAAAGAAAAGCACACTGCTTTTATGTCGTGACTCAGATACATTATTTTTAGAAATGTCGTGATCATGCTGGCTCTTTATTGGTTGAATATCACGCGATATTCTCTAGCCCTCGAACGTGATTGGTGAAACAAGTTATGTTATTAGTCGGGAGGCCAGTGCGGGCTGTTTACGACTTTGCGATTACTGAGAATCGAGACGTCATTTTCCATTGTCCTACTCTGTATAGATATCGACCAACAATAACTTACATTATTTTCTTACATAATATATATTTTATTGTAAAAACGACCTACCGAATTAATTAAAATTAATAATTACTACCTTAGAATGACAATGCGTAATTGTTCTAAGTTTAGTGCTATGAAATGCTAAAAAAAAAAAAAAAAAAAAAAAGTATCATCACGACCGTTTCCCTTTCGGGGTGGTCAGAAACCACGCTTATAAATAAGCGGATTCACATTTAGCCAACTTTACTATAGACCAATCATGACAAGTGGCAAGCTCGTTGATGATGAAATGCTAGTTTCCTCAATTTCGTCAATCTGGCATGGCATAGATAGTGTATAAGACTGATATTAGTTGCTCGTATTTCATTTCAACCTCATTCTGCTTAGCATCAGTCACGTGAGGTGCTCAGTAGGTTTAAAAATATGAAATAACCTAGAAACCTAAAATCCAGATTTCGCAATATTTATTACCACAACTTTATAGACCTGAAAACGACACGTAAGATGTTGTCAAGTCATTAAACTTCCCAGCCTACGAGAACTGTCACCGCAAGTTTCCAAAAGAATGAATGACTAAATGATTCGGTAATAATATATTAACGCACGTTTAATATTAACTTATAAGCACCGTCATAGGCCAAATGACAACCTACCAATCACTTGTATAACGAAATGTTTACCATGGATTATTTTAATATGATAATGATATAAGGAAGTTGGAGAAAAGTATAGGCAAAGCAGGAAAACTATTTATCGATATCTGCCTAAGTTTAAGAATTTAGCTCTAAATATATTTTAAGAACTCTTAATTTCTCACCTTCTAAAAAACAAAATGCATATTAATTACCTTTGTTCGACATATAGGTATTATTATTTATTTTACATTATAATAATATGTATGTATTTTATTTATACACAGTATATATTAATTATGATCTTAGATGTTTAAACCATATTTATTTATTTATTCGAAGTAAGGTACAAATAACAGCTAACAAACAAAACAATTATTGAAATCATAGACAAATAATCTTGTCGGGTTTGCCAGCCTAAAAAAAATGTACACAACATTGAATAATACAAAAAATAGTAATAATATAAAATAAAAGTTAATAGTTAAAAATATATATATATATATAAATGCAATTAAAAGTAAAACCTATAAAAACTAAAAGTAATAACTAATAAGATTATAAAAGTAAACATAATAATAACAAAATGAGATAATAACATGAAACAAAATCACTTTTTTTATACTTACCTACGTACAGTTCTCCCAAAGTGATAATGCGCATAGAAATCTTCGTCACTGTTCGGCAACGGTCGTATTCCCCGAGCGTCGGAAGACGATATGTATATAGAGTGGTTAAGTGCATTTTCTTCATGCATAATTTAGTAGAATTATGTGTAATAAACTAATAAAAACTAATAAATAAACTAATAAATTAATAAACTATTTAAAGTTGAATAAGATAATTAAAGTTGAAATTAAATTCACCTTTGAAAACAAAACCAAGAACGGTGTGTAATATCAGCTCTATATAATTCCACTCAGAGAGAACACATGCAGTCACCGACCGCCCGAATTGTTTTCGATTGTGTACACATGATATTGACTTCTATTTCTTTCGAACAAGGTGCAAAATGCAAGTGCAATGTTTAGGCTCTTACGATTCAATGATTCGGGTGTTTCCGGGAATACGACAATTAGCGAAGATCTGTATGTGCATTATTAATTTGGGAATACTGTACCCATATATTTATTAATTTTACTTATTATATTAAATCTATCATTCTCCCAAAGGTTAGCTGGTAGAGAATACCTTCATGGTATTGTGCTCGCCTATGTACATGTTTATATATATTTATATATATTTCTGCAATAAAGTATTTAATTTTATTAACATATCCAGCTAACAAAAAATAGTAATTATATTTTTCCGACATAGGTAAGCGGTAAACGTACACGCGGGGGCCTACAGGGGGCAGGGGAGAGTCGCTGCAAGAAAAATATATACGAGAATTGACAGCCCAAACAAAGACAGATATACAGCCAACAGCGCGTGTCGGATAGAGATGCATAGTATACTTTGTAAAGTTCAGATAATAAGTCCAATAGAAGGAAAATAATAAAATGCACCTAAAATTTTATGGCGTTTCATTGTTCTGTCCCTTTATTATAATTTTATGTTTACGTTTAGAAAAGTTAACCTCAATTCTTATAGGTAGGTAGATCCTATTTCATTACAGACCCCAAAACACAGTTCTCGACCGTCATTTGCTAAACATAAAACAGTATTTTAGAGAATTTGGCCATCTTTCTCCACACGGTAGCCAGCTAGTCAATTTGCCAAGGGCATCTTAGGTAGGCTACCTATCTACTGACTGGCCTACCTACCTATTTAGATAAAATGACAAAAAGGAATCTACCTGTCCAGTCTTTTTATCAACTGTTTCTTCCATTAGTTGGTAAGTATTACCGGCGCTACAACGTGATTAAAATTAGTCAATGATATTATCACATCCCTATCATGCAAATACCTACAAGATGTTATTAAAACTTAACATGCAAGAAATTAACTTACAAACATTTTCGAAATCCTTTTTATTTAACCCGTCTTTCCCTAACTTTGACACTGGCAAATAGTTATAAAAGCCAAATAGGTACAGAAAAAACCTTCAGATAGCAAAAGTGTTTTGTAAACTGTAGGGTGCATACCTAATTCGTACCTTAATTAATAAATACCTATTCTGCAGTTCTCCGTAAGTTATAGGTACCTATGTACCGATATAGACAGATTCTTATAGAAAATATATAAAATTTAAATATCTAGTTGGTACATTCTATTGAGATATCTTGAGATGATGACCTATCGCCAAAGTAGTGCTCTAGAAGCATGCGACCACAGTCGAAGGTCATTTGATGTAGCTTTACATTGTATAGATACGATTCCACTTGTCCAATTAAGCAAGATAATAATCTAGAATTTCGGTTTAAAAAGGAATCACAAAGCATAAAATAGTTTCGCTACTAGATGGCGCTAGTGGTATTACCGACGTAGTTACACTACTCTATACTAGATGGCGCTAGTTGTATTTCCGCCGTGGTTACACTACTCACTCATAGATGGCGCTTGAAAAAACACCTTGAAAAATTTAGCTTCGCTTGAAGTCCAAGCCAATATGAGGCTGCTGACAAAATGCAGGACCTCCTTGATCTGCTCCCTTCGTGGTTGGACGTATGTCCATCAATGTCGGCTAAACTGCTAGAAAATTGAGAGAGAGAAGTGCTCCTGAAGAAGAACAGCATGCAAAAGTGCATGAATTACTGGCGGGTCGTTACCCGCTAATATCATGCCGGTGAATACGGGGGAATGTCCCTATCCCCAATAGCTATCCGGACCTGTACAACCCCACTATCGGTCTGTCAATTAAAAATACTTACCTATATGAAGTTTGACATTTGCTCCATCCATTGAATCTATAAAAGTTAGCCAGTGGACGTTAGGTGTCGTAAAATAATGCCCGCTCTGTGTAATCTCTTTGTTTGACAGACAGTGGGGTCGTCTAGACCCGGATGGCTAATGGGCCTGGGTTGAGGATGGGGAACAAAGAACCTTTCTTAAGAAACCATATGTCGAAAGTGTCATTTGGGCCTCGCCATACAAACTGTTCTAAAATAGCAAACTTGTATTGACAAGCCATTTTTTTTGTCAATTCCGGCATATAGTTACTTAGGTAAAGTTGTTTGTTCCTATTAATAGAATAACCTACTAGTAAGACCATACAAAATCACCCTGTATAGCAAGACAACTTATTTATATCAATGATTTCCGACATAATCGGTTATATCATTCATTACAGCCCTAGACCTCCACTGCTGGAGATGGGCCTTTCAGAACATATATCTGGAGACTTTGGCCTACACTCGTCACGCTGGCCAGACGGCTTGGCGAGGATATGATGTCAATTTTTAATGACAATTTATTAACCATTCCATAAGTTGGTATTAGTGGAACCGGGACCGACGGCTTAACGTGCTCTCTGAGGCACGGGAACGGTGGTGTTGTAAATCTATGACGGCAGTACGTAAGAAAAGTGTATTTCTCATTGGTACATGCCGGTAATAATAATATTTCCAATTTAAGTCCTTGGATTTAGACTCGGAGGTACCTGGTTCAATTCCTAGTCGGGACACATACAAATATTTATTAATTTAAAAATAAATCTATTTATTTATTATTTGTGATATTTCTCAAGTTTGGTACGCTAGAGACATCGATGAGCTTGCCACTTGTTGGTTGGCCTATAGTAAAGTTGACTAAATGTGAATCCGCTTCTTCATAACCCCGAAAGGGAAACGGTCGTGATGATATTCTGTTCTTTTAAAAAATGTTGACTACATTTCATATACTACTTCACAATTATATTATAGCTATTTCTAGCATACAAATATTTATTTAGTCACATGACTTTGTCGAGCTTAGTGTCTCGGTATTCTTTTGTCGAATAAAAACATTTATTAACCAGCATTTGTTTGACTCTTAATTTGAACAGTTTTAGTGGCAGCTCCCTTATAGTAACTGGAAGCTTATTAAGTATCTTTGTTGCCATTGCATAACAATTTCGGCTATATTGAGTACTTTTATGCGCTGGAATAATTATTATACTTCCAGCTGTCAAACGCACAGATTATATAGGATAGATGACAGTGTTCATATGTATATTTCTGTCAAGATTTGAAAATGTTTGATTGTGCGAGCGAGATGGATGCGAAGCGTAAAAAAATTGTACAAGTAGTAAAATTATTATTAAAATTTATTTAACGGTGACAGAAATGATAGAAACGTCGTCATAAGGTTTGTCTGTTTTGGGGTTAGTTTTGACAGCTCCGATGTTCTGGACAACCTCCATTCCCCGCACCACGCGACCAAATACTGTGTGCTTGTTGTCTAGCCACGGCTGAAACAGAGAGAACATGGATATACCGTGCGGGTGTCGAGGGTTGTGTATGCTTGGAAATCCAATTTAAATACCTGCGTGTGTTATAATTATCATAGTAACTGTGTGTTGTGAGTGACTGCGTGTGTAATGATTGTCTTAGTAACCGTGTGTTGTAAGCGACTGCGTGTGTTGTGAGTGACTGTGTGTGTTGCGTGTTGTAAGTGACCATGAGTGTGATTAGTGTGTAACTGCGTATGTTATGATTGTCTTAGTAACTGTGTGTTGTAAGTGACCATGAGTGTGATTAGTGTGTAACTGCGTATGTTATGATTGTCTTAGTAACTGTGTGTTGTGAGTGACTGTGTGTGTTGTGTGTTGTAAGTAACCATGAGTGTAATTAATGTGTAACTGTGTGTTGTGAGTGACTGTGTGTGTTGTGTGTTGTAAGTAACCATGAGTGTAATTAATGTGTAACTGTGTGTTGTGAGTGACTGTGTGTGTTGTGTGTTGTAAGTAACCATGAGTGTAATTAATGTGTAACTGCGTATGTTATGATTGTCTTAGTAACTGTGTGTTGTAAGTGACCATGAGTGTGATTAGTGTGTAACTGCGTATGTTATGATTGTCTTAGTAACTGTGTGTTGTAAGTGACCATGAGTGTGATTAGTGCGTAACTGCGTATGTTATGATTGTCTTAGTAACTGTGTGATGTAAGTGACCATGAGTGTAATTAGTGTGTAACTGCGTATGTTATGATTGTCTTAGTAACTGTGTGTTGTGAGTGACTGTGTGTGTTGTGTGTTGTAAGTAACCATGAGTGTGATTAGTGTGTAACTGCGTATGTTATGATTGTCTTAGTAACTGTGTGTTGTGAGTGGCTGTGTTTTTTTTATTTATTTAATTTATTTTGTAAGTAGGCATAGGACAATAAATATAATGTATTCTGCGCTTTTACATGTCAAAAAATTAATTAATATAACAAAAAGATATAAAAAATATAGCTGCTGTAAATAGGCATTGTCATATTATAAACTAAGACATACACAATTATAAAATAAATACACCAAGGATTATAGCTGCTGTAATGAGGCATTGTCATACAAGCCAAGACGAAAACAATTAAAAGTGTGTTGTGTGTGATAAGTGAGCCCGAGTGTAAATAGTGTGCGAGTAACTGAGTGTGTTGTAAGTGTGTAAGTATCTGCGTGTAAAGTGTGTGGTGAGGTAAGTGTGTGAGTGACTGGCATGAGTTGTGAATGTGTATGAGGTAAGCGGTGAGTGTGCGTATGTCTATTTGCGGTAACTTCTAATTGACCCTTCATGTTTCCATATACTTTTTTCCAATTTTGTTATCCTTAAATAAATAAATGTGGAGAGAGAGTGAATTGAGAGTGTGTATGAAGTGAGTAAATGTATGTGTGATGATATTACCGTGGGTGCGAGTGTGATGAAGAACTGACTGCCGTTGGTGTGTGGTCCGGCGTTGGCCATACTGAGGGTGTAAGGTCGGTCGTGTTTTAAATGAGCTCGAAATTCATCCTGGAATTCATCTCCCCATATACTTTCGCCGCCGGTTCCCGTTCCTGAAAATACATCGAAATAATATATTATGGGCAATTGTAGTTTAGTTGGTAGTTGTGTAGTTTAAGTTAATAATTGTGTAGTTTAGTTAATAGTTGTGTAGTTTTTTTGTTAATAGTTGTGTAGTTTAAGTTAATAATTGTGTAGTTTAATTAATAGTTGTGTAGTTTAGTTAATAGTTGTGTAGTTTAGTTAGTAATTGTGTAGTTTAGTTAGTAATTGTGTAGTTTAGTTAACAGTTATGTAGTTTAGTTAATAATTGTGTAGTTTAGTTAATAGTTGTGTAGTTTAGTTAATAGTTGTGTAATTAAAGCGTAGTTTCTCACCCGTGGGGTCTCCTGTCTGTATCATGAATCCCTTGATGACCCGGTGAAAGATGTGTCCATTGTAGTACCCGTTCTTGGCGTGCACGCAGAAGTTCTCAGCAGCTTTGTGCACGTCTTTCCCGAACACTCGCACGTGCACGTCTCCTAAGGACGTGTGTAAGATGGCTTGCTCGTATACGCGTTGGACTCCTACAAATATTGATATTATAACGTTATATTATATATGGTTTTCTAAGAAAATATTTTGAATTAATTTTAAGGTAACATACCCTGTCCTTCAGTAGCTGAAATAATATCTTCTTTGGAAGGTTTTTCGTTAAATATATCTCGGTCACTATCAGCTGACTTCACGTCGTCAGGACTGCGTCGAGAGAATATATAAAACCTAAAGTAAAAAAATGCTTTTAACAACTTTTTCTTCACCACCTAGATATATGCAGTTCTATATATGCGGTTCGCTGGCGGATTCGCTGAGCCATTTGTTGGAAGTCGGTCAAAAGAGTGTAAATGTTCCTACGTCAATCTTTACAAAACTATTTTTAGATTTTATTTAGCAAATAGTACCTGTTCTTTTTAAAGGCTGTGCAGAAGAGTGTGGGGTCTGTCTTTATAGTGAGTAGTGCAGGATTCTCTGAGCCCTCCATCTCCAAGGTCGAAGCCACCTTGGACTGGTTCGTTCTGCCCTGTCAATACAATAGAGCACTTAGCTCACAATAAATGAGGTTGAGTTGTAAATATAGATAGATGAGTGTAAGATGTGTAAGTGTAGATGAGTTGTAAATGTAGATAAGTGTAGATGAGTTGTAAATGTAGGTGATGGTATAAGGTGTAAGTGTAGATGAATTGTAAATATAGATGAGTGTAAGATGTGTAAGTGTAAATGAGTTGTAAATGTAGATAAGTGTAGATGAGTTGTAAATGTAGGTGATGGTATAAGGTGTAAGTGTAGATGAATTGTAAATATAGATGAGTGTAAGATGTGTAAGTGTAGATGAGTTGTAAATGTAGATGAGTTGTAAATATACATAGTGTAAGATGTGTAAGTGTGGATGTGTTGTAAATGTAGATGACTGTATGATGTGTAAGAGTGTGTGGGTTGTAAGAGTTGTAATTGTAGGTGAGTGAATGAGGAGTAAGAGTTGTAAATGTAGATGAGTTATTTACCTGAAACAGTGCTACTCTGAGCGGCCTCAAGTTCTCATGCTGTCCTATAAGCATAACCACTCTGTTTGTGTACAGGTTCACCAATTTTACTCCCAGCATGGTGCCATACAGTATGAAATGACCGCTTGCATCAAATATCACATTGGCTAACTGCATGGCATCAGATTTGTCTAGTTCCCGCTCGTTTGCCATTCTGTAAATAAAAATGAGGCATTTTAAGGATGAGTAGCAACACAGATGTGCTAGAAAATTAGCAAAAAATAAATCCCCTAGTCCCCAGATGCCCGAAGAACAAGACCAGTCTATCGAGAGCTTTAAAGTTTTCGCATCATCAGATGTAGAAAGGAAACAGGTTGTCTTAAAGTACTTGGAGCCATTATACTTGATCCATAACTTGTCATGTAAAAATATGTATTATTTGGATGTAAATCTGTTATGTACATATGATTTTGTAAATAAATATAGACTAATAAAAGTAGATAATCGAATTATTTGAAAAATTTTCAAATGGCAACACTGTTTTGACATTAAATTTTTCAACATGGCTGTTGTCAAACAAAGCTTTGAATTGTTTTTTTTTTAATTCCTCATTTGCGTTGTAAATTTTGAATAAAACATTAAACTCCACTCCGAAAGATATTGTTTTACATGAAGTCCAAATTCCAAGAAAAACAACAAGAAAACGAAGCTGCATTCAACCAAAAACAAGCTTGTTTATGTGTGGTGTTGAATTCCTTAGGTTCATTATCATTACAGCCCCTAGAACACAGCACCCCAGACTGCTGGAGATGGGCCTTCCAGAACTGAAGAATTTGGCCTACACTCGCCACGCTCTGGCCAGACGGCTTGGCGAGGATATGATGTAAATTTTCTATGACAATTTATTAACGATTCCACAAGTTGGTATTAGTGGAAATAAAATGAAATATCGTTTATTTGCAATAAATACAGTACAGTGGTCACAAAACTTTAGTCAGGTCTACTCACATATGTCACAATGTTATTGCCCAATATCTATTTTAGTATTTTTATTGCAATTTTTATTTTTTATGTTTAAGTTAGTTATAGTTTATTATTATTATTATCTTTTCTTAATATCTGTTTAAATTGAATTTACATTAACATAACTTTCAAGTAAATAGTGGAACCTATGTTGGCTGAGACAATTTTAATCTCATCATCATCATCATCATCACGACCGTTTCCCTTTCGGGGTGGTCAGAAACCACGCTTATAAATAAGCGGATTCACATTTAGCCAACTTTACTATTAGGCCAATCATGACAAGTGGCAAGCTTGTCGATGTCTCCAGCGTATCAAACTCGAGAAATATCACAAATAAATTAAATATTTAATTTATATTAATAAATAATTTTGTGTCCCGACCAGGAATCGAACCCGGTACCTGTTTTTTTTATTGATCTTATAGCTGTAAGGTTTATCATATAATAAATAAATAAATATATTCTACCTGCAAGCAAGCGTGCAAATCTTTACTTACATACTAATATCATAATCACAACTACATTAAAACAATGTTGTGGCTTGGTATCATCCTCTCCTTTTGTTTCCTTCCACAACCATAATCCATAATCAAACTCACTATTTAAATAAACGCGGGAACGTAAGCTACAACGGTAAATTCATATGGTGTATGCTTACGCCCTCTGGTAATAACGGGTGGAGTTAGAAGAGAGTTCGGTTTCGTCGCCCGTGCAAGTGACACCGTTATAATCAAATATAAAAACATTTAACTAAATACTTCTAATAAGCAATTTAAAGGACAATATGAACATTGAGCCGTGGTTTGGTGTAATAATCGATCTAGTGATAAGTTATTGTGCCGTGAAATCGTGACCTGGACTGCTGCCACGCGGTGTGAGTACCCTGTCTTTCCTATACTTTGGCCTGGTGTTTTCTTCCAGCTGAGTTTAGCAGGTTTAAGTATCCCCTAGCCTGGATGCTGGCCCTGGAGAAGTATATAAGCGACACAAAACCATAAGTAACTACAATTCATAAACTATTTCTAAATTTCTCCCACGAACACACAACATTCTTTTTTTGTGGTACCTATCGAGCGCGAATTCCTATGGAGTGTTATATTAATCATACATTGCGAGTTCAATTTCTACTAATGAAAACTTCGTAAAGTTTTAATTTCAATATAACATAAATACAGTCAAATAACAGTTAATCACGTGTTGGTTGGACTTTAACACTTTGAATTGTAGTTATGTTTTGTGTTGTAGTCTTTTCGGATAAACATAAATTGCTTTCGTATTTAGTTAGTTATATACCTAAATAGTTGACCTAGCTTTCAACAAAATAAACTTTAGGTAGTTTTATTGTATAGGTATGTTAGGTACTTTATCGACACTAGCTAGCTAATTTTATCTACAGGTTGATAAAGTCTACTTAGCATTATTTATATAATAGTTGGCCTAGCTACCAACACATATATATATATATATATTTATAAATGGTAGTCGTATGTATTAAGTAGCTTTAACTACGAAAAAGGTTACCTAGCAAAATTACCTATCTATTTATCTATATAACTTTAATCTTATTCTTATTACTATATCTATAAATCTATATACATTCTTATTACATATTTATCTACTTACTTATTACTTACATATAAATTATATCTAAAAACTATAGCCATGGAAGATAAACAAAAAGTTTACATTAGGCAAAGGGAGTACATATTTAAAACCTTACAAATATTGTATGACCTTTCAAAGGATTTAAATGATAAAGCTAAACTTAGAAACTTTCATGCTAGATATAAAAGTATTCAGCAAATTCGAACGGAGTTTTTGGACGTTACTGAAAAACTAAACGAAATTCAAATTAAATTAAAACCAGCTGTTGAAGTCGACTATCAGGCGGTTTTTTCTTTCGACGAGTTATATTACGAGGTAATAGCCGCTGCCGACAGCATAGCGTTAGGTACCTCGAGTAAAACGAGCACTCCGACCACCACATCATCACGCGTGCGTTTGCCCAAACTTGAGCTCCCTCATTTTGATAGCCAAATAGAAACCTGGCAAACATTTCACGATACGTTTGTTGCGCTGGTACACTATAACGAGTCGTTATCAGATGTTGAAAAATATCATTACCTCATATCTTGTTTGTCTGGGTCGGCATTAACCATTGTTAAGGGTTTGCCAGTGACCACAGAAAACTATCAAATAGCGTTCAAAGCCTTAGTAGATCGCTTCGAAAATAAAAGGCTTTTAGCAGCCAAGTACTTAGATAAAATATTAAATTTTAATACTTTAAAGGTACCCTCACTTGATCAATTATTAATGTTAACAAATACTTTCTATGAGTCAGTGAGCGCGCTTCATAGTATTAACATAGATAATCTAGGCGAATACATTTTGTTTTATCTCACATTTCGTGCACTAGACTGCGATACACGAAAAAGATTCGAAATTCAAAATGATAAATCTATGCCACATTTTACCGATCTTTTAATATTCCTTCAGGACTACGTTAAAGTTCTGGAAACTAGCGAACAAAAGTCCAGTACTAGTTCCGTACAGCCTCGCATTCCTACGTTTACTAAACCTGGTAATAAGGCGACCGAGCCACGTTTTAAATCCAGTAAAAACTATAACTCGTCTGCGAGCCCAAATCCCGTTACAAAACATTTCTCGTGTCCTTGCTGTGACCTTCGGCACAGCATATACAGATGTCTAAAATTTCAGGCGCTTAACTCGGCCGCTAGGTTGGATTTCGTTACAGAAAAAAACTTATGTCCAAACTGTTTGCGATCAGGACACAACGTAAGCAAGTGTTATTCCAATACCGGTTGTTTAACTTGCGGAGAAAAACACCATACACTTCTGCATAGTGACATGCCTACTACTCCGGAACCTGGCACTTCTGGAGAAAGTACCGGCAGTCACACAAGTACCAGTGCTCACATTGAACACGGCCGCGCTCTTGTCTTGTTAGGTACGTGTACACTGCTGGCGCGCGCCGCCACTGGCCCGCCGCAGCTTATTCGCGCCCTTATTGACAGCGGAGCTCAAGACTGTTTCATGACATCCGCCTGCGCTCGCCGCCTAGGTCTAACATTACGTCGCTGCAATCTTACAGTCTCCGGTCTTGGCCAAAATACTATTCATCACGTTAGGGGTGTCGCTGCTTCTACGATTGAACCGCGTGACAACCCTGAGCCACGGTTCGATATTCGCCCAATTGTGATGGATGCTGTTACCTCCAACATGCCGACTGCCGCTGTACCTGCTAGTGTACGTCATCACTTCCGCCATTTGAAGCTGGCCGATGAAACTTTCGACCAGCCGTCCGAAATTGACCTACTGTTGGGTGCCGAACTATTTCATCACATCTACGATGGACAGCGCATGACTCCAGGGCCAGGCTTACCTACCGCCATGCATAGCGTGTTTGGATGGGTGCTTACCGGGAAGCTCGACCTTACCTGTCGACCGCCGTCTACTATTTCTTCTTTAGTTGCGTCTACCTGTGCTTTAGACAGAATAGTCCAACGCTTCTGGGAGGTCGAAGAACCACCCAAGACACGTCTAGCTGCGCCCGAGGATGAAGAATGTGAAGCCCTATACACGAACTCGGTTCATCAAGATCCAGATGGCAGATATGTAGTGCCGATTCTTCTTAAGAATCGCCCCATGCTTGGTGACTCTTACAAGCACACCTTATCTCGCCTGTTTAACTTAGAAAAACGTATTTCTAAGCACAAACAAATAAAATACGATTACGTAACATTTATGCGAGAATATGAAGACCTAAATCACATGCAACGTGTGGAGTCTAGATCCCCAGCCGGTCAGTACTTTATACCACATCATTGTGTGATTCGCCCAGAAAGCACTACGACAAAACTACGTGTAGTGTTTGACGCCAGTAGCAAATCATCGAACGGTCGATCTCTCAACGACTTGGTCTACACTGGTCCAAAACTTCAAGCTGATATCGTGGACATCATAACCAAGTTTCGCTTACATGCGGTGGTGTTCACTAGCGATATCACAAAAATGTATCGCGAGATATTGATAAGACCAGAAGATCGTTGTTGGCAGCACATACTTTGGCGTGACGCACCGTCCGACACTGTGTGTGAGTTCGAGCTTCGCACCGTCACTTATGGTGTAAGTAGTTCACCTTTTCTGGCAATCAGAACATTGCAGCCACTCGCAACTGATCATGGAGCTACCTGGCCACATGCTGCCGAAGTGGTACGCCATGATGTGTTTATGGATGACGTCATAACTGGGGCGCCATCTATTGAGCAAGCTTTAAATCTACAGAGCGAGTTAACACAGTTGTTACAATGTGCTCAGTTTAAGCTCCACAAGTGGACAAGCAACTCCCCAGCATTTTTAAATTGCCTACCCTCGGAACATGTACAAATTCCTAAAACATTTTCTGAAGAAGCCAATCAAGCTACACTTAAGATTTTAGGAGTCCAGTGGGATCCCGTTGGCGATTTTTTTACTTACTCCGCTTCGCCTGTAAGCGTCGAGTGTACAAAACGGTCGATCCTTTCAAACGTTGCTCGCATTTTTGACCCCTTAGATTGGCTAACTCCGGTCACGCTTATAGCAAAAATGCTCCTTCAAGATCTTTGGCGATTGAAGCTTACCTGGGATGAATCAGTACCGTATGACGTAGCATTAATTTGGCAAACATTTGTTACCGAATTAAGAAATCTACATTTAATAAAACTTCCACGTTTAGTAGTGCCGATTGAAGCCACTACTTTTCAACTTATCGGTTTTTGCGACGGTTCGACGAAAGCTTATGGGTGCTGTGTTTACCTCCGTGCGGTATCAACCAGTTCCGTGAGCATCCATCTTCTCATAGCAAAGTCAAAAGTAGCTCCGTTGAAACCACTTACGGTAAATCGATTGGAGTTGTGCGGCGCGACCTTGCTTTCGCGAGTAATAAAACATTTGTTTACTTTGCTTCGAGATAAACTTAATATAACCGATCAAATTGCATTTACTGATAGCAGTACCGTTCTGTCCTGGCTTAACACGGAACCGCACAAATTGAAAACATTCGTAGCCCACCGCGTCGTCCAAGCCACGGACGCGGTTCCCGCATCGCAATGGAAACACGTATCGACAAACGAGAATCCCGCCGATTATTGTAGTCGCGGACTGAGTTGTTCTCAGCTTGCTGCCTGCAAGAGTTGGTGGTCTGGCCCCGATTGGCTCACTTGCGAATTGGCACGCTGGCCAATAAGCAAGGAACTGGAGCCAAGGAATGTGCACATTGAACTGAAGTCCTCATCCTTCGTCTCTCGCACTGACGAAGAGAGAGAACGAGAAAACTCAGTCCACACACTCCTTATACGTTTTTCCTCGTTTACCCGAATGCGACGCGCGATGGCCTATTGTATTAGGTTTGGTCAAAACTGCAAACTTAGACCAGAAGCTCGTTCGTACGGTCCCTTAACAGCGACAGAAATATATGCAGCTCTTTCTAAAATAATTAAATTTGTACAAGATGTTTATTTCACTTATGAAATAAATAATATTAAATTAAATCGACCTTGCAATCGATCTATACAAATACTTAAGTCATTTATTGATCCGTCCGGTATCCTGCGAGTGGGGGGGACTATTAATAAATGCAGACTTGCCAGAATATAGCTCACTAGCATTTTCTATTATTCTTATTATATATATTATTGTATCATTAAGCTTAGTTCTTTATATCTCGTTCGTTAGCAACTAAGAATTTCTAGTTTAGGTTAATAATAATATATATATTTTTTACTCAATTAGTTAACCATAATTAGGTAGTTTTCGGTATAATTTCATAGCATCCTTATGTTTATCCGAAAGCAACTTGCATCTTTCTTGGCCTAGCTTTCAGGAAAGAGCATACTTTGTGAAATCCCTGGCTGATTTCATGTGGGGGGAAATGTTGTGGCTTGGTATCATCCTCTCCTTTTGTTTCCTTCCACAACCATAATCAAACTCACTATTTAAATAAACGCGGGAACGTAAGCTACAACGGTAAATTCATATGGTGTATGCTTACGCCCTCTGGTAATAACGGGTGGAGTTAGAAGAGAGTTCGGTTTCGTCGCCCGTGCAAGTGACACCGTTATAATCAAATATAAAAACATTTAACTAAATACTTCTAATAAGCAATTTAAAGGACAATATGAACATTGAGCCGTGGTTTGGTGTAATAATCGATCTAGTGATAAGTTATTGTGCCGTGAAATCGTGACCTGGACTGCTGCCACGCGGTGTGAGTACCCTGTCTTTCCTATACTTTGGCCTGGTGTTTTCTTCCAGCTGAGTTTAGCAGGTTTAAGTATCCCCTAGCCTGGATGCTGGCCCTGGAGAAGTATATAAGCGACACAAAACCATAAGTAACTACAATTCATAAACTATTTCTAAATTTCTCCCACGAACACACAACAAACAATATTAATATTAATATTGGAACCGGGACCGACGGCTTAACGTGCTTCTTAGGTTAGTATGATTTATTCTTTTGATAATTATTAAACTTATTTTGAAGTAAAGTATCATCACGACCGTTTCCCTTTCGGGGTGGTCAGAAACCACGCTTATAAATAAGCGGATTCACATTTAGCCAACTTTACTATAGGCCAATCATGACAAGTGGCAATCTCGTCGATGTCTCCAGCGTACCAAAGGAGAGAAATATCACAAATAAATTAAATATTAATTAAAATGTATTTATCTACATTAATAAATATTTTTGTGTCCCGACCAGGAATCGAACCCGGTACCTCCGAGTCTTAATCCACGGACTTAACCGCTAGACCACGGAGGCAGTTAAACTTATTTTGATTAAATTTTTTGCCGTATAGTTAACAAGTGTAATAACCCGAACATAAATGATCAATGGGGTGTATCACTAACTTTATATCACGATAGATGGCGCATGATAGATGGTACCTAATATAATATTAATAATAAAATTCTTTATTGCACATAATTTACAAATGTAGTGTACATGGGCGAACTTAATGCCGAAGGGATTCTCTACCAGTTAATGTTTGTGATGGTAAAAGTGAGGTAATAGAGTGATTGAGATTGGAAATAATAATAGTTTTCGAACCGAAGCATTTTCAAAAAAATGGTATATTCATATTATTTAAATAGCTCATAACAACTCATTTAGTTTATTTATTATATTATTATATGTAGTGTATGTATTAATGTTATGTAATGTATGTACCTAATGTATTAATAAAACGTTATGTGTATGTATTATTAGTATTTAGTTTATTATAGTATTTATTATTGTAGTTTAGATAATATTGCATATTTATTACGTAATCATATTTCTCTAATTGCACCTACCTTACGTCTTTAATGTTCTACAGTGTCCCTAAGGTTGGCTGTCAGAGAATGTCTAGCGACATTAAGTCCGCCCCTTGTATATATTGTGCAATAAAGTTTTAAATAAATAAATAGTATAGATACAACATGAATAAAGATATAAATAAATACTTATAATAATAATACAAACAAATACTTATATAAAATAGTAATAATAATAATATAATACAATAAGTACATAAATAAACAATTAAATAAACGTACACATATGCCGCGCGGTGGTGGCTCGGTTGTAATAACGCGTTCCTTAAATCCTACAAAGGTCGGTTCAAACCCACCCGACATGTACCAATGAGAAATGCACTTTTCTTACGTACATTTGTCATAGATTAACAACACCACCGTTCCCGTGCCTCGGAGAGCACGTTAAGCCGTCGGTCCCGTTTCCACTAATACCAACTTGTGGAATCGTTAATAAATTGTCATTAAAAATTGACATCATTTCCTCGCCAAGCCGTCTGGCCAGCGTGGCGAGTGTAGGCCTAATTCTCCATACATATGTTCTGGAAGGCCCGTCTCCAGCAGTGGAGGTCTAGGACGCTGTGTTCTAGGGGCTGTAATGATGACACATATACAAAATTTACTATGTCAAATAAATAATCAAAATATTGGGTCATTTTGCAATTTAAGGAAATGACTGTAGATCAAATTTTTTAAAGATGGCGATCAAAGTCAAAGTCAAAATATCTCTATTCACGTAAACCTATTACAGGAATTTATGAAACTTCATTAATTTAATTATTTTGAATGATTCTACTCCTGCTAGTTGAAGACTAAGCAGCAAAGTGGTCCAATAAGTAAGCTGTTAGCAGAAGACCAGCAGCTTAGCAGATTCCAGTGACCTGTTAATGTTTAATCTGACTGAGAAAGGAATCTGCAAGGAAAACTCAGCTATATCAGATTTACAAAATAAAACATATACAGAACTGCACCACAACGATCAATTATTAACCTTTTAAATTTAGTTATCAGTACCTATGAGATTACAATACCTGGTACAGCAGTAACCCACCAGGCAAGTCAGAATTTAGGTAGACTACATGCCTATGTGCAACCCGAAAGTCGACAAGAGGTCGATAGAAGGAGCTTGTCTGATTACCAGCGAAAGCTTATTCCACTGGTATAACAGTTGCATAGAAAACTTGCATTTTTATTACGAAATTTATTATATTCTGGATGTTATGCCGAAGTGAGCAGCTTTTAAGGGTACAAATCGTGATTTCTAAGCGAAATCATAGATATGGTGATCTCAAAATCGCCGTTCTATTAATAAAACCTTTTTTCTTTTTAAAGACGGTGTGCGCTTTCTTAATTCGTCTTTTAAGGTAGGTAACGTTAATTTAAAATACATTTTTCTGTTATAAAAATATTAAACTACAAAAACATTTAAAATATGTAAAACAAGGTACCATTGCCGCTAGCGACATCTACAAAAAGCTTTGCCTGATACACCCCATTGCTTGATTTGAAATTTTGAGGGATACCATACTAATATTTTCGACCGCCTCCGTGGTCTAGTGGTAACAAACGTTGCCGTGAACTCGGGAGGTCGTGGGTTGGATTCCCACTGGGGGCAAGTTGTACATTGTATAATTTGTCTCGGTCTGGGTGTTTATATGTATATATTTACAAAAATAAAAAAAGTATAATATGTAGTTTATTAACCATCTAGTTTCCGTAACACAAGCCTCGTAGCTTACCACGGAAACTAGATGGCGCTGTGTGACCTGTCTGGAAATATTTATTATTTTTTGAATTTGCCGCGCTTTTTCGTTATCTACTTTCATTAGCCAGACTCTAGCTCATACAATAAAGAATTTAAATAAATACCTTCTACCAAACTCCATGTTAGGTAATTGCTGCGTGTGTTGATACCGTGGTAATGATTCGTCCAGCACCTTGTGGAGCTTTCCTGATAGGAAGTGGAACACGCGGACCTACAGACGTTAATATTTAAAAGCACAATTAATTTTATCTATTTAAACTTTAAAATAATCAATTATGAAATAAGACAATGCCCCTTTACAGCTGCTATCCACTATTAAAATTAAGTTTGTTATTCTCAGGCACTATGACTCTTATTAGCAGACCGTTCCTTGCTAACAACAGCCAGCTATTTCAGCGATTTATATTGATATTGATATTATGGTCTCACAGAAGAAATGATCAGGAACGGGTTCAAGACTCAGCTTTACGCAGTGGAAGTTGGTGCGAGAGGAGTTCCAGCAAAATCTTTGCATCACTTACTGAAAGAATTGGGCCTAAGCAGGTCTGCAGGAGATACATTTATGGAACGAGCTTCCAAGACGGCATTAACGGAATCATACAGTATTTGGTTGGGTAGAGAAGTAGAATGGTGGATGGTTAGCGTATTATCGCGCAATAAAATAAAAAAAGGAGGCCTCCTTTTCTTAAACCAGCCTATTGTCGGTCGCAAGCCCGAGACACCATTCTTCTCATCTTTTACCCACACACGATGGACCCGGCACCCGCACGGTGAACCCATGGAATGCTTAGAAATTTGTCTCCTCTAATTTAAATAAATTCATAAATATTTGTAGCGATAAACTAAACCTAATAAAGTTATATATTGGGTTAGTCCCAAAAAGACTGGCAACATTTACGTGTGCCTTCGCCTCAGAGCCCGGACTGTCCACCACCGGCAACGTTTGTTACCACTAGACCACGGAGGCGGTCGACAGGGGTCAGGACATCCAATCTGAATTTAAAGTGTTAAAAACATATTTGTTCAATAGTGTCAATAAACGATTTTTATTTATTATGAGTTATTTATTAATTAGTTTTAATTATATAAAAATTAACATTTAAATCGTCTGGCCAGCGTGGCGATTGTAGGCCGTATTATCCCTCTATCTATATGTTCTGGAAGGCCCATCTAAAAACAGTGGAGGTCTAGGATGGTCTGTTCCAGGGGCTGTAGTGATAAACATTTCATAGAATCACATTCCCCTCATTCCGAATCGCCCTCAGAGCGCTTAGAACGAATATGACACTGACCGTCGTCGTTCCGAATCAAATTTCGCGATTTGGATGCTCAGAGCGTGATATCAATTCTGAACGGTCGAAATCACATTTTCATTCATAAAATGTTAGTTTTTTTTTGAAATGTATGGAAGATAAATTGCGGATGCCACATCTTTGAGTATGAATACTAACAAATATACATCTCTCGGTTTATTCATCTTTATATGTTTAAAGTTTAATATTATTAAGATCTTTTAAAATAAATTGCCGTGTTACAGACATTTTTTTTTCCACTTCCTACTTTAATATTAATTATAGATTTGTTTTAGAAGTAACATACAAACAGTATAAACGAATTACAATATTCAATAATTTAAAAGAAAACTTAATATTGAATAAACTTGAAAATGGCGCGCGACATAATGGCAAAAAACTGACAGCGCTCAGAGCGATCTACCTCGATATCGTGAGCAGTCTAAGCGCGAGAAATGATGTCATTTGTGACGTCACACAACTTTGGCAAAACAGTTTAAGCGCGTATCGGAACACCTTTAAGCGTGCTTAGGTTACTATTATCGCGTATCGGAACGATAGGTTAATTGCACCTAGTAAACATGCTAGCTAAAATCAAAATCAAAATCAAAAAATCAAAATCAAAACATTTATTTTCTAGAATACGGTACATAATGTGGCTAGTAATAGTAGTTTTCCGGCGTATCCTGCCGTCATGCAGCGTGAAAATATTTACATTTATATAGTATTTAACACACCTATACATAAAAGTAAAAACAAATTAAATTAAATGGAACAATAAATTATATGTCAATTAAGTACCTACTTATATTATGTCAAAGATTTATTATGATATTATTATCCTACTCAAGTACATCACTGAGAAAATCCTTATTTGAATAGTATACCTTTAGTACCAATAGCTTAAATAACTTTTTTTGAAAATCCCTTACATTTAATGCTTTTAGATCAGATGGCAAATGATTAAATATTTTAATTGCTATACAGTAACAATTTTTCGAGTAAATCTCCAAGCGTTGAGATGGGGTACATAGTTTGTCTTTGTATCTTTGACCTCGGTAACCCATTTCTCCGTTCGTTTTAAAAAGGCTTGGGTACTTTCGGACGAATACTGCTATTTCATAGATATATAAACACGGAGTAGTCAGAATACCGAGTTTTCTAAATAACGGTTTACAGCTATCCATTTGGTGTGCATTGCATAAAGCCCTAATACATTTTTTCTGTGTTATTAGGACTCTATTTACCTCTACAGAATTTCCCCATATAATTACGCCGTATCTCAATAATGACGATACATACCCATGATAGGCTGACAACCCTGCATCTAAAGAGCTTACATTTGTTATTCTTTTAAGTGCGTAAACAAATCTGTCCAACTTTGTAGATAATTTGTCAATATGAGCTTTCCAGTTACAGTTTTTGTCAATTGTTATACCAAGAAATGTTGTGTTATCAACCTCCTCTACCTTAATTGTATCATATAGAATGTCGAGTTTTAATTTTGTGCTATTTGTCGTTTGAAATTGTATCAATTTAGTCTTACTAATATTTATATTTAAGTTATTTATATCCATCCATTCCACTACTCTATTAAGGGCTATATTGGTTTCTCTTTCTACATCATTACGGTTTGTACAGTTAATGGTAATAGTTGTATCATCAGCGAACAATATGCAATCATGCGTAGTCGTGTCCGGGAGATCGTTTATGTATAGGAGAAAGAGAAGCGGTCCCAGAACACTTCCTTGAGGTACGCCACAATTATTCTGACAAAAATTTGATCTATAATTGGTTTTTAGGTTCTTTGAGATTCTTGTGATCTCAACGCATTGTTTACGATTTCCTAGGTAACTTTGCAGCCAATCCCAGGGTTTCCCACGAATACCATAGTTGTCCAGTTTATCTAGTAGTGTTTGATGGCATACAAAATCGAATGCCTTAGTCATGTCCAGTAGAATTGATACGGGATAGATTTTGTTATTAAGACACTGTGTTATGTTTTTTAACAACGTAAAACACGCTAAGGTGGTCGAGAAACCCTTTCTAAAACCAAATTGTTGCTTTTTAAGAACCTTTGATGATGCGATGAAGCTATAAATCTTACTGTAAGTGATTTTTTCAATGATTTTAGAAAATACGGAAATCAATGTAATAGGTCTGTAGTTAGACATATCAGACCGTTTACCTTTCTTATATAGTTGTTTCACTATAGATAATTTCAGTCTAGAAGGAAAATGTCCTTGCTCGTAGGATTGGTTTATTACATAAGATAGTGGAGCAGATATATAGGATGCACAAGCCTTTAAGGATCTTGTGTCAATTTCGTCATACCCAGTAGATTTTTTGTTTTTTAGACTTAAGATTGTTTTATATACGTCATGTTCATCTGTTGGAGTTAAAAACATAGTTTGTGAGTTCTTTGTTATATTTATAGATTTTTTTTTAGAATTTAATTGTTTATTAGTTAGTTTAATATAATATTGGTTAAATTGGTCACTTATTAATTCTGGATTAGTATATCTAACATTGTCAGTTTGTATTTCATTAATTGTATTATTTGTTATATTTGTGTTAGTATTTTTTTTAATGACTTGCCATGTGGCTTTGCATTTATTTTGCGATGTTATTATGGATTTAGTATTATCAATTTGTTGAGATTTTAGTATACAGCGTTTTAATATTTTAAAGTATTTGTTATATTTTATTTTGTTATAATTTTTATTTACCGCTGAAAATTTATATTGAAGATAAAGACGCCTTTTAGTAATGCAGCAGCGTTTTAAATTTTTTGTTAGCCAAGTATTTTTATGTGATTTATTCGTGTATTTTACCGTTATTTCTGGGTAGCATAGTTTATGAAATAATGTGAATAAATCGTGAAATTTGTTAAATGCTGCATCTGTGTCTGGTTCTGTGAAAACTTCATTAAAAGATAACGATGCTATACAGTTTACAAATTTCTCACTATTACATTTATTGTAGTCCCGTTTTTTTTCAAACCAGTATTCTGGTATTTTATTATTAGTCTTTAGGTTAATTTTAGCTGTTATGGATTGACCCGTCTCATGGTCAGAAAGACCTAATAAATGAATACGATCAGTAACACATGGAATGTTACTTGCTATTATGTCAATGCATGATTTTTGTCTAGTCGGTTTGTTGATGTGGCTTATTATATTATTGTTAGTTAGGATACTCAAGAGAATTTTGGAATTTTTATTAGATTTTAAAATGTCGATATTCCAGTCTCCACATAATATAATTTTTTTATTTCTTTTACGTATTAAAGTATCAAGTAGCAACCCTAGTTCATAAAAAAAAATGACAATATTGGATGTCGGTGTTCTATAGATACATACTATTATAATACCATAGTCCAAAATATCAATAGCGCAATACTCAAATTCATATACTAATGGGGGTCGAATATTTAATGTTTTAAAGGATATATCACGCTTTAGCAGAATGCAAGAACCACCCCTTCGTTGATTTGGTCTGGAAAATTGGGATGCCAGAATATAGTTCATTAATTGCAGATTTGATTCTGATCCTTGTTTTAAAAATGTTTCTGTTAAACAAACGATATCAACACCTCCTACTTCTTTGCTTATTTCCGTAAGAGCTGCTTCTAATAGGTCCCTTTTATTTAATATTCCAGCAATATTTTGGTGAAAAATTGTTATATTTTTGTTAAATTGATTCACGAAAAAATGGTAGCACCGACCCAGAAGATTTTGCGGAAACCTTATTAAAATAGTATGGTATTGTTCCTTTTTTAACACAGCTCTGACGGGATATATTTGTATGATTACTATTTTTAAGCGAAAGGTACTTGGTATCATACTCAAATTGGTCAATTGTTAAGTTAATTTTTTTACATAGTTCACCTAAAATGTATTTATTATATTTTATACAATAATATGGTATGTCAAGGAAAGTACAATTATCAAAATTTTGTGTCATTAGTTTTATACTATTTTGTAACATTTTATGATTCAAATAATTATTAGATAATACAGGCAATACAATAACTTTACACTTTCGCAATTTATGAAGTGCTATACACAGTTCAGAATTTAATTTATTAGGGTTTGAATCGTTGCTTCCTATACACAAAACTGCTATATCATTACTCGAACAGGATTTTTCAATGCTATCGCAACATTTTAGAATTTGTGATGCTGGAGCATAAGGTTTAACAAATGCAAAAGTTTTGTAGTTGTCGTTCCATTTATTCTTTCTCGAGCCAGATAGTTGTGTAGAAAGTCCAGCAACTTGTCCATCTCCCAATATATATATATTGTATTTCTGCTTTTTATTAATATATATATCACATACATTGTTCTTTTCTGTAGTAGTTAGTGGTTCATGGTTTATTGTCACTGATTTTTGTAATTTTGTTGAATCCGTCGAAATGGGAGTGGTTATTTTTGGTTGTAAGCAGCTATTATCTTGAAATTTTGGTACATTTTTTCCCCTGTAGACTGAAGTGTGTTTTTTATTATTATTTATTGGTGTAGACATGTTGTTGGAACTGATATTGTCTATACCAACAGTTTTGTACAATTTTATAATTTTTTCGTATTTTTTTACTTTAGTTTTTAGGTCTAAGTTGCAAAGACATAAGTTGGATATTTCATTATTAGCAATTTCCAGTTCTTTCCGTAATTTGTCCAGTTCTTGTACATGTTCAGCAACCAATGTTTTATTAGTAATCAAAGAAACATCAGGTAAGCTATTAGAACTGCAGTCCAGTAATGTTGAGTCATAATCGGATCCATTGGAATTACTTTTATGCAATACATTTAGCTGGTCACTAAATGAATTGTATTTCCTTAGTTTATTGCGTTGTGTAACGAAATTGAATCCTGAAGAGTCCATTTCTATTTAATAAAATAATGCCAACAAATACGTAGTATACTATGATATTCGAAGATTACAGGGAACTTCAGATGAGTTCGTAGTTCAGAGTTTTAGAGGCACCCGTTGGGGGCAGTCGGCGCGGCGCCCGCTCAGTTTTTTCGATGTGATTGTATGAGTAGGCAATTTAAGTATATTCGCAGTGTAATTATGTTTAGATAATTATTAAGTGCTATGTTTTATGGTACTTCCCTGTGCAATAATAACATTGTTTGTGTGGATTAACGATCGGCTGTTTTTCGCTATCAGCTGTCAGTGGCACCAAGGTATAGCAGTTTTACTAAACATATGCTATAACGCCATCTTCAAATCAAATCAAATCAAATATATTTATTGTGATATAAGTACATATTTTTATAACATGCTAAATAGCTCTGTACGATAGAGTGAAGTAAGTAATGTGTCTGCACACTTCGCGAGGTGACCCTGTGCTGAAGTTGAGCATGATTACCCTATTCTTACTAACATACCAAAATTTTTATGTGGTAATGTTTTGTTTATAAACAATGCGTAAATTAGCAACTAAATACATATATAAATATATAAAACATAATACTTATATAATACATATATTGTAATAGTAAATAAAATAAATGTTCTTATTAAATTATGATATCCCTCACCACAAAACGATTACACAACATGCGAATACACCCATCTACCTTTAAATCCATTTAGTTTAACTCTTATTGGAATTATTTTGGAACATATTTTAGTAATATTTCTGATTTCGCCAGACCCAGGCCATTCATCCATTCCTTCAGACGTGTCCTACCGCTGTGTTTAACCAGACTTTGTATTATTTGAGCTGGTACCTGGTTCAACAGTCTACGGCCGAGCCAGTAATAGAAGCGTGATCCAAATGTAGTATTAGTCCTATCAAAGAGTAAAACTTTGTTTTTCGACGCACGAGTACGCTCATGTGATGCATAGCTTTGCAAACTAGGAGAGCATAGTAATACAAAACCAGCCTGAACATATACTGTTGTCGAATGTTCTTCCTCAGCTAACCTTGGGGATATCCTGAAAATTCTAGAAAACTCATCTCCAACAGTCTCATCAGAAGTCTCTGGACGTTGTGTTCTATAAGCTATGACGATGTTGAGGATCTTGTAAGAGAAAATAATAAACAAAACTTACTTACCCTTCTATCCAAAGCAATAGTAGCCATCTTTCTTCCGTCCGGAGAAAACGCAAGAGATGTAGGACAAGTTTTGTTCTTTACGAAGTCGTATAGATCTGTATCTAATTTAGACTCAAATTTAACTCTTTTAGGGAACTTATACTCATGTTTAGGTCCCGTCCAGTATTCAATTATTCCAGTTTTATCAACCGATACTGCTATTTCGAATACGGGGTTATATGCTATTACTGAGACTGGGTTTTGGTGCAAATTTTCGAAGGTGTGAAGTGGTGTCCCGAAAGACTGGGTGCCGTCAAATATGTGGATCTTCTTGTCGTTCTTTTCAGACCTGAAATAATAATTTATCATCATCATTACAGCCCCTAGACCTCCACTGCTGGAGATGGGCCTTCCAGAACATATATCCGGAGAATTTGGCCTACACTCGCCACGCTGGCCAGACGGCTTGGCGAGGATATAATGTCAAAAGTTGGTATTGTAGAACAGGGACCGACGGCTTAACAGGTTGTAAATCTATGACAAATGTACGAAGAATAGTGTATTTCCCATTTAAGGAACGCATTCTTACGTTTATTTGTGATATTTCTTGAGTTTGATACGCTGGAGAAATCGAGAAGCTTGCCACTTGTCATGATTGGCCTATAGTAAAGTTGCCTAAATGTGAATCCGCTTATTTATAAGCGTGGTTTCTAACCACCTAGAAAGGGAAACGGTCGTGATGATACTTTACTACTTCTATAGGTCATTAAAGTTGGAATTTAGATTAATCCAACATTTAACTTAAAAAAAATATGTATTTATATATATTATATTAAATATTATATATTAATAAATATTTTTGTGTCCCGACCAGGAATCGAACCCAGTACCTCCGAGTCTAAATCCACAGACTTAACCGCTGGACAACGGAGCAGTATATATACACATACATATCGTCACGCCAGATCCCTTGCGGGGTAGGCAGAGACAATTGAGCGCCACTTGACACGATCACGACATACTTCTTTCGCTTCGTCGACATTCATTAACCTCTTCATACATGCCCTTTGGTTACGAAGACTTTTTAATGCACCTTCAGTCAGTGTTTTATTTATTTGATCGTGATATGTGAGTCTCGGCCTGCCAGGGCCTCTTTCACCCACAACTTTCGCATTATATATCTGGTTCGTCAATCTTTCATCGCTCATCCTTTCAACATGCCCGAACCATCGTAGCATGCCTTTCCTTATTTTTGTCCCTATGCTTTCCTTCATACCAACCCTTTTCCGTATTTCGACGTTACGTATGCGGTTCGCCAAAGTGACGCCACATATCCGCCGCAACGTTCGCATTTCTACTGCATTAACCCTACTCTCATGCGTATTCTGACGTATCCACGTCTCGCTTCCATACATCAGTGTTGGTACCAGCATGGCATTGTGTATGGCGAGCCGAGCTACCGTTAACACTATTTCCCGCGTTCACTCTTCTTTCAACGTCCCTATCGTACTTCCCATCCGCAGTGAAAACACTGCCCAGATATATAATTTCATTTACTTGTTCTAGAGTTTCATCATCAATCTTTATCGTCACGGTTGTCACCCTTCTTCTTTCAAACACTAGTACCTTGGTTTTTCTCGCATTCAAACTATATATCGACTTATTATTTATTATTATAATATTTACCATAAGTTGGTATTAAATATTAGCGCCTACCTTACATTTGAAATGGTCCCCATTGTCCCTAAGGTTGGCTGTCAGATAATGTCTAGCGGCATTAAGTCCGCCCCTTGTATAACGTGCAATAAAGTTTTAAATAAAAATTTCTGAAAAATTGAGTATTGTATCCTTTTTAGGATTGTAATATTGAAGGTTTTAGAAATATACTCACACTGCTAGTGCGGAAATGGGGTCGCCAGCTGAGTGCACCCACTCCACACAGTAAGGTTCGAAGTCTATTTTAATCATGTTTATCATATCTGAAATGCACAAAAAAACTAATTTGATTGGGAAATTAATTAGATTACACAAGTTCCGAGACAAGATAATAGTAACCTAAGCACGCTTAAAGGTGTTCCGAGACGTGCATAAACTGTTTTGCCAAAGCTTTGTGACTTCACAAGTGTCATAGTAAATGAAATGAAAATATTTTTCATTATAGTGTCCTAGACCTCCACTGCTGGAGATGGGCCTTCCAGAACTGGAGAATTAGGCCTACACTCGCCACGCTGGCCAGACGGCTTGGCGAGGATAATATCTGAGGAAAATATTTATTTGTATGAAATATGGTATCAAAATACAGGTGGTCGGTAAGTTTTGGCTCGACACATTTAGCCATTTCTGGGAAACTAAATTTTTGTTTAAAAACTACACATAAATATTGCACAAAAAATAATAAAGAAATAAGACACAAAAAATAATAATAAAGAAATAGAACATTTATTTATTTATTCATTCATTTCCACAGCACATTACAGAACATAAAGGTTAGTATATAATTGAGTTTATACATTGGCAAAATTAGGAAACATACTTTATTACTGATACTTAGGTGTCAAAGAAAAGGAGAAAAACAAGAAATACAACCAAAAGATATAGAAATCAATTAAACAAAAACCAATAACACAAATAAAATTACAGATATCCAATATTGAATTAAAAAGTTTTTTAAATTAAATAATTCTTGGCTGCCCTAACTACAGGAAAGTGTACCCTAACAGTGAGTGAGATGTGATGTAGCCCTGTAGAATTGACCGCAGCACCGCGGACAGCATTAACAACCGGGATCTGCATCCGAAGTACAGATTAATACTAATACTTTTATATATATATATATATAGTTCTGACCACCCCGGAAGAAAAACGGTTGCGATAATACTTTACTATAGGCCAATCATATAGGTGGTGCAACTTTTTATATATTTTTTTTACAATTGCTTGTTTCACCCCCTGGCTTGTACTATGGAGGCTGGTTTTAAATACTTACCAAAATTAACTACGTCAAAGACCTTGACATTTTTCTCACAGGGAGATACTGTGCAGAGGAGAGTGCCGGTACTATTGGCCGACATCTGGCAGATCTGTGACAGGTGGCAGCGGTAATGCTTCACAAACTCTATACCTTCTTCCTGAAATATTTTTTGTCTTCTCAATCAGTCTAGAACGCAGCGCAACGAAAGAAGTGCAGAAGAATGGTGTCTCTGGATTGCAAAGAGAAGGCCTCCTATTTATTGAATGATTGATGAACCAGATATATAAGGCGAAAGTTGTTGGTAAAAGAGGCCCTGGCAGACTGAGACTCACATATCACAATCAAATAAATAAAACACTGGCTGAATGAAGTATAAAGAGGTTGATAAATGTTGAGGAAGCGAAAGAAGTCAATTGTCTCTGCCTACCCTGCAAGGGATCTGGCGTGAAGATATGTATTAATATTTTCAAACACCCGGTGTTTAGTTCACAAAGTTACCTGTTTTTTCCAAAATTTAAGATGTCCATCTTGGCTGGCGGTGATTAGAAAGTCTGTCTTGGTCATTAGAATGTGTGTTACAACATCTCTGTGCATGTAACTGCGCTCGTAGGTCTCTGACGATGGTAGGTTCTCCAAATATAAAGACTCAAATTCCAGGACTGTAAAGAGAACATGAATTTCTTAGCTGATTGAATCTGAAGAGCTCCATAACCCTATCCCTGCTCTATTCTGCAATTAAACCACAGGCAAAGATTAAAACAAAACAGAAAGGTATATGTTATATGTACAAGTATGTGAAACTAGTAAACTAAGGTGGAGTAGGGAGAGAAGCAGCATGGTAGATGATGAGCATTCAAAATAACAGTCCTTTATTCAAAACCAGCCTTGCAAGCCAGATACACCATTCTTCTTCTTTCACACTTACACATAATGGACCCGCCTTATCATTTAATTATCACAGTAGGGATCCTCTGAAACACTTGGTTAAGACAATTAACATAATCAACAAAAATATAATACTCCTGTATCTAATATTAGTTACCCACAGTTGACGAGATAACAATGCATATTAATCCATGGAGTTCATTACAGCCCTAAGGACACAGCATCCTAGACCTCCACTGTCGGAGATGGACCTTCCAGAACATTTATCTAAATAAATTTGGCCTACACCCGCCAAAAAGGCTGGCGAGGGCCAGATATCATTTTTTGAACAATTCCACACTAACAGCTTAACTAGCTCTCTGAGGCACTGGAACAGTGGTTGTAAATCTTTAACTGGCATAGTGGTTTAGATTAATGTCGGTTGTTGATGAGGCTGGTGTCAGTTGATCTTATTAGTTGCTTACTGCACACAATTGGGTAGGTGCGGTATCACATGTCGTATTCAGTACATAAAAAAAAACAACAGCCTCTGACTTGTTAGCAACATAGGACAATTTTTTTATTGCGCAATGACACACAATTAGATATTGAGTGCTGTAGCGTTTGGAATGCAAGAAACGTTATAGATACACCATAAAAGGATAGATTAGATTATTTAGAAGATATAATGCATCTTAAACCGTTTATTTATCCTCCTAAATAAATAATATAAACCTAAAAACTTATATTTAATTACAATTTGAACAAGAATATAAGTTACCGCCAAAACTAAATTGGGGAACGCTTGCCTTTTTGTTTCTTGGCCTTGGGTTCAGAAGCTTCTGAGGGCATTGGTCCTATCCAGCCCTCGCCCTCCTCATCTTTTGCTTTCTCTGGGCTGGCCTGTCTTTTAATTTCGCTCATTCTTAAAAATCATATAATTAAATAATAAACATACAACACACACACACGTGTCAATCAAACATGATTATGGTATTTTGTTAAAAATCTCTAAATGACACCAAACTTGTTTTATACATACTACTACATGATTTGATCGGATTTAAATAAGTTTGATTTCTACTATATATCAATTCAAACTAAAAATGTTTACTTGTTTTTTATTGGAAAAGTTTTCTTATCACTAGATATTGATTGGTTGTAAAATTCAAAAGTAACATCATTGGCTTAAACATTGAGACCATAAATAAAGTAGAGTCTGTTTTCTTTTGCAATTATTTTAATATTTTAAATTGTTTTAAAATGCTAATTAGGAGTTAATTGTAACTAATATTGATTAAATTGCAACAAATTAATTATAAAACATTTATTTATTAACATATAAGTGACTAAAAAGTTGTAGATTTCTGTAAATTGGGAGGAAGCCAAGCTAATTCCGCGAAACATGCATTTATCTACACATGTCACCTTGTCTATGAATAAAATGTCTTTTACAAATTCGTAGTGATGGTGGCTGGCTTCCTTGCAGATCAAGCGTTGTAATTTGTAGCAAATTTGTTAATTTTCTTATATTTCGATCGGCAAAACGATCGATTTTTTAGTGTTTTAAGTGCTCAAGAAGTTTCACACAATTCCGGTGAGTGGGAAGTGTAATATTTATCGAAAAACCATACACCGCCGGTCAGTCCACACGTGGTTTGGTTATAGTGAGGCGTACTTGGTTTGTTTTACTTATTTCTTGAGTTTTATAGTTTATTAAGTTTAATTTATTGACGCAGAAGTGCTTTTATAGTGTCTCGGTTAGTATTATACAGATTTAGTACATCGCTGAGGTTGTTCGTTGAACGTGGCCAAATTGACAGCAAGGGTGCTTCGGTTCATTTGACATACATACAACATTCCGTTAAATATTACGAAATGTTTTCTCCCAAGCTATTTGTCTCGAGCTGATAACTTTCGCTTGCACACATGTTTATTTATCATGCAAGCGGTGGTTGCACTTGAAAGTTACAGCATGTAGGTGCTATGCAAACATAGTTTAGCTTCATGGAATATAAAAAAAGTTTTTGGTTAACCGAAGGATTTGGATAGTAATTAAAAGCCATGCTGTATTTTATGTATTTTGTTTGTAATAATAATTTATAGCCAGTTACATCTGTATCTACAGTTAAGTTTTTTACTTTCTAATTTCTTCCAATATCAATCATGTTTATTCTAGACTCCTTAAGGTTATATCTAGGTTCTCGGTAAGGATTTTTTAGTGGTATACTATGTGTGATAAAAATATGTACTTATAATGATAATAACTCATCATCACAGCCCCTGGAGCACAAGAGTCCTAGACCTGTTAGAAATGGGCCTTTCACAATATAAATTCATCAATCAATTTTGACTACACTCGCCAAGCTGGTCTACTAGTCGGGTTGTTGAGTTTTGATATGATTTAATGTTTTAGAAGACAAATTTCTAAGCATTGATTCATGTACATGGATTCACCGTGCGGGTATCCATAGTGTTGGGTAAGAGATAAGAAGAATGGTGTCTCGAGTTTGCAACCAACAATAGGCCGGTTTACAAAGGAAACCTCCTTTTTTAGTTTATTGCACAACAAGACACTCACCATTCACCATTTTACTATGCTCCCTACCCAACTAGATACTGTATGATAACGTTAAAGCCATCTTGGAAGCTCTTTTCATACTTGTTTTGATGGAAGACCTGTACAGTAACTGGTACAAAGATTTTCCTGGAACTCCTCTCGCACCAACTTCCACTGTGCTAAGTCCTAAACCTGTTCCAGATCATTTTTTCTGTTCTATGTAATTTCTATATGAATTACTATTATAAATTAAAAACTAATAACAAAATTAAATATAAACTTAATAAAACATTAAAACTATAATATAATATAATAAAAGATGTGTGACAAATTATACTTCAGCAAGTCATGCTTGAAGCTACTTTTCTATTGATGTGTAATGATGATTTCCACTAATAGTATTACTTTAGGATGTAATGTAATAATGAAGTACTACAATTAACTAGTCAATTATTAAAAAAAAAAAATGCGAAGTTTTGTGTGCATTTTTGAAATATGGCAACACTTTTGTAAGTTACAGCTAACCATATTTACCATTTTGTTACATCTATTGAAGATCCCTAAAATATGTTATTGTTTCCTCAAGACATAATCCACATTATTTTTGCTCTTTTTTTTTTTTGTATATTTTGTCATCAATCTTCAGGGTGGTCAGAAACCACACATTTTTAAAGAAGCAAATTCACATTTAGTAAATTTTACTAAAGGCCCAACAAGAGCAGTGGAAAGCTTGCCAATGTCTAACATAGCAGACTCTAGAAATGCCACAATTAAACTATTGAAGTCGGTACCGTCGCATCAATATCCACGGTCTTAACTTTTACTATCAGTGGAGATCTATAATTCACCTCCTAAATGTACTAATGTTATGTAATATGCAAAAGTTTATAAATAAATAGAAAAACGAACATGCAGGCAGATTATTTTTTTAGGTATTGTATAAAATCAATTGTGATGATTCATAGACATAACATAAATTTATCTAAACTGGTTATCAGAATAACTTATTTTGTTTAAGTAGTTTAAAATAATGTAATGTAAAATATTGAAGCAATATCAGTTTTTTTTTTTAAATATGTACATTATTTACTATCTTTCTTAATTTTTTTATTTAGTATGTTGTTTTTGTAAATTATATATTTGATGTAAATTAATCTACATTAAATAAAAATAAAAAGCTACCTAAATACTTTAATTAAAAATAATCTAAACTATAAATAAAAAATGTCTTTGACATTATTGATTCTGTCAGTTACTGTAAACAATTAGTATATTTTAATTTTTAAAAACAAAAATTTTGCGTTATTTTGAAATGAAAAAACTTTCCGAGGGCATGAATATATTATTTCGATCTAATTGCTCTTACCATTTTTGGACCCAGAAAAATCATAAAATTAAATCTAAACAAGTATTGTGATCTCACAGAAAAAATGATCAGGAATGGTAATCAAGCTGAGTGCTTTATGCAGTGGATGTTGTTACTTGTTGTGTCATACAGTATTTGGTTGGGTATGGGGACAAGTAGAATGGTGGATGGTGAGCGTCTTGTTGCGCAATAAAATAAAATAGGTGGCCTCCTTTGTAAACCAGCTTATTGTCAGTTGCAATCCTGAGACACTATTCTTCTCATCTCTATTTCCCACACTTGATAGACCCGCGACCCTATTAAGCTTAAAAAAGAAAGGTTGGAAAAACCTGCACTAGAGAAACGAACATACTGTAAAATTATGTATATAAGTGGCCTATGGTACTAAATGCAAAGTAATTAAAGTAGCATGAACTAAGTCAATCTCAGTTGAAGTGTGAATCACAATAATTAGGTTATCAGAGCATGAAAGGAAAGTGTATTAGACTGAAATTAGTTTTCCACTTAACTTTAATATTATAATTTGAGATGTTGCATTAGGAAGCCCCTAGAACCCCACTGTCCGGGACGGATGGCTTAAAATGATCCCTGAGGTAAATTTATGAAGAAAAAAAAATATATTTCCCAATGGTACAAACCCACCTTTTTAGGATGGTAGAAAAGCATTCCACTGTCACTACTAAAGTGCAAAATGTAGTCGACATAACACGACACGATGCACCAATGTGCATAAGTAAGGCATTATTTTTAAAACTTATTTTCCTAAATTGAACATTCTCTACATCTCAAGCAAACAAATTGACAATTGCAATAAATGCAAGTTTTTGAACCTTTTTTTATAAACCCTTTTTGAGTCATCTGGCACTGGGTTGTAACCGTGATTGATGTGAAAGTCACTTTTACGTTGGTGCTAAAAAAAATGATGTGTCATTTCTCTTCTCTAGTACACTAGAGAAGCCAATAAGCTTGTGAAGTTGTATTAATGATACCTTAATTTTTTATTTCATTCATCTCTCCATTGTCAACAGCTATGAGTTCAAGCGTATGCTACAAGTGCAACCGCACAGGGCACTTCGCCCGGGAGTGCACACAAGGAGGAGGCGTGCAGCCGCGCGGAGGAGGAGGAGGAGGTGGAGACTCCGGCTTTAACAGGCAACGCGAAAAGTGCTACAAATGCAACCGCACTGGACACTTCGCACGCGACTGCAAGGAAGAAGCTGACCGTTGCTACAGGTCAGTTAACTAAAAATTCAATTTTGAATTTTGGCACCATTTTGACAGTTAACTGAAGTCGAGTTCGGAAATTTAAATTATTTGTAGCACTTTTGGTCTTGACTATTTTACTTGGCTTTATTAAGAAAAGTTTTGTATTTTTTTTTGTACTCAGCTTTTAGTACAACTATAACGCCCAATGTATATTGTGTAATAAGCTACCTCCGATGAGGGACTAGAATCCAAGGGACGTTAAACATATATTAATTTAATTTTAATTAATTAAAAGTATTAAAAACATACGATGGCCAATCACGTCACATTCTACATTTGAATTTTGGCGCCCATTTTTGTTACCGCCCGCCATTTTGACCGCCATCTAAACTGGGCAAATACTTTGAAAATACGCGCGTTTTATTGAAACCTTTGCACTTGAGTTAATAATTCCGCAATTTTCTAACAACATTGTGAGATTATTCTTTATATTTGATTAGAATATCAGAAGAATCTCATTAAATTGATTGATTGTTCTACTTTTAAGTCACTAAATAATTACGTAGTTACGCATAAAGGATCCAGTCCACATTAAGTTAATTTTAAGTTATAGGCCATTGAAGTTGGAGATTATTCCAATATTTAATACATTTAGAATATGTCAAAAATGGATTTTTTATATTAATCCGTATTTGATATTAAAGATATCATCCTAAGGATCTGATTGGCATTCATAATTAAATTCAAAGTTTTGGATTGGAGCCTTTTTGCGTAAAAGTATCATCACGACAGTATCCCTTATCAGAAACCACGCTTTTTTTTTAGTAACTAGAAATATCACAAATAAATTATGGTGTTCCTACCAGGCATCGAACTCGTAAACTCCGTGTCTAAATCCACGGACTTAACTCCTACACCATGGAGGCATGCTTTTTGCGTAGCTGCCCTCAATTGTAGACTGTTTTTCCGCAGCTGCCCTCAATTGTAGACTGTTTTTCCGCAGCTGCCCTCAATTGTAGACTGTTTTTCCGCAGCTGCCCTCAATTGTAGACTGTTTCTCCGCAGCTGCCCTCAATTCTAGACTGTTTTTCCGCAGCTGCCCTCAATTGTAGACTGTTTTTCCGCAATGGTTTAACATTTAGTCTATCCCTATCACGTCACCCAAAACGGTCTCAATGAGACTAATTGCAGAAAATATCCAGCCTATCTTATCCCTATCTCGTAGGTAATTTAGTTGAAGTCTAGGTGTGTTAATATTGGTTCTTAATGTTGCAGGTGTAATGGTACGGGCCACATAGCGCGGGAGTGTCCCCAGGGGCCAGACGAGCCATCCTGCTACAACTGCAACAAGACGGGCCACATCGCTCGGAACTGCCCCGAGGGTGGACGCGATTCCGGCTCGCAGACCTGCTACAATTGCAACAAGGCGGGCCACATCTCCCGTAACTGTCCCGATGGCACCAAGACCTGCTACCTGTGCGGCAAGCCCGGACATATCTCCCGCGACTGCGACGACGCCGAGCGGAACTAGGCGGACCACGGCGACATAGTTATAGTGACGGACCAGGCTCGGCCCGCGAGGAACGCGACTCGAACCTTTAAAGTTCTCGCGTGATAATATTATTGTGTTTCAAATCATTTAATTATAATGAATGAACTATTGATGGAGTAGCGTTACAGTTTTAGCATTACAGAGTATATATTTATATATTTTGTACAGATTTTTTTGTCAAAAGATAAATTGGATGCTGGCGTTTATATTGAATGCGTTTTGAATGTTGGAGAGGAGTCCCGAGTCCCCCGAGGCGGTCCTCTATCCCAAGCAATACTTTGTCACCCGTCGTTCTGACCTATCTACATGTCTACTACACTCATTTCTATGTAATCAGTCCACTTTTTTGATTAAAATATGCTATGGATTTATTTTTTTAATTTCTGCAAGTTTTTTATGTTTTGTCAATGATTATATGGAATATGTTTTGTTTTGCTCCACAAGTTGCACCAATGTTAATATTTTCTATATGTTGTGGAATGATGTGTAGAGTTGTCATGTTTTTTTATATTAAGTACAAGAAAAATATTAAATAATTAGTTGTTTCAATGATGTGCTTGGATAGGTACTAAACATTCTATCCAAGTTTATTTCCAAAATAGTTAAGACATAAATTTCCAAGAAATTAAGTTATTACTATAAAAAAATACCCCTTCCCTCGCCCTTTAGTTTTATGACCTTTTATTTACTGCTTTGGGACAGATTAGATAGTTTTTTATCGTTTTACCAAATTTTTGTTTACATCCGTTAAAGAACCAAAGTTACCGACATAGCCTTCCAAATTAGTAAGCTGAAGTGGCAATGGACTGACTGGATGGTTCTGGAGTGTATACCACGTAGTAACGTGGGACGTTAGATAAACGGATGACCTGAATAAGGTCGCTAGTGGGGCTGGATGAGGGTTGCGATCTTCGAATTAATGATTTGACTGTCTTAACTGACATAGAAGCCTAAGTTGCACCAAAATAAAGTGTAAATGTAATATTAAAGTTGAAAATGGCGTCGTTAGTACCAGTTTTTTTTCTAAGTCGGTTGCTGCAATCGGCGCCATTTTTAACTTTAAACGTTACAATACGTATACTTCGTTTTGGTACAAACAAACCATCCAAAACTTGGATGTCAAAAGTTGTCTAGTCACAAGTTTGCCATGTTAGGTTGGGTTATAAAAATCTTAGATAAATGTTAGTTTTACACTATTGTCTATATTCCAAGGTATTTTGAAAAATGTAGACAGGTATTAAATGACTGCCTCCGTGGTCTGTCGGTCAGATCCGTAGATTTAGACGTGGAGATAGTACGAGCTTGCCACTTATCAGGGGCCTATAAAAAGTTGGCCAAATGTGAATCCGCTTCTTTAAAAAAACGTGGTATCTGATCACCCTGAAAGGGATACGGTCGTGATGATACTTTAGAAGTCGTCTGTTATTATTCTCTGCCCAAAATTGGTACCTATATGCGAAGAAGACAAATTTCTAAACATTCCATGGATTCACCTTGCATCGTGTGATGACAAGAATGGTGTCTCGGGCTTGCGACCGACAATAAGCTGGATTTGTCGCAAAATGTCCGCAATTTTATTTCTTAGTAAGTCTATATACCTACTACATTTCTCAGAAGTACACTGTTATTTGAAAATGTTGGTTTGTGTCAGCGAGATTATTTTTTTACAGAATACATCAGCCCTAAACACGTAATTTATTTACACAATATATGTTCATAACCGAGTTGGGGATCATCAAATTCCAAGTGCTGCAGAATTTGATGCTTTTCATGGAGTAATTCACGTAAATATCGCACAAACACGTAGGGTATACGGGAGTTCACAGCGCGGGAAAACCGCAAAAAATAAAGTGCAACTTCTGCCCCATATATTCGTATAGAGTCAAATTTATCGTTTTTCATAATCATTCACAACGTAGCACATTATTTAACAAAATAACACCACTTTTGACCAACAATATCCACAGTAAACTAATTTACAAAACGAAAAACTTGGGACTTGACATGTCCGTGCAAAATGGCGCGAAGAACTCGCGCTTTTATAAACATGATATTTCTGACCAATGAGGGTGATTTGACTAGCTGATGAATAAGATGCGTAAGTAGGTAGTAATCTTTTATCTGTGGATGTAAGTATAAAATGTAAGTATGTACCTACCTACTTTTCCACAAGAGATGCATAGGTAACGTAACTATTATTCTATCCCCATGTTTGACTTGTCGCTTTTATTTATGCAAAATTCAGTAACATACGCGATGTTTTTTCATTCCAATTTTGCAAGTAGGCATAGTGACCTAGACCATAGAGATGTATTCTGCACTTTTACACGTCAATTTTTACAATATTGGTATAAAACGATATAATTTTATAGTACATATTGGTGAATCTGGATTGGTTTTGACTTGTCAAACACGACCAAGTCGTCATGATCGTAGAACAGTGACGGATCTGCTATATTTAAAATTTTCATGGCGGCCATTCAACTGTCATTTCGACTGTTTTTTTGTCACTTTTTAAGTCTCATAATAAGTGCAAACCTTCTAGATTTCATTTTGGAACCCTTTCTAATATTTGCACTATAAATTACAGACCACAAACAATATAAAACTATATATATATATATATGCAAAATTGTGGGTATTTTTTTTAATCCGACACTGTTCTACGATCATGACGAAGTGTTCGACTACTGCCCAAGGCGTGCTTTTTTACTTCGAAGCGAATTAAAACGCTATTTACTGGAACACAGTAAAAGCAAAATTAAGTAAAAACTTTGAGCTTAGTCGATCACGGGATTATAATCATATGACATCATCATTAATAATGGAGATTTTTTATTTGCCCGTCGCCGCGTCGGTTATTTCCTGCTCTAAAATATGATGTTTCCATAATATGGAAACATAGTCAAACCCAGGGAATATATTATATTCTCTGGGTTTGACTTGACGCTTTAAGCGCTTTTTTCACTTTAAAATTTATTCGACTGCGTTGCTCTATTGTTTTCATACATTTTAAACAAACTTCCGTAAAAATATCGTCAAACGATTTGCTTTGCTTTCAAGTCGAACATACCAATTCAGTGCGACCATTTTCTATGAAAGAAAAGTAGGTACCACTTCCCACAAAGGCATTTGGTCTCGTGGCCTCTAGAAGAAACTGCCTCCGTGGTCTAGCAAAGTCCGTGGATTGTCATGATTGGCCTATAGTAAAGTTGGCTAAATGTGAATCCGCTTTATAAGCGTGGTTTCTGACCACCCCGAAAGGGAAACGGTCGTGACGATACTTTTACTTCAAAATTGGTTCCGGTATACGCCAAATTTTAATTCAGGCGCTAGAATAATATTTAAAAAAACGAACTTCCGGAAAAAAGTATTAGTTTTGCTACTCACCACTAGAACAAGTAGCGCTAGTGATTAATAAACTTTTAGTTTTGCCACTTACCAAACTGGCATGTGGCGCTAGCGATAGAGTGATTATTTTTAACATCAATAATTATTTTTTAATGAAATTAATTATTTAGTTGGCTTAAAATTAACTTATTGTTTTATTATTGGAGGAACATGCAGAAAAGCTTCAATATTATAAAATATATTTTTATCGACAACTTTTCTATTTTGATGCACAACACTAGCGGGCGTGGTGCGGTTGCGCCTGGCATTTGTTTTTTTTTAAACGAATGAAGTGTGTAGCCGATGAAGCGGTGTATAACTTTATTTTGTTTTCATTTAATTTAAAACTTATAATTAAATCTTATAAATTGAGTAATAGCTGATTGTTGGTTTTCCGTAATGTAATAGACGTTGCTGATATGGTATTTAAATGTTAAAATTGAATTATAAACGTTGAATGGGCGTTAACTTCAGGTTAGTAAAGTTGTTAAGTTAATTATTAAATTAAAATTATAATTAAATACAATGTAAACATATTTTTTTTTTCTTTATTATTCTATTAAACCTCAATTTGGTAATTTCATGTTTGAAAAACGGTTTCAAATTTATTTATAAAGCTTTGTTTACGATTGTGAGAAATGAACTTTGTAATTACTTCCTACTTGTTCGACCCGGTTCCACTTATACCAACTAGTGGAGTCCCCTAATCAAATACTGTATAATTCCGTTAATGCCGTCTTGGAAGCTCTTTCTATAAATGTATTGGCGGCAGACCTGCTTAGGCCTAATTCTTTTAGTGAGTGGTGCAAAGATTTTGCTGGAACTGCTCTCGCACCAACTTTCACTGCGTAAAGCTGAGTATTAAATCCGTTCCTGATCATTTCTTCTGTGAGATCATAATATTTGGTCCACTTCATGTTGTGATACCTCATGCCTTGTCTGAGCTATGCCGGACGAATCACTGGAAGAATTCTAAAAGAGTTCGTAAACTACCTTTACTATCTACTTTAAATCAACCTATTGACACATTTTAATCACAAATCCCTTGTTTTCATCATATTTCCAATCAGCTCTACCCTGACTCTAACAGATGGATTCTAAATAGTTTAACTGTATGATAACCTTTAAATTGCAGGTCTCAAATGCACCAAAGGTCAGAAACATGAATCTCAAATTGTTTTACCTATGCAGTATATTGATAACACTATGTGTAGCCCAAGATTACTCAAAGCCTTACCGGGAGCCCCACAGCCCTGATTCCCGATGGACTGATGATTATTTAATTAGCAGTTCAACATATAATCCTAATAAATATGATAATCCATATGAATCGAGGAATCGTTTTGGTTCTGATGATCAAAGAACTGATGTGAGCAAAGGACAAAGGTAATTTATTATTGTATATTATATACACACATCAAAAAAGTCTAGGGATCAAGCATGTTTATGCGGATTTCTTGTGATTGAGATGTGGCTTTGTAATAAATTTATGATTTTATAAATTTATATGGATCCTTTTTGGTGCATTTCATAATTTAAAACAGGAACTGTCAATCAAATTCGAGTAAAAGATGAAAATCAGCTGTCAATATTTACCCTATAAAAACATAAGACGCATTGAAGACATTATTAGTGCTACTGTTTCCCTACTACTGATTAAAACCAACGTTATTATGGAGCGGCGACGTCATTTAAGCAGGGAAGAAATGATCAGAGCCGTGGGAATGATAGAAGCTGGTTCCCGGCAACGTACTGTGGCTTTAGCTCTGAATACAAGTCAGAGTGTTATCAGTCGACTTTGGACACGTTACCGAACCACTGGTACCGTGGCTGAGCGCCATGGAGGACGGTATCGCTGCACCACACGGAGACAAGACCGATACATTCAAATCACAGCTTGAAGAACTCCAACAATAACCGCCATGATGTTAGCCGTGAGCCTTCATCGCTCTTCAGGGAACTTAATTAGCGACCAAACAGTCAGAAACCGCTTGCATGAAGTGAACCTTCATTCCCGAAGACCGCTACGGGTACCACCTATAGCAATGCACAATCGTAGGACTCGATATCAATGGGCTCTTGAACACAGAAATTGGACAGAAGAACAATGGCGTTTCGTGTGCTTTTCTGATGAGTCTCGTTTTGGTATGAGGCCGGATACAAGACGTATACGACACTGGAGAACCCCTGGACGCCAACAGCGATTAAAATCCTGCCAGGAAGTCCATCCTTATAGTGGTGGAACCATCATGGTATGGGCGGGTATTTCGATCGGCGGAAGAACTGAGTTGATTTGGATCAGAGGCAACCTCAACGCTCAAATTTATGCTGAGACGGTTGTATCAGACGTCATCGTTCCTCTACAAGTGCATATCGGTCCCTTATTTCAGTTAATGCATGATAATGCACGACCGCACACCGCAAGAGTTGTAAGACAGACTCTCGCCGCAGCTAACATCAATGTCCTGCCCTGGCCTGCTCAGTCGCCAGACTTGAACCCGATTGAGCATGCATGGGATATTCTTCAGAGAAGAGCTCTGCCGAATATGGAGGGTATCCAGTCGCAAGAAGACCTTTTTTTGTTGTTGCAACGAACATGGGCGGCCATTCCACAGCGTGATTTGGATGAACTCATTTTGAGTATGCCAAACCGATGTTCTTGTGTTGTTAGTGTTCGCGGTAGAAACACGGATTATTAATTGTTTAAGTTACCCAATAAAATTAAAAAAAAAACTGTTATTTCAGTCTTTTTTTCGAACTTTAATGTTAGTGGTTCAAATGTCAAAAATCCCTTTATTAGGAAAATGGCAATTTTTTTTACTAATGCAAAGGTGACTTGGTTTATCGTTACTGTAGACAAACGAAAACATTTTATTTGATCAATCCTTAAAGAAAATTTTAATGAATATCAATCAGGAGAAAAGTTATTGCAAAAATATATGTTGATCCCTAGACACTTTTGATGTGTGTATTTTTAATATCTTAAACTGCCTTGTGCGATATTGGGGGTGGTTGGAAACCAGACTTAAGCAGTGTTTGACTACTGCCTTTTAGTACTCAAAGCGTTTGGAAAAAAGCATGCTTTGAGCAGCTAGTTGAATACACCCATATTCAGACTGGTTCCAATTAGCCGACTTTATGGCCCATCATGACAAATGCCAAGCTTGTTAATATCTAGCTTACCAGAGGATAAAATTACAATATTATGATTGTGGTCATTCAGAAAACATACCTACAACCATATTCCATTACCCAAATAGAATTGTTAGAACCACACACACATGTCGGAATATGCACCCACATACCGTAGTCACCATCCCTTCGCGTACCTATAAATTTGGTGACTCATACATCTGTCGCACAATAAAGATGTGGAATGCTCTTCCAGCCTCGTGTGTTTCCAATAATCATTTCCAAGGCATCTAGTCAAGCCGGCATAGTGCTAGGGACTGATGTCGGACATAAGTGTCTGATTCCAGTTGCTAACATTCATGGACCATGCGCGCCACTTACAATCAGGTGGGCGCAAGGTCACATGTTAGGCTAGTTTAAAAAAAAGTGGATACTGTTTACTTTAAATTTTAGCCTGAGTTTTGCTGGTCACACATCAAAATAACTTTTTCTACTATTTTAAAAGTCACCCATGGGGTTCATTACAGAGAACACAGAGTCCTAGACCGCCACTGTTGGAGATGACCCTCTCAGAAATTTCTGGAGAAATTAGCCTACACTCGCCACGCTGGCCAGGCAGGTTGGTGAGGATCTGATGTCAATTTTAATGACAATTAAAGATTCCACAAGTTGGTATTAATGTGTTTTCTAAAGCATGGAAACGGTGGTTTTGTAAATGTCCATGGCCAAAAGTGTATTTGTCATTGGTACATGCAGGGATTACAACGAATCTTTTTTAGGATTTTAAGGAAAGAGAACTTACAACTGAGCCACCACCACTCTACTACTGGAAACTTGTGGAATACTTAACCCATTGGGTTGCAACGTCAAATTTTGTATATTTTTTTAGTATATACCTATGTCGCAAATTTAACAAAATCGTGAAAATATAGGCGTGAAGGGGAATTAGACAAGACAGATATACAGCTATGGGGTCAGATGTCAATAGCCTGTCCCTGGTCCAATATAGATGTGAAAGATAAAAAAAAACTTATGGATCCCCCAACATGTAATAAGAGGTTGTGCAATTATTAATGATAACAATATGATTCCAGTTATGATAGTAGATTCAGTCAGAATCCCAATGACAATCGTAATGATGCCAGCTCCTATCAGCCTGACAACAGACCCTCATGGGAGAACAGATATGGAAGTGGATCCAAAACCACACTGGAACATGAAAGTCTCATTATTAATGAAGCGTAAGTAATTCTATTTATTTTAAGTATCTTCTTATCCTATATAACTTTAGGAAGTGCTTCTGGAGGAGAGCTGAAATAGTCGAACCTAGGGGTCTAGGTTCCACATGTGTGCTTTTATACTGTATAACTTATACCAGTAACAGCGCTCAGCATCAAAAATACATGACCCAACCCAAAGTCAAAATATCTTTATTCACATAAACCTATTACAGACGTTTGTGACTAGCCATTTTTTAAATGATTCTACTCCTGTTCGTGAAATACTAAACAGCAAAGTAGTCCAAAGAGTAAGCTGTTAGCAGAAGACCAGTAGCTTATCAGACTCCATTTACCTGTTAATGTTTAATCTGACTGAGAAAAGAATCTTTTGAATTAAGGTTCTTAGTAATGCTAGAGTGTCATTCCGACAATCGGATCTTGTATATTTCCAAAAGTCAATATCTAACGATTTATTTTAATATAATTTTATTTAAATTTTAACAAGTTATTTTGATGTCGAGAAGATCTCCAATAGAATCTGCAAGGAAAACTCAGCTATATCATATTTACAAATACATAATAATCAAAGAACAAGATATATATACAATACCTGGTACAACCTCCCATTCAACCAGGCCCTTAGGGTGCGGACCGGGATCTGACACACATGCCACCACTGCAATGACCTTTTAAGGAAGGGATGACCACCGGCCCATCAGCCATCTGGGCCTGGACAACCTCACTGTCTAGATAGTGATAGGATAGACAGTGAGGTTGTTAGGTTTTATTGCACTGTTAGAAAATGTCTACAGGCATTAATAATATATGGTCAGAAACTACCTTTTTTTTATTGAAATGGTTCACATTTAGCCAAGTTCACATTTACAATCTCACAAATAAATTAAAAATGAATAATGTAGCTAAACTTGGTACCTCAACATCTAAATCAATAGTCTTATCTGCTAGCCTCGGTACCTTTAAGCTGGATTTTTGGTTTAGTCTGTTTTATATGATTTATAAAACATTCATAAGACTATTGTTGGAATATGATTTTCAAGTATGGAATCCATACTTCATGAAAAACATAGAACTTCTATAACTAAACTAAACGAGGAACTAAACTTCCACACTGTTTGAGGAAGAAGTCATATGAACAGAGGCTAAATATCTAAAGCTGACAAGTCTTAGAATTGCACAATAAGGGGACACATAATGATATTTGAATAAACACAATGATGTTACCCATTTGTGATCACAGAATGAAATTGATGAGAAAATCCAGCAATACACATGTGAACTATCACTTCAAGAATAACTGATTTGTAAATACGAGTATGTGGAACAAAATACCAGAAGACATATTGTCCTCAACTGTAAACACTCTTAAAAACAAACTGGACAACTGGCTAGCCACTTGATGACAATTCTATTATTTAATAATAGGCCTATTAATCAATAATATTCTAGAAATATAATAATAATAATCGTTTATTTCCAATAAATATGTTTTTCTATTGTATTTTTTCTATTATGTTGTAGCACCTACTTCATTGTGGCATCTCGCATGGTGCGTCCGGGCCAGATCTACAAGTTATCTGTCAACATACTGAGAGCCAAGCTTCAGATGACTATCCGAGCTTCCATAACCTGTAACGGAGTCGAATTGACAGACATTAGTGAGAGGGTCAAGGAGGGAGTCCCGGAGATATTGAATATTAGGGTAAGTTGGTACAATTTTCTTTACAACAACCTATAAATAATAACTGCTGCCCTTTACCTGTCATGTGTATATGTCATTATTATCATGATGATATTCCCTAGAACACAAAGTCCTTGCTTGTTGATTGTTGCCCATCATCCTTCCATAAATTTTTGGAGATACTCGCCAACCCATCTGGCCAATGTTGCCAAATTCTCCAGAAATATGTTCTGGAGGGCCCATATGATAATGATGATTAATTTGTTTTGTTTTGTAGGTGCCGGCTACATCAGTACCAGGCGACTACAAGTTGCGTGTGGAGGGATTATACTTGGATGATCCTTTTGGCGGGAAAGCATTCGTCAACGAAACGCGCCTGACCTTCTCCAAGAGGTTCATGACAATCTTCATACAAATGGACAAACCTGTTTACATGCAAGGACAGACCGGTAAGTTAAGAGTCGAAACTGTTAACTTTCATTAGATAAAGTTAGTTCATTGGTCACTATAAGTCAGTTTTCTTTGTACATTGGTCACTATAAGTCAGTTTTCTTTGCACATTGGTCAACACAAGTTAGTTTTCTTTTTGCATTGGTCAACAAAAGTCAGTTTTTTTTGTACATTGGTCAACAAAAGTTAGTTTTCTTTTTACATTAGTTAACAAAAGCAAGTCTTTTTTTTACATAAAATAAATATAAATATTTCCAGACAGGTCACACAGCGCCATCTAGTTTCCGTGGTAAGCTACGAGGCTTGTGTTACGGCAACTAGATGGTTGATAAACTACATATTATATATATTTTTTTGTAAATATATACATATTATACATATAAACACCCAGACCGAGACAAATTATACAATGTACAACTTGCCCCCGGTGGGAATCGAACCCACGACCTCCCGAGTTCACGGCAACGTTTGATACCACTAGACCACGGAGGCGGTCAAAATATAAAGCCAGTTTTGGATAGGTTCTTAAAAGTATTTTTTTTTGTACATTGGTCAGCACAAGTCAGTTTTATAACTGGTCCAGACACAATAATTTATTTGGGAAACTTTCTCGATTTTGTTGCGCTAGAAACATCAACGAGCTTGTCACTTGTCATGATGGGCCTGTAGTAAAGTTGAATCCACTTCATTACAAGTGTGGTTTCTTTTTATCACCCCACACTAATATACATATATCATCAGAGGAATACTGACTATTATTTATAGACCGGACCCACTGTCATTGTCCACGTTTCTGGTCTGTACGACAATACTGAAAGAACGCTCTGTGGTATGTTTAATTACAGGATGTGGCTTAACTTTCCGAATGCGGGCTGCATTCTAGTTGAATTCGCCTGTCAGCTTCCTCCTTGCCTAGTTTTTAATTTTATGCTTCATTAATTCATATTTTTATTTTTAGTTCGTTTTCGAGCCATTCCCATCAATACTGAATTAAACGCGTTTGGTCGAGCTATAGATGTGTTCATTTTAGACCCCAATAGACGAGTTATGAAGCGATGGCTATCCAGACAGGTTAGTGGTACAACACAACTCTTTTAGACACAGCGTAGAATTTTTTATAAATACTATGTAAATAACTAGACATCATTTTAACTATTTTATTACGGAACACTCCTAGATCTATGACAGCTGGTCTATAACTTTCGCGGACAGGTCTCCCAAAAAATCAGTGGTCAAAGGTTTTGCTGGAATTCCTAACATTCATGATTGGGGTGCTGCTGACTGGCCTGGGACTGGGGCCAAAGCTGAGGCTGGTCTTCTGCTAACAGCTTACTATTTGGACCACTTTGCTGCTTAGTCTTCCACTAGCAGCAATATAATATGTAGTGGGTGTGATTACATTGCAAGTACACAGATTTCGGTAGCCAGGGCCACAGCACTACCACCCGAGCCGAAGCCCCCACCCTAGCATCAATATACGTCTAGCTGACTTCAACCGCTCCACCTTCCCTCATGCATAATGAAAACAAAAGCATTTTCAGTCTGCATGGTTGCTGTTCTACTGTTATGAAAATAAAATGATTGCATATTGTTAGTTTTATAGTCCTTTGTCTTCATTTTGTTGAACATGTATCATGATACATGTTTTGTAAATAATCAACGAAGAGTTTGTGATTATTAATGTCCAACCTAATAGGGTAACCCATTGTTGACATCCTACCAATGGGGTGTATCAGGCAAAGCTTTTTGTAGATGTCGCTAGCGGCAATGGTACCTGTTTTAAACCTTTGAAGCATCATTTTTCAAATGTTGTAGTTTTTTTATTTTTATACAGAAAAATGTATTTTAACTTAACGTTACCTACCTTAAAAGACGAATTGAGAAAGCGAACACCGTCTTTAAAAAGAAAAAAGGTTATTTTAATAGAACAACAATTTTGAGATCGCCATATCTTTGACTTCACTTCGGCATAATATCCAGAAAATAAAAAAATCCTAATATAAATACAAGATTTCTATGCAACTGACAGTTATATTAGGTACCATCTATCATGCGCCATCTATCGTGATAAAAAGTTAGTGATACACTCCATTATTAACAATAAATATTTTTTTTCAGAAAAAATATGAACAAGTTTCTAAGTATTGGTCTTACCAAATCTTTAAATATAACCAATGCGTTTTGTTAGTAAATTATTTATTTATTTGTAGAGTAACTTTGGAACGGTCAGCCTGAAGTACCAGCTATCTGACCAGCCCATGTTTGGGGAGTGGCTGGTCCGAGTGGAGGCGTTGGGACAAGTGGAAGAGGCGCAGTTCTTGGTCGAAGAGTATTATCAGACTAGATTCGAGGTAAGTATAATATGGTGATCCGCGAAAGTAGAGCTTCAGTTGGTCGTAGGTTTAGATGTCGATTGCATGTACCCTATGTCGATTCCGGTCTTCTAAGTAACATCTCTACCAAATTTAATCAAAACCGGTTCATTACTTTGGACATGAATACAAATTAAACATACAGATATTTGATGACGTATGAAGAATATTACTTTATAGTTTTGTTAAAATCCGTGCAGTAGTTTCTGCGTGAAAGAGCAACAAACATCCAGATACAACCTATAATAAAAGTAAGAGATTCATCAACATTTCTCTTTTGGGGTGGTCAGAAACCACGCTTATAAGCGGATTCACATTTAGCTAACTTTATTTAGGCCAATCATGACAAGTGGCAAGCTCGTCGATGTCTCCAGTGTACCAAACTCGAGAAATATCACAAATAAATTAAATAATAATTAAATGTATTTATTTACATTAATAAATTTGTGTCCCGACCAGGAATTGAACCCGCTACCTGACCGGTACCCTGGTCTTTAGACTTAAGTTAAGACCACGGCCTTAACCGCTACACCACGGAGGCAGTTGATCAATTATTATAATATGTATATTTATGTAGGGTTCATACAGTAGAAATGAGATCGATGCGGCGTCACTTTGGCGGACCGCATACGTAACGTCGAAATACGGAAAAGGGTTGGTTAAAAAGAAAGCATAGAGGCAAAAATAAGGAAAGGCATGCTACAAGTAAAGAATGATTGACGAACCAGGTATATAATGCGGAAGTTGTGGGTAAAAGAGGCTCACATATCATGATTAAATAAATAAAACACTGGCTGAAGGTGCATTAAAAAGACTTCGTAACAAAATTCGGTAAAAACCAAGCTTTGATTTCAAGTCAAGGACATCAATAGTTGCAAAAATGTTGCTTGGTTACTTACTATTGCGTTTCAAGCTTCTAAATATAATTTTCAGGTCAATGTAACAATGCCGGCATTTTTCTTCAACACGGACCCGTTTATCCACGGTCGTGTGATGGCCAACTACACGTCTGGTGCACCCGTGCGGGGTAACCTCACTCTTACTGCCACCATTCGTCCCATACCGCAGTACCGACCAAGATACTACCAGAACCGCTATCCAGGACAGAACAGGGACTCAGAACAGACGTTTGACAATAATCAGTACACTAGAGGTGAGTTAACCGTGGACTATCTATTTAATTATTTTTTAAGTAATTGTATTTATCTTAATGCACCCGCAATCCTCTGCCACACTCCCAAAGGTTAGCTGTTATAAAATGCCAGAAGGCATTAAGTTCGCCATTTTTGAAGCTTTTTAAAGTTATTTTGTGCAATAAAAAGTTTATAAATAAACAGCCCCTAGAACACAAAAGTCCTAGACCTACTCTGTTAAAGATAGGCCTTCCAGAACATTATCATCAACACAGCCACTAGAACAGTCTTAGACCTCCACTGTTGGAGATGGGCCTTCCAAAACATATAGAGGGAGAGTTTTTTCTACACTCGCTATGCTTGCCATACGAGTTGGTGAGGGTCTGATGTCAATTTATTAACGATTCCACAAGTTGGCATAGTGGAACTGGGACATGGTGAAATCGGCTAGAGAAATCAACAAGCTTTCGACTTGCTACTTGTCATAATGGTTCTTGTAACATTAGTTAACTGTGTAATCATTTTTAGAAACAAGTATATCAAAAGATATCTTGCTATTTATGTAGATTATTCTAAAGAAATTTCAATCATATGGCAGTATTTTTATTTATCTTTTCTTTCCAGTCCGTCCCAATTACAACCCATACCTATTCAACGAGACGGGTTACCAAGCCCCATACGGGCCAGACCCCGTGGATGAGTATGGCCGAGTTATACAGAGAGACCCAAACTACATCCCGGGACAACCCAACCAGATAGACCAGCCCGACTGGTGGTATGATCCACAGAAGGTCTACACTCGAGTACTCAACTTTGTAAGTGAATTCCCCATTTATAACTCACCTACAGGTAGGGTTGCCAACTCACCCACAGGTAGGGTTGCCAACTCACCCACAGGTAGGGTTGACAACTCATCCACAGGTAGGGTTGACAACTCACCCACAGGTAGGGTTGTCAACTCACCCACGAAAAACACAAATTTGTAGGTAAAATTTTCCATTCATAATGCACCCACAGGTAGGGTTGCCAACTTTCTTTACATAAAATAAAGTACACAACTTTTTAGGTTGTTGCATTTGTATTTAAAACTCACTCAAAGGTAAGGTTGGCAACTTTTACAAATATAAAGAAAACGAATTTGTAGGTAAAAGTCCCCAAAAACGCACCCACAAGGTTGTCGTATTTGCGCAATTTGAGGTTCTCAGCAGAAACCGCTGATTAAAATTAAATAATTAATTATTAAAATGAGTGTTTAAATTTAAAAGTCAAATTCGTTTAGTTAACGCATTATATTGTTTTCACCAGGACGAAAAGTTTCCGTTCTGGATGACAAAGCCGGACCTGTTTGAAGGTCGCGACCCTCACAGGCCCCTCGATGACAACTACAACCAGTATCCGACCAACTCATATTCCAACTACTACAACAGGGACAAATATTACGACCAACTGCCCTATCTTAGATTTGTAAGTATAAAATTTTGATCAAACAAAATTAAAGTGGCTACCAATTCGCTGTCGCAGGAATCTCTGAATTCTCTGTTTACTATTTTCTATACTCAACGAGCCTGCGACAGCGAAATACCTCAAGAGTAAATTTGCCTATCTCTCTTCATTCCATGATAAGTCTCTTCGCTCTTCTCATAACTCTGTTCTCTCCATTCCCTCTCACCATACTGGATTTATGGCCAACAAATCTATGGAATGAACTACCGGTAGAAATTATTATTATTATATGTATATAGATTTATTATTATTATATATAAATATTTGCACCTACCTTATATTTGAAATGGTCCACATTGTCCCTAAGGTTGGCTGTCAGATAATGTCTAGCGGCATTAAGTCCGCCCCTTGTATAATGTGCAATAAAGTTTGAAATAATAATAATAATTATGACAAATAGATTTTTTTTTTAAATCAGTAAAGGATTCGTTACTCGAAGGCAAATGTCTTGGCATTCCGTGAATTCAGTGTGGGAAAGAGAGGAAATTGGTGTCTCGGGCTTGCGACTGACTATATACAAAGAACTGCCTCCGTGGTCTAGTAGTTAAGTCCGTGGATTTAGACTCTGAGGTACCGGGTTCGATTCCTAGTCGGGACACAAAAATATTAATTAATGTATATTACATTACATGCCATGCTAATACCAACACTTATGTATGGAAGCGAGACGTGGATATGTCAGAATACGCATGAGAGTAGAGTTAATGCAGTAGAAATGAGGTCTTTACGTCGGATATGCGGCGTAACTTTGATAGACCGTATACGTAATAACGAAATACGCAAAAGGGTAGGTATAAAAGAAAGCATAGGTACAAAAATAAAGAAAGGCATGCTCCGATGGTCGGGCATGTCGAAAGGATGAGCGAAGAGAGATTGACGAACCAGATATATAATGCGAAAGTTGTGGGTAAAAGAGGCCCTGGCAGACCAAGACTTGCCTATCATGATCAAATAAATAAAACATTAGCTGAAGGTGAATTAAAAAGCCATCGAAACAAGAGGGCATGTATGAAGAGGTTGATGAATGTCGAAGAAGCGAAAGAGGTATGTCGTGATCGTGACAAGTGGCGCTCAATTGTCTCTGCCTACCCCGCAAGGGATTTGGCGTGAAGATATGTATGTATGTATGTACATTACATTTCATTTATTTGTGAAATTTCTCGAGTTTGGTACGCTGGAGACATCGACAAGCTGCTATAATAAAGTTGGCTAAATGTAAATTCGCTTATTTATAAGCGTGGTTTCTGACCACCCCGAAAGGGAAACGGTCGTGATGATACTTTACTATATTTTTTTACAGTTCAACGGCACATACGAGTTCAAATACCCAATGTCTGATCTGGTCCAACTGGGTCCATCCCTGGACGGTATCGAGGTCATCATCACGGCGTCAGTGGGAGACCCCTTCCTTGATGACGTCATCGAGGGCTACAGTATAGCCAGGATCTTCAACTCGTCCCTCGCAGTCACCTTCCTGGGGGGGTCTCCGCAAGTCTTCAAGCCAGCCATGCCCTTTGATGTCTATGTGAGTCACACTCTCAATTACACTTAAATACATCATTCATCTTTGCTATATTCGAAACTATTATGTTTAAAACACAAGATTAGGTAATCATAACTTTATTGAGCTGTGTAGCATGTTTCTGAACCAATTTACATCCTGTATTAAACTACCTACTTGTATTTACATTTTATAAATAAAAACCAATCAAGTACCCACATCTACATATATGACAGAAACAAAGCTTGCTATTTACACCGAATTTTGTATGTAAACCATAGACAAACGCCAAGTCAAAAGACTTTCAAAACGGAATAAAATGAAAAATAAAGCGCTTAAAGCAACAAGTCGAATACAGGTCTTGTATAGGTATTTGATATTCTAACAAGATTACAATTTAAATAGAAAAACCCTTTATTTTATATACACACATCAAAAGTGTCTAGGGATCAACATATATTTTTGCAATAACTTTTCTCCTGATTGATATTCATTAAAATTTTCTTTAAGGATTGATCAAATAAAATGTTTTCGTTTGTCTACAGTAACGATAAACCAAGTCACCTTTGCATTAGTAAAAAAAATTGCCATTTTCCTAATAAAGGGATTTTTGACATTTGAACCACTAACATTAAAGTTCGAAAAAAAGACTGAAATAACAGTTTTTTTTTTTAATTTTATTGGGTAACTTAAACAATTAATAATCCGTGTTTCTACCGCGAACACTAACAACACAAGAACATCGGTTTGGCATACTCAAAATGAGTTCATCCAAATCACGCTGTGGAATGGCCGCCCATGTTCGTTGCAACAACAAAAAAAGGTCTTCTTGCGACTGGATACCCTCCATATTCGGCAGAGCTCTTCTCTGAAGAATATCCCATGCATGCTCAATCGGGTTCAAGTCTGGCGACTGAGCAGGCCAGGGCAGGACATTGATGTTAGCTGCGGCGAGAGTCTGTCTTACAACTCTTGCGGTGTGCGGTCGTGCATTATCATGCATTAACTGAAATAAGGGACCGATATGCACTTGTAGAGGAACGATGACGTCTGATACAACCGTCTCAGCATAAATTTGAGCGTTGAGGTTGCCTCTGATCCAAATCAACTCAGTTCTTCCGCCGATCGAAATACCCGCCCATACCATGATGGTTCCACCACTATAAGGATGGACTTCCTGGCAGGATTTTAATCGCTGTTGGCGTCCAGGGGTTCTCCAGTGTCGTATACGTCTTGTATCCGGCCTCATACCAAAACGAGACTCATCAGAAAAGCACACGAAACGCCATTGTTCTTCTGTCCAATTTCTGTGTTCAAGAGCCCATTGATATCGAGTCCTACGATTGTGCATTGCTATAGGTGGTACCCGTAGCGGTCTTCGGGAATGAAGGTTCACTTCATGCAAGCGGTTTCTGACTGTTTGGTCGCTAATTAAGTTCCCTGAAGAGCGATGAAGGCTCACGGCTAACATCATGGCGGTTATTGTTGGAGTTCTTCGAGCTGTGATTTGAATGTATCGGTCTTGTCTCCGTGTGGTGCAGCGATACCGTCCTCCATGGCGCTCAGCCACGGTACCAGTGGTTCGGTAACGTGTCCAAAGTCGACTGATAACACTCTGACTTGTATTCAGAGCTAAAGCCACAGTACGTTGCCGGGAACCAGCTTCTATCATTCCCACGGCTCTGATCATTTCTTCCCTGCTTAAATGACGTCGCCGCTCCATAATAACGTTGGTTTTAATCAGTAGTAGGGAAACAGTAGCACTAATAATGTCTTCAATGCGTCTTATGTTTTTATAGGGAAAATATTGACAGCTGATTTTCATCTTTTACTCGAATTTGATTGACAGTTCCTGTTTTAAATTATGAAATGCACCAAAAAGGATCCATATAAATTTATAAAATCATAAATTTATTACAAAGCCACATCTCAATCACAAGAAATCCGCATAAACATGCTTGATCCCTAGACTTTTTTGATGTGTGTAGTTTAGGTGTTCAAAATGTTTTAAAAAAAAAGGACTTGATCGATACAAAAATTACATATTTTATTTTGCAAATAACGTAATTGCACAGTAATATAATAGTAAAAATAACATTAGTCTATTTTATTTATTTTGTATCTATATTATTATTTCCAATCACCCTATTACCTAGAAATGCCTTCGGCATTAAGAAAGAAAGAAAAAAATTAAGAAAGAAAACAAGAAAGAGAAATTTTATTTGCCGCATATCAATAAACACAACTTAAACAAATAAAGACTGGTAGTATACAAAAGATGTGTGGTGACTATTATGTTTCAGGCCTAATACTGTTTAATTAAACACCAAGTAAATAATTATGTTTATTGTCCAGATCACAATCAATAGTAACTATGAGATGTCATGTAGGTAGGTCAACAATATTTTTGACAGATCATAATTAATACCAACATAACAGTGACAAATAGGGAATCAGCTCAGCATGGAGCTGCGACTCTGGGCCACAGCGCTGATTTTCGGCTAATCACTTGTTAGGAGAGGTGTTAATGGGTAATATATACATATATATAGTGTATGTATGTACGCATAGAAGGATAACTAATACATTAAATAAAAATTAGTTTAAGCAAGTTCGCCCATGTACAATACATTTGACCATACACCGGGGGCAAGTTGTATATTGTATAATTTGTCTCGTCTGGGTGTTTATATGTATAATATGTATATATTTACAAAAAAAAAGTATAATATGTAGTTTATCAACCATCTAGTTTCCGTAACACAAGCCTCGTAGCTTACCACGGAAACTAGATGGCGCTGTGTGACCTGTCTGGAAATATATTTATATTTATTTGTAAATGGTATGCAATTATTTTATAATTAATAAACAATAATAGGGATAAAAACTTTTGGATTTCCAGATGGCCGTATCTTACCACGACGGGTCTCCCCTGGCCTCCTGGCAGGCTGCCGGAGTGGCCCTCTCCGTGGACGTGACGGTAGACGGACGAGGGGCGGTACAGTTACAGCCCTCCCTCCTCCCCGGACATACAGCCATCTGGCACCTCAAACTGGATCTCTACAAGTTACTCAGTAAGTACTTTACTTTAAGTCAAAAAGTCAAAGTCAAAATATCTCTATTCACGTAAACCTATTACAGGCATTTATGAAACGTTATTAAATTAATTATTTTGAATGATTCTACTCCTGCTAGTAGAAGACTAAGCAGCAAAGTAAGCTGTTAGCAGAAGACCAGTAGCTTAGCAGATTCCAGTCACCTGTTAATGTTAAATCTGACTGAGAAAGGAATCTGAAAGGAAAACTCAGCTATATCAGATTTACAAAATAAAACATATACAGAACTGCACCACAACGATCAATTATTATAATTAACTAATTTGTTTAAGATACACATACATCTGTGGCGTAACCTAACTTTTCTAGTTCTTTACCTTATTTTTATATGCCGATCTCGTTTATATTGTGACACTCTCAATTTGTGAAGTAAATAAAACGAATGTATTTTTTACCAAAAATACTAAAGAATATTTATTTATTTGTTTATTTAAATACTTTATTGCACTTAAAAACCTGGTACATAGGCGAGCTATAACGCCATAAGGCATTCTTCACCAGCTAACCTTGGGGATCATGTAAGGTGATGGGCAGGATAAAGAAAAATATTAAAATAGCTTAAATTAGTAAATAAACATAATTACGCATTTATTAAATATACATACACAATATAAAAAAAACAACACACATACATACTATATAATACATACATACATAAACATACACTATAAATAAATATATATATATATATATAAATAAAAAGTCAAACAACTAATTCGAGAGACATACATTCTGTTCCTCAAGAAATAATGTGGTTAGAAGGTTTTTAAATACGTTAACGGACGATGCACGCCTTATGGCCAGGGGTAGCTTGATCCACTGACGAGCAGCGAGCAACAGTGAAGGAATCTGAATATCTGCTAGAGGAATGCGAAGGAATCTTTAGCTGATTGTTGTGAGAGGAGCGAAGAGCACAGTGGTGCGTATTAGAGAGAAATTCGCTGGATTTAAGGTACGAAGGTGTTTTAGGGTGATTGAGAACGTTATAAAGTAAAGAGAGAAGATGGACAGACCGGCGAAAGCGGATATCGAGCCATTTTAACTGAAAGCGAAATTGGGAGACATGATCATACTTAATACTTACAAGAATACCCAAGTAGCCAGCAACAAAAGCAGCTAGGCACAATGGGGACCGTCTCAAACACACACATACACTACGACCGTGAAGGAACATAACTACAAGTATCACCATCGCCTACTCGTATCGTATTACCACCACCATCACAGCCATCACCATCACCACCACCTGAACTATCATCAAACCCACCCACCACGTCAAGATACGGACGGCAAATCAGAGCTCCTATAAGATATACCGACGTTGACACATCTTTGGAGGAATACAATATGGCATGGGATGAATGGAAAGAAGCACTTCAAACCTTCATTTCCTCGATCCACCGAATATGTGGATAGACTCGAGGAAAGTTAGCAAGAAACAAATTGAACACAGAAACAATGACAGCTTCATCGAATAATTGACTTGTGAAAACTACATATAAATAACATATAATTTGGGGACACATACGAATCTTTTCCACGTAAAGTTGTGGAATGATCTTCCAGTCTTTGTGTTTCTACTTTTCTATGGAGTCCTTCAAGAAAAGTGTGAAGGTGTAACATGTCATGGTGCATCTGACATGTCTGTGTAAAAGCGCGGGACCTTTTGTAAAAACCATTTTAGCGAACAATATGGGGAAGCCATCATTCGTAAGAAAGTATCATCCCTGACGGCGCGAGTATGCGGCAGTCCCAATAGCATCCTGAGGGTAGTTGCGGGCAGTGTGGGGGGGGGGGGGGCTATAGCGCAACACTGGACTGCGGTACTGGTGGAAAGTTAGGTTAAGTTTATTTATACATAGTTAGGAAGATAATAATAATAATGTAAAATAATATTAATATGGTTATATATAACAATCAACTCACTTGGCCGAGGCCCGTGAGTATTATTAGGTTAACCGGCTAAATTCCGAGATTCTTTTGGAATTCACAACAAAAATACTAATAAATTATTTATTGTACTAAATCAAAAATAAGTGAGTACATAGGCGAACTTAATGCCATAGATGCATTTTCTACCAACTAACCTTTGTGATTGAGATCTGTTCTAAGCTTCCCTATCATTTTTTTTTTGTAGAATTGGAAAACGATCGCAACTACCGTGAAGTGTTGAACAGTGTGACAGGTGTGAGACTGTCGGCGACCTTACAGGACGCGGAGGGTGGCAGGGCCTCCGCCGACATGAGGTTCTTAGCACACTACAGTCCCAGGAACCATCACATACGAGTCTCCACCAGTACTACTGATGCTAAGGTATGTATCCGGCTCGAAGGACCAGTAGCCATATTCTGTTACTTACCCCTCATTCCGAATCGCTCTCACAGCGCTTAGAACGAATATGACACTGAACGTCGTTCCGAATCAAATATCGCAATTTGGATGCTCAGAGCTTGATATCAAGACCCACATTTTCATTCATATATTTTTTTTTTTTAATGGATGGAAGATAAATTGTGGATTCCACATCTTTGAGTATGAATAATAAGAAATATACATCTCTCGGTTTATTCATCTTTATATGTGTAAAGTTTAATATTATTAACTTATTTTAACTGTCTTTTAAAATAACTTGCCGTGTTACACACATTTTTTTTTCCACTTCCCACTTAAATATTAATTATAGATTTGTTTTAGAAGTAATATACAAACAGTATAAACAAATTACAATATTAAATAATTTAAAAGAAAACCTAATATTTAATTAACTTGAAAATGATGCGCGACATAATGACAAACAAGTGACAGCGCTCAGAGCGATCTACCTCGATATTGTGAACAGTCTAAGCGCGAGAAATGATGTCATTTGTGACGTCACACATCTTTGGCAAAACAGTTTAAGCGCGTCTCGGAACACCTTTAAGCGTGCTTAGGTTACTATTATCGCGTATCGGAACGAAGGTATAGTCACAAACGTTATTAGTGGATTTCATTATTTACGTCAGAGATTGCGTCATAATTACAAAATATTACTCAATTCTCAACTCTATAAGCGCTCGACTTTAACAGCGGCCGTGCAAATATCAACTTTAATATCGTGATGTATATATAGTTAACGGATTCCACTATATAACGTTTGCGCTTAAGTTACAGAATAGGGTTACAAATACTCGTATATACAGAATGATTAATGCGCGATAATGAAAACGCTTTTCAAATGTCCCTCCCGGACCAGAGTAATCTGGTAAGGTGGGGAAAAGCTACGGAAAAGAACTGTACATTGTGGGTGCTGCCATAGGAACTGCTAGACATACACTTGTAGGGTGCGTTACTCTCCTAGAAAAGGGCTATTACTCGCGCCGACATGACAAAGTCCTTGGTGTTATCCGGGAAGCAGTAAGTCTTTCTATTGCAAGAGCCAGAAAGGAACTGACTACAAAATAAAACTTTGACCACATTTGTAAAGGAAGGTCAAAGCATGAAAACTAAATGCAAGCCCACCTCGATCCTTGGCGCCGCATCAGACTGGAAAATTCTCATGGATACATTTGAACACCATTATAGGATCCCAGATGAACTAGCTGTATCAGCCTATAGGCCAGACATCTTAGTGTTTTCTCGGAACATGAAAAAAGTTATCCTTATTGAACTTAGCGTTCCGTGGGAATCAAACATACCAAAAGACCACAACATGAAGTTTGAATCACGGTGAATCCATGGAATGCTTAGAAATTTCTCTTCTTCTTCTTTGTCTTATCAACACCCATAGTCGGTCAAATGCCCGAGACACTTTCTCCTCTCTTCCCCACACTCGGACCTGACACCCGCACGGTAAACGCATGGAATGCTAAGAAAATTGTTCTCTTCATAAATGAACATTTTATTATCCTACATAAACAAATTAAATATATCCTACCATATGTCGGAAGTTTGTATGTAAAAGCCAAACAAATTTATCGCAATATTTCTTTGTTTCTATCTTTAGAATGACATACTAGTCCAAAGTTAAGCTGGGTTTTGATAAGACAGACTTATTAATATATAATCTTTTGTTTTAAGGTGGAAGAATACGTGATATTACACGTCCAAAGCAACTTCTACATGGAAACATTCAACTACCTCGTCATGTCCAAGGGAATCATTCTAACTAGCGGACAGGAAGTTATGCAGGTGAGATACTAGGACAGGTACCGGCAGATAAAAAGAGCTGTGGATAGCTGGGGGCGGAACAAATTTGCATATCGGTACAGCAATGGAAGTACTCGCTGTTCTTGAAAATACAATCCAATTAGGTGCAGCTAATTTTAGCAAAGAAACAACAGACGCATTAAATTTAATGACGCAAAATAAAATAAGGGTTCGTGACCTCTGAAACCTAAAAATGACAGACACGGAAAAGTTACCAATTGAAAAATTAAATCGTAGCCCACAAAATATGACCATTTCTTGCCAGACTCTTGAAAACCAAGACTAGAGTTACTCTTGCTATATTGAGCAGCACTATTTATATACATACATATCTTCACGCCGGTTCCCTTGCGGGGTAGGCAGAGACAATTGAGCGCCATTTGACACGATCACGACATACCTCTTTCGCTTCGTCGACATTCATTAACCTCTTTATACATGCCCTTTGGTTACGAAGACTTTTTAATGCACCTTCAGTCAGTGTTTTATTTATTTGATTGTGATATGTGAGTCTCGGTCTGCCAGGGCCTCTTTCAACCACAACTTTCGCATTATATATCTGGTAATATATATATATCTTGGCGCGCACCTCCTCTTATACTTCCCCTACACTAGCGCCCTCTTCCCAACGGCTACGCCGCGCGTATTTCTATGTTAGCTATCGATGATCTTGGCTAATATTGCTCGTCTCTTTGTGAGCGACAACACTGGTTCGTCAATCTTTCATCGCGTATCGCATCGACGAGTTATTTATATACATTACTGTTATTTAACTGAACTTTTCGTTGTCCAAAAGTAATTTAAGTGGCATATTCTACACAGGTACATACTTAGGTGTTTTATTTATTTTACTAACCTTACTTATTTATAAGTAATTTTGCTATTGTTTTTATTTTTTCACCATTATATGATTTTATTTTTCTCTTTTTTTATTTTGTATATTGTACTTACCAATGTTGTGAATTTATTTTTGTAGTTCCTAGGAAGAGCACTGACTTCTAGGACACAGCCCAACTAGTCTTGGAGTCAGGGTTTTAACTATTTGTTACAAAACTGTTCCCTAAGTTAAGTCCATATTTATAAGGAAGAAAAAAATGTAATTGTTTCAATAAAGTAAAGCACGCTTATAAGTGGATTCACATTTAGCCAACTTTACTATAGGCCAATCATGACGAGTGGCAAGCTCGTCGATGTCTCCAGCGTACCAAACTCGAGAAATATCACAAATAAATTAAATATTATTTAAATGTAATTTTGTGTCCCGACCAGGAATCAAACCCGGTACCTCCGAGTCTAAACCCACGGACTTAACCGCTAGACCACGGATGCAGTTAAGTTGTATCAATAAACTTTATTTATTATTATTATTATTTAGGAGGGTGTTCGTACATTTGCTGTGACATTGTCTGCGGAGATGGCTCCAGTAGCGACGTGTGTGGTGTGGAGTGCGGGCCGGCACGGTCACGTGCTCGCCGACTCGCTGACCTTCCCCGTCAACGGGATCTCCAGGAACAATGTAAGTATGTCTCAGACATCCCCAGAAACACTCCAGAGGTATAAATATTTAATAAATATTTTCAGACAGGTCACACAGCGCCATCTAATTTCCGTGGTAAGCTTCGAGACTTGTGTTACGGAAACTAGATGGTTGATAAACTACATATTATACATATAAACACCCAGACCGAGACAAATTATACAATGTAGAACTTGCCCCCGGTGGGAATCGAACCCACGACCTTCCGAGTTCACGGCAACGTTTGTTACCACTAGACCACGGAGGCGGTCATGTATGAGTGGTTATATAATACTCACATATTGTCTTCTTACGGGTCCTCCTCCTTGCGTCGTTGTCCTCAATGCTGAGGGTTGTGATCCGGGTCTGCACACGGCGGCATGCAGCGCACTGTGGACTGGGGTGTTAAGTATGGTTCGGATCTGGTCAGACCAACGTATCGGGCTTCGGCCACGGAGCCTCTTGCCTTGGATTTTACCCGTGATCACCAGCTTTTCTAGTTTGGCCGGACTTTTTCGTGCTATATGACCAAAATACTCAAGGACTCGCTGCAGGCAGATAGAAGAGAGCCTGGTGCAGTTTATCGCAGCGACGAGTCATTTTTGTGATATTGTCGTACAATTTCCTTATGTAATTTTTATCTGCAACAAATAAAATGTGTTAGATGTGTTTCTTACTTGGTAAAATATATAAATTGAAGCTTAAAATATTTTTTGCCAAATATTTCGCCTCTCTTTGGAGCGGCGTCATCAGTGACAGTGACTGAAGGTCTTTGTCATAAATTTTGAAAAAAGTAATTTTATTTCTTTTAGCAATGGTGAAGGCAATGCACTATATAGTTTTGTATTTATTTTTTAGAAAAATATCATCATCACCTCGCGCATCATGGAAAACATCATCAGTATGTTATGTCCATTGTTGGTTCGATATTAATAAATTTACAAAACAAGTTAGACAAAACCTAATGCATTACATTCAGACCAGGGCTATAGTATGCACCAAGCTGCCATATAAAAGAGCTTTCCCATGTTTTTAAATCAATAGACCGAATAGTTTTAGGAAAACTCTTTAATACTCTTACTGTGAAACAATTGTTAAAGGTAGTGTTATGTATACGCGCATGGGTGGGCACAGGTAAAATATTATTAATTTGAGAATCTACTGAATGTCTGTGTCCATTCATGCGAGTACGAAGGGGTGTCGTAGTCTCTCCCACATAAAAACTGTTACAAAATCTGCACTCCAGCATATATACGCAATGAGAAGTAGTACATTGTGCGAAATTTTGAATTTTGATGACAACAGGGTTATGATGAGTTTGTATATTGATATCGGAATTTATTATGGGACATGTTTTGCAACGAGATTGGTTGCACTTGTGTGTACCTAACAATGTATTATTACTCCGTGTATTTTTATTTTTTGCTAAAATAGCTTTTAAATTTTTATTTTGTTTATACGTTACACTAGGGCACGTTTCCAAAAGATTTCGTGTAATATTATTATTCTTAAGGATAGAAAAGCTATCCTTTAATAAATTTTGAATTTTGTGTGCCCCGTGGAAGTATGGTATTATAAGCCGAAGGGAATTTTGTTGTTGTGTGTGTATAGCGTTTGGAGTGTTAGAAGGCCTGTTCATGTGTTTGTGTAAAAAGTTTGGGGGATAATCGCGCCTACATAACCCATTAAAGATTTTGCCTTGATATTTAGCCAAAGATGTTGAATTATTACAAATTCTTTTACCGCGGATAGAAAGTGAATGTGGTATAGACCGTTTTGTGTGCGACGGGTGGCAACTACTGTAATGCAGATACTGTAACTTGTTGGTTTCTTTAAAATGAACTGAAGTTGAAATATTATGATTATTATAAGTAATATCTACATCTAAAAATGTTATGTTAGTTTTAGAAATTTCATGAGTGAATCTTTGACTGCTAAATGAATTTAGTTGACTAAGGAATGTATTAAGAGTTTGTAAACTATGAGGCCAAATCATGAAAATATCATCTATGAATCTTAACCATGTTAAAGGTTTGAGAATTTGACTATTTAAAAATTTTGTTTCGAGAGAACCCATATATAAATATGTAATTTTTGTAAGGTTTTAGGATACAACAAAGAAGGTGTTATTAAATAAACTAACAGATTTTTCCTTACGGTCAAAATACATATGGAATTTGCTTAATTATTCGAAGAGAAAGGACAGAGACAGGCAACATAAAAACATAGACGATAGCAACAGAGTTAAAATTAAAATTATACCTGCCATCAGAATATTTCTCACTGTGATCAATAGTGCACTCTTTGTGCAATACAAAAAGACCATCCGAGATAGTCCCAAGGAGACTGGCAATATTTCCCCTCTGTATAACAAGGCTAATACGTTGGCAGAAATAAATGCCAGCCTTCCTGTGTCCAGACCTTTTCGTCAGCCGCTTTGACAACTTCTTGGCCAGGCGCTCCCATGGGCCCTTCGTCCGACACCAAACGGCGCAATTTTAGACCTTTTTTTTTTTTTTTTTTTTTTTTAATCACAGCTTATTATATTAAACATATTGTAGCGACATCAAGGTGCATTTGCATAGTCATTAAATAAATAATAATATCTCGGCAAATGTACTCCAACTAGGTCACCAGAGTCTACGTCGCCATATATGGTAATAACGATTTTGATTGGCCGAAATCATCGGCTGATGCAATGATGAACCAGGTCACCTAGTTGGAGGGACAGTCACGAGCCCGGTCAAGCACATCAGTCGTTTCAAGTCAGTCAAGGACAGACAAGGACTCAATCTCTAAAATATAAACAAAGTAGCAATAGTGGAACACAAGCCAAAGAGATTTTATATTATTTAGACAAAACAATTAAAACAGAAATAAGAGTAAAACATAGTAATTAGATTTAAATTAATAGTGCAATTGAACTGAGACTAGCAAAAGTAAAATAATAATAATAATAAATAAGTGAAAACCAATAGGTTAATAATTATTTACCTAAGACAAAATGAATGAATGAGACCTAAATATCTCTGAGAGATAGAAAGCAAATTTCCAAGCATTACATGAATTCACTATGCGGTGCGCCGGGTCCATCGTGTGTGGGTAAGAGATGAGAAGAATGCCGTCTCTGGCTTGCGACCGACAAAAGAAGAAGAGAAGACAAATTTCTAAGCATTACATGAATTCACTATGCGGTGCGCCGGGTCCATCGTGTGTGGGTAAGAGATGAGAAGAATGCCGTCTCTGGCTTGCGACCGACAAAAGAAGAAGAGAAGACAAATTTCTAAGCATTACATGAATTCACTATGCGGTGCGCCGGGTCCATCGTGTGTGGGTAAGAGATGAGAAGAATGCCGTCTCTGGCTTGCGACTGACAAAAGAAGAAGAGAAGACAAATTTCTAAGCATTACATGGATTCACCGTGCGGGTGCCGGGTCCATCGTGTGTGCGTAAGAGATGAGAAGAATGCCGTCTCTGGCTTGCGACCGACAAAAGAAGAAGAGAAGACAAATTTCTAAGCATTCCATGGATTCACCGTGCGGGTGCCGGGTCCATCGTGTGTGGGTAAGAGATGAGAAGAATGCCGTCTCTGGCTTGCGACCGACAAAAGAAGAAGAGAAGACAAATTTCTAAGCATTCCATGGATTCACCGTGCGGGTGCCGGGTCCATCGTGTGTGGGTAAGAGATGAGAAGAATGGTGTCTCGGGCTTGCGACCAACAATAGGCTGGTTTAAGAAAAGGAGACCTCCTTTTTTTATTTTATTGCGCGATGATAATACGCTCACCATCCACCATTCTACTTCTCTCCCTACCCAACCAAATACTGTATGATTCCGTTAATGCCGTCTAATAATATATGTCTATAATGTCCGTAATTTTATTTCCTAGAAAATTGATACACTACATTTCTCAAAAATTCTATCTAAGTAATCTATATTGAAGTTGAGCCATGCAGGATCATTTCATTTTTCATAGCAAAATTTTGTGTATAGTTCACAGTATATATAAACAACCGGAAGCATCGTACTGGGGAACGAGTAGAGGTCGCAATATATGGAGAACCGGGGGCATACGTCGGATTGTCGGCCATCGACAACGCCTTCTACACCATGCAGGCTGGAAATGAACTCACTTATGCTAAGGTTAGTTTTTTCTTCAAATTGTGTTCTGCGCCACATCTTCTTATCAAACATCTTCTTCTTACGGTGCCATCTCCTATCGGAGGTCGGCTATCATTAAGGCGATTTTGATTCTGTTGGCCGCTGTCCAGAGAAGGATCTGGTGCTCATCCCAAACCACTCCCTGAGGTTCTTGAGCCAGGAAGTGCATCTTCTACCCGGTCTTCTGGAGCCTTGTATCTTGCCTTGCATGACGAGCTGCAGCAAGCTATACTTTTTATTGCGCATGATGTGTCCCAAATACTCCAACTTCCTTCGCTTTACTATTTGAAGACTAGAGTTTTCAAACACTGGGGTAACTTTCCAGTGCTATCGTACGGAGCGGAAACGTGGACACTGACAGTGGGTCTTGTCCACAAATTTAAGGTCGCTCAGCGGGCTATGGAGAGAGCTATGCTTGGTATTTCTCTGCTGAATAATGTCAGAAACGAGGAAATCCAAAGTTACCGAAATAGCTTTCAAAATTAGTAAGCTGAAGTGGCAATGGGCTGGACATGTCTGTCGTAGAACCGATGAACGATGGAGTAGACGGGTTCTAGAGTGGAGACCACGTACGGGAAGACGCAGAGTGAGTCGACCCCCCGCTAGATGGACGGATGACCTAAGGAAGGTCGCTGGTGGGGATTGGATGAGAGTAGCAGGAGATCGTGTGAAGTGGCGAGCCTTGGGGGAGGCCTATATCCAGCAGTGGAGAGGCTGATGATGATGATATAAAAAACAAAACAATAAAACAACAAAATTCGTCGAACAAAATTAATAGTAGTGAAGACCGAAATGTGTCAATTACTTCTTCTAAGTTTCCACCCCCTCCCTGGTCCGTTCTATCTCATCTCTTTACCAGCTTATTACAAAACAAAGCCAGCTAATATATTAACTGAAGTATATCACCAGCCGACACACGTGACGGTTTAATTTATATTTCAAAGTGTTTTTTTATTATTTTTTGTTTTTTCAGGTATTATCCAAAATGTCTCGATTCGACGAAGAGACGAACGGCACGTTTGCGTACACGTGGCGGTCCCACGTTGGCGTGGCTGACGAACTGGTTTACTTCCCATCCTCCACCTTCGGAATAGATGCCAACCGGACTTTCGAGTAAGTTTCGGGTTCAAGACTCAGCTTTACGCAGTGGAAGTTGGTGCGAGAGGAGTTCCAGCAAAATCTTTGCATCACTTACTGAAAGAATTGGGCCTAAGCAGGTCTGCAGGAGATACATTTATGGAACGAGCTTCCAAGACGGCATTAACGGAATCATACAGTATTTGGTTGGGTAGGGAGAGGAGTGGAATGGTGGATGGTGAGCGTATTATCGCGCAATAGAAAAAAAAGGAGGCCTCCTTTTCTTAAACCAGCCTATTGTCGGTCGCAAGCTCGAGACACCACCCACACACGATGGACCCGGCACCCGCACGGTGAATCCATGGAATGCTTAGAAATTTGTCTTCTACTACTCTTGCATCCCTCTCGCTCGCACAATCGAATATTTTCATAGAGTTTTTAGGGTTAAAGACCGAGGCCTGACAAATAAAACAACAAATAACGGGTCGTAGATTTATTGTATATTCAGTTGGGGACACTTCTCACATTTAAGAGTGTAGGTAATCTCATCATTACAGTCCCTTGAACACAGCGTCCTAGACCCCCACTGCTGGAGATGGGCCTTCCAGAACATATATCTGGAGAATTTGGCCTACACTCGCCACGCTGGCCAGACGGCTTGGCGAGGATATCATGTCAATTTTTAATGACAATTTATTAACGATTCCACAAGTTGGCATTAGTGGAACCGGGACCGACGGCTTAACGTGCTCTCCGAGGCACGTGAACGGTGGTTTTGTAAATCTATGACTGCAGTACGTAAGAAAAGTGTATTTCTCATTGGTACATGCCGGGTGGGTTTGAACCGACCTTTGTAGGATTTAAGGAACGCGTTCTAACAACCGAGCCACCACCGCGTAGGTAATCTAGCTAATGCTTATCTCGTGTAGCAGCCGGGCGTGAAGAAGTGACGCTCGGCTGGGGGGGAGTTGGGCGACGAACGTGATCAGTCTCCTGAAGCCCACGGATATTCTAACCCAAATTTCGTGTCCCCAATTAGAGGATTCTTAATAGGTGGTAGGCAGACTGATAGTGGTAATTTGTCCAGTCTGCCGAGGCGGGGAAGTATCCACTGTTCGTGCCGATAAACCCAATAAAGTGTATCCACACGTTTTGGGATCAGGCTCGAATTGCCGTCATGTCCAGTCAAGCCGGCATAGTGTTAGGGACTGATGTCAGTCATGAGTGTCTGATTACAGTTGCTAACATTCATGGATCCCGCTCCCCACTTACCATCAAGTGGGGGTAGGGTCACATGTCGTGCTAGTATAAAAAAAAAAGGATTACGGTCGCTTGGTGATTTTAATGCACAATGTGTGCTTGAACAAAATTACATTTAATTTTTATTGTCGGAGCACCCGCAAAAATAAAATTTAACTAAAAAACAGCTCGTCAACACCTCGGGAGACAAAAGGGCTGGGCAATATTTGGGCCAAAGGATCAGCATTGCCATTCAACGTGGCAATGATGCCAGTATCCTTGGCACTTTGCCCATTGGCAGCGATTTGGAGCAATTTTTTTATTTATAATAATTTTTATTTTGTTTTTTCTTCATTTTTGTTTTTAGTTGTATGAGTCACAAGAGCAACGACTGAGTAACTACGAGTGATAAGGAATTTTGAACTTCAATTTGATTTAATGTTTAAAGACAGGCAACATGTGAACATAGAAAAAGGCAACAGAGAAGAAGCAATTAAAATTATGCCTGCCACCAAAATATTTCTCACTGTAAACAAACCAGGTTAATGAATAATTTAAAATAGTTTAATCCTCTCGTGTTTCTCAGGTACGCCGGCTTGGTTGTGTTTAGTGACGTGGCGGTTACTAGGAGGTTTTCTTTTTGCAACCAATCTGCTGGGTTCGGGGAGTGTCTGGAGGGGGGGTGCTACCCGTTGGCCAAGAGATGTGATAAGATCCACGATTGTGCCGACAGCACCGATGAATCTAACTGTAAGTCGAAAAAATTATTGTTTTCTTTTTAACATCCGGCTCGAAGGACCAATTGATTTTCCTCTCTATAAATATAATATTTTGCAGTAATGTCAGAACAATGGAACTGTGGAATTAGTTAAACGCGATAGTGAGCCGAATAAAATTAATTAAATACTAGGTTGTTGCATTGGCTTATGTGAAATGCTAGAAAGATAATGTTTAGTTAGACTTCTAGTTTTAGTTTAGTTTAGTTAGACTTCTAGTTTTAGTTTAGTTGAGTTAGACTTCTAGTTTTAGTTTAGTTTAGTTAGACTTCTAGTTTTAGTTTAGTTTATTTATTTAATACTTTATTGCACAAAGACAAAGGCGGGCTTTAATGCCGCAAGACATTTTATCATAGCCAACCATTGGGATAACTTTAAACACTTTACTGAAAAGTAGGTGCAATAATAAAGGATAATAAAGAAATATATTTAATAACTAACTAGATGTATAAATATATAATATTTATTTATTTATTAAGGTACAAAAAACAGTTAACAGACAAAACATTTGACAAAATACAGTGATATAAATAAGTAGTAAGTTTGCCAACCTAATATTTGTACACAGCATGCAGTAAACAATATTAAGAATAAAATACAGAAAGACATTAATATCTAAATTTAAACATATAAGTAAACAATTTGGCATACATGACCGCCTCCGTGGTCTAGTGGTAACAAACGTTGCCGTGAACTCGGGAGGTCGTGGGTTCGATTCCACCGGGGGCAAGTTATACATTGTATAATTTGTCTCGGTCTGGGTGTTTATATGTATAATATGTATATATTTACAAAAAAAGAAGTATAATACGTAGTTTATCAACCATCTAGTTTCCGTAACACAAGCCTTGTAGCTTACCATGGAAACTAGATGGCGCTGTGTGACCTGTCTGAAAATATTTATTTATATTTATTATTATATATCTTATATATAACTAAAATTATATATATTTATATAAACACAAAAACAATAATAATATAGTAGTAATAATAAGTATTCTTAATAACATTAAATCAAACAATAAAATCAGCATATTTATTGGTTTAGTTTATGTACGTGGTGTTTAAACATTGAATAGGTACAGTTAGAGATATCTATTTCACTCTGGGTTAAATAATATACTACGTACTAATACATACTTATATACTTGTATAAACCTACATACATACTTTTTATTTTATTTATTTGTTTATTAGGTGCACACAACAGAAATGGATACAAAACATTTTTTAAATTTCAAATCTTTACAATACAGTTCCAGTACCATCTCCAAAAGCATGTGCACACACGCAATTATGAAACATTTACATATATTTAAAAATAAACAATACTATACCCACAGTGAGTATAGTTCATAAATATTCTTTCTTTTAATTTAATTTTAATTTTAATTTACATTTTAATTTTAATTTTAATTTACATTTTAATTTTAATTTTAATTTTAATTTTAATTTTAATTTTAATTTTAATTTTAATTTTAATTTTAATTTTAATTTTAATTTTAATTTTAATTTTAATTTTAATTTTAATTTTAATTTTAATTTTAATTTTAATTTTAATTTTAATTTTAATTTTAATTTTAATTTTAATTTTAATTTTAATTTTAATTTTAATTTTAATTTTAATTTGAAGTTATATAAATTATAGATTTAGTGCAATTGAGACCCCACAATACTGGCCTTCCTAGTGTGGGTCTCCAATAGAAAACATGTACATAGGATTTTATTGGAAATAAACGATTTATTATTATTATTATTATATTCATTTAGTTTTAGTTTGCTCGCCGTCCACAGAACATAATTATATACTAGCTTTATTGCGATAGGAAATGCGAATAGACCATTTTTTTATTTAGTTTTATTTCCACCAATAAGTACTATTTATATAAAGTAAAGTCATGTATGGCCAATGTGTTACTTATAAGGTATACCTATGTATTTATTTCTGTAATGAGCTGTGGTTTTTGTAATAAATTAGTAAACCTAGTAATTAAAACATGAAAATAATTGTATATATTTAAACTTCCTTCTTACAAGGATAGACAGAGACAAGGGAGCGCCACCTACAATATTATATATAAAGTAAAGTAAAAATCGTTTATTGAAGCAAAAGTAAATTGAGTTACAAAATTTGGTACAGGAAAAAAAATATCAAAACAAGTAAGCAAGAAAGAGATACAGAACTCTGCTCCCCAAACCATTATGTTGTATCTTGGGGAGCAGTCTCCGCTACAATTTTAGTTGATACTCGTACTAAAACATTCAGCGCTATAAAATATATCCTACATCACACTCGGTGGAGAAAAAAAAAAAAAAAAAAAAAAAACAACATTTACACCCCCTGCCTCCACAGAGTGAGGTATAGATATACATAATCTTCACGCCAGATCCCTTGCGGGGTAGGCAGAAACAATTGAGCGCCATTTGACACAATCACGACATACGTCTTTCGCTTGGTCGACATTCATTAATCTCTTCATACATGCCCTTTTGTTACGAAGGCTTTTTTAATGCACCTTCAGCCAGTGTTTTATTTATTTGATCGTGATATGTGAGTCTCGGTCTGCCAGGGCCTCTTTCACCCACAACTTTCGCATTATATATCTGGTTCGTCAATCTTTCTTCGCTCATCCTTTCAACATGCCCGAACCATCGTAGCATGTCTTTTCTTATTTTTGTGCCTATACTTTCTTTTATACCTACCTTTAATGTATTTCAACGTTACGTATGCGGTCCGACAAAGTGACGCCGCATATCCGACGTAACGACCTCATTTCTACTGCATTAACTCTACTCTCATGCGTATTCTGACATATCCACGTCTCGCTTCCATACATCAGTGTTGGTACTAACATGGCATTTACTATTTTTTCACAGGTAGTACAAAAATAGCTTATATGGTATGATTTGATTGTCTACCTCCGTGGTCTAGCGTTTTAGTGTACATAAATAGCCAAAATTGTATGATTTGATTGTCTACCTCCGTGGTCTAGCGTTTCAATGTACAAAAATAGCCTAAATTGGATGATTTGATTGACTACCTTCGTGGTCTAGCGTTTGAGTCCGTGGATTCGGAGGTTTGATTCCTGGACACAATAATATTTATTTATTTAAATTTATATATTTTAATTTATTTGGAGACAAAACTCTCGGGCCGTGGGGACCAAGTGAACTATTTTTTTTTTTTTTATATATAATTACAAATTTTCAACTCATCAACACCTCGGGAGACAGAAGGATCAGCATTGCCATTCAACGTGGCGATCCTGCCAGTATACTTGGCATTTTGCCCAATGGCAGCGATTTGGACCAATTATTTATTTATTATTCTTTGCCCTAGCGGTTAAGTCCGTGGATTTAGATGCAAAGGTGCCGGATTCGATTCCTGGCACAAATAATGTATTTGAGGTATTTCTCGAGTTTGGTACGCTGGAGACATCGACGAGCTTGTCACTTGTCATGATGGGCCTATAGTAAAATTAAAATTAGATGATGTATTTTTAGCTTTTAGAACTGCCTCCGTGGTCTAGCGGTTAAGTCCGTGGATTTAAGACTCAGAGGTACCGGGTTCGATTCCTGGTCGGGACACAAAACTATTTATTAATGTAAATAAATACATTTAATTAATATTTCATTTATTTATGATATTTCTCGAGTTTGGTACGCTGGAGACATCGACGAGCTTGCCACTTGTCATGATTGGCCTATAGTAAAGTTGGCTAAATATGAATTCGCTTATTTATAAGCGTGGTTTCTGACCACCCCGAAAGGAAAACGTTCGTGATGATACTTTTTCTTTATTTTTAGCTTTTTCTATTAATTTAATAATTTTCCTAACTCAGGCGACCACGACGACAGTTATTCCCTCGCCCACTTCCGGAAGTTCCGGTTCAATCGAGTCCAGCGTCAGTACGACAACGTGTGGCTCTGGCGGGACGTGAACCTCGGGCCGCACGGTCGGCACGTGCTCACTGTGGACGTGCCCACCGCGCCAGCATACTGGACTCTCTCCGCCTTCAGCATGTCGCCCACCACTGGACTCGGCATGCTCAGGAAACCGATAGAGGTAAGGGACGTGGCCATCACTGTTGGAGATGTGCCTTTCAACCTTCCATATATCTGGAGAATTTGACCTACACTCGCCACTTTGGCCAGACGGGTTGGCGAGGTTCTGACGACAATTTATTAACGATTACACAAGTTGGTATTAGTGACCCGGGACGACTTAACTACGGCCTAGCTACGTGCTCCTTTCCTCACGGGCACGATAGTGTTGTAAATAATAATAATAATATAATTCTTTATTGCACACAAAATATAAAATAATGTTCATAGGCGAGCATAAACCGTATGGTATTCTCTACCAGCTAACCTTTGGGAGAGTGAGAAATTATTATAATGGGTGCAGAGTAAGAAATAAGAATAATAATAGTTAAAATATAATATTAATATTTCCGGACAGGTCACACAGCGCCATCTAGTTTCCGTGGTAAGCTACGAGGCTTGTGTTACGGAAACTAGATGGTTGATAAACTACATATTATACTTTTTTTTTTGTAAATATATACATATTATACACATGAACACCCAGACCGAGACAAATTATACAATGTGCAACTTGCCCCCGGTGGGAATCGAACCCACGACCTCCCGAGTTCGCAGCAACGTTTGTTACCACTAGACCATGGAGGCGGTCATCAATCAATAACTATATCATAGTAAGTATAAATAACATACCAATATATAAATATGTCATACAATATAATAAATACTTAATTTAAATAAATACTAATATAATAATTACCATTTTGTTTTTTGAGAAAGTATGTAATTAATAAATGTTTGAATATATTTTAAGACGGGGCAGGCCCATATCTAATAGATAAAGGTAGCCTGTTCCATTGGCGGGCTGCAGAAACAGTAAGAGAATCTGAATATCTGCTGGAAGAGTGATGAGGAATTGAGAGTTGATTGTTGTGAGTAGAGCGAAGGGAGCGGGGTAAATCTATGACAAATGTATGTAAGAAAAGTATTTCTTAATTGGTACTTGTCGGGACTCGATTCGTACGAATTTTTTGTCCGATTGGAAAGCGATCTTACAATCGAGCCACCACCGTTCATACAAAAAGTAAATTGTATCAACTTCTTAACAATTTTGCAAGTTGGTATTATGTAGAACCAGGATTGTCGGCTTAACGTACACTCTATTCTTACATGATAGCGGTTTGCGAGGTTCAAGTGTAAAAGAAACTGATGACCGACATCAGTCTGTACCATAATCCCGGCCTATTAAGATGATTTTTCATATTTAGCTTGAAGGACTTCAGGTTATAGGAATGGGGAAACAGTCTGTCTGGAAGAGCATTCCACATTTCCACATGTACGCATGGCTATGGAGGCTTATATTTTAGTTTATTTATTATTTAGTTATTTATTTCAAAACTTTAATGCACAAAGTACAAAAGGCAGACTTAATGCCCGTAGACATTCTCTGACAGCCAAACCTTTGGGACTAATTAGAACAACTGTAGGTGCAAGGAAAGTATAAGTGACACATCAATTAGATATAAATACTTATATAATAATCTTACTTATATATAATCTACTTATAAATATAAATATACTAAATACTAATACATACACAATAATAAACATAAAAGTTACAATTTTTGTTAGGAGCTATTTAGAAAATGTGAGTAGACCAGCTTTTTAAATGATGATCTGGTAGATGCCTGCCTTATGGTAATAGGTAGATTGTTCCACATATTTGTAGCAACAACCGCAAAGGAATTCGAAACAAATCCGGAATGATGAGATGGAACGGAAAGAAGTGAGTTGTGAGAAGATCGGAGAGATTTATCATGAAAAGAAGAGAGATAAGCGAATTTGTCCTTGAGGTATTTCGGTGTCGCAGGCTCATTTAAAACAGAGTAAAGGAGACAGAGGACTCTAAGATTCCTGCGACAGCGAATTGGCAGCCACTTCAACCTAGCACGATACTCGGAGATGTGATCATATTTACGTAAGCAATAGATGAACCGGATTAATGCATTTAGTAAACGGTCCATTTTGTTGAGCAACATCTCCGACATATCAATGCTGCACACGTCACCATAGTCGAGAAGAGGAAGAAGAAGGCTTTGGACAAGGGTTATTTTAGCTTTTAACGGCAGAAAGTTTTTAGGTTTATTTAGAGAGTGCAAAGAAGAAAATATTTTACCACTGTTTTTGGTGACTTGGTTTGTCCAGCTTAGATTTGAATCAAGGTGAACACCAAGATTATTATTATGGAGCTCTTCATAACACTTACCACGGTATAGCTTGTGTAACACCCTCAACCTCTCGGTGAAAGTGTTCTAACAACCGAGCCAACCCTTATTAAATAATCCCTTGTATCTATTTCCAGTACTAATTAATTTTAAGTTATAATTTAGATATAAGAACATAAAAGTAAAGTAAAGTATCATCACGACAGTTTCCCTTTCGGGGTGGTCAGAAACCACGCTTATAAATAAGCGGATTCACATTTAGCCAACTTTACTATAGGCCAATCATGACAAGTGGCAAGCTTGTCGATGTCTCCAGCGTACCAAACTCTTTTTTTTTTTTTTTTTTTTTTTTTTATACTAGCACGACATGTGACCCTGCGCCCACCTGATGGTAAGTGGCGCGCAGGGTCCATGAATGTTAGCAACTGGAATCAGACCCTTATATCCGACATCAGTCCCTAACACTATGCCGGCTTGACTAGATGCCTTTTCACACTTCGCTTGAAGGACTCCAGGTTATAGGAAAGTGGAAACACAGAGGCTGGAAGAGCATTCCACATCTTTATTGTGCGACAGATGTATGAGTCACCAAATTTATAGGTACGCGAAGGGATAGTGACTACGGTATGTGGGTGCATATTCTGACCTGTGCGTGTGGTTCGGTTGCGGAATGGGGAGGAAGGAATTAGGTTATAGAGCTCTTCAGAGCACTCACCATAGTATAGCCGGTAGAAGACGCTCAGAGAAGCTACATCTCGGCGAAGCTGCAGGGATTCGAGAGTTCCAGATGTAGTGGCATCGTCCACAATTCGAACAGCTCGCCTCTGTAGGACATTGAGAGCATCTGTGAGGTACTTGGCTGAACCATCCCAAAGGTGTGAACAGTATTCCACGCATGATCTGATCTGTGCTTTGTACAGCAACAGTCTGATTGATGGCGGGAAAAACCGCTTCACCTTGTTCAGTATTCCGAGCTTTTTTGACGCTGTTTTGGTGTTTTTTTGACTCGAGAAATATCACATATAAATTAAATATTAATTAAATGTATTTATTTACATTAATAAATATTTTTTTTGTGCCCCGACCAGGAATCGAACCCGGTACCTCCTAGTCTAAATCCACGGACTTAACCGCTTGACCACAGAGGCAGGCTTTATTATTATTATTATTATTTCCAGTACATCGGTATCCTGCCATTCTTCATCAAGGTGGAAGGTCCCGACCGGTGTCGCCAGGGAGAGCAGTTAGGTTTGCGAGTGGTCGTGTTCAACTACCAGCCCACTGCGATAGAGGCCGTGGTGGCTTTGGAAGCCAGCCAGGACTACAAGTTCGTGCATGTCGAGGAGAACGGCTTGGTAAGATAGAAGAAGTCAAATTTCTTATGCCGCGTGCGTTTTAAGAAATGTTAGTATGAAAATACCACTTTTAACATTTGATGCTAATTTCGTATGTCAGTACCGTGTTGAAAGGTTATTGATGTTACTTTTTGACAGATTTCAAATGGTTTGTTTACCATATTTATATACTTTATAGTTTTCTATTATATTTGTTAAAAAGGTATTTTAAACGATTTTATGTAATAAATTCAAAGACCATAATAATATCACGTGTGTTGGATGCCATGGTATGATAAAACATGAACGAAAACACTTCTCAAAAAGTAGCCTCACCGCTCGTTTTATTTAAGAAATGTTAGCATTGTTAAAAAAAGTGGTATTTCTTAACAAAAACGACATTTCGCGCTGGTTTATGAAGTTGCTACGAAATGTTGGATATGCTATAAAACGAACGCGGCCTTAGTATTCCATTGTGTGTGAGAAAGAGAGACGAAAATCCACTATTCTACTCCTCTCCCTACCCAACCAAATACTGTATGATTCCGTTAATGCCGTCTTGGAAGCTCGTTCCATAAATGTATCTCCTGCAGACCAATTGTTTCAGTAAGTGGTGTTATTTAGGTGGTGTTGTCTTATTATAATTGTTATTTTTTTAGAGTACCTAAAATCACATGATTTTTGTTTTAATTAACGGAATCAATTATATTTTAATAAAATAATGTCACCTCAAAACATAGTCATCGTCGTGAGTGTCGTCACTTAATAATAAATATTGTATATCGACACACAAGTAAATCTGCCTAATGTGTTATAAGTGTTTTAGCATAAAGTAAAAGAAAAATAAATAAATTGGATCCTACTTTAAAAAACCAAATAGTTATGTTTGTGTAACTAATTTAGTTGTTTATTTACTATTACGTGACGTCATCCGGCAGCTATTTGCAACTGCAGCATATTCAAACACGTTATTTAAATATAAATTTTATTTTAATATAGCTATGTTTTGGATCCGTTCCTGATCATTTAAATATAGAAAAGCAGACGTGAATCTATTAAATACTATAGGGCATTCACCGGGCCTTGAGACAAAATGTAAACAAAGAAACCAGTGGTTCCCAAACTTTTACAAACGAAGAAAACGTACTGGCACTCCTTGGTCCTGGTTTGCACATTTTATTGTTAGAAATGAATCATGATATCAAAAAAAATGTAACAGACAAAATAAAATACAACATCTAGAGGTTAAGTCTGTGGATATGGATGTTAAGACGCGGAGGTACCGGGTTCGATTCCTGGTCGATTAATTCTTCAAATTAATAAATGATTATTAATTAATATTTCTTTAGGATGGACATCGACGAGCCTTATACTTGTCATAATGGGCCTATAATAAATACAAATTTTGGCTATATCAATTTTTGTGGTTTCTGACCACCTTTTCTACTATAAGTATGATGTTATTTTTTTTTTGTCTAGGTCCGTTCGTACAACCCTCGTACATCGTTTGGCGAGCATCAATTCTTTGTGTACATTTTGGCGGGAGATGCTGCCACCGTACATGTGCCCGTGGTACCGGTCCGGCTGGGAGACATGCACGTCTCCATACACGCCTCTACTCTCATTGGACAACACCACGTTGTCAAGAAGATACACGTCGAGGTAAGGCACACCACACGCCACTCGGCGGGCACTGGATTTTTGTAGTCTGCGGGTTAATATTGGCGCGACAAAACTTGCAATTGCGACGTAATGGTAACGGCCTTTTGGCCTAATGGGCCTTTCAGAAGTTTTTGGAGAATTTGGCCTACACTCGTCACTCTAGCCAGACGAGTTCACGAGGGTCTGATGTCAATTTTTCATGACAATTTATTAACGACTCCACAAGTTGGTATTAGTAGAACAAGGATCGACGGCTTAACGTGCTCTCCGAGGCACGGGAATGGTTTTGTAAATCTATGACAAATGTATTTAAGGAAAGTGTATTTTTCTTTGTTACATGCCGGGGTTTGAACCAACCTTATAAATATGTAAATAGTTTTTCCAACCAAGTTATTGTAATTAAAATAATTTACATATGATGTGTCATAAATGGGTAATAGGTTTACGTGAATAAATACTTTTTAAATTTGACTTCGAAAAAGTTTCTTTCATATGTATGGATTTTTATTTTTTTCCTCAGGCCGACGGTCTTCCGCAGTTCCGTCATCAATCCATACTTCTGGACTTATCCAACCGCGCCTACGTGTTTCAATACATGCACGTTAACGTCACTGAAACACCTATTATTCCCTACGAGGTTGACAGATACTACGTGTTTGGTAGTAACAAGGCACGTGTTTCGGTAGTGGGAGACGTCGTGGGACCACTCTTTCCCACCATGCCTATTAATGCTACCAGTCTACTTAATCTACCCATGGTAAGTCTTAATTAATCCTAGGTCCACTAGACGTCAGGTACTCACAAATGTAACGGATACACATAATGTCATGGAGACACATAATGTCACAGAGACACATTATGCCACGGAGACACATTATGCCACGGAGACATAATTTCTTACTCGTTAACCCAGGTCTATTAAGGATAGGTTGTATCAGTACCTGTAATTGTAACTATTAAAGTTAAAAATGTCGTCGCTTGTACCAGCTGACGGCTGATCTTCAAAATAAAACTGCTACATAGGACGACATTTTTAACTTTTATCGTTACAATAATAGAAAAAAAACGGGCATCCGAGCCTAAATCTATCAATGGCAAGTCAAACATTAATCGTAGGTCTACTAGAAAGAATGGAGAAGTGTAGTCAAACACGCATATTATGTCATGGAAATTAATGTCGTAGAAACACATAATGTCATGGAGAATAATATTATGTCAAGGAGACACATTATTGCAATAAAAGTGTAGTATAACGGATTTTTTCGTATAAAATAAACGGTTTTAAATATTACATAGTGCAAGACATTAAAAGTACATAAATAAAATGGAAAGTTCGCCCTCTTAGAGTAGATTGTTTCTTGCCTTTGGCAGCGAGTAATTTAGTCACGGATACACATTATGTCATGGAGACACATTATTTTCTTCTGGTTAACCCAGGTCTATTAAATCTATCAATGGCTAGTGAAACATTAATCATAGCTGTACTAGACCTGCCATGTGCCTGCTACGCCACCTGATAGTAAGTCCCTAACACTATGCCGGCTTGACTGGGCATGATTTAGTTTGTGCTTGCCATTGGTATAAGGTGGCCTATTGTCCGCAACTATTTTCATATCCAGCCGGGATAGCAACAAAGAGCAATCTATAGCTCGCTTGATCACTTTAACCAGGAATACTAAGTCAGCAACCTCGCGACTATTATATAGTATCATCACGACCGTTTTTCTTTCGGGGTGGTCAGAAACCACGCCTATAAATAAGCGGATTCACATTTAGCCAACTTTACTATAGACCAATCATGACAAGTAGCAAGCTCGTCGATGACTCCAGCGTACCAAACTCGAGAAATATCACAAATAAATTAAATATGAATTAAATGTATTTACTTACATTATTAAATATTTTTGTGTCCCGACCAGGAATCAAACCCGTTTCCTCTAAATCCACGGACTTAACCGCTAGGCCACAGAGGCAGTTATACATTATATAATGGTATAATTAACCCTACCTATGCTTTGGTTAGGACTCAGCCGAGCAGACCATGTTTAGTTTTGCCGCGAACATGTATTTCAACCTATACATGCGTCTCATCAACCAACGTAACCGGACTTTGGAGACCGAAGCCTTCTACCACATGAACATTTTGTACCAACGACAGATGTCCTTCATGAAACCGGACGGATCATTCAGTCTCTTCCGAGCTGACTGGTGAGTTGTTAAATTCAATTCAAAATTCTTTATTGTATAGATTGCTTATTCTAATTACAGTTGTATGTACATGTCATGATGATGCAATCTGCCCATACAATATGTTTATGTTAATAGATATTTGTTTAGTACACACAGCAGTACATATATTATCACACACATAACATAGTATAATTATAACTTATCTAATATATGTACCAATTAGGTGTCACAGCATTCACCAATATAAAAAGAAGAAGAAATTAAAAACTTATTACTGTTAAGACAAAAAAAAATATTACACACTTTTTAAGTCGGGAGTTTTTACATACTTTTTATTGTTGTTCGGACGATGCCATAAGAACAGCATCACCTGCATTAAGCAGGCAGTTCACCACTGGATCACTCATCTTTATCCCACAGTCACTCTCTCACTCTTTTTAGGCATTTGTCGAGATATAGAGTGAATAATCTAGGAGAAAGCACACAACCCTGTTTGATGCCCATTTGGGATTCAAAGCAAGGCGACATACCTCCCTCCACCCGCACACAAGCTTTGCAGCCCTTGTACAGGGACTGTATAGCTTGTAGCAGTTTGACATTCACTCCATACTCCGGCAATATGTCCCAAAGCTTCTTGATTACAACTCTATCAAAAGCCTTTTCCAAATCCACAAAAGCACTGAAAACCTTCTGGTTTAAGGCCAAAAATTTATCTGTGATATTGCGGAGCGAAAAGACTTGGTCAGTGCATCCTCTTCCAGGTCTAAAGCCTCCTTGTGCCTCCCATAGAAGACCTTGTAAGAAGTTTTTGTATAAAATAAATCTCTGAATAGTCCTATCTAGCGGCGACGTATGTGGCACTTTTGGCATACTATTTTTTATGTACAGGAACCAATCATCCTCGAGTGTGTGGCTGACATCGTTTTGTGCTAGAATATTCCAAGACGCATCTTTCAACGAGTGGGAGAACTTTATCTACATCGATCCTGATGTGAGTAACCAATGACAATAGATATAAAGATGCGTTTGGTTTATAGCAATGTTCTCGGAGCAACATCATGAACAAATTAAGGTTTTATGAATAAAATTATAGAAAAATAAAATAGAACTGACTTTAAACTATACGTACAATCTTAAAGTATAAAATTATATATTAAGTACTTCAAAGCAAGAGCCTTAAAAGTGCAATCAACTGGTATTTTTTTAAAAGTGCAATCAATTGGTATTTTTTTAAAAGTGCAATCAACTGGTATTTTTTTAAAAGTGCAATCAATTGGTATTTTTTTAAAAGTGCAATCTACTGGTATTTTTTTAAAGTGCAATCAACTGGTATTTTTTTAAAAGTGCAATAACTGGTATTTTTTTAAAAGTGCAATCTACTGGTTTTTTTTTTAAAGTGCAATCAACTGGTATTTTTTTTAGATTAGCATGACATGTGCGCAACTGCGCGCAAGGTCCATGAATGTTAGCAACTGGAATCAGACACTCATGACTGACAACAGTCCCTAACACTATGCCGGTCAGCTTGACGGCAATTCTAGCCTAATACCAAAACGTGGGGATACATTTTACTGGATTTATCAGCACGAAGGCAGACTGGGCAAATTACCATCATCAGTCCGCCTACCTCCTATTTGTTGTTCTCGCAATAATGTCAAATGCCAATTTTTACTTTCAAGGCGAACTAATATTGTAAGCTTGCCATGATGATATTTATATAAAAGTAACACTGGCGCGGTGGTGGCTCGGTTGTAAGAACGCGTACCTTAAATCCTACAAAGGTCGGTCCAAACCCACCCGGCATGTACCAATGAGAAATACACTTTTCTTACGTACTGCAGTCATAGATTTACAACACCACCGTTCCCGTGAGGAGAGCACGTTAAGCCGTCGGTCCCGTTTCCACTAATACCAACTTGTGGAATCGTTAATAAATTGTCATTAAAAATTGACGTAATATCATCGCCAAGCCGTCTGGCCAGCGTGGCGAGTGTAGGCCAAATTTGACCGCCTCCGTGGTCTAGTGGTAACAAACGTTGCCGTGAACTCGGGAGGTCGTGGGTTCGATTCCCACCGGGGGCAAGTTGTACATTGTATAATTTGTCTCGGTCTGGGTGTTTATATGTATATATTTACAAAAAAAAAAAGTATAATATGTAGTTTATCAACCATCTAGTTTCCGTAACACAAGCCTCGTAGCTTACCACGGAAACTAGATGGCGCTGTGTGACCTGTCTGGAAATATTTATTTATTATTATTATTTATTTATTCTCCAGATATATGTTCTGGAAGGCCCATGTCCAGCAGTGGAGGTCTAGCTTGAAACATGACTTACAGATATTAATTTTCAGGTAATATCAATGGCAGTTTCGTGGGTACTAGAGCATCAGACTCCCCACGGCGCGTTCTATGAAGTGACTTGGTTACCAGATAGAAATGTCAACGCTTCCAACTTGAATATGACACAATATTTCGCAAACAATATGGATCACCAGGTAATGTAATATAGTACAAGATTCGTAAAAGAGCGACCGTCACCAATAGATTATTATCACAGCCATAGCTGGGCACCGTTAATCAAATAGTTAACTTCGTTAATCGTTAATCCGCTACAAAAAAAGTTAGCTTCGTTAAACGTTAAAGCGTTCCATTTCGGAAGAATTAACGGAAGTTAATGACAATCGTTAATATGTGTAAAATTGCATTTTTATATCGTTGCGTTAGTGAACTTATAAAACCTGTTGGTTTAGGTTCTGGAAGTTAACAGGATAATGTATAATATTGTCAGAATGAGTTCTCTTTTTTGTCTTGCCTCGGTTAGAGCCCGCCTTAACAATCTCTTCAAACTGTACGTATTGTGACTCATGTACCCTTCTTACATGTTGTTTCAAATTATTCAGGCTTGATACATGAACTTTTATTTTGGTGTCTTTCGGCAAGCAACGCTTACAAGCAAAAAGTATTAGCTGGCCCGATCTGGATACAAATTCTACATACTCAGTCAAATGTGGCCAAGGATTCTCATCGATTCAAATCCGATTCCATGTCTTCCATGATATAGTTTTAATTACTACACTGCACAGTACACTTTTCTATCTAACTAATTACACTGCACTCTTCTTTATTAACACGCAAATTATCACTGACAGTAATTTATAATAACAACAAACACAACACTCGTCACTCTAAGCACTGGCGCTAGTACTTCGCAGTTTTCTTACTCGCACGCGCCGGCAAAATATATCTAGTTTTGTTTTTGTCTCACGCGCCGCCGCGCCCGGCACTTGTCGTTTCATACTTGTCTGAACAGGTTTTTCGCACCACACCGCGGTGCCGTGCGGTAAATAGTGGCATTGGATTAACGATTAACGGACTTCTGCATATTAACGGAAGTTAACGTGTCCGTTAACATTTTTAAAAGTTAACTTAAAATTTAACCCGTTAATCAAAATGTTAACTTCGTTAATTAACGATTAACGGATTAACGAGTTAATGCCCAGCTATGGTTTTGAATCCGGTAATACTGCTCGGTTTATATTATTGTTTTAGTTCTGTATAAATTAGCAGTAAGTTTTCCTTAATAAATAAATTCTCAGCAGAAACCGCCGCACTTTCCGCGCTTCACGAGGTCGTTGGATGTGTGATGTTACTTATTTATAATAATAATAAAATCCTTTATTGCACACAAAATATAAAAAGATGTACATAGGCGAGCCTAATGCTGGTAGATGTGGGAGTGCCGACTGATTGTATTAATTTGCTAGTCGGCTGGTACACCAATCAGATTAATGTTGTTCGGTGGTGTGGTGTATCATCGGATGAATTTCGACTGTCATGTCGCCCTTGCTTTTCAACCTTTATATGGATGCATTAATTGAGGATCTCAGCAACACCAGGCTCGGGTGCCATGTCGGCTCAGCGTGTGTTAACAACATAAGTTATGCAGACGACATGGTGCTCTTGAGCCCGTCAGCGGAGGGGCTGCAGAGACTCATCAAGATCTGTGAGAGCTAAGCAGCTGAGCACTCCCTCTTATACAACACCAAAAAGTCTGTATGCATGATTTTAAAATCGGGGAGGACAGACTACAGACCGGTTCTGTATCTGAATAATGAGCCGTTGGAAATCGTGCAGTCCTTCAGATACCTTCATATAGTATCTGAAGACCTTAAAGACAATCTGGATGTCGAGAGAGAGAGGCGTTCGGTTGCTGTCCGTGCTAACATGATCGTGAAGAGCCTCTCTTCAAGTGTTCCCGTGCTGTTAAAATATCCCTATTTAACGCTTACTGTCGGTCTCTGTACACACCGCAGTTGTGGTGCAACTACACAAAAGAGTCGTACAGAAGACTGAAGGTGCAATACAATGAAGCCTTCAGAATTCTGTTTCGGCTCCCCAGGTGGTGTAGTGCATCCAGCATGTTTGCCGAGGCACGTCTGCCGATATTAGACGCGATGATCCGACATCATTTAGAAAATGCATAATGGACACTAAAAATATAATTTTAAAGAATATCCATGAGCATTGCTTCATGCTTCAAAAATTATGGACAAATAAATTAGTATGTACATTTTAGATTAATTACTAACATAGTTTTCTTTAAGTTATTATTGTTACTAACACGATATGGTTTTTTGTACCGAAATTAAGAATTATTATTATTATTAATACCATAAAGGTATTCTCTACTAGCTAACCTTTGGGAGAGTGATAGAATGAATATTATGGGTGCAGAGTCAGAAAAATAAAATTATATAAATAAAAAATAAAAATAAGAGAAAAATAATTAATAAACAATGGGATAAATAGGATCATAATATAATAAATACAATAAAATACATATTATATAACACTAATAAAATAATATATGCCAAGGTGAGGAGATTAAGTTTAATTTTGTTATTCAAGAAGGTGAGTAAATAGAAGTTTTTTTAATATATTTAGAGATTGTGCCTGTCGGGTAGTTAATGGCAGCCTGTTCCATTGACGAGCTGCAGACACGGTGAGAGAATCTGAATATCTGCCAGAGGAGTGAGGAGGGATTGAAAGTTGGTTGTTGTGCGAAGAACGAAGAGGACGAGTATGAGAGTCGCACAGATATTCGAAATGATTATTATATTAGAAATTTATATGTTATTGTTTTAGGAAAACTCTCCGATAACTCAGCGGAACATCTCCCTGACTGCGCAGGTCATCATTACTCTGGAGACCGTCAAGAATCTCAAGGATATCGGAGTTAGAGAGGTAAACATTCTGACTAATCATATTCTTCATTCCATGGTACAAGAGACATCCCGTCCGTCCTTGAAACATCAGGTCTTTCACGTAGTGTGACGGAGATTTCCAACTCCCTCACCCGTAATAGATGAGTGGACTGTATATTGTTTGGGGGGGTTTGATGACGAGCCAGCTCTGTGAAGTCCAAAGAAAGGGGCAGAAGCACTTACCTCTTCCAGCAGCAGCTGACAACGTCTCAGTGGAGTCGACCCCAGGGTTCCAGAAGAATACCAGCTCTTCTGATGATAAGACTCTTTTCACATAAAACTAATAATCCAAGTTCCGATCGATAAATACACTCGCGTGGCTATTCAGCAGACACTGCTGCAGCATCGAAAAATTGAGCACACACGGTGTGACGTCACCGAAACACAAATTGTTGACGTCCGCCGCCGACCGAGGTTGAGGTGCGACTACCCACCGATGGGCTTTAACACGTAGTGATGGTAAAAGGCCGGATAATAATAATAAATATCGTTGTGGTGCAGTTCTGTATATGTTTTATTTTGTAAATCTGATATAGCTGAGTTTTCCTTGCAGATTCTTTTCTAACAGCTTACTTATTGGACCACTTTGCTGCTTAGTCTTCTACTAGCAGGAGTAGAATCATTCAAAATAATTAAATTAATGACGTTTCATAAATGCCTGTAATAGGTTTACGTGAATAAAGATATTTTGACTTTGACTTGTACCATGGAGTGAGGGAAGATGTCTTGTTTGGGATGCCACCTATGTGGATACCTTTGCCGCTTGCCACATTTCCTCTACATCAAAAAAGGCCGGTTCGGCTGCTCATATAGCCGAATTTAAAAAGTAAAGTATATCATCACGACCGTTTCCCTTTCGGAGTGGTCAGAAACCACGCTTATAAATAAGCGGATACACATTTAGCCAACTTTTACAAGTAGCAAGCTCATCGATGTCTCCAGCGTACCAAACTCGAGAAATATCACAAATAAATTAAATATTTTTAATTACATTAATAAATATTTTTGTGTCCCGACCAGGTATCGAACCCGGTACCTCCGAGTGTAAATCCACGGACTTAACCGCTAGACCATAGAGGCAGTTATATTTAAAAAGCACATCAAATATAATATCATTAAACAAAATTATAACTTTGTGGCATTTGGGGTTGAAACAATGGGGGTATATTCCCTTGATACCCACAAATTCATAAAAGAGCTGGGTAAACGAATTTTTCAAGAGTGTGGCGATCCCAAATGCCATAACTACCTAAAACAGAATATTTCCATTATAATTCAACGAGGAAATTCAATTCAATATCTATTATTTCAGGCATTACCCATATAAAATAACACAATTTACAATAAAATAAAAAATACTTACATTTTAAGCCTAAAACTACAATTAATTTACTTACTAAACCTAACTTCTTAACCTATACTGACACACCCAACATAATCTTAACCCAATGATCTTGGATCGGGCAGTCATGGCGAGATGAGATTATTTTGTAGAATAGTTTTAATTTCATAGGTATTTTTAGTTTAATTTTATTTATAATTAGTTTTTTAATCTATTTTATGTTAATATTTTTGTACCTTCGTTCCTTATTTTTTTATTTACGGTTTAAAAACTGCGCTGCGATTGTTAATAATGTTTTTTTTCTTGACCAGGGTCTAAGTGCTCGAGTAGTGCAAGCTCAGCAACGTGCCATAAACTGGCTTCAGGAGAATCTAAACCTTCTTCAGCAGCACGGGACTCCCTACGAGATGGCAGTGGTGGCATATGCCCTCACCTTCAGCAAGGCACCTTCCTCACAAACTGCCTATACCCAACTCAAAAGAATGCAACGATCACAAGGTTAGTAAAAACATATCAAATCAAATCATTTATTCATCCTTAAGTAATAGGTACATACATCGACCGCCTCCGTGGTCTAGTGGTAACAAACGTTGCCGTGAACTCGGGAGGTCGTGGTTCGATTCCCACCGGGGGCAAGTTGTATATTGTATAATTTGTCTCGGTCTGGGTATTTATATGTATATATTTCCAAAAAAAAAAGTATAATATGTAGTTTATCAACCATCTAGTTTCCGTAACACAAGTCTCGAAGCTTACCACGGAAATTAGATGGCGCTGTGTGACCTGTCTGGAAATATTTATTATTATTATTTATTTATTATATTACAATAGGTATTCAGTAGTTTGTTCGTTAAGCTATACTTTACCATTAAGGGCATACATATATATTTATTTAAATGCCAAAGTCAAAATTTATGTCATAAATGAATATATAAAAATAAAAAACGTTAATCGTATTAACGAAAAATAATTTTGATATACAAAAGAAAATATATAATTAGTGTCCATATTCTGTGGTGTCAAGGGAAAAAAAGGAAATGAGTCGACAAATTTAAAAATTAGATTTTTGCACCTATTGTTTCAAAGTCAAATCATTTATTACAATTTGGCCTTCTCGGGCTCTTTTGTATTGTCACATTACATTGTTATAATTATTTAAATAAATTATATTAAATTTATTACAATACAATTGAATTGACCTAAATATAAACATACACCAACAGTAAAAGGTGTCCAAAATATATTAATAATATACATTTGCACATCTACCAGGCATTTTTGTCACTAATAAAATCATTTATCTTATAATAGGCCTTGCCTATAAGTCGACGTTCAAAACATTCATATGCGTCAATGCAATGAGGAGATGAGTCTATAAACTGTACAGTTTATTCTACACCCCTACGTACATACTCGTAAAGGGGGTAGTCGTAACATTAAAATGTATAAATAAGTAAAGAGTTCAATCGAGTTATCTCAGTATCGCGCTTTTACTGCCAATAATTCTGTATGCATAGTGAGATGAGTCGACTCGTACCTAAAGTATGCGACTAATGAAATTAAACCTTACGTAAATTACAACTTTCTAATTTAAAAAATGAGTTGTTTTTTTAATTTGCTTCTAGCGAAAAGTTTAAGTTGTTATCCCCTTTTTCCTTGACATCACAGAATTATAATGTAGTATCATCGTTAAGCAAAGAATATCGCAAAATTTAATTTGAATGAGAAGTGGTGGTTAAAGGAGCGACGGAGCTGCCACTAAAACTGCTTAAATTAGAAGTCAAACAAATACTGGTTGATAAATGTCTTTATTCGACAAAAGAATACCTAGACACTAAGTTCGACAAAGTCATGTGACTAAATAAATATTATTAATATTTTTAAATGGCCTATAGTAAAGTTGGCTAAATGTGAATCTGCTTATTTATAAGCGTGGTTTCTGACCACCCCGAAAGGGAAACGGTCGTGATACTTTATTATTTTTAAATACCTAAGTATGTGATATAACATATAACAAATTAGATCCTCGTACTTACCACGTTTCTGAGAAATTAATTATTTTATCCTATAAATACCAAAGCATGTGATATAATTACATATAACAAATTAGATCCCCGTAACTTCCACGTTTCTGAAAGATAAATTATTTTATCCTATAAATACCAAAGCATGTGATATAATTACATATAACAAATTAGATCCCCGTAACTTCCACGTTTCTGAAAGATAAATTATTTTATCCTATAAATACCAAAGCATGTGATATAATTACATATAACAAATTAGATCCCCGTAACTTCCACGTTTCTGAAAGATAAATTATTTTATCCTATAAATACCAAAGCATGTGATATAATTACATATAACAAATTAGATCCCCGTAACTTCCACGTTTCTGAAAGATAAATTATTTTATCCTATAAATACCAAAGCATGTGATATAATTACATATAACAAATTAGATCCCTGTACCTACCACGTTTCTGAAAAAGTAATTATTTTATTTCATTTCACCAGGTGGTCTCGACTACTGGGGCAAGGAGGTGGTCCCTCAGCCTCCATACAAAATGGAGAATCAAAAACCATTCCTTCTTCCCCGACTGCCCTACGAATATGACTCTGACAACATAGCGGCCACGGCTTATGCTCTCTTGGCCTGTATGGACCATCAGGATAACAATGAACCTATTGTCATGTGGCTCAACAACCAGAGGCTGTCGGATGGTGGATGGGCTTCCACACAGGTTGGACTAAGTTAATATACTTTTCTATGGGCATGTTGAAAGAATGAGCGAAGAAAGATTGACGAACCAGATATATAATGCGAAAGTTGTGGGTGAAAGAGGCCCTGGCAGGCCGAGACTCACATATCACGATCAAATAAATAAAACACTGACTGAAGGTGCATTAAAAAGCCTTCGTAATCAAAGGGCATGTATGAAGAGGTTAATGAATGTCGACGAAGCGAAAGAGGTATGTCGTGATCGTGTCAAATGGCGCTCAATTGTCTCTGCCTGCCCCGCAAGGGATCCGGCGTGATGTATAGGTATATCATCATATCACGTTACACACATAAATAATTAGTCAATGTGTTGTTGTGCTCATTTTTCATTGGAAATTAAGAATGTCCTCGTCACCTAGGGACTTCTACAAAATTTATACAAGCATAGTATGGGTGGCCATAGTATGGGAACTCTTCAATGTTATTATTATTATTGATTACTAGGCAAGCAGCGCATTGCTGATATGCCTATATCAAGCACTGGTGTAAAGTTTATTAAATTGTCAGTTATCACCATAGTCTATTTCGATTGTCACTAGCCACTTGTCCAGTTTGTTTTTAAAAGTGTTTACAGTTGAGGTCTTTAATGTGTCTTCTGGTATTTTGTTCCACATATTTACAACTCTGTTATTCTTGAAGTGATATCCAATGATATTACATCAGGGTCGACAGTCTCGACAATTGATAACGACGCTAAGTCATAAAAACAAGTTGCCAGTTACAAAATGAAAAAGATCATTTGGTCAACATCATTAGTTTTTTTTTCCCCCCGAATTTTATATATATTTATGTTTTTTTGTAGGACACATACATAAGCTTGCGTGCTCTAATCGAGTTTACGAACCGCAAGCGACTACGTGACGTCAGCGAACTGACCCTTACGGTGGACGCCGTGGCTTTCCCTCATCACACCACCACCCTCAGGCTGGACAGAGACAACCTCGCCGTCATGCAGTACATAGATGTAAGTCACAGATCAGCCTGCACCTTTTTTTTTGTTGATCTCTTCTCCCAATAGATGATGAATTAGGTGATAGGGAAGGCAAATGGTCTAGCCCATACAGCCAAGTCTGACGTAATATATCTTTCTTTTTCATGAGTTAATGAGGTCATCATCAGGTTCCAGATGTTGCAGAATTGGATGCTTTTCTTGGAGTCACTCGCAGCATTATATCTCGAAACACGTCGCGGGAAAACCGCAAAAAATAAACTGCAACTTCTGCCCCATATTTAAAGTCCAATTTATCGTTTCCCATAACTAATTACATTGTAGCACATTATTAAACAAAACAACACCACTTTTGACCAACAATACCCACAGTTAATTAATTTACAAAACAAAAACTTGCGCTTGACATGCCCGAGCAAAATGGCGCGAAAAAATCCCCCCTCTTGTTTTTGTTGTTTATTTTTTTTTTTTTTTTAATTGTCTTTAAAGGACATTGTACAGAATACATCAGTCCTAAACACGTAATTTATTTGCATAATATATGTTCATAACAGAGTTCATAACCGAGTTGGGGATCATCAAATTCCAGATGCTGCAGAATTTGAGGCTTTTTTGGAGTCACTCGCGGCATTATAGCCCAAACACGTCGGGTAAAATATGGGAGTTGACAGCGCGGGAAAACCGCAAAAAATAAACTGTAACTTGTGCCCCATATTTAAAGTCCAATTTATCGTTTTCCATAATTATTCACATTGTAGCACATTATTAAACAAAACAACACCACTTTAGACCAATAATATCCACAGCAAATTAATTTACAAAACAAAAACTTGCACTTGACATGTCCACGCAAAATGGCGCGAAGAACCTGTTTTTGTTGTTCCATTCTCCCAATGTATCATGAATAAGATGATAGGGAAGGCAAAGGGTCTAGTCCGTACAGCCTGACATAGTAATATTTTTATATAAAGGACAAGTAGTACAAAAAAAGCCCAAAATGAATGTATGTTTAGATTCCAGAAGCTTGGGGCACTGTGAAGGTGACAGCCCGGGGCGCTGGGTACGCGATCCTGCAGATGTCCGTCCAGTACAATGTGGACAACCCGCGCTTCCAGACGCCGCCCCCTGTGCCGGCCTTCTCTCTCGTCACACAGGCCAACTTCCACGGCAGGAACTCGTCACATATTACCTACCAAACTTGTAGTCGGTAAGGAATATATATATATAAAATAATTTCTTTAAGTCTACAATGTGGATCTGATGTCAATTTTGAGAGATAAATTTGTTGTTTAAGCTGAACAGCCCTCTCGCTCTCACAATCCAACATTTTTACAGATTTTTCAAGTCTCAGTGTTCTTTTGAAAAATGTAGTCAATCCGATTTCTATTTATTATTATTATTATCGATTTTTTAGCATTCCATGGATTCTGCCTCCGTAGTGTAGCGGTTAAGTCCGTAGATTTAGACGCTTAGGTACCGGGTTCGATTCCTGGTCGGGACACATTAATTTATTTGTGATATTTCTAGAGTTTGCTACGCTAGAGACATCGACGTGCTTAACACTTGTCATGATGGGCCTATAGCAAAGTTGGCTAAATGTGAATCCGCTTCATTAAAAAAAAAATGTGGTTTTTGACTACCCCGGAAGGGATACAGTCATGATGATACTCCATAGTTATACCGTGCGGGAGCCGGATTTATCGTGTTTAGAAAAGATTTGTTCGAAAAATGTATTGACGGCAAGCTTTAGACCCAATTCTTTCAGTAAGTGAAGCAATGATTTTGTTGAAAGGACATATGACGTTTAGGTGGAATATCAGTTGATGGAGACTTCAGTGCTGAAGGGATGCAGAATAATTTGTACTCAGTCCCTTTTTGGCTCTTGCAATAGAAAGATTTAATGCTTCACAAATAACATCCGTAATAGCCTTTTTCCAAAAGAGTAACGGACCCTACTATTGTGTCTAGCAGTTCTTATGGCCGTAGCTTTTCCCCACCTTATCAAATTACCCTGGTCCGGTCCATTTGAAAGAAATTTAGATAGAATTTCAGCAACGGTGGAGACCAATAATAATAATAAATTATTTATTATACAAAACCAAAACAAGTGCAGGTACATAGGCGAGCTTAATGCCGTAAATGCATTGTCTACCAACTAACCTTTGTGACTGAGAGCTGTGCAGAAGGTTAGGAAATGAAATGAAATATTTATTTGCAGGAAACATGGTAACAAACAATATTAGGTCTTATTAATATTACCATATTTCGCCATAGCATGCAAAATTTTACAACAACTGTTATAGAAGTAAAGTTACTAAAAACTCAGCGAAGAAAATAGATAGTTGAAATTATTTATTACTATATAAAACACAAATTAATTACATACATATTGTACATTATTGTGCTGGAGGGATGCAGAAATCGCCCAAAGTTACCCAGTCATTATGAATTTTTAGAGTCATCGCGTGCACTATATATCAATGCTCTTCATCTTGCCTGAGGATTTTTATAACCTCTTTCTCACTTTCATTTTTCTTCCAGCTTTTGTCAGCCTGGGCACTTGTCATATTTTTATTATTATTTTCCAGCTGGACCCGTACATCAGAGTCTCCTCGGTCAGGTCTAGCAGTATTAGAAGTGAATATACCCACCGGCTATCTAGTACAGCAACAAAGATTAGATCAGTATGTCCGGAGCAGAACTGCAAGACTGCTGCAACGGGCCAAGTACCAGCCTGACAAGCTCACCTTCTACTTTAACTATGTAAGTACATTGTTACAGCCCTTACAGCAATAAATATAATTGAAATAATTTATTTCAGACCAAATTTGTTAATAACAATAGAAAATAATAATAATATGACCGCCTCCGTGGTCTAGTGGTCTGGAAACGTGGCCGTGAACTCGGGAGGTCGTGGGTTCGATTTCCACCGGGGGCAAGTTGTACATTGTATAATTTGTCTCGGTCTGGGTGTTTATATGTATAATATGTATAAATTTACAAAAAAAAATGTGTATGTCAAATTCCCTATTTTTTTTATTTCTATTTTTTTATACTAGCACGACATGTGACTTTGGTCCCACCTGATGGTAAGTGGCACGCAATTTCCATGAATGTTAACAACTGATGTCAGACACTCATAACTGCCATCAGTCCCCAACACTATGCCGGCTTGACTAGATGCTTTTTCACACTTCGCTTGAAGGACTCCAAGTTATAGGAAAGTGGAAACACAGAGGCTGGAAGAGCATTCCACATCTTTATCGTACGACAGATGTATGAGTCGCCAAATTTATACGTACGCGAAGGGATGGTGACTACGGTATGTGGGTGCATATTCTGACCTGTGCGTGTGGTTCGGTTGCGGAATGGAGAGGAAGGGATTAGGTTATAGAGTTCTTCGGAGCACTCACCATAGTATAGCCGGTAGAACACGCTCAGAGAAGCTACATCTCGGCGAAGCTGCAGGGATTCGAGAGTTCCAGATATAGTGGCATCGTTCACAATTCGAACAGCTCGCCTCTGTAGGACATTGAGAGCATCTCTATATGTTCTGGAAGGCCTATCTCCAACAGTCGAGGGCTAGGTTCTAAGGGCTGTAATGAATGAATGAATGAGTTAACGACCCTATTGTCTGGCTTATGCTTCTTCGGGCAAGTGTCGGTATAATTGCCAAACACCCACCAAGCAACAACCATAGATATAGATACGAGTATATCCACACAATTTATTAATGATTTTACAAGTTGTAAATATCAGTGAAACCAGGACCGACGGGTCGAGACTGCTTACCGCGCTCTCCTAGGCACTCCCAAACAATTATTTATTTATTTGTTAAGGAAAACTATTGACATTTAATACATAAGTATAGACACAAAAATAGAAACAGAAATCATTTACATGTTTTCACTAGTTAGTTAGTTAGATATTTCACTAGTTAGAATAATACAGATTTCGACTAGTTAGTTTAAAACAATACAGATTTTCACCAGTTAGTTAGAATAATACAGATTTTCCCTAGTTAGTTAGAATAATACAGATTTCGACTAGTTAGTTTAAAACAATACAGATTTTCACCAGTTAGTTAGAATAATACAGATTTTCCCTAGTTAGTTAGAATAATACAGATTTTGACTAGTTAGTTAGAATAATACTGATTTTCACTAGTTATTTAGAATAATACAGATTTTGACTAGTTAGTTAGAACAATACAGATTTTCACCAGTTAGTTAGAATAATACAGATTTTCACCAGTTAGTTAGAATAATACAGATTTTCACCAGTTAGAATAATACAGATGTTCACTAGTTAGTTAGAATAATACAGATTTTCACTAGTTAGTTAGAATAATACAGATTTTCACTAGTTAGTTAGAATAATACAGATTATGAACGATTATGGCATCTACAAACTATTACTTCATGCAATAAACTAATAACTGTACATGCATTATGTTGAATTGTAAAGTATTTCTTGTGTTGTGTTTTTTCTTTGGCGTGATTAAATTTTTATTGGTTATTTTTGTTATCTTAGGAGGGCTTAATGACTAAGCATTTTCTAACAACCAGCCTTTGGGAGTGTGGTCAAGTATGGGTGGAATATTTAACTTTTTATAAATTTGCAATCCTGGACCATTCAGTGCCTGTACATTTGCATTGTTAAAGTTTGGGAAGCACTGGTTTCTTTGTTTACCTTTTGTCCCAGGGCCTTCCCGAACTGTGACTTGGAGAATTCGAGCAAACCTAATGCTTAACAAGTTTTTTATATTTACAATTAAATTATTTATTTCCAGTTGGACACAGAGCAGACGTGTGTCAACTTCACGGTGGAGAGATGGTTTCCGGTGGCCAACATGTCACGGTATCTCTCTGTCAAGGTCTACGACTACTATGCACCAGGTAAGTCACAATTTTGCTTTCCTGAAATTTGCATGCTAAAAATATCTTCAAATAAATTCTAGCGTTACAAACATAACATGGTTCACGAACTCTCATGTCTACCATGGGTTGACAATGTTTATCTATTCACCTCATTCCTAAAGATTTTTATTTATTTATTTTATTTTATTTTATTTTATAATATCATCTTTTATTTGATAATATCATCCCAACATGGCTGATCCGCTGTCCACTGTATTCCACTATTCGACTGTTTATAAAAATCATCAGCCTGTCTCTCCACTGCTGGATAAAGGCCTCACACACATTCCTCAGGTCATGTGTCCATCTGTTGGGGTTCGTCCCACTCTGCGCCTTCCAGTATGAGGTCTCCTCTCCAGAACCCTTCCACTCCATCGTTCATCAGTTCTGCGACAGATGTTGCCGTTTCAGCTTGCTAATTTTAATAGCTATGTCAGTAACTTTGCTTCTATGGCAACGTTTAGGACTTTATCTTTCAGAGAAATACCAAGCAAAGGTCTCTCCAAACCTTGTTGAGTGATCTGGAACTTGTGGATCACGTTTCTACTCCATACGACATTACTGGAAGAACGAATTGGATGAAAACTTTTGTCTTCAAACACTACCATATTCGATAAAAAGATGTGAAACTTGTGATTGTGGTGACCGAAGCTTCTCTGCACTTAGTCTCCATAAGAACATTGTGCGTGACCTTTACTTCGTCAGCGGAGAAATCAGATCTCCCCCAAGAAGGCTAGGAGACCGTCACGTTCCTAAAGACCTCTGGAAGAGTCTCCACAGTCTAAAGGAACTTCAGTCTAAGTGCAGCACTTGCATCTGCCATGCATCCTCTACACAGTGGGCTATCTGTAATGTTCAGAGTGTAGATGTTTGTTAAAGGCGTAGTGTCCGGTCATCACCCCTGCCATTGTGCGAATCTTAGTTCTTTTAAGGATCAAGAGATGCAGAGGCGCCTAGACTGTCTGCAGTCTTCCCTAGCATTGTCCTGGGCCTGTTGTGAATGACCCCCTTCTGGGCAGCTCATCAGCCGCATCATTACTTAAATTCAAAATTCTTTATTGTATAGATTGCTTATTCTAATTACAGTTGTATGTACATGTCATGATGATGCAATCTGCCCATATTATGAGCATACAATATGCTCATGTCAATTGTTTGTTTATTGTTAATTTATTATCCTTAGGAGCCTATAGGAACACTTGGATTCGTCAAATTTTATTTTTTCTTATTTAATACCTTTATTAAGTCAATATACATAAAAATGGCTGAAATAGCTGGCTGGAGCTGCAAGGAACAGTCTGCTAATAAGGGCGTAGTGCCTGGGAATAACAAGCTTAATTCTAATAATAATAATAAAATAGATATTTATTTACAATATTTATTTGTATATACGTAGTTTATATTGAATATTGTTCTTGTCAATTTATTGGAATACAATGTTAATGTCAAAGTTCTTAGTGAACCAACCCTTGTCTACTTCTTTAGCGTGACTCTATTGACTCTGTACCCTGCAGGATGTGGCAGTCGAGAATCAGTGCAGAGCTAATGTAGTTACTTTTGAGGGCCAGAAGGACGGCCATTCTGTCGTGAGATAATGCGAATATTAAAGTTTTTAGCATCTCTCCTTAGTACAGGTTGTGTGAGTCGAGAGATGTTGATAGGTAAATGTTTAAATCCAACTAGTGACTTGCCAAATTGCCCCCACCCTAGATGTATGTGTCTGTCGGATTTTAATTGTATTTTTTATTTGTATAATGTATTATTACAACTATGTTTTTTACAGAACGTTTCAACGAGACAATATTCGACGCTCTTCCGACCTACCTGCTGAACATATGTGAGGTGTGCGGCTCGTCTCAATGCCCATACTGTGCTATATACAACCACGGTGACATCACTCTGCCCGGCGTGCTACTGCTCTCTAGCGCTCTGTATCTCTCTCTCTCATACATAGGACTACGTCTATAGTCTGTCTCTCTCTTATTTGAATTTATATCTCGTTTAAATCGTGATCAAATCTTATACAAATCCATGCTGTCTCCAATGCGAGTTAGTCAAGTATTTTGCGATAATGTTAACAGTTTTTCCAGGTCCAGTAAACTGTTGTGTTGATGACTTACTGCAACACCTTTCTCCATCTTTCTGTCCCTAATATACCAGTAACAGTTAATCCCATGTCTGCTGGGTCACAAACATAGTTTTCTAAGACTCTTGCACTCAACCATTCCTTCCAGCTGTCAAACGACTTAGTTGGACGCAGTTACGCAAAAGGAATCCAATCCATAATTTTTCAGAAATTTAATCAGGTCCTTAGGATGTTTTTTTTTTAAATTAAATATGGCATTAGTAACAATTTGCCAGTGTCAAATTTATTTATTATTATTATTACATACACACAACAGAAATAGGTACAAAACATTTTTTTAATTTCTTTACAATACAGTTCTAGTACCATCTCCAAAAGCATGTGCACACAGCATGCAATTATGAAACATTTACATATATTTAAAAATAAAAATAACAATACAATACCCACAGTGAGGAAGTTCATAAATATTAATTTAGTTTGCTTACGGGTTAAATGAAAAAAGGATTCAAACCTTAGGATTATATAATATAATATCGTTTTTGACATATTCTATAATAATAAATATTTCCAGACAGGTCACACAGCGCCATCTAGTTTCCGTGGTAAGCTACGAGGCTTGTGTTACGGAAACTAGATGGTTGATTAAACTTTTTAAACTTTCGCGCATCTTTACGCGATTTACCTTAGAGACATATTTCTCCCGACGTTTCAGCCAAGTTGCATTGGCCGTGGTCACGGGTCGACTGAAGCTATGCGGTGTAGTCTCGTACATACTGGGCGGTAGATGTAAACCTACCCACTTATCTGTCGTGTGTCGTGATTTCTAAAAACTTTTAAAAGTGATAAGTGGGTAGGTTTACATCTGCCGCCCAGTATGTACGAGACTACACCGCATAGCTTCAGTCGACCCGTGACCACGGCCAATGCAACTTGGCTGAAACGTCAGGAGAAATATGTCTCTAAGGTAAATCGCGTAAAGACCCGTTAAAATTATAAAAACTAGATGGTTGATAAACTACATATTATACTTTCTTTTTTTTTCTGCAAATATATACATATTATACATATAAACACCCAGACCGAGACAAATTATACAATGTATAACTTGTCCCCGGTGGAAATCGAACCCACGACCTCCTGAGTTTACGGCAACGTTTGTTACCACTAGACCACGGAGGCGGTCTAAATGTATAAAATGCTGGATTAATCTAAATTCCAACTTTAATGGCCATTAACTTAATGTGGGTTGGATTATTTTTGCGTAACTACGTCCAGTGTGCTTAGTGTAAAATGCAAGTTTCGGAAAACGTAACTGCTGTAGTTATGTTTTTTTATTTTACATTGCTTGTTATTGCAAGTTTGGCTATAATAACAGGCAATGAACATCGAAAATTCAGTAAAAATAACTACTACTATAGTTGCGTTTACGAAACTGTCACATTAGGCATACAGTTGTAAATTCTGCAAACCTCGAATGGCATTAATGTTACCAATTAAAATATTTCCGTTTTTAATATTTGTTTTCTGGTAACATTGAAAACTGAGTTCACGGCCGCGTTCGTGTTATAGCATTTCCAACATTTCGTAGCAACATCATAAACCAGCGCGAAATGTCGTTTTTGTTAAGAAATACCACTTTTTTTAACAATGCTAACATTTCTTAAATAAAACGAGCGGTGATGCTACTTTTTGACAAGTGTTTTCGTTCATGTTTTATCATACCATGGCATCCAATACACGTGATATTATTATGGTCTATGAATTTATTACATAAAATCGTTTAATATAGCTTTTTAACAAATATAATAGAAAACTATAAAGTATATAAAAATGGTAAACGATCAATTTGACATCTGTCAAAAAGTAACATCAATAACCCTCCTTTCAACACGGTACTGACATACGGAAATTAGCATCAAATGTTAGAATTTTCATTAAACGAACGACTTGTGCTAAAAAAAGTGGTGTTTTCATGCTAACATTTCTTAAAACGAACGCGGCCCACGTATTTTAAATATTATTATTGTCAGAATTACTAACTCTTACCACTTTCGACATCAATCTATTTCTAATATTCATGTCTCACGAAATTTATTTATAATTTTAGTACGAATTATAAATTGCATGTGTTATTTGACTAAAATTATTAGCCGAAATAAAGCTACGTCGCGATATACCTTGAGTTTTACACTCGTATTTTAAAATAAATAAATAAAAAAATCAGTTTTTATTTGTCACAAAAATAGTTAATAAAAATGTAAAATATAAAACAATGATATAATGACAAAAGGGTCTATGGTTCAGAAAATGGTGTTGGAAGCACATTCCAACAACCTCTGTTATTATACCATAGCCGAAATTTCAATTTAGTGGAACAGTAATATAAATAAAAGTTATAAAACAATAATAAAACAAAATTCATTAAAAATAAATTCAATTCATTAAGACATTCCCTCAACGGTTTCAAATTGTGGAGATTAAAATTTTAAATGGCTTCGAATGTACCAGCTTACGGCTGATCTTCAAAATAAAACCGGTACGATGGGGTCCATTTTTTACTCAAATCGTAACAATTACAACAGCTTCATTGTCGTTTGGCAGCTGGAAGGAAATGTTGAGTTGAGGAGCTGTTGAGGAAACGTCTTAGAATACGAGTGTAAAACTCAAGGTACATCGCGACGTAGCTTTATTTCGGCTAATTATTTTAGTCAAATAATACATGCAAATTATAATTCGTACTAAAATTATAAATCATTTTCGTGAGACATGAATATTAGAAAGAGATAGGTTTATGGATGTCGAAAGTGTTAGAGAGTGTAGCAATTGTAACAAAAAAATATATTTAGAATATGTGAACTCAATATTCAATGTTGCAAGATTTTTTTTTTTTAACCCAAATGTTACCATTTTAAATATTTTCAACAGTAACAGTTCTATTCCTCGCGAACCGAGGTATTTGACAGCTGGAAGAAAGAATAGAGTCGAGGAGCTGTTGAGCCCCTTGTCTTTTCCTCCTGATATGTGAGGTGTGCGGATCCTCTCAATGTCCATGCCGTGCATAGTAAAAAAAAACAAATTTCAAAAAACAAGCTGTAATCATATAATAATAGGTACCACCTACATAGACCGATGGTGGTAATTCTACCCAGTCTGCCGCCGCGGGGATACTTCCACCGTTCGTGCTGATAAACCCAGTAAAGTGTATCACACGTTTCAGGATCAGGCTCGGAAGTTTTTTTAGTTCTCCTTTAAAGTAAAAATTGGCATTTGACATCATTGCAAATGGCACATACTTTCAACGAGAACAACAAATAGGTGGTAGGCAGACTGGTGGGGGTAATTAACCCAGTAAAGTGTATCCACACGTTTCGGGATCAGGCTCGAATTGCCGTCAGGCCCAGTCAAGCCGGCATAGTGTTAGGGGCTAATATCAGTCATGAGTGTTTGATTCCAGCTGCTAAGATTCATGGACCTTGTCATACATGTTAGGACACAAAGTCAAAGTCAAAATATATTTATTCACGTAAACCTATTACAGGCATTTATGAAACGTCATTAATTTAATTATTTTGAATGATTCTACCCCTGCTAGTAGAAGACTAAGCAGCAAAGTGGTCCAATAAGTAAGCTGTTAGCAGAAGACCAGCAGCTTAGCAGATTCCAGTGACCTGTTAATGTTTAATCTGACTGAGAAAGGAATCTGCAAGGAAAACTCAGCTATATCAGATTTACAAAATAAAACATATACAGAACTGCACCACAACGATCGATTAATAACCTTTTAAATTAAGTTATCAGTACCTATGAGAATACAATACCTGGTACAGCAGTAACCCACCAGGCAAGTCAGAATTTGGAAATGTCTTGATACCTCAAATTTTATTTTTAATTATGTTTGTATGTGTAACACTTTGGCATTCCTTTTTATTGTTTTAAGCTTGTTAGTGTTGACCAAAGCAAGACTAGGGTTAGTCTTTCTAACATCGGTGGTCTTGCAATATTGAGAAACACTAAGGCTGTTTATCTACAAAGCTGTGCGAGGTAAATATCCACCAATACCGCTGAAAGATGTCGTGATACCATTGGAGCATATATTAAATTCAATTCGTTTATTTTGCAAGTAGGCATAGGACAAAAAGAGATGTATTCTGCACTTTTACACGTAATTTTTTACAATATTGATATTCATTCATTCATTACAGCCCCTAGGACACAGCATCCTAGACCTCCACTGCTGGAGATGGGCCTTCCAGAACTGGAGAATTTGGCCTACACTCGCCACGCTGGCCAGACGGCTTGGCGAGGATATGATGTAATTTTTTTTGTAGTACAATTTATTAACGATTCCACAAGTTGGTATTAGTGGAACCGGGACCGACGGCTTAACGTGCTCTCCGGGGCACGGGAACGGTGGTGTTGTAAATCTATGATAAATGTACGTAAGAAAAATGTATTTCTCATTGGTATATGCCGGGGGGGTTTGAACCGACCTTTGTAGGATTTAAGGTACGCGTTCTTACAACCGAGCCACCACTGCGCCTTAAATAAATAATATTGATATAAAACAATATAATTTTATAGTACATATTGGTGAATCTGGAGCAGTACATGATAACCATCATTTGGAAAGAGAAATAATAAAATTATAAATACAGAATAACGCTAAACATTATAGCTGCTGTAGATAGGCATTGTCACACTATAAGCTAAGACAGACAATTATAAGAATATAAATGTCAATGTCAGTTAGTTATGTGTCAATGTCAGTTATATTCCTCGCGCACTCTATTTGTGGTAGATAAACAGCCTGAACATAGAATTAAAATTTTCTTTATTAATTAATGCACCATTTTTTAAACCATGTTTTTTTTTTTACCATAGTTGTATAGTTTTTTGTAGATTTATTACTTTAGTTTTTATCTGCTATCTTAGTTTTTTTTTATCGGATAAGATAAAACTCATTGAGTCGTTCAAAGATATTTCAAGTTTCAGTGTACTTTTAAGAAAGAAAAAAAATTAGCTTGTCTTCCAATTCTGATTTTTCTTCTCTCCATTTACCGACAACTCTATAACGCCATAAAATGCGTTATATATATATATTATATATAGTTCCCTTCAGTCTCGTTATTTAGATTTTACACTGTATATCCAAAATTACACTCAAAAATCTTTGAAAATGTTATATATTGCGTGCGAGAGGTAATCTAAGCGTAACTAACCTTAAGAACTTACAATAATAATAATAATAATAAAACTTTATTTCAGAATAAATTCCATATGTGTTAGTAACAATTTTTAAAGAAATCTTATAATATCTAGTGTTAGTAAAAAAAAAAAATTATAATACAAGATTTTTTTTTCTTCCTTTCTGGTGCCCAGGTCACCTGCTGACATGCAGGAATGAATGTGGCTAATTTCTTTGCCTAGTTTTTTTCCAGTGATGTAGTAATTTTTCCAGTGATGTAGTAATTTTTCCAGTGATGTAGTAATTTTTCCAGTGATTTAGTATTTTTTCCAGTGATGTAGTAATTTTTCCAGTGATGTAGTAATTTTTCCAGTGATGTAGTAATTTTACCAGTGATGTAGTAATTTCGTTTATTTTAATACTAATTTATTTAAAATATAAATTAGTATTAGTAAGTGCAATTCAAGTGCCTACAAAATAATATATATATAATGTAGATTCGTATATTTAAAATGTACGTACATTATTGTAGGGTAAAATACCCAATTGTTGACACCTCACCAACTATTGACACTAAATATATTTCTGTATAAAAATAAAATGAATCGTCAGTGTAGTGTTGCTAAGTGCAAAATAATTGTTGGTAATAATAATAATAATATAATTCGAAGTAGATACAAAAATATTAAAATAAACATACATACATATCTTCACGCCAAATCCCTTGCGGGGTAGGCAGAGACAATTGAGCGCCACTTGTCACGATCTCGACATACCTCTTTCGCTTCTTCGACATTCATCAACCTCTTCATGAATGGCTTTTCAACGCACCTTCAGCTATTGTTTTATTAATTTGGTCGTAATATGTGAGTCTAGGTCTGCCAGGGCCTCTTATACCCACGACTTCGCATTATATATCTGGTTCGTCAATCTCTCTTCATTCATCCTTTCAACATGCAAATAAAATAGATTAAAAACTAATTATAAATAAAACTAAACTAAAAATACATATGAAATTAAAACTATTACCACCAGGATCAGATCAGATCATGTATAGAATACTGTTCTCACCTTTGGGGTGGGTCCGCCAAGTACCTCACAGATGCTCTCAATGTCCTACAGAGGCGAGCTGTTCGAAATCTGGAACTCTCGAATCCCTGCAGCTTCGCCGAGATGTGGCTTCTCTGAGAAGCTTCTAGACCTGTCTCTAACAATGGAGGTCTAGGACGGTTCAAGGGGGAGTAAAGGTGATGATGTATCATTCACGCAGTATAGTATTTTTTGGAGCCGACAACAACAAGATAATAACTCCACATAGCGCCTTGAACATAACAGTCTTCCAATGAGCCTTCCAGAAATTTCTGGAAAATTTGGCCTACAGTAGCCACACTGGCCAGACAGGTTGGCGTGGGTCTTATGTCAATTTCTAATGACAATTTATTAACGATTCCACAAGTTAAACGTTTTAGCCCCTAGACCTCCACTGCTGGAGACGGGCTCTCCAGAACATATATCTGGAGAATTCATTCCTTCACTCGCCACGCCAGACGGTTTGGCGAGGAATAGCAATCAAACCCGGTACCTTCGAGTCTAAATCCACTGACTTAACAGTAAGACCACGGAGGCAGTAACTAGTATTAGTTATAAAGTATTAGATTAAATAACTTATGAGAAGACAAATTTCTAAGCATTCCATGGATTCACCGTGCGGGTGCCGGGTCCATCGTGTGTGGGTAAGAGATGAGAAGAATGGTGTCTCGGGCTTGCCGACAATTGGCTGGTTTAAGAAAAGGAGGCCTCCTTTTTTTTCTTTATGCGCGATAATACGCTCACCATCCACCATTCTACTTCTCTCCCTACCCAACCAAATGCTGTATGATACCGTTAATGCCGTCTTGGAAGCTCGTTCCATAAATGTATTGACGGCAGACCTGCTTAGGCCCAATTCTTTCAGTAAATGATGCAAAGACTTTGCTGGAACTCCTCTTGCACCAACTTCCACTGCGTAGAGCTGAGTCTTGAACCCGTTCCTGATCATTTCTTCTGTGAGATCATAATATTTATTCAACTTCATGTTGTGGTCTTTTGGAATATTTGATTCCCACGGAACGGTAATAAGTTCCGAGAAAACACTAAGATGTCTGGCCTATAGGCTGATACAGCTAGTTCATCTGGGATCCTATAATGGTGTTCAAATGTATCCATGAGAATTTTCCAGTCTGATGCGGCGCCAAGGATCGAGGTGGGCTTGCATTTAGTTTTCGTGCTTTGCCCTTCCTTTACAAATGTGGTCAAAGTTTTATTTGTAGTCAGTCCCTTTCTGGCTCTTGCAATAGAAAGACTTACTGCTTCACGGATAACACCTAGGACTTTGTCATGTCGGCGTGAGTAATAGCCCTTTTCTAGGAGAGTAACGCACCCTACAAGTGTGTGTCTAGCAGTTCCTATGGCAGCACTACACAATGTACATTGTACAGTTCTTTTCCGTAGCTTTTCCCCACCTTACCAGATTACTCTGGTCCGGGAGGGACATTTGAAAAGCGTTTAGGTAGAACTTTAGCAACGCCGAAGACCAATCGTACATTAGTGTGCGCCACTTTAGGGCTGGAGGGATGCAAAAATCGCCCAAAATTGACTTAACCAAATGTACGTAAGAAAAGTGTATTTCGTTTAGTCAGTTTTTATTCACTGTGACAAGGATCCATCCCATTCTTACTTGGATAGCATACTATATTACTATACAAAATTATTTGGTAGGTCAATTTGCTTGTTAGGTCAATGTTATCAACTTTAAAGGCAAAACATATCGTTTAATAACGATCTAACAACGGTTATTCAACCGAACCGAGGATTTTTCTTGTTAAATTTCATTAAAATCGGTCCAGCAATTTAGGTGTTAAGGACGGACAAATCTATGGATTTAATTGTTGTTATTATTATTTTTTTCCATCGATAAGTGGTCGCCATTTTCTCCCGTTTTACGGTGCTTTTTGCATTTTTTTTAGTATTATTTTTTCAATAATTGGTTAATTGTGATTTTTACCAACTTGCCTATAATTAGTAATAGGTATTTTAAAATACAATCGAAAAGCTAACAAATGCACGCCCATGCTAGCTGGGCTGGTTTGGACATAACGTAGATATGCTAAGGGGGTTGTCCAATAACGTGACTATATCTTTTTCCAAGTTACTATATGTCAGGAATGACTGTTTTTTTGGCTTCTCCATGCAAATTCGCTATTTTGAAGTTGTCATTTTGTATGGAAAAGCCAATTTTTCTTGTCATTTCCAATTGGCTATTTTAAAGTTATTATTTTGTATGGAAAGGCCATTTTTTTTTCGACATTGGTTTCGAAAGTTGTGTTTTTCTACATATTAGTGTAACGTAAGAGCATGTATATATATATATATATATATATATATATATATATATATATTTGCATGTACAAATTGTTTCGCCGTCCTTATTTTATTTATATTTTTAAGAATCAATGTAATTTACTATTGGAAATGTATTTATTGTACCTTTTACGCCTCCACCCGAATTATATTTATCCATTCACATTTAGCCAACTTTTCTATAGGTCGTGAAATATTCACAAATAAATTATTATGACCTGTCCCTATTATATTACTTAGTCGCAAACGTTATATAATGGAATTCCTTAACTATATATATATATATATCACACTATTAAAGTTGATATTTCCACGGCCGCCGTCAACGTCGAGCGCTTATAGAGTTGAGAATTGAATAATATTTTGTAATTATGACGCAATCTCTGACATAAATAATGAAATCCACTAACGTTTGCGACTAACCTATCGTTCCGAGACGCGATAATAGTAACCTAAGCACGCTTAAAGGTGTTCCGAGACGCGCTTAAACTGTTTTGCCAAAGCTATGTGACGTCACAAATGACATCATTTCTCGCGCTTAGACTGCTCACGATCGAGGTAGATCGCTCTGAGCGCTGTCAGTTTTTTGTCATAATGTCGCGCGCCATTTTCAAGTTTATTTAATATTAAGTTTTCTTTTAAATTATTGAATATTGTAATTCGTTTATACTGTTTGTATGTTGCTTCTAAAACAAATCTATAATTAATATTTAAGTAGGAAGTGGAAAAAAATATGTCTGTAACACGGCAATTTATTATAAGTTAATAATATTAAACTTTAAACATATAAAGATGAATAAACCGAGAGATGTATATTTGTTAGTATTCATACTCAAAGATATGGAATCCGCAATTTATCTTCCATACATTTAAAAAAAAAAACTAACATTTTATGAATGAAAATGTGATTTCGACCGTTCCGAATTGATATCACGCTCTGAGCATCCAAATCGCGATATTTGATTCGGAACGACGGTCAGTGTCATATTCGTTCTAAGCGCTCTGATTGCGATCTCGACATTTCATAACGGGTCAGTGACGACGTCAGCTTCATAATCATCGCATAGCGAATGCCTACCTTTAGTCATAAAAATTTCGGAATCGTATCGAATCAATCTGTCATATTAGCAAACTATTTAGCTACGAAAGTCCAAGATTTTTGTGTTTCTTCTCGCGGCATTATAAGCTCAAAGATGTCGGATATATGGGAGTTGACAGCGCGGGAAAACCGATAAACTGCAACTTGTGCCCCATATTTAAAGTCAAATTTATCGTTTTATTATTTATTAAATATATATATATATTAAACAAAACAACACCACTTTTGACTAACAATATCAACAGTGAATTAATTTACTAAACAAAAACTTGCATTTTACATGCGCGCAAAATGGCGCGAAAAACTTGCTAAGTTTTTTTTTTTGTGTAAATTAGTTTGCTGTGGATATTGTCAGTTAAAAGTGGTGTTATTTTGTTTAATAGTGTGCTATAATGATGCGAATGAACTATATGAGTTCAGATCGGGGGCTTAAAAGTATATGTAGGTATTTTCCAAGAGTAAGATTGTGTGTTGTGAATCTCGACATCTTAACCTAAGTAGTTTCCGTCCAAATTTTACCAAAAATGACTGAATTATTTTATACTTTTAAATTTGTGTAATTTGATACTAAACATTGTAAATGGTTAGTGTAGCGAGTCCCATTGTCGAAGAGTTTTATTTCTAAATAAATGATATTTTTAAAAAATATGCTGTTTTATTTCTAACATTATAATATAAGACAGGGGGTGGTAACTTAGACAAGCAATTTCGGTTCACATAGAAAGTGGCGCCACCTAGTAGACGGTAGGAGGTACTAAATTTAATGTCCATTAATGGGGTGTATCACTAACTTTTTATCACGATAGATGGCGCATGATAGATGGTACCCAATATAACTGTCAGTTGCATAGTAAACTTGTATTTTTATTACGATTTTTTTTTAATTTCTGGATATATAAGCAGAGCTATCTTTAGAAAACTAGTTTACAATCACCTTTTACAATTACAATAAGCACTTGTCTGTTTTCTTTAAAGATGTAATGTAGTTTAGTATATGTATGTATGTATGTTGTATATGTAGTTTATATAATAATTTATATATGTATGTAATGTGTATACCCATTTATATATGTAATTTTATATTGTACCTAGTTGTAAGTAAATATTGTATTTTTATTTTTCTTTTCATATTTGTTGTTTATTTGCTAACCTTACCTCTTAAGTTTTCATTGTCCCGAAGGTTGATTGGAAGAGAGTGCCTATAGGCATTATGTCCGCCTTTTGTTTGTATAACAATAAAGTTTTTAAATAATAAAAAAAAATATGCCGAAGTGAGCAGCTTTAAAGTGTACAAATCGAGATATCCAAGCAAAATCAAAGATATGGGGATCTTAAAATTTCCGATCTATTAAACCTTTTTTCTTTTTAAAGACGGTGTGCGCTTTCTTAATTCTTTTTTTAAGGTGGGTAACGTTACAATGCATTTTTCTGTTATAAAAATAAAAAAACTACAAAAACATTTTAAAAAATATGCGAGATAGGTGTAAAACAAGGTACCATTGCCGCTAGCGACATCTACAAAAAGCTTTGATACACCCCATTGAATCAACTCATTCAACATGTCGGCTATTGTTTTCAACAGAAAAGGGCCGCTGGTAACATTGGCTGGAACTTATTTACATACATACATACATATCTTCACGCCAGATCCCTTGCGGGGTAGGCAGAGACAATTGAGCGCCATTTGACACGATCACGACATACTTCTTTCGCTTCGTCGACATTCATTAACCTCTTCATACATGCCCTTTGGTTACGAAGACTTTTTAATGCACCTTCAGTCAGTGTTTTATTTATTTGATCGTGATATGTGAGTCTCGGTCTGCCAGGGCCTCTTTTACCCACAACTTTCGCATTATATATCTGGTTCGTCAATCTTTCATCGCTCATCCTTTCAACATGCCCGAACCATCGTAGCATGCCTTTCCTTATTTTTGTCCCTATGCTTTCCTTCATACCAACCCTTTTCCGTATTTCGACGTTACGTATGCGGTCCGCCAAAGTGACGCCACATATCCGCCGCAACGACCGCATTTCTACTGCATTAACCCTACTCTCATGCGTATTCTGACGTATCCACGTCTCGCTTCCATACATCAGTGTTGGTACCAACATGGCATTGTGTATGGCGAGCCGAGCTTTGTCACTGACATTTCGACTGCCGATCAGTGACCCCAGGGCACCGTTAACACTATTTCCCGCGTTCACTCTTCTTTCAACGTCCCTATCGTACTTCCCATCCGCAGTGAAAACACTGCCCAGATATATAATTTCATTTACTTGTTCTAGAGTTTCATCATCAATCTTCATCGTCACGGTTGTCATCCTTCTTCTTTCAAACACTAGTACCTTGGTTTTTCTCGCATTCAAACGGAGTCCTTTTTCTGCACATCCCTCCTTCATTCTTGTGACTAGTGATTGCAGTTGTTGTTCGGACGATGCCATAAGAACAGCATCATCTGCATAAAGCAGGCAGTTCACCACTAGATCACTCATCTTTATCCCACAGTCACTCTCTCTCACTCTTTTTAGGCATTTGTCGAGATATAGAGTGAATAATCTAGGAGAAAGCACACAACCCTGTTTGACGCCCATTTGGGATTCAAAGCAAGGCGACATACCTCCCTCCACCCGCACACAAGCTTTGCAGCCCTTGTACAGGGACTGTATAGCTTGTAGCAGTTTGTCATTCACTCCATACTCCGGCAATATGTCCCAAAGCTTCTTTCTTACAACTCTATCAAAAGCCTTTTCCAAATCCACAAAAGCACAGAAAACCTTCTGGTTTAAGGCCAAAAACTTCTCTGTGATATTGCGGAGCGAAAAGACTTGGTCAGTGCATCCTCTTCCAGGTCTAAAGCCTCCTTGTGCCTCCCATAAAAGACCTTCAGTCTTCTCTTGCAAGCGTTTCGTGAGAATATTGCCATACATCTTGCTCGCCAAACTGATCAAACTAATCGCTCGGTAACTTATTTCATTTATTTATCTATTGCAGGTTCTAAAATGCGAATACTAGCGCAAACAGTGATAAAACACTTTGGTGTGCATTAAAAACTTGATAAAAAAGGTACCTAATCACATTTTCGGCTATAGTATGTTTTGCAACCTTTTCTGGTATAACAGAGCTAGTGTGATCGTATGTTATATTTGCATGGTGGAATTACGAATACACCACTTTTCTGGTATTACCATCCTGATGGACGTTTTTTTTTTTTTTTTTTTTAGTTTTGGCATTAGTAACAATTTGCCAGTGTCAAAGTTAGGGAAAGACGGGTTAAATAAAAGGGATTCGAAAAATTTGGAATAGGATCAAAGAAGTATTTATAAGTATAATCATATTGAATTAATACAAAAATAAGAGACTAAGACTACTAAATAATGAAGAATATACAATAAGGATACTTATTTATATTTTAATATTATTATCTACAATGAATGAACCAATGATATTATATATTAATTTACTTCGCTTATTATATACAAGTAGGGATGAAATATTAGTAGGAAATGGAACTCGGAGTGAAATAAGAGAGGATATGAATAAGGAGCGGTCATATAAAGGGCAAGAAAAAAATATATGATTCAAATCCTCCACGTCCAATCCACATTCACACATGTCGCCTGATGGACGTTCTGCTGAATCATCTTGATAGACAGATAAAACCAATATTATAATAGTTGTTCTACTCGATAATAGATGGCAGAATAGGATTTTTTTTTGTTTGTTTTCTACTCACTAATTATTTATTGTATCGAATTTGTGTAGTTGTATTAGTATGTATTTATTATATAGTATTTGTATGTAGGTATATGTATGTTTATTATACTTATATAGGTATATTACGTAGGTCTATATAGACTCACATATTACGACCAAATTAATAAAACAATAGCTGAAGGTGCGTTGAAAAGCCATCGAAACAAAAGGGCATGTATGAAGAGGTTGATGAATGTCGAAGAAGCGAAAGAGGTATGTCGTGACCGTGACAAGTGGCGCTCAATTGTCTCTGCCTACCCCGCAAGGGATTTGGCGTGAAGATATGTATGTATGTATTATAATAGTTGTTCTACTCGATAATAGATGGCAGAATAGGTATTTTTTTTTTGTTTGTTTTCTACTCACTAATAGATGGCGCCACACGTTATATATATTTTTAAACTATACACTATTTTAAATAAAATTTATTAAAATCACAGATTATATAGTAATATGTACTACCTACATTAAAATGCATAATTGAGACTGACAATGTTTCCTTTGTCTGACAATTTTTTGTATACAAAATAACTTTGGTATTTAAAGTTATAAATAAACTAAACATCAAATCCTAATAGGTCGCTTCGAACCCCAGCGTACATGCTTTAAAAACACACTTTTCTTACATACATTTATCCTAGTCAGTGAATTTATCGTAGCTTTACAACACCACTGTTTTTATGCCTCAGAGAGCAAGTTAAGCAGTTGGTCTGGTTCAAAGACTATATAGATACTGCATAGTCCGGTTTCACTAATACCAACTTGTGGAACCGTTATTAAATTGTCATTAAAAATTTACATCAGACCCTCACTAACTAGTCTGGCCAGCGCAGTGTGACGAGTGTATATGGCCTACTCTCCAGAAAATTCTGGAAGGTAGATCTCGAACAGTAAAGGTCTAGGACTCTCGAGTTCTAGGGGCAGTGATGGTGATGATTCTACATAGGTACATAATTGCTGTTTTTTTTGGAGTTTCCAGTCTTCCTTATTATTTAGGTGTTCCTTGACTCAATGCAAAAAATCTATAGGTACCATTTTACATACATATCTTCACGCTAGCACCCTTGCAGGGTAGGCAGAGACAATTAAGCACTATTTGTCACAATCTATAGGTACATATATGGGCCTCTTACCCACAACTTAGCATTATATATTATTATCTGGTTCACAGCACACAATACTCAAATCTGGTTCGCCAATCTTTCTTCACTCATCCTTTCAACATGCCCAAACCATTTACCTAAGAGGTCCGTCAAAGTCACACCTTGTAGCATTTTAAAGTAATAAAACAATATAATAAATTTTTAACATTTTTTTATTTCCTGACAAAATCAAACATTATAAAACAACATTGGAAAAGTCATTGAACTCACTCTCTATATCACAATTGAAATATATCTAAAATTACTAATATGTGTGACATTATTTAACTATATTTGACTAAAATAATTATGATTGGTACTACTTAAATAATAAATCTAACAATCGGAGCTAATCATAAAGATTTTGCTGAACTTCCCTCAGCCTAATGTTGATGAGAGATGCGAAAAGTAATGTATAGCTTCGTTACAACTATTCCTTGCGAGGAATAGACTGAAGTAAGGCTATAAGGACTCTTTCAGAGGTCTGCAAGAATGTGATGTTGTCCTGTCCTTTCTGGAGATGGCTCCGCTGAAGAAGTAAAGGTCATACACAATGTTCAAATAGAGACTAAGTGTGGAAAAGCTACCATAATTACAATTCCTTGCAGAGTGCTCAGAAACCATGCTTTTTTACACTTGTTGATGTCTATAGAGTATCTTAGAGTAGACTTGTTAATCATGAAATAAAATATTGTGTCTCGACCTGGAATAAAATCCGGTACCTCCACATCTAAATCTACAGAAATATTAAAATTCTGAGAATTTGGCCTACACTCGCCACACTCTTTGGACCGCCCATGGTCTAGCGGTTAAGACTGTAGATTTAGATGTAGAGGTTAAAAAAGGATGGTTTCTGAGCACTATGCAAGGAATTGTGATTACGGTAGCTTTTCCACACTCAGTCTCTAGAGTCCAGATATATGTTCCGGAAGAATCATCTACAGCAGGTCTAGGTCTGTTCTAGGGGGCTGTAATGATGATGAAAATACTCACGAAGGAAAAGTCGTAGTGAGTAGCATTTTTTTTAACACAGCAGTGGAATAGATTCTTATCATGACAGCTACTATATTTATAACAAATTTTAGCCAAAAGGTTGTGTGGTAAATAACAAATTTTGTCAGTTTGAGGGAAGTTTAGAAAAACATTAATAAATAGTCTTATGTGTATTGTTTACTGACGCTTCTTCACTTGTTTGATGGCCTTCGCTTTACTGGAAGATCCTCCATTAAACAGTGATGTAAACATAGCCGACATCTCCGGCATTTCTCCCATCTTAGTCAAGTTACCAATCTGCTTCAACTCTTCTTTGGTCTCTGGATCGTTCATCATCTTCGGCAGCACCATTATCAGCAGCAGGGGTAGCACCATCATGATAACCATAGGGTTAAACAAGAAATCTGTAACTCTCCATTGTTCGCGGGCCTGGAAGTACCTTAGCTTACTTACAGGCTTCATTCGTAGTGGGTACGGAAGCTGAATGACTTGAGAAGTCTGCACAAAGTTCACTTTTCGAGCTCTGTACTTTCCTTTTGAGTTTATTTCAACTCTAGCAGGCTCATACATATAATCTGGATGTTCGATATCCACGACGTACGATCCCGAAGGAATATTATGAATAGCGAAAGACCCATCGTCTCTAACGAAGCCGATGTACTCTCCGCCGTTCACGTGCACTCGCGTCTCCACTTGCCAGCTACTCGAATCTGAATCCTCAGGAGGAAACACCCGTCCTTCGATCAAATACCGTCCGCTACCAACCTCATCCTCCAATTGATTATTTGCACCGAATATTTGTGGAACTAAACTACATATAGAAAGTAGTACAAGGAATTTACGAAACCCCATTTCGTAAACTTATTCAATAAAATAGGCTAGAGAAATCACGATAAATAAAACGCAAATCGTCTAATAAGAGCGTTCCAAAACTGCTAATAATATTCGTTGAAAAGATTATATTTAGCCTATGCAAGAGACAGACTTATGACTCTTATAAGTGCGAGAGCGAGTAGTACTTCTGAAATATATCTGACAGGATTCATGGGAACGCGCTCGGGTCAATAATCTTCTGTCAAATTGACATTTCTGTCCAATCATTGGATAGGCAGAGATTTTGATGTGGATTATATGATTCTATGCAAGGAACATAATACAAGATTCTATGGCACAGAAATAAATATATCCTCGTATTATTATAAATATATTTTATTATAATTTATACAAACATTTTGCTTAAATATCTGCTATTGCATGCATGTATATAAAAGGCTGCTTGGCACAGGATACACAGCACAGGTTAATGCTGCTTCCATGCCCAAAGGTTTTATTTATTGATACCAATATATTCTATCGATGTGAGACCCACTATTAACCATATCCATATGCGACGAATAAGGTTACCTAGGGTACGAGGGTTAAACTGAAAATTCTTAGAAATTCAATAATAGAAAGTTATTAGTTTTATTATATCTTTTAAAAATAGGGTCAAAAATATCAATACATCACTGCTGCTCGTTTTCGGGAATAAATAAGAATCGCAAAGGGCGAATATCGGGGCTATACGATACGGCGGGTGTCTCAGTAATTCCACGTAAGATTTGACAGACAATTGTTAGTGTACCACTCTGCAGTAACTGTTTTTTGATCCTCTAAAACAATTGTCGCGGCCACCATCTTTTTTTCCACACTTCGACCTTTCTTCACTTTACTTGGCAACTCCTCGAAAGAAAACACCCAATAAACAAACTGTATTTTAGTTTCTAGATTATAACAGTAAATTCAGCTTGCGTCCCTAAGTATGGATATAGTTATAATTTAATAAATATAATTTATGGAAACCGGCTACAAAACTTACCATTGTTTCTAAAAATAGTAACCAAATGTGTAATAAAATATTTAACAGTTTGCGTATGGAATTAAAACAATTGACATCAATAATCAAATTTAAGAAGCTGTTAATTAAATGGTTGAAAGAACAAAGTTTTTATAGTATCCAGGAATTTTTACATTATAAGTCTTGACAAATAAAATTTTTGTTGTAATTTGACTTATAATATTATTTGCATACCATTATGGTAGGATACAGCTAGACTGTAAAATTGTATTATCCTATATTTAGCTGTATACTGTGCAATAAACGATTTTGAATTTGAATTTATGTCGAACACAGCATTTGAGTCACCTCTGGCTCCGTTAAATCTTTGAAGCATTTCACGGCACCAATCAACATGACAGAATTGTTGGCCCTCGGCCAAATTATGTAAAAATAAATGACAATTGAATGAAATATATACTTAATAATATTGGCAAAAAGTTCTTTTTTTTTAAATTAAAACCTATTTTTTGATTTTCCCGCCACGGCTCCCTTAACGATACTATTAAAAGGGCTCTAGCCATCACGAGGTTCCAGCTCTTCTAGAGCCTGTTGGGGTTATCCGAGATGATGGCAAGAGACACGATGGTATGACGTTGGTCCTCTGGGAACGGGGACGTGCTCTGGTGTGGGACGCCACGTGCGTCGACACCCTCGCCGCGTCGCATCTCAGGGGGACAGCGCATAAAGCGGGAGCCGCGGCGGAAAATGCGGAGTCCAGCAAGCGGCGCAAGTATGTAAGTATATTAAAAGATTACATATTTGTGCCGTTTGCTGTAGAAACTCTGGGCCTATGGAGTCCAAGCGCAAAAAAGATTTTAAAAGACATAACACCGCGTCTTGTTGTCTCCTCCGGTGACAAGAGGGCTGGCTCTTTCTTCGCCCAGAGAATCAGTATTGCAATTCAGCGGGGAAATGCAGCCAGCGTTCTTGCCACCATTCCACGCGGACGGGACTTATATCCCTATCCTTAATATTAATTTTATTTTATATGTTGTAAATATTTTTTCGAATAAATGTCTATATATTTTTTTTGATTGTATTGTTTACAAGTGTCTAAAAACTTTAACATTGGGTCTCGTACTATATAGGGGTTCGACTTGAAGCTCTAAACACTAATAATACACGAACCCCTTATATAAAAAAAATAAACTAAAAAAAAGCTAAGACGAACACGAAATATATAAGTAGGTAAACAATAAAACATGTGGGTAGTTCTAGTAAAACTTTACTCAGATGATAAGGGACATAGGCCGTACATTAATCATAAACATTTCATGGGTTATCACAAATTTAAAAAATAAACAAAAATAAAGACTAAACCATATCTTTATTAAAAGGTTATCGCTATAACTAATTATAGCTACACATATTTACTAGCTGGCAAACCCGGCTTTGCTTGTATAGTAACTATAATTGTCAATCAATAAGATGGCCGTGGGGCAGAGACATGATTGGACAAGAAACCAAACGGTATGAGAATCAAAGCTGTACCAGTCGGTACGGAATGAATTAGTGTATGACAGTCATTGCCGGTTATTCGTACGACGTGCACTTTCAAATTGATTATTTTGTTGTTTAACAGGCTATTTGCCCACCTGCGCACGACGGACTTTCGGGTTGCACATAGGCATGTAGTCTATCTTAATTCTGACTTGCCTGGTGGGTTACTGCTGTACCAGGTATTGTATTCTCATAGGTACTGATAACTAAATTTAAAAGGTTTTTAATTGATCGTTGGGGTGCATTTCTGTATATGTTTTATTTTGTAAATCTGATATAGCTGAGTTTTCCTCGCAGATTCCTTTCTCAGTCAGATTAAACATTAACAGGTCACTGGAATCTGCTAAGCTGCTGGTCTTCTGCTAACAGCTTACTTATTGGACCACTTTGCTGCTTAGTCTTTTACTAGAAGGAGAAGAATCATTCAAAATAATTAAATTAATGACGTTTCATAAATGCCTGTAATAGGTTTACGTGAATAAAGATATTTTGACTTTGACGGGAGTGCAAAACACGTTCTTCTTCGACAAGAGAGTTCTTCTTTTTCAGTTTATTTTCGTAAGTAAATTTTTAAAGTTTTCAATTTAAATACACGGGTCTAACCCATACAGCCAAGTCTGACGTAATATATCTTTCTTTCCTTTGAGTTAATGATGTTATTATCAATTTTAAATGGAGCCGAACGTGATGCTTTTCTTGGAGTCACTCGCGGCATTATAGCCGAAACACATCTCGGGTATAATATGGGAGTCACTGATACACCCCATTAGTTTAAGCAAATCATATAGACATACTGATATATGTATGCTATGCGTGGCGTCACATGTCGTGGTCAGATATGACGTCATATACTCTGTTGTATTTTTTATTTTATTTATTTATTCAACAAATGTAGGTAGGTATAATGGGTGATTTTGTATGGTCTTACGTTAGACTAACATGTGATTCTATTGATAGAAACAAACAACGTTTCCCAAGAAACCTAAGAAGTATATGACGTCATATCTGACCACGAAATGTGACGCCATAAGTCAAACCTAAGACCATACAAAGTCACCCCGTAAATAAGCTTACTGTCTCCATGTTCGACTTGTAGGCGCTTATTATTATTAGTATTATTTCGCTTTGATAGTCGTTCCATTTGCGTTTTTATTCTATTTAAGCAAAATTCAGTAAATAAGCGCGATTTGCTTTGCTTTAATTTCAAGTCGAACACAGAATGTAAACTATTGTTAAAATTATTCAGTTTTTGAGTAAAAAAGCAACAACTATACATTCATCCTTACTAACTTTCGCGTTTATAATATTAGTAGGATGAGAATCAGTTGCCTGCACCGCGTCAGGCTGGTGAAACGCTCGAGTGGTGTAGCTATGTTTTTTTTGTTACTGTTTGGCGTTCTTGTATGTTTGTGTCAAGGTTTTTATATCGTAACGCCTGGAGCGAAATATCCTCCGTCGAAGGGCGAAATTTGGCCGCGACCCCAAAATGAAAATAAATTAGAAACATTTTACACTTTCAACCCATCGCAGTTTGATTTTAAAGTAAGTAAAATATTAAATATTACTAAAAGATCGGTGGTCTAGTCTTATATACGAAGTAGGTAATGCAAAATTGATGGTCTTATAAGTTATTTTGTTTAGGGATTTTGTAAAATTTATCGATTTCGTTTCTGTCTCTGTGTTTTTCTTGTCGATTTTTTCACTTTATTTCGCTTTGAAAGTCATTCAACTTGGGCCTCGTTCGTTTTATAGCATTTCCAACATTTCGTAGCAACTAAATAAACCAGCGCGAAATTTCGTTTTTGTTAAATAATAATATATATTTTAGTAATATCACTTTTTTTAACAATGCTAACATTACTTAAATAAAACGAGCGGTGAGGCTACTTTTTGACAAGTGTTTTCGTTCATGTTTTATCATACCATGGCATCCAATACACGTGATATTATTATGGTCTTTGAATTTATGACATAAAATCGTTTGAAATAACTTTTTAACAAATATAATAGAAAACTATAAAGTATATAGAAATGGTAAACAAAGCATTTGACATCTGTCAAAAAGTAACATCAATAACCCTCCTTTCAACACGAAATTAGCATCAAATGTTAGAATTTTCATTAAACGAACGACTTGTGCTAAAAAAAGTGGTATTTTCATGCTAACATTTGTTAAAACGAACGCGGCCTAGAGTTTCATATAGGTCAAACATATAGCCTGTGTAGAATAGGTTAATTATATTCCCGCCTTTTTAAAATGTCGGTGCTCATGATGTGTTCGTTTTCATTCACTTTAAGCAAAATCCAGTTAAAAAGAGCCCTTTTCTTTGACCTTCAGTCTTTTAAGCGTAAGATACTGGCGGCTCTTCAAGCCGCTAAGAATCCAGTTGCTGACGAATCACTGGCCACAGAATTGTTGCTTAGTCATTGTTAATTGTGTTTAGGTAGGGTTAGGGTGTTATTGTTAATTTAAGATTTATTTTTTATTTTCCTTTTAGTTTTAGGTCTTATTAGGTTAACTTAATTTACTTATATATATATATATAATATATATGTATATTACTTATATATATATATATATAAGCAGATCCTGGCTGAGACTGTAAACTAAACTGTTTCGACCTATGCTCTGTTCGACTTATTTATTTATTTATTCAAGGAACAGTCAACAAAAGGTACAATCTATATATATATATATATATATATATTATATATATTCTATAGTTTTAATGTATATTAAAAGACGTTATGATTAATGCATGCTGTAATGGTCTGTAATGAAAAGGGCAATAACCATGTGTTAGTTCTAGTAATATTAGGAATATGATTGTACCTTTTGTTGACTGTTTCTTGAATAAATAAATAAATAAGTCGAACAGAGCATAGGTCGAAACAGTTTAGTTTACAGTCTCAGCCAGGATCTGCTGCAACGACATACAACTTTGTACATAGAATAATAACTTTATGTGGTTTTGGGCGGTATAGTATTATTAAGACCATACATTACTGTTCATTTTTTGTCTGCGCAAATACGACCACACCTCTGACTATCGTGCTATCGTGCTAAGTTGAAGTGGCTGCCTATTCGTTCTCGCAGGAATCTCAGAACCCTCTGTCTCCTATATTCTGTGCTGAATGAGCCTGCGACACCGAAATACATCAAGGACAACTTTGCCTATCTCTCTTCCTTCCACGACAAATCTCTTTGCTCCTCTCACAACTCGCTTCTTTCTGTCCCCTCACACTGGATTTGTTTCCAGTTCCTTCGTAGTCGCTGCAACAAACCTATGGAACAATCTCCCCACCAACATAAGGCAAGCTAATACCAGGTCGTCTTTTAAAAAGCTAGTATATTCGCATAGCTCCAAACCACGGTAGTAAGTTTTATATTATGTATGTTTATGTATAATATTGTGTAAATATTTGCATTTATTATTGTGTATTGATAATATAATATATATAAAGGTATATGAGTATTTATATAATATATTTAAATTATCCTATAATTATATTATTGTTACTGTCACTTTCATTGCACCTATATTTGTTCAAATTTGTCCCTAAGGTTTGGCTGTCAGAGAATGTCTTCGGGCATTAAGTCCGCCTTTGTACTTTGTGCAATAAAGTTTTTAAATAAATAAATAAATACTCCCACGAGGATTAATCAGGAACCACGTTTTTTAGAGGGCGTTTTAGCATTTAGCCAAAAAGGTTACTATAGGCCCATCATAACATTAATTTTATTTATTTATCAAATTTTTAGGTTACATCAGAAACATGCAAAATACTAACAGACGCATTGAAGCGTTATGTGTATGTATTCAAAAAAGACCGTGCGACTGCCAGGCGGAGGAGAAGATCCCAGGGTAGGAAGCTCCGGAAGACTTCACATAAAAACCACGTCGGACTCTTGAGGGAGCTAAAGGTTGAGCTTAAAAGACCCTGTGAAGACTATCCTTATTTCAATATGAGCGAACATTGTAAGAAATTCCATTGCTGCTTAAAACATTAGTTATACTAACCGTAATGACGTCCTTACAGATGGTCTACCGGAAGCGAGGTCATCTGCTATGGGGCAATGGGGTGCATCACTAATTTTTTTTATTTTTTTTCTGGATATTATGCCGAAGTGAGCAGCTTTTAAAGGTACAAATCGAGATTTCTAAGCGAAATCAAAGATATGGTGATCTCAAAATTGCCGTTCTATTAATAAAACCTTTTTATTTTTAAATACGGCGTGCGCTTTTTTAATTCGTCTTTTAAGTTAGGTAACGTTAATTTAAAATACATTTTTCTGTTATAAAAATGTAAAACTACAAAAACATTTAAAAAATGATGCGATATAGGTGTAAAACAAGGTACCATTGCCGCTAGCGACATCTACAAAAAGCTTTGCCTGACACACCCCATTAAATATACGAGTATTATTATTACTACCTTGTGTTGCTTTAGCTATGTATCTACATATATTATAAGTTAACAAATACGATCAAACTAACCATCAAACAAATTTTGGTAACTTTTGACTTTGTTATTTTCCCACCTGTTTTGGTGTACCCCAGCCTTAACAGCATTATTCGCAAAAAGCATTATATGCTTTCAAGTCGAACATAGCACCTGCGTTTGATTTGACGCTTGAAGCGCTCTTTTACGCTTTGAAAGTCGGTCGACTTGACGTTGGTCTATAGTTTTTATACAATTTAAGAAAAAATCGGTAAAAAAAAAGTAATTTGCGTTCATAGTATTAACATTAATTTTGTCAGACCCAGTAAAGTGTATCCACACGTTTCGGGATCAGGCTCGAATTGCCGTCATGCCCAGTCAAGCCGGCCTAGTGTTAGGGACTGATTTCAGTGTTCTATTCCAGTTGCTAACATTAATGGACCTCGCGCGCCACTTACCACCAGGTGAGCGCAAGTGTGACCTTCGACGTGCTAGTATGCAAAAACAAGGAAGATCAAATACCGAAGGCAGTGGTACCAACATTAATATAAAATATTTTTCCACAGATAGCTTAAATATAGCAGGGTCATATTCTTCCTCTCTCGTATCTACGTCCATCTGGGGAATACTGCTCGGCCTTGAAAGCTTTGCACAGTCATTCTACTTCTCTGATGACTTTAATGTAAGTATTATGTTGAGTTCTTACCTACTTCTTGATCGATGGCTCAAACGTATAGTTTTTTTTTTTGTTCTCTTCTCTCGATGGATAATGAATGAGATGATAGGGAAGGCAAAGGGTCTAGCCCATACAGCCAAGTCTGACGTAATATATCTTTCTTTTTAATGAGTTAATGAGGTCATCATCAAATTCCAGATGCTGCAGAAATTGATGCTTTTCTTGGAGTCACTCGCGGCACCATAGCTCAAACACGTCGGGTAAAATATGGGAGTTGACAGCGCGGGAAAACCGCAATAAATAAACTGCAACTTGTGCCCCATATTTAAAGTCCAATTTATCGTTTTCCATAATTATTTACATTGTATCAAATTATTAAACAAAACAACACCACTTTTGACCAATAATATCCACAGTAAATTAATTTACAAAACAAAAACTTGCACTTGACATGTCCACGCAAAATGGCGCGAAGAACTTCTCAAACATATAGACCTTAACAGCTACTCAACTTTTATGGCCGTGTTTAATTTGGGTTTTTTTTACTGAATATTTAAAATTTCGAAATGTGGTTTAAATTGTTTACATTTAGTTACTTACGTAATCCTGAAAAATAATAGATTTTTTATGGGTTCCGTAAATCCCTTTAACATTTAAATTTAATAATCAGGAACGGGTTAAACACTCAGCTTTACGCAGTGGAAGTTGGTGCGAGAGGAGTAACAGCAAAATACTAAAAGAATTGAGTCTTAGGAGGTCTGTAGGAGATACATTTATGGAACGAGCTTCCAAGACGGCATTAACAGAATCATACAGTATTTGGTTGGGTAGGGAGAGGAGTAGAATGGTGGATGGTGAGTGTCTAGGCCTCCTTTTCAAACCACCCTATTGTCGGTCACAAGCCCGAGACACCATTCTTCTCTTCTCTAATCCACACACGATGGAACCCGGCACCCGCACGGTAAATCCATGGAATGCTTAGAAATATGTCTTCCTTCCTAAACTATAAATTTATACCTAATTTGTACACAGAGGCATTAAACAACTTTTGTAAGTATTTGAGGATTGATTTAAGTTATGTAATTTTAGTGACAAAATTGACCTCGTTCTAGTGTTGTAAATTAATTTTATTTACTATTACGTGACGTTATTTGGCAGCCATTTGCATTTGCGTTTCCGAGCGAAAAATCAAACAAGATATTTATAAAAAATATAATAATCCAGATAAAAAACGCAGTTTTTGACATATTCCAAATGTTGGACTAATCGCAGTTTCAACTTAAATGCCTATAACTAAAAAATACCTAAATGTGGATTGGATCATAACTACGTCCAATTTGAACAAGTTGGACTTGTTAAGTGGTTATCATTTTGGTGGTTAGAACAATTTAGGCCGCGTTCGTTTTATAGCATTTCCAACATTTCGTAGCAACCTAATAAACCAGCGTGAAATGTCGTTTTTGTTAAGAAATACCACTTTTTTTAACAATGCTAACATTTCTTAAAATAAACGAGCGGTGAGGCTACTTTTTGACAAGTAACAAATAATAACAAATCAATTGAGAAAGTATAAGATCATATCTTTGAATTCATTACATAAAATCGTTTAAAATATATTGTAAACAAATATCATATAAAGTATACAACAATGTAAACAGACCATTTCTTATGTTAAATGACATCTGTCAAAAAGTAACATCAATAACCCTCCTTTCAACACGGTACTGACATACGAAATTAGCATCAAATATTAGAATTTTCATTAAACGAACGACTTGTGCTAAAAAAAGTGGTATTTTCATGCTAACATTTCTTAAAACGAACGCGGCCTTATTAAACACATTTTGATAAACTGTCAATTAGACTATTATGGAAACTTCTTCTATTTGGTGCAACCTAGGCTAAATAAAAGTAGGAAAGCAAAAGAAAATTATTAAATAAATTCCAGGAAGTTCGTATTAACCGTACCACGATCGATGACTGGCCTCGTTACCCTCATAGAGGCCTGCTGCTCGACACCGGCAGACATTTTATATCAATGAAGAACATCCGACATACATTGGACGCCATGAACATCAACAAAATGAACGTATTCCATTGGCATATTATTGACGATCAAAGCTTTCCTTACCAAAGCGAAATACTTCCCAAACTTAGGTTCGTATTTTTTAAAACTATGTATCTTTGTGTACTAGGACACCTGTCAAAGAAAAAATCAATTACAAGCGTGCTTTGACGAGCTAGTCGAACACGAGAGATGTATGCCATCGTGTTCAAGTACTAACGCGCGCTTTTTTTTTACAAAAGTTAGAATTTAATACTATAATTATAATTGAACGTATGTCAAAGCAAAATTAAGTAAAAATAGCTCTAAGCGAGAGCACGAAGTTGAACAAAATGCGCATCTCATTTTTTTGGAAAAAAACGCGCTTTGCTCAGTAGTTGAACACGACGGCATACACTCTCTCGTGTTCGACTAGCTGCTCAAAGCACGCTTGTTTTTGTATTTTTCTTTGACATGTGTCATTTGACGCTTCTCCATTCGCTTCAAAGCAAAATTCTTAAAAAAGCGCGTTTTGCTTAGTATCTGAACATATTACACTTATTTGCATTTACGTATGCCAACTCTTTTTAGCATGATTTTATTTCTTTTAATTTCAGTGAAAAGGGAGCATTCCACGTAAGTGCGTTATACACTAAGAATGACGTGGAAACGGTAATAAATTACGCAAGAGATCGTGGAATACGTGTCATACCAGAGTTTGATGTGCCCGGTAAGAGAGCATTTATGCATTGTGTATTTTGCTACTAACCTCATGTTCGACTTGGCGCTGTAAGCACAGTTTTTTACTTTATTTAGTTTTGACAGGCGTTCGAGGAGCTTTAACGCTTTTTGTTTAGTATTTGTAGGGACCCGAATAGGGCTTAGGTTTTATTACTAGTAACACACACACATTTTATTTTTATGCATGTATTTTATATATGGTACTGGGTTAACAATAGTGTGGCAACACTGACAATTCGGATTTGCGCGCCTTTGGTCGAAGCTAAAAAGCTTGGCGTGAAATTTAACTTTAATTGTACTAAAAGTGGTGGAAGATCAGCTCCCAGGAGTAGTTTGCGGTCTCCTGAGGGGGTGTGAATATTTGTTCGTGTTTGAAGAGCCGGGCCCGGCGGATGAGCGACATAGATTTCGCAAGACATTTCTTGGCGGTTGCAGCTTTTGGTGAGTGCATTCCGTATTTGTTTTGTGGAACCACGGGGGTGTTGCTTGGGTCTATCTCATTATATATTAGTATATCTTTATTCACACCGGAGTCTTGTGATCCTAGTTACCACACCTCTTATTCTTGCACCTTACGCCGGAACTCTTTTCCCGCCAAATTGCGGGGCGGGAAAAATACAAATAAAACATTGGTCAACATTCGAGACGGATTTGAACCTGCGGTTTGTTATACTTTACTATTTTGTTGTCGTGGTGCAAAAATAAGGGGTTAATTTTGTAAGTACAGGGCGGGAATATAATATAGTACATTATTTATGTATTTATTATTATATTTATGTATTTAAAAACACATAAATACACTACATGAAATTGGGTTCATGCAAATGCATAACTTTCCCGCTCTTTTGTTCAGTCAGTCATTTTCGGCGCGAACTTGCTAAACGTCATCAGTCGAGAGTTTGGCAGTTCGCGTATTTTGCCGGTGTTTGAATTTTCTCATTTGTTTATTGTTAAATAGTGGTTAAAATGCCTAAAGCAAACAAGAAAACTGTGTTAAAATTAAAAATGGATATTGTTACTTGTTATTTTGACGATTTGTTCGAACTTTGTCAAAAGGAATTCGGTCCTGATGACCGAATTATGTTTAAAGTTCGTTGTGCGGATTTGGAGTCAAAATACAAGGAATTTAGTGATTATTTTGCTGACCTCGCCTATGACGAGGAAGGGGGACATTCCGAGGATCCCATGGGTATGTTTAGAACGTATAATGGTTATTACTACTCAATAAAAGCTAAGTATGAAAGTATGTTTGGCGGTTTTGAGGTTAGGACTTCAGATATGAAAGGTAGTAAATCTTTCTTACCTAAAGTGCATATTCCGGTATTTACAGGTAAATTGGAGGAGTTTGCCTCTTTTATGGAATTGTTTAGGTCCTTAGTAGGTGACGACCAGTCTATTTGAGACATTGAGAGGATGTACTATTTAGTAGGATCATTGACAGGGGAAGCTAAGGCTTTAGTGCAGCACCTTTCTATTTCGGCTGCAAATTATTCAGTAGCAATAAGCCTACTAAAAAATAGGTATGACAATAAGCGGTTAATTGCGGATAAGCTTATTAATAATATGTTAAGTTTGGGACAAGTCAATAGACATTTAAACTCATTAAAATCTTTTGTAAATATTTTGTTTGAAAGCACCAAGGCTTTGGAGAAAATGAGTTTTCCAATTGTGGACTGGTCATACCTTTTGTTTTTTATTAATTATAATAAGTTAGATAATAACTTAAAAAAAGGTTTTGAGGATAAGCACTTATCAGAATTATTACCTACATTTGATGAATTATTAAATTATTTAAATAGTGAAGTGCGGGTACTGGAAACTTGTTCCAGCTTCAATGCGGTTGAAAGACCGCCTTCAAAACGTATAAATAAAGTATTTGCTTCCACAACACCTGCTAAAAATAATTTAGCTTGTACTTATTGTAATAAAGGTCATTTAATATTAAAGTGTTTTAAGTTTTTAAATTTGGTACCTCAAGTTAGGAAGCGTTTTGCTATGAGTAATAATTTATGTTTTAGGTGCTTACATAAACATCACATTGAGTCATGTACTTCTAACACTGTCTGTGATGTATGCGGTTCTATGCAACATAATAAACTGTTGCATTTTAATAGGTTAACACAGCCTAACCTTGTACACAATGTGGTAGGGGAACGAGGTGAAAACGTGGTTGTGAATAATACTAATGAATTAGTCTCTAGTGATGTGCCCAGCACATCAAATATAAATAATGCGGCAACTTCGTTGCACAGTTCTCAGGGAGGTTACAAGCAAACAGTTTTGCTATCAACGGCTGTAGTCCAATTAAAAGATCAGGTAGGCAATTTTCACTCGGTAAGGGCTTTGTTGGATGGGGGTAGCCAGGGATCTTTTATAACGGAGGACTGTGTAAATAGGTTAGGTTTACATAGATATAGGGCAAATGTGAATATAGTGACAGGGTTAAGCGGTGCTAGTGTAACCCAGGTCAGGGGTGCGGTGAACCTTACAATACGTTCCCGTTTTGTAGGCAGACCAAGTTTGGTGACTGTGGGCACTATTTTGGATAGGATCACTGACAACCTTCCCAACTTTTCATTGCCATCGACTCTAGGAGATCAGTTTTTTCATATAAATTTAGCCGATGAGAGGTTTTATGAGAGTCGGTGTGTGGATATTTTGATTGGTGCGGACCTACTAGGGGATATAATATTATATGATAGTATTATTAAGTTGGGTAATGGGTTGCCAGTGGCTATAAATAGCATTTTTGGATATGTTTTGATGGGACCAACAACACACAAACCTGACCATACCAGGGCTTGTGTAACTCAAACCTTTTCTATTTCAGTGTCTTGTGATAAAATATTGGAAAGGTTCTGGGAAGTGGATAGCCTACCCGAAGAAGTGGTTGACCCTAGGCATGAGGAATGTGAGCAGCACTTCCTTAATACCTATAGCCGCAATGACTCTGGTCATTTTGTAGTTCGATTACCATTTTCAAAAGACCCACAGGGTCTTGGTGATTCTTTTTACTTGGCCAACAAGCGTTTCTTATCTCTGGAGAAACGGTTGCATGTAAATAGTAGTTTTAAGGATAAGTATGTTAGTTTTATGAAAGAATATTTGTATATGCAGCATATGTCTCCTTTTAATGGTAATTTAAGTAGTAGTCACTATATAATTCCCCATCATGGGATTTTTAAATCTGATTCTGATAAAATCAGAGTGGTTTTTGATGCCAGTTGTCCGACTACATCGGGGCTGTCATTAAATGATTGTTTGTTTTCTGGTCCTAAACTACAAATGGACATAATGGCCATTATTTGTAGGTTTAGATTGGATGCTGTTGTATTTACAACAGACATTCGTATGATGTTTAGGCAAATTAATATTTCTGAAGAGGATAGGCCATATCAGCTTATTCTTTGGAGAGATTCTCCTCATAATCCCATAAAATTATACCAACTCAATACAGTGACTTATGGCATGAAATCGAGTCCGTACTTGGCTATGCGGGCTTTACATCAGTTGGCTGATGATGGAGAAGGGGAGTACCCAGAAGCAGCACAGTTATTGCGTACATCCGTGTATATGGATGATATCCTAGGCGGTTCTTCATCGGTAGAAAAAGCAATTAGGTTAAAAACCTCTTTAGTTAAGTTGTTAGGTTCAAGTGGATTTGAACTTAGAAAATGGGTATCAAATAGAGCGGAATTGCTATCGGATATAGCAGATGACCACCTTGAAAAACCTCATATATTTGATAATGATGACAGTACCAGTTTTGTTAAAATACTTGGAATTCAGTGGAATCCAAGAACAGATAAATTCACATACCACCTTCATTTACCTTCATTAAATTTATGTTCTAAGCGTACAATTTTATCAACAATAGCTAGAACTTTTGATCCATTGGGATGGATAACCCCAGTCATTCTTCAGGGTAAAATGTTAATGCAAGAGTTATGGTCTATGAAATTGGAGTGGGATCAGACTCCACCACCAAATATAATTTATAAATGGGATTCTATTGTGCGGGATTTAGTGTCTGTAGAACAGATAGAACTAGAGCGGCTAGTTTTACCAATTGATAGTACACATTGTAGCTTACATGGTTTTGCAGATGCCTCCGAATATGGCTATGGAGCTGTAGTTTATTTTAGAGTGGTTGATTCTAGCGGTAGAGTCAAGTTATCAAACATGATGGCAAAATCTCGTGTAGCACCGATTAAGACAAAGCTAACGATTCCAAAGTTAGAACTTTGTGGTGCTGCTTTGTTAGTTAAGGTTATTAATTATGTTATTAAGTCTTTGAATGATAAGGTAGTTTTATCAGAGTTGGTGTGTTGGTCTGACAGCACTATTGCATTATCTTGGTTGCGAACCCCTCCTCATCAATTACAGGTTTTTGAGGCGAACCGGGTTTCACAAATTGTAAATTGCGGCTTAAACCTTGTGTGGCGGTACGTACCGTCCGACATGAATCCAGCTGATGTAGCCAGTAGGGGTTGTTCAGCTAGGGATTTGTTGCACCATAGTCTATGGTGGGGGCCTATATGGTTAATAAAGGAGTGTGAATCATGGCCTGAGAATTTAGTGAAACCAATTGCGGATATGCCTGGTTTGCGAAAATCGACCTTGGTCTCTCACGCTGTTGTAGAGAAGTCGGATTCCTCAATTTTCAAAAGATTTAGTTCTTTAGATCGTTTAGTGACTGTTGTTGCATATTGTAAACGTTTTATTGACAATTGCCGTTGTCGTACAAACCGTGTAAATAATAAGGTTTTGTTAGTTTCAGAACGTAACAGGGCACTGGATTGTTTAATTAGGTTAGTTCAATCTGATGAATTTGCATCGGATTTGCTTTTATTGTCTCGTGGTGTACAGTGTTCATTAGGGTTGCGTAGGCTCACGCCTTTTATTGATAAGGGTGGATTATTACGTGTTGGAGGTAGGTTAAGGAATGCGAATATTTCGTTTGATAAACGACATCCAGTTGTGCTTCCGAAGTCACATCCATTTACTTATTTAGTTATAGATCATTTTCATAAGGTTTATTGCCATATAGGGGCAACCGCACTGCAGTCTATACTACAGTCGCGTTTCTGGATTATTTCTGCCCGACAAGTTATTCGGAGTCGGTTGTACAGATGTATTTATTGTCTAAGAACTAGACCTATTCCAGATGAGCCTATTATGTCTAGTTTACCAGCTGATAGGGTAACAGCAGTAGGTACATTTCATAGTGTACAGACGGATTTTGCGGGTCCGTTCCTTATAAAAGCCTCTCGTATACGCAATGCCAAAATTGAGAAAGCATATTTGTGCGTATTCGTTTGTTCGGCTTCTAAAGCCATTCATTTAGAGGTTGTCAACGATTTAAGCACTGAAGGTTTTATAGCGGCGTTGACACGTTTTGTTTCAAGGCGGGGTTTACCAAAACTTATTAGGTCCGATTGTGGTACCAACTACGTTGGTGCTAATAAACATTTAAATGATGTTCAAAGGTTCCTGTTGTCACAAGATAACCAGGAATTTCTCGTTTCGGATGCGTCTAAGCGCGGTATTGTTTGGCTGTTTAATCCACCGTCAGCTCCACATTTTGGTGGACTATTTGAGGCTGCTGTAAAATCGGCCAAATCATTATTGCATAAAATAGTAGGTACTACAGCTTTAACTTTTGAAGAGCTGTCAACAGTCTTTATTAGAATAGAAGCTGTATTAAATTCGCGGCCTTTGTGTCCTCTAAATCTGGGTGATCCAGATAATTTAGAGGTCTTAACACCCGCCCATTTGTTAATAGGTCGATCTTTGATGGCATTACCTGAATTTAATGTAGATCAGAGAATGTCATTACTTTCTAGGTATAAATTGGTCCAAAATATGTCACAACATTTTTGGAGACAGTGGAGCTGTCAGTATTTGCATACACTGCAAATGAAAACTAAGTGGACATCTTTAACTGATCCACCAAAAATTGGGGACCTCGTTTTAATAAAGGACGATAATTTGCCTCCTTTATCTTGGAAACTTGGTCGTATTGAATGTCTACATCCTGGTAAGGATAATGTAGTCAGGGTAGTAGAACTTCGCACTTCGGCAGGAATGTTAAAACGCCCGGTTGTAAAGATTGTTCGATTACCAATTGCGGATTAATTAGCTATATTTTATTTTATTGATGTATGTTTTTTTGAATTTATATTTGTTTTGTTAATTTAGTCATATTTACTTTGAAATGTAATGGTCCTTCGAGTATTTCTTTTATTATTGTCAATGCGGTTTAAATTTTGTACTTATTTAATTTTTATAATATTGTTGTCAATGTAATTGTATTTTCATTGTCCTTTGTATTGGGATTCCAAATGCGGTTGGAATTTGTTTGTTTGCCACAGGACCAACGGGTCGTCTGGTAACAGTTACCATAGTTTGTATATAGCCTTGTCTTTTGTTGTTTTTATTTGCTTGTTTTGGGCATTTAGCTATTTGGTTTTGTGTGTGTTAGTTATACCTACTTTGTAAGATTGTCTGAACATACGCCTCTGTAGCAATTGAATTCTAAATGTGGTTGGGATTCATCTGCTGTTTTTTTTTGTTTTTGGAGAAAGACTTTTCAGTCTTCCTCGGGCGCGGGGATGTTTAGTATTTGTAGGGACCCGAATAGGGCTTAGGTTTTATTACTAGTAACACACACACATTTTATTTTTATGCATGTATTTTATATATGGTACTGGGTTAACAATAGTGTGGCAACACTGACAATTCGGATTTGCGCGCCTTTGGTCGAAGCTAAAAAGCTTGGCGTGAAATTTAACTTTAATTGTACTAAAAGTGGTGGAAGATCAGCTCCCAGGAGTAGTTTGCGGTCTCCTGAGGGGGTGTGAATATTTGTTCGTGTTTGAAGAGCCGGGCCCGGCGGATGAGCGACATAGATTTCGCAAGACATTTCTTGGCGGTTGCAGCTTTTGGTGAGTGCATTCCGTATTTGTTTTGTGGAACCACGGGGGTGTTGCTTGGGTCTATCTCATTATATATTAGTATATCTTTATTCACACCGGAGTCTTGTGATCCTAGTTACCACACCTCTTATTCTTGCACCTTACGCCGGAACTCTTTTCCCGCCAAATTGCGGGGCGGGAAAAATACAAATAAAACACTTTTAGTTTTTGATGATGTCGAATAACCAAAGAAAAGGACGCGGGTTTCACAGCGAATGATGTCACTAATTTTACTGCGAATGTTTTTTTCAGAGTGCTGAAAATTTAACGTAATAAATTCCCAAGTCGAACACGCGACCCATGTACTAAAAAACAGCAGTCGAACACATCTTTAGATATATGTTGTTGTTGTTTGTTTTCTTCTCCCGATGGATGATGAATGAGGTGATAGGGAAGGCAAAGGGTCTAGCCCATACAGCCAAGTCTGACGTAATATATCTTTCTTTTTTATGAGTTATGAGGTCATCATCAAATTCCAGATGCTGCAGAATTTGATGCTTTTCTTGGAGTCACTCGCGGCATTATAGCCCAAACATGTCGGGTAAAATATGGGAGTCCACAGCGCGGGAAAACCCAAAAAATGCAACTTGTACCCCATATTTAAAGTACAATTTATCGTTTTCCATAATTATTCACATTGTAGCACATTATTAAACAAAACAACACCACCTTTGACAAATAATATCCACAGTAAATTAATTTACAAAACAAAAACTTGCACTTGACATGTCCACGCAAAATGGCGCGAAGAACTCTTTCTTAGATATATGTTGTAAAATGCATTTTTTCCAGGTCACACTGCATCATGGGGTGTGGCATACCCGAATGTATTAACCAAATGCTATGTAGGTAAGGATGTGGTCGGGTTAGGACCGATGGACCCGACCAATAAGGCCACATACCAACTTATAAAATCCTTATTTGAAGAAGTTAACCAACTGTTCCCTGACAAATATTTTCACGTTGGCGGCGATGAAGTCGATTTAAACTGTTGGTATGGTATAAACTTTGCAGACTATTTATTTATATAATAAATTAAATTATATAATAAATTAAAATACATAGGTATTTATTTTTACATTACATTAGGCAACGCCCCTGCTCTGGTGACAAGAGAGCATGCCACGCGGATACGATTTATATTTAAATTAGGTTATGTAAGTAGGTTTTTTTTGTTTTTGTTTTAGTTTTTTTTATTAAAATTGTTATTGTTTCTAAATATTTTAATTTAAAAAAAAACAAATATAAACTAAATCTAGTAAAATAAACATAAACATATATAATAAATAAATAAACATGTCCCATGTCGCGTATAATAATCACCTTTATCAAGTACACATATAAGAGATACATATCTGATCTCCTCAACACTTTGGATCTGACACACTAAGGGCAATTGTTAAATGCATTGTTAAATATATTTTTTAAGTATATATTTTTTTCTTTTTAATCGTTTATAAATGTTGTTTGCATAAAAAAATATTTGGATATACTGTTGCTTACCTTAATTATTTAATATTTAGTTGGTAATCTTTACTGTATGTCCGTTTTTTATCCTAAATAAAATAAAAGGAGACTGGCAACATTTGTATAGCGAGGCTAATACGTTCACAGAAATAATTGCCAGCCTCTCTCAGTCTCTACAGTTCTTTCCGTCAGCCTCCTTGATAACTCCTTGCTCGCTTGCCTTATAAATACAAATTGTTATTATTTCAGGTCATCCAATCCAGATCTGGAGCAATACATGAGAGAACACGACCTTAAATCTCCGACCGAACTCCACGCTCTTTTCATGAAGTTGGCAGTAAAGCTTGTAGATTCTAAAAAAAATATCATTGTATGGGAGGTGAGTTCAGCATTTACGTCGCAAAAATTTTTCAACTAAAATAAATTTAAATACACTATTTTGGCTTAAATACAATATTTATTTATTATTTAAATATTTATAGAGCGTGTCGGTTGTAAGAACGCTTACCTTAAAATCCTACAAAGGTCTCGGTTGAAAACCCCCCCGGCATGTACCAATGAGAAATACACTTTTCTTACGTAGATTTACAACACCACCGTTCCCGTGCCTCGGAGTGCACGTTAAGCCGTCGGTCCCGGTTCCACTAATACCATTGCTTGTGGAATCGTTAATGACTTGACTTGTCATTAAAAATTGACATCAGATCTTTGCCAACCCACCTGGCCAGTGTGGCGAGTGTAGGCCAAATTCTCCAGATATATGTCCTGAAAGGGCCATCATCTACAGTGGAGGGCTAGGATGCTCTGTTCTGGGCTGTAAAGAAAAAAAATCAGATTTGTTTTTCTATCTATAATTAGGTACATACCTACATATATGAAAGTAAAAAGTATTTATTCGAAGTCGAACTACCGCGCTACTGCAGCGCATTAAATATGTTTGCGGAGGCGAGAGTAGATTGCTTCTATGCCACAATGCGCAAGAAGTGTGGGTCTCTGCTTGAGAGCCTTAACTCTCCGTACATGTCTCGTTGCTGTGGCGTGCATGTGCGGGGAGTTGGCCTTAGATAAATGTGAATAAAACTTGGGTTATTATTAGGTTAGTACTAACATAGTTTTATAAGGTTTTCTGTTACTAACACTATGAATCTAGTAATTCAATAAACAAATTTATTGTTATTATTATTATATACATTAAATATAAATTAAAAGCTGCCTAAATAATAAAATTAAAAATAAACTAAACTATAAATTAAAAATGTCCGTCAGCGAGGCGCTTGGCCAAGGAGTTGTCAAAGCGGCTGACAAAAAGGTCTGGAGACAGGAAGGCTGGCAATTATTTCTGCCAGCGTATTAGCCTCGCTATACAGAGGGGAAATGTTGCCAGTCTCCTTGCGACTATCTCGGATGGGACATTTTTCATATATGAAAGTAAAAATGTCCGTAATTTTATTTCCTAGACTACAATTCTCAAAAGTATACTCATTTAACCCATTAGTATCCTGGGTCCTTTGCTATTCCTCATCTATGTAAACGACTTACCACAGTCTACAGTTCATGACAGCGTACTTTTTGCAGATGATACGACTATAATCGTTAAAAATAAAGACCATGATTCATTGGAAAGCCATATGAATGTAGCACTGGAAAACATTATAGAGTGGTTAACTAAAAATAATTTAAAAATAAACTTATCAAAAACTAAAATAATGCAATTTGTTACCTATGGTGCAAATAAAAGGAAATTTCAGATAAGACATTTAAATGAAGATATAGAACAAGTCAGTAAAATTAAATTCTTAGGATTAATTATAGATGAACATTGCAACTGGAAAGACCAAGTTGAGACGGTTCGGAAGAGAATAAATAGCTGTGTATATGCTCTTAAAACTATAAAATCGGTGACATCTACAGACACAGCCATCATGGTATATCACAGCTATGTCTGCTCACTGCTACGTTACGGCATTATAATCTGGGGTAATTCAGTAGATATAATGAGCTTGTTCATAGCACAGAAAAAGTGTATTCGTGCTATTGGAGGTCTAAAGTGGACTGACTCTTGTCGTCCTTTATTTAAAAAATATATGATGCTCACCTTACCATGTGTATACATCTTTGAGGCATGTAAATTTGTTAAGTCAAATATTGAGCTGTATCAACAAAGTAATAATAATGGCAAACGTTCCATCACACACACAGCCTATACCTAAATTAGAAATGTTTAGACGAAACGCCTCCTATATGAGCGCTAAAATATATAATTGTTTGCCAAAGGTATGGACAGAGATGCCTTATAAAAGATTCTGTACAGTACTGCATGCGTGGCTAGTTCAGGAATGTTTCTATACTTTGGAGGAATACTATGTGTATTTTAAGCAACACAAAGGTTTTTGTGAAGTAAAGTTACTAAAGAAGCAACGCTGAGTTTTTTAGTAACTTTACTTCTATAACAGTTGTTGTAAATTTTTGCATGCTTATGGCGAAATATGTGACCCATTTAATATTAATAAGACCTAATATTGTTTGTTACCATGTTTCCTGCAAATAAATATTTCATTTCATTTCATTTCATTACAGCCTGCTGTTAACACTTGTGACTAACTTCATTTAATAAAAAAAAAACAAGGAAGTCCATCGCGCCATTTTGCGCGTACATGTCAAGTGCAAGTTTTTGTTTTGTAAATTAATTAGTTGGTCAAAAGTGGTGTTGTTTTGTTTAGTAATGTTCTACAATGTGGATAGTTATGGAAAACGACAAATTGTACGTTGAATATGGGACACAAGTTGCAGTTTATTTTTTGCGGTTTTCCCGCGCTGTGGACTCCCATATTTTACCCGACGTGTTTGGGCTATAATGCCGCGAGTGACTCCAAGAAAAGCATCAAATTCTGCAGCATCTGAAATATGATAATGACCTCATTAACTCATAAAAAAGAAAGATATATTACTTCAGACTTGGCTGTATGGGCTAGACCCTTTGCCTTCCCTATCACATCATCCATCATCCATCGGGAGAAGAGTACAAACAAATTGGGAGTTTTTCGCGCCATTTTGCGTGGACATGTCAAGTGCAAGTTTTTGTTACTACAATGTGAATAATTATGGAAAACGATAAATTTGACTTTAAATATGTGGCACAAGTTGCAGTTTATTTTATGCGGTTTTCCCGCGCTGTGGACTCCCATATTTTACCCGACGTGTTTGGGCTATAATGCCGCGAGTGACTCCAGTAAAGCATCAAATTCTGCAGCATCTGGAATTTGATGACCCCCAACTATGAACTCTGTTGTGAACATATATTATGCAAACAAATTACGTGTTTAGGGCTGATGTATTCTGTACAATGTCCTTTAAAGACAATTAAAAAAAAAAACAAACAAATTAAAAAAAAAAAACTTTTTTTCAGGAAGTATTTGCAGAGAACGTGCCACTGTCAAACGACACAATTATTCATGTGTGGAAACATACTCCTGTAGCAACTATGACAAAAGTAAGTATAGATTCGGGACCAAAAAGTATAATACTATACTAACCCTGTGTTTTTCTTGTCGCTTTAAGCCCATTTTTTTACTTTATTTTTAATATTTTTTATTTTATTTTTTTGCTTGCTTTCAAGTCGAACAACCTTTTTTATAATCGTGAAATATAATAAAGTATTTAAAAACCTTCTAACAATTATTATTTCTAGAGAAACAGAATGTATATAACATTTTATTTATATATAATATTTATTTACTTATAGTGTATGTTTATGTATGTATTATATAGTATGTATGTGTATTGTTTTTTATATTGTGTACGTACATATATGTATTTTTGAGTGCTAAATGCGTAGTTATGTTTATTTTAGTAATTTAAGTTATCTTTATATATAAAAATATAATAATAAAGAAAAAATACTAATAAATTATAATATGTTTTTACTATTTATTGATTAATTATTATATTTTAGGCAATTACTTCCGGCCATCGTGTGATTTTCTCGTCGTCTTGGTATTTGGACCAGAGAAACAATTTGGGGACCTGGCAGGAGATGTATGAAGATGATCCAAGGGAAATGTTGGCAAATTCCACTCTGGAGGCAGGCATAGTGGGTGGTGAAGCATGCATGTGGGGAGAAATGGTCGACGACAATAATGTTATTAATCGGTAAGGCAGAAAATCAAAAATTTTAAACTATATTCGGAATGTATGTTGCCAGCATAAAGTTAAGGATTTCATTTGGTTAATTTAATAACTATTTCGTGTTCGACTTGCTACTCAAAGGGCGCCTTTTTAACTGAATTGTATTTGATAGGTGTTCTAGTAGTGTTTCCTTATTTTTTTTTTAATGTCTTTAAAGGACATTGTACAGAATACATCAGCCCTAAACACGTAATTTATTTACATTATATATGTTCATAACAGAGTTCATAACCGACTTGGGGATCATCAAATTCCAAGTGTTGCAGAATTTGATGCTTTTCATGGAGTAATTCACGTCAATATCGCAAAAAATAAAGTGCAACTTCTGCCCCATATACTCGTATAGAATCAAATCAACTCGTTCGCCGCGGGACCCCGATTCTCGCGCCTTTGACATGCATGTCCGCTTGACTTTCTCAAATGAAACTGACAGTTTTGCATGGAGATCTGTCGCTTTTCATTCGAATATTTTGAACCGACACGCAAGTCGAACGTGCCCGTGCAAGATTTAGGCCCCAGGATGTATGAAAACCATAGAAATAAAGTTAAATAAGCGCCAAGTCAAACACAGTATAGACAACATGTTAAACAATGTTGTTACATGTTAAACTGCGAATCGACTAATATTGCTCTACAAAATCAGCCTATTCAATCAATTCGTTAAATTTTGTAAGCAATATTAATATAATATTGAAGTAATATACAAACAGTATAAAATAATTACAATATAAATTAAAACTACTTAAAAGTAAAAATTAAAATAAATATAAACTAAACCTAATAAAAAATAAACTATAAGTAAAAAATGTCCTCTAGAGACGACCCTTCAGTGATAGTCCCAAGAAGACTGGCAACATTTCCCCTCTGTATAGCTAAGCTAATACGTTTGCAGAAATAATTGCCAGCTTTCCTGTCTCCAGACTAAATAAAAATTTATAATTTTATATTATTATTTTTTTACTTTTTTACTACCTTCCAATCAGTACAAATATCATTTTCTTGTTTATACAGGGTATGGCCTCGAGCTTGTGCAGTAGCTGAAAGGTTGTGGAGCAATACTGTGGGGACACCACTAGAAGCTGTGCATAGAATAGAAGAACAAACGTGTCGGCTTAAACGAAGAGGAATCAAGGCACAACCGCCGAACGGACCTAGCTATTGTCCTTCCTAGTTTATTTATACTGTCCTTATTTTTCTAATATACGATTTATTGTGTAAGCATATTGTTTTATTTGTGCTAACCCCGTGTTCGACTAACTGCCCAAAGCGCGTTAATCATACGCGTTTGCATTCTCTTAAAAAAAAATCGCCTGAAATTCGGTACCTGAATACGTAGAAAATACGTATGGCCCTTGCACACAATTCCAAATCGCTCGTAATTTGCCGTGTAAGTACTGAAAAAATATATATTCGTTGGTTTAAAATAATCTATAGGTAGGCAACACTTTATAGTCTGTGGTAGGCTAATAGTATAAACAGGGAGTTGTTTACGCGGCGAACGAGTGCCTTCATTCCGTAGCCACGACTCAGACTTAGCTGTAAAGGCACACAGGGCCAACAGTGAGATAGAGACGGTTTATAGGATTTTAGTCCGTAGGCGCCCTGGGGCTTCACTAGGAAGCTTCACGGATGAGTCGGGCATGCGACCCCCACCCGCGTTGGCCCTTCAGGCAGGGGCGTATCATTGATGATTTATTGATTCACCGTCTATAAAAAAAAAAAAAAAAAACTGAAACCGAAGTGGATGGAGGTAAAAACTAAAAAAGAATGTAATATATTTTATTTTGAATATTAGAATCTATCATGCGCCATCTATCGTGATAAAAAGTTAGTGATACACCCCATTGTGATACTTCGTCCTAGGCACAGCTCTGTGGTTCTAGGACTGTACCATAATAATATTTCCATAGCCATTTTTATTATTTGGATTTAGCGTCGATAGAGATTCCTTTTCTATGGGAATTAGTTTGTTATACCGATAAGTTTTTATTTCTCTTTGAACATCACTGATCACTGTAATTTAAAAACAAAACACAAATGACATTTGTCTTTGAATTTTTTGTAAACAATTATTTTCGGTTATATGATTATTTAACAATTTTAAAGCTTTCGTGATATACCTACGTAATATTATTAATTTAATATTACAAAAATATGTCAGGCTATCTGGAGGTGAAGTCTAATATCTACTTGAAGACGTTTAAGGTAAATGTAGTAAACTGTATTGATTTTTAATCGAACGACCGTTCGTACTTAATAAATATTTTTGTTTTATTTAGACTTGGAAAAGACAATGGTGCATTTTGCGGCCGAATCCTACGCGTGCGGGGAGTGGGTCATTGGTTGTTTATGCTAATGAATCGGGCACGCCAGCTGGTAGTGTAGAATTTCCATGTGGAAGTACAGTTCGGAGGTTCAAATCGCGCAGTCGGCCTTCTGCCTTCGCTGTATTTTCTCCTACCGACTCGCAAAAACCTCTAATACTTTTGGCGGCGACTACGAACAATGATACAGAACACTGGATGGACAAAATTAAGATATTATTAACACAAGAACCTCCTTTAGGTGAGTTTTTGATATAATTAACATTTCAAAATATGTAAACAAACCCACATTTATTTATTCTATATAATTAAAAAACTACTTAAAGAGTAAAAATTTTATATAAACTAAAGCTAATAAAAATATACTATAAGAAAAATAATTTCTCTAGTGATGACCCTTTCGGGATAGTCCCAACCAGGCTGCCCACATTTTCCCTCTGTATAGCGAAGCTAATACATTGGCAGAAATAATTGCTAGCTTCCCTGTCTCAATTATTTTCTGCTAGCAGTTTGGACAAATCCTTGGCCAGAGCTTGGTAAATGGTGCAAATTTGCAACCTGTACAGTGGTTGGCATATTTATGCAGCTTGAGGTTCTCAGCAGAATAGCCATACAAAAAACCTCCATAAAAGTCTCAATTATGGAAATACCAATATTGTCAACTCACAAAAAAGCACATAATATGTTTTTGTAGGTAAAACACAATATTCAAAGGTTCAGCCTTAAAATATTCCAGGCAAGCACTGTTTTTTTTACAGTTTAGAGTTTTTTATAAATAGTCTAATCCCATAATCAAACTCTTAGTTTTTGAAATATATTTTTTTTAAAAAAAGCTTTCCATTGTGTGTGGGAGATAATATAGGCTGGTTTAAAAAAGAGCCCTTCTCATTAGTATTCTCTATAGCTCCCATGGGCCCCTCGTCTCAACCCCAAACAAAAGCATTAGGCTTGTATTACTGATCCTTGCCAACAACAGCTCAATCCAGCCAATATTCTTCATTAACTGTTAACCTCCAAGTAATCTAGTTTGTATCATTCATAGAGGGGTTATTGGGAAATTTTTCATAGTGGGTATTATATAATATATTAATATTCCATCGTGTGTGGGTGTATGAGAAGAATGGTGTCTCGGGCTTGCGACTGACAATAGGCTGGTTTAAGAAAAGAAGGCCTCCCTTTTTTATTTATTGCGCGATAATGCCCTCACCATCCACCATTCAACTTCTCTCCCTACCCAACCAAATACTGTATGATTCCATTAATGCCGTCTTGGAAGCTCATTCCATAAATGTATGTAAGTGTTGCAAAGATTTTGCTGGAACTCCTCTCGCACCAACTTCCACTGCGTAAAGCTGAGTCTATGTCTTCTACATCTTCTGACGTAGTCAGAGTCAAACATTTTGCATCTAAAGGAAAGATGATGAATAAAATGGTGTTGAATCAATTCAATCCAAGCTGTATAGACTAAGAAACTCGAGTTCCAGATCTGACGATATGGATGATATATCGATGGATGATAATCAACAATTTAAAAAAATCCTTATTTAAAAACGAATTATTATACATACATCATAGAACAGGCGTCACAGTATTGAATGCAAATGTAAGAATGCATTGTGTGTATGTTTATTAATTAGGCCTTGATTGTGTCACTCTCTGACCTAATACAAAAATTTCAATTGTCTAAGATTTAATGAATACAAATACAAAAATTATATATATATATACCTATTCTTAATTCTATATACCTCGATCCTTGGCGCGTAGCAGACTGAAAAGTTTTCATGGATACATTTGAACATCATTATAGAATCCCAGATGAACTAGCCTATAGGACATATTAGTGATTTTTCGGAATTTGAATAAAGTTATCCTTATTGAACTTACAATTCAGTGAGAATCAAATATTCCAAAAGACCGCAACATAAAGTCAAATAAATATTATAAACTCACAGAAGAAATGATCAGGAATGTGTTCAAGACTCAGCTTTACGCAGTAGAAGTTGGTGTGAGAGGAGTTCCAGCAAAATCTTTACATCACTTACTGAAAGAATTGGGTCTAAGCAGGTCTGGTTTATGGAAAGAGCTTTCAAGATGGCATCAATGGAATCATACAGTATTTGGTAGGGAAAGGAGTTGAATGGTGAGTGTATTATCACGCAATAAAATAAAAAAGGAGGCTTCCTTTTCAAACTAGGTTTCGGTCGCAAGGCCGATACACCATTATTCTCATCTCTACATCCATACAGTGAATCCATAGAATGCTTAGAAATTTGTCTACAAATATTAAAAACAAACTTATACTATTACTATGGTTTGTCTATGCACCATGTATCCGATGCGCGAAGCCAATATCTGTGTATTGATCAATTGTACACAAACCCGCAATATAGATCACTTACACAGAATTTGAACCGCAACTATCGTCCAACAGATTCTATAAAATATTTTGTGAGGTGTGACTGCCTGGTTGTGTAATTTTTAGTTAACTGGAAAAAATCGTAAAGTGCAATATTTTCCCTAATTTTTCCAGAGACCGGACAAAGTCACACTTTTTGGGCCAAGTCACACTTTTTGGGCTAAGTCGCCATGTTTTACATACAATAATAGCTTCAGGATATTGTTGGGGCTGCCACACTACTGTAGTGCGTCGGAAATGTTTGCGCAGGCCCATACAGATGACTTTATTGCTATAAGACGCAAGACCACTCCATCATTGCTTAACATAGTGAGGACAAGCACGAACAGTATCCTGAAGATGATATCTGAAAAATATGATTCGCCGGTCTGGCGGGAGTGAGGTGCATCCTGTCAGATTGGTGGGGGACGTAGTGGTTACTGCACGGCCATATTGGTTTTATTATTATTATTTACTTTTATTTTAATTTTTTGTATTAACATTAGCTGTAAGGATTTTGTAACTAACAAGTGAGCCTAATTGCTTTGACTAAACGTATATTATTATTATTTTCGGTTCTGTATTAACATTTAATAATTCATCAGTTTAACCCATATGTACTCAACTTATGTTTAATGCAAATTTACTTTTTAATCTGCATGCATATTTATATTCTAAATGACATACCTAATATCTTTTTTTTTTTTTTGGCGTTGGGCACACCATTGTAGATAGAAAAACAATAAACAAATTTGTTGTTATTCGTTTTATTTAGTGTTATAAAGGATATTTAAATTTGAATAAAAGTAATACACTCTTATAACAAACTGCTTTGAAACTTTTACACGTATTAAAAGGTCCTTTAATATAAATAAAAATAAAATTGACGCGATGAGCGCATACGGGTTAATAAAATAGGTATGGATGTTTTTTTTTTCAGAGTGAATATAGCTGCGAATAAATTCCGAAGTCCTATATACCTATATTTTATAATATATTTTTTTTACTTATGAATTTGTTAAATTAGTGGTTCATTGTAAATAATAAAGCTTCATTGTTTCTAATTGAACTGTTATTTTTTAGCTACCAATAGTTAACTTATAAAAAAGAAAGATATATTACATCTTGGCTGTATGGGCTAGACCCTTTGCCTTCCCTATCACCTCATCATCCATCGGAAGAAGCGAACACAACAAAAAATAACAATTCAATATAAGAATGTTAAATTATTTATTATGCTCTGTGTCCCATATTTTTAGCAATTAACAATTCCATTCATTTTTCACTTTAATTGTAAAAGCTTTTAGGAATAAGTGTATTTCGGCTGTTCAATATCCAAATAGAGTTACTCAAGAACTAATTATAAATAAATCTAACCTAAATAAAATAAGCGCTTACCACTTTGGAGAGTACCTAAGACGCTTACCACCTCGGAGAGTACCTAAGACGCTTACCACCTCGGAGAGTACCTAAGACGCTTACCACCTCGGAGAGTACCTAAGACGCTTACCACCTCGGAGAGTACCTAAAACGCTTACCATCTCGGAGAGTACCTAAAACGCCAACCGATGGGCGTAGTATGCCGATGACACTTCTGCGATCCCCGCTGAACGGCGACGCTGACCCTTTGAACGAAATATTCTCTACTTCACCCGTCACCCAAGATTTTTTCAATTTATTTTTAGCCTTACCAGGAATTAATCAAAGTGTTAAAGTGTCTTCTGAACATTTTTTTAATTGGCAACTAACTATTAAAAAAAACGTCGGTTTTACGACGCCATCTTTAACTTTAGTTGTTACAATTACAAACCCTTCGTTCCGATACGCGATAATAGTAACCTAAGCACGCTTAAAGGTGTTCCGATACGCGCTTAAACTGTTTTGCCAAAGCTATGTGGCGTCACAAATGACATTACTCCTCGCGCTTAGACTGCTCACGATATCGAGGTAGATCGCTCTGAGCGCTGTCAGTTTTTTGTCATTATGTCGCGAGCATTGTCACATTTTACATGATAATGAGGTAACAACAAGAATATTCTTAAAATCATGGATCTATAATACACATTGAAAGTAATATTGGCATTTGACATCATGTTAATTTCAACAAGAACAACAAATAGGTGGTAGGCAAACTGATAATGGTAATTTGCCCAGTCTGCCGGGGCGAGGAAGTATCCACCGTTCGTAGCTACCGATAAACCCAGTAAAGTGTTTCGGGATCATGCTCTAATTGCCGTAATGCCCTGACTGGGCCGGAATTGTGTTAGGGACTGATGTCAGTCATGAGTTTCTGATTTTAGTTACTAACATTCATGGATCTTGCGCGCCACTTACCACCAGGTGGGAGCAAGGTCACATGTCGTGCTAGTATGAAAATATAAAAAATAATAATTAAATTTTGGCTTATATTTTTCTTAAAAGTTGAGATAGTTCTAATTGCCAGTTGACAGATGATAAATCGATGATTAAAATACACTTTACCTAGAAGCTTTAATTTCATTGCAGGCATCAACAAAGATTCATTTACCATTACCCTCATGAGCACAGAATTAACCCGCAAGTGCTGTCTCTGTGCCTCCCAGACCCACGCCAACATTACTCCAAAAGGCTTGCTACTTTCCCAGTCCGATAGTAAAAAGTCCATTTTGTTGCCGTGGAGAAGTGTTAACAGTGTGGTATTGACGGAAGAGGACAAAATATGCACCCTCAATATTGATAGGTTAGATAATTTTGTTTTGCATGTATGGGTTATTTGGGTTTTAAAACAGAAATAATTAGGCCTAAACAGCACAGGGCTTTTTTATCTTAAGCTAGCTTCCCACGGTCCGTGATATCGCGGACGGACGCGGACCAGCTCGCACGACACACGACACACCGCGCCGGTATCCGTCGCGGGGCGGTAACTTCAAAAGTTATATAACGGTGCGATATTATGATAAGTTTTTCCGAATCATTCCCCATGATCCCACCGGTAGGATCACATGCCAGGGAATATTTTATGTCATTCGTTAATTTTCTAAACAGAAAATAAAATTAGATATTTAGGTACACTTACCTTAAACGACTTTGTATACTGATCCACCAGCGACGTGGTTTCTTTTTTTACTAGATCGCATAATTTGGTAATTGTTAATTAATACCACAGCCGCAGCTGCAGCGACGATACGGTATCTTTCACTTTGCATTTTGAAATGAAGCTATCAAAAGATCTACAAAACCGACACGCACCGTTGGAAGAGCTCTGTCTGTGTGCGTTGCCGTCCGTGGCCGTCGACTGTGCGTGATGATCCGCAGAATCACGGACCGTGGGAAGCTAGCTTTAAGAGGGTTTGCATCTATCTCTCTTGCTCGCACATTCCAATATTTTTTTAAATTGAGGGTACTTTTAAGATTTTGTTTTATATTATTTATTATTTAGAAATCAGCCATTGCAATTAGATACACAACATTTGTAGGATTATTTAGGCCAATTATTTCCACTTACGCTTATAAGCGTGATTTCTGATCACCCCGAAAGGGAAACGGTCGTGATGATACATACTATTTTATTACCTAATTTGATAGTCTACAGTTCTCAAAAATACACTCTGACTTTGGTTAACTGGAAAAAAGGGATAATAAGTTTTTTTTTAAATTTATCATAGATTTAAAAAAAAAAAAAAACTGTATAGTACAATATTTTCCCTAACTTTTTCCAGTTAACCGGATATACCGCCTGACTAAGTCACACCCCCCTGGGCAAAGTCGCCATGTTTTACGGTATGTTAGCAGTTATTTTAAGATTTTGAGACTTAATCTTTAAAACATTAGTTTTTTTTATATACCTGATGGTAAGTGACGCGTGAGGTCCGTAAAAGCTAGCATAAGTTAAATACGAGGGGCGTTCAAAATATTCTCGGTATGTGGATAAAAACAAACAAGTACGAAAAGTTTGATATTTTTATTTTTCAATATACTCCCCCCCTATGTTCATACACTTATAAGATCGATCAATTATTTTTTTTAATCCCTCATAAAAATATTTTTTATCTTTGGTGTAAAAATGCTCCTCCACGGCCGTCTTCAACGCTTGATCGTCAGAAAATTTATTTCCACGCAGATCCTTTTTAAGATTGGGAAACAAAAAGAAGTCGCTTGGGGCTAAGTCCGGACTATAGGGTGGATGAGTAACAGTTTCAAACCCACATTCAACAATAGCTGCCTTGGCAATATGAGCAGTATGGACAGGGGCGTTGTCATGCAGAAGCAGAACACCTTTGGTTAACTTTCCTCGCCTCTTTTCTTTGATCGCATCTCTTAATTGACGTATAACGTTAGCGTAGTACTGCCCTGTGATATTTACACCTTTTTCTTTATAATCGATAAGCAAAACTCCTTCACAATCCCAAAATATTGTGGCCATGACCTTGCCAGCTGACGGGATTACCTTGAACTTCTTGGGATGAGCTGAACCCTTAATGTGCCACTGCATGGACTCCTGTTTGCTCTCTGGGTCATAATGATGAACCCAGGTTTCATCTCCAGTAACTATTTTTTGCAGCACCTCATCGGGATTTTCACCACACAGGTCGATAAAATCTGAACAGCAAGCCACACGCATATCCTTTTGAAGAAGCGTCAGCATTCGCGGAACCCATCTTGCACTTACTTTTGACATATTAAGATGGTCATGTATAATGTCATGTACGGTACCAATAGAGAGATTGGTTACTTGAGCTATAGATTTTACCTTCACTCGGCCGTCTTCCAATATAAGTTTTTCCACTTTATCAATATTTTCTTGTGAGGTAGCCACTACAGGCCGGCCAGGTCTAGGGTCATCTTCAATACTCTCCCTTCCACGCTTAAATTCGCTTGACCATTTTTGAATAGTAGATAAAGAAGGAGCAGACTCACGGTAAACACAATCCATTTCCTCTTTTATGGTTTTTTGATTTTTACCCTGTTTTGTCAAGAATTTTATGACGGATCGGTGCTCTAATTTCGTTAAAATTGTTAATTCGCTCATGGTGTTCATGTTTGTTCGGCAATTGCAGAAAAACAAAAGAACATCTCGGTTCCAATTTTACTTTTTTTTAATGTCAATGGATGAATCTTAGCGGCCAGTAACAAATATATATATAAAAGAGGTTGTAACGTATCAATACCGAGAATATTTTGAACGCCCCTCGTATGTCTCCTCATCATGTAAGTAGTTTTATTTATGTTATATTAGTATATCTATAGTATGACTTATTTATGTAAATTGTATATAGATATTAATATGTATATATTTACCGGCGCGGTGGTGGCTCGGTTGAAAGAACGCGTTCCTTAAATCCTACAAAGGTCGGTTCAAACCCCCCCGACAAGTACCAATGAGAAATACACTTTTCTTAAGTACATTTGTCATAGATTTACAACACCACCGTTCCCGTGCCTCGGAGAGCACGTTAAGCCGTCGGTCCCGGTTCCACTAATACCAACTTGTGGAATCGTTAATAAATTGTCATAAAAATTGACATCAAATCCTCGCCAAGCCGTCTGGCCAGCGTGGCGAGTGTAGGCCAAGTTCTCCAGATATATGTTCTGGAAGGCCCATCTCCAGCAGTGGAGATCTAGGACGCTGTGTTCTAGGGGCTGTAATGATATTTATATTATAATGATACAAAAATATTAAAATAAAATTAAAAATGTGTTCAAAAAGAAAATGTTCTCGTGCCATATTTTTTTTTTATTTGATAGTTAATATATTGTGTTTTCATAATCTATAATTAATTTTATTTATTTTACCCTAGCATAACGTTGCAATTGACGAAAACTTTTTTTTACGTTAATAATTATATAGCTTCGATCCCGCCGATTTCAAATCCAGTGTTTTATTTATAATAAAGTACCTGGTCATAATAAAGAACCTAATCGTATAAATAGTGCTTTGTAACTATTTCATACATAAATTTTAACCAATTGAGTATTTAATTAAATTCTTTTTTAATGCTGGGGTAAAACAGATGTTGAAATTTAATTTAAAAAAAAAACACAATTAATTATTATGATTATTGAATTGTATTTAGTTGTGCACGCTGCAAAAAAGTTTGGGCCTGCTTTTGGGCAATCTCTTTTCACCTAATTTTTAATTGCACCTACCACCTATCCTGTCTAAATATCCTAAAGGTTTGGCTCTCAGAGAATGCCTAGCGGCATTAAGTCCGCCTTTGTACATAGTGCAATAAAGTTTTAAAGTAAATAAATATGTAATTTCAGTAATTTTGAACGTGGTTCTGGGCTGATACAGTGCAAAGGGCCGACAGTGGTCCAGTTTACCTCAGCATTGAACCTGAGACGTCCACGATCCTGTCGCAGTGAAGGAGATCTTAGCAATACCCCTAATAATAAAACAGGTAACTATTTATTTAAGGATAACTAACGACTAATAACAAATTTGATTTACTTTAATCGTCATTTTTATTTTAATCCTAATATTTATAAAAATACTCGCTGTGTCGACCTCTCGGTCCTAACCCCCGATTCTCTTCTTTTTACCAGTTGCTAACATTTATGGACCTTACGTCACTTACCACCATGTGGGCTCAAAGTCACATGTCGTGCTAGTATAAAGAAAAAAAAAATCTTAGTGTAGGAGTAATTATAATATATATCTGTTTAATTTAAAAATTAATTAATACAATCAATTTTTCATTTTAAAATAGTTTTATCTTATAAATTTTACTTTTTTAAATAGTTTTATCTTATAAATTTTTCATTTTTAAATAGTTTTATCTTATAAATTTTACATTTTTAAATAGTTTTATCTTCTAAATTTTACATTTTTAAATAGTATTATCTTATAAATTTTACATTTTTAAATAGTTTTATCCTATAAATTTTACTTTTTTTAAATAGTTTTATCTTATAAATTTTACTTTTTTCTGAAGCACTTGTCATTGTTTTTAATGTTATATTTGGAATCCTGTTAATGACCTAATAGTTAATGTGTAATTACTTAATTTATTAAAGTTAAAACGCTGTTAGATCCTCCATAAATAAATAAAACCTTTTTATGGAAAAAGGATTATTAATTATATATGAATAATATAGCAACCTCGCCAACCCGTCTGGCCAGCGTGGCGAGTGTAGGCCAAGTTCTCCAGATATACGAGTATGTTCTGGAAGGCTCGTCTCCAACAGTGGAGATCTAGGACGCTGTGGTCTAGGGTCTGTAATGACAATAATTATAGCATTTAGTTATATATTTTGATGATTCCAGGTGCAGTAAGAAGCAATAGTTGGTACTGCGGACCGACTGAAGTCACACTGGATGACGTCAGTCTTAACATGGCTAAGGTAAGTTTCTTATTAGACCGATATATGAAAGTAAACAGTGAGTCTGGTCCACAAATTGAAGGTCGCTCAGCGGGCTATGAAGAGAGCTATGCTTGGTATTTCTCTGATGGATAAAGTCAGAAACGAAGAAATCCGTCGGAGAACCAAAGTGGCAATGGGCTGGACATGTCTGTCGTAGAACCGATGAACGATGGAGTAGACGGGTTCTAGAGTGGAGACCACGTACGGGAAGACGCAGAGTGGGTCGACCCCCCGCTAGATGGACGGATGACCTGAGGAAGGTCGCTGGTGGGGATTGGATGAGGGTGGCAGGAGATCGTGTGAAGTGGCGAGCCTTGGGGGAGGCCTATATCCAGCAGTGGAGAGGCACAGGCTGATGATGATGATGATGATGATAGTAAATAGAGGCCCGTACTGGGTCGAGCGGTGGTGGCTCGGTTGTAACCTTAACATCGTATAGAGGTGGGTTTGAACCCAATGAGAAATACACTTTTCTTACGTACATTTCTCCCTACTACCTCCGTGGTCTAGCGGTTAAGTCCGCGGATTTAGACGAGGTACCGGGTTCGATTCCTGGTCGGGACACAAAAATATTTATTAATGTAAATAAATACATTTAATTAATATTTAATTTATTTGTAATATTTCTCGAGTTTGGTACGCTGGAGACATCGACGAGCTTGCCACTTGTCATGATTGGCCTATAGTAAAGTTGGCTAAATGTGAATCCGCTTATTTATAAGCGTGGTTTCTGACCACCCCGAAAGGTAAACGGTCGTGATGATACTTTACTTTATTTCTCCCCGCGAGGAGGAGAGCTCGATAAGCCATCGGTCCCGGTTCCATTAATATTAACTTGTGGAATCGTTAATAAATTGTCATCAGAACCTCGCCAACCAGCGCAGCTTGACGAGTGTAAGCCAAATTCTTCAGATATATCTGGAAGGCCCATCTCCAACAGTGGAAGTCCAGAACTCGTGGGGCTGTGATGATGAATCATCAATAAAACACTAACCCCCCCCCCCTTCCATTTTACACAATATATGATTGTTCCAGGACCGTGAAGTGATACCTAAAGGTCCCTTATCTCGCTGTTTACGGGACGATTCATTGACTTCACAACATGCAGATGACAGGTAAATGTTGTTTGTGAATTATGTCATAAAAAACTAATTGGCTACATTTTTAAAAAGTACACTTAATACTTGAAAAAGTCATATATATATATATATATATATATATATATATTCCATCCCTGGAAGTGTGCGAGCGAGATATAATAATAATAATTTTTCAGTATGTGTGACCGTCGTTCTCTGGCCTCTGTGGCTTCGGGTATTTACGAAGAAATCCCCGATTTGCCCACAGTGGATGTAACCTCGCCAGAAGCCCCCCAAACCTTGCCGACTGAAGCAGACACGAATAGTATAGACGTCATAGATGGAGCTACAGTCGACCATCACAAGTTTACTCGTGAGTATTTTGCTCGACTAAATCCGACACGAATAGCATTGACATCATAGAAGAAGCTACAGTCGGCCATCACAAGTTTACTCGTGAGTATTTTGCTCGACTAAATCCGACACGAATAGCATTGACATCATAGAAGAAGCTACAGTCGGCCATCACAAGTTTACTCGTGAGTATTTTGCTCGACTAAATCCGACACGAATAGCATTGACATCATAGAAGAAGCTACAGTCGGCCATCACAAGTTTACTCGTGAGTATTTTCCTCGACTAAATCCGACACGAATAGCATTGACATCATAGAAGAAGCTACAGTCGGCCATCACAAGTTTACTCGTGAGTATTTTGCTCGACTAAATCCGACACGAATAGCATTGACATCATAGAAGAAGCTACAGTCGACCATCACAAGTTTACTCGTGAGTATTTTGCTCGACTAAATCCGACACGAATAGCATTGACATCATAGAAGAAGCTACAGTCGGCCATCACAAGTTTACTCGTGAGTATTTTGCTCGACTAAATCCGACACGAATAGCATTGACATCATAGAAGAAGCTACAGTCGGCCATCACAAGTTTACTCGTGAGTATTTTGCTCGACTAAATCCGACACGAATAGCATTGACATCATAGAAGAAGCTACAGTCGGCCATCACAAGTTTACTCGTGAGTATTTTGCTCGACTAAATCCGACACGAATAGCATTGACATCATAGAAGAAGCTACAGTCGGCCATCACAAGTTTACTCGTGAGTATTTTCCTCGACTAAATCCGACACGAATAGCATAGACGTCATAGATGAAGCTACACTCGGCCATCACAAGTTATCTAGTGAGTATTTTCCTCAACTAAATCCGACAAGAATGGCATTGACGTCATAGATAAAGCTATTGTCGACCAACACAAATTTACTCGTGAGTATTTTCCTCGACTAAATCCGACACGAATAGCATTGACGTCATAGATGAACTACAGTCGACCAACACAAGGTATTATATTTTTCTGAACTGAAGCCGACGTGAATAGTATAGACGTCATTGATGGAGCTATAGTCGACCATCATAAGTTAGCTCGTAAGTATTTTGCGTGACTGAAGCCGACACGAATAGCATAGACTTTATAGATGAAGCTACAGTCAACCATTATAAGTTTATAGACATAAGTTTTTTTTTTGTGGCAACATTATTGTATTCTGAATATTTATTTTGGCAGAATTACTACACGCTCTAACACTTTAACATCCATAAACCTGTCTCTATCATATTTACGAAATCTTATTAGTATGACAATTGTTTTTTTTTGGTTTTCTTCTCCCGATGGATGGTGAATGAGATGATAGGAAAGGCAAAGGGTCTAGCCCATACAGCCAAGTCTGACGTAATATATCTTTCTTTTTAATGAGGTTATCATCAAATTCCAGATGCTTCAGAATTTGATGCTTTTCTTGGAGTCACTCGCCGCATTATAGCCCAAACACGTCGGGTATAATAAAGGAGTTCACAGCTCGGGAAAACCGCAAAAAATGAACTGCAACTTGTGCCCCATTCCAGCTCATAAAAGTACTCAATATAGCCGAAATTGTTATGCAATGGCAACAAAGATATTTAATAAGCTTTCAGTTACTATAAGGGAGCTGCCATTAAAACTGTTCAAATTAAGAGTCAAACAAATGCTGGTTAATAAATGTTTTTATTCGACAAAAGAATACCTAGACACTAAGCTCGACAAAGTCATATGACTAAATAAATATTTGTATGCTAGAAATAGCGAAGCATGTGATATAATTACATATAATAATTTACATCCCTGTACCTACCATGTTTCTGACAAATAAATTATTTCATTTCCATATTTAAAGAAATTAAAAAAAAAAAAATATTCACATTGTAGCACATTATTAAACAAAACAACACCACTTTTGACCAACAATATTCACAGTAAATTAATTTACAAAACAAAAACTTGCACTTGACATGTCCGCGCAAAATGGCGCGAAGTACCCTCTTGTTTTTTATTTTATTTTATCTAACTAAAATAGGAAAATAAGAAATTCAAGTTTTAACAAAAATAATATAAACACAGTTTGACAGCTGGAAAGAATAATTGAGTGTCCTGTACCATGATGATGGTACTTATTTTTTTTTTACATTATTCCATACAGGTTGCAGTAAATTTCGATTGGAAGAGCCGACGTACGAGTGTGTGTCGGAATGTGTGTATGGAACTTCACGAAGACCTCGCAGACATCCGCCACCTCTCCCGCCTAGAGGAGGACCTGGGTAAACTATACTAATATTAAATCAAATCATTTATTTCCTTTGGTTGTCACAACAACACTTGGATATTGTCAATACATTTTTTCTACAATATCTATTATTTAGATCATAAAATAACCAGCAGCTACTATGGGTGGACCCATCATATCAACTAAACCATCATCTTCGACTAAAACACTGTTGCCATAAACAAGTTTTTGCTTGCAACTAGGCAGTTAAAATTAATTTGTGGCTGTAAAAAGGCCGTGTCAGCTTATAGACTAAAATAAATTACACATACATACATATCTTCACGCCAGATGCAGAGACAATTGAGCGCCACTTGACACGATCACGACATACCTCTTTCGCTTCATCGGCATTCATCAACCTCTTCATACATGCCCTTTTGTTACGAAGGATTCTCCTTCAGCTAGTGTTTTATTTATTTGATCGTGATACGTGTGTCTAGGTCTGCCAGAGCCTCTTTTACCCACAACTTTCGCATTATATATCTGGTTCGTCAATCTTTCTTCGCTCATCCTTTCAACATGCCCGAACCATCGTAGCATGTTTTTTCTTATTTTTGTGCCTATGCTTTCTTTTATACCTACCATTTTTCGTATTTCGACGTTACGTATGTGGTCCGCCAAAGTGACGCCACAAAACCGATATCTCATGCATATTCTGACATATCCACGTCTCGCTTCCATACATAAGTGTTGGTACCAGCATGGCATTGTGTATGGCGAGTCGAGCTTTGTCACTGACATTTCGATCACTAACTTTTTATCACGATAGTTGGCGCATGATAGATGGTACCTAATATAACTGTCAGTTGCATAGAAAACTTGTATTTTTATTACGAAATTTATTATTTTCTGGATATTATGCCGAAGTGAGCAGCTTTTAAGTGTACAAATCAAGATTTCCAAGCGAAATCAAAGATATGGTGATCTCAAAATCGCCCATTAATAAAACCTTTTTTCGTTTTAAATACGGTGTGCGCTTTCTTAATTAGTCTTTTAAGGTAGGTAACGTTAATTTAAAATACATTTTTCTGTTATAAAAATATAAAACTACAAAAACATTTAAAAAAATCATGCGACATAAGTATAAAACAGGTACCATTGCCGCTAGCGACATCTACAAAAAGCTTTGCCTGATACACCCCATTGAATGACCATTATCGATGATTTGGCAAATAATATTCTAATACTAGAAAGTTGATAGACTACATTTCTCAGAAGTACTTGTAAAATATTTGGAAATGTTGGATTGTGCGAGCGAGAGAGATGCAACCTTCTTCATCCTATATGTATTTATTATAGAAGCGCGAAGTCTGTGGAGTCTTGGAGTCCTGAGGAGGCGGGAGTCACTCGACATAGCTCTTTAGGATCATTGCCAAGATGTCACACACATACAGGTAATTTTTTATCCATTTTTCAATAATTTATAAGGTCTGAATTGCAACCCAAGTGCAGTGTACGTACACGGCATACAATGATTACCTACTTGTATAATTAGTCATACACGTATCGGGAATGGATGATTTGTTTAATTTTCTTGTTGTCCAAATTAATTTTTTTTGTTGTTCTTAGATTGGCACAACTGTTTTCCATTTTGGCGCGGAGTTTAAGTTGCATCTGTTATTTAGATTAAATACAGGCTGTTTTGAGTTATAGCATATCTAGTGTGTATTTCGAATTTCATAATAGACAAAAACGACGAACAAAGAGTTTGTCTTAAATTTTGCATCGCCAATAAAATTTCATGTTCGGAGTCACTGAAAATGTTACAGACATAAAAATGTTACATGTTACACGTGCGATTGCAGCAGTCGAGATGTGATGCAAGATTTGCCTCGCTCTGTTAGGCCATCAACGTCTGCAACTGAAGTTAACGTCGCAAAAGTTAAGAGATAGCCGCCAAACTTTCTGTCTCTTACGAGTCGATCCGTACTATTTTAAATAATTACTTAGGTATGAAATAAATAAATAAATAAAAAAATCTTTATTGCACAAAAACTAAATTAACTTAAAATTAATGTGCACAGGCGAGCTTTATGCCGTAAGGCATTTTTCACCAGCTAACCTTTGGGAGTTTTAACGGATTACAGGCAGAGTGCCAAGTATTTACTAACAAAAACAATAATTTATACTAATACTACATAAACTACATATCATACATATTATAATACATACAAGTATATCTATAATACAATACATATAATTACATATATACAGAAATAAATAAATACACACTATAATATAGGATTAAGGTTAAAAATAGAGAAAAGAGTGAAAGAACAGTTTAACACAGATACATAACTTTTGTTATTCTGAATGGATAGAAAATGGGAGTAAAGATATTTTTTGAATGAAAGCGCAGTCGTTAGATTTCGAAGAGAGAGAGGGAGAGTGTTCCAGAGATTCTCTGCGGTAACAGTGAAGGAATTTGAATATCTTGTCGAGGAGTGGAGAGGAATAGCAAGAAGGTTATTTTGGGTAGATCGCAAGTCACGAACATGAGTCGAAGAAAGAAATTTAAAACGTTCCCTAAGGTATAATGGGGAAAGGGGGTTGTTTAGGACTCCAAAGAGGGTAGTGAGAATATGCTGACGTCTGCGAAAGCGGATATTGAGCCACTTTAACTGAATTCGAAATCGGGAGACGTGATCATACTTACGTAGGCCAAATACATAGCGTATACATAAGTTGAGAAGGCGATCAAGTTTATTCAGCAGCAAACATGTTGCCGTTCGGCTAATCCCAAAGGACTTGAATAAGGGTCGCTGAGGACATGGTACAACGAGTCAATTCCGACCCAACATACATGCAACGCATTGTTACTGATGACGAGACGTGGGTTTACGAGTTTGACATGCTAACTAATCAACAAGCTTCTTAGTTGCGACTTCCAACTGAACCGAAGCCGAAAAAAACCACGCCAAAGTCGATCGAAAGTCACAGTCATGTTGACTGTTTTCTTTGACTATCGCGGTGTTATGCACTCGGAATTCTTGACGGATGGTTTTTTATGTAACATTTAGTTACCATTATGTATTTATTATTTTATTAACTAATATATAAGTTTGTTAACGGAATTGCATGGCAACATTTGGGTACTTAGGAAGTAATTGTTATGTTTAGCTTGTGTGTGTCTCGAAAGTCATTCTTAGTGTTCAGGTTCTCATGGTGTGGCGTGTCCGGTGGTCGCCCCTTCCTTAGAAGGTCATTGCAGTGGTGGCACGTGTGTCGGGTCCCGGTCCGCACCCTAAGGGCCTGGTTGAGCGGGGGGATGGGTGCTGCTGTGGGGGCCTGGGACCGAGGCCGAAAACGTTCAATTTATTGTTCTTAAATTAACAGATGTTTTTGCGTTTTGTCGACTTTCGGGTTGCACATAGGCATGTAGTCTACCTTAATTCTGACTTGCCTGGTGGGTTACTGCTGTACCAGGTATTGTATTCTCATAGGTACTGATAACTAAATTTAAAAGGTTATTAATTGATCGTTGTGGTGCAGTTCTGTATATGTTTTATTTTGTAAATCTGATATAGCTGAGTTTTCCTTGCAGATTCCTTTCTCAGTCAGATTAAACATTAACAGGTCACTGGAATCTGCTAAGCTGCTGGTCTTCTGCTAACAGCTTACTTATTGGACCACTTTGCTGCTTAGTCTTCTACTGGCAGGAGTAGACTCATTCAAAATAATTAAATTAATGACGTTTTATAAATGCCTGTAATAGGTTTACGTGAATAAAGATATTTTGACTTTGACTTCAAACAGTAAACAAAGAGAATTTGAGCGTTATGCGGCGTTTTTTTTTTATTTATTACAGCCACTAAAACACTCTGTCCTCAGCTCTACTGTTGGAGATGGGTTTTCCAGAACATATATCTAGAGAATTTGGCCTACACTCGCCACGCTGGCCAGACGGCTTGGCGAGGATCTGATGTCAATTTTTAATCACAATTTAGTAACGATTCCACAATATGGTATTAGTGTAACCGGGACCATACGGCTTAACGTGCTCTTCGAGGCACGGAAACGGTGGTGTTGTAAATCTACGACAAATGTATTTATTTATTTAAAAACTTAATTGCACTATGTACAAAGGCGGACTTAATGCCGCTAGGCATTCTCTGACAGCCAAACCTTTAGGAAATTTAGACAGTATAGATGGTAGGTGCAATCATTAATTAAGTTATTCTTAACAGTATACTTCTGTCTTAATACATACATAACAATATTACATACTAATACTCATACAAATACATAAATACGTAATATACACATATATAAACATAAATTACATCATAAATAAACAATAATATAAAAATAAAACTACTTACATGATGAGGGAAGTGAAATATGATGTTGCTGCAATTGAGGATAGTGAGGAAATGAAAAGACAACATAAATTTGAGACAATCTAGTTAGAAAGAAAGTGTTTGTAAACCATATTTTTGAAGATGACTCGATTTGGAGCTTGCCTAATACCCAAACTTCCTCTGGTTATCAGACGGGCGCCGTCTATTAATATATTTAAAAATCTACTTATCGCTCATTTTCTAAACAAACAACATAGATCTTCCTAGTACCTATATCTATCATACTATTTTTATTGTGTGTAAACAGTACTATATACTTACTTGGTTTCGTATTTGTATATATATATATATATATATATATATATGTATTTAAGTAGTAGTATGTAACGATTATTATGTATTGTATGTAAATTGTATATTTATAATAATGCACCCGCAAATCCTCTACCACACTCCCAAAGGTTAGCTGTTATAAAATGCCGAAAGGCATTAAGTTCGCCCTTGTACATTACTTTTAAGTTTTTTGTGCAATAAAGAATTTATAAATAAATAAATAAATAAAGGTAGGTCATTCCAAAGATTTGCAGCTAGAACAGCAAACGAATTAGAGACAAAAGAGGTGTGATGGGAAGGGATGGAAAGGGTTGAGTTAGAAGATGTACGTAGTGTTTTTCTCATTGGTACATACTGGGGGCGTTTGAACCGACCTTTGTAGGATAATAAGCTAAACGTTTTCTCCGATTTCTTTGTATGGGGTAGGCAGAGACAATTAAGCGCCATTTGACACGATTACGACATACCTCTTTCGTTTCGTCGACATTCATCAACCTTTATTGTATGTACATGGCCTTTTATTGCGAAGGCTTTTCAATTTACCTTTAGCTAGTGTTTTATTTATTTGATCGTGATATGTGAGTCGTTCTGTCAGGGCCTCTTTTACCGACAACTTTCTCATTATATATTTGGATCGTAAATCTTTCTTCGCTTATCCTTTCAACATGCCCGAACCATCGTAGCATGCCTTTCCTTAGTTTTGTCCCTATTGTTAGGTATTTACCTCGTTTTCCTATGAGTAGGGTCGTTTGGCAAACAGGTAAATGAATATAGGCGCTGGTAGGAAAATAAAGGAGAACTTACATGGGTCGGCGTCACTACTCCACGTAGAAACTGCGCAGTTATTGTTCCTTATAATGCTATCGTCAATAAAAGCGTCCTGTCGCACTTAACACAAAACACAAACACATGAATGTTAATAAGAGTATAATAAGACGGTATAATCGCATTCACTTGTCCATGGCGGCGTCGGCGCAGCGTTTTCTTGATCTCGTGCGGCAAGTCGACACGTGCGCACACGGTGACGAGTAAGAACCCAATGCGGGGGTGCCGGGGAGCTAGCGCCAAGCAACCCTTTTGTACGTTCGGATAGGATCGGGAATGGAGCGTTCGAAAACAAGGGATGTGAAACGAAGGATATAGAAAGAGGTGCGTTTACCAAACATCCCCCCCAGCAGAGAAAGGGGCCACCCGTGATCGAACCAAAGACATTGATGTGAATACGATTATTTGTAAATTAGGTTAGTTATTAAAAGAGAGGTGAATTGGGCTTAGGTAGAAGCACCAATTTCACCATAGGACGCGTAATGATACCTTGTTGTGTTTGGAGTCTAACAACGCGTACTATACCATCGCTACCCGGACATAATTCGAGGATGCGCCCTAATGACCAATGAAGTGGAGGAGCATTGTCGTCCTTAATAATAACAATGTCGTCAAGTTGAGGAGCATCGACAGATTTAAGCCACTTCGTTCGTTGTTGTAGCGTATGCAAGTATTCCATATTCCAACGTCGCCAGAATTGGTTATACATGGATCTTATCATTTGGTACCTGGTGACAAGATGTAGAGAGACCTCCGGTAAAGGTTTTTCTGGAATCGCATTTAAAGGTTCTCCAATAAGAAAATGACCAGGAGTCAAAACATTTACCTCTGTAGGATCAGTTGAAATCTTACACAGTGGTCGTGAGTTAAGAAGTGATTCGATGCCAGTAATCAGTGTAACTAACTCGTTAAATGTAAGATGTTGATCGCCAACAACTCGCTTTAAATTCGACTTCGCAGATTTAATTGCGGCCTCTGCCAACCCATTAAAGTGTGGTCCAGTTGGAGGAGCGTTGTGAAAGACGATATCTTTAGTCCGTAGGGTAGAACCAATCGTGTCCTGAACATGGGCGTCTCTAAGAAAATTCTTGACATCGTCCATATACCTTCTGGCACCAATATAATTAGTGCCACAATCCGAGTAAACGTCAGTACAGAATCCTCGACGAGAAGTGAAACGAAACAAGGCTGATAAGAATCCATCTGTCGAAAGATTTTCTACCAATTCCAGGTGCACGGCTTTCGTGGAATGGCAAACAAATACGCATAAATATCCTTTATATAATTTAGCATTTCGGAATGGCCCTGATTTTATTAAAAATGGACCACCAAAGTCTGTCGATACTCGCAAGAATGGTCTTGTGTTTTCAACTCGACCTGGTGGAAGATTCGCCATAGGGGGTGTATTAGGAGATGCTTGTAGACGAAAACACCTAATACACTTAAATATTTGGCTCTTTATTGCGCGTCGCGCAGAAAGTATCCAGAATCTACGCGATAGAATTGCTTGTAAAACCGATGGTCCCGCATGAAAATGTGTTTTATGATAATATTGTATTACTATGTTAGTTAGGTGATGTGAACGTGGCAAGAGCAATGGGTGTTTAGAATTATAAGGGAGATCAGAATTCTGAATTCGTCCACCGACCCTAAGTAGACCATCGGCGTCAATAAAAGGGAATAATCGCGAAATTCCGATTGACGGCGATTTATTGTTCGAAAGTAATTCTAAATCTTCTTGAAATTCGACTTTCTGGACTACTCGTACGCATGTGTATAATGCTAACCTACGCTCAGTAACTGACAAGGCACCCATGAATTTAGCCTCACCCTTGTGACGAACATTATGCGTAAATCGTAAACACCAAGCAGTGACATTAAGGAGAAAATCGAAATTACTGTATCGTTCCATCCATAACTTTTCTCTTGTAGGAGAAGTGTAAGAAATTAAAGCAATTTTGCGCAATCCTGTCAAATGATCTGGTGACAACAAATTTGCATTCGGCGGCCAATTTTCTTCAGCTGACTTTAGCCATTGTGGTGACCACCACAAGTCATGATCTATCATTTGGTCTGGATGAAGTCCACGTGAGGCACAATCTGCAGGATTTAATTTTGAAGGAACATGTCGCCAGGCGCCCGGTGATACCAGTGATAAAGCTTGAGACACTCGATTCGCTTCAAATGTTTGGAGCATGTGTGGGCTTGTTTGCAGCCAAGATAGGGCTACAATAGAATCTGACCAACAAGTCAGGGTGATTTCCCCAAAATGTCTTGCTAGAGACATTTGAATATGAGATGCAACTCGAGCCAACAGTACTGCCGCACATAGTTCAAGCTTAGGAATTGTAAGGGTTTTCTTAATCGGAGCCACCTTGCTTCTGCCCATTAGCAACCGACAATAAACTTCGTTAAATTCGTTTTTGGAGCGTAGGTAAACGCAGCACCCATAGCCAGAATTGGACGCGTCACAAAACCCATGTAGTGTTAAATTATAAACGTTAGGAATAGATATCATGCGAGGTATCTGTAGGTGACACATTAAAGAAATGCCCTTAAGAAAGGCATGCCATTCAATTAAAATGTGATCAGAAGGAACATCATCCCAGTCACAATTAAGAAGCCATAGCTGTTGCAGTATAAGCTTGGCCTTAAAAACCACAGGGGTTATCCAACCACATGGATCAAAAATACGAGCTACAGTTGATAGTATCGTTCGTTTTGTACATGTTTGCATAGAGGGAGTGAGCTCACGGAACTCGTATGAAAATGTGTCAGTTTTTGGGTTCCAGTGTACTCCTAGAACCTTAAGGAATCGTAACTCCTCGGAAGTGTCAAATTGTAATGGAACTTCGCAATGATCGGAAGGTAAGTCATGTAATAGTTTAGGTACGTTAGATGACCATTTTCTAAGCTCAAATTTACCAGTACTAAGTAATGAAATAATGTCTGATTTTAATTTTTGTGCAGAGTCATAATCAGTGGCGCCTGTCAATATGTCATCAACGAAAATGTCATTTAGGACCACATTCGACGCTTCCGGGAACTGAATCTGGTTTTGTAAAGCCACTTGATGTAAGCACCGCATGGCGAGGTACGGAGAACATGTCTGGCCATATGTTACGGTGTTCAATAGGTATTCTCGGACTGGAAGCTCGCTGTTTTCTCTCCATAGTATCATTTGGTAAGGACGATCACTTGGATTTATCAAGATTTGTCGAAACATCATTCTTATATCGCAAGTAAATACTACTGCATGAGTTCTAAAATTTAATAATATATCTCTAATATCCTGCTGTAACTTAGGACCTGCGGCAAGACAATCATTTAAAGATACACCAGTTGTAGTAGGCATAGAGGCATCAAAAACCGTGCGTATCTTTTGAACCCCATTTTTCTCTTTGATGATACCATGGTGTGGGATATAATACTTCTCTCCATTAATTGGCATTACAACTGGTGTCATATGCCCGAATTCCTCGTACTCTTTCATGAATTCGACGTATAAAGATTTTAAAATAGTGTCCTTTTCGAATTTCTTTTCTAGTCGAAAAAAGCGTTGAAGAGCAGCCTGTCGAGAATCGCCTAACCCTGGATACCCCTTTTTAAATGGTAGGCGAACTATAAACCTACCATCTACATCTCTAGAGAACGTCTCTAAGAATCTTTGTTCGGCCTGTATATCTTCAGCTGGTGGGTTGGTCATCGGAGGCTCTTCCGCCATCCAAAACTGCTCTAGTGTATTTTGTAAAGTAGGTGTTTCAGTTAAGAATGATGAAATATTTGGATTACTGGAGAACTTTGACATTTTGGCACGGCCAATCAGTAAATGACCAAAGATGGAAGAAAAAGCAGCAGGGAGGCCTGGGCCAAGTTTAATGACTGCGCCAGTCAGAATCTCTGCACATAATTCAGCCCCCAGTAGTACATCCACATCTCGTAACTCAGAGGAATGTTGGTCTGCCAATGATAAGTTAAACTGGGATAAAATATTTTCTGGGAGTGAAATTGTAGGTAACTTGTTGGAAATTTTGTCTAAGACAATTGCCTCTGTAGTCAAGACCGTCACAGGCTCAGTAATGGGTCTGATAAGCAATTGTACAGATTTCCCAGGATGACTTACCTGTCCTCCTGAAATACCACTAACATTCACATTGGTTGAGTGTTGTCTCAACTGTAAGGCCTTAGCTAAGTAAGTAGTAATGAAAGAGGTTTGACTGCCAGGGTCAACTAGTATTCGGACTGTTCGATATGAACCATTGGAGTGGAGGACAGAAGCTAGTGCTGTGCCAAGTACTACCATTGACCTTGAATTCTTACTCTGTATAGCATTGTGAACATTGACTTTATGTTCAGCTGAAGTAGTCGGTCTACTCTGAACATGTAATAGTGAATGATGCTGTGACGATCCACAAGTTTTGCAAGTGTAGGTAGAGTTACAGTTAGATATATTATGATGCTTAAGACAGTTATAACATAACTCAGTTTCCTCTACAAATTTAATCTTTTCATCATGAGTGAGGTTGATAAACTTTGCACATTGATATATAAAATGGCCAAGGTTTTGGCAATGAAAACATTTTAAATTAGCCCGTGATTGTACATCACTAATATGAGCAGCAACAAATTTAGACGTAGGTTTTTTTTGTTCAAATTTGTTATTTTTAATTAGTTGATCTCCGCTTACTAACTCCAGTGTACGACACTGCGTTTCTAGGAAATTAATAAATTGGGTAAAAGTCGGAATGTCATTAGAATTTGTAGCAAACTGTAATTCAAAGCGTGTTCGTGTGTCAGTGTCAACCTTTGTAATGAATAAATGCAAAAGTAAGTATGACCACTGCTCAGTTGGAAAACCTAGAACTGACAGTGCCTTTATACTTTCATTTATGGTATTAAGAAAACACCGCAATGGCTCCGGCTTCTGTGGAGGTACATTCAACAAATTAAATATATTCTTAAGATATTTATCTGCTATCATGCGCTTATTTTGGTAGCGGTCATTAAGCAATTGAATACAGACTTCATAGTTTTTATCCACTAAATCCAAGTGCTGTACCAAGGTTTTCGGCTCACCTTGCAAACATGACAATAAATAGTACATACGCTGTACATCATTAAGCTGTGAATCCTTATGAATTATATTTACAAATAACGAGTAAAAGCTAGTCCACTCTTCAATAATTCCCGAGAAATGAGGCAAGTTAACAGGTGGCAGACGCACATTTATACTGTTACTATTTATATTAGTAATTGAATTTGATTTACTCTGACTAGTTGACTGTACACCGAATAACTTCTCGTATTTAGATTTAAGCGAATAAAACTTATCCTGAAAGTCGTTATAAATTTTATCATGTTCGGCGCTATCGAAATCCTCGCTCGCGCTTTCCAAAATTGAAACATGAAAATCAGTGAAGTTACGCTCCAATTCATCTAAACGAGATGCACGAACTTTAAAATCCAATAACTTCTCACTATCTTCCTCACAATTTTGATTAGCACGCACTATACTGTCAATCTGTTGTCGAAGCATTTTATGCTTAATCACAGCATGTTTTTGTTTGGCGGCCATTTTGACCCGGCCGCGCGGCGTAGATGCAAGACGCAAACACAACAAGTCACAACAGGTAGGTATCGAAAAGTAATAATGAGTGAACTACACAATGAATGAATTAAACCAGGAATGTAATGTAAATAATTACTCGTAATGGAAGGCTAAGTATTTACGAACGTAACTCGAAATAATTTTTATAACGAATATATTATGTCTCCGGCTCGAAGTACCAAAATGTTAGGTATTTACCTCGTTTTCCTATGAGTAGGGTCGTTTGGCAAACAGGTAAATGAATATAGGCGCTGGTAGGAAAATAAAGGAGAACTTACATGGGTCGGCGTCACTACTCCACGTAGAAACTGCGCAGTTATTGTTCCTTATAATGCTATCGTCAATAAAAGCGTCCTGTCGCACTTAACACAAAACACAAACACATGAATGTTAATAAGAGTATAATAAGACGGTATAATCGCATTCACTTGTCCATGGCGGCGTCGGCGCAGCGTTTTCTTGATCTCGTGCGGCAAGTCGACACGTGCGCACACGGTGACGAGTAAGAACCCAATGCGGGGGTGCCGGGGAGCTAGCGCCAAGCAACCCTTTTGTACGTTCGGATAGGATCGGGAATGGAGCGTTCGAAAACAAGGGATGTGAAACGAAGGATATAGAAAGAGGTGCGTTTACCAAACACCTATGCTTTCTTTTATACCTACCATTTTTCGTATGAACTGGACTCGATTCCGGAATGGGCGTTTATAAAATGATTTGATGATTAAATTATTCGTTGGCGTAAGTGGTTCGTTTTTAAAGGAGAACTTTAAAGGTGATAACATAAATTTTGTGCATAATTGATCTTTTCCCGACACTTTCCTGACAGAATATATATTATATGTTTATTTATTATTAATTTATCTTAACGTAAATAAATACAGTGTAAACTCCATGTAACACATGTTAACGACAAACTCCCTAAAGCGTCGAAATCAATTGGCTTTGGTTGGTTTAGCTTGTCTTCCTTACAATGATTCCATCTCCATTTAACGACAACTCTCTATAACGCTATAAAATGCACAGTCTCTTCGGTGTCGTTATATAGAGTTTACACTGTATATTTCAAATGTCAATTTGTGTTAAAAATTATATATTATAATTTTTCAGACTATACAACCAAAACGCTGCCGTCAAAGTCAAAACAAGGGTTCAGCATGTTTAGAAAACGTCTGAAAAGCGAATCCCAAGCCCAAACCTCGCCTAAAGAAAACAAAGAAACGAAAAAACGATTCGACTTCACACCTTCCAAGGACATATTCAAAAACTTCCGCGTATCAAAAAAAGTCATGAAAACCTTGAAGATTTCGTCAAATTTGTCCAAAATCGGCGAAACTAAAAGTTGCGAGTTTTTAGACGAAACCGAACATGTGACGAATAATAATCGCTGTTCCAAATCAGTTGAGTGTTTGGATGATAGTTTGGTTGAGTTTGATGACGTCAGTCCGTGTGATGAGTCCATTTTGGATGACGAGTCATTCCCTCAGGACGTGATCGAGTTGATTCTCCGAGGACGTGAGAATTTAGCTGATATCCGACTGAACCACCGACAGATGGCTGAAGACGAGTACATGCCGATGTCTCCAGTTCAGCCAATAGAGACACATTATATAGTCATGTCGCCAAGACCTAATATAGCTTAAAACCTTTTTTGTAGTCAAATCCTCGTTTTTGGACAGATGTTTTTTGTCAATTTTCTAAGTCAAAATAGTTGTAATTGCATTAATACATACATACATATCTCCACGCCAGATCTCTTGCAGGTTTAGACAGAGACAATTGTTCTTCATACATACCTCTTACGAAGGTATTCCCGCGCTGTTAACTTACATATCGTTATGATCGTAGAACAGTGTTGGATTTAAAAAAAAAAGATTTTATATATAGTTTTATATTGTTTGTGGTCTGTAATTTATAGTGCAAATGTTAGAAAGGGTTCCAAAATGAAATCTAGAAGGTTTGCACTTATTATAAGACTAGTATTAACTTAAAAAAGAAGTGACAAAGAAAATTTTAAATATAGCAGATCCATCATTGTTCTACGACCATGACGATATATCTGACGTGTTTGTGCGATAATTAAGCAAATTCTGCAACATCTGGAATTTGGTAAACTCTATAATTTATTCTAATAATTATACCGCGTGGAATTTGTTAAAGAGCAAATAATTTAACATTATAATCTAGAATCAAAATACATAACTACGTTATTTTTATTTTTATTATTCCGTAATAAAATCTTAAGTTACGATGCAGAGAAGTTGTCCTAAAAATATCTCAATTCATACTGAGCCTAATCAAGTAGGTAGCGAGAGGTCGACGATCGCGCGAACGTTGACTTACGTAATTCTGTCTCTCTCTATTTCGTCTATCGGCTGTGAGCGAGATCAATTAATAATAACACTTACGGCCGGTTTGCAGAAACCATGACTAAAATAATCTATGATCAACATTTTGATATATTTCACGTGATTGGTTGTTAGTTTGTCACTTTGGGTATTGGAGGCAATGACGTTAAACATGTCAAAAGATAACCATCCTTTCTGCAACCGGCCGTATAACTCCCCAGTCTTTACTTATTTATCACGATAGATATCGTGATTTTCCGACGTGGCCTTATTCACCATACAATAGTGTCTTTTTAGTCTTTAAAAAAAGTATCCTTTTTTATTGCTAAAAGAGCTTCTACTAATGACACCTGAAGCCTAAAAAAAATCTCTTTTGACAATTACACGCGGTATATTATGTCAGACTTGGATGTTTGGGCTAGATCATTTGCCTTCCCAATCGCCTAATTCATAATATTAAAAAAAAAACTTTAATGATGTACCTAAGTCCTAAACACGTGTATTTATTTATAATATTTATCATAACTGAGTTGGGATCATCAAATTCCAAGTATTGCAGAATTTGATGTTTTTCATGGAGCAATTCGCGTTAATATCGACATGTCGGGTATATAGCGCGGGAAAACTGCAACTTCTGCCCCAAAATTTATCGTTTAACATAATTATTCACATTGTAGCACATTATTAAACAAAATAAACCACTTTTGTTTAATAATATTCACAGTAAACAAAAAAAATGGACTCGACATATCAAATGTCAAAAGGCGTTCACTCATCTGTCATCTTTCTGATGAAAGAACAAAAAAAAAACTGGGAGTTGTTCGCGCCATTTTGCGTGAACATGTCAAGTGCAAGTTTTTGTTTTGTAGATTAATTTACTGTGGATATTGTTAGTCAAAAGTGGTGTTGTTTTGTTTAATAATGTGCTAAAATGTCAATAAATATGGGGCACAAGTTACAGTTTATTTTTTGCGGTTATCCCGCGCTGTCAACTCCCATATTATACCAGACGTGTGCCCAAACACCAAAATATAATTTGATGATATCCTCATTAACTCATAAGAAAGAAAGATATATTACGTCAGACTTGGCTGTATTGGCTAGACTCTTTGCCTTCCCTATCACCTCATTCATCATCCATCGGGAGAAGAAAAAAATTATGAAAAACTAAGCTTGGTATTATTAATTTGTAGGTAAATAACCGCTGTTTCCGAAATAATAATTTAATGCCCATTCAAGCCGCATAGTTTCGTGTTGTTATTGCAGCGAGCACCACCTAATTATGTAATTTTAGCTATCGGTGGCAACTTGTCAATAGCCATACCCTACCCATATGTACTGTATATATATTTTATGTATCTAGCTGTAAGTTGTCGTGAAACATTAAAAAAAAAAAAAAAAATAGTGTTAGGCCGCGTTCGTGTTATAGCATTTCCAACATTTCGTAGCAACTTCATAAACCAGCGCGAAATGTCGTTTTTGTTAAGAAATACCACTTTTTTTAACAATGCTAACATTTCTTAAATAAAACGAGCGGTGATGCTACTTTTTGACAAGTGTTTTCGTTCATGTTTTATCATACCATGGCATCCAATACACGTGATATTATTATGGTCTTTGAATTTATTACATAAAATCGTTTAATATACGACCGCCTCCGTGGTCTAGTGGTAACAAAAAGTTGCCGTGAACTCGGGAGGTCGTGGGTTCGATTCCCACCGGGGGCAAGTTGTACATTGTATAATTTGTCTCGGTCTGGGTGTTTATATGTATAATATGTATATATTTACAAAAAAAAAGTATAACATGTAGTTTATCAACCATCTAGTTTCCGTAACACAAGCCTCGTAGCTTACCACGGAAATTAGATGGCGCTGTGTGACCTGTCTGGAAATATTATTATTATATTATTTTAACAAATATAATAGAAAACTATAAAGTATATAAAAATGGTAAACGATCAATTTGACATCTGTCAAAAAGTAACATCAATAACCCTCCTTTCAACACGGTACTGACATACGGAAATTAGCATCAAATGTTAGAATTTTCATTAAACGAACGACTTGTGCTAAAAAAAGTGGTATTTTCATGCTAACATTTCTTAAAACGAACGCGGCCTTAGTGACTGAAGTCAGTCATGAGTGTCTGATTCCAGTTGCTAACTTTCATAGACCTTGTGTCGAATATCGCGCTTTGGATGCTTATTATTTGGATATTGGATTAACGTGATATCAATTCGGAACGGTCTAAATCACATTTTCATTCATAAAATTATAGTTTTTTTTTCAAATGTATGAAAGATAAATTGCCGCATCTTTGAGTGTGAATACACATACATCTTTCGGTTTATTCATCTTTATATGTGTAAAGTTTAATATTATTAACTTATTTTGATAATTTAAAATAACTTGCCGTGTTACAGACATATTTTTTTTCACTTCCTACTTTAATATTAATTATAGATTTGTTTAAGAAGTAATATAGAAACAGTATAAACGAATTACAATATTAAATAATTTAAAAGAAAACCTAATATTAAATTAACTTGAAAATGGCGCGCGACATTATGACAAACAACTGACAGCGCTCAGAGCGATCTACCTCGATATCGTGAGCAGTCTAAGCGCGAGAAATGATGTCAGTTGTGACGTCACATAGCTTTGGCAAAACAGTTTAAGCGCGTCTCGGAACACCTTTAAGCGTGCGTAGGTTACTATTATCGCGTCTCGGAACGAAGATGTAATATACCATAGATGTTGTGCTAGTATTTAAAAAAAAAATATTTCAAGTATTTACGCAAGACCATATAGGAGTGGTACGACCAAGACCAGTTTTTTTACTGCAATAACAATACTGGCCAAGTCTTAACACAAATTTTTAACTTAAATCGTTACTTTTATTTTTTTTTATTTTTTATTTATTAGTTATGCCATACAGCACTTAACATTATTATTGACAGAATGGTAACAATTTGCCTTTGTTCACACAAGTAGAAAAAAAAAGTGACTCAATTTAGGTGCAATAGTTAATTATTGTTTCGGAAACCGTCGGTAAGTGTGTATACGGCTTAACTTGCGCTAACGTTTTTGTGATAAAATTAAGTCTAATTAATTATAAATATTAATAACGAACGATTTTTTTAGCGTTGACTTTGATATATATATATATGAGGGTGGAGTGAAAATGAATGAAGTTTTTTTTTTTTTGTAATAGATAAAGTATGTTAAATTTAATTTATGTAATATGGTTAGAGGTGAGTTTAAAAAAAAAAACATTTTTGACAGCCTCATTCAGTTGTATGTAAACATTAATTATCTATCGGAATAGTGTTTTTAATGCCTTACCAAAAGATGGTACAGTTTAAACTCCATATAACGTCATTCCATTTAACGACAAACTCCCTAAAGCGTCGAAATCAATTGGCTTGGGTTGGTTTAGCTTGTCTTCCTTACAATGATTTCATATCCATTTAACAACTCTATAACGCCATAAAATGCACAGTCCCTTCAGTGTCGATATATAGAGTTTACACTGTATAACTGCCTCCGTGATCTAGAACTACCTCCGTGGTCTAGAACTGCCTCCGTGGTCTAGAACTGCCTCCGTGGTCTAGAACTACCTCCGTGGTCTAGAACTACCTCCGTGGTCTAGAACTACCTCCGTGGTCTAGAACTGCCTCCGTGGTCTAGAACTGCCTCCGTGGTCTAGAACTACCTCCGTGGTCTAGAACTGCCTCCGTGGTCTAGAACTGCCTCCGTGGTCTAGAACTACCTCCGTGGTCTAGAACTGCCTCCGTGGTCTAGAACTGCCTCCGTGATCTAGAACTGCCTCCGTGGTCTAGAACTGCCTCCGTGGTCTAGAACTGCCTCCGTGGTCTAGAACTGCCTCCGTGATCTAGAACTGCCTCCGTGGTCTAGAACTGCCTCCGTGGTCTAGAACTGCCTCCGTGGTCTAGAACTGCCTCCGTGGTCTAGAACTGCCTCCGTGATCTAGAACTGCCTCCGTGGTCTAGAACTGCCTCCGTGGTCTAGAACTGCCTCCGTGATCTAGAACTGCCTCCGTGGTCTAGAACTGCCTCCGTGGTCTAGAACTGTCTCCGTGGTCTAGAACTGCCTCCGTGGTCTAGAACTGCCACCGTGGTCTAGCGGTTAAGTCCGTGGATTTAGACTTGGAGGTACCGGGTTCGATTCCTGGTCGAGACACTAAAATATTTATTAATGTAAATAAAAATACATTTTAATTAAATTTAAAAAACGAACGACTTGTGCTAAAAAAAGTGGTATTTTCATGCTAACATTTCTTAAAACGAACGCGGCCTTAGTCGTGGCTACGGAGTAAAGGCACTCGTTCCCCGTGTAGAAAGTCGATCGACTTGAAGATTGTCTATGGTTTTCATACAAAATTCGGTAACAAAAGCAAGCTTCGCTTTATATGCTTTCAACTCGAACGTAGCATTAATTGCTTACAAAAAAGCTTTTAATGTCGTATAAATGAAACAAGAAATTTCGTATTATGTATTTTTAAAAGGATCTCCATTTTTGTTATTTGTATTTAGTTATTGAGGTTTCTCTCAAGTTTTTTTGTAAACTATATAACATAGCTATTCAGAAACGTTTCGCTAAACTAGGGCTGGTTAAGCCGGTATAGAGGTAGGGACTAATGCTTACCAAGATTTAGGCAAACGTCTCTGAATAGTTATGATAAAGGAACAAATTGTTATTTATATATTTAGTTTTCTCAAATGTTTGATTAATAAACCTTTGTATTTGTGAATTTTGTATTTTATTTATAGCCCCTGATTCTTTTCATAGTTTAGGATCTCAGCAGCCCTATATTCTGTCCCCTCATTCCGAATCGCGCTCAGAGCTCTTAGAACTAATATGACACTGACCGTTTCGTTCCGAATCAAATATCGCGATTTGGATGCTCAGGGCGTGATATCAATTCGGAACGGTCTAAATCACATTTTCATTCATAAAATGTTAGTTTTTTTTTTTATGTATGGAAGATAAATTGCGTATTCCACATCTTTGAGTATGAATAATAACAAACATACATCTCTCGGTTTATTCATCTTTATGTGTAAAGTTTAATATTATTAACTTATTTTGGTAATTTAAAATAACTTGCCGTGTTACAGACATTTTTTTTTCACTTCCTACTTAAATATTAATTATAGATTTGTTTAAGAAGTAATATACAAACAGTATAAACGAATTACAATATTAAATAATTTAAAAGAAAACCTAATATTAACTTGAAAATGGCGCGAGACATTATGACAAACAACTGACAGCATCATCATATTAAGATGAATAAACCGAGAGATGTACGAGGGGCGTTCAAAATATTCTCGGTATGTGGATAAAAACAAACAAGTACGAAAAGTTTGATATTTTTATTTTTCAATATACTCCCCCCCTATGTTCATACACTTATAAGATCGATCAATTATTTTTTTTAATCCCTCATAAAAATATTTTTTATCTTTGGTGTAAAAATGCTCCTCCACGGCCGTCTTCAACGCTTCATCGTCAGAAAATTTATTTCCACGCAGATCCTTTTTAAGATTGGGAAACAAAAAGAAGTCGCTTGGGGCTAAGTCCGGACTATAGGGTGGATGAGTAACAGTTTCAAACCCACATTCAACAATAGCTGCCTTGGCAATATGAGCAGTATGGACAGGGGCGTTGTCATGCAGAAGCAGAACACCTTTGGTTAACTTTCCTCGCCTCTTTTCTTTGATCGCATCTCTTAGTTGACGTATAACGTTAGCGTAGTACTGCCCTGTGATATTTACACCTTTTTCTTTATAATCGATAAGCAAAACTCCTTCACAATCCCAAAATATTGTGGCCATGACCTTGCCAGCTGACGGGATTACCTTGAACTTCTTGGGATGAGCTGAACCCTTAATGTGCCACTGCATGGACTCCTGTTTGCTCTCTGGGTCATAATGATGAACCCAGGTTTCATCTCCAGTAACTAGTTTTTGCAGCACCTCATCGGGATTTTCACCACACAGGTCGATAAAATCTGAACAGCAAGCCACACGCATATCCTTTTGAAGAAGCGTCAGCATTCGCGGAACCCATCTTGCACTTACTTTTGACATATTAAGATGGTCATGTATAATGTCATGTACGGTACCAATAGAGAGATTGGTTACTTGAGCTATAGATTTTACCTTCACTCGGCCGTCTTCCAATATAAGTTTTTCCACTTTATCAAAATTTTCTTGTGAGGTAGCCACTACAGGCCGGCCAGGTCTAGGGTCATCTTCAATACTCTCCCTTCCACGCTTAAATTCGCTTGACCATTTTTGAATAGTAGATAAAGAAGGAGCAGACTCACGGTAAACACAATCCATTTCCTCTTTTATGGTTTTTTGATTTTTACCCTGTTTTGTCAAGAATTTTATGACGGATCGGTGCTCTAATTTCGTTAAAATTGTTAATTCGCTCATGGTGTTCATGTTTGTTCGGCAATTGCAGAAAAACAAAAGAACATCTCGGTTCCAATTTTACTTTTTTTTAATGTCAATGGATGAATCTTAGCGGCCAGTAACAAATATATATATAAAAGAGGTTGTAACGTATCAATACCGAGAATATTTTGAACGCCCCTCGTATGTTTGTTAGTATTCATACTCCAAAGATGTGGAATCCGCAATTTATCTTCCATACATTAAAAAAAAACAATCATGTAATGAATGAAAATGTGATTTAGACCGTTTCGAATCATCGAATCACGCTCTGAGCATCCAAATTGCAATATTTAATTCGGAACGAGCGACGGTCAGTGTCTGTTAAGACCAAATGTCCTAACATCAGTTAACCGACCACGGAGAGGAGCCAAGTTTAAATATATTTTTGGTACCGCGGAGTCATTGTCGGGCATTCGCTGTATGTACACGCACCTAAAGTAATAAACGCATCAAAAGAAATACAGTCTCATCATTCACATACTTCACCAGCCAGGGTACCCCGAGTCATCCTACAAAGGGCCTTGGCCCCAACAGTGTCATATTCATTCTAAGCGCTCTGAGCACGATTCGGTTAATAAATTACGTTTCTCAAAAGTGCACTCACACTTGTTAAATCTTTAGAAAATATTGATTTATGCTAGCGAGAGGACTGCAAAACCTCTTAATAGAAAAAGACAATGGGTAAAAAAAAAAAACTTTTGTTTATGTCAATTTATTTAATGCAATATTAAAATAATATGTACCTAATCCAATACATGTATTAAACAAATAAAAAATATCACAATTATTAAAACACCGCGATTTAATGGCACACGTGTATTTAATTTAACAGGATTCAAATGCTGATACGAGCGCTGACGGGGCATATGATACTTTTTTTAGTGCGTCCATACAGTGCAAAATCACACAGTATTTGGTTGGGCCCAGCAGTTGCAGTTGCACCACGGCCAATGCAACTTGGCTGAAACGTCGGGAGAAATATGTCTCTGGTAAATCGCGTAAAGACCCGTTAAAATTATAAAAATGTATTATGGTCTTTGAATTTATTACATAAAATCGTTTAAAATACATTTTATACAAATATAATATAAACTATAAAGTATACAACAATGTATACAAACCATTTCTTATGTTAAATGACATCTGTCAAAAAGTAACATCAATAACCCTCCTTTCAACACGGTACTGACATACGAAATTAGAATCAAATGTTAGAATTTTCATTAAACGAACGATTTGTGCTAAAAAAAAGTGGTATTTTCATGCTAACATATGTTAAAACGAACGCGGCCTTAGGCTGAGTTGATTGTCAGTGGCGTGCGAGATCCATGAACTGGAATGAGACACTCATGACTGACATCAGTCTCTAACACTAGGCCGGGTTGACTGGGAATGACGTCAATTTGAGCCTGATTCCGAAACGTGTGGACACACTCTACTCAGGGTTTATCGGTACAACCAGTGGATACTTCCCAGTCCCGGCAGACTGGGTAAATTACCACCATCAATCCGCTTAAATAACACCTCTTGAAACAAGACATACCTAACGTTTAGTCAGGCCGACGACAAACTCTTCAATATCCAGATCTCGAGGTATGACGAAATTGAACCCGTTGTGGGGTGTATCACTAACTTTTTATCACGATAGATGGCGCATGATAGTTGGTACTTAATAGTATCAGTTGCATATTATTAATCAGTTGCATAGAAAACTTGTATTTTTAATACGAAATTTATTCTTTTCTGGATATTATGCCGAAGTGAGCAGCTTTTAAGTGTACAAATCGAGTTTTCTAAGCAAAATCAAAAATATGGTGATCTCAAAATTGCCGTTCTATTAATAAAACCTTTTTTTCTTTTAAAAAGACACTGTGCGCTTTCTTAATTCGTATTTTAAGGTAGGTAACGTTAATTTAAAATACATTTTATTGTTATAGAAATAAAAAAAACTACAAAACATTTAAAAATGATGCGATGTAGATGTAAAACAAGGTACCAGTGCCGCTAGCGACATCTACAAAAAGCTTTGCCTGATACACCCCATTGAGACCACACTGAGCGATATGTTCTGCTGGCTTTGGATTTTGTTCAGATATGTTACACACACGCACTATTCATCGCTTATTTTTATTTTGTATACATAGTGTTGTATTATCAGGTCCTTACATATAAAATTGACGTTTTGTCAAAATGGCTATCTGATCTCAAATATCTGTCGTTGGGCTAGGAATTCCAAATTTAAAATATAAATTTTAGGCTGTGTATTTGTGTTTTGAATTTAGTGATTCGTTTGTTTTTACGCCATTAGATTTTTTGTTTCAAATCGGTCTGTTTACAGTATGGATAATTTAAAATAATTATGTTCCGATTGGGCAATCCAAACCGCTTTCAAAGATTTTATTGATTCACGCTCCAACAATATTTTCAGCAATGGAATTAATGAATTACCTATAAAATGGCGAATTTGCATATATAATAATGGGACTTACTTCGATTGATTATATATATAATATAAATTTAATATTTTATAACGCTGATCGACACTTTGGTTTTGTCACACCTCAGGCTAACAAACAGCTAAAAAAGCGTAGAGTCTAGCAAGTGGCGCAAGTACGTATGGATAACAATCAAAGACCACGTGTTTTGACATTTGCTGTAGAGACTCTATGCCCGTGGAGTTTAAGCGCCAAAACATTTAGCTGCCTAGGTGGTCTAGCGGTTAAGTCCGTGGATTTAGACTCAGAGGTACCGAGTTCGATTCCTGGTCGGGACACAAAAATATTTATTAATGTAAATAAATACATTTAATTCGTATGTAATTTATTTGTGATATTTATAGAGTTTACACACAGGGACTGTGCATTTTATGGCGTTATAGAAAGTTGTCGGTAAATGACGTCTTTTCCTGCGCCAGTAATTTGTATTTTTGTATGGAAGACTGTATATGTACATATATTCGTTTACCTTTTCCTTATAAAACGTCAATTTCATATCTAAGGACCTACTATTAGAAAATAAACCTGTACTTTATAATTACAAATAAGAATAAATTAATAAAATTTATAAAAAAAAATCCCTGTAAAAATATTCGACATTTTATATAAATCCTAATACTAAAGTGATTTAAAGCAAAACGTGATTAATAATAAGTGATGGGCGATATTTATCCACCAATATCGAGTTTTAACTAAGTTTGTCAACATCGTAAAACAATTTATAAGGTAGTTTTTTTTTTTTTTTTTTTTTTTAATTTAGCACGACATCGGACCTTGAGTAAATGACGCGCGAGGACCATGTTAGCAACTGGAATCAGACACTCATGACTGTTCTCTAGGTTTGACTGGGCATGACGTCAATTCGAGCGTGATCCCGAAACGTGTGGATTTTTTTTTTATCGGTGTCAAACTACCAGCAACGAAACCGGCTGTAAGGTAAACTGCTCTCCAAGTTGCTTTTTGTCAACACTTAACGCGTCATTCATTAAGAAGATTATTCAAGTCTGACACCCATATTCTAAGACGTTTTCTCAATTAAAAATAGAGCCGCTCCGACAGTTTTATTTTGAAGGTCAGCCGTAAGCTAGTACATTAAACGCCATTTTAAATATTAATCGTCTCAATTACAAAGACTATGACACGAATATGACACTGACCGTCGCTCGTTCCGAATCAAATATCGCGATTTGGATGCTCAGAGCGTGATATCAATTCGGAACGGTCTAAATCACATTTTCATTCATAAAATGATAGTTTTTTTTTTAAATGAATGGAAGATAAATTGCGGATTCCACATCTTTGAGAATGAACAATAACAAACATACATCTCTCGGTTTATTCATCTTTATATGTGTAAAGTTTAATATTATTAACTTATTTTGGTAATTTAAAATAACTTGCCGTGTTACAGACATTTTTTTTTTCACTTCCTACTTAAATATTAATTATAGATTTGTTTAAGAAGTAATATAGAAACAGTATAAACGAATTACAATATTCAATAATTTAAAAGAAAACCTTAAATTAACTTGAAAATGGCGCGGGACATTATGACAAAAAACTGACAGCGCTCAGAGCGATCAACCTCGATATCGTGAGCAGTCTAAGCGCGAGAAATGATGTCATTTGTGACTTCACATAGCTTTGGCAAAACAGTTTAAGCGCGTCTCGGAACACCTTTTAGCGTGCTTAGGTTACTATTATCGCGAATTTACGTTTGACTGCAGCTGGAAGGAAATGTTGAGTTGACTTTTGAGGAAATGTCTTAGAATACGGGTGTTAGTGTATGGTAAAAATAGTTAGGTTGTAACTCTTATTTTAGCGGGGTGGTTTTGCCTTAGAAAAAAAAACCTAAATTGCACAGCTAATTTACGAAAAAGTAAAAAACATAGAAATGTACTTACCAAACCAAAAATACTTGTTTCTTGGACACAAGCGATGGGTTAAAGTCTATATGAAAAATAAGCACCACATAGCGTGCGAGCTGCGCGGGCGCACTGATCCAACTGACAGATCAATGATTTAGCAAGTTTTGCATACATTGCTTCACTCGTTCATAATTTAACTGTACTTAAACAGTGTACTTTTGAGAAATGCAGTCTACGAACCTTGTAGTTTTAGAGATATTATAAAAAAAAAAAAAAAGTAGGCCTCCTTTTCTTAAACCAGCCTATTGTCGGTCGCAAGCCCGAGACACCATTCTTCTCATCTCTTACCCACACACGATGGACCCGGCACCCGCACGGTGAATCCATGGAATGCTTAGAAATTTGTTTTAGTAGAGTTAAATCGTTATAATATTGTTCTCTCTGTCTAAAATTAGGTATATGAAAGTGGCAATATGTCTAATATGTCCGTACTACTAAGACTACATTTCTGATAGGCACACTCAGAATTAAATAATCTTATAAAATACAAGCTAACTAATAACTAATGTCTTCGAACTTCTTCTAAAATATTTTTTTTTAATACAATTTTTTTTTTTTGTTTATGTATGTATTTTTTTTATAATTATTTGTAGTATAAAAATTAAATAATATGAGATCATAATCTAACTAATGCCTTCGAAAAAACAACTAAATAATATATTAGATAATTGTACTTTTATAACCAGAATATATCAAATGTGAACTGGCATTCATTCTATCTTATTTTTTAGGAAAATTTGTGGCGTCATATATAATTTTTTTTTTTTTGGTTCTCTTCTCCCGATGTATGATGAATGAGATGATAGGGAAGGCAAAGGGTCTAGCCCATACAGCCAAGTCTGACGTAATATATCTTTCTTTTTCATGAGTTAATGAGGTCATCATCAAATTCCAGATGCTGCAGAATTTGATGCTTTTCTTGAAGTCACTCGCGGAACCATCCACTGCTCAAACACGTCGGGTAAAATATGGGAGTTGACAGCGCGGGAAAACCGCAAAAAATAAACTGCAACTTGTGACCCATATTTAAAGTCCAATTTATCGTTTTCCATAATTATTCACATTGTGGCACATTATTAAACAAAACAACACCACTTTTGATCAATAATATCCACAGTAAATTAATTTACAAAACAAAAACTTGCACTTGACATGTCCACGCAAAATGGCGCGAAGAACTCCGCGTCATATATAATTTATACCGCGTGTAATTGTCAAAAAAACAACTATTTAAATACCTGAAGGCTGGGGAGTGTTATTATTATTCGATCTCGTACACAGCCGAGAGACGAAATAAAGAAACGTAATCGTCGACCTCTCGCGCTACCTACTTGATTAGGCTCAGTATGAGTGTCGATATTTTTAGGACAACTTCTCTGCATCGTAACTTAAGATTTTATTACTGAATACTTAAAATATAATTTACATAGTTCTTTATTTTTATTCTAGATTATAATATAAAAATATTTGCTCTTTAATAAATTCCACGCAGTACAGTCAAACCTGGATAAGCGAGAGTTCAAGGGAGCACAATCTCATTCTCGCTTATAGAGGTTTCTCACTAACCCGAGTTTCTCGCTAATGCAGGTACATGGGTAGCGTTTCTCTCTTACGTACGGGGTACGCAGCAATAACAAGTCACAGCAAGTACGAATGTAGTAAATATGTAATATGATAAAATTATGTGCATGATATGCACAACATAATGTACATATATATTTTTAAATGCTTACGAAAACAGAACAAAAATTCAAGTACTATGTAATTTTATTTTATTCAGAACTTATTTGCACTCAAAAAAATCTGTCAATTTCATTTAAGTTTATCACTTAATGACAGTACTTTAATTTTCCGTTTTGACATGATGCAGAACAGAACTTTCCTTCGCAATTGATAACTATAAACTGAGTAAGTCCGACAAACAGGACGGTACACAGGCACACGTGTCCATTTGAAAAGATTTAGTTCCACGAAATAGAATACAGGTACAATATTGAGGAGAATACAAAAACAATGGTAGGAAGTTCCACGAAAGTTAAGAATGAGTCATAAAATAGCACATGTTAAATTTGTAAATAAAGCTCGACTGTCGCTTATAGAGGTAAAGATAAGTAGCAGTCTCACTTACGGAGGTCTATGAGGGAAAAACGACTCTCTCTTACAGAGGTTTCTGTTTCTCGCTAATAGAGGTTTTGGGAGCTTAAAATGACGGGTCCTGGCTATTACTCTCACTTATCCAGTTCTCACTTATCCAGATTTGACTGTATATATTTATTAATTTTATTTCTATCAACGTATTAGCCTCGCTCTACAGAGGGTAAATATTGCCAGTCTCCTTGGGACTATCTCGGATGGGACGTCTCTAGAGGACATTTTTCAAGCTATTACTAATGAATGAATCAAAGCTTTGCCAATAAATCAAGCTATTACTAATGAATGAGTTAAAGCTTTGCCAATAAATCAAGCTATTACTAATGAATGAGTTAAAGCTTTGCCAATAAATCAAGCTATTACTTATGAATGAGTTAAATAAATCAAGCTATTACTTATGAATGAATCAAAGCTTTGCCAATAAATCAAGCTATTACTAATGAATGAGTTAAAGCTTTGCCAATAAATCAAGCTATTAATAATTAATGAATCAAAGCTTTGCCAATAAATCAAGCTATTACTAATGAATGAGTTAAAGCTTTGCCAATAAATCAAGGTATCACTAATGAATGAATCAAAGCTTTGCCAATAAATCAAGCTATTACTAATTAATGAATTTGTTTTGTCAAGGAATACAGCAAATACTAACGATTAAATCAAACAATAATGAAATGATTTTGTTCATACAAATTCCCATCCATTTTCAACATCATCGGGAGACCCGTAAGGATCCATTTTTACCTGAATATCTTCCAAATTCCAATTATTTGGTATTTTACTCATTTTTGGTATCAAATCTTTGGGATTTTTGTCATTTATAACTTTTGAATTAGATTTAATTATATTATTTTTGGAATTAGGTTTATTTATTAAGTCTATTTTATCGTATTTGAAAGTATTGATTTTAGGTAAAATAGGTTGAAAGTCCGGATCGTTGTTTACTTTAGTCGCAATGGGTTGAAAGTCAGTTTCGCCATTTATTTTAGTCAATATAGGTTGAAAGTCAGTTTCATCATTTTGTTGATTTTTGGAGTAAATAGGTTTGTCAGGTATAGGGGTCTCGATGCTGAGGGATTCAATGTTAAGCATTTTGGCCAATATTTTCTCCTTTTCTTCGATCTGTTCTTCGAGGAGTTTGTTGTCGAATTCTTGTTCACTGGAAAATAATAAAACAATGGATAAAATAATAAAAAACATCTTGTATTTGGACTAAATTGTATTCACAGTTAAATAAATAAATAAATATTTCCAGACAGGTCACACAGCGCCATCTAGTTTCCGTGGTAAGCTACGAGGCTTGTGTTACGGAAACTAGATGGTTGATAAACTACATATTATTATTATTTTTTGTAAATATATACATATAAACACCCAGACCGAGACAAATTATACAATGTACAACTTGCCCCCGGTGGGAATCGAACCCACGACCTCCCGAGTTCACGGCAACGTTTGTTACCACTAGACCACCAATATACAAAAGGCCCATAGATATATACCTTAAAAACTAATATATATATAATATAAATATACACCGCACTACAGCTTCCGCATCTTCATCTTAATAATAATATGTAGTTTATCAACCATCTAGTTTCCGTAACACAAGCCTCGTAGCTTACCACGGAAACCAGATGGCGCTGTGTGACCTGTCTGGAAATATTTATTTATTATTATTATTATCTTATTGTGGTCAAAGTAATACCCATTGGGTACGGCGACCACCTTCTGACGAAGGCTGACTGCTGCAGTGGAGGATCGGCGCCAGGGTCCTCATAGGTGGTTCACGAGGGTTCGGTGCTGCGGTAGGCCTTGTCGCATCTTCCGTGGTGCATTTCGCAGGTTCAAATTAACGTATGTATCGACGAAACACAACGCCCTGCGGCCAGAAATCTTTCTTCAAGATTTTTTTTACTTTTTCCGACCTCACAAGAATGATATCAAATATCCTGTGACAAGACTTCAAGATGTGAAATCTTGGAAAATAAAAATTCTTTTTAACACTGGATCTTACTCCTGCTTATCACTTAATACCAATGGCCGTGGATGACACTAAGAAACCGCTATCGCCACGGCTTTTGGACTGTACGAATTTCCTACGCCAAACTTTTTGATCTAGTCGTCCTCTTGTTGGTAACTCGAAAATTAACCACACTGTTAGTTAACTGCCTCCGTGGTCTAGTGGTAACAAACGTTGCCGTGAACTCGGGAGGTCGTGGGTTCGATTCCCACCGGGGGCATGTACATTGTATAATTTGTCCCGGTCTGGGTGTTAATATGTATAATATGTATATATTTACAAAAAAAAAAGTATAATATGTAGGTAGTTTATCAACCATCTAGTTTCCGTAACACAAGCCTCGTAGCTTACCACGGAAACTAGATGGCGCTGTGTGACCTGTCTGAAAATAATAATAATTATTATTTATCGTAATTACATACATTTAATTATTATTTAATTTATTTCTCGAGTTTGGTACGCTGGAGACATCGACGAGCTTGCCACTTGTCATGATTGGCCTATAGTAAAGTTGGCTAAATGTGAATCCGCTTCTTTATAAGTGTGGTTTCTGACCACCCCGAAAGGGAAACGATCATGATGATACTTTACTTTAGTGTTAATTAGTTCCATATTGCATGCTGTGATTAGTGAGATTATTGTCTCCTGTGATTAGTGGAGCATAAATACTTTACCTGTAAGTGCTAATAGTCATAAGACAGGGAGAGGTGTATATCTCCCCTTGAGTTTTGTCCTGTCTGACAGGAGTGGAGAGACGGGGAGAGTTTGTCCCACTGTTTGTCTCTCTTCTCCGAGACCGACGACTGCTGTGTATCAGTTCCGAAGAATACTGTTTATCCATTATACTATTGTAGATTTTTAACTTTTTTTCCAGTTCTACCGATCTAAAACAAAAAAAAAAAATCGTAGAACACACGGGACACAAGACATCATTCATCTTGTTTTGGGGTTTGGACTAAATTGTATTTACAGTAAATATATGATTTGGCTCGGTTGTAAGAACGCGTACCTTAAATCCTACAAAGGTCGGTTCAAACCCCCCCGGCATGTAGGTACCAATGAGAAATACACTTTTCTTACGCACTGCCGTCATAGATTTACAACATCACAGTTCCCGTGCCTCGGAGAGCACGTTAAGCCGCCGGTCCCGGTTCTACTAATAACAACTTGTGGAATCGTTAATAATTTGTCATTTAAATTGACATCATATCCTCGCTAAGCCGTCTGGCCAGCTTGGCGAGGTAGGCCGAATTCTCCAGATATATGTTCTGGAAGGCCCATCTCCAGCAGTGGAGGTCTAGGACGCTGTGTTCTAGGGGCTGTAATGATATGATTTGCGCGGTGGTGGCTCGGTTGTAAGAACGCGTTCCTTAAATCCTACAGAGGTCGGTTCAAACCCGGCATGTATCAATGAAAAATACACTTTTTTACGTAGTCATAGATTTACAACACCACTGTTCCCGTGCCTTGGAGAGCCGCCGGTCTCGGTTCCACTAATACCAACTTGTGGAATCGTTAATAAATTGTCATAAAAAAATAACATCATATCCTCGCCAAGCTGTCTGGCCAACGAGTGTAGGCAAAATTCTCCAGATACATATATGTAGGTTTTGGAAGGCCCATCTCCAGCAGTTGAGGGATCGTTCGCACCGCATGAAGTGAGTCTAATAATAATCTGTATGTAATAAGTGTGACTAAAATTATAAATATAATAATAAGATTTTAACATTGTAAATAATGTTTAACTTACTTGGTAAAATATATAAATTGAAGCTTAAAAAATTTATTGCCAAATATAAAATTTGTTAAAGGATAGCTTCTCTATCCTTAAAAATAATAATATTACACGAAATCTTTTGGAAACGTGCCCTAGTGTAACGTATAAACAAAATAAAAAATTAAAAGCTATTTTAGCAAAAAATAAAAATACACGGAGTAATAATACATTGTTAGGTACACACAAGTGCAACCAATCTCGTTGCAAAACATGTCCCATAATAAATTCCGATATCAATATACAAACTCATCATAACCCTGTTGTCATCAAAATTCAAAATTTCGCACAAAATACTACTTCTCATTGCGTATATATATTTATTTATTTATTCAATGTATACAACAGATGCACATTAAAACATGATACAAGGAAGAAAGTTCTCAGGCGACAGACTGAATGTGATCCTAAACATATACATATGACATTTCCATCAGATAATTATTTTAGTGCATGCAATAATTATTATTAAAACTACAATTTAAAAGTACTTAAAACTAAGATATTATATAAAAATGTATTTACAGAAATAAAATTAAAATGATAAAAATAATTTAAATATAATAAAAAAAAAAACAAAGTATTAATATTAATGAGATATAAATCACTTAAACACTATATTTCATTTAAACTGAGAACACTTAAAATTTGCTTTCTGAATTTATGTCGATTAGGGTTAAAGATATCAAGGTCGGAGCAGTCCTTAGTGGCATCATTATATAATCGACACATGCGTATTAAGGGATTGTAGAAGGAGGTATTATTGCGAAATGTGTTTATGATAAACGTGTTCGTGTGGTGGCGCAAGCCACGCCTCGTGTTTAGTTTCAGTGAGGACAACAGTGGCGGCGAGTCAAGCACACCGTGTAAAATTTTGTGTAAGTACGAGTATATAAGGTCCTGGTGCTTGCGCCGCGTGTGCAAGGATGTGACCCCAAACTGAGAAAGACTTTCATTATAGGAAGACAATACCCTACCGAAACCATACCGGCGTGACAGCATTCTAAGGCACCTTCTTTATATGATGATGATGCATGCGAGATGATGCTGGAGTGTAGATTTTTTAACAGTTTTTATGTGGGAGAGACTACGACACCCCTTCGTACTCGCATGAATGGACACAGACATTCAGTAGATTCTCAAATTAATAATATTTTACCTGTGCCCACCCATGCGCGTATACATAACACTACCTTTAACAATTGTTTCACAGTAAGAGTATTAAAGAGTTTTCCTAAAACTATTCGGTCTATTGATTTAAAAACATGGGAAAGCTCTTTTATATGGCAGCTTGGTGCATACTATAGCCCTGCTCTGAATGTAATGCATTAGGTTTTGTCTAACTTGTTTTGTAAATTTATTAATATTGAACCAACAATGGACATAACATGCTGATGATGTTTTCCATGATGCGCTAGGTGATGATGGTATTTTTCTAAAAAATAAATACAAAACTGTATAGTGCATTGCCTTTACCATTGCTAAAAATAAAATTACTTTTTCAAAATTTATGACAAAGACCTTCAGTCACTGTCACTGATGATGCCGCTCCAAAGAGAGGCGAAATATTTGGCAATAAAATTTTTAAGCTTCAATTTATATATTTTACCAAGTAAGAAACACATCTAACACACTTTATTTGTTGCAGATAAATAATGTTTAACAAAATTTGTGTGCCAGAAATGGCTGAATGTGCAGAACTAACTTATTATTAATATTTATATATGGTAATCCATGTTCTATGCAAATAAATAATTTCATTTCATTTCTTACATCCAGCAGTGGAAAGGTACAGGCTGCTGATGATGATGGCTACTATCCGAAGGTACAATAAACTTTTGTGTGCATGCGTAATTGACGAGTTCTTACCTAGCTTTCTTGATCTCCTCGATTTCAGAGACATCTTTAAATTCGCTGACAATGCTCTCCAGTACATTTTCCTCTTGGACAGTAACCGGTGGCGTCTCGAAGCACTCCTCGGCCTTCGTGACGTGCCCGACAGGATCTCCAATAGTGAATATAGATATAGCTTGGTTTGCTATAAATGGAACAGTCTGGTCTATGGTCAAATCGCGTACGGTATTCACTGCTTGCTGGATTGAGGTGGTTAATGATTTGGACATGATATTCACTGGTTCTTCTGTTTGAAAGGAATTTAAAAAGGATCTTGTACAATTATTGAATAACAAAATGTTTTTATACAATAGGGTGTATCACTAACTTTTAATCACGATAGATGTCGCATGATAGATGGTACCAAATAGAACTGTCAATTGCATAGAAATCTTGTATTTTTATTACGAAATTTATTATTTTCTGGATATTATTCCGAAGTGAGTAGCTTTAAGTGTACAAATGGAGATTTCTAAGCGAAATCATAGATATGGAGATCTCAAAATTGCCGTTCTATTAATAAAACATTTTTTCTTTTTAAAGACGGTGTGCGCTTTCTTAATTCGTCTTTTAAGGTAGGTAATGTTAATTTAAAATACATTATTCTGATGTAAAAATGAAAACTACAAAAACATTTTTAAAATTATGCGACATAGGTGTAAAACAAGGTACCATTGCCGCTAGCGACATCTACAAAAAGCTTTGCCTGATTCACCCCATTAAAGAGTATCTAAGCAATAACGAAAGTGTATATAGTCTGAACATAGTTTCAATGTACCTACTTCTATTTTACAACTTGACGTTTCTTATATTGTAATTGCCCAATACATGCCATTGGGGTAAAACATGTAAAGCGAATTTTCTAGCTATATGATCTTGCAATGTAACCATGTCTTTTTAATTTTAATAGGATAGTATGACTCTCGTTTGTACAATACAACATTTATAAAGAATAAGAATAAAAGTAAAGTATCAACACGACCGTTTCCCTTTCGGGGTGGTCAGAAACCACGCTTATAAATAAGCGAATTCACATTTAGCCAACTTTACTATAGGCCAATCATGACAAGTTGCAAGCTGGGCCGATGTCTCTAGCCAGCGTACCAAACTCGAGTAATAAATTTCAATGTAAAATGTAAATATTTAATTTATTTGTGATAGTTCTCTCCTTTGGTACGCTGGAGACATCGACGAGCTTGCCACTTGTCAAGATTGGCCTGTAGTAAAGTTGGCTAAATGTGAATCCACTTATTCATAAGCGTGGTTTTTGACCACCCCGAAAGGGAAACGGTCGTGATGATACTTAACTCCATTAATTAAATGTTTTTATTTACATTAATAAATATTTTTGTGTTCCGACCAGGAATCGAACCCGGTACTTCCGAGTCTAAATCTACTGACTTTACCGCTAGACGACGGAGGCAGATTCACCCGTATTCTTAGCCGCTTCCACAACGGCTCCTCCACTCAATTATTTTTTCCGGCTGTCAAACGGAGAGGCGTCTCAGCACGTCAGTCATCATCATCATCAGCCTATGTCTCTCCACTGCTGGATGTAAGCCTACCCCAAGGCTCGCCACTTCACACGATCTTTTGCCACCCTCATCCAGCCCCCACCAGCGACCTTTTTCAGGTCATCCATCCATCTGGCGGGTGTCTTCCCACTCTGCGTTTTCCTGTACTCACTCCAGAACTCATCTACTTCATCGGTCATCGGTTCTGCGATAGACGTGTCCGACCCATGGCCACTTCAGCTTAATTATGATGGCATCAGACTCGGAGGTACCGGGTTCGATTCCTGGTCGGGATACAAAAATATTGATTGATGTAAATAAATACATTTAATTTATTTGTGATATTTCTTGAGTTTCGTACGCTGAAGACATCGACGAGCTTGCCACTTGTCATGATTGGCCTATAGTAAAGTTGGCTAAATGTGAATCCGCTTCTTTATAAGCGCGGTTTCTGACCACCCCGAAAGACAGTAACGACGACAGCTTCGTAATCTTGTTGAAAATAGAATCGCGAACGCTGAATGCGATTGTCGATCAACAGTGCTAAATAATTGGACGCACGTCTATTCGAATAGGTTGATTAAAACCGCATCCGTTTGGATGTATAGTGAGTGCCTACCTAGTCATAAAAATGTTGGAATCGAATGTGAAAATTTGATATTTTTGCGACGATAATTGACAGCCCGCAAAGTTATCGATATACCCTTCGTACCGAGACGCGATAATAGTAACCTAAGCATGCTTAGTGTTCCGAGACGCGCTTAAACTGTTTTGCCAAAGCTATGTGACGTCACAAATGACATCATTCCTCGCGCTTAGACTGCTCACGATATCGAGGTAGATCGCTGTCAGTTTTTTGTCATAATGTCCCGCGCCATTTTCAAGTTAATTTAATATTAGGGTTTCTTTTAAATTATTTAATATTGTAATTCGTTTATACTGTTTCTATATTACTTCTTAAACAAATCTATAATTAATATTTAAGTAGGAAGTGAAAAAAAAATGTCTGTAACACGGCAAGTTATTTTAAATTACCAAAATAAGTTAATAATATTAAACTTTACACATATACAGATGAATAAACCGAGAGATGTATGTTTGTTATTATTCATACTCAAAGATGTGGAATCCGCAATTTATCTTCCATACATAAAAAAAAACTAACATTTTATGAATGAAAATGTGATTTAGACCGTTCCGAATTGATATCACGCTTTGAGCATTCGAATCGCGATATTTGATTCGGAACGACGGTCAGTGTCATATTCGTTCTAAGCTCTCTGAGCGCGATTCGGAATTTGCAATTGAGGGGACAGTTTTACCATGTGACAGCAGCCAGCTGACATTTTGGCATTGGTTTTAGTGTTACAAAATTTCAGGTCATAAAATGAGTTAATATTGACATAAGACCTCCTATAAAAATATTACCGTCCTTTGGAACTAATGATATTGAGATCAGAGCGATCTACCTCGATATCGTGAGCAGTCTAAGCGCGAGAAATGATGTCATTTGTGACGTCACATAGCTTTGGCAATACAGTTTAAGCGCGTCTCGGAACACCTTTAAGCTCGCTTAGGTTACTATTATCGCGTCTCGGAACGAAGGGACTGTTTGCGACTAGGTAACAAAATAGGGTTGCTGATCTCGTAGATATAAGATAACAATTATTCGTCCATTTTCCATATTGGCGTTGTGGTGGCTCGGTTGTAAGAAATCCATAAAAATCAATGAATTCCATATTGTTAATTATTGTTAGTACATTGGATCCATTGCTCAAACATAAATATTAGTTAAGTTAAAAACAGAAAGCGACATAAAAGGATACTAGTAAAAACCCACTCGAAATCTTTAGTTACTTTTTTTTTATACTTGCAATTTTTATAATGAACAATGTAGACTTTAATGCAAGGAGGCTGTGATAAAACATATACTTAGATTTATATATAAAAAAATAACTTTATTACGTAAAGCGGGTTTATCGTCGTGAACTCGGAAGGTCGTGGGTTCGATTCCCACCGGGGGCAAGTTGTACATTGTATAATTTGTCTCGGTCTGGGTGTTTATATGTATAATATGTATATATTTACAAAAAAAGTATAATATGTAGTTTATCAACCATCTAGTTTCTGTAACACAAGCCTCGTAGCTTACCACGGAAACTAGATGGCGCTGTGTGACCTGTCTGGAAATATTTATTATTATTTATCGCTATTGCCCGCACATTTTTTATTTATTTAAAACTTTATTGCACGAAGTACAAAAGCTAACTTAATGCTTGTTGGCATTTTCTGTATATAAACATACATTTTATATTTTTATTTTTATACTAGCACATGTGACCTTGGCCCCACCTGATGGTAAGTGGCGCGCAAGTTCCATGGATGTTAGCAACTGAAGTCAGACACTCATGACTGACATCAGTCCCTAACACTATGCCGGCTTGACTTGATCAGTTTGTAAATTTTATTTGTAAAAAACAAATCTTATTTTTTTTTTTTGTTTAAAAATTTCGTTTAACCTAGATCTAAAATTCTTGATCACACGCTGGAGCATTAACCTAAAAATAGCTTAAATTTCGTCTGTGATTTTTTATAGCATCCAAATTGACTGCCTCCGTGGTCTACTGGTAACAAACGTTGCCGTGAACTCGGTAGGTCGTGGGTTCTATTCCCACCGGGGTCAAGTTGTACATTGTATAATTTGTCTCGGTCGGGGTGTTTTTATTTATAATATGTATATATTTACAAAAAAAAAAAGTATAATATGTAGTTTATCAATTATCTAGTTTCTGTAACACAAGCCTCGTAGCTTACCACGGAAACTAGATGGCGCTGTGTGACCTGTCTGGAAATATTTATTATTATTATTATTTAAATTGGGTGGTTAAGGATTCTACTCTTTAAGTAGCCCCTCAGGAAAAAAATAAGTCTAGTCTCCTTGGTGGCCAGTTAATGTCTCCAACAAAGAACGCAGCAAACAAGTCGTTTATCCCTTTCAGCACGACAAAAATATTTTGAATATTAAAAGTTTTATTCATAACTTTGATGTCCTTGCCTCCGTGGTCTAGCGGTTAAGTCCGTGGACTTAGGACTCGGAGCTACCGGGTTCGATTCCTGGTCGGGACACAAAAATATTTATAATATATAATATAAATATTTCCAGACAGGTCACACAGCGCCATCTAGTTTCCGTGGTAAGCTACGAGGCTTGTGTTACGAAAACTAGATGGTTGATAAACTACATATTATACTTTTTTTTTGTTTTATTTAAGAAATAAAATATAATAAATAATCTTTCATTTATATGATAGATAGTATCATCACGACCGTTTCCCTTTCAGGGTGGTCATATATATTATAAAGAAGCGGATTCACATTTAGCCAACTTTACTATAGGCCAATCATGACAAGTGGCAAGCTCGTCGATGTCTCCAGCGTACCAAACTCGAGAAATAAATTAAATAATAATTAATGTATGTATTTACAATAATAAATATTTTTGTGTCCCGACCAGGAATCGAATCCGGTACCTCCGAGTTTAAATCCACGGACTTAACCGCTAGACCACAGAGGCAGTTATCTTTCATTTAGTATCAAATAAACCGTATTAGAATTAATTTTGATGTCTTTTATTTAAATATTAAAAAAAAACAAAAACATTCTGAGACACCCTTTTTTTGCATGCCGGGTGGCTTATTGGTGTTTTTTTTTTAAATCAATAGCATAAGTTCTTATTTTAAAAAAACTTCGGAATAAATATACTTATTCCTATTGAATTTGGCTAACCTCCATCTAGTGAAGCGTTGCAAGCGAATCATAAATATTTACTAAACGAATGTTTTTCTATAATGGCCGATATTTTACTTGAACTAAAGATTCGTGGGTTTTTACTAAGAAATAAAAAACTTAAAATTTTGAATAAATAAGTATATTAATAATACTTATGTAAGTACAATGGCCATGCTACAGTTCAACAATTTGGAAGCGACTTTCATGCTGGCAACATTTGATGCCTGGCAATACTCAGTGTTGTCAACATAATAAAAAAATAAATGCACATTAAAAATTACCGAAAGCATTTTTTAAGCCCGTGTACTTTTGATAAATTTAGTCTTACTAGGAAATAAAATTACTGACATTTTGGATTTTTCTCAACGGGTCCTCCGCTTAACATTTCTTTCCAGCTGTCATACGAAATATAGTCTTTGTAATTGAGATAATAAAAAAAAAAATGGCGTCTAATGTACCCACTTACGGCGGACCTACATTTTTTTTTATTATTTATTTATTCTATTACGACATGTGACCTTGTGCCCACCTGATGGTAAGTGGCGTGCGAGGTCCATGAACGTTAGAAACTAGAATCAGACACGACTGACATCAGTCCCTAACACTATGTCGGCTTGACTGGGTATGACGGCAATTCGAGCCTGATCCCGAAACAAAATGAAACTGTTCCGCTCTATTTTTAACTTTAATGGTAACTTTTACAGAAGCTTTATTTTTGTTTGACAGCTGGAAGAAATTGTTGAATGGAGGAGTCGTTGAGTAAACGCTTAGAATACGTGCGTTAGTCTATCAACTTGCTAGGAAATAAAATTTGGGTCATTTTGGACATATATATATTTTCATAAGTGTCTTTAAAGAACATTGTACAGAATACATCAGCCCTAAACACGTAATTTATTTACATTATATATGTTCATAACAGAGTTCATAACTGAGTTGGGGATCATCAAATTCCAAGTGTTGCAGTAATTCACGTCAATATCGCCCAAACACGTAGGGTATACGGGAGTTCACAGCGCGGGAAAACCGCAAAAAATAAAGTGCAACTTCTGCCCCATGTAGGTATTCGTATCGAGTCAAATTTATCGTTTTCCATAATTATTCACAACGTAGCACATTATTAAACAAAATAACACCACTTTTGACTAACAATATCCACAGTAAACTAATTTACAAAACGAAAAACTTGGACTTGGCATGACCGTGCAAAATGGCGCGAAGGACTCCTTGGACATATATTAATCAAATATTTATTTTTTATAAATTAATTTAGATTAAAAAAAAAATATTTATTAATGTTTCTGCTATATTCCTGTCTAAAGTTAGGTATATAACAGTAAAAATATGTCTGAAATGTCAATAATTTTATTTCCTGGAAAGTTAAAAGACCACAATTCTTAAAAGTACATTTGGACTTAAATAAAAATAGATTGTGCGACTGAGAGGGCAGCACAAGAGTTATGTCCTCTTAACAAAACAATTAACCTCCTGTATCTGATCAATAAAATAGTCTATTATGTTTTTTTTTTTTCTCTTCTCTTCTCTCTCTCTCTTTCTATTCTCTTCAGGCAAAGAGATCAAATATAAAATAGACCGGGCATTGGTTGTTATTTTCATACAAAATGTTGGTTAATTAAAAAAAATATATAATTTAGTAATCGCCAAGAAAAAGCTATGCTCGGTATTTTGATGGATAAAGTCAGAAACAAGGAAATCCGTCGGAGAACCAGAGTTACAGATATAGCCTTCAAAATTTGTAAGCTGTAGTGGCAATGGGCTGGACACGTCTGTTGTAAAACCAATGAACGATGGAGTAGACGGGTTCTAGAGTGGAGACCACGTACGGGAAGACGCAGAGTGGGTCAACCCGCCGCTAGATGGACGGATGACCTAAGGAAGGTCGCTGGTGGGGGTTGGATAAGGATGGCAGGAGATTGTGTGAAGTTGCGATCCTTGGGGAAGGCCTACCCAGCAGTGGATAGATACAGGCTGATGATGATGAAGAAGTGTATATCGTTTTTTTTTTTTTTTTCTAAATACCATGGGCTCAAAACTTTTCAGCCGCTCTGGTATATATTTATTGTCTCTAACTTTAAGGCTTTGTAAGTTCCAAATCACTTGCCTTACATAATCATAAAGACAAAATTAGAATAATAGAACATTTAATGTTCGATATGTCATTCATGCTTTGACATAACTAAGGAACGTCAACATAAAAATAGTATCAATAAAAACAAAATAATAATGTCTTGGTCAATCATTTGGTATTTAAGTAACTTGGTCCCTAAATCTAAAAAAATATAATATTAAACCCTTTACCGATTATATATATACTACTTAAAAAAACTATACACGCCGCAGGAGCCGAACGCGTCGCAGTAGTATATATACAGTTAAAATGTTTTACAGATAAAAAAAAACTACCAACGAAAAAATCGTGGTTAAAAATACTAAGGACACTGGCTGCATTCCCACGTTGCGATGCTATAAATTTCATAATTACAGCGTCCTAGACCTCCACTGCTGGAGATGGGACTTCCAGAACATATATCTGGAGAATTTGGCATACACTCGCCACGCTGGCCAGACGGCTTGGCAAGTATATGATGTCAATTTATTAACGATTCCACAAGTTGGTATTAGTGGAACCGGGACCGACGGCTTAACGTGCTCTCCTCACACGGGAACGGTGGTGTTGTGAATCTATGACTGCAGTACGTAAGAAAAGTGTATTTCTCATTGGTACATGCCGGATGGGTTTGAACTGACCTTTGTAGGATTTAAGGAACGCATTTTTACAACCGAGCCACCACTGCGCCATATATTACATATAATAAATAAATATTTCCAGACAGGTCACACAGCGCCATCTAGTTTCCGTGGTAAGCTACGAGGCTTGTGTTACGGAAACTAGATGGTTGATAAACTACATATTATACTTTTTTTTTTTTAATATATACCTACATATTATACATATAAAAACCCAGACCGAGACAAATTATACAATGTACAACTTGCCCCCAGTGGGAATCGAACCCACGACCTCCCGAGTTCACGGCAACGTTTGTTACCACTAGACCACGGAGGCGGCATCTAGTTTCCGTAACACAAGCCTCGTAGCTTACCACGGAAACTAGATGGCGCTGTGTGACCTGTCTGGAAATATTTATTTATTTATTTAAAACATATATAGAAATCAATTCACAATTGGAGAAACAGAAACCCAAAAAAAAAGTTATATAGAGTCGAATTAAGAACTCTCCCACATATTAAGTTGGTTAATAAAATTAAGGATCCGCATTTTAGAAAAATTCGGTTCGGCGTGGATAAGTGGGCGACGTAAAAAGATATTAGGATTTATAAAACGACTGCGGCGCGTGCGACTTATCTACCTTACCTTAGGGTGTTTTAAGTAAAGGTCAATAGACTCCTAGTGTTGGACTACTTAAAAATCTACAACTAGTATAAACCCTGATTAAGCGCTAAATGACTAAAAAAACAATATAATAATCGAATGTAATAAAGGAAGAACATCAAACTTAATACAATAAATTAAAATATAGCTTCCTATAAATGTTATAATTGGACGCTTACGATGTTATGCCTTTTAGGATTCGAAATATTTAGGCTGAGATATGCAAAACAATAAAATAATCGAATCAATAAAGAAAGAACATCAATAATTAATACGATAAATAAAATTTACGCCTATAGGCTATTATAATTTGACGCTTACGATGTTATGCCTTTTAGGATTCAATATATTTAGGCTGAGATATGCAAAACAATAAAATAATCAAATCATTAAAGGAAGAACATCAATAATTAATACGATAAATAAAAATTACGCCTATAGGCTATTATAATTTGACGCTTACGATGTTATGCCTTTTAGAATTCAATATATTTAGGCTGAGATATGCAAAACAATAAAATAATCAAATCATTAAAGGAAGAACATCAATAATTAATACGATAAATAAAAATATCGCCTGTTATAATTTGACTCTTACGATGTTATGCCTTTTAGGATTCGATATGATTGGGCTGAGATGTGCAAAACAATAAAATAATCAAATCATTAAAGGAAGAACATCAATAATTAATACGATAAATAAAAATATCGCCTGTTATAATTTGACTCTTACGATGTTATGTCTTTTGGGATTCGATATATTTAGGCCGAGATATGCAAAACAATAAAATAATCAAATCATTAAAGGAAGAACATCAATAATTAATACGATAAATAAAAATATCGCCTGTTATAATTTGACTCTTACGATGTTATGCCTTTTAGGATTCGATATGATTGGGCTGAGATGTGCAAAACAATAAAATAATCAAATCATTAAAGGAAGAACATCAATAATTAATACGATAAATAAAAATATCGCCTGTTATAATTTGACTCTTACGATGTTATGCCTTTTAGGATTCGATATGATTGGGCTGAGATGTGCAAAACAATAAAATAATCGAATCATTAAAGGAATAACATCATAAATAAAAATATCGCCTAATGTTAAAATTTGACGCTTACGATGTTATGTCTTTTAGGATTCGATATATTTAGGCTGAAATTTGCAAAACAACAATCTAAGCATCATAACATGCATAATCAAGCAATCAGCGCCGAAACTCACAACATTTAAAAAAAATCTTTAATGGGGTAATTTCGTTTTTATTTTGTAAATTATATAAATTTAATTTATGTCATAACTTGGCGCTTACGATGTTCTGCCTTTTAGGATTCGATATTCAGGCTAAGGTTTGCTTACACATTGATCATACTCCCCCATACATCCGAAAAAACTAACGTATCCCTTAAACTACGCTTTTTTTAAATAAAACGGAATCACATCAGCCATTAGGACTAGAACACAAACTGCTTTCACAAACCGGCCTTGCGTAGTTATGCTCTAGAACTAGAAGTTACCGCACTTCAGCTTTTCGCCGTAACATATCATCGTTAACTACATTACATATATTCATACATATCTTCACGCCAAATCCCTTTCGGGTAGGCAGAGACAATTGAGGGCCACTTGTCACGATCACGACATACCTCTTTCGCTTCTTCGACATTCATCAACCTCTTCATACATGCCCTTTTGTTTCGATGGCTTTTCAACGCACCTTCAGCTATTGTTGTATAATATGTGAGTCTTGTTCTGCCAGGGCCTCTGTTACCCACAACTTTCGCACTATATATCTGGTTCGTCAATCTCTCTTCAATCATCCTTTCAACATGCCCGAATCATCGGAGCATGCCTTTCCTTATTTTTGTCCCTATGCTTTCTTTCATACCTACCCTTTTGCGTATTTCGTCATTACGTATGCGGTCCGTCAAAGTGACGCCGCATATCCGACGCAATGACCGCATTTCTACTGCATTAACTCTACTCTCATGCGTATTCTGACATATCCACGTCTCGCTTCCATACATCAGTGTTGGTACCAGCATGGCATTATGTATGGCGAGTCGACTGCCGATCAGTGACCCCAGGGCACCGTTAACACTATTCCCGCGTTCACTCTTCTTTCAACGTCCCTATCGTACTTCCCATCCGCAGTTAAAACACTGCCCAGATATATAATTTCATTTACTTGTTCTAGAGTTTCATCATCAATCTTTATCGTCACGGTTGTCATCCTTCTTTTTTCAAACAATAGTACCTTGGTTTTTCTCGCATTCAAACAACAAATCGTTAACTAAATAGACTAATATATATATATATATATTACAAATAAATTAATTAAATCATTATGTCCCGACCGGGAATCGAACCCGGTGCCTCTGCGTTTTCATTCACGGAGGCAGTCTTACTATACCTAATTAATTTTACTTGCCATAAATTCGACAAGTATCACCTAATGAATTTTACTTTTTAAATGACGATATAACGTTGAATTTTACTATTTTATAGGGAAATATAAGCAAAGCATAAAAAAACTCAGGCTAAGAAAATTCACAACACTTAAGTATATATATTTGATCTACTCTCATATCGTAATATGCGAATTACAAACTTCAAAACGAATTTATATTGACATACTTTATAAACATACTGCTGGAATTTAAAAATAGAATCACATTATACCACTTTTTCTCTAACAAAATATATTTTTTTTATTGTCTTTAAAGGACATTGTACAGAATACATCATTCCTAAACACGTAATTTATTTGCATAATATATGTTCATAACAGAGTTCATAGCCGAGTTGGGGATCATCAAATTCCAAATGTTGCAGAATTTGATGCTTTACTTGGAGTCAATCGCGGCATTATAGCCCAAACACGTCGGGTAAAATATGGGAGTCCACAGCGCGGGAAAACCGCAAAAAAAAACTCCAACTTGTGCCCTATATTTAAAGTCCAATTTATCGTTTTCCATAATTATTCACATTGTAGCACATTATTAAACAAAACAACACCACTTTTGACCAATAATATCCACAGCAAATTAATTTACAAAACAAAAACTTGCACTTGACATGTCCACGCAAAAATCACAAAATAATGTTATATTTCATTTTTAAAATAGAATCATACATATTATACAACACTTATTTTTTTTAAGGCAAAGGTTCCATTACAAAAAAGTTTTTATTCCAATTTTTACTTGTCTATGGCAGCGCCTGCCATAGCGCGTGCGCGGACTTAAGCTAGGTTTTGCGCGATTTCATTACTTATGTATTCTGTCCATGGTCATTTAAAAAAATAAAAATTGGCGCCATTCAATACGTTTTGTTGTATAGCATTTTTTTATTCTTGCTTAAAATTCTTACTCTTTTTAACTTTTATCTTTTCTTTAGTAGGTTCAATCCCAATGTATGAGAGTAGATAAATTAGTGTGTGAAACTGCACATAACTAGGTATTATTAATACCCCTTATTATGCAACAGTTTCATAAACTACTATTAAAAGCATTATTTTGTGTGGACGGTTTAATTTTTTATAGCATCAAACTAAATACAGTGTAACTCCATGTAACGTCACTCGATTTAACTCCCTAAAGCGTCGAAATCAATTGGCTTTGGTTGGTTTAGCTTGTCTTCCATACAATGACACACAGATACAAATTACTGGTGCAGCAAAAGCGTCAGACATAAATAACAGACTATATGCAATAGCGTTCAAATAAGATTCTTTTTCATGTACATAACTACTAACACTAGTCTGAAAGGACCGCCTCCGTGGTCTAGTGGTAACAAACGTTGCCGTGAACTCGGGAGGTCGTGGGTTCATTTCCCACCGGGGGTAAGTTGTACATTGTATAATTTGTCTCGGTCTGGGTGTTTATATGTATAATATGTATATATTTACAAAAAAATATATACAATGTAGTTTATCAACCATCTAGTTTCCATAACACAAGCCTCGTAGCTTACCACGGAAACTAGATGGCGCTGTGTGACCTGTCTGGAAATATTTACTATTATTATTATAAATAAACTTTTTCTTTTTCTAATTCTGATTTTTCTTCTCTCCATTTAACGACAACTCTCTATAACGTTATAAAATGCACAGTCCCTTCAGTGTCGTTATATAGAGTTCACACTGTATATATAAGGGAAGGTTCAACACTTCCTTAGTGGCTTCATATTGGGTAATTTTTATATTAAAAATATTTTTACAGATTTATCAAATCTGAGTGAACTTTAGAAAGATGTAGTCTAACAATTTTCTAGGAAATAAAACTGAATATTTGGTCTTTCTTTTGTAACTCTAAATTGTCCGTAATTTTATTCCCTAGTAAATTTTATTATTATTATTATTGATTAATAGGCTCGCAGCGCATTGCTGATATGCCTATATCAAGCACTGGTGTAAAGTTTATTAAACTGTCAGTTATCACCATAGTCTATTTCGATTGTCACTAGCCACTTGTCCAGTTTGTTTTTAAAAGTGTTTACAGTTGAGGACTTTAATATGTCTTCTGGTATTTTGTTCCACATATTTACAACTCTGTTATTCATGAAGTGATATCCTATATTTGTATTGCTGGATTTTCTCATTAGCTTCATTCCGTGGTCACGACGGGGAAATATCATTGTGTTTAAGCTAAACATTTCGGCTAGGTGGGGGCAGTTATACCTTTTTATAGACTATATTTTTCAAAAATACACTGGATGTTGAAAAATCTTTGTGAAAATAATGTATTGTGCGAGCGAGAACGTTAACGTCGTTAAACCCTTTTATGAAAGACTTAAATATTGAGAAAGTCTTGAATTACTGCTATTAACGTGTCTGTCGCACGCTGAAGATGTGGAATGCTCTCCCAGCCAGTGTGTTACCCCACTCGAAGTATGAAAAAGGATCTTGTTAGGACGGCATAGTGGTAGAGACTGATGGCGGTCGTGGTGACCGGCGTCAGTTACTCCCATTCTTGGACTTCACGTACTGCTTACCATCAGGTAGGCGCAATGTCACATGTCGTGTTCAGTAAAAAAAAAAAAAAAGTGCTTTAAAAAAAAATTGTGCTACATTAGTATTAATGTATCAAGTTTTGTTTCCCTTTTTACCTGTGTGGTGTGCGGCGGACTCGGGCGTGTGTCCGAGTCGGACTAGTGACCGGGGACCTTCCAGGACAAAGATCTCATCCTTACTCACAGATACTGACAGGATTCTGAAATCATTATCGTTTCAATTATTACAGGCGTTTATGAAACGTCATTAATTTAACTATTTTGATTGATTCTTCCTGCTAGTGGAAGACTAAGCAGCAAAGTGGTTCAATGCGTAAGCTGTTAGCAGAAGACCAGCAGAAGAGATTCATGTTTAATCTGACTGAGAAAAATTTAGCTATGTAAGATTTACAAAATAAAACATATACAGAACTACACCAGAACAAACAATTAATAACCTTTTAAAAGAGATTGCCCAAAACCAGGCCCCAACTCTTTTGCAGCGTGCCTCAACTAAATATAATTCAATAATCATAACAATTATTTGTGTTTATTTTTAAATTTAATTACAACATCTCTTTTACCCCAGTATTAAAATATAATTTAATTAAATAGTCAATTGGTTAAAATTAATTTATGAAATAGTTACAAAATTCGATGCCAGTAATAAAAAGATATAGTCATCAGTCACCGCAGTCACTCATGATTTTGACATTTGTATTTTGACTATGTTCAACTTGGAAATTTGTTACTTCAAAATTCAAAGTGTTTGGAAAGCTCCTTGAACGCCTGTCAAAGCAAAATTTAGTAAAAAAAAAGCGCCACCTCGAACACAGAGTTTAAAAAAAATAGTAGAACGAAAGTGTCAAATACTTTTTTTTTTTTAATATGGCATTAGTAACTTTAGGGAAAGACGAGTTAAATAAAAAAAGGATTTTAAAAAATTGGATTAGGATCAAAGGAGTATTTTATAATACATAAAGTATCATCACGACCGTTTCCCTTTCGGGGTGGTCAGAAACCATGCTTATAAATAAGCGGATTTACATTTAGCCAACTTCACTATAGGCCAATCATGACAAGTGGCAAGCTCGTCGATGTCTCCAGCGTACCAAACTCGAGAAATATCACAAATAAATTAAATATTAATTAAATGTATTTATTTACATTAATAAATATTTTTGTGTCCCGACCAGGAGTCGAACCCGGTACCTCCGAGTCTAAGTCCACGGACTTAACCGCTAGACCACGGAGGCAGTTTTCCATAATTATTCACATTTTAGCACATTATTCAACAAAACAACACCACTTTTGACTAACAATATCCACAGTAAACTAATTACAAAACAAAAACTTGCACTTGACATGTCCGTGCAAAATGGCGGGAACGAATCAATATTTTTTTAAATTAAATTATAATATAGATATATAAGTATACGAGAATAAAAAACCAAGACTACTAAATGACTAAATATGTACATTTGATACATATATATATATATAGTCAAATACATTCATCAGTCAAGCGCTTGCTGACATTCTTTTTTTTACTAGGCCTTAGAATTAAAAATGATTTCAAATTGTTAAAGTACTTTGTGTTACTTACCTTCTAAAATCGTCTATAACTGCCACGGCTGTGACAGACCTGGGGTCCAGTATGAACAGTACATCATCATTGTATGTCACTATAAAATTCTCTCTGAACATGTGAAGCGGTCCCAGTTCCCACTCCGTCTGAGTGACTTTCCTTTGGGACGGGTTGAGCAACTCGGCTATTGTAAGCGGGTTGCTTATAGCTTCCTGGAAATAATTATATTTTGTTGTTAATAATTAGTTGTTCTCTCTTCTTGCAATGGATTATTAATGAGGTAATAGGGAAGCCAAGTAATATATCTTTCATTTAAAGCCAAAATATCTTTATTCACATAAACCTATTACAGGAATTTATGAAACGTCATTAATTTAATTATTTTGAATGATTCTACTCCTGCCAGTAGAAGACTAAGCAGCAAAGTGGTCCAATAAGTAAGCTGTTAGCAGAAGACCAGCAGCTTAGCTCATCTTTGATGAGTTAATGAGGTTATCATCAAATTCCAGATGTTTTAGATTTTGTAGCTTTTATTGGAGTCTCATATGGGTGTTCACAGCCAAAACCAAAAACACGTACCGATTTTGATGATTCGCAAGTTGATCGATTCGTCTTTATCATGCGAGTGTCACTGAAGATATGATAATAATCAAATTACAGTGTGGCGACAACCAGACGCCATATTGTGAGAAAGAAAAAATAAAAGTCTACAATTTATATCGAGTGGGGCATCACCAAATAGGTATTTAAAAATGATGTTAAGGTTGCTCTTGTCACTTTTCACTTCGACTAACCATTTAGGATTTATATTTTATTTATTTTATTTTATTTTATTAGGAAAACTTATGGTTACAGAATTTTAATTAGACATAAATATAAACACTTAAACCACTAAAAAGTTTCCACAGATAGAAACAACAGACACGGCACTAAAGTATTTATTTTATATCGCGTTAAAGTTGGTTAGCAACCATTGTCATTGAAATTTTCAATGAAAGTCCTATCTATCTATAATGAAGATGTAATAAAGGTCACATAATTGCATATCTTAAATAGCAGTTTCTGTATTTTACCTTAAATAGTAGTGTCTGTATTTTACCTTAAATAGCAGTGTCCGTATTTTACCTTAAAAAGAAGTCTGTATTTTACCTTAAATAGTAGTGTCTGTATTTTACCTTAAAAAGAAGTGTCTGTAATTTACCTTAAAAAGAAGTGTCTGTAATTTACCTTAAATAGCGGTGTCTGTATTTTACCTTAAATAGCAGTGTACGTATTTTACCTTAAATAGCAGTGTCTGTATTTTACCTTAAATAGCAGTGTACGTATTTTACCTTAAATAGCAGTGTCTGTAATTTACTATTAATAGCATTGTCCGGATTTAACCTTAAATAGCAGTGTCCGTATTTTACCTTAAATAGAAGTCTGTATTTTACCTTAAATAGCAGTGTCTGTATTTTACCTTAAATAGCAGTGTACGTATTTTACCTTAAATAGCAGTGTCCGTATTTTACCTTAAAAAGAAGTGTCTGTAATTTACCTTAAATAGCGGTGTCTGTATTTTACCTTAAATAGCAGTGTACGTATTTTACCTTAAATAGCAATGTCTGTATTTTACCTCAAATAGCAGTGTACGTATTTTACCTTAAATAGCAGTGTCTGTAATTTACTATTAATAGCATTGTCCGGATTTTACCTTAAATAGCAGTGTCCGTATTTTACCTTAAAAAGAAGTCTGTATTTTACCTTAAATAGCAGTGTCCGTATTTTACCTTAAAAAGAAGTGTCTGTAATTTACCTTAAATAGCAGTGTACGTATTTTACCTTAAATAGCAGTGTCTGTATTTTACCTTAAATAGCAGTGTACGTATTTTACCTTAAATAGCAGTGTCTGTAATTTACTATTAATAGCATTGTCCGGATTTTACCTTAAATAGCAGTGTCCGTAGTTTACCTTAAAAAGAAGTCTGTATTTTACCTTAAATAGCAGTGTCCGTATTTTACCTTAAAAAGAAGTGTCTGTAATTTACCTTAAATAGCGGTGTCTGTATTTTATCTTAAATAGTATAAGTATAGTAGTATAATTTTCAGTACGCTTTGTTTCAAGCGGTGTTATTTTAAGTATAAATATCACCATGGCAAACGTACAATATTAGTTCTCCTTGTGATAAAAAACCCTGGCATTGTATTTAATTGCAAATGGCAGTTTACTCACATTGAGCACAACAAATAGGTGGTAGGCGGACTGATGGTGGTAACTTTCCCAGTCTGTTGAGCGGGGAGGTATCCACCGTTCGAGTTGAAAAGCGTCGTCAAGTGGCTGTTTACAGTTTTTACACTTTTCGGGATCAGACTTGAATTGCCGGCATGCAGGGGGTGTCGACGTAGTGGTGTTGGGGCGAACAGTCGGTTTCTAAGCCTTTGTTTGAGAGAGAAGGGGTGACCCGTCGGTCAGGGAGACCCGGAGAAACGGTTGTCCCTCTGGCCGCCCGCGGTATAGTACAGGGGCCCACCGATGACAACCATCATCGGCTGGCTGCCCTATCATGCTGCGCATAATCCCGGGTGCGCTTGACGTGCCGGTTGGTGACCGGATTGTGGGGTCCCGGCAAGCGTTCCTGGGGGGGTTCGGGGGCCCTTCCGTGCGACGGATCAGCCAATGTCTCTTTTCAAACAGCCCAAGGCAAGGTGGCCTTCAGTTTGCTTCCATGCCTACTGCGTCGACACCGCCTCTCCACACTTCCCTTCTTTTTCTTCCTCTTTTTCTTCATAATTTTTGTTCTATCCCAAACCCACATGATGACGATAAAAAATAAAGGAAAACGTTTTGCAGCGGTGCACACCCCCACCGTTGAGTTTGGCGTTGACTTCACAAACATTCGAGGCCTAAACGCCAACCTCAACGCCGTCCACCACCATCTGGAGACGACTCACCCGGCAATGCTTTTTCTGACGGAGACACAGATACGGAAGCCCGCGGACACATCATACCTGCATTACCCTGGATACTCGCTGGAAGAGTCCTTCCTCGCGAAAGCTGGGGTTTGCTTATATGTCCGAGATGATGTCTGTTGCAAAATTTCTGCGTGGGGTGCCCAAAACCTAGTCCAGTTTAATGCCAGTAAGACTCAGGCATGCGCGTTGACGGTCAAGAAGTCTCCCTACTCTCCTATTCCTACTCTTCAGAACACCGTGCTGGAACTTCAACCCAGCTTTAACATACTCGGAGTCGAAATACGCTCAGATCTAAACCACAGAAACTACATTGAGAGCATTACCAAAACAGCGTCGAAAAAACTTGGGATACTGAACAAGGTGAAGCGGTTTTTCCCGCCTGCTCTAAGACTTATGCTGTATAAAGCTCAGATAAGGTCATGCGTGGAATACTGTTCTCACCTCTGGGATGGCTCCGCTAAGTATCTTACAGATGCTCTCAATGTCCTGCAGAGGCGGGCAATTCGGATAGTGGACGACACCACAGTCTCTAAAACTCTCGAATCACTGCAGCTTCGCCGTGACGTTGCCTCTCTGAGCGTGTTCTACAAGCTATACCACGGCGAGTGTTCTGAGGAGCTCCATAACCTTATCCCTTCTTCTCTATTCCGCAACCGAACTACACGCACAGGCCAAAATATGCATCCACATACCTTACCCACTATCCCTACGCGTACTCATAAATTTGGAGACTCTTACATCTGTCGCACGCTGAAGATGTGGAATGCTCTCCCAGCCAGTGTGTTTCCCCACTCTTATAACCTGGAGTCCTTCAAGCGAAGTGTGAAAAAGCATCTTGTTAGGCCGGCATAGTGGTAGAGACTGATGTCGGTCATAGTGACCGGCGTCAGTTGCTCCCATTCTTGGACCTCGCGTACTGCTTACCATCAGGTGGGCGCGATGTCACATGTCGAGTCCAGTATAAAAAAAAAAAAAAAAATAGTAGTGTACGTATTTTACCTTAAATAGCAGTGTCTGTATTTTACCTTAAATAGCAGTGTACGTATTTTACCTTAAATAGCAGTGTCTGTAATTTACTATTAATAGCATTGTCCGGATTTTACCTTAAATAGCAGTGTCCGTATTTTACCTTAAAAAGAAGTCTGTATTTTACCTTAAATAGCAGTGTCCGTATTTTACCTTAAATAGCAGTGTCCGTATTTTACCTTAAAAAGAAGTCTGTATTTTACCTTAAATAGCAGTGTCTGTAATTTACCATAAATAGCAGCGTCTGTATTTTACCTTAAATAGCAGTCTGTATTTTACCTTAAAAATCAGTGTCTGTGTTTTACCTTAAAAATCAGTGTCTGTAGTTTACCTTAAATAGCAGGGTCTGCATGACCTCTCCATCCCTGTCGGCCCTCCAGACCCGCAGTCCGGCGCGCGCGCATAGTACCGACCCGTTAGTGTTGCCAGCCGATACTCCGCGACGATACGAGAATTGAAACACCGCGCCCAAACGATTTAGACTGTAATTAAACAACCTTAGTAAATGTAAATGGTGTTGAAAATCTATGACAAATGTATGTAGGAAAACTGTATTTCTTATTGGTACATGGAAATCCTATGTGTTTATAATGACTGTAAAAGAAATACTACCTTTTCCTGTCCTTCTTCCCAACTTGTGTGACTTGCCACTTCCCATCCAGTCTGTCACACAGTATGGTACGATACACACTGGACACAAGCAAACAATTTTGATGATAACTTAGTTGGACAATCTCATGCTGTTCATTTACTATCTCCAGGGACTTGCATAGATGCTGGAAAAACAAGAGAGGAAACAGTTTTGTAAGATTAAAAGCTGATCGAGAAAACCGGGACGTTTATAAGCTTGATGTTTGACTTGTCACTGTAAGCGTTTATTTTGACAGCCGTGCTTTGAGTTTTTGATGACTGCTATGTTCGACTTGAAAGCAAAGCAACGCTTGCTTTTTTTTTACAGAATTTAACTTAAATTGTATGAAAACCATAGAGCAACGCCAAGTCGAACGACTTTCAATACGCTTAAAGCGAAAAGTCAAAGAGGGTATGTCAAATAACCAAAGCACAGATTATATAGTAAGATGTTTTTTTTTTCCGGATAGTGCAATCAAAACAAATTGTCAGTGGTCGAAAATGTTGTGAAATTTTGCAGCCTTCCTTTAAAAAGTGTTTGATAAATCAAGAATTTAAAGATTAATCGGTATGTGAAGGTTGTTAGAGAGAACTCTAAGAAATAAATCATTCATCATCATTACAGCCCCTAGAACACAGCGTCCTAGACCTCCACTGCTGGAGATAGGCCTTCCAGAACATACATCTGGAGAATTTGGCCTACACTCGCCACGCTGGCCAGACGGCTTGGCGAGGATATGATGTCATTTTTTATGACAATTTATTAACGATTCCATAAGTTGGTATTAGTGGAACCGGGACCGACGGCTTAACGTGCTCTCCGAGGCACGGGGACGGTGGTGTTGTAAATCTACGACAAATGTACGTAAGAAAATTGTATTTCTCATTGGTACATGCCAGGTGAGTTTGAACCGACCTTTGTAGGATTTAAGGATCGCGTTCTTTACAACCGAGCCACCACCGCACACGAAGAAATAAATAATAATAATTGTGTTAGTTACAGGATTTTAGTTACGACACCTATTTCGCCATTTTTTATATTAGATCTACTATTAATTTTGTTTGACAAGTTTGTACTTTTATTGTTTTTTTTTTCATAGTATCGTTACTAGGAATGAAATGAATAGTAAGTATAGAATTTTATAAATATATCAATTACCTATTATTATATTATATATAAAAAAAAAAACTAAAAAAAAATTTTAATATTTGCGGTCAATGCTAGTTTGGTTGGAACCCGTAGTGGCGCTGCTAAAACTGGCACATTTTTCTTCTATGGAGTATCGCCTTGGTTGTTTTTGTATTATGTATCTTCCTTGCGAAAGGCGATATGGCTATCCCTTTCTGAATTGATATGTGTGCTGAGACCTTTATTAAGTAAAAACCTTAACAAGGTCAGTAATTATATTATTTAATCAGTAAATTGTTTGCCAAGTTATTTACAGAGATAACAACAGTGTGTTTAATGTCAAATGTTAACTTATCATTAACAAATAGATGGAATTTTTCCCATTTAATAGCAGAATTCCATTACTCTTTATTTTAATAGGTGGTAGTACTGATGGTGGTAATTTGCCCAGTCTGCCGGTGCGGGGAAGTGTCCACTGTTCTTACCGATAAACCCAGTAAAAAGTATCCACACGGGTTTAGGCTCAAAAACAGTCAAGCCGGCATCGTGTTAGAGACTGTTGTCAGTCATAAGTCTGATTTCAGTTGCTAACAATCATGGTTAACTATACTTAAAAAACATTGAACATGGACCTCTCGGGCGCAACACGTCGCTATTACAAAACAGTGGTACTTACTGAACAAAATCTATCGGAATTGTTGATTAACAACTGAGTTAGTATTTTCTAGAGTTTACATAACTTACCATATAAAAGTCAATTTCTGTCATAATGATAACACCATTCTTGTCTCCAGAGAACAGTCTCATCCCATTCTTAGACCACTCTATAGCTGTGATTTCATTCTTGTGAAGGTCTCCGATTGTATACCTGAAATTGGTACATACCGTCAATCTGTATAATGCCTAAGCAATGTCTAGAATTATTATTATTATTAAAAAGTGAGAAGCGCATTGCTGATATGCCTGTGATAAGCACTGGTGTAAAGTTTATAAAATAGACAGTTATCACAATAGTTTTTTTTTTCTATTGTTACTAGCGCCATTATTCAGTTTGTTTTTAAAAGTGTTGTGTTTCGTGCAATACAAATGTAGGATATCACTTCATGAATAACAGAGTTGTAAATATGTGGAACAAAAGAGTTGTAAATATTGAAGTCCTCAACTGTAAACACTTTTAAAAACAAACTGGACAAATGGCTAATGACAATAGGAATAGACTACGGTGGTAACTGACTATTTTATGAACTTTACACCAGTGCTTGATATAGGCATATCAGCAATGCGCTGCTCGCCTATTAATCAATAATAATAATAAAATACCAGAAGAGATATTAAAGTCCTCAACCGTAAACACTTTGAAAAACAAAATGGACAAGTGGCTAGTTACAATAGAAAAAAAACTTATATTTAATTATTATAGTTTTAATTTTTTTAGGATCACATTGGAATTTCTGCACCATGGTGTTGGGGAGAACCCATGACCTTCAGTTTGTTTCCATGCCTATCACAGATGTACAAGCAAGAAGTATGCTTAACGTAATAACCTCTTAATATGGGCCTAGAATGTTGGTTAGAATGTACCTTTCAACTTTGGGCTCCACTTTGGGTTTGAGAGTATCTGGAACACTTTCAGGATGCTCCTTGGGTATCTGGAACACTGTGACATGTCCCGCTGCATTACCCGCAGCCACCATGTAGTCTACAGTACTGACGATCTTTACAAAAGTTATACTTGATGTTGATACCTGCAGTAGAGGGGAGACAACTTTCTAAGCATTCCATGAAGTCACCGTGTGGGTGCCGGGTTTAAGAAAAGGAGGCCTCCCTTTTTTATTTTATTGCGCGATAATACACTCATCATTCACCATTCCTCTTCCTACCCAACCAAATACAATATATTATTAAATTATAAGCGAACAACAAAAAAAGGTTTTTAGTTCAAGCCCCTGCATGTACCAATACGAAAGAAGAAGACAAATTTCTAAGCATTCCATGGATTCACCGTGCGGGTGCCGGGTCCATCGTGTGTGGGTAAGAGATGAGAAGAATGGTGTCTCGGGCTTGCGACCGACAATAGGCTGGTTTAAGAAAATTTACTACACCGTAGTTCCCGTGTCTCGAAGAGCACATTAAGCTGTTGGTCCACGTGACCAACTCGTCTGACCAGTGTGGTGTGTGCAGGCTAAATTCTTCAGAAAAGGCCTATCTCCAACAGTGGAGGTGTAGGACTCTGTGTTCTAGGGTCTGTGATGATAATGATGCCCTGATGCATGCACTAGTGTTTTTGTGAGGGGAAAAAAATGAACTAATGTTGTAAAAGAGAAATCGAATTGATGTAAATCTTAATATAACTATCCAGAAATTCATTGGTCAGATCCAATACTGCTGGGTGAGGTAAGGTTAGAACTTGAACAAATTAATATAATCTTAAAAGTAAAGCAATGTATCATACTTATATCACTATTAAAAAATATTTTTTTAATTATGTAGGTTGCAAGGTAAGATGTCATTGTTTTAAACCTGTTTTGAGCACATTTTCTAGTATGTGTGCATTGCATACATGATTAATGCAAATAAGTACACAAGATAAGAGTATTTTATAGATGTGGTGATGATTATATTATGAAATAAATCCCAACTTACCTCGCACCGTAGTCTTTGTATATTTCCTTTTTTCCTATCGTACCAGTATACTAAACCGATGTTCGTACCAAGAGCGACGTACTCGCTAACAGCATCCACACATGTTAAGTGTAAGTCATTAGAAAATATACCATATTGAATTTTGGAAGGAATAAGGCTTAACATATGGGTGCAAGGCCTCCATTCTCTCACGAAACCTTCCTCTTCCCCGCCAGTAATCTCCATGATTGATGTTTAAATTAACCACTTAATTGACACATTAAAGTACAATGATTTTATCACTCTCATTAACACAATTTAATAAATATTCCACATTTTTAGCGAAAGTAATAAACACAGCTGTCAAACACCATAACATTGCGAATGAATGACCGTCGACCGACCGAATTTGAACCGAATCACAGATGAGATTTATATAGGACCGAATGAAACATTATTATTATTATTTTTTTTTTAATTGTCTTTAAAGGACATTGTACAGAATACATCAGTCCTAAACACGTAATTTATTTGCATAATATATGTTCATAACAGAGTTCATAACCGAGTTGGGGATCATCAAATTCCAGATGCTGCAGAATTTGATGCTTTACTTGGAGTCACTCGCGGCATTATGGCCCAAACACGTCGGGCAAAATATGGGAGTTGACAGCGCGGGAAACCGCAAAAAATAAACTGCAACTTCGGCCCCATATTTAAAGTCCAATTTATCGTTTTCCATAATTATTCACATTGTAGCACATTATTAAACAAAACAACACCACTTTTGACCAATAATATCCACAGTAAATTAATTTACAAAACAAAAACTTGCACTAGACATGTCCACGCAAAATGGCGCGAAAAACTCCTTATCTTTTATATAAATATCTATTATTTTATTTAGGTTGTATTGATAGCCATAAGTCTGTGTCTCTTGCCAAAAGAAGATACATATTTTAAAATTAAGACAAATTAAAAATTTCACCATAGACAAAGCTCCAACATACCAACTGCAAGTCAAAAAATCGAAAGTGTATACTTGTCATTTTCTTGTCAAAAAAGTGATTCCGCCACGGGTTGCTGTTTGTTGAAAATTTTGCTCGATATATATTTAAAATCGGGCGAAATGGCGGATTCAGCAACAGAAGTCCCCATTTCTGTCGAAGAGAAAATAGTGGAAAGTGTTATTAATGGTACAACTAGGATTCCCGCGACGATAGAAGGGATGTGTATCGCATACTTAAGCATCGTTATTATGGCGATTTTACCCATATTTTTTGGTTCCTATCGATCTGTAAAGTACCTGACTAAACAAAAGGTGAGTCTGTTAATACACTAAAACATTAATTACTTGTGTTCTTTTGGTGTTAAACACGTAACCAATAGGAAGCTTACACGTTCCTTACCTACACCATATTTTTGACTTTTCCACGTTAAATACCATGAAATCCACGTGTTTAATATGCTTAGTAAACTCTATTGTCTGTATTCTAATGAATGTTTGCTATGTTGTTATTCAGAATTGTTATTTTTATAAATATTTCCTTTCGAGGCTACCTTATGTTTTATCCTTACAGCCTCTACATGGAGATCAAGACCTCCACTGCTGGAGATGGGTTTTCCAGAACATATTTCTAGAGAAGCCAACTTATTTACAGATATGTGGCAGATTATTAAAAATATTTGAAAAGACTACAACATTACGTTGAAATGTTTTTACTCTATGGGGACCTTAAGCAAGGTGTTGTCAAAGCGGTTGATGGAAAAGTTTGGATACAGGAAGGCTGGCAATAATTTTTGGCAACATATTAGCCTCCCTATTTAGAGGGGAAATGTTGCCAGTCTCCTTGGGACTATCTCGAATGATATGTTTCTACAGGATATTTTTTATTTATAGTTTAGTTTAATTTTATTATTTAGGTAGCTTTTAATTTATATTTTTAATGAATTTATATTTGAAAAATTTCCATTACAAGTATTTTAATAGCTATTAAATGTTACCTAGTCCGAATTTTCAGGGTAGGTAATTTGGAAAATGTATTTGATTTTATGCAACTGCCTCCGTATACAACCGCTAGATATATAGACTCAGAGGTACCGGGTTTGATTCCTGGTCAGGTCACAATAATATTTATTAATTTAATATTTAATTTATTTGTGATATTATTGCATAAAGATGGCTAATTGCTTCTTTATAAGCGTGGCCACCCCGGTAGGGAAACAGTCGTGTTGATACTTTTTTTTCTTTACTTTTATAAGGATTACAGAAATTATTTTACACTTGTCCATTATAAAACATAGTACATATTTTTGTTATTTTTTAAAAATTATATCTTATTGAATAAATATATTTTCTTATATTCCAGGCGTCTGGTGAACGTCCAGAGACCATGTCCACTAAAGATGCCATGATGTTCCCAATCATAGCGTCATGTGCCCTTTTTGGGCTGTATGTGTTCTTCCAACTCTTTTCCAAAGAGTACATCAATCTTCTGCTGACAGGCTACTTCTTCGTTCTTGGCGTGCTGGCTCTTAGCCATCTTTTAAGGTTAGTTTTTTGTAATCAATATACCATGTGGAGTTTATTCCCCGTTGGAATATCTCTTGGTTTACTACGCAGCTTGAATCTATTTCCAAGGCTCCAGTGTCTTTTTAGACACCTAACTTCTTGAGGGATTGTGAGGTCGACAGCTAGCTGATTGATGGATGAATTTCTTCACACATATCAGGATTTGGAAATAGTCATTACCTAATGTGTCATATTAATTATTAATATTATTTATCTAATTAAAAGGCAATTTACTTCAAACTATAAAGTCATAACCAATTTGATATAGTCGGTTGTAAGCTCAAGACACCATTCTTCTCATCTCTCTTTGCCACACACAATTGACCCGGTGCCTGCACAGTGAATCTATGGAATGCTTAGAAAAGACACCATCCAATTTAGGCTATTTTTGTACTACTTGTGCAGTGTATAGTGATAAAAAAAAAGAAGTGAAAAGTAGTTAAATAAAAATAGCTGGCACTTGACTGATGAAAGTATTTACCACTGACAATTGTACTATTTTTTTAAAACTCTGACTTACCCCGTATTCAACTTGGGGCTTTGAGCACTTTTTTTACTGAATTTCGCTTTGACAGGCGCTCAAGGAGCTTTTCCAAATGCTTACGTCAAAGTAACATATTTCGAAGCCGAACACTATCAAAATGCCCCGTCTTTGAGTGACTGATGACTGATTATATATTTGTATTACTGGCATCAAAATAATCAATAAATGAAAATAATATTTAATTAATAGACAGCTATTAATCTAACAAATGTGATGTTGGCACAAATGCCTTAGTGGCGATTGCCATTACTAGTTTACTAGTTTTTCTTTAAAAAAAGAAGATTAAATGAATCCATAAGTACATGATAATATTTTAATTATTTTGCACCTAAACTGATTAAAACAAAGAAAGTAGAAAAATCTACTTTTAATTGTAATCTTATTAGAATAATTTTACTGAAAATCCCCTTACAATATGAATGATATCTTTTGTCTTCTTCTGTGACACTATAAACTATAAGTTGAAAAATTTCTTACCAGTAAAAACTAAAATTACACTTGCTCACAGCCTTCTTCTTCCACTTATTGATTATGGTGATGTATGTTGTGTTAACATGACCGAAGAACAACTAAACAAGATGGATCGCCTTCTTAACTCCTGTATTAGGTTCATTTATTCTCTTTGCAAGTATGACCACATTTCAGAATATCGCTCTAAGCTCAAATGGTTACCAATAAGATCGCGAAGAAATCTTAAAATTTTGTGCCTGTTATACTCAATATTAAATGAACCTAATACTCCTATATACCTAAAACAATTCTTCTCATTCCTCAGCTCCTTTCACGACAGAACTCTTCGATCTTCACAAAACTCCGTCCTTTCTATCCCTTCCCATCACTCTAACTTTGTCTCAAAGTCTTAAGTAGTCGCAGCGTCATCCCTTTGGAACAGCCTTCCAGTCAGTATTCGTCAAGCACCGAATAGAGCCACCTTTAGAAGGCTTGTGTTTACACATTTAATTAAGTCCCAATAAATAAATAATACTATTTTAATGTGTGTTTTTAGTTTTTCTAATTATTATGTAGTAATATGTGTATGTATGTATTATGTATATATGAGTATATGTAGGTTTATATATGATGTATATTAAGTAGTATATGTATTTGATATTAGGTTAAGTATTAGTTATAGCAAAATCTGTCTCTTTTAACTCTTATTTTTGCACCGTCTCATATTTCTATTTGATATCTCCTTTGTCCCCAAGGTCGACTGTCAGAGAATGCCTAACGGCATTAAGCTTCGCCTTTTGTACATTGTGCAATAAAGTTTTTAAATAAAATAAATATTGTAAAGTGCAAGTGTTAATTTAAGGTATTGCCGATGTTACTGTAGCATTAACATATTTTTATCAATTATTGTTTTGTTTCAGCCCCATAATATCATTCTTAGTCCCTGCATCTATCCCAAATGTGCCATACAACATCCACTTTACCAGCGGAGAGAGAGACAGACGAATGGACATCATTAACTACAAGTTCACCTCCTATGATGTCATCTGTCTGCTTATCTCCCTCTGCATGGGTGCTTGGTACTTGTTCAAGAAGGTCAGTAATTATAGATACATTCCTAACTAGCCGTTTCAGCAAATGCATCTCTAACAAAATTTCATCAAATTAAATAATCAGTTTGAATCCGTTTGAATGCGAGAAAAACCAAGGTACTAGTGTTTGAAAGAAGAAGGACGACAACCGTGACGATAAAGATTGATGATGAAACTCTAGAACAAGTAAATGAAATTATATATCTGGGCAGTGTTTTCACTGCGGATGGGAAGTATGATAGGGATGTTGAAAGAAGAGTGAACGCGGGAAATAGTGTTAACGGTGCCCTGGGGTCACTGATCGCCAGTCGAAATGTCAGTGACAAAGCCCGACTCGCCATACACAATGCCATGCTGGTACCAACACTTATGTATGGAAGTGAGACGTGGATATGTCAGAGCACGCATGAGAGTAGAGTTAATGCAGTGGAAATGAGGTCATTGCGTCGGATATGCGGTGTTACTTTAACGGACCGCATACGTAATGACGAAATACGCAAAAAGGTGGGTATGAAAGAAAGCATAGGGACAAAAATAAGGAAAGGCATGCTCCGATGGTTCGGGCATGTTGAAAGGATGACTGAAGAGAGATTGACGAACCAGATATATAATGCGAAAGTTGTGGGTGAAAGAGGCCCTGGCAGACCAAGACTCACTTATCACGATCAAATAAATAAAACAATAGCTGCCGGTGCAATAAAAAGCCATCGAAACAAAAGGGCATGTATGAAGAGGTTGATGAATGTCGAAGAAGCAAAGAGGTATGTCGAGATCGTGACAAATGGCGCTCAATTGTCTCTGCCTACCCCGCAAGGGACCTGGCGTGAAGATATGTATGTATGTATGTAAATAATCAGTTATATGGCTGCGGGGTATATTGTGGTCATATAATGGCGTTATATAAGTCTATGCTCAGCATAGCATGGTTACTGAGAGCTGACACTTGTACATGCCTGTTGCTGTGTCGTGCAGTGGGCCTCAGATAAAAATAATTATTGGTTAATAGGCTCGCAGCGCATCGCTGATGTAAAAAAAATATTTTACTACGTGAGAACAGGAACAGGTTGAAAAACAGCTGCACGACAACAGCTGACACCTGATTCCTTTCGTCACATATTGTTCGAAATTGTAAAACTAATTGACAATAAATGCATTTTTATTTATTTATATTAAGTTCATAAAATTGACAATTATCACCATAGTCTATTTCTATTGTCACTATTACATTAAATATTACAAGTGTGTGAGTAAGAGGGTGGTGAAAACTATACCATGATCATACACAAATACTTTAAGATTATGTTATTTGTTCCCAGCACTGGATTGCAAACAATCTATTTGGCATTGCATTTGCCATCAATGGTGTGGAATTGCTTCAGCTGAACAATGTAGTGACAGGTTGTATTCTCCTGTGTGGTCTGTTCCTGTATGACATCTTCTGGGTTTTCGGGACCAATGTCATGGTTACCGTGGCCAAGTCATTTGAGGCACCTATTAAATGTAAGTGGATAATTATCACTATGGTTGGTACCTAGGTTTAGTTTTTGTTTATAATATCTTTCGCTAGGGAATTAAAATCCTTGTTTCCTATCTATCCATTGATTTCCTTACGTGGTGCCATCTAGTGGCCTACTTCAGAACAAATGCTGAGGTTTAAGCCCTTTAAATGCAATCATCGTCATCGATCAGCCCCTGGGTATGGTCATAATCTCTCAGTAAAAAAACGTACTGCTATCAGACCACGTCGTGTCATCGTCTCCCATCAATGATCAATAATGAGCCAGCTCAAACCCAAAAATATATAAACTTTCGTAAAAGTGCTTTCTTAATGAAGACAATCAAACCCTGTGTGAGAGAATACAGTCTATGTATCTACTGGATTTAATATGGAGGCGTCCTTTCCCTCATCTGTCTCTCTCTATCAGCCAATAGGTATTTTGCACACTATATTTCGTCTTTTACTTTGACTTTAGCGTACTCTTCAAGGCACGCAAATAGTGGTAAAAAGAAGACAAGATTCACCGTGCGGGTACTGGGTCCATTGTGTGTGGGAAAGGTCCAGGGATGTTAGCTACTGCTCCTTCCATTACTGCTCGTTCCATAAATGTATGCTTTAGGCCCAATTCTTTCAGTAAGTGCTGTAAATAATTTGCTGGAATTTCTCTCACACCTACTTCCACTGCATAAAGTTGAGTCTTGAATCTGTATATAGATCATAATATTTAATTAACTTGATATTGTGGTCTCTTGGATTACTTGGTTTTTCCAAGTTTAATTTTATTATTAGATATGTTGGTAATGGAACATGGCTAACTGAATACCTTATAAAATTTTTCAGTATTTTAATGATTAACCAATTTTCCAGTGGTATTTCCCCAAGACCTCCTTGTGAACGGATTCAATGCGAGTAACTTCGCCATGTTGGGTCTGGGAGACATAGTGGTGCCCGGTATCTTTATAGCACTGCTGCTGCGCTTCGACAAGAGTCTCAAGAGGGGCTCCGAGTTCTACTTTAAAGCTACATTCATCGCTTATGTTCTGGGTCAGTATTTGTTCGACTACTAGTTGTGATTTTTTGGAATATTTGATTTCCAATGGAACTGTAAGTTTAATAAGAATAACTTTTTTAAGTTTTGAGAAAACACTTAAGATGTCTGGCCTATAGGTTGATATATTTGTTTTATCCTAATTTAATTTTAAGTAAATATAAGTAAAATCGATTTCATTAACCAATACAGGTAATCGAAGAGTCCCACGAGCCAGGCTCATTACCTAGTGTGGGCTCACTATTCATTCACAATTTAATTTAAACTCCTGCAGAGTACTAGAGTCGAAATTGTTCATTCGGTTTATATATAGGTTTTGTAGAACACTGAAATAAAAATTATATTATTATAGCTAGTTCATCTGGGGTCCTATAATGGTGTTTAAATGTATTCATGAGAATTTTCCAGTCTGATGCGACGCAAGGATTGAGCTGGACTTACATTTACACCGGCTCTTCAACGGCTCCTCCACTCTACATTTTCTTCTAGCTGTCAAACGAAAATTAGGTCTTTGTAATAAAACAATAAAATGGCGTCTAATGTACCAGCTTACGGCTTCAAAATAAAACGGTCGGCTCGGCTCTATTTATAACTGTACATAGGGCATGGCCAGGCATTTTCTAACAACCAACCTTTACATTACAAATGTGGTCAAAATTTTGTTGAAGTCAGTCCCTTTCTGGCTTTTGCAATAGAAAGACTTACTGCTTCACGGATAACACCAAGGAAGAGAGAGAAGACAAATTTATAAGCATTCCATGGATTCACCGTGCGGGTGCCGGGTCCATTGTGTGTGGGTAAGAGATGAGAAGAATGGTGTCTCGGGCTTGCGACTGACAATAGGCTGGTTTAAGAAAAGAGGGCCTCCTTTTTTTTCTATTGCGCGATAATACGCTCACCATCCACCATTCTACTTCTCTCCCTCCCCAACCAAATACTGTATGATACCGTTAATGCCGTCTTGGAAGCTCGTTCCATAAATGTATTGACGGCAGACCTGCTTAGGCCCAATACTTTCACTAAGTGATGCAAAGATTTTGCTGGAACTCCTCTTGCACCAACTTCCACTGCGTAAAGCTGAGTCTTGATCCCGTTCCTGATCATTTCTTCTGTGAGATCATAATATTTATTCGACTTCATGTTGTGGTCTTATGGAATATTTGATTCCCACGGAACGGTAAGTTCAATAAGGATAACTTTTTTCAAGTTTCGAGAAAACACTAAGATGTCTGGCCTATAGGCTGATACAGCTAGTTCATCTGGGATCCTATAATGGTGTTCAAATGTATCCATGAGAATTTTCCAGTCTGATGCGGCGCCAAGGATCGAGGTGGGCTTGCATTTAGTTTTCATGCTTTGCCCTTCATTTATAAATGTGGTCAAAGTTTTATTTGTAGTCAGTCCCTTTCTGGCTCTTGCAAAAGAAAGACTTACTGCTTCACGGATAACACCTAGGACTTTGTCATGTCGGCGTGAGTAATAGCCCTTTTCTAGAAGAGTAACGCACCCTACAAGTGTGTGTCTAGCAGTTCCTATGGCAACACCACACAATGTACAGTTCTTTTCCGTAGCTTTTCCCCACCTTACCAGATTACTCTGGTCCAGGAGGGACTTTAGCAAGACTTTAAATCTTTAATAATGTCCGTAAGAAAAGTGTATTTCCTACTGGTACATAGAATAATAAGGATAGCGTCCATCGTTCCTTTACACCACTTGACCTTAATATTTTTTTTTAGGTCTCTTGGCAACTATTTTGATAATGCACATGTTCAAGCACGCCCAACCCGCCCTCCTGTACCTGGTGCCGGCCTGTCTGGCCACCCCGCTCCTTCTGGCTCTCCTCAAGGGCGACATCAACCTTCTCTTCTCGTAAGTATTTTTTTATTTAATTGAATATAATTATTTTAGGCATTTAGAAACCTGATTGATTGAGGTAGGATGTTCTTGCGCCCACCTGATAGTAAATTGCGCGAAGGTCCATGAATGTTTGCAACTGAAATCAGACACTCATGACTTACATCAGTTCCTATCATTATGGTGGCTTGACTGAGCAAACTTTACTGGGTTTATCGGCACAAACAGTGAATACTCTCAAATCCCTGCAGCTTCGCCGAGATGTGGCTTTTCTGAGCGTGTTCTACCGGCTATACTATGGTGAGTGCTCCGAAGAACTCTATAACCTAATCCCTCCCTCTCCATTTCGCAACCGAACCACACCCACAGGTCAGAATTTGCACCCACATACCGTAGTCACCTTCGCGTACATATAAATTTGGGGACTCATACATCTGTCGCATGATAAAGATGTGGAATGGTCTTCCATGTGTGTGAATGTGTTTCCATTTTCCTATAACTTGGAGTCCTTCAAACGAAGTGTGAAAAAGCATCTAGTCAAGCCGGCATAGTGTTAGGGACTGATGTCAGTCATGAGTGTCTGATTACAGTTGCTAACATTCATTGACCTTGCGCGCCACTTACCATCATGTAACATGTCATGCTAGTATAAAAAAATATATACTTTCCCGCCCTGGCAACTGAGCAAATTCCCACCATTAGTCAGCCTGCCACCTATTTGTTCTCGTTGAAGGTATGTGCCATTTGCAATGATGTCAAAGTAAAAATTGTTACTTTTAATGAGAACTGCTTAAAGAAGAGTTCATATGAACAGAGGCTTAAATATTTGAAGCTTACAAGTCTCAGGGATCGCAGAATGAGGGGAGATATAATTGAGACATTTAAAATTCTAACAGGAAGGTATAACTGCCCCCACCTAGCCAAAATGTTTAGGTTTAACGCAATGATATTTCCCCATCGTGACCACAGAATGAAGCTTATGAGAAAATCCAGCAATACAAATATAGGATATCACTTCATGAATAACAGAGTTGTAAATATGTGGAACAAAATACCAGAAGACATATTAAAGTCCTCAACTGTAAACACTTTTAAAAACAAACTGGACAAGTGGCTAGTGACAATCGAAATAGACTATGGTGATAACTGACAATTTAATAAACTTTACACCAGTGCTTGATATAGGCATATCAGCATTGCTCGCTATTAATCAATAATAATAATAATATTGCAAGCGTGCCATGGTGATATTTATATAAAAATAACACCTTTTGAAACAAGACTTATCTGCATCCAGTGCTGACCCGATGCGATAAATCTATCTAATGCTGAGAAATACGTCCTCTTTTTTCTTTATGTCTAGTAGCTATCATTATACTAAAAGTAGATTAGTGATAAAACAAAATTTTCCATACAAATATATTTTTTCTTATTTCCAGTTACCAAGACCAACCTGCTGAAAAGGACATAGCCGTCAAAGATCAGAAACGGGAAAAGAAGACTGAATAAAGTCGCACAATTAAATTTAGATTTATATTCCAACAGGGTTCATGGCTAGAATATCAATGAATTTTCATTAAAATGTTACCAAGGACGATTTTTAGGTCGGCATAGCGGTAGCGACGAAACGCGAACGGTAGACCATTGAAACATATTTACCAGAAGTATGACTTAACATAAGGGGACATTTTGGCCAACATTAGATTCAAGCTACCAAGAGCTTGAAATTTCTTTACGTCAAAAAAAAATCTTTTCTGTATACATTTTCGAACGAATAATTTTGTCAAATAACAATACTTACATCAAATTATAACACTGAGAAAATTTAATTATAACACGAAGAATTAAATTACAACACTAAAAGAATTAAATTACAACACTAAAAGAATTAAATTACAACACTGAAAGAATTAAATTACAACACTAAAAGAATTAAATTACAACACAAAAAAAATGAAATCACAAAACTGAAAGAGTTAAATATATACACTATATCTATGTAAACATATACATTTATCGACGCGCGATAAGGATGTGAAATGCTCTCCCAGCCAGTGTTTCTACGTCTACCTCAGAATGTTTACAGACAAAGATCTTTAACCGTAACGTAAACTCTGAGAGTGGGTCTGGTCCATAAATATAAGTTCGCTATGGAGAGTATTTCTCTGGTGGATAGAATTCCAAACGTTGACATCCATCAGAGAACCAAAGTTACTGACATAGCATTCAAAATAAAGTGGCAGTGGGCCGGACACATATACCGCAGAACCGAAGACGGATGAGGCAAACAACATATTAAAAGTGTAATTCAAAAGATATTTCTAGCCATCGACTTAACATACTTCATAACTATTAGTAATACAATTTTAAGACTAAATGCAAGTCAGACATTTTTAAATCCTAACACTATATAGATGTCGATAATGGTTTAATCATTGACGTTTTTAATTTTTTGTGGTATTTCTATCCAATACAAAAATATTTTAAGATAACATAACCCTACTTTAAGATGGTTTAATGCTGTTGCTCGCACAATGAAATGTCAAAATTCTAGGAAATAAAATGACAGACTTTTTTGACATATTGTCACTGGTCCGTACTGGGTAACACGGGTCACTGGTCCGTACTGGGTAACACGGGTCCAGCCATCGGTCAGGCGGTCTACTCTGCTACTTTGTCTAGAAAATGAGTCACTAAAGAAAATGGCAAGGATCTGCTAGAACCAACAAGTGGACAAGAAAAAAGGACATACCACGGGAAAAAAGCCTGCAAAAAAGTTTTCACTGCGGGCACGCTTTCTTCTCACACTTCACTTTCTCGGAACTATTTTAGGCACGATTTAGAGTCCAACCCGGCTTGGGAGCTTTCACACTAAAATCGCGGTGATTTTCGAACCGCACGGGCCGAGCGTAGATTTTGTACTGGCGCCAACTTGGGCGCCTCTAGTGGTAGATCACGAAACTACTCGCGATCCATAGACGATTCTACCAGGCTTGGTGGTAGGAATTTTGGAATGAATGTGGATGGGATAAATTGGTGTAGGATCCTGTTGGATGTCTTAACAGTCACTTTCATATAGGTTTGTCTATTTTACTAAAATATGTAAATAACTACCTCCGTGGTCTAGCGGTTAAGTCCGTGGATTTAGACTCGGAGGTACCGGGTTCGATTCCTGGTCGGGACCCAAAATATATTTATTTGTGATATTTCTCTTCTTTGGTATGCTGGAGACATCAACAAGCTTGCCACTTGTCATGATTGGCCTATAGTAAAGTTGGCTAAATGTGAATCCGCTTAATTATAAGCGTGGTTTTTGACCACCCCTAAAGGGAAACGGTTGTGATGATACTATACTATGTAAATTATTTGTATTTTGATGGCTTGGTTGTAAGAAAAATCCTACAAATATCGGTTGAAACCCCCCCGGCATGTACCAATGAGAAATACACTTTTCTTACATACATTTCTCATAGATTTACAACACCACCGTTCCCGTGCCTCGGAGAGCATTTTAAGCCATCGGTCCCGGTTCCACTAATAAATGTGAATCCGCTTATTTATAAGCGTGGTTTTTGACCACCATGAAAAGGAAACGGTCGTGATGATGCTTTACTTTTTTTTATATGTTCTGGAAGGCCCATCTCCAACAATGGAGGTCTAGTACGCTGTGTAATCATGATGATATGTCTGTAATTTTATTTCCTAGCAAGTTAGTACACTCTGACTTTAAAAAACCTTTGTTAATATTGGATTGTGCGAGCAAAAGTGTTAACCTTCTTAAAGAGATAGATTACTGCCGTTGGGTTTAACAAAACGTTTCTGAATATAATTTAAATATATTTATTGTCAAGTACAAGGTTAGGTTATACCTATTATGCACAAAATTGTGTTTCGTCGATTTTTGTACATGTACGGCTTGGGAGCTTTCACACTAAAATCGCGGTGATTTTCGAACCGCACGGGCCGAGCGTAGATTTTGTACTGGCGCCAACTTGGGCGCCTCTAGTGGTAGATCACGAAACTACTCGCGATCCATAGACGATTCTACCAGGCTTGGTGGTAGGAATTTTGGAATGAATGTGGATGGGATAAATTGGTGTAGGATCCTGTTGGATGTCTTAACAGTCACTTTCATATAGGTTTGTCTATTTTACTAAAATATGTAAATAACTACCTCCGTGGTCTAGCGGTTAAGTCCGTGGATTTAGACTCGGAGGTACCGGGTTCGATTCCTGGTCGGGACCCAAAATATATTTATTTGTGATATTTCTCTTCTTTGGTATGCTGGAGACATCAACAAGCTTGCCACTTGTCATGATTGGCCTATAGTAAAGTTGGCTAAATGTGAATCCGCTTAATTATAAGCGTGGTTTTTGACCACCCCTAAAGGGAAACGGTTGTGATGATACTATACTATGTAAATTATTTGTATTTTGATGGCTCGGTTGTAAGAAAAATCCTACAAATATCGGTTGAAACCCCCCCGGCATGTACCAATGAGAAATACACTTTTCTTACATACATTTCTCATAGATTTACAACACCACCGTTCCCGTGCCTCGGAGAGCATTTTAAGCCATCGGTCCCGGTTCCACTAATAAATGTGAATCCGCTTATTTATAAGCGTGGTTTTTGACCACCATGAAAAGGAAACGGTCGTGATGATGCTTTACTTTTTTTTATATGTTCTGGAAGGCCCATCTCCAACAATGGAGGTCTAGTACGCTGTGTAATCATGATGATATGTCTGTAATTTTATTTCCTAGCAAGTTAGTACACTCTGACTTTAAAAAACCTTTGTTAATATTGGATTGTGCGAGCAAAAGTGTTAACCTTCTTAAAGAGATAGATTACTGCCGTTGGGTTTAACAAAACGTTTCTGAATATAATTTAAATATATTTATTGTCAAGTACAAGGTTAGGTTATACCTATTATGCACAAAATTGTGTTTCGTCGATTTTTGTACATGTATTTAATAGTTTTTATAATTTTAGCGGGTCTTTACGCTTTTTGCCTTAAGAGACATATTTCTTCTGACGTTTCAGCCAAGTTGCTTTGGCCGTGGTCACGGGTCGACTGAAGCTATGCGGTGTAGTCTCGTACATACTGGGCGGTAGATGTAAACCTACCCACTTATCACTTTTAAAAGTAAATCTCGACACTTGCAATATCCTAAGCATAAGCCGGAGTGAGGGCGGAAAAAAACGTTTTACCTTGTTCAGTATGATGCTCTCAATGTAGTTTCGGTGATTGAGATCTAAGATTGGCCACCCCAAGTATGTTGAAGCTGGGTTGTAGTTCCAACACGGAGTCCTGAAGAGTAGGAAGAGGAGAGTATGGAGACTTCTTGGCCGTCAACGCGCATGCCTGGGTCTTATTGGCATTAATCTGAAATTTTGCGTAGGGTCCATTTCTGCCGTCAGGGAACGTCGAATCTTCTTTATTTGGTAGGTTCCCAAAGCTCGTGGACTCAGGTACCGCCCATGTGCCGTGCTATCATCTGCATAGCAATGAATGTTACCCAGGGACAACGTGTCATTGATATGCAAAAGAAACAAAGTCGGGGATAATACGGAGCCTTGTGGCACACCGGCGTTCACTGACATGAGCCCAGACGCATTACCATCCACCAGGACACGAATGCTAGCTCATGTAGGAAGCCGGTGATCCAGCTCACCAGCTTTGGGGATAGACCATATGCCGGCAACTTGGAAAGCAATGCCTTGTGCCAAACCCTGTCAAAGGCCTTAGAGATGTCCAGATTAACCGCCAAAGATTCCCCATATTTGTCCACTGCCTCACCCCAGACGTGGTAGACGAATGCTTCTAGATCACCCGTTGATCGCTTTGGACGAAAGCCGTATTGGCGGTCATGTATTACGGAGTGATCCTCCAGATAAGCAACAAGTTGGGCATTGATGATTGGCGACAACAGGCGTCTCTTTTCGATCGCTTCACGTACTATACCCTAGTATAAATCGCGTAAAGACCCCTTAAAATTATTAAAACTATTATAAATGGCGCGAAAGTGTAAAATTTTTATTAATTGTATTTGTTCGCTGTTTTATTATTGATTCTTTGTTTTTACAAGATTTTTGCAATTTGTTTTGTTTTTTATAAGGCAAATCCTGTTCTGTAGACACATTCTCCTTGTTTAAGATCAACACTTCAACCCTTTCCCGGAACGCCTCTCGCACGGCACTGCTTAAAGCTGAGTCTTGAACCCGTTCCTGATCATTTCTTCTGTGAAATCATAATATTTATTCGACTTCATGTTGTGGTCTTTTGGAATATTTGATTCCCACGGAACGGTCAGTTCAATAAGGATAACTTTTTCAAGTTCCGAGAAAACACTAAGATGTCTGGCCTATAGGCTGATACAGCTAGTAAGAGTGACAAATGTACACAAGAAAAAATATTTTTTACTTGTACATGCCGGGGTTTAAACCGACCTTTTTATTTTGTAATAATACAAATGACATCCACTATTTCCATTATTTAACGGTCTAAACAAGCAGATTTGGTATATGGTTTTACAAACATGGGGCCTTTATATAGTTTATAGAATAACTATTATTTATAATTCTACATATATAGGATGTTTTTTTAAGAGCTTGAGAACTTTAAATAGTAATACAAGACAGAAATATTGTTTTTTTTTTTTTTAAATAATCTGGTAGATAATTTCATGGCATATGTCCGTGCGGCTACGATTTACTTGGTCCATTCGATCAATCCAATTTTTCACTACTTTGCGACGTGTAGGCGTCTTCAACACTTCGCTACAGCAAAAAAAAATTTTTGTTACTCACATTTCTTTGTCTTGTTGATGGTTTTGAAACGAAAATAGTAACTGTTGTGGCTTGGTACCTCTATCCAAAGTCCTAATTGATTTCTAACCATGTGTTTCATTACTACATCCGCGCCGCCCGCGCCCTCTGACGAGGATGGCGAGCATAAAACAGTGACACTTCGAAAACAACTGCCACTAACCAAATCGTAAATAAAATTAAAAAATCTCGTTCGCCTAGAACTGTGAATAGTGGTAAGTGTGGTGGTACAATCCTGGTATGTCCTCTCCTTTGTACTATTTCCATAGCGTTTGTCCACCTAGAGATCCCAGCAGGTGTGGTAGCTCTCTTCATCAATTGGAAGCCCATACTTGGCCCGAAATTGTAGGTGGATAGCATGGCGTCAACCGTATCTACCTTCTAAGTACAAAATATCTATCAAATCCTTAACAGTATCATTAGTGCAAAAACGATCAATAACTACACGAATTGCTTGCTCACTAGGGCGATTATGTTCGCCGTAAAATGGACTAAATGCTGTATAAACTGACACACTGACAGATTATTTAAATAAATATTTTTTACAGTTTTTAAGCGTCCTGGCGTTAAACGATTCATGATGAATTGCCAAACCTTACTGAACAGAAATGTCAACACAGTTTGACGTTCTCAACTGTCAAACCATAGACAACAACCATCAAAACTTCTCATGACGCTAATAAAACATCCTATATATACAATAAATTTAATTTTATATATATATTTAATTATATCTAGTTTTTTTATCTGGCATACAAAGACATTAAGCCTGGGTTGCACCAAAAGTCTATGATAATCTACTTGTCATTTATTAAAAATTGTTTATAACAGATTCATATGGATAAATACTTTTTATGGGGTCTAATTCGCGCTCGGAAGCAGTTGCAAATGGCTGCCGAATGACGTCACTTAATAGTATATCGTGTTGTTAGAACAATAACCAACTAACCTGACCATCAGACAAGCTCCTTCCATTCACATCTTTAAAAAACTACTTAATACTTTCTTTTTAAACAAGCAGAACAATATATTTTAACTCCACAAATTTCTACTTCCTAATTATATATTATCCTCATATATGTATATCTTCTATAATACTTATATATTGATGAGTATTTATGTAGTCTATGTATTCATACTATTTATGTAGTTTATTGGTTAGAATTGCACCCCACATATTTATACTGTCTCACTCTCCCAAAGGTTAGCTGGTAGAAAAAGCCGAAATGGCTTTAAGTTCGCCTTTGTACATACTTTTAAGCAAAGTGCAATAAAGTATTTAATAAATAAATAAACTAAGTTAGCCATTTTTGCACAAAAATATTGTACACATAATAATAATAATAATATTTCCAGACAGGTCACACAGCGCCATCTAGTTTTTGTTGGTAAGCTACGAGGCTTGTGTTACGGAAACTAGATGGTTGATAAACTACATATTATACTTTTTTTACCACCACGACTCGACATTTGTAAGACAAATGTAATTTCCAGAATTTAAACCAGTTTGGCCTACAGTTGGCAGGTAAAATTTGTTGTCTCACTCTTACACGTCAGCAACACGTATTTCTGTCTCTTTCAATTCAATTTTTTGTTTCATTTGCCATCCTTTTACGATCGAACACATTTAATTTTCATTAGTTGAAATTTTTGCTTAAAGTGCCCTAGTTGCGGAAATTAATTAATAACTTTAAAACTAAAAGTGATAATTACACTTTTAGCATATCGTTAGAAAGGGCATGGACTGAGGATGTTTTAAAAAAATCAGAAGAACTCCAACCCTATTAGTTTTTTTTAAACCCCATAGAAAGTTGCCCTTAAAATTATTTCTTTACCTTACTACGGTACTTCAGGCCCCATAACTTTTCTTCTCCACAATTTTCTGGTGTAAAATATTTTTTGCAGGACCCTAAGACTCTAACGATTAAAACAAGACCATTAGCAGACCGGTCCCATGGATAGATTTTGAGCTACAAGTAGTTTTAGTAAAAAATTCACAAAAAAGTCAAATAAAAAATAAAAATAAATTAAAAAAAAACCTTGAGGCCAAGGTCAATATATTGGGCGGGGGTAGGTAGCAGACTATCCCTAGTTTCTACCCTAGGCGTATGTACACCTCCCTTCCAAACACCCTGTATATTTGGTGCTACCCAGGTTTAGACTATTGGGCATGAAGCCGAGACAAACAAAGTTTCTTTCGCATTTATAATATTTGTATGGATCTTCCAAATTCTTCCAATTGGCATTTAGCAATTAAAAAAAATATATTTTTTATATACGTCCAAAATATCGGCTTACGTATGTATGCATTTAAAAAGATCTCACCTTTCTTTTGCACAATCCAAAATTTTCTAAGATTATTCAAGTTTACTAACTTTCTAGAAAATATATTTACGGACAATTTAGAGAATATACAAAACATAACGATTTTCCTCTATTTTACTTCATTCACCGTGCAGGTGCCGGGTCCATCGTGTAAGAGATAGAAAAATGGTGTCTCGGGCTTGCGACTGACAATAGGCTGGTTTGAAAAGGAAGCGTTTGACTACCTCCGTGGTGGTAGTCCGTGGATTTAGACTCGGAGGTACCTGGTTCGATTCCTGGTCGGAACACAATCATATTTAATTTATTTGTGATATTTCTCGAGTTTGGTACGCTGGAGACATCGACGAGCTTGCCACTTGTCATGATTGGCCTATAGTAAAGTTGGATAAATGTGTATCCGCTTATTTATTAGCGTGGTTTCTGAACACCCCGAAAGGGAAACGGTCGTGATAATACTTTACTTTTTGAAAAGGAGGCCTAGACGCTCACCATCCACCATTCTACTCCTCTCCCTACCCAACCAAATACTGTATGATTCCGTTAATGCCGTCTTGGAAGCTCGTTCCATAAATGTCCTGCAGCCCAATTCATTCAGTAAGTGGTCCAATGATTTTACTGCGACTTCGTGTTGTGGTCTTTTGGTATATTTGATTCCCACGGAACGGTAAGTTCAATAAGGATAACTTTTTTTAAGTTCCGAGAAAACACTAAGATGTCTGGCCTATAGGCTGATACAGCTAGTTCATCTGGGATCCAAGATGTATCCAAGAGAGAAGACGAATTTATAAGCATTCCATGGATTCACCGTGCGGTTGCCGGGCTCTTCGTGTGTGGGCAAGAGATGAGAAGAATGGTGTCTCGGGCTTGTGACCGACAATAAACAATATATCTCAAAAACGTCCGTAATTTTATTGATAGACTACACTATCTGAAAAGTAGACTTGATAAATCTTTAAAAATTCATAAGTGTGAACCTTCTTAATGTTATAAGTTCGCAGCGAAGTTACTATTTTGTGATACATACATACTTTTTCGTTACGTACATTATTATGAGCTATTTAGAGTTAAAAATATATTACTGTGGTTAAATCCAATATACGTGATGACTGTATGCTCTTACGTTAGAGCTATATGTGAATCTATTGATAGAAACAAACTTATCCTAAGAAACAGAAAATATCATTTTTTTCCATACATATGTATGAAGAAACCATTTTATTTTTTGTCATTTCATATGGTTTCTTCAGAGTGGTCTCCCGAACGCTGTGGTTTGTGCGTAAATCCGTCATGACTCGAGATGCCTACTATTGAGGAATTTGTTGACGGCTTGACTTCAAGCATCTCCAGAATATCGCTCCATCTTGCTCACGGCCCCCTAACGGGAGAACATTTCCTCGAGGAAAGCTAAAGTTGTCGAACCTAAACCCCCTAGGTTACACTAGTAACGGCGCCCTGCACCAAGTGTGTATAGAGTTGCCGGCGGGTGGTTGTCCGCTGAGATCCTGCCTGGTAAAACGGGGGAATATACCCATCCCCAACCCTGGCCCATTCATCATCCTAGTCTGGACGACCCCAATTGTTGTTGTTTCTTACAAAAAGTTGTTCAACTTAGCCCATACAGCCAAGTCTGACGTAATATATCTTTCTTTTTAATGAGTTAATGAGGTCATCATCAAATTCCAGATGTTGCAGAATTTGATGCTTTTCTTGGAGTCACTCGCGGCACCATTCACAGCGCGGGAAAACCACAAAAAATAATCTGCAGCTAGTGACCCATATTTAAAGTACAATTTATCGTTTTCCATAATTATTTACATTATAGCACATTATTAAACAAAACAACACCACTTTTGACCAATAATACCACCACAGTAAATTAATTAACAAAACATGTCCATATTTAAAGTACAATTTATCGTTTTCCATAATTATTTACATTATAGCACATTATTAAACAAAACAACACCACTTTTGACCAATAATACCACCACAGTAAATTAATTAACAAAACATGTCCACGCAAAATGGCGCGAAGAACTCTTTCAACTTTTTCTATCAATAGAATCGCATATTAGTCTAGCGTACAATTAGACCATACAAAGTCACACGGTATTTTATGATATTGGACTTCGTAGTTTTTTGTACTTAATTTAAATAAATAGATGACAAAGTTTGTAAACTGTATTACAATGTAGGTGATAAAAATTGTCTATAACTAGACATTATTCCATTTTTTATAAATCTCGACTTTAATATATATCATTACATAATAAAAATAGTATGTTTTATTTAACCCCCTGTTTCCGATACGATGTTAAAATAATCCATGTTAAAGCCAGTTCTGTGACCCATCGGAGGGTACCAGTCAGGGGCGGAGACTTAGAACATCAAGGTTAATGAAATGAATGTTGACGAAGCGAAAGGTGTCGTGATCGTGTCAAATGGCGCTTAATTGTCTCTGCCTACCCCGCAAGAGATCTGGCGTGAAGATATATGTATGTATGTATAGAAAGTGGCGCCGCCTAGTAGACGGTAGGGGGAACTAAATTTAATGTGCATTATTGCAATCAATTCATACATGTCGGCCATTGTAGTCATTAAGCTAACTATACGACCTTAGTGAAACAATAATTTTTTTAATGTTTTGTGGAACTTTTAGTACCTGCCTATGTATCTGGTAAACTGCAGCCCTATTCTGTTAGTCGCAAACGTTATTAGTGGATTTCGTTATTTACGTCAGATTGCGTCATAATTACAAAATATTCAATTATCAACTCTAATCGCTCGACCTTGACAGCGTCCGTGCAAATATCAACTTTAATAGCGTGTATGGTAGAGCTTGCTCAGGGATGAATGATTGACGATAAAGTTCAATACCAAACTATTTTAATGAGTTTCACAACTACACAATTACAACAAATAAACAAAAATAATATTAAACGTTACGAATGGCGCGCGCGCGTGTTGTCGGCGTTGTAGCCGTGGTGTGTCTCAAATAGGCTACTCTTGGCGTCTCACATTGCCTACGGCGGTGAGAGCGAGAGCACAACACGCATGCGCAGTAAATCTACAAGTCGACGATGAACCGCGCCGGAAGTCGACCACGCGCAACTCTTGGCGGCAATATACGATTTACTACACGTGATATATATATAGTTAACGGATTTTATTATATAACGTTTGCGACTAAGTAACAGAATAGGGTAACAAAATACACGATATTTTAAAATTTTCGGGCAGGTAATTGGTTGCGGGCTGAAAAATCGAATTTCAGATATCATACTATATCTATAAAAAAAATAAGTATCATCACGACCTTTTCCCTTTCGGGGTGGTCAGAAACCACGCTTATAAATAAGCGGATTCACATTTAGCCAACTTTACTATAGGCCAATCATGACAACTGGCAAGCTCGTCGATGTCTCCAGCGTACCAAACTCGAAAAAAAACACAAATAAATTAAATATTAATTCAATGTCTTTATTTACATTAATAAATATGTTTGTGTCTCGACCAGGAATCGAACCCGGTACCTCCGAGTCTAAATCCACGGACTTAACCGCTAGACCACGGACTATTTTTTCCCCAATAACTTACTATATTCTTGGCGGCAGACGTCTACAATTTTGTGCTGTAGCAGTGTCTGCTTCGTAGCCACGCGTGTGTATGGTTCTTAAGCGCAAACGTTATTAGTGGACTTCGTTATTTACGCAACCACAAAATAGGTATTTGAAAGGGCCTCAATAGGAAATATGCATGTAGTAAAAAAACTAGTGGTATTTAAAATTCCTTTTTTTATTACAAACTTAAATACAATGTTGCTTTTTTTTTTAAACAGGGACAGCAATCTGCCATTTCAAAACGATCGATTGGAGATTTAAGTTTTGGCGAACCTTCCATGACATGTGACCTTGCGCCCACCTGATGGTTAGTGACGCGCAAGGTCCATGAATGTTAGCAACTGGAATCACGACAATTATGACTGACATCAGTCTCTAACACTATACCGGCTTGACTGGGTATGAAGGCAATTCGAGCCTAATCCCGAAACGTGTGGATACACTTTACTGGGTTTATCGGCTCGAACGGTGGATACTTCCCCGCCCAGACTGGGATATGAAAATCGCGTGGTCACTTTCCGAAATTTGTTCAAGATTATCGAAAACAAATATTAATTTTTAAATGTTAGTTTGAATTATTTTGCGTTGTGCCACCGCCAATGGCGACGATAGCTTGATAATCTTGTTGAAAATGGCTTCCTTTAGTTATAAAAAAAAAATACTGCAACGAAATTTGTTACCGTGTGACAGCAGCCAGCTGACATTTTGCCATTTGCTTTTAGTGTAGCAAAGGAATAAATATTGTCCAATACAAATCTTAGGTCATAAAATGAGTTTAAATGGAGATGTTGTTTTTAATGATAAAATATTACCGTCCTTTGGAACTAATGATATTATTTTGTAAGTGGCAACATTTTTTTTTAAGAGTTAACGACCAGAATCGCTAAGATAGCGATCTGTCGAGACTGCCGGCCCTGGTTTATTATTAAATAAAAAAATGAAAGAAAAGAACAGAAACTTAACGCAATTTTAAAACGCTTGGTTAAAACATATTGTGACGTCACAGCACACGAAACAAAAAAAAACAATTCTTAAACATTTATGTGACTTTTTTGTGATTCTAATTAATTAACAATTACGTAAGGACTTTAGAATTAAAAGAAAGGTTCGCTTAATCGTCACAAAATGAATTTAAACCAATGTGTTGTGACGTCACAGAGATGACGTTTACACGTACCGTTTTCACATGTGATCACCTAAGTGGAATTTCCGTCGTGATACATTACTTTTTAAATAGTATGTTTTTATTAACCCCTAAGTACTGACGTGGGTGTCTCACAGACAATAAAGATATCGTCTAATTAAATTGGACGTCTATAGAACGTCGCGTCAGTATTGGTGTTTTAAAGTAACCACTTTGCTACTTGAAGGATAATAAATATTTAAATATAGGTTACTCTTATATAGAAAAATTCAAATTACAAACTTTAAATCGAATTTACATTAACAAATATCGAAATTTAAAATATATTCTAACAAAATTACGATATATAACTTTTTTTTTAATAATGGCATATCTAAGGAGTTTTTTTTTCTACTCTCCCGATGGATGATAGGCAAGGCAAAGGGATTTAGCCCATACAGCCAAGTCTGTCGTAATATTTAGAAATAATTATATGAGGTTATTATCAACTTCCAGATGTTGCAGAATTTGATGCTTTTCTTGGAGTCACTCGCGGCATTATAGCCCAAACATGATATGGTAGTTCACTGCGCGGGAAAACAACGAAAAAATTAACTGCAACTTGTACCCCACATTTAAAGTCCAATGTATAATTATTCACATTGTAGCACATTATTAAACAAATCAACACCACTTTTGAGTAATAATATCCACAGTAAATTAATTTACAGAACAAAAACTTGCACCTGACATGTCTGCGCAAAATGGCGCGAATGACCATATCTTTGTTTTTTTTAGGATAATTCCTTTCTGAGAAGGCAAAGGATCTAGTTTATGCGGCACAAGTCGAAAGTGGGTCTAACAATTTTGCATCGCTTTTGCACAATCCAATAATTTTAAAGATTTTTCAATAGTGAAATCCACGACTAACTCTAAGCGAAGCTCGATCTTAAGGTTAGCACAAGTCGGCGGGGAATTATGAATTATGACTATTATAGTAAACACTGTCACTTTGACATACCTCGCGTCTTACAAGCGACTATTAATCCGGGACTGTAGATATACTATTGAGAAATCTAGTCTGTCAACTTACACTATATATATATATTTCCTAGTAAGTTGATAACTGTCGCTTGTAAGACGCGAGGTATATATTTTTATTTTTTTTCAGACAGGTCACACAGCGCCATCTAGTTTCCGTGGTAAGCTACGAGGCTTGTGTTACGGAAACTAGATGGTTGATAAACTACATATTATACTTTTTTTTTTTTTTTTTAAATATAGACCGAGACAAATCATACAATGTACAACTTGCCCCCAGTGGGAATCGAACCCACGACCTCCCGAGTTCACGGCAACGTTTGTTACCACTAGACCACGGAGGCGGTCATTACGGTCATTTTGAAGATTTAATAACTAAATAATAAATAAGTTGGTGAGTTCCAACTAAATCTTTGCATCACTTACTGAAAGAATTAGGTTTAAGCATGTCTACCGGAGATAAACTTATGGAACGAGCTGCCAAGATGGTATTAACGGAATAAAGGAGGCCTTTCAAAAACCAGCCTATTGTAGGTCGCAAGCCACACAATTTTTCTCGTCTCATGCCTACACACGATGGACCCGGCACCCGCACGGTGAATCCATGGAATGCTTAGAAATTTGTCTTCTCTCTTTATATTTATCTTAATAAAATAGAGGAAAATCAATCTAAATGCTTTTGCTATTTATCTCTGAAGTTATACAGGGTGTGGCGTTATATCGCATATACAGCATTTGCGTTACACAATGTTATGGGGCTGTGACATTAAGTCACAGTCACAGCCCCATAACATTGTTATGATGATGAAAATGAACAATATTACGTAAAGCGGGTTTATCGTCGTGAACTCGGGAGGTCGTGGGTTCGATTCCCACCGGGGGCAAGTTGTACATTGTATAATTTGTCTCGGTCTGGGTGTTTATATGTATATATTTACAAAAAAAAAGTATAATATGTAGTTTATCAACCATCTAGTTTCCGTAACACAAGCCTCGTAGCTTATCACGGAAACTAGATGGCGCTGTGTGACCTGTCGGGAAATATTTATTTATTTATTTATATCAACTATCATTACATTTCTCAAAAGTATTGTGCGAGAGAGATACAAAAGTATTGTGCGAGAGAGATACAAAAGTATTGTGCGAGAGGGATGCAAAATCGTTAAACACACTTAATGGATTATTTTTGCATCTGTATGGTTTTTTAAGGTATATTTTTATTGACATATCCAATACCAGAGCATTCTATAGTACTTCTTGGTCCCATTTGAGTGATATAGAATTTTACCTGCAAAACGAAAAATGTGTGTTATTATTATTCTAAGGCAGCGTTCGTTTTAAGAAATGTTAGAATGAAAATACCACTTTTTTTAGCACAAGCACCTTGTTTAATTTAATTGTATTCGCTGGATAGTAGGTTTGAAATAAAGTAGTATTCGTTGCATCACTACCTTACATAGATAATAACTGACCTGTGTAAATTTCTGTGCAATATATATGGCTGTTTGCGTGTGAAGAGAAATTTCTCCCACGGAGAAGGAAGAAGATCCACGAGCCAGTGCCATGTATAGAATCACCTGATCCTAAACAGGAGAATAAAAACAATGATTGTAAAATAGTTCTAATATTCGATCATTAGACAATAAAGTTCATCTAGTCAATCACAGATGGCGCTAATATCGGTGCACACATTATTATAATCTTGAAAACACATTGGGGCGGTGGTGGCTCGGTTGTAAGGAGGCGCGTTGGGTTCTCGGTTGTAAGAAGGCGCGGTGGTGGCTCGGTTGTAAGGAGGCGCGGTGGTGTCTCGGTTGTAAGGAGGCGCGGTGGTGTCTCGGTTGTAAGGAGGCGCGGTGGTGTCTAGGTAGTAAGGAGGCGCGGTGGTGTCTAGGTAGTAAGGAGGCGCGGTGGTGTCTCGGTTGTAAGGAGGGGCGGTGGTGTCTCGGTTGTAAGGAGGCGCGGTGGTGGCTCGGTTGTAAGGAGGCGCGGTGGTGGCTCGGTTGTAAGGAGGCGCAATGGTGTCTAGGTTGTAAGGAGGCGCGGTGGTGGCTCGGTTGTAAGGAGGCGCGGTGGTGTCTAGGTAGTAAGGAGGCGCGGTGGTGTCTCGGTTGTAAGGAGGCGCGGTGGTGTCTCGGTTGTAAGGAGGCGCGGTGGTGTCTAGGTAGTAAGGATGCGCGGTGGTGTCTCGGTTGTAAGGAGGCGCGGTGGTGTCTCGGTTGTAAGGAGGCGCGGTGGTGTCTCGGTTGTAAGGAGGCGCGGTGGTGTCTCGGTTGTAAGGAGGCGCGGTGGTGGCACGGTTGTAAGGAGGCGCGGTGGGGTCTCGGTTGTAAGGAGGCGCGGTGGTGGCTCGGTTGTAAGGAGGCGCGGTGGTGTCTCGGTTGTAAGGAGGCGCGGTGGTGTCTAGGTAGTAAGGATGCGCGGTGGTGTCTCGGTTGTAAGGAGGCGCGGTGGTGTCTAGGTAGTAAGGAGGCGCGGTGGTGTCTCGGTTGTAAGGAGGCGCGGTGGTGTCTCGGTTGTAAGGAGGCGCGGTGGTATCTAGGTTGTAAGGAGGCGCGGTGGTGGCTCGGTTGTAAGGAGGCGCGGTGGTGGCTCGGTTGTAAGGAGGCGCAATGGTGTCTAGGTTGTAAGGAGGCGCGGTGGTGTCTCGGTTGTAAGGAGGCGCGGTGGTGTCTAGGTAGTAAGGAGGCGCGGTGGTGTCTAGGTAGTAAGGAGGCGCGGTGGTGTCTCGGTTGTAAGGAGGCGCGGTGGTGGCACGGTTGTAAGGAGGCGCGGTGGGGTCTCGGTTGTAAGGAGGCGCGGTGGTGGCTCGGTTGTAAGGAGGCGCGGTGGTGTCTCGGTTGTAAGGAGGCGCGGTGGTGTCTAGGTAGTAAGGATGCGCGGTGGTGTCTCGGTTGTAAGGAGGCGCGGTGGTGTCTCGGTTGTAAGGAGGCGCGGTGGTGTCTCGGTTGTAAGGAGGCGCGGTGGTGTCTCGGTTGTAAGGAGGCGCGGTGGTGTCTCGGTTGTAAGGAGGCGCGGTGGTGGCTCGGTTGTAAGGAGGCGCGGTGGTGTCTAGGTAGTAAGGAGGCGCGGTGGTGGCTCGGTTGTAAAAACGCGTTCCTTAAATCCTACAAAGGTCGGTTCAAACCCCCCCGGCATGTCATAGATTTACAACACCACCGTTCCCGTGCCTAAAAGAGCACGTAAAGCCGTCAGTCCCGGTTCCACTAATACCAACTTGTGGAATCGTTAATAAATTGTCATAAAAAATTAGATCATATCCTCGCCAAGCCGTCTAGCCAGCGTGGCGAGTGTAGGCCAAATTCTCCAGATATATCTTTTGGAAGGCCCATCTCCAGCAGTGTAGATCTAGGACGCTGTGTTATTGGGGATGGAAAGATGAAGTAAGTTTACGATTCGACAAAAAAGTTCCTCGAGTCAATCACAGATGGCGCTATTATAGTTGCACACAATTATAATGTTAAAATTGGTTGGACAAGTGGCTTATGTCCACAGGCAGATGCCGACTGCCTCCAGTCTGACTTATTATTTATTTTATTTTAAATACTTTATTGCACTAAAATTGTACATAGGCGGGCTTAATGGCCAGGCATTTTCTAACAACCAACCTTTGGGAGTGTGGAGAAACTATGCGTGGGTGCAAATTTATTATTATAAACTACATACTAATAATACATATAAGAATAAATAAATACATGAATACATACATATAACTATAAAAAGCTAAAAATAAGCCTACACACTAATAAACAGTAAATGATTAATAAAAAAGTATATATATAAATTAACACAAAAATAAAATGTAATATTAATTTAAGAAACACTGTTTTGCTTGTTTAGAAAGTAGGTGGTAAGTAAACGTTTGAAAATATGAACAGAGGGAGCCTGTCTGATCGTCAGTGGGAGCCTGTTCCATTGGCGAGCGGATGACACAGTGAACGAATCTGAATATCTGCTAGAACTATGAGACGGGATAATGACTTGATTATTCTGAGAAGAACGGAGAGGGCGGTCGTGAGAGTCACAAAGAAATTCAAATCGACATTTTAAATACGAAGGTGTTATCGGATTGTAGAGGATGGAGTAAAGAAAGACAAGAAGATGTGTAGACCTGCGAAAACGGATATTGAGCCAATTTAACTGTTTTCGAAAATCGGATACATGATCATACTTACGCAAACCAAATACGTAGCGTATGCATAAGTTGAGAAGGCGATCCAGTTTATTTAGCAGCTCTTCTGTGAGATCAGGATAACAAATGTCAGCATAGTCTACTAAAGGGAGCAATAACGAGTTTACTAACATAAGCTTCGCCTTGAACGGAATGAAATACTGCAGTCGTCTCAGCATATGCATGCTGGCAAAGATTTTCTTACTAATCTCTGACACCTGGCAACCCCATGACAAATCACAGGTCATATAAAGGCCGAGATTTTTGACACATTGACAGAAAGGAAGAAGTATATCATTAAAGTATAATGGTGAGAGAGAATCCATGTCTAGTCTGTCCAACATGCCTCTTGAACCCAGGATCATTACCTGAGTCTTACCGGGGTTGACCAGAAGCCCAAGACTATGGGAACAAACACGCAAGGCCTCCAGGTCCGAGTTCATTTTATGAATAGCTTCGCTAATATTGTTCGGGTGAAAGTGCAATATTAGTTGTAAATCATCAGCGTAAAGATGGTAGGAACAGAAATTGATGACATGGACTATGGTATTTATAAACACCGAGAAAAGTAAGGGAGATAATACGCCACCCTGCGGCACACCAGCAATAATAATCGTCGTTCAAATGTATACGCTGCTGGCGTCCACGAAGATAGGAGTTAAACCATTGTGTCACTGACTGAGAAATTCCAAGAGAGCATAGAACAGCCATTAATATGTCGTGGTCGACACAATTAAAGGCGTTGCTAAAATCCAGTAAGGTCAGAAGTGTAAGCTTTTTATCATTCATAGCCAGTCGGATGTCGTCTGTGATGTTAATAAGAGCTGTAGACGTACTGTGGGAAGGACGGAAGCCGGATTGAAGTGGATTCATAAGATTGTTTTTATTTAGGAAGGTAGCTAATTGACTTTGGACCACACGTTCCAAATTTTTTGATAAGAAAGGTAAAATGGATATGGGGCGAAGGTGACTAAAGTCGGATGGAGTGGACTTTTTAGGGATAGGGACCACATGGGCATTTTTCCACAAAGTGGGAAAGTGCCCAGTTAAAAGAGAATAATTGATAAGGTGGGTAATAAGTGGGAGAATAATGTTGATAATAGGAATGATAAGGACGCGACCCACACAGTCAAAACCCACAGCTTTACTGGCCACGGAATGAATAAGCTTTTTGATTTCGTCACTCGACACAGGTTCAAATTGAAAAAGATTATTTCTAGGGATAGCTTTGGAACTAATCTGAGAGATAGTAACGGCCTTAAGGGCGTGATCAATAGTAACAGGAGGAGAGGAGAAGTGCTGATTAAGACCGTCAATATCTACAGAGAGGATAGATTCGGACTTAGTTTTTCCCAAACCAAGCGAACGTAGAAATTTCCAAATATTTTGTGAAGAAGATTTATCTATAGAATTGTGGATGTATTGGCGCTTTGCGTTCCTACACATCAAGTTGACACGATTTCTTGATTTTTTGAAGCTATTCCAATTTTCATCGCAAGGAGACCTCTTGTGCTTTCTTTTAAGAGAATCCCTCCACCTCATGGCTTTCCGAATCGTCTCATCGAGCCATGGGGCAGGGGGTCTTTTCATGCGCACTGGACGAATGGGTGCATGTTTGTCATACAGCTTTAGTATAACTTCGTTGAAAACAGAAATCTTCCCATCCATAGTGTCCTCCAGCATGACATCGTGCCAGTTCGCACAAGCAGCATCATTCAGAAGCTGTTCGAGATTCATACGGGCGAAGTTACGTTGTAAAAAGACCCTGGGCTTATACTTAGGAGTTTTGATTTTGTAAGAAGAGAAAATAAGGTCATGGTGAGAGAAGCCAGGCGCTAGAAGTTGGCCGTGTAAAGAAATACGCCCGGGGTTAGAGGTAAGGATGAGATCAAGGAGACTGCTACAGTCATTCAGATGAAAGGTAGTATTAAGAGGAAGAAGAGAAACATTTGTGGAAGAAGTAATATGTTTTAACCTCCTACTGCGCGAATCGTCTTTGAGAAGGCATGTGTTGAAATCCCCCATAATCAAATTGTGTTCATATGAGGGTAGATAAGTTTCAAGTATGCCTTCAAACGCATTAAAGTAGTCGACAGTAGGAGGGGCGTAAACTACACCCAATAGAAATTTTACAGAATTTAGGTCAAGTTCAATGAAGATATATTCCGCGGAACCAGAATAGATAGAAGGAGACTGTGATAACACTTTGTATTTTATACTTGCTCTCAAATAAATAGCGACACCACCACATCCCCGGCCAGTTCGATCATTGCGTATGAGAATGAAACCAGGAAGGGAGTAACTAGTAGATGGAAGAGTAGGTTTAAGGAACGTTTCAGAAACAAGGACAGCATGGATTTGATCGTTATCGAACGTGGCAAGAAGATCTGAGTAATGACAGGGAATACTTTGAGCGTTAATGTGGCAGACATTCAGATTTTTCGGAAATGGAGAAAAAGTATCACGCAGCAGCTCACCAAGGAGAACAGGATCACTCACGTCAAACTCCTCTGAACTGGAAGATTCACAAGAAAAAAAAGTGTCTGATTCAGAGCAAGAAGAATAACTATTCGATGTATTCATATTAGTGTATATTGTAGTATAAATAAACTAAATATAATATATTAATAATAAGATTTTAAATAACTAATTAAAAAAATGCAAAAATAACTGAACTAAAATAATAACATTCATCACGACTGCTGCCGGTTAGATGTTTAACTTAAAACTAAATATATAATTAAAATATAGGGGTCTATGAATATTTGCAAGCACGAATATGTAATCACTATGTAACAAAAGAACCATTATGGTAAAGTAATATTAAAAATAATTACATAATATTGTCGAGCAAAAATGAAATAAAATTTGTATAAGTTTTAGAACGGACTTAACATTAGCACCGGTACAATATATTCGAACCGCAAGAAGACTCATAGCCGTAAACTGGATCGTAGCGTTTGACAGATAGGCACGCACTAACACTCGTGTAAAGACAAACATCACTTACCTTTTTTAGCTATACATTGAATCTACCTATGAGTTTATTGTTAATTAATGTATGTATTGTAAAATGAATTTAAGACTCGTAAATTATATATATATATAACAGAAAACGATAAGTATATAATAAGGAATAAACAAAAGGTAAGTATACGGTACACAAAAGGGAAAAGTATCAGATACTAATGTTTGCCTTTAGCAGTGCGTGCTGTGCGTAATCTCTTGCCTTGTGTTTCAGGGGCTGGTTTCTCAGGCGGATGCTTATCTATGAATTCCTTCAGCTCGGACTCGGAAAAAATTTTTTGCTTAACGCCATTACGCAGTTTCACAAAGATCTGGCAATCCTGGGACCAACAAGAGTTCATTCCGTAGACTCTTCGACCCTCTGCGAGAATACGCCTGCGAGATGCCGTCAGAAACTCGGCCAGGGAAATGCCACTGCCTTTAAGCACTGTTTTGGTGTGCCAAACCTTGCCACGTATCTCCCAGTCCCGGAACCGAACTAATATTGGCCGAGGTTTCTCAGGGTCACCATTATTTGCACCAAGCCTGTAGCATATTTGAAGGTCATTGCTGGAAACTCCTAGCTTCATCTTCTGCGCAGCCAAATCACAAATAACCTGACTTGTGTTCTCATTGTCGACCTCCTTGATGCCTCGGAACAGCAGAAAATTGCGACGTCCTCTGTTTTCCAGGTCATCAGTCGTCTTGGCTAGGTGTTGTATCTGTTCCCGTAGAATAGCCAAGGCATCGCGCATAAAGTCCTTAAAGTGTTCAAGATCCTTAGCCAAATGCTGAACAGAAACTGTAGATGTAGCACCAGTGAGCCGCTCTTCGAAGGACTCCACTCTTTTCAACAATTTCTCTTCCAGGCTCCGGATTGCACTCATAGGATCTGATGTGTTCATCTTGGGTATAAAATGTGATGGTGAAAAACAGCAGTGTGACTTGAATAGTGTGTATGTTACAACATAACAATATGTTGTGTCAGCACAATGCAAACAACCAAATGTTTACAAAAATCACACAAAAAGTATAAAAAGCTATTTATTAACTACTTGGGCACTAAATAAACACTTTAAATCATGAAAATATAAATAAATAAATAAAAAAATGTAACTTATTAGTATGTATTATAGTAATATAATTGTATTTATATGTAAATAGACGAATTTATTATTAATTATTATAATATTTACCATAAGTTTGTATTAAATATTTACGCCTACCTTACATTTGAAATGGTCCACATTGTCCCTAAGGTTGGCTGTCAGATAATGTCTAGCGGCAATGAGTCCGCCCCTTGTATTTCATTTTTTTTTTTTTTCATTTCATTTATTTATTCACCATTTCATACATTTTGTACACCCAGTTTCGTCAGATAACAAATTAATTATTTTACTAATCATGATAGCGAATAAATAACAGCAAATAATAACAGCAAAGAACAGCCTTCGTCGTTACCAGATAAGTACTACCTACGCTAATAGATGCTGCTGTAAAAGGGCGTTGTCATGGTAATAATAATATGGTATAATATGTCAAATCAAAATAATATTTTCTACTACTAAACTTAAAATGTCCCTTTATATATAAATACATAAATAATAATAATAAATAAATATTTCCAGACAGGTCACACAGCGCCATCTAATTTTCGTGGTAAGCTACGAGGCTTGTGTTACGGAAACTAGATGGTTGATAAACTACATATTATACTTTTTTTTTTTGTAAATATATACATATTATACACATAAACACCCAGACCGAGACAAATTATACAATGTACAACTTGCCCCCGGTGGGAATCGAATCCACGACACTAGACTACCGAGGCGGTCAAACATATATATATATATAAACACACACATATATACATACACACATACATATAAAGTTTTAAATAAATAACAGGACGGGCGAAATGGCGTACGTCAATTAGGCAAAGGCGGCCCGAGCCATCTTACGTCCGGTTATAATTTCCAACTTACCGCTCAGGTTGAAGGTCCAAGGTCAGCAGAACATATCGGTCAGAGTGGTCTGTGGTGGTCATTTACAGCCGAAAGACGAAATAGAGAGAGAAAGAATTACGTAGGCCAACGTTCGCGCGATCGTCGACCTCTCGCTACCTACTTGAATTAGGTTCGGTATGAATTGCGATATTTTTAGGAAAACTTCTCTGCATCTATAACTTAAGATTTTATTACTGAATTATTAAAATAAATATTACGTTATTCTTTATATTTATTCTAGATTATAATATTAAAATATTTGCTGTTTAATAAATTATACGCAGTAAGTATATGAACTCGTTGCCTTACGTTTTTTAAACGTTTAACGTAATCTATATATATATTTTACCTGCGCAAACTGATCTAAGCAAGCTCCATGCTGTACAGTGCTAATGATTTCCCTAGCGGCTTTCTCCCCAATCTCGGTAGGGCCCACGATTCGGCTCCCGAGTGCGGATCCCCCTATAGTACAACCTGTAGATGTCTGACACACCAACCTATGACAATAAAAAAAAGTCAATTTATATAATTTACTTCAAAACCTTTTTTTTCCAATCTTGCAAGTTTTTAATTAGCTATCAAAAGTTATAAAAGAAAGCATAGGTACAAAAATAAAGAAAGGCATGCTCCGATGGTTCGGGCATGTAGAAAGGTTGAGCGAAGAGAGATTGACGAACCAGATATATAATGCGAAAGTTGTGGGTAAAAGAGGCCCTGGCAGCCCAAGACTTGCCTATCATGACCAAATAAATAAAACATTAGCTGAAGGTGAATTAAAAAGCCATCGAAACAAAAGGGCATGTATGAAGAGGTTGATGAATGTCGAAGAAGCGAAAGAGGTATGTCGTGATCGTGACAAGTGGAGCTCAATTGTCTCTGCCTACCCCGAAAGGGATTTGGCGTGTATCAAAAGTTACCAAGTCAAGTATGAATTTTCAGGATAATTTAGAAAAAGTTATTAATCTATACAGGGTGTGGCGGCTATAGTAGAGGTATTTACCTACCACGTGAAAAAATAACCATTTTTAACCATAAACCTATAAATACATTAAATAGTTTTATTTTATAGGTATTTATGTAAGTAGTTTTTAAAATATTAAAATAATATTATTTTAATGTACATATAAGGTTGCAGCAAATTTGTATAGTAACTAACCTCTGTGGTCCAGAAGTATATTATACTTTCTATACAGGGGTTAGAGTTCCAATATATTGTTAAATGCGTACAAAAAAAAAAAAAAAAAAAAAAAAAAAAAAAAAAAAAAAAAAAAAAAAATACATTGGAATGGACAAAGCATTTTTCGCATTTGTAATATCACGATAGATAGAAATCGAACTGTTCTGTAACCATAAGCTAGAAAATACAAATAATTACGTATACTTACATTGTCTTGCTTCGGTAAAGGGATAACAACAGTGTATTTAATTAATCAAAGCTAATTTTATAAATGTAAAAAATCTAAAAACATTTTATAATGCGACTGTAACTTCGATAAATGATATTATTATTTGAGACCATTTTTTGGGTAAAGACTATACAATTTAGTTTTATAATGTAAATCCAAAGAATAAATGAAAATAAAAAAATAAATTTTCAATCCATGTTTTAACAAATCGTGCAAATTTAGATGCAAATGGTGTAAAAAATGTACTACACGGTCAGTTTTAATAAGTTGTCCATTTAGTGCAGTTCAAAATAAACTTAGATCATTATAAAAACATGCAAATTAGCATGTAACCTCAAAATAATTCAATATGCAATGGGGTGTATCAGGCAAAGCTTTTTGTAGATGTCGCTAGCGGCAATGGTACCTTGTTTTACACCTATAGCGCATCATTTTAAATTGTTTTTGTAGTTTTTAATTGTTATAACAGAAAAATGTATTTTAAATATAACGTTACCTACCTTAAAAGACGAATTAAGAAAGCCTTTAAAAAGAAAAAAGGATTTATTAATAGAACGGCAATTTTGAGATCTCCATATCTTTGATTTCGCTTAGAAATCTCGATTTGTACACTTAAAAGCTGCTCACTTTATTATTTATTTTGTCACCGTACATTCCCACCGGAATTTGGTTAGGTCTATGATTAGGTACATAATTTTATTAGGTACGAGTGTTATGTTATATAATTTACTTACTACTTAGTCGTATATCTATCGTGCCTGGAAAGTGTTATATTCGAGCAAAGAACAGAACTGGCAGTAGGAACCTTATGATGAAGACACTTAAATGCGGCTGTAAAGGGGCCTTCGGCATGTAACGATCGTATTACATGCGGCCTAGGAATATATATATATTTTTTGGTTCTCTTCTCCCGATGGATGATGAATGAGATGATAGGGAAGGCAAAGGGTCTAGCCCATACAGCCAAGTCTGACGTATATAAGATATATATCTTTCTTGTTCATGAGTTAATGAGGTCATCATCAAATTCCAGATGCTGCAGAATTTGATGCTTTTCTTGGAGTCACTCGCGGAACCATCCACTGCTCAAACACGTCGGGTAAAATATGGGAGTTGCGCGGGAAATAAACTGCAACTTGCGCCCCATATTTAAAGTCCAATTTATCGTTTTCCATAATTATTCACATTGTGGCACATTATTAAACAAAACAACACCACTTTTGACCAATAATATCCACAGTAAATTAATTTACAAAACAAAAACTTGCACTTGACATGTCCACGTAAAATGGCGCGAAGAACTCGGCCAAGGAATAAATATTGTTGGCTGCAATCGACATCCTTTGCCTTGCACATATTTAAGACGTCACCTGTCAGATTAGATTTTGACACACTCGACTTTTTTAAAACCAACTGCGAGCAATGTGCTGCTTCTTTAATTTATAATAGTTTTACTTACTAGAATTAAATATTTCTTAATAATTAAATACCTTAATAAACCTACTGGATATTGTCGCCCCCGTAGCTTGGGTAAGTATTGAATTGAAAATAGTACCGGTCACTTCATGACCACGTGCAGTAAAGTCATTTTTATTTGTGCACCACCGCTGCGTTCTTACCAACTACATGGTATCTTGTCTTGGTGAGGACTGGAGTGGTGGTGGATCTAGAGATGGAACGTAACGTGCGTTCCAGGGTTTTTCCAGTAGGACTATAGAGCTGGGGCCCAGCTTGAGAAGATAACCCCGCTGCCCAGCATCCCCATCTTCAGGGAAGGTACCCCTACGTAAGGTCAACGGATGCATAAATAGTGATAGGGCTAAGTTTTGGCTTACGACCCTCCCTTATGTAATTTTAAACTCTCTTGCTCTCTTTCTGTTAACTTCATTTTCGTAATATATTAACTTCCATTTTTTAAAGTCTTATTTTAATGTCCCGCATAACGTGACAGGCATAATATCCAGAAAATAATAAATTTCGTTAATATAACTAACAGTTATATTGGGTATCATGCGCCATCTATCGTGATAAAAAGTTAGTGATACACCCCATTACATTTATCACTATTGTTTGTCATTTAAACCCTATTTAAAGTTTGTGTCGAGGTATTTGAGTTAGACATGTGAAAAAAAAAATAAAAAATTCTAACTGAAACTTAAAATACTACTAAATCTAAAAAACTTAAACAAGAGTTCGAAATGAGAGCCGCTTTTAAAGGTTTCTGATAATAGAAAAGGTCGTGATGATAAAAAAAAAATGAAGGTAACTTACACAATACCATTGCAGTTGTATGGTGCTATTTCTTGTTGTTCCTTGTAACACTCTATATTTATATGATCGCAGATTGTCCTCAGTTCTTGCTTAGCACTGTTCGATGCTACGGTGGTTAACTAAAACATATATATATATATTTTATTCAAATTCTTTATTGCACAAAAACATATTAACCTAATATGTTGAATCCGCTTCTTTATAAGCGTGGTTTCTGACCACCCCGAAAGGGAAATAATCAAAAGATATAGGAATTCAATTTAACAAAAAACAATAAAACAAATAAAATTAGAGATATTAAATTAAATAAAAAAAAAAACAAAGATCAAATTAATAATTAAATTTCAAAAGAGTTCTAAATTAAATAATTCTTGGCTGCCCTACCTACAGGAAAGTGTACCCTAACAGTGAGTGAGATGAGACGAAATAGAGAGAGAAAGAATTACGGAAGTCAACGTTCGTCGACCTCTCGCTTTACTTAATTAGGTACAGTATGAGTGGCGATATTTTTAGGATAACTTCTCCGCACCGTAACTTAAGAATTGATTACAGAAAAATTAAAATAATAAATACGTGATTCTTTATTTTTATTCCATATAATAATATTAAAATATTTGCCCCTTAATAATTTCCACGCAGTATATAGGTATATTAATAATATATATATAAATAAATAAATATTTCCAGACAGGTTACACAGCGCCATCTAGTTTCCGTGGTAAGCTACGAGGCTTGTGTTACGGAAACTAGATGGTTGATAAACTACATATTATACTTTTTTTTTTGTAAATATATACATATTATACATATAAACACCCAGACCGAGACAAATTATACAATGTACAACTTGCCCCCGGTGGGAATCGAACCCACGAGTTCCCGGCAACGTTTGTTACCACTAGACCACGGAGGCGGTCAAATATGTTTTGCTATATCTTCATTCTGAGTATAAAATTATTTATAGTTTATTATATTTAGTAAATTATATAGATAATACCTACTAAAAATATATCACTTACTTTCAAAGGTATTGTCCCAGATACAAAGCTCCAACCAATGACCTTGTTAACTTTCCCTATATTTGTCAAATTGACACTGTCAAACTGTTTGACAGGTTTAATATTGACAATCACGCAACCTCCGCCTTTAGGATAGTACCTGTTAAATATTGTGAAATATTATTTATTTTACGATGATAAAAAAAAATTCGAAGTTCATCATTTCATCATCATTAGATCCCCTAGAGCACAGCGTCCCAGACCTCCACTGCTGGAGATGGGCCTTCCAGAACATATATCTGGAGAATTTGGCTTACACTCGCCACGCTGGCCAGACGGGTTGGCGAGGATTTTATTAACGATTCCACAAGTTAGTTTTAGTGGAACCGGGACCGACGGCTTAACGTGCTCTCCGAGGCACGTGAACGGTGGTTTTGTAAATCTATGACTGCAGTACGTAAGAAAGTGTATTTCTCATTGGTACATGCCGGGGGGGTTTGATCCGACCTTTGTAGGATTTAAGGAACGCGTTCTTACAACCGAGCCACCACCGCGCCAGTTCGAAGGTAATTAATATAATTTAAATATAAATTAAAAATAAACTAATTTATAAATAAAAAATGTCCTCTAGAGATGTCCCATCCGAGATAGTCCCAAGGAGACTGGCAACATTTCCCCTCTGTAAAGCGAGGCTAATACGTTGGCAGAAATAATTGCCAGCCTGTCTCCAGACCTTTCTGTCAGACCTGTTTAATTAAGTATACAATCAGTCAAAAGCGGTAGTGTCTCGGTTGTCAGTACACTCCTTAAAAATCCTAAAAAGATCGGTTCAAATCCCGGCATGTACCAATGAGAAATACACTTTTCGATATCGCTATTTAAAATAAAACAAAAAAAAAATAACCCGGATAAATTACTTTTAAAAAACACCGTTTCCAATGCGGGGTGATCAGCGGGGTGATGCGGAGTGCACAATCGTCCGAAAACGTATCGTATAAAATCAAAATATTTATTTCCATATCCAACTTGGATATTGTCAACACTAAAAATAATAAAAAACAAAAACATAAAAAATATATAAACAAACATAAGTTAGGTAATCATGGTTGGACCGTAACAGGTAAACAATCCAGATTTATGTGTGATATATCACAAATAAATGATTGTGTCCCGACCACTAAATCTGCGGTCGTAATTCCAGGAGCTGTAAAGATAATGATGATTTATATTTACCCTCTCCTGCGCAAGTCCAGGTCAAAACTACCTCCAAATTTCTTCAACACAGGTCTAAATACCTCGGTCATATATTCTATTTGGGGTGCCATATCTGCGTTTGTACCTCCTGGTGACAAGAAAATAATGTTATTACCAAAAAGAACTCTCAAATCGGCTCGGAAGAGCTCTATATCCTAATTCCTTCCTCTCGAATCGAACCACACGCACAGCAGCAACCCCTCATTCCGAATCGCGCTCAGAGCGCTTAGAACGAATATGACACTGACCGTGTCGTTCCGAATAAAATATCGCGATTTGGATGCTCAGAGCGTGATATCAATTCGGAAAGGTCTAAATCACATTTTCATTCATAAAATGTTAGTTTTTTTTTTTAATGTATAGAAGATAAAGATAAAAAAGATATCTTTGAGTATAAATACTAACAAATATACATCTCTCGGTTTATTCATCTTTATATGTGTAAAGTTTAATATTATTAAATTATTTTGGTCTTTTAAAATAAATTGCCGTGTGCCAAACATTTTTTTTTTCACTTCCTACTTAAATATTAATTATAGATTTGTTTTAGAAGTAATATAAGTACAAACAGTATAAACGAATTACAATATTAAATAATTTAAAAGGTTTAGGTTTTCTAAACTGCCTTGAATTTGAATTGAAATTGAAATTGAATTGAAATTGAATTGAAATTGAATTGAAATTGAATTGAAATTGAATTGAAATTGAATTGAAATTGAATTGAAATTGAATTGAAATTGAAATTGAAATTGAATTGAATTGAAATTGAATTGAATTGAAATTGAATTGGAATTGAAATTGAATTGAAATTGAATTGAAATTGAATTGAAATTGAATTGAAATTGAATTGAAATTGAATTGAAATTGAATTGAAATTGAATTGAAATTGAATTGAAATTGAATTGAAATTGAATTGAAATTGAATTGAAATTGAATTGAAATTGAATTGAAATTGAATTGAAATTGAATTGAAATTGAATTGAAATTGAATTGAAATTGAATTGAAATTGAATTGAAATTGAATTGAAATTGAATTGAAATTGAATTGAAATTGAATTGAATTGAAATTGAATTGAAATTGAATTGAAATTGAATTGAAATTGAATTGAAATTGAATTGAAATTGAATTGAAATTGAATTGAAATTGAATTGAAATTGAATTGAATTGAAATTGAATTGAATTTGAATTTTAAATTGTGTTTGTACCTCCTGGTGACAAGAAAATAATGTTATTACCAAAAAGAACTCTCAAATCGGCTCGGAAGAGCTCTATATCCTAATTCCTTCCTCTCGAATCGAACCACACGCACAGCAGCAACCCCTCATTCCGATTCGCGCTCAGAGCGCTTAGAACAAATATGACACTGACCGTGTCGTTCCGAATCAAATATCGCGATTTAAATGCTCAGAGCGTGATATCAATTCGGAAAGGTCTAAATCACATTTTCAATCATTTAGTTTGTTTTTTTTTAATGTATAGATGATAAATTGCGGATTCCACATCTTTGAGTATGAATACTAACAAATATACATCTCTCGGTTTATTCATCTTTATATGTGTAAAGTTTAATATTATTAAATTATTTTGGTCTTTTAAAATAACTTGCCGTGTTACAGACATTTTTTTTTTCACTTCCTACTTAAATATTAATTATAGATTTGTTTTAGAAGTAATATAAGTACAAACAGTATAAACGAATTACAATATTAAATAATTTAAAAGAAAACCTAAACTGCCTTGAATTTGAATTGAAATTGAATTGAAATCGAATTGAAATCGAATTGAAATCGAATTGAAATCGAATTGAAATCGAATTGAAATCGAATTGAAATTGAATTGAAATTGAATTGAAATTGAATTGAAATTGAATTGAAATTGAATTGAAATTGAATTGAAATTGAATTGAAATTGAATTGAAATTGAATTTGAATTGAAATTGAATTGAAATTGAATTGAAATTGAATTTGAATTGAAATTGAATTGAAATTGAATTGAAATTGAATTGAAATTGAATTGAAATTGAATTGAAATTGAATTGAAATTGAATTGAAATTGAATTGAAATTGAATTGAAATTGAATTGAAATTGAATTGAAATTGAATTGAAATTGAATTGAAATTGAATTGAAATTGAATTGAAATTGAATTGAAATTGAATTGAAATTGAATTGAAATTGAATTGAAATTGAATTGAAATTGAATTGAAATTGAATTGAAATTGAATTGAAATTGAATTGAAATGAAATTGAATTGAAATTGAATTGAAATTGAATTGAAATTGAATTGAATTTAAATTGAATTGATAAAGGAGGCCTAACTACTAATACTAACCTCTGAGGTCTAATATAACAGATTTGTCAGCCAGCAAAGCAAAGGGCAAAGCCACTTGCAGCAGTAAACTTATTGACCTGAAAAAAACAATCCTAATTTGATATAAGGCCATTTTAGATAAAATCATTTACCTCTCGTTCAGAGCAGAGAATGAATGTAATACTGACTGTCGTCGTTCCGAATCAAATATCACGATTTGGATGCTCAGAGCGTGAAATTAGTTTGGAACAGTCTAAATTACATTTATATTCACAACATATTTTTTTTATTTATTTAAATGTATGGAAGATAAATTGCGGATTGCCACATCTTTGAGTATAAATACTAACAAACACACATCTCTCGGTTTATTTATATTTATATGTATAACGTTTAATATACGAACTTATTTTGGTCTTTTAAAATAACTTGCCGTGTTACAGACATTTTTATTTACTTACTACTTAAATGTTAATTATAGATTTGTTTTAGAAGTAATATACAAACAGTATAAACGAATTACAATATTAAATAGTTTAAAAGAAAACCTAATATTAAATAAACTTGAAAATGGCGCGACATAATGACAAAAAACTGACAGCGTTCAGAGCGATCTACCTCGATATCGTGAGCACTCTATGCGGGAGGAATAATGTAATTTGTGACGTCAGTTTAGCTTTGGCAAAACAGTTTATGCACGTCTCGGAACACCTTTAAGCGTGCTTAGGTTACTATTATCGTGTCTCGGAACGAGGAGTTAGTTAAATAGAGTAAAATTGTAGTTATTATTATTAGTAATTAATAGGCTTGCAGCGCGTTGCTGATATGCTGTGTGTGATACACTGGTGTCCTCATCCTTGCGTCGTGTTTCCTCAATACTATAGATTACGACCCCCCGAAGAATTCTGGCTTGGACCATTTGACTCCTGTAGACCCTAATTTAAAAAGCTAAAAATTATTAACATTGGCTTCAATGTATATCCTTGAAATAAGAATATTTGTCAATAAACATTCTAATCTCTTTAAAAAATATAATACTTGTAACAAATTTGTACCTAGAGATTATACCCGACTAATCTACCCAAGATGTGTAAGTGAATATTACAGCAGAAACTGCCACATAATGTGCATTAGAGTATATAATAAAATTCGTAGAGAGATACGAGAGTTACCTATAAAACGTTTTACTATTGAGTTAAAGAAAATTCATATTGACAACTGTTTTTACTCAATAAAATATTTTTTAGCATGCAAATTTTGACATTAACATTGTATTCCAATAAATTGACAAGAACAATATTAATATTGTAAATAAATATCTATTGACATAAGCATATTGTATGCCCAAAATATGGGCAGATTGCATCATCATGACATGTACACACAACTGTAATTAGAATAAGCAATCTATACAATAAAGAAATTTGAATTTGGTGCGCTTTGGTGTCTTGATGATAGCACGCCACCCGTTCCTGTCTTCGGCGGCATGCACAGCATTATGTTGGTGGTGGAGCGAATTTGTTCAGACCAGCGAACTGGGCTTTGTAAGAAATTTGTGTCAGAAAGTAATTAAGTAAACTCTGTTTAAAAAATATGATTGACCCTCACCCAGCAGTCTTGGTATCAGCCTGATATTGTCCTCCCGTAATCACTCCAGGAACAAATCTAATCTCCGTGGAGCCAATGTGAGCTCCAGTCAGTTTTGCGCCGCACATTTTTGCTACCATTTGTAATCCTGAAAATATTAAAACCATAATCAGTATCTTTATTCACGTAAACCTACTACAGGCATTTGTGACACGTCACTATTTAAATTATTTAGAATGATTATACTCCTGTTAGTGGAAGACTAAGCAGCGAAGTGGTCCAAGGAGTAAGCTGTTAGCAGAAGACTAACAGCTTAGCAAATTCCAATGACCTGTTAATGTTTAATCTGACTGAGAAAGGAATCTGCAAGGAAAACTCAGCTATAGCAGATTTACAAATAAAACAAATACAGAATTACACAACAACAATAAATAAATATCTTTCAAATTCGCCCATGAGATTATAAAACCAGGTACAGTGGTACCCCACCAGGTATGTTAGAATTAGGACTTGCCCGTGTGCAACCCGAAAGCTGACAAAACGCAAAACCTTTGCTAATTTAAGAACAATAAATTAAATAAAAATTACACTAGTATATACTAAGAGAGAAGACATATTCCTAGGCATTCCATGGATTTAGTGCGGGTGCCGGGTTCATCGTGTGTGGGTTAGAGATGAAAACGATCAGGAACGGGTTTGAGGTCCGGATTAATAGTCGTTGCTCCGCAAGACAGATTTTTAGAAAAAAAAAACTGTCACTTTAACAGTTCTGAGCAATGGCTCGTGCTAAGCACTGGCGGAGCAATGACTATTAATCTGAACCTAAGACTCAGCTTGACGCAGTGGAAGTTGTTGTCAATTGTCGTTCATTCATTTTCATTACAGACCCTAGAACACAGCGTCCTAGACCTCCACTGCTGGAGTGAGCCTACCAGAACATATGTCTGGAGAATTTTGCCTACACTGGCCACGCTTGCCAGACGGCTTGGCAAGGATGTGATGTCAATTTTTGTGACAATTTATTAACAATTCCACAAGTTAGTATTAGTGGAACTGGGACCGACGGCTTAACGTGCTCTCCGAGGCAGAGAAGTGTATTTCTCATTGGTACATGCCGGGTGGGTTTGAACCGACCTTTATAGGATTTAAGGAACGTGTTCTTACAACCGAGCCACCACGCGCCAGCAGTAATTGTCGTTATGCAGAGTAAAATAAATATATTAACTATCAAATAAGAAATAAATCATTATGCCACAAGAACATTTTTAGGCCCATTTCTCTCTAAGAGACCATGTCAAGCCGTTGGTCCCGGTTCCACTAATACCAAATGTGTCGGTCAGTGTGGTGAGTATAGGCCAAGTTCTCTAGAAATTTATTCTGGTAAGCTCATCTTTAACTCTATGTTCTAGGACTGAGGTGATTAGAACTGCTGATGATATGGAAAAAGCAAAATCGTGAATTGATATTTTTTATTAATTAACTGTCATTATTATTTATATTTAAAATATTCATTGTTTTTTTTAGAAACAAATGTATAAAAACTCAGGTATCAACTGAGACTTGCATCACACCCAAACGTTCTCGCCTCAGACCTGGGGATCTGCAGCATCACACACTGCAGACGAACGAAATAATGTCCCTGGCGTCAGGTTCAGCAGAGATCGAGGAAGGAACTAATGGGTTTCTCTCCAATACTGACATCAATACAGACAGACAGACAGTATGCAAAAGAGAAAAAAATAAAGTTTTGAAGTAATTAATATTATTATCATATTTATTTTAACATATTTAAATATAAATAAAATAATTTTAATGAAATGACAATTACATAGCTAATTACATTAATCATGTTGTGTATTCTGCTTTTGGATTGCAATCTAGAACTTAAGAAATTGTTGTAAAATACATATGTACCATATTGATTGTGATCTGTTCCTACCTATAATAAATAAATAAATAAAGATATCTGCAAATATTTCACAAGATCAACTTTTAAAGCTATGATCAACGTTTTGAGAATCGCTGTTTTAGGGGCTGTAATAATGATAGTTTCGTAGGTAAACCTGTTAAATGCTGCGCGGCTAATCCAGGTTTGCTTCTTCCAAGGCGTATCTTGCTAATTTTCACCGGTTTATTCATAATAGCACTAAATGCTACAGACATACGGAGTATTTGTCCACCCTGAAATAAAATTTATATAAATATAATCCTATACATATCTTCCCGCCAAATCCCTTACGGGGTAGGCAGAGACAATTGAGCGCCACTTGTCACGATCACGACATACCTCTTTCGCTTCTTCGACATCCATCAACCTCTTCATACATGCCCTTTTGTTTCGATGGCTTTTTAATGGATAAGTGAAGAGAGATTGACGAACCAGATATATCGTCATGATCGTAGAACAGTGACGGATCTGCTATATTTAAAATTTTCATGGCGGCCATTCAACTGTTTTTTTGTCACTTCTTTTTTAAGTTAATACTAGTCTCATAATAAGTGCAAACCTTCTAGATTTCATTTTGGAACCCTTTCTAACATTTGCACTATAAATTACAGACCACAAACAATATAAAACTATATATAAAATCAGATTTTTTTAACCAAGTTATAATAAAATTTGCTATCGAAATAATGCAAAATTATGAGTATTTTTTTAAATCCGACACTGTTCTACGATCATGACGATATAATGCGAAAGTTGTGGGTAAAAGAGGCACTGGCAGACCAAGACTTGCCTATCATGATCAAATAAATAAAACATTAGCTGAAGGTGAATTAAAAAGCCATCAAAATATAATCCTGCCTATTATATATATTATATTAACGATTTTGCATCCCTCTCGCTCGGGCAATCCAATATTTTTAAACTTTGAGAAACTTTTTAGGTAATAAAAAGTATCATCACGACCATTTCCCTTTTGGGGTGGTCAGAAACTACGCTTATAAATAAGAGGATTTACGTACAAGTAGCCGACTTTACTATAGGCCAATCATGACAAGTGGCAAGCTTACAAGCGAATTACAATATTCAATAATTTAAAAGAAAACCTAATATTAAATAAACTTGAAAATGGCGCGCGACATAATGACAAAAAACTGACAGCGCTCAGAGCGATCTACCTCGATATCGTGAGCAGTCTAAGGCTGCATATGAAAATTCTAACATTTGATGCCAATTTCGTATGTCAGTACCGTGTTAAAAGGAGGGTTATTGTCTCCTGCACACCAAAGGGAAACATCACAAATACATTATATAATAATTTTATTTATTTATTTAAATTAATAAATATTATTGTGCCCCGGCCAGGAATCTAATATATACTAAATAAGAATAAGAAATACTACTTAATAAACATTGTATTTAAATCTACATATAGAGTATATAATAATTAGAATTTACTATAAACACACATTACAATAGATATATTATATTGGAACTAAATTAAATGTGTGAACGCAAGTCTTAAAGGTGGCTCTATTTGGTGCTTTATGAATAGTGACTGGAAGACTGTTCCAAAGGGATGAAGCTGTGAAAGACTTTGCAACAAAGTTAGAGTGATGGGAAGGGATAGAAAGGATGGAGTTTTGTGAGGATCAAACAATTCTGTTGTGAAAGGCGTTGAGGAATTAAAAGTAAGACGGCATTAACGGAATCATACAGTATTTGGTTGGGTAGGGAGAGAAGTAGAATGGTGGATGGTGAGCGTATTATCGCGCAATAGAAAAAAAAGGAGGCCTCCTTTTCTTAAACCAGCCAATTGTCGGTCGCAAGCCCGAGACACCATTCTTCTCATCTCTTACCCACACATGATGGACCCGGCACCCGCACGGTGAATCCATGGAATGCTTAGAAATTTGTCTTCTCTTAGGTATATTTATTATTTATTTATTTACAAACACGTAAAGCTAACATAACAGCCTAAGCCAATTTGTTAGTAAGTGTTCTTCACATATGGTTAATACAATAAATATAAAAAATTCCTAAATAATTTGCAGTAATAATAATTAATCAATCCTCATATATATAATATAGGAGTATTACATTCATTTAGTATTGAGTATAAGACATAAGATAACCATTTGAGCTTAGAGTGATATTCTGAAATGTAGTCATACTTGCAATGAGAATAAATGAACCTCATACATATGTTAATATGTGCCAAGACTAACTTATTGGGGGCCATGGCACTTTAGAATAATGGAGATATATGTTTTAAAAAAGACTATTTTATTACAAAAGGCAAAGAATGTTTAAGTATTCAATTGTTTTTTTATTTCTTTAAAGTTTAATAGATTATCGGTTGGTGATCTGTCAGGAATTAGGGGGTACCGGCACCATTGATGGCGGGGCTCCGGGCACTTGTCCAGAGTGCCCAATAAGAAAAAGAGCCCTGTCTACAGCCATTTATCTTCTGTTGTTGTTTCAACTTTACGCCTATACTACTGGACTGATTTTATCTTTATTTTACACATATTTTCCATGAAAACCAGACATCTTAACATGACCCTACGACTAAAGCTTTTTCCATCCCGAGTTGACGACCATATTACACGGCCGAAGCTATACAGTCAGATTTCATTATTGTAGGGTTTAATTAATAGCGAATTTTAGTAAGTGTCTCACCCCTTCAAGTATGCTGCCATCTATTTCGACTTCCATGTTATTTATATAGTTAAATTATTAATGAAAACAACAAAAACAATAGTACTTTGCAATATTTTGAAAATTGTTATGGAGGACGTTCATAAATTTGCAGTAGCAGTTAATCAATAGTTTTTTTTTTTTTGTTATTGTAAAAATATTAGACGTGAATAGTAGAATTAAAGTAACATTTTATTGCATTGTTACTTTAACATATTATATATATATTTTTGGGAGTAGGAAATTATTTTCATCATAGAATTCTATTTTGTGCTTTTGTTTGGAACATAATTTTGGTTCAGTGAATTTCTGAACGACTGCCGCGGTGCCATTTCAGCGGAATAATATTTGCGTTTTGCCGAAAAATCGTTAATATTACATTATTTATTTAGAGGAGGCACAAAATAATAAAATAAAACAAGTTCTACCTTACAATTATACTTTTTGGGAGATTTATGTGTTGTAATAAATAATAGTTGTAGAGTAAAATGCAGCGAAAGCCAGGCTACCCTGCAACTAGTTGCAGCATCAAAATGGTAACAACTTTGTTTTTATTATGTATTAATCAATAATTTTCAAACAGTAGTACTTTTACTATAACACCGCAGCTGTAGCCTATATTTTAGGCGCTGGAATTGTTTTATACTATAATAAATTTACCAAAGCGGTGTTTGTGTACTAAAATTGTAGGTAGACCCGAAAAACCTATTATAACCAGTAAACTTATTAACACTGCGAACCAGATGTTTGTACCATGATTTGATCCCAATGTATCAAAATGACAGTCTCTCGCCTACGCTCATTGAGATTGCGCGCTGAAATTGTGACTAGAACAACAATTAAGGCCCATTTAGCCTATAGGTTGCAAGCCGGAAACACCATTCGTTCATCACTGTCATGATGAACCTGGTGGCACACACATGCTGTGTTTGACTTGTCACTGTAAGCACTTTATTTACTTTCCCTTTTCAAGTTGGAAATTTTCTTTTACATATTCAGCCCTCGGTGATAACACAGCCGGAATGTGCACCTTCGAACCCCTCAGAAGAAGAAGGAGACCTGCAGCAACGTAGGCAGCAACTTGTGAACTTTGGAAACGCTCAGTGGGGGTTTAATAATTGGAACTGGTCTGTCACTAAACAAGATCTAGGTGAGAATGTATTAACAAAAATTGAGGTGAGAGTGTGCACTATTACAAACTGCAGCTGGATAAGTTCTTTTGTTTCTTAACTCATCATATATCATAAGCTCATTAGAGCGACCTGGCACACTATAATATAATATGTCAAGGAATATAAAATTTAAATTATTTAATATACACATCTATGTATGATCAAACCAATCTGGACCTATGATATTCCTCTATGGGGAACAGCCTGCTATTCCAATTTGATGTTAAGAAGAAAGAGAGGTATGTTAGGTAAGTCTTGTTTCAAGTGGTAATATTTTTATATAAATCTAACCATGTTAAACTTACAATATTAGATTTCCTTGAAAGTAAAAATTGGCATTTTACATCATAGGAAATGGCATATATTTTCTACAAGAACAACAAATAGGTGGTATTTGGACTGATGGTGGTATTTGCCCAGTCGCCGGGGCGGGGCAGTATCCACCGTTTGTGCCAATAAACCCCGTCGAGTGTATCCACACGTTTTGGGATCAGGTTCAAATTGCCGTCATTAATCGTCAAGCATAGTGTTAGGGACTAAAGTCAGTGTTGCTAACATTCATATACCTTTGCGTGCAAGGTACAAATTGAGCTAGTATAAAAAAGAGACCACAGAATAAAATATTTTAAAAAATTGGAAATTAACCATGGTTCATTAAAATAACTGAGTTGCATGAGTACATGGCTATAAATACTATAACGGATGAAATTACCTTCTGAAACAGACTAGCCTGGAAAATCACCTTAACCAGCTAGCTATCGATCTCACAACCCCTTAACAAGTCACTTATTGTGTTACTTAAGCGCAAACATTATATAGTGGAATCCGTTAACTGTATATTTCACGCTATTAAAGTTGATATTTGCACGGCCGCTGTCAAGGTCAAGCGCTTATAGAGTTGAGAATTGAATAATGTTTTTTAATTATAATTCTATGCAAGCTCTGACGTAAATAACGCAATCCACCAATGGGAGATAATGCTGGAGATATTCCCATTGGCATTGGGCCTGATTGCAAGATAAACCAAAAAGATAAATTGAAAAAAAAAAATTTAAGCATGTCAATTATTTCTGCCAATGTAGAAGGAGATGTTACCAGTATCCTTGGGCTTATCCCTGATGAAATATCTCTAGAGGACATTTTTTATTTATAGATGCTAATTTTACCTTACTGCTTACTACCTGATAGTAAGTGGTATGCGAGGGCCATGAATGAGAGCAACCAACGCCATCAACAGAAAGTCGACATTAGTCCTTACCATTGTACTGGCCTATCAAGATGCTTTTTCACACTTCTCTTTAAGAACTCCAGGTTGTTCCGAAACACACTGGCTGGAAGAGCGTTTTATATCTTCAATGTTCAAATGAGGATAGTGGCTACGGTATTAGGTTGAATATTTGGGTTGTATGGGTTTGGTTATGGAACAGAGAAAAAAAAAAAGTATCTTCCAGATTAAATCCTTTTCGAGGTGGTCAGAAACCACACTTTTAAAGAAATTGAGCCAACTCCACTGGCCCGAACTCGTCACATAAATTATTGTATCACAGTTTTAACCGCTAGACTCTAGTATATATATATATTTATGAAATTTGTTTTAGATTTTGTGGATTATTCAAATGGTAAATATAGTGTTGGAGTGGTGTCATACGTTTCCATTTCTGCCAAGGTATTTGATATCCACCGAGACAATATTGGCTATGCAACTGCTGTGTCTTCACAAAAAGGACTGGCTATATATATGGCTAGAAGGGTAAATATATCTTTAATTTCTCAAAATATATTTTATAACACCATTCCCCTTCAGCCGCGTTCGTTTTTGTAGCGTAGGGTTTTGACATAATGTGTAGTTACTTGACATCCATCAAATCATGCTCTAAGCTCTTAGAATGAATATGATACTGACAGTTGTTCCAAATCAAAGAAGAAGACAAATTTCTAAGCATTCCATGGATTCACCGTGCGGGTGCCGGGTCCATCGTGTGTGGGTAAGAGATAAGAAGAATGGTGTCTCGGGCTTGCGACCGACAATAGGCTGGTTTAAGAAAAGGAGGCCTCCAGGATATGGATGATCAGAGCGTGATTTCAATTCGGAACGGTCTAAATCACATTTTTATTCATAACATAATAGTTTTTTTTTTTAAATGTATAGAAAATAAATTGCGGATTCCACATCTTTGAGTATGAATACTAACGAACCCACCTCTCTCGGTTTTTATATGTGTAACTTACTATTTTAAATTTATTTTGGTCTTCTAAAATAACTTGCCATGTTACAGACATTTTTTATTTTTTTATTTAAATCTATAATTAATATTTAAGTAGGAAGCTTAAATATTAATTATAAATAGAAGTAATATACAAACAGTATAAACAAATTACAATCAAATAATTAAAAATAAACCTAATATTAAATAAACTTGAAAATGGCGCACGACATAATGACAAAAAACTGACTGAGATCTACCTCGATATCGTGAGCAGTCTAAGCGCAAGGAATGATGTTATCTGTGATGTCACCAAGCTTTGGCAAAACAGTTTATGCACGTGTTGTTCGGACCCCAACACCCATAGACCACGGCACCAAAGTCAATCCATCGGGTTTTTTTACCATCACTGCGGGAGATCCCAGACGGTTCGAGAACCGAAGGGATCCCGGCAGTAACCAAAGCCCGGTGGATCAAATTATTGACAGAACTGTGGTGGAAACGACGACCGGCACTTTTCTGACAAGATAGGTGGTATATCTCATGCAGAAAGCCACAATTCTAAACAAATGCAGAATAGAAACAACCAGATCACCATTAAAACTTATTTACACACTTTTATATCTCGGTCTGGGTGTTTATATGTATAATAGGTATATACAGGGTGCGCCAGAGAAACTTACTTATTGGAAAGGTCATTAAAAACAAAAGTACTTCAGTTATTGTTTTAATTTTATTTTAGAATATAATATCCCAATATTTTTTTTATACAGACTTGAAAATGATATCGGTTAAATGGCGACCCCATTGCGCATACACTGATTAAGTCGATTGCTGAAGTTAGTGTCCACTCTTTGCAGCATATCAATCGGTATGTTGGCAATGGCGTCGCCAATGTTGTTTTTCAGGTGAGCTATTGTCCGTGACCGATTAACATAAACCAGGGATTTTAAATAACCCCATAAAAAGAAATCGCATGGAGCCAAATCTGGAGAGCGAGCCGGCCATGTGAGATCGCCTCTGAGAGAGATAAGCCGGTCGGTGAAATATTGTCGCAACAAATTCATTGAGCCTCGTACTGCGTGTGCTGTGGCTCCATCTTGCTGAAACCATACATCCTTAGCGTTTATTTCTTCGAGGCTTGAAAGAAAAAAATCCTCGATCATTTCGATTAGAAAAGAAGCTCTCGACGGCGTATCCTGCTGTAGGCCATGCTCTAGTCCAGAGCATGTAGGCAACTGATTAGAGAAAGAAACAAACTTGGGGACTTCCCCCACCAATAGCGCCCCCCTTCACACCTCTACCCACCCAACTTACCGCTCGGGAGTTTTTTCAAATAAGTAAGTTTCTCTGGCGCACCCTGTATTTACAAAAAAAAAAGTATAATATGTAGTTTATCAACCATCTAGTTTCCGTAACACAAGCCTCGTAGCTTACCACGGAAATTAGATGGCGCTGTGTGTCTGGAAATATTGATTTATTTATTTATTATTATTTATAAATAATGCTCCCTTGGTCAAGGCCCCGCGATATTATAAAAAAAACTACCCTAAAAACCGAAAGTTTAAAATGAAACAGAAAAGAAAAGAAAAGAAAAATATATTTATTGACTAAAAAAAAAAAAAAACTAATTTACAAGCGAAACATATTCGGCACTGCCAGACATGTGGTGATCTCGTAAAATACAGTGTTAACTCTATATAACGACACTGAAGGGACTGCATTTTATGGCTTTATAGAGAGTTCTCGTTAACTGCAGATGGAATCATTGTATGGAAGACAAGCTAAACCAACCAAAGCCAATTGATTTCGACGCTTTAGGGAGTTTGTCGCTAAATCGAGTGACATTACATGGAGTTTACACTGTATATATAAAAATACATATAAAAATAAACTGTTTAGGCTTCAGGTGTCATTGGTAAAACCCCTTTTCATTATTATTATTATTATTGATTAATAGGCGAGAAGCGCATTGCTGATATGCCTATATCAAGCACTGGCGTAAAATTTATTAAACTGTCAGTTATCACCATAGTCTATTTCGATTGTCACTAGCCACTTGTCCAGTTTGTTTTTAAAAGTGTTTACAGTTGAGGACTTTAATATGTCTTCTGGTATTTTGTTCCACATATTTACAACTCTGTTTTTCATGAAGTGATATCCTATATTTGTATTGCTGGATTTTCTCATTAGCTTCATTCCGTGGTCACGACGGGGAAATATCATTGTGTTAAACCTAAACATTTTGGCTAGGTGGGGGCAGTTATACCTTACTGTTAGAATTTTAAATGTCTCAATTATATCTCCCCTCATTCTGCGATCCCTGAGACTTGTAAGCTTCAAATATTTAAGCCTCTATTCATATGACTTCTTCCTCAAGCAGTGTGGGAGTTTAGTTGCCCGCCTCTGTACTCTTTCAAGAATTTATATATCTTTCTTGAAGTATGGATTCCATACTTGAAAACCATATTCCAATAATGATATAATATTTTTTGAAATAAAAAACTTTTTTTAAAGATAAAATTCATTATCCGAAAAACAAAACACTACTGAATGGTGAATATATATCATACCTACTGCTCTTTTTTACGTAAGTCCAAAGTCCGCGCGATTGTCGACCTCTACCTACTTGATTAGGCTCAGTATGAGAGGCGATATTTTTAGGATAACTTCTCTGCACCGTAACTTTTAATTTTATTACTAAATATTAAAAAAAAAAATACGTACGTTCTTTATTTTTATTCAAAATTATAATATAAAAATATTTGTTTTTTAATACATTCCATATTGTATAGACTAAAAAATTACAATTAATATGTGTTTAATTTCAGTCTGCAGTAACAAACGCTTTACGAGAGACACTCCTGAGTTTTGGAGGTTCCGTGGCTACTGAACTGATGGAACTTGACAAAGTGGACATCACAAACATCACAAAACCCGACCATTTCCATGAAAATAACCAAAACTTAGAAAATAAACCTACAACAAGCACACTGGAAGCAAATAATAATGTACATAATACAAGGAAAAACCCTCCTTTAGTAGCCACAGCTCACCCTATGCCGGCCCGTCCACCTTTAAGACCTCCGGCTCCTGTACGCCCAAATTCCAACGTAAGTTATGTATTTCAGCCTGTTATGCCTCAAATGTATCCACAACAAATCCCTCAAATGCCTTTAGCTTACCCAAATTATTACGATTACGGACCCTATTATCAATACTATGACGGTTATGATCGAGGGAATGTCAATTTAAACTTTAATTTGCCGCCCAAAAATTTGGTTGTTAATAACCGGTGTAGACAGAATGAGGAATATCCTCAAAGTCAGTGTTGGATCAAGCCGAGTATGTTTTATGATGGTTTTTGGACCGAGCAAAAGGTCAAAAAATGGGTTACTGAACAGGTAGAAAAGCAAACGGATGACTTGTATAGGAAAACTAACTCTCCAGGACATAATCATCACGTAGATACTAAAATGCATTAAGAAAAATATAAGTTTGATTTGGTAAAGAACAATAGCGAGCGCCCATACATGAATTTACCTGAACTAAATTTGTAACGTCTTCACTTTTAAAAATATATAAAATGGGCTCCGGAACAACCAAGGAACAACGAGAATGATATCTTCAACTACACTAATTAAATTTTTTGTCCAATAAAGTATTTAAATAATTAAATACTATAAATAAAAGCTTTTTTATTATGAAAGTAATTATTTTATCTTCCAAATAACCAATAAAAATAAAATGTTAATTTCAATATTACAATATTTATGATATGTGCTTTTCACTTTTAATAATAATAATAAAAGCGTTTATTGACTTAAAAACCTAGATACATCAATCAGTAAATAAATACGGAGATTCCTGTACTATGTCCCAGAAGGTCTGGACAGGGAGCCCCACTCTTGCTTACGATGTTATTCGTGATTAACATGCATTAACAATAATTTTGAAAACACTATAGAGAAAACAAATTAAAAAAATATATAAAAAATAACACAGTATAAAATCAAAAAACTACAGTAGGATAAATAATAAAAAAGTGTATTTAAAAAACTCATTATTGCATAAATCAATACGAATAAACAAAATACATAAAAAATAAATAAACATATACATATGATATAAATACAATAGATAAAATAAAAATGTAATACAAGTCTTTATTTATTTAATTGATTAAAACTACTTAAAAGTAAAAAATAAACAAATATAAACTAAACCTAATAATAAATAAACTATAAGTAAAAATTGTCTTCTAGAGACTGCTGACTGGCAACATTTCCCCTCTGTATAGCGAGGCTATATAACGTTGGCAGAAATAATTTCTGTCACCAGACTTTTCCGTTAGCCATTTGGACAACTCATTGGCCAGACGCTTGGCTGAGTGTCCCCATGGGTGCAACGTCTTGACCCCAAACGCCGCAAACTCCTAACCTGTACCAAGGTTGGCATATTTGCGCAGCTTGAGGTTCTCAGCAGAAACCGCCGCGCTTGACGAGGTCGCCTGGATGTGTGATGAAGCTAATGTGTCTACACATGTCGCGTCCCACACCAGGGACCTGCCAAGTTTCCACGGCCCAACGGTCATGCCGTCAGGTCTCTTTCCATCACTGCGCCCAATCACAGAGGGTTCTAGGATCGCGGGTACTCCAGCAGTGATAAAAGTCCTTCGGATGATGAGGATACAGGCCTAGCAAAACATCTCCTTACGCGCGACCGTCGGGGCTCCCTGGTTCGTGCGCAACACCGTCCTTCACGACGACCTGAAGATGGAGTCCATCGAGCAGTTTGTGGCCAGACTCTCGAAGTCCATGTTCGATCGAGCCGACCACAGCCGCTTCGATCATCCTGAGATCCAAGGACCGAGGCGTAGCCCGTGCCGTTGTTACCATATAGAGGGGCCACACCTTTCGTAGCCCCTTCCTTGGCCACCCTTAGGCCAGGCTAAAAATAGAAACTGGCGGGTTGTTGCCCGCTGAGACAAACTGCAGCCTAACGGGGCCACCCCATAGGCTTCCGTACGCTAGCGCGTGCGATGAAACTTCATCATTATCCTTCGGATGATGTCGTTCAGAGCAGCGTGACGAGGAATGCGGCCAAAGAAAGCTTTTTTTATTTATTTAATATAATATTTTTATTTTATTTAATACATTGGCAACACTAGAGTTCACTTTTTGAACGAATGTGACAGGTCCATGCAACGAATATTAGGATTATTCTAATAAAGTTCTAATAAAATAATAAATTATTCTGGGACTCTTAGTGACAATATTCGTATCGTCCAAAATCTTACCAATTTTCGACATAAAGTCTCATTTGAAGATGCTTGAAATTTGATCAGGCTATATCTCGCCATTGTTCTTTATGTGTTTTTTTTTTTTTTTTTACATACCTCCAGTTTCCGAAAGAGATTAATTGTTACGCTTTGCCATCTCGCTCGTTTTATACGACTATCACCCATATTCTAAGACGTTGCCATAACGGTTCCTCCATTCAACCATTCCTCTCAGCTGTCAAAAGGGATCATCTAAATCAGTAACTAAATATAATAGAATGTATGGGAACGCTTTAAGTTAAGAAATGCCACTAAGGTAGGATTCAGTTGTTAACTTTCCAAACTCAAAAGTCATAAATGTTACCATTTTAATTATTTTCGTTATAATAAGTTTTTTTTCTGGCAACATTGAAAATTGTAATTAAATAATAATTTAGTCAGCTTTGGCGACCTGACGGTAAGCAGTAGTCCAAGAATGGGAGCAACGGACGCCAGACACCAACGACCGGCATCAGTCTCTACCACTATGCCGGCCTAACAAGATGCTTTTTCACAATTCGCATTAAGGACTCCAGGTTATAGGAGTGGGGAAACACATTGGCTGGGAGAGCACGTGCGACAGATCTAAGAGTCTCCAAATTTGTTTTTATATGGGTCGTTTGTGATACAAGTTACTCAAATATCATTCTAAGGACCTGATTAAAATTCATAATTAAATTTCTGAAAAATTGTGGATTGAATCTTTTTTGCGTAACTGCGTCCAAATATAATATTTCTAAATTGTCGTGTTAAATTAATAATATTGGTAATAAATTATTTATTGTTCAGAACCAAAAAAAGTGTGGGTAAAGGCGAGCTTAATGCTATAAATGCATTTTCTACCAGCTAACCTTTGTGAATGGGGAGCCATTATAAGCGGATGCAGAATTATTTTATAATATAATATATTATAATATATATATTAATATCCTTTCGGAACCTGGCGGATAATATTGAATATAGACGTTAATAATATAGAAACTAGGTGACCAATTAAACAGGAAAAAAAAAATGACCAAAAAGCAAACATAAAAAAAATAATCAGGGTTCTAAATTTCAGCCCACATACAAGGGCTGTGAGATAAGGCACAGTTGAAATGTCAAAAGTGATATTTTGTCTGTGAACATTGCAGTTGAAATGTCAAAATTATATTTTGTCTGTGAACATTGCAGTTGAAATGTCAAAAGTGATTTTTTTTCTGTGAACATTGCAGTTGAAATGTCAAAAGTGATATTTTGTCTGTGAACATTGCAGTTGAAATGTCAAAAGTGATATTTTGTCTGTGAACATTGCAGTTGAAATGTCAAAAGTGATATTTTGTCTGTGAACATTGCAGTTGAAATGTCAAAAAGTAATATTGCGTCTATGAACATTGCAGTTGAAATGTCTAAAAGTGATATTTGGTTTGTAAACATTGTAGTTGAAATGCCAAATAGTGACATTTGAATTGCAGTTGAAATTTCAAAAAGTGATAGTATGTCTGTGAACTGGCAATTCAACCTAACTGTTAATTGCTACCAATTCAAGTCAGTTAAAACTAATAAATTTTATAGAGTTTCAGAGTAGTGATTATTATTTTTTTTTGAGTATACTATTTTTATTTTTAATTAATTGTATTTTTATTCATTTTTGTAAAAGTACAATTTTAACCAAAAGGACTATTTCCTAGTTCAAAGACAAATTTCATATATATATATAAATTGTATGAAAATTACAGCCATATCCTAGAAAAACACGTTTTAATAATAAGATGTAAAATATGCCAGTTTGCCATAATGTTTTTATAAGATTAAATAAAACAAATATTTTCTAAGATTTTGTGGGTAGTTAGTTAAATGCGTGATTTTAGTATAGGGGTTTTGAATTTAGATTGATAATGTAAACGCGTGGGCCGATTATGATGATTCTTGCGTCAATCGAATCGTCTTAACGATGCGAGTGTCACTGAAGATATGACATCCAATTTCAGTAAGGCGTCAACCAGACACCATATTGTGGAATAGAAAAAAAAATAAGTCGAAGAACTGTATTGAGTAGGCACGAATATACTCGTATGCCTCCGTAGTGTAGTGGTAACAAACGTTGCCGTGAACTCGGGAGGTCGTGGGTTCGATTCCCACCGGGGGCAAGTTGTACATTGTATAATTTGTCTCGGTCTGGGTGTTTATATGTATAATATGTAGTTTATCAACCATCTAGTTTCCGTAACACAAGCCTCGTAGCTTACCACGGAAACTAGATGGCGCTGTGTGACCTGTCTGGAAATATTTATTTATTTATATATGTTGATGTTTTTCTTATCATTTCGAATGACCATTTAGGATCAACAACGATTTAAATTTATTTTTAAATGTAGGTCCTACCTACATCTATACCTATAATAAAGTTCATATAATTGCATAATAGATAGTATGGAATTATTCCATAAATATTTTGCATAGGTAATCTTAACCGACAATACTTACATAGGTATCTAGAATACAAAATTTGCCTAAAAGCTTAATTAAACACAGCGTCCTAGACCTCCACTGCTGGAGATGGGTCTTCCAGAACATATATCTGGAGAATTTGGCCTACACTCGCCACGCTGGCCAGGCGGCTTGGCGAGGATATGATATCAATTTTATACAACAATTTATTAACGATTCCACAAGTTGGTATTAGTGGGACCGGGACTGACAGCTTAACGTGCTCTCCGAGGCACGGGAACGGTAGTGTTGTGAATGACAAATGTACGTAAGAAAAGTATTTTATCTACTCTCATATGATCATTGCGAATTACAAACTTCAAAACGAATTTATATTGACATACTTTATAAACATACTGCTGAAATTTAAAAATAGAATCACATTATAACACTTTTTCTCTAACAAAATATAATATATTTCATTTAAAAAAAATAATCATACATATAATACTTATTTTTTTTAAGGCAAAGGTTCCATTACAAAAAAGTTTAGATTCCAATTTTTACTTGTCTATGGCAGCGCCCGCCATAGTGCGTGCGCGGTCATAAGCTAGGTTTTGGCGCCATTTCATTGTTTAGGACTTATGGTCATTTAAAAAAAATAAAAATTGGCGCCATTCAATACGTTTTGTTGTATAGCATTTCGTGTTTTTTTTTTATTCTTGTTTAAAATTCTTACTCTTTTAACTTTTATCTTTTCTTTAGTAGGTTCAATCCCAATGTATGAGAGTAGATACATTAGTGTATGAAACTGCACATCTTGTGTATAATACCCCTTATTATGGAACAGTTTCATAAACTACTATCTCATTGGTACATGCCGGATGGGTTTGAACCGACCTTTGTAGGATTTAAGCTACGCGTTCTTACAACCGAGCCACCACCGCGCCGGTAGGTATGAACTAGTCAAAAAATAGGTGACCGAATTTTGAGAATCATTCTTTTGAAGATTGTATGCACGATTGATTGCTTGCAGTTCGTCATAAAGAAGTTTTTAATAATTAGTGTAGGTAGGACTCTACTGACCCGGCACCCGCACGGTGAATCCATGTAATGCTAAAAGTATTTGTACTTTATAGATCTCGGCCTAAGTAAAATACAGGGAACATGTAATATCGAATTAGGAGCATTTAGGAGGGTTTGTTGTCTCGCTTGCACACTCCAATATTTTTAAAGAGTTTTCATATCTCTTTCACTCTTGTAAGGCCCGCCATACACGGACAGCTTTAAGCAGTCAGGACGGACTGCTTAAAAATTGTTTGACGAAAAAATAAATACACGTGATATTTTATTACACCCCACTTTCCCCTTGTGATATTTCGTGATTTTTGCCGAACCCCCTTTAGTCCTCACATGATTAATGGACGGTCCCCTAGATAGTAAAAGCAATGGTGCGAAATTTCAGCTGGAAAAAGCAATTGGATGACTCTTGGTATTTGAGTTCCCGAGGCAATTCGTAAACTTTATTGTACACCTCATAACCTAAAATGGACGGAATCGGAGCAATAGGATGGTGGTCAAAAATGTAAAAAACAACTTTAGTAACCGAACTGCCTCCGTGGTCTAACTTCCGTGGATTTAGACTCGTAGGTACCGGGTTCGATTCCTGGTCGGGACACAAAAAATATTTATTAATGTAAATAAATACATTTTATTAATATTTAATTTATTTGTGATATTTCTCGAGTTTGGTACGCTGAAGACATCGACGAGCTTGCCACTTGTCATGATTGGCCGGCAGTAAAGTTGGCTAAATGTGAATCCGCTTATTTATAAGCGTGGTTTCTGACCACCCCGAAAGGGAAACGGTCGTGATAATACTTTACTTTTAGAAACCGCATTATTTCAAAAAATGTCATCCGAAACGGTAAGGACGATTTGCGCGAATGGATTTTTTAATATCAAATTCTTGTGTAGTAGCCGATTGCGCCTTTGAGGAAAATTCTTGTTTTTGTGTAGAGATGCTATAAAAAAAATACCTATTTCTGCTGCGGGGTGAGGCGGAGTCCACAATCGTATTAAATCGTATCGTTTAAGATCGATTACGTCTGTCAGAAATGTCAAAAGCTAGACGGAATGCCCGAGCGACAGACGTGATCGATCTTAGACGATACGTTTTCGGACGATTGTGCATTCCGCCTTACCCCGCTGGACTGTTTTTCAGAAAATAATGCTTTAAGTGGTGAAAATTATCAATCTTTATTTAAAAAATAACTGCCTCCATAATTTTATTTCCTAGGAAGGTAATAGGGTGTATCACTAACTTTTTATCACGATAGATGGCGCATGATAAATGGTACCTAATATAACTGTCAGTTGCATAGAAAACTTGTATTTTTATTATTTTCTGGATATTATGCTGAAGTGATAGAAGATGAAGCTGAAGAAGATATGGAGGAACCGAAACGTTACCAAAGCCACTAAAATCCGGCTGGTTAGAGCTCTTGTGTTCCCTATTTTTCTGTATGCTGCGGAGACGTGGACCCTACGCGAAACAGAAAAAAAAACGAATTAATGCTCTAGAGATGTGGTGTTGGCGGAGAATGCTGGGCATATCATGGACGGAGTTCCGAACAAACAAATCCATACTGGAGGAACTGGGGATCAGACAGCGCCTTTCCTCGACTGTACAATTACGCATTCTCACTTTCTTCGGACACGTGTCACGGCGTGGAGAAACATCAATCGAGCGCTTGGTAGTCCAGGGGAAAGTCGATGGCAAGAGGATGCGTGGTAGGTCTCCGATGAGATGGACCGATCAGGTGAAGGTTGCAATGGATCATCCCCTACATGACTGCACTAGGAAAGCCGAGGTCCGAGAGGAGTGGCGACGGCTTGTTAAGCGTGCCACTAGCACTCCAATGACGACCACGACCACTCTGCCAAGAGTGTAGCGACTAAGAAGAATGCTGAAGTGAGCAGTTTTTAGGGGTACAAAACGAGATTTCTGAGCGAAATCATAGATTCATAGAGATCTTAAAATTGCCGTTCTATTAATTAAACCTTTTTTTTCTTTTTAAATACGGTGTGCGCTTTCTTAATTCGTCTTTTAAGGTAGGTAACGTTAATTTAAAATTCATTTTTCTGTTATAAAAATATAAAACTACAAAAACATTAAAAAAATTGACTGCATTTCTTAAAACTACACTCTTGCGTGTGCAAGAGAGAGAGAGAGAGAGAGAGATGTAAAGTGCTTAACTACCCTCTTAACATTAAATTAACTTAAATATAATATAGGCAGCTTTTTATCAGATTTATGCGAAGAAAAATGTCAGGAACGTTCATAGAATAATCCAATAGTAAATCGTGGTGAATACCTACTCAACTTAAGGTAGAACTGCAGAGGTATTAACACTTTTTCATTTACATTATACATCCTACACCCGTATTCGTGTACTCAACGGCTCCTCCACTAAATAATGCCTACCAGCTGTCAAACAACAAGCCAGAACCACAGTACGAAATTATTTTGTTGATGCCAAGATTATGACAGTCACGTCTCTGTATGTATATAATTGCTTCATGCGAAAGCTAATGAACTTCCAAAAATCTCTAGTTTGACTAAGTATAACCTAAGAAACAAGAATGATACCTATATAAGGCAAACCAGGTTGAGAAAAACGTTTAAACAAGGTTTGCCGTTGAAAATTACATTATACAATAAACAACCTGAGATTATAACTAGACTACAACCGAGTGAATTTAAAACAAAATTGAAACTCTTTTTTCAAAATAATGCTTTTTATAACCTGTCAGAATTTATTGACATGCCTTTGACGGAAAATTATTTTAAATAGTTGTATAGTTTTGTGGTCTTATGCCTTCTACTGTATTGTGTTCCTATGCTCCTTTGTCTACGATGCATGGTGTTAATAGCATTATTGTTATTATTTTAACTGACATACCAAAATATAACGATTGTTATATAGGTGAAATATACAATTTACAGCGCGACGTACCTTAAAACCTTTATTTGCTTTGAAGTAGATTTTTGTAAAGACATAAAACTTCAATGATACGTTCCCTGCATGAAGGGCAAACGCGGGTGGGGGTCGCATGCCCGACTCATCCGTGAAGCCTCCTAAGGAGACCCCAGGGCGCCTAAAACCCTATAAACCGTCTCTCTCTCACTGTTGGCCTTGTGTGCCTTTACAGCTAAGTCTGAGTCGTGGCTACGGAGGGAAGGCACTCGTTCGCCACATAGCAACAATCTTAAATATTTCCTGTGAGAAAAGTTTTTTTTTTGGCAACATTGAACATTTCGTATTTCATTTTGTCACAATTATTACACACTCTAGCATTTTTGATATCCATAAGTCTGTCTCTTTCATATTATGAATATTCATGTGTGTCAGGAAAACTATTTATAATTATATTACTAAAAGTTAGAATGAGTTTGACAATTGTTAACTGTCACTTTAAGTAAAATAAACACGCTTAAGGCGCGAATTATACAGTAACAGCGTAAGGTGAAGGCGCCCCACAGGCATCTTGCCGCTTCTAAACGTCATACTAACACCCGCATTCAAACTCTTCGTTCCGAGACACGATAATAGTAACCTAAGCACGCTTAAAGGTGTTCCGAGACGTGCGTAAACTGTTTTGCCAAAGCTATGTGACGTCACAAATGACATCATTTCTCCCGCTTAGACTGCTCACGATATCGAGGTAGATCGCTCTGAGCGCTGTCACTTGTTTGTCATAATGTCCCGCGCCATTTTTAAGTTAATTTAATATTAGGTTTTCTTTTAAATTATTTAATATTGTAATTGGTTTATACTGTTTCTATATTACTTCTTAAACAAATCTATAATTAATATTTAAGTTGGAAGTGAAAAAAATGTCTGTAACACGGCAAGTTATTTTAAATTATCAAAATAAGTTAATAATATTAAACTTTACACATATAAAGATGAATAAACCGAAAGATGTATATTTGTTAGTATTCATACTCGAAAGATGTGGAATCCGCAATTTATCTTTCATACATTTGAAAAGAAAACTAACATTTTATGAATGAAAATGTGATTTAGACCGTTCCGAATTGATATCACGCTCTGAGCATCCAAATCGCGATATTTGATTCGGGACGACGGTCAGTGCCATATAAGACGTTCCTTAACGCCTCCTCCACTCAACATTTCCTTCCAGCTGTCAAACGAAAATTAAGTTTCTGTCATAGTTACGATTAAAGTTAAAAATAGAGCCGATCTGACAGTTTTACAGGTCAGTCGTAAGCTGGTACATAAGACCCCATTGTTAACTTTAATCGTCTAATTGAGACTTAATTTTGAGTGTTGGAGCTTTTGAGGTTATGTCTTACGGGTGTTAGAATGTAAAATCTTTGAAAATATTGGATTGTGCGAGCGAGAGAGAGACAAAATCGTTAAACCCTATTTAAGTCAAAATAAATTCCAGAGCAATGTGTGAAATGAAAAGTACAATTTTTATAATAAATATTTTTATATATAATTTAAAATGTGTATTATTTCATAAACCCATTTAGTTAAAGCAGTGCGTAATTTCTGTTCGAAAAAAGGAACCGATATTTATTTATTTATTAAGTAGGCACACAAAACCAATTTTAGTATTACAGTTTCTAAAAATAATGAATATAGTGTATAGACATTGCTAAAACTCAAAGCAGGTGTACACAATAACAGCCATGTTATTATAAAAAAACACGTATAACGTGTTTTTTTTTTTTTTTAGTTACAAGTAAATTAGTGGTACAAATAAAAGAAAGAGAATTAAACTATTTCAAAAAATAACAAAGAAAAGAGACCAAAAGTAAAATCAATGAAGATCAGTTCAAAAAAAAATAATAATTATAAAACAGGTGTTAGATTATATCCTTCAAACTCGACTTCAGTGTCGAAAGTCTCCTGTCAAAAATGTCGATGTTGTGTTTGCTTGTCAGTTCATTGTAATATCTACACATCCTCACAATAGGGTTAAAGTGGGACGTGTTATTTGCATACATGCCGAGAGTAAACGTTACTGGTTTGCGGGATCTATGAGCAGTATTTATATTTATCGAGGACAGTAAGGACGGAGAGTTCAAGGACGAATGAAGAATTCTGTGCAGACATATGTTGTGATACCGTTTACGACGAGATTCCAAAGATAGAATACCAAATTTGCCAATCTTTGTTTGTAGTTTTTTAATTTTCGGTGGAGATTGCTCCTGTAACACAGAACTCTTAAACACCTCCTCTGCACTCTCTCGATTCTATCCACGTGAAGTGCATAGAACGGTGACCAGATAAGGCATCCATATTCCAGAATACTTCTCACGAGACTTTGATATAAGATAATAAGGCTAGACGGTTTTTAAAGTCCTTAGTAGTACGCAATACAAAATCCAATAATCTGTTGCATCGGTTGACTATATAATCGTAGTGTGGACGGAAGGATAGCTGATCATCAATTAGGATACCAAGATCCTTAGCAACATTTTTACGGTCGAGGATTTGATCATCAATAGTATATTTGTTCACTCAACTCTTTCAATCGAATTCTAAGATGGTTTCTCAACGGGTTCTTCACTCTATGGGGTATATCACTAACTTTTTATCACGATGGCGCATGATAGATGGTACCTAATATAACTGTCAGTTGCATAGAAAACTTGTATTTTTATTACGAAATTTATTATTTTCTGGATATTATGTCGAAGTGAGCAGCTTGTAAGTGTACAAATCGAGATTTCTAAGCGAAATCAAAGATATGGTAATCTCAAAATTGCCGTTCTATTAATTAAACCTTTTTTTCTTTTTAAAGACGGTGTGCGCTTTCCTCATTCGTCTTTTAAGGTAGGTAACGTTAATTTAATATACATATTTCTGTTATAAAAAAAAAAAATTACAATAACATTTGAAATAATGGGATATAGGTGTAAACAAGGTACCATTGCCGCTAGCGACATCTACAAAAAGTTTTGCCTGATACACCCCATTGTTCCTTCCAGCTGTTAAACCGAGGCACTGCGCACGAGGAATACAAATGTCAAACTCAAGGTACATCGCGACCTCGTCAGGTGCGGGGAGAGCGGCGTTTTTTGCGGAGAACCTCAAATTGCGCAAATACGCCAACCTTGGTGCCGGTTACGTATTTGCGCCGTTTGGGGTCGAGACGATGGGCCCATGGGGACGGTCAGCGAGGCGCTTGGCCTTGGAGTTGTCAAAGCGGCTGACAGAAAGGTCTGGAGATAGGAAGGCAGGCAATTATTTCCGCCAACGTATTCTAGAGGACATTTTTTATTTATAGTTTAGTTAGTTTATTTTTAATTTTATTAGGTATCTTTTAATTTATATTTAATGTACCCACATATATTAATTGAATTCAAACATGTAAATTAAACATCACAATATGACATTTATAGGTTCTGTCGATCACTGCAAGCTCCAGAATCTCATTAGTATTCTATCATTAATTTTGATTACTGACTTATTTTAGTAAAATAACACTTTTTTAAACAATACAAATTGTCAAACTTACGCAAATCAGATTTCGTACCAAAATTAAAAATATTTTTCGTGAGACATGAATATTCATAATATGTTACTTAGAACGTGTAGTATTTCTGACAAAATAAATATTATATGTTCGACATGAAAGCAAAGCAAAGCGTTTAACTTTTTTTTTTTCCGAATTTTGCTGACTCGTTCCGAATCATGTTCAGAGCACTTAGAAGGAATATGATACGAACAGTGGTTCCGAATCAAATATCTCGATTTGGATGCTCAGAGCGTGATATCAATTCGGAACGGTCTAAATCACAATCACAAGTAGGAAGTAAATAAAATATGTCTGAAACACGGCAAGTTATTTTAGAAGACCAAAATAAGTTAATAATAGTAAACATTACACATATAAAGATGAATAAAACGAGAGATGTATGTTTGTTAGTAAAAAGTAAACGGAACGACTTTTAGTACCATATTCATTCTAAGCGCTCTGAGCACGATTCGGAATGAGCGGTAAGCGCGAGGAATTATGTCATTTGTGACGTCACATAGCTTTGGCAAACCAGTTTATGCACGTCTCGGAACACCTTTAAGCGTGCTTAGGTTACTATTATCGTGTCTCGGAACGAGGGTCAAACTACATATATAAAAACGCGTGTTTGACTTGTCGCTTTAAACGTTGTATTTCGCTTTGAAAGTAGTACGTTTGTCGATGGTTTTTATACAAAATTTGCTAAAAAAAAAGCAAGCTTTGGTTTATTTGCTATGTTCGAAGCATAGCATAAGCAAGATTCGGTAAAAAAAGCGAGCCATCACGACCGTTTCCCTTTCGTGGTGGTCAGAAACCACGCTTATAAAAAGCTACACATTTAGCTAATTTTACAACATGACAAGTTGCAAATTCGTCGATGTCTCCAGCGTACCTAACTCGAGAAATATCACAAATAAATTAAATATTTATTTTATTTAAATAAATATTTAATAGTTAAGTAGTGGAACCGTTGAGGTAACGTCTAAACATCTCTATTGCTGGAGATGGACCTTCCAGAACATATCAGCCCATCGAAGTGGTTAAAAATATATAGGATATTTCCTGATAGTTTTTTTTTCCAGGACATACCTCCGAAGCTATTGATACCCATCGAGAATATGAGCGAAGAAGAAGCGCGGGCTGAGAGAAAGAGACGGCAGAGGGTGGCTCAAGAGGAATTTAGGCTCAAACAAATCCATAAACACAATCCTGATGGTAAGTATTTGATTTAGAAAAACAGAATTTGCTGCTCTGAGCGTGTTCTACAAGCTAACCACGATGAGTGTTCTAAAGAGTTCCACCACTTTATTCTTCCTTCTCTATTCCGCCTACACCTACGAGGGGCGTTCAAAATATTCTCGGTATTGATACGTTACAACCTCTTTTATATATATATTTGTTACTGGCCGCTAAGATTCATCCATTGACATTAAAAAAAAGTAAAATTGGAACCGAGATGTTCTTTTGTTTTTCTGCAATTGCCGAACAAACATGAACACCATGAGCGAATTAACAATTTTAACGAAATTAGAGCACCGATCCGTCATAAAATTCTTGACAAAACAGGGTAAAAATCAAAAAACCATAAAAGAGGAAATGGATTGTGTTTACCGTGAGTCTGCTCCTTCTTTATCTACTATTCAAAAATGGTCAAGCGAATTTAAGCGTGGAAGGGAGAGTATTGAAGATGACCCTAGACCTGGCCGGCCTGTAGTGGCTACCTCACAAGAAAATATTGATAAAGTGGAAAAACTTATATTGGAAGACGGCCGAGTGAAGGTAAAATCTATAGCTCAAGTAACCAATCTCTCTATTGGTACCGTACATGACATTATACATGACCATCTTAATATGTCAAAAGTAAGTGCAAGATGGGTTCCGCGAATGCTGACGCTTCTTCAAAAGGATATGCGTGTGGCTTGCTGTTCAGATTTTATCGACCTGTGTGGTGAAAATCCCGATGAGGTGCTGCAAAAAATAGTTACTGGAGATGAAACCTGGGTTCATCATTATGACCCAGAGAGCAAACAGGAGTCCATGCAGTGGCACATTAAGGGTTCAGCTCATCCCAAGAAGTTCAAGGTAATCCCGTCAGCTGGCAAGGTCATGGCCACAATATTTTGGGATTGTGAAGGAGTTTTGCTTATCGATTATAAAGAAAAAGGTGTAAATATCACAGGGCAGTACTACGCTAACGTTATACGTCAATTAAGAGATGCGATCAAAGAAAAGAGGCGAGGAAAGTTAACCAAAGGTGTTCTGCTTCTGCATGACAACGCCCCTGTCCATACTGCTCATATTGCCAAGGCAGCTATTGTTGAATGTGGGTTTGAAACTGTTACTCATCCACCCTATAGTCCGGACTTAGCCCCAAGCGACTTCTTTTTGTTTCCCAATCTTAAAAAGGATCTGCGTGGAAATAAATTTTCTGACGATGAAGCGTTGAAGACGGCCGTGGAGGAGCATTTTTACACCAAAGATAAAAAATATTTTTATGAGGGATTAAAAAAAATAATTGATCGATCTTATAAGTGTATGAACATAGGGGGGGAGTATATTGAAAAATAAAAATATCAAACTTTTCGTACTTGTTTGTTTTTATCCACATACCGAGAATATTTTGAACGCCCCTCGTACATATAAATTTGGAGACTTACATGTGTCTCTCGCTGAAGATCTGGAAAGCTCTCCCAGCCAATGTGTTTCTCCATTCCTATAACCTGGAATAATAATAATAATAATAATAAAATTCTTTATTGCACATTAAAATATACAAAATAAAATGAAGTACATAGGCGAGCTTAATACCTTGTAGGTATTCTCTAACAGCTAACCTTTGGGAGAACGACATAAGAAATTGTGGGGTGCAGAGTTAGGAGGAGAGAATAAATATTAAACTAAATGCTATACCTTTCACTGGGTATATCATACGAGTATGTCATATTAAAATGTAATGAAAATAAATAAATTAACATGCCAGTTGCATACATTAAATATACATTTATAAACATACATAAATATTTATATAAATAATAATCTAAATATAAATACATACACTAATAATAATAATAATCCATGTCATGTGAATAAATTAAATATCATTTTGCTTTTTAAGAAAGTAAGAAGATAGACGATGTTTAAATATGTTTAAAGTAGGTGCCTGTCTGATAAACAATGGCAGTCTGTTCCATTGGCGAGCTGCGGAAACTGTGAGAGAATCCGAATATCTGCTAGTAGAGTGGAGAGGAATTGACAGTTGATTGTTTTGCGAAGAACGAAGAGAACGAGTATGGGAGTCACGAAGGAATTGAAAACGATCACGCAGGTAAAGGGGTGTATTCGGGTTATTAAGGATACCATATAGAAAGGTGAGGATGTGTACAGATCTACGAAAACGGATATTGAGCCACTTTAATTGAATACGAAAATGAGAGACATGATCATACTTACGCAGGCCAAAGACATAGCGTATGCATAAGTTGAGAAGACGATCAAGTTTATTTAGTAGCTCTTCTGTAATATCAGGATAGCAGATATCTGCGTAGTCTATTATGGGAAGCAGTAAGGAAGTAACTAGTGTAAGCTTTGCCGAGGTTGGAATGAAATTCTGGTAACGTTTCAATGAATGCATGGCTCCAAAAATTTTCTTACTTATTTCAGAGACATGATGGTTCCAGGACAGATCGTTGCTAATGTGGAGACCGAGATTCTTTACATTATGACAAAGGGTTAGCTGAACATTATTAAAGTATAATGACGGGATAATCCCAGAGTCCAACCTGCCTACTGCATTTTTAGTACCAACAAGTAGTATCTGAGTTTTTAATGGATTAACTATAAGCCCCAAACACTGTGACCGAACTCGAATCGCCTCCAAGTCCGCATTCATTTTGGAAAACGCATCAGGGGTGCCATTTCCCTCAAAGGTAATATAAAGCTGCAAGTCATCAGCGTACAAATGGTAGGAACAGAAGTTGATGGATGAGGTCAAAGTATTAATAAACACAGAGAAGAGTAGAGGAGAGAGTACACCGCCTTGCGGGACACCAGCAACCACTGGACACCAGTCGGAAAAAAATGTCGTCCATTCGGATGCGTTGTCGGCGCCCTCTTAGATAAGATTGAAACCATGTCTGCACTGTCGGCGAGATATTAAGAGAACTGAGAATTGCTAAGAGGATATCGTGATCTACGCCATTAAAAGCGTTGCTGAAGTCAAGGAGGGTAAGAAGAGTTTGCTTTCGATCATCCATAGCAGACCGGATATCGTCAGTGATCTTAACGAGCGCTGTAGTAGTACTATGGGACGGTCGAAAGCCAGATTGAAAAGGGTTAAGTAAGTTATTTAGGTGGAGAAAGGAGGCAAATTGCCGATGCACGACTTTTTCGAGGACTTTGGAGAGAAATGGAAGAATGGAGATAGGTCTCAGATCTGTAAAGTTGTTTGGAACAGTTTTTTTAGGTATCGGGATAATATAGCTATGTTTCCATAGATCAGGGAAAGAACCAGATGAAAGGGAGAAATTAATGATGTGAGTAATAGAAGGCAGAATAATAGGCATCAAGGGAGTAAGGAGGCAACGGCCTATATTGTCGTGTCCAACGGCTTTGCTGGATATGGAAAGAATAATCCTAGATATCTCACCGACTGATACAGGTTGAAAGGAAAATGAATTAATATCCGAAGGCGATGTAGAGCAGATCTGTGAGATAGTAACGGCCTTTAATACAGGATCAATAGTATTTGGTGGAGAAGAGAAATGAAGATTGAGACCGTTAATATCCACAGACAAGCTCGCTTCAGGTCTAGATTTTCCAAAGCCCAATGTCTTCAGAAATCTCCATAGGTTTTGTGGGGAAGATGATTCAATTGAATTGTGAATATAACGGCGTTTGGCGTTCCTACACATCTGATTCACTCGATTCCTTGAAGCCTTAAACAGTGTCCAGAGCTCATCTGTTGGCGTTTTTTTGTGTTTCCGCCTAAGTTGATCCCTCCACTTCATGGCTTTCCGTATAGTTTCATCCAGCCATGGTGCAGGGGGGCGCTTCATGCGGACCGGATGAATTGGTGCGTGTTTGTCGAAAATGTTAAGCAGTAGGCGGTTAAACTCCGCGACCTTACCGTCGAGACTCACCTCGTTTTCCACGCTGAGCCAATGCGTTCTATTGGCGTCCCTCAAGAGCGATTCCATGTCCATTCTTGCAAAGCTACGCTGAAGGATTATTTTAGGTCTAAATTTTGGGGTTTTAACTCGATATGAGGCATATATAAGGTCGTGGTGAGAAAACCCTGGGGCAAGTAATTGACCATGTGAATGTACTCTTTCGGGAACGGATGTGAGAATAATATCAAGTAGAGTATGAGAGTCATTCACATGGTGGGTAGGATCAAGAGGAAGGAGCGAGGCATTAACGGATGAAGTAATTAACCTGAACTTTTTGCTTCGAGAATCATCCCTCATCAGACATGTATTAAAATCACCCATTATAAGAAAATGTTCGAAAGATGGGAGATGAGTCTCGAGCAACTCTTCAAAAACGTTAAAGTAATTAATAGCGGGAGGGGCGTAGACTACACCTAGTAGAAACTTTACAGTGTTTAAAGTAATTTCTAGGAAGATATGTTCTGAAGAACTATTATATAGAGAAGGAGACTTCGAGATTACTTTAAATTTTAGGTTAGAGCGAAGGTAAATAGCTACGCCGCCTCCGCCCTTACCTGTGCGATCGTTTCGGATAAGGGTAAAGCCGGGAAGAGGAAAGCTAGTTGACGGAAGAGAAGGTTTTAGAAAAGTTTCGGAAATAAGGATAGCATGGATGTGCTCACTGTAGAAGGTTGTGAGAAAATCAGAGTAATGGCATACTAAACTTTGGGCATTTATATGACAGACATTAAGGTTTTTAGAAGATGAAAGGAAAGTATTGTGAAGCAGATCACCAAGCAAAATTGCACCCTGACCATCATCAGAAGCATCAAATGACGAGTCGCAAGAAAAAAAAGCATCGGAACTAGAATCAGTGTTTGACATGGAAGTAATAAATATATATATTTAAATAAATAACCAAATATATATTATGTATAATTAAAATAATATAACTTTACTACAGAATACCTCTGCAACAAACAATTTGAATATCACGCTACTGCCAGCAAGCTGTATACAAAAGAACATCTGATACAATTTATTAGTCAAGGGATGACAAAACAAGGTAAAAATCATAGCGTTAACACGGCATAATATCAAGAATGGGCAAAATCGTGTACCTTGGGCAAATCAATAGCGGCAAAGAAAACAAAACAATTATTTTTTATTTTTAACACAAACCAAAACAACAAAGCTTTATACTATTTAAACAACACGAGACGTTAGTACAGTATAACAATTTAAAAAAAAAAAAAAAAAAACTAGCATTTTATAAATACTTGAACGCAGCCATATTTTACGTCAGACACATTTGACGTTGACAGATTAGAATATCTATTAAAATAATATAGTCTGTGGTATAAATGGTGCGAAGAGAAAGCAGAAATTCCAGCTTAAATTTGCACAGTATCTACTTGCATTAAACAAATATCCCGAATTGTGTTGTGAACAAATATAAATATAATATTAATCAAAAAAAAAAAAAAACTAACAATTGCGAAAGACTAAAATTATTGAAGAATGTGAAATTGTTAGTACTGTTTACTGGATACAATTATTGTACATTAATATTAAAGAATTATGAATACTGTGTTGTTGTTTTACTAATAAGAACAAAATAATGCCACAGAAATAAAAACTATTGGGTAATTAGTGAGATTTATAGATGGCATTACACCTAAGTTCTGTGTTTAATGTTACGTGCAGCACGGCGCTTAACCTCGACTTGTGCTGGCTCGGCCTGTGTATTAGGGTGTTTTAGCATCAGCTCTTTTAAATACATCATAGAAGAGATCTTTTCCTTGGTACCATTCTGCAGCTTGACATAGATGATACTATCCTGCGACCAGCATCTATTGATGCCAAATGCACGTCTTCCTTCTATAAGTAGCTGACGCCTTGGCTGTGTCAGGAATTCCGCCACTGACACGTCTGACCCTTTAAGCTGCGATTTAGAACGCCAGATCTTGCTGCGTAATGACAAATCCCTGAATTTAGCCAAAATTGGACGAGGTCTCGGGTTAGACTTACCCTTATCATGTTTCCCCAATCTATAGGAGAACTGTAAATCCGGCATACTGACTTGAATATCGGCCATATGCTGGGAGATATTAGCACACAATACCTCTGATATATCCTCGTTAGACGTTTCCGGGATACCACGGAATAACAGAAATTTACGACGGCTCCTATTTTCTAAGTCATCAGAGGCACTGGCTATTGCAGAAACTTGCGCACGTATCAAACTTACAGCCTGGTACATTATCGCCTTGAACTGCTGAAAGTCTTGGTTTAGCTGCTCAATGGTTAGGGATGGTGTTGAAGATGAGGCCGCCACCAGACGACTCTCAAACCCTTTCATACACTCATCTAGTTTGTCTTCCAATCCAGAGACAGCAGCCAGAGGCTCAGCACCAGGGGCAGTCTTAATAGGGGCCATGTTTTGTAGTATCAAAGTAATCACAAAGAGAGTTGAAATGAAGCTGGCAGTTGTGTATCCAAACTAAAAACTTATATCATTACCTATGCACAATCTATGGATGTTACAGTAAACACACTTTGAAGTTAATAAAGCTTTTTAATATTACTTTAAATTAATTATTATTGTTAAGCAAAATTTTTAGATGTTTTTATTCCAACTACCCACCGTTCAAGCGAAGTATGAAAAATCATCTTGTTAGGCCGGCATAATGTTAAAAGAGTCCATAGGCGTACCCAGTTTCTAGACTAGGGGGTGGCAAATCAGATTTTTAAAGCCAAAAACCATTTATTAAAATAGCTATTTTTAAGCTGTTGGCTAGCTTTGAGCGCGGCGATCGAATCAAGAAATTCCGTAACGAAAATAAACCTAACACCCCCCACTCCGACTGGTACAGCGGTGTGGCGTCGAAAGCCGTGCATCGTCTAACGTCGTTTCAGTTCGGCAGACTTCGGCACGGTGTTTGTGTGCGTGCGACTAGACGTATGCGTGTAGACTAGCTGCTAACTGCTCATAACTGATTCTGGTGAGACAGTGTGCTTTTTGGCTGCGTAAAAAAATACTGCATAAATAAAATAAATAAATAGGTAAATTATAATTGCATAAGTTGATAAAAAAATGCTATGCAATAGCTTTACCGCGGCAGTCCTCGAGTGCCACATGTACGAGGGGCGTTCAAAATATTCTCGGTATGTGGATAAAAACAAACAAGTACGAAAAGTTTGATATTTTTATTTTTCAATATACTCCCCCCCTATGTTCATACACTTATAAGATCGATCAATTATTTTTTTTAATCCCTCATAAAAATATTTTTTATCTTTGGTGTAAAAATGCTCCTCCACGGCCGTCTTCAACGCTTCATCGTCAGAAAATTTATTTCCACGCAGATCCTTTTTAAGATTGGGAAACAAAAAGAAGTCGCTTGGGGCTAAGTCCGGACTATAGGGTGGATGAGTAACAGTTTCAAACCCACATTCAACAATAGCTGCCTTGGCAATATGAGCAGTATGGACAGGGGCGTTGTCATGCAGAAGCAGAACACCTTTGGTTAACTTTCCTCGCCTCTTTTCTTTGATCGCATCTCTTAATTGACGTATAACGTTAGCGTAGTACTGCCCTGTGATATTTACACCTTTTTCTTTATAATCGATAAGCAAAACTCCTTCACAATCCCAAAATATTGTGGCCATGACCTTGCCAGCTGACGGGATTACCTTGAACTTCTTGGGATGAGCTGAACCCTTAATGTGCCACTGCATGGACTCCTGTTTGCTCTCTGGGTCATAATGATGAACCCAGGTTTCATCTCCAGTAACTATTTTTTGCAGCACCTCATCGGGATTTTCACCACACAGGTCGATAAAATCTGAACAGCAAGCCACACGCATATCCTTTTGAAGAAGCGTCAGCATTCGCGGAACCCATCTTGCACTTACTTTTGACATATTAAGATGGTCATGTATAATGTCATGTACGGTACCAATAGAGAGATTGGTTACTTGAGCTATAGATTTTACCTTCACTCGGCCGTCTTCCAATATAAGTTTTTCCACTTTATCAATATTTTCTTGTGAGGTAGCCACTACAGGCCGGCCAGGTCTAGGGTCATCTTCAATACTCTCCCTTCCACGCTTAAATTCGCTTGACCATTTTTGAATAGTAGATAAAGAAGGAGCAGACTCACGGTAAACACAATCCATTTCCTCTTTTATGGTTTTTTGATTTTTACCCTGTTTTGTCAAGAATTTTATGACGGATCGGTGCTCTAATTTCGTTAAAATTGTTAATTCGCTCATGGTGTTCATGTTTGTTCGGCAATTGCAGAAAAACAAAAGAACATCTCGGTTCCAATTTTACTTTTTTTTAATGTCAATGGATGAATCTTAGCGGCCAGTAACAAATATATATATAAAAGAGGTTGTAACGTATCAATACCGAGAATATTTTGAACGCCCCTCGTATTTTTATATAAAAAAGTAAAGTAAAGTATCATCACGACCGTTTCCCTTTCGGGGTGGTCAGAAACCACGCTTATAAATAAGCGGATTCACATTTAGCCAACTTTACTATAGGCCAATCATGACAAGTGGCAAGCTCGTCGATGTCTCCAGCGTACCAAAGGAGAGAAATATCACAAATAAGCGCTGCAAGCAAGTCACGCTCAGTTTACATAGAATAAGAATCTAACGCGCTACGGGCGATTCTTTCACGGAAGACGTCATAAATAGCTGAAGACCCTCGAAAGTTACTATTAAAACAGCTAATGTATAATTAAATCATAAATATATATTTTTTTTTGCGTGCACGTCACCCCCAAGAAGTAAAAATTCCGACATATATGTATGTTATTGTTATACGATATATATTTATTGTTTATTTGTAGATTAAATTAGTTAATAACTGTCTACGTTGTCTAGCGGTTAAGTCCGTGGAGGTACCGGGTTGGATTCCAGGTCGGGATACAATAATATTTATAAATTATAAACGCTGGAGACATCGACGAGCTTGCCACTTGTCATGATTGGCCTATAGTAAAGTTGGCTAAATGTGAATCCGCTTTTTTATAAGCGTGGTTTCTGACCACCCCGAAAGGGAAACGGTCATGATGATACTTTTCTACTTTACACGCCACGCTGGTCAAACTGGTTGGCAATTTTTTTTTCAATCCTATAATTAAAAATTAATCTTTTCGAAATACTGGTTCTTGATAATAGATGCCGACAATAAGGAACTACACAGAAACAGCTTCGACAACGTGCTCACAGATGTTAACACTCAAGATCTCATCAGAGATAACGAGAGGAAAAGGAAGTCACCGGAACCGAACCCGGGAACATGTAGTAAACGAACTACCAATTAACAAACTTACTGACGCCGGCTCCACGTGTACTCATATCCACATTCCGCCATTTAGTATACGAATACGAAATTGGTATTAGCCGAAAAGTGAATGTTTACTAAATATTCGTACTAGCCGAATAGTGGATATTTATTAAATATTCGTATTAATCGAATAGTGGATATTTACTAAATATTCGTATTAGCTAAACAGTGTATATTTACTAAATATTCGTATTACCCGAATAGTGGATATTTATTAAATATTCGCCGTGAATGGCGTCCATATGTACGATTATACCGGCCGATTTCAGAAAGGCATCTCAATATAATTACCGTATTTACATGTATAACGCACGTCATTGTCTTAAAATAACCAAAGTGATAACATCAATCATGTAGCGTATATCAAAATCTTCATCATGGATTATGTTATCCATCCTTTCTGCAACCGGCCGCAATATTAATAATTAAATTATTTCTGGGTGTTAATTATTCTGTAAAAATAAAAGATATTAATAAGTAATAATATTAATATATTTTTTAAATAATTATAGTGTATTTTTATTGCTTTCCACTACGATCAAGGATTCAACTAGATTAATAGGCAGTCACATATAAAATTACTACGAGAAATTGGCAGAAGCGGACCTCTACGTACATGCTATCTCTTTCTCTTAATAATATACGACATACAAAGCGATCGGTCAGACATAAAATCAACCTAATTCATATAAACATAAGTTATAAATTGCCTCGACAGCCCTTATTTAACACGTCCTCAATGGCCGTAGTGCTGCCGGAAACATCAGCACACGATTTATTTGTGCTGATTTTTTTTTCTGGCGTTTTCAGAGCCTTCACCTATAACCTAGTTAATTCTTGATCGATAGCTTTTTATTATGTTTTCTCCTTACGTCTGTGTTCTATTCGAAGACATTAAATCCATGACCAACTGGTATGAGAATTAAAACTAGGACTATCGTCTCAGAAATAATTGGACGTGGTTATGCAAAAAGGATCCAATCTACATTAAGTTCAGCCCTTTCAGCACGGACAATACCAAGCGTGCAATTATTTTTGCCACTCTGAAACAGCCTCGATAGATCGTCCACTCACTCATCTGGCTACTTAGTAATTAACTTCATTAAATTGTTTGGCTAGTCCTTAGTCCTTTTTTAAGAAAAAAACCTACTATAGTGATTCTTATTTCCAACATATTACCCAACTCACGAAGGTGCGCCAGCCCATTAGAAAACAACGCTCGAATATGCAGCGGGCGGCGCGCGGCGGCTTTGTGGAATTCGCTAGTGGAGGATTTCTTTCGCTATTTTTATGAGATATTTTAAACCTTAAGTATTTCAAAGTTTTCAATCCTTTTAATATCCAAAATATTTTTTGTCGTGCTGAAAGGGATAGGCTAAAAAGTTGGAATTTAGATTAGTCCAACAATTTATACTCTTTTTTTTTTTTGGTTCTCTTCTCCCAATGGATGATAAATGAGATGATAGGGAAGGCAAAGGGTCTAGCCCATACAGCCAAGTCTGACGTAATATATCTTTCTTTTTCATGAGTTAATGAGGTCATCATCAAATTTCAGATGCTGCAGAATTTGATGCTTTTCTTGGAGTCACTCCCGGCACCATAGCTCAAACACGTCGGGTAAAATATGGAAGTTGACAGCGCGGGAAAACCGCAAAAAATAAACTGCAACTTGTGCCCCATATTTAAAGTCCAATTTATCGTTTTCCATAATTATTCACATTGTAGCACATTATTAAACAAAACAACAACACTTTTTACCAATCCAAAAATATCCACAGTAAATTAATTTACAAAACAAAAACTTGCACTTGACATGTCCACGTAAAATGGCGCGAAGAACTCCCCAACATTTTATACATTTTGAATATGTCAAAAACGGTATTTTAATACGGATCGTTATTGATATAAGATATATCATTCTGAGAACCTGATTAAAGTTCATAATGTCTAAAATTGTGGATCGAATCCTTTTTGCGTAACTGAGTCCAATAAGTCTAAGACAGAGCCAAAGAGTGTAGTAACTAATTGGGAAAGAGTGGCAACTGTCGTTTACCCAAACACTAGCGTCGCCAGGTGGATGGTAGGATACTAAAGTGACATACATACCTATTTATAGGAATAGTTTTATATCTGAAGTTCGATTTTTGAGACCAATGCTGCGCGTTAAAATTTAAAAAATATTGTTTACTTAGTTTACAATACGATACACATACAGGTACTTAGAACTTACAAAACACAATAAATTTAATTATTTTACCAAGGTTCCGTTCCGAGACACGATAATAGTAACCTAGGACGCTTAAAGGTGTTCCGAGACGTCCATAAACTATTTTGCCAAAGCTTAGTGACGTCACAAATGACATCATTCCTCGCGCTCAGACTGCTCGTGAGCGCTGGCGCTGTCATTTGTTTGTCATTATGTCGCGCACCATTTACAAGTTTATTTAATAATAGGTTTTCTTTTAAATTATTTAATATTGTAATTGGTTTGTACTGTTTGTATATTACTAAATCTATAATTAATATTTAAGTAGGAAGTTAATAAAAAAAATCTGTAACACGGCAAGTTATTTGAGAAGACCAAAACAAGTTAAAAATGGTACACGTTTTACACATATAAAGATGAAAAAACCGAGAGAGGTGTGGTTGTTAGTAAAGATGTGGAATCTGAAATGTATCTTCCATACTTACATTTAAAAAAAACTATTATGTTATGAATAAAAATGTGATTTAGACCGTTTCGAAATCTCGCTCTGAGCATCCAAATCGTGATATTTGTTTCGGAACGTCTGTCCGTATCATATTTATTCTAAGCGCTCTGAACATGATTCGGAACTGGATAGTTCGCTAGTTGACAACAATGGCCGACGTATTAAATGAATGACTCTATTTACGTTCGAATCAGACATTTAATTTAGTACCCCTACCGTCTACTAGGCGGCGCCACTTTCTATAAGAACCGAAATTTGTCAAATGCTTGATGTAAGTTTCCACCCCAGAGCATTGTCGGTTATGGTCGTGATCGACGTTCACTTTAAATATTATTTTGTTGATTCACTGACAATATGCCGACCTGCATGCTTCGAAAGTGTAAACACGTTCTTCTCACGTAAAACAATGTAACATAGGGGCCGTCCATTAATTACGTGATGTTTTTTTACCATTTTTAACCCCTCCTATTCCCCCCCCCACCTAAAAACACATGTATTTTTAGTACCTACAAAGAAACTTTTTTTTTTTAAATATTATCTTTAAATACAAGAATAAACAAGTAAATTAAGGACCATTATAAAAGTGTCTAGACAGAAAGGTTGTTTTTGCCTAGCATAAAAATAATATTGAAAGAATGGTATAAACAAATCATGCGAAAGACAATATTATACATGAACATATTTAATGTACATTGTCTTCGGACCACGGATTAGAACTTTCTTCAACACTAACAACTGGATAAGCATCTTGCAAGTCTGTTGTTGGTACTATGCTGTGTTGAATATTGGCAAGTCAAGGTCATACTACACTACACACCGCTTTTCGGATTAGAAATCGCGCGTTTGACAAAAAAATATATACACGTGATATTTTACTACACCCCCTCTCCCCCCTTGTGATATTCGTGCTCCCCCCCCCCCCTCACGTGATTAATGGACGGCCCCAAATATTTTGTATAAAAATAACCAATAACGGTTCTATCGTATCCCTTTGGTTATATTTCTATGGCACTAAGTGGCAGTGTATGTTAATATTCAGGTAATTTGTAGGTCAAATTTTTCAGCAATCGTATTCCATTATTTTAGGCGCACACGTTATTTGTGAATTCCATTATTTACGTCAGAGCTTGCGGTAAATACAATTCTCAACTCAAATAACGCTTATAAATATCGTTTATAAATATTAACTATATATAATAAGTTATATAGTTAACATTAGATATGGATGGTACAGAAGTAGTGCATGATGGTTTTTCATCGTATTTTATCGGAAAATTTCGTATTTATGTCCTCTCTCAATTAGCTTTAGTTAGACACTAAATACAAATGTTCCGTATTAATGGATATAAAAATGTCACTCATTTAATAAATTGATGGACACTTCCGTAAATACATTATGCACTATGCAGTTGAGACGAATCCGTATTCGTATAGATTACCATGAACCCAATACTTACAATGACTATAATGGAGCATGGTTAAGTTAACTCCATTATATTGACTTGGAAAGGAAGTAACAAATATATTTTAATCCTAGTTTAAACCATGTTCAGATAAATATCTCTGCTACTACTACTGCCATGTTCGACTGGAAAGCAAAGCAAAGCTTTCAACGCTTTTTTGACGAATTTGCTTAAAATGTATGAAAACCATAGGGCCTGTGTTTGACTTGTCGCTTTTTTCACTTTATTTCGCTTTCAAAGCCGTTCGACTTAGCGTCTATGTTTTTAATACAAAATTCGGTAAAAAAGGCAAGCTTTGCTTTCAAGTCGAACATAGCATAAAATACGGGTGTAAGAGGCGAATAAAGTATATTATATTCATCCAAGCCTGAGACAAAATGTAAACAAACCACCAAAAAGGTATTTTAAAGGATGGAGGAGGATTAAAGAATGCAAACAGTATTTTGTAGAAAAAATAAACAAATATTGTCGCAAACAGCAAGCAAGTTTTGAATTAATTATATAATCCTTTTAATTTTATTTATAATTCATTTTTAATTAATATGACTTTCAATTAATGTCTGCAACAACAAAAAATACCTAAAATGACAATGGTTCTAAACTTTTGAATGCATTTTAATATTGACAAATAAAGATGTACCGCTGTGTAACCATTTTACGTAGAAATATATTATTTTGTATTTAGCGGGGTAATATCCGCCATTATTTAGTTGTCGATTTAATAACCTAAAAAATTGAGACGGGGCCGGTAATTTACCACTTCCTTAGTGGCTTTGTTAATTGGCCGCCATAGAACTTTAATATTATTATTTTAAGAACCTCTTAGGGAAACTGTATTATCACAGCCCCTAGAACACTAATCCTAGGCTCATACTATCGTGGATAGACCTTCCATAAATATCAGGAGAATTTGGCCTACACTCGCCACTCTGGCCAGGCGAGAATCTGATGACAATTTATTAAGGATTCCACAAGGTGGTAATATTGGAACCGCGTCTTAACGTGTCGTCCACATCACGGGAACGGTGCAGGTGGTGTTGTAAATCTATAAAGTGTATTTCTCATTAGTACATACCGCAATGATGTATATAAATCTCATTGACATACCGGGGTTCGAAGCGACATTTTATGATTTTAATAAAAGCTTACAACTGATCCACCACCACTCTGTATGTAACTGTACTTATCGGAGATATAACTTTAAATAAAAATAATAGGGGGAATAAAGGGGATAGGAAATAAATGAAATAAAAAAAACAAAATGAAAGGAAATCAAATTTAATCCCTACACACAAGTATATACACAAAGTAGTAACCTAACTAACCAGTTTTCAGGTAACCAACTCTGGACGAGACTTTTAGAATTTTCCAAGGATTTTTTAAAATGACAGCTCTCAAATCAATCTATACATGATCTTTTACTGTTACAAAAAAAAATAGTCAATGGCCGGACTGGATGTATTTCTTAATCTACAATATTCCACGTCGTCCTATAACCAAGATCCTATGCTGTCCTACCTCCAGAACTAATGTAGGTTCACATTCGTCAACATCCCAAATGTGCCTTGCAGTGCCAATAATAAATAGACATCATGACCGTTACAATCGCACATTCCAAACCATCAATATACTTACACCCGCATTCTAAGCTGTCAAATGAAAATTATGTCTCAGTAAAGGGGTGTGTATCACTAACTTTTTATCACGATAGATGGCGCATCATAGATCGGACCTAATAGATTTGTCAGTTGCATAGAAAACTTGTATTATTATTAGGAAATTTATTATTTTCTGGATATATGACCGAAGTGAGTTTTAAGTGTACAAATCGAAATTTCCAAGCGAAATCAAAAATATTCATTTTAAATACGGTGTTTGCTTTCCTAATTCGTTTAAGATAGGTATCGTTAAGTTAAAATTCATTTTTCTGCTATAAAAATAAAAAAAAACATTTAAAAAATAATCCGTCATGTGTAAAAAAGGTACCAGTGCCGCTAGCGACATATACAAAAAGCTTTGCCTGATACACCCCATTGAGACAAAATAAAAAATTTCATCTAATGTGTACTAGCTTACGGCTGACCTTTAAAATAAAACAGTCGGCTCGGCTCTACTTTTAACTATAATCGTAACTATTACAGAAACTTAATTTTCACTTTTTAAACTTTCGCGCACATTCATAAGATTTTTATAATTTTAACGGGTCTTTACGCGATTTACCTTAAGAGACATATTTCTCCCGACGTTTCAGCCAAGTTGCATTGGCCGTGGTCACGGGTCGACTGAAGCTATGCGGTGTAGTCTCGTACATACTGGGCGGCAGATGTAAACCTACCCACTTATCACTTTAAAAAGTTTTTAGAAATCACGACACACGACAGATAATTGGGTAGTGTTTTGCCAAAGCTTAGTGACGTCACAAATGACATCATTCCTCGCGCTTAGATTGCTCACGATATCGAGGTAGATCGCTCTGAGCACTGTCAGTTGTTTATCATAATGTCGCGCGCCATTTTCAAGTTAATTTAATATTAGGTTTTCTTTTTAATTATTTAATATTGTAATTCGTTTATACTGTTTGTATATGACTTCTAAAACTAATTAATATTTAAGCAGGATGTAAATAAAAAAATGTCTGAAACACTGCAAGTTATTTTAGAAGACCAAAATAAGTTAATAATATTAAACGTTACACCGAAAAAGCCGAGAGAGATGCGTTGTTAGTATTCATAATCAAAGATGTGAAATCCGCAATTTATCTTCTATGCATTTAAGAAGAAACAATCTTCAATAAATAAAAATTTAATTTAGACCATTTCGAATTGAAATCACGCTCTGAGCATCCAAATCGCGATATTTGATTTGGAACGACGACGACGGTCAGTGTCATTTTCGTTCTAAGCGCTCTGAGCACGATTCGGAATGAGGGGTAAATAATGACGATTTTGTGTAATAGGTTTTAATTTAGATGAATTAAAAAATATATATAAATTCGCCCTAAACCATGCCAACGCCTCGCATTTCTTTCTAGGCCCCTTACCGCCCCCCCTCTAGGCGTCCAGCGCCCACAAGGGGGCGTTATCGCCCACTTTGAGAATCACTGCGCTAGACGAAACAGTTTCCCGAATGGTTATTTAATTTATGCTCAAAAACTAACTTAATTATAATAGGAAAATCATATATCATATTATCCTAATTCGACTATTAAGAGCTAATATTACTTCTTTATAAAAAAAATTAAGACTCGAATCAAAAAAATATACAAAATACACGGTAAACCATAGTACTGTTTAAATTGTAACTTGCTTTTTCCTGGAAAAATACTTTGAATTAAAAGTTGCAAATAAGTGCCGGATACGTCACGTACCTCATGTTTGACTTGGCGCTGTTTTTTTTTCATATCGAACATAGCATAATTAATACGAAGATCGTGGATTTTTGTTAAAGGAAAGAAAACGCTTTTAAACTTCTAAAGCGAAATAAAGTACAAAAACAGCCCTTACGCCAAGTCAAACATGGGATACGTGACGTATCCGGCGGCCCATAATCCAACACATTTTAATAATTGTAATGCTATTTAAAAAACGCACTTAAATAAACAATTTAAAGTACATTTAAAAAAAAATTACAAATGGCTTGAGATGCCAATAATTCTATAGTTTATCCAATATACAAAATAAAATTTTTATTTCACGCATAAAAGAAATACTTAATTGCTAAATTAAAAGAGATGGGCCTTCCAGAACTGGAGAATTTGGCCTACACTCTCCACGCTGGCCAGGACTTGTTGCTTATAGTAACTAAAATAATATTACTAAGCTATACTATATAGCTTTACAGACAAATCCTATAACCCCATTGCTAGATGAACTAGACTAGAGATGAAACGGATATCCGGTAAATATCAGATATCCGGCCAGATATCGGACAGTAACTAAGCATCCGGCCGGATATTGGATAGTAACTCGGTATCCGGCCAGATATCGGATAGTAACTAAGCATCCGGCCGGATATTGGATAGTAACTCGGTATCCGGCCGGATATCGGATAGTAACTCAGTATCCGGTCGGATGCCGGATAGGTATATTAAAAACATTCTCATTATTTTATACGAGAAAAATGATACCACACCACGTTATAAACAATTTATTTTAATAATCACTCGACAAAAATGTTTATTTTATTGATTAGCTTAATACTCAAAATTAACAAGTGGCACATGAATACCAATTTTTCTGCATTTGTTGGTAATAATAATTTCAAATCAATACTAATATACGAATACTGCTATATATATATATATATATAGTATAATTTTGCTCCTGCCTCTCATTCATTCATTTTGTTTTAGGTAAATAATTATTAACCTATTGGTTTTCACTTATTTATTTTTCTATTACTTTTGCTAGTCACAGTTCAATTGCACTATTAATTAAAATCCAATTACTATATTTTACTCTTATTTCTGTTTTAATTGTATTGTCTAAATAATATAAAATCCCTTTGGCTTGTGTTCCACTATTGCTACTTTGTTTATATGTTTAATATAAGCTGTGATTAAAAAAAAAAAAAAAACAAACTGGTCGCGTCATGTAACGCGATAAAGGGCCGAATATTCGGTTGCCGGATATCCGGCGCTCCGGCCTTGTAGCTTGCCGAATATTCGGTAACCGGTATCCGGCCAAACCACTATCCGTTTCATCTCTAAACTAGACCATACTGGTCTACTTAACAATTCCAGCTGGACGTTTCCACGCCTCCTCCACTCAACATTTCCTTCCAAGTATCATCAGACCGTTTCCCTTTCGGTGTGGTCAGAAACCACGCTTATAAGAAGCTACACATTTATCCAACTTTACTATATGCCAATCATGACAAGTACCAAACTCGAGAAATGTCACAAATAAATTATTACTGTGTTCCGACCAGGAATCGAACCCGGTAACTCCAAGTCTAAATCCACGGACTTAACCGCTATATCCTTTTAGTTGTCAAAGAAGGCTGGTTTTTAATTATTTAAATTAACTTTTTTTATTTCATTTATGTTGTGTGTTATCTGTTAGTAAGTCAGCCTAATTTTTAAATTAATTTTAGGTATACTATAAATTTTGACAAGGCCCCTTTACAGCCGCATTTAAGTTATTTTAAGTAAGGTTTTCATTTTTCATTCATCGTTTTTCATTCATCATAAGGTTCCTACTGCCAGTTCTGTTCTTTGCTCGAATATAACACTTTCCAGGCACGATAGATATACGACTAAGTAGTAAGTAAATTATATAACATAACACTCGTACCTAATAAAATTATGTACCTAATCATAGACCTAACCAAATTCCGGTGGGAATGTACGGTGACAAAATAAATAAAGAAAGCACTGAAATCTGATTTGAGCATTCCTTTAATCCGTGTGACAACTGAAAGAAATAGTTGAGTGGGGTGACATTAACGTTATATTATTTGCTGACAACTTTTACTCAAAAACCACAAAATCTTCAAAACGAAACTCTTCTGTAGAAAGGAAAATGAACTTAAAATTATTTGACAACTAAAATTAATTACAAATTACTATTATTATGTTATATATCTTATAGTATATCTTAATATTATACTATACAAAATCGGATCAATTAAATTTTAGTATAAAGGAAAAAAAACATATATATATATATATAATCCGTAATAGGGCAAGGGACAAATATTTACCAACTCAATATTTTTTTTTCCACTTTAGCTAGGTACCGTAAAACGGGGGGAATCTTTACAAGCTAACATTTTTTTATGTTATTTGGGTACTTAAATTTTCCATTTTTTTTATAGTTAATTAATAAATATGCACAAAATTTTGAAAAATAAAATAAAATTGGATAATGTGTGTGCAATCGGACTCGTTACCGACTGTACTGAACGATTCTGCTGAAAGACCGCTTTCATTATCCAGTGTCAACTAGTTGTAGCCTATATGACCAGGCAACCTTAACCCTTTCAGCACGGACAATACCAAGCGTGCGTTAACTATTTCAGCACGGACAATACCAAGCGTGCGTTAACTATTTCAGCACGGACAATACTAAGCGTGCCTTAACTATTTCAGCACGGACAATACCAAGCGTGCGTTAACTATTACAGCACGGACAATACCAAGCGTGCGTTAACTATTACAGCACGGACAATACCAAGCGTGCGTTAACTATTACAGCACGGACAATACCAAGCGTGCGTTAACTATTACAGCACGGAGAATACCAAGCGTGCGTTATTTCAGCACGGACAATACCAAGCGTGCGTTATTTCAGCACGGACAGTATTAAGCGTGCGTTATTACAACAACAAAAATCTAGCGGTCTCCAAATTCTGTTTTGCCGCTCCAAAACGCCCTCGATAGTTCATGCACTCATCTAGTTACTTAGTTATTATGTTTATTACATTGTTAGGCCAGTCCTAGACAAAGAAAAAAACATACAAGTGTTTTTTATTTCCTTATATAACTAACCCAACGAACGATGGTGCATATTAGAAAAATAATATGCAATTTATATTATTATTATTGATTAATAGGCTCGCAGCGTATTACTGATATGCCTATATCAAGCACTGGTGTAAAGTTTATTAAATTGTCAGTTATCACCATAGTCTATTTCGATTGTCACTAGCCACTTGTCCAGTTTGTTTTTAAAAGTGTTTACAGTTGAGGACTTTAATATGTCTTCTGGTATTTTGTTCCACATATTTACAACTCTGTTATTCATGAAGTGATATCCTATATTTGTATTGCTGGATTATCTCATTAGCTTCATTGCGTGGTCACGACGGATTATGGATTTTTTTCACTATTTTTACGAGATATTTTAGACCTTAAGGTTATAAATAAAACTTTTCATATTTAAAATATTTTTGTCGTGCTGAAAGGGTTAGTATAGGGGACAGACGTCTTTTACTAAGTTAACCACGTTATAGGACAGTACCGCCTATAGACGTCCACTCAATTTTTGTGATATGACAGAACGCCTGTCGAGGTCTGACTTTATAAATGTATAATAAAAATAAGTACATCACAGGGCGTACCATTTTCATACTACCACAAGGAGTGCCACTCTGTACTGTCGCCTTAGATATAGTTATTATAAATCATACATAGACAAACGCCAAGACGAACGACTTTAAAAAAAAAAAAAGTAAAAAAAGCGCTTAAAGCGACAAGTTGAACATAGCTGGGATACACTCAAAACAGGCGCGAAAAGTTACGGAAATGAGAAAGGGCTTAAATGGGCCCAATAAAATGTCGTCCTGCCATAATGATTTCTTTTTAATTTGATAGTTAATATATTGTGTTTTAATAATCTGTAATTAATTTTATTTATTTGACCCTAGCATAACGACAATTGACAAAAACTTTTTTTACGTTAATAATTACATAGTTTCGTTCCGCCGATTTGAAATCCACAGTTTTATCTATAATAAAGTACCTGGTCATAATAAAGAACCTAATCGTATAAATAGTGCTTTGTAACTATTTCATACATAAATTTTAACCAATTGCCTATTTAATAAAATCATATTTTAATGCTGGGGTAAAAGAGATGTTGTAAATAAATTAAAAAATAACACAATTAATTGTTATGATTATTGAATTGTTATTTAGTTAAGGCACGCTGCAAAAAAGTTGAAGCCTGGTTTTGGGCAATCTCTTTTGATGGTTGGTTTGATCGTATTTGTGATTCCCGCTACTTTACGGTACAAGTTACTCCGAAAATCCCGTGCCCCATCAAGGGTTTAGTTTACTATGTAATTGTCGAAAATTAATTTATTTTTCTAAAAATAAACGTACCTGTTAATAGAATTTGCAATTACAATGAAAGAGCCATAGCTCAATGAACACAACCGATTGGTGAAGATAGATAGAAAAACATTCAAACATTGCGAGCTTAATGTCTCGGCATTTTCTAACAGCTAGCCTTTGGGAGTGTGGGTGCATTGTATATAGGACATAGTATACTATACGAATTTAAAGTAAAAGTATCATCACGACCGCTTCCCTTCCGGGGTGGTCAGAAACCACGCTTATAAGCGGATTCACATTTAGCCAACTTTACTATAGGCCAATCATGACAAGTGGCAAGCTCGTCGATGTCTCCAGCGTACCAAACTCGAGAAATATCACAAATAAATTAAATGTTAATTAAATGTATTTATATATATTAATGAATATTTTTTGTGTCCCGACCAGGAATCGAACCCGGTAACTCCGAGTCTAAATCCACGGACTTAACCGCTACAAATAAACAATAAATATATATCGTATAACAATAACATACATATATGTCGGAATTTTTACTTCTTGGGGGTGACGTGCACGCCCTCTGCGGTGACGAAAAAAATATATATTTAGGATATATTTTTTTAACTGAACACATGTGACATCGCGCCCACCAGATGGTAAGCGGTACGTGAGGTCCAAGAATGGGAGCAACTGACGCCAGTCACTAACGACCGGCATCAGTCTCTACCACTATGCCGGCCCAAAATGCTTTTTCACACTTCGCTTGAAGGACTCCAGGTTATAGAAATGGGGAAAGACACAGGCTGGAAGAGCATTCCACATCTTCAGCGTGCGACAGATGTAAAGAGTCTCCAAATTTATAAGTACGCGTAGGGATAGTGGGTATGATATGTGGCTGCATATTTTGGCCTGTGCGTGTGGTTCGGTTTTTTTAAGATATATTTAGATAGGGTATATAATATATATCTTGTGCCCTTAGCATTTAAAATCACACTATACAAAAATTTAAGATTATACAACGTGGAATTTATTAAAGATATTTTTTTTAATATTATAATGTAGAACAAAAATAAAGAACGTACGTATATTTTTTTTTTAGATTTAGTAAAAAAATCTTAAGTTACGATGCAGAGAAGTTGTCCTAAAAATATCGCAACTCATACTGAGCCTAATCAAGTAGGTAGAGAGAGGTCGACGATCGCGCGGACTTTGGACTTACGTAAAAAAAGAGCCTTGAGATTGGAGCGAGGTGGTCACACTCCCCAGCCTTTAGGTATGATATTGTGATTTTCAGACGCGGCCTTATTCACCATACAGTAGTGTTTTGTCTTTCGGATGATTTTTATCTTTGAAAAAAAAAACAGTTTTACTTCAAAAAGGGGTTCTACCAATGACACCTGAAACCTAAAAAAAATATTTTCTTTTTTATTATATACAGTGTAAACTCCATGTAACGTCACTCGATTTAACGACAAACTTTCTAAAGCATCGAAATCAATGGGGTTTATCAGGCAAAGCTTTTTGTAGATGTCGCTAGCGGCACTGGTACCTTGTTTACATCTTTTGAGGCATCATTTTTTAAATGTTTTTGTATTTTTTTATTTTTATAACAGAAAAATGTATTTTTAATTACCTACCTTAAAATACGAATTAAGAAAGCGAACACCGTCTTTAAAAAGAAAAAACATTGAATTAATAGAACGGCAATTTTGAGATTACCATATTGAGGTTTTGCTTGGAAATCTCGATTTGTACACTTAAAAGCTGCTCACTTTGACATAATGTCCAGAAAATAATAAATTTCGTAATAAAAATACAAGTTTTCTATGCAACTGACAGTTATATAAGGTACCAACTATCATGCGCCATCTATCGTGATAAAAAGTTAGTGATTGGCTTTGGTTGGTTTAGCTTGTCTTCCCATGATTCTATCTCCATTTAACGACAACTCTATAACACCATAAAATGCACAGTCCCTTCAGTGTCGTTATATAGAGTTAACACTGTATATATATTAGGGGTGCGAAATATTGTATTTCTTTTATTTATATATAGTTTTTTTTTTTGTTGTCATTTGACTTAGATTTTGAAGAATGTTATTTAGACGGTTTTTTAAGAACACAAGATTAACATCTAAATAAATTTTAATGAAAAAAAAGGGGGGCTTCTTTTATACTAAAGCGATCCTCTACTCTGGACCCGACACCCGCACGGTAAATCCATGTATAGCTAATCTGTCTCCTGTATTGCAAATTCTGTTAAACTTCCAAACGCAAGTTCTCCTTCACTTTAAGTCACTTGTTGGATTGCGTTACAATATTAAAATATCTTTTAAGTAATCAAGGAATTTGGTCGCCAGTTCGAGAACAAAGGTTAGTTGCTGTTGAATTCATTTCTTCCGTTCCATCAATACAGCCCCTAGAACACAGCGTACTAGACCTCCACTGCTGGAGATGGGCCTTCCAGAACATATACATATCTGGCCTACACTCGCCACGCTGGCCAGACGGGTTGGCGAGGATTCTTTCGCTTAATTTTGGAGAATTTTCATCAGCGGCTATTCGTTCTCAGTTCGGTTGTAACTTCTTCGCTAGAAAAATTCTGACTTTGACATCATTGTTGGTAGATATTTTCCTAGACCTTCACTGTTGGTGATGGGCCTTCCAGAACATATATCTAGAGAATTTGGCCTACACTCGCCACGCTGGCCAGTCGGGTTGGCGAGGATCTTTCGCTTAATTTTGGAGAATTTTCATCAGCGGCTATTCGTTCTCAGTTCGGTTGTAACTTCTTCGCTAGAAAAATTCTGACTTTGACATGATTGTTGGTAGATATTTTCCTAGACCTTCACTGTTGGAGATGGGCCTTCCAGAACATATACGAGGGGCGTTCAAAATATTCTCGGTATGTGGATAAAAACAAACAAGTACGAAAAGTTTGATATTTTTATTTTTCAATATACTCCCCCCCTATGTTCATACACTTATAAGATCGATCAATTATTTTTTTTAATCCCTCATAAAAATATTTTTTATCTTTGGTGTAAAAATGCTCCTCCACGGCCGTCTTCAACGCTTCATCGTCAGAAAATTTATTTCCACGCAGATCCTTTTTAAGATTGGGAAACAAAAAGAAGTCGCTTGGGGCTAAGTCCGGACTATAGGGTGGATGAGTAACAGTTTCAAACCCACATTCAACAATAGCTGCCTTGGCAATATGAGCAGTATGGACAGGGGCGTTGTCATGCAGAAGCAGAACACCTTTAGTTAACTTTCCTCGCCTCTTTTCTTTGATCGCATCTCTTAATTGACGTATAACGTTAGCGTAGTACTGCCCTGTGATATTTACACCTTTTTCTTTATAATCGATAAGCAAAACTCCTTCACAATCCCAAAATATTGTGGCCATGACCTTGCCAGCTGACGGGATTACCTTGAACTTCTTGGGATGAGCTGAACCCTTAATGTGCCACTGCATGGACTCCTGTTTGCTCTCTGGGTCATAATGATGAACCCAGGTTTCATCTCCAGTAACTATTTTTTGCAGCACCTCATCGGGATTTTCACCACACAGGTCGATAAAATCTGAACAGCAAGCCACACGCATATCCTTTTGAAGAAGCGTCAGCATTCGCGGAACCCATCTTGCACTTACTTTTGACATATTAAGATGGTCATGTATAATGTCATGTACGGTACCAATAGAGAGATTGGTTACTTGAGCTATAGATTTTACCTTCACTCGGCCGTCTTCCAATATAAGTTTTTCCACTTTATCAATATTTTCTTGTGAGGTAGCCACTACAGGCCGGCCAGGTCTAGGGTCATCTTCAATACTCTCCCTTCCACGCTTAAATTCGCTTGACCATTTTTGAATAGTAGATAAAGAAGGAGCAGACTCACGGTAAACACAATCCATTTCCTCTTTTATGGTTTTTTGATTTTTACCCTGTTTTGTCAAGAATTTTATGACGGATCGGTGCTCTAATTTCGTTAAAATTGTTAATTCGCTCATGGTGTTCATGTTTGTTCGGCAATTGCAGAAAAACAAAAGAACATCTCGGTTCCAATTTTACTTTTTTTTAATGTCAATGGATGAATCTTAGCGGCCAGTAACAAATATATATATAAAAGAGGTTGTAACGTATCAATACCGAGAATATTTTGAACGCCCCTCGTATTTATCTGGAGAATTTGGCCTACACTCGCCCCGCTGGCCAGTCGGGATGGCGAGGATTCTTTCGCTTAATTTTGGAGAATTTTTATCATCGGCTATTCGTTCCCAGTTCGGTCGTAACTTCTTCGCTAGAAAAATTCTGACTTTGACATCATTGTTGGTGGATATTTGCCTTCCAGAACATATATCTGGAGAAATTGGCCTACACTCGCTGCCACACGGCGAGGATTTGATGTCAATTTTTAATGGCACAAGTTGGTATTAGTGGAACTGGGTCCTACGGCTTAAGGTGCTCTCACACGGAAGCGGTTGTGTTGTAAATCTATGACAAATGTACGTAAGAAGTATTTCTCATTGGTACATGCTGGAGGTTTGAACTGACCTTTGTAGGATTTAAGTAACTACCACCGCGTCTCAATATATCAACTCATGATTGAGAAATATTTATAATTTTGGAACGCAATCCTGTAAGTAAAAACTCAAGTGATCTTTATTTTTAAACTAGGGTTAAGTTTAGTGTCAGATTAGGGTTGAACTGTCAAACAACCCTATCGTCCGCCAAGTGTCGTTCTAACCCCAGCCCCAACATTTCAATTCTAGTCTGGAGTTATTTTCCGCTTCTTCATAACTTTAACCTGAAATACAAGAAATTTTATTTAAATTATCATCACGACCGGGGTGGTCAGTAACCACGCTTATAAAGAAGCGGAATCACATTTAGCCAACTTTACTATAGATAGGCCCATGATGACAAATTCACAAATTATAAATATATTTTTGTGTTCCTACCAGGAGTCGAACCCGGTTAAATGGAATCGCTTTATGTTAAGATGTGTTTAACTATTTTGCATCTCTCTCGCTCGCACAATTAAATATTCATTCATTCATTACTGCCCCTAGAACACAGGGTCCTAAACCTCCACTGCTAGAGATGGGCCTTCCAGAACTGGAGAATTTGGCCTACACTCGCCACGCTGGCCAGACGGCTTGGCGAGGATATGATATCAATTTTTAATGACAATTTATTAACGATTCCACAAGTTGGTATTAGTGGAACCGGGACCAACGGCTTAACGTGCAATTGCAAGCGCGTCGATGTCTCCATCGTACCAAACTCGAGAAATATCACAAATAAATGAAATATATTTATTTACATTAATAAATATTTTTGTGTCCCGAACAGGAATCGAACCGGGTACCTTCGAGTCTAAATCCACGGACACAGAGGTGGTTAGGCTAGACCTTGAGATCTCTATTAACTCCCATGTTTCATTATAATATCCCGTCCTGTCTCTTTTGCACCAATGAGAACTTACCTTTGGGCTCTCTTCGTCGCTTTCTCTCCCTGTGTCTGAGGACTCACCTTTTAACTATCTCCTTCTCCCTCTTGCGCCCGTTTCAACCAGTAGATACAGCCTCTTCGCTGCTTTAATACAAAAGAAATAAATAAAATAAAATAAAACGTCGATTTTCAATTCATAATACGAGTAGGCATTAGGGAACGCGGTCCCGAATAACCCGAGATTTTGTTTACGCCCGTAGCACACCTCCGCTGCGAAACTTTAGTCGCGAAACCGCTGTAGGAATTCCGCTGCGATCAAGTGTAGTTTGAGTAGCGGAACTGGGCGTCTCGCGTCGGAACGTCACGCGAGTCAGTTGCGGCAAATCGGAGCGAAATGTCGTCGTTATCAGAGCCAGAGGAGGAAGGCAAATATGAGGAATATTATTGTGGACTTTAACTTTAAAAAGGCGTAAAACTCGTAGAATTTGGATGCACGAGATTAATGAAAAAAGGAAGAAATTAGGAGATTCAAATTATTTTTATAGTCTGGATGATTTAATAAATAGAGAATAGGTCTATTTCTGACCTCTTGAATTAATTTTTCTGTAAAATCGACGTCCATTTTATAGTAGTTTCGCTTTTTATTATTGTCGACTTCCACAACCACGTGCGAAAACAACGCGGCAGCGCTACAAAATGGCGGCCGGAGCGCGGAAGTGTGGCTGGCGTCGGAGCAGATCGACGAAACCACGTGGGGAAAGAGATAGAATTATAGTCAAATCTATGCGTTAGAACAGGCAGTTCCGTGGCGATTCCGCTTCTAAATACGGACAAGACATGGCGAAATTACTGCGGTTCCGCTGTTATGGTTTCGCAGCGGAGGTGTGCTACGGGCCTTAGACTAAAGAACCGGGACGATCAAACCTCGTCCCGGGACTTTCGGGACTTAGTTGAAAAGTATATACCTAAACAAATACCATCAATACAGGTCTAACTAAATTTAAAGGGGGATCCAGAAAAAATAACTAAGAATTTAAGTTTTTTCATTCAGATATATAACTAGTTAACACAGCATCCTAGACCTTTACTGTTGGAGATGGTCCTTCCAGAATATGGAGAATCTGGAGAATATGGCCTACACTCGCCACGCTGGCCAGACAGGTTGGCGAGCGATGTAAATAAGAATGCCCAAATTTTTTAGAGAAATGGGCAAAATAAAATGTCCTCGTGCCATAATTTCTTTTCAATTTGATAGTTATTATATTGTTTTCATAATCTGTAATTAATTTTATTTATTTGACCCTAGCATAACGACAATTGACAAAAACTTTTTTTACGTTAATAATTACGTAGCTTCGTTTCCGCCGATTTGAAATCCAGAGTTTTATCTATAATAAAGTACCTGGTCATAATAAAGAACCTAATCGTATAAATATTGCTATTTAATTAAATTATATTTTAATGCTGTGGTAAAACAGATGTTATAATTAAATTTAAAAAAAACACAATTGTTATGATTATTGAATTGTATTTAGTTTAGGCACGCTGCAAAAAAGTTGGGGCCTGGTTTTGGGCAATTTCTTTTTTAATGACAATTAATTAACAATTCCACAAGGGACCGAGACGGCTTAACGTCCTCTCCGAGGCACGGAAACGTACTAACGTATCTATTACAAATGTATGTGTATGTTGTGTGTTCGTGGGACAAATTTAGAAATAGTTTATGAATTGTAGTTACTTTATGGTTTTGTGTCGCATATATACTTCTCCAGGGCCAGCATCCAAGCTAGGGGATACTTAAACCTGCTAAACTCAGCTGGTAGAAAACACCAGGACAAAGTATAGGAAAGACAGGATACACAGCGTGGCAGGAGTCCAAGTCACGATTTCACGACACAATAACTTATCACTTGATCGATTCTTACACCAAACCACGGCTTAATGTTCATATTGTCCTTTAAATTGCTTATTAGAAGTATTTAGTTAAATGTTTTAATATTTGATTATAACGGTGTCACTTGCACGGGCGACGAAACCGAACTCTCTTCTAACTCCACCCGTTATTACCAGAGGGCGTAAGCATACACCATATGAATTTACCGTTGTGGCTTACGTTCCCGCGTTTATTTAAATAGTGAGCTTGATTATGGTCGTGGAAGGAATCAAAAGGAGAGGATGATACCAAGCCACAACAACCTACGTAAGAAAAGTGTATTTCTCATTAATACATTTTAAGGTAAGCGTTCTTACAACCGAGCTACCACCGCGCCTTAACAATATCCTAAATACATACATATCTTCACGCCAGATCCCTTGCGGGGTAGGCAGAGACAATTGAGCGCCATTTGACACGATCACGACATACTTCTTTCGCTTCGTCGACATTCATTAACCTCTTCATACATGCCCTTTGGTTACGAAGACTTTTTAATGCACCTTCAGTCAGTGTTTTATTTATTTGATCGTGATATGTGAGTCTCGGTCTGCCAGGGCCTCTTTTACCTACAACTTTCGCATTATATATCTGGTTCGTCAATCTTTCATCGCTCATCCTTTCAACATGCCCAAACCATCGTAGCATGCCTTTCCTTATTTTTGTCCCTATGCTTTCCTTCATACCAACCCTTTTCCGTATTTCGACGTTACGTATGCGGTCCGCCAAAGTGACGCCACATATCCGCCACAACGACCGCATTTCTACTGCATTAACCCTACTCTCATGCGTATTCTGACGTATCCACGTCTCGCTTCCATACATCTACATCTGTGTTGGTACCAACATGGCACATTTTTATATTTATTTATTTATTTTATATAATTTCATTTACTTGTTCTAGAGTTTCATCATCAATCTTTATCGTCACGGTTGTCATCCTTCTTCTTTCAAACACTAGTACCTTGGTTTTTCTCGCATTCAAACGGAGTCCTTTTTCTGCACATCCCTCCTTCATTATTGTGACTAGTGATTGCAGTTGTTGTTCGGACGATGCCATAAGAACAGCATCATCTGCATAAAGCAGGCAGTTCACCACTAGATCACTCATCTTTATCCCACAGTCACTCTCTCTCACTCTTTTTAGGCATTTGTCGAGATATAGAGTAAATAATCTAGGAGAAAGCACAGAACCCTGTTTGACGCCCATTTGGGATTCAAAGCAAGGCGACATACCTCCCTCCACCCGCACACAAGCTTTGCAGCCCTTGTACAGGGACTGTATAGCTTGTAGCAGTTTGTCATTCACTCCATACTCCGGCAATATGTCCCAAAGCTTCTTTCTTACAACTCTATCAAAAGCCTTTTCCAAATCCACAAAAGCACAGAAAACCTTCTGGTTTAAGGCCAAAAACTTCTCTGTGATATTGCGGAGCGAAAAGACTTGGTCAGTGCATCCTCTTCCAGGTCTAAAGCCTCCTTGTGCCCCCCATAAAAGACCTTCAGTCTTCTCTTGCAAGCGTTTCGTGAGAATCTTGCCATTTATAAAAAACCCGTAGGTACCTTTTTTTTTTGCTTTAATGGTATTTTATATTTTTATCCAATCAATAAAAGACAATTTAAAAAGCTAGACCCTTTGCCTTCCCTTTCACCTCATTCATCATCCACCACCGGGAGAAGAAAACACAACAAAATATCTTGTATTAGGTACAGTCTTTTTTTTTTTTAATATTTTTTAAATTAATATAAGTTTAGTTGTTTGATTTTATTTTGAGTTTTTTTTATATTTCTTTCTCAATACTCCAAAATTGTTAATGCATGTTAATCACGAATACCTTTGTAAGCAAGAGTGGGGCTCCCTGTATCACAGACCTTCTGGGTCATAGTACATGGATCCCCGTATTTACTGATTAATGTATCTAGGTTTTTAGGTTAATAAACGTTTTTATTTATTTATTATTTATAAGACAAAACAAATTGCTAATATGTCTGGCAGCTATTTTGATTACGTCATTGTTAATGGATTGTTTTGAGTTTAAACGCCATTTATTGTCTCTGTCTAACCTCTTTCTCTGTCTGACACCCGTCACTCTCACACCAATAAGGACTTACCTTTAGACGGGCACCTCTTCCTTCTCCCTCTGGCGCACGGTCTCCAACTAGATATAGTCACCTATCTCTCTCGCATCAATAACGACTTACCTTTAGACGGGCACCTCTTCCTTCTTTCTCCATCTGGCGCACGGTCTCCACCTAGATACAGTCGCCTATCTCTCTCGCATTAATGAGGACTTACCTTTAGACGGGCACCTCTTCCTTCTCCCTCTGGCGCACGGTCTCCACCTAGATACAGTCACCTATCTCTCTCGCATTAATGAGGACTTACCTTTAGACGGGCACCTCTTACTTCTCCCTCTGGCGCACGGTCTCCACCTAGATACAGTCACCTATCTCTCTCGCATCAATAACGACTTACCTTTAGACGGGCACCTCTTCCTTCTCCCTCTGGCGCACGGTCTCCATCTAGATACAGTCATCTATCTCTCTCGCATCAATGAGGACTTACCTTTAGACAGGCACCTTTTCCTTCTCCCTCTGGCGCACGGTCTCCATCTAAATACAGTCATCTATCTCTCTCGCATCAATGAGGACTTACCTTTAGACGGGCACCTCTTCCTTCTCCCTCTGGCGCACGGTCTCCACCTAGATACAGTTGCCTATCTCTCTCGCATTAATGAAGACTTACCTTTAGGCGGGCACCTTTTCCTTCTCCCTCTGGCGCACGGTCTCCACCTAGATACAGTCACCTATCTCTCACGCATCAATGAGGACTTACCTTTAGACAGGCACCTTTTCCTTCTCCCTCTGGCGCACGGTCTCCATCTAGATACAGTCATCTATCTCTCTCGCATCAATGAGGACTTACCTTTAGACGGGCACCTCTTCCTTCTCCCTCTGGCGCACGGTCTCCACCTAGATACAGTCGCCTATCTATCTCGCATCAATGAGGACTTACCTTTAGACGGGCACCTCTTCCTTCTCCCTCTGGCGCACGGTCTCCACCTAGATACAGTCGCCTATCTCTCTCGCATCAATAACGACTTACCTTTAGACGGGCACCTCTTCCTTCTCCCTCTGGCGCACGGTCTTCACCTAGATACAGTCGCCTATCTCTCTCGCATTAATGAAGACTTACCTTTAGACGGGCACCTTTTCCTTCTCCCCCTGGCGCACGGTCTCCACCTACCTCTCTCGCATCAAAGAGGACTTACCTTTAGACGGGCACCTTTTCCTTCTTCCTCTGGCGCACGGTCTCCACCTACCTCTCTCGCATCAAAGAGGACTTACCTTTAGACGGCCACCTTTTCCTTCTTCCTCTGGCGCACGGTCTCCACCTACCTCTCTCGCATCAAAGAGGACTTACCTTTAGACGGCCACCTTTTCCTTCTTTCTCTGGCGCACGGTCTCCACCTAAATACAATCACCTATCTCTCTCGCATCCATGAGGACTTACCTTTAAACGGGCACCTCTTCCTTCTCCCTCTGGCGAACGGCGACGGCGGTTTCCACCAGTAGATACAGACACTTGAACTTGTCTCGCTCGCACCCCGAGCTGCTTGCGGGCACCATCTGGAACAAATTTGGTAAACAAATTTAGCAATGAGTACGTGTTTGTGCCGTATGGTCTTGAGACAAGGGAACGTGGAAGCCAAGTGAAGTTCTTTCAAGGAAGCGTTTAAGAGGCTGGTTAATGCTGTGACAAGAAGACCTAGCTCAGGAAATCATCATTGCTGTGCAGCGAGGCTATCTTAGCACACTGCCACAAATAATATGGGAACATTCTTATTTATAATTGGACATAATTACGCAAAAAGGATTCAATCCACATTAAGTTAATTTTAAATTATTGGCCATTAAAGTTGGAAGGCATTCGCTCAAGCTGGCGCGGTGGTGGCTCAGTTGTAAGAACGCGTTCCTTAAATACTACAAAGGTCGGTTCAAACATGTACCAATGAGAAATACACTTTTCTTACGTACATGTCATTCACAACACCACCGTTCCCGTGTCTCGGAGAGCACGTTAAGCCGTCGGTCCCGGTTCCACTAATACCAACTTGTGCAATCGTTAATTGACATTTAAAATTGACATCCTATCCTCGCCAAGCCGAGTGCCGTGGCAAATGTGGGCCAAATTCTCTAGATATATGTTCTGGAAGGCCCATCTCCAGCAGTGGAGGTCTAGGACGCTAGGGGTGGTAATGAAAAAAAACGCTCGCTCAATCCAATATTTCCAAAAAAAAAAGAAAAACAATTCTTGAATGCGATAATCATTACAGCCCCTAGAATACAGCGTCCTAGACCTCCATTTTTGGAGATAGGCCTTCACTCGCCACACTGGCCAGACAGCTTGGCGAGTCTTGTGTACTTCTAAAAAATTAAGCCTATCAACTTTCTAGGAAATCAAATTATAGACATATATTAATCATACATTTGTTATAGGAAAATAGACAATAGTTTTGTATTTTTTGGTTTTATAGGCCTGCATAGTGGTAGGGACTGATGTCGGTCGTCTGAGGCTGGGGTCAGTTGCTCGTATTCTTGGACCTCGCGTACCGCTTACAATCAGGTATGCGGTCACATGTCGTACTCAGTAAAAAAAAAACTATTAAAAAAGGTAAAGTATCATCATGACCGTTTCCCTTTCGGGGTGGTCAGAAACCACGCTTATAAGCGGGTTCACATTTAGCCAACTTTACTATAGGACAAGTGGCAAGCTCGTCGATGTCTGCCAGCGTACCAAACTCGAGTGTAAATGTAAATTTATTTACATTAATATTTTCGTGTCCCGACCAGGAATCGAACCCGGTATAATTCTACAATTAACTCTGTCTATAATATAATTAACTAGTAACTTGAAAAATATTTGTAAACATTATATTGTGCGTGCGAGACGGAAGCAATACCCTTGTTAATCTCATGCTTTTTAAAAGCACATTTAAACATGTTAAGACCGCGTTCGTTTTAAGAAATGTTAGCATGAAAATACCACTTGTTTAGCACAAGTCGTTCGTTTAATGAAAATTCTAACATTTGATACTAATTTCGTATGTCAGTACCGTGTTGAAAGGAGGGTTATTGATGTTACTTTTTGACAGATGTCATTTAACATAAGGAATGGTTTGTATAGTTTATATTATATTTGTTTACAATGCATTTTAAACGATTTTATGTAATAAATTCAAAGACCATAATACATTGTCAATTGATTTGTTATTATTTGTTACTTGTCATACTTGTCAAAAAGTTGCCTCACCGCTCGTTTTTTTAAAGAAAAGTTAGCATTGTAAAAAAACGTAGAATTTCTTAACAAAAACGACATTTCACGCTGGTTTATGAAGTTCCTACGAAATGTTGGAAATGCTATAAAACGAACGCGGCCTTAATATAAATAAGTGCTATAATTTAGAATAAATTGTCGGCATTAAAACGCAACACGTGTCCAAAACTTGTGCAAGCTATCAATGAAATACCAGATTTTATTTAAAACATTTATTATTGAAACATAACAATGTGTAAAAAACTAAACAGCTAATCCCTTACTAAATAGTCTTCGAGATACGTAAAGAGCGACCTTCACCGATCTGTTATCCAAATAAAATCCAATCTTTATATAATAAACTACGCGAATAAAAGCAATTTCAATTTTGTTTTGATCAAATAAAAACAGCCTGTATTATTACAGTAGCTAATAGATCACCTTGTTCCGAATCATGCTCAGAGCGCTTAGAATGAATACGATACTGACAGTCTCTAGTCGTCAAATATCACGATTTGGATGCTCAGAGCGTGATATCAATTCGGAACGGTCTAAGTCACATTTTTATTCATAACAGTTTTTTTTTATGTATGGAAGATAAATTGCGGATTCCACATCTTTGAGTATGAATACTAACAAACACAACTCTCGGTTTATTCATCTTTATGTGTAACGTTTAATATTATTAACTTATTTTGGTCTTCTAAAATTACTTATACATTTTTTATTTACTTAAATATTAATTAGTTAGTTTTAGAAGAAATATAAGTATAAAATCATTACTAAATGAAATAATTTAAAAGGATACCTAATATTAAATAAACTTGAAAATGGCGCGCGACATAATGACAATCGTTGTTGTGTTATTCTGTATGTTTTATTTTGTAAATCTGATATAGCTAAGTTTTCCTTCTAGATTCCTATCTGAATTATATTAAACATTAACAGGTAACTGGAATCTGCTAAGCTGCTGGTCTTCTGCTAACAGCTTAATCTTTGGATCACTTCGCTGCATAGCCTTCCACTAGCAGTTGTAGAATCATTCAAAATTATTAAAATTAAAGTCTTTCATAAATGCCTGTAATAGTTTTACGTGAATAAAGATATTTTGACTTTCAAAAATCTTTGGATCCGATTCCCGGCTTAATTTTTTTTTATTCGAGCACGACATGTGACCTAGCACCCACCTGCGAGGTCCATGATGTTAGCAACTGGAATCAGACACTAATGACTGACATCACTCCCTAGTCTTAGTCCGGCTTAACGGCAATTCAAGCCTGATCCCGAAACGTGTGGATACACTTTACTGGGTTTATCGGCACGAACGGTGGATACTTCCCCGCTCCGGCAGACTGGGCAAATTATCACCATCAGTCCGCCTACCACCTATTGAATTGCCTTTAATAAGTTTTCTTTGACAAAATCGGCTCAACTACTTTCATCATTTACAGACAGTAGCCATCAACGACCACTTGAAAAATTCAACTGTATAACCTTGACAGTACGTTAGACAATCATTGGTTTTGTTAGCGTAAATTATATAAAAAGTGAATTTCATTAGAATAACAGATCGGTGAAGGTCGTTCTACGTATCTTGTACTATAATAAAAATTAATAAACTATACTTTTCTTGTTAACTTAATACTTCCACTCTTGAAAGGCGATTAATGTAAAATAAATTTTACTAGCTTTTAAGAAGAAGACAAAGCATTAGTATTTCATGGAATAACCGTGCGGGTGCCGGGACCATCGGGAAGTGAGAGGAGAATAATGTCTCGGACTTGCAACCAACTATAGTCTGTAATATATTAATGGAATATAGTGATCAGCGAATAAACCTTCAAATGGAATTGCTTAGCTGCTGGTCTTCTGCTAACAGCTTACTTATTTGACCACTTTCTCTTCCACTAGCAGGAGTAAAATCATTCAAAATAAAGATATTTTGACTTTGACTTTGGCCGTTGCGTTCACATGTCATGTTTATATTGATGTCCTGGGTTCCATTAAACATCAGTTTCAACACGACCGTACCCCTTTACTATAGGACCTACGTATCAAACTCGAAGAAATATTACAAATTAAATAATTTATTGTGTCCCGACCAGAAATCGAACTAAATCGACCGCTAGGCCACACAGTCAAACCAATCTTAAACTATTAAATGGGTTTACTATGATATGGTACGAAACAGCTTTCTCCATTTGGGGGTTAATTTAAAAACATAATGACATTTGTAAACAAGCCAAAAGTCGGTCGCAAGCCCGAGATACCATTCTTCTTCTCTTCTCTTTCACTCTCTCCATACACAATGGATCCGGCATCAGCACGGTGAATCCATGGAATGCTTACAATTTTGTCTTCTTTCTCATCCCATTAAATTATAATGATTTAAGTTGACTATTTTCACATTATTGTTTCTCCCCCGAATATAATTGGATACGTGCTTAGTTTATGGTAGAGATAAAAAAAAAAGAATTCTACGCTGATATCATTTCTGTAATAAATAAAAAACAATAAATTACACGTGTTGTGTTTTATACCGACAAGACTGGACGTGTCAACGTAATCGCTCAAAACTAGTGCTAAAAATTTTACAACAACAAAAGAAAGATAAAAAAGGAGAAGATACAGGACGCGCTATATTGTTACCTACTAATGCTATGTTCGACTTGAAAACAAATAAAGCAAATCTTGTTTTTTTTTACCGAATTTTGTATGAAAACCATCGACAAACGCCAAGTCAACAACATCGAACATAGGGTAAATGCGAAACCGATAGACAATTACACGTTCACGCCACATCAAACCCACAGTTGCCTTTTTGCATCCATCTCGAACAATCCAATATTTTCAAAGACATTTAGGTAAGTCTTATGAGTAACTAGTTGAAATTTCCTTTCACATTATTCTGATTATGCTATAGGTATCTCCTAAGGTATTCATTATTATTACAGGTATTTGACCGCCTCCGTGGTCTATTGGTAACAAACGTTGCCGTGAACTCGGGAGGTCGTGGGTTCGATTCCCACCGGGGGCAAGTTGTACATTGTATGATTTGTCTCGGTCTGGGTGTTTATATGTATATATTTACAAAAAAAAAAAGTATAATATGTAGTTTATCAACCATCTAGTTTCCGTAACACAAGCCTCGTAGCTTACCACGGAAATTAGATGGCGCTATGTGACCATGTGAATATTTATTTATAATTTACATGGTGTACAGGAAAAAAATATTCTTCATGAAATGTTCAATCCAACTAACGTATTTAAAATGATAAGAATTAATACCGTATTTGTGTAAATAGCTTTTAATTGTAGCTTTATAATTGCCCATTGTTTAAAGAATTAAAATGGATATAGTATGTTATCCTTAAGAGATAGACATATGCCATCGCGGACGTTTCTGTAGACCTATATAAGATACACAATTCCACCATACATTATTTTCTTATATCTCAAAGCAACTTTCTTATATCACAAGGTTTTCGTTGAAAGCTCCCAAACAGCTTATATATTTCAGAGACCTACATATCGTTAATGTATACAAAAACTTAACAAATTATACACTAAAAGCTTCCTCGAGAACTACTCTATCCATTGGTGAAAACAACTTGAAAATCAGTGTAGTAGTTTTTAAGTTTATCGCGAATAAATTGTTTTATAATATGTAGTAATGTAGTCTATCAACTTTCTAGGAAAGACTGCCTCCTAGCGGTTAAGGCAGTGGATTTGGACTCGGAGGTACCGGGTTCGATTCCTGGTCGGGACACAAAAATATTTATTAATGCAAATAAATACATTTAATTAATATTTAATTTATTTGTGATATTTCTCGAGTTTGGTACGCTGGAGACATCGACGAGCTTGCCACTTGTCATGATTGGCCTATAGTAAAGTTTGCCGAATGTGAATCCGCTTATAAGCGTGGTTTCTGACCACCCCGAAAGGGAAACGTCGTGATGATACTTTACTTTTTTCTAAGAAATAAAATTACGGTTATATTGGACATGTTTTCACTTTGATATTATATCTAATTTTAGACAAAGACAAATATATATATAAATATAATATAGTCCTCAATTGTAAACACCTTTAAAAACAAACTGGACAAGTGGCATGTGACAATAGAAATAAGACTACGGTGATAACTGACAATTTTATAAACTTCACACCAGTGCTTGGTATAGGCATATCAGCAATGCGCTGCTCGCCTATTAATCAATAATAATAAAAGTGTATCATCACGACCGTTTCTTTTCCTGGGTGGTCAGAAACCACGCTTTTAGCCAACTTTACTATAGGCCAATCGTGACAAGTGGCAAGCTCGTCGATGTCTATAGCGTACCAAACTTTTTTTTCAACGACGTTAACTGCTAGACCATAAACAAATGAGATAAAATAATTTATCACAGTGAGACATGAGCGGGACAGAAGAATAGAAATTAATTGTGCGGTGTACTCGTACTTAGGGACTCGATAGCTAGCTTACTATTGATTCAAGTAAGTCAGTGGTTTGCTAGTTCCACTCGTAATATCTTCGTACCGTATCTTCTCTTTAGTAACTTTAGCTCTGGATAAAAAAGTCTGCGCATCGGTAAAGGCGTGGACAAAAGTGTATATATATATATTTTTAAATAATAAATATATTTAATGTAATTTAATTGACGACTCTGGTGACAATTTTTTTCTGTAAAAAATTAAGTATCTTAATTCAGAAATTCTGCCAGTGTTGGGCACCATGCCACATGACAGCGATTTGGAGGAGCAATTTTATTTTGTAAGTATTGGCGCGGTGGTGGCACGGTTGTAAGAACGCGTACCTTAAATCCTACAAAGGTCGGTTCAAACCCCCCCGGCATGTACCAATGAGAAATACATTTTTCTTACGTACTGCCGTCATAGATTTACAACACCACCGTTCCCGTGCCTCGGAGAGCACGTTAAGCCGTCGGTCTCGGTTCCACTAATGCCAACTTGTGAAATCGTTAATAAATTGTCATAAAACATTGACATCATATCCTCGCCGAGCCGTCTGGCCAGCGTGGCGAATGTGGGCCAAATTCTCCAGTTCTGGAAGGCCCATTTCCAGCAGTGGAGGTCTAGGACGCTGTGTTCTAGAGGCTGTATTTAACTTTTTAACGTTCAATTTAATTTTTAATGTAATATAATTTACTTAACTAATGTTTTGTTACACAAAAAAGTAATAATATATCAATTAGATTAAATCATTTTTGTTAATTTGTACTATTGTAGTAATTTGCACACTTGCACAAAATTTATGATTGGCACACATTTATTATTGGGACACAATTAAAAAATATTATTGGAACACAATATTATTTATTATTGGAACGCATAAAATTTATAAAATATCAACTTTTGTCCACGCCTGTACCGATGCGCAGACTTACGTCTAATGCTAGACTTACGTCAAAAGCTAGACTTTCGTGCCAACTAGTATATCTGCCTATACCTATACATGGTTTAAATTCAGTATTTAGGGCATCCATCTATATCTAAATCATAATAATACATTGCAGCGCTTCCTAGCGTCCCCTAGCCGAAAGCTAAAATAACATGCAAATAAAATAATAAATTACCCTAACTACGAGGGGCGTTCAAAATATTCTCGGTATTGATACGTTACAACCTCTTTTATATATATATTTGTTACTGGCCGCTAAGATTCATCCATTGACATTAAAAAAAAGTAAAATTGGAACCGAGATGTTCTTTTGTTTTTCTGCAATTGCCGAACAAACATGAACACCATGAGCGAATTAACAATTTTAACGAAATTAGAGCACCGATCCGTCATAAAATTCTTGACAAAACAGGGTAAAAATCAAAAAACCATAAAAGAGGAAATGGATTGTGTTTACCGTGAGTCTGCTCCTTCTTTATCTACTATTCAAAAATGGTCAAGCGAATTTAAGCGTGGAAGGGAGAGTATTGAAGATGACCCTAGACCTGGCCGGCCTGTAGTGGCTACCTCACAAGAAAATATTGATAAAGTGGAAAAACTTATATTGGAAGACGGCCGAGTGAAGGTAAAATCTATAGCTCAAGTAACCAATCTCTCTATTGGTACCGTACATGACATTATACATGACCATCTTAATATGTCAAAAGTAAGTGCAAGATGGGTTCCGCGAATGCTGACGCTTCTTCAAAAGGATATGCGTGTGGCTTGCTGTTCAGATTTTATCGACCTGTGTGGTGAAAATCCCGATGAGGTGCTGCAAAAAATAGTTACTGGAGATGAAACCTGGGTTCATCATTATGACCCAGAGAGCAAACAGGAGTCCATGCAGTGGCACATTAAGGGTTCAGCTCATCCCAAGAAGTTCAAGGTAATCCCGTCAGCTGGCAAGGTCATGGCCACAATATTTTGGGATTGTGAAGGAGTTTTGCTTATCGATTATAAAGAAAAAGGTGTAAATATCACAGGGCAGTACTACGCTAACGTTATACGTCAATTAAGAGATGCGATCAAAGAAAAGAGGCGAGGAAAGTTAACCAAAGGTGTTCTGCTACTGCATGACAACGCCCCTGTCCATACTGCTCATATTGCCAAGGCAGCTATTGTTGAATGTGGGTTTGAAACTGTTACTCATCCACCCTATAGTCCGCACTTAGCCCCAAGCGACTTCTTTTGTTTCCCAATCTTAAAAAGGATCTGCGTGGAAATAAATTTTCTGACGATGAAGCGTTGAAGACGGCCGTGGAGGAGCATTTTTACACCAAAGATAAAAAATATTTTTATGAGGGATTAAAAAAAATAATTGATCGATCTTATAAGTGTATGAACATAGGGGGGGAGTATATTGAAAAATAAAAATATCAAACTTTTCGTACTTGTTTGTTTTTATCCACATACCGAGAATATTTTGAACGCCCCTCGTAAATACTTAAACCAAAGCATGACTTATCAAAACAAACTTACTCCATTTAATAAAAAAACGTATAGTGCTACCAAGTTAACTGTGAAATGGCGAAAATGGGAATTGCGACCGATACAGCATCCCATTTTTTTTTTGGTTTTCTTCATTTGGTCATCATCAAATTCCAGATGTTGCAGAATTTGATGCTTTTCTAGGAGTCACTCGCGGCACCGTAGCTCAAACACGTCGGGTAAAATATGGGAGTTGACAGCGCGGGAAAACCGCATAAAATAAACTGCAACTTGTGCCCCATATTTAAAGTCCAATTTATTGTTTTCCATAATTATTCACATTGTAGCACATTATTAAACAAAAGAACACCATTTTTGACCAATAATATCCACAGTAAATTAATTTACAAAACAAAAACTTGCACTTGACATGTCCACGCAAAATGGCGCGAAGAACTTCCGATACAGCATTCCAATTATTATTTTAATGTTAAATGCTGTCAAAACATGTTTTGGTATTAACCTACCGATTCAATGTCCATAATTGGAAATAAAATGGAACTTTTGATAAATCCGATTCTACTATTCGCTGCAGTTTAGTTTGTGATAGATTTAAAATAAAACTAGTTGAAGTACTAGTACGACAATGCTTATTTTTTAATAACTTTTAGAAGTAAACAAACATAAATTACTTGAGTGTTTTCCCGATTTTAGTGCATATTAAACAAACAAATTACTTGAGTATTTTCCCCATTTTTGTGCATATTAAACAAACATTAATTACTTGAGTCTTGTCCCGATTTTTGTGCATATTAAACAAACATAAATTACTTGAGTCTTTTTCCGATTTTTGTGCATATTAAACAAACATAAATTACAGGAGTGTTTCCCGATTTTTGTACATATTAGACAAACATAAATTACAGGAGTGTTTCCCGATTTTTGTACATATTAGACAAACATAAATTACTTGAGTGTTTTCCCGATTTTTGTGCATATTAAACAAACAAATTACTTGAGTATTTTCCCCATTTTTGTGCATATTAAACAAACATTAATTACTTGAGTCTTTTCCCCATTTTTGTGCATATTAAACAAACAAATTACTTGAGTGTTTTCCCGATTTGTGTGCATATTAAACAAACATAAATTACAGGAGTGTTTTCCCGATTTTTTGTGCATATTAAACAAACAAATTACTTGAGTCTTTTCCCGATTTTTGTGCATATTAAACAAACATAAATTACTTGAGTCTTTTCCCGATTTTTGTGCATATTAAACAAACATAAATTACAGGAGTGTTTCCCGATTTTTGTACATATTAGACAAACATAAATTACAGGAGTGTTTCCCGATTTTTGTACATATTAGACAAACGTAAATTACTTGAGTGTTTTCCCGATTTTTGTGCATATTAAACAAACAAATTACTTGAGTATTTTCCCCATTTTTTGCATATTAAATAAACATTAATTACTTGAGTCTTTTCCCCATTTTTGTGCATATTAAACAAACAAATTACTTCGAGTCTTTTCCCGATTTTTGTGCATATTAAACAAACATAAATTACAGGAGTGTTTTCCGATTTTTGTACATATTAGACAAACATAAATTACAGGAGTGTTTTCCCGATTTTTGTGCATATTAAACAAACAAATTACTTGAGTATTTTCCCCATTTTTGTGCATATTAAACAAACATTAATTACTTGAGTCTTTTCCCTTTTTTTGTGCATATTAACATTCACAGTTCACAGATAAGTTGGTGGGACTGTAGCATGCAATTAAAATTAAAACATATTTTTTTCATTATCACAACCGTTGTGGTCAGAAACCACGGTTTTCTATTGGTCTATCATGACAAGCTCGTCGTGTCTCATTTTGAGAGGATTTTTGAAAAGCAAGATTCAGGAAAGCCAATGCTAGTCGGACAGATTGGACTTTACATCCATATGTATCCTCAACGGCTCCTGCACTCAATAATCCCTTCCAGCTGTCAATTCACTATGCTCAAGGAATAGTACTGTCAAACTCAAAATACATTGCGACGTACTTGAAGCGTTTTTATGTGCAATTCAGCTCTTATTTGTATTATTTAAAATTACTGTTAAAACATTACAACAAATATTTTACTCTGGTATCATTGTCAGAATTAAATTTATTTTTTGTAGAAGGCAACACTGTTGTGTTGTTGACAAGGTCAATGGCTGAATCGAATCGAAAGCTTTCCCCTTTTATTCAGACAAATCCCGAAACAATTCTAACTCATTCAAGTCAGATTTCATTCCAAAATCATAATTAATTATCGTCACACATATATATGTATATGAAAGAGACAGACTTATGTATGACAAAAGTGTTAGAGCCTGTAGTTTTATTATTATTATTACAGCCCTTAGAACACAGCGTCTTAGACCTCCACTGTTGGAGATGGGCCTTCCAGAACATATATCTGGAGAATTTGGCCTGCACTCGCCACGCTGGCCAGACGAGGCTGTAGTACTTTTGTCAAAGTCCTTTTGACAGCTGGAAGGAATGGTCAAGGGGTACTAGCAACACAAAATGGAGAGAAAAGGAAAAGAGTATGTAGTTAGGTGGTGTAGGGTTGTGTGACGTCGCTCCACATCCCCGTGTGCACCTCGAGCTGCACGGCCACGCTGGGCGCGCTCACCTGCAGTCTCCGCGCGGGCCAGGCGGGGCCGGGCGCCGGGCCGGCCGCCTCCTGCGCCTCCTCCTCCGACGTCGTCACCGTCACCATGGCTGCCGTGCTGGAACAACACGCTACATGACTTCGGCACTTGACACATCAAACGAAACCACGCTCATTATATTGTATACGCTACGGCTGGGTTGTAACAAAACTAAATCTTTGTAATTATAACGAAAAATTGCCTAGAGAATGTGCTAGTACTGACCCCCTGGCTGATACTCGATGTCTACTAGAGAATGTACTAGTACTAACCCCCTGGCTGGTACTTAAAGTTGTCTTCCAGAGAATGTGCTAGTACTGACCCCCTGGCTGATACTCGATGTCTACTAGAGAATGTACTAGTACTAACCCCCTGGCTGGTACTTAAAGTTGTCTTCCAGAGAATGTGCTAGTACTGACCCCCTGGCTGATACTCGATGTCTACTAGAGAATGTACTAGTACTAACCCCCTGGCTGGTACTTAAAGTTGTCTTCCAGAGAATGTGCTAGTACTGACCCCCTGGCTGATACTCGATGTCTACTAGAGAATGTACTAGTACTAACCCCCTGGCTGGTACTTAAAGTTGTCTTCCAGAGAATGTGCTAGTACTGACCCCCTGGCTGATACTCGATGTCTACTAGAGAATGTACTAGTACTAACCCCCTGGCTGGTACTTAAAGTTGTCTTCCAGAGAATGTGCTAGTACTGACCCCCTGGCTGATACTCGATGTCTACTAGAGAATGTACTAGTACTAACCCCCTGGCTGGTACTTAAAGTTGTCTTCCAGAGAATGTGCTAGTACTGACCCCCTGGCTGATACTCGATGTCTACTAGAGAATGTACTAGTACTAACCCCCTGGCTGGTACTTAAAGTTGTCTTCCAGAGAATGTGCTAGTACTGACCCCCTGGCTGATACTCGATGTCTACTAGAGAATGTACTAGTACTAACCCCCTGGCTGGTACTTAAAGTTGTCTTCCAGAGAATGTACTAGTACTAACCCCCTGGCTGGTACTTAAAGTTGTCTTCCAGAGAATGTGCTAGTACTGACCCCCTGGCTGATACTCGATGTCTACTAGAGAATGTACTAGTACTAACCCCCTGGCTGGTACTTAAAGATGTCTTCCAGAGAATGTACTAGTACTAACCCCCTGGCTGGTACTTAAAGTTGTCTTCCAGAGAATGTGCTAGTACTGACCCCCTGGCTGATACTCGATGTCTACTAGAGAATGTACTAGTACTAACCCCCTGGCTGGTACTTAAAGTTGTCTTCCAGAGAATGTACTAGTACTAACCCCCTGGCTGGTACTTAAAGTTGTCTTCCAGAGAATGTGCTAGTACTGACCCCCTGGCTGATACTCGATGTCTACTAGAGAATGTACTAGTACTAACCCCCTGGCTGGTACTTAAAGTTGTCTTCCAGAGAATGTACTAGTACTAACCCCCTGGCTGGTACTTAAAGTTGTCTTCCAGAGAATGTGCTAGTACTGACCCCCTGGCTGATACTCGATGTCTACTAGAGAATGTACTAGTACTAACCCCCTGGCTGGTACTTAAAGTTGTCTTCCAGAGAATGTACTAGTACTAACCCCTGGCTGGTACTTAAAGTTGTTTTCCAGAGAATGTGCTAGTACTGACCCCCTGGCTGGTACTTAAAGTTGTCTTCCAGAGAATGTGCTAGTACTGACCCCCTGGCTGGTACTTAAAGTTGTTTTCCAGAGAATGTGCTAGTACTGACCCCCTGGCTGGTACTTGAAGATGTCTTCCAGAGAATGTACTAGTACTAACCCCTGGCTGGTACTTAAAGTTGTTTTCCAGAGAATGTGCTAGTACTGACCCCCTGGCTGGTACTTAAAGTTGTCTTCCAGAGAATGTGCTAGTACTGACCCCCTGGCTGGTACTTAAAGTTGTCTTCCAGAGAATGTGCTAGTACTGAGCCCCTGGAGGGTACTTAAAGTTGTCTTCCAGAGAATGTGCTAGTACTGAGCCCCTGGCTGGTACTTAAAGTTGTCTTCCAGAGAATGTACTAGTACTAACCCCCTGGCTGGTACTTAAAGTTGTCTCCCAGAGAACGTGCTAGTACTGACCCTCTGGTTGCTAGTTGGTGATGTCTCCTAGAGAATGTGTTAAGATTGACGACCTGGCTGGTACTTGGCGATGTCTCCCAGAGAACGTGCTAGTACTGACCCTCTGGTTGTTAGTTGGTGATGTCTCCTAGAGAATGTGCTAGTACTGACCCCCTGGCTGCGGGATGATTGTCCTCGGGAGTGTACCGGATGACACTCTGCCAGACGGTGGGATCGTACTTCACCTCGTCCTCGCTCACGTTGCTGGAGTATTCCTCCTCGAGGTCTCCCTCGCGGTACACCAGCAGACCGTCCCCGTAGGCCGCCCCGGCCTGCTCTATGGGGACCTCACCCTCTTCGCCCTGAGGATTACAAACATACTATACACTATGATTAAGTAAAGTATCATCAGACCGTTTCCCTTCCGGGGTGGTCAGAAACCACGCTTATAAAGAAGCGGATTCACATTTAGCCAACTTTACTATAGGCCAATCATGACAAGTGGCAAGCGCATCGATGTCTCTAGCGTACCAAACACGAGAAAAATCACAAATAAATTAAATAATAACTTTATTTATTTAAATTTATTACTCGTTTATTTATTTAAATTTATTTATTTTCAGAAAAATCACACCTTATAACTAGGACAAAATTACAGTATTATAGATTATTAGATATTAAGCCAGAAAGATTTTATATTATTTGTACAGTTCATTTCTCTAAAAGAGTGGGATAAATAGTAAAAAAAAATAACTATATTTACAAATAGCTATATAGAAGTAGCATAGAATTATTATTAATACATATTATTGTGTCCCAACCATGAAATCAAACCCGGTACCCCAGAGTCTAAATTCACAGACTTAACCGCTAGACCAGACGGAGGCAATTAACTATGATATACTAGAAATTAACAATAACATAATCTTTAAAAAGTATCCTAGAACCGCCATGTTCAACTAGAAATGACATACTCGTATAACGTCCAGATGGTGTAACATTAATTCCTTGGTCTAATGGCATGTATTGGTCTGGAATGCGACTTGTGTATTCTCTGCCGCCGAAAAGGCAGCTAAATTAAAACACAATAAATATTAATGTATATGACTTTCCACATGAATATATTTTCCTTCCTTTACCAATAGAAACATTAGGTTGTAGGTGTTTGGAATCAAAACTTTTTAAGCTTCTTTCTTCTATCTTGTCATTATAAGTTTTTTTTTCACTTTATTTTGCTTCTACTTGGCGATGTTCTATGGTTTTCATACAATTTAGGTAAAAAAGGTGTTTATTTACCTCAATCTCCATGGTGTCCCAGGCAGTAGCGACGGCCATGCCGGGTGACCCTTCAGAGTCTGTCCTTGGTTTCTTCCCGCGCCGGGAGATGGTATAGTGCAGAGGATCATGACCTTCACGACGGATCATCTCCGGCAAGATTCGACGGCGGGCGTTTATGAACCAGTTGCAAACCTGGTTAAGACAAATGATATATTAGTAAGACTTGAATCAGGAAGTGGAACTTTATACTGTCGGTTGTACATTATAACAAATCACTTTATTAGTCAGTGGAGTCGTACAGGCCCGGATGGGTAATAAGCCTGGGGAATATTCCTCCTTTACCCTGGCTGGATATTGGTAAGTATATCATCGTCATCAATAAGCCTGCGTCTCTCCACTGCTGGATATAGGCTTCGACCAAGCCTCGTCATTTCACATAATCTCCTGACATCCCTCATTCGTCCCCCACCAGCGAACTTTCTGTCCATCTGGCTTTGAGGGGTCATCCCACTCTACGTCTTCCCGTACGTGGTATCCACTCTAGAACCGGTCTACTCCATCGATCATCTCGTTGAGCAATCTTGAATTTGTGGATCAGACCCACCGTCAGCGTCAACGTCTCTGCAAGTACATAAAGGGCTCACGATACTAGGAGGTCAGGAGGTTAAACTACTTTAGCACTCCTCTAGGCGCAATTCTACAAGAAGCTCCCGATAGAGCTGTGTGCTAGTCCGTATTCGTCGTCAGTCCAAAGGAGTATACACAGGCCGACAACAAACTCTTTAAAACAACGAACCACCGCGCTCATGATACCACCGTGACCGATATGTTCTGCTGACTTTATATCTTATCCTTGTTTGTCTTGGCCAAAAGGCTGACGCAGCGTAGGTGAGACGGGAATGGATGAACATCTTGTAGATCCGGAACTTCTCGGGTTCGCCTTATTCACGGCGTTCCAGGCCATTTCACCCATTGTTAACGTCTTGTTAATGATGCAGCCAAGGTATTTGACGGTAAGACTCGATGTTCTGTACCTGAAGCTGCAGTGGTGGAGGTAGGGTAGCATTTAGATCTCATCAATGCAAAAAATAAAAAAACAATTAAAACAGTGATAACTAACCTGTAAGACAGTGAGGTTGGCCTCCTGACTGAGAAGCAGCTTTTCGGCATCGCTGGGGTAGGCGTTGTATCTATGGTCGTAAAGCCAACGTTTAAGGATCTTGACGGATGGTTTGGCGAGGTTACCGCGCCGTTTGCGAACAGTTTGCATCATGGAGGGCGGGGTGCCGGCGTGCAACATGCGCCGAGCCCCGTCCACCTCACCGTCTGTGTCGTCATTCTCGTCAGTCGATGACGTCGACTGAAAAACATCGCGAGCTGTGGACAAACAAACATTTGTAATTTTAACTTGTAAAAAACGTACATTATACGAATACATTCGTGGATACATCCCTGCCGGGGTGCTCAGAAACCATGCTTTAATAAACCAATCATGACAAGTGGCAAGCTCGTCGATGTCTCTAGCGTACGAAACTCGAAAAATATTACGTATAAATTAAATAAATGTTTATGTTCCTAGGAATCTAAAACGGTACCTCTGCATCTAAATCCACGGACTTAACCGCTGGACCACGAAGATTAACCCAACCTGCATTAGGCCGGGACTATGACTTGACTCTTTGAGAATACTCATAGCAATCAATACCTATTGTATTCACTAATATTTAATTATGATAAGTAGGTAGGTTCAGGTCGCGCACTGCACGAAAAATTAGCACTTTGTGTAACTAAATGAATCAGGACTAAATGAATCTGAATATCTGCTGGAGGTGTGGGGTATGTTTTTAGTTGGTTGATATGAGATGAATGAAGGTATTGCGTCAGCTATGTTGTTTATTTTATATTACGTAAATATGAATATTGTAATTGGGATCAAAATCGCTAGCTAATTACTTTATAAAATAATGTATTCAAAATTATTTTAAAAAAAAATAGGTTATCGGCGGACTGGTGTCCGATCCCTAAAACTAAGAACGCAATCTTTGAGTTTTTGTTATTTAATGTAAATTGCATGTTCAGTCCATACTCTTGAGTATATATACTTTTTCACAAAATACTTTTTTGAAGAACAAGTCAAAATACCTGTCTATGCCAAGTAGTAATCGCTTTTGCGGAAGTAATCGAAGCTTGAGGACACCGACCCAAGATATTAATTCAATACCAAGGACATCTAAGTTTAGATTCAATTCTATATGATATAGGTGCCTTTAATTCGATGCTAGCTGGCCCTTTGTTCCCAATCAACTAGGTTTGTATTTAGCTAGGTTGTTTCTGTATCATTGTATTAATTACATTGCATATTGTAAACTTTGACAAATCCAAGTGTTCCCAGAATAAGGTTCCTCATCATCATCATCAGCCTGTGCTGCTCTCCACTGCTGGATATAGGCCTCCCTCAAGGCTCGCCACTGCACGCGGTCTTTTGCAACCCTCATCCAACCCCCACCAGCGACCCTCCTCAGGTCATCCGTCCATCTGGCGGGGGGTAGTCCCTTACGTGGTCTCCACTCCAGAACCCGTTTGCCCCATCGGTCGTCGGTTCTGCGGCAGATATGTCCGGCCCATGCCAATTCAGCTTGCTAATTTTGAATGCTATGTCAGTAACTTTGGTTCTCCGACGAATTTCAACGTTTCGAATTCTATCCATCAGAGAAATACCAAGCATAGCTCTCTCCATAGCTCGCTGAGCGACCTTGAATTTGTGAACCAGACCCACTGTCAGTGTCCACGTCTCTGCTCCGTACGGCATTACGGGGAGGACGCACTGGTTGAAGACTTTTGTCTTCAAACACTGTGGTATGGACGATGAAAGGATATGATGAATTTTCCCGAATACCGCCCATCCTAGCTGAATGCATCTGTCGGCTTCTTTGCTAAAGTTTGTAGCGCCTAGCTGAATAGTCTGTCCAAGGTAGAGTATTCCTGCACAACTTCCTTAAGGTTCCTACGGATAATTAATAAACAATAAACATACATCTGTAAGTTGTTTATGTTTAAAGAAACTTTGGAATCCAAAGATGTCAATATCAGGAAATTTTGTAACATGGGCATTGTATTCTGGAATCAAATGAAGATTCCAAAAGCTATTAGCACAATGATTTCACACAAGACGGACACGGGTTGTTCAGTAACTTCTAAGCCATTTTGGCCAAGTTTTACTGGCCTCACTTATCATGCAATTACTTTGTTCTCATACCTTATTATTCTGTGCAACTAGGTATAATGCTCCTTATTTGTTTTAAGACCCAAATCACTACAATCTTATCTATCAGAATGCTTATGTGTAGTAACTTAACAGAATGTATGTTTTCTCATATTAGAATTTAATGCAATTTAAAGATTTGCTTACAGGGTCAATTTGAAAAAGTATCATCACAACTGTATTGCTCCCGCAGGGGGTCAGAAACCATGCTTTTGTAAGAACCTTACACATTTAGCCAACGTTACTAAAGGCCCATCATGACAAGTGCTCATCAATGGCTTTAGCGTACCAGACTCTGTCAAAATAAATGAAATATATATTACTGTGTTCTCAGCCCCGAATCGAATCCAGCACCTACGCATTTCAATTTAAAGGCACTTTAGGATCCAAAAAAAATTTAGTGTATGTTCCACAAAGATAAAATAGCAAATAAAAGAGATATCTTATCTATTATAATGTCTCAAGTAGGCCATAGATAACACAAAATCAACCATTATTTCTTATGCATCTCAGTAAAATGTTTAACGTAAGGTGGCATAGCTAATTATATAGTAGTATGTAAATTGACAGTTGTCTTTTAACAGCCACAAGAACATTTTAAAATTATTTAAGATAAAAATTCTTTATTTGCATAAATGTTAGTCTAATTTACAGGTCTTATAGTAAACTAACTTAACGTAACAACATTTGCCAAGTAAATAGGCGAGCAAATATATCAAATATTAATATAAATTTTAAATAAAATATGTCCAAAAACTTACATCTAGGCATTCATACAATATTGTCAGCTTAAACTTTTACAATTGTCAGAATATTCTTTTAAATTATTAAACATCTTTTCTTTTAACCAAATTATTAATTGATTTTTAAATACTTTTTTTCCCAACAATTTTAATTTGTTAGGTAATTTATTATAAAGTTCGTATACACATAATTAGGCAATTTTTATTACGTTTAGTTTTCTTAGGATTTATATCTACAATAAGATCATAGGGGTTTCTCCTACTTCTAGCGCTGACATCTTTAATCTTACTAAACATGTCGCTGTTTTCTAACAAATAAATAATATTATTAGATGTTATTTTATTATTTTCTTTATTTATCAGAGTAATATGGCATGTGGAGCCAATTCCACCTGGTTTTTTTAAAACCTTAAATCTGCCTGGCTGTCCAACACTCTTGTTAAGGGAATGTGACATTGACAGCTAGCTCTTTTGGTTGATTTTCAGGTTTAGCTTTGTATCTGGTGTTGCAAAAGGTAATTTCAGTATTTACAGCCAGGTATCCATAAGAGCGAGGTGGCTCGGTTGTAAGAATGCTTTTCCTAAAATCTTAAAAAAGGTTTGAGACATGACCAAAGAATAATACACTTTTATTACGTACATTTGTCATAGATTAGGTTATTTAAGTTTTTTGTTTTTAATTGTTTAAATATAGAATTTAAATTTAACAACAATTATTCATTAAGTACTTGAATTTTGTGCATCTTGTGGCACCTAAAGAAGTAGTATCATCACGACCGTTTCCCTTTCGAGGTGGTCAGAAACCACGCTTAAAAATAAATGGATTTACATTTAGCCAACTTTACTATAGGCCAATCATGACAAGTGGCAAGCTCGTCAATGTCTCCAGCGTACCAGACTCGAGAAATATCACAAATAAATCAAATGTATTTATTTACATTAATAAATATTTTTGTGTCCCGACCAGGAATCGAACCCGGTACCTCCGAGTTCTAAATCCACACACTTAACCGCTAGATCACGGAGGCAGTTATATTTATAGTTAATGGATTCCATTATATAACATTTGCGCTTGAGTTGTTACTCAAGGGCTGCTGTGAACCATATATATATGGGTGGTCGCTACAGCAAAAGCTACTGCCAACTAGTCTTGTTTGTGAAAACCATTTACAAGGCTAGCTAATGTTTGTTGGTTTCATTCGCTATCATTTAGCTAGATGGCGCTACGGTCGACAATTTACATCGTACATTTATCATCAAGTAATAATGTAGCCAACCATTTGGTTATACTGAAATATTAATTAATGTTATAATTTTGTAACATACCTATGACGGTAAATCAAATATAAATGGTGATTTTGTTATTTTGTTTGCAATGCAGTTCCGAGCTAAATAATATTGCGCGGAGAAGGTTTATGATTCTATAATTAAACCATAAAAACATTATTTTTAATAAGCGATAATACTGTTAAGGAGCACCTATGGAAAAAATAAATTTAATAACTTATTTTAAACCTTGGACCTGGTGTAACGCACCATCAAGTAGGCGCGGTGTTACATGTCGTGCTTATCATCCTATTGAACTATGGCATAGAGAAAATCTATAGTGAGAAAAAAATACCAGTATAACTTTAATATGTAAATTATTGTTTAAAATACAACCTTATAACTGTGAAACAAATCTTATTTTTGTGTAAACCCAGAGTCACCCACCTCACCCTCGTTGCCTCCGAAAATCGCGGTCATCAATCAACGTGACAGCTGACTTATCCCTTATTGGGCGGCCATATTACTATAAGCCAATCAGAAAACAGTTTAAAAGTACAGAATTTTCATACTATTTTTAAGCCTTTATAGTTTCTTACTAATCAAATAATTTGAATTAAATGAGTAAATACTCAATTAGATATACCTACAACAATAATTAAATTTACAATAATGATAAAATTATAATAAAGGTCAAAAGGCAACGCCATCTATGTTGGCTTGGCGCGTGCACGATTACGGCGGCCATTTTAGCGTAAGGCCTGTCATTATGCTGTCATTTTCACAAAAGTCAAAATATTCAATAACAAATGTAAACAAATACTCCCAGACACCAAAAAAATACTCAAAAATATAATTTACACTTATTTTTATCACTAACAAGTGACTACAAAACGCAGAATCTATGTTAAGTGGATTGGGACGTGTCACCTAATCAATGTAGCAAGGCTAAGTACTATAAATAACTTTGTGCACGTGCCTAAAACCGATCCTTGGTCAGAGCCACCTCGTTACAAGTCATTAGAGGCATATAATTAACCGTACAGCCCAAATGTAGTACTAAACAACTTTTCTACAAGAATTTATACGAGATATTAAGTCTTGTATCTGCAGAAAAACGAACATCGATGGCGCCATTTTAGTTTCACGAAGCAGAGTTCCTAGGTGACGTAACATCCTCATATTTGTTCCCAAAGGTAAATCAACTAAAAGTAATGAAAGCGTGACCCAATTTGCATTGTTTTTCTTCACGCAAATGAGTTGTTTTTGTAGAAATGTCATCTTGACGTATGTCAATCTGACAAGCATGGCGGAAACGTGTAGTCAGTTTACACCGGCTTACCTTCTGGCGACAGCGATTCCCTGCTGCCCATCTTCACTTCCCTGATGATCTCCCTTGAGATCTCCCTCATGTCGTTGCGTCGGACTTGAAACGTCATACCAGAAGACCGATGGTCGCTTTCTTCTTGCAAACCGGTCGTAGGAGACAACATTTTCACTTCACTTAATCCATAAACTTTAGATTTCAACCACAAAATTCTTTTTAAATGTCACTAAACACTCGTAAATATTAATATAGAGCGCTAAATGCGGACAATTCGTCAAGCGACGCACACGAATCCGAACTCGGCGCGACTACGGTCGGGTTCGGCGGGAAGCTCCGCGCGCCGTCGCACGCATCTCTCCCTCTCTCACGCGTCTAATGGCTATAGCTATCTCTCTTCCGCGTGGGTTCTGATGACAGATGTATCACGTCAAAACAAAGCGTGCTTGCTTCAAATGTCGAAATTTATAGATAAATTTCAAATTATTAAAAAAGAACAAAATGGTTTTCAAAAGAACAAATCGACATCTTTAGCAAATTTTAAGCTCATAAAAGCTATTACCGAATGTATCGACAGACAAATTCCGGTAGCAATTTTGTTTTTTGACATGAGCAAAGCATTCGACTTTGTTCATCATGATAAACTAATTAATAAACTATACAAATACGGAATCAGAGGCACAGTTAATGATTGGTTTAAGAGCTATCTAACAAATAGGACGCAATATACAGAAATATCTTCTATGTCAGATAAATATAATGAAAAACGTATCTGTAAGTCAGACTATCGATGTAATAACTCCGGCGTACCCCAAGGCAGTATTCTCGGACCTATATTATTCCTATTATATATTAATGACATTCCTGATTCGACATTACATGAAACTATACTGTTTGCTGATGACACTACAGTAATTATTAAATGCACTGACAAACAAAATTTTGAATATGACATAAATATAACAGTTAAAAAAGTTATAGAATGGCTAGACAATAACAATCTAAAAGTCAATATAGAAAAAACTAAATTAATGCAGTTTCATACATATAAAGCTAATCCGATCCAATTAAATGTAAATTTTAACAATAATATAATTGAAGAAGTAAAGAGTATTAAATTTTTAGGATTACTATTGGATAGCAATTGCAACTGGAAGCTCCACATAGATACAATATGTAAAAAAATTAATAGTTTTGTATATGCACTTAAACGGCTTAGAGATATAACATCAGTCGAAGCATCTCTTAATGCATATTTTGGATATGTGGAGTCAAGCATACGTTATGGCCTAATACTATGGGGTAACTCTACAGATGTGGACTTAGTTCTTAGGGCTCAGAAAAAGTGTATACGTGCTATATGTGGTGCCCATTATTTAGAATCCTGCAGGCCACTATTTAGAAAGTTTAAAATATTGCCTGCACCATGTATTTACATAAAACAAATAGCCTTATTTGTCAGACAATATCCGGAATTCTTTCCAAAAGTTGAGGATATACTCAAGAAAGAGTCAAGAGGCCAATACAAGCATGATTTATATATACCAAAATGTAAACTTAGTTTAGTAAAGAAAAATGTGTTCCATATGGCAATAACAATTTATAATAACCTTCCCTTGAGTATAAAAGAATTGCCAAATAAATTATTCAGTGGAAGACTACATCGCTGGTTATTAGAAAATAGTTTTTATTCATTGACCGAATATAATAATTATAAGCGAATCACGTAGGACATTTTATAATTTTATTTTATTTTGACATTTTATTATTTTATTTTGACATTTTTCTTATCTAGGTGTATTATTTTGACATTAATTTATATTATATAATATTGACATATGTAATGAACCTATATAAGATTAATGTATGTAAATAAATATTTTGTTTTAGCCTAAGTTTGTTAATTAGTATTAGGACCCAAATTAATATTTGTACGCCTCTTAAGGTAGATTGTTGCATGTAAAAATATATTGTTCACCTTCATTTGTAACCATACAATCACAAATAAATATTTCATTTCATTTCATTTCAAACGGTTAACAAATAACAATAATAATAAATACATAAATAGTAAAGGTGCGCCATCTCTTGGCAACTTCAATTAATTCCAATGTAATGCGGACTCCGGACAATCACCTTTGGCTTGGGCAAACGCTATAGTAGTATGTTGTATGCAGTACATTGCTGTTTTTGTTCCGAAACTGAATAACGATTACCTTACCGAGGAGGGTCAGAATGCGGCAAAAATATTTATTTTGGAAAGAAGTGTGATACGACCTAGAAGCGTGATTAGGTACAAATCAATGCTTACAAAAAACCCACTCTTCCTGGAATTCAGACTTATGTTTGTGCATTAAATAGCGTTGTTAATGTTATAAAATGTCCAACATAAAGGCACCAAAGCCACGTACGAACACGCTAAGAACGTTGACTTAGGCTAAGTTGCAATAAAGTAAACTTGTGTAATTTTCCCGATTAAGTTAAAAATGCTAACGATTGTACCAACTGACCTTCAAAAACAACTGATATATTTGCGTCATTTACAAAGACTTCAGCATTTTTTGTGTAACTCGGCCTTAGCTTCGCTTTGTGATGTTCAATGCAACCCAAAATCGTTTATTTTCATACAAAGCCAAACTAGTATCCGCGCGCAGCAATGGATAGTGCCTAAATAGCTTTCTCGAAACATCACGCAATCACGCAATCTTGCTTTAGGTTTTTCATAAAATCTAGTGTTTAGCCGTTGGCCGTAAATCTATCTTTGGTTCTACTTACTGAAGTATGATATTTGACGTTTGTAAAACTAATCTTAAAATTTTACCTCCAGTAAGCGAAACTATCGATACATAAGAATAATTTATAGGTATTTGTGACTTCTCTAAAGCGTGGTAGGCTAGACTAGGTTCACAATAATACCTCAAGAACAGCTTTGCCTATTTCTCTTCGTTCCACGATAAATCTCTTCGTTTCTTCCACAACTACCTACCTCGTTCCCTTCGCATAACTCTAATTTCAATTGAAACTGTCGCCACAAATTTATGGAACAATTTGGCCGCGTTCGTTTTAAGAAATGTTAGCATGAAAATACCACTTTTTTTAGCACAAGTCGTTCGTTTAATGAAAATTCTAACATTTGATGCTAATTTCCGTATGTCAGTACCGTGTTGAAAGGAGGGTTATTGATGTTACTTTTTGACAGATGTCAATTTGATCGTTTACCATTTTTATATACTTTATAGTTTTCTATATTTGTTAAAAAGGTATATTAAACGATTTTATGTAATAAATTCAAAGACCATAATAATATCACGTGTATTGGATGCCATGGTATGATAAAACATGAACGAAAACACTTGTCAAAAAGTAGCATCACCGCTCGTTTTATTTAAGAAATGTTAGCATTGTTGAAAAAAGTGGTATTTCTTAACAAAAACGACATTTCGCGCTGGTTTATTAGGTTGCTACGAAATGTTGGAAATGCTATAACAAGAACGCGCCTTTTTGCCTCCGTGGTCTAGCGGTTAAGTCCGCGGATTTAGACTCAAGAGATACCGGGTTCGATTCCTGGTCGGGTCACAATAATATTTATATATATTTATATATATATAAATTATAATTTAATTTGTTTGTGATACTCTCGAGTTTGGTACGCTAGAGACATCGACAAACTTTTCATGATTGGCCTATGATTATTATTTTTTTTGAAATAGTTTAATTCTCTTTTATTTGTAACACTTATTTGCTTTTAACTAAAAAAAAAAAACACGTTAATCGTGTTTGTTTATAATAACATGGCTGTTATTGTGTACACCTGCTTTGAGTTTTAGCAATGACTATACACTATATCCATTATTTTTAGAAACTGTAATGCTAAAATTTGTTTTGTGTGCCTACTTAATAAATAAATAATATATTTCAGCACCTACTTTCCAGAGAATTGTTTAAAATGGTTGGCTATGATAATGTCTTGCGGCATAAAGCCTGGCCTGTGTCCTTGAAACCTTTCTTCATCATCTTATAGGTTGGCTGTCAGAGAATGTCTAGCGGCATTAATCCCGCCCGTTGTACACAGTGCAATAAAGATTTAAATAAATAAATAAATAATATGAGGGCCGCGATGTCACATCGGTATAAAAAAAACATTTTTTTTTGTTTTGATTAACGTTTTAGTATCCAGATGTGGATTTAAAAAAAAAAAAGTTAAAGAGTTGAATGAAAATTAAATTTATTATTACTTAACACTAAACCATAAATTACATACACATAAAAATGCTTTATAATATAAAATTAAATCAATTATTGTCCATTGTGCTAATAATCTTCTTGTAGATGTATTCGGGGGCGTTTTTCGAGAACTGGAAATCTGTGTGGCTAAAGTATTCTTCTGGAAGCTTGTTCGACTCCAGCATGTTGGGCAGTTGCCGCTGCAGGGTCTCGACATCTTCAGGCTGAGCCAACCAATCCTGCTCGCTGTAGTATAAAGCGACAGGCACCCTGACAGCACTCAATTCGTATTTAGGAGCCTGCTGCTGGCCATATACTTCCTCATTAACATCAGTACCGTAGTCGTACCGCCTGAATTCACCATCCATCCACTGTGCGAGCTGCTTCATCACTTTCACGGATGTGGTATCAGAGTGAGATAGGATAGCGGGCACGCGGCTTGCGTCCAAATGTTCCACGTTGACACCGGCGATCGCAAACAAGGAGTTGGAGCAAACTTTACGGCAGCCAACAGCATTCTGACAAAGCTGTCCACCAGCGTTGTAGAGCAACTCTTTTGACGGCTGGAATTTACCGCGACCCAAGTCAAAAGTTTCACTGTTCTTCAACATCTTTATAATTGGAGCTTGAGCGTGCGCAGTGTAAACAATTGGAGCTACAGCGAACATAGTCTTGATTTTCTCGTTGTATTGGGGTCGAGTTGATAACAACGCGAAGAGCGCAGTGGCTCCTTGAGAGTAACCGATGTAGGTGAGCTTGTCTTGTTGCGAGTTGGTCAAAGCGGCGTCGATCATGGCGGGAAGGTCGTGGAGAGCGATTTCGTCCGAGCTGAACTGCCAAAAGCCTTCAGTAGCTGGGTGCTTGCTAACGTGCTGGCGCGCGTACTTGCTGCCTCGAGCATTGCCCAAATACACGTCGTAGCCAGCGTCGGAGAGCAAGTAGGCGAGCGACTTGCCTGGACCCATGATAAGGAAGTCATCAGCGCTGCCTAAGATCCCGTGCATTAAAAAGACAGCTTCGTTCTTAGGTTGGCCATTGCGCTGTTGAGCTGGGATGTGGATCACGTTGAGGTAGTACCCATCGTCAGTCTTTACGATCAGCTCTTGGACAGGGTATTGATTTTTCTTCAGGAGATCTGTAGCGTTAAGTTCGACATCTTGATCGGAGGAGGAAGCCATGACAGCGTCGTGAAAAGCTGCCTTTTCTTCTTCGTTAATCTTCTTGAGCGATTGTGCGGCTTCTTCGTAAGTTGAGGGTTCTTGTGGTTTGATAGTCATCCAGACGCCTCCCCATGTGTTGTCGTTGTTTCTCTGGATTTTCTTCATGATCTTGCGGACTTCAGTTTCCTTGGTCTGGCGGTACATATGCTCTGGATGCTGGTGTCTAACGAATTGGACTTCCTTGACAAATTTGTTTTGATTCCAGGGTTGATTCTGCCATTGTTGGGGCTGATCTTGTTGAAGCTGGTCTAATTCAGATTGAAATTGGTTCAGTTGAGGCTGGTATTTGTTCAATTGAGGCTGGAACTGGTTCAATTGAGACTGGAACTGATCCTGTTGAAGTTGGTCTTGTTGTTGCTGGTATTGATCCTTTTGGAGCTGGTACTGATCTTGTTGTTGCTGGAATTGATCCGTTTGAGGCTGGTATTGGTTCTGTTGTTGCTGGTATTGATTCTGCTGGCGCTGGTATTGGGAGGGTTCGTACCGTCTATTATTTCGTACCGGGTAATCGTTTTTTTCAAAGCTCTCCTCGCTTGACCAGGGTTCGTTATGCTTATGGTGGTTGTTGGCCAAGACTGCGCCGGGCAGGATTACACAGAGTAGTAAAGTAACCTGCATTGTGATGATGAGTTATTGTACCGATCATGAAACGCTTCTGAGTTTTTATACTGCATTTTTGCTAACACAGAAGTTTGTCATATGTGTAACGCGGCAAAATCAGCGTATACTTTGTATCAATCGACGATATTTTAAATGTAAACAATGTAATTAAAAATATATGTTTTATCAAAGGTTTGATTCTCTTTCGTTAGACTACTTAAAAGTATTATCACGACTGTAATCTTGCGGGGCAGAAACCATACCTACTTCTATAATGAGTTTGTTCACATTTAGCGCACATTATTTCAAGATAATGGCCTCAACACTCTTTTTTTCTTTTGACTTTTTTATCTTGATAACAATGAATTTAGGATTTGATAAATAAATAGAGGGGCCGTCTTCATTTTCATTCATTACAGCCCTTAGAACACAACGTCGTAGACCGCCACTGTTGGAGAGTGCTGGCTTTCCAGAACATTTATCAGGAGAATTTGGCCTACACTCGCCACGCTGGCTAGACGGGTTGGCGAGGATATGTATTTTTTAACGATCCTACATGTTGGTATAAGTGAAACCGGGACCGACGACTTAACGTGCTCTCCAAGGCACGGGAACAGTGGTGTTGTAAATCTATTACAAATGTACGTAAGAAAAATGTATTTCTCATTGGTACATGCCGGGTGGGTTTGGACCGACCTTTGTAAGATTTTATGGAAAGCGTTCTTACAACAGAGCCACCACCGCTCAGGGCCGTCTTCATTGCCCGAATTCTCCAATACTTTGGCCACATTGCAAGAAGAGGCGACGATAATCTAGAAAAACTTCTAATTACGGGCAAGGTAAAAGAACAAGAGGAAGAACCCCTAAGCGATGGTCCAGTCAGGTGACATTCCTGTATACCAGGCCATCCACTACGCCGAGAACCATTGGTGAGTCACGATCCTCATCAGTGTGGTACCGTCAAAGGAGGAGGACCATACGGGTAGTAAAGATGAACAAACCAGAAGTTTGATTTAAAATGGGTTTATAGTAAGACCAAATTGCTTTTTCGAATACACTTTCCATTTAATTTAGTTTACGAGTATTAGTAAGATATTTTTTTACGAAATATTAGTATATATTTAGTGTAGGTAATATATCAAGACATTGCCCCTTTACAGCTGCCATCCACTATTAGAATTAAGTTTGTTATTCTCAAGCACTATACCCTTATTAGCAGACTGTTCGTTGCTAACAACAGCCAGCTATCTCAGCCATTTTTATTTTATATTAATTTAATATTAATAGGTATCAAATAAGAAAAAAAAAAATTTGACGAATCCAAGTGTTCCTATCGGATCCTAAGAATAATAAATAAACATTATACAATATAAAAAAATATTTGTTGTTATTACAATAATTATTAATTGATACAGACTGTAGGAAGGCCTCAATAAAGTATGTCAATAAAATTATTAAATTAGGATTGTCAGCATAAATCATATCACGACGACGTTAATACAATGTGGGGTAGGTAGTGTTTTTTTTTTACTAGGAACTTCAAGGAATGGGACCAAGTGACATCAGTTCATTACCTCTATACCGGATTTTTCATACTTTGCTTAAGTATCCAGGTTATATAAAGGAATAAATATCCATATATATATTATATGTTATAGCACGACTTGTGACCCTGTACTTGATGGTAAGCCGCTTGCAAGGTCCATCGAATGTTAGCGACTGGAATCAGACACTTATGTCTGGAATCAGACCTAACACTATGATTGCCGGCTTGATTAGATGCTTTTCAACACTTAGCTTGAAGGTTATAAAAAAGTGGAAACCTACTCATAGTCTGGAAGTTTTACTTCTTTATCGTGACATGCACCTTCGAATTTATACGTACGCGAGGGATGGTAACTACGGTATGAGGGTGCATATTCTGACTCTGTACGTGTGTTCGGTTGCGGAATGGAGAGGAAGGGATTGGGTTATAGAGCTCTTCAAACCACTCACTATAGTGTAGCCTGTGGAACAGGCTCAGAGTGGCTTCATCTTGGCGAAGTTGGAGCTTCGAGATTTCCAGAGATATACATATGTAGTGACATCGTTCACATTTCAAACAATTTGAATTGATGTTAAAAATCTGTTCTTTCTACAGCAGTCTGATTGAAGGCGGGGGAAGTCGTTTCAATTCCAAGCTCTTCAGCGTGCGACAGATGTCAAATGTTTGCATATTGTACGCGTAGTGGCTACTACTGGCTACTGTATGGCGGTGTGTATATGGTTTGGGGCCAGTTGTAAGACAATTTAGGGAGACAAGGGGGGTCGACCATGTATTATTTTTTCTAACATAAGAGGGTTATTTATAGTTCTTACGTAAGATTACAAAAAAGCGCGTAAACTGGTCAAACAGTTAACTATAAACGTTATTCATAGGTAAATCATTAACTGGGAATCAAACCCGTTACAACCAATGAAACACGTGTATTTAAACTTTTATGCAAATCTAGTAAATTAACTTTTTTTAACACAATCAATATTTTTTAATTAATTATTGTTAACCTACTTAGCTTTGAGTGCTTAGCATGCATGCTTATTTCATCATCGTGATCACAGCCCCTAGAAGATTTCTGGAGAATTTGGTATGTATGTGTATCATGGGTTCTCCGACAGACGTGTCCAGCCAAATGTCACTTCAGCTTGCTACTATTGAAAGCTATGTCGGTAATGTAACTTTGGTTCTCTGAGCGACCTTGAACTTGTGGGCCAGACCCACTGTCGGTGTTCAGTGTACAATTAAACATTTGATATGTATGTACACTGAACACCGACAGTGGGTCTGGCCCACAAGTTCAAGGTCGCTCAGAGAACTAAAGTTACTGACATAGCTTTCAATATTAGCAAGCTGAAGTGACATTGGTCTGGACACGTCTGTCGGAGACCCCATGATGGACGGATGACCTGAGGAAGGTCGCTGGTAAGAGATGAATGAGGGTGGGTGTGAAGGGACAAGCATTGGAGGTGGCCTATATCTAACCAGCAATGAAGGGACCCAGACTGATGATAATGATGTTTGTCCGTCTTTAACGCTTATAATACTGAACCGATTTTGTTAAATTTTTTTTTTCAGAAATGCTCCTTGGAAAACAGGGATGGATACCTGCTATGACGTCATATATCTATCCGTCTGTTTCGCCTTCAAGCATATTATGAACCAATTTTCATCATCATTCATCTTGTATTTGGGATTTGGCCTAAATTGTATTGATATTTATATATGCATTTTAGATAAATTATTCTAACTAGATTACAATTTAAGTAGAAAACCCTATTATTTTTTTTATTTTTAACTACAGCCCCTAGAACACAGCGTCCTTGACCTCCACTACTGGAGATGGGCCTTCCAGAACATATGTCTGGAGAATTTGGCCTACACTCGCCACGCTGGCCAGACATGATGTCAATTTTTAATGATAATTTATTAACGATTCCACAAGTTTGTATTAGTGGAACCGGGACCGACGGCTTAACGTGCTCTCCGAGGCACGGGAACAGTGGTGTTGTAAATCTATGACGGCAGTACGTAAGAAAAGTGTATTTCTCATTGGTACATGACGGGTGGGTTTGAACCGACCTTTGTAGAATTTAAGGAAGGCGATCTTACAACCGAGCCGCCACCGCGCCTTTTATTTTTTTATATAGTTTAGTTTATTATAGTAACGCGCGTAAGCCGTGTATCTGTGAAAGAGTTAGCACGGCACAGCGCTGTTTATCGTGTGTTTGACCAGTCGCTGTAGGCGCTTATTCTTTTACTTTATTTCGCTTTGAAAGTCGTTCGACTTGGCGTTTCATTCACTTTAAACAAAAATCAGCGAGCTTTGCTTTGCTTTCAAGTCAAACATAGCATTAGACAGCAACGGTATGCATTTGAAAATAAAGATCCTAAGTCTAAAGCGACAAAATAAGGACTTAGGAACAGTGGTCTTATACTTTATGTACAGTCGTTTTAAGAACGTTTTCCTCGCAATCCTAAAAAGGTCGGTTCGATCCCTGGGATGTACTAATGAGGAATTAAAAAATGCTCGCTCATGATCTACGCTAGTTCTGTCTATTTGTGGCAATCCCAAAAACCCCGAGATTAGCCAAGTACAGTCCCGGGATTTTCGAGGCCAGATAACAGCCGGGACGTTTAAAGACGTTGTTTAAGCTACGCTTTATCGATGGCATGCATGCTAGCACCTCAAATTATTTTGTCTAGTTCCACAGTTTCTTAACCTTGTGAAAGGACTAGATATTATCTAAAATCATCAATATTAAAATTTTATAATGATGATTATATCTGTGTTGCAATTATGCAATTTTATTTGTGAATAACAACTTTATGACCTAATTCGTGCTGCACTAGGAAACCCATCTCCAACCCACAACACACTCTAAACCCAACTCATTCTAGTATCATCACGACTGTATCCCTTGCAGGGTGGTCAGAAACCAAGCTTATAAAGAAGCGGATTCACATTTAGCCAACTTCACAATAGGCCATTGTTTCTCAATGTTTTAGATCCACGAACCCCTGTTAAAGTTTCCAGATGACAGCGAACCCCTTAAAACCAGGCGTGGCGAGTGTAGGCCAAATTCTCCAGATATATGTTCTGGAAGGCCCATCTCCAGCAGTGGAGGTCTAGGACGCTGTGTTCTAGGGGCTGTAATGATGATGATGAATGATATAATAAACATAAATATATATTATGTATGAATATATAAACACAGCTAATAGATATAGTTATATAAATACAGTTTTTGTTACCTCCTGTATACATGTTCTATAAACATTCCAAATTACGTGTAAATCAGACCAGTTGTTCTCAAAATAGGTTACACTGCAGTCTCACTCAGCCTAATCAAGACCAAGACCAAGCCTTAGTCAGTCTTGGTCTTGCACAGAATAGGTGGTCTTGGTGTTGTGTAAGAGTCTCGCAAGACTTCTGCAAGACTCTTACCCTGTCTCAATATATATTTTATTTTCCAATTGTACTAAGGAAATCTCTCTCCGCGATGTCTTTAGGGTGGGTACCAAACTTGAGAAATATTTATTTATTTAAATCTTTACTGCACAAAGTACAAAGGCGGACTTAATGCCGCTAGGCATTCTATGACAGTCGAAACCTTCGGGACAACAAGAGCAATTAAACAATGAAAGGTAGGTGCAATTACAGGCTTAATTAGACAATATAATGACATATATAAATTAATACATACTTACATAAACATACAAATACATACATATAAACAATAATAATATACATACATATAAAATAAAATGTAATACTATTTATAACCATATCAAATACAAGTATAATATATAAGTATATTAAGTTTATTATGACTTCATGTGGTGTGCATATACAAGTTTTTTAAAGATAGCCCTGCTCTGGGCCTGTCGGATTTTTATAGGCAACTGATTCCAGAGGTTTACGGCTGTCTAATCACAAATCAAATAATTTATTGTGTCCCGACCAGGAATCAAACCCTGTACCTCCAAGTCCAAACCCACGGAATTAACCGCTAGACCTCAGAGGCATTAGGTATAGGTAGGATTTAGGTATACTAAAATAGAATTATTTGCAAACGAGCTCTCCTAAGTTCCAAATACCTAAACCTTAGGAACAAATAAATATTAAAAATTACGGACACGACGCAATTAAAATTAATTAAAAACAAAAAAGTAAACACTTCTGCAAAATAGGAAAAAAAAATCTGTCGCAAGTCTTGCGAGACACTTTTTTTTTATTTATTTATTCGGAGAAAAAAACAAAAATGATACATACAAATAGGCAAAGGATACAAAAACAAAAATCATAAGTTACATTCGAATCACTTCCTTTGATATTTCTCACTAAGAACATATAGGAAGATAGTTTGATAGTTTGAGTACAACACGGACCTAATTATCGTTATATATATTTTTTTTATAACCAGTTGCACTAATAAACCATTCAATCAACAATCTTGCTGATCATCAATAAGCACCCTAGTGATATTGGCCTTGTAACTGCTGCAGCTTTGTGTGAACATGTCGACCGAGGCAAGTCTGTCGTCGTGGACGCGACACATTCTGGCGAGTGGCGCCCGTTTGCCCGCATTCGTTTTGGCACGTGGTATGACAAATAGCGACCGAGATCTAGTCCTTCTTGTAGGGGCACAAAACAGTATCTTTTGTAAAATGTCTGGACAATTAAAACTACTGTTACAAATCTTATAGAGGACGCTGGCGTCCAGGATCACACGCCTGCTGTTAAGCGTCAGTGTTTTGTAGCGTTGTAGTAAACCTTGCAACCATATCAGTAGACTTGTCCTTGGTCTTGATCTTGCAAAAAAGCAAGACCAACACTACTCCTTACTACAATGTATATACGAGAATACGAAGAAGTTAGACCAATATTCTTATTCTTAGTGTATCACCGTACATTCCCACCGGAATTCGGTTAAGTCAATAAAATTTAAACAAAATTGTACACAATATATATTGAACGTTAAAATATCTGTCTTGCCTGGAGAGTGCAATGTGAAGACAAGGAGCAGAACTGGTAGTGTCATAGGAACATCAACACAATAACAAAAAATAACCAAAAATATACCTAGGTACCTATATTAAATATAAATATTTACCTACCTTAGGTAAATAAATTAAACTGTTGTTGCGGCTGTATATGGGCTTTGTCAGTAAAATTATATATTATTACATACCTACTTAACCAAAAATACCAAGATTAGTTGCGCAAGACCAGACTGAGACCAGTAGTTCTGAAGCAAGACCAACACTTGGCCAATCTTGCGCAACAATAATTTCTGCCAAATTTTATACAAACTCATCATAACCCTGTTGTCATCAAAATTCAAAATTTCGCACAATGTACTACTATCTCATTGCGTATATATGCTGGAGTGCAGATTTTGTAACAGTTTTTATGTGGGAGAGACTACGACACCCCTTGGTACTCGCATGAATGGCCACAGACATTCAGTAGGTTCTCAAATTAATAATGTTTTACCTGTGCCCACCCATGCGCGTATACATAACACTACCTTTAACAATTGTTTCACAGTAAGAGTATTAAAGAGTGTTCCTAAAACTATTCGGTCTATTGATTTAAACACATGGGAAAGCTCTTTTATATGGCAGCTTGGTGCATACTATAGCCCTGGTCTGAATGTAATGCATTAGGTTTTGTCTAAAATGTTTTGTAAATTTATTAATATCGAACCAACAATGGACATAACATGCTGATGATGTTTTCCATGATGCGCTAGGTGATGATGATATTTTTCTAAAAAATAAATACAAAACTGTATAGTGCATATCCTTTACCATTGCTAAAAGAAATAAAAAATACTTTTTAAAAATTTATGACAAAGACCTTCAGTCACTGTCACTGATGATGCCGCTCCAAAGAGAGGCGAAATATTTGGCAATAAAATTTTTAAGCTTCAATTTATATATTTTACCAAGTAAAAAACACATCTAACACATTTTATTTGTTGCAGATAATGCCAAATTTTATAAAAATTGCTACAGTAAATTGGCGTGAAGGCGTAAAACTGCCTCCGTGGTCTAGCGGCTAAGTCCATGGATGTAGACTCGGAGGCATCAGTGTGCTTAGTGTAAAATGCAAGTTTCGGAAAACGTAACTGCTGTAGTAACGTTTTTTTATTTTACATTGCGTGTTATTGCAAGTTTGGCTATAATAAAAGGCAATGAACATCGAAAATTCAGTAAAAAAACTCTACTACGATAGTTGCGTTTACGAAACTTCACTGTCACACTAGGCATACAGGCTCGATTCCTGGTCGGGACACAATAATATTAATCAAATTATGAGTAAAAAAAAAGTATCATCACGACCGTTTCCCTTTCGGGGTGGGCAGAAACCACGCTTATAAATAAGCGGATTCACATTTAGCCAACTTTACTATAGGCCAATCATGACAAGTGGGAAGCTCGTCGATGTCTCCAGCGAACCAAACTCGAAAAAAATCACAAATAAATTAAATATTAGGTATGTAAATACATTTACATTAATAAATATTTTTGTGTCCCGACCAGGAATCGAACTCGGTACCTCCGAGTCTAAATTCACGGACTTAACCGCTAGACCACGGAGGCAGTTTTGAATCATTATTTAATTTGTTTGTGATACTTTCTGATTGCGGTACGCTGTATCGAGGTGCTTGCCACTTGTTATGATTGGCCTATAGTAAAGGTGGCTAAATGTAAATCCGCTTTATAATCGTGGTTTCTGACCACACCGGAAGAGAAACGGTATTTTTATAATTTTAATGGGTCTTTACGCGATTTACCTTGAGAGACATATTTCTCCCGACGTTTCAGCCGAGTTACATTGGCCGTGGTCACGAGTCGACCCGTGACCCGTTAAAATTATAAAAACTATTATGAAGTTTTAAAAATATTAAGAGAAACGGATATAATAATAATTAGTACATGTGACCACGCCGCTCATTAAATCTCTGGTGGATTAGGAAAGAGAGAAGGTGGATTAAGAAAGGAAAAAGGACTTACGGAGTTTTATTTTCATGACTCTGATCACAGACTTCAGCTTGACAACTTTTCTGGCACTGATAGGTGATAAGACACGCCTTGCTGGACGTCACCACTCACTGCCACCTTGACACGGTCAAAAATCAGGTAAAACACCAAAAATGTTGGCTAATAGTTGCTAAATTTATGAAAATTCAACACAATTTAAATAAAATCTGCCCTCGGATTAACCCCGAGTGAACTTTCTTTCGTTTCGATTTTGAATTTAGATTCTTTTTTGTTTTCAAATTTGTTTTTCTAATTGTTGTGGTTTTTTTTCAAGCCTGCTCACTGTTATAAACTTTTTGGTAATATTTTTGGATAAAATATTAATTTTAATGCTGGATTGCACCAAAATCAAATATCTTTAATTGTTACGATTATTTAATATCGCTCCGTCTTGCGCTCGGCCTCCAACGGGAGACCACTTCCTAGAAAAGAGCTAGTGCGCCCAGCACTAGCAGGTAGTTCCACGCTGATATCTTGCCTGGGAAAACGGGGGAATGCCCCCATCCTTAACTGAGGCCCATTAGCCATCCGGGCCTGGGCGTTTGTCTGACTACTTTACTACTCCTCCAGGATCACTGACAGACAGCAGAGTCATCAAGGCCCGGATGCTCAATAGCCCTGGGTTGGGGACGGGAACTATCAGCCTATTTCAACGCACCTTAGGTGCAGGGCACTGTTCCTAGTAACACGGAAAACAGACAGACAGACAGTGGGGTCGTCCAGACCCGGATGCCTAATTTATTTATTTCAAAACTTTATGCACTAGGTACACAGGCGGACTTAATGCCGCTAGGCATTCTTACTAGTCAACCTTAGGGACAAATTAGAGCATTTGTTATGTGAGGCAGGTGCAAAATATAATAGAAGCATTAAGATTTGTGAAAAAAAAAAACAAAATAAATCAAACTTAAATACTAAATCTAATATATTATATACATAACTATGTATTAATCAGTAGGTATACACTAAATAGACTACATACTATCATTATACTCGTATATAAATAGAATAAATAGGTACATATAAATAATAATACATACATATTTATATAATACAATATCATATACTTATATATCTATGGAGCTATTTAGGAAACGTGTAAAAAAACCATTCTTTTAAATATCGATCTGCTTGGCGCTTGTCGGATATCTAATGGGCCTGGGCTGGGGATAGGGACATTCCCCCGTTTTCTTCGACAGGATCTCAGCGGGTAACCACCCGCCGGTAATTCATGCACGTTTAGTGCTGGGCGCCGTAGTATAAAAGCGCACATGTGGCTCACGAACGCAGGGGGCTAGGTTCGACTGCTTCAGCTCTCCTCCAGGAGTACGTCTCTGGGAAGTGGTCTTCCGTTAGGGGGCCGTGCACGAGACGGAGCGATATTCTGGAGATGCTTGAAGTGACCGTTGTCTGCCCGCCCGATAGACATACGTCTAGTTAGGCCAACGACAAACTCCTCAATAGTACGCATCTCCAAATCTCGAGCTATGACGGAATTACGCACGAACCACGGCGCTCGGGAAACCACTCTAAGCGATATGTTCTGCTGACTTTGTATCTTGTCCCCGTTGGTCTTGGCCAGAAGGTGGTGCCAGGCTGGCTGGCGCAGCATAGGTGAGACGAGAACGGTTGAACATCTTGTAGATCCGGACCTTCAACCTGAGCGGAAAGCTGGATTTCATAACAGAACGTAACATAGCTTGGACCGCCCTCGCGCACTGAAAATGGTCTTCATAAAAACCAGTATCGCCATCTATCGGGTACATTATAGTACACACAATTGTCAATAGATGGTGCTGCAAAACTTTAAGCAAACTGTCTCTTAGTAACAACTTTCCCCACTAGATGGCACTGATCAGAAATAATAAACAAATAGCATTCGCCAGTTTCCAGAATCATTATTAACTATAGAATTTAACGTGCGTTCTGAAAAACCATACATGTGAATATGAACATTATCTGCAAAATATACCGTAAAGGATGATTTCGCTTCTTTTTTCCAATACTTCATGAAAATTGCATATTTACTTAATCGTCAAGTCTATCGACAGATGAAATCACTAGCTAACAAAAACCACCTAACACAGTCGTGAAAATAATACACCCAAACAGCCTGGTGTAACATGAATGACTGGTCCGGCCGAGCGCACGGCGGACGTGTCCCGGCTGGGGCACAGCCCGGTCGCGGCACGGTGTAGCGTGAATCATCCTTTATCCGGTTTTTTTGAAATAAAATAAAACAATGTTTTAAGTAAGAAAAATTTTATTTCATATTATATCTTTACATGATTACAAGTTCTATGAAAAATGTCATACTTGTAAATAATTTATAGAAATGTTGTATTTGTGATTATTTTTTAAATGATTTCTTATCTTCTGACTCTTCATGATGTTAAAACCTGAAAATGAACAATAATAGTTAAATAAAATTTAATTGCAAGAACATTTTCCTTAACTGCCTTTGTGGTCTAGCAGTTAAGTCCGTGGATTTGGACTCGACCCGGTACCTCGGGTTCAATTCCTAGTTAGGAGACAAAAATATTTATTAATGTAAATAAATACATTTATTTCATATTTAATTTATTTGTGATATTTCTCAAGTTTGGTACGCTGGAGCCATGGACGAGCTTGCCACTTGTCATGATTGGCCTATAGTAAAGTTGGCTAAATGTGAATCCGCTTATTTATAAGCGTGGTTTCTGACCACCTCGAAAGGGAAATGGTCCGGATGATACTTTAATACATTTATTTTCCTTAACCTAAATGTTGTGGAACAATTAGATGAATTACCATATTTATTATTTAAATCTTGAAGTCTCTATGACAACCTTATGTCATTATATTAAACTAAAATTATAATAAAATTTATTATATTTATTTACCACAGTTTTTATATTTTATTTTGGCCTTTATTTCTCCACACTGTATATGCCTAAATGGTAGGCAACGACCCAACAATTATTATTTTTTAAATAAAATTTCATTTTTATGTAGAACTCTTTTAATGAAATACCAGTGTGATACATCCAGGACCTAAGTATAATAAACCTAGCCAGATACCGAGTTTGGGACGATCTTTGGTGGACCATCTCATAATTGTTGGCCAAAGAAGACATTGATATGCAGTGTGCAACACGGATAACAATAAATATTCCTTAACTATTCTTGTGTAATTTAGAATTTTCTTATATTTGTAGCAAGTTGTTTTAATGTAATTTTTTTTTTAAATGCCTAGGTTCGTTGTTTATTTAAATAATTTGTGAAGTAAAGCGATTCTCTCTCTTGGGCATGTACATGGAAGAAGAGAGTAAACAAATTTTTAAACATTCCATGATGTTTCCACGGGTCTATTGTGTGTGGAAAAGAGAGATGAGATGAATGTGTTCTTGGGCTTGCAACAAACATTTATTTTACTGCCCTTCAAGACACTTACCATCCACTATTCTGCTCCTCTCCCTACCCAACCAAATACTGTATTATTCCGTTAATGCCGTCTTGGAAGCTTGTTTCATAAATGCAGATCTGCTTAGGCCCAATTCTTGCAAAGATTTCTTGGAATTTCTCTCATTTGTCATAGATTCAGAGATATTATCATAGTAAAGCATTTTTTAGCAGACTGTCCCAGTTCCACTAATATCAACTTGAGGAATTGTCATTTAAATTCACATGAAATTCTTGCCAACCGGTCTGGTAAGAGTGGCGAGTGTAGGCCAACTTCTCCAGAAATATGTTCTACAAGGCCCATCTCCAGCAGTGGTGGCCTAGGACCCTGTTCTAAGTCAAGAGTCAAAATATCCTTATTCACATAACCTATTACAAGCATTATTTAAATTATTTTGAATGATTCTACTTCCGCTAGTAGAAGACTATGCAGCAAAGTGGTCCAAAGAGTAAGCTGTTAGCAGAAGACCAGCAGCTTAGAAAATTCCAGTAACCTGTTAATGTTTAATCTGACTTAGAATAAAATCTGCAAAGAAAACTCAGATATAGGGATGATGGTAAAATAATAACTTACTGTTATGCTTATTGTTAGTGTCTACTTGGAAGTATTTGCATTGATGTAGTGGTACAATATGACAAGGAGAAAGATTGATACACCGAGAATGTTGGCGAAGACCGCTAGCTGAATGTCTGTAATCATTTTTGTGTATTCTGGAAAAGTAAACAATTTAAAAGTTTTTTTACAGAAATAAATTAAACATATAAACCGCAACCACGCTGCCAAGTATTTAATTATTATTTCGAAAATTTGCAGCCTTTGCAGCTTTACACAATACTTGTAGGATTCTATGAGCCAATTATAAATTTTCACTGATAGAGTTTACAAAGTAACTTAACCTAACCTAATCCTTTTTTGATTTGTGTGTAATTTTATTTATAATCTATGAAAAATACAGTTTGTAAAAATCTTCATAGAGAAATGTATGCCACATTACCTATATAATGACCAGGCTGCCAAGGGTTGGCAAATATGACCTATTCGTCCTATGACAATCTAAATCCAATTTGGTTTGCCACTCATCACTAAACCGTACATGTCGTCTATAGGACAGATTTTCACGAAATAATAATAATATTTGCTATCTCTTTGCATGTTTTTAAGAGCAATGTGTTGTTGCTGCAGCGGATCCCGGACTGTAAACTGATTAACCAAGGTTTATCCTTGGTGTTGTGTTCCTTAATCATGGTTGCATCATGTATATATAGTGTTATAGTTTTAACTTATATTTGCTGAATTGTAATTGTATTGTGTTATTATTTTGGCTACTCAAAGGCCCAATTAATGGATATAAATAATTATTATAAAATAATTGCATGTGGTGGTTGCCTCTAGTTTAGGTCTTAGTTATAAGTGAAAATCCATGTATTTATTGTTACTGTCACTGTTGGCGACCCTAATAAATCAAAATTTAATCATTAGGATTTTTTTAAATACAAATTATATCTCTCTTAATATTTAAAAGATTACATCTACATGAGATAAATTATTTTATCAGGTACAAAAGGGTTTAATAAATTTACAAACTAATGATGTCCATTCCAATCAGTAAAAACAAGCAAATGATGATTGTGATAGCAATATTGTGTTGTCATTAGGCACCTCAGCGTGCTTGGTGAACAGATACCTACAAAGTCCCCACTTTGAATAGCAAGTGGCATTTTGGGCTATTTTTGTACTACTTGTGCTGTGATTAAATATATATATATATATATATAGTAGTTGCAATACTTTTATTAATAAGACTAATGTTATTTTTACTGTACATTACATATAGTTATTTGGAATATACAAAATATAGCTTTTAATATTAATCAAGGCTTAGTTAAAAAATAAAGAATGTCAGCAGGCCCTTAAGTAATAAAATTATTTGACACTTATAGTAATTTTTTGTAGCATTTGTTTAAAACTCTGACCATCACATAATCTTAACCTATCATGTATATATTAATCTTAACATGGGAAAGTTTGTTGACATGTTTTATATGGCAGCTTGGTGCATACTATAGCCCTGGTCTGCATGTAATGCATTAGGTTTTGTCTAACTTGTTTTGTAAATTTATTAATATCGAACCAACAATGGACATAGCATGCTGATGATGTTTTCCATGATGCGCTAGGTGATGATGATATTTTTCTAAAAAATAAATACAAAACTGTATAGTGCATTGCCTTTACCATTGCTAAAAAAAAAATTACTTTTCAAAATTTATGACAAAGACCTTCAGTCACTGTCACTGATGCGCCGCTCCAAAGAGAGGCGAAATATTTGGCAATAAAATTTTTAAGCTTTAATTTATATATTTTACCAAGTAAGAAACATAATCTTAACCTATGGTTTTAATCACTAGGCCACAGAGGCAGTCAGTTAGAATAATTTATCTAAAAATGCATGTATAACTGAGAATACAACTTAGCCCAAATCCCCATACGAGATGAATAACGTCCTTTCCTGTGCATGTGATTCCATGGCCTGATAGTTTTAACTTCAAATGGTGCAAAGAAACATGCTCCAACAAAGCCAGGGTTCGACATTTGAGTATATTTTTTTACATTCAAGTATACTTTTTCCTCGCTAGCTCAGTCTGGAAAGAGGTTACTCAAAAATTTGGCCTACTCTCGCCACGCTGGCCAGACGGTTTGCAGCAATATTAGGCTGTTACTAATATACAAGTTATTTGGTTAGACCGGCATCAAAAATGCGGCGGCTTTTTCTCTCCGAATTATATAGTACTAAACGAATAAAATACGGAATACTTACAAATATATTATTTTTTAATTATATATTATTTCTTGACGTATATTGTTATCGGTTGCAGTAAAATAAGAAAAGAAAATCAACACAACTCCTGCTTTTTCCAATTTACTAAAACTTTAAAAATTGACTTTTTCGGCCCACGTCATTGCTTTATTTTTCATCGTGTTCTAAAAAAAATTAAAATGTTTATGGATAAAAATATTGATCCTAAGGAGGCAGACTTATGCCTATTACAAATACTAGAGCAAGTAGTAACTCTGACAGGTTGAATACTTTTTATATTGGAACGCAATCCTGATAAGAGAGAAGGCAAAGGATTGAGTCCTACACAGCCCAAAGACATGTTTATCTCACAATATTTCTCGCTAGCACAATTTTGAACAATGTCAAAGTCAGTGTCGCCAGCTTTAATGATTTTTCCATGATTTAGGGAAATTGACTTTTGTTTGGCGATTGACATTACTAGTTCCATCATCATCTAGTTATAAAAAAGAATAAGACTTTTGTTTTGGGTAATTCGTTTTAAGGTAGGCGTGTAAACTTACTTACTTATACTTTTTGTGTCATATTATTATAATATTAGTATAGCAAACAGATTAAGTCTGTATAAAAAAAATCTTGGAACTGTGAGCTATAGATGCTGTCGGTCGCGATCTTCTTACAAGCGATCCTTAGTTACCACCTTCAATTGGCGTATATTTATTTTAATTGTTGCCACGATTTTGTATAAAAGGTTTCATAATAAGTTTGATTGTCGACTGATAGTAAATCAAATCAGTCCCAGTAGTTCCGTCCGTACGTAATCGTGAACTCCATTGTCTATTTGCAGTAAAATTTTAAGTAACGCATGTAAACGTATGCCACTAAGGCGAATTCTTCAATCCTATAGCGATCTTTTTCATCGTATGGATATGCTTGTACCTTTATCTAGTGTTTAACTTATTAATTTAAGCGCTTTTTTTCTTCTTCTTCTTCTTTTTTAATACTAGTAAAACTAGTAATGGCAATCGCCACTAAGGCATTTGTGCCAACATCACGTTTGTATAGATTAATTAAAAAAGTAGCTATCTTGTGACATTGTTTTGACTTTTAGCTTGGTGCGGTGAATCACAAACACTAAAACATAAAACAGTTTGGTTAGTATGGTACGTCACAACACAGCACAATAGGTTATTACGAGTGAGGACAAATAACATGTAGCATATATCTATAGTGCAAGCAACCTATTGAACTACGCACGCTTTGTCCTCCAAGGCCACAGTCCCGCATACGGGGTAAAGGCTCCAAGCCCAGCAACAATCCCACCGGGCTGCCTCCCCCGTCCCATCCCACATGCGTAGTGAAAAAACTACTTTATCAGTCCGCATGGAGTGGGAAAGAGAGAAGCAGTCCCGTGGGCCGAAGCAAGGCCAGTCCGCCTCCACCCCGTAGGCGCCACCGTGATCCTGGTTGTTAGAGTTTGATATTATTCTGGTTGAGGAACCTTGTAAGTATGGCGTAAATAACAGGGCTTAAAGAAGAGAGAAGAGAAGCGATAGAGGTGGGAAAGGGAACAGTTTTTTGAAGAGACGATAATAGAGTGGATCGGTCGTAGAGGGGACATGAGAAGAATATATGATTAATATTTCCCTCGTCCAGTCCACACTCGCATATTGAAGTATCCCTGATCCTAAGTTTAGCCAGGAATGCAGGGGAGCAGCAGTGGCCCAGTCTTAGGCGGCAGATGGTTGAAGTATCTTTTTTGTTAAGGTTAATTTTGGTGAACCATGGTTTGTTAGGGATTGAGGACTGGATCTGGGAGTAGTATGAACCTTTTACTTTGCTGCTTTTGGGCCATTGGTTGGTCCAAGATTCATTTAGGTAGCATTTCGGCTGTAATATTAGGTCGTGGGGATAAAGTTGATATGGGAAAATGTCCCCACATTCAACTGCTTCCTTGGCAACCTGGTCCACCTTTTCGTTGCCTTGTATGCCACAATGGCTTGGGATCCAGGCGAGTGCTATCAGCAAGCCATGTATGGAGCATTCACGAAGCTGTTCCTTTGTTTGGAATAGGATAGGATTGTTAGAGTTTTTAGAAAAAGGATTGGATATAATGGATTGAAGGGAACTAAGAGAATCAGAAAATATAATGGTTTTTGGAAGCTTAAACAAAAGGGCATATTTAATTCCTTCTAGGATTCCAATAAGTTCTCCTGAGAACACTGTTGTTTCTGGCGGGTACTTAATTTTCCTGACAATGTTGTAGTCGCTGTGGTCGCGCTTTTTTTCGTTTTGAAAGTTTTTCGACTTGGCGTTGGTTATTATGGTTTTCATAAAATTTCAGCAAATATCGGTAAAAAATCAAGCTTTGCTTTGCTTTCAAGTTGGACATAGCATTAGTATTATGTTCCTTGGTATGCATTACCGCCTGCAAGGCCTCGCAATATTAATCTAAGGAGAAGGAAATAGTTAAAATGGTATATTGACTTGTCGCTTTAAGCCCTTTTTTTTCCTTTGGAAGACGTTCGACTTTGCGTTATTATATAGTTTACATATACTTTATGCAAAATTCGTTAAAAAAATGCATTTTGCTTTGCTTTGCTTTCAAGTCAAACACAGGTTGGTAAATATTATTGTATCAATCGGTTTATTTAATTATTGTTTTTAAATGACTTATGGGTTATATATATTTATTTGACCATTTGGATTACTAAAGCTGGTTGTGCAGACATTAACATTGTTTATAAAATCCATTTATTGTGTATTCTTTCTATATGCAGTTGTTTGTAATCCTGAATAAAATAAAATGTTTTTGCTTAGAAAGAAGTTTGTAGCTACTGTTTTTTTTTTCATTCATCGAAGCCCCTATAACTCAGAGTCCTCCACTTTTGGAGATGGGCCTTCCAGAAAATTTAGCCTACAGTCGCCACGCTGGCCAGACGGGTTACCTACTGTATTTACAATGTATCAAGCAAAGTGTAATAAAGATTGTTTTTTCTTGAAAAAATTACATAAGGAATCCATTACGAAAACGTGGCAACACTGATTGCAGATCAATCTTAAATCGTTTTTCGTTTTGTTGCAAAATTGCGAACTAAAGTTCAGATTTTGTTAAATTAAAAGTGTTTGTGGTTATTAGTTATTATTGAAAGTGAATTTAAATTGTTTCTTATAATATTGTTTGTAGTTTGAGTTAATTCTATTGCATAAATATGTATTTATCATCCATTAGCTCTCGATTATTGTTGCATGATGTTCACAGTTGGGATTTAAAACAGTCTTATTCCGATAACGATGGAATTATCAGGGACCATAGCTGGAGCGATGATGGGAAATATATTCTGCAGGTATAATATACCCAAATATTGTAATTATATAGTAATTATCATTGCGAAAAGCTTGAAAGAAATTATAGCAGTGTTCTTAAAGTAATTATATGAAATAAGAGGAGTGGCAAGAGTAATTGTGTGTGAAAGGGCATTGTTATAGGAATGAGGGCTATACACGCGATTGAATTTCTTTGTTTTTTTTATGTTACAAGATAACCTTGAACCTGAGGCTGCAAATTATTGTGTCCCGACCATGAATCAAACCCGGTACCTCTTTTTTTTTTTTTCTCTGATTACTGCATTCAATTCGGCAAAATGTGAATTTATAAGTGTGGTTTCTGACCACCCTGAAAGGGAAACGGTTGTGATGATACTTTTTATTAATACATTCTTGCATATAGGATAATAATGATCATCATGGCCCCTAGAACATAGAGTCTAGACCTTGGTATTTGGAAAAATAGCCCTACACTGGCCACACTGTTTACATGGGTTGGCGAATATGTGTGTAATATGAGTATTATTGTTATTAATTAATAGGCTCGCAGCGCAATGCTGATATGCCTATATCAAGCACTGGTGTAAAGTTTATTAAATTGTCAGTTATCACCATAGTCTATTTCGATTGTCACTAGCCACTTGTCCAGTTTGTTTTTAAAAGTGTTTACAGTTGAGGACTTTAATATGTCTTCTGGTATTTTGTTCCACATATTTACAACTTGGTTATTCATAAAGTGATATCCTATATTTGTATTGCTGGATTTTGAATGAAGCTAATGTCATTCCGTGGTCACGACTGGGAAATATCATTGTGTTAAACCTAAACATTTTGGCTAGGTAATTTGATATGATTGGCAATTTATTAACAATTCCACAAGTTTGTATTAGAGGAACCTTCAGGCTTAACATGCGCTTCAAGGCATGTAGTGTTGCAATAGGTGGACTGATGGTGGTAATTTGCCCAATCTGCTTGGGAAGGAAATCCATTGTTCGTTCGTTAAATTATCACGATTCATTTGTGACACGGTGACAGCGTCTTAACAATGCGTCTTATGCCTGCATTCCACGATGCGTGATTTTGTAGATTTTATAACTATGATCACAGACTAGTGTACCAAATCTTGGTCTTGGTCGTGCAGGTTAGCAAATCAAGAATAAGTCCAATACTGGATAATTTGGACTACACTCGCCACGCTGGCGAGGTTCTGATGTCATGTTTTAATGATAGGCATAGGTAGGTTTTTATGGGTGGTAGGCAGACTGATGGTGGTAATTTGCCCAGTCTGCTGGGGCGGGAAGTATCCACCGTTCATGCCCATAAACCCAGTAAAGTGTATTCACACGTTTCGGGATCAGGCTTGAATTGCCGTCATGTCCAGTCAAGCCGGCATAACGTTAGGGACTGATGTCAATCATAAGTGTCTGATTTCAGTTGCTAACATTCACTTACCATTATGTGAGCGCAAGGTCACATGTCATGTTTCTATAAAAAATAATAATTGGTATGTGCCTGATACTTGTTCTTGATTTACCAAGACCTTTTTGGAATTTAAGGAAAGTGTTATTTCAACATGTCCACTACTATGTACTAAATAAAAATATTTTTAATTCCAGGTAAATCCTGTAGGTGTCGTAAATATTCTAACAGCAACAGAGCAAGAGGCCAAGAGTTTGCAGCACGTTCCAATCCGACATTCATGGTCAGCCACCTTCCACCGAGATGGCCATCGGAACATTGCAGTTGGCACCAAAACCGGAAGCGTCTACATCTGGGACACAAAAAACAAATCCGTAATTAAATCATTCACTCAAAATTCAAATGAAGAATGGTGCGTTAACTTTGTAAGCTACAACCTAAAGAATACAAATGTAGCAGCTACAATGGAGAATGGTAAAACTGTTATATATGCCTTAGTGTCCAACGTTCCGGTATTAACATTTGAATTGAGTTGTTCCAAAAGTATTTCTGCAATGAAATTTCATCCAGAATCCCAATCGCAACTCGGACTGGCCACCGATGAAGGGCATATAGTTTTAAGGAATGTAGCAACTGATAAAGAAATTGCATTCTTTAAAAACGTACATGCTTCACCTGTCAGCGATTTCACATTCACACAATTCAATAAAGATGTCTTGCTTTCAAGTGGATACGATAAAATCATGCATGTTTATGATATTAGACTACATAAAGTGCTTTCTACTATCCGCACTAATTATACATTAACCTCCATAGCTACAAATACAGAGTATAATGTAGCACTTGGTACAAAAAATGGTTTAATTCTTCTTTACGATTTGAGAGACATGGGATCTCCTTTCAAAGTTCTAGACGGACATAAAGAAGAAGTTAGTAGTTTAGCTTTTCAACCTGCTCGAAAGAAGAGTGTGTCTACAGAGTTAAGTCTTAGAGAGGATGTAGTAGCAACGCCAGTACTGAAGCGTTCTCCAACTAAGAATAGTCGCGTTTCCGATATGTTTATGATCAATGATTCTTTACCACAACACAGTTCCGACTTGCCGGGTGATAGCAGAATGGACTCGTTTCTAGCTATGATGGGACTTGATAAAAGTGGTGATTTCAATGAAGATACTTGCACATCACAAATTGTGGATAAAAAATGTGATAATGGTTTTGGTTATAGCTTGGAGGTTGAGAAGAATTTGTCTAAAGTTTCCACACCAATAAATGAAAAGAATTTAGCTCAATTAACACTTCCTTCACCTATGAATGTCACTATTGAGCCAAATCGATCAGAGAACATAGAGAAAGGTGACAGCGAATGTATTGATGTAAAAGCTATGGAAGATTTAAAACAGTTTATAAAACTGAGTCTCTCTGAAGTAGCTGATGATAATCGGTCTTATTTCTTCAAGACAATGATGATGTTGACAAAACAGAAGTTGTTTTTGGAACAGAAACTAGCGTTCATGTCGGATGAGATGCAAAGTCTAGTTCAGAATCAAAACGCATTAGTTGAGACTAACAGAAAACTTGCCCTGGAGATTGACAAGCTTAAAATGGCTCAACAATATCCTTTGTAAGATAGAAGACAAATTTCTAAGCATTCCATTGATTAACGGGTTGATCGTGGGTGGGTAAGAGATGAGAAGAATGGTGTCTCGGGCTTGTGACTGACAATAGGCTGGTTTACAAAGGATATTGCGCAACAAGACGCTCACCATCCACCATTCTACTTGTCTCCCTACCCAACCAAATACTGTATAATTCCGTTAATACCAGGCAGGCATGCTTAGGTCCAATTCTTTCAGTAAGTGGTGCAAAGATTTCGCAGGAACTGCTTTTGCATCAACTTCCACTGCATAAAGCTGAGTTTTGAATACGTTCCTGATCATTTCTTCTGTGAGATCATAATATTTCTTGACTTTATGGTGTGGTCTTTTGGAATATTTATTATACTTACTAGGTAAGATTATAACGAAAAAGTGAATAGAAATTCTAGAATTGCTTAACTGCTTCTTGAATCTTAAAGTGATACCATGACTAAGGCCTGTATTAATAAATCAATCTTAATATCCGACATTCATCGAAGTATAATTGTTGCTTTAAAAAAAAACAAATCTGGAAAGAATCTTCTCACTGAAGTGACCGGATCTTGATGTTGAGATCAATTTGTTAATACTGGCCTAAGGCTGAGTTTGATAAAGCATATTTATAAATTTACTTACGAGGGTTTAATGCTTTGCATCCCTCTCGCTCTCACATTTTTTATTATTATTCGAGTTTGAGTGAATATTTGAGATATTTTTAGGAAATAATTTTACAGAAATTTTAGAGACATATTAATCATAGATTTGTTTTAGTTAAAGAGAGGAATAACTTTATAAATATTTTTGCTATTTTTCTTTGTCGAAATTTTTTATTATTATTATTATTATTATTCGGCGAGCAGCATATTGCTGATATTCCTATATCAAGCACTGGTGTAAAGTTCATAAAATTAGTTATTACCATGGTCTAATTCTTTGTGGTGTCCCCTCCTCCCGATCACCCCATGGTGATAGGGAAAGCAAAGGGTCTGACCCATACAGCCAAGTCTGACGTAATATTATATCTTTCTTTTTTATGACTTAATGGGGTTATCATCAAATTCCAGATGTTGCAGAATTTGATGATAACCTCACTACTCGCGGCATTATAGCCCAAACACATCGGGTATAATATGGAAGATCACAGCGCGATAAAAAACCGGAAAAAAATAAACTGCCACTTGTGCCCCATATTTGAAGTCCAATTTATCGTTTTCCATAATAATTCACATTGTAACACTTTATTAAACAAAACCACATTTTTGTTTTTGTCAAAACACTTTTGACTAACAATATCCACAGGAAAGCAATTTACAAAACAAAAACTTGCACTTGACATGTCCGCGCAAAATGGCGCGAACAGTCTATTTCTTTTGTCACTTGTCCTGTTTGTTTTTAAAAGTCTTTACAGTTAAGGACATCAATATATGAAAGTATAAATATGTCCAATATATTTTATTTCCTAAAAAGTTAATTACTTACTATTCTTAAACCTAATCTCAGACTTTTTTTTTAAATTGTTGAAATGTGCGAACGAGAGCTTAACAACCCTCGTAACATAATTAAGTCAATTAATAACTTTTAAGTAGTTATAATAGTTTGTTAATTTCGTTAGGAGACCAAAGGTCAATGTTATTGCTGTGCTTTTAAAAAGTTTTAGATGACAATTTTTGAGCATTTCATGAATTCACCGTGCGGGTGCGGGTCCATCATGTGTGGGAAAGAGAGAAAAGAAGGATAGTGTCTCGATCTTGCGACCAACTATAGGTTGGCGTCCTATTTTTATTGCGCAACAAGATGCTCACCATCCACCATTCTGATCCTCCCCCTACCTACCCATCAAAATACTGTATGATTCCATTAATGCTGTCTTGGAAACTTGGTCTATAAATGTATACAAATAAATATTAATATTTTATTTATATTCTATATATACTACTTTAAATATCGTTTTTGAATTTTGTCTCGAAAACGCTACAGTTGGGGATTGTTAACAGCAGTGATGGGACCCGAAAATTTTTTGAACGGTCAGTGTTGCTACCTGGTGTTAAAAACCTTGCATGGTGTTAGTTTACGAACGCAGATCTGATAAAAGAAATAATAAAACAAAAAACATATTTTTTTTACAATAGTCAACTAACCCTATTTTTTAAATTAAGCGTGGTTTCTGCCGTTCCTGCAAGGGAATGTGGCTGTGATGATGATAATTATATAATTTTATGATAAAGTATATGTGCTATGTTCGACTTGAAAGCATATAAAGCAAAGCTTGCTTTTTTAACCGAACTTTGTATGAAGACCATAGACAAACACCAAGTCGAACATAATGATGGAACTCGGAACTAAAATAACGAATAATCATGCATGTGTTGCATCAACGACAAATGTTGCCTTGGCTAAAGTAGGTAATTAATTAAATTAAGTTTGCAAAATTGTTATCAAATGCATATACGTTTAGTGTGTGAGGAATATAGATCTGTGATATATTTGAGTTGTTTATTTCTATGCCCACTTAAATACCTTAGTGATATAAGGTCACATCTGGGCGAAATCGCCATGTTTTAATGGGGTGTATCAGGCAAAGCTTTTTGTAGATGTCGCTGGCGGCAATGGTACCTTGTTTACACCTATGACTCATAATTTTTTAAATGTTATTGTAGTTTTATTTTATTCTTATAACAGAAATATGTATTTTAACTTATTGTTATCTACCTTAAAAGACGAAGTAATAAAGCGAACACCGTCTTTAAAAAGAAAAAAGTTTGAATTAATAGAACGGCAATTTTGAGATCACCATATCTTTGATTTCGCTTGGAAATCTCGATTTGTACACTTAAAAGTAGCTTACCTCGGCATAATATCCGGAAAATAATAATTTTCGTAATAATAATACAAAATTTCTATGCAACTCAGTTTATTAGGTACCATCTATCATGCGCCATCTATCGTGATAAAAAGTTAGTAATGCACTTATTAAGGTGCTAATTCAAATTATATTGTAATATTCGGCTGTATGGGCGTACGGCTCTTTGCCTTAGGAATTATTGGATGACACTTGACAGCAAAAAGTAGTTTTGCCGTGCTTTTAGGATTTCAAGGGCGAATTTTATTTAATTTGTACATTGCGTGTTATTTTGTACCAAGCCTGTGTTTAGTTTAACGATAACACGCCATGTACATTAAATACATACCTCAGTATTGATTAATAAAACGCAAGTCTGTGCTAGACGGATTTTAAGAAAAGAGTTAAAATCGCGGTTTTGTTATTTTATTGAAATTATTTGTTAAAAAGTAGTATAAAATGGCTGAAGTAGTAGCTGCGAAGATGTTTGAGGCTCACACGATATCTGCGGATCACAAGGACCTAATTCACGACGTGTCTTATGACTTCTACGGGGAAAGAATGGCAACTTGTTCGAGTGACCAATATGTAAAGGTTAGTTTTTACTGTTTTTACGAGTAAACTAAAGAATACATGTTTCTATCTGTTTATAAAATGAAAAAAACATAATTACGATCGCAATTCCTTGGTTTGCATTAAGAAAAAAATATATTGTTCTGTTTTCTACCTTGTTTATAGATTTGGGATTGCGATGAGCAAGGCAATTGGAAGTTGACTGCGAGTTGGAAGGCGCACCACGGGTCCATCTGGAAGGTGACATGGGCACACCCGGAGTTTGGACAGGTCATTGCCACTTGCTCCTTCGACAGAACAGCAGCTATTTGGGAAGAAGTGGGTAAGAATGTGTTACAAATAATTTCTTTACTAAGACAGTTTTTTTTTTAATTTGAAATATAAAGTCTTTCTCCAACATTGGAGGTCTAGGACTCTGTTCTAAGGGACCTAATGATGATATATATATATATATTTCTTTAAACTTTATTGCATTATAACTTTATTGCTTTATTGCACTGTAACTGTAAGTATTACTTTTAGTCATAGTTCTCATTAATTTTTAGGTTTTAAGTATTGTTAATATTATTAAACATATAATGTATCATAATTGAATGTAGTTTGACATGTTGTGGTCACCTGTTACTGGTGTACCATTCACTAATGTTTTTTTTTTACTGTTTTCTTCTATTGATAGAATTGGATTCAATGTGTACTCTGTTGGTGATCCTAATTAAATAAATAAATAAATTATGTACAAGAGGCGGGCTTAATACCGCATTCTCTAGCAACCAACCTTTGGGACAGTGATTCTAAGTTACGAGAACCCCTGCTTTTGATTGTTTTATTTTCGTATATTATAAAAATATAAAATAAGTATTAATATCAATACAACTGTAATTCCGTGGGTGGTAAAAAATTCACAGCATAATCTTAACAGCCAGAACACAGAAGCAGTAACAAAAATAAATATTAAGTATTTTTCTGTCCTCTATTGTAGGTGACACAACCTTGCCAGGATCAGAGCGTGGGTTACGTCAATGGGTGAAGAGAACATACTTAGTAGATTCCCGCACGTCCGTGACTGACGTCAAGTTTGGGCCCAAAAACCTCGGACTACTACTCCTTGCCTGCTCTGCTGATGGAATTGTCAGGTAACAATAAAGAGAAGACAAATTTATAAGCATTCCATGGATTCACCGTGCGGGTGCTGGGTCTTTATTTATGACTTTAAATGCCTGTAATAGGTTTATGTGAATATGGATAATTTGACTTTGATTTTGTCTCTGTGTATAGAGCTTTCCTGAACACAGTTATCATCACAACCATTTTCCTTCCAGAAACAATAATATTTAATAATTAAGGCGTGTCGTAGCAAGCGTTTTAATACGACGTCACAAATCCTGTGTCGTATACCTATTTTAAAATTTTATATCTCGAAAATTAATTAATGTATATAATATTTATTTTTTCAGGATATATGAGGCCCCAGATGTGATGAACCTGTCTCAGTGGACCCTGCAGCACGAGATCCCTATCAAGACCTCCATCAGTTGTCTCTGCTGGAACCCCACACACTGCAGGTAACACCAACATACATTAGGTTATTGGTTTTTATATTTTAACCAATCACATGTCTTATAACAAAAATGATTGTGATGACTGAAGCTTTTCCGCACTTAGTCTCCGTGATACTATTGTGCTAGACCTTTGCTCCGTCCGCAGAGCCATCAGATCCCTTCCAAGAAGTTCAGGAGACCGTCACATTCCTGAAGACATCTGGAAGAGTCCGTGCAGGCTGGAGGAACTTTAGTCTATGCGCAGCCACACTGTAGCACTCCATGAGACATAAACGAAATAAATCGTAGTGTAGGAAAAAAAACTTACATGATAATAAACTCAGGTCGGCAATTATTTAATTCCAAAAAACAACTGCATATAGATTTTAACAAATTATTTAAAATGACGGTAAACCGCTTTTAGAAAAAAAAAAAATATTAGCGGTGGGTGCAACATCTTGCTGATACTCGTAGTTTGCACTACACTCTGTATGACAAGTGTTTTTATTTAAAAAAGACAATTGAAGGTAGTGGTGTTGGGTCGTTGGCGCCGCCTTGAGCATATATAGGTTAATATACTATCATTTTGTAATTTCAGAATAAACCCCCCCATGATAGCGATCGGCAGCGACGAGCCTAACACCAAAGTTACAACCCCAGATAAACCCAATAATGAAGGTAAATATTAAAATAAATCACTTTATTTGTTTTTACTGTGCACACGTATGTGACATCGCACCCACCTGATGGTAAGCAGCGAGGTCTAATAATGGAGCAACCGATGACCGACATTTGTCCAGACCACTATGCCGGCCTATCAATTTTTTTCTCACTTTGCTTGAAGAACTCCCAAGTTATAGGAATGGAAAACACACTGGCTAGGACAGCATAGTGGCTATGGTATGTGGATGTATATTTTGGCCTGTGCGTGTAAAGAGAAGAAGGGATATGGTTGATGTCACTTCATCATCCTGCAACATCCTACTGCTGAGTGTTTCCTGGATGTCTATATTGTATAATTGTTTCCAGGTAAAGTGTACCTGGATGAGTACAGTGACACAGAGGACAAAAACTGAGTCTGTTGTTCCAAAGCCTGTCAATGACTATCCTTTGTGTAATTGTGTACCTGTATGTGTACAGTGACATAGTGGATAAAGTTTGATGTCCCAGAGCTGCTCAATTACCATGATTTGTGTAAATTTTCCAGGTAAAGTGTACCTGTATGAGTACAGCGACACAGTGAGACGGTGGACGAAGACTGACAGTTTGTCGTGTGTTCCGGAGCCGGTCAATGATCTCTCGTTTGCCCCAAATTTGGGCAGAACATATCACATGCTAGCTGTTGCCACTAAAGATGTCAGAATTATTAAGATTGAACCTATAGCGTGAGTTTTTATTAATATATTTGTTACTATGAATAATAAATACATCAATAAATTAAGAAATCAGAATATGCAGGGTCTCCGGTGGCAGGTTTAGAATTATAGAATACAATAATAAAAAAAACTATAGTGTAGACATTACAGCCCCCAGAACACAATGTCCTAGACCTCCACTGCTGGAGATGGGCCTTCCAGAACATATATCTGGAGAAATTTTGCCTTCACTTGCCACGCTGGCCAGATTGTTCGGCGAGTGTCTGATGTCATTTTTTTGTGACAATTCAACAATTTCACAAGTATTAGTGGAAACTGATGGCTTAATATAGTGTATCTTAATCTATAAAAATACAGTCAATAAAAGGACATTTACCAATGAGAAAAACACTTTTCTTACGTACATTTGTCATAGATTTACATTACCACCGTCCCCATGCCTCGGAGAGCACGTTAAGCCGCCGGTCCCGATTCCACTAATACCAACTTGTGGTATCGATAATAAATTATCATTAAAATTTTACATCAGATCCTCGCCAACCCGTTTGGCCAGCGTGGCGAGTGTAGGCCAAATTCTCATGATATATGTTCTGGAAGGCCCATCTCCAGCAGTGGAGGTCTAGGACGCTGTGTTCTAGGGGCTGTAATAAATGAATAATAAAAAAACGTCGTTAACTCTTGAATATTTACTTCCAAGACGGCATTAATGGAATCATACAGTATTTGGTTGGGTAGGGAGAGGAGTAGAATGGTGAATGGTGAGCGTATTATCGCGCAATATAATAAAAAAGGGAGGCCTCCTTTTCTTAAACCAGCCTATTGTCGGTCGCAAGCCCGAGACACCATTCTCCTCATCTCTTACCCACACACGATGGACCCGGCACCCGCACGGTAAATTCATGGATTGCTTAGAAATTTGTCTTCTTTGTCTTCTCTCTAGGTTTGAAATAGTGATCTATTCCAACTTTTTTTTAACACATGCTAAATCTATGGTTTAATCAGCATTTACTTATGAAAATAAACTGATAGAAGGTTCTTATGGCAATGTATATTGTTTTACACTTCCGTAGAGGGAAGACAAATTTCAAAGCATTCCAGAGATTCACTGTGCGGGTGCCGGGTCTATTGTGTGTGTGCCTCCCTTTTATTTTATTGCGCAACTATACGCTCACTATCCTACTCCTCCCCTACCCAGACAAATACCGTATGATTCTGTTAATGTCGGTATTAAGTTAGCATCTTGTCATTTGTTATATTTCAGAGATAGCAAATCTAGTGGAGCTAGACTGAAGTGTAGTGTGATGGCCGCTCTGGATGAACACCGGGCCAGTGTCTGGAGAGTCTCCTGGAACGTCACGGGCACCTTGCTGGCCTCCTCCGGGGACTGCTGTGTCCGTCTCTGGAAGTGTGAGTACACCATCACAGCGTCTAGGACACAGAATACTACACCTATGCTGTTGGAGATGAGCCAGAATATATTTCTAAAGAATTTGGCCTACACTCGCCGGGTTGGCAAAGGACTGATGTAAATTTTAATGAAAATTTATTAACAATTCAAGTTGGTATTAGTGGAACAAGTATTGACGGCTTAACATGCTTTCTTCACGGTGGTGTTGTGAATCTATAACACAAAAAAATGTGTATTTCTGATCCGGGAAGAGAACCGACACTTATTTTGTACTTGAAAACATATATGTCATAAAAAACGGAACATTTACTCTCATATTAAGTATTTATGAAGTTCCTCAATATCACCTGGTCATGGTGAGAGCAGTGGCTACAGGCTGATGTTAATAATGATAACACTTTTATAACATTCTTTGCTAAATTTGGTTAATAACCTCCCTTCGTTAAATTTGGATCATAACCTTCGTTCGTTTTTGGTTCATGAAAGGGATTGTTAAATTTAGTTAATAACCTCTCTTCGTTAAATTTGGTTAATAACCTCCCTTCGTTAAATTTGGTTAATAACCTCCCTTCGTTACATTTGGTTAATAACCTCCCTTCGTTAAATTTGGATCATAACCTCCCTTCGTTAAATTGGGTTGCTAACCTCGCTTCGTTAAAATCTTCGTTAAATTTGGTTCATAACCTCCCTTCGTTAAATTTGGATCATAACCTCCCTTCGTTACATTTGGTTAATAACCTCCCTTCGTTAAATTTGGATCATAACGTCCCTTCGTTAAATTGGGTTGCTAACCTCGCTTCGTTAAAATCTTCGTTAAATTTGGTTCATAACCTCGCTTCGTTAAATTTGGATCATAACCTCGCTTCGTTAAATTTGGATCATAACCTCGGTTCGTTAAATTTGGTTCATAACCTCGCTTCGTTAAATTTGGTTAATAACCTCCCTTCGTTTTTGGATCATAACCTCCTTTTGTTAAATTTGGTTCATGACCTCTCTTCGTTAAATTTGGTCAATAACCTCGCTTCGTTGAATTTGGTTAATAACCTCGTTTCGTTGAATTTGGTTAATAAATTGTATTATGTTGTTTCAGTACAATACCTGAACCAATGGAAGGCTGTGGGAGTATTGAAACAGGAACGCTCCAGTCGAGCGACGCCGCGGGCACACACCGCCTACCTCAAAATGGCGGCCCTCGCACACCCACACCATTTACCCACACACTGACACAACCAATGAAATATACTTATCTGTGTTAATTATGTTAAGAAAAAAATATAAATACATTTTTACTGAAAAAAAGTTTTTTATTTTTATGAAAAAAAAAAAAATGGCCGCTGTATATTTAAATTGATTATTTGCGATTAAGTCAAAGATTGTGTGCTACTTAGAATACGCCACGTCCACTAGCAAAATAGATAACGCTTAAAAAAAAAATGTCTACAGAGCAGTGGAAGGAGCTAATTTATGTCAACCTTATGATTACTGACAATGAGGTCGCCCAAGCCTAATATACCTGGGTTGGGGATGGGGACATTGCGTCGTTTTCCCGCGGAGAATTACAGCAATTAATAATTACCCGCTAATATCATGCACTTATGGTGATGTAGCCCTGTAGTTACTTAAGCGCAAACGTTATATAATGGAATCCGTTAATTATGAATATATCACGCTATTAAAATTAATATTTGCTCGGCCGCTGTCAAGGTCAAGAATTGAATAATATTTTGTAATTATGAAGCAATCTCCGAGGTAAATAACGAAATCCACTAATAACGTTTGCGACTAAGTTACAGAAGAGGCTGCTGGTAGAGGTGGCAGTTACTGGTATAACAGCGCCCGTGTTTTTCAAGATTATAAATATTAGCAACTAAAGCGCCATCTATGATGGACTAGAGGAACTTGTCTAATGGTCAACTGAGGCCTTGAGACTTGAAAGCGAAGTAAAGCGGTCAACGCTTTTTTTTACAGAGTTTTGCTTAAATTGTATGAAAATCATAGAGCAACGCCAAGTTGAACGACTATCAAAGCGAAAAAAAGCACTTTAAGCGACAAGTCAAACATAGGCTGAGCAATAATTGGAACCGATGTTCAATCAACCTTATTAGTGTTTTTAAGATTACAACAATCGGGGTCGACCAGGCCGGGATGATAAATGGGCCTGGGTTGGGGACAGTCCCCGTTTTCCCTGACAGGATTGCCTTCATTTCTGATATCTATCTATGATCGACTAATTGAACCTATACTGGGCTAGGTTTCCACATATAAGCCTGAGTTGCATCAAAATAAAGTCTCGAATTGTTACGATTAAAGTCAACGATGGCGTCCAATTTTTATTTTGAAGTTCAGCTGTCAGCAATCGACGCCACTTTTAACTTTGGTCGTTACCATTACGACGGACTCCGGTTTGCAACCCAGCCTAAATTTACGACTTTAAGTGCTAGACCACGAAGCAAATTTCTATTTATAAATTATGTTAAGAAAAGGAAATGAAACAATTTTATTAATAAACAACTATTTATTGTACAAAAATAACCTAACCTATAATTTATGATCAAAACTAAAGATCATAGATCATACATACATGTCACTTTGTTTAGGATGAATCTGTCAGAAAATTATATTTATAATTTTGAAACGCAATCTTTGTGGACACGGCTCGTCGTGAAAACTGAAGATTTTTTTATTGTTTATAGGGAAGGCAAAGGGTCTAGTCTATACAGCCAAGTCTGACGTATTATATCCTTCTTTTTTATGAGTTAATGAGGTTATCAAATTCCAGATGTTGCAGAATTTAATGCTTTTCTTGGAGTCACTCGCTGCGTTATAGCCCAAACACGTCGGGTAAAATATCCATATTTTGTTCAGAGTATTATTGAGTTGGAGAAGTAGTTCCAGTTTTTTTTTTGCGGTTTTCCTGCGCTGTGAACTTTATACCCGACGTGTTTGGGTAATATTAACGCGAATTACTTCAAACACTTAGAATTTGATGATTCCAACTCTGTTATAAATATCGCGTTTAGGACTAAAGTATTTTGTACAAATGCCTTCAAATAAGTTACAAAAAATGTTATTGGTAGTGATTCCAGTGATACCAACATATTAATTATTTTTAACGTCATTTTTTATTTAGCTGATGTATTCTTCCGGTATTTTGATAAAGATAAGGCTCTTCTTTTGTAACCCGAAAGCTCCATTCAACCTGTCAATAATACTTAAATAAAATTACAAAAAAAAAACAACGTCTATTTGCTTCTACAGAGCTGTGGTGGTTCGATTATAAGAACCGTTTCCTTAAAATCCTAAAACGGTTGCAGTTTAAACCCATTGACAAATATACTTTTTTTTTATCCACAAGCTTTACTTGTAAGTGACGCGCAAGGTCCATGAATGTTGTTGTTAGCAACTGAAATCAGACACCCATGACTGACATCAGTCCCTAACACTATACCGGCTTGACTAGATGCCTTTTTACACTTCGCTTGAAGGAATTCGGGTTATAGGAAAGTGGAAACACAGAGACTGGAAGAGCATTTTACATTTTTATTGTGCGACAGATGTATGAGTCACCAAATTTATAGGTACGCGAAGGGATGGTGACTACGGTATGTGGGTGCATAATTCTGAGGGATTAGGTTATAGAGTTCTTCGGAGCCCTCACCATAGTATAGCCGGTAGAACACGCTCAGAGAAGCCACATCTCGGCGAAGCTGCAGGGATTCGAGAGTTCCAGATATATTGACATCGTCCACAATTCGAACAGCTCGCCTCTGTAGGACATTGAGAGCATCTGTGAGGTACTTGGCTGAACCATCCCAAAGGTGTGAACAGTATTCCACGCATGATCTGATCTATGCTTTGTATAGTAAAAGTCTGATTGAAGGCGGGAGGAAAAACCGGTTCACCTTGTTCAGTATTCCGAGCTTTTATCTTATATCCTATACATATCATATACAACACGGGGTGTACATAAAGCACGCTTTTTTTTTTTTTTTTGTACTAAAGGCCCATCATGACAAGTGGCAAGCTTGTCGATGTCTCTAGCGTACCAAACTTAGAGGTGGTAGACGATGGTGGTAATTTGCCCAGTCTACCGGGGCGGGGAAGTATCCTCCGTTCGTGCCGATTAACCCAGTAAAGTGTATCCACAGTGTATCAGGATCGAATTGCCGTCATGCCCAGTCAAGCCGGCATAGTGTTAGGGACTGATGTTATAACATCAGTTGGGCGCAAGGTCACATGCGTGCTAGTATAATTAAAAAAAAAAAAAACGAGAATTAACACAAACGAATTATTGTGTCCCGACTAGGAATCGAACTCGGTATCTCCTTTTCTAAATTTACAGAATTAACCGCTAGACCACGGATGAAGTTGTATTTAAGGAGTATACCGCAAATTTCTAACACACAAATTCCAGAGCTGTGCAAACCGTATTTATGACGTAAACAAAATGGCCGACTCTGACCAGGTGATCCTATAAGCATTTGACGGGGATAATACTTACAGGTATTGAGCGATCGCTTTTACAATGACAACTTCGGGCCGAAGACTGAAGACTTGTCATATCTCTGCCAATAAAATTAACTTATGTTAAGTTTAAACAACAATTACTTACGAAAATAAACAGCTCGTTCCGAATCATGCTCAGAGCGCTTAGAATGAATATGATACTAACAGTCGTTCCGAATCAGGGCGTGATATCAATTCGGAACGTTTTCATTCATAATATAATAGTTTTTTTTAAATGTACGGAAGATAAATTGCAGGTTCCACATCTTTGAGTATGAATACTAACAAAACATACATCTCTTACTTTATTCATCTTTATATGTGTAAAGTTTAATATTATTAACTTATTTTAGTTTTTTAAAATAACTTGTCGTGTTACAGACATATTTTTTTTCAATTCCTACTTTAATATTAATTATAGATTTGTTTTAGAAGTAATATACAAACAGTATAAACGAATTACAATATTAAATAATTTAAAAGAAAACCTAATATTAAATTAACTTGAAAATGGCGCGCGACATAATGACAAACAAGTGACAGCGCTCAGAGCGATCTACCTCGATATAGTGAGCAGTCTAAGCGCGAGAAATGATGTCATTTGTGACGTCACACAGCTTTGGGTCTTGTCGAAGAAGACCGTTGTACACTTCCGTGAAACAACAAATAATTAATTTGAAAGTGCACGTAGAATCGAATACAAATTTTCACATTGTTAGCCAACATACAAATATTTTCATTTCATCGAATCGGGTTTCAAGAATCGAACTCGGAACCTCCGCGTTTAAATCTACGGTCTTACCAGCGGGATTAAAATTAAAATTTTAAATTACCCAATTGACGATCTCTTCATATTGGTCGGAGCTTGGTAGGAAGCCCGCGTTGATGAGACTGGCGTTCTCCAACTAAAAAAAAATCAAAGGAGATTGGCACAAAGTCTGGAAGTTATGGCCAAGGAACATAGCCAAATCCTTTTTGTGCAATAACATAAAGTATTTTTTTATATTTTGATTATTTTGAGCTGGCTATCTGAGGCTATGAGTATTAGTCAATATCGAACTGACTGACGTCCTAGGACACAAGTTATCTTAGCTAGGAGTCAGGGACCATCTTAAAATTGCCTATCCTTGTGGTTTGCATTCAATCAAAAATTTTTGTATGCTTAAAATGTAAAATTCAAGGACTATTTTATATATTGTTTACTCAACTTTGTATATAAATAAATAATAAATAAAATAAATATTTCCAGACAGGCCACAGAAGAATCTCGGTATTTAACCGGTTAACCAAATGATGTTCACGGGCCTCGGCCAAGTGAGCATCATGCTTCTTTAACTCCAAACTTTCTGACTAGTAGATTTTTATAATTTTAACGGGTCTTTACACGATTTACCTTAGAGACATATTTCTCCCAACGTTTCAGCCAAGTTGCATTGTGTGTCGTCCGTAACTAGATAGCGCTAGCGCTAGATGTTGTTTTCTACAAATTATATTCGGCTTTAATCCTAGATGGCTCTGATTATCTCGTCGGGAACTCGGGAGCGGAAACTACGAGATGCGACGGTTTCGCGGGAGATTTAAATTATATTGCGTCGCTAACAGTATACTATATCCAATGTTGTAGAATATTTAATTAAATTAAAAATCAAAATATCTGACTGAAAAGATGTTTTGTTTCCAACACTTCATTTTGCGCAGAGTAGGTAACACGTTTTTAATTCCCACTTGCCGGGAAAGTTGACGTTTATTTTATCTTCTAGGGGAGGGGGAGCTGCCCCCCCCCCTGCCCCTACCTGGGTACGCCCTTGCCTACATACATACATACATACTTACAGACATACAAAACGGATTACTTACTTGTTAGTAAATCCAGCTCCGCTTCTATAAGCTTGAGTTTTATCCGAATACATAAATGAGACATCATTTAAATATTTTTTTTCTAAATTATTATTCTTTGGTATACATTTGCTAGTTTTGGCCAACCGATCCTTGATCACTGCATTCTGAGAATGTTCTTCTATTCTTGGCAATTCATTAGATTTTTTATTACATGTTTTTGTTTTGGCATCTTTAATTTTTGTTATTGGTAATGGGTTTTTATTAATTCCCCGCTGTGGGCTTTCTGTTGGCGAGTTCCATAGCAACTCGCTCACCGTGCGGTTGTGGAGCTGGTGTTGATGACATTTGATGTTGAACATGCCGGCTAGATCTCCAAATGGTTGGGATTTGATTTTATCAACAACCTCAGCGACAGGATAATGAGATAAATCGGAGATTTCTTGGTAGATCTGAAATTTATAAAAAAAACACAGCCATTTGACACCTTCCTAGACCTCCACTGCTAAAGATGGGCTATTCAAATTAGCGAGGGTCTGATGACAATTTATTAACTATTCCACAATATTAGTGAAACGAAAGAGCAGTGGTGGCTCTCAGTTCCACTAATACCAACTTGTGGAAACGTTAATAAATTGTCATTAAAAAATTACATCAGAACCTCGCCAACCCGTCTGGCCAACGTGTAGGCCAAATACTGCAGAATTCTCTGATTCGAGGGGCTGTGATATATCAGATATGCCATGGTTCGAACCTTTTTTGGATTCTGCAGAATTTGGCCATTCCTCGCCACGCAGGCTAGACATTGGCATTGTTTAACAGTTTCAAATTTTTTGCATGTTTATTACTTAATTTTTTATCGTTGTCGCAAGAATTTTATGGAATGATTTCCCTGTAAATATGGCATAAGACAAGCAACTACCAGATCTTTGTTTACAAAACTCGTGTATCTACACTACCTGAAAAGGTCCTTACAATGTTAGTAAGTATATACGAGGGGCGTTCAAAATATTCTCGGTATTGATACGTTACAACCTCTTTTATATATATATTTGTTACTGGCCGCTAAGATTCATCCATTGACATTAAAAAAAAGTAAAATTGGAATCGAGATGTTCTTTTGTTTTTCTGCAATTGCCGAACAAACATGAACACCATGAGCGAATTAACAATTTTAACGAAATTAGAGCACCGATCCGTCATAAAATTCTTGACAAAACAGGGTAAAAATCAAAAAACCATAAAAGAGGAAATGGATTGTGTTTACCGTGAGTCTGCTCCTTCTTTATCTACTATTCAAAAATGGTCAAGCGAATTTAAGCGTGGAAGGGAGAGTATTGAAGATGACCCTAGACCTGGCCGGCCTGTAGTGGCTACCTCACAAGAAAATATTGATAAAGTGGAAAAACTTATATTGGAAGACGGCCGAGTGAAGGTAAAATCTATAGCTCAAGTAACCAATCTCTCTATTGGTACCGTACATGACATTATACATGACCATCTTAATATGTCAAAAGTAAGTGCAAGATGGGTTCCGCGAATGCTGACGCTTCTTCAAAAGGATATGCGTGTGGCTTGCTGTTCAGATTTTATCGACCTGTGTGGTGAAAATCCCGATGAGGTGCTGCAAAAAATAGTTACTGGAGATGAAACCTGGGTTCATCATTATGACCCAGAGAGCAAAGAGGAGTCCATGCAGTGGCACATTAAGGGTTCAGCTCATCCCAAGAAGTTCAAGGTAATCCCGTCAGCTGGCAAGGTCATGGCCACAATATTTTGGGATTGTGAAGGAGTTTTGCTTATCGATTATAAAGAAAAAGGTGTAAATATCACAGGGCAGTACTACGCTAACGTTATACGTCAATTAAGAGATGCGATCAAAGAAAAGAGGCGAGGAAAGTTAACCAAAGGTGTTCTGCTTCTGCATGACAACGCCCCTGTCCATACTGCTCATATTGCCAAGGCAGCTATTGTTGAATGTGGGTTTGAAACTGTTACTCATCCACCCTATAGTCCGGACTTAGCCCCAAGCGACTTCTTTTTGTTTCCCAATCTTAAAAAGGATCTGCGTGGAAATAAATTTTCTGACGATGAAGCGTTGAAGACGGCCGTGGAGGAGCATTTTTACACCAAAGATAAAAAATATTTTTATGAGGGATTAAAAAAAATAATTGATCGATCTTATAAGTGTATGAACATAGGGGGGGAGTATATTGAAAAATAAAAATATCAAACTTTTCGTACTTGTTTGTTTTTATCCACATACCGAGAATATTTTGAACGCCCCTCGTATATGTATAGAATTATGTATGTATTAATTAGTATTTAGTATATTGATATTATAGTGTATATAACAGTATAATATGTAACAGTATGATTAAGCTGTTAAATTGTCTTCCTAGTTTTTTAATAGTTCTTTCATTGCACCTATAATAGTTCAAATTTTCTGTCAGAAAATGTCTACGGGCATTAAGTCCGGCTTCGTACTTCGTGCCATAAAGTCTTAAATAAAAATAATATAAATATAATTAAAAACTACCTAAAAATAAATAAATATATTTTATGGTTATGCTCGCCTAATGTGAGGTGATGTGGTTGTAGGAGTTACCTGTGTGTGGTGGTGTGGTTGTAGGTCTTACCTGTGTGAGGTGGTGTGATTGTGGGAGTTATCTGTGTGGTTGTAGGAGTTACCTGTGTGAGGTGACGTGGTTGTAGGAGTTACCTGTGTGAGGTGGTGTGGTTGTAGGAGTTACCTGTGTGAGATGGTGTTGTTGTATGAGTTACCTGTGTGAGATGGTGTGGTGGCAGGTCTGTAAAGGCGTGTGTCCTCATGGAGTCCGCAGCCAGCTGTGTCAAACGGTCTCCTCAAATTTCATCCTTAAACCCGCTAACTCCTAGTTACCTGTGTGGTGGTGTGTTTGTAGGAGTAACCTGTGTGAGGTGGTGTGATTGTGGCAGCTATTTGTATGATAGTGTGGTTGTAGGAGCTACCTGTGTGAGGTGGTGTGGTTGTAGGAGTTATCTGTGTGAGGTGGTGGGTTGTATGAGTTACCTGTGTGAGATGGTGTGGTGGCAGGTCTGTAAAGGGGTGTGTCCTCATGGTGTCTCCTGGAGTCCTCAGCCAGCTGTGTCGAGCGGTCTCCTCAATTTTCATCCTCAAACCCGCTACCGGTTGCAATAACGACTGTATAAACCTTTTGCACTCTAAAACCACACAGCAAATTAGTAATGCTGCTTTTTCACCAAAGATGTGGGAGGATGAAATAAAACCATAATATATATGTGTACAAGTACGAAGATATCAAGTATGCGAGGTTTCCATAATATGTTTTCTGAGCAATATAAAGTATAAAATATAGTATACCTTCCCTTATAAGGCATATTACTAAATTATATATTTTTTTAACGGTTTGCTTTGATTTTGACATAATTACAGTAAATCTATACCGCGTGTAATTGTCAAAAGAACAAATATTTTTTAGGCTTCAGGTGTCATTGGTAGAACCCCTTTTTGAAATAAAGTTTTTTTTTTAAAGATAAAAATCATTATCCTTAAAGCAGTGTTATTACGAGTAATAATTGATCTTGCTCACATTCAAAAGACGAAATAGAGTAATGACATAAATAAACGTTCGCGCGATCGTCGACCTTTCTGTACCTACTTGATTAGGCTCAGTATGAGTGGCGATATTTTTAGGACAACTTCTCTGCACCGTAACTTAAGATTTTATTACTGGATGATTTAAAAAAAATAAGTAGCTCTTTATTTTTATTCTAAGATTTTAATAAATACCTAAAGGCTGGGGGGGAGTGTTATTATTATTTAATCTCGCTAAACAGCTGAGAGACGAAATAGAGTGAGACACAATTACGTAAGTCAACGTATGTGCGATCGTCGACCTCTCGCTACCTACTTGATTAGGCTCAGTATGAGTGGCGATATTTTTAGGAAAACTTCTCTGCGCCGTAACTTAAGATTTTATTACTCAATAAATAAAATAAATAATAGGTAGTTCTTTATTTATATTCTACATTATACTATAAATATATTTGCTTTTAAATAAATTCCACGCAGTATAATAAACATATATTATGTACGAATACATAAACACAACTAATAAATAATAAAATAAATAATAATAAATATTTCCAGACTACATTTTTTTTTTGTAAATATATACATATAAACACCCAGACCGAGACAAATTATACAATGTACAACTTGCCCCCGGTGGGAATCGAACCCACGACCTCCCGAGTTCACGGCAACGTTTGTTACCACTAGACCACGGAGGCGGTCAATAATAATATAATAAGCTAAAAAAATAATATTAAAAAAGATAAGTAAATAATATAATGCATTGGTACTATAAATTAAATTAATAAAATACCTTCAGAGACACAGATGAGGGCTGTGCGTTGTTTGTTGGCACATCCCTTGGATATGAGTTGCTGAAGAAGTCGTTTCTCCCCCGCACCTCTCCCGGGGACACAGAAAGGTAACCCCCCAGTTACCATGCCGTAAACTATCACACCGCTAAGAAGAGATACCATAGGCAATTAATGGGGTGTATCACTAACTTTTTATCACGATAGATGGCGCATGATAAAATAAGATAAAATTTTCGAGTTTATTGTATTAGAAAAACTTATGGTTACAATTGGAGGGGGATAAATCCTAACTATACCCCACTCTTTTTTTCACTACAGTTTTAACTCAGTAATATTTACATGCTCCAGAGATCGACTTCCGGCCCATATCGGCATCCGTCGACGAATAGTTCCGGCGCCGCGTATTCGATGGAGCCACACGGCGTGCGCAGGGCCACGCCGCTGTGCCACAGGTTTGACAGACCAAAATCTACACAAAATTATATAAAAAGTACCATTACGACCGCATCCCTTTCGGGGTGGTCAGAAACCATGCATATTGTGCAAAATCTAGAAAAAATATATGTCATAAACCTTAAATCAGATCCGACACTGATTAGGTTAGGTTAGACTCGATTAGGTCATATCAAGAAATCCTTTCAGTACAGAAGCATTCATTCGCCGCACTCACAAATCGAAACATGACCTCACTTTTTAAAAATATTATTAACTCAAAAACTATTAGTCTCCGCACCCACCTACCCCGCGCCCTAGGGGTAACCACACCCCTCTCCTCCCTTCCCCGCGCCGGGAATATTATTTTAAAGTCCTTCATTTATTTCTAATATAGTAGGCGAGACAATATTTAGTTGACTCGCCCTCTTTACATCCACGAATATAAATTATTGTTAATGATATTTAGAATATACGATGACACGGCACTTTTACAGCTACGAATATATGTTTAATTGACATATTATTATTATTTACATTGTAAGGTGACAGGTATACAGCCACGAACTAGTATTAAGATTTGATATTTATTATTATTGTTAGATTGTAAGCTGACTCGGTCCTTTTACAGCCACGAATTTATATTTAGTTGACACGGCCTATTTACAGCTACGAATATAAATTATTGTTAATGGTATTTAGAATATACGATGACACGGCACTTTTACAGCTACGAATATATGTTCAATTGACATGTTATTATTATTTACATTGTAAGGTGACACGGCCCGTATACAGCCACGAACTAGTATTAAGATTTGATATTTATTATTATTGTTAGATTGTAAGCTGACTCGGCCCTTTTACAGCCACGAATTTATATTTAGTTGACACGGCCTATTTACAGCCACGAATATAAATTATTGTTAATGGTATTTAGAATATACGATGACACGGCACTTTTACAGCTACGAATATATGTTTAATTGACATATTATTATTATTTACATTGTAAGGTGACAGGTATACAGCCACGAACTAGTATTAAGTTTTGATATTTATTATTATTGTTAGATTGTAAGCTGACTCGGTCCTTTTACAGCCACGAATTTATATTTAGTTGACACGGCCTATTTACAGCCACGAATATAAATTATTGTTAATGGTATTTAGAATATACGATGACACGGCACTTTTACAGCTACGAATATATGTTCAATTGACATGTTATTATTATTTACATTGTAAGGTGACACGGCCCGTATACAGCCACGAACTAGTATTAAGATTTGATATTTATTATTATTGTTAGATTGTAAGCTGACTCGGCCCTTTTACAGCCACGAATTTATATTTAGTTGACACCGCCTATTTACAGCCACGATCTTATATTATTAAGTTACAATTACCTTGGAATATGGATTATTACCTGTTACGGTCCAACCATGATTACCTAACTTATGTTTGTTTATATATATTTTTTATGTTTTTGTTTTACATTATTTTAGTGCTGACATTATCCAAATTCTTACTAGATAACCTAAGAAAATAAATAATTTGATTTGATTTGATACCTAGTTAAGTGAAGTTTCATAATGATGATAATCATGAGATGGGACTTCCAGAACATGTATCTGGAGAATTTGTCCTACACTCGCCACGTTGGCATAGGAGCAGCCTATATAAACACTTACCAACGATTTTAATAAACTGCTTCGTGGAATCCAACATTATATTTTCCATTTTCAAGTCCCTGAAAAGAAAAAAAAAACGAGTTCTTCGCGCCATTTTGCGTGGACATGTTAAGTGCAAGTTTTTGTTTTGTAAATTAATTTACTGTGGATATTGTGAAAAGTGGTGTTGTTTTGTTTAATAATGTGAATAGTTATGGAAAACGATAAATTGGACTTCAAATATGGGGCACAAGTTGCAGTTTATTTTATGCGGTTTTCCCGCGCTGCCAACTCCTATATTTTACCCGACGTGTTTGAGCTATAATGCCGCGAGTGACTCAAAGAAAAGCATCAAATTCTGCAGCACCTGGAATTTGATGATGACCTCATTAACTCATAAAAAAGAAAGATATATTACGTCAGACTTGGCTGTATGGGCTAGACCCTTTGCTTTCCCTATCACCTCATTCATCATTCATATGGGGAGAATAGACAAAAAAAAAAAGAAAAGAAAAACTATAATAAATCTAGATCTCTCGTTTTGTAAGTGCTGTGATGATGTTGATAGGCGTACATATAGTATACAGAAACAGAAATTTTTTGCTGAAGCATTAATTAATTAGTCTATGACAGTGCATTGCCGGTTATTTGCCGGTCATGCAACAGCGTTACTAACGCATCACATTACATGTAATGCGCAACTGACTGAAGCTGAGCCAAAACCCTTGCCACATTAATTTAAATTGATAATTATTATTATTTTTTCTGATTGTAATACTTTTTTTTTGTTCTTTTCTCCCGATGGATTATGAATGAGGTGATAGGGAAGGCAAAGGGTCGAGCCCATACAGCCAAGTCTGACGTATTATATCTTTCTTTTTTATAAGTTAATGAGGTCATAATCAAATTCCAAATGCTGCAGAATTTAATGCTTTTCTTGGAGTCACTCGTGGCATTATAGCTCAAACACGTCAGGTAAAATATAAGAGTTGACAGCGCGGGAAAACCGCAAAAAATAAACTGCAACTTGTGCCCCATATTTAAAGTCCAATTTATCGTTATCCATAATTATTCACATTGTAGCCACATTATTAAACAAAACAACACCACTTTTGACCAATAATATCCACAGTAAATTGATTTACAAAACAAAAACTTGCACTTGACATGTCTTGATTGTAATACTTATTGATGTGGCAATAAACGTTTTTTTATTCTTATTTATTATTTTTATGGCAAAGAGTACAGTAACTAATTCCTAATTGGCTTTGTGATCGCACTCATGCAAATCCAGACCTGAATCTCTTTATTCTTACTTTTACCTACCTATGTACAACTCCGCAGCTGTGCATATGTCGCACGGCTGATACGAGCTGGGCTGCAAACCCCCTGGCTCGACCTTCGGGGAGGCCTCTCGAACAACCCCTGGCCAGCACGAAGGCAAACAGATCGCCCCCGCCTGCTGCTTCCATTACCAAGTACAAGCGAGGCGAATGCTGCAAATAAAAAAATATAAATTTAATAACATTGTCTTGTATTTATGGGTCGTGTATTATTGTAATAAAAATAGTGTTCTTGCGAGTCCTTCGCGCCATTTTGTACTGTTTTGCTGTTACCTAAGCGCAAACGTTATTTACGGGATGGGGATATTCTCCAATTTTCCCCGGCAGATTTCAGCGGCAACCACCCACCGATAGATAACTCAATGCACACTTGGTGCAGCGCACCCCGTAATTAGATTAACGAACAGGGGGTTTAGGTTCAACAACTTTAGCTCACCTTCTCTAGCAAGTGGTCTCCCCGTGCCGTGAGAAAAACATCGCTCCATGTTCTGGAGATCTAGTCTAGTCGGGCTGTCAACAAATTCCTCAAGAGTAGGCATCTCCAGATCTCGAGCTATGATGGAATTAACGCGAGTACTTACGATCATAGTTTCATATAAGACTGCGATGCATGGGTGTCGCAGTCGAGCCAGGAGTTTGGGCTCGCGGTGCAAGTTACGTTGGGCATACGGCTCTCTGGTCACACTGACGTCGATGATCTTAATAGCAACCTTAAAACAAAACAAGGAAAGGAGATATGATGGCCGAATGGTTGCAGACTCAACCTCGTCATGTATATATGTCATTTTTAAGTAGATATACCTAGTGTTTACTCGGAACTTAAAAAAGTAATACTTATTGAACTAACCGTTCCGTGGGAATCAAATATTCCAAAAGACCACAACATGAAGTCGAATAGATATTATGATCTCACAGAGGAAATGATGAGGAACGGGTTCAAGACTCAGCTTTCGACTGATGGTGGTAAATTGCCCATCTGCCGGGACAGTGTTAGGGACTGATGTCAATCACGAGTGTTGTTAGCTCCAGTTGCTAACATTCATTGACCTTGCGCGCCACTTACCACAAGTGGGCGCAAGATCACATGTCGTGAGAGTTTAAAAATAAAATAAAAAATGTAAACAGGTCACTGGAATCTGCTAAGCTGCTGGTCTTCTGCTAACAGTTTACTTATTGGACCACTTTGCTGCTTAGTCTTCTACTAGCAGGAGTAGAATCATTCAAAATAATTAAAATAATGACTTTGACTCTGAAAAAACTTCAACACATATAGTAGCACCAAAACGAAGTCTCTATAAATGTTACGATTAAAGTTATTTTTTATTTTTTTTTGGTTCTCTTCTCCCGATGGATGATGAATGAGGTGATAGGGAAGGCAAAGGGTCTAGCCCATACAGCCAAGTCTGACGTAATTTATCTTTCTTTTTCATGAGTTAATGAGGTCATCATCAAATTCCAGATGCTGCAGAATTTGATGCTTTTCTTGGAGTCACTCGCGGAACCATCCACTGCTCAAACACGTCGGGTAAATTTGGGAGTTCACAGCGCGGGAAAACCGCAAAAAATAAACTGCAACTTGTGCCCCATATTTAAAGTTCAATTTATTATTTTCCATAATTATTCACATTGTAGCACATTATTAAACAAAACAACACCACTTTTGACCAATAATATCCACAGTAAATTAATTTACAAAACAAAAACTTGCACTTGACATGTCCACGCAAAATGGCGCGAAGAACTCCGATTAAAGTTAGTTAAAGCTATGATCAAATGTTTAATGGCGTAGATTGTACCAGCTGGCTGACTTTCAAAATAAAATTGGAACGTTCGATGCAATTTTTAACTTGAATCGTTACGATTATAGAGTTTATTTTGGTGGCTAAGGCAGTAATGGCATTAAAAAAAATGTTTTTTTTTTGGCCTAAGCTGAATAGGTATTAAAACCTTGAAAGAAAAAAAGCGGGATTTTTCGTCAACAGCGGGATATAAAATGACGGTAAGCAGTATCGCCTTATATAGTTAATACTAGTTAATAGCTGATCTAAGGGTAAGGCTAAAATTAAAGTATCTTTTATTGTTAGGATTAAATGGTTTCAATAAAAAAATAAAAAAATATTATAAATAAAATTCGACACAGCGACTTCGTTTTGGTACACCCTTTTACTCATAGATCAGCAAAACTAATCATTAGATATAGATTAGATAGAGTACTATACGGAGATAATACGTACCGCTTTCTTTACTCGAAAAGGTTTCAAAATTATGAATTTATCAGAATCTTTGTTCGAAAAATAATAATACTGGCAACACTATCTCGAAGACCAATTTACAGCAGTTCAGGTTTAGGACTAAGTGATGTGATTACCTTGTGTCCTACGAGCGTGTGTGTGGCCTCCTCAACCCTGGCGAAGTTGCCTTTTCCTAAAGTTTTGCCGTTCATCACATAATTTCCAACGCAAAGCTCACGACCGCCTGCCATATTGTATATCACTCGCCTGCTATATCACTCAAAAATTTCCGCAATTTGTTCACTATTTACATTAGAGTTTATACAAAATAAAACCATAGTAAGATAATATAAATACAAATTTCGATCGATTGATTGAAGTATTAATTGTTTGAAAATAGAAGTCGATAGGTGACGCTGACGGCGATCAATTGGCATTTGGTAAGTTTATTTTTAACTGTCCGTGCCGCAATTCATCCATACTACTACACTATTATAGTTTGACCCGCAGCTAGTCCGTGTAATCTATCACTAACTTTTTATCACAGTAGATGTGGCGCATGATAGATGGTACCTAATATAACTGTCAGTTGCATAGAAAATAGTATTTTTATTACGAAATTTATTATTTTCTGTATATATTACGGAAGTGAGCAGCTTTTAAGTGTACAAATCGAGATTTCCAAGCGAAATCAAAGATATGGTGATCTTTAAATTGCCGATCTATTAATTAAACCTTTTTTGTTTTTAAAGTCGGTGTTTGCTTTCCTAATTTGTCTTTTAAAGTAGGTAACTTAAGTTAAAATTCATTTTTTTGTTATAAATATATAAAAACTACAAAAACATTTATAAAATGATCCGTCATAGGTGTAAACAAGGTACGAGTGCCGCTAGCGACATCTACAAAAAGATTAGCCTGATACACCCCATACTCGTATATGCCATGGTTGACTTGGCGCTTTTGAAATATTATTTCGCTTTAAAAGTCGTTCGATTAGCGCTTTCATTCAAATTAAAGCAAAATTCAGAAAAACATACAGACAAACGCTTACGTAACTTGTTTTTACCCGAAAAACAAGCGCGCTTTGATTTTTACGCGAACACGGGGTAAAGGACACACATATCAACTCGGAGAGGGATAGACAACCACGTGCCCAAAGCGGATCAGCAGCTCCCGTACGTCAAGTCGACCAGCGGGGTGAGGTGGAGTGCACAAGCCATAATCGAATTGAAAAGCATAGTTTTTTTTTTTTGGTTTTCTTCTCCCGATGGATGATGAATGAGATGATAGGGAAGGCAAAGGGTCTAGCCCATACAGCCAAGCCTGATGTAATATATCTTTCTTTTTCATGAATTAATGACGTCATCATCAAATTCCAGATGCTGCAGAATTTGATGCTTTTCCTGGAGTCACTCGCGGAACCATCCACTGCTCATACACGTCGGGTAAAATATGGAAGTTGGCAGCGCGGGAAAACCGCAAAAAAATAAACCGCAACTTGTGCCCCATATTTAAAGTCCAATTTATCATATTCCATAATTATTTACATTGTAGCACATTATTAAACAAAACAACACCACTTTTGACCAATAATATCCATAGTAAATTGATTTACAAAACAAAAACTTGCACTTGACATGTTCACGCAAAATGGCGCTAATAACTCCCTAAAACGCATCGATCACGCTTTTGACATTTTTGACAGACGGACGATTGTGCATGCCCGCTCGATTGAAATTGACAGTTTTCTATGGAGATCAGTCGCTTTTCATTCGAATATTTCGAACGACACGTAAGTCGAAAGCGCCAGAATTATAATAATGAAAGCATGGCCAATAGTCACACAATTATTTATTTATATATAGTCTGTAACAGTACATTGTCGGTAACGAGTCATATTTTTTTATTATTTTTTACTCCACCTAACATGTCTACTGTACAATTAATTGATGACGCTAATGTCAACCTTATGATGGGTATTTTAGGGCTATAATTGTTTGCAACTGTAATAGCGCCATCTATGATCGACTAGAGGAACTTTTTTGTCTACTGAGTAATAATTTAAGCAAATGTCAACGAGTGTTTTAAGGCTGACAGACAATGCGTCGTACTGGCTCGGATGACTAATAGGCCTGGGTTGAGGACATTCCCCCGGCAGGATCTCAGCAGGTAACCAACTGGTAATTCATGCACTTTTGGTGCAGGGCTTGTATGTACTTGTGTAACAGCGGCGTGTGGCTCACAACCCAGGGGTTCGACTACCTCAGTACTTCTGTAGAAAGTGGTCAACCGTTGGGGGGCCGAGCGCAAGACGAAGCGATATTCTGAAGATGCTTGAAGTGTCCGTCATCGGCCCGATATAACATACGTCTAGTCAGGCCAGCGACAAACTACTCAATAGTAGGCACCTCCAAATCTCGAGCTATGATGGAATTACGCACAAACCACAGCGTTCGGGAGACCACTCTGAGCGATATGTTCTGCTGACCTTGGATCTTGTCCCTGTTGGTCTTGACCAGAAGGTAGTGCCAGGCTGGCAAAGCATAGGCGAGTCGGGAAAGGATGAACATCTTGTAGATCCGGACCTTCAACCTGAGCGCCAAGCTGGAATTTATAACATTGTTCGGGCTGCCTTGGCCTCATCGACGGCTTGGTGCATTTCACCCATTGATAACGTCTTGTTAATGATGCAGCCAAGGTATTTGACGGTCGGAGTCCACTCGATGTTCTGTCCCCGAAGCTGCAGTGGTAGAGGTAGTCGGCATCTGGACGTCATTAATGCGGCAGTTTTGCCGACATTGATGCACATACGCCATTTGTTTTAAGGTTATATTTGTGTGCATCTATAATAGCACCATCTATGATCGACTAGAGAAACTGTTTTGTCTAAAACTAAACTGAGTAGTATTTGGAGCCAATGTCAACCTCATTTAAACCTCTAATTGTGTGAATCGAGTAGGAGAACTATTTCTCTCATTACAGCCCCTAGAACACAGCGTCCTAGACCTCCACTGCTGGAGATGGGCCTTCCAGAACATATATCTGAAGAATTTGGCCTACACTCGCCACGATGGCCAGACGGCTTGGCGAGGATATGTCAATTTTGAATGACAATTTATTAACGACGCCACAAGCTGGTATTAGTGGAACCGGGACCGACTGCTTAACGTGCTCTCCGAGGCACGGGAACGGTGGTGTTGTAAATCTACGACGGCAGTACGTAAGAAAAGTGTATTTCTCATTGGTACATGTCGGGTGGGTTTGAACCGACCTTTGTAGGATTTAAAGAACGCGTTCTTACAACCGAGCCACCACCGCACCTTAACTATTTCCTAATGATTTGCTATTTAGAGAAAGTAAACTTCAAGAATGTTCCGTGTATTGTATAGGTGTATTTACTTTAAAAATGATATTAATCAACATTTACGAAAATAAACTGACATGACGTTGTCTTTTTTTTTTTTTTTTTTTTAATACTAGCACGACATGTGACCTTGGGCCCACCTGATGGTAAGTGGCGCGCAAGGTCCATGAATGTTAGCAGCTGAAGTCAGATACTCGTAACTGCAATCAGTCCCTAACACTATGCCGGCTTGACTAGATGCTTTTTCACACTTCGCTTGAAGGACTCCAAGTTATAGGAAAGTGGAAACACAGAGGCTGGAAGAGCATTCCACATCTTTATCGTACGACAGATGTATGAGTCCCCAAATTTATACGTACGCGAAGGGATGGTGACTACGGTATGTGGGTGCATATTCTGACCTGTGCGTGTGGTTCGGTTGCGGAATGGAGAGGGAGGGATTAGGTTGTAGAGTTCTTCGGAACACTCACCATAGTATAGCCGGTAGAACACGCTCAGAGAAGCCACATCTCGGCGAAGCTGCAGGGATTCGAGAGTTCCAGATGTAGTGGCATCGTCCACAATTCGAACAGCTCGCCTCTGTAGGACATTGAGAGCATCTGTGAGGTACTTGGCGGAACCATCCCAAAGGTGAGAACAGTATTCTATACATGATCTGATCTGTTCTTGTCGAAGAACGTGATTTACATACCACTGCGTTCTGAATATACTCTCTATGTTCGAGTTGTCGCTTAAATCGTTTTTTTTTTTACTTTATTTCTCTTTGAAATTCGGTAAAAAAAGCAAGCTTTTCTTTATATGCTTTCAAGTCAAACAATTGCTATCAGTCGGTTTCTCGAAACTCTACTTAATTATTTCCTAGCTAATAATCTTAAGTTTTTATTAAGTTAAAACGGGTTAAAAAAATATAATGCGAAAGTTGTGGGTCGCAGTGACTTGGTGACGAGTAGTCCCACCCTATTTCACGTATCCTCCTCCTTGCGTCGTTTTCCTCAATGTTGAGGGTCGTGACCCCCTCCTCGGATCACTTTGTCCCGGACTATGCTGCGCCATCCGGGTCTGCTCACGGCGGCGTGCAGGGCCTCGTGGACTTGGGTGTGAAGTGTGGTGCGGATCTGGTCTGACCAGCGTGTCGGGCTCCGGCCACGGGGTCTCTTGCCTTCAATTTTCCCCGTGATTACTAGTCTTTCCAGATTGCCAGAGCTTTTACGGGCTATATGACCAAAATACTCAAGGACTCGTTGCAGGCAGATGGAAGAGAGCCTGGTAGTGACTTTGAGCTCCTTGAGTATTGATAAATTTGTTCTGCGCGCTGTCCACGGGATGCGCAGCATACGCCTCCAGCACCACATTTCGAAGGCGTCGACGCGGCTTCGGTCATTGGCTCTAAGTGTCCAGGTTTCGGCAGCATACAGGAATATGGAGAAAACGAGACTGCGAACAAGTCTTATTTTGGTCCTGATAGTGATGTTTCGATCCCTCCATATTCCCTTCATCTGGCTCATAGCGTTCTTTGCCATGCCTATTCTTCTGCGTACTTCCGTTTCACAGGAGCCGGTGTTGGAGATACTTGAGCCCAGGTATGTGAAGTCAGTAACATGTTCCAGATTAAGCGCCCCAGTGAGCTCAAGTTTTTTAATGCGATCCACAACCATGTATAATAAAGTATTTCACGTATAATAAAGTAACAAATACGTTCGAGAAACTGACTATAATTCTGTACCAATTGGCCTAGCTTTTATTTTTATACTGACACGACATGTGACCTTGCGCCCACCTGCTGGTAAGTGGCGTGCGAGGTCCATGAATGTTAGCAACTAGAATCAGAGACTCATGACTGCCATCAGTCCCTAACACTATGCCGGCTTGACTAAGCTATACCGCTCGGCTTATTGCGTCTTTTATTATAGTTTATGTCTCTGATTGTCAGCTCTATCAACTAAGGTAAATAAAAGAAAGATATGTGAAAAAATATTATTTATTTCGTAAACATATTGTGGTCAGAAACCACACTTAAATAGACCCACCATGACAAGTGGTAAGCTCGTCGATGTCTCTAGCGTACCAAACTGGAGAAATACCACAAATAAAATTAATAAACTATTGTGTCCCAACCAGGAATCGAACCCGGTACCTCCACGGTCTTTATTGCTAGACCAGAATTAAATAGAAATATATTATAATATTACTTAAGCGCAAACGTTATTAGTGGATTTCGTTATTTGCGTAATAGTTTGCGTCATAATTACAAAATATTCAATTCTCTCTCAACTTTAATTCTAATCCCACCTTATTCGGTACACTACTTGCCTTGTTTTTTTTTTAATAACTTCACATTGTTTTATATCTATGATCTAAATGAAGTATCATCACGACCGTTTACCTTTCGGGGTGGTCAGAAACCACGCTTATAAAAGCGGATTCACATTTAGCCAACTTTACTATAGGCCAATCATGACAAGTGGCAAGCTCGTCGATGTCTCCAGCGTACCAAAGGAGATAAATATCACAAATAAATTAAATATTAATAAAATTTATTTAAAATAATAATTATTTTTGTGTCCCGACCAGGAATCGAACCCGGTACCTCCGAGTCTAAATCCACGGACTTAACCGCTAGACCACGGATATGATCTAAATAATTACGGGCATATACTCCGTGGAATTTATTAAAAAGCAAATATTTTTATATTATAATCTAGAATTAAAATAAAGAACGTACGTATTTAAAAAATATATATTTAGTTTTAAAATCTTAAGTTACGGTACAAAGAAGTTTTCCTAAAAAAATAGCCACTCATACTGAGCCTAATCAAGTAGGTAGCGAAAGGTCGACGATCGCGCGAACGTTGACTTACGTAATTCTTTCTCTCTATTTAGTCTCTCAGCTGTGAGCGAGATCAATTAATAATAACACTTACGGCTTACAGAAAGCGTGATTAAAATAATCTATAATCAACATATCATCAGACGCGGCCTTAGTCACCACACAGTAGTGCTTTATTTTTAGGATAAAGATTTTTAACTATAAAAAAACCTTTTTATTTCGAATAGGGTTTCTACTAGAGATGAAAAGGGATAGTGGTTTAAGTTTAAGGGATATTCGGCAAGCTACGAGGCCGGAGCGCCGGATATCCGGCCTTTTATCGCGTTACATGACGCAGTTTGATTTGAAATGGGCGCGGTGAACGAGTTTGGAAATCGGAAAGCGAAAGGCATGTCTGGTATACGAAGCCAAACCAACAAATGCAGAAAATTTGGTATTCAATCACCATAATTCGCCACTTGTTAATTTTGAGTATTAAGCCAATTAATAAAATAAACATTTTTGTCTAGTGATTGTTAAAATAAACTGTGTCCATAACGTAGTGTGATATCATTTTTCTCGTACAAAATAATGAGAATGTTTTGAATATAACTATCCGGCATCCGACCGGATACTGAGTTACTATCCGGTATCCGGCCGGATATCGGATAGTTACCGGATATTGCAGTGGGAAAACCTGTTAGTTAGCAAAACTTTCCCCATACGATGACCAAATATATTTGAATGAATTCAAGGGATTCGAGCTAATGAAATCACTTTTTATACTTTCAGCCTTGTCATCACAAAAATCATTAGTCACCACCTTAATTGGCAAATCGAGGGTATCAAATAATTTGTAAACTGGTGATTTAATCTTCAATAATATTCCATTCCCGCCAAGAAGACATGCCAATATAGATTCCAATGAATAGTCACTATCGTCTATAACAATAATTCCCTGACATTGATTGAGACATAATATCATTTTACAATCCTTAATTTCGACTGAATTAAGGTTACAATTGACAACACTCATAGCTTTATCGAGCTCTGTTTTATCCAAATGTTCCGTAGCTAAATTTAGTGCATTAATCAGTGCCAATCTACGCTCTTCAACAGACAGATTCTTCCAATTGGACCACTTTTTATTAAGTAAGATATGATTTGTAACTGTTTTAAAAACAACATTATTAATCATATTGATTGTATGTTGTGAACGTATGAAGTCACCAAAACTGTTAATGGAGACCGCTTGGGTTTGGCAACTAAAAGCTATTTGGTTGGCAGTGGACAAGTCGCTGCACCAGAGGGAAATATAGACAGGATTGAATTTCTGTGTCAGAGCCAACAGTTCTTTGGTGGTACGGTATGCTTCTATAGATATGATAGGAAGATAGTTTTTGGAGTGATCAACAGAAGGATCAAACACAAGGATTTTATCGAATCCTGTCAAGTCCTTATCCATGATGTCGCCATCGCTATAGACAACACAGTGCGGTGCGTACTTATTCCTGTCAGAAATGGTCGTCAACCTGCCTGCTTTGAATTCCATTGCTGCCTTGAACTGTTGATACACGTTTTCTTGTACTACGACTCGACGTAACTTCCATGGATACTGTAACATTTAAATTTATTTATTAGATAGCTGGTAAACAGTATTTTTGGTGCAGAGAAGCTGTAAATTTTTTTCTTAACTTCGTACCTTATACTGATTACATTAACCTAGAAGACAAATTTCTAAGCATTCCATGGATTCACCGTGCGGGTGCTGGGTCCAATGTGTGTGGGTAAGAGATGAGAAGAATAGTGTCTCGGGCTTGCGACCGACAATAGGCTGGTTTAAGAAAAGAAGGCCTCCTTTTTTTTCTATTGCGCGATAATACGCTCACCATCCACCATTCCACTTCTCTCCCTCCCCAACCAAATACTGTATGATTCCGTTAATGCCGTCTTGGAAGCTCGTTCCATAAATGTATCTCCTGCAGACCTGCTTAGGCCCAATTCTTTCAGTAAGTGATGCAAAGATTTTGCTGGAACTCCTCTAGCACCAACTTCCACTGCGTAAAGCTGTGTCTTGAACCCGTTCCTGATCATTTCTTCTGTGAGATCATAATATTTATTCGACTTCATGTTGTGGTCTTTTGGAATATTTGATTCCCACGGAACGGTAAGTTCAATAAGGATAACTTTTTTCAAGTTCCGAGAAAACACTAAGATGTCTGGCCTATAGGCTGATACAGCTAGTTCATCTGGGATCCTATAATGGTGTTCAAATGTATCCATGAGAATTTTCCAGTCTGATGCGGCGCCAAGGATCGAGGTGGGCTTGCATTTAGTTTTCGTGCTTTGCCCTTCCTTTACAACGTATTACAAAATACCCCGTAAAAATTATTATTATCTAAGTCAAAAATATTGTCAACCCTAGTAAGCTGTCATGTCAGGGAACCAAGATTATTTATGTTACAAATAAAAGATTGTTTGTGCAAAGATTACTTTAATTATAGCAGATTAAACATATAAGATACAAAACAGATAACTTGCTAACCAACGTGAGGAGAGAGAGGGCAATAGCTATGCTCACCGTCTAGTGTCAATCTAAGACCGAGATAGCCTATTGGCTTATTCTCCTGCTGTCCCTCTCACACAATGATAACATGTTTATTGTATTTTAACAATTTAACAGAAAGGCCTACGTACCTATTTTACCTAATAATTGTCTACTTTAATAGTTGTTCTATTTTTCATTCATAAATGTTTGCTACCTCAATACAAGGATGTCATTATACTCAAGTACTGGCTTAAAAAAATGACAAGTTGGAAAAAAAAATATGTTGTCCAATTCAAATCTTCTAATCGATATTCTACAACTGCTGCTTGACCGCCTCCGTGGTCCAGTGGTAACAAACGTTGCCGTGAACTCGGGAGGTCGTGGGTTCGATTCCTACCGGGGGCAAGTTGTACATTGTATGATTTGTCTCGGTCTGGGTGTTTATATGTATAATATGTATATATTTACAAAAAATAATAATAATATGTAGTTTATCAACCATCTAGTTTCCGTAACACAAGCCTCGTAGCTTACCACGGAAACTAGATGGCGCTGTGTGACCTGTCTGGAAATATTTATTTATTATTTAACTGTTTCAAGTTTTATTTCCAACATATTTTTTACAAAAAAACGATGCTTTCTAACTCGGAATATTACGATATAATGTTATAATTATATATATAAGAATTTTTGTATGCTAGAAATGGCAAAATGTGTCGAGCCAAAACTTACCAACCACCTGTATTTTTAATACCATATTTCATACCAATAAATAATTTCATTTCATATGCGTAGGCCATGAAGATAGCAATTTAAATCGTGCTCGCGAACTGTATATAATATTTTTTTGGGTTATGTTATACAGCGTTACTACGGTTTTTTAAATATTGTGAATGGACTCGTTATAAGGTCCCATTTAACCTCCTTTCGGATTTACGGGGTATTTTGTTACACGTTGTATATGACCAAAGGGTCGCCAACGACCCAACCTTCATTTTTATTTTTTGAAATAAAAACACTTGTTATACAGAACGTAGTGCGATCTACAAGTTTATTATTATTATTTTAGATAATTTGTTAAAATCTTGTGGCGGCACATACAACGCCACATTGCAGTTGTTTTTTGGAACTCAATAATTGCCGACCTGTGTTTTTTATCATGTTAGTGTTCGCCACTTACTATTAATTTTTTTATCGCCACTTACTATTAATGGTTCTATTTACATAAAGTGTTTAGAATTATATACAGGCTTTTCAAGCTAAGGAAAATAATTGTACATAGAACTGCTAGACACACACTTGTAGCGTGCGTTACTCTTCTAGAAAAGGGCTATCAATCGCGCAGACATGACAAAGTCCTTGGTGTTATCCGTGAAGCAGTAAGTCTTTCTATTGCAAGAGCCAGAAAGGGACTGACTACAAATAAAATTTTGACCACACAGGGCAAAGTACGAAAAGTAAATGCAAGCCCAACGAGGATATGTCCAGGGTCGTTAACGACCCTTTTCAAAAACCTTGCCATGTTTATATATATTTATTTATTTAAAACTTGATTGCACGTTATACAAGGGGCGAACTTAATGCCGCTAGATATTATCTGACAGCCAACCTTAGGGACAATGTGGACCATTTCAAATGTAAGGTAGGTGCAAATATTATATATACATATAAATACAATTATATTACTAAATACATACTAATAACTATGATATATTAAATACTAATAATACATATACTACATATGATACCATTACATAACTTATGAACCTTAATTCGAATCCTATTTATTTAACCCTTCTTTCCCAAACTTTGACATTGGCAAATTGTTACTAATGCCATATACAAAAAAAAAAAACTTATGAACCTATATTTTATAAATTCCACGCAGTTTGAAAAAATTGCCATATAGCCCACTATAATAAACCTACTTGTACCCATTTTGGTGACTACTTAAATATTAATTACACGTACCAGAGGGTGTGCTGGTGCAGACAATAGTATGTCGACCGCGGAGTCCACATCCGCCGCCTCTGTCACCACTCCCATTGCAAACCCTTTGCTGGCTGTAATATTATTAGAATTTATTTAAATCTTTACTGCATGTTATACATTTACATGTCATAAGAAAAACTTTTAAATACTAGCACGACATGTGACCAATCATGACAAATTTATTAGGAATAATAAACATACAATGATTCAAATAAACACAAAAATTGAGCTAATAAAAACATATAAACTAAATTAAAAATAAAACTAAAATCTAAACTATATATAAAAATATTCACCGATGACTTAATCATGTGGCAGTGTGCCAAGAATACTCGCAGCATTCCCCCGCTGCACAGCGATGCTGATTTGCGTCGCGAAAAAACTGCCAGCCCTCTTGTCACATACAGCGCACTAACCACTTACTTACGCAGCGTTAACCAGACGCTTAGACAGTTCTTTAAAGAACTTCTTAGCACTTGGCTACCACGGACCCATTGTCTCAAGACTAAAAGGCACAAACAAGAAGAACAGACTCGTATTTGCGACATTTGGCCTTTTCAGCCGAGTCCTCAACTGCCCCAGTCCTGACAGATGTGCCCTGGACATGGGTGTGTCAAGTAGCGTCCCACAATGCTCGACCCACGGACCACGGCACCGTCAATCCATTGGGTCTTTTACCATCACTGCAGTGATCCTAGACGGATTAAGAATCGAAAGGATCCCGGCAGTAACCAGATTACTTTTAATAAATCAGGAACCCTCAAAATCGGTAATTATAATGTAAACTCTCCAAACCTCGAAAGGCATAAATGTTACTATTTTAAGTATTTCCCGTAACTCAAGTTTTCTTCTGGCAACATTGAATATTTCATTTCCGTTTTTTCTAAATTTGTTAGAATTACTTGTACTACACGCTGTAGTAATTTTGACATCCATAAGCCTGTCTTTTTTATATTATGAATGTACTCGTACATATGTCTGGATTTTTTAAATTATTTTTTGAACGAAATGTGATGTGTTTTTTAACCAAAGTAATTTAACGAATTATTAATAATAAACAAAAGTATAACCTATATATGCCCGTAATTATTTAGATTATGGTTTTCTCCATAACAGAATATTTTAATGTTAAGATACAGAAATAAGACCTAGTCAAGTTATTTAAAAAAAAAAAAAAAAAAGTTTGGGTTTTAAAGGGTCGTTAACGACCCACTGAACAAAACCTTTGCCAAATATGGTAAAATGGAATTAAAACAACTTGCTTCTTACTCATTTATCGTAATGCTGTAATTCATATTCTATACAAGTTACGTAAATAAAACCATAAATTATTATTACATATAGCGGAAAAGAACTTGCATTATAATAAACTCAGGTCGTCAATTATTCAATTTCAAAAAACAACTACAATTAATCTTTTACAAATTATCTTCTTTAATTCATTATAATTATGTAACATGTAACGTGTAAAATGTAACAAAAATATGAAGATCTTGTTGGGTCGTTAGCGACCCTTTGGGCATATATAGGTTAAATAACCTATAGTAATCGCTATGATTATAGAATCTAAAGCTATGCTATAATTCATATGTATTAGCCGAAAATAACATTATCACCCTTCAAGGCAAGTCGCGTTGTACCTTGAGTTTGACAGTTCTATCTTACTGACGTGTCAAGCTGGAAGGAATAATTGAGTGAAGGAGTCGTTGAGAAAACGTCTATGTGTACTAGTGTGTATGTCTGTACTTGTGTACACAGTAGAGTGTATTTTTAAGAAATGTAGGAATCCAAAGATTTTTTTATTATTATACGGAGAACGACATGTGACACCGCGCCCACCTAATGGTAAGCGGTACGCGAGGTCCAAGAATGGGAGCAACTGACGCCAGCCTCAGACGACCGACATCAGTCCCTACCACTATGCCGGCCTATAAAAAGATGCTCTTTCACACTTCGTTTCAAGGACTCCAGGTTATAGGAATGGGGAAACACACTGGCTGGGAGAGCATTCGACATCTTCAGCGTGCGACAGATGTAAGAGTCTCCAAATTTGTATGTACATGTAGGGATAGTGGCTACGGTATGTGGATGCATATTTTGTCCTGTGCGAGTGGTTTGGTTGCGGAATAGAGAAGAAGGGATAAGGTTGTGGAGCTCTTCAGAACATTCACCGTAGTATTGTTTGTAGAACACGCTCAGGGAGGCCACATCTTGGCGAAGCTGCAGCGATTCGAGAGTTTTAGACACTGTAGTATCGTCCACTATTTGAATAGTCCGCCTCTCCAGGACATTGAGAGCATCTGTAAGGTACTTAGCGGAACCATCCCAGAGGTGAGAACAGTATTCCACGCATGTCCTTATTCGAAAATGTTACTTACCAGAAACATGCTTGTATAATTCCTGACTGTCTGCCTCCAAATCGCTTCTAGCGAGTTCTATTGCATGCTTAAGCCTGTAAAATTCCAATTAAAATAATTACAACTATTTAAAGTAAGCCACCAGCCACAAAATCATTTTAAAATTAACAGTTTGTATGGAGGCGCGGTGGTGGCTCGGTTGTAAGAACGCATTCCTTTAATCCTACAAAGGTCAGTTCAAACCTCCCCGCCATGTACCATACAAATACACTTTTCTTACGTACATTTGTCATAGTTATTACTGAAAGAATTGGGCCTAAGCAGGTCTGCCGTCAATACATTTATGGAACGAGATTCCAAGACGGCATTAACGGAATCATACAGCATTTGGTTGGGTAGGGAGAGAAGTAGAATGGTGGACGGTGAGCGTATTATCGCGCAATAAAATAAAAAAAGGAGGCTTTCTTTTCTTAAAGCAGCCTATTGTCGGTCGCAAGCCCGACACACCATTCTTCTCATCTCTTACCCGCACACGATGGACCCGGCACCCGCACGGTGAACCCATGGAATGCTTAGAAATATTGTCATCATTAGTCAACACCACCGTTCCCGTGCCTCGGAGAGCACGTAAAGCCGTTGGTCCCGGTTCCACTTATACCAACTTGTGGAATCATTAAATTGTCATTTAAAAAAAAATTGACATCATATCCACGCCAACCCGTCTGGCCAGAGCGTGGCGAGTGTAGGCCAAATTCTCCAGATATACGTTAGGAAGGCCTATCTCCAGCAGTGGAGGTCTAGGACGCTGTGTTCTAGGGGCTGTATTGATGATAATGAAGCTAAAATGTGAGTAACAAAAAGTATTTTTAAAAAAGTTGATAAAAATTACATACCCAGCTTTATGACAAAGTTCAGCGAAAAGTGTACAAATGGCTATGGTCCCGGGGCTTGTTGTTATAGTTACTGGAATATGTTTTGTCCATAGTATTATAGCAAGTGCTAAATGACATAATGGTTTGCCCTCCATATATATTGTACTATTATATAGTTCTCTCTTCACTATGAAAATCAAGAAAAATCGCAAATAAATTATTGTCGTTAACCTCCACATCTAAATAACCGCTAGGCCACGGAAGCTTGTAGGGTGCGTTACTCTTCTAGAAAAGGGGATATTACTTGCTCCATGACAAAGTTCTTGGTGTTATCCGTGAAGCAGCAAGTCTTTCTATTGCAGAAGCCAGAAAGGGACTGACAAATAAAATTTTGATCCGATTTGTAAAAAAAAGGGAAGGGTAAAGAAAACTAAATGCAAGCCCATCTCGATCCTTGGCGCCGCATCAGACTGGAAAATTATTATTATTATTGATTAATAGGCGAGCAGCGCATTGCTGATACGCCTATATCAAGCACGGGTGTAAAGTTCATGAATTAGTCAGTTATCACCATAGTCTATGTCTATTGTCACTTGTCCAGTTTGTTTTTAAAAGTGTTTACAGTTGAAGACTTCAACATGGCTTCTGGTATTTTGTTTCAAATATTTACAACTCTGTTATTCATAAAGTGATATTTCACATTTGTATAGCTGGATTTTCTCATCAAGTTCATTCAGTGATCACGACGGGGAAATATCATTGTGTTAAACCTAAACATTTTGGCAGTTATACCTTCCTGTTAGAATAATTCTCAATTATATCTCCCCTCATTCTGCAATCTCTGAGACTTGTCAGCTTTAGATATCTAAGTCTCTGGTTATAGGACTTCTTCCCAAGCAGTGTGGAAGTTTTCTTATGGATACATCATTATAGGATCATAAATAAACTAGCTGTATCAGCCTACAGGCCAGACATCTTAGTGTCAATACATTTATGGAAGAGCTTCCAAGATTGCATTAACGGAATCATACAGTATTCGGTTGGGTAGGGTGAGGAGTTAAATGATGGATGGTGAGTGTCTTGTTGTGCAATAAGGTAAAACAGCCTATTGTCGGTCACAAGCCACCATATTTCTCATCTCTTAACCACACATTAGACTTGGCACCTGCACAGTGAATTCGTGGAATGCTTAGAAATTTGTCTTGTCTTTCTCTTGTCTCTAGTGTACCAGAGAAAAATATTACAAATAAATTATTGTTGCAGGGAACAAACCCAGTAACTCCAAGTCTAAACCTGCAGTTGTAACGACTACACCATGGAGGCAGTTTAATAATAATAAATATTTATTTACCATTAGAATTAATATGCTGGAAATTTTCCAGGTGATATTTAATTATCTCAATATCATATTCTAGTACTTCCTTTTTGGAAACTTTGCGATTTAAATATTCCAGTTGGGCAAATAATTCTGCATTCTTATCAATTTCTTCTGATAGCTTTTTTAATGATTGATTATTGACATCAATATAGATGTCTAATTTCTCGCAATTTATAGAATCAAATCTATCTGTTTTATTTTCCAGGTAATTCTGAAATTTATAAGCAGTAAACAATAGTTAGCCATCAATAGAATTCATTATCGTCACAGCCTCTAGAACATATTTTTTTTTTGTTTATTTTTTTATTTTTTATACTAGCACGACATGTGACCCTGCGTCCACCTGATGGTAAGTGGCGCGCAGGGTCCATGAATGTTAGAAACTGGAATCAGACCCTTATATCCGACATCAGTCCCTAACACTATGCCGGTTTGACTAGATGCCTTTTCACACTTCGCTTGAAGGACTCCAGGTTATAGGAAAGTGGAAACACAGAGGCTGGAAGAGCATTCCACATCTTTATTGTGCGACAGATGTATGAGTCACCAAATTTATAGGTATGGAAGGGATAGTGACTACGGTATGTGGGTGCATATTCTGATCTGTGCGTGTGGTTCGGTTGCGGAATGGAGAGGAAGGAATTAGGTTATAGAGTTCTTCAGAGCACTCACCATAGTATAGCCGGTAGAACACGCTCAGAGAAGCTACATCTCGGCGAAGCTGCAGGGATTCGAGAGTTCCAGATATAGTGGCATCATCCACAATTCGAACAGCTCGCCTTTGTAGGACGTTGAGAGCATCTGTGAGGTACTTGGCTGAACCATCCCAAAGGTGTGAACATATTTTCACTTTCATATTTCAGATGACAAAGTTCTTCGTGTTATCCGTGAAGCAGTAAGTCTTTCTAAGTGTGATGACGGAGAAAAGGTCACACACAAAGGTCTAATAGAAAGTGCAGAGATGCAACGGTCATCACAATCATAATCACAAGCCTTTCTATTACAAGCAACATAAAGGGACTACAAATTTTTACCAAATTTGTAAAGGAAGGGCAAAGTACAAAAACTTGATGCATGCCCACCTCGATCATTGACATCAGACTGGGAAATTCTCATGGATAGATTTGAACATCATTATAAGATCCCAGATGATAGCTGTATCAGCCTATAGGCCAGACATTTTAGTGTTTTATGGAACTTGAAAAAAAAATGCACTTATTGAACTTACCGTTCCACGGGAATCTAATATTCCAAAAGACCACAACAATTATTATGATCTTACAGAAGGAAATATCAGGAACAGGATCTGGACTGCTTTGCACTACTTACTGAAAGCATTCGGCCTAAGCAGGTCTGCCATCAATACATTTATGGAACGAGCTTCTAAGACGACATTAACAGAATCATACAGTATTTGGTTGGGTAGGGAGAGGAACAGAATGGTGGATGGTGAGCGTCTTGTTGCACAATAAAATAAAAAAGGAGGCCTCCTTTGTAAACCAGCCTATTGTAAGTTGCAAGCCTGAGACACCATTCATTTCAACTCTCTTTCCCACACACAATGGATCCAGTACCCACACGATGAATCCATGGAATGCTTAGAAATTTGTCTTCTCTTACCTAATTTAAGACGGAGAAAAAATACAATATAAATTATTTATAATGATTTTCTGCTATTTTACTATTGGAGAAAAGAGTAGAGACACCAGGAATTTCAATATACATATACTCTTAGACAGCCGTCTTTTAGGCCACAAAACTGTATTATCTGTTTTAACTGTATTAACTCTCCACTGCCATCTAGCCATGGAGCTAGTCAACAGTCAAGCTAAAGTCATAATGAATCAAAGTCAAAGATAAGGCCATAGTGGTTCACTAGGTAATGATGCAGCTGATGAACTGGCTAGACCAATAATTACCCCTACTATTTCAGATCACTGTGTAGAGGATGCATGGCAGAAGAGAAGACAGCTGTGCATGTACTCAAGGAGTGCTTCAATAATTACACCCAGGCTGAAGTTCCTCTAGACTGCGAGAACTCTCCCAGAGGTCTGCAGGAATGTGACAGGTCTTCTGACCTTCCTGGAGATAGGTTGTCCCTGGTAGTGGAACCGAATAAAGTTCACACAATGGTCTCCCAGAGAGTGGTTGTGTGGAAAACTCCTGGACATCACAATCACAAGCAGTCGGTCCCGGTTCATAAATAAAATTGACCTTCCTCTCGCACCAAATTTGATGGAAGCTAGATACTATAGGTTTGGTAGTTGCCAGCATTGTTCTATAGTTACGACATAAAATTTAATTTGTTAATTTGAAATACATAATTATACCTCAGCCAATTGCGTGTCCATTTTGTAGTCAAAATTCAAATCTTTAAAGTTTTTTATAACTAGTTTCTCAATTCCAGACATTGCTAACTATATAGTCTGTGATTGCCACGTTGTTATTTAATAAATTTCACAGATAATTGCTGAAGTATTTCGTTTCTTATCTTATCATTTCAACGAAAAACACTAAACAAGTTTCAAACGACAGTTTTTTTTTTTTTTGGTTCTCTTCTCCCGATGGATGATGAATGAGATGATAGGGAAGGCAAAGGGTCTAGCCCATACAGCCAAGTCTGACGTAATATATCTTTCTTATTCACGAGTTAATGAGGTCATCATCAAATTCCAGATGCTGCAGAATTTGATGCTTTTCTTGGAGTCACTCGCGGAACCATTCACTGCTCAAACACGTCGGGTAAAATATGGGAGTTGACAGCGCGGGAAAACCGCAAAAAATAAACTGCAACTTGTGCCCCATATTTAAAGTCCAATTTATCGTTTTCCATAATTATTCACATTGTAGCACATTATTAAACAAAACAACACCATTTTTGACCAATAATATCCACAGTAAATTAATTTACAAAACAAAAACTTGTACTTGACATGTCCACGCAAAATGGCGCGCCTCAAACGACAGTGTAGGTATTTGTTTATGTTGTGATCGCTATTCGCTTATATTTTTTTTTATTATTTTTTTTTTGGTTCTCTTCTCCCGATGGATGATGAATGAGATGATAGGGAAGGCAAAGGGTCTAGCCCATACAGCCAAGTCTGACGTAATAATTTCTTTTTCATGAATTAATGAGGTCATCATCAAATTCCAGATGCTGCAGAATTTGATGCTTTTCTCTTCCCCATATTTAAAGTCCAATTTATCGTTTTCCATAATTATTCACATTGTAGTACATTATTAAACAAAACAACACCACTTTTGACCAATAATATCCACAGTAAATTAATTTACAAAACAAAATCTTTCACTTGACATGTCCACGCAAAATGGCGCGAAGAACTCCCGTATGTTTTTGTTGTGATCGTTTGGGTTCTCTTCTCCCGATGGATGATGAATGAGATGATAGGGAAGGCAAAGGGTCTAGCCCATACAGCCCAGTCTGACGTAATATATCTTTCTTTTTCATGAGTTAATGAGGTCATCATCACTTAATGTAATGAGGTCACATCGCGGCATTATAGCTCAAACACAACGGGTAAAATATGGGAGTTCACAGTGTGGGAAAACCGCATAAAATAAACTGCAACTTGTGCCCCATATTCAAAGTACAATTTGTCGTTTTCCATAACTAATCAGATTGTAGCATATTATTAAACAAAACAACACAACTTTTGACAAACCATATCCACAGTAAATTAATTTACAAAACAAAAAATAGCAATTGACATCTCCGCGAAAAATGGCGCAAACGACTCCTCTTTGTTTTTGTTGTGTTCTCTTATCCCGATGGATAATGAATGAGGTGATAGGAGTTCTTTGCGCCATTTTGCGTGGACATGTCAAGTGCAAGTTTTTTGTGGTGATAGGAAGGCAAAGGGTCTAACCCATACAGCCAAGTCTGACGTAATATATCTTTCTTTTTTATGAGTTAATGAGGTTATCATTAAATTCCGGATATTGCAGAATTTAATGATTTTCTTGGAGTCACTCGCGCCATTATAGCCCAAACACGTCGGGTAAAATAGGGGAGTTCACAGCGCGAGAAAATCGCAAAAAATAAACTGCATATTGTGCCCCATTTTTAAAGTCCAACTTATCGTTTTTCATAATTATTTACGTAGTAGCACATTATTAAACAAAACAACACCACTTTTGACTAACAATATCCACAGTAAATTAATTTACAAAACAAAAACTTGCTTTACTTTCAAGTCTAACATAGCGAAAGAGTCAAATTTATTGTTTTCCATCATTTAAATCACATTGGTAAACAAAACAACACCACTTTTGACGAACAATATTCACAGTAAAGTAATTTACAAAACAAAAAAAATTGGACTTGTCATGTCTGTTCAAAAGGCGGGAATTCAATTACAAATTTGTGTCAGAAAAGTAAGGATGCACCCCGTAGACAGATCAATAAAGAGTGTCTCAGAATGTTATTCATTTGTTGTTTAAATAAAAGACATCAGTATTAATTTCACATAGTTTTATTTGATACTAAATAAAAGATCAGCTTGTAAATTTTATTTGTAAAAAACAAAACATTTTCTTTACTTTTTTTTTACTTTAAAACTTTCGTTAAACCTAGAACAAAAATTCCTAATAATAGTTATAATATAATAATAATTCGGTGGTAAAGAATTATTGGCTCTACTGTTTAAGTAGCCTTACAGAGAAAACAATCAGCAGGAGTCAGGTCTGGGCTCCTTGATAGTCAGTTAATGTCTCCTCGGCGAATTATCTGTCAATAGTCTATTCTGTTCTTTGCTCAAATATAACACTTTCCAGGCACGATAGATATACGAGTATGTAGTCAGTAAATTGTATAACATAACACTCGTACCTAATAAAGGTACTTAATCATAGACCTAACCAAATTCCGGTGGGAATGTACGGTGACAAAATAAAGAAAAAAAAAAATAGTTCGTGAAGAGCAGCTAAAACGTCATTTATAAACATGTGAAGTGGATCCATCTTGCTAGAAAAATGTATTGCAATTGTAGCCGTTTTGTTGGTTGGTTTTCACCATAGACATAGGATCGTCGCGTCGTATTCTATATCTATGGTTTTCACAAATTAAATTTAACAATTAATCTTTGTTTAGTATTAAATAAATCGTATTAGAATTCATTCTGATATTTTTTATTAAAACATCAAAAACGAAAAACATTCTGAGGCACTCTTTACTTCTTTCTTTTTTTACGCAATCATAACACGCTACGGTATCTTCGTCGGACGACAACCCCTTTTTTTAAAATACGAAAACTCGCAAAATCGCCTGTCGTATCGCCACAGCCTGAAGGGCCACCGCGGGGGGTCGAATGTCCGAATCATCGTGAGGCCTCCTAAGAAGACCCAAAGGCGCCTACGGACTAAAACCCTAAAAACCGTCTCTCTTTCACTGTTGGCCCTGCCTTCCTTAACGTGTAGTCGTGGCTAGACATTGCAACCCGGTATGTTTTTCAACCCGGCCGGGTCCGGTCACATTCGCCGCCAACCCGGTCGGGTTTTGAAGTATTTTACGAAAATTTGCTTTAATTAAATAGAGGAAAATACAATGATTCAAGTTTACGGAATAATATTTATTTCAAACCAGCAAATCAACAATAGTCTTAATCAGTCTCAAAATCACGAGTTTTTAATACAGAATTAGTTAGTATCACTTATTAACGGAATAGTAACATTAGTGTTACTAATTAAGTTTAAGCAAGCATTAGTATTCAGTAATTAAGTTTAGGATAGAAATGATCTTCCACGCGCTGATGAAATGCCTGTATTCAGAGGATTTCGAGAAAAAGTTTGGAAAGTAGTCAAATTATTTAAGAAGTCGCTCGTAATTTAATTACTAATACTATACAGAGTAAACCTGACCTGCTTGCTGAAAGTTAATTACTAATACTAATGTAACTATTTGAAAACATAGTATTAGAATAATAAACTAATAACGCAGCCTAATGTACTAAACTTGTCTTATCAACTTGTAGATAAACTTTGGTAGCTTTAGTAAAAACAAAACAAATTCTTAAGAACAATAACTATATAAGAAAAAGCATATTTTAGCTTGCATAAAGCAAAAAACAAATTGTATTAATAGTTTTCTACAAGTTGGGGCTTCCGTGCCGCAGTTTTCGTACCTACCGGGCCCGGTATGAATGGCCGGTTTGCAATCCCTAGTCGTGGCTACGGAGTGAAGGCACTCGTTAGCCGCGTTCGTCATGGCATCATCCCTCTGAAACGATCTTCCAGAGAGATGATGCTATGACGACGAAAGACTTGGTTACAAAGTTTGTGTGATGAGAGGGAATTGCAAGGACTGAGTTATTTGTTTCTCGTGGTACGCTGAATTCCTTATAGCTAACATTGGATTTGATGGATCTGTATTCAGGTTGACTATGATGGATTCAACACTGCAATGGATGCACCTTTATAATGTTTGACATTTCACTTTGAATATGGAATTGATTAGTTTCTAGTTTGAGCTTTTGAAGTTTTTGACATTGACAAAGTATTTCCAGTACGATCTACCGGAGAAAACAGTTTGTCTACGATACAGAACAGGGACATTCATTTCTAAAGGTGCCTACACACTATGCAGGTTTTTGCCGCGCGGGTATACAGTGCATCATTTCAGTTGTGACAGCCGGTTAGAATGCTAGTGGTGTACATAGTAACACTATCAATCGAATGCCGGGAGCGAACCAAGGAACATAATACAAGCTCTGGGATTGTGCGGAGCGATGGCAAGAGACCCGACTGAATGACTGTTGGGGCGTGGAAACTTGGCAGGTCTCTGGTGTGGGATGCGACGTAGTCACATCTCACATTCAGGCGACCTCGTCAGGCGCGGGAAGTGCGGCGTCTCCTGCTGACAACCTCAAGTTGCGCAAACCTTGGTACCGGATACAAATTTGCGCCGTTTGGGGTCGAGACGATGGGGACCTTCAACAAGCCGCCTGGCCAAGGAGTTGTCATAGCGGCTGACGGAAAGGTCTGGAGACAGCAAGGCTGGCAATTATTTCTGCCAATGTATTATGATGATATACAGAGGGTAAATGTTGCCAGTCTGTTTCAACCCCAAATACCACAAATTGTATGTGCTTTTTAGATTCGGCTATATGAGCAGCCGAACCGGCCTTTTAATAATAAAATAATTATATCGATTAGTGTAAGAATAATTAATAATCGTGAGTAAGTAACATAAAGGCGATTAGGCTCGGTTGGGCGGAAGGTGTTAGGTTTTAAGCGGCAGATTTACTGCTAGGGCGGGTGGCTGCCTGCATATAACTCAAATGGCCCGATTTGTGCGTTGGCAATTTTGAGCGGAATACCCTGCATGAGTTCCAACAACGTATTGCCTAATTTGACCTGTTTTTTTTTCGACCTTTTAGGCTGAGGTCATTAAATTGGAAGAACATTCCACATCTTGTAAAAAAACAGTAAGCGACAGATGTTAAAGGATCCATTTATTGTCGAAACAACGCAGGCTCAAATTGTACCTCAGACATTGTTAGTGATAATCGAAAAAAATAAATAGACTTTTTATTAAAACTGCCTCTGTGGACTAGCCTATTAATATTTAATTTAATTGTGATATTTCCCGAGTTTTGTACACTAAAGACATTGACAAGCTTGCCACTTGTCATGATTGGCCTATAGTATAGTTGGCTAAATGTGAATCCGCTTCTTTATAAGCGTGGTTTCTGACCATCCCGGAAGGGAAACGGTCGTGATGATAATTTGTACAATCAAAATTTATTGAGTAAAATAAATATCTTCAGCAACTAATTCGGTTATAATGTTCCAATTTTTGATTATTTAAGGTGTAATTTTAGTCTGGAAAAAGCAACTGGATGATGAGTTCCTGAGGCAATTTAGAAACTTTTTTGCATCATCATTAATAATATGTAGGATATGTATATTTAATTAGTATGTATTTATAGTTCATTATTGTTGATCACAATATTATTTCTGCACCCACTAATAATGGCTCCCCATTCACAAAGGTTAGTTGGTAGAAAATGTATTTATAGCATTAAGCTCGCCTTTGTACCCACACTATTTTTGATTCTGTACAATAAAGAATTTATTATTATTATTATCATTATCAGCCTGTGTCTCTCCACTGCTGGATATAGGCCTCCCCTAAGGCTCGCCACTTTACACGATCCTCTGCCACCCTCATCCATCCCCCTCAGCAGGGGGTCGTCCCACTCTGCGTCTAACAGTACGTGGTCTCCACTCCAGAACCCGTCTACTCCATCGTTCATCGGTTTTGCGGCATATATGTCCAGCTCATTGTCAATGGTCTGTGCATGGACGGAAGGAATCAGAGAAATAGATTGGGGGTTAAAATGTAAAAAAAATGTTTAGAATCCGAATGGAAAGGTTTTAAAGTACACGTACTAATTACGCCACCCTAACTTAGCGCGGTACTCAGATCATATTTTTTTGCATATGGAAAATAAGGCCCTTAAGGTAGGGCAAAAAAAATGCGGTCAAAATTTACTCATCATAATGAGAACCAATAAAAGGTCGGATGTGGCCGTGCGGTCTCGTATGTTTCCAACCTACAAATGACTAGGGGTTTTTGGAAAGGAATACTTCTTTCGTTTGATTCGAACAAATTTCCTAATAGGTGCGGTATACCGGTTGAAAAAAAACGAACTGTTAATGTTTAATCTGACTAAGAAAGGAATCTGCAAGAAAAACTAAAATTTACAAATTAAACAATACAGAATTTCACAACAACAATAAATAAATAAATATGACATTAAAATAAAGATATGTTACGTCAGACTTGGATGTATGGGCTAGACCATTTGCCTTCCCTATCATCCGGAGCGAAAAAAAGAGGGATTCCTCGCGCCATTTTGCGCGGACATGTCAAGTGCGAGTTTTTGTTTTGTAAAATTATTTACTGTGAATATTGTTAATCAAAAGTGGTGTTGTTTTGTGAATAATTATGGAAAACGATAAATTGAACTTTGAATATGGGCACAAGTTGCAGTTTATTTATTGCGGTTTTCCCGCTCTGTGAACAAGAAAAGCATCAAATTCTGCAGCATCTGGAATTTGATGATCTCATTAACTCATGAAAAAAAAAGATATATTACGTCAGACTTGGCTGTATGGGCTAGACCCTTTGCCTTCCCTATCACCTCATTCATCATCCATCGGGAGAAGAGAACCAAAAAAAAAAACCTACAAAAAAGATGATAAGTCTTTATATTTGTAGAATGCGATTATCAGAACCAAGGCGGATTGCACTATATACTTGTATACTTGTCTACCATTTTCTAACATGTCTACTAGATTGGGGTGCATGTTAGAATTAGGTTCCAATTTGCCTCGTCCATGTTCCACCACGCCTACTCTGAATAACACTGTAACACGCAAATCTGTTACTTTATGAGGTAACGTTCGCCACACAGAACATATTTTTGGAGAATTTGGCCTACACTCACCTCGCTGATTAACGAGGGTCTGATGTCAATTTAAATTGGAGACCGCCTCCGTGGTCTAGTGGTAACAAACGTTGCCGTGAACTCGGGAGGTCGTGAGTTCGATTCCCACCGGGGGCAAGTTGTACATTGTATAATTTGTCTCGGTCTGGGTGTTTATATGTATAATATGTATATATTTACAAAAAAAAAAAAAGTATAATATGTGTTTATCAACCATCTAGTTTCCGTAACACAAGCCTCGTAGCTTACCACGGAAATTAGATGGCGCTGTGTGACCTGTCTGGAAATATTTATTTATTTATTAAAAAAAAAAAAATCTTACTTATTTATCATTTTTTATAGGTAGAACATGCAGTCTAACCATTTCATAGCAATCACTAACTTAGCGGTTTAAGGTGGCTAATGACGTGCCTTCCAACAAACCAAATCTCGTTGTCACTTTCCAAAATTTGTTCATGATTGTAGAAAACGTATGTTGTTTTTTAAACGACGACGTCACAGTCTTGCGCCGCCGCCAGTGACGACGTTAGCTTCATAATCTTGTTGAAAATGGCATCGCGGACTCTGAGTGCGATAATCGATCAACAGTCTGCTAAATTGGACGTACGTCTATTTCAATAGTTTGATTAAAACGGCGTCGGTTTGGATGTTGAAAGTTGGCTAAATGTGTATCCGCTTATTTATAAGCGTGGTTTCTGACCACCCCGAAAGGGAAACGGTCGTGATGATACTTTACTTCTTTTACTTAAAGTGTACAAAGGCGAACTTAAAGCCATTTCGGCTTTTTCTACCAGCTTACCTTTGGGAGAGTGAGACAGTATAAATATGAATTTCATTGACCCGTTTAGTTTCATCATTTCGCTCATTTTCCGCGACCCGCTTAGTAACCTCGCATTTTTTTTAGTGAAGACGCAGCCTTAGAATAACCCCCCAGTTGCTATAACCGTTACCGTTATAATAGTACGGTTTTGGAGTTCACGAATTTTAACCAATAACAATTGAGATAACTAAATTGCAAATAACACAATGCTGTTGATACGGACATATAGTTAGATAGTTTCCAATCGTATTCAATATATTTAGAATTTCATCGGCGGTGATCGGATTTTAGAATTTGAGCTCACCAATGTACAAAATAAAATTAATAAAATGAAATGAAATGAAACATCGTTTATTTGCAATAAATACAGTACAGTGGTCACAAAACTTTAGTCAGGTCTACTCACATGTATTGTACCTGCAAGCAGGCGTGCAAATCTTTACACTTACATACTAATATCATAATCACAACTACACTAAAACAAAAACAATATTAATTAACCGCTTTTAATAAATTTTATTCGAAGTTAATTCATTACATTCATCATTACAGCCCCTAGAACACAGCGTCCTATCTGGAGAATTTGGCCTACACTCGCCACGCTGGCCAGACGGCTTGGCGAGGATATGATGTCATTTTTTTATGACAATTTATTAACGTTTTCACAAGTTGGTATTAGTGGAACCGGAACCGACGGCTTAACGTGCTCTCCGAGGCACGGGAACGGTGGTGTTGTAAATCTATGACAAATGTACGTATGAAAAGTGCATTTCTCATTGGTACATGCCGACCTTTCTTACAACCGAGCCACCACCGCGCACCACGTTATAGTACATTAAATATAAATTAAAAGCTACCTAAATAATAAAATTAAAAATAAACTAAACTATAAATAAAAAATGTCCTCTAGAGACGTCAATTAACCTGTTTTGCACTCAAGATACTCTTTTACACTATAAAGTCCAGTAGACATTTCGTCAGTTGTAATTTTAGTTTAGGGCCCTGCAATAATTTTATTTCGTCAGGAAGCTTATTATATATTATTATACACATATTAAATACATTTTTCATACTTATGTCTTTATAGCAGTGGGACTGGTACAATAGATTTAAAAACTTGGCTTTTTGGCAAGGAAAGTGGACAGAGGCTGGGAGAGCCAGCCACATTTTTATCGTGCGACAAACATATTAGGGGTTATTCTCTTCCATATACGTTAAAATTGTTCCCGCAATGGTTTTTTATTTTTATTTTTTTATACTAGCACGTCATGTGACCTTGGGCCCACCTGATGGTAAGTGGCGCGCAAGGTCCACGAACGTTAGCAACTGAGGTCAGACACTCATAACTGCCATCAGTCCCTAGACATCAGGCTTGACTAGATGCTTTTTCACACTTCGCTTGAAGGACTCCAAGTTACAGGAAAGTGGAAACACAGAGACTGGAAGAGCATTCCACATCTTTATCGTACGACAGATGTATGAGTCCCCAAATTTATACGTACGCGAAGGGATGGTGACTACGGTAAAAATCGAAATACATCACTCCAACTAAAAATTTATTCGTAAAAATTGTTCGTAACAATTGTTCTAAACCGAGTTAGGGATCATCAAATTTTAAGTGTTACAGAAATTGATGCTTGTCATGGTGTAATTTACGTCAATATCGCCCAAACACTTTTTGTTCAGTGAAAATCAGCGCTGCAGCATTGACTGTTGCAGCCTATGCTGACCTGAACACCTATTTGTCATAGCAGCTCATTTTCTTTTCTCTTTTTACCAAGTTTATATTATTTATTTATTTATTTAAACTTAATTGCACAAAGTACAAAGGCGGACCTGCCGCTAGACATTCTATGACGGTCAAACCTTCGGGACAACGAGAGCAGTAAGTACATAAGGTAGGTGCAATACAAAATAAACTTGAGTAGTTTTATTGCAGATAACATATACATACTTATTAATAATTACATACTAATACATACATATAACCTACATAAATAAAATATTAACAATACAATATAATATATACACTTTTTTTAAGTTTTAACTATTACTTTTTTTTTTCTCTTTTGTAATTCAAAATCAATCATTTATTTATTACCTTTTGGTACATTTATTTAGGTTCTAACAGGCGGTTGTGAACTACAAAAGTCGACCATCTCTTAGGTATATAATATTAACAAATTTTTGAAGTTAATTATTATTATTATTAGATATAAAATAAGAAAACAAAATGAGGTAACACGAAACAAACAAAAATAAAGAAAAGAAAAAGTCAATTTAATGCATCTTGTAAGTACTCATCAAGGTTATAATTTGCCAAAAGGTCATACAATTTTGTTTTCAATGTTGATGTTTTGTTGTCTTTAAGGTCATCCGGTAGCTTATTAAACAATGTAGCAGCCATATTATATACACTATTACAAAAAAATGCCGTTTTATTGGTATGTAAGGGTACACTTCGAATCTATTTCGGCATTTGCGAGGATGTGTATTTTCTTTTATTTTATAATAATAAGGATGTTCTTTAACTAAATTACATGCCTCGTAAATATATAAGGCTGTCGAGTTAGTAATTTAAATTGTATATACATAGGTTTGCAGCTTTCTCTTTGTTATGTCTAAGCTGTTTTCGATAAATAAATGTTTTCTTTCTTTCTTTCTTTCTTTTGGCAATATGACAGCGGGGGAAAACCGCAAAAAAATAAAATTTAACTTCTGCCCTATACATAGAGGCAAATTTATTGTTTTTCATAATTATTCATATTGTATCACAAAACAACACCACTTTTGATTAATAATATCCACAGTAAAGTAGTTAACAAAACAAAAACTTGGATTTGGCTGAACATTGTCCGTAATTTCTCTTTTTTGTACTTTACGAATAATATATTTACTTATATATTTTTTATTTTTGATAATATTTTTTGTATCAATATTATTTAATATCTCTATTTAAATTAATCAGTTATTAAAGATGCTCTAATTAACAAAAAGAAAAATAATAATTAAATAAAGAACAATAAGAAGATTAAATTTGCCGCCTACATTATTAGTTCGCTGGGGCGCCGCTGCAGCGCTGTAGCGCTCTTAAATCTGACAGTTTTTTTTTTACGGGACAAGATCCAAAGTCAGCAGAACATATCGCTCAGAGTGGTTTCCCTAGCGCCATGGTTCGTGCGTAATTCCGTCTTAGCTCGAGATTTGGAGATGCCTACTATTGAGGAGTTTGTCGTTGGCCTGACTAGACGTATGTTCTCTCGGGCCGACAACGGACACTTCAAACATCTCCAGAACATCGCTCCGTCTTGTGCACGGCCCCCCAACGGGAGACCACTTCCTAGAGAAGTACTCCTGGAGGAGAGCTGAAGCAGTCGAACTTAGCCCCCTGGGTTCGTGAGCCACACTGGCGCTGTTATACTAGTAACGGCGCCCAGCACTAAACGTGCATGAATTACCGGCGGGTGGTTACCCGCTGAGATCCTGCCGGGGAAAACGGGGGACTGTCCCCATCCCCAACCCACGCCCATTAGGCATCCGGGCCTGGACGACCCACTGTCTGTCTGTTTGTAGTTTTTTTTCTATTGAGGTAAAACTGACGAATTGAAGACATCCAGATGCCGGCTGTCCCAACCACTGCAGCTTCAGGGACAGAACATCGAGTGGACTCCGACCATCAAATACCTGGGTTGCATCATTAACAGGGCGTTAACAATGGGTGAAATGGTCTGCCACGCCGTCAATCAGGCGAAGGCGGCCCGAGCCATGTTACGTCCTGTTATGAATTCCAGCTTGCCGCTCAGGTTATAATTACAAGTCCACCATTCTGTTTAAAATAAATAGGTGCGGCCTCCGCGCTACAAGACTAACCCTAGTCTTGGCGTTGATCTTGCGCAAGAGTCTCACAAGACTAGCTTAGTTTTTTAAATTGGTAACTATCGTATCTGTCTATTTTAGGTTTCGAAGGTAAAAATATCGATGACTTGACATATCTTCTACCTTTGTATACATTTTTGGATACATGTTGATCAACAAGATCTGTAATCATTTTAAATTCCAATACTGAAACCAGCTGTTCTGATGCAAGGCCAAGATCAAGACTTGGCTAGGCTTGGTCTGGCTTTGGGCAACACTAAAGAAAATAGTGTATTTTAATAACTTCCGTCAGTCCTTGACAACTATATAGTATAAACCTACGTCATTTTACGACTTACCCTTTATTAAGGCGGCAACAGGCCTTTATAAAATAAAACAAGCAGAGAACCTCGAACGGCGAAAATACGCCATCGAGGTTACGAGTTGGCGCCGTTAGAGGTCGAGATGATGGGACCATGAGGCTAGTCAAGGAGTTGTCCAAACGGCTGACGAAGAAATCTGGAGACAGAAAGGCTGGTAATCATTTCTACCAACGTATTAGCTCAACTATACAAAGGGGAAATGTTGCCAGTCTTCATGGGATTATCTCTGATGAAACGTCTTTTAAGGACATGTTTTATTTATAGTTAATTATTTTGTTAGATTTAGTTCATAGTTATTAAATTTTATTGAAGTAGTAATTATTATTTTATATTTAACAAAGAAGCAGAGGAAAAATCTCACAGATGAAATATTCAGGAACAGATTCACGACTCAGCTTTACGCAGTTGACGTTGGCACAAACGGAATCATACAGGTTGGGTAGGGAGAGTATCACCTTTCAGATTTTTTTTTCACCCTTCTAAATGGTGAGCGTCTTGTTGAATAATAAAAACAGGAGGTTCCTGTTATAAACCAGCCTATAGTCGGTCGCAAGCCTGAGACACCATTCTTCTCTCGCTTTTCCACACATGATGGACCCTGCACGGTAAATCTATGGAAGGCTAAGAAAATATCTCATTTGTTACCAAATTTAGAAGAATAATAATTTCTTTTTTTTTTACAATATTAAATAAACTATATTAAAACAAAATCTAAATGTAACCTAAAAATAATAATAATACATGGAAAATAAAAATACATACTTACAAAAAAAAATAGCTCCTCCAAATCGCTGTCTTGTGGCATGGTGCCCAATACACTAGCAGCATTTCCCCTTTGAATTATAATACTTAATTTTTGAGAGAAATAACTGCCAACCCTATTGTCACCAGAGACGTCAATGAGCCTTGGAACAATTTCCTTATAAAAGGCTTTAAGTTCCGATCCCCACGGGCCCATCGTTTCTACCGCAAACGTCGAAAAGAAGTAACTATTGCAAATAGTTTTATATTTTCGACGCTTGCTGATCTGCGCTTGTTCCGCTGCAACACCAGCACTAACAGAAGTTACTTGACTATATTTCCAGACAGGTCACACAGCGCCATCTAGTTTCCGTGGTAAGCTACGATGCTTGTGTTACGGAAACTAGATGGTAAATTTTTAGTAAATTGATCTCCTAGTAAGAAACATTATATGTAAAACACCTAGATTTTAAGAAACAATATTGTAATGCCCGAACTGGGTCGTGTGCTGAAAATGTTATATCTTTTTACCACATGAACAATAATTTTTTTGTCTTTGTCTTTGATAAACTATAATAATAATATGTTTAATTACCAATATACCTACAAAATACAATCTACACTTATTCCAAACAAATATTTATCAAATAGTAAGTATACTGCAACAAAATATCAAATGTGATACTAATCACACAACTACTAAGTGGACCCACACAAGGCACTTTCATGCCTGACCAATTACTAAGAATAAATAGTTTACAAAAAGGAAAATACAAATAAAATTAAAAATTAAAATCTAAGTAAAAAAGCATACTGTACTCTACATATTTAGTCACATTTATTAGGACGCACAGTGACCTATTTACTTACCAAAAAGATGTCTTTAAAAGTAGTCGACATCCAAACACTATTGCCTATACTAAGACACCAAAAAGCAGAGTTTTCGACAATAACTCTTACGTTATGTGCATTCGTATTTATAACAAGTTACCAGAGGTTCTCAAACAATTACCCAATAATCAGTTTAAATCTAGAATCAAGAAGCTATTAACAGAGTGTTGCTTTTATTCGTTAAGCGAGTTTTATTCATACAAATTTAGAAATTGTAATAAATAATTGTAATAAATTGTATTAATCAACTGACCAAAATCTCGCATACGAGTATTATCTTATGTGAGATTTCTTAAATTCATGACATTTTATTTATTACATAAATTATTTTCAGTGTATAAATTAGTAATTAATTAAGTTAGTATAAATTTGTGTGCCAGAAATGGCGGAGTATATGAGCTATTCAAAAACTATGTACCTATTTACCATATTCCATACAAATAAATATTATTTCATTTCATTTCATTTCATATTATACTCTTTTTTTTTGTAAATATATACATATTATACATATAAACACAACAAATTATACAATGTACAACTTGCCCCCGGTGGGAATCGAACCCACGACCTCCCGAGTTCACGGCAACATTTGTTACCACTAGACCACGGAGGCGGTCGAATTGCTGGATATTTTAAATACTAAATATATTGAAAGCTTTTCATCTGCAAAGTAGGTCCTTAACACTTGCCATATCGGTAGCTTTAAGGGAAAACTTCCTCGTTTACATCAAATGTCTCGTAAAACCACTACACTCAAGTACTTCAAATAACACGTTTTATAGCCTTCAACATTTATAATGAATCGTCACTGACGACTGACATCACATCCAACCAGACCACCATTCATTCATTACAGCCCCTAGAACACAGCGTCCTAGACCTCTTCTTTTGGAGATGGCCCGAGATGGGCATTCAAAAACATATATCTGGAGAATTCAGCCTACACTTGCCAAGCTGGGTTTGCGAAAAACGAATCTGATGTAAATTTTTAAAAAGAAGTATTATTATTCGATAGCACCTGCCTTATCTTGTCGTAACGGCTTTAGTTGTCCCAAAGGTTTGACCAGTATAGAATGTCTAGCGGCATGTCCGCCTTTGTACTTTGTGCAATAAAGTTTATAATAAATAAATATTATACCGCTTCCCTTTCGGGGTGGTCAGAAACCACGCTTATAAGCGGATTCACATTTAGCCAACTTTACTAAAAGCCAATCATGACAAGTGGCTAGCTCGTCGATGTCTCTAGCGTACCAAAATCGAGAAATATTACAAATAAATTAAATATTAATTAAATGTATTTATTATTAATAATATTAATAAATTATTTATTGTACAAAACCAAAACAAGTGCAGGTACATAGGGAAGCTTAATGCCGTAAATGCATTTTCTACCAACTAACCTTTGTGACTGAGAGCTGTAATAAGCGGGTGCAGAAGGTTACGAAGAAAATAGATAGTTGAAATTATTTATTACTATATAAAACACCAATTAATTACATACATATCGTACTTATTATATGCAATACAATATACAAAGATATTACTAATTATTTTTGTGTCCCGACCAGGAATCGAACCCGGTACCCCCGAGTCTAAATCCACGATTAACGATTACCGTACATAATACAGAATAGAGCCACAGTCCTCTAGGGAAATTATAAGCGGTGTCGCGTCGCCTATGCACCCGCTCCGCTTATGACCTGAGAACGGAGCCAAATTAACGCCAGGGGACAGTTTTGTGTCAACATACCAGTAAAAGTGAATAACCTTAGATAATATTAATAAACGTTATAAAAAAGGACCCTTCTGTTCTAACCCCGGCATGTACCAATGAGAAATTCAATTTTCTTATCCTATCCTATCCTGTCGTGTCCTGTCCCTTGTCCTATCCTGTCCAGTCCTGTCCTGTCCTATCCTGCCCTGCCCTGCCCTGTCCTGTCCTGTCCTGCCCTGTACTGTACTGTCCTGTCCTGCCCTGTACTGTACTGTACTGTCCTGTCCTGTCCTGTACTGTCCTGTTCTGTCCTGTTCTGTCCTGTTCTGTCCTGTTCTGTCCTATCATATCCTATCCTATCCTATCCTATCCTATCCTATCCTATCCTATCCTATCCTATCCTATCCTATCCTATCCTATCCTATCCTATCCTATCCTATCCTATCCTATCCTATCCTATCCTATCCTATCCTATCCTATCCTATCCTATCCTATCCTATCCTATCCTATCCTATCCTATCCTATCCTATCCTATCCTATCCTATCCTATCCTATCCTATCCTATCCTATCCTATCCTATCCTATCCTATCCTATCCTATCCTATCCTATCCTATCCTATCCTATCCTATCCTATCCTATCCTATCCTATCCTATCCTATCCTATCCTATCCTATCCTATCCTATCCTATCCTATCCTATCCTACCATACCAGAGATTAATTACATAACAAGACATGGCAAGAAACACAACATAATAAACTAGTGCATGACAGTCATTGCTGGGTATGATCGTGTTCGACGTCACTTTCAAATTAATTATTTTGATGTTTCACGGACAATATGCCGACCTGCGTGCTTTCACGGACAATATGCCGACCTGCGTGCTACGGAAGTGTAAAACACGCCATTAATAACTTTTTGCGTTACATTTACAGTGACTTCATTTTCGTACAACTCAGCCTTAGATTACGGGTATGAGTCTGAAATGCCGCACAAAAATAATACATGAAGAATTTAATTAAACGCCAAGAAACAGACACCCGTGTAATTATGCCAGCCACCCAAACGTGAGAAAACAAAATACATTTGTAGCAGACATAAATGTTTTCTTACTACCCAAAGAGTTGCAACTATATTACTACGTGTAATTGCTAAACGAGCAAATATTTTTTTAGGTTCAGGTGTCATTGGTAGAATCCCTTTTTTAAATAAAAAAGGAAACTTTTTTTTAAAGATAAAAATCATTATCCGAAAAACAAAACACTATTGTATGGTGAATAAGGCCGCGTCTCGACAATATCTATCGTGATAAATGCCTAAAGGCTGCGGAGTGTGACAACATCGCTTGAATCTCAAGGTTCTTTTCTTACGCAAGTCAAAGTCCACGCGATCGTTGACCTTTCGCTACCTACTTGATTAGGCTCAGTATGAGTTTTGATATTTTTAGGAAAACTTCTCTGCACCGTAACTTTAAGATTTTATTACTAAATATTGAAATAAAATAATGTACGTTTTTTATTTTTATTCTAGATTATAATATAAAAATATTTGATGTTTAATAAATTCCACGTGGTATACTTATGGATTATAGGAAATCATTTTTACAACCAAACCACCACCGCTCTATAGTAAACTATAGGCCTATAGTAAAGTTGGCTAAATGTGAATTTGATCTTTATTAAAAGCGTGGTTTCTCACCAATTACAGTCTTCATGAAGACGAAGAAAAATTAGGGTCAATGAAAGTAACAGTAATTTACAATTATAGGATAATTCAACAAATATTATATACCATCAGTCAGACTGTTGCTGTACAAAGCACAGATCAGATCATGCGTGGAATACTGTTCACACCTTTGGGATGGTTCAGCCAAGTACCTCACAGATGCTCTCAATGTCCTACAAAGGCGAGCTGTTCGAATTGTGGACGATGCCACTATATCTGGAACTCTCGAATCCCTGCAGCTTCGCCGAGATGTAGCTTCTCTGAGCGTGTTCTACCGGCTATACTATGGTGAGTGCTCTGAAGAGCTGTATAACCTAATTCCTTCCTCTCCATTCCGCAACCGAACCACACGCACAGGTCAGAATATGCACCCACATACCGTAGTCACTATCCCTTCGCGTACCTATAAATTTGGTGACTCATACATCTGTCGCACAATAAAGATGTGGAATGCTCTTCCAGCCTCTGTGTTTTCACTTTCCTATAACCTGGAGTCCTTCAAGCGAAGTGTGAAAAGGCATCTAGTTAAGCCGGCATAGTGTTAGGGACTGATGTCGGACATAAGGGTCTGATTCCAGTTGCTAACATTCATGGACCCTGCGCGGCACTTACCATCAGGTGGGCGCAGGGTCACATGTCGTGCTAGTATAAAAAAAAAAAAAAAAACCTACTTATATATGTATTATAATATCAATATACTAAATACTAATACATACACAAAATTGTACATAAACATACACAAATACAACTTACTAACGTGGTTTAGAGCTATTCATGAAGTGTGAATAGACCAGTTTTTTAATGCTGCCTTATGTTTACTGGAAGACATTCCATAATTTTGTGGCAGCTACTACGAAGGAGTTGGAAACAAATCCAGAATGATGTGAGAGAACAGAAAGAAGAGAGCTGTGAGAAGAACGTAATGATTTATCGTGGAAAGAAGAGAGATAGGCAAAATTGTCCTTGAGGTATTTCGGTGTCGCAGGCTCGTTTAAAACAGAGAAAAGGAGACAGAGAACTCTGAGATTTCTGCGACAACGAATTGGCAGCCACTTCAACTTAGCACGATATTCAGAGATGTGATCGTATTTGCGTTAACAATATATGAACCGGATACACGCGTTGAGTAACCGATCCATCTTATTGAGCAGCATCTCTGACATATTAATGCTACACATACTTGCACAACAAGTTACCCTACGCTCAACTGATGGTATGTGGCACGCAAGGCCCATAAATGTTAGCAACTGGAATCAGACACTCATGACTGACATCTGTCCCTAACATTATGCCGTCTTGACTGGCCATGACGGCAATTCGAGCCTGATCCCAAAACGTGTGGGTACACTTTACTGGGTTTATCGGTACGAACGGTGGATACTTTCCCGCCCCGGCTGACTGAGCAATTTACCACCATCAGTCCGCCTACCACCTATTTTACTGGCGTTGCTGATAATTATACTTGTATTTGATATGGTTATAGATAGTATTACATTTAATTTGATATGTATGTATATTATTATTGTTTATATGTGTAGTTTATATGTATGTATTTGCATGTAGTATTAGTATGTAGATATGTAAATATTATTTATTTGTATGTCTATGTGTATGTAAGTATGTATTAATTTATATATGTCATTATATTGTCTAATTAAGCCTGTAATTGCACCTACCTTTCATTGTTTAATTGCTCTTGTTGTCCTGAAGGTTTGACTGTCATAGAATGCCTAGCGGCATTAAGTCCGCCTTTGTACTTTGTGCAATAAAGATTTAAATAAATAAATATTTGTTGTTCTCGTATAAGTATGTGCCATTTGCAATATTGTTTATTTATTATCCTTAGGAGCCTATAGGAACACTTGGATTCGTCAAATTTTCATTTTTCTTATTTAATACCTATTAATATTAAGTCAATATACATAAATGTCTGAAATAGCTGTCTGTTGTTAGCAAGGAACAGTCTGCTAATAAGGGCATAGTGCCTTTAGAATAACAAGCTTAATTCTAATAGTGGATAGCAGCTGTAAAGGGGTATTGTCTTATTTACCTACACAAAAATAAAGCTAAATATTAAATGTCTAATTATTAAAAATATTATGTCAAATCTATATATACCTTAAAAATATTATTATTAAATAAATAAATTTTATTAATATTAAATTTATTTGTGATATATCTCGAGTTTGGTCGCTAGAGACATCGACAAGCTCGCCACTTGTCATGATTGGCCGATAGTAAAGTTGGCTATTTATAAGCGTGGTTTTTGATCACCCCGCAAGGGATATGGTTGTTAAGATACTTTACTTTTTTTAAGTATAAATAATTTTGTTGATTGTCCTTTAAAGCTGCTTTAAAATATATATTTTTTATTTAAGTTTGTATATAGGTATAGTTTTAAAGTCAGTTTTTTTTTCAACGATGTCGAATGCCAATTTTTACTTTCAAGGAGAACTAATATTGTAAGCTGGCCATGGTGATATTTATATCGTGTGTAGGAAAGAGGGATGAGATGAATGGTTCGTCGAACTTGCTAACGACAATAGGTTGGTTTACAAAGGAGGGTTGTTTTTTTTTTATTGCGCAATAAGACGCTCACTTCCTGTCGTCCTTTATTTATAAAACTAAAATTACTGACTGTTCCTTCTATCTATATACTTGAATGCTGTTTATTTATAAAAAGCCACCCGGAACTTTTTAAAACTCTTGGGGATAATTGCAATTTTAAAACGCGTTATCCTAGTAGAACAATTATTCCAGCTCATAAAAGTACTCAATATAGCCGAAATTGTTATGCAATGGCAACAAAGATATTTAATAAGCTTCCAGTTACTATAAGGGAGCTGCCACTAAAACTGTTCAAATTAAGAGTCAAACAAATGCTGGTTAATAAATGTTTTTATTCGACAAAAGAATACCTAGACACTAAGCTCGACAAAGTCATGTGACTAAATAAATATTTGTATGCTAGAAATAGCGAAGCATATAATTACATATAATAATTTACATCCCTGTACCTACCATGTTTCTGACAAATAAATTATTTCATTTCATTTCACGATCCACCATTCTGCTTCTCTTCCTACCTAACCAAATACTTTATGGAAGCTCGTACCATTACAAGGTAATGGCTGACCTGCTTAGGCCCAATTCTTTCTGTAATTGGCGCAAATATTTTGCTGGAATTACTCTCGCACCAACTTCCACTGCGAAGTCTTGACATATTAGTATTTATTATATTTATATATAAGTATTATATGGATTGTATTCAATAAAATAATATACAAACAGTATAAAATAATTACAATATAAATTAAAACTATTTAAAAGTAAAAATTAAAATAAATATAAACTAAACCTAATAAAAAATAAACTATAAGTAAAAAATGTCCTCTAGAGACGACCCTTCAGTGATAGTCCCAAGAAGACTGGCAACATTTCCCCTCTGTATAGCTAAACTAATACGTTGGCAGAAATAATTGCCAGCCTTTCTGTCTCCAGACTTCTCCGTTAGTCGTTTGGACAATTCCTTGGCCAGACGCTTGGCTGAGTGTCCCCAATGTGCCCATCGTCTCGACCCCAGACGGCGCAAATTCGTAACCTGTACTGAGGTTGGCGTATTTGCGCAGCTTGAGGTTCTCAACAGAAACCGCCGCACTTCCCGCGCTTGACGAGGTCGCCTGGATCTGGATTGTATTTAGGTATATAAGTATTTGTATAGGTCGAATTTATATAATATGTATTAAATAAAGCATTTATATTTTTATGTACTTAATTATTTAATTCTAATATATTTACATTTACTTAAAAAATCTCAGACTCTGCATCCATCATATAAATCTCTCACTCTCCCAAAGGTTAGCTGGTAGAGAATGCCTTCATGGTATTATGCTCGCCTATGTATATCTTTTTATTTTGTATATTTTGTGTGCAATAAAGAATTTTATTATTATTATTATAGTCTTGAACCCGTTCCCGATCACTTCTTCTGTCTGACTTCATGTTGTGGTCTTTTGGAATATTTGATTTCCACGCAACGGTAGGTTCAATAAGAATAACTTTTTTCAAGTTCCGAGAAAACACATGTCTGGTCTATAGGCTGATACAGCTAGTTCATATAGGATCCTATAATGATGTTTTCATCATTTCATCATTCATTACAGTCCCTAGAACACAGCGTCCTAGACCTCCACTGCTGGAGATGGGCCTTCCAGAACTGGAGAATTTGGCCTACGCTCGCCACGCTGGCCAGACGGCTTGGCGAGGATAATGATGTTTAAATGTGTATAATAAAATAATTAGATATTGGATTTATGTCTAATTATGTTGGTACCGAGCGTAAGTTCTGTTATTTGCATAGACTAATTGCATTGTGACTGTTCCTTGTCGGATGTATAGTCGATTATACAAACTATAGTCTGTTCGCCGAGAGTTGATAGAAAATAAACACATTACAGAAAAAAAAACTGACTTTAAAACTATAACTATATGTACAAACATAAATAAAAAATATATATTTTAAAGCAGCTTTAAAGGACAATCAAAATAATTATTTATACTTAAAAAAGTTAAGTATCTTCACAACCGTATCCCTTGGGGTGGTCAGAAACCATGCTTATAAATTTTAGCCAACTTTACTATCGGTCTTAAATTAAATTAAATATTAATTAAAACAGCAGCGGACTTGGCTGAAAAGGCCAAAAGTCGCAAATACGAGTCGATTAGCAACGACTACGTGTGTGTGCCTTTTGGTCTTGAGACAATGGGTCCGTGGGGGCCAAGCGCTAAGAAGTTCTTTAAAGAGTTGTCTAAGCGCCTGGTTAATGCTGTATGTGACAAGAGGGCTGGCAGTTTTCTCGCGCAGCAAATCAGCATTGCTGTGCAGCGGGGGAACGCTGCAAGTGTTCTTGGCACACTGCCACAGGAACAAATCATGGGTGAGTATTTTTATTTATAATTAGTTTTCTAATTTAGTTGTAATTTTTATTTTATAATTTAATTCTTTTATATTGTTTGTATATTACTACGAATAAATATCATCATTACAGCCCCTAGAACTCAGCGCCCTAGACCTCCACTGCTGGAGATGGGCCTTCCAGAACATACATCTGGAGAATTTGGCCTACACTCGCCACGCTGGCCAGGCGGCTTGTATAAATATGTTTATGGTTAATTAAATGTATTTATTCACATTAATAAATATTTTTGTGTCCCGACCAGGAATCGAACGCGGTACCTCCGAGTCTTAATCCACGAACTTAACCTCTAAACCACGGATGCAGTTTTAATAGGTAAATAAGTAAAATTAACACAACTAAAATATCTTTTTTAAAGTCTAAGTTTAATATAACGTTAAGAGTTAAAACATCTTTAAAAATATTATTTTGTGCGAGCGAGAGGGGGATACAAAGCGTTAGACCCTTCCTAAACCAGATCGCTATTTAAAAAGATGGTCTATTCGCATTCCCTATCCCAATAAAGCGCAGATCAGCAAGCGTCGAAAATATGAAACGATTTGCAATAGTTACTATTTTTCGTCGTTTGCTGTAGAAACGATGGGCCCGTGGGGATCGGAACTTAAAGCCTTTTATAAAGAAATTGTTCCAAGGCTCATTGACGTCTGGTGACAATAGGGCTGGCAGTTTTTTCTCCCAAAAATTAAGTATTATAATTCAAAGGGGAAATGCTGCTAGTGTATTGAGCACCACGCCACAAGACAGCGATTTGGAGGAACTATTTTTTTTTGTGAGTATTAAATTTTTATTTTCTATGTATTATTAATATTTTTAGGTTAAAATTACATTTTGTTTAATTACTTGGTAAAATATATAAATTGAAGCTATAAAATTTTATTGCCAAATATTTCGCCTCTCTTTGGAGCGGCGTCATCAGTGACAGTGACTGAAGGTCTTTGTCATAAATTTTGAAATAGTAATTTTATTTCTTTTAGCAATATGTAATGCACTATACAGTTTTGTATTTATTTTTAGAAAAATATCATCATCACCTATATATATAAATATTTCTAAAAAATAAATACAAAACTGTATAGTGCATTGCCTTTACCATTGCTAAAAGAAATAAAATTACATTTTCAAAATTTATGACAAAGACCTTCAGTCACTGTCACTGATGACGCCGCTTTTTATAGCTTCAATTTATATATTTTACCAAGTAAGAAACACATCTAACACACTTTATTTGTTGCAGATAATTTTGTTTAATATAAAATTTAGTTTTTTCATTATATCTTCCTTCGAATAAAGCTAGTAAATATATTATTATGTATGTATGTATGTAGGTTTATACGAGTAAGTATATTATTTATTTATATGTCTAGTTCCTTTATTTTTGCAGCTACTTTTCAGTAAAGTGTTTAAAGTTATCCCAATTCGTTGGCTATGATAAATTGTCTTGCGGCATTAAAGCCCGCCTTTGTCTTTGTGCAATAAATGAACTTAAGCGGCAGATTTTCTTCGCTAGAAGTGAACGTGTATGGCTACTATAACGAAGGAAAAAAATGCTTGGAAAATTGTAGGGCTTGCTAAAGAGATTTAATTTGTAAGATCCCTGGGCGCGGTTTTATCTGGAGTCGTAACGTAAGCCTATTATCTTACTACTTATAAGATTATGACGGAAATCTCCTCGACAGGGCGGGGGGCGTCATATCCCAGGTATAACGTGATATTGTGAAATTAGGATGGCCATGATTTCATTTGATTTATATCACTAACATATGAGTATTATAAAAGAAAGTCCTCCGCCGCCTCTGTCTGTCTGTCGATGAAGTCAAAAACTACTGCACTGATTTTCATGCTGTTTTCATCAATGGATAGAGCGGATCTCGAGGAAGGTTTTAGTATATTATTTTTTAAAGTTTGGTATACATTAACGATATTATAAAAAAGATGAGATGGACCGATCAGGTGAAGGTTGCAATGGATGTAGGGGACATGAGTGCACTAGGAAAGCCGGGGTCCGAGAGGAGTGGCGACGGCTTGTTAAGCACTCCAATGGCGACCACGACCACTCTGCCAAGAGTGTAGCGACTAAGAAGAAGAAGATTATAAAAAATAAGCCGTCGGAGAGCTTTCAATGAAAACGCTGCTTAAACCCTCTGAGAAAGACAAATTTCTAAGCATTCCATGGTTTCACCTGCGGGTGCCGGGTCCATTGTGTGTGGTTAAAAGATGAGAAGAATGGTGTCTCGGGCTTGCGACCGACAATAGGCTGGTTTAAGGAAAGGAGGCCTCCTTTTTTTTTATTGCGCGGTAATACGCTCACCATCCACCATTCTACTTCTCTCCCTACCCAACCAAATACTGTATGATTCCGTTAATGCCGTCTTGGAAGATCGTTCCATAAATGTATTGACGGCAGACCTGCTTAGGACCAATTCTTTCAGTAAGTGATGCAAAGATTTTGCTGGAACTCCTCTCGCACCAACTTACACTGCGTAAAGCTGAATCTTGAACCCGTTCCTGATCATTTCTTCTGTGAGATCATAATATTTATTCGACTTCATGTTGTGGTCTTTTGGAATATTTGATTCCCACGGTAATTATTAATAATAAATTGATTTATGGTGGAATTGTGTATCTTATATGGGTCTACAGAAAAGGCCGCGATGGCATATGTCTATCTCTTAAGGATAACATACTATATCCATTTTAATACATTAAAAAATAGGCAATTATAAAGCTGCAATTGGAAAGCTATTTACACAAATACGGTATTAATCCTAATCATTTTAAATACGTTAGTTGGCTTGAGTATTTCATGATAATCTCTCACCATCCCAAAGGTTAGTTGTCAGAGAATGCCTAACCAATTAACTCGTCTATGTACCTAATTTTAAGTTTTGGTGCAATAAAGAATTAAAAAAAAAAAAAAGATTATTTAAAACTAAATCTATATCTGCCGTACGCGAAACAGATAAAAAATGAATTAATGCTCTAGAGATATGGTGTTCACCTTTCCTCGACTGTACCAATCACGCATTCTCACTTTCTTTGGACATGTGTCACGTCGTGGAGAAACATCCATCGAGCGCCTGGTAAAGTCAAAGTCAAAGTCAAAGTCAAAATATCTTTATTCACGTAAACCTATTACAGGCATTTATGAAACGTCATTAATTTAATTATTTTGAATGATTCTACTCCTGCTAGTAGAAGACTAAGCAGCAAAGTGGTCCAATAAGTAAGCTGTTAGCAGAAGACCAGCAGCTTAGCAAATTCCAGTGACCTGTTAATGTTTAATCTGACTGAGAAAGGAATCTGCAAGGAAAACTCAGCTATATCAGATTTACAAAATAAAAACATATACAGAACTGCACCACAACGATCAATTATTAACCTTTTAAATTTAGTTAACAGTACCTATGAAAATACAATACCTGGTACAGCAGTAACCCACCTGGCAAGTCAGAATTTAGGTAGACTACATGCCTATGTGCAACCCGAAAGTCGACAAAACGCAAAAACCTCTGTTAATTTAAGAACAATAAATTGAACGTGTTCGGCAGAGGTCCCAGGCCCCCACAGCAGCACCCGATCACGGACATAACGCATGTGCCAGCCATCCCCCCGCTCAACCAGGCCCTTAGGGTGCGGACCGGGACCCGACACACGTGCCACCACTGCAATGACCTTCTAAGGAAGGGGCGACCACCGGACACGCCACACCATGAGAACCTGAACACTAAGAATGACTTTCGAGACACACACAAGCATAAACATAACAATTACTTCCTAAGTACCCAAATGTTGCCATGCAATTCCGTTAACAAACTTATATATTAGTTAATAAAATAATAAATACATAATAGTAACTAAATGTTACATAAAAAATAATTATATTATAATAATAAGGTAATAAAAAAAATATTACTGTATCACAATAAACAGTATTTACTAATTAGTCAATAATGTATTAGTAACTAATTGTTACATTCAAAATATTTCTACATAATAACTGTAAAGTTAATCAAAAATAAAAATAGATTATTAAAAAAGAACCTAATGTGCTATTAACTAATTCTCTAATCTTTGCAGAGCGGCAATATTCCACACATCTTTGTCATTAATAAAATCAATAATTTTATAATATGCTTTTGCAATTAGAATTTTCTTAATACTACTTTTAAATTTAGTTTCTCCTAATTCTGTTACAGGTTTTGGTAATTTATTATATAGTCTAATACTATTAATCACAAAACTTTTATTTGTTTTTTGAAGCCTAAATTTAGGAATATAAAGCTTGTCAGCATTTCTTAATTTGCGAGACTGCATGTCTCCATTTTTTTTAAATAACTTTAAATTATTCCTTACATATAGAATATTTTCAAATATATAGTGTCCAGGGAATTGTAGTCCAGGGAAAAGTCGTTTGCAAGAGGATGCATGGTAGGTCCCTGATAAGATGGAATGATTAGGTGAAGGCTGCAATGGATCATCCCCGTCGACCTGATCGGTCCGAAAGAAGTGTTTAGCATCCCACTAGCAACAGGCGACGAGGACCACTCTGCCAAGAGTGTAGCGACTTAGAAGAAGGAATGAAGCTGGTCATTGTTCAAAGAAGATTTCTTAGAAAATTGATAGTTATAATGAGACTTGTGTTAATACTTTAGTTGCAATGCATATTGACTCTACCAGCATTTGTCCAGGCTTTGCCCCCGAGAAGGCAGCTGAACTATAACACAATAAATATTTAAGTCTAAAAATGATCAAGTATATAGAAACATTAGGTCCTTAGTGTTTAAAAATTGTCCTTTGTGTAAAAAAATGGTAGAAGTTTTTTGAAAATGCAGCCAGATTCTTTATCTTTCTATTATTTTGTACTATTTAACACAGCGTCCTAGACCTCCACTGATGGAGATAAGCCTTCCAGAACATATATCTGGAGAATTTGGCCTACACACGCCACGCTGGCCAGACGGCTTGGCGAGGATATGATGTCAATTTTTTATGACAATTTATTAACGATTCCACAATTTAGTATTGGTGAAACCGGGACCGACGGCTTAACGTGCTCTCCGAAGCACGAGAACGGTGGTGTTGTAAATCTATGACAAATGTATGTGAGAAAAGTGTATTTCTCATTGGTACATGCCGGGCGGATGAAGAATTTAAGGAATGCGTTCTTACAACCGAGCCACCACTGCGTCTACTATTTAATAATTATAGATAATTCTCATACTTTAAATTAATTTATAAGTCAGTTAAATAGGAATATCCTTAAATCTGAAGAATGTGTGCGCATCCGGCATAGTGAAGCGGCTTCAAACGTCTTTTCAGAAGACAAAATTGGTTTTTAAGAGATCTTTCGAATAATAGCCGATTTTCTATACAGAGTGTAATGAAAAACACTTTATGTACGTAACGTATCTACAAAATTTATTTAGGAAACATCTTGGCAAAAAAAACATACAGCGAAGTTATATCCAGCAAAGATTTAATAATTTTAAACTAATCTGCACCGTTACTTAAGATTTTATTACTAAAAAATAAAAAAAAAAAAAAAAAAAACGTAGTTATTTATCTTTATTATAATTATTATAAACTCTTTATTGCACAAAAAAACTTAAAAGTAATGTACAAGGGCAAACCTAATGCCTTTCGGCATTTTATAACAGCTAACCTTTGGGAGTGTGGTAGAGGATTTGCGGGGTGCATTATTATAAATATACAATTTACATACAATACATAATAATCGTTACATACTACTACTTAAATACATAAATATATATATATATATTTATATATATATATATATATATATATATATATATATATATATATATATATATATATATATATATATATATATATATATATATATATATATATATACACACAAATACGAAACCAAGTAAGTATATAGTACTGTTTACACACAATAAAAATAGTATGATATTTTTATTCTAGATTATAATATATAAATACGTGTGGCACTCGGGGACTGCCGCGGTAAAGCTATTGCATAGCATTTTTCATCAACTTATGCAAATATAATTATTTATTTATTTTATTTATGCAATATTTTTTTACGCAGCCAAAAAGCACGCGGTCTCATCTAGCATTGTGTCTAAGGTTCGTTTTATAGCATCTCCAACATTTCGTAGCAACTTCATAAACCAGCGCGAAATGTTGTTTTTGTTAAGAAATACCACTTTTTTTAACAATGCTAACATTTCTTAAATAAATCGAGTAGTGAGGCTACTTTTTGACAAGTATTTTCGTTTATGTTTTATCATACCATGGGATCCAACACACATGATATTATTATGGTCTTTGAATTTATTACATAAAATCGTTTAAAATACCTTTTTAACAAATATAAAACTATAAAGTATATATAAATGGTAAACAAACCATTTTATATGTTAATGACATCTGTCAAAAAGTAACATCAATAACCCTCCTTTCAATACGGTACTGACATACGAAATTAGCATCAAATGTTGGAATTTTCATTAAACGAACGACTTGTGCTAAAAAAGTGGTATTTTCATGCTAACATTTCTTAAAACGAATGCGGCCTAAAAGAGATTATGAGCAGCTAGCAGCTAGTCTACACGCATACGTCTAGTCGCACGCACACAAACACCGTGCCGAAGTCTGCCGAACTGAAACGACGTTAGACGATGCACGGCTTTCAACGCCGCACCGCTGTGCCGGTCGGAGTAGGGGGTGTTAGGTTAATTTTCGTTACGGAATTTCTTGATTCGGTCGCCGCGCTCAAAGCCCGCGATAAAAGCTTTGCAATAGCTTAAAATATTTGTTCTGTATTAAATTCCACGTGGTTATAGGTTAAGAACCAGAATTTTATTCTGTACCATGTCCTTAAATAAAAAAAAAAATAATAATTAAGAACCAGAATCTGGTTGCAGGTAAAAATGCGACCAGAAATTGTCATTACTTATTGCTAAACTCGATATAATGATGACAAAAAAAAACCATTTCAAAATCCGGGCGAGGCAATAAAAATGTAATTAATTGCCTCAAATATGAAATTGTAACTGTAACATTCTCCCCAAATGGTTCAGGTACGCTTCCGAAGTCAGTAGCCGGCGACACAATTATTATTTATTTTGTTACAGATTCAACAGCGCTTAAACTGAAACCTAGTCTGTAGAGTTAACTAAAAAAAATTAATGAATCAATAATAATACAAATATATATAGATACACACGTAAATATAGTGAAACAAAAAAAACCCTAACCTATTCTCCTGTGTGCGAAGGCAGTACAAATATTAAGATCAGTCGAATGTGTGAGACGAATGTGACGTACAGCAGATGTAATTGCTCTACAAGAAACATGGCTTATACGACACGACATTCTATTCTTGGACAACATAGACGACAAATTTGAATACACTGGGACTTCAGCCATAGACACGACGGCGGGCGTGTTCAGGGGAAGGCCGCACTATTGTGGAGGAAGACTTCGTTCCCGTGTGTATCCGTAATAAATTGTGCGTATAACCGCAATAAAGGTTACACTCGATGCGAGTTCGATGTTAATTTTATCAGTGTACATGCCAACAAATTCGAGTGAGAACTTAATCGAGTTCACATAGTGTCTTAGCGAAATAACCTCGATTGTTGGAAACAACAATCGGTTAATGTTTTAGGAGACTTTAACGCACACCCAGGTGATTTTTTTCTACGGAGTTCATGAGATTTTGTGAGGAACAGTTATGGTCGTGCGTAGATTTGAAAATGTTATCGGACACTTATACATTCGTGAGTGACGCTCATGGATGTCGTCCTTGGCTTGACCATGATATAAATTAAAAAAATAGCTTACAGCGCCAAGTTAAACATGAAGTAAGCGACGTCATCCGGCAACCATTCCCAACTCGCTGCAGTTGGCTTTTTGATTGCAAAATTTAAACAGGATATTTTAAGGCGATTTAGACCAAAACAATTTAAAACATATTTTAAAATATTGTCATGTAGCCTATTGTCATTGCTGTCTGTCGCTGAGTATGGAAATGTACTCGTACAGTAATGGCCTCGTGTGGTTGAAAAAAGAGAGAAATATAACTTCAACACGTTGGAAATGGCGCGGTTTCAACCTGGAGTATTGATGTTTGGAAATACAAGTATAAAAAATTATATGATTTCGTTTCATAAAGGTTTATACACACTTTACGCTGGAGACATCGACGAGCTTGCCACTTGTCATGATTATTGTCATAGTAAAGTTGGCTAAATGTGAATCCGCTTATTTATAAGCGCGGTTTCTGACCACCTCGAAAGGGAAACGGTCGTGATGATACTATACTATACTATACTATACTATACTATACTATACTATACTATACTATACTATACTATACTATACTATACTATACTATACTATACTATACTATACTATACTATACTATACTATACTATACTATACTATACTATACTATACTATACTATACAAAAATATATTGAAACTTATTTTCTTTAGTAAGCTAGTACATCGACGAGCTTGCTTCTTGTCACGCTGTGCCTAAGCTTATAAAAAACGTGATGTCCGACCACCTCGCAAGGATTACGGTAGCGATGGCATTTTACTTTTAAACTCAGTGTTGCGAGAGATTTTTTAAGTAAAAAGTTGCTAATCAATTAGTTGGACCACTGAACCGAATTGGACGAAGAATTTTTCATATTATAAACTTTCCTTTGGACTAATCAAGCCCTCTTTAAACCCATCAGACTGAATTAAACTTGATAAAAAAAACTTAGAAAGAATCTCAACCCTTAAATGCATATTCCTTTATTTCAATTTGATTTGATTTTATTTATTAGATTTACATAATTAGACGCAGTATTTGTTGTTACAATCATATACAACCAATTAGGAGATGTTCAACATATGTAACGATTGTGTAACATGCGGCCAAGGAATAAATATTGTTGGCTGCAATCGACATCCTTTGCCTTGCATTTACGAGTATTTAAGACGCCACCTGTCAAAGTAGATTCTTGACTTTTCAAAAAGCGAACTGCGAGCAGGAGTCCTTCGCGCCATTTTGCGCGGACATGTCGAGTTCAAGTTTTTGTTTTGTAAATTAGTTTACTGTGAATATTGTTGGTCAAAAGTGGTGTTGTTTTGTTTAATAATGTTCTACAATGTGAATAGTTATGGAAAACGATAAATTGGACTTTAAATATAGGGCACAAGATGCAGTTTATTTGTTGCCGTTTTCCCGCGCTGTCAACTCCCATATTTTACCCGACGTGTTTGAGCTATGGTGCCGCTACTGACTCCAAGAAAAGCAACAAATTCTGCAGCATCTGAAATTTGATGATGACCTCATTAACTCATGAAAAAGAAAGATATATTACGTCAGACTTGGCTGTATGGACCCTTTGCCTTCCCTATCACTTCATTCATCATCCATCGGTAGAAGAAAACAAAAAAAGGTCCTTCGCGCCATTTTGCGCGGACATGTCAAGTGCAAGTTTTTGTTTTGTAAATTAATTTACTGTGGATAGTATTGGTCAAAAGTGGTGTTGTTTTGTTTAATAATGTTCGACAATGTGAATAGTTATGGAAAACGATAAATTGGACTTTAAATATAGGGCACAAGTTGCAGTTTATTTTTTGCGGTTTTCCCGCGCTGTCAACCCGACGTGTTTGGGCTACAACGTCGTGAGTGACCCCAAGAAAAGCATCAAATTCTGCAACATCTGGAATTTGATGGTTATATTAACTCATAAAAAGAAGGATATATTACGTCAGACTTGGCTGTATGGCTAGACCCTTTGCCTTTCCTATTACCTCATTCATTATGAAGAGAACAAAAAAAAAAAAATTAAATCCAACAGGAGTTCTTCGCGCCATTTTGCGTGGACATGTCAAGTGCAAGTTTTTGTTTTGTAAATTAATTTGCTGTGGATATTATTGGTCAAAAGTGGTGTTGTTTTGTTTAATAATGTGCTGCAAGTTTGGGTTATAATGCCGCGAGTGACTCCAAGTAAAGCATCAAATTCTGCAGCATCTGGAATTTGATGATGACCTCATCAACTCATAAAAAAGAAAGATATATTACGTCAGACTTGGCTGTATGGGCTAGACCCTTTGCCTTCCCTATCATCTCATTCATCATCCATCGGGAGAAGAGAACAAAAAAAAAAACATTTATCCAACAGAAACTAGCAGTCGTGCAAACTTAAGTACATACATTTCCAACTCATTTTATAGAGTTCCTTGAATCGCATTTACATCATTTTATTTTAAAATTTAAAATTAAATTAAGTTCGTTTATTGACCCAATTAACTTGAATTAGTGGCAACTGGCAACCGTGCCGAAGCATACCATCTTGTTTATCCGGTCGACAGCAAATACAATTTATTTTATTATTAAACAACAGCACAAACAAATACCTACCAAAATTGTTCTGTGTAGGTATGTAGGTATGAGTGTATATGTAGTTGTGTGTGTATGTGTGTCTATATCTGCGTGGATCGGTGAAGAGGCCAGACTACCTTACGACAGCTAGAAGGTTTTCAGTTTCCGTGTAATCCCTCTGACTGAGCCATTTTTTGAACCTAGTGAAGAGTTGTCTATGTAATAATGTTTCTATCTTGTCACCTCCTAGATCTTGGACATACTTATTTATGGCTCTGGGGCCTGGATAATTTAGGCTACACTCGCCACGCTGGCCACAATTTATTAACGATTCCACAAGTTGGTATTAGTGGAACCGGGATCGACGGCTTAACGTGCTCTACTGCTCATTGGACCACTTTGCTGGTTAGTCTTCCACTAGCAGGTGTAGAATCATTAATTAATTTATTTATTTATTTAAAACTTTTTGCACTATGTATAAAGGCGGACCTAATGCCGCTAGACATTCTTACTCGGTCAACCTTAGGGACATTACGAACATTGTATGTGGAAGGTTCGCGCAAATTATAGAACATAATATAGGGGAGAAATTAAAATACTACTAAAACTAAACTACTTACTAGTAAATAATATTAATATACTAAACACTAATATACTTATAATACTTAATATATACATAAATACAATATATACATACTTACAGTTGTTGGGATCTATTTAAGAAGTGTGTGAAAACCATCCTTTTAAACAATGTTCTATTTGGCGCCTGTCGGATATCTAAGGGTAGGTTGTTCCACAGATTTGCGGCAACAACTGCGAAGGAGTCGGACATAAAACTAGTGTGATGAGAGGGAATAGCAAGGGTAGAGTTATGCGATGATCGCAACGACCTGTCATGAAGAGAAAAGAGAAAAGCAAATTTGCTCTTGAGGTATTTCGGTGTCGCAGGCTCATACAGTATAGAGAAAAGCAGACTAATGACGTTTCATAAATGCCTGTAATAGGTTGACGTGAATAAAAACGTTGATTTTAACTTTGACGTTGAAAGCTGTCGGTCCTGGTTCCAGCAATACTTAATTAAAGTCTGGCCAACGACGTGCCGATTGTAGGCCAAGTAGTCCAGATATATGTTCTGGAAGACCCATCTCCAACAGTGTTCTAAGGCATGCAATGATGATAATGATTGACTTCGCAAAAACTTAAATTATTTATTTCATACAAAACCTTAAACTATATTACAACAAAAAATAAATTTAACCTAAAAAAAAATACATAGAAAATAAAAATTAAATAGGTACTTACAAAAAAAAAATAGCTCCTCCAAATCGCTGTCTTGTGGTGTATCTCTCATACACTAGCAGCATTTCCCCTTTAAATTATGATAATTATTTTTTTGTGAGAAACAACTGCCAGCCCTATGGTCACCAGAAACGTCAATGAGCCTTGGAACAATTTTATAGAATGCTTTCAGTTCCGATCCCCACGGGCCCATCGTTTCTACAGCAAACGCCAAAAAAAGTAACTATTGCAAATTGTTTCATATTTTCGACGCTTGCTGATCTGCGCTTGTTCCGCTGCAACATCAAAAACTTCGCTATACCGAGTCTAACCAGCTTCTTTCTACTGGATTCTGACCACCCCGCATGGGATTAGTCATGACGATACTAAACCTTAATAAGATATTTTGCAGCTAGATGGGAATGCGATTCAAGGAATGAGTTGGAAATGTATGTACTTAAGTTTCCACGACTGTTAGTTTCGATACCTTCAACCATTATTTAACACGGGCCATTTACCTATCTGTCCAAGTTTTTCGGCCCGTGGGTCGAATTGTCAATCCTGGCAAAACTATAATCCTATAATGTTAGTGTTAAGTATTTATATTAATATCTAGTTCTATTGATTTTATTATTATTAGCACCCTAGAAACTCACTTATCACTATCATAAAGGTCAGCTGTAAGAGAATGCCTACAGCATTAAGTACGCCCTTGTACACTCCTACTTTTGTAATTTTGTGCAATAAAGTATTTTATTATTATAATAAAAGTAAATCATGACAAGTGGCAAGCTCGTCGATGTCTCTAACGTACCAAACTCGGGAAATATCACAAATTAAATATTAATTAAATTTATTTATTTAAATTAATAAATATTATTGTGTCCCGACGCGGAATCGAACGCAGTACCGCCTAGTTTAAATCCACGGACCGTTAGACCACTGAGGCAGTTAGTATTATTATAATAATCATGTATTAATTTATTTAAAACTTTATTACACTAGTTACTACAAGGGGCGGGCTTAATGTTGAAAGACATTCTCTGAAAGCCAACCTTAGGAACAGATAAAGTTTACGGTAGAATAAAAATAAAATATATTATACTAAACAAACACATTGTAAGCAATAAACAATATATTAATTATTTACACACATTAATACATACAATAAACTATAATATATTTATATACAACTTAGGTACATTTATGAAATGTAAAAAGACCATATATTAATTTGTGCTCGATCTGATGCTTGTCTAATATTTAAGAGTAGCTTATTCCACAAGTTCGCGGTTATTAATAAATAAATAAAAGAGTTTGAGATAAAGCAAGAATAATTTGAGTGAATTAAAAAAAATAGAGTTTTGATTATGTTAAGAGCGGAGGGCCATGAGGGTGAATAGTTGAATAGAAGTTGTTCTTGAGGTATTTCGGTGTCGCAGGCTCGTTGAGAATACAAAAAAGTAAACAAAGGATTCCTGCAACATAGAATTGGCAACAACTTTATCATATATATGAACTTTATTATATATTTATTATAGGTAGGTAGGACCTACATGACAATAGTTGCTAACCAACTTTAAATCATTATAGATCCTAAATGCTCACTTAAAATTAAAAATGATAAAAGAAACCTTGAAATGATTTTCAAAAACTTATTCGATGATATAGTTAGGCGATTTTTTTTCTTTTCCACGATATGGCGTCTGGTTGTCGTCTTACTAAAATTTATTTAATGTCATATCGTCAGTGACACTCGAATGATTCAGAAGAATCGATTGACGTGAAAATAGTCAAAATTGGCCCACGAGTTTGTTCTCCAGTTTGCAACAAAGGTACAAAAATATATAGGCTGATGAACACATAACCCTTCTTTGTGTCACGCAGTCGGGTAATAAATAAATAATTAGACCCATGGGCCGAATTTATTAGTCAAACCGTTAACGGCCCATTTCAGCCGGTTGAGGTGGAAGTCTCCTGCAATATCCGGCACACCTCATATCCGGGACCTCCGGGGTTGCATCCTTCCTGACGCTAGCACTTTAAGACGTCTGAGTAAGTATTTCAACGAGGCATAGCTCATAAATGCTTCCAAATTTGGCCATTTAGCCAACAAAGAATAAAAAGGTCAAAATCTAAATTTGAAAAATTTGGTCCTTACACTTTAAATCATCATCGCCTTTCCACGATTGTACAATCACGAATTCTTACTTTCTTCGGAGACGTGCGTATGTCTATCAATGTCGGCAAAACTGCCGCATTGATGACATCCAGATACCGACTGCCTTCACCACTGCAGCTTCGGGGACAGAACATCGAGTAGACTCCGACCGTCAAATACCTGGGCTGCATCATTAACAGGACGTTAACAATGGGTGAAATGGCCTGTCACGCCGTCAATCAGGCAAAGGCGGCCCGAGCCATGTTACGTCCTGTTATGAATTCCAGATTGCCGCTTAGGTTGAAGGTCCGGATCTACAAGATGTTCATCCGTTCCCGTCTTACCTACGCTGCGCCAGCGTGACACCACCTTCTGGTCAAGACTAATAGGGACAAGATCCAAAGTCAGCAGAACATGGTTCGTGCGTAATTCCGTCATAGCTCGAGTTCTGGAGATGCCTACTATTGAGGAGTTTGTCGTCGGCCTGACTAGACGTATGTTCTATCGAACCGACAACGGACACTTCAAGAATCTCCAGAATATCGCTCCGTGAAGTGCTCCTGGAGGAGAACAGAAGTAGCCGAACCCAGATCCCCTGGGATCGTGAGCCATACGGGCGCTGTTATACCAGTAACGGTGCCCAGCACTAAAGGTGCATGAATTACCAGCGCAAGATTACTCCCTGAGATCCTGCCGGGGAGAACGAGGGAATGTCCCCATCCCCAACCCAGGCCTATTAGACATCCGGGCCTGGACGACCCAGTGGGGTCTGTCTGACATGGAGTGGAGAAACATTCATCGAGAGCCTGGTAGTTGAGGGGAAAGTCGATGGCAAGAGGATGCGTGGTAGGTCTTCGATGAGATGGACCGGTGAATGCTGCAATGGATCATCCCCTACATAAGTGCACTAGTAAAGCTGCGGTCCGAGAGTAGTGGCGACGGCTTGTTAAGCGTGTCACTAGCACTCAAATGACGACTCTGCCAAGGGTGTAACGACTAAGAAGGAGTTGTCAAACTAATATTTCTATTAAAATAAATTAACAACTTTTTCTAAGAAACAATAAATTGGTTGTATAGTCACATGTTCTGTGATAGTGACTTCATGTAGTGACTACAATATTTCATTAAAATCAGTTCAGTGATATAAGCGTAAAGGCCAAATAAACACATGAAGAATGACAAATGACTGTGGAGTCACAAGTCTCAGTCAAATGATTACGTCATATAGCCTACGATCGTCTCAGGGTTCGATATTTTTTTTTTCAAATTTCATAAATTCGGTCCAGTAGTAAAACAGAAATGTTTGCTAAACATGAAACCGTTTAAACCGTGTTTCTCTCACCACCCTGCAATGGATCATAATAGTCGTTATGATACTTTTCCATTTTTTTACTGGCTATATCCGACCAGTGTTGCCTTACTTTATTTATACCCTTTATTTATTTATTTATTTATTTATTAAAACTTTATTGCACAATATATACAAGGGGCGGACTTAATGTCGCTAGACATTCTCTGACAGCCAACCTTAGGGACATTGTAGAACATTAAAGACGTAAGGTAGGTGCAATTAGAGAAATATGATTACGTAATAAATATGCAATATTATCTAAACTACAATAATAAATACTATAATAAACTAAATACTAATAATACATACACATAACGTTTTATTAATACATTAGGTACATACATTACATAACAATAATACATACACTACATATAATAATATAATAAATAAACTAAATGAGTTGTTATGAGCCATTTAAATAATATGAATATACCATTTTTTTGAAAATGCTTCGGTTGGATGCTTGTCGTATATTTACCGGCAGCTTGTTCCACAGGTTAGCGGCAACAACAGCAAAAGAATCGTTCATGAACCCAGAGTGGTGCGATGGAATAGACAGAACAGAGTTGTTTGAGGAGCGAAGAGACTTATCGTGAAATGAGAAAAGATAGGCAAATTTGTCCTTGAGGTATTTCGGTGTCGCAGGCTCGTTAAGAATAGAAAAAAGTAAGCAGAGGATTCTGAGATTCCTGCGACAGCGAATTGGTAGCCACTTTAACTTCGTTCGATACTCAGAGATGTGATCATATTTGCGAAGGGAAAAGATGAATCGGATACAACAGTTAAGTAACCGATCCATCTTGTTGAGCAACGCCTCTGAGAGATCGACACTACACACATCACCATAGTCGAGAAGAGGAAGTAGAAGGCTTTGAGCGAGGGTAATTTTAGCTTTTAACGGCAGAAAATGTTTAAATTTATTGAGAGCGTGCAGTGAAGAAAATATTTTACGACTCGTGTTGTTAACCTGGGTAGTCCAGGTTAGATCAGAATCTAGATATACACCTAGATTCTTCACTTCGTGACTAAACGGAATTGGCGTGCCGTCAAACCGAAGTGGGTCAATACTATTTAAGTCAACTTTGCTAAGCAATCGAGAGCTCCCAACAATGATCGACTGGCACTTATTCGGGTTGACAGCGACCCCAAAACGTTTTGACCAAGAGTGTATGTTGCAAAGATCTGAGTTTAGCCAAGCTATTGCACTATTCAGTGTGGTGATATCTGTCTGCACATAAAGCTGCAAATCGTCTGCATACAGGTGATAATTAGAATGGAGAGATAGGGTGATGGCATTAATAAATACGGAGAACAGTAGAGGAGAGAGAATGCCACCTTGTGGGACACCTGTAGTCAGGTCGCACCAATCCGACAACACCTGATCAACTTGAACCCTTTGTTGGCGACCATGAAGGTACGCAGAAAACCAGTTGAGGGCCTTGGGCGAGATCTTAAGACGAGACATTATGGTGATAAGTAAATCAGGATCGACTGTGTTAAAGGCATTTGTGAAATCAATTAGAACAAGTACTGTCACCTTGGTTTCTTCCATGCCACATCGGATATCCTCAGTTACTTTAAGTAATGCTGAGGTTGTGCTATGACCGGGGCGGAATCCAGATTGGAAGGAGTTAAGAAGATTATTTGAGTCAAGAAAATGAGATAACTGTTTGTGAACGACCGACTCAAGGACCTTGGACAGGAAGGGTAAAATAGAAATAGGACGAAAATGGGTGGGAAGTGTTGGTGATGTAATTTTGGGTAGCGGGATAATAAATGCTTTCCGCCATTGGGAAGGAAATTGGCCAGAGGTAAGGGAAAAATTTATTATGTGAGTGATGATGGGTAGGAGAATGTCAACAATTGTAACGATCATAACACGACTAACGGAATCACATCCTGTTGATTTCGAAGTTATTGAATTTATCGTCTTTAAGATCACATCCCCAGACACCTCTGTCAAGACGAACTGCTCAACAATATTAGGTACAGTCATCTTCATAATCTCACCAATGGTATTTAATTTTGTGTTTTTATCTAAGACCGGTGCAGAAGTGAAATGAGCGTTCAGCTGATCAGGCGTAACAGAACCAAGATTGACCTGATCACGACAGCGACCCAACCCTAAAGAATTAAAGAACTGCCAGATTTTCGCTGGCGTTTTATTATTAATGTTGTCAAAGAAGTGGTGACGCTTGGCTATTCTACACACCTGGTTACAGCGATTCCGGGCAACCTTATATGCAGCCCAGTCACCATCACAACGGGTTCTTCTGTATTTTCGGTACGCACGATCTCGCTTCCTCATTGTCATTCTTACATCTTCGGTTATCCATGCCGCAGGTGCTCGCTTTACTTTGGTAGGACGGAGCGGAGCATGAGCATCATACAGTTTTAGCACCTCTCCATTAAAATTGTCAACCATGTGTTGTACGTTAGTGGCTTCAAATACGATACTCCAGTCGATGCGTGCTGCGTCGTTTCGTAGTTCGTCAATGTTCATACGACAATAATGACGCATAAGGACAGTAGGCGGACGATACCTCGGTGGCTTTACTTTATATGAGGCGAAGACGAGATCATGGTGAGAGAAGGGAGCGAGTAGCTGACCGTGGCTGGCAACAATATCTGGGCGTGAAGTTATGATAAGATCGAGGAGGGTATCAGATGTACTAAGATGGTGAGTAGGCCCAGACGGCAGAACAGTCAAATTAACTGACGAGATAATATTGCGAAATTTGAGCGCCCTAGATTTGCCAGGTTCACGATCATCCAACAAGCAGGTGTTAAAATCTCCCATGATGACGTGATGGCTATAAAATGGTACTACCTCCTCAAGAACGCCTTCAAAGTCAGAGAAGTAGTTTAAAGATGGGGGACAGTATACTACACCGACAAGCAACTGAGAACCCGCAAAGGTAACCTCGATGAATAGATGTTCCGCCGATGCCGCATACTGATGGGGTGAGCAGGTAATCAGCTTGTACGGAAGATCAGCACGTAGGTAGATGGCAACACCACCCCCTCTAGAGCCAGTGCGATCATTCCGTATTAAAATATAACCAGGAAGAGAGTAAGAAGTGGAAGGTAAAGTAGGCTTAAGCCAAGTCTCTGAAATAAGTATCGCATCCACTACCCCTGGGGAGGAGAAACTATCAAGAAGATCCGAATAATGTGCCGGAATACTTTGCGCGTTGACATGACATAAGTTAAAATTCTTATTGCATTGTGAGAACTCATTTTTCAACAAAACATCCAATCCGACTATATCATAAAATGAGTCGGTCGATGTGCTACTAGTTATGGTATGGAAGGAATCATCATCACTGGAATTGTTCATAAATATAACAATAATAGTTTATGTTTTTATTAAAATATAATACAATAAAGATTTATAATAATAAGTATAATAAATATATATACGTATATATTATATAAATATACAAGTATAATATGGTATAAATTAAATTATTTCGCTATAAAAAAAAAAAAAAAACTAAAAATATACAAATCAAAAATAGAACTGCATGTCCTGCCAGCTATGTTGTCTACAATATGGTTACATAATACAGTAATACTGTTTAAAGCAAAAATAAGGTTTGGTCTTTGGCTTAAGCCATGGCCCTAGGATGCACAAACATGCCAGATCCATGGCTGAAACCAACTTGAAATGTCAAGGCATTAATAATGAAGAAAACAACTAAAAGAGAAATGTAAAAATAAAACGGGCACTTAAACATGAGCGTAAAAATAAAAAAATACAATTAATGCCTCAACAGTCATTGCTTAGAAAAAAAAAGAACTGTCACATTGACGTTTAGCCTGTTGACTGACATCATCATTCATCACTTCTGCGGATAAAGAATTACTTGTACAAGATACCCTGTTTCCTGCTTATAAAATTATCGAAGGGTACTATTATATAATAAGTAAATATAATGTATAATTATGCTTGCACTTACGCACGCAATACAAAAATAGTACAAACAATAATGTCAGGTCATCATACTACTTTAGTTTCTCTGCAATATGACATCAAACCTAAGACAAGATTAGCTATACCTTACATTGTGCATCACACCAACAAATCCTGCGCTTCATGAGGGACAGTGCAAGAAAATGTTAAGCCAGTAAAGTAATTAGTGATGGGTTGCATGAAAAGTGAATGGTTATTGGACAGCTACTTATTTGTTGAGAGTAGGACATTAGATGTTGTAATAAATCACAGTCTGCATCATCAAATTCATTGAATGCAGCAACCACCAACCATTAGTTTAAACTGCCGTATATTTTGAAACAATAGTGAACCATGGGGAAATGAACTTGCTGATATATTTGGCTAACATCTGGCACCATCGCCAAAATACAACATAATAAACTGACACTAATACTACCTACCATTACCACACATGCACAAAATCAACACCTATTAATTAAGTAATCAACACAGAGTGGTCAATGATTTATATCTGTTCACCACTGTAGCACAAAATGTAACCTCATGCCAGCCCAAAGGTAAGTGGAATGCGTCCGTGCATTAGGAATAGCAGTAACGGACTTAAGGTCTCCAACTCCTAACATAAATACCTAACACTAATTCTGAAATGAGCAAGGCGCTGCTGAAAATAAGCTTAAGTAGTTTTGCAGGTTTCCTTTGTAGTTCCTATAACACTATAAGTTACTATAGTTTATTACCTAGAGATTTAGGTGGGTGTCAGAGCGCCTGTTGAATCACTATTTACTGGTATGACAAGATTATGTAGAAAAAGTAATGTATCATCGACCGTTTCCCTTTACGAGTGTTACTAGCCGTAAAAATGTTTTAGTACTGGCTGTAAAAATATCCCATTGTTTTTTTGGCTATGACACCTCATCACGTCCCATTGGGCAATATATTAAATGTTATTTTTGTACAGTCGACTATCCTTTAGTCAGATAAAATGTAATACACTTTTTTTGCACAAAAATATTAGAAACTAAAATAAATGTAAACTACGGATACAAATAAAAGTGCCGTCCGCGTGGAATGGTGGAATGAAATGGTGGAAACCGATTCTTTAGGCGAAGACAGAGATCAGTACTTTTGTCACCGAAGGAGACTACAAGACGCGGTGTTATGTCTTTTAAAAACTTTTTGGCGCTTCGACTCCATGGGCTCAGAGTTTCTACAGCAAGCAACGCTAATATGTAAGTCAAAGTCAAAGGCAAAATATCTTTATTCACGTAAACCTATTACAGGCATTTATGAAACGTCATTAATTTAATTATTTTGAATGATTCTACTCCTGCTAGTAGAAGACTAAGCAGCAAAGTGGTCCAATAAGTAAGCTGTTAGCAGAAGACCAGCAGCTTACCAGATTTCAGTGACCTGTTAATGTTTAATCTGACTGAGAAAGGAATCTGCAAGGAAAACTCAGCTATATCAGATTTACAAAATAAAACATATACAGAACTGCACCACAACGATCAATTAATAACCTTTTGAATTTAGTTATCAGTACCTATGAGATTACAAAACCTGGTACTATGTAATCTTGGGGACGTGCTCTGGTGTGGAATGCCACGTCCGTCGACACTCTACATCGCAAAATACGGAGTCCGGCAAGCGGCGCAAGTATGTATCCATACTAAAATATTACATATTTGTCTTTGGGACCATGGAGTCCATACGTCAAAAAGTTTTAAAATTACATAACACCACGTCTTGTAGTCTCCTCTGGTGACAAATATCAATAAATCGTTGCAGTGCCTCTGGGATGCTAGCAGAGGCGCGGGTGGATGGATTCCATGCTATTATGAGGAAGCGCTGTGCCTCAATCCTCGCCCGCGTGAGGGGCAGCCCCAGCAGCATCCTGGCCGTGTGGGCTGATAGGTGGGACTCTCCGTTCTTGGGGCACTGGATACGCCTGCATGTCAGCAGGTGACCTGGGCCCCAGAAAAGGAAGAAAAAAAATAATCTTGTATTATAATTTTGTTTTTTTTTTACTAACACTAGATATTATAAGATTTCTTTAAAAATTGTTACTAACACACATGGAATTTATTCTGAAATAAAGTTTTATTATTATTATTAATAAAGTTTTAAATACATAAATAAAATTACAAGTTTATATCTTACCCCACATTGTTGTTTTTAATTAGTTCCAAACAGTATGTAGTTTCGTTAGTTAATTACGACTAATACTATAAATAATATAAAAATAAAGTAAAAAAAAACATTATTTACTCACAAATCTTAATTTAAATAGGTATAAAATATAATTCTAATTTATCATTTTCCATAATTATTTACAACTGTCTCCGTGGTCTAGCGGTTAAGTCCGTGGATTTAGACTCGGAGGTACCGGATTCGTTTCCTGGTCGGTACACAAATTTATTAATGTAAATAAATATATTTAATTTATTTGTGATATTTCTCGAGTTTGGTACGCTGGAGACATCGACGAGCTTGCCACTTGTCATGATTGGCCTATAGTAAAGTTGGCTAAATGTGAATTCGCTTCTTAAGCGTGGTTTCTGACCACCCCGAAAGGGAAATGGTCGTGATGATACTTTTATAAAATATATTTTAAAATAGCTCGTATTTGGGTACCTACATATTTTGATTCGAGTGGATATTAAGTTTGCTGTTAAGGGTTGTTATGGCGTGTATGTATGGGAGGTTATTTAAGGGGGTGTCCCCTGGAACTTTCATTATCCGCTACTTAAGGGGAGCATCTTTGAAGGTTTCGCCAAATATCAGGGTTCGAAGCCCCAATAATCTGTTACAAGTGCCCACATCTACAGCATGTTTCAAAATTAATTGTATTTCTTTTTATTAAAAAAATTATTGCACAAAGTACAAAAGCGGACTATACTACTAAGTACTACCAACTCCTTCGTAGTAGCTGTCACAAAATTATGAAATGATCTTCCAGTAAACATAAGGCAGGCAAGTAACAGATTGTCGTTTAAAAAACTGGTCTATTCACACTTCATGAATATCTCTAAACCACATTAGTAAGTTGTATTTGTGTATGTTTATGTACAATTTTGTGTATGTATTAGTATTTAGTATATTGATATTATAATACATATATAAGAATATATAAGTAGGTAAATAATATTTGTTGAATTATCCTATAATTGTATAATACTGTTACTTTCATTGCACCTATATTTGTTCAAATTTGTCCTAAGGTTTGGCTGTCAGAGAATGTCTACGGGCATTAAGTCCGCCTTTGTGCCTTGTGCAATAAAGTTTTAAAATAAATAAAATACTACCCGAAAACATTTTCTGACAGCTAAACTTTGGGGACAACATACATACATACATACATATCTTCACGCCAGATCCCTTGAGGGGTAGGCAGAGACAATTGAGCGCCATTTGACACGATCACGACATACCTCTTTCGCTTCGTCGACATTCATTACCCTCTTCATACATGGCCTTTGGTTACTTACTTTGGTTGGGGACAAATTTAAGCAAATATAGTTGCAATGATAAAGATAATAATAATAAATTAATCATATCACATTAAAAAAAAAATATTAGGTAAGTCTTGTTTCAGGCGGTGTTATTTTTATATAAATATCACCATGGCAAACTTACAATATTATAATATTGGCATTTGACATCATTTCAACGAACAACAAATAGATGGTAGGCGGGCTGATGATGGTAATTTGTCCAGTCTGCCGGGGCGGGAAGTATCCACCGTTCGTGCCGAAAAACCCAGTAAAGTGTATCCACACGTTTCGGAATTCAAATCAATTCATTTATTCTCCATAAGATACATAACGTACACTTGGTTTTGTCAGTTATACAGTTTACATATCATGGAAGGATAGCAAAAAGATCGTCCATTAATACAAAGAACAGCCATCGTCATTACCAAATTAAAACTATGTAAATTAAAAGACTCTCTAAATGTAGATGCTGCTGTGAAAGAGCGTTGTCAGTTACTATACTACTTAAACTCACATTATTAAATTAGATGTCAGTAAATGTCACAAAATATATTAATAAATATTACATTATGTAAGATAAGCAGCTGTGTGCGTTGTCACTTAAAAACTAAAAATAATAATAAAAAAATATATATATAAAAAACTTATGTTTGTTATCAAAGTAACCTAAATGTCATAATTAAAATAATAATAATAAATAAATAATATGAAAGAATGTCACATAATATATTCCTCTTTTGAAACATCATCTATGGTGTAATATGATTTGTTGATTAGAATAGTTTTAATTCTATCTGTAATCAGGCTTGAATTGCCGTCGTGCTCAGTCAAGCCGGCATAGTGTTAGGGACTGATGTCAGTTATGAGTTCTGATTCCAGTTGCTAACATTCATGGATCTCGATCCTCCACTTGCCATGCTAGTATAAAAAATAGGTAGCGATTTTCATTAAAATTCGAAATTTTGATAGCTACAAAATCAACAATTATTATTCGGGTACACAGAACTAAGGCACCAAATTCGTTTTGACTTGTGTAATTAGCCTTTCTACAGCCGGCCGTTGTTACCTGTAGGGTTATTATGTAAAAAAACCAGTCAAGAATAGTTTTTATTGAAACACCATGTACAGCAGTAGGTAGGCTGTGGAGACTCTACACTAAGATAATATTAATTAAGCAGAAAACGTTCTACACTAGAAAACCATTGACTTATATAAGGCCCTTACGAATTCCTGCAGTCCAATTCTACTGATTTTGTGTGGATTAAACTTAAGTTACGTTCTTTTCCGATCCAACATTAGGTATTGTCCCCGTATGATATACCTACTGCCTCCGTGGTCTAGCGGTTAAGTCCGTGGATTTAGACTCGGAGGTACCGGGTTCGATTCCTGTTTGGGACACAAAAATATTTATTAATGTATTTAAATAAAAATATTAATAAATATTTAATTGATTTGTGATATTTCTCGAGTTTGGTACGCTGAAGACATCGACGAGCTTGCCACTTGTCATGATTGGCCTATAGTAAAGTTGGCTAAATGTGAATCCGCTTATTTATAAGCTTGGTTTCTGACCACCCCGAAAGGGAAACGGTCGTGATGATACTTTACTTTTATAATATACCTACTTGAGCAATCGTTTCGAATATCTGTGCGACTCGTCCTCTTCGTTCTACAACAATCAACTTTCAATCCCTTTATCAAATTCATTTAGCCAACAATATTATAGGCCCATCATGACAAGCAAGCTCGTCGATGTTAAAGAAATGTCACATTATTTTTTTTTGTGTTATATCTACGCTGTAAACCGCTAGACTACGAGTGCCCAAGTCACACATAAGTCATTGTTTTTGTCCCCATGTTATTCATAATGCCACTTCTAGTACATAGTAATACTCATCATTACGTCCCCCGTCACATTTTACGCATAGGTGATCTCTTAAAACCTTGCGGTTATCTGACTTTCCTCTCCTACTTTATCCATACTATACATATATATATAAAGATCTGTCCGTCTATATGTCTGTATGTATGCCAATATTTTAATTCTTTTTTTCGTGGTTTGTTTGCGTTCTCTTCTCTCGATGGTGATAAATGAGATGATAGCGAAGGCAAAGGGTCTAGCCCATACAGCCAATTCTGACGTAATATATCTTTCTATCTTATAAGTTAATAAGGCTAAATTATAAGGATATCATAGTTTGCGGCGAATTTGCTGATCCGTTTGGTCACCATGGCTTATCATGCTCAAAAAGTGCAGGCCGTTTCACCCGCCATAGATCCCTAAATTTAATCATTCAAAAGGCACTATCTTCTGCAAATTACCCATCAACATTAGAGCCAACTGGTATATTTCGCAGCGATGGGAAAAGACCAGATGGGCTAACCCTCGTGCCTTATAAACAAGGCAAGTCTTTGGTTTGGGATGCGACGTGTACTGACACCCTTTGTGCTAGTCGTGTTGGCGCGACACGAAAACGAGCAGGTGCAGCGGCTGAATTGGCTGCAAACGGCAAACGTAATAAGTACATAGAGTTGGCAAATCGTTACTATTTTGTGCCGTTTGCCGTAGAGACGATGGGCCCTTGGTCTGAGGACGCTAAATCGTTAATACGCGACATAAGCGTTGCCATCCGAGCGTCAACAGGTGATCCTTTGAGTAGGGAATATCTTATTCAGAGGATCAGTGTTGCCATCCAACGAGGCAACGTCGTCGGAGTCCTCGGAACATTGGGTTCATCTTCTCCTGGATTCGATGACATGTAGATTATAATCAAGATATTTGTAAGTATTTAGTTTTTATATTAATTGGGTTTATCTTTTAGTTTATTTAATTTAAGGTTTTGTTTAGTTTATCTTAATGTTATTATTTAATTATTTATTAAACAAATAATAATTTAGGATATCATCAATAATATGTAATAACTATGAGCATCGTACTAACGTATCGATTTTAAACCAACTAGCCATATCGACTAGGCTATCCACCATATGCCTTCGTCGGATACTCCAGTACTTCGGACACATTGCCAGAAAAGGAGGGGATAACCTGGAGAAACTTTTTGTTACTGGCAAGGTGGAAGGAAAGAGACCGAGAGGCCGTAGTCCGATACGCTGGTCCGACCAAATTCGCTCCACCACCAACACTAGCGTCCATGATGCTGTGCATGCCGCCGAAGACAGGAACGGGTGGCGTGCTATGATCAAGACGCACACCAATTCATCGGGAGGTCACGACCCTCATCAATGAGGAAACACGACGCAAGGAGGATGTAATAACTATAATATTGTTGCGGAAGATTTGGACATAGGCATGTTTAACTCCAAAGCAACATATATTAGACGTCTAATATATGTTGATAACCCCAAGATACAACATAATGGTTTGGGGAGCAGAGTTCTGTATCTCTTTCTTGCTTACTTGTTTTGATTATTTTTTTCCTGTACCAAATTTTGTAACTCAATTTACTTTTGCTTCAATAAACGATTTTTACTTTACTTTACTTTACTTTTACTAATGACGCTTCATTGCGTTGAATCGATCATCGGCAGCAATTCTTAATGAGTGATTTGTTTTTCATTATCAACTTACTCATGGTTCTCTTGCTCTTTATTACTTACCTTTAGATTTATATGTGAAAACCTTTAATAGATTTTTATAATTTTAACGGGTCTTTACGCGATTTACCTTAGAGACATATTTCTCTCGACGTTTCAGCCAAGTTGCATTGGCCGTGGTCACGGGTCGACTGAAGCTATGCGGTGTAGTCTCGTACATACTGGGCGGTAGATGTAAACCTACCCACTTATCACTTTTAAAGTTTTTAGAAAATGTAAAACCTTTAATAGTTCTCAGTGAATGTACTGTATGATATTTACTATAACATTGTCAACTGTTGGTTTTCCAAAATAAATAAATAAAAATCAAATTCCTGATGTTGCAGAATTTGAAGAAATTGAAAAAAAATAGCAAAACATTTATAACGATTATATTATTATATGATTATATTTATAACGACACTGTACTTTACTTCACCTAAAAATGGAGCTCGTGAACCACTGCGTAGGATGTGTGAGACGTTCGATGACTTATTGTGCGATGCTGATTTATTCTTCGGCTCAAAGGAAGTTTTTAAGTCAAGCGTGTGCTCCATACTTCAACAACTCTGATAGTTTTTCGAGCATTGCAGTCAAACTTATATTTTTTTATTGTTGTTTGTCGTTTAGACCAGGCCACTGTGACCATATGTTAACTTGAAGCTTTTAGTTTTAATTTAGTTTTAGTTTTATTTAATTTAATCTTTGAATTGTTTGTAAATTTTTTAGGTTTAAATTTTGCTAACTCACCCCAATCAATAAATATAAAATAAATAAATATTTCCAGACAGTAGTTTCCGTGGTAAGCGTAGCTTGTGTTACGGAAACTAGATGGTTGATAAACTACATATTATACTTTTTTTTTTTGTAAATATATACATATTATACATATAAACACCCAGACCGAGACAAATTATACAATGTACAACTTGCCCCCGGTGGGAATCGAACCCACGACCTCCCGAGTTCACGGCAACGTTTGTTACCACTAGACCACGGAGGCGGTCAAATGTACAAGTTTATATGTTCTTGGTGAGTACTTTTTATGGAATCTGGCTCACATATTGTTAATATCTGTTGTTAAATGCTTACTTTAGCCATGATCTCCGTTTGTATTCCAAATGTTAATAAATAAATAGATTTTCTCAAAAGTGTACTCAGACTTGAAAATACAGGGTTGTACGATGCAAAATACTGGATTGTGCGAGCGAGACGCATGCAAAACCGTTAAACATTTTTGAAGTGTCTAAACTTTAAAAATGTCAGCCGGCAGCCGAGATATTGAACGCGCGACGAAAGGAAGAAAATAAGAAAGTTTTTCCGTAAAAATAGTTATTGACAATAAAAAGTTTTTTAATCAATCGAAGAAATAAAAATACTGACCGAATCGTGTGACAAGTAAAGTGTACTATAATAAAACCTAATACGGTAGCTGTAGCCCAATTACACATATTTATTTATTTATTTACTATAGGTACACAAACAGATCACAATCACAATCAGTTCACATTTTCCAGCAATTTCTTAAGTTATTTTATTTATTTATTTTTATTTAAAAACTTTATTGCACAAAGTACAAAGGCGGACTTAATGCCCGTAGACATTCTCTGACAGCCAAACCTTAGGGACAAATTTGAACAAATATAGGTGCAATGAAAGCAATGGTAAAATATACAATTAAAGAATGACTTAACATATATTATATACGTACTTATATAGTTTTATATATGTAATATATTATCAATATACTAAATACTAATACATACACAATATTATACATAGACATACACAAATACAACTTACTAACGTGGTTTTGGCCTATTTATAAAGTGTGCATAGACCAATTTTTTAAATGACAATCTATTAGTTGCCTGCCTTATGTTCACCGGAAGATCATTCCATAAATTTGTGGCAGCGACTACAAAGGAGTTGGAGACAAAACCAGAATTATGTGAAGGGACAGAAAGAAGAGAGTTATGAGAAGAACGTAAAGATTTATCGTGGAAGGAAGAGAGATAGGCAAAATTATCCTTGAGGTATTTCGGTGTCGCAGGCTCGTTTAAAACAGAGAAAAGGAGACAAAGGACTCTAAGATTTCTGCGACAACGAATTGGCAGACACTTCAACTTAGCTCGATATTCAGAGATGTGATCGTATTTGCGTAAACAATATATAAACCGGATACACGCGTTGAGTAACCGGTCCATCTTATTGAGCAGCATCTCTGACATATCAATGCTACACACGTCACCATAGTCGAGGAGAGGAAGGAGAAGACTTTGAGCAAGGGTAATTTTAGATTTTAACGGCAGATTTTTTTTTAAGTTTATTAAGAGAGTGCAGTGAAGCAAAAATTTTATTACAAGTTTTGGTAACCTGGGTTGTCCAGCTTAGATTAGAATCTAGGTAAATACCTAGATTCTTCACCTCGCTGCTATACGCAATAGGGACGCCGTCAAACCGAACAGGGTCAATGCTGTTGTAATCTACTTTGCTCAACAATCGAGAACTTCCTATTATAATTGATTGACACTTGCTCGGATTGACAATGACTCCAAAGCGTTTGGACCAAGAGAGTATACTACAAAGATCTGAGTTAAGCCAAGCTATTGCACTATTGACTGAGCTGATATCCGACTGCGCATAGAGCTGCAAATCATCCGCGTACAAATGGTAGTGACAGTGAAGTAAAGATGTGATGGCATTTATGAATATCGAAAATAATAGTGGAGATAGGATGCCACCCTGTGGGACGCCCGTATCCAAGTCGCACCACTCCGATGTCAACTGATCAACTCGAACCTGCTGCCGGCGTCCGTAGAGATATTGAGTGAACCAGGCCAGTGCCTCCGGCAAGTTCTAGATTGCAATCCAAAAGCAGTGTACACAGCATGCTTATTGTGATTTAGCCATGACATTGTCATTTCAATTAAATTATTTCATTTCAGTGAAATATGTCAAAAGGAAAATAATAATAATAAAAAAAATGGTATGTCAAAGAATAAGGTAGTAAATCAATAATAATAATTTATATATATATTTATATATCGTTGCACCACTTAATAATTGAATTGGGCCTAAGCAGGTCTGACGGAGATACATTTATGGCAAGACGGCATTAACGGAATCATACAGTATTTGGTTGGGTAGGGAGGAGTAGAATGGTGGATGGTGAGCGTATTGTTCAATCAAATCATTTACGAGTATTTCCTTTGGTTATCTTGTAACAATTTGGATATTATCAGCATTAAAGTAATGACGAATACTTAAAAAATATAAACTAACACAAGTTAGGTTATCATGGTTGGTTGGAGGTAATAATCCAGAATTATGTGTGTCATAAATAACTGTGTTACGGCTGTAAATAGGCCGTGTGAACTAAATATAAATTCGTGACTGTAAAAGGGTCGAGTCAGCTTACAATCTAACAATAATAATAAATGTTAAATCTTAATACTAGTTCGTGGCTGTATACGGGCCGTGTCACCTTACACACCTGTGGCTTCTCTGAGCGTGTTCTACCGGCTATACTATGGTGAGTGGTCTGAAGAGCTCTATAACCTAATTCCTTCCTTCCCATTCCGCAACCGAACCACACGCACAGGTCAGAATATGCACCCACATACCGTAGTCACTATCCCTTCGCGTACCTATAAATTTGGTGACTCATACATCTGTCGCACAATAAAGATGTGGAATGCTCTTCCAGCCTTTGTGTTTCCACTTTCCTATAACCTGGAGTCCTTCAAGCGAAGTGTGAAAAGGCATCTAGTCAAGCCGGCATAGTGTTAGGGACTGATGTCGGATAATAAGGGTCTGATTCCAGTTGCTAACATTCATGGACCCTGCGCGCCACTTACCATCAGGTGGGCGCAGGGTCACATGTCGTGCTAGTATAAAAAAAAAAAAAAAAACAATGTAAATATTAATAATATGTCAATTAAACATGTGACATCCAGCCATAAGAAACCTGGGGCCGCTGCAGAATCAGCCGCACGCCTTAAGCGCAACAAGTACGCGGAGATCATCATCAATCACCATTTCATTCCATTTGCAGTTGAGACGATGGGCCCGTGGTCTGAGGAGGCTCTTGTGTTCTCCCGCGAGCTTGGTAAGAAACTCCACTTGGCGACGGGTGACCCTTTGAGTAGAGAATATCTTGTTCAAAGGGTCAGCCTCGCTGTTCAGCGGGGGAACGCAGCGAATGTCCTCGGCACACTACGCCCATCGAATAGTCGTAATTTTATTTATTAATTTTTAGTTTTTATAATTTAGTTCTTAATTTATTTTATTTTTTAATCTCTGTACTTTACTCCGAATTAATAAAGTTTTGCGTATGGCAATAAAAAAAAAAAACATACGAGTATTTGTGGCTGTAAAAGGGCTGTGTTATCTTATATTCTAAATAACATTAGCAATAATAATAATAATATTGCATAATAAAGTAAAGAAGAAGGCTTCCTTTTCAACCCAGCCTATTGTCGGTCGCAAGCCCGAGACACCATTGTTTATATTTTTATATTTATATATTTACCGCCATAGGATCCTATCGGAACACTAGGTTAAGTCAATTTTTCTAAATGACAATGCTAAACAAAATACCTGGCCAGATATGGTGATACAGTTTGGCAAGGAACAGCCCCAATTTCCATTATTGTTATTTTATTATTATTATCTCTATCTCTTCCACTTCTAAGCCTAATAATTATTATAATATATAATAATTTATATTATATTTATATATTATAATATATAATAATAATTTATTCTTCGCACCTGAAGCATCAAAGCAAAAGCAAAAGTCCGTGGTAAAAATATTGTAAATTTTGTTCAGTAGGTATTACTTTTTTTTCTATTTTGTATTACCATCGTCGTGATTTGTTTTTTAATTGTACATATATCTTATATCGGTTATATTCATTATTATATTTAATACTTGGTGAAATATATAAATTGAAGCTATAAAATTTTATTGCCAAATATTTCGCCTCTCTTTGGAGCGGCGTCATCAGTGACAGTGACTGAAGGTCTTTGCCATAAATTTTGAAAAAATAATTTTATTTCTTTTAGCAATGGTACTTGTTTTGTAAATTTATTAATATCGAACCCACAATGGACATAACATGCTGATGATGTTTTCCATGATGCGCTAGGTGATGATGATATTTTTCTAAAAAATAAATACAAAACTGTATAGTGCATTACCTTCACCATTGCTAAAAGAAATGAAATTATTTTTTCAAAATTTATGACAAAAACCTTAAGTCACTGTCACTGATGACGCCGCTCCAAAGAGAGGCGAAATATTTGGTAATTATTTGCTAAATATAAAATAATAATTACAAACTACCTACTCAAATAAAATAAACAAAATGATATAATTATAAAATTAAACAATAAATATAAATTAAAGCTACCTAAACAATAAAGTTAAAAATAAACTAAACAAAACCTTAAATTAAATAAACTAAAAGATAAACCTAATTAATATAAAAACTAAATACTTACAAATATCTTGATTATAATCTACATGTCATCGAATCCAGGAGAAGATGAACCCAATGTTCCGAGGACTCCGGCGACGTTGCCTCGTTGGATGGCAACACTGATCCTTTGAATAAGATATTCCCTACTCAAAGGATCACCTGTTGACGCTCGGATGGCAACGCTTATGTCGCGTATTAACGATTTAGCGTCCTCAGACCAAGGGCCCATCGTCTCTACGGCAAACGGCACAAAATAATAACGATTTGCCAACTCTATGTACTTATTACGTTTGCCGTTTGCAGCCAATTCAGCCGCTGCACCTGCTCGTTTTCGTGTCGCGCCAACACGACTAGCACAAAGGGTGTCAGTACACGTCGCATCCCAAACGAAAGACTTACCTTGTTTATAAGGCACGAGGGTTAGCCCATCTGGTCTTTTCCCATCGCTGCGCTATACCAGTTGGCTCTAATGTTGATGGGTAATTTGCAGAAGATTGTGCCTTTTGAATGATTAAATTTAGGGATCTATGGCGGGTGAAACGGCCTGCACTTTTTGAGCATGATAAGCCATGGTGACCAAACGGATCAGCTAATTCGCCGCAAACGCACTTATGGGTTTCATATACTTGGCAACCTAGTCTGAGTGAAACAGCAATGCGAAGCGAGGTGGGATCAAGTTGCGTGCCCGTGTTGGGTGAGGGAATAGCACGCAGCCAGAATAAATTGGCAATAGAATTTTATAGCTTCAATTTATATATTTTACCAAGTAAGAAACACATCTAACACACTTTATTTGTTGCAGATAATTATTATTATATTATATTAATCCTTTTTGGGGTTTTGTTAATGATAATTTTGTATTTTTTTTTATTCATTTTGGAAAACCAACAGAACTTAAAGAAGAAAGTCGAAATATCGATCGAGTAGATTGAAAGGCTGTAAAGGCTTTGCTTTGCTCTATGCAAGTCGAACGACTGTACCTTTGAAGTAACAACCAGCATGGCAACCCGACAAAATAAAAACTGCACATATTTGCCAATAACCATTACAACTTTGTCGTATTATATTGAAATGGAAAAAACCCGCTCTAGCCCATATGTGATCTCTTTGGTCTATCTACCTACAGTAACGATTAATAATTTTGATTCGATACGGTGTTCCTGTTTCATAGCCTTTTTTAGACTGGCATTCTCCCTGCCTATTCTGATTAGTCCCACACGTCACTGATCCCATTTCCCCGACAAAGGGGAAGCATTACCCGATCTGATTAGAAGCCCAAAATTCCAATAATTTAATCGAAGACGTGTATATAAATGGGCGGTTAACTTTTATCTACTTTTATAGTTATTTATTTAAGACTTTATTGCACGAAGTACAAAGGCGGACTTAATGTAGACATTTTCTGACAGCCAAAAAATTTAAAGTTAGGGAGAAAATTAACAACTTAATCATACACTTTCATATTATACTGTTATATACACTATAATATTAATATACTAAATACTAATACATACATAATACTATACATAAACATACATATATATACACTTACTAATATTGTAAGAAGCTTTTCAGGTAGTGTAGATATACGAGTTTTTTGAACAATGATCTGGTAGTTGCTTGTCTTAATGACAAAAGAATTTGAAACAAATCCGGAATGATGAGAGGAGACTGAAAGAAGTGAGAGAGAAGCAAAGGAATTTATTGTAGAAAGAAGAGATTATATTACGTTAGTTATTAAAAAAAAATGCAATATTCACGTCACAACAAACACGTCGGGTAGAATATGAGAGTTCACAGCGCGAGAAAACCGTAAAAAATAAACTGCAACTTGTGCCTCATATTTAAAGTCAAATTTATCGTTTTCCATAATTATTGACATTGTAGCACATTATTAAACACAACAACAGCACTTTTGATCAACAATATCCAAAGTAAATTAATTTACAAAACAAAAACTTGCACTTGACATGTCCACGCGAAATGGCGCGGAGTTTTTTTTTTTTAATAAAACGGTTTGATTCTCGGCTAGGTTTTTTTTTGTTGTTGTTGCGATGTGATGGATGATGAATGAGGTGATAGGGAAGGCACAAGGGTCTAGGCCATACCGCCAATTCTGACGTAATATATCTTTATTTTTCATGAGGTTATCATCAAATTCCAGATGTTGTAGAATTTCTTTGAGTCACTCGCGACATTATAGGCCAAACACGTCGGGTATAATATGGGAGTTCACAGCGCGGGAAAACCGCAAAAAATGAACTGCAACTGCAATATTTAATGTCCAATTTATAGTTTTACATAATAATTCACATTGCAGAGTCACTATTAAACAAAACAACACCACTTTTGACTAACAATATCCACAGTAAATAATTTACAAAAACAAAAATTTGCACTGGACCTGTCCGCGCAAAATGCTACGGAGGTCTCTTATTTTTTTTTTACGACGATTTGACGTTAGAAAAAATTGAAAAATTCACCCAATAAAGTTTACGCTTATAGAAACAGGCCATATGCCTTATAGGTAATCTATGTCCATGTGAATTTGACAAAAACTTTACATTCCGGCCATTGTTATAGGAACATAAAGGCCCCCGAGTAGAAACCAAATTGAGCAATCTTTGCCTTAACCGCCGTAAATTTTCTAAGGGAGGACTGTGAGGAAAAAATCTGCTGGTTAATGCGTCGTTGTAGCGGGATCGCAAGCGACTGGTGTGATATTTGAAAAAACTTGTGCTCATCTGTACGTAAGCGGAATACAAAGTCTATGAATAAATAAAAGTGAAAAATCGAGCTCGGTTGTAAGAACGCTTTTAATAAAAAAGGTTCGAGCTTCGGCATGTACCAATAAGAAATACTTATCTTACGTACATTTATTTATTTATTACATACATCTCATTTACCTGCACAAAATTACATACTCATTGCTTCAATCCTCTACTTTGCTGTCTTCCCTTAGATTTAGTATTTGGCGTAATCCCCGACAAAAGAACCGGACATTTATTATTGGTACCCATAAAATCAACAGCTCTTATGAGTGCCTTCACTCCGTAGCCACGACTTAGACTTAGCTGTAAAGGCGCACAGAGCCAACAGTGAGATAGAGACGGTTTATAGGGTTTTAGTCCGTAGGCGCCCTGGGGCTTCCTTAGGAAGCTTCACGGATGAGTCGGGCATGCGACCCCCACCCGCGTTGGCCCTTCAGGCCTTGGCGTATCATTGATAATTTATCGATTCACCGTCTATATAAAAAAACGCTATTATCCGTATGTTTCGACTATTTAATGACCTATCCAGCGATACTGTAAATCTAGATATTTTCAACCCAAATGTTAAGTGTTAAGTGGCAAGTGTTACTGATTGTAAACTAAAACGCTTTTACTGTGGAAATGAACTGTTTATGTAGTGACTTGACTTTTTACTATTCTTATATTGAATCAATGAGAAGCTTAAGAAAATATGGAGGAACCGAAACATTACGAAAGCTACTAAAATCCGGCTGGTCAGAGCTCTTGTGTTTCCCATTTTCCTGTATGCTGCAGAGACATGGACCCTGCGCGAAACTGAAATAAAACGTATTAATGCTCTAGAAATGTGGTGTTGGCGGAGAATGTTGGGCATATCGTGGACGGAGTTCCGAACCAACAAATCAATCCTGGAGGAACTAGAGATAGGACAACGCCTTTCCTCAATCGTGCAATCACGCATTCTCACTTTCTTTGGACACGTATCACGGCGTGGAGATACATCCATTGAGCGCCTTGTAGTTCAGGGAAAAGTCGATGGCAAGAGAATGCGTGGTAGGTCTCCGATGAGATGGACTGACCAGGTTAAAGCAGCAATGGATCACCCCCTACATGAGTGCTCCAGGAAGGCTGCAGTTCGAGACGAGTGGCGACGACTTGTTAAGCGTGCCACTGACACTGAAGTGACGACCACGACCACTCTGCCAAGAGTGTAGCGACTAAGAAGATATTGACTTTTTTGACTTATACTAATGTAAAACATATAATATAACTTTCAACACAAATTGACAATAATAATAATATATTTATTCTCGATAGTATTTATATAATGACAATGATGGAAATGGATGCAACCTAAATTTTATAATCTAAAAAAAACACTGCCCTTGGGTTGCAATTCCGACCGTATAAATTATTGTAAATAAGAGCTTGATATGTATTAATTGTAACCTGTTAGTGTACCTTAAAAGATAAATAAATAAATTTACATAGACGTACACACCAACTTGTGGAATCGTTAATAAAGCGTCATAAAAAAATTACGTCAGACCCTCGCCAACCCGTCTTCACAGAATGGCGAGTGTAGGCCAAATTCTTCATATATATGTTCTGGAAGGCCCATCTCCAAGAATGGAGGTCAAGGACGCTGTGCTCTAAAGGTTGTAAAGAATGAAAAAAAAAAAAAACCGAATGGAGTGTATCACGTGGTTGCACCTGCCTCACACCAAGAATGCTTTAAATAGTCCCTAAGGTTGACTAGTAAGAATGCCTAGTGGCATTAAGTCCATCTTTGGACCTAGTGCATAAAGTTTGACATAAATAAAAAAGAAGAAGACAAATTTCTAAGCATTCCATGGATTCACCGTGCACCGGGTCCATCGTGTGTGGGTAAGAGATGAGAAGAATGGTGTCTCGGGCTTGCGACCGACAATTGGCTGGTTTAAGAAAAGGAGGCCTCCTTTTTTTTCTATTGCGCGATAATACGCTCACCATCCACCGTTCTACTTCTCTCCCTACCGAACCAAATACTGTATGATTCCGTTAATGCCGTCTTGGAAGCTCGTTCCATAAATGTATTGACGGCAGACCTGCTTAGGCCCAATTCTTTCAGTAAGTGATGCAAAGATTTTGCTGGAACTCCTCTTGCACTAACTTCCACTGCGTAAAGCTGAGTCTTGAACCCGTTCCTGATCATTTCTTCTGTGAGATCATAATATTTATTCGACTTCATGTTGTGGTCTTTTGGAATATTTGATTCCCACGGAACGGTAAGTACAATAAGGATAACTTTTTTCAAGTTCCGAGAAAACACTAAGATGTCTGGCCTGTAGGCTGATACAGCTAGTTCACCTGGGATCCTATAATAGTGTTCAAATGTATCCATGAGAATTTTCCAGTCTGATGCGGCGCCAAGGATCGAGGTGGGCTTGCATTTAGTTTTCGTGCTTTGCCCTTCCTTTACAAATGTGGTCAAAGTTTTATTTGTATTCAGTCCCTTTCTGGCTCTTGCAATAGACAGACTTACTGCTTTACGGATAACACCTAGGACTTTGTCATGTCGGCGTGAGTAATAGCCCTATTCTAGAAGATATATTTTTCAAGCTCTGACGTAAATAACGGAATCCACTAACTTTTGCGCTTGTAGAAGTACATAGTGGTCCCACTATTTTGACGGTAGTTCTTATTTGTTAGGAAAAATTACAATGGTTTTTAGGGTTTTTTACGGTGACATCCGGTAGATATAAAATATATTGTAACGCTGATAAGTTCGACTATTGTGTTGTGTTAAGAGGCCGGTTCAAACCCCGGCATGTACTAATGATACATACACTTTTTTACCATACATTTGTCATAGATTTACCTAACCTAGTTGGACCTGCCGTCAATATGGAACGAGCTTCCAAGATTCACGGAATTATTCAGTATTGGAATGGGGGAGAGTAGCAGAATGGTGGATGTTAAAATTCTTGTTGTGCAAAAAAAAAGGAGGCCTCCTTTGTAAACCGGCCTTATAGCATTGTCGATCGTAATCATTCATCACGGCCATTTTACAGCCACGAATATTAATTAACATTAATGCTATTAGAATATAAGATGACACGGCCCATTTACAGCTATGAATTTATGTTTAATTGACATATCATTATTAGTATTTAGATTATAAGATGACGTCTTTTTTTTTTTTATTATTAATTTTTTTTTTGTTCTATACATTTATAAATTATCTCACATATGTATATAATTTCTATACATCATAATTATTAAGTATTTAGAATGTAAACTGACACGGCCTCTTTACAGCCACGATCTTATTTAAGTAGTTTCTAAGTTAGTTAGTTTTACTTGCTTATAGCAATAATGTTGTGCCTAGCATACATAGATATGGATTATTGCCTGTTTACGGTCCAACCATTATTACCACTTTGATTAGTACATATGCTGTGAAAAATGTATTGATTTTATTAGTTCTGACTGTATCCAAGTTGTTTCGAGAGAACCAATGGAAATAAATTATTTTGATTTTGATTTTCACCATTTCTTCTTCTTTCTCTTTCCCACACACGATGGACCCGTTACTCGTACTAAATTTTCTTCAGATGGACATAATAAGTTATTTAATATATTTGTGATATTTCTGGAGTTTGGTACGCTAGGGACGACGAGGAGGCTACTTAACTTTACCTATAGTCAGTACATAATTTTGTTGGAAATGGCAATGCGATTATCGATCTGTCTGCTAAATAATTGGACGTACGTCTATTTGAATATTTTGATTAAAACGGTGTCCGTTTGGATGTATAGTGAATACCTATCTTTAGTCATGGACATGACGGATTCGTATAGAAATTATTTAAATTTATATAAACCGAAATACCTCAAGGACAAATTTACCTATCTCTCCTCAATTCATGATAGATCTCTTCGTTCGTCACACAATTCTGTTCTATCTATCCCTTCTCATCACTCTAGCTTTCAGTCTAACTTATTCGCAGTAGTGGCCGCAAATCTCTGGAACAGTTTACCTGTTGAAATTCGCCAAGCACCCAGCAAACCGCTGTTTAAAAAGCTGGTTTACTTTCATTACCTAAAGAGCTCCTCACAACGTATATAAGTATGTATTGTATGTAGTATATAGTAGCCAATATAGTGTGTAGTATATGTATTATTGTGTACATATTTCTATGTATGTGTATTTATTTTAATATCTAGTGTATGTAAGATTAAATGAATTTATTTGGCAACGTTTCCTACAATCGTTTGCACCTAGCCTCATGACTGTAATGTTCTGTATTGTCCCAAAGGTTGGCTGCTAGAGAATGCCTAGCGGCATTAAGCCCGCCCTTTGTACATAGTGCAATAAAGTTTTAAATAAATAAATAAATAAAATAAATTGTGCCTGTGTGCCTGAGTGAATATAAGTGTTGGTGTGAAATTGTAGGTGCGTGTGTGAAGTTGAAGTGAAGTGAACGAATGCTGTAATAATCAATCAATATTTATCTGTCAAATTAGCGATTTTCGTAAACTATTTTTAGCGACGAAATTTGACAGCCCGCAAAGTTATCAGCAGGGCGAGGCAGAGTGCACTATCGTTCGAAAACGAATCGTCTAAGATCGATTAGGTTTTGATACGATTGTGCACTCCGCCTTACCCTACAGTAGAGTTTTACGTTAGAATAATGACTTCTTCTTATTTATTTATTTATCTTTAAGGAAAACTTACAGCTTCTAACAAATGATTACTTATATAAAAAACTAGATGCCAATTACAAGTTTCCACAAATATCTTATACAACTAAATAACTTACAAATAGAAGAAACATATAAATAATAATTTTAAACCACAATAATTTAGAAAAATAAAAATAATATAATATAAATAATATATGTGTGTTATACTGTAAAAAATGCTCTAGACATCGCCCGACCGAATAATTTAGGCGATGTACAGAACATGTCAATATCCATGACCTCAGCTAGGCGGTTGAGTTCTTTTGATGCTCTCGCTAAAAATGAGTTTTGACGGTAGTTGGTGCGGGCATATGGCACTACCAAAGGTCTATAAGCCCTTTGAGACCGGCTAGGTATACCAAATCCGAGTAATCCTAGGAGTTCACTGGAATCTATTTTCGATTGCGCAATTTTAAAGAGGTAAGTAATGTCCGCTATGCTTCTACGTAGCTCCAAAGGGAGTATGTGATGTCTTCTACATCTACTGACGTAGTCTTCTTTTATTTAATGGCGTCAGATGTGGTAGTTACAACAATTCTGCCAATGTCGAGTGATTAGGCTATATTGATTATAGAGGAAGTAAATCCAGAACAGCGCGGCGTTTTTAGTGCAATCTGAATAAAGCAAAATAAACACACACACGTCACACAATTGCTAATACTTAGTCTACTAATGAAAGCATGTTATTACCTAAACTAAAACCTTATATTATTGCGGGTTAAAAATTTGCAGAAAAGATCGATGATATTGGAGTTAGAACATGTTAATTAATTAAGGAATTAATAGGGGGGGGGGGGGGGGGGGGAAAGTTGCGAGGGAGAATACTGTATAAAGGAAATTGGATGTTAGGACAATTAAAAAATAAATGATGAGTAGTACCCTGCTCCGTGCAATCGCAAAGAGGAGAGTCACGAACACCAATCTTTGCCAGGTGAGCTGGTGTACAAGCATGACCAAGTCTTAATCTGCATATTGACGAGGTGACATCTTTATTGAAATAATGACAATAGTAAAGTTTTACCGTGTGACAGCAGCCAGATGTCAGCGTAAAGAACTAAATATTATTGTAAATTGATATAATATACATATAAGTAAAGTATCATCACGACGGTTTCCCTTTCGGGGTGGTCAGAAACCACGCTTATAAATAAGCGGATTCACATTTAGCCAAATTTACAATAGGCCAATCATGACAAGTGGCAAGCTTATATAAAATATATATAAAATTAAATAATAATTAAATGTGTTTATTTACATTAATAAATATTATTGTGTCCCGACCAGGAATCGAACCCGGTACCTCCGAGTCTAAATCCACGGATTTAACCGCTAGACCACGGAGGCAGTTAATGAGGGCATAAAATGAGTTAATATGGAGCTGCCTGAGTTTTTAATGATATAAGTACTCATAGTAAAATATTACTGTGCTTTGGAACTAATGATATTGACCAAATCAGCTTTTTGATTTTTGTAAGTGGCAACTTTTTTTTGATCTTACGGAACGAATTAGCGATAGCGACCCTGATGAGACTGCCGGCGTTGATGATGATGATGATGAAATATTAGTACCTAGTAACGTCAACAGCAGTGGTCAAAGTGTAATAAGTTTGTCTTCACAGAGCACAGACAACTCTTGGAAACATTCTGCGAGCAAAGTAACTGTATGTTGAAGACATATACACATTTTAAAGTCCGTACTTTGACCGAAAATGGGTGGTTAACATGGTCCATGGTTAATCCAGAAAAAGGTCGCGGTTCGAACCGCTAAAGTGAAAAAAAAATATATTTGTTGTAAATAATTAAAAATTTGCCACCATAGAGGTTCCAGCTATTCTGGAACCCACTGGAATAGTCCGCGATAATAATAAATAAATAAAAATACTTTATTGAGAAAAACACTCAGCCCAGCGTCTGGTCAAGGAGTTGTCCAAACGGCTAACGGAGAAGTCTGGAGACAGGAAGGCTGGCAATTATTTCTGCCAACGTATTAGCTTAGCTATACAGAGGGGAAATGTTGCCAGTCTTCTTGGGACTATCACTGAAGGGTCGTCTCTAGAGGACATTTTTTACTTATAGTTTATTTTTTATTAGGTTTAGTTTATATTTATTTTAATTTTTACTTTTAAGTAGTTTTAATTTATATTGTAATTATTTTATACTGTTTGTATATTACTTCATTAAATAAATATTAATTAAATGTAAAATATAATATATATATATAATAAAATAAAAATATTAATAATACAATAATTATCGTTTTCATATTGTGTGTAACGCGTGTGTGTTGTGTATCGGTGTAAGTTTCAATGTGTGTGTTTATGTGCGTTAATGTGTATGTGTAATTGCGTTAGTGTGTATGTTTTATTATTTTATGATGATGACAAGAGACCTGATGGTATGACGCTGATCCCCTGGGAGCGAGGACGGGCTTAGGTTTGGGACTTACGCGGCGAACGAGTGCCTTCACTCCGTAGCCACGACTCAGACTTAGCTGGTAAGGCACGGAGGGCCAACAGTGACGGTTTATAGGGTTTTAGTCCGTAGGCGCCTTGGGGTCTCACGGTGAGTTTGGCATGCAATCCCACGCATTGGCCCTTCAGGCAAGGGGCGTATCATTGATAATTTATCGATTCACCGTCTTTAAATAGTTTGGGATGATAAATAGATAAATAAAATGTATGTCTTCGGTGTAGATTAATGAAATCACTCGACCGTGCACTCCGCACTTAACTAATGAATATTTGAAACAAACTAATAAGTTGCCGCCGCAATCCCAACTCCAAAATCTAACTTGAGAACCGCACCACTACAACACATCTATTCTGTATTCGCTTAACGACTTCAGTCTTCCTGTAATATAATAACTCTTTCAGCACGGACAATGCCAAGCGTGCGTTATTACAATAAAAAACTTGCGGTCGCCAAATTCTGTTTCGCCACTTCGAAACGGTCTTGATAGGTTGTGCAGTGTGCACTCATCTAGCTACTTAGTAATTATATTTTATTAAATTGTTCTAGTAAAAAAACATGCATAAGTGGATTTTATTACCATTATATATATATATAATAGGCCAATCATGACAAGTGTCAAGCTCGTCGATGTCTCCAGCGTACCAAACTCGAGAAATATCACAAATAAATTAAATATATTTATTTATATTAATAAATATTTTTGTGTCCCGACCAGGAATCGAACCCGGTACCTCTGAGTCTAAATCCACGGACTTAACCACTAGACCACGGAGGCAGTTAAAATAATAATAATAATAATAAAAATAATAAAGTGTATTTTAAAAGAGGCACTTTAATTGCATTAAAAACTGTCTCCGTGGTCTAGCGGTTAAGTCCGTGGATTTAGGCTCGGAGGTACCGGGTTCGATTCCTGGTCGGGACACAAAAATATTAATTAATATTTAATTTATTTGTGATATTTTTCGAGTTTGGTACGCTGGAGACATCGACGAGCTTGCCACTTGTCATGATTGGCCTATAGTAAAGTTGGCTAAATGTGAATCCGCTTCTTTATAAGCGTGGTTTCTGACCACATCGAAAGGGAAACGGTCGTGATGATACTTTACTTTTTTACTTTTCTAAAAATCTTGGATTGTGCGAGCGAGAATGCGATAAAATACGGCTGCTAGCTGCAGTATACCTTACATACATCGTTAGGTTATTGCTAAAGGGAATAACTGTCTCTAACTATCGCTCGTAACCAAGTTGCGAACAGACGAGACCATGTGGCGAGCTGACCACTGCGACTCAATACACAGCGTTGGAGATTCAAACATAATTATTTAGATTACAATTCTGAGAAAAATGTGACTAAAGATGAAATTGACAAACAGAGTGTGCAGTATGAAATTAGTATGCTAGGTCACTTTTTTGTTTTCATCAATCTAAAAGTTAACAACACTGTAACGATTCAAATAATTTATATTGTATTATTTCATTCCATTCCGTTCCGTTCCGTTCTGTTCCGTTCCGTTCCGTTCCGTTCTGTTCCGTTCCGTTCCATTCCATTGCATTCCATTGTTTTTTTTTTTTTTTAAAGGGATAAACTTAAAAACAATACCTTTATAACACAAGTTGAACTAAATAATATATATATAATAAAATTACAAGAAAAAAAAAGTTTTCCAAGTATTCCAATGGGGTGGATTTTTTATTAAAAAAATAATACATTATTCTTTTTCGTTAATTAAATCAGTGTGATGTTAGGTTCTCTGATTAAATAATGCAGCAAAAAAATACATATCTTTTACAATAGTTAACTACGCTATTTGTACCATACTATTTTATTTTAAGCATATCATTACGTTGTTGGTTTCTTAATAAATAAATGATACTAGCAGATTAATTATCTGCTTACTTAAACATGTGATACACAGTTGATGTTAGATACTCTACCTATTGTCTAGGAGTTTTATTGGGCTATAAACTATTTTACGACCGAATAGTACCGAGCCTTCAGTAACTTACCACTCTCAAATTTCGAAAAATCTAATTTTATATAGTTTGGGGTTATTTTGTATTAATTAAAAAAATATTTATACTAGCGCGTGTCACCTTGTACCCACCTGATGGTAACATCAGACACTCATGACTGACATCAGTCTCCAACGCTATGCCGGCTTGGCAATTCAAGCCTGATCCCAAAACGAGTGATTACACTAATGGATTTAAGAGAAGACTGAAGGTCTTTTATGGGAGGCACAAGGAGGCTTTAGACCTGGAAGAGGATGCACTGACCAAGTCTTTTCGCTCCGCAATATCACAGAGAAGTTTTTGGCCTTAAACCAGAAGGTTTTCTGTGCTTTTGTGGATTTGGAAAAGGCTTTTGATAGAGTTGTAAGAAAGAAGCTTTGGGACATATTGCCGGAGTATGGAGTGAATGACAAACTGCTACAAGCTATACAGTCCCTGTACAAGGGCTGCAAAGCTTGTGTGCGGGTGGAGGGAGGTATGTCGCCTTGCTTTGAATCCCAAATGGGCGTCAAACAGGGTTGTGTGCTTTCTCCTAGATTATTTACTCTATATCTCGACAAATGCCTAAAAAGAGTGAGAGAGAGTGACTGTGGGATAAAGATGAGTGATCTAGTGGTGAACTGCCTGCTTTATGCAGATGATGCTGTTCTTATGGCATCGTCCGAACAACAACTGCAATCACTAGTCACAAGAATGAAGGAGGGATGTGCAGAAAAAGGACTCCGTTTGAATGCGAGAAAAACCAAGGTACTAGTGTTTGAAAGAAGAAGGATGACAACCGTGACGATAAAGATTGATGATGAAACTCTAGAACAAGTAAATGAAATTATATATCTGGGCAGTGTTTTCACTGCGGATGGGAAGTACGATAGGGACGTTGAAAGAAGAGTGAACGCGGGAAATAGTGTTAACGGTGCCCTGGGGTCACTGATCGGCAGTCGAAATGTCAGTGACAAAGCTCGGCTCGCCATACACAATGCCATGTTGGTACCAACACTGATGTATGGAAGCGAGACGTGGATACGTCAGAATACGCATGAGAGTAGGGTTAATGCAGTAGAAATGCGGTCGTTGCGGCGGATATGTGGCGTCACTTTGGCGGACCGCATACGTAACGTCGAAATACGGAAAAGGGTTGGTATGAAGGAAAGCATAGGGACAAAAATAAGGAAAGGCATGCTACGATGGTTCGGGCATGTTGAAAGGATGAGCGATGAAAGATTGACGAACCAGATATATAATGCGAAAGTTGTAGGTAAAAGAGGCCCTGGCAGACCGAGACTCACATATCACGATCAAATAAATAAAACACTGATTGAAGGTGCATTAAAAAGTCTTCGTAACCAAAGAGCATGTATGAAGAGGTTAATGAATGTCGACGAAGCGAAAGAAGTATGTCGTGATCGTGTCAAATGGCGCTCAATTGTCTCTGCCTACCCCGCAAGGGATCTGGCGTGAAGATATGTATGTATGTATGTAACGATGGATACTTTCCTGCCCCGACAGACTGAGCAAATTACCACCCATCAGTCCGCCTACCACCTATTATTATTTTTTATTTTTTTTTATATTTCCAGACAGGTCACACAGCGCCATCTAGTTTCCGTGGTAAGCTACGAGGCTTGTGTTACGGAAACTAGATGGTTGATAAACTACATATTATACTTTTTTTTTTTTGTAAATATATACATGTTTATATGTACCCAGATCGAGACAAATTATACAATGTACAACTTGCCCCCGGTGGGAATCGAACCCACGACCCCCCGAGTTCACGGCAACGTTTGTTACCACTAGACCACGGAGGCGGTCCTATTAAATTTATGTTTAATTTATATTAAACATAAATTGGATTGTAAACTAATTATAATTAAAACAATTCTATAAAAATAGTTAAGAGAGAAGAGAAGACAAATTTCTAAGCATTCCATGGATTCACCGTGCGGGTGCCGGGTCCATCGTGTGTGGGTAAGAGATGAGAAGAATGGTGTCTCGGGCTTGCGACCGACAATTGGCTGGTTTAAGAAAAGGAGGCCTCCTTTTTTTTCTATTTCGCGATAATACGCTCACCATCCACCATTCTACTTCTCTCCCTACCCAACCAAATACTGTATGATTCCGTTAGTGCCGTCTTGGAAGCTCGTTCCATAAATGTATTGACGGCAGACCTGCTTAGGCCCAATTCTTTCAGTAAGTGATGCAAAGATTTTGCTGGAACTCCTCTTGCACCAACTTCCACTGCGTAAAGCTGAGTCTTGAACCCGTTCCTGATCATTTCTTCTGTGAGATCATAATATTTATTCGACTTCATGTTGTGGTCTTTTGGAATATTTGATTCCCACGGAACGGTAAGTTCAATAAGGATAACTTTTTTCAAGTTCCGAGAAAACACTAAGATGTCTGGCCTATAGGCTGATACAGCTAGTTCATCCGGGATCCTATAATGGTGTTCAAATGTATCCATGAGAATTTTCCAGTCTGATGCGGCGCCAAGGATCGAGGTGGGCTTGCATTTAGTTTTCGTGCTTTGCCCTTCCTTTACAAATGTGGTCAAAGTTTTATTTGTAGTCAGTCCCTTTCTGGCTCTTGCAATAGAAAGACTTACTGCTTCACGGATAACACCTAGGACTTTGTCATGTCGGCGTGAGTAATAGCCCTTTTCTAGGAGAGTAACGCACCCTACAAGTGTGTGTCTAGCAGTTCCTATGGCAGCACCACACAATGTACAGTTCTTTTCCGTAGCTTTTCCCCACCTTACCAGATTACTCTGGTCCGGGAGGGACATTTGAAAAGCGTTTAGGTAGAACTTTAGCAACGCCGGAGACCAATCGTACATTAGTGTGCGCCACTTTAGGGCTGGAGGGATGCAAAAATCGCCCAAAGTTAGCCAGTCATTTTGAACTTCTAGAGTCATCGCGTGCACTCTGTATTCATGCTCTTCATCTTTCCTGAGGAAGGATTTTATAACCTCTTTGTCACTTTCTTTTTTCTTCCAGCCAATGCCTCTTTTGTCAGTCTGGGCACCTGTCATGAATTTCTTGAAGAATAGTAGTCTCGGTTCCATATCTGAGACCAGAGGGTCTTTTGGAAGGGATGAAATTGTATTATCCTGGGAGCTGGTTAGAATTTGATATTTGCTTATACGTAGATGTTTGTATAATTCAGATGGTCTTTTCAGATCCATTCCGAAGTTTCTCCGTCCTCTAAAGAATGTTGAGGAGTCAGCACCCTGGGCTAATCCAAGCCAAGACTTCAATGTTCTTATGACGTCCGCGTCCAGACTTGATAGTAGGCTTTTGTTGAAATCATATACTAGGAAAGGCCAAGTGAGGCGAGATGCTAAGTAGTTGTCATATATCCAAGCTTTTTTGACATTGCTTATAGGCTGTTGAGTAACCCTATTCATGTCGTCAGTGAATTGTTTTACAACTACTTCTAGGGATGGTGTTTTTCCCTGAAAATTTATCCTTCTGCCAAGAAATTTAAAGGGCATGGTTTCATTTACCGGAGCTATTCTCTGCCCTGCTATACTCAGTCCAGGATCATAAGACGTAAATGTAGTGTTTCGCCTAGCCAGACATAGGCTGAAGCATTTTGATGGTTTCGTTCTCATTCCCTTTGTCCATGAGCAGAAATCATCCACTATTTTCAGCAAGCCCTGGCATTGCTTGGGATTTCTTGTTAGCACCGCCAAGTCGTCTGCAAAAGCTAAGACGGATTCCGTATAGATGTTGTTTTGTTTGAATCTATATCCCCACTTCTTCTCACGAGATTTAAGTTTGTCGATTAGGATATTGATAATTATATTAAAAGCTACAGGTGATAGGCAGCAGCCTTGGAACAGGCCCACATTGTATTTTAGTGTGTCTGTGTAGCCGTCCTTGTTTGTTACGACAAATCTCAAGTTCTTGTAATAATTGGCAATTATATCTCTGATTAGTGTTGGAAAGTTATACCATTTTAGCGCAGTTTGCAGCAATTCATGTTGCACCGACCCAAATGCGTTTTCCAAGTCGATCCAACAGACGCTTAGTTGCCGCTCCTGTTTCCTGGCATCCTTCAAACACTCAGCGAGTAAGGTGTTGTGTTCTAAGCAGCCAGAAACTCCCGGCAAAAAACCTTTCTGGTGCTGGCGTGAGAAGTACTCGTTCTTGATCATAAATCGGGACATTCTCGCTTGTACTATGGAGAAGAAGATTTTGGACATTGTATTCGTCAAAGCGATCGGTCTTGCATCTTTGGGATCATTTACCTCAGTTTTCTTTGGTATGAGAACGAAGACTGCCTCGCCAAATGCCTTTGGAACTTGATTAGTAGACCAGATTTTTCGATATATATTATATAAATGCTTACGGGTGTGAGGACATTTTTTATATACAATGTACGGAATGCCATCTGGGCCTGGTGCCGATTTGGAACTTTTTCTTTTGATTTGTTCCTCCATTTCTTCCATGCTTGGTGGAAGGCATCGGAAGTCCTCTAAAGGTCTGACGGGTCGAGGCGAGGGTGGGTCCAGATATTGTTCCTCTTTTTGTATTTCTGTGTATGTCTCTTTGTAATATTTATATATTTGATCTCTGGTCAGCGATAGTACACCACTTTTTTCGCTGAATATCTTTCTGGCATAGACGAAGGGGTTTTTGTCAAAGAGGACTTCGTGTCTGGCTCTATTGTATTGATTGGAGTTATCTTTAATTTGGAGCGATATTCCTTGGATCAATTTGAGAATTGATCTAAGTGCTCTAGCCACTTGATGGCACTGCTGTTTATCTCCAATGTTTTTGGCGCATCTAAGTCTCTTTCTTAGCTCCCTCTTCTTTCGCCTCAATTTCAGCTTAAAAGTGTTTTCCTTATTGGTGTGAGCATGAGTGGTCGTTGGTGGATAGTGCTCACTGAAGTAGTCATAGACAGTATTTTGAAAGGCACGAACTTGGCTATCAAGATCCTGTTTTGTACCAGGACAATCCAGCATGACAGCCAGATTTCCGTCGTGAACCTTCCAGGTGGTTTCTTTTATGGTCGGGATGCTTAGACGTGTCCTGATGGTCATGGACTCCTGGTTGAATTCACATGGAGGTGTACCATGGGATATGTGAGGGGAAACTCTATCCGCAGTACTAGTCGAAGGTCTTACCATCTGTGCTTCGATCCCTTCATGTATTTTTAAGTGTTTCTTGAACCAGGCTTGTCTTCTGTATATTTTTCCGCACGTTGGGCATTTCAAGTCCATATTATCGCCAGGGTCGTTGTTATTATCTAGTGGACAGTTCATCCTCCCCCCCTCTCGGACTGTCCCAGGGGTATTATTCTTTTTAGACTTTTTAGCGATATAATACGAGGGAATGGCTTGCTGGGCCTTAACCCTCGGCATTCTTTCTTGCTGTCAGCATTCTTTCTTGCTGTCAGCAGTCTCTCCCGCTGTCGGCTGTCTTTCAGCTAGTGTCCCCGTCTATCCGAGGTGTAATGTTTTTTGAAGACAAATTTCTAAGCATTCCATGGATTCACCGTGCGGGTGCCGGGTCCATCGTGTGTGGGTAAGAGATGAGAAGAATGGTGTCTCGGGCTTGCGACCGACAATTGGCTGGTTTAAGAAAAGGAGGCCTCCTTTTTTTTCTATTTCGCGATAATACGCTCACCATCCACCATTCTACTTCTCTCCCTACCCAACCAAATACTGTATGATTCCGTTAGTGCCGTCTTGGAAGCTCGTTCCATAAATGTATTGACGGCAGACCTGCTTAGGCCCAATTCTTTCAGTAAGTGATGCAAAGATTTTGCTGGAACTCCTCTTGCACCAACTTCCACTGCGTAAAGCTGAGTCTTGAACCCGTTCCTGATCATTTCTTCTGTGAGATCATAATATTTATTCGACTTCATGTTGTGGTCTTTTGGAATATTTGATTCCCACGGAACGGTAAGTTCAATAAGGATAACTTTTTTCAAGTTCCGAGAAAACACTAAGATGTCTGGCCTATAGGCTGATACAGCTAGTTCATCTGGGATCCTATAATGGTGTTCAAATGTATCCATGAGAATTTTCCAGTCTGATGCGGCGCCAAGGATCGAGGTGGGCTTGCATTTAGTTTTCGTGCTTTGCCCTTCCTTTACAAATGTGGTCAAAGTTTTATTTGTAGTCAGTCCCTTTCTGGCTCTTGCAATAGAAAGACTTACTGCTTCACGGATAACACCTAGGACTTTGTCATGTCGGCGTGAGTAATAGCCCTTTTCTAGGAGAGTAACGCACCCTACAAGTGTGTGTCTAGCAGTTCCTATGGCAGCACCACACAATGTACAGTTCTTTTCCGTAGCTTTTCCCCACCTTACCAGATTACTCTGGTCCGGGAGGGACATTTGAAAAGCGTTTAGGTAGAACTTTAGCAACGCCGGAGACCAATCGTACATTAGTGTGCGCCACTTTAGGGCTGGAGGGATGCAAAAAACCTGATGCGTAAAAAAAATACTTTTATAAAAAACTGAAAAAAAAAACTAAAATTAATAACAAACAAGCCAATTGTTCCGTTGGCAAAAAGTTTGATAACCGCTTTATTACACCATTAAAATAAATAGACAAATCATTTATTAGAAAAAAATATTTACAAAATATAAAATAAAATTAATATTAATACTAAGGGTAGGGATATAAGTCTCGTCCGCGTGGAATGGTGGCAAGAACGCTGGCTGCATTTCCCCGCTGAATTGCAATACTGATTCTTTGGGCGAATAAAGAGCCAGGCCAGGCCCTCTTGCCACCGGAGAAGACGACAAGACGCAGTGTTATGTCTTTTAAAAACTTTTTTGCGCTTGCACTCCATGGGCCCAGAGTTTCTACAGCAAACGGCACAAATATGTAATCTATATTATTTGTGCTGTACTTACATACTTGCGCCGCTTTATGGACTTTTGCATTTTCCGCCGCGGCTCCCGCTTTATGCGCTGTCCCACTGAGATTTTTTTATTTTACAACTAAGGTAAATGCGGCTGCAGTGACATACAGTTACAACTAAGGTAAATGCGGCTGCAGTGACATACAGTTACAACTAAGGTAATGTCAGTAATTCTAATGTCAAATGTCATAATGGCATGTCCCTTTACCCAAATACTTTTAAGTTTTATTTATTTTCAGAGTGGGTCTTCAAATTATAAGAGTAACACAGCTCTAAGACAAAATTACATGTACGAAATACTTGTAGATACTAAAACTACTGATGAGACAAGTTAACGTAAGCATAAGCGTGAGTGTAGGTTTAGGACACTAGATCCTAGAATGTGATGATTTATTTATTCAATGAACAATTAACAAAAGGTACAATCATATTTGAACTAACACATTATCTTTTAATTACCGACCTTTAAAGCATGCATAATAATAATGTATTTTAAAAGACGATAAAACTAAAGAAAAGAGAAATTCTATAAAAGTAAATTAAGGTAATTATATAACCTAAAACTAATCTTAAAATAACAATAACATACCTAACCCTACTGTCGCGTAGGGGTTGCGACAGATTAGGTAGGGGTTCAATGAAACCAGCTTTTAGACTGAAATCTGTAATTAGCCTATTATTGCACAGCCCGGGAGATGTTTATTGATCTGATGGGTTTAGGGAAACGACTGGCCTGGTAGTCTTCGGCTTCTCCAGCCTCGCCTTGCACCCCTCCACCGAACTTCTTTGGCGTGGAGTCGCGGGTGGTTGCGAGCGGTCTCTGGAGCGTTTCCTTCTCTGCAGAACGTACGTCTGGTAGGGTAGAAGTAGGGTCCTGGAATGGAGAACACCCCAGGCTTTAGCCCAGCAAAACGTGGAGGCCAGCTACACCGGTGAAGGTCCAGTAACCCGGGACCCCCCCAGTGCAGCTGACGCACAGAACAGTACAGCTTACAATATTAGTACCAGATTATGGCAACTCACCCCAGCGGGACCTTCTATGAAGATTTAGAATTAATTAGACGACTCACGATGTTATTTCTAATACCGCAGCGATTTGACAGCTCGCCTGCCTTTTCGTTGCTGTTCAAAACCCTGCGCAGGCGCATGACAATTCATAGACAATTCTCTTTGGCAGGCGTCGTAATATTATATTTAGAATTGTATTTAATTAATTTATTATTATTTAACTTAGTAAGTCGCTAATTTATTTTAGGAATTATTTATTTATTTTAATACAAACGCTTTAGACAATAGTTTATTTTCCCATTAGCAACACGATTCCTAAGTCGTAACGCTACACTACCTAAACACAATTATCAATGAATAAGCAACAATACTGTGACTCGTTTGATGAGCCAGTTGACGATATCTCTGCTCTACCTTTTTCGGACGATTCTAAAACATTTTGGTTGGCTTCTAAGTTATTTTTGAACTCTGAATAAACGTGCAATTATTAATTAAGTAATTCTTAAAGCATCAATACATACAAAATAATATAACATACATATATACATAAATAAGTAATCGAATGTCTGATGTGGGATGCGACGTGTGTACATTGGCGCCATCTCACACCCAGGCGACCTCCTCAGGCGCGGTAAGTGCTGAGAACCTCAAGTTGCGCAAATACACCAACCCGAATTTGCGCCATTTGGGGTCGAGACGATGATGAGCTCACGGGGACACAGAGCCCAAGGAGTTGTCAAAGCGACTGATGGAAAGGTCTGGAGATAGCAAGACTGGCAATTATTTTTTCCAACGTATTAGCCTCGTTATACTGAGGGAAAATGTTGTCAACCGCAGTTAAAAACGTTTAATCCATTTCAAATATCGATCCAAAGTACGCCGGGTCTAACATTATATAAATCTTTCACCCCAAACTTGGAATCAAACCCAGCTACAAAGGGACTAAATAAATAATTTTATTTATCAATGTATACGAGCGGGTGTAAAAATAAAAAAATAAAGAAAACAAACAGCCAAACAATAAAATAAACAGCAGGATACATTTTCAAAGAAAGCTCGCGTATCCTACTTCTCAACTCAACACTAAACCCCTCTGACATTCCAAACTCGACCAATAACAACCAACGAGAAATTCGGCCCAAAGGTATTCGAAATCGTAATTTGTAATCCCTTGTAGGGTTTTACCGTGACTGGTTCATCTGTAGTCAGTTTTAATGAGAAATTACGTAAGAAAAATTACCTACATGCTCCGTGGGAATCAAATATTCTAAGAAGAATCGTGAGGAATTCCAGCTAAATCTTAGCTATAAGCAGATTTGCTGAATCATACAATATTTGTTTGCGTAGGGTTTCGCAATAAAAAAAACGGTCGCAAGCTCGAGACCATTCTACTCTTCTCTCTGTCCCACACACGATGCTGAGACACACGTACGGTAAATCCATGAAATGCTTAAAATTTGTCTTCTCTTCATCACCACTCGTGTGCTGGCTTGGTAACAAATTTATTTCTTTCTTCACCAATTAGAATCTAGTCTTTGAAAAAATATTTCCAATAAAAATATTAATAGTTATGTATTTTATGTAGTAGGTATTTTTAATAATATATTTGTTTTTTTCCCCTCCTCCGTCCGCTTGGACAACCTATACATGATTTATATATATTTGGTCCTTCGCGTACCCAGAATACCGTTATGTAAGCCAAGAGAAGATTATCTAGTAGTTAAAAAAACTCTTATAAAATTAAATCAGTTTTAATTTGTCACAATAATAAAGGTTAATAAAAATATAAAATAACACAATGATATTCAAAAGAGTCTATGGTTCGGAAAATAGTGTTGGAATCAGGGTTACAACAACCTCTTTTATTTTACCTGGTACGGCAGTTATGCGGTTATAAAAATAGGATGCTGGTTCGTGGCCTTTTATTATACCTCCGGCAGTGGCAAACCTGGTCGGGTCACAGATGTACAAAGCTCTACAAAACTAGAATTATATGTAAAAAATACATTTACTTGAACTAGCAATGACGAGGACTCCAATAGCCAAGCATCACCCTTCTGGTCAGCTGCGGTTTTTGATGTCGCGGGTTTAATTTCACTTCATATCAGCGGATGTGGGTGAATATAATGAGCGGCGCGGTCTGAGAGAGCTTCGTGGTGGTCTTTCCGAGGAGACATGGCACACCAACGTTCACGAGCTATAGTCCGAAGCACACTGACGAAATATGTCAAGCTCGGCGCGTATAAGGGCTCTCTCATTTCCGGAATTGTCGACTGTAGCGCCATCTACTCGTAGCTAAATGATGATGCATGAAATCAACAAACATAGCCTTGTAAATGGTTCTCACAAACAAGATTAGTAGGTGGTAGCTTTTGCTGCGGTGGGACCAATAACATAGCCGACATTTAAATTTAGTGGAATAACAATAATAATAAAAGTTATAAAAAAATAAAACAATATTGATTAAATAAAATTAAAATAAATCAAATAAAACTAAACAAAGAAAAAAATCAAACAGAAACCTAGACGGGAGCTGCCCCAGCCTGCTTCACAAGCAGCCATCCTACACACATGTTGCGGACTGTTCCAAAGGCTGTTGGGGCCTGCTGAATTACGTCTTAAAAGTACGGGCAGATGTTCGGGGTAAAATAGGTACTAATATTCAGTTATTGACAGGATCGAAGGAGCGTGGACCAAAAGCCTACATCATTCAAACGCCAGATACAATCAGACGTTCAATTTGAAAGCAAATCATGCTTAGGCTATTGACCTAATGTTGAGACCAGGACCCTTTTTTTTAATAGTAAAAAATAAGTTTTATCGTGATTTAAAAATCACGATTTTTTTAGGGAGCTGATTCATACTTAGCCAACTTTATTTTATAGTAAATCTTGTTTCAAGCGGTGTTTTTTTATATAAATATCACCATTTTTTTAGTTTTTATATTATTATTATTTTTAGTTAGTTATTTATTTTTCATTAAACTGAAGCTTTTTTTTCACTATGTATGTTTAATTATTTGTAAGTTTTTTTTTCATCTTTCCTCCGTTACTCGCTTTAAATATTGTATATAAATATTGATGTTCCTAGTGAGTACTGTTTAGGGAGTCTGGCTCACATATTGTTTATTTTAACTGTTTCTATACAAATTTTAGCCATGATCACTGTTTGTATTCCAAATTTTAAATAAATAAATAAATGGCTAGCTTACAATATTAGTTCTCCTGGAAAAAAATGTATGGCACATAGTTTGGACGAGAACAACTTTTGCATTCCTCTCGCTAGCACAACAAATATGCAATATTTATATATATTTTTTATTTTATTATTTATTCATATTTGTGAAACTTACTGCTATGGTGATGGCTCGGTTATAAGAACGCCTTCCTTAACATCGTAGGAGGACGTTATCGATCGGATCAGAGAGCACGTTAAGCCGTCGGTCCCGGTTCCACTTATACCAACTTGTGGAATCGTAAATAAATTATCATTAAAATTGACATCAGATCCTCGCCAACATTGGTGTGGGCCTAATTCTTTAGATATATGTTTGTTCTGGAAGACCCATCTCCAACAGTGGAGGTCTAGGAGGTTATGTTCTAGGGGCTGTAAAGATGGTAGCTACGTCTATAGTGCATTTGTGTGGTAATTTTTAAATTACAATAAATTATTGGTTTTAACTATTTATATTGTTTTGTATTGTAGCTAATAAACGATTTTATTGTATTTTCCCGGTCATTAATTAAAATTAAATGACCTGATTTTTGCATATAATTCAATGAACTAAGGAAAGAATTTATGCTTTTTTTACGACTCCTGTCAGACTGTTCTTTAGTTCACTGTACAATTTACCTCAACCTCTTTTCATAGAATTATAGCCTCTTTGCTTGCGCGAATAAAGGTCGCAATTGCTTGCAATATATTGTTCCCGATTCACTTAATATAAGAATTTAGGATATGTCTGAATGTTAGGTTGAAAGGTCGTAAGGTTCGGTACATCTCAAAAAATAACAATATAAATGAAATTGACTTAACTTATATAGACGTGGCATTCGATATAGGGAAAGAAGCATTATGCATCAACAGCAGCTAGCATAGGTTTTCTCAATCTTGCGTTGACGGGCTGTCAAATTTAGTTCTTAAAAAAAAAAACATGGAAAAACCAAAGCCACATCACACAAGTTTTTTTTAGTTGTTCTCTTCTCCCAATGAGGTGATAGGGAAGGCGAAGGGTCTAGCCCATACAGCCAAGTCTGACGTAATATATTTTTCTTATTCATGAGTTAATGAGGTCATCATCAAATTTCAGATGCTGCAGAATTTGATGCTTTTCTTGGAGTCACTCGCGGCACCATAGCTCAAACACGTCGGGTAAAATATGGGAGTCTACAGCGCGGGAAAACCGCAAAAAATAAACTGCAACTTGTGCCCCATATTCAAAGTCCAATTTATCGTTTCCCATAATTATTCACATTGTAGCACATTATTAAACAAAACAACACCACTTTTGACCAATAATATATATATCCACAGAAAATTAATTTACAAAACAAAAACTTGCACTTGACATGTCCACGCAAAATGGCGCGAAAGACTCACAAGTTTTTTTTTATTGGTATTGTCTGCTCTTAGTAAGATACTAAATTAATTAACAATATATTATTAATATGACAATAAATAATTTAAAAAAAAAAACAATTTAACGGATGTCCTCACAAAAGCACCAGATTTAAATTTGCCGTCCTAATATGTTTTATCTATTCCCAATTGATTTGAAGTTTTGTTCCTACGAATAAAAATGTATTTATTTAAATTAATATAAAAAAAAAGTTTAATTAAATGTACATATATATATATATATTTAATGTGTGTGGGTACGAGTGCTTTCACTCCGTAGCCACGACTCAGATTTAGCTGTTAAGGCACGCAGGGCCAACAGTGAAAGAGAGACGGTTTATAGGGTGGTGGCGTCATGGGGTGGTACTTATGTAACGGCTATGCTTAGACTCGAGAGGGCGCAGAGAGCAATCTTGAAGGTGATGATGAAAAAACCATATAGATTTCCTACAACCCTGGTATATCAAGAGAGCAAAGTCCTTACTGTGAGGCAGCTATTTATTCTTCAAACCATATTAAGAACACACGCTGTCTTACCATATAATGAAATCAACAACCATGTGCGAGCCAGGGATCGAGTATGTGACACTAAATGCTGTAGGGTTGCGTTGGCCCAAAGGCATTATATCACTTTAAGTAGCCGGTTATATAATAGGTTAAATAAAAAGCTTAATATTTATCCCCAAACCTCCAGAACGTGCAAGGTACTCGTTAGGAACTGGCTTCAGGAACTAACTTATGAGGATACTGAAAACCTGTTTAAAATCGTAAAATAATATTATAAGATATAGGTTGTTGCTAACACATGCATACTTATATACATTCATTCAAACCCACGTACACCAACACACACACACACACCAACACACACACACTAACCATACACACAAACAATTATTTAAGTCTTGCCTACAGCAAATATAAATAAATATTGTCTAGAGTAAAATTAAATGTTGTAAGTACTAATTCCTACAATGACATCTGAAGCACCGTCCACCGACTATTTCAGATGTCACAGCTAAACTGTTTTTGTAACTAACGATTTATTTTATGCCCTAACCTATGTAAAAACTGAATTGTAATGTATTTTTATTTTGCAATAAAGATTTTATTATTTTATTTATTTATTTATTTATAGGGTTTTGGTCCGTAGGCGCCTTGGGGTCTCCTTAGGAGGCCTCACGGTGAGTCGGGTATGCGACCTCCAGCGGTGGCCCTTCAGGCTGGGGGTGTATCCTTGATGATTTATCGATTAACAAAAAAAAAAAAAAATGTGGGTTACTATTTGTTAAAAAATACTGGAATGAAAATACTCGGGCTTGAAATATATATCACTGATGTACTGTTTTTAGTGTTTAATAAAAAAAGATGCTTCGTCTTGATTAAAATTAGTTCGTATTTTCCATACAAGTTGGGATTGTTTTGGTTCATTCTGTTTTATTATTGACTAGCTATTTTGCCTGGCGATGTCCGTATAATATTTTACTTCTTAGTCGCTACACTCTTGGCAGAATGGTTGTGGTCGTCACTTGAGTGTCAGTGGCAAGCTCGACAAGCGGTCGCCGGTCGCCTCTCCTCTCGAATTGCAGCCTCATCGAAGAACTACCACGCATCCATCCATCCAGCCATCGACGTGTAGTCACCACGATACGTCTCCGAAGACAGTGAGAATGAGTACGATTGTCCCTAAGGTTAGCAGGCAGAGAATGACTAACGACATTTTTTTGTGAATCCAGATTATTTATCCAGACAGGTCACACAGCGCCATCCAATTTACGTGGTAAGCTACGAGGCTTGTGTTACGGAAACTAGATGGTTCTACATATTATGCTTTTTTTTTGTAAGTATATACATATTATACATATAAACACCCAGACCGAGACAAATTATACAATGTACAACTTGCCCCCGGTGGGAATCGAACCCACGACCTCCCGAGTTCACGGCAACGTTTGTTACCACTAGACCACAGAGGCGGTCATTATGTTAGCCCTTTGTTCTTCTGTGCAAGTTTTTTTAAAGTGAGAACTTAGTAGGGACCTATTTCGTTGAACGTACGTCCCTACGTCTCGCTCAAGGGGAAACAGCGGGGATGGGAAGGGGAAGCAAAAACTGCTGTCAAAGTTGTAATTTAATTTAATAATATACGAAAGATTTTAAAAGTGTTGAAATGTGTTAGAAGTGGCGGCAGACGGCTACATGTCGCACCTGTATTATTTAAATTAATATCAGATTTTTTTTTATTTTTTATATAAGTATTTATAAGTTTATAGGTGTGATTTGTGGCTGACTGTAAGCCATTTATGCGCTCCGCGTCCCCGCGCGCCCTCACCTCGCCTCCTGCCTGCAGTCGTTCGTTTATTGAATATTCAGTTTTAGTTTCGAAATTTAAAATAATCCTCGGAAGAAATGAGTGTTAATCCTAAGAAAGAGATAGACTTAAATTAATGGTAGGTACCTGTAAGCGGACGGGGTGGTCGCGCGGGGGGAGAGTGGTTCGCGCCCGCGCATCTTTTTTTTTTATGTACCTACTATAAATATTTATCCCTTTCAGCACGACAAAATATATTTTGGATAATGAAAGGTTTATTGATTACTTTGAGATCCTTGAGGTCTAAAATATCTTATATAAAGGGTAAAAAAAATCCTTAGAAATAAAAATCACTTTTGTATGTTTTATTCTTGCCGGCTTGACTGGGCATGACGGCAATTCGAGTCTTATCCCGAAACGTGTGAACACTTTACTAGGTTTATCGGCACGAACGGTGGATACTTCCCCGCCCCTATTTGTTGTTCTCGTTGAAGGTATGTGCCATTTGCAATGATGTCAAATGCCAATTTTTACTTTCAAAGAGAACTAATATTGTAAGCTTGCCATGGTGATATTTGTATAAAAAAAAACAACAATTAAAACTTTTTAAAACTCAATTATTATCTTCAAGCTAACTATTTTTTATTTTGATTTAATGCGTTTTCAAAATATGTAAGATAGATTATTTAATATAATAGAAATGTCAAATGATTTTGGGAGCTAACCTTTTCAATTGAAAATAATTCCAATCTTCACAATGGCACAGTTTGTGACCGACGACGTCGCCATTAATCCAGAAAACATTATTATATTTTTGAAAATAGTGATGTTTACAATTACTTGTCGATAAAATAACACATAAATCGAGCGATGGTTGCTCGGTTGTAAGAACGTGATAGATAACTAGACTGGATTAACTAAATTAACACAAAACTCTAACACGAGTTATATCTCATGTTAGATACCTAATAGAAAGTCATAGTAGTGTCATATATATATATGTATATCGCCGTGTTAGAATAAAAACCAACTGAGTTAGCCATACATACATACATATCTTCACGCTAAATTCCTTGCGGGGTAGGCAGAGGCAATAGAGCGCCACTTATCACGATCACGACATACCTCTTTCGCTTCTTCAACATTCATCAACCTCTTTATAGATGGCTTTTTAATGCACCTTCAGTTAGCCACTTTCGCACAATAATGTAATGCACATTTAATTACATTATAATTTGCGTTTTCGGCTAAAACCGTTCGTTTAATTGCTTTTAAGGCCCACTATCTTCGCAACTCAGCGTCACAGTGCTTAGTCGATTTTATCACTGGAAAAAGCAGAAGTTTTTAAACGACTGGTGAAAAAAAGTGAATTTACTAAAAAAATAGTTGGTTTTCGCTTTAACATGGCAATATATAAATATATACATATACATTGGAATTTGATGATAACCTCATTAACTCAGTAAATTTCTCTGCCCAATCTTCGCATTCATCATCAATCATGGGTAAATAAAACAACTATCGATAAATTGAGACATCGATAAATAACAAGCGCATTACTTCTCGTTCCAAATGTACGTTTTATTAAAAGTAAAACAGCATTCTGTGTTCAAATGGATATTTCCCAAAAGGGCGGTGTCACAAACAATGCTCGGCCCGACTTTCTCTTCACTTAGGAAAGTTTTAATTAACTGGCCTTTGAAGTTATCCACCGATCGGCACATCCGGGACTCCATCCACTCGTCAAACACGGCAACCCGTTTGAAAACATTATTCTTGTTTTTCTATTTCTAATTTTTACAAGTAAACTAATTGTGTAAAGCCATACACAATGCCATGTTGGTACCAACACTGATGTATGGAAGCGAAACGAGGATATAATAATAATAATAATTCGTTTATTTTCAGGCAACAGATGGCCCATAGATAAATACCTTACAACTAAAATACATATAAAAATAACATTAAAATTAATTAGTCTAAAGCTTCCGTATCTTCATCTTCTTGTGGTCATAGAAGTACTGAAGGTACTGTGACCACCTTCTGAGGAGTACTGGAAGCTTCAGTGGACGGTGCCGGCGTCCCTGCTGGGGGTGGTGCAGAGGGAGTAGGTGCTGCGCGGGGCCCAGGAACATCGTTGGTGCTGCGTGAAGCAAATCCACGAATGTATTTGCGGTACACAACACCGAGCGGCCAGAATTCCTTCTTCAGGAATATTTTGAGGGTCAGGAATATTATTCTTCTTCAGGAATATGTCAGAATACGCATGAAAGTAGGGTTAATGCAGTAGAAATGAGATCGTTACGTCGTATATGCGGCGTCACTTTGTCGGACCGCATACGTAATACGGAAAAGGTAGGTTTAAAACTAAGCATTGGGACAAAAATAAGGAAAGGCATGCTACTATAAGAACTAAATATGCATTTTAAATAAGTTGATTGTTTCTATCAATAGAATAACATATTAATGTAAAACGATGCAAAATAACGCGGTATAATAAAATTTAAATTTTATCCTTTTTTCTATAATAACTAAATATACATTTTAAATAAGTTGATTGTTTCTATCAATAGAATAACATATTAACGTAAGACGATGCAAAATACGCAGAATAAAATTTTAGTTTTATCCTTTTTTTCTGTAATAACTAAATGTATTTTTTTTTAAAGTTGATTGTTTCTATCAATAGAATAACATATTAATGTAAAACGATGCAAAATAACGCGGTATAATAAAATTTTAATTTTATCCTTTTTTCTATAATAACTAAATATACATTTTAAATAAGTTGATTGTTTCTATCAATAGAATAACATATTAACGTAGGACGATGCAAAATCACGCAGAATAATAAAATTTTAGTTTTATCCTTTTTTTCTGTAATAAATAAATATACATTTTAAATAAGTTGATTGTTTTTATCAATAGAATAACATATTAACGTATGATGATGGAAAATAACGCTGTATAAAAAAAAATAAGTTTTATCCTTTTTTTCGGTAATAAATAAATATAAATTTTAATGTCTTTTTAAACAGGAGACAGGAAGGCTGGGAATTATTTCTGCCAACGTATTGGCCTCGCTATATAGAGGGGAAATGTTGCCAGTCTCCTTGGGACTATCTCGGATTCCCATCTCTCTAGACGACATTTTTTATTTATAGTTTAGTTTATTTTTAATTTTATTATTTAGGTAGCTTTTAATTTATATTTAATGTACTATAATTAACTTCGAATATTCATTGTAATTTACTTTTATTAATGTCTTTTTAAAGTAACTTTCGTTATGAATGTAGTTTAGTATAGAAAGAAAGAAAGAAATACGTTTATTCATCGCAATACAGATACAATTTACACAATTAAGATTAGGATATGCAGCACAACGCGCCCCGACAGGCACCCAACAGTACTCCAGGATATAGCCGCGCATAGGATATGGGGTGGCACGGACCATGAATTAATATTAAAATATGGAATTGGCCGCCCCCACATCCACTGCCACATCCCGAGCACCACCAGGCAACCATCGAGGCGCGCTGCACTACAATTCACACCGTAATTCCTGCAGCGATGAACGGGCCCTAAGCTCAGCATGTGTCGCGAGTCACATAGTTGGATCCGCGACGCTGTTCTTCCGTAGTACCCAATAAAATAAAATATATATTTTTAAATAAATAATAAATAACAAATATATACTTACATATAACCATACGAATACTTATCTACATAAAACATAAATACAAATATACAAATTGAAATATACAATACACACAGTACAATTAGTACATTTCACCCAAAAATAGCTTATGTATTCTTAGTTTTTAGTGGAAACTTTGCTGGTACATTAGAAAGAGAAAGAAAGAAAGAAAATACTTTATTTATCACAACAATTAGAATGGTTACAAAAAAATTAAAATATGCAAGGAATAAATTTAAATGTAAGCCTATTCTATATACCGAAACATACAAACAGGTGTGGCGATAAATAGGTGGTCAGCTCAGCATATGCTACAGCCGAGGCTGCAGCGCTGATTTTCAGCTGATGCCTTATGTTGGGTGAGTCACGGGTCGCATTAGTTAAACAATTACTAGGTGTAAGAAAAACTGTTTGTTTCTCGAATAACAAATAAATAATTCAGCTTTAGTAATGTGTTGTGATATCATTCAAGCCTATATAATCGTACATATTCAAAAAGAGCACGTGAATTTTGAAATTGTATTTGTGTTAGATGCACGTTGGATATTTCATGTGCAATATGTCTGTAACATTGAATTAGATGTAAGTACCCGGTCAATCATCATCAGCTTGTCTCACTTTATTCCATCTCATTATACTATTTATTCCATCATAGTTTCTTAGGTGTATAAATACATATATAGAATCATACTCGTTCCGCACACAATGCTTCCCGGAACACACAGGTACTCTTTGTTCGGGTTGCAGGGTTTTACAAATACTGGAGGATAGTTTACGTCACTCTATGATCTGCGCTAAATATTTGTTTTATACCTACTTACTTATAAAATGTAAACTTGAACTCTTTGACTTCGAATAAAGTTATTTTATTTATTTACTTCACTTCTATCCGGCTCGAAGGACCATTTTTATTGGATACTTGTATTCAAAGATTTGATTTAATAATAATAAATAATAATAATAATAATAATAATATCTTTATTCAGTAAAAAGGTACAAGATATGAAAACAATAACATATTTCATTATGCATGCACAGAAAAACAGACATTTGCAGCCGAACTAAGCCTATATGTATAGGTCTGTCCGTCGGCAGTCAACGCCCAGACACCCTTTTAAATATATTTTCATTTTTTCATTACAGCCCCTAGAACAAAGCGTCGTAGACATCCACTGCTGGAGATGGGCCTTCCAGAACTGGAGAATTTGGCCTACACTCGTCACGCTGGCCAGACGGACAGACATTAAATATATTATTACTTTTAATTACAAAATATTAAAAGAAAGAAAATGTACACAAAAGAAAAACAAATTAAAAATTAAAAATTGTGTGGTTGAGATCCTCTTTTTGTTTATAATGTAAGTGTGTGAGTGTGTGTAAGAGGGTGTGTAAACTTTACATACTTTGTTATTATCGCATTCCTACTTTACTATTGACAGTAATTCCTCAGTTGTATTATAGTCAAGAGACTGTAGCCATTGTGTGACATTTTTTCTACATATCACTTTAGTGCATTGATATATAGCTATCTCTTTATTAATTTTATTATATAAATATGGACCCATAAAACAGAAAAATCTGCTAGTAAAAACTTTTCGAAAAGCTTGAGAGCTTCCACACACAAGATCATTCCTTCGTTTACTAAAAACTTCAGGACTAAAGATGAGCATACAATGTTGCTTAATATTAACGTTAAGGATAAATAACTGTCTAACAGTTAACACACCACATCTTTCATATAGGAGAGCAGTTGGATGCCTATACGGACTTAATGTACAAACTTTCAAAACTGCTCTTTGTGCTCTTTCAAGATATATAAGATTAGTTTTAGGCATCCCGCCCCAGGAAGTAATGCAATAGGACAGAATAGATTGACATAAAGAGAGGTATACAGTTTTTCAGTATCGTTGGTGCCGTTATATGTCTTAGATTTTTAAACAAATACATTAATTTTCTTACTCTAGCTGTCAAAGACTGTACATGTTGTTTGAAACTTAGATTGTTATCTAGTGTAACGCCTAGATACTTAACTGTATTTGTTTGTTCCAAGACACTACAACCACATGTTTCAGAAACAGCGCAGTTACTTTTATGTACCAATAAGGTCTCAACATATTCGGGTAAGGGAAAACCACGAATTGTATAGATCGTGTAATTAGTTTTACTTGCATTTAGAGTAAGTACATTATTTTTCAACCATTTAGTGACCATATTTAAACCTGTTTGTGCCGCAGCGAAAACCTCTTTGTAAGTATTAGCAGAAAAAAGAAGAGCCGTGTCATCAGCATATGAGATGATTTTGCCATTTAGAGGTTGTAGAAGACAGAGATCATTTATGTAGATTAGAAATAGCAGAGGGCCTAATATACTGCCTTGAGGGACGCCGAAGGATACAGGTTGGTTGGAACTAATTGCACTTCCTATCCGAACACATTGAGACCTATCGGAGAGGTAATCATGAAACAGTGACAGTGACAAATCACGCACACCTATTGCCTCCAACTTTTCCAGAAGAATTGGAATGGAGACCGTATCGAAGGCTTTTGCAAGATCCAAATAGATGCCTAGACATTTCCTGCCTTTGTCAAAGTTTACTGCGACATAATTTGTCAGCTCATGGACCGCATCCGCTGTTGATTTACCAGAACGAAATCCGAATTGATTTTCAGATAGTATGTTAAATCTTTCTATGTATTTAATCAATCGATTGTAAATAATTCTTTCAAGAATTTTAGAAAATGATGGCAAAATCGAAATTGGTCTATAATTAGTGATACTGTGACGATCCTCACCCTTGTAAATTGGATTTATTACCGATCTTTTTAAACCCGTTGGAAAAATGCCCTTGTCAATGCAGCAGTTAAAAATATACGTCAATGGGGCGATATGCAAACGACATTGTTTAGTCTATATACAGATGGTTACTAGTACTGAAGCCTTAGTCGGTCTAGTAGAGACGTTTAATCCTTATGAGAAACAGGATTGCCATCAAAAAAAGTTTGTGTCTAATTACAAAGTATCCAAATTCTGAGAATACAGTTCATTCTCAAAAAGTCATGGATCCAGCCTGTATATAAAAACTCAAAAATGGCTACAAAATAGTTTTGTCCGCCTTAAGTCAGGAATGGTTTAATTTTGTCTAGGAATCGTCTCAATCTTCACAGCCCTAAAACACAGAGTTCTAGACCTCTACTGTTGAAAATGGGCCTTCCAGAATATATATCTGGAGAACTTGTCAAACTTAAAGACAATTTATTAACGATTCTACAAGTTGCTATTAGTGGAACCGGACCGACGACGGCTTAACGTGCTCTCCGAGGCACGGAAACGGTGATGTTGGTAATCTATGACAAATATACATAAGAAAAGTAATTCTCATTGGTACATGCCGGAGCTTTGAACCGACATTTGTAGGATTTGAAGGCCCGGCATGTACCAATGAGAATTACTTTTCTTATGTGTATTTGTCATAGATTATCAACACCACACATTCTTACAACCGAGTCACCATTGCTCCCGATTATATGTAATAATAATAATAATAAAAATATTTATTGTACATAATTTTCAAATGTGGTGTACATGGGCGAACCTAATGCCGGCATTCTCTACCAGTTAACCTTTGTGATGGTAAAAAGTGAGGTAATAGGGTGGTTGAGTTTGGAAATAATAATAGTAAAGATCAAATGAATAAATATATAATGAAATACTTATGAGATTAATTATTAAATTATATGTGAAATTTACTTATAATAATAATGCAAACAAATACTTAAATAAAATAGTAATAATAATAATATAATACAATAAGTACATAAATAAACAATTAAATAAACGTACACATATACAAAATTTATTATGTCAAAGCGTGAATTGGGTTATTTTGCAATTTAAGGAAATGACTGTAGACCAAGTTTTTAAAGATGGAGATAAAATGAGCTTGTCTGATTACCAGCGGAAGCTTATTCCACTGGCGAGCAGCAGAATCTGAATATCTGCTTAAAGAGTGTCGAGGGATGGAAAGTTGGTTGTTCTGAGAAGAGCGAAGAGGACGACTGTGCGAATCGTACAGTAGTTCGAAATGATCTTTCAGATAAGGAGAAGTCATGGAGTTATTAAGGATGCCAAACAAGAAGTTATGGAGATGCAGATGTCTGCAAATATGTCTGCCTGTAAATTTAATTATTTGGTTTACGGGTTGTTTGTATGTGGGTCAATGTTGTGAATATAATCCTGGTGCACATTTGGTCGCCGCTCTCATATATTAGCCAGGATTTAGTGCCGACTCCTGTCACACCGACTACCCAATGTGGTCCACTATTCTACTGCACACCAAATTTTAATGTCTACATTTAATTATTATTGTCTTGTCAATGTAACAGGCTGCCTTTATTTATCTGACAGACGCTGTTACTAAATATATTTACTTATGTAAAAATATGTATTATTTTTTTATTTATTATTCACACACTACATGTATCAAATCAAATCAAAACATTTATTTCCTTTGGTTGTCCCAGACAACACTTGGATATTGTCAATACATTTTTTCACCATAGTTTATTATCATGTAGAATATAAAATAACCAGCAGCTACTATGGGTGGACCCATCATATCAGCTATACCATCATCTTCGACTAAAACACTGTTGCCATAAACAAGTTTTTGCTTAAAACTAGGTAGTTAAAATTAATTCGTGGCTGTAAAAAGGCCGTGTCAGCTTATAGACTAAAATAAATTAAGTACACATGTCAGGCTAATAAATTAATTCGTAGCTTTAAAGAGGCTGTGTCAGCTTACAATCTAAATATACATAAAAATTGTATTAAACTACAATATTTATGTCAAGTATGTATTATGATACTAGTTTTACCCGGCTTTGCCCGTGTATTCGGCGACACGGCGCATTATTTTGATTTTGCTATATCTTCTAACGTATTTATTTAATTTGCATGGTGTAAAGGGAATAAATAATCTTTATGAAAAACTCAAGCCAACTAATATATTTAAAATGATAAGGATTAATACCGTATTTGTGTCAATAGCTTTCCAATTGCAGCTTTATAATTGCCCATTTCTTAAAGTATGAAAATGGATATAGTATGTTATTCTTAAGAGCTAGACATATGCCATGGCAGACTTATCTGTAGATCTATATAAGATACACAATTCCACCATACATTATTTTGTTATATCTCAAAGGGTTTAGGCAGCGCTTTCGTTGAAATCTCCCAGACGGCTTATTTTTTTTCGACTGCAAGAAATATCGTTAATCTATACAAAAACATTACAATTTATATACTAAAACCTTCCTCGAAAACCACTCTATCTAATGGTGTTTACAGCATGAAAATCAGTGCAGTAGTTTTTGAGTTTATCGCGAATAGACAGACAGACAGACGCGGCGGAGGACTTTGTTTTGTTTAAACCATTTACTTTCAGTCATTAACCTCTTCATACATGCCCTTTTGTTACGAAGGCTTTAAATGCGCCTTCAGCCAGTGTTTTATTTATTTGTTTGTGGTATGTGAGTCTCGGTCTGCCAGGGTCTCTTTCACCCACAACTTTCGCATTATATATCTGGTTCGTCAATCTTTCTTAGCTCATTCTTTCAACATGCCCGAACCATCGTATCATGACTTTTCTTATTTTTGTCCCTATGCTTTCTTTTAACCTACCTTTTTCCGTATACTTACCTACGTACCCATATATTTAATAAATTAACCTATTTATTTCTTAATCTTTTTGTGTCTTTTTTTACTCTGCACCTATTCTTCTGTCATTCTTCTAAAGGTTATTTTATTTTAATTTATTTATTCTTTCATTTCCACAACACATTACAGAACATAAAGGTTAGTATTTAATTGAGTTTATACATTGGCCAAATTAGGAAACATATTTTATTACTGATACTTAGGTGTCAAAGAAACGGAAAAAAAAACAGAAGAAATACAACCAAAAGATATAGAAATTCAATTTAACAAAAAACAATAAAACAAAGGCGAAGAGTCGCAAATACGAGTCGATTAGCAACGACTACGTGTTTGTGCCTTTTGGTCTTGAGACAATGGGTCCGTGGGGGCCAAGTTCAAAGAAGTTTTTTAAAGAGTTGTCTAAGCGCCGGGTTAATGCTGTATGTGACAAAAGGGCTGGCAGTTTTCTCGCGCAGCAAATCAGCATTGCTGTGCAGCGGGGGAACGCTGCAAGTGTTCTTGGCACACTGCCACAGGAACAAATCATGGGTGAGTATTTTTATTTATAATTAGTTTTCTAATTTAGTTTTAATTTTTAATTCATAAGATAATTCTTTTATATTGTTTGTATATTACTTCGAATAAATAACTAAAGTACACATAAAAGAAATAAAACTAGAGATATCCAGTATTAAATTAAATAAAAAAAAATAAAAAAAAAACTAAAGATCAAATTAATAATTAAATTAAAAAGAGTTCTAAATTAAATAATTCTTGGCTGCCCTAACTACAGGAAAGTGTACCCTAACAGTGAGTGAGATGTGATGTATGCCCTTTAGAATTGACTGCAGCACCTGTTAGCTGGTAGAGAATACCGTCATGATATTATGCTCTCTCTCAAAAGTAAATTCTTGTATAGGCGTTCGCCATTATTCTCTATCAATTAACCGTAAATTTTTCATTACATCATACATCCATTTTTCTCAGAGTAGTATTAGAGGTCTAATTGTCTGTGTTTTAGATGTGATGATGGTAATAAATAAAAAATCAAATAATCAAATCATTATTGGGTAAACAATTAAATTGAGTAATGGTTATAAATATATAACGTTTATATATTATAATATATAATATAACTATATTAACGTTTTAGCCATGTTCTATTCTGATACATCTAAGTAATCACCGGAGGCAGTATCAAGACAACTCTTATCCCGGACTGACTTTGCAAATCCACTTCGCTTGCTAATATACGAATACTGCTATACTCGTAATATAGTATAATTTTGCTCCTGCCTCTCATTCATTCATTTTGTTTTAGGTAAATAATCATTAACCTATTGGTTTTCACTTATTTATTGTTATTTTTCTTTTACTTTTGCTAGTCACAGTTCAATTGCACTATTAATTTCAATCTAATTACTATATTTGACTCTTATTTCTGTTTTAATTGTATTATCTAAATAATATAAAATCCCTTTGGCTTGTGTTCCAGTATTGCTACTTTGTTTATATGTTTAATATAATAAGCTGTGATTTAAATATATATTTTTGTATATTGTATATTTGTATATTTCACCTATATAACAATCGTTATATTTTGGTATGTCAGTTAACAAATTTTAAATAATAACAACAGTTCTATTAACACCATGCATCGTAGACAAAGGAGCATGGGAACACAATACAGTAGAAGGCATAAGACCACAAAACTATACAACTATTTAAAAGAATTTTCCGTCAAAGGCATGTCAATAAATTCTGACAGGTTATAAAAAGCATTATTTTGAAAAAAGAGTTTCAATTTTGTTTTAAATTCATTTGGTTGTAGTCTAGTTATAATCTCAGGTTGTTTATTGTATAATGTAATATTCAACGGCAAACCTTGTTTAAACGTTTTTCTCAACCTGGTTTGCCTTATATAGATTTCATTCTTGTTTCTTAGGTTATACTTAGTCAAACTAGATATTTTTGGAAGCTTTCGCATGAATCTCCTGTAAGCAACTATATACATACAGAGACGTGACTGTCATAATCTTGGCATTAACAAAATAATTTCGTACTGTGGTTCTGGCTTTTAAATTAAACAATATTCTAATTGATCTCTTTTGTTGTATGAACACTTTTTGTTCACTTAAATATCTAGCTACTTTTGACAAAGCAGTTGGTAAAGTTACAGTAATGAAATGTCGCGTGGGAAAGGATCGCCATGATATATGAATATTATACAAGTTGCGAGTCCATTACTTGCGCGCTTTAAATAAAACACTTCTGCACACATTCCAGGAAAACTTACGAATAAGGTACGTCATAGACACACATACTAAAATTAAGGAATGTTCTTAAAATCCTACAAAAGTCAGTTTTTTATTATTTTTTTATTTAAAGATCGATAAAACATCAATGATACGACCCCAGCCTGAAGAGCCACCGTGGGAGGTCGCATGCCCGACTCACCGTGAGGCCTCCTAATGAGACCCCAAGGCGCCTACGGACTAAAACCCTATAAACCGTCTCTCTTTCACTGTTGGCCCTGCGTGCCTTAACAGCTAAGTCTGAGTCGTGGTTTTTTAATTTTACGGTGGAGGCTCGGTTGTAAGAACGTGTTCCTTAAATCCTACAAAGGTCGGTTCAAACCCCCCCGGCATGTACCAATGAGAAATACACTTTTCTTAAGTACATTTGTCATAGATTTACAACACCACCGTTCCCGTGCCTCGGAGAGCACGTTAAGCCGTCGGTCCCGGTTCCACTAATACCAACTTCGTTAATAAATTGTCATAAAAATTGACATCATATCCTCGCCAAGCCGTCTGGCCAGCGTGGCGAGTGTAGGCCATATTCTCCAGATATATGTTCTGGAAGGCCCATCTCCAACAGTGGAGGTCTAGGACGCTGTGTTCTAGGGGCTGTAATGATGATGATAAGTATGTTAACGGAATTGCACTGCGACATTTGGGTACCTAGGAGGCGATTGTTATGTTGATGCTTGTGTGTGTCTGGAAGGTTGTTGTTAGTCTTCAGGTTCTCATGGTTTGGCGTGTCCGGTGGTCGTTCCCTTTCTTTGAACATTCGCACGGTCCGCACCCTAAGAGCCTGGTTGAGGGGGGGATAGCTGGCACATGCTGGTACATGGCTGATCGGGCCTGGGCCCTGTGCCGAACACGTTCAATTTATTGTTCTTAAATTAGCAGAGGTTTCTACGTTTTGTCGGCTTTCGGGTTGCACATGGGCAAGTAGTTCTGTATATTCTGACGTGCCTGGTAGTGTACCGCAGCACCAGGTATTGTAATCCCAGCTAAATTTAAAAGGTTAATAATTGGTCGTTGTGGTGTAGTTCTGTATATATTTTATTTTGTAAATCTGATATAGCTAAGTTTTTTTTGCAGATTCCTTTCTCAGTCAGATTAAACATTAACAGGTCACTGGAATCTGCTAAGCTGCTGGTCTTCTGCTAATAGTTTACTTATTGAACCACTTTTCTGCTTAGTCTTTCACTAGCACGAGTAGAATCATTCAAAATAATTTAATTAATGACGTTTCATAAATGTCTGTAATAGGTTTACGTGAATAAAGATATTTTGACTTTGACTTTAAAACAGCCCGCTCTACTGTATATTATTACTTCTACGGGTACAGTCAACAAAAAAACACAACGAGCCGCATTCTTTATAACTTCCTTGTACAATAAAAGTTTAACTGGTAGGAGTGCACAATGGCCTGCGCGCGGCCGGCGAACATCAAAAGAAAATGCCGTCTTTTCCTCGAGTTCCTATGAATTGCCTGTCTCACTTCTCCCCTACACTTTGTCGTGTCTGTTCGCAGTTTGACTGTACATTTTGTTTGGTTTACACAGCAAAAGTTTTACATCATAGACTTGCATCTAATATACACGTGCTAATGTGGTCCTAGAATATTTTTTCTGGTTCACTATATCAAAATAAAACTGCATTAAGGGCGTTTACGTTTTGCATTCCTCTCGCTCGCACAATCCAGCATTTTGAAAGATGAATTAAGTCTGAGTGTACTATTGAGAAATGTAGTCTACTAACTTACTAGGAAATAAAATTACGGATATGTTAGACATATATAAAATACCATCTGAATTATCCAAACATCTACGTATAAGCAAATATAAAATTCTAACCAGCTCCCAGGATAATACAATTTCATCCCTTTCAAAAGACCCTCTGGTCTCAGAGATGGAACCGAGACTACTATTCTTCAAGAAATTCATGACAGGTGCCCAGACTGACAAAAGAGGCATTGGCTGGAAGAAAAAAGAAAGTGATAAAGAGGTTATAAAATCCTTCCTCAGGAAAGATGAAGAGCATGAATACAGAGTGCACGCGATGACTCTAGAAGTTCAAAATTTTGGGCGATTTTTGCATCCCTCCAGCCCTAAATTGGCGCACACTAATTTTCGATTGGTCTCCGGCTTTGCTAAAATTTTATTTACGCTTTTCAAATGTCCCTCCCGGACCAGAGTAATCTGGTAAGGTGGGGAAAAGCTACGTGCAAGAACTGTACATTGTGTGGTGCTGCCATAGGAACTGCTAGACACACACTTGTAGGGTGCGTTACTTTTCTAGAAACTCACGCCGACATGACAAAGTCCTTGGTCTTATCCGTGAAGCAGTAAGTCTTTGTATTGCAAGAGCCAGAAAGTGACTGACTACAAATAAAACTCTGACCACTTTTGTAAAAGAAGGGAAAATCACGAAAACTAAATGCAAGCCCACCTCGATCTTTGGCGCCGCATCAGACTGGAAAATTCTCATGGATACATTTGAACATCATTATAGGATCCCAGATGAAATAGCTGTATCAGCGTATAGGCCAGACGTCACAGTGTTTTAGCGTTTTAAACTTACCGTTTCGTGAGAATCAAATATACCAAAAGACCACAACATGAAATCGAATAGATATTATGATCTCACAGATGAAATGATCAGGAACGGGTACAAGACTCAGCTTTACGCAGTGGAAGTTGGTGCGAGAGGAGTTCCAGCAAATTCTTTGCCGACTTACTGAAATAATTGGGCCTAAGCAGGCCTCCACTGTTAGAGATAGGCCTTCTAGAAAGAAGATTCTTCTAGATAATTTGGACTACACCGGCACGGAGGCCAAACTAGGGAATGATGAACCGGTCTGATGTCAATATTTATTGACAATTTATTAACGATTCTACAAGTTGTCGTTAGTGGAACCGGAAACGATTGATTAACGTGCCTTGGAGAGCACTTGTGAATAGTGGTGTTGTAAATTTATGACAAATGTTTACGTACATTAGGGCCCTAAATTATGGTTTGATTTAACCAGAAAGTGACTTGTCCAAAAAAATTAGGTCGATGTCTCTTTGTTTTCAGAGTAAATAAATATGAAAATTTAATATTTTCGCTTTGCTATTTCGCGTATTTAATTAGACAGTTTTGTTAGTTTATTTTAATAGTTAATTTATAGAGTAACACCCGTATTCTAAGAGATTGCTCCTTCACTCAACATTTTCTTTCAGCTGGCACGTTTCTTTTCGGTTGCTACACATGGTAATATCGTCCCTCATAGGTCGAAACTTTCGAATGAAGTGGTTTATGAGAGAATTCACCTAACGGTGGAAACAGCCACAAGCTCTGGAACATAAGTCAGTTTTCCCGTAACCCTCTAAAAGTCACTACGTGGTTTCAACACTAGGCCATAACGCGCTAAATTGTATTATTAACGAAATCTTATTTATCTGGTAGCATACACTACAATTAACGTGGATGCGAGGATGAAATCAAGCGTCGAATGGCGTTTACAAGATCTGCTATGGATAAGCTAAAGAAGATATGGAGGAACCGAAACGTTACCAAAGCCACTAAAATCTGGCTGGTTAGAGCTCTTGTAAAGTATCATCACGACCGTTTCCCTTTCGGGGTGGTCAGAAACCACGCTCATAAATAAGCGGATTCACATTTAGCCAACTTTACTATAGGCCAATCATGACAAGTGGCAAGCTCGTCGATGTTTTCAGCGTACCAAACTCGAGATATATCACAAATAAATTAAATACTATTTATTGTATTTATTTACATTAATAAATAGTTTTGTGTACTGACCAGGAATCGAACCCGGTACCTCTAGACCACGGAGGCAGTTAGAGCTCTTGGGTTCCCAATTGTTCTGTATGTCGCGGACGTGAACCCTACGCGAAACAAAAAAAAATCAATTATTGTTCTAGATATGTGGTATAGGAGAAGTATGTTGGACATATAATGGACGTAGTTTCGAACTAACAGTATGTTGTTCCTCCAGTATGGGAATCAGACAACGCCTTTCCTCGACTATAATTTCACGCATTCTCACTTTCATCGGACACGTGTCACGGCATGGAGAAACATCAATTGAGCGCCTGTTGGTACAGGGAGAGGTCGATGGCAAGGAATGCGTAGGACTCCGATGAAATGGACTGATCAGGTGAGGCTGCAATTAATCATTCCCTACATGAGTGCACCAGAAAAGCTGCGGTCCGAGACGAGTCGCGACGGTTTGTTAAGCGTGCCACTAGCGACCACAACCACTCTGCCAAGAGTGTAGCGACTAAGAAAAAGAATAACCGATTATACGCAACTTTACATTATAACTATGATACAGATGAACTAGCTGTATCAGCCTATAGGCCAGACACTTACCGTTCCGTGGGAATCAAATATTCCAAAAGACCAAAACATGAAGTCGAATAAATATTATGATCTCACAGAAGAAATGATCAGAAACGGGTTCAAGACTCAGCTTTACATAGTGGAAGTTGGTGCGAGCGGACTTCCAGCTAAATCTTTGCATCACTTACTCGTACTGAAAGAATTGGGCCTAAGCAGGTCTGCCGTCAATACATTTATGGAACGAACTTCCAAGACGGCATTAACGGAATCATACAGTATTTGGTTGGGTAGGGAGAGGAGTAGAATGGTGGATGGTGAGCGTATTATCGCGCAATAAAATAAAAAGGGAGGCCTCCTTTTCTTAAACCAGCCAATTGTCGGTCGCAAGCCCGAGACACCATTCTTCTCATCTCTTACCCACACACGATGGACCCGGCACCCGCACGGTGAATTCATGGAATCCTTAGAAATTTGTCTTCTTCTTTTCATAGTACCCGAAAGATACATCTCTATAAATACTTTGATAAAGTATGAATTTGAAACAAAACATTCCTTTATTTGGCTTATAAGCCGCAGCGAAATTTTAATGATAGGTCAAGTCTTGTCAACCCTTGGAGGACGGCGCCGTGATTTATTTATGAACAAGGCAACCGCAACCCACCCCCTGCTGTTTCATCCACACCCTTAATATATAGGTATATCGGATCTATTGATTAACCAGTCGAATTTATATATATGTTTACATATACATATATGAAACGGCTGACAGAGAAATCTGGAGACAGAAAGGCTGGTAATTATTTCTGGCAACGTATTACGCTCGCTATACAGAGGGGAAATGTTATCAGAATTCTTACTTACTTGATTTTTTTTAATACAAGCACGATATGTACCCCAGGGATCAGTTCTGGGTCCTACTTTATTTAATATATTCATTAATGATATAATCGATGTAGTACATTATAGTCACTGTTCACTTTTTGCAGATGACTTGAAACTCTTTAGACTTATTGTAGATTCACAGGATGTCGACCTTTTACAGGAGGATCTTGATTCAGTTCATTCTTGGTGCGTCAGTAATGGAATGATTTTGAATCCCTTGAAATGCTTCTACGTCACTTTCACAAAGAACAAAATTAATATAATACCATCTAATTATTCCATTGGTGGAGTTGCGCTTGCTTATGCCAGTCCTATGCGCGATCTTGGCGTTCTAGTGGATTCAAGGTTGTCTTTTGTTGATCACATTGATGGGGTTGTCGCTAAAGCGTCGAAGATGTGTGGTTTTGTTAAGCGAGTTTGCAAACATTTTACTTCTATATCAGCTTTAAAACTTTTATTTTGTTCACTTGTTAGGAGTAATCTTGAGTACGCCTCCGTAATCTGGAACCCGGTATACCAAAACCATATCGGCCGTCTAGAGGGAGTACAACGCAAATTTACAAGGTTTTTGGTTCATAAGGATAAAATGTGTTCACCCAAAAGCAATTATCCGGAAAGGCTAACTTTTTTTAAAATGGATAGTCTGGACTTGAGGCGAAAGGTGTCAGATCTTATTGTGCTGTACAAACTTATTAACGGTCGCCTGGACTCCATGGAATGTTTGTCAATGATATCACTTTCAGTCCCAAAGACAAACTCTAGACTGCACACAAGGTCGATATTTCATGTGCCATTTTCTCGTTCTAACCTTGGCAGAAACTCGGCACTACGACGGATGACTCGGTTTTACAACGAGGTTTTCCTTGCGGACAGGACAATTGACATATTTAACGATAGGTTGTCAGGCTTCAGGAGAAAGGTCTCCTGCTATCTTGCCGGGCGGTGTTTGGGAGTTAACTGAGGCTTAGGATTGATAGTTGTCGCTTAGTGATGCGGTTTTGGCTGAGAGCTTGCACGAAAGGTGATTTTGGGTCGCCGACTCTCGGTCTAAGTTTTGTTTTTTTGTTGTTATTGTGCACTGCTGGTGACTGTGGTGTCGCTGTCTTGATTTGTTCATATAATTTAATTATTTTTGTTTAGGTTATACTGTTTCCATTTGTAAGTACTTGCGATATTCATTTTTGTTGTTTTCTGTAGCTTACTGTTTTTGTCATGCCTATATTTTTAAATTGTACTATTTAGTTTTTGTGTTTTAGTAAACGATGTTACCTACCTTTTGAATGCAATGCTGGTCTGTAAGTAACATGTTTACTAAACTATTAAGATACCTTCTAGATTGTATATTGTATAAGATTTTGTAAACATGTTGTTGACTTGCTTAATTAAATAAATAAATTTGTGACCTTGTGCCTACCTGATGTTATATGTTAGAGACTTATGACTGACATCAGTCCCTAATACTATGCCGGCTTGACTGGGCATGACGGCAATTCAAGCCTGATGCTAGATGCTGATGTACAAGGCGTTGTCAAAAACTAAAAATATAACTAAAGAGTATCTACGTTAAGCCGTCGATCCCGGTTCCTTTAAGACTAACTTGTCAAATCGTTAATAAATTGTCATTAAAGATGACATCAGACCCTCGTCAACCCGTCTGGGCAGCTTGGCAAGTGTAGGCCCAATTCTTCAGAAGTTTCTGTCAGGCCCATCTCCAACAGTAACTAAATAAATAAATATTTCCAGGTCACACAGCGCCATCTAGTTTCCGTGGTAAGCTACGAGGCTTGTGTTACGGAAACTAGATGGTTGATAAACTACATATTATACTTTGTTTTTGTAAATATATACATATTATACATATAAACACCCAGACCGAGACAAATTATACAATGTACAACTTGCCCCCGGTGGGAATCGAACCCACGACCTCCCGAGTTCACGGCAACGTTTGTTACCACTAGACCACGGAGGCGGTCAAAGTAACTAGGAGTCTTTTAGGAGATGTGACGAATCTATGAGCTTGCCACTTGTCATGATGGGCCTATAGTAAAGTTGGCTAAATGTGGAAATTCTCTATAAAATTTGGTATATGACCACCCCGAAAGTTATTAATCCATGATTCATATATGTCTAAAATGTTGGTAATTTGATTTCCTAGGAAGCTGGAATGACTACATTTCTTAAAGTGTATATATGAGTGTACTAATCATACTTAAAACTGTTGGCGTGTGCGAGCGAGAGGGCTTAATAACCCTCTTAAGAAAACAATAGTTAACATTAGTTGTACAATTAAAGTTAGCTAAAGTTTCCAAGTCCGAGGTTCTAAAGCCCTACACATTACGAAGATTGTTACACACGTCTAATTTTCCTACACTCAAAACTGTATCTGTGAGTTGTGACCCGTTCGTGCCCGTGTGGCCCAAAAAACTACATGTGTTTTTAAATATTGGGGTTCATCATTCATCATCATCATTATTACAGCCCCTAGAACAAAGCGCCCTGAACCTCCACTGCTGGAGATGGGCCTTCCAGAACATATATCTGGAGAATTTGGCCTACACTCGCCACGCTGGCCAGACGGCTTGGCGAGGATATGATGTCAATTTTTAATGACAATTTATTAACGATTCCACAAGTTTGTATTAGTGGAACCGGGACCGACGGCTTAACGTGCTCTCCGAGGCACGGGTACGGTGGTGTTGTAAATCTATGACAAATATACGTGAGAAAAGTGCATTTCTCATTGGCACATGCCGGGTGTGTTTGAACCGAACTTTGTAGGATTTAAGGAACGCGTTCTTACAACCGAGCCACCACCGCGCCTTATTGCCTTATATTGGGGTTACGACATTGAAATATATTGTCGAACTATCAATCAAACTAAAATCCGAAGAATTTTTAAATGTTGGTGAAGACGGCTTAACAAACATCTTAAGAAAACATTTTTTTTAAATACCAGCACGAATTTAAAGCACAAAAAAAGTGTATACGAGCAATCTGCAAAATACCTAGTACGGACAGTTGCAAGCCATATTTCAAATCATTAAAATTATTGACGTTCCCTAGTCTGTACATCTACGAATCAGTTTTATTCGTAAAAACGAATCCTGGACTATACCAAAACCGTCTCAGAAGTAAACGTTATCAAAATATAATATACCCATTAGTTAGCAAGAAAGCTTTGTTACATAAAAGTGCTTTAATCATGACGGCAAACATATATAATAAAATACCGTTGAGACTACAGGAGCTAGAGTTAGGAGAAAGGAAGAGAAGACTTAAATGTATACTAATTGACAAGACATACTACACAATCAATGACTTTTTTACAGACAAAAATATAATTACATGACATTTTGCTTAACTTTTAATTTATTAATATTAAATTTTAGACATGAATAATATTGTCATTTATATTTTTTTATTGTATCTCAATTTTAAATGCTATCCACAATTACTAATATTTGTACGCCCTATGGGCAGAGCACTGGTGCACCTTTATAACCTATACCTGTTGTTTATAATATTAACCTGTGTCTAAACAAATAAATGATTTTCAATTTGAATTTGAATTTTACGACATTTGACCTTGGTGGTAGACCACCTGATGGTAAGTGCCACGCAACGTCAATGAATGTTAGCAACTGAAATCAGACACTCATGACTGACATCAGTCCCTAACACTATGCCGGCTTGACTGGGTATGACGGCAATTCGAGCCTGATCCCGAAACGCGTGTCCCCACACACGCTTTTCGTCACCCTCTGGTAGATTATGCAAATTACCACCATCAGTCCGCCTACCACCTATTTGTTGTTTTCGTTAAAAGTATGTGCCATTTGCAATGAAGTCAAATGCATTTTTTTACTTTCAAGGAGAACTAATATTGTAAGCTTGCTTGGTGATATTGGTTTATATAAAAATAACACTGCTTGAAACAAGACTAAAGTTAAAACTTACGTTAACATTGGTGGTATGATTAAAGTTGGCCAAAGTTTCCAAGTCCGAGATTCGTCGATCGGCCTACATCCAGCAGTGATTATGATGTTGAATCAAATATGACGATAATAATAAAATGGGTCACAAATTGCGCGCCAGTTTAAAGTGACCCTTAAAAACATTATTAACACTCGACCAAACGGGACGGTCCAAAACAGAGATAGGATGGCACATAGTTCACTTGCGAATGTCAATTACTAATGTAATTGCTGGCTTGAAATCGCCAAAAGGCTACTCCTGTATAGTTAGATAGATAGATAGATAAATTCTTTATTGCACAGAAAATAATACATTTTACAGTACATAGGCGAGCTTAATGTCTAAAAACATTATCTAACAGCTAAACGTCGGGAGATGTGAGCAGGGATTGTAAGGTCCATGACCGCTAATATTTGAGATAAAGACATTTATTGAGTATTATATTTATTCGAAGTACTTAGATACAAAAATATTAAAATAAAATTGATAAAAAACTGGTGTTGCAGCGGAACAAGCGCAGATCAGCAAGCGTCGAAAATATGAAACTATTTGCAATAGTTACTTTTTTTCGACGTTTGCTGTAGAAACGATGGGCCCGTGGAGATCGGAACTGAAAGCCTTTTATAAGGAAATTGTTCCAAGGCTCATTGACGTCTCTGGTGACAATAGGGCTGGCAGTTATTTCTCTCAAAAATTAAGCATCCTAATTCAAAGGGGAAATGCTGCTAGTGTATTGGGCACCATGCCACAAGACAGCGAGTTGGAGGAGCAATTTTTTTTGTAAGTATGTATTTTTATTTTCTATGTATTATTATTATTTTTTAGGTTAAATTTAGATTTTGTTTTAATATAGTTTATTTAATATTGTAATTCTTTTATATTGTTTGTATATTACTTCGAATAAAAAAGGAGATTAAAAACTAATTATAAATAAAACTAAAACTAAAAATATTATTGAGTTAAAAACTCATAACTAAAAGGAGAACGATATTTAATTTATAATATAAATACATATATATATATACATATACATATACTGGTTACATACTATGGACATGGTACATGTATCACATTTTTGATTGGAAAACGTTCTTACAACTGAGCCACCACCACAGAAAAGAAATACGTATGAAGAAATTGAAAGATTTGTTCGAAGTATTAAATATAAGTTCAAGCGATTGTTCTGATCTGATTTTATTAATTGAGAGCTGGGACAATTAATGACAGCCCTTAGAACAGACAGTCCTATCAGGATACACTTCTGGAGAATTTGGCCTTGATGTCAATTTTAATGGCAATTTATTAAAGGTTCCACAAGTTGGTATTAACGTGCTCTCCGAAGCACGGGAAAATCGGTTGCTACTAAACGAATTAAATTTAAATTCGGTGGTGGTCAGAAACCACGCTTTTACATAAGCGGGTTCTCAGTTAGCCAACTTTACTATAGGCACATCATGACAAGTGGCAAGCAATTTAAATAAATGATTATGTCTCGACCAGGAATCGTTCCCGATACTTCCGCGTCTATATCGACAGACTTACTAAAAATAATAATATTTAATTTTTTTATTGAATTACTAGATTCATAGTGTTAGTAACAGAAAACCTTATAAAACTATGTTACCACTAACCTAATAATAACCTAAGTTTTTTTTTTTTTTTTATTTTTTTTTTTTTAATAATACTGTAACATTCGACGCCATTTTTAACTTTAATCGTTAGAATTATAGAGACAAGCTGTCCAGTGGGTGATTGCTAGCAAAACACTTCAATATTTAAACAATTTTCATAAAGTCAAAATATCATTATTAACGCACACCTATTTATTTATTTATTTATTTATTTAGTACACACAGCAGTACATATATTATCACACACATAACATAGTATAATTATAGCTTATCTAATATATGTACCAATTAGGTGTCACAGCATTCACCAATACAAAAAGAAGAAGAAGTTAAAAACTTATTACTGTTAAAACAATTAAAAACTTACTACTGTTAAAACAAAAAAAATAATAATAATTTAACAAAAACTATAAAATTTTAAAATTTACAAAATAAAAATATGACTTCTAAAATAAAATTATACATTTTTCTCTATCTATTACACGAATTTGTGACATATTAATAATTAAATCATTTTGAATGATTCCACTCTCCTGTTAGCAGAAGACTAGCAGCTTAGCAGATTCCAGTGTTTAATCTGACTGAGAAAGGAATCTGCAAAGAAAACTTAGCTATGATTTACTAACTTCGCAATACGTTTGACATGTGTAGTATACACGTCTTTAGTATTTATTTATTGAGTTAATATAATTGCATGGCTGCAACAAATGAGACCCATGGGCCTCGGTGGGGGTCCCTAAAACGACTGACCCAGATACTAACCAGGGTACAAGACCCAGTAATGTCCACTTTATTAATTTTAAATCACGTTTACCCTAACAGAAGCAAAAGTTCATTTTACTGACAGTATTCGAAAGGTTTATTTTTATTAAATTTATACTGAACACGACATGTGACATCGCGCCAGAAGAATGGGAGGAACTGACGTCAGCCACTCACGACAGACATCAGTCTCTACCACTATGCCAGCCTAACAAGATGCCTGTGCGTGTGGGTTGGTTGCGGAATAGAGAGAAAGGGACAAGGTTATGGAGCTCCTCAGAACACTCACCGTGGTAAAACTTGCAGAGCACAACAATTAAATAGGGTGTATCATTGTCTTTTTAACACGATAGATGGCGCATGATAGTTTTTTTTTAAAGTGTCTTAAAGGACATGGGACAGAATACAACAGCCCTAAACATGTAATTTATTTAAATAATATATGTTTATAACAGAGTTCATAACCGAGTTTGGGATCATCAAATTCCAAGTGTTGCAGTTTTTGATGCTTTTCATGGAGTAATTCACGTCAATATCGCCCAAACACGAAGGGTATACGGGAGTTCACAGTGCGGGAAAACCGCAAAAAATAAAGTGTAACTTCTGCCCCATGTACTTGTATATAGTCAAATTTATCGTTTTCCATAATTATTCACAACGTAGCACATTATTAAACAAAATAACACCACTTTAGATAATATCCACAGTAAACTAATTTCATTATTACAGGCCCTAGAACACAGCGTCCTAGACCTCCACTGCTGGAGATGGGCCTTCCAGAACATATTCACTTTGGAGAATTTGGCCTACACTCGCCACGCTGGCCAGACGGCTTGGCGAGGAAATTATGTAAATTTTTAATGACAATTTATTAACGATTTCACAAGTTGGTATTAAGGGAACCGCGACCGACGCGACGGCTCGGAGAGCACGAGACACGGGAACGGTGGTGTTGTAAATCTATGACAAAATGTACATAAGAAAAGTGTATTTCTTATTGGTACATGCCGGGGGGTTTAAACCGACCTTTGTAGGATTTTAAGGGAAGCGTTCTTACAACGGAGCCATCACTGCTCTCAACTTTTTTTATTATATTTAAATTTATTTTTTATTTGTGAAAAACTTTGAAAATATTGGATTATGCGTGCGAGAGAAATGCATAATCGTTAAACCCTTCAACGCGGGCTTCGAACCTTGTACTTTACTTATTTTTTTAAGGAAAGCATTATTACAACTTAGCAACCACCATAATCAAGATCGTAAGCTCCACCGCAATTAAAATCAAATAATACAAAAAAAATATTTAAAAATAAATGTTACAATGAAACTGCCTCCGTGGTCTAGCGGTTAAGTCCGTGGATTTAGACTCGGAGGTACCGGCTTCGATTCCTGGTCGGGACACAAAAATATGTATTAATGTAAATAAATACATTTAATTAATATTTAATTTATTTGTGATATTTCTCGAGTTTGGTACGCTACAGACATCGACGAGCTTGCCACTTGTCATGATTGGCCTATAGTAAAGTTGGCTAAATGTGAATCCGCTTATTTATAAGCGTGGTTTCTGACCACCCCGAAAGGGAAACGGTCGTGATGATACTTACTTTATTATTTTAAAATGAAACGCAAACGGTACGTTTCCACAAAACGTTCTCCCCTCGGCAGGTACTCAGAACAACATCTTAAATAATAACACATCAACAAATCACTACGCACTTCCCCATCTGTTCCATAACTGTTACTCTCACCCTATACTCGTATACCTACATCTATAGATTAAGTAGAAATGGCAAAGTTATACCATTTTGATGTTGAAGGTTTGACCTCTTTGTTAATCTGTTTGACATTGAGCTGCATCTTGACCTTTTAGAAATAACACAAGAGAGTTGCTGGTCCCGTTGTTACAATATAACGCTTTCCTTAATATATATCTAAGACATATTAGACAAATATAATACAACCCCTCTGGCTAGCGTTGTGAGTGTAGGCCAAATTCTCCAAATATATATATGGAAGTTCCATCTCCAACAGTGAAGGTCTAGGACTCTGTGTTATAGGGGCTGCAATGATGAATGATGTTCCGGAAGTCCTCCAGCAGTGAACAACTACTTTTTTTTAATGATATTGCATGTAATTTTTGTCGATATTGTTAGATTTTGGCTGAACAATTACTTGATTCCTACTCTATCAACTCTGTCCTCAGGCCGGTTCTGAGCATCAGAATATTTAATTCGATTCATTTATTCACCATAAGATACAAAACGTACACTTGGTTTTGTTAGCTATACATTAACAGTTTACAAATCATGGCAGTATAGCAAAAGATCAACCATTAGTGCAAAGAATAATTCTAGAATGTAAGAATGTAATGGTTCTCCGTTAGTTGATGATTTAGCCTAGAAAAGGAAGGACACTGAGTTTAACATTTTAGGTAACTGAACTTTCTGCTTAACTTAGTTTTGATGTGTCTTGGTTCGTGTTTCGGTAGAAGAAGAACGCGGAAATGTTATTCCGGTTTTTATATCCAATTTCAAGGAATGTTCTCGATATGACACAATGACATTTAACGTTTTTGTAGCGAGGCGTGTAATTGGTTTTTTGGATAAAGATAGGGAGAGAACGTGATATAAGTCGTTTTACTGCGATACTGCGTTGTTATTCAAAATTTATAACTATCAATCAAATTCCAAGTGTTACAAAATATGATGTTTTTCTTTTAGTCTTTTGCGGCAATATCGTCCAAACACGCCAAAATTATTCACGTTCGGAGTTCTAAACTTCAAAAAATATACTGTCCAATATAGACTCAAATTTAGCGATTTTTATAATTATTCACATTGTAGCAGCACATTATTTAACAAAATAACACCACTTTCGATTAACAATATCCACAATAAAGTAATTTACAAAATCAAAAACTTGCACCTGACATGTCCATGGAAAAGCGCGGAAACGACTCCGTATCAGTCGATTCAGGGACTAGGGATGTCCTAGGCCGCAACAGATATAATTATAACAATTTGCAAGGGTCAAATAATAGAGGTTTAAACGGGACTTCATCATTGCAGAGTAAGTGTACCCAACAGGGGTCGGAAACTGCGTAGTTGCATTCTCCACGTGGAGGTCGGTGACCTCGACCTCGGGGTAAAACTGGGTCTCATTTTGACAACTGCGTCATTTTAAAATCGACACGTGTTCGTTTTGTAAAGCGTATTTTGTGGAACAATTTGTCTTTTATCATTAGGCGAGTAACACGTACCCACTAACTAACACAACACATAGGTAACATAACACATAGGTAACATAACACACACGCACAGGCGCAACCATCATTCTTTTTTTTTCTTTTTTTGTCCTCTTACGACTGACTGTTTTGAATACAAACAGTATAAAAGAATCACAATATAAATTAAAACTAATTAAAAGTAGGTAAAAAATGTCCTCTAGAGACCCTTCAGGGATAGTTCCAAGAAGACTGGCAACATTTCCCCTCTGTATAGCTAAGCTAATACGTTGGCAGAAATAATTGCCAGCTTTTCTGTCTCCAGACTTTTAGTTAGCCGTTTGAACAACTCCTTGGCCAGACGCTTGGCTGAGTGTCCCCATGGGCCCATCGTCTCGACCCCAAACGGCGCAAATTCGTAACCTGTACTGAGGTTGGCGTATTTGCGCAGCTTGAAGTTCTCAGCAGAAACCGCCGCACTTCCCGCGCTTGACGAGGTCGCCTGGATGTGTGATGGGGCTAATATAGTAATCTACATGTCGCATCCCACACCAGGGACCTGCCAAGTTTTATTTATTGTTGTATATTGTTATTTATTTATTTATTATTATTACAAGCCAACACTTACAGCTAATGCCAAACACGTAGGCTCTTAGTCAATTTATACAATTATATATACATTAAATTTACATACAGGGAGCACTTATACAATTGGATAATAATTACATAATTACACGTTATACAAATAAAATGATTATGTCATTAATAATTGATACAGTACAGTATCATCACGAACGTTTCCCTTTCGGGGTGGTCAGGAACCACGCTTATAAATTAGCGCATTCACATTTAGCCAACTTTACTATAGGCCAATCATGACAAGTGGCAAGCTCGTCGATGTCTCCAGCGTACCAAACTCGAGAAATATCACAAATAAATTAAATAATAATTAAATATACTTATTTATTGCGCGGTTGTGGCTCGGTTGTAAGAACGCGTACCTTAAATCCTACAAAGGTCGTTTCAAACCCACCCGGCATGTACCAATGAGAAATACACTTTTCTTACGTACATTTGTCATAGATTTACAACACCACCGTTCCCGTGCCTCGGAGAGCACGTTAAGCCGTCGGTCCCGGTTCCACTAATGCCAACTTGTGAAATCGTTAATAAATTCTCATAAAAAAAATTACATCATATCCTCGCCAAGCCGTCTGGCCAGCGTGGCGAGTGTAGGCCAAATTCTCCAGTTCTGGAAGACCCATCTCCAGCAGTGGAGGTCTAGGACGCTGTGTTCTAGGGGCTGTAATGAATGACTGTATAATCAACAATCTTACACTCCCTCTTGCTTCTCCACCCTTCCCCACCTTTTTAAACACACACACACACACACACAAACACGCACACACACACACGCACACACACACACACAATTCTTTACTTGCTATTTGTGTAACCTCTTTTTCCATTCTTTTTTTGTATGATCATTATTGGAAGACACTGTCTCCTGTTATACAGCACAGCTCATGCAGGAGACAGGGTTCACCATAACGAAACAACATTATTTTGTGTTAATAAACGATTTGTATTGTATTTGTATTTGTATTGTATTTACATTAATAAATATTTTTGTATTCCGACCAGGAATCGAACCCGGTACCTCCGAGTCTAAATCCACGGACTTAACCGCTAGAGCAGCATTAATAATATATATTTACATCAATCACGCTGCTTCGGGTAGAAGTCTCGGCTCGGAGTACGAAAATATGTGATTACAATTACAGCGGTCATACGCCAAGATATTGTTAAGTCAAATAGTCAGTGCATGATACAAGGGTGTCGTTTTGAGGGCTTTCGTTCGCAATTTAGGTATTGCAAATAATGGCTGCTGACGAGCTCTTAAAAAGTACTTTTAAACATGCATGCGCGCACCTGTACGTCGGATGTGCGACACGAACACCAGGCGTGTATCGGACGTGGATATATTCAGTAACTCCCGCGCCGCCTTCAAAGCCAAACTCAAGAATCTGCGACTTTAGGTTTAGCTCGCAAAGTGTGGGCAGTTTGCTTCGGAGTTCGCCTAACAGTTTTAATGCATTCAAACACAATGCAGTTGTTTTATTTATACCCGGCCAAGGTGATATTTTCCGAATTTTGTATCGCACAAAGAGTGCGCTATTGTTTACAGTGAGAAATATTCTGGTGGCGGGTATAATTTTAATTGCTTCTACTCTGTTGCTATTTTTTATGTTCTTATGTTGCCTGTCTCTGTCCTTTCTCTTCGAATAAATAAATAAATAAAGAGGGGGCATGGGTTATTGTGGATATCGGCTTGTTATTTATTTAATTACTTTGCGACTTGCTTTAGTTTTAGTTTAGTTTTGTTATCCGACTGCCAAAGAAGGGTTATGTACATAACCGCCTATATATGTATGTCGAAGATTGCAAAATTTACCATCTTATAACAGACAGCGATAACTAAAGTATAAAATACAAAAAAAAAAAATCCTTTGTTTTAAAACGTTTAAAAATTGAAAAAAAAAACAAAAAAAAAATAGTCTATGCGCCATTTTACACGGACATGTCAAGCAATTTTTGTTTTGTAAATTTCTTTTCTGTGGATATTGTTAGTCACAAGTGGTGTTGTTTTGTTTAATAATGTGCTACAATGTAAATAATTATGGAAAACGATAAATTGGACTTTATATATGGGGCATTATATAACAATATATATACATATATCTGCCTCCGTGATCTAGCGATTAAGTTCGTGGATTTAGGCTCGGAGGTACCGGGGTCGATTCCTGGTCGGGACACAAAAAAAATAATTATTAATGTAAATAAATTCATTTTATTAATATTTAATTTATATGTGGCATTTCTCGAGTTTGGTACGCTGGAGACATCGACGAGCTTGCGACTTGTCATGATTGGCCTATAGTAAAGTTGGCTAAATGTGAATCTGCTTCTTTATAAGCGTGATTTCTGACCACCCCGAACGGTCGTGGACTTTATATATGGTGCACAAGTTGCAGTTTATTTTTGCGGTTTTCCTGCGCTGTGAACTCCCATATAATACCCGACGTTTTTGAACTATAATGCCGCGAGCGACTCCAAGAAAAGAAAGCATCAAGTTCTGCAACATCTGGAATTAGATGATAACCTCATTATAATAATAATAAAAAATCCGTTTATTCCGTTAATTTACATATACAGAGACAAGTGTTATTGATTGTAAACTAACTTAAAGTGACTTTTTACTATTCTTATATTGACTTATACTAATTTATAACCTATGATGTAACTTTCAACATAAATTGACATTAATAATAACATATTTATTCCCGTATTTATTATAGTATTAATATATTGATAATGATGAAATGGATGAAAACTAAAATTTTAAAACTGAAAAACACAGTTGACTCTAATCATGTAAGTAGCTATGTGTACACTGCCCTTGGGTTGCAATTCCAACCTTATGAATTATTGTAAATTTGTGCTTGATATGTATTAATTGTAACCTGTTAGTGTACCTTAAATAATAAATAAATAAAATAAATATATATACAGTTTTTTTGTTGTTTATATAATCGACACAATTCATAATTTTAAATTAAAATATAAGCCAAATAAAAATAATAATACTCAGAAAAGTAATAACATTTAGACTAAAGGTATGTAGGTACAGTTCTCCCAAAGTGATAATGCGCATAGAAATCTTCGTCACTGTTCGGCAACGGTCGTATTCCCCGAGCGTCGGAAGACGATATGTATATAGAGTGGTTAAGTGCATTTTCTTCATGCATAATTTAGTAGAATTATGTGTAATAAACTAATAAAAACTAATAAATAAACTAATAAATTAATAAACTATTTAAAGTTGAATAAGATAATTAAAGTTGAAATTAAATTCACCTTTGAAAACAAAACCAAGAACGGTGTGTAATATCAGCTCTATATAATTCCACTCAGAGAGAACACATGCAGTCACCGACCGCCCGAATTGTTTTCGATTGTGTACACATGATAATATTGACTTCTATTTCTTTCGAACAAGGTGCAAAATGCAAGTGCAATGTTTAGGCTCTTACGATTCAATGATTCGGGTGTTTCCGGGAATACGACAATTAGCGAAGATCTGTATGTGCATTATTAATTTGGGAATACTGTACTTATATCTAAATTATAAATTAAATGTTTGTTTAAAAAATTAATGGTAATGTTAAAATTTAATTCTAATAATATCTATATTAATGTTTTTCTTTCTAATTAAGGACCCCTCGTCGGGTAAAGCTCTCCTCCTTTTCTATCCATTTCTTTCTATCCTGTGCCTCGTCCATCTAATGTTCTGCTTCTTTTACTATCTCGTCCTCCCATCTTTCCTTAGGTCTTCCGTTATTTCTCTTGCCCTTCGGTCCCTTCCATGTAGTTACTACTTTAGTCCATCTGTTATCTTTAAGACGTGCCACGATAACCTCATTGACTCATAAAAAAGATATATTACGTCAAACTTGGCTGTATGGGCTAGACCCTTTGCCTTTCCCTATCACCTCATTCATCATTCATCGGGAAAAGAGAACACAAATAAATAAAAAATAAAAAGAAAAAAAACAAGCCAAACAAAGGTTTTGTCTCCAAAGAATTTGATAACTGCGTAACTATAGCATTGAAATAATTTTATACGACATATGTGTGGGTGGATAGTCCGGGCTCCGAAACGATGCATCGAAGCATGGCACACTGCCATGATATAAATAAATAAATAAAAATAAAAAATATTTATTGACACCAATTTTCAACATAATTACTAACTAGGAAATTATATCATTTATTTATTTATAATACATTGAGCTAGGACAGGGTAACAGAACTGTTAGTAAGTGCACTGGTTTCTGCACTAGATAATTCTGTCAAGGCAAAGAAACCAGATTGATCAGGGAAGGTGTAGTTTCTTGATCTTAGTTTTGCAACACTCGAATGTGGTTGTTATATCTTATTTGTGTATTTATTTATATTTAGTTACTTATTTCATGATTTCGACGTTTTTTCATCAAGAGAACATAACTATAAAAGGTGCTTAAAACAAATAGAAGTCAGCAGTTTTGGTCAATAATTATTATTTTAATTATTAATTGTTAGGGTATTTTATTGTGTAATTATTAATTATTAGGGTATTTTATTGTGTAATTATTAATTGTTAGGGCATTTTAATGTGTAATTAATAATTGTATTTTAATTTAAAATTATATTTTTAAGTATTATTATGTTTATATAAATTATTACTTTATAAAATTTTATTGCCTTACATAGATTTTTTAACAATTGAACTTAATCTAATTTATATTAAAATTGTATATATACTCTAATTTGAATGCTGTAATCTCCTATAATTAAGGTGGCACTTAGCGCCATATTATTCTTATTATGTTGTAATGAATTGGTGTACATCTTGTTGGAGATCTAATAAATAAATAAATAAATAAATAAATAAATAAATAAATAAATAAATATATTTGCTTATTTATTTTGTTTATCCTGTGATTGTATTTAATCAAATTTTATGTAGATTAGATATATAGATATAGATTACTAACTAAATATTTACTAGTTAAATGGTAGGCAACAGTATATCCAACTACATTATCCACATAAATCATCTAGAACCTCAAATTGCGCAAATACGCCAACCTTGGTATCGGTTACGAATTTGCGCCGTTTGGGGTCGAGACGATGGGCCCATGGGGACCGTCAGCGAGGAGCTTGGCCAAGGAGTTGTCAAAGCGGATGACAGAAAGGTCTGGAGACAGGAAGGCTGGCAATTATTTCTGCCAACGTATTAGCCTCGCTATACAGAGGGGAAATTTAGCCAGTGTCCTTGGGACTATCTCGGATGGGACGTCTCTAGAGGACATTTTTTATTTATAGTTTAGTTTATTTTTAATTTTATTATTTAGGTAGCTTTTAATTTATATTTAATGTACTATATTTTTTTATTATCCACATTTTTTTAATGAAATCAACATCATTAAACCACGCTATAAAAAGTAAAACAGCAAAAGCTAAAATTAAGTAAAATAAAAAAAATTTAAAATGCATCTACAAATGGGGTGTATCACTAACTTTTTATCACGATAGATGGTACCTAATATAACTGTCAGTTGCATAGAAAACTTGTATTTTTAATAAATAAATAAATAAAAGGTATAAAAAAATCTATAGTTAGTAAATTAATATTTACCTCACCCTAATGCAGGAAATAACAATCACACCCTGAAACGCCACCCTAATCGTCAATTTCCTATAGACCATAAAATAAACAAGCGAAAAAGCGAAAAACCGCCGCGAAAAAAAACTATTTGCCGAAGAGAAATTGCGAAATATGAAGTCTTATTAAATAAACAAGCCGGGACAAACATTTACTGAAGGAATCAAAGCATTTCATACAAAATAAATAGACACCATCTCATAGACATATACATAAATTTGATAAACATTTTTATTCGAAAAAAATATTTACAAAATATGAAATAAATTTAATATTAATACTAAGGATAGGGACATAAGTCCCGTCCGCGTGGAATAGTGGCAAGAACGCTGGCTGCATTTCCCCGCTGAATTGCAATACTGATTATTTGGGCGAAGAAAGAGCCAGCCCTCTTGTCATCGGAGGAGACGACAAGACGCGGTGTTATGTCTTTTAAAAACATAAATTAGATCTCCCGATGAATGATGATTGAGGTGATGGAGAAGGCAAAGGGTTAAGGCCAGCCAAGTCTGATGTAATATATCTTTCTTTTTTATGAGTAAATGAGGTTATCATCAAATTCTAGATGTTGCAGAATTTGATGCTTTTCTTGGAGTCACTCGCGACATTATAGCCCAAACTCGGCGTTCAACGCGCGGGAATACCGTAAAAAATAACCTGCAACTTGTGCCCCATATTTAAAGTCCAATTTATCGTTTTCCATAATTGTTCACATTGTAACACATTATTAAACAAAACAACACCACTTTTGACTAATAATATCCACAGTAAATTAATTTACAAAACAAAAACTTGCACTTGACATGTCCACGCAAAATGGCGCGAAGTTGTCTTTTTTTAAAATTAAATGGATATACAGCTTTAAGGTTCATTAAACTACGTGTTATTGTCAAAAGAGCAAATATTTTATTTAGGCCTCAGGGGTCATTGGTAAAACCCCTTTTAGAAAATTTGAAAAAATAAATAAATGAAATGGTATGATATTTTTAGGAAAACTTCGCTTCGCCGTAACTTAAGATATTAATACTGAGTAAAATCTTTAAAAAAAATGTTTCTTTAATTACAATATAATAATAAAAACATTTGCTCTTTAACAAATAAATATTATAATGCAATAATAAATTATTTTTATTATTGGCAGTTATTACTTATGTTATATGTAATAGAAAAAAACGATGTGTTCCTTGTAACAATATTTATGGCAAGAAGAATACATATGTCTATGGTACAAGCAGTGTGAAACTACGTTAGGTAAATACATAAACACAGATTCAAATATTTATACATAGTTATACAGACTGCGTTGTTTACTTATCTCCATACTTTAATTGCCTGTCTAACCACATTTTTTAGCATAGATAGTTACTAATATAATTTATAGTTCTATTAAAAAAGAAAAAATGTATAATTTTAATTTAGAAGTCGTCAGTTATGTTGTGTTTTGTAAATTTGTTAGTTTTTGTTAAATTTATTTTTTTGTTTTAACAGTAATAAGTTTCTAATTTCTTCTTCTTTTTATATTGGTGAATGCTGTGACACCTAATTGGTATATATATTAGATAAGTTATAATTATACTATGTTATGTGTGTGATAATTTGTCCCCACGGTCAACGGTCAGAGAATGCCTTACGGCATTATGTTCGCCGATTGTAAATTACAATAAAGATTTTAAATAAATAAATAAATAATTTATGTACTGCTGTAATATAATATGTACTATATAAATAAATAAACTATCTACCGAGCTTCACAGCGATAGCTGTATATACGATTGCTGTATGCTTTCTCCAAGGACTCATCCATCCCCCGCCAATTTTAAGGTCATCCGTCCATCTGGCGGGCGGACGTCGCAATCTGTGTCTACATGGTCTCCAATCTAGAACCCGTTTGTCCCATCGGTCGTCGGTTCTGCAAAAGTTATGTTCTGACTTTGGTCATAAAAATATAATAATAATAATAACGTTTATTGGCGCAAAAAATACACTTACATATAACATTTAAAATAATGCAGAAAGAACAATAAAACAAAGTTGATCGCCCTGGGCCGGCACCTGTAATTAAACTGTATCACCAAGCCCAGGACACTCAGCCATTTGTTAAGACATTTTTAAAACTAGTACAGTATTCCCAAATTAATAATGCACATACAGTTCTTCGCTAATTGTCGTATTCCCGGAAACACCCGAATCATTGAATCGTAAGAGCCTAAACATTGCACTTGCATTTTGCACCTTGTTCGAAAGAAATAGAAGTCAATATCATGTGTACACAATCGAAAACAATTCGGGCGGTCGGTGACTGCATGTGTTCTCTCTGAGTGGAATTATATAGAGCTGATATTACACACCGTTCTTGGTTTTGTTTTCAAAGGTGAATTTAATTTCAACTTTAATTATCTTATTCAACTTTAAATAGTTTATTAATTTATTAGTTTATTTATTAGTTTTTATTAGTTTATTACACATAATTCTACTAAATTATGCATGAAGAAAATGCACTTAACCACTCTATATACATATCGTCTTCCGACGCTCGGGGAATACGACCGTTGCCGAACAGTGACGAAGATTTCTATGCGCATTATCACTTTGGGAGAACTGTACATAAACACTTTTTAAGAAATAAAAACACAATTTTAACAAAACATCAAACGCAAATAAATGATAAACAAAGAACGTGATTTTAATTTAGTGACAAAAGTGAGGGTGATGCAAAAAATACTTTTGGCCTATAGCGATGCATGGAGTAGTCTGTTATCATTCGAGTAATAATAATTTTACAGAATTCAGAAAAATGTCGGAATATCAAATTTATCGAATATTATCGATACAGTTTTACCGTGTACAGCAGCCAGCTGACATTTGCTTCTAGTGTTGCAAAGGAAAAATATTATTGTTACATGATTATGCAACGCCTGCGGTTGGATGTAGTTGCTTTTATTTGGTACGGAGAGAATGCTACGGAACCTTCTTCTTCCTTAACTCGTTTTTATATAACAGAATAATAAAGAAATGTGATATTCTGCACTCAACACTTAAAGAGGCACGGATTACTACTAACAATCCACAACCCGTTGTTTTAATAATTGTATACTCCTATATATATATAAATGTATTTACTTATTTCGTATGATTTTTGCTACTTTTTTTCTCTAAGTAGGTAACCTTAGATTGGGACCTACATGTCAGGCTTAACTGCCTTGTGTGTGTGGGACCATCACCAAAAGACTTTTGCAAATACTGTAATAATGTTCCACGATTGTTTGTTAACATATATTGAAAAACCTTACATTGCTAATAAATCATTTGAATTTGAATCCCTTATATTAAAAATGCATAAAACTTTTTATATTTTCGATATAATTACAAATTTACAAAAACTAAACACCTTTACGCGATTGACTTTAACCGGAATATTTTTTTAATTCATATTTATAAAAATACTCTGTCGACCTCTCGGTCCGAGCCCCGGTTCTTTCTTTTCTATAAAACAAAATTCTTCATTGTCATATAATGACAATACTATTCTCCATTAAAATTTTAATAAAACTCCGTAACCTACATGTACCCTTTACAATACACATTCATTAATTTTTTTTCATTATTACCGTCTTTTGGAATTTACCAAAACTGCTTTTTGATTTTGTAAGTGGCAACATTTTTATGACTTACCGATCGAAATCACTAAGATAGCGATCTGTGGAGACTGTCAGCCCAGGCAACTAACTAAGGACCTGGATGCATTGCCACACCAAACACAATAATAAAAGAAAAAAGAAATGAAGCGAAGAACTCCAAGAAAAGCATCAAATTCTGCAACATCTGGAATTTGATAATGACCTCATTAACTCAAATATAATAAAAGAAAGATATACTACGTCAGACTTGGCTGTATGGGCTAACCCCTTTGCCTTCCCTATCACCTCATTCATCATCCATCGGGAGAATAGAACTAAAAAAAAACAAGGAGTTCTTCGCGCCATTTTGCGTGGGTATGTCAAGTGCAACTTTTTTGTTTTGTAAATCAATTTGCTGTGGATATTATTGGTCATAAGTGGTGTTGTTTTGTTTAATAATGTGCTACAATGTGAATAATTATGGAAAACGATAAATTGGACTTTAAATATGGGGCACGAGTTGCAGTTTATTTTTTGCGGAGCTATGGTGCCGCGAGTGACTCCAAGAAAGTATTAAATTCTGCAGCATCTGGAATTTGATGATGACCTCATTAACTCATTGAAAAGAGTATTACATCAGACTTGGCTGGCCTCCCTATCACCTCATTCATCATCCATCGGAAGAAGAGAACCAAAAAAAAAAAAAAAACAAAACTATTTCGGCTGTTAAACCAAATATGATTATTCAAGTCCGTTACCGCTTATTGGTGCTTACAAGAGATTCTCTCGTAAAACACACAAAGTTGTCAACAAAAGTACCTATTGATAAAGGAACGTAATCACGGTGGCATCGTGAACTTTTTTCATAAACAATTGTGGTTTAACCGACTGAGAAATAGCTAAAAGTTGCCGAAATCAAGCCATGATTCAATATACAGATGTCGTATCATAGAACACTGTAACGCTAAAATCTTTAAAACGTGTTTGGACTTTGTCTACCTATATTGTATATTTCACCTATATAACAATCGTTATATTTTGTTATGTCAGTTTACAATTTTTAAAATAATAACACTAATATACAGCATATCGTAGATAAAGAAGCAAGTCGGTTCTGCAAAATGAAGCAAGCAGGGATCGCTTCTTGGTCCATTGCTTTTTACCATCTTTGTGTAATATATTGAGTCATGTATAATTCAAAGTAATACTACATATTTGCTGATGACATAAAAATTTTGGCCAGAAAAATTAAAGCCAATTTTAGATAGTTCTGATGTTTCCCGCCTTCAAGCCGATCTTTTGCGCCTGGATAAGTACTGCAAACTTAATAAACTTTATTTAAATGTATCAAAATATACCTCCATTTAATCCATCGCAAAACGACCCCGATTTTGGTTAATTACTAATTGCTTAAAAGCTTAAAAAAAGCTTAATTAATATTATATTATCTTCATAAATATCTACTATATATTAATAAGTATTTAAGTAGTCTATGTATACATACTATTTATGTAGTTTATTCAAATTTAAAATAAGGTTAAAATTGCACCCCACATATAATACTGTCTCACTCTCCCAAAGGTTAGCTGGTAGAAAAAGCCGAAATGGCTTTAAGTTCGCCTTTGTACATACTTTTAAGTTAAAGTGCAATAAAGTATTTTAATAATAATAATAATAAATTTGGACTCAAATTTTGTAATTAATCGCCTTACTGTCGATTCATTTGAAGCATTATTTTGTAATGTTTTTTTTACAATAATTAAACGTTGTTGGTTTGAATACTTCTCCATATTCTTAAAACGTGTGGTCTGTACGTGACAACTTAAAAAAAAAACAATGTTCAACTAGTATTAACGAAATGGCGGCAAATTTAAATCCTAAGTTCTTGTTGTGACACCCCTATTATAAAATTTTATTTTTATTTATTTATTTATTACAGCCCCTAGAACACAGCGTCCTAGACCTCCACTGCTGAAGATGGGCCTTCCAGAACTGGAGTACTTGGCCTACACTCGCCACGCTGGCCAGACGGCTTGGCGAGGATATGATGTCAATTTTTATGACAATTTATTACCGATTCTACAAGTTGGTATTAGTGGAACCGGGACCGACGGCTTAACGTGCTCTCCGAGGCACGGGAACGGTGGTTTTGTAAATCTATGACAAATGTACGTAAGAAAAGTGTATTTCTCATTGGTACATGCCGGGGGGGTTTGAACCGACCTTTGTAGGATTTAAAGTACGCGTTCTTACAACCGAGCCACCACCGCACCTTTATTATTAAATATAAATAAGTAATTATATAGTGGGTTTCAACTTCGAGCAGCAATATAGGTTTAGTTCACAAATCAAGGTAAAAAGGCGCAGTTTCGCTTTAACGGACCATAGAATGATTGCGGAATGGCGAATGATATGAAACACGCTGGAAGTAACCCACAATAGATGTTTTATAACCGACCGACATATTTTTTATGCGAAATTTTCTTTTGTGGTGTCCTTTTTGACAAATAGTTTTACCGCCTTTTTTATCGCTCGACTGAAGCCATATATAACTATTGTTTGAGTCTAAGAAAGTTCCTAGGATATGAGGTAAATATTAATTTCAACGTTCTACGATTAAGGATTTAACTAGATTTTTTTACAGATAAAACATATTTATTCGAAGTTAATTAGTACATTAAATATAAATCAAAAGGTAACTAAATAATAAAATTAAAAATAAACTAAACTATAAATAAAAAATGTCCTCTAGAGACGTCCCATCCGAGATAGTCCCAAGGAGACTGGCATCATTTCCCATGTGTATTATTTTATTTATTTATTAATTTTAAAACTTAATTGCACTATGTACAAAGGCGGACTTAATGCCGTTAGACATTCTCTGACAGCCAAACCTTTAGGAAATTTAGACAGTATCAATGGTAAGTAGGTGCAATATTATTTAATGACAATTTGTAAGATATGTGTAGGTATATGTAGACATAACAACAAATACATACTAATAACACTTAATATTTACATTCCAATACATAAACAAGTACCTACATATATAAATTATTCATTATGGATTATATATATATATATATCTCGCTCGCTCAAGGATCTTAGCAGAATGTTAAACGGCTTAAACGTGGCTTCTCAGCAGGTTGGCCTCGGAATGAACCTGGATAAGACTAAGGTTATGTTCAATGACCATGTCAAGCCGAGGCCAATCTGTGTGGGAAATGCTACTCTCGAAGTTGTGCAGGAATACGTCTACCTTGGACAGACGCATTCAGCTAGGATGGGCGGCATTCGGGAAACTTCGACATATCCTCTCATCGTCCATACCACAGTGTTTGAAGACAAAAGTCTTCAACCAGTGCGTCCTCCCCGTAATGTCGTACGGAGCAGAGACGTGGACACTGACAGTGGGTCTGGTTCACAAATTCAAGGTCGCTCAGCGAGCTATGGAGAGAGCTATGCTTGGTATTTCTCTGATGGATAGCATTCGAAACGTTGAAATTCGTCAGAGAACCAAAGTTACTGACATAGCATTCAAAATTAGCAAGCTGAAGTGGCAATGGGCCGGACACATCTGCCGCAGAACCGATGACCGATGGGGCAAACGGGTTCTGGAGTGGAGACCACGTACGGGACGACGCAGAGTGGGACGACCCCCCGGCAGATGGACGGATGACCTAAGGAGGGTCGCTGGTGGGGGTTGGATAAGGGTTGCAAAAGACCGCGTGCAGTGGCGAGCCTTGGGGGAGGCCTATATCCAGTAGTGGAGAGACACAGGCTGATGATGATGATGATGATTTATGATATATATATGTATATAATAATAACAGTACACAAAATAAAACCAGTCATGTGAAGAAGTGGCTAAAGAAAAATGTATAACGAGGTTAATACGTTGGCAGAAATAATTGCCAGCCTTCCTGTCTCCAGACCTTTCTGTCAGCCGCTTTGACAACTCCTTGGCCAAGCGCCTCGCTGACGGTCCCCATGGGCCCATCGTCTCAACCCCAAACGGCGCAAATTAGTAACCGATACCAAGGTTGGCGTATTAACTAGACAAAATAACTGCGAGAAACTGGCAAGCGGACCTCTACGTACATGCTATCTCTTTCTCTTAATAATAATGAATGAAAGGCTATTAAATATTTATCACAAAATCAACCGTTGTCTAGCGGTTAAGTCCGTGGATTTAGACTCGGAGGTACCGGGTTCTATTCCTGGTCGGGACACAAAAATATTTATTTAACGTAAATAAATACATTATATTTCTCGAGTTTGGTACGCTAGAGACATCGACGAGCTTGCCACTTGTCATGTTTGGCCTATAGTAAAGTTGGCTAAATGTGAATCCGCTTATTTATAAGCGTGGTTTCTGACCACCCCGAAAGGGAAACGGTAAAGTAAAGTAAAAAAATATTTATTGCACAATAAATATTTATTGCACAATAAATATCTAAAATAAAATATAGTACATAGGTGAATTTAATACCTTCAAGGTATTCTCTAACAGCAAACGGTCGTGATGATACTTAACTAAGTTTTAACAAAATCAACCTAATTCATTTAAACTTATTAGATAAGTTATAAATTGCATGGACAGCCCTCCGCATTTAAACACGTCCTCGTGTTGGCCGTAGTTAAAACGTACTATCGAAAATATCAGCACACGATTATTTTGTGCTGACATTTTTTCTGGCGTTTTCAAACCCCTCATTCCGAATCGCGCTCAGAGCGCTTAGAACGAATATGACACTGACCGTCTCGTTCCGAATCAAATATCGCGATTTGGATGCTCAGAGCGTGATATCAATTCGGAACGGTGTAAATCACATTTTCATTCATAAAATGTTAGTTTTTATTTTTAAATGCATGGAAGATAAATTGCGGATTCCACATCTTTGAGTTTGAATACTAACAAATATACATCTCTTACTTTATTCATCTTTATATGTGTAAAGTTTAATTTTATTAACTTATTTTTGGTCTTTTAAAATAACTTGCCGTGTTACAGATATATTTTTTTCACTTCCTACTTAAATATTAATTATAGATTTGTTTTAGAAGTATATATACAAACAGTATAAACGAATTACAATATTAAATAATTTAAAATAAAACTTAATTTAAATTAACTTGAAAATGGCGCGCGACATAATGACAAAAAACTGACAGCGCTCAGAGCGATCTACCTCGATATCGTGAGCAGTCTAAGCGCGAGAAATAATGTCCTTTGTGACATCACACAGCTTTGGCAAAACAGTTTACGCGTATCGGAACACCTTTAAGCGTGCTTAGGTTACTATTATCGCGTATCGGAACGAAGGGAAAGCCGTCACCTATAATCTAGTTGATTTATAAATTCATGTAAAAGTTATACTCCGTGGAATTTATTAAAAAGCAAATATTTTAATATTATAATCTAGAATAAAAATAAAGAACTACGTATTTTTTATTTTAATTATTGAGTAATAAAATCTTAAGTTACGATGCAAAGAAGTTATCCTAAAAATATCGCAACTCATACTGAGCCTAATCAAGTAGGTAGCGAAAGGTCGACGATCGCGCGAACTTACTTAATTCTTTCTTTCTATTTCGTCTCATAGGCGAGATCAATTAATAATAGCTCTCCTCAGCCTTTAGGTATTTGGCTAAATGTGAATCCGCTTTTGACTATCACAGAAGAGGTGCGGTCGTGATGATACTTATACTTATGGGAAAAGTTTTTGGAGATTTTTGACTAAAAGTACTCAAACCTCAGTTCAGAGTCCATCCATAACTTTTTGAGATATCATGAACTGCATTCACAGATTTTGAAAAAAAAAAAAAACACAGTCAGCAAGAAAATGGTCATTCTACACAAAACCTCAGTTCTAGTACGGTCGGTACTAGAAATATCAGAAATCATGTTTTTTTTTATTTAGAAAAAAAAAATGTAGCTCAACTGAAAAAAAAATACAGTCAGCAAGAAAATGGTAATTGTACACAAAACCTCAGTTCTAGTACGGTCGGTACTAGAAATATCAGAAATCACATATATTTTTTTTATTTAAAAAAAAATGTAGATCAACTAAATAGTGGCGTTACTTAGGCGCCACCCAGTATCTGTCAGTAATAGGTTTACTTGAATAAATATCTGTTGACATTAAAACTTTTTGAATTACGGCTTTGTCTTGTTTGCGTTAAACCATTAGGCAATTATCAAGTCATCTTTGCGACTGTCAAATATTGGGACATCCTTTACTAACTGTCAAAGTTAGTTTTACATTGACTTGCATAGGCCCGGTCATTTATTACCCGACGACGGACGCAACCTCGTACGGAACCCGTAACTGGGAAAGCATCTCCCAAACCCATTCACACGAGAAACACCGTAAATACGACAGGGCAGCAGAAGATCTCAGAGCTTCATTTACGCCGTTGGTTATCTCGTGTGATGGCTAATTAGGTGCTGAGTACGCGGCTTTTGCCCAGAAGACCGCTTCACGACTTTTTGAAAAATGGCAGAAGCCATTCTCACAAGTTGCAGGCTGGCTAAAAATTAAAATACAATTTTCTGTAATAAGGGCTATAAGCTTAAAGATCAGAGGAACAAGAAAGCGAGTGAGATGGATAGGATATAAGGAGCAGGTATGTTTGAAGGAAAGAATGAATGATTAAATGTGAATGAATGTTAGATGAATTTATATATTTAGTTTTCTGTATTTTTTAGTTATTATTGTTATTTTGTTGAAATAAATTAATTACCCGACTGCGCGACGCAAAGAAGCCTATGTATGTATGTTTCTTTGTGGCACACTAGAGACCAAACGCGTGTTTCGATTTTGATCATTCCCACGTCTATAGATTCGTCCTCATTACGCGAGCGTCACTGAATATATGACATTAATCAAATTTCATTGTAACGACAACCAGACGTCATTTTGTGGAAAATAAAAAAAAATGTCGACGAAATATATTGAGTTTCATATTTTTTTACAATACTACGATGCTACGACGCGACGTGGCCATTGACAGAATGCTTAAGCGATGTAAGGTCTGGCTAATGAAAGTAGATAATGAAAAAGCGCGGTAAATTAAAAAGAAAATTGTACGGATCTTTCAAAATTTGCTATTATTAAACAATTGATTATTTATGTTCGGGTCATAACACTTGTTAACTAAACTTTTTAAACTTTCGCGCATATTCATAATAGTTTTTTTTAATAATTTTAACGGGTCTTTACGCGATTCGAGAGGGGGGTTATAAGCTATCTTCATCGTGGAATCCAGTAATCAATAGGTTTCGGCGCCGGGAAAAATCGCCCGGTGTCGCCAAGGATATTGTAAGTGTCGTGTGTCGTGATTTCTAAAAACTTTTAAAGTGATAAGTGGGTAGGTTTACATCTGCCGCCCAGTATGTACGAGACTACACCGCATAGCTTCAGTCGACTCGTGACCACGGCCAATGCAACTTGGCTGAAACGTCGGGAGAAATATGTCTCTAAGTTAAATCGCGTAAAGACCCGTTAAAATTATTTAAAAAAACTTGTTAACTATACGGCAAAATAAATAGAAACGATAGTGATATGCTTTTACTAAGAAGATTTGTAGCAAGTATGAAAATAATAAATCGTACTAACCTAAGAAATTCAACACTACACGTAAACAATCTACGAATAAAAAATAAAAAAATTCAAAGCAAATGTTTGACAACAGCCATATTGAAAAATTTACACTGTCACAACAGTGTTGCCATTTGAATAATGATAAAAATATTTATTTGAGTGTTCTACAAACTAAACCCAAAAACCTAGTGAACAATTTGACTCTGTACACTGCATGGGTTTAAATTATATTGTTAATTAATAGTGACCCCACGCTAGGTAATGAACCTGGCTCGCGGGACCCTGTTTTTGATTTCCTGTATTGGTTGCCTAATAAAATAAATTTTATTTACATTTACTTAAAAACTAAAATTAAGATCTAAGCTTTTCATTCATTGATTACAGCCCCTAGAACACAGCGTACTATAGTCCTCCGTCACTGCTGGAGATGGGTTTTCCAGAACTGGAAAATTTGGCCTACACTCGCCACACTGGCCAGACGGCTTGGCGAGGATATGATATAATTTTTTAATTGTATCTGTGTAAATTTGAATGGTTCATAATATTAGGTCAATGATCTAATGAAACTATACAAAGTGTCACGGTGTCGTCCCAAAAGGTCTAACGAACCAAGACGATAGGCTTACAACCATTGTTTTTCGCAAATATCAAATTGCTAATTTCCCGTGACGGGTTAAGGCCATACATAATTTATAAACTTACCCCAAGTTAAGCGGGCCACACACTTGAGCAACAAGCAGCAGCCGTATAGCAAACGCTGTACAGTATTTTCTTCTCAACATTTAGCACTTAAAGGATTTACTGCACCGAGTAGCAAATGCTTCACATGCGCGCCGCAGGGTTACGAGATTAAACACGTTTTCTATGCGCTTGCTTTGAAATGAAATGAAATGAAATGGAATGGAATGGAATAAAATGGAATGGAATGGAATGGAATGGAATGGAATGGAATGAAATGAAATGAAATGAAATGAAATGAACGTTTATTTTGCTTGTAAAATACAATACATTAATTGCAAATTTGTTTACAACAACTACAAAGTAATAGATTAAATTATTAAAAAAATAAACCGCAATAGAATAACAGAAAATACCTGTAACATCGAAAACAATAACAAAACAGGACGACACTAAATTAAAAAGATACCTACTTATCAATAAAATATTAGTATAATAACGCCTAGACACATAGTTTTTTTCATTTTTTATTGTTTCATAATATACTAGTACGACATCAATGTGTCAATGTGTCAATCAAGGAAGATATTATTAAATCTGTCCATAGAGTTGCCCACGGTGTCCAGAGTACAAAGCCGAAGAGTATAATACACACATCAAAAGTGTCTAGGGATCAACATATATTTTTGCAATAACTTTTCTCCTGATTGATATTCATTAAAATTTTCTTTAAGGATTGATCAAATAAAATGTTTTCGTTTGTCTACAGTAACGATAAACCAAGTCACCTTTGCATTAGTAAAAAAAATTGCCATTTTCCTAATAAAGGGATTTTTGACATTTGAACCACTAACATTAAAGTTCGAAAAAAAGACTGAAATAACAGTTTTTTTTTTAATTTTATTGGGTAACTTAAACAATTAATAATCCGTGTTTCTACCGCGAACACTAACAACACAAGAACATCGGTTTGGCATACTCAAAATGAGTTCATCCAAATCACGCTGTGGAATGGCCGCCCATGTTCGTTGCAACAACAAAAAAAGGTCTTCTTGCGACTGGATACCCTCCATATTCGGCAGAGCTCTTCTCTGAAGAATATCCCATGCATGCTCAATCGGGTTCAAGTCTGGCGACTGAGCAGGCCAGGGCAGGACATTGATGTTAGCTGCGGCGAGAGTCTGTCTTACAACTCTTGCGGTGTGCGGTCGTGCATTATCATGCATTAACTGAAATAAGGGACCGATATGCACTTGTAGAGGAACGATGACGTCTGATACAACCGTCTCAGCATAAATTTGAGCGTTGAGGTTTATTTATTTATTTTTATTTTTTATTATAAACTTTATTGCACAAAGTACAAAGGCGGACCTAATGCCGCTAGACATTCTATACTGGTCAAACCTTTGGGACAACTAAAGCAGTTACGACGAGATAAGGCAGGTGCTATCAAAACTAATAGAAAAATATTAGACTTCAATATATACTAGTGAATAAATACTTATTTACATACTAATACATACAAATAAAACTACATACATACGTTCTATGAATATACATAAATATAATATACCTACTATATGATGACTATAATGAGAGAAATAAATATAGCAGAGAGTGTATTAAGCTTATGGTAAATTTAAATAGTGCGCATAGACCAGTTTCTTAAATAGTGTTCTATTTGGAGCTTGACGGATGTGTGAGGTTGCCTCTGATCCAAATCAACTCAGTTCTTCCGCCGATCGAAATACCCGCCCATACCATGATGGTTCCACCACTATAAGGATGGACTTCCTGGCAGGATTTTAATCGCTGTTGGCGTCCAGGGGTTCTCCAGTGTCGTATACGTCTTGTATCCGGCCTCATACCAAAACGAGACTCATCAGAAAAGCACACGAAACGCCATTGTTCTTCTGTCCAATTTCTGTGTTCAAGAGCCCATTGATATCGAGTCCTACGATTGTGCATTGCTATAGGTGGTACCCGTAGCGGTCTTCGGGAATGAAGGTTCACTTCATGCAAGCGGTTTCTGACTGTTTGGTCGCTAATTAAGTTCCCTGAAGAGCGATGAAGGCTCACGGCTAACATCATGGCGGTTATTGTTGGAGTTCTTCGAGCTGTGATTTGAATGTATCGGTCTTGTCTCCGTGTGGTGCAGCGATACCGTCCTCCATGGCGCTCAGCCACGGTACCAGTGGTTCGGTAACGTGTCCAAAGTAGTAGGGAAACAGTAGCACTAATAATGTCTTCAATGCGTCTTATGTTTTTATAGGGAAAATATTGACAGCTGATTTTCATCTTTTACTCGAATTTGATTGACAGTTCCTGTTTTAAATTATGAAATGCACCAAAAAGGATCCATATAAATTTATAAAATCATAAATTTATTACAAAGCCACATCTCAATCACAAGAAATCCGCATAAACATGCTTGATCCCTAGACTTTTTTGATGTGTGTAGTCCAGTTAAATTCGAGACGCCTACGTGATGACGTCATAGCGGCAGCCCGAGTACGGCGCGGCCTCACGCTCGGGCCACTGCTGGCCGCTGCGGGAGACCAAGGGAGCGACGTTCATTCAACTCAACGCATTTTTGTCAATGGGCATCTTACGCTACAAAATAAGATATTATACTCAAAAGCTCGGGCAATGGCCAAAGACAAGAATTATAAATTCATATGGGTAAAGAATGCCTCTATTTTAATTCGTAAGGACGATAACTCACGTGTAATCCAGCTACGAAGCGAGCTAGATTTTAACAGGCTGTGACTAGCGGTACGGCGCGAAATATGCTACTTCTACATATCAACTAAACAAAGACATTCTCAATGTTTCATTTTTATTTTTTATTACTATCAATATGTAACCTATATACCTAAATTACTGTTAACGCTATATTATAAGTTTTCCATGCACTTTATTACTAATATTCTACATCTATACCTTGGCCAATATTTAAATTTCTCTTTTTCATATCATACTTTAGTGTTAATGCACTACAGCTATTATGTCAAAATGTAACCATGAATTAACATTTTATTACCAGAACTGCGGTGGCCTTCGGAGCAAGCTATCAGACTTACGACTGAGTATATTGTGTTCAACCTACCATGTGATTATTCTGACGGAAACATGGTTTCAGCCCTCCGTCAAAAACTCTGAAATCATCGACGACCGCTACGTAGTCTATCGTCGCGACCGAGATATCTCGGTATCTAAAAAGAAGGACGGCGGTGGCGTGCTGGTGGCTGTGCTGAGTACTATTGCGGCCGAGCGAGTTACTCTGTGGGACGAGCCTGAGCTCGAGGAGGTATTTGTGTCACTAAGTCTACAATCAATTAAAATTATATTGTCTGCCATCTACTTGCAATCACTAGTCACAAGAATGAAGGAGGGATGTGCAGAAAAAGGACTCCGTTTGAATGCGAGAAAAACCAAGGTACTAGTGTTTGAAAGAAGAAGGATGACAACCGTGACGATAAAGATTGATGATGAAACTCTAGAACAAGTAAATGAAATTATATATCTGGGCAGTGTTTTCACTGCGGATGGGAAGTACGATAGGGACGTTGAAAGAAGAGTGAACGCGGGAAATAGTGTTAACGGTGCCCTGGGGTCACTGATCGGCAGTCGAAATGTCAGTGACAAAGCTCGGCTCGCCATACACAATGCCATGTTGGTACCAACACTGATGTATGGAAGCGAAACGTGGATATGTCAGAATACGCATGAGAGTAGGGTTAATGCAGTAGAAATGCGGTCGTTGCGGCGGATATGTGGCGTCACTTTGGCGGACCGCATACGTAACGTCGAAATACGGAAAAGGGTTGGTATGAAGGAAAGCATAGGGACAAAAATAAGGAAAAGCATGCTACGATGGTTCGGGCATGTTGAAAGGATGAGCGAAGAAAGATTGACGAACCAGGTATATAATGCGAAAGTTGTGGGTAAAAGAGGCCCTGGCAGACCAAGACACACGTATCACGATCAAATAAATAAAACACTAGCTGAAGGAGAATTAAAAAGCCTTCGTAACAAAAGGGCATGTATGAAGAGGTTGATGAATGTCGATGAAGCGAAAGAGGTATGTCGTGATCGTGTCAAGTGGCGCTCAATTGTCTCTGCCTACTCCGTAAGGGATCTGGCGTGAAGATATGTATGTATGTATGTATCTACTTGCCTCCGGCCTCCAACAAAGATATGTACGATAGACACTTTGACAAGCTACAAAACATTTTTCTTGACCACCCTTCTACCATAATATGTGCAATTGGCGACTATAACCTACCTAATTTACAATGGACATTTACTGACGACCCGCTACTCTCCGGAAGTCCTGTTTCTACGCCGGACGAGACCAGTAGGGCACTTATTAACACAATGCAATTTATTGACCTAAAACAATGGTACAACATATGTAATGACAACGGACGACACCTCGACTTACTACTCTGTAACTCTGACATTACGGTTCACCCTCTCGCACTCCCCCTGACAAAGACAGACAGACACCACCCGCCTTTGGAATTTACCATTTCTTGTACATTTAACGATAACCTACCTAAAAAACATGTTCCAAAATATAATTTCCCTAAAGGCGACTATGAGACTATATGTAATAAACTAAACGCTACAGACTGGCCATCAGAATTAAGCCATCTTGATTCGAATAAAGCTGTGGCCAGATTTTATAAACTACTGTATAAAGTAGTTGACTCTCACGTACCGTTGAAAAAGACAAGTTCGCAAAAATATCCCGTTTGGTTTTCCCAGGCCCTGATAAGAACCTTAAAAAGGAAGGAGCGAGTGTGGCGCAAATGGAGAACATATGGCGGCTTAGCGGACTACTCGGAATTCTCTTTGTTAAGAGCCCGAGCCAAGAAACAGATCACACAGTGTCACAGATGTTATATAAGTAATGTCGAAAACTCCCTGACCACTAACTCAAAATTCTATTGGCAATATGTGTCCTCCTTAAAATCTACCCCTTCGGGATACCCTAGAATCATGACACTGGGTGATCGCATAGCAGATAGCCCGTCGACCATAAGTCAACTGTTTTCCGAAAACTTTGCTTCCGTGTTTGAGCCTCGCTCTTCTATCGACTATAATAATTTCAACTCAATTCAACCAAAAACGAGTGCTAATCTTATCTGTGATATCCGCATCCACATTGACGACATATACAAAGCTCTGATAGACATGACACTGGGTGATCGCATAGCAGATAGCCCGTCGACCATAAGTCAACTGTTTTCCGAAAACTTTGCTTCCGTGTTTGAGCCTCGCTCTTCTATCGACTATAATAATTTCAACTCAATTCAACCAAAAACGAGTGCTAATCTTATCTGTGATATCCGCATCCACATTGACGACATATACAAAGCTCTGACAGACATGACACTGGGTGATCGCATAGCAGATAGCCCGTCGACCATAAGTCAACTGTTTTCCGAAAACTTTGCTTCCGTGTTTGAGCCTCGCTCTTCTATCGACTATAATAATTTCAACTCAATTCAACCAAAAACGAGTGCTAATCTTATCTGTGATATCCGCATCCACATTGACGACATATACAAAGCTCTGACAGACATGACACTGGGTGATCGCATAGCAGATAGCCCGTCGACCATAAGTCAACTGTTTTCCGAAAACTTTGCTTCCGTGTTTGAGCCTCGCTCTTCTATCGACTATAATAATTTCAACTCAATTCAACCAAAAACGAGTGCTAATCTTATCTGTGATATCCGCATCCACATTGACGACATATACAAAGCTCTGACAGACATGACACTGGGTGATCGCATAGCAGATAGCCCGTCGACCATAAGTCAACTGTTTTCCGAAAACTTTGCTTCCGTGTTTGAGCCTCGCTCTTCTATCGACTATAATAATTTCAACTCAATTCAACCAAAAACGAGTGCTAATCTTATCTGTGATATCCGCATCCACATTGACGACATATACAAAGCTCTGACAGACATGACACTGGGTGATCGCATAGCAGATAGCCCGTCGACCATAAGTCAACTGTTTTCCGAAAACTTTGCTTCCGTGTTTGAGCCTCGCTCTTCTATCGACTATAATAATTTCAACTCAATTCAACCAAAAACGAGTGCTAATCTTATCTGTGATATCCGCATCCACATTGACGACATATACAAAGCTCTGACAGACATTGACACGACAAAGGGACCAGGACCAGACAAAATATCTCCATTTTTTTTAAAATATACCAAACGTTACATAGCCCTTCCACTTTGTCTACTATTTAATACATGCCTTCGCGAGGGAGTATTTCCTGAAGTGTGGAAAATTGGCCATATCTGTCCTATACATAAATCGGGTAGCACGAAGAAGGTGGAGAACTATCGTCCGATCTCCATCCTGTCTACGATTCCCAAACTTATGGAAAAACTGGTGCACGGTTACATTTATCCAGTGGTTGCCAACAATATTACCACTCACCAACATGGGTTTGTGCGGGATAAATCGACAGTGACCAACCTGATGGAGTTCTCTAACTTTATCTTCCAGAATCTGGATAAAAACCAGCAAATTGACGTCATCTATACCGACTTCCGGAAAGCTTTTGACAAGGTCGACCATCTATTATTGTTACAAAAGCTAGCCTTTAATGGCATAAAAGGTAATCTATTAAGATGGTTTATATCCTACCTTACCAACAGGCGTCAATTTGTAATAATTAATGGCTATATGTCCGAACCTACAATTGTTACATCAGGCGTGGTCCAAGGATCCACTTTAGGACCCTTACAATATGTGTTATTTATAAACGACATTACAAGTTGCTTCCATCATTGTAAGTTTTTAATGTTTGCAGACGACCTGAAAGTGTACAGCACAATTACATCGAAATTAGACTGTGAGAGGGTGCAACAGGATCTGGACCGAGTTGACGACTATTGTCTGACCAATAAAACCTACTTAGCCTACGACAAATGCCAGCAAATCACATTTACCAGGAAACATAATGTAATAACCCATAATTATAACATAGGTATAGGCAATATTCTAAAATCGGTAAACGTAGTACGCGACCTGGGAGTGTACTTTGACAGCAAATTAATTTTTGATAAACACGTAGAGCACATATGTACTAAAGCTTACCAGATGACAGGTTTTGTATTTCGGACGTGTAAAGCATTTAGAAAGGTATCTACATGTAGGATTCTTTTTTGCACACTCGTACGATCGCAGCTGGAGTATGCGTCCTCTATATGGGACCCATATTACAACGTATACAAAGACAAAATTGAGATGGTGCAGAAGAAATTCCTCAGAGGTCTCCATCGTAGATTCGGATCCGAACACCTATCCTACGAAAAACTGTGCACACACTACAGACTGATGTCGCTTACTGACCGAAGACTTGTGACTGACATGACAGTGTTGCATGACATTTGTCGTGGTCTATTTAGTTGCCCGACTTTGACTGAAAGTATATGTTACAGTGCCCCCTCGAGGCAGACTCGTTCCAGGGACCTTTTCTATATCACCCGCCCACGCACAGTCGCCGGTCTCCGCGCACCAGTACGCCGAATGTGCGAGAGGTACAACAGTCAATTATTAGACGTCGATATATTTAGCAATTCTCGCGCCGCATTTAAGGCCAAAATAAAGAAGCTGTTGTTGTCGGTTTAGCTCGCTGGGTGGGGTTTGCTTCGGAGTTCATTGATAGTTCCATAAATTCGAACACTGCAATTGTATTGTCCATTATACCTGGCCAAGGTATATGTAGTACTAACGTATCTAAAAATATAATTGGTGCACTATTGTCCACAGTGGGAAATATTTTGGTGGCGGGTATAATTCTAATGGCTCCTACTGTATCGTTTCTTAATTGTTCTTATGCTGCCTGTCTCTGTTCTTTCTCTTCGAATAAATAAATAGACATGTGAACTTGCGCCAACCTGATGGTAAGTGGCGCGCAAGGCCCATGAATGTTAGGAACTGGAATCAGGCACTCATGACTGACATCAGTCTCGCCGGCTTGACTAGAATCTTGGCTTGAAGGTCTCCAGGTTATAGGATAGTGGAAATACAGAGGCTGGAAGAGCATTCCACATTTATATTGTGCGACAGATGTATAAGTCTTCAAAGACATCATTCATCTTGTATGGAGATTTGTTTAAATAAATTATTATTTATTTATTTATTTATTCGAAGAGAAAGGACAGAGACAGGCAACATAAGAACATAAAAGATAGCAACAGAGTAGAAGCAATTAAAATTATACCCGCCACCAGAATATTTCTCACTGTGAACAATAGTGCACTCTTTGTGCGATACAAAATTCAGAAAATATCACCTTGGCCAGACTTAAAGAAAACAACTGCATTGTGTTTGAATGCATTAAAACTGTTAGGCGAACTCCGAAGCAAACTGCCCACACTTTGCGATCTAAACCGTAAGTAGCAGCTTCTTGATTTTGGCTTTGAAGGCGGCGCGGGAGTTACTGAATATATCCACGTCCGATACACGCCTGTTGTACGTGTCGCACATCCGACGTACAGGTGCGCGCATGCCAGATATTGTACGTACGCGGCAGACATGGAAGAGGTCGCAGGAGCGAGTATAACAAGATTACAATTTAATTATAAAATTGCCGCTTGCCACATTTCCTCTACATCAAAAAATGCCGGTTCGGCTGCTCATACAGCCGAATTTAAACAGCACATCAAATATAGCATTAAACAAAATTATAACTTTGTGGCATTTGGGGTTGAAATAATGGGAATATAAATAAATAAATAAATATTTCCAGACAGGTTACACAGCGCCATCTAGTTTCCGTGGTAAGCGTAGCTTGTGTTACGGAAACTAGATGGTTGATAAACTACATATTATACATATTTTTTTTTTGTAAATATATACATATTATACATATAAACACCCAGACCGAGACAAATTATACAATGTACAACTTGCCCCCGGTGGGAATCGAACCCACGACCTCCCGAGTTCACGGCAACGTTTGTTACCACTAGACCACGGAGGCGGTATATTCTCTTGATACCCACAAATTCATAAAAGAGCTGGGTAAACGAATTTTTCAAGAGTGTGTCGATCCCAAATGCCATAACTACCTAAAACAGAATATTTCGATTATAATTCAACGAGGAAATGCGGCGAGCGTTTTAGCTACCCTCCCTGGTGGTAAGCCCTTAGTTTATTTTGTAGAATAGTTTTAATTACATAGGTATTTTTAGTTTAGTTTTATTTATAATTAGTTTTTAATCTATTTTATTTGATTTTCAAATACCTATTCGATGATACCTCAATATAGTTTGTCGACTTTCATTTTTTTATTTTCCTCAATAGGGCGTCTGATTGTCGTTTCAATGAAATTTGATACATGTCATATCTTCAGTGACACTCGCGTGATGAAGACGAATCGATTGACATGAGAATAATCAAAATCGGCCAACGCGTTTGGTCTCCAGTGTGCCACGAAGTAACAATACATACATAAGGCTGATAAAGCCTTCTTTGCGTCGCGCAATTGGGTAATTATTAAATAGGATCGTCACATTTTATTTATAAAACTAAAATTACTGACTGTTCCTTCTATCTATATACTTGAATGCTGTTTATTTGTAAAAAGCCACCCGGAATTTTTAAAACTCTTGGGGATAATTGCAATTTTAAAACGCGTTATCCTAGTAGAATAATTATTCCAGCTCATAAAAGTACTCAATATAGCCGAAATTGTTATGCAATGGCAACAAAGATATTTAATAAGCTTCCAGTTACTATAAGGGAGCTGCCACTAAAACTGTTCAAATTAAGAGTCAAATAAATGCTGGTAATTAAATGTTTTTATTCGACAAAAGAATACCTAGACACTAAGCTCGACAAAGTCATGTGACTAAATAAATATTTGTATGCTAGAAATAGCGAATCATGTGATATAATTACATATAATAATTTACATCCCTGTACCTACCATGTTTCTGACAAATAAATGATTTCATTTCATTTCAAAAACTGACAAACCCCGCGTTCGTTTTATAGTATTTCCAACATCTCGTAGCAACTTCATAAACCAACGCGAAATGTCGTTTTTGTTAAGAAATACCACTTTTTTAACAATGCTAACATTTCTTAAATAAAACGAGCGGTTAGGCTACTTATTGAAGTATTTTCGTTCATGTTTTATCATACCATGGCATCCAACACACATGATATTATTATGGTCTTTGAATTTATTACATAAAATCGTTTAAAATACCTTTTTAACAAATATAAAACTATAAAGTATATATAAATGGTAAACAAACCATTTTATATGTTAATGACATCTGTCAAAAAGTAACATCAATAACCCTCCTTTCAATACGGTACTGACATACGAAATTCGCATCAAATGTTAGAATTTTCATTAAACGAACGACTTGTCCTAAAAAAGTGGTATTTTCATGCTAACATTTCTTCAAACGAACGCGGCCATAAATGTCTTACGAAATAAGCTCATTTCTTATTAAACTGCACAATATTAAATTAATTACACCAACAACACCTTTCATCACACGTTAAAATCACAAAATAAACTTAAGCGTATCTTCAACGGTTATTAATACTAACTACGGTGAAAATCGCTATAAAATCTAGTTCATTTCGTCATTTATAACTCTAAACACCATCCATTGCTGTTTCTTATACCACGTGATTTTGTATGGCTTCATTACAGCCCCTAGAACACAGCGTCCTAGACCTCCACTGCTGGAGATGGGCCTTCCAGAACATATATCTGGAGAATTTGGCCTACACTCGCCACGCTGGCCAGACGGCGAGGCATTTGTATGGCTTAAGCATCTGTTAATTTAAGTATCTTTTAAATCATGTTTGCGTTATTACTCTATCCTTCTTTTTATTTTTATATCCAGTTTTTTTTTTCTTTCCTTTCAATAGTATTTGTGTTTAACTTCTATTATGTATAAAATATTTTTGGCTCTCAATGTCTTCTTATTGTTATTAATTTATTACACAGATGTTCAAACTTGTCACGTGCCGGCAAAGCCTTTAAAGGGGCCCCTTAGTGGTTCATATTATTTATTATTTTTCAATTTTAGTATCTTGCAGAGTGACAATTTTGTTTATCTGTGATATTGTTTGCGTATGTTGACTGTTTGTTGCCTAAATAAATGAAAATAAATAAAAATAAATTAAATGAAATAATTTATTTGTCAGAAACATGGTCGGTACAGGGATGTAAATTATTATATGTAATTATATCACATTCTTTTCTAGAATACAAATATTTATTTAGTCACATGACTTTGTCGAGCTTAGTGTCTAGGTATTCTTTTGTCGAATAAAAACATTTATTAACCAGCATTTGTTTGACTCTTAATTTGAACAGTTTTAGTGGCAGCTCCCTTATAGTAACTGGAAGCTTATTAAATATCTTTGTTGCCATTGCATAACAATTTCGGCTATATTGAGTACTTTTATGTGCTGGAATAATTATTCTGCTAGGATAACGCGTTTTACTATAGACTAATATGTTAACTATTGATACGACCTGTTAAACTATTAAATATTGCCAATTTATATGCAGATAAAAAGTTGTTTGATTCTATGAATTGAATAACTAGTCTACAGTCTAGAGCAGGGATGGCCAACTTAACTAGACCCAATATAAACTACCTCCGTGGTCTAGCGGTTAAGTCCGTGGATTTAGACTCGGAGGCACTGGGTTCGATTCCTGGTCGGGACACAAAAATATTTATTTAGTGTAACTAAATACATTTAATTAATATTTAATTTATATGTGATATTTCTCGAGTTTGGTACGCTGGAGACATCGTCGAGCTTGCCACTTGTCATGTTTGGCCTATAGTAAAGTTGGCTAAATGTGAATCCGCAGCGTGGTTTCTGACCACCCCGAAAGGGAAACGGTCGTGATGATACTATGATACATAAAACTGACAATTATTCTTAGTAACTACTTATTTATAATAGTGTGAGCATTGCGTCTGAGTAATGAAAAGCGTCAATGGATGTTAAATAAGTTAATGCTGTTGCAAATAATAGTTTCATAGTAAAGGATTGGTGTTAAAGTTTTGACAGTATATGCCTTTAGCAGACAGGTTCGGTCTAGACTTGAAAACATTAACGTTCCTACGAGTATCAGCCAGTTTCTCGACCGTAATTTTGGTACTTAATTATTTCTTAAGAAAGAAATAACTAGGTTTTGGAAGAAATGCGTCTTACAAACATATCTTAGTTAATGCTTAAGAAATAATTAAGACGGGAACTGTTATTTACACAAATGTATGGGAAGTCAATTTTGCGTTTCACAAAGCAATAGGAACTAATACTGTAATTATTTATTAAAAGTAAATTAATATACATTAAATAAAAATTAAAAGCTACCTAACTAAATAATAAAATTAAAAATAAACTAAACTATAAATAAAAAATATCTTCTAGAGACGTCCCATCCGAGATAGTCCCAAGGAGACTATATTTCCCCTCTGTAAAGCGAGGCTAATACGTTTTTAGAAATAATAGCCAGCCTTCCTGTCTCCAGACCTTTCTGTCAGCCGCTTTGACAACTCCTTGGCCAAGCGCCTCGCTGACGGTCCCCATGGGCCCATCGTCTCGACCCCAAACGGCGCAAATTTGAACTGGTACCAAGGTTGGTGTATTTGCGCAATTTTAGGTTCTCCGCAGAAAACGCCGCTCTCCCCGCGCTTGAGGAGGTCACCTGGATGTGAGATGGAGCTAATGTGTCGCGTCCCTGATAGACCTGCCAAGTTTCCACGGCCCAACAGTCATTCCGTCGGGTCTCTTGGCCATCGCTCCGCACAATCCCAGATGGTTCTAAGATTGCGGGTACACCAGCAGTGACAAGAGCTCTTCGGATGATGTCGTTGAGAGCCGCGTGACGAGGAATGCGGCCAGCACTTCTAGCGTTTTATTTAAATGTCTTTGTCCTCGGCCAAACGCCTGGCGAATGAGTTGTCCAAAACTGGATGTAATTGCATCGAAAATCTAAGAAATAATTCTTAAAATTAGTTATTTATTTATTTATTAAAAACTTTATTGCACAAAGTACAAAGGCGGACTTAATGCCCGTAGGCATTTTCTGACAGCCAAACCTTGGGGACAAATTAGAACATTTATAGGTGCAATGAAATAAATATTAATAGTAGGATAAATTCAACATAATTATATATACTTACATAATATACTTTAACATATACTGTAATATCAATATACTAAATACTAATACATACACAAAAATATACATAAATATACATATATACACTTATTAACATTGTTGGAAGCTATTTAGAAAGTGTAGATAGACGAGTTTTTTGAACGAAGATCTGGTAGATGCTTGCCTTATGGTTACAGGGTGATTGTTCCATAAATTTGTGGAGAATTTTAAACAAATCCAGAATGATGTAAGGGAACAGAAAGAAGTGAGTTGTGAGAATTAGTTAAAATATATATATATATATATATTTATATTAACCGGTAATTCATGGTGTTTTTTTCCGTAAAAATAGAAATTAGCAAGCATTAAGAGGAAACAGGAAATCCGCCAATTACTATAAATCCCTATTACATAACTTATTATCTTCCAACAAAAATAGGTATCTAACGAGCGCTTTTACCCCAAAATACGGGGAAATAGGCCGGGTACTCTGGAATTACGTGCATTCGAATTAAGATCGAATTGTTTTTCAATTTTGAAAAAGGTTAATTTATTTATTTAATTAAGCAAGTCATGTTTACAAAATCTTATACAATATACAATCTAGACTAAACATGTTACTTACAGACCAGCATTGCATTCTAAAGGTAGGTAACATCGTTTACTAAAACACAAAAACTAATTAGTACATTTTTTTTTAAATATAGGCATGACAAAAACAATAAACTACAGAAAACAACAAAAATGAACATCGCACGTACTTACAGAAGCAAACAGTATAATACTAACAAAAATAATTCAATTAAATGAACAAATCAACACAGCGACACCACAGTCACCAGCAGTGCATAATAACAAAAAAAAAAAACAAAACTTAGACCGAGAGTCGGCGACCCAAAATCACCTTTCGTGCAAGCTCTCAGCCAAAACTGCATCACCAAGCGACAACTATCAATCCTAAGCCTCAGTTAGCTCCTAAACACCATCCATGAGATTCAGCGGGGTGAGGCGGAGTGCACAATCGTATCAAATCGTATCGTCTAAGAACGATTACGTCTGTCAGAAATGTCAAAAGCTAGGCCCAGGCAGCGGAATGCACAAGTTTTTGACATATATATATATTTTTTTCCAGACAGGTCACACAGCGCCATCTAGTTTCCGTGATAAGCTACGAGGCTTGTGTTACGGTAACTAGATGGTTGATAAACTACATATTATACTTTTTTTTGTAAATATATACATATTATAAATATAAACACCCAGACCGAGACAAATTATACAATGTACAACTTGCCCCCGGTGGGAATCGAACCCACGACCTCCCGAGTTCACAGCAACGTTTGTTACCACTAAACCACGGAGGCGGTCAGACGTAATCGATCTTAGACGATACGTTTTCGGACGATTGTGCACTCCGCCTCACCCCGCAGGCTGCAGCCAAAGGACATGGACATTATTATGGACACTAAATTATATTCACAGTTATATCCGTGGTCTAGCAGTTAAGTCCGTTTCAGATGCGGAGGTGTTATTAGTCGTAGGTATGTCTATGATTGGTACGCTAGAGACATCGTCAAGCTTGCCACTTGTTATCTATGGGCCTATAGTAAAGTTGGCTAAATGTGATCCGCTTCTTTGAAAAGCGTTGTTTCTGACCACCCTTAAATGGATATGGTCGTGACGTTATTTTATAGTACATCATTATCATTACAGCCCCTAGAACACAGCGTCCTAGACCTCCACTGCTGGAGATGAGCCTTCCAAAACATATATATCTGGAGAATTTGGCCTACACTCGCCACGCTAGCCAGACGGGTTGGCTAGGTTCCGATGTCACTTTTCTAATGACAAATTGTTAACGATTCCAAAACTTGGTATAAGTGCCAGCGTGGCGAGTGTAGGCAAAATTCTTCACAATTTTTTGGAAGGACCATCTCCAAAAATGGAGTTCTAGGACTTCGCGTTCTAGGGGCTGTAATATTTATTTATTTATTTATTTATTTAAAAAACTTTATTGCACAAAGTACAAAGGCGGACTTAATGCCCGAAGACATTCTCTGACAGCCAAACCTTAGGGACAAATTTGAACAATTTTAGGTGCAATCATAGAAATAATAATAATACTATAATTATAAATGTTAATTTAATAGAATTGATATATACTTACTTCATTAATATTTCATTTTATACAAGTATTTACAAATTTTATCATTGCAAGTGTTCTTGGTATACTGTCATATGATCATGGGTGAATGATTTTATATATAGTATAGTTTTATTTAATAAATATATATATATATAAAGTTTTTATATCATATAAATATAATTTTAACGTTTTAATTAAAATCCAGTTACAAAGATGTTACTGTTGTTTTTTTTTTGTATTTTTCATGCCCAGAGTGGCTCTCTAGGCTCGAAAACAAACCCACTAGGACCGTAAGTGAAAAAACTATAAATTATACCGCGGCTGTAATGGCCTTAATAAAAACCAGGGCTTGCTGGACTTGCAGTTTTTTTCTACTTAATCCTAAGAATTCGACCCATTGACCGAATCTTGTAGCTTGATTGGATAAGTCTTTTTAAATGTAAAGTATCATCATGACCATATCCCTTTCGGGGTGGTCAGAAACCACGCTTTTAAAAAAGCGATATTAATGTTTTGCCAACTTTACTATGACAAGTGTCAAGTTCGTCGATGTCTCTACCAAACTCCAGAAAAATCACAAATTATTGTGTCCCAACGGGAATCGATATCCATGGACTTAACCGCTAGACAATGGAGGCAGCTTTTATTATAAGGTGATTTGGGGTAAATGTAGATATGGGGAAATAATAAAAAAAAAAAACAAAAAAAATATATGTCACACTGACTCCAACTCACCTTACTGTAATATAGATGATGAGACTGTAATTTACATTAATAAATAAGTACCAATTCTAGGAATAAGTCTAAGTAAACTCAAAGTTGCATTTTAAATAAATGTTGTGTTTTTTTTTGTGTTCTCTTTGCCCAGTGGATGATGAATGAGGTGATAGCTAAGGTAAAGGGTCTAGTCCATATAGCCAAGTTGACGTAATACATATTTCTTTCTTATGAGTTATTGAGGTTATAATCTAATTCCAAATGTTGCAGAGTTTAATGCATTTCTTGAAGTTACTCGCGGCATTAAAGCCTAAACACGAAGTATATAATATGGGAGTTCACAGCGCGGAAAAACCGCAAAAATGAACTGCAACTTGCGTCCCATCTACAAAGTTAAATTTATCGTTTCCCATAACTATTCACATTATTAAACAAAACAACACACCACTTTTGACTAACAATAGTTATACAGTAACGTAATTAACACACATAAAAGTAATTTATAAAACAAAAATTTGCTCTTGACATGCCCCTAAAAATGGTGCAAAGAACTCCTTTTATATTTAAATACAAGCTATTTTCCAATGATAAACTAAGCACCTTTGCCTTTTATATTTTTAATAAAACAGAATATGTCCATAATAATTCAACGAGGAAATGCGGCGAGCGTTTTAGGTGGTAAGCCCTTAGTTTATTTTGTAGAATAGCTTTAATTTCATAGGTATTTTTAGTTTTAGTTTTTTTTAATAATGTTATAACTGTAGTTTATAAACTTCATTATTAACTTGTCTAAAATTTGTATTAGTAGTAAGTAGTGGTAATAATGGATCTTATAATAATATATAATATATATCTGTGAATTGGCATTTAGGTAAGTTACGTCAACAAAACACAATTATCTCTAAATAACTCGCCCAATGGACCGAATATGTTGGACAAGTTAGTATTCAACTTCTGACATGCACGGTTTTTGTTTTTGTATGTAAGACAGAGTCCGAGAAAAAATGTCCTACCACCCACTGTCGTCGTTTTGGGTAATGAATTTCTGGTTTTATACTTAGACAATACAAATAAATAAATATTGCATTAAAATATTACGTTCCTGGAGTATTCTATAATATACTCGTTCTTTGAACAGACCTCTGTTCAAAAAGTATCGCGAATTAAAAATTTTCGCGGGTTACGTGTATTAATTTTTGTTTTTTTTTTGTTGCGTTATGTTGGTACTCATATCCCTTACTTATGTGTAAATAAATTGAACTTCGGGCCACACAAGACCAAGGCTATGGTATTAACCAACAAATTAAAGTATGACACACCACTTCTGAGCATGGGCGGGGTCGACATTGGCCTGTCCCAAGAGATTAAATTTCTGGGGCTCACTATTGATAGTAAGTTGACGTTCAACGCCCACGTTGCCGACGTGTGCAGGAGGGCGTTGAACGTGTAGAAACAGCTGTCCAGAGCCGCCAGAATAAGCTGGGGCCTCCACCCGGAGATCATTCGCCAAATCTACACGGCGACGGTGGAACCAGTGGTACTGTACGCAGCCGCCGCCTGGGCGGGTGCCGCTGAAAAACTAGGAGTGCAAGGGCAGCTCGCCGCTGTCTAAAGAGGATTTGCACAGAAGTTGACTAGGGCGTACCGAACCGTCTCCCTCAATTTAGCGCTGGTGCTGGCTGGGATACTGCCCTCGACCTCAGGATACGAGAGGCAGCGGCCCTGTACGAGGCCAGAAGGGGAGTACCACAGCCAGCACTAGCGGGAAGGGAGGTGGAAAGGTTAAGGTCGGCCATTTTGAATGTTTAGTTAATTTTTGATATCTGTTTTGATTGGACGTGTTTTGGCCTCATAAGGCGCAACTAAAACCCCATAAACCGTCTCTCTCTCACTGTTGGCCCTACGTGCCTTAACAGCTAAGTCTGAGTTGTGGCTACGGAGCAGTACATAGGTATACTAAAATTGGTCTCTTTGAGTAATTAGCTAAGTCTTGTTTCTAGGTGACTCACTGTGCGTCGTGAAATCAGGCCTATGACCACTGGGCTTTAGTTATTTGTCCTGATGTTCAGATTCTTATACAGTATCAGCTGCTCGCCAGTGGAACCGACTACCTCCTTACATTCGTAAAGCACCATCTATCATTAGTTTTAAAAATTTGCTTACAAAACACTTTCACAAAAAGCAAGACGAATCTACATAACTTTATAGAGTCCGTATATTATTGTATGTATTATTTGTACATTTATATATCCATATATATGTATATATTATTTATTATATAGTAGGTATAATTATGTGTTATTCATGTATATATCGGTAGATAAGTACCATAGCTTTATTATTTATAAATATATATATATATATTTCTTTTAGTTATATAGTTTTCTCAATAAAACTCTTTGTCAAACATTAGGTTAGCTGTTAGATAATGTTTTTAGACATTAAGCTCGCCTATGTACTGTAAAATGTTTTATTTTCTGTGCAATAAAGAATTTATCTATCTATCTATCTATCTGACTGTAAATGACGAAAATGTGCGAGGAAATTAAGCGATGAGCCAGTAAATAATTCACTAATATAGTATACTGCTAATTTTCCTCGCATATCTCTAGTAAAAATTATCGTGTAAAACACAGGGAGTATAATAAACTTCTTTTAGATTTATTTTATGAAATAACTAACTGTTTGACCCGGAGTTACTCGCGGAATTAAATAGGCTAATATTTTTTTTTCTTGATGCTACAGCTGCTGATACCAAAAGTCATCCGGTTGCTTTTACCAGACTAAATTACACACCATTGCCTTATTATTATTAAAATACTTTATTGCACTTTAACTTAAAAGTATGTACAAAGGTGAACTTAAAGCCATTTCGGCTTTTTCTACCAGCTAACCTTTGGGAGAGTGAGACAGTATTATATGTGGGGTGCAATTTTAACCTTATTTTAAATTTGAATAAACTACATAAATAGTATGTATACATAGACTACTTAAATACTTATTAATATATAGTAGATATTTATGAAGATAATATAATACACACATCAAAAGTGTCTAGGGATCAACATATATTTTTGCAATAACTTTTCTCCTGATTGATATTCATTAAAATTTTCTTTAAGGATTGATCAAATAAAATGTTTTCGTTTGTCTACAGTAACGATAAACCAAGTCACCTTTGCATTAGTAAAAAAAATTGCCATTTTCCTAATAAAGGGATTTTTGACATTTGAACCACTAACATTAAAGTTCGAAAAAAAGACTGAAATAACAGTTTTTTTTTTTATTTTATTGGGTAACTTAAACAATTAATAATCCGTGTTTCTACCGCGAACACTAACAACACAAGAACATCGGTTTGGCATACTCAAAATGAGTTCATCCAAATCACGCTGTGGAATGGCCGCCCATGTTCGTTGCAACAACAAAAAAAGGTCTTCTTGCGACTGGATACCCTCCATATTCGGCAGAGCTCTTCTCTGAAGAATATCCCATGCATGCTCAATCGGGTTCAAGTCTGGCGACTGAGCAGGCCAGGGCAGGACATTGATGTTAGCTGCGGCGAGAGTCTGTCTTACAACTCTTGCGGTGTGCGGTCGTGCATTATCATGCATTAACTGAAATAAGGGACCGATATGCACTTGTAGAGGAACGATGACGTCTGATACAACCGTCTCAGCATAAATTTGAGCGTTGAGGTTGCCTCTGATCCAAATCAACTCAGTTCTTCCGCCGATCGAAATACCCGCCCATACCATGATGGTTCCACCACTATAAGGATGGACTTCCTGGCAGGATTTTAATCGCTGTTGGCGTCCAGGGGTTCTCCAGTGTCGTATACGTCTTGTATCCGGCCTCATACCAAAACGAGACTCATCAGAAAAGCACACGAAACGCCATTGTTCTTCTGTCCAATTTCTGTGTTCAAGAGCCCATTGATATCGAGTCCCACGATTGTGCATTGCTATAGATGGTACCCGTAGCGGTCTTCGGGAATGAAGGTTCACTTCATGCAAGCGGTTTCTGACTGTTTGGTCGCTAATTAAGTTCCCTGAAGAGCGATGAAGGCTCACGGCTAACATCATGGCGGTTATTGTTGGAGTTCTTCGAGCTGTGATTTGAATGTATCGGTCTTGTCTCCGTGTGGTGCAGCGATACCGTCCTCCATGGCGCTCAGCCACGGTACCAGTGGTTCGGTAACGTGTCCAAAGTCGACTGATAACACTCTGACTTGTATTCAGAGCTAAAGCCACAGTACGTTGCCGGGAACCAGCTTCTATCATTCCCACGGCTCTGATCATTTCTTCCCTGCTTAAATGACGTCGCCGCTCCATAATAACGTTGGTTTTAATCAGTAGTAGGGAAACAGTAGCACTAATAATGTCTTCAATGCGTCTTATGTTTTTATAGGGAAAATATTGACAGCTGATTTTCATCTTTTACTCGAATTTGATTGACAGTTCCTGTTTTAAATTATGAAATGCACCAAAAAGGATCCATATAAATTTATAAAATCATAAATTTATTACAAAGCCACATCTCAATCACAAGAAATCCGCATAAACATGCTTGATCCCTAGACTTTTTTGATGTGTGTATTATTAAGAAGAAATATTTAAATTTAAAATATACTGTTCTGCTTGTTTAAAAAGAAAGTATTAAGTTGTTTTTTAAAGATGTGAATTGAAGGAGCTTGTCTGATGGTCAGTGGAAGCTTGTTCCACTGACGAGCAGCCGATACAGTAAAGTTAATCTGAATATCTGTTGGAAGTGTGGGGTGAGATTTTACCTTACCTACACGGACCCATTTTTTTTACCGCAATCGTCTAAAAAAGTAACTATTGCAAATCGTTTCATATTTTCGCCGCAGCACTAACAAATTGGCAGATAAACTCAAAAACTACTGCAAGGTTTTTCATGCTGTTTTCACCAATGGATAGAGTGGTTCTCGAGGAATGTTTTATAACTTGTTAAGTTTTTGTATACATTAACAATATTTGTTGTAGGTGTCGCAAAAAAATAAGCCGTCTCAACGTAAACATAATGTATGGTGAAATTGTATATCTTATATAGGTCTACAGCAAATAACACCATGGATAATGTCTATCTCTTAAGGATAGCATACTATATCCATTTTACAACTTAACAAAACGGGCAATTATAAAGCGGTAATTTAAAAGCTATTTACATAAGTACGCATTAATCTTTATTCTTTTAAATACGTTAGTTGGTTTGAGCATTTCATGAACTTTCTTTTTTTATACCATTCAAAATAAATGAAATTAATACGCAACGAAATAAATTTCGTGTCGCCGTTTATACGGGCAAAGTAATAGCAACAGTATATTATTTGTTATTTTATTATTATTAATATAGGCATGGAAGACGAACAGACATACATACAGAGATTCTTTCTCATTTATAATATTAATATGGATTCTAAAGAAGTCGAAGAACAATAAAACTATTTTCTCCCCATTTTTCTTCCATTTTGAGATTTATTGTGATTATGATTAATGCTTTTGATGTTTTTTACAACTTGTTATTTTTTACAAAATTATTATTTACTAAAATAGGCCTAAAATATCATCACGACCGAAGTAGGTTTCGGGGTGGTCGGAAATCACCACTTTCAACAAGCGGATTTACATTTAGCCAACTTTACTATGACAATTACCACGACAAGTGGCAAGCTCGTCGATGTCTATCAAAACTCGAGGAATATCACAAACAAACTGGGTGTTTATATGTATAATATGTATATATTTACAAAAAAAAAAAAGTATAATATGTAGTTTATCAACTTCTAGATTCCGTAACACAAGCCTCGTAGCTTACCACCGAAACTAGATGGCGCTGTGTGACCTGTCTGGAAATATTTGTTATTATATTTAAAAAAAAAACAACCGCCTAGCTGAGGTCATGGATAATAATAATAATAATAAATTATTTATTGTATAAAACCAAAATAAGTAAGTACATAGGCGAGCTTAATGCCGTAAATGCATTTTCTACCAACTAACATGGATATTCACATGCTCTGTACATCATCGCCTAAATTTAATAAATAATAAATATTTCCAGCCAGGTCACACAGCGCCATCTAATTTCCGTGGTAAGCTACGAGGCTTGTGTTACGGAAACTAGATGGTTGATAAACTATATATTATACTTTTTTTTTTGTAAATATATACATATTATACATATAAACACCCAGACCGAGACAAATTATACAATGTACAACTTGCCCCGGTGGGAATCGAACCCACGACCTCCCGAGTTCACGGCAACGTTTGTTACCACTAGACCACGGAGGCGGCAATTAGTTGGTCGGGCGATGTCTAGAGTATTTTTTACAGTATAAGATTGACGAACCAGATATATAATGCGAAAGTTGTAGGTAAAAGAGGCCCTGGCAGACCGAGACTCACATATCACGATCAAATAAATAAAACACTGACTGAAGGTGCATTAAAAAGTCTTCGTAACCAAAGGGCATGTATGAAGAGGTTAATGAATGTCGACGAAGCGAAAGAAGTATGTCGTGATCGTGTCAAATGGCTCTCAATTGTCTTTGCCTACCCCGCAAGGGATCTGGCGTGAAGATATGTATGTATGTATGTATAAGACAGCAGACATATTTTAATGGGGTATATTGCAGGATTAACATCTATCTCATTTATAGATTTAGTTACCTACTTATTATTATTTTCTAAATTATTGTGATTTATTATTATTTCTATTTTTATTTTTCTTTATGAGGGTCAACAAACAGAATTGCACAGGTTTTAACATTTAACAATAATAAGATACATTAGATCATGCAATACCCACCATGTTAACCACATATTTATAATTGCATAAACTTTACAGCTAATAATAATAAATAAATGTTGATAAATGAAAGGAAAAAAAAAACTAAATTAAACAAGTAAAAACAAAGGAGAAAAACATAATATAAATAAAAAAATATAAAAAAACAATAAGAACTTAAAAACTATTCCTTTAAAACCTTCAAGACACTTGTTTTAAAGGCCTCAGCAGTGGAGGCGATGATGTCAATGAGATTAAACTATGTTTCTGTTTAAGTTATTATTTAGTTGTATAAGACATTTGTGGAAACTTTTAATTGGCATCTAGTTTTTTATATAAGTAATCATTTGTTAAAATCAAAATTAAAATCAAATTATTTATTTTCTTAGGTTATCTTGTAACAACTTGGATATTGTCAGCACTAAAATAATATAAAACAAAAAATATAAACAAACATAGAGAGAGAAGACAAATTTCTAAGCATTCCATGGATTCACCGTGCGGGTGCCGGGTCCATCGTGTGTGGGTAAGAGATGAGAAGAATGGTGTCTCGGGCTTGCGACCGACAATTGGCTGGTTTAAGAAAAGGAGGCCTCCTTTTTTTTCTATTGCGCGATAATACGCTCACCATCCACCATTCTACTTCTCTCCCTACCCAACCAAATACTGTATGATTCCGTTAATGCCGTCTTGGAAGCACGTTCCATAAATGATTATGTAATCATGGTTGGACCGTAACGGGTAAACAATCCAGATTTATGTGTGTTATAATAGCATTATTGTCATAAGCAAGGTAATTGTAACTTAATAACTACTTAATATAAGATCGTGGCTGTAAATAGGCCGTGTCAACTAAATATAAATTCGTGGCTGTAAAAGGGCCGAGTTAGCTTACAATCTAACAATAATAATAAATATCAAATCCTAATACTAGTTCGTGGCTGTATACTTATTTGGAAGCTTTCCTTGAAGATAAATAAAATAAATAAATGCATTATTGCTTCTAACTCTGCATCTAAAACCACTAAAACCTCTAGACTACTAATTCTAAAGACTGATAAATTTAGGGTGTTGTGTTTCATCGGTGCATAGGTTTATTTAGGCCTTCGAAACGTACCACGGAAGAAACGACGAGGCCTACCGCAGCACCGTCAGCCTTCATCAGAAGGTGGTCACCGTACCCAACGCGTATTAGTTTGAGCACAATACATTTATATATTTTAGTTTTAAAAGGTATATATCTACTCGTATGTGGCTTTTTTTTTAAATACCTAAAAATTAAGCTGATTATTATTATTATATAGATCTCTTCAAATACTCATTTGTTTTTTTTTTAACTTATTTTAGCCATGTGACGTGAATATTTTTGATCTTTGTGACGACAGATTGATTTTAAATTTAATTTCAGCTGCATTGTTGTGCCGAATTGAGACATTGACTTATATGAAAGGATCGGCACAAACACCGGACACAGCTCACCGGCTGGGAAAGCACTGGATCTTCATAGCACAGATCCCATGTTTTGGAGCCCAGCAGCTTCGCCGAAATGTGGCTTCTCTGAGCGTGTTCTACCGGCTATACTATGGTGAGTGCTCCGAAGAACTCTATAACCTAATCCCTCCCTCTCCATTCCGCAACCGAACCACACGCACAGGTCAGAATCATCTGTCATACGATAAAGATGTGGAATGCTCTTCCAGCCTCTGTGTTTCCATATTCCCATAACTTGGAGTCCTTTAAGCGAAGTGTGAAAAAGCATCTAGTCAAGCCAGCATAGTGTTAGCAGCAGCAGCATAGTGCAGTTATGAGTGTCTGACTTCAGTTGCTAGCATTCATGGACATTGCGCACCACTTACCATCAGGTGGGCCCAAGGTCACATGCCGTGCTAGTATAAAAAAAAAACAAAAAGCTCTATTCTGTTACTTAAGCGCAAACGTTATATAATGGAATCCGTTAACTATAACTGTGTAATTAACAAAAGAGTAAATAAGTTTTTTAGGCTTCAGGTGTCATTTTGAAATAATAAAGGTAACTTTAAAAAAAATCGTTATCCGAAAAACAAAACACTATTGTATGGTGAATAAGGCCGCGTCTGAAAATCACAATATCTATCATACATAAAGGCTGGGGAGTTATACGGTTGGTTGAAGAAATGATTATTATCTTTTCACATGTATGAAGCACGTCATTGTCTTAAACACCCAAAGTGAGAAACTAACTACCAATCAAGTGGAATATATCAAAATGTCGATCATAGATTATTTTAATTATTCTTTCTGCAACCGGCTGTAAGTGTTATAATTAATTGATCTCGCAGACAAAATAGAGAGAGAAATAATTATGCATGTTCGTTTTATAGCATTTTCAACATCTCGTAGCAACTTCATAAACCAGCGCGAAATATCGTTTTTGTTAAGAAATACCACTTTTTTTAACAATGCTAACATTTCTTAAATGAAACGAGCGGTGAGGCTACTTTTTGACAAGTATTTTCGTCCATCTTTTATCACACCATGGCATCCAACACACATGATATTACTATGGTCTTTAAATTTAATACATAAAATACCTTTTTAACAAATATAATAGAAAACTAAAGTATATAAAGTATATAAAAATGGTAAACAAACAATTTTCTATGTTAATGACATCTGTCAAAAAGTAACATCAATAACCCTCCTTTCAACACGGTACTGATATACGAAATTAGCATCAAATGTTAGAATTTTCATTAAACGAACGACTTGTGCTAAAAAAAGTGGTATTTTCATGCTAACATTTCTTAAAACGAACGCGGCCTGAGTCAACGTTTGCGCAATCGACCTTTCGCTACCTACTTGATTAACCTTAGTATGACTGACGATATTTTTGGAAAAACTTCTCTGTATCGTAACCTAATATTTTATTACTGAATAATTAACATAAGTACACTGTGTGTATAACGGACATAGCAACATTAGGGGATTAAAAAGGCTTATGTCTAATATCATTCTTTGCATGTTTTTAAGCGCAATGTATTGTCACTGCAGCGGATCCTGGCTGGGACTGTAAACTGAACTGCTGTTTAACCAATTATTGTCCTTTAAATTGTGTTGCTTGATTGTGGTTGTATCATGTTCTTTTGTTTTTGTTTTTGCTTAGATTTACTTAGTTGTTGCTGTAATTGTATTGTGTTTTTATTTTGGCTACTCAAAGGCCCAATTAATGGATACTGTAATAGCATGTGGAACCATGTAATTGGTGCAGCATCTGTTTTCTGTCTTAGTTGTAAGTAAAAATCGATGTATGTTTTATTGCTGTCACTGTTGGCGACCCTAATAAATAAATAAATCATGAAACGTCAGCATTGAATTCCATCTAGCAGGCGTTTATGTTGAACAATGCAACCTACCCAAATTCTTCTTGGGGTTGACTTTCCAATCATGGGGTGGAGTAGCACAGTTAGCCCGAATGGAGAACATGTCATTATTCTCTCAGTCCTTAATGCGGGTTTGTGTAGAGCGCCTCTGCTTGACGGTTGACTCCCCAACCCTTAGACATATTGTATCCGAATTTTATACTTTCATACCAGTGTACCTTATTTCTCAATGAACGCATTTTATTATTATTATTATTATAGTTCTATTATATATAGTTATTTTTTACAGTATAAGATTGACGAACCAGATATATAATGCGAAAGTTGTAGGTAAAAGAGGCCCTGGCAGACCGAGACTCACATATCACGATCAAATAAATAAAACACTGACTGAAGGTGCATTAAAAAGTCTTCGTAACCAAAGGGCATGTATGAAGAGGTTAATGAATGTCGACGAAGCGAAAGAAGTATGTCGTGATCGTGTCAAATGGCTCTCAATTGTCTTTGCCTACCCCGCAAGGGATCTGGCGTGAAGATATGTATGTATGTATGTATAAGACAGCAGACATATTTTAATGGGGTATATTGCAGGATTAACATCTATCTCATTTATAGATTTAGTTACCTACTTATTATTATTTTCTAAATTATTGTGATTTATTATTATTTCTATTTTTATTTTTCTTTATGAGGGTCAACAAACAGAATTGCACAGGTTTTAACATTTAACAATAATAAGATACATTAGATCATGCAATACCCACCATGTTAACCACATATTTATAATTGCATAAACTTTACAGCTAATAATAATAAATAAATGTTGATAAATGAAAGGAAAAAAAAAACTAAATTAAACAAGTAAAAACAAAGGAGAAAAACATAATATAAATAAAAAAATATAAAAAAACAATAAGAACTTAAAAACTATTCCTTTAAAACCTTCAAGACACTTGTTTTAAAGGCCTCAGCAGTGGAGGCGATGATGTCAATGAGATTAAACTATGTTTCTGTTTAAGTTATTATTTAGTTGTATAAGACATTTGTGGAAACTTTTAATTGGCATCTAGTTTTTTATATAAGTAATCATTTGTTAAAATCAAAATTAAAATCAAATTATTTATTTTCTTAGGTTATCTTGTAACAACTTGGATATTGTCAGCACTAAAATAATATAAAACAAAAAATATAAACAAACATAGAGAGAGAAGACAAATTTCTAAGCATTCCATGGATTCACCGTGCGGGTGCCGGGTCCATCGTGTGTGGGTAAGAGATGAGAAGAATGGTGTCTCGGGCTTGCGACCGACAATTGGCTGGTTTAAGAAAAGGAGGCCTCCTTTTTTTTTTATTGCGCGATAATACGCTCACCATCCACCATTCTACTTCTCTCCCTACCCAACCAAATACTGTATGATTCCGTTAATGCCGTCTTGGAAGCTCGTTCCATAAATGATTATGTAATCATGGTTGGACCGTAACGGGTAAATAATCCAGATTTATGTGTGTTATAATAGTATTATTGTCATAAGCAAGGTAATTGTAACTTAATAACTACTTAATGTAAGATCGTGGCTGTAAATAGGCCGTGTCAACTAAATATAAATTCGTGGCTGTAAAAGGGCCGAGTCAGCTTACAATCTAACAATAATAATAAATATCAAATCCTAATACTAGTTCGTGGCTGTATACTTATTTGGAAGCTTTCCTTGAAGATAAATAAAATAAATAAATGCATTATTGTTTCTAACTCTGCATCTAAAACCACTAAAACCTCTAGACTACTAATTCTAAAGACTGATAAATTTAGGGTGTTGTGTTTCATCGGTGCATAGGTTTATTTAGGCCTTCGAAACGTACCACGGAAGAAACGACGAGGCCTACCGCAGCACCGTCAGCCTTCATCAGAAGGTGGTCACCGTACCCAACGCGTATTAGTTTGAGCACAATACATTTATATATTTTAGTTTTAAAAGGTATATATCTATGTGGCTTTTTTTTTAAATGCCTAAAAATTAAGCTCATTATTATTATTATATAGATCTCTTCAAATACTCATTTGTTTTTTTTTAAACTTATTTTAGCCATGTGACGTGAATATTTTTGATCTTTGTGACGACAGATTGATTTTAAATTTAATTTCAGCTGCATTGTTGTGCCGAATTGAGACATTGACTTATATGAAAGGATCGGCACAAACACCGGACACAGCTCACCGGCTGGGAAAGCACTGGATCTTCATAGCACAGATCCCATGTTTTGGAGCCCAGCAGCTTCGCCGAAATGTGGCTTCTCTGAGCGTGTTCTACCGGCTATACTATGGTGAGTGCTCCGAAGAACTCTATAACCTAATCCCTCCCTCTCCATTCCGCAACCGAACCACACGCACAGGTCAGAATCATCTGTCATACGATAAAGATGTGGAATGCTCTTCCAGCCTCTGTGTTTCCATATTCCCATAACTTGGAGTCCTTTAAGCGAAGTGTGAAAAAGCATCTAGTCAAGCCAGCATAGTGTTAGCAGCAGCAGCATAGTGCAGTTATGAGTGTCTGACTTCAGTTGCTAGCATTCATGGACATTGCGCACCACTTACCATCAGGTGGGCCCAAGGTCACATGCCGTGCTAGTATAAAAAAAAAACAAAAAGCTCTATTCTGTTACTTAAGCGCAAACGTTATATAATGGAATCCGTTAACTATAACTGTGTAATTAACAAAAGAGTAAATAAGTTTTTTAGGCTTCAGGTGTCATTTTGAAATAATAAAGGTAACTTTAAAAAAAATCGTTATCCGAAAAACAAAACACTATTGTATGGTGAATAAGGCCGCGTCTGAAAATCACAATATCTATCATACATAAAGGCTGGGGAGTTATACGGTTGGTTGAAGAAATGATTATTATCTTTTCACATGTATGAAGCACGTCATTGTCTTAAACACCCAAAGTGAGAAACTAACTACCAATCAAGTGGAATATATCAAAATGTCGATCATAGATTATTTTAATTATTCTTTCTGCAACCGGCTGTAAGTGTTATAATTAATTGATCTCGCAGACAAAATAGAGAGAGAAATAATTATGCATGTTCGTTTTATAGCATTTTCAACATCTCGTAGCAACTTCATAAACCAGCGCGAAATATCGTTTTTGTTAAGAAATACCACTTTTTTTAACAATGCTAACATTTCTTAAATGAAACGAGCGGTGAGGCTACTTTTTGACAAGTATTTTCGTCCATCTTTTATCACACCATGGCATCCAACACACATGATATTACTATGGTCTTTAAATTTAATACATAAAATACCTTTTTAACAAATATAATAGAAAACTAAAGTATATAAAGTATATAAAAATGGTAAACAAACAATTTTCTATGTTAATGACATCTGTCAAAAAGTAACATCAATAACCCTCCTTTCAACACGGTACTGATATACGAAATTAGCATCAAATGTTAGAATTTTCATTAAACGAACGACTTGTGCTAAAAAAAGTGGTATTTTCATGCTAACATTTCTTAAAACGAACGCGGCCTGAGTCAACGTTTGCGCAATCGACCTTTCGCTACCTACTTGATTAACCTTAGTATGACTGACGATATTTTTGGAAAAACTTCTCTGTATCGTAACCTAATATTTTATTACTGAATAATTAACATAAGTACACTGTGTGTATAACGGACATAGCAACATTAGGGGATTAAAAAGGCTTATGTCTAATATCATTCTTTGCATGTTTTTAAGCGCAATGTATTGTCACTGCAGCGGATCCTGGCTGGGACTGTAAACTGAACTGCTGTTTAACCAATTATTGTCCTTTAAATTGTGTTGCTTGATTGTGGTTGTATCATGTTCTTTTGGTTTTGTTTTTGCTTAGATTTACTTAGTTGTTGCTGTAATTGTATTGTGTTTTTATTTTGGCTACTCAAAGGCCCAATTAATGGATACTGTAATAGCATGTGGAACCATGTAATTGGTGCAGCATCTGTTTTCTGTCTTAGTTGTAAGTAAAAATCGATGTATGTTTTATTGCTGTCACTGTTGGCGACCCTAATAAATAAATAAATCATGAAACGTCAGCATTGAATTCCATCTAGCAGGCGTTTATGTTGAACAATGCAACCTACCCAAATTCTTCTTGGGGTTGACTTTCCAATCATGGGGTGGAGTAGCACAGTTAGCCCGAATGGAGAACATGTCATTATTCTCTCAGTCCTTAATGCGGGTTTGTGTAGAGCGCCTCTCCTTGACGGTTGACTCCCCAACCCTTAGACATATTGTATCCGAATTTTATACTTTCATACCAGTGTACCTTATTTCTCAATGAACGCATTTTATTATTATTATTATTATAGTTCTATAATATATAATATAAAAATATTTAATAAATTCCACTCAGTATAAGAAGGGGAATAGGAAGGAAAATTCATGTTAAAAATGTTGTAGAACAGGCAAACAATTGACCGGCTCCTTGTATGAACATCAATGTACAGACAATTTTATTAACAAGCTTTTTGAAAATACCCACATGTGTAGCACTCAAACTCGTGCGTAACGAAGTTAAGTCGATTACCTGCGGGTTTTCATTGTTTTCGGAACAAAACCAAGCCTTCAGTCACAGAGATTGAGTTCGATTGAGTTCTTATATCAATGATGACTTGCGGCAATAATAAAGATACAAACCGTTCCTCCAGGATGGACTTGTTGGTTTTGAACTCTGTCCACAACATGCCTAACATTCTTCGCCATCACCACATCATTAATCCGTTTTATTTTTGTTTCGCGAAGAGTCCACGTCATTTCGCTTTCGTAATGTTTCAGTTCGTTACTTTTTTCAAGTTCCGAGAAAACACTGAGATGTCTGGCCTATAGGCTGATACAGCTAGTTCATCTGGGATCCTATAATGGTGTTCAAATGTATCCATGAGAATTTTCCAGTCTGATACGGCGCCAAGAATCGAGGTGGGGATATATTTTATATATCTAGCTGTAAGTTGTACTTAAATATAGAAAAATATAAAAAAATGTAAGACCATATAACATTTTGCTATCTGTTTAATTTCTGGTCAGTTATCGTTGGCACGGTCTCCAATCTATTATATATGGAAATGTATTGTTTTTTTAAATATGTTTTTGTTTGCGGAAATGGTCTTGGCTATTTTTGAAAATTACCTCTTGAATTGTACTTAAAACTAGCACTCTGGTTGTAGACTGGGAATCTATACTTATAGTAGGGGTATAAGAGAGTAGGTCAAGATATTTTACAATGTGCCCCCGGGGCGCTCGCTGCACTGTTGTAAAGAAAACATATCGGTTTATTACTTCACAAATACTTCAGCCAGATCCATTTTGTTTTCTTGATTACTTTTTTTTTACAAATAATAATTACAAACTTTCGCATTATATATGCGAACCTCTCGGTCCGAGCTCCCGATCTTCTTTTTCTTCTCAAAACATAAAACCCATCAACTATGTCATTGTCGTATATTGACAATCATCATCATCATCAGCCTGTATCTCTCCACTGCTGGATATAGGCCTCCCCCAAGGCTCTGCACGCGGTCTTTTGCAGCAACCCCCATCCAACCCCCACCAGCGACCCTCCTTAGGTCATCCGTCCATGTGGCGGGGGGTTGTACCTGTTAGCCCCATCGGTCGTCGATTCTGCGGCAGATGTGTCCGGCCCATTGCCCCTTCAGCTTGCTAATTTTGAATGCTATGTCAGTAACTTTGGTTCTCCGACGAATTTCAACGTTTCGAATTCTATCCATCAGAAAAATACCAAGCATAGCTCTCTCCATAGCTCGCTGAGCGACCTTGAATTTGTGATCACTGTCAGTGTTCACGTCTCTGCTCCGTACGACATTACGGGGAGGACGCACTGGTTGAAGACTTTTGTCTTCAAAACACTGTGGTATGGACGATGAGAGGATATGTCGAAGTTGATAATATTGACAATAGTCTTCTTTATTAAAATGCAAATAAAACTCCGTAACCTACATGTACCCGTTACAATACCTATGAGATTACAATACCTGGTACAGCGGTACTCTACTAGGCACGTCAGAAATAAGGTAGACTACTTGCCCTGAATGCCGACAGAACGGAAAACCTCTGCTAACGTCACCATTAATATTGATATAGTTTAATTTTGCATCTGGTAGCACTTCCTACATACAACCTCCTTCACCATCATCGTAGAAACAGCTCTTTGGCTGTAAAACCATTGTTTATTTCGGTTTCTTGGAATTGGTCTTTTTTCAAGTTTTAACGTTCAACTGTCGATATAGGATCTATCAGCAAGGGGATTCGTCTGCATTGCTTGGATCAAAGTTTAAGAGGATTAATACTCTTGCAACTCTCTAGCTTGCACAATCAAATATTTAAAAAAAAGAGAAAAAATATATTTATAAAGTGAAGCTTATGGTCCGCTAATCCCGTCCGTCCTTGAGCCATCAGGTCTCTATTATTCATTACAGACCCTAGAACACAGCGTCCTAGACCTCCACTGTTGGAGGTGGGCCTATCTGGAGAATTTGGCCTACACTCGCCACACTGGCGAGGATATGATGTCATTTTTTTATGACAATTCATTATCGATTAATGGAATCGGGACCAACAGTTTAACGTGCTCTCCGAGGCACGGGAACGGTGGTGTTGTAAATCTATGACAAATGTACTTAAGAAAAGTGTATTTCTCATTGGTAGTCGGGTGGGTTTGAACCGACCTTTGGAAATTTAAGGAACGCGTTCTTACGACCGAGCCACCACCTATCATGTAGTTAAAAAAAATAATGTATCTTCACAACCGTTTCTTTTCCGGGGTGGTCAGTAACCACGCTTATAAAGAAGCGGATTCACATTTAGCCAAATTTATTATTGGCCAATCATGACAAATGGAAAGCTTGTCGATGTCTCTAGCGTAGTAGCGAGAAATATCACAAATAAATTAAATATAAATTAAATATTATTGTGTCCCGACCCCCGTGTGTTAACCGCTAGACCGCGGAGGCAGTCATTTAAATAATTGTTTCTATTATATACCTAATTACAGACTTAGAAAAATAGCAAATTATTTGTAACGATTTTAATCTATTTTACTAAAACAGAAGACAAATTTCTAAGCATTCCATGGATTCACCGTGCGGGTGCCGGGTCCATCGTGTATGGGTAAGACATGAAAATAATGGTGTCTCAGGCTTGCGACCGACAATAGGCTGGTTTAAGAAAAGGAGGCCTCCTTTTTTATATTTTTTTGCGCGATAATACGCTTATCATCCACCATTCTACTTCTCTCCCTACCCAACCAAATACTGTATGATTCCGTTGATGCCGTCTTGGAAGCTTTTTCTATAAATGTATCTCATGCAGACCTGCTTAGGCCCAATTCTTTCAGTAAGTGATGCAAAGATTTTGCTGGAATTCCTCTCGCACCAACTTCCACTGCGTAAAGCTGAGTCTTAAACCCGTTCCTGATCATTTCTTCTGTGAGATCATAATATTTATTCGACTTCATGTTGTGGTTTTTTGGAATATTTGATTCCCACGGAACGGTAAGTTTAATAAGGATAACTTTTTCCAAGTTCCAAGAAAACACTAAGATGTCTGGACTATTGGCCAATACAGCTAGTTCATCTGGGATCCTATAATGATGTTCAAATGTATCCATGAGAATTTTCCAGTCTGATGCGGCGCCAAGGAGGTGGGCTTGCATTTAGTTTTCGTGCTTTGCCCTTCCTTTACAAATGTGGTCAAAGTTTTATTTGTAGTCAGTCCCTTTCTGGCTCTTGCAATAGAAAGACTTACTGCTTCACGGATAACACCTAGGACTTTGTCATGTCGGCGTGAGTAATAGCCCTTGTCTAGAAGAGTAACGCACCCTACAAGTGTGTGTCTAGCAGTTCCTATGGCAGCACCACACAATGTACAGTTCTTTTCCGTTGCTTTTCCCCACCCTACCAGATTAGTCTGGTCCGGGAGGGACATTTGTAAAGCGTTTAGGTAGAACTTTAGCAACGCCGGAGACCAATCGTACATTAGTGTGCGCCACTTTAGGGCTGGACGGATGCAAAAATCGCCCAAAGTTAGCCCGTATGTCAGTAAAATGTCCGTAATTTTATTTCAAGAAAGAAAGAAGAAGAAAGTTGATAGACTTGCAAAATATGTATTTGAAAACATCGGATTGTGCGAACGAGAAGAGTGCAAGCCGCTCTTAAGGCGAAGGTTTTCGACGTTCGGTGCAAACCTCACGTAGTGATGGCCGGATGGTATGTCTCTTATACCTGGAGTGAGGGAAGATTTGTCTGGGATACCACCTGTGATACCTTTGCCGCTAGCCACATTTCTTCTATATATGCGGAATCGAAATAGCACATCACTTGTGGGTGTTGCAAAAGACCGCGTGCAGTGACTAGCCTTGCCCTCCCCCCCCTTCCCCCCCTCCAGCAGTGGAGAGACACAAGCTGATGACGATACACAGATAGCAAATCAAGCGCTTTACTATAGTGCAGGCCTCAAAGGAATTTTATAAATTAAATACCTGATCATTTCGCTGACGGTACTTGATTAAATAAAATATTGCTCATCAGAGACGTATGTTTTAGGCGACTATCTGTTAGGTGGAGTCATCTTTCCAGCGTTGGCTGTCTTAAGGCTTTTTTTTATACTAACACTACATGTGACCTTGGGTCCACCTGATGGTATGAATGTTAGCAACTGAAGTCAGACACTCATGACTGACATCAGTCTCTAACACTATGCCGGCTTCACTAGATGCTTTTTCACACTTCGCTTAAAGGACTCCAAGTTATAGGAAAGTGGAAACACAGAGGCTGGAAGAGCATTCCACATCTTTATCGTGCGACAGATCTATGAGTCCCCTAATTTATACGTACGCGAAGGGATGGTGACTACGGTATATGGGTGCTGGTCTTAAGGGTCACTTTTATGGAGATATGAAACTTTTTTATAGACCCTAAATACCGTATTTAAATCCTCATTGGAGATGGGCCTTCCAGAAGATATATCTGGAGAATTTGGCCTACACTCGCCACGCTGGCCAGAAGGCTTGGCGAGGATATGATGTCAATTTTTAATGACAATTTATTAACGATTCCACAAGTTGGTATTAGTGAAACCGGGCCCGACGGCTTAACGTGCTCTCCGAGGCACGGGAACGGTGGTGTTGTAAATCTATGACAAATGTACGTAAGAACAGTGTATTTCTAATTGGTACATACCGGGTGGGTTTGAACCGACCTTTGCAGAATTTCAGGAACGCGTTCTTACAACCGAGCCACCACCGCGCCTTCAACTTACTATTAGGTCAAATTTATATTATTATGTGATGACAGTAGGTAATGAAACAACAACTTGAATCGCTAACATAGACCACAATCGATTCAACACTTAATGGTAGTGAAAAGCAAGGAGGCTTACTGCGGGTTCTTTGATAGCTCCAAGGTCACTGTTTGTAAGGCATGACACACCACCATAGCATCAAGAGTTGGAGCAGAGTTTATGAGCGCACACAATTCACAATTTAAAGTCTTATATTTTAATAAATATGAGTTAAGTAGCGTTCACGGGTTCACCGTTCAAATATTATATTCCAACTAAACTTGAACCCACCTGGGGTCGCAAGGCCGACCCATTTCAAGGTGCGTTTGCGCATTTCTCCATCTCTTTCACCCGTAAGTCTTATGGATAAGGAATAAAAGGGATGGATATACATAAAGCGTGAGATTGTTCTAGAAGCGTTATACTACATAGATAATTACAAGTATATATATATATAAATAACTGCGTTAACACTTAATTTAATACATTTAGAAACAACCGATACTCCCAGGTCACAATTAATAAGACACGAACAGAACAATCGCTTGAACTTTTATTTATTTATTTATTATATGATAAACCTTACAGCTATATTCCCAGATCAATAAAAAAAACCAGATTAAAATTGCCTCAGCCAACATAGGTTCCACTATTTACTTAAAAGTTATGTTAATGAATTTAAATTTAAACAAATATTAAGAAAAGAAAATAATAATAATAAACTATAACTAACTTAAACATAAAACATAAAAATTGCAATAAAAATAAAAATACTAAACTAGATATTGGGTAACAACATAGATCCAGTGAAAACAAGTATGGAATGTAATTATTGCGTGCGTGAGTGAATATAAGTGTTGGTGTGATAGTGTAAGTGTGTGTGTGAGGCGTGCTTAGAAGTTAAAAGTAAACGAATGCGGCAGCTGACCGGCTAATCAGCTGCCGCATCCGTGCACAGACAGTCTTTAATGATTTTTTTTTTTTTAAAAAAAAGCTTAAACTTAAAATGCAAGCCACTTTATTTACGTCTATGTCGCTGTTTGCATTATTTTGTAATTTTACCCGTGTACTATAACAACAAAATGACCTGCACAATAGAGAATTTATTATTATTTTTGGACTCTATTTTAAACGTGAGAAATACTATATTTAAGCTTTTAAAGGTGCGAATTGTGATGTGTCCGTTATCATGGAGGGGCCATATTTAATTGACGAATAGTATTTTTTATATATTTGCATTTTAAAAATAGGGGTCATATTTTATCGACAATTTTTTAAAGTATATGTTTGCATTATAAAAATAATAATGAATTTATTTATTCAAAATAAAATGGTTGTACATAGGCGAGCATAATATTATGAAGGTACACTATATATACTATAGGTAAATTATAATATATAATTAATACTATATATGTAGGTAGGAAGTTTTTTCATCCATCCAACATAATTTAAAAACATAATATAAAAAGTCCTTAAAGCAATCTTGGTCATTTATTGTCTAATACTCGTAATTATTATTTTAGCTATTATTTATTAATGTATTTATTTTTGTAATTATTATTTTTATTTTAAAAAAATACATTTAACTTATATATATATATAAATATATATAAAAATATATAAATTGAAGCTATAAAATTTTATTGCCAAATATTTCGCCTCTCTTTTGAAAAGAAACACATCTAACATGTTTGTTTATATATATATGTATTTATATATATGTATTTATATATTTATATATATATATATATATATATATATATATATATATATATATATATATTTATATATATAAATAAAATAAAATATATATATTTTTTAAAATTATTTAAATATATTATTATAATAAATTATTAAAACGCAAAGTATAAAACTTTTAAATCGATTAGTCTCACTTTTACGTCGCTAAATTGTCTGCGATTTGTTTTGAAAATTGTTTTATGTGAGTATTATTATTATTAATAATGACATTTATTGATTTATTTGACATTATTGAGTTTTAATATAAATAACATTGAATTCAGTTGTTAAATTAGTTTAGATCATGGTCCCTCTAGCATAACAGACACTACTGTGTAAGCCTGTGTGTGGCTGGTAGTAATATAAAGCCACTTTGATACGAGCCACCGACACAAACGAATCAAATATTTTAATCAAATACCTACCTCAAAATAAAGCGACTGCGTTTGACTGTGCTCCAACAATTATTTTCAGCTACAGATAGAGCTACTAATAACCGGTTCAGCACGACAAAACAAATATTTATATATTAATAGGTTTATTGATATTGATCCTTGGGGTCTAAAATATCTCATATCAGACGGATTGGCGACCGTCTGGCTAGCATGGAGAGTGTAGGCCAAATTCTCCTGAAATTTCCGGAAGGCTCGTCTCTAATAGTGGAGATCGAGGACTAGTTCTAGGGGCTGTGTTGGTGATGGTGAAAAAATATTGAGAAAATAGCATTAGTCTTATCAATATCATTTTACATAGCACAAGCAGTACAAAATAGCGGTGCGTCGCGCGCCTATCCGCCCCTCTTCCCCTTCCCCGCCGAGCTGTTTCGAAAGGAAGAAAGGAAGAGAAAGAAGGAGCGGGAGAGAGCGAGAGAGGCAGCGGCTATACGCGCGTGATACCAATTATAAAACTAATTCTTATTCACTATTCCCTTAACATCAGTAAAACACGTTCTAATAATTTAACTAAAGTACTTAGCTGTTAGTACGAAGCAACACACACCAGCGATGTTACTTGTTTCGAGGCGCCGCCAAAAGAGATCGAGCGATCGAAATGACAGTCTATTTATAGCCAGTATTTTGCCCCGTACTTTTCCATGACATGTTTCAGGTCACGTCATAACCGTTCACCATATTTCAAGCCTAATGGTTGTTTACCAGCCAATCGCCAGCCAAATCTTTGTTTATTAGCCAATAGGGAATGCCGGTTGGGTCACAGAGGACGTTGATTGTATTGCCAGAAAAATAACTAATTTAAATAAATAATCGATACATAAAATAATTCGGAATTTGTCAATTTTATAATTGACTTAATTAGTAATCGAATTATTCTTATTTAAATATATGAATAAACCAAGTATTGGCTTTATAAACAACCAATGGCAATGACAGTTAGGTTATATCAATGTTTTTAAACATCATTATAACCCAATATCTAACACGCGCACCTATCCGCCCCTCTTCCCCTTCCCCACCGCGCTGTTTTTCTCACTTTAAATAGCCCAAAATGAATGATGTCATTATATCAACGTTAGAAAATTGATCATTTCAAGGCTCAAACTTTTGGATTTGAGACGGTCACTTATACGATTACCACAATTTGGTCTAATTGCGTGAGATAAATATAAAAAGTCGTTAGGGCATTAAAGACCTAAGTGGCCAGTGTCGTCGCCAAACAGGCTGAAGTTGGCAACGAGCTGACTTAATTCTACGACCTTCTTGCGTTCGTATCTATAGTTCAGACTTTATGAGTATTAATCGAGCTATAATTCACCGAAATACCTCAAGAACAGCTTTGCCTATCACTCTCCGTTCCATGATACACCTCTTTGATCCTCTCACAACTCTCTTCTTTCGATCCCTTCGCATAACTCAGGTTTATAAATAAAAAAATTACATAAATTAAAATTAAACACTAAATTATAAATAAAATAACTATAGTGCCTATAGTATGTAATTTAATACTAGAAAGACTAGCGCTTTAAACATTATATTCCCTGCTCATAGGTCGCAAAGCGAAGTTTTTCCCCAAGCTCACGAGAGAACGTCAGAGCCTCCTCGGACCACGGACCTATCGCTTTGACTGCAAAATGGGATGAAGTGGTGATTTATGATGAAAAAGTAAAGTAAAGTACCATCACCACTGTGTAGTAAGAAACTTAGCTTATAAATAAGCGGATTCACATTTAGCCAACTTTACTACAGGCCAATCATGACAAGCTCGTCGATGTCTCCATCCTACCAAACTCGAAAATCATCACAAATAAATTAAACATTAATTAAATGTATTTATTTACATGAATCAATATTTTTGTGTCCCGACTACCAGGAATCGAACCCGGTACCTCCGAGTCTAAATCCACGAGGTAGTTATATATATTTATATATAAATAATTAAAATCGATGATATTAGAGTCTAAATAATTTTGACATTGACATTGTCTATAGATGTGAATCTGCAACCTTTTAGCTGATCAGCTAGTGTGCAGCACGTTCCGGATTCTGTGCTATTTGTATTTCTGGGTACTAATAGCTTATTATGCGGAATAGCTTCAGCTTATTGGCTGTAAGCGTTTGACACTAATATATTGAAACTGATACAAATGAACAGTTTCCTTGAAATATTGTATTATTTTATTTTATTCAACCAATATTGTAACAGATGAAATCAAACGACGACTTTAAGATTTACATTTTTTTATGGCAACTGCTATTTTATAATAAGGTTTCCACTTGGAAGTCGGCGCGGAAATGAATCGCGAACGTTAGAAGGCGACTACCACCTCTCATGGCCAATGCCACGCAAAAAGTGTTGCCAGCATAAAAATATAAAACACCTGCAGCCATATTATCATTCTATTACTTAGGCGCAAACGTTAAGAGTGGATTTCGCTATTAACGTCAGAGCTTGCGTCATAATTACAAAATATTATTGAATTCTCAACTGTATAAGTGCTCGAACTTGACAGCGTCCATGCAAATATCAACTTTAATAGCGTGATATATATATAGTTAACGGATAGTTGACGGTATGACCTTAGTTCCTTGGAGTTTGGGAAAATCACTAGTGTGGGACGTCACATGTGTAGACACGCTAGCAACTTCCCATCTTCAAGGAACTACTGTCAGAGCTGGTGCGGCGGCAGAACAAGCTCAAAACGTCAAGCGCCGCAAATATATAAACATTTGCAATGATTATATATTTGTGGCCTTTGCCGTTGAAACCATGGGACCGTGGGGCCTCGAGGCAAAAACTTTATTTAAAGAAATATCAAAAAAACTAGTCGACGTCTCTGGTGACCCACGGGCTGGCAGCTTCCTCGCTGAAAAGATTAGTATCGAAATTCAACGAGGAAATGCTGCCAGTGTTTTGTGCACCATGCCACTGGACAATGGCCTGGAGGAAATTTTTATATTGTAAGGTTAAGGTTGCTAAAATTTTTATTATATTTAATTTGTTATTTAGATTTAGTTTATTTTTTAGGTTAATTATTAATATTGTAATTCTTTTATATTGTTTGTATATTACTTCGAATAAATTATACTTGTTAACGGATTCCTTTATTTAACGTTCGCGCTTAAGTAACAGAATCAACCATCAATACACACCAACATATTGAATAACATTTTAATAATTTGTAAACCCATTCATGGCCTTATTTATTGTGTAAAATTTGATAATATAAATTTGATGAACTACCGGTAGAAATCCGACAAGCATCCAACCGAAAAATGTTTCAAAAAATGGTGTCATCGTATTATTTAAATGGTTCATAAGTTATTTAATGGTATCATATGTAGTATATGTATTATTAGTATTTAATATATCATAGTTATTAGTATGTATTTAGTAATATCATTGTATTTTCATATATATAGATTTATTTATTATTATTATAAATATTTGCACCTACCTTACATTTGAAATGGTCCCCATTGTCCCTAAGGTTGGCTGTCAGATAATGTCTAGCGGCATTAAGTCCGCCCCTTGTATAACGTGCAATAAAGTTTTAAATAAATAAATAAAATAATATTGTATTTTTGGTTATGCTGTTGGAGTTCCAGATAAATAAATAAATAAATACCATTTTACACATTTTTGGTGCTTATAACGTTTGAAATGTTATATGTAGTTAAATATACACGTATGAACGTTACAATATGTACTATAAAATAAAACAGGTTTACTCATAAACCACAAATAAATACATATTTTAAAATATAATAAAAAAACTACTTAATAGTAAAAAAATAAATAAATATAAAATAGAATCAAAAATGTCCTCTAGCGTCTCTATCAGGACACCGTTAACACTATTTCCCGCGTTCACTCTTCTTTCGAACATCCCTATCATACTTCCCATCCGCAGTGAAAATACTGCCCAGATACATAATTTAATCGTCACGTTTGTCATCCTTCCTCTCTCAAAGACTAGTACCTTTGTCTTTCTCGCATTCAAACGGAGTCCTTTTTCTGCACATCCCTCTTTCATTTCTGTGACTAGTGATTGCAGTTGTTGTTCGGACGATGCCATAAGAACAGCATCATCTGCTTTAGTTGTAAGGCCCATTTCCATCAGTAAAGATTCAGGGACTGATGATGATGATAGAATCAGCATTACCAACATTATAAATTGATGGTAAATTAGCATTATCTCTAAAGCAAGCCAGACGCAAAGCTAATATTTGTTTAGCCAAAATGTTAGGCCATTAAACTCTATTTAACTTACAACTAGGAGCTAGCCTTCACAGAAATCCTAAAGCCGATGTTACACAGAACCAATTTTTTTTAACTCATTGACAAATTTAATTCGAAGTAGAATATTACCTAAAAGCTCGTTTTTAATTTATTTGTGACTCGCACGGTCTTTCATTTCGTTCTTCCCATAACAATTTACTTAAAATCCCTCCCCACTCTTCCAGCAGATATTCAGACTCCTTTTCGGTATCTGCAGCTCGCCAGTGGAACAGACTACCTTTGGTAAACAGACAAGATCCATCTCTCAAAATATTTAAATACAAGTTATACAATTTTTTACATCATAAACAGAATAACTTACCATAACTCTCTACTATGTACTTAGATATGTATTTATTATTTATGTATATATTTATTTAATATGTAGGATATGTATATTTAATTAGTATGTATTTATATTTCATAATTGTTGATCACAATATTATTTCTGCACCCGCTTATAATGGCTCCCCATTCACAAAGGTTAGTTGGTAGAAAATGCATTTATAGCATTAAGCTCGCCTTTGTACCCACACTATTTTTGGTTCTGTACAATAAAGAATTTATTATTATTATTATTAATATACATTAAATAAAAAGTATCATCACGACCGTTTCCCATTCGGGGTGGTCAGAAACCACGCTTATAAATAAGCGGATTTATATTTAGCCAACTTTACTATAGGCCAATCATGACAAGTAGCAAGCTTGTCGATGTCTTCATCCTACCAAACTCGAAAAACATCACAAATAAATTAAACATTAATTAAATGTATTTATTTACATTAATAAATATTTTTGTGTCCCGACCAGGAATCGAACCCAGTATCTCCGAGTCTTTTCCTCTCTGTATAGCAAGGTTAATAATAAGTTGGCAGAAATAATGCCAGCCTTTCTAATTAGCATATTAGACACTTAAAATTATGAAAAATATTAACTAAGAAAAGTAAGTGTATCGTTTTAAACGTATCAGCTGGTACACGGAACCAGAGGGTCGAACAGGAAAATGCGTGGATATAAATAAGATGTAAGAATGGAGCAGGTATGTCAAACATACGAGTACATAGGGACGAATTAAAGATTAATTATTTTACTTATTTAGTTTAGTTATTTATTTTATTATTTAATACTTTTGCAATATGATTTTTATTATTACGCCTGTCAAAATAGATATTTCAATTGAAGTCGTAATTTATTTAGCTGCCTTCGTGGTCGAGCTATTAGGTGCATGGATTTAATGTTACATTAAGAACAACTCCAGTTTGCCTCTCAGGTTGAGGATACAAGATATTCATCAGTTCCTGAATTATGGTGAGCCAGCTTGGCATTACCTTCTGGCAATAACCAACACGGACAAGATCTAGAGTCAGCAGAACATGGCTTAGAGTGTTATCCGTAGTACCGTGGTTCGTTTGAAATTCTGTAATTGCAAGAGATCTAAAGATGCCTACTATCAAGGCATTTGTTGTCGGTCTAGCTAAACGTATGTTTTACCGGGCTGACAAAGGATCCTACAAGCATCTTCAGGATATTACTTCTACTTTCGCACGGCCTCCGGAGCATCTACACTGAGAGCATCACCAAAACAGCGTCAAAAAAGCTCGGAATACTGAACAAGGTGAAGCGGTTTTTCCCGCTATCAATCAGACTGTTATTGTACAAAGCACAGATCAGATCATGCGTGGAATACTGTTTACATCTTTGGGATGGTTCAGCCAAGTACCTCACAGATGCTCTCAATGTCCTACAGAGGCGAGCTGTTCGAATTGTGGACGATGCCACTATATCTGGAATCCTCGAATCCCTGCAGCTTCGCCGAGATGTAGCTTCTCTGAGCATGTTCTACCGGCTATACTATGGTGAGTGCTCTGTAGAGCTCTATAACCTAATTCCTTCCACTCCATTCCGCAACCGAACCACACGCACAGGTCAGAATATGCACCCACATACCGTAATCACTATCCCTTCGCGTACCTATAAATTTGGTAACTCATACATCTGTCGCACAATAAAGATGTGGAATGCTCTTCCAGCCTCTGTGTTTCCACTTTCCTATAACCTGGAGTCCTTCAAGCGAAGTGTGAAAAGGCATCTAGTCAAGCCGGCATAGTCTTAGGGACTGATGTCGGACATAAGGGTCTGATTTCAGTTGCTAACATTCATGGACCCTGCGCGCCACTTACTATCAGGTGGGCGCAGGGTCACATGTCGTGCTAGTATAAAAAAAAAGCTTTTGGAAAAGAACTAAATTAGATGAATGTAGGAGACTACTAATACTAGGAATGTGTTTCGTATTTACTCGCTGAGATCTGGTGATAAAACAACTGGAGTTTAACTGGCCTGCTTAACTCTGCTGTATGTCTATGTTTTTTTTTTTTTTTTGTTTTTGTTAAATGAAACTACGTAACTGATTAAAAAGCCACCCATCCGCGGAGTGACAGGCTTGTAATAAAATCTGACCGTCTAACACCTACTTAATTTTCGGCTTTACATGAGTAATCTACCTAAAGTAAACACGTGAACATTAAAAACAAAAGCTCTCTTAAGTTGTAAAGAATAGAGGTCATAATTGCCTGTTGGATTTTAATTGTGTAGCTACAATAGTGGTTAAAGTACAGTCAGCGAATTAATTACTAAATTAAGACGGTTTAACGCTTTCGCATCCCTCTCGCTCGCACAATCAAACATTTTCAGAGACTTTTCAAGTTTGAGTGTACGTTTGAGAAATATAGTCTATTGTTTTTAGAACTTTCTAGAAAATCTTCTTAGATCGTCTTCATAACTTATGCATTCGCTATGTATTTGGCGTCCGTAAGTATAATTATGTCTCTCAATTTGTGTCCAATTAAAGTGGCTAAATATCCGTTTACGCAGACATCTGCACCTTCTTTCCTTCCTGTACGGCGTCCTCAATAACCCTATAACTCCTCCTTACCTGAAAATCCTTTCCAATTTCTGCGTCCACTTCGCTCTTCTTAAAACAATCAACTATCCAACCCTCTACACACTTCCAGCAGATCTGTCTCCATCTTTAAAAACTTGATCTTACTGACTGTCACTTTCTTAAAAGCAAAATGTCTCAATCACGCTCTGACATAGTAATTATTTTATATATAAATAAATAAATAATAAATATTTCCAGACAGGTCACACAGCGCCATCTAGTTTCCGTGCTAAGCTACGAGGCTTGTGTTACGGAAACTAGATGGTTGATAAACTACATATTATACTTTTTTTTTTGTAAATATATACATATCATACATATAAACACCCAGACAGAGACAAATTATACAATGTACAACTTGCCCCCGGTGGGAATCGAACCCACGACCTCCCGAGTTCACGGCAACGTTTGTTACCACTAGACCACGGAGGCGGTCAAACTATTAAATACTAATAATACATATACTACATATGATACCATTAAATAACTTATGAACCATTTAAATAATACGATGACACCATTTTTTTAAACATTTTTCGGTTGGATGCTTGTCGGATTTCTACCGGTAGTGCAGTCCACAGATTTGCGGCGACAACAGCAAATGAGTCGGCCATAAATCCAGTATGGTGAGAGGGAATGGAGAGAACAGAGTTATGAGAAAAGCGAAGAGACTTATCATGGAATGAAGAGAGATAGGCAAATTTACTCTTGAGGTATTTCGGTGTCACAGGCTCGTTGAGTATAGAAAATAGTAAACAGAGAATTCGGAGATTCCTGCGACAGCGAATTGGTAGCCACTTTAATTTTGTTCGATACTCAGAGATGTGGTCATATTTGCGAAGGCCGAAGATAAACCTGATACAGGAGTTGAGTAACCTGTCCATCTTATTGAGCAACACCTCAATAATGGACATTATATAAGTATTGAGAACCTCAAGCTGCGCATATACGCCAACCTCAGTACAGGTTACGATTTTGCGCCGTCTGGGGTTGAGACGATGGGCCCATGGGGCCACTCAGCAAGCGTCTGGCCAAGGAGTTTTCCAAACGGCTAACTAAAAAGTCTGAAGACAGGAAAGCTGGCAATTATTTCTGCCAAAGTATTAGCTTAGCTATACAGAGGGGACATGTTGCCAGTCTTTTCGGGACTATAACTTTTTAATTATAGTTTATTTTTTATTAGGTTTAGTATTTATTTTTATATTATTAATAAAGTGTTGTTTATATATTTATTTTGTATTTTTTTTTTATTATCTGCCTGCACCACGCTAGCTCTCTATCGTCATCACAAAGGTTAGCTGTTAGAAAATGCGTACGACATTAATCTCGCTCTAGTTCAATACTTTTGTAAACAATGTTCAATAAAGAATGTTACTATTGTTATTGGGACATTTTGAAAAATAGTGGAAAATCAATATAAATGTTTATGCTATTTTTCATTGACTAAAATTAGGTAAATGAACTTATGTCCAAAATGTCCGTTATTTTACTTCCTAGAAAGTTATAGAGCCTTGAAAAATCGAACAATCAAACAGTACAGCCAATTCAATTCAAATTCTTTATTTCATAAAACATCTTAACCTGCCTTCGTGTTCTAGCGGTCCATGGATTAAGACTCGGAGGTACCGGGTTCGATTCCTAGTCGGGACACAAAAATATTTATTAATGTAAATAAATACATTTAATTATTATTTAATTTATTTATGATATTTCTCGAGTTTGGTACGCTGGAGACATCGACGAGCTTGCCACTTGTCACGATTGGACTATAGTAAAATTGGCTACATATGAATCCGATTCTTTGTATTTATTTATTTAAATACTTTATTACACAAAAACTTAAATAAGTGTACATAGGCGAGTTTAATGCCAGGAATACCTTTGGAAAAGTGAGAAATCACGGGCAGGGTGCAAATAAAAAATAATATACGATATTTACTTAATTTATTACATACATATACTACATAAAAAACGAACTACATATACTACACACTTTAAATATATAACTTATTATATACTACATACACAAATATAATTATGCCAAAATATCTATATTATTTCCTGTTTATTTAAAAATAATGTAAGCGTGGTTTCTGACCACCTCGGAAGGAAAACGGTCGTGATGATACTTTACATAAATACATACACCGATATACATATATTCTATCTAGAGCATTAATTTGCAAAATACTGGATTATAAACAGAAAGAAATTGTTCCAAGGCTCATTGACGTCTCTGGTGACAATAGGGCTGGCAGCTTTTTCTCCCAAAACAGAATACTTGTTTCAGTAAGTGTACATGGAAAACTATTTACGTTGCCTAGCTGTATTTAGTACAAATTGATGTGTTTCAGTGTTTCCAATATTGGAATACCTCGAGGCAAGTTTGGGCCTTATCCTACCTCTCTGATTTCACCGTGGCCTCTCTGAGCGACTTTATTTATTTAAAAACTTTATTGTACAAAGCACAAAGGAGGACTTAATGGCCGTAGACATTCTCTGACAGCCAAACCTTAGGGACAAATTTTAACAAATATAGTGTAGTGAAAGTGACAGTAATATGCAATTATAGGGTAATTCAACAAATATTATATACTATTTGCAATAATTACTTTTTTTCGACGTTTGCTGTAGAAATGATGGGCCCGTGGGGATCGGAACTTAAAGCCTTTTATAAAGAAATTGTTCCAAGGCTCATTGACGTCTCTGGTGACAATAGGGCTGGCAGCTTTTTCTCCCAAAAATTAAGTATCCTAATTCAAAGGGGAAATGCTGCTAGTGTATTGGGCACCATGCCACAAGACAGCGATTTGGAGGAGCTATATTTTTTGTAAGTATGTATTTTTATTTTCTATGTATTATTATTATTTTTTAGGTTAAATTTGGATTTTGTTTTAATATAGTTTATTTAATATTGTAATTCTTTTAAATACCTACTTATATGTGTATTATAATATTAATATACTAAATAAAATTGTATAGAAACATACTTAAATACAACTTACTAACGTGATTTAGAGCTATTCATAAAGTGTGAATAGACCAGTTTTTTAAACGAAAATCTGTTAGTTGCCTGCCTTATGTTTACTGGAAGATCATTCCATAATTCTGTGGCAGCTACTACGAAGGAGTTGGAGACAAATCCAGAATGATGTGAGGGAACAGAAACCCGTCCAGAGGGAAGATCCCCCGGATCTTTTGGGCAAGTTCCCCGCAACGGACTGCCAGAATTTCACCGAGGGGATGGCGATCTTTTTCAGAATCAAAATAGCTAATTTCTATAAAGAAGCCAAAAATTTATATCACTTAACGTAACATATGGTTTATTAGGAATAGTTTTTAAGTTTATTTTAGTTGTTTAGTTTAGTGATTGCGCCGCTTGCCGGACTTCGCAATTTCCGTTGTGGTTCCCGATTTTTACGCTGGACCTCTGAGGTGCGACGCAGCGAGGGTGTCGACGTGGCATCTCGCGCCTTTGACATGCATGTCCGCTCTATTTGCTCGAATAAAACTGACAGTTTTCTATGGAGATCAGTCGCTTTTCATTCGAATATTTCGAACCGACACGCAAGTCGAAAGGGCCAGAATTAGCCCTCAGAGCACGTCCTCGTTCTTAGGGGATTAACTTCATCACATTGGGTCTCTTGCCAAATAAGTTAAAAGCCCAAATATTACCGAAATGTATAAAATTTGCGAAAAAGGAACGGTCGAATCGGAAAATCGGATTTGGTTACAAAGTGTACAGGATACAGCGAGCACAAAGTGATCACGTACCTATGGTCCTTTGTGATCGCCGACAAATACCTACTAGCCGTCATGCAGTCTGCCGGACGGTGGAATTCGATTCCACTTTCATGACAAATTTGGAGTTTCCTGGCATCTAAAGTGGCATTCGTCGCTTAGCAAACAACACCGCGCAAGTCAACCTTTTTTTCATAAGAGAGTTTTATAATAGAATTTAAGTATAGGTTAATTAACCATATTTTACTTCCTTCTAAAATGTTATTTTATTTTATAAGGATTAAAAAAAAAACTATGTGTAGGTACTAAGTAATCTTGTAAGACTTTTAATGCCTGTGGCCAATACCAACTTGTAGAAACGTTCATAAATTTATCATTAAAACATGACATCAGAACCTCGCCAGCGTGGCGAGTGTAGTCCAAATTATCCAGTATTGGTCTTCTTCTTGCTTTGCTGACCTGCAAGACCAAGACCCAAGATTTGGTAACACTAGTCTGTGATCATCGTTAAAAAATCCACAAAATCACGCATCGTGGAATGCCGGCATAAGACGCATTGTTAAGACGCTGTCACCGTAGCTCGATGTGAACGAATGAATCGTGATAATTTAACGAGAGCCTTAATTCTATACAACTCCGTCCGCCCATCCACAACGCTGCTGTCCAATGGCAAAACGTATTTAAAAAATATATATATATATTTAGGCTAAAAACAGTCATCATACACAAACAATATTACAGACAAATTAAATTGGAACTGTCGGCACTTGTAAGATACTTAATGGAAAAATAAATAATATTAACCAATATGGGACCCTTTGAAGGCTTTGACGGCTCGTGACAAGTTTGAACATCTGTATACTAAATTAATGATGTCTTGGGAGCGGGGACGGGCCTTAGTGTGGGATGGCACTTGTGTCGACACTTTGACTTAGGGGAACAGCTCTACAAGCGGGAGCCGCAGCTGATACGTATCTAAGACTACGTGTTTGTGCCGTTTGCTGTAGAGGTTAGGCCCGTGGGGTACAAGCGCTAAAACATTTTTAAAAACATCGTCTAATTGTCTGCTCTGGTGACAAGAGGACTGGTTTTTTCCTCCGATTCAATATGGAAATGCGGCCAGCGTTCTTACTACCATGCCGAGCGGATACGATTTATATTTAAATTAGGTTTTGTAAGTAGTTTTTTTTTCATTGTTTTTGATTTAGTTTATTTTTTATTTGTAGATATTAATAGTATTATAAAAGTAAATATAAATGTTAATAATTAATAAAAGATTTATTCGAAGTAGGTACTTAGATATAAAAATATTAAAATAAAATTGAATAAAAAACTAATTATAAATAAAACTAAAACTAAAAATACCTATGAAATTCTACAAAATAAACTAAGGGCTTACCATTATTTTAATTAATATAAATAATATTAAAATTATAGATATTAAATTAATAACAAAAAGAGATTGAGAGCCAAAAAAAATATTTATACATAAAAAAAAACTAAATATAAATATTATGGAAAAAAAGAAGTTCAAAGAAAAAAACTTGAAACATAATGAAAGATACTGATAGACCTATATCAAATACACAATTCCACCATACATTATTTTCTTATATCTCAAAAGGTTTTGGCAACGTTATCGTTCAAAGCTCCCAGATCGCTTATTTTTTTCCGACACCTCCAACAAATATTGTAATACAAAAACTTAACAAATTATATACCAAAACCGAGAACCACTCTATCCATTAGTGAAAACAGTATGAAAATTGGTGCAGTATTTATTGAGTTTATCGCGAACAGACAGATAGACAAATAGTCGCGGCGGAGGACTTTGTTCTATAATATGTATGTAGTGAAAGTGATGAGGTTTTTTATGACAAGCCGAAGAGCGTTTTGCAATCCGACAGCAGTGCGCTGAGCCCAACAGACTGATTAAATTGATAAAAAAAAGGAAGAAAGATAATTATTGTCGTAGTAGGCTAGTAAAATTTTGTAGGTCGTAGCATTAAGGCGCGTAGCAACATTATTAAGTGGCTTTTCCACTAGAGAACAGTATTTATTCATTTACTAGCTATTTGACTTCGTTTGATGACGAATGATGAATGACGTTGTTTTTATATACTAAGCATGAGAGGTGAGGTGAGAGTACCTGCTTGACTGGGCATAACGGCAATTCGATCCTGATTCCGAAACGTGTAGACACACTTTACAGAGTTTATCGGCACGAACGATGGATACTTCCCCGCTCCGGCAGACTGGGCAAATTACACCATCAGTCCACCTACCATCTATTCGTTGAGGCCAATTTGCGTGGGAAATGCCACTCTTGGACCAGGAATACGTCTACCTTGGACAGGCGATTCAGCTAAGCGCTGCCAACTTTAGCAAAGAAACTTCGGCACATCCTCTCATCGTCCATACCGTAATATTTCAAAGTCTTTAACCAGTGCGTTCTCCCCGTAATGTAATGTTCTCACCCGGTACTTTCGAGCTCGAGATTTCCCGGTTCCCAATTCAGTCAAATGGAACCGGGAAATTACTTTGGAATAATTCTAATACTGCATTACATACACTATTATCACAATACAATTGATAGCAATCAGTAGAAATATGAAAAGTAATAATATTCCCAAAAGAAACTATACAACTTTGTACGGAAGAGGAAACATGTGTATTACAAAGAAATTCCTCTTTGCCAACTGAAAAGGTTTCCCTCTTAAGGTTGTGACGACGTTGACCTGCAGTATTTGACCCTGATAAAATTATTTTATTAAGTATATTTCAGTAAGTTTTGTTTCAAGCGGTGTTATTTTTATATAAATATCACAATGGCATGCATACAATATTAGTTCTCCTTGAAAATAAAAATTGACATTTGACATCATTGCAAATGGCACATACTTACGAGAACAACAAAAAGATGTACGCGGACTGATTGTAGTAATGTGCCCAGTCTGCCGGGGCGGGGAACTATCCACAGTTCGTCCAGATAAACCCTGTACAGTGTGTCCACACGTTTGAGGATCAGGCTCAAATCCCCCGGTCAATCCGGCATAGTGTTAGGAACTGATGTCAGTCATGAGTGCCTGATTCCAGTTGCTAACATTCATGGACCTTACGCGCCACTTACTATCAGGTGGGTGCAAGATCACATGAAGTTCTGGTATAAAAAAAATGTTTAGTAACATCATACACACAGCCCCTAGAGTCATAAAGTCCTAGACCTTCAGCATTGGAGACAGGCCTTCTAGAATAAATTTCTGGATAATTTGGCCTACACTTACCACTGGTTGGCGAGGGTCTGATGTCAATTATAATGACAATTTATTAACAATTGAACAAGTTGGTATCAGTGGAAGCGGACGCACAGCTTAACTTGCTCTTCGAGGCACGGGTACGGTTGTATTGTAAATCTAAGACAAATGTATGTAAGATAAGTATTTCTCATTGGGGTTTGAAGCGTTTACCTTTTTGAATTTTAAGAATAGCGTTCTTACAACCGGGCTACCACCGCACCAACAGGGTGAGGTGGAGTGCACAATCGTCCTAAAACAAATCGTCTAAGGTCGATTTTGCCTGTCAGAAATGTCAAAAGCTAGGCTGAATGCTCAAGAATGCACATTCGCTGCGTCGTCGCGGCAAATATTAAAATATTATAGCACTTTCGTTTTAAAGCTAGGTTGGCGCAACAATTGACGTCTAATCTATCATTCGTGAATCGTTCTTGGACACGGAATTATTTCCCATGTTTCTATGATATTTAATTTTAAATAACAATTAAAAGATTACATATTTATGCCGTTTGTTGTACAAACTCTGGGCCCATGGAGTCCAAGTGCAAAAAAGTTTTTAAAAGACATAACGCCGCGTCTTGTCGTCTCCTCCGGTGACAAGAGGGCTGGCTCTTTCGTCGCACAAAGAATCAGTATTGCAATTCAGCGGGAAAATGCAGCCAGCGTTCTTGCCACCATTCCACGCGGCCGGGACTTATATCCATATCCCTATCCTTAGTATTAATTTTATTTTATATTTTGTAAATTTTTTTTTCGAATAAATGTATTAATCAATAACAATAAATTGTATTTAATATTTCTTTATACGGTATGTATAAAGTTATGTTATGTTAGGAGTATGTTATGTTTGATTTTCTTTTATTTTTAGAGTTCGCTGTGGACAAAAGATGTGAGGATGGGATCATGAAATGAAGATAGACAAACGAAATTGTTTTTAAGGTATTTCGGTGTAGAAAAAACATTTATCATAACATAGGTCAAACGGGACCTAATTTACAACTAGGTCAAAAACTGAATCCTGATCGGGTCCGTACTTACCATTTTCCCTCCAAAATAAGACGACATTGTTATTACTAAATTGAAAGTAAAACTGGGAAATTTCACTTTGATCTGTTTCTGTAATATAAAAAAAAATATATACTATTATGTATGTTTATTGAATAAAGAATGTGTTATTGATATGAATTCGTGAATATATGAGGAATGTATTTGAAGTACAGATTTGTCGTTCCAAAGTGTCATTTTGGGCATGTAGTGAAACTGAGTACAAGAAGGTGGCAAAGATGTACTTGGCAAATAGGAAGGATTTTTTTTTTATGATTAAGTAATTATATCTGAAATTTATTAAAGAGTAAATATTTATATAAAAAACTACGCATTTTTATTTTAATTATTCAGTACTAAAATCTGAAATTACTGCGCAAAGAAGTTTCCTGAAATTGACGCCACTCATACTGAACCTAATTAAGTAGGTAGCGAAAGATCGACGATCGCGCGAACGTTGACTTACGGAATTCTTTCTCACTCTATTTCGTAGGAAGTCCCTTTGGTATGAGCGAGATCGGGATTTACAACACCACCGTCCCCGTGAGAAGGAGAGCACGTTAAGCCTGGTTCAACTAATACCAACTTGTGGAATCGTTAATAAATTGCTATGAAACATTTACCTGTCTGATGTAACCATGCCAACCCGTCTGGCTAGCGTGGCGAGTGTAGGCCAAATTCTCCAGAAAATTCGGGAAGGCCCAACTTTGTGTTCTAGGGGCTTACGAACTTTTAGTCAAATTTAAGAAGTACATTTTTAAAAAGGTGGAAAAAGTTACGCTGTCAAACCCCGGCATGTGAGAAATACATTTTTCTAACGTAAATTTGCCATGGTTCCCATGACACTTAGAACATGTTAAGCTGTCGGTCCCGGTTCCAGTAATACCAACTTGTGAAATCGTTTTTAAAACACAAAAAAAAAATACTTCAGACCCTCCAACCCGTCTGGCCAGCGTGGCGAGTGTAGGCCAAATTCTCCAGATATTTCTGAAAGGCCCATCTTCAACAGTGGTTAAATAGGTGATAGGCGGACTGATGGTGGTAATTTGCCCAGTCTGCCGGGTGGGGAAGTATCCAACGTTCGTGCCGATAAACCCAGTAAAGTTTATTCACGCGTTTTGGGATCAGGCTCGAATTGCTGTCATGCCCAGTCAAGCCGGCTTGTTGTTAGGGACTGATATCAGTCATATCACCTTGCGCGTGTTAGATATTGGGTTATAATGATGTTTAAAAACATTGATATAACCTAACTGTCATTGCCATTGGTTGTTTATAAAGCCAATACTTGGTTTATTCATATATTTAAATAAGAATAATTCGATTACTAATTAACACAATTATAAAATTGACAAATTCCGAATTATTTTATGTATCGATTATTTATTTAAATCAATTATTTTTCTGGCAATACAATCAACATCCTCTGTGACCTAACCGGCAATCCCTATTGGCTAATATACAAAGATCTGACTGGTAAACAACCAATAGGCTTGAAATATGGTGAACGGTTATCACGTGACCTGAAACATGTCATGAAAAAGTACGGCGCCAATTACTGGCTATAAATAGACTGTCATTTGGATCGCTCGCTCTCTTTTGGCGGCGCCTCGAAACAAGTAACATCGCTGGTGTGTGTTGCTTCGTACTAACAGCTAAGTTATTTTTTAGTATTATTAAAATACTAAAAGTGGATTAAAATATTAATTGGAAATAATACAACGCCTTTTATTTGCAGTTATCGTTAGTCTCCTTATTAGGTAGTTAGATCTTAAATAGATATCACACTACTTTGACTTTCTGTTAGGTATCTAGCATGGGACTTAGCACTAGTTTAGCATCCTGACCAATGCTAATGCAACTTAGTTTTATATCTATCTCTCTCTAGTCTAAATATCTATCACGCGCGTCTTACGGGCCATCAGGTGAAGGCAAAGTCACATGACATGCTAGTACAAAAAAAAAGTGGAGGTCTAGGACAATGTGTTTTAGGGTCTGTGAAGATATGATATTGACAGTATATAAAATGCTTTTAAATATACTGACTTAGAATTTTCCAGAAAAATATTTTGGAAGGCCCAACTCCAAACTCCAAACCTCCAGCCGTGGAGGTCTTGGACTCTTGGGGATGATATGGTGTGATGAGTTTTTTTTTAACTCAAAAGTGAAAGGTGTTGTTGATAGGTATACCTAGTATTCAAAGAGGGATATTGATTGCCAAGCCAAGCCAAACAAAACTCGGGCCATTTCATTGTGTCGCCGATTTGCTATACCACTTTCACATCGCTTGAGAGGAGCGGGAAGCGATAAAATAATAAATAACAAAAATAGTAACCTTGTAACTTTAGCATTAAGAAGAAATTATAGCTCGATAACCATCAGTTGTAGGATTATAATTATGTTCCTTCCTAGTTTGGGTAAATTTATTTATTTTATTTTAATATTTTACTGCACTTTAAAACCTAGTACATAGTACGTACAGTAGCTAACCTTGGGGATCATGTTAGGTGATGGGCAGGATGAAGAAAAATATTAAAATAACTTAAATTAGTAAAATAAACATAATTACACATTTATAGCACTTAAAAATACATATACGTACACAATATAAAAAAAACAATACACATATGAGTTTTAGCTGGTCATGGCCATTTTACAGCCACGAATTAAGTTTAGGTTAACATTCCTAATTTTATTATTTTAGTTTATAAGCGAAAAAGTCCCTTTTACAACCTCGAATATATATTAAGTTGACATACCAATTATAATAATAACTATTTTTTAGATCGTAAGCTGACACGGCCCCATCTATTGACATAAATATTGTAGGTATAATACAATTTTTATGTATTTTTAAACTGCAATCTGACACAGCCTCTTTAGAGCCACGAAATAATTATTAACTTGACATAGGTAATTTATTTTTTTAACATTATTTTAATTGCAGCGATAAGTAACTAAGGTATTTTTTTTTCATCTTACATGTATTTTTTTTAATGTTATAAACTATAATCGCTTCTCGCCTGTGTGTAACCTCAGCCTTATCAGAGTCGGTTATTTTGCGAACTTAAATCATAAATTCGTACTTCCCCGTCTTAATTATGATCGATGGACAAAGTTGACTGCTTCAGAAGACTCTCCCCTTTTATTATTATGTAAATATTAATATTAGGCGAGAGAAACTCATCGAGATTGCGCCTTTTTGAGACATATTTTTAGGGAGTTTATTAATTTTAATGGTTTATCTGCTTTAATAAATGCCTGACTGAGTGTTATGTAAATATTACTGTGATTGTACGAGTATTTTTTAGAGATTTTAGTTATATTAAACTTTATTTATTATTGAACAATACGAAAAAGAATATTTACAAAATATAAAATAAAAATTACGAACTACTTAAATAAAAATAAATAACTATAAATTAAGCCCAAAAAAAAAAAAAAAAACTATGAATGTCCTCAAGAGACGTTCCATCAGGGATTTAGTTAGCAACTCCTCACACACTGCATTAATTTATGTTTAATTGACATATCATTATTAGTATTTAGATTTTAAGATGACGTCTTTTTTATTGTTTTATTATTTTTTTTTTTCTTTTTTTTTTGTTTTATACATTTATAAATTATCTGACATATGTATATAATTTCTATACATCATAATTATTAAGTATTTAGAATGTAAACTGACACGGCCTCTTTACATCCACGATCTTATTTAAGTAGTTTCTAAGTTAGTTAGTTTTACTTGCTTGTAGCAATAATGTTGTGCATAGCATACACAAATATAGATTATTGTCTGTTTACGGTCCAACCATTATTACCACTTTAATTAGTACATATATTTTGATAATTGTATTGATTTAATTAGTTCTGACTGTATCCAAGTTGTTTTGAGAGAACCAATGGAAATAAATTATTTTGATTTTGATTTGATAATAAATGTTTTATGTAATATAAATAAAACGATGCTTTCAATAGGAGTATTTATGGCAAGGCTAGGTATATGGTTACGAGTTTTCAATTAACTGAATTTCGCCAGAAGTAGGTAATTTATCGCCAACGTTGGGTTTCCTTTGAGTTTTCGACTCAGTGACTTCCGCGATATCAGAGTCAACATTAATTTGCTATAGCAAACTAATTTGCAATCATACTTGCACATACGTACCCTACATTTACTATTTATCAATATCATTACAGCCCCAAGAACACTTCCTAGGCCTTCACTATTGAAGATGCGCCTTTCAGAACATAATTATATATATCTGGATAATTCAGCCTACACTCGCCACGCTGGCCAGAGTGTTGGCAAGGTCTGATGTCATTTTGACTATTATTATTATTCTTATTTCGTACTCTGCATCCATTATAATAATTTCTCACTCTTCCAAAGGTTAGCTGGTAGAGAATACCATACGGTATTATGCTCGCCTATGAACATTATTTTATATTTTGTGTGGAATACAATGTACAATAAACATTGATGTATATAGATATATTATTATTATTTATTTATTTTTATGACAGTTTATTAATATTTCCACAAGTTGGTATTATAATATTTCCACAAGTTGGTATTAGTCACAGAGCACAGAATCGCCGCGCGCTGCCTACTCGATCTATCTAGCGGGCGGCGAGCGTGGATTCCTTGCTCTGTGGTGTTAGTGGAACCGAGACCGACGGCTTAACGTGTTTTCCGAGGCACGGAAAACAGTGGTGTTATGAATAAATGATTAATGTACGTAAGAAAACTGTATTTCTCATTGGTACATGCCAGTGTTCGAAACGATCTTTAAAGCTTTTTTTTTTTTTTCTTTTTTACCGACCGAGACACCACCGCTCCCATTTCTAGCATACAAATATATATTTAGTCACATGACTTTGTCGAGCTTAGTGCAGGGATGTTGCGGATGCGGCTTCTTTTACATTTGCGGATTCGGATTTTAAGAGCGTTATATCTGCGGATGCATCGATTTATGCGGATGTCTAAATTGATGCTGAAGTTCCGCATATTCGCAACATCCTTCGCTTAGTGTCTAAGTCGCGAGTAACTTTGTTTCTCTTTGGCCCTTTATATTGAACATCTATTATTATATTTATATGCATGTATTCGTACATACGTGTGTCCATTACAGTCCAGTAATTGGATATTCAGAGCAGTGAACAGCGATTGCGTTCCGGCTTACCGGCTTCCCATTTCGGCCCATCATATACATCGACTACAAATTAGGACTGGCCCATCAGTGGCCTTAGTAGTGGTCCTAAATATATCTTTATCACCACCAAACAACCACCAAAAAATTAAGATGGGGGACGTTCCTCTGTTTTTCCCGGCAGGATCTCAGCGGGTAGACACTCGTAGGTAATTCATGCACTTTTGGTGCAGGGCGCCGTTATTGGTGTAACAGCGCCCGTGTGGCTCACGAACCCAGGGGCCTAGGTTCGACAACTTCAGCCCTCCTCCAGGAGCACCTCTCTGGGACGTGGTCTCCCGTTCGGGGGGCCGTGCGCAAGACGGAGCGATATTTTGAAGATGCAAAGTGTCTGTTGTGGGCCCAATAGTAGGCATCTCCAAATCTCGAGCTATGACGGAATTACGCGCTCGGGAAACCACTTTAAGCAATATGTTCAGCTGACTTTGGATCTTATCCCTGTTAGTCTTGGCCAGGTGGTGCCAGGCTGGCGCAGCATAGGTGAGACGATAACGGATGAACATCTTGTAGATCCGGACCTTCAACCTGAACGGCAAGCTGGAATTCATAACAGGACGTAACATGGCTCGGGCCTTCGGCGTAACTGGCCATTTCACCCATTGTCAACGACCTGTTAATGATGCAGCCCAGGAAATTTAAAATTATAATTGTATGCAACTCTAATAGCGCCACCTATGATCGACTAATAGAACTTTTTTCTAATACTCAACTGGTGGGTCGTGAGCGTGCCGCGATTAATCAATAGGTTTTATATTTATATCTTTTATATTTTAACCTTCTCTTGAAGATCGTGCAGACTGATTACTGGCAGTTTGTGTTTGTACAGTTTAAAAATAGTGTTAGTATTTTGGTCATGGATAATTCCGCTTTGAACAAAAAAAACTTCTTAATCGATCATCAACAAATATTAAAAATAAAAATTTATCAAAAATTTGAAATTCTCGTGTTCTTGCTTTAGGTAAATCACCTTGTGGCGTACGGATTTGGTCGATAAAAGATAGAATTAGTATCGATCGACCCATGACTAATGTCAACCTTATGATTAGTGTTTTTAAGGCTTTAATTGTGTGCATGTAATAGCGCCATCTATCATTAAGTAGCAGAACTATTTATTAATAACAGCTTCTAGAATGTGTAGTGTATTAAATACTGAAAAAATATACTTAAATTAACATTTCCTTATGATAAACTGTCACAAATTTCTCTTTTTAAAGAAGAATGAGGTTTACACCTCTTTGGTCGGTATATTGTCCTTGAAACAACAAAATTTTCAATTTAAAAGAACACAACGATAACGATAACTGTCACATTTATATATTTAAGTTTAATTGTAAAATTGGACCTAATGCCGCTAGACATTCTAGGACGCTATAAAACTGGCTGATGATGAAGTTGTTCCTTTTATATATACGTCTTGGTACTTCCCATTTCGGCGCATGGCATTATCTGTGTGAACTAATATCTGTAATTCGATATTGGTACGTGTGTGTTAGTCAGGTGGTTTTATGGTCCGTGTAGGGGAGCTTTATGTTTATGTGGTTACGAAGCAGAAGAACATTCACAGACGTAATCCCTTGTGAGTCTGAAATCACAAAATACAAAATAGGGATTAAGTTGGATTTATTTATTTTTATAATACTACCGCTACTCCTCTCCCTACCCAACCAAATACTGTATGATTCTGTTAATGCCGTCTTGGAAGCTCTTTGCATAAATGTATTGATGGCAGACGTATGCTGAGGCCCAATTTTTTCAGTAAGTGGTGCAAAGATTTTGCTGGAACTCCTCTCGCATCAACTTCCACGTAAGGCTGCGTAAAGCTTAGTCTCAAACCCGTTCCTGATCATTCTTCTGTAATAAGATTATAATATTTGTTTGACTTCATGTTGTGGTCTTTTGAAATATTTGATTCCCACGGAACGGTAAGTTCAATAACGTTTTTCAAGTTCCGAGAAAACACTAAGATGTCTGGCTGATATCATCTGTGATCCTATAATAATGTTCAAATGTATCCATGAGAATTTTCCAGTCTGATGCGGCACCAATGATCAAGGGGGGCTTGCATTTAGTTTTCGTATTTTGCAATTAAATATATAAATAAATATTTCCAGACAAGTCACACAGCGCCATCTAATTTCCGTGGTAAGCTACGAGGCTTGTGTTACGGAAACTTGATGGTTGATAAACTACATATTATACTTTTTTTTTGTAAATATATACATATTATACATATAAACACCCAGACCGAGACAAATTATACAATGTACAACTTGCCCCCGGTGGGAATCGAACCCACGACCTCCCGAGTTCACAGCAACGTTTCTTACCACTAGACTACGGAGGCGGAATTCCTTTACAAATGTGGTCAACATTTTATTTGTAGTCCCTTTCTGTCTCTTTTAATAGGAAGACTGCTTCACGGATAACACCAAGGACTTTGTCATGTCGGCGTCTAGCAGTTCCTATAGCTTTTGCCCACCTTACCAGATTACTCTGGTCCGGCAGAGACATTTGAAAAGCGTTTAGGTAGAATTTCAGCAACACAGGAGTTGAACTTTTTTGTCCGTATTTCCCGTGAAACAACAATATAATTACTTTGAAAGTTCACGTCGCTTGGTCTAGCTTTGATTCTCAGATCGTTTGGTTTATTGCCCTGCCTTGTTATATATGCTACTAGCTGACCCGGCGAACTTCGTACCGACTAACAGTCATTGAATATTTGTAAACCTTAGTTAGCACGTAGAAATCCACAATGTTAAATGCTTATACGCAATGCTAATCGCCGATTGGATCTTCTTAATAAACTCTACATAGAAGGCCTATGTGATGGCTGGGCAGCTCTACTCTTCCAGAATTGACCGCCTCCGTGACCACGGAGGCAACGTTTGTTACCACTAGACCTAGTGGTAACAAACGTTGCCATGAACTCGGGAGGTCGTGGGTTCGATTCCCACCGGGGGCAAGTTGTACATTGTATATATGTATAATATGTATAGCCGTCTGGCCAGCGTGGCGAGTGTAGGCCAAATTCTTTAGATATATGTTCTGGAAGGCCCATCTCCAGCAGTGAAGGTCTAGGACACTGTGTTCTAGGGGCTGTAATGATGTATATATTTACAAAAAAAAAAAAAAAAGGTATAATATGTAGTTTATCAACCATCTAGTTTTCGTAACACAAGCCTCGTAGCTTACCACGGAAACTATTGGTGACCTGTCTGGAAATATTTATTTATTTATTAGTGACTTGGTTATGCTGGGAGAGATCGATTAACGGTTGAGCGATAAATGGTTTGACTTGGCATTATTTCTGTATTGGACGACAGTCAAGCGCAGAGTGGGCTCGCGCAGGAGTCTCAAGAGCAACGACTGAGTAACTATATACATAATAATAGCGCTAGGGAGTTGTAGGATCCCACTCGGTACCTTCGGTCGGTATACCCCACAAATCAGCGCTGATGCGCGCTACCTATCGTACAGTACAACAGTAGTACTATTTTAGAAACCTTCGCCGATGTTCGCACAACATATTCCTAAAGTTTCATCCCGATCGGTCATGTAGTTTTGAAATGCATAGGGAGCATACACACACACAGACATTCATTTATATACATATATATATTGTTATTATTATTTGGAAAAATCTATTGTGAAGAAATAAAGACTGAGTAACACTTGATTGTGGTAAAATAATTATATTAAAAATACACAACACAAATTGGACATTTTCCAAAACCTGAATATATAGATAGTAGCTGGCATCAGTTTCTCCCATACCTAGACCTCGCTAACCACTTACCATCAGGACATTATCAATTTTTATTTAGTCAAAATATGAACCCATATATATAAAAACGTGGTTTCTGACCACTCTGCAAAGGATAAAGGTCGTGATGATACTTTTCAAAGAGCTTGTTGATTTAACGGTGTAACTGAATTTATTTTACAAAAAACCTTATTGACTGGATCGCTATTCACTGACGACGCGACGACGGACGGTGAGCTTTTTCAAATAGTCGCCAGTTCTCGTCGACATACATCTATTAACTAAATACTGGACCATTGTTTATATGAAATCTATTTTGGATAATAATTTTATAATTTATTTAAAAAAAAAAACAGACCGCCTTCGTGGTCTATTTATTTATTTATTTATTTATTCGAAGAGAAAGGACAGAGACAGGCAACATAAGAACCTAAAAGATAGCAACAGAGTAGAAGCAATTAAAATTATACCCGCCACCAGAATATTTCTCACTGTGAACAATAGTGCACTCTTTGTGCGATACAAAATTCGGAAAATATCACCTTGGCCAGGTATAAAGAAAACAACTGCATTGTGTTTGAATGCATTAAAACTGTTAGGCGAACTCCGAAGCAAACTGCCCACACTTTGCGATCTAAACCGTAAGTAGCAGCTTCTTGATTTTGGCTTTGAAGGCGGCGCGGGAGTTACTAAATATATCCACGTCCGATACACGCCTGTTGTACGTGTCGCACATCCGACGTACAGGTGCGCGCATGCCAGATATTGTACGTACGCGGCAGACATGGAAGAGGTCGCAGGAGCGAGTCTGTCTCGAGGGGGCATTATAATAAATACCTTCTGTCAGGTTTGGACAACTGAGTAGGCCTCGACAAATATTATACAATAGTGTCATGTCAGTTGTAAGTCTACGGTCTGAGAGTGTCGTCAGTCTGTAATGTGTACATAGTTTGTCGTAGGACAGATATCCGGTTCCGTATCTGCGATTAAGTCCTCTTAAGAATTTCTTTTGCACCATCTCAATTTTTTCTTTGTACACATTGAAGTATGGGCTCCACACAGAGGATGCATACTCCAGCTGAGACCTGACGAGTGCACAATAGAGGATCCTACATGTGGATGTTTTTTTAAAAGCTTTTGACGTGCGAAATACAAAACCGGACATCTGATAAGCCTTCGTACAAATATGCTCCACGTGTGAGTCAAACAATACCTTGCTGTCAAAGTAAACGCCCAGATCACGAACCACACTTACCAGTTTTAGATTGTTACCATCACCTATATGATATGTGTGCGAAATTATATTTTGTTTTTTAGTAAATGTGATTTGCTGGCATTTGTCATAAGCTAGGTAGGTTTTGTTGGTCAGGCAATAGTCATTGAGTCGGTCCAGGTCTTGTTGCACCCTCTCACAGTCTAGTTGAGATTCTATTGTACTGTATACTTTTAAGTCGTCTGCAAACATTAGAAACTTGCAATAGTGGAAGCAATTGGTAATATCATTAATAAAAAGCACATATTGTAAGGGCCCTAATGTGGATCCTTGGACCTACAAGGGTAGTGGTAACAAACGTTGCCGTGAACTCGAGAGGTCGTGGGTTCGATTCCCACCGGGGGGCAAGTTGTACATTGTATAATTTGTCTCGGTCTGGGTGTGTATAATATGCATATATTTACAAAAAAAAAAAAAGTATAATATGTAGTTTATGAACCATCTAGTTTCCGTAACACAAGCCTCATAGCTTACCACGGAAATTAGATGGCGCTGTGTGACCTGCCTGGAAATATTTATTATTATTATTATTATTTGGAAAAATCTATTGTGAAGAAATAAAGACTGAGTAACACTTGATTGTGGTAAAATAATTATATTAAAAATACACAACACAAATTGGACATTTTCCAAAACCTGATATTGACTGTATGTCTCTATGACAACCTTATGTTATAGAGACTTATAAAAATTTCAATAAATATATACGTATATATATATATATATACGTATATATTTATTGAAATTTTATATATATATATATATATATATATAATAGATTTAAACAAAGTAATACGGCTGCTGGGTCGTTAAACGCGAGGACAGATAGTCGTCCTCTTTGTATATGTCTGTGGCCGCCATTTTTATTATTTTTTACGTTCTCAGTATTTTCATACTAGAAATAAAAGTTTTTTGTATTTAATTACGGATCGGTTGCGTTCGCAGAATACTTATATTAGAGTGACTTTGAAGTTTTATTACTGCGTATTTTGGACAGGCTTTCGTAGGGTACGATTCCCGGTTGGAGAAAAGACGTTAATTTTAAAGACCGTAGATCTAAACCCTGGCATAACAATAAATAATACACTTATTTGACGCTTCATCATCAGCCTGTGTCTCTCCACTGCTGGATATACGCCATTTTACACGATCTTTTGCCACCCTCATCCATCCCCTACATGCTACCTTCTGCGTCCTCCAGTCTCCACTGCAAAATCCGGCTACTCTATCCTTCATCGGTTCTGCGATAAACATGTCCAGGCCATTGCCTCTTCAGCTTGCTAATTTTGAAAGCTATGTCGGTAACTTTGGTTCTCTGACGGATGTCAACGTTTCTGATTTTTTCCTTCATAAAAATCTCTCCATAGCTTGCTGAGCGACCATGAATTTATGGACCAGACCCAACGTCAGCGTCCACGCCTCTGCACCATACGACATTACTGGAAGAACGCACTGGTTAAAAAGATGTGACGTAACTTCCCCAATGCAAAAAATTGACCGCCTCCGTGGTCTAGTGGTAACAAACGTTGCCGTGAACTCGGGAGGTCGTGGGTTCGATTCCCACCGGGGGCAAGTTGTACATTGTATAATTTGTCTCGGTCTGGGTGTTTATATGTATAATATGTATATATTTACAAAAAAAAAAAGTATAATATGTAGTTTATCAACCATCGAGTTTCCGTAACACAAGCCTCGTAGCTTACCACGGAAACTAGATGGCGCTGTGTGACCTGTCTGGAAATATTTATTTATTTTATTTATTTAATGCCACGTCCACGACTAATTGGATGGTTTGTCCAAGGTAGACGTATTTTGTGACAACTTCGAGAGTGGTGTTTCATACGCGATTGACATGCTCGTTTAACATGACTTGTCTTGTCCAAGTTCATACCGTTCATAGACCAACTCTTTAAAATCACACTCGCGTGATGAAGACGATTCGATTGATGTGAGAATCATTAAAATCGGTTACGCGTTTCCAGTGTGCCACAAAGCTTCGCGCAATCGGATAATAAAATAGACCAGATCTTCGTCACTTTGGTAGTATAAGTTCTCGAAAGGCACATCTTCAGCAATGGAGGTGAATCTAGAAGCAGTTAATAAAACTGTTTAAGAAAACAAACAAGGCTATTCTGGAATAAACATCAGAAATAATCTCTCTCAATGTTACTCTTACAGCCAAGATAGGACTGAGGAACCATTACCAGCGATTATTATAACTAAATCAATTGACATATTATTTGTGGATCGGGCTTTCTATACAAAATATGAGATTTAACTTATGTCTTTTATTATTGTTGAAATAAGACTGTAGCGATTGTTATAGACAATGGCCAAGGATGAACGTTTTCGGATGCAAACGACATCCTTTGCCTCACATCACTTTTCAGAAAACAACTGTCAGTGTAGATTTTGACACTTCACTTTATCAAATGAGACTGGGAGAGTTTTTCGCGCCATTTTGCGTGGACATGTCAAGTGCAAGTTTTTGTTTTGTAAATTAATTCACTGTGGATATTATTGGTTAAAAGTGGTGTTGTTTTGTTTAATAATGTGCTACAATGTGAATAATTATGGAAAACGATAAATTATACTTTAAATATGGGGCACAAGTTGCAGTTTATTTTTAGCGGTTTTCCCGCGCTGTCAACTCCCATATTTTACCCGACGTGTTTGAGCAGTGGATGGTTCCGCGAGTGACTCCAAGAAAAGCATCAAATTCTGCAGCATCTGGAATTTGATGATGACCTCATTAAATCATGAAAAAGAAAGATATATTACGTCAGACTTGGCTGTATGGGCTAGACCCTTTGCCTTCCCTATCATCTCATTCATCATCCATCGGGAGAAGAGAACCAAAAAAAAAAAAAAATCAAATGAGACTGCAAGAAACGCACAGCTTAATAAATAGATTTATCTCTTTTACAACGTATTATTAAACTTAATTAAACAGATATAAATTCATCCTACTGGATATTGTCGCCCCCTTAGCTTGGGTAAGTATTGAATGAAAAATAATACGGGTCACTTCATGACCACGTACAGTACATTCATTTTTATTTTAAGCACCACCGTTGCGTTCTCACCAACTACATGGTATCTTGTCTTGGTGAGGACTGGAGTGGTGGTGGATCTAGAGATGGAATGTCCCGCTTAACGTGACAAGACTTAAAGTAAAAAAATATTCAATTTTTCATTTTTTTATTTTTATACACGACGTGTGACCTTGCTCTCACCTGATGGTAAGTGGCGCGCGAGGTCCATGGATATTATCAATAGGAATCGGATACTCATGACTGACATTAGCCCCTAACACTATGCCGGTTTGACTGAGCATGACGGCAATTCGAGCCTGATCTAGAAAAGTGTGGGTAGGGGTTTATCGGCACGAACGGTGAATACTTCACCACTCCAGCAGAATGGGCAAATTCATCAGTCCACCTACCACCTATTTCATATTTTATGTATTTTAATTTATAATTGTTTTTTTTTTTTTTATTGTTTAAGGATAACTTACAGCTTGATACATAAAAAATATATATACAGTACATATGGGTAGTGTATGGCTGTTGACAAGTTGCCACCGATAGCTAAAATTACATAATTATGTGGTGCTCAACAACACGAAACCTAAAGTAAAATTAACCTAAACTTAAAACTAAGAACAATAAACTACATAAAATAGTAAAAAAAAACTTTAAAAAATATTAAAAAACAATTATACATAGATACCTACTAAAAACAATAAAATGGAAAATAAAAAATGTGAAATAATAAAAATGCAATAAACTAAACAATAGATTTACAATAAATAAATGTAAATATTATTTATATATAAGTTAGCCGTAAGTTTTCCTTAACCAATATATAAATTAGTTTCCTTGGTACTCAACTAAGTCAAATTGTAACTTGATTGTGGTATTTAGAATGTAAGTTAACACGGGCCTGATACAGTCACAACCTAGTATTTAAACTTATTTTCGACATTTTATTTGTTATTATTACTGTTAGATTGTAAACTGCCTCGGCCGTAGCTACGAATTCATACAGTTGACACGGCCACTTTACAGCCAAGATCTAAGTTAGTTAGTTTTACTTGCTTGTTATGTTTAACATACCTACATAAATATGGATTATTACCTATTACAGTAAAAAAAAGTGTGAAAAATCATCTTTATAGGCCGGCATAGTGGTAGGGACTGATGTCGGTCGTCTGAGGCTGGCGTCAGTTGCTCCCATTCTTGGACCTCGCGTACCGCTTACCATCAGGTGAGCGCGGTGTCACATGTCGTGCTCCGTATTAAAAAAAAAACATTATTACCAATTTGTTTAATATATAAAATATATTGTATTGACTTTATTAGTACATAGTATCCGTCGTCGACTGGTCTTCTCACATGCCTCGCATTTAGCACCTAAGTTGCACTTTAGTTGTTCTCGTTGAAAGTATGTGCCATTTGCAATAATGTCAAATGCCAATTTTTACTTTCAAGGAGAACGAATATGTACGTTTTATTATTCTCATCATTACAGCTCTTAGAACACAGCGTCCTAGACCTCAACTGTTGGAGGTAGGCCTTCCAGAATATCTGGAGAATTTGGCCTACAATAGTCATGCTGGCCAAACGGGTTGGCGATAATTGTAAGCTTGCCATGTTGATATTTATATAAATATAATCTCGCTTGAAACAATACCTACGACGTGTTTTGACTTTGACTTTGGAGTAATGGAGTACGGTCGATTATATTAAGTCAATGACTAAACCATAATAATCTCCGCACTATATTCTACCTATGGCTCATAATATTCGGGCAAACGTATCAATTATAGTCCAGGGGTCCGCATTAAGCTAAATTATAGGCCATTAAGGCCTTGTAATTGGCCCACTGCGACCTCAATATGATGAGGTAATTCGATATTGCTTTTTTTTACACGACATGCGACCTCGCGCTCTGTTGGTAACGACATCTAAGAATGACAACTTATGACTTTGACAACAGTCTCGACATTTGATAACGATTGATATCTTAGCAATATCAGTCGGTAAGTCACATCTGTCACAAATACAAGTCTGTTGCTAATGATTATGTGTTTGTGCCTTTTGGCCTTGAGATAATGGATCCGTGGGGGCCAAGTGCTAAGAAGTTATTTAAAGAACTGTCTGGCTGGTTAATGCTGTATGTGACAGCATCGCTATGCAGCGGGGGAATGCTGCAAGTGTTCTTGGCACACTGCCACATGATCAGGTCATGGGTGAATATTTTTATATATAATAATAAATTCTTTATTGTACATAACCAAAACAAGTGCAGGTACATAGGCGAGCTTAATGCCGTAAATGAATTTTCTGCCAACTAGCCTTTGTGACTGAGATATGTACGAGTAATAAGCGGGTGCAGCAGGAGTAAAAATATAGTTGAAATTATTTATTACTATATAAAACACACATTAATTACAAACATATAGTACTTCTAAGTATATAAATAAATGTCCTACATAAACAAATAAAATATAAAATACATACATATACAGTATTCCCAAATTAATAATGCACATACAGATCTTCGCTAATTGTCGTATTCCCGGAAACACCCGAATCATTGAATCGTAAGAGCCTAAACATTGCACTTGCATTTTGCACCTTGTTCGAAAGAAATAGAAGTCAATATCATGTGTACACAATCGAAAACAATTCGGGCAGTGTTTTTTTGTTTTTGTTTTTTGGCGGTGACTGCACGTGTTCTCTCTGTGTGAAATTATATAGAGCTGCTATTACACACACACCCTTCTTGGTTTTGTTTTCAAAGGTGAATTTAATTTCAACTTTAATTATCTTATTTAAATAGTTTATTTGACAAATGCTTGTCTGTCTGACACAGGCAGAGATTTTATATTTAAAGGAGGTCACTACAGTACTATAAAATTTTCGAAGTAAATCAATCCAACAAAGATTGTAGCATATTCTCAATCGTGTGGTTTTCCTCGCTATTTACTTACATGGAATTATCGAATCAAATTTTCTTACTGATAAATCAATATTTATCTCTTTTAGCACAAAACACATAATTCTACTAAATTATGCATGAAGAAAATGCACTTAACCACTCTATATACATATCGTCTTCCGACGCTCGGGGAATACGACCGTTGCCGAACAGTGACGAAGATTTCTATGCGCTTATCACTTTGGGAGAACTGTACGCATATATAATCTGAAAGGAAAGTATCATCACGACCGTTTCCCTTTCGGGGTGGTCAGAAACCACGCTTATAAATAAGCGGATTCACATTTAGCCAACTTTACTATAGGCCAATCATGACAAGTGGCAAGCTCGTCGATGCCTCCAGCGTACCAAACTCGAGAAATATCACAAATAAATTAAATAATAATTAAATGTACATATTTATTTACATTAATATATATTTTTGTGTCCCGACCAGGAATCGAACCCGGTACCTCCGAGTCTAAATCCACGGACTTAACCGCTAGACCACTGAGGCAGTTCATGCGTATTCCGACATACCTACGTCTCGCTTCCATACATAAGTGTTGGTACCAACATGGCATTGTGTATGGCGAGCCGAGTTTTATTACTGACATTTCGACTGGCTATCAGTGTCCCGCGTTCACTCTTCTTTCAATATCCCTATCATACTTCCCATCCGAAACACATTAAATATAAAAAAACTAGGGCTTTTGTAGTGTGAGTGCATGTGTGAACAACATTTTTTTTTTATTTGATTTTATGAACGACGAGCTTGCCACTTGTTATGATTGACCTATAGTAAAGTTGGCTAACTGTGAATCCGCTTCTTTATGAGAAACATGGGAAAGCTCTTTTATATGGCAGCTTGGTGCATACTATAGCCCTGGTCTGAATGTGATGCATTAGGTTTTGTCTAACTTGTTTTGTAAATTTATTAATATCGAACCAACAATGGACATAACATGCTGATGATGTTTTCCATGATGCGCTAGGTGATGATGATATTTTTCTAAAAAATAAATATAAAACTGTATAGTGCATTACCTTTACCATTGCTAAAAGAAATAAAATTACTTTTTCAAAATTTATGACAAAGACCTTCAGCTTGTGAAATAAGTATGTGTATAGCTTATCTTTAAATATTATATTTAGTTTAGTTTTTTGTTTAAATATTTTTACTTAGTTTATATAATTTTATTAGCCTAATTTTTATTTTAGTTGTATAATATAATTACTCATATTTAATTAAGGAAAACTATTGACAATATCCAACAACAAAAGTGCTAAAAATAAACTAAAGTAAAAAATCATATTCCAAAGCATATATCAAGTAATAATTTTCAAACGGCAGTTAACAAAAATTAAATGTCTCGTAAAAACGAATAACTCACAAACGGAAAAAAGTCTGTTAACAACTTATTCGTAATGACCCTCTTTGGATTCGGCGGACATCGGCATGCGCTTCTGATAATAAAATTTAGTACTAATGGTTTGTGAGAAATGATATTAATATTCACAAGACATCGCCAAGTTTTACTTCCGGGAGGGGTCACATTTTTTTTATTTTATTTAATTTCCTATACTAGCACCTGATGGTAAATGGCGCGCAAGGTCCATAAATGTTAGCAACTGGGATCTGACTGACATCAGTCCCTAACACTATGCCGGCTTGACTGGGCATGACGGAAATTTGAGCCTGATCCCGAAACGTGTGGATACACTATACGTCCCGGCAGACTGGGAAAATTACCACCTATTTGTTGTTCTCGTTGAAAGTATGTGCAGTTTGCAATCACGTCAAATGCCAATTTTAACTTTTAAGAACTAATATTATAATCTTGTCATGGTGATATCTGTCGTATATCGTAGCCTTACTGGGTGACCTTGAATGGTCTTACTTCAGGCTAATATGATACTCGCCTGATCAAAACAAAAAAACTTTACCTATGTCGGAAACAAGTTTTTTTTTTGTTTTTCCATACAAATTTGCTATTTTGATATTACCAATTCGTATGGGGTAGCCAAAATTTTTTATCATTTCCGTCATATGGTTTCTTGGAAAAAGTTTTTTGTATTGATCAGTATCGTGTATTATATTAGCCTAAAGTAAGACCATTAAGGTCACTCCGTAAATCTTGCTTTTTGAGGTTATCATCAAATTCTAGATGTTGCAGAATTTGATGCTTTTCGGAGTCACTCGCGACATTTTCGCCCAACCACGTCTGGTATATGAGAGTCAAGAGCGCGAGAAAACTGCAAAAAATAACTGCAAGTTTTGCCCCATATACAAAGAAAACGTTGAATTCGTTTTCCATAAAAACGATAAATTCGTTTTCCATAAAAACGATAAATTCGTTTTGCGTAATTATCCACATTATAACACATTAATAAACAAATTAACACCACTTTTGACTAACAATAAAGTCATTTTCAAAACAGAAAACTTGCACTTGACATGTCCGTGCAAAATTCGGGAAGGACTCCGTAAACCTTTTAAAAGTTTAGATAGATAAAGACAGATAGATCGGTTATTTAATTTAATGAAAAAAGCTTTGAAACATAAATTGGTAGAGTTTTGTCTTTCAAATGGCATATAACTCTTTTCAACTAAAGTACCTATATAGTCTTTATGTCATTTGCCACATCTACCAAATCGATGGCACATGATGTCCAGATTACTACACGAGCGAAGCCGGGTCAAACAGCTAGTTTTATATAAAAATAACACCACTTGAAATCAAATCAAATAAATTTTCGCGTTTTTTTAATTTTAATTACCATAGTCGTGCTTTGTTTTGTAATTTCATTTTTTTTTTCTATACAGCCCCGAGAACACAGCTTCCTAGACCTCCACTGCTTGAGATGGGCGCCTTCCAGAACATATATCTGGAGAATTTGGCCTACACTCGCCACGCTGGCCAGACGGCTTGGCGAGGATTAATGACAATTTATTAACGATTCCACAAGTTGGTATTAGTGGAACCGGGCCCGACGGCTTAACGTGCTCTCCGAGGCACGGGAACGGTGGTGTTGTAAATCTATGACTGCAGTACGTAAGAAAAGTGTATTTCTCATTGGTACATGCCGGGTGGGATTGTAGGATTTAAGGAACCCGTTCTTACAACCGAGCCACCACCGCGACTGTTTGGATTGGCTTTAAGTTCACGGCTATACTTAACTTATTTTCGACTCATACATTACACGGGCAAAGCTTGGTTAAACAGCTAGTCTTTTATATTTGTATATATTACGATACGTATTTTTTTCATACTGTATTATAATACATTGTATGAATGATAAGTTGCTAATAGCGTTGACTAGATGGCGCCACAGTCGTTTAAGAACGTACCTTGGTTTGGCGAGCTCTACAAATTGGAACTAAATGATTTCGGACCGTTCGTTGGTTATAGAGTTTCTTCAGAGCACTAGCTCAAAAACATTTTTGGAATGCTACACTATCTCGCTGGTACGTGTAGCTTATTTATTATCCCTTACGGACGAAGTTAGAACCACTTCTCAAGTTCTATAACTAAAAATAACAGTACGAGCGAGTACTCCCGCTCGCTGTCTTGTAGTTTGACAATGGTATGCAAGGGCTATCGACTTCCATACATTGCACTGGTTCCCGAATTGGGAAATATCGAGGGTTGCCATTAGTTCTTTTTTTTGAAGGTTTCGAATAATATTTCTGCGTATTTAATAAGTATTCTTGTTCATGTTTATTATTTAGTATCTGTATTTAAATTATTAAGATTATTATGTAGTTTTATTCTCTGGCGCTTTAATAATTTATTATAATAATATATTTTAGTAAAGTTTTTTTTTTAATTTACTGGTAACCCTAAATTGTAAAAACCAAATCGAGACAAACTGGAGTCTTGGCTGTTGCAAGGCAGAATTGTTATTTATTTTATTGTCTGTTTACGGGTATTAAAAGATATATTTTTTTAAGTTTTTAAATTGTGCAACGTAAATCAAGAAATCAAAAAATCTTTTTTGGGAGTTAATGTGTAAAAAGTGTTTCAATTTTAATAAATCAAGAATTTTCAGAATTATAGATATGTGAAAGTCATGAGTGAGAATTCCAAGAAATAAATAAATTAAAAATATTGTTTGTGTTTATTTTAGTTACCTACGTATTTATTCCGCCATTTTTAATAATTGCTATCGAAATTATTAAATTGATGAATTATTGAGGATGCTTTAATAAACAAAGAGTACAACAAAAAATAAGAATTTAAAAATTTGCCGCCAATTCTAGTTCGGTGTGCACCCGTAGTAGCGCTACTAAAACTGGAACATTTTTCTTGTATGGAGTCAAGCTTCTTCTTGTATTATATTTTTTGATAGTATGCATAGTACATTATTCGTAGTATCTACTACCCACATGTTTGACTTGGCGCTTTATTTCGCTTTCAAAAACGTTTGACTTGCCGTTGCACTATGGTTTTCTTACATTTTAAGCAAAATTCGGTAAACAAACGTTGAACGGTTTGCTTTGCTTTCAAGTCGAACATAGCATGCTAGCAATGTCGAACCAAAGAGTTATACCAGTGTTTGACTTGACGCTTAACCGCTTTTTGAAAATCGTTCCACTTGGCGTTGCTCTATGGTTTTCAAATTTAATCGAATATAGTAAAAGTAAAGCCGTCTGGCCAGCGCGGCGAGTGTAGGCCAAATTCTCCAGATATATGTTCTGGAAGGCCCATCTCCAGCAGTGGAGGTCTAGGACGCTGTGTTGTGTTCTAGGGGCTGTAATAAATAATAAAAAAAAAAAAGTAACTAATGGGGTGTATCAGGCAAAGCTTTTTCTAGATGTCGCTAGCGGCACTGGTACCTTGCTTACACCTATGACGGATCCTTTTTTAAATTTATTTGTAGTTTTTTATTTTTATTACAGAAAAATGCATTTTAACTTAACGTTACCTAACTTAAAAGACGAATTAAGTAAGCAAACACCGTCTTATAAATAAAAAAAGGTTGAATTAATAGAACAGCAATTTTGAGATCACCATATCTTTGCTTTCGCTTGGAAATCTCGATTTGTACACTTAAAAGCTGCTCACTTCGGCATAATATCCAGAAAATAATAAATTTCGTAATAAAAATACAACATTTCTATGCAACTGACAGTTATATTAGGTATCTATTATCATCTATCATGCGCCATCTGGCGTGATAAAAAGTTAGTGATAGACCCCATTGGGATAAACTTAGAAAGAAAACTGATGTCACCCAAATTGACCCAAACACTAGAGCCGCCAGGTGGATAATAGGATACTAAAAGTGCCATACACATCTAACTATACTGACAGGTTGAATTTTTTAGACGGGACAGGACCATACATAACTTTTTAAAGATATACTGAACCACATTCACAAATTTTGGAAAGAAATGTACAGTCAGCATGAAAATAGAAATTTTACACAAAACATGATTACTAAGTCACACTCAAACTACAAATTACACCCACACTGTCAAAACTAACAGATACATTTTACACACAAACCTTAGCACACAGGAGAAAAGGTTAGGGTTTTTTTTTAATTTTTATTAACTATTATTATTTTGCCATTTATCACTTTTGTATTTTTTCAGTATATTCATATTTTTTGTTGTATCGCATACTATTTATTAATACTAATGTTATTGATTTATTAATTAGCTTTAGTTAAAAAAAAATGTAGACTAGGTAAATCATAAAGTCATAAATCTTAAGTAAAATATTAACTGAAAAAAACTTAAGTATTGTGAAATTTGTTCGTGAAACCCGATTTAACTTAAGAAAGACATAGAGATAATTATTATATAGTGTAAACTCCATGTAAAGTCACTCGATTTAACGACAAACTCCTTAAAGCGTCGAAATCAATTAGCTTTGGTTGGTTTAGCTTGTCTTCCAATTCTGATTTTTCTTCTCTCCGTTTAACGACAACTTTCTATAACGCCATAAAATGCACAGTCCCTTCAGTATCATTATATAGAGTTTACACTGTATTTATATATTATTAGATAGGAAATAATTAAGTACATCTTCGAGAAACCGGCTGATAGAAACAGAAAGGATTGTATCAACATTTTATTTTGTGTAAAATGAATATTAATTTGCTAACTGTATTTTATTTATTTTAAAATTATCGAATAAATTATAGACTATTTATAGAATAATATATAATTAATAAACTGCCTCCGTGGTCTAGCAGCAGGTTCGATTCCTGGTCGGGACCCAATAATATATATTAATTTAAATAAATGAATTTAATTATTATTTAATTTATTAGTGACATTTCTCGAGTTTGGTACGCTGGAGACATCGACGAGCTTGCCACTTGTCAAGATTGGCATATAGTAAAGTTGGCTAAATGTGAATCCGCTTATTCATAAGCGTGGTTCCTGACCACCCCGAAAGGGAAACGGTCTTGATAATATTTAACTTTTTACTTAATTTTTAGACCATTTTTGTGTAGTTGCAACAGTTCCCCTTACTGTCCTGCTGTATACTCGTATATGTTCCTAAATATAAACAGCGAATGCAAAAGGCATCATTCAAAAATAACGATCGCGGACGATTCCGGAATATTAATTAGTTACTTTAATTAATCAAACAATATTTCACGAATGCGAAATTATATTGCGGTAATTTATTTTATTTATGAATACTTAATACTATTATTTACAGGGTGGAAACGCTATGTGGATATCTCGAACGAACCAACTCCTTAATCAAATCGAGTTCGGATCGGGAACATTAAATCTTCCATACATTGCACTTGTTCACGCATTGGGAAATATCGAGGGTTGCCATTTATAATTGTTAGTAAAGGATGTTTTTTTTAGGGGTATAGAACTTTGAAATGGAATAAAACAAGGTGAATTTTTAAAATTGACATGAAATTTACTTTATTGAAAAGATAATCTTTTGGCGTTATAATTTAAATATGATTTTTGGTATATGACCGCCGCGGCTGGCTCGGACGTAATCTAATCTGGTGGTAGTATGGCGGTGTGCCTTCGTCTCGGAGCCCGGACTGTCCACCCGCACCAGTGTCGATGCGGAGAACCAGTCGATCATCTCGGACACCACGGGCTTTCTTGTGCTAGAAGTGCTGGCCGCATTCCTCGTCACGCGGCTCTCAACGACATCATCCGAAGGGCTCTTGTCACTGCTGGTGTACCCGCAATCTTAGAACCATCTGGGATTGTGCGGAGCGATGGCAAGAGACCCGACGGAATGACTGTTGGGCCGTGGAAACTTGGCAGATCTCTGGTGTGGGATGCGACGTGTGTAGACACATTAGCTCCATCTCACATCCAGGCGACTTCGTCAGGTGCGGGGAGAGCGGCTTTTTCTGCGGAGAACCTCAAATTGCGCAAATATGCCAACCTTAGTTCCGGTTACGAGTTTGCGCCGTTTGGGGTCGAGACGATGGGCCCATGGGGACCGTCAGCGAGGCGCTTGGCCAAGGAGTTGTCAAAGCGGCTGACAGAAAGGTCTGGAGACAGGAAGGCTGGCAATTATTTCTGCCAACGTATTAGCCTCGCTATACAGAGGGGAAATGTTGCCAGTCTCCTTGGGACTATCTCGGATGGGACGTCTCTAGAGGACATTTTTTATTTATAGTTTAGTTTATTTTTAATTTTATTATTTAGGTAGCTTTTATATTGTAATTCTTTTATACTGGTTGTATATTACTTCGAATAAAAAATCTGGTGGTCCAATTTTCAATTACTTTTTCCAATGTGGCCATATATCGGCTATAACGCAGCAAATGTTGTTCTCCAAGTGGTCGATCGTTGCGGGCTTATCGGCGTAGACTAGCGATTTTACATATCCCCACAGAAAATAGTATAGCAGCGTTAAATTACACGACCTTGGAGGCCAAATGACGGCTCCAAAACGTGAAATTATGCTGTTATCAAACAAACAATTTTTAATAATTCATCTACTATTAATGTGGTGTATCACTAACTTTTTATCAAAATAGATGGCGCATGATAGATGGTACCTAATATAACTGTCAGTTGCATAGAAACCTTGTATTTTTTTGACGATTTTTTTTATTTTTGGATATTTTGCCGAAGTTTAAGTTTACAAATCGAGATTTCTAAGCGAAATCAAAGATATGGTGATCTCAAAATTGCGGTTTTATTAATAAACCCTTTTTTCTTTTTAAAGACGGTGTGCGCTTTCTTAATTTGTATTTTAAGGTAGGTAACGTTAATTTAAAATACATTTTTCTGTTTTAAAAAATTACAAACTGCAAAAACAATTTAAAATGATGCGATATTAGTGTAAAACAAGGTACCATTGCCGCTAGCGATATCTACAACGAGCTTTGCCTGCCTGATACACCCCATTGTACGACGTAATTTGTAATTGTATTTATTTTTTCATAGTAACTATCGAAATTAATATTTTTTTTAGTTATTAAGGATGCTCTACATAAAGAACAATGGAATCTGTAAAGATTTCCGCCTATTCTAGTTCGCTGGGGTACCGCAGTAGCGCTGCTAAAACTGGCACATTTTATTTCTATGGAGTTACCCTTCTTCCATAGTTTGTGTTCCTTTCCCTAGATGGTGTTGATGTGTGTATATCTATATTAGCATACATATTACTTGTAGAAAGACGGTTGTAGCAACGAACGTTCAATAAAATCGAAGGGGAATTCTAATTGACTTAGATCTAAGCCCAGGGCATTTACCGTCATATACCAGGCAATAATCCTAGGTTATTTATTTATTTTTATTTAAGTATACTATTGTACAAAGCCGGATTATTTTATACTATCATGACATGTGACTTTTCGCCCACCTGATGGTATGTGGCGTGTAAGGTCCATGAATGTTTGCACAGCAGACACTCATGATTGACATCAGTCCCTATCACTATGCCACCTTGACTGGGCATGACGGTAATTCGAGCCTGATCTCGAAACGTGTGGATACACTCCACAGGGTTTATCAGCACGAATGGTGGATTCTGCCCCTGGGCAAATTAACACCATCAGTCCGCCTACCATCTATTTGTTGTTCTCGTTGAAAGTATGTGTCATTTGCAATGATGTGAAATGCCAATTTCATTTTCAAGTAGAAATACCGCTTGAAACAAGACTTACTGGTGCAATCATAAATATAACAATAATACTAATAGGTATAATGAAACCTCCTCTGTTTGTGACAGAAAATGAACTGGTCGTCCAGGTAGTATTCGCACTAAAAAGACGATCAAAGCAGTGAAATAAAATGAGTTGAAATTTATTTATCAGAAACATGGTAGGATAGTAATTATATCACATGCTTCGCTATTTCTAGCATACAAATATTAATTAAGTGACATGACTTTGTCAAGCTTAGTGTCTAGGTAATCTTTTGTCGAATAAAAACATTTATTAATTAGCATTTGTTTGACTTTTTATTCAAACAGTTTTAGTGTCAGCTCCCTTATAGGTTAGTTAGTTTTCGAGTTTTTGACAGCACTTTTGTTAAGCGCTGGATTGGAGTTGTAACTGGAAAAGTATAAATCTGTACAGCATTTGCTTTACCCAATGTTATGGGGGTCGTATGGTGGGCACGGCTGTGACTTAATGTCACACACAATGTAAATGACCAATATTTATTATTTTTACATTGTTTTAATTTTTGATTAGTGTGTATTTCTACTAACATAGTTCCAAGTTAAATTGTTACTATCATATATGGATCGAATACGAAATAAATGAATTATTATGATAGTAACTGGAAGCTTATTAAATATCTTTGTTGCCATTGCATAACAATTTCGGCTATATTGGGTACTTTTATGCGCTGGAATAATTATTCTTCTAGGATAATGCGTTTTAAAATTGCAATTATCCCCAAGAGTTTTTTAAAGTACCGGGTGGCATCTTGCAAATAAACAGCATTCAAGTATGTAGATAGAAGGAACAGTCAGTAATTTTAGTTTTGTCAATAAAGACGAAAGGAAGTCATAGGAGTTGTGTTACAAATAGCACGAATGCATTGTTTTTGTCCAATTAAGATTATATTTATTTCCACTGCTAAACCTCACAATAATATGCCGTACCTTATATTAGTCTCGTCTGCTGTTTTCTTGTAATATGTCGCGATATGAATAGCGCCATTCTCTAAGCGGCTCGTGAATAGTTGTTATTGGACCAATCAGAAATCAGCACGCGACTACGTCCGCACACAACGCCACCTACTTTACAAAATAATATCATTAATCATTCTTAACTTATATTTAAACACTAGATGATAATAACTATGTTAGAATAAAGGTTAACAATAGTAACGTACCCCGCAGTAATAAATATTTTATGTAATTGAAAAAATATATATTTCGATCCCTTCGCATAATTCTAGTTTCTTTTCAAACTCGTTTGTTGTCGTAGCAACAAATTCGTGGAACGATTTGCCTCCTAACATCAGGCAAGTAACCACCAGATCGCTATTTAAAAAAATGGTCTATTTGCATTTCCTTTCCCAACAAAATTTGGAAGTATATTATTATGTATAGTTTATGTATTAGTATTTAGTTTCTTATATATAACAATTTTTTTTAGTAAATTCACAACAACTACTGGTTGTTTAAAAAACTTCTGTTTTTCCAGCGATAAAATCGACTAAGCACGTCACGGTTATTTTCGAAGATAGTGGGTCTTAAAAGTAATTAGACGAACGGTTTTAGCCGAAAACGCATATAATAAAGTAATTAAATGTGCAAAAATGGCTAACTTAGTTGGTTTTTGTATTAACATGGCGATATGTGTATGTATGTATGTATATGTAGTTATATTTAAATTTTTATATTTGACCGACTTTCCAGTAATTGTTTAAAGTTGTCCCAACCAGGCTATGTTAAAATGTCTTGTGGCATTAAAGCCGTCATTTGTCTTTGTGGAACGATGTGTTCATTTTAACAATATTTATGGTAAGACTTGTTAAAAAACCTGGGAATAATATTCTCAGTTTAGTACTGGATTATAGCCCGGTTATTATATGCAGGTCATTGGTAATTCTGCTTCTCCTTAGCGAGTCCTGATTTATAGCAATTCCATTACTAATGCAATCTGCCTAATTGCCAACTGGTCGAGTCGATAGGGTCGCCACTTCGATTCCCGGCCTTTCCCTCTCCAAACTTTCCAAACTTGCGTTAATTATAGACTGACAAAACACCGTTTAAGTTTATATCTCTTTAATTAGCTGTTACCCGGCTTCACTCGTCTAATACTGGTATAGTGATCGGAAATAATACCTTCTGTCGTGTAAACGAGATAAATAGACTGGTATTTATATGGCAGTGATGTCACTATAACCGGCATGGTACGCACTAACATCAAAGGCCCAAAGAGGTCGGCTACAAGCGCAACAGAACCTCACGCTTCCTACCATAGTCGGCGCTACGCGCTATGTGAGAAATGACGTCATCCTCCGCGACTTGCGGATGGAAACACTGGACGAGTTCGTGCGTCGTCTAGCCAAGGGAATGTTCGCACGTGCAGAGAGGTCAAATTTCCCACTCGTGAGAGATTTGGCCCCCCTGCACGCCAGACCTCCCGATTTGATAGCCTCATCACGTTGACATTCCGCAACCTCTGCCCGCTCGTATTAAATTTAAACTATAATAAAGGTTCACATGCCCTGCCCGTAGTTACGTGCAGCGAATGCTACTTTTGTTAGGAGACCAACACCTCGTTACAAATTCCCGTCTTCCTCCGTCAATCCCGTCTGAGATGACTAGTTGTATGTATGTCATTATGGTTTGTCAATTCTAAAATCATAAATGTAAAGGACGAAGTCTATATCTCGAGAACTACTGGTCTGATTTACTTAGGTAAGTCTTGTTTCAAGCGGTGTGTTAATAATTAGCATTGGACATCATTGCAAATGGCACATACTTTCAACGGGAACAACAAATAGGTGGTAGGCGGTACTGATTGTGGTAAATTGCCCAGTTTGTCGGGGCGGGGAAGTATCCACCGTTCGTGCCAATCAACCCAGTAAAGTGTATCACCACTTCGGGATCAGGCTCGAATTGCCGTCATGCCCAGTCAAGCCGGCATAGTGTTAGTGACTGATTTATTTATTAATTTATTTTTATTTATTTATTGATTAAGGAAATGCTTATTTATACAGAACTACTAAAACATTGATAAAATAAAATATGGCTATTGACAAGTTTTCACAACAATAGGGTAGCATAATATAAATTAATAAAAAATTTAGTAAGAAAATAATTTATTTATGATGTCAGTCATAAGTGTCTGATTCCAGTTGCCAATATTTATGGAACTTGCGCGCCACTTACCATCAGGTGGGCGCAAGGTCAGATGTCGTGCTAGTATAAAAAAAATCGAAAAGTTTGGATAGATCTTGGTCAACAAGATGTATCGTCAAAGCCACATCTCGAAACAGTAGGTGGTTTGGGAGATAGTTTATAGACACATACAGACATCAGAGTCATCTATAAGGGTTCAATATTTTTCCTTCTGAACTCTAAAAAGGAAAGACACGACGCAGTTACATAGAAAAAAAATCGTACTCAAAAAACAAAATAGGTACATTATCATAATCAGTTGTTCAGTTCAATCCCTCCATTGCTAAATATATGCCTCTTTCAAGGCTCGCCACTGCGCGCGGTCTTTTGCAGCCCTCATCCATCTCCCACCAGCCACCTTCTAGATCATTCGTCCATCTGACGGGGTTTCGTCCAACTCTGCATCGTTTCGAACGTGGTCTCCACTCTAGAACCGTTTACCCCATCGGTCGTTGGTTCTGCGGCAGATGTGTGTGATTTTCAATGCTATGTCAGTTACTCTGGTTCTCAGACGAATATAAACTTTTCGAATTCTATCTATAAGATCGTACAAGTTTTTATCAAATTAAGGAGAAAATGACTGAGGCTAGGGTTAGACTTACTATTCTAAAATATCAAGAGCAACAATAATCCTGGGGTTCGAACCGATCTTTTTAGAATTTTAAGGAAAGGGCTCTTGATCGCCAGTCGAAATGTCAGTGACAAAGCTCGGCTAGCCATACACAATGCCATGTTGAACCAGCACTGATGTATGGAAGCGAGGCGTGGATATGTCTACGCATGATAGTAGTGTTAATGCTGTAGAAATGAGGTCGTTGCGTCGGATATGCGGCGTCACTTTGGCGGACCGCATACGTAACGTAGAAATACAAAAAATGGTGGGTATAAAAGAAAGTATAGGAACAAAAATAGTAAAAGGCATGCTACGATGGTTCAGGCATGTTAAAAGAATGAGCGAAGAAGGATTGACGAACCAGGTATATAAAGTGAACAGCGTAGCGGAATATACATTAAAAAGCTATTGGTACAAATGGACATGTATGAAGAGGTTGATGAATGTCGACAAAGGGAATAAGGTATGTCGTGATCGCGTCAAGTGGCGCTCAAATATCTCTGCCTACCCCGCAAGGGATCTGGCGTGAATGTATGCTCTTACAATCGGACCACCACCGCTCTAGCTAATAAGAGAGAGGAGACAAATTTCTAAGCATTCCATGGATTCACCGTGCGGGTGCCGGGGCATCGTGTGTGGGTAAGAGATGAGAAGAATGGTGTCTCGGGCTTGCGACCGACAATAGGCTGGTATAAGAAAAGGAGGCCTTCTTTTTTTTTATTGCGCGATAATACGCTCACCATCCACCATTCTACTTCTCTCCCTACCCAACCAAATACTGTATGATTCCGTTAATGCCGTCTTGGAAGCTCGTTCCATAAATGTATTGACGGCAGACCTGCTTAGGCCCAATTCTTTCAGTAAGTGATGCAAAGATTTTGCTGGAACTCCTCTTGCACCAACTTCCACTGCGTAAAGCTGAGTCTTGAACCCGTTCCTGATTATTTCTTCTGTGAGATCATAATATTTATTCGACTTCATGTTGTGGTCTTTTGGAATATTTGATTCCCACGGAACGGTAAGTTCAATAAGGATAACTTTTTTCAAGTTCCGAGAAAACATTAAGATGTCTGGCCTATAGGCTGATACAGCTAGTTCATCTGGGATCCTATAATGGTGTTCAAATGTATCCATGAGAATTTTCCAGTCTGATGCGGCGCCAAGGATCGAGGTGGGCTTGCATTTAGTTTTCTTTCTTTCCCTTCCATATCTACCAATAAATTAATGTAATTTTAATTTATTTATGACCTCATTATAATTATGAAATATTGTAATTACAATAGAATAAAATTAAAGAGAAATAGCTGTGATTAGGCAGTTAATTAATTATCTCGTCTCGCCTCCCAATGAATAAAGATTGCCTAATTTTAATGTTTAATTTAAAATAATGATGAGTTATGTTTTTACGTGAAATTTTACTCCCGTTTCTTAATTTTTTTACTAGCGTTCTGTCCCGACTTTGCTTTGCTGGCAAACTGTACGCTGTTTTCTTATGGTAACAATGTGATATTTATTTATTTTTGGCACAAAGTACAAAGGCGGACTTAATGCCCGGCATTCTATGACAGTCAAACCTTATTCAAAGTCTTGGTCTTGCATCAGTATAGCTGGTCTTGGTCTAGCATCAGTATAGCTGGTCTTGGTCTAGCATCAGTATAGCTGGTCTTGGTCTAGCATCAGTATAGCTGGTCTTGGTCTTGCATTAGTATAGCTGGTCTTGGTCTAGCATCAGTATAGCTGGTCTTGGTCTAGCATCAGTATAGCTGGTCTTGGTCTAGCATCAGTATAGCTGGTCTTGGTCTTGCATCAGTATAGCTGGTCTTGGTCTAGCATCAGTATAGCTGGTCTTGGTCTAGCATCAGTATAGCTGGTCTTGGTCTTGCATCAGTATAGCTGGTCTTGGTCTAGCATCAGTATAGCTGGTCTTGGTCTAGCATCAGTATAGCTGGTCTTGGTCTTGCATCAGTATAGCTGGTCTTGGTCTAGCATCAGTATAGCTGGTCTTGGTCTTGCATCAGTATAGCTGGTCTTGGTCTAGCATCAGTATAGCTGGTCTTGGTCTAGCATCAGTATAGCTGGTCTTGGTCTTAATAATAATAATAATAATAATTTTTATTTCAGTGTTCTACAAAACTTATATATAAACCTAATGAACAATTTCGATTCTAGTACACTGCAGGAGTTTAAATTAAATTGTGAATTAATAGTGAGCCCACACTAGGTAATGAACCTGGCTCGTGGGACTCTTCGATTACCTGTATTGGTTAATGAAAACGATTTACTTACAGTCTTGCATCAGTATAGCTGGTCTTGGTCTAGCATCAGTATAGCTGGTCTTGGTCTTGCATCAGTATAGCTGGTCTTGGTCTAGCATCAGTATAGCTGGTCTTGGTCTAGCATCAGTATAGCTGGTCTTGGTCTAGCATCAGTATAGCTGGTCTTGGTCTTGCATCAGTATAGCTGGTCTTGGTCTAGCATCAGTATAGCTGGTCTTGGTCTTGCATCAGTATAGCTGGTCTTGGTCTAGCATCAGTATAGCTGGTCTTGGTCTAGCATCAGTATAGCTGGTCTTGGTCTTAATAATAATAATAATAATAATTTTTATTTCAGTGTTCTACAAAACTTATATATAAACCTAATGAACAATTTCGTTTCCAGTACACTGCAGGAGTTTAAATTAAATTGTGAATTAATAGTGAGCCCACACTAGGTAATGAACCTGGCTCGTGGGACTCTTCGATTACCTGTATTGGTTAATGAAAACGATTTACTTACAGTCTTGCATCAGTATAGCTGGTCTTGGTCTAGCATCAGTATAGCTGGTCTTGGTCTTGCATCAGTATAGCTGGTCTTGGTCTAGCATCAGTATAGCTGGTCTTGGTCTAGCATCAGTATAGCTGGTCTTGGTCTAGCATCAGTATAGCTGGTCTTGGTCTTGCATCAGTATAGCTGGTCTTGGTCTAGCATCAGTATAGCTGGTCTTGGTCTAGCATCAGTATAGCTGGTCTTGGTCTAGCATCAGTATAGCTGGTCTTGGTCTAGCATCAGTATAGCTGGTCTTGGTCTTGCATCAGTATAGCTGGTCTTGGTCTTGCATCAGTATAGCTGGTCTTGGTCTTGCATCAGTATAGCTGGTCTTGGTCTAGCATCAGTATAGCTGGTCTTGGTCTAGCATCAGTATAGCTGGTCTTGGTCTAGCATCAGTATAGCTGGTCTTGGTCTCGGTCTGTGTATCTTGCAAAAAGCAAGACCAAGATTGTACAACACTATTTATTTGGATGTAGAAATACAAGATACTTTTAAAATTTTTATATATATATAGCATGACATGTGACCTCGCTCCCACCTAACGGTAAGCTATAATTGCTGTAATATGGTCTCCCGTGTAATTATTATAAATAAATAATAAATAAATATTTCCAGACAGGTCACACAGCGCCATCTAATTTTCATGGTAAGCTACGAGGCTTGTGTTACGGAAACTAGATGGTTAATAAACTACATATTATACTTTTTTTTTGAAAATATATACATATTATACATATAAACACCCAGACCGAGACAAATTATACAATGTACAACTTGCCCCCGGTGGGAATAGAACCCACGACCTCCCGAGTTCACGGCAACGTTTGTTACAACTAGACCACGGAGGCGGTCAAATATATTATAGATATGTATTATTATGTAAATATTGGGGATAGTTGGTCTGATGGTAGGCCTGAGGATGGGATTTCGTTGATTTCATAACGCGGCTGTGCACTGGTTTGGGATGCCACATGTGTTGACACACTCTGTCCGTCACATGTGACATCCAGACATAGGAACCTCGGAGCCGCTGCAGAGTCAGTAACAAATACGCGGAGATCATCATGAATCACTACTTCATCCCATTTGCAGTCAGAAGATGGGTCTGTGGTCCAAGGAGGCACTGGCGTTCTCTCGTGAGCTTGGGAAAGAACTCCGCGTGGCGACGGGTGACCCTTTAAGTACCCGGCATGTACCAATGAGAAATACACTTTTCTTACGTACATTTGTAATAGATTAACAACACCACCGTTCCCGTGCCTCGAAAAGCACGTTAACCCGTCGGTCCCGGTTCCACTAATACCAACTTGTGGAATCGTTAATAAATTGTCGTTAAAAATTGACATTTATATCCTTGCCAAGCCGTCAGCCAGCGTGGCGAGTGTAGGCCAAATTCTCCAGATATATGTTCTGGAAGATCCATCTCCAGCAGTGGAGGTCTAGAATGCTGTGTTCTAGGGGCTGTAATGAATGATGATGAAAAAAAAAATAGATATACATAAATTTCGTATTTATGGTACCAAATATTTTTTTTAGGTAAGAGAAATGTACGATATGTTTATCAGAATAAAAATGAAAATACGGCCGCCAGCTCGTAAATTTTTATCCACACAGTGAAGTTTAAAAACCAACTTCAAGTGGATCTCAATTTTCAAGAGTTTTAAAATTAAGGGAGCTTAAATATCCACCCCTTTTTGCCACCCCTATGCGAGGGTATGCGAACATCGGGGAAAATTATTCGGCCGCGGAACGAATTTTGTACGCTTAACTCGGCCCGTGGGACGAATTGAGTTATGTTGTACTATACTCGTCGTTAACATTTTTTTGTAATACTTATTGTAATATAAAATAACTAAATAAAGTAGGTTTAAATATTAGGAGCGTTTAACGCCTGTGCTTTCCTCTCGCTCGCACAATACAGTAATTTCAAAGATTATTCTAGTCTGACTAAACTTTTGAAAAATATAGTCTATAAACTTTTATTTTTGTAAATTACATAATAGTAACTTTTTTCGAAGTAAATTAATATACATTAAATATAAATAAATTTTAATAATATTGTAAATTATTTGTATAAATTAACAATATCCGAGTGTTACATGTAAACCATATATGACGTTGGTTCCATGAAGGATAGGTTTGCCTTTAGTGTGGGATGCCACCTGTGTGGACACCCTGGCGCCTTCCCACTTGTCCTTGACCTCTAAGGACCCAGGCGCTGCTGCATTACAAGTAGAGAACCTCAAGCGGCGGAAATACACTTAGCTTATTGGTAGATGTGTTTTTGCGCCGTTTGCCGTTAAAACTCTCGGGCCGTGGGGACATGCACATGAAATTTTCAAGGCGTTGTCAAAGCAGCTCGTCAACACCTCGGGAGACAAAAGGGCTGGGCAATATTTGGGCCAAAGGATCAGCATTGCCATTCAACGTGGCAATGCTGCCAGTATCCTTGGCACTTTGACCATTGGCAGCGATTTGGAGCAATTTTTTTTTTTTTTTGCGCAAATTCTTAACCGGTACCAAGGTTGGCGTATTTGCATAATTTGGAGTTTTGCTATGTTCCAGTTACTATGCTGGCCAATTAATGTTTTTATTCCACAAAGTCATGTGGCTAAATAAATATTTGTATGCTAGAAATAGCGACGCATATGAAATACTCGTAATTGCATGTAACAATTTACATCCCTGTAACTACAATGTTTCTGACAAATAAATTATTTCATTTCACATTTCGAGTAGATTCGGAAACAATGCCTATAGCTCCTAGCATTATAGCTCGTCTCTGCCTCATTTTAATAGTGCAATAACAAAATAAATTAAACTCGCCCCGTGGGCTAAAAAGTTGGGGGTCGAGTATAAACTGGCCTCTTCCGTAATGAACCTGCACTTCGTTTTGATTACTGCCGAAAAGTGACAGACAAAATAAAAGCTAAAAAGAACCGACATCAGTCTGAAATCTGAGCCATGTCTGCAAAAAAGGATGATTTTTTTTCTGCATACATCTATCTTAATAACGATAATAATTCTACACTTATTCATATATTCTGACTTATCATTGCGATAAATAATAAACAATATTGTTATATAGTCAGGAACTTTAACACTAGTTGCTTTTATTTATTGTAAATTATGTTATTTTGAGTATCCGTTACTTAAATACATTTATTTATTTATAAACTTTATTGCACAAAGTACAAAGTCGGACTTAATGCCCGAAGACATTCTCTGACAGCCAAACCTTAGGGACAAATTTGATTAAATGTAGGAGCAATCATAAAGATAATAAGAAAAATAAATAACTATTTAAATTAACAGCAATTTAATATATTCTTTCTTACAATATATATGGAATAAATATTATAATATCGATACACTAAATACTAATACATACATATTATTATACATAAACATACATATATACTACTTACTAACACTGTGTGGAGCTATTTAGAAAGTGTGAAAACACCAGTTTTTTGAATAATGTTCTGGTAGTTGCTTGCCGTATGTTAACAGGTAGATTATTCCACAAATTAGTAGCAACAACTACAAAAGAGTTAGACACAAATGAAGAATGATGAGAAGGGACAGACAGAAGAGAGTTTGCGCTTAGTGGAACAGAATCCCGCTGCAGCATTGACTAACCAGCTATTCCAATTTAATTACTAGTCATAAAATATGTATATATTTTTTTAATTATATTTAATTTGTTATTAAGATTTGGTTTATTTTTTTAGGTTAATTATTATATTGTAATTCTTTTATATTGTTTGTATATTACTTCGAATATTTTTTTTTAACGATTTACTTAAAAAAAAAAAAAAAAAAAAAAAGTAGCTAGATGAGTAGACAAACTTTTTTATACTAAACTAGCACGACATGTGACCTTGTGCCCTCCTGATGGTAAATGTCGCGCAAGGTCCATGAATGTTAGCAACTGGAATCGGACACTCATGACTGACATCAGTTCTGTGACTGGACATCGTTTCGAAGCGGCAAAACAGAATTTGGCGACCACTAGTTTTTTTTTGTAATAACGCACGTTTGGTATTGTCCGTGCTGAAAGGGTTAAATTAATGCATGCGCATGATAGATGGAGGTTCTATCAATGATGAATTTAAAAATTAGCCAAATTATATAGCCATAATTTTATGTATATTATATTATTTATTTTAAGGACAAGTTTTATTTTATTTTATTCTTTATTGTATAGATTGCTTATTCTAATTACAGTTGTGTGTACATGTCATGATGATGCAATCTGCCCATATTGTGGGCATACAATATGCTTATGTCAAAATATATTTATTTGTATATAGTTTATATTTAATATTGTTCTTGTCAATTTATTGGAATACAATGTTAATGTCAAAATTATGAGGGATCAGCTGAAAATCAGCGCTGTGACCTAGTGTTGTAGCTTATTGCTGAGCTGATTCCCTATTTGTCACCACACTATCTTGTTTGTTGTATTATCATTATTATTTTTTACTGCTTGTGTTTTTTTTTTGTGACAAATAAACTTTTTTCTTTCTTTCTTTCTTTCTTTCAATGACACCTGAAGCCTAAAAAAATATTTGCACTTTTAACAATTACGCCTAACAATTAGAAATTGAATAGCAAAATCAGTTTGGAAGTCAAATTGCAACGTGTGGAGAAGCTTCAAAATGTTGAAATAACTATAATTTAATTATCAAAACACAATCCTTGATAGTAAACTTGCGATAGTGCAGTCCCAGGTTCGATGTCCGACAAGGAAAGCTTGTTGAGATAGTAAGTACTAAGTCATATCTAAGTGGATTATTTAAAATGCATGCATTTTGTGCTAGTATTTCAATCGTCGTCGTCGTGCCGCCATCTTGCCATTTTCAAAAGCGCGGGAATCCCTTATTATCATTAGGTGCATTCTAACTTTACAATGTTACTTCTCGTTATAAACTAAGTCGACTGTAAAGAATTTTGACTGTGAAAGTAGCGGAACCAGAGTCAGTTTGACTAAGCCAAAGTTTTTACTTACTAGTAACTTAACGAGCCTGCGACACCGAAATACCTCAAGGACAAATTTGCCTATCTTTTCTCATTTCACGATAAGTCTCTTCGCTCCTCTGTTCTGTCTATTCCATCGCACCACTCTGGGTTCATGAACTATTCTTTTGCTGTTGTTGCCGCAAACCTGTGGAACAAGCTGCCGGTAAATATACGACAAGCATCCAACCGAAGCATTTTCAAAAAAATGGTATATTCATATTATTTAAATAGCTCATAACAACTCATTTAGTTTATTTATTATATTATTATATGTAGTGTATGTATTAATGTTATGTAATGTATGTACCTAATGTATTAATAAAACGTTATATGTATGTATTATTAGTATTTAGTTTATTATAGTATTTATTATTGTAGTTTAGATAATATTGCATATTTATGACGTAATCATATTTCTCTAATTGCACCTACCTTACGTCTTTAATGTTCTACAATGTCCCTAAGGTTGGCTGTCAGAGAATGTCTAGCGACATTAAGTCCACCCCTTGTATATATTGTGCAATAAAGTTTTAATAAATAAAATAAATAAATTACTTATCACAACAGCGGCAGAAATCTGGACATTAAATAGCAATCGCTAACTTAGCGATTTAAGGTTGACATTTAACAGACCAAATCACTTTGTTCATGAAAATGTGTATTGATTTTTAAACGACGTCACAGCCTTGGATTACGTCTACGTCGATTTAGTTTATTTTGCGTTGTGCCGCCGACAGTGGCGACGTCAGCTTGATAATCTTGTTGAAAATGGTATCGTTAAGGCTAAATTCGATAATTGATCATCAGTCTCAGTGCGTTTGGATGTATAGTCAGTGCCTACCTTTAGTCATAAATATCTCTGATACGTATGAAATGAGCGATTTTCGCAAAACGAATATTATCAATATGCATAATATCAACTTTAAATTGTTAAAATGCTCAAATTCGTGGATTTTCGATATGTTCTTAGGTTAGGGTGAGCATGCAAAAAACCTACTACATGTGGTGAATTCATTACAATAACAAATCCGGTTCTTAAAATAATAACAACTTAAACATGCATTTTACAATTTATATAAAACTAAAATATTGTGTAACACAAAATGTAGGAAAAAGCAAAATGCTATTATTTTAATGTATATAATAGCGCATGCTGCAGTAAGAAATGTAAAAAAAATGCTTCCTTTGTCACAATATTTATGTTAAGTAGGAATAATATAATATACATATACTATTTTATACACCAACATTTTCAATCTATAAAATTTTTGAAAATTATTTTTTTCACCTAACAAAAATGTTCTGGTTATCTTGAAGGTCTGAGGTCAGGCAGATAATATCGAGCATTATTCTCTATCAAAAAATAGGTATATGAAAGTTAAAGAATATCCAGGTTGTCGGGGGTTTTGTTTTGTTTCCTGGGGGTGAGGCGGAGTGCACAATCGTCCGAAAACGTATAATCTAAGATCGATTACGTTTGTCAAAAATGTCAAAAGCTTGGGCATTCCGCCTAGCTCCTCCTTAAACGATACGTTTTAATACGATTGTGGACTCCGCCTCACCCAGCTGGTTGCTCTCGAGCTTGAGGAATCTTTTGAGGTGTTGGATTGTGCAAGCGAGGGGCGGGGGGGTTGTATATTTTGTGCAATAAAATAAATTATTAATCCTCCACAAATCCTAAAGTTGGCTGTCGGAGAGGGCACATTAACTCCTTTCATATCGCACTTTTATCCTAAAAAAAGTCAAAAATGGCTGATTTTGATAAACGTTAACTTATAATGACGTAAACAAGCTTCTACTCGCCAAGCCGTCTAGCCAGCGTGGCGAGTGTAGGCCAAATTATCCAGTTCTGGAAGGCTCATTTCCAGCAGTGGAGGTCTAGGACGCTGTGTTCTAGGGGCTATAATAAAAAAAAACAAGCTTCAACTCGTACAAGCCCAAAACTTTAAACGCTCGCTCATTCCCAACCTATATAATTTTAACTAGCACGATATGTGACCTTGCGCCCACCTGATGGTAAGTGGCGCGCAAGGTACATGAATGTTAGCAACTGGAATCATACGCTCATGACTGACATAAGTTCTTAACACTATGCCGGGTTGACTGGGCATGACGGCAATTCGAGCCTGATCCCGAAACGTGTAGATACATTTTACTGGGTTTATCGGCACCAACGGTGGATACTACCCCGCCCCAGCAGACTGGGCAAATTACCACCATCAGTCCTACCACCTATTTGTTGTTCTCGTTGAAAGTGTGTGCCATTTGCAATGATGTCAAATGACAATTTTAACTTCCAAAGAGAACTAATATTGTAATCTTGCCATGATGATATTTATATAAAAATAACACCGCTTGTAGACTTACAAAACAATTATTGATTAAGCGTAAGATATATTGTGCAATAAAGTTTTAAATAAATAAATGTTAAAGTTAATTTTGAACATCTGGTCCTGCTTTATTGAGGCACAGAGCAAAGTTTGAGAGGGACTGTTCAAAAAGTGCTGCGTCCTTAACATTCGAGCGAAGGTCTTTTCCCGACGCGATATGAAATGGCGCTATAATATAACTTCTGCATTTGTGCTACGGAAAACGACTTTCTTCTCCAAGACTAATATCAGGAGGTTCTATTTTTATAAATAGCTACGCTTCACTGGATGGAAGCTAGCCATCAAACGTGGCTGCTAAAACCTTATTTAAAGAATTGATATAACGTGTGATTTTGTTAGACTAATATGACTTTTTTTTACTTTTAATTTTAAAATTACCTTAATATCAGCAAGCAGCAGCATCATCACATTGTTAATTTTATCACACTCTCCTCATTTATTTATTTATAAACTCTTTATTGCACAAAATAACTTAAAAAGTAGTGTACAAGGGCGAACTTAATGCCAAGGCATTTTATAACAGCTAAACTTTGGAAGTGTGGCAGAGGATTGCGGGTGCATTAAGATAAATATAATTACTTAAGAATAATCAAATACCTCCTCGCCAAGCCGTCTGGCCAGCGTGGCGAGTGTAGGCCGAATTCTCCAGATATATGTTCTGGAAGGCCCATCTCCAGCAGTGGAGGTCTGGGACGCTGTGTTCTAGGGGCTGTAATGATGATGATGATGAATCAAATACTACTACATAAATACTTACATGATATATAAATAAAATAATAAATAAAAAAATAAAATAAATATATATTATGTATGAATATATAAACACACTAATAGATAGGTATTCGTATCATATTACATGTTAATCTGGCGAAGGCGGCCCGAGCCATGTTACGTCCTGTTATGAATTCCAGCTTGCCGCTCAGGTTGAAGGTCCGGATCTACAAGATGTTCATTCGTTCTCGTCTTACTTACGCTGCGCCAGCCTGGCATCACCTTCTGGCGAAGACCAATAGGGACAAGATCCAAAGTCAGCAGAACATATCGCTCAGAGTTGTCTCCCGAGCGCCGTGGTTCGTGCGTAATTCCGTCATAGCTCGAGATCTGGAAATGCCTACTATTGAGGAGTTTGTTGTCGGCCTGACTAGACGTATGTTCTATCGGGCCGACAACGGACACTTCAAGCATCTCCAGAATATCGCTCCATCTCGCGCTCGGCCCCCCAACGGGAGACCGCTTCCTAGAGAAGTGCTTCTGGAGGAGAGCTGAAGTAGTCGAACCTAGACCCCCTGGGTTCGTGAGCCACACGGGCGCTGTTACACTAGTAACGGCGCCCAGCACCGAAAGTGCATGAATTACCCGCTATGAATTGGTGGTTACCCGCTGAGATCCTGTCGGGGAAAACGGGGGAATTTCCCCATCCCCAACCCAAGCCCATTAGCCATCAGGGCCTGGACGACTCCACTGACTGATCATATTACATAAGTACAATCATTCACGATAAAAATTAAGGAAATAAATAAATATTATAATGCATAGGTACTTGTAGTTATCATGACAAATTATTTTGTTTATTTAAAAAGTGAGCAACAAGTAGATTTTTAAACACATTTATTGAAGGCGGCCGTCTAATGACTAGTGGAAGCTTGTTCCACTCTCGAGCAGCGAAAACAGTAAAAGAATCCTCTTCATGTAAGTAGTTTTATTTATGTTATATTAGTATATCTATAGTATATTATTTATGTATAGTAAATAAATTGTGTGTAGATATTAGTATGTATATATTTATATTATAATTATATTTCTGTTTTATTTAAATTTCACCTAATTTTTAATTGCACCTACCACCTATACTGTCTAAATGTCCTAAAGGTTTAGCTGTCAGAGAATGCCTAGCGGCATTAAGTCCGCCTTTGTATATAGTGCAATAAAGTTTTAAAATAAATAAATATATATTTTTAATAATGTTGGCCGCTGTCCGGAACAAGGAGCAGCCAGGACGTGCGTCTCTTCTGGAGCCTTATATTTTCCCTTGCATGACGAGCTGCAGCATGGTATACTTTTTACTGCGCATAATGTTTCTTCTTCTTCTTAATGCCGCTAGGCATTCTCTGACAGTCAAACCTTTAGGTCATTAGGACAGTTTTCATGGTAAGTAGGTGCATAATAGATATAAAATAAAAGTTTATAAAACAAATACATAAAAATAATACTTACTATTACATATACAAATACATAAATAATGGCAGAAGAAGAAGTATTTTAGGAATAAGTGAGTTTATTGACATTCAAAATTAAACTTGGGTTCCATCTAATAAATAATTAATTTTATTTTTGACACTCCGATTTTACATAAAATACATAATAAATATTTAGTATAAAATCAATTTTTGAAAATTGTACCACAGACGGAACTTGCGGAAACTGAATCAGTGATTCTAGATAATAAATCTAAGTAAATATTGTGTTTGAGAAATTTAATTTAAAATATGTCAGTCATTTTCTCTTTAAATACCACATAAAAAGGGTCCTATTAAAATTATATAATATTTAACGAATAGGGAATTGCGGAAACTTGCGAGCCAGATGACAGCTCGATAGCGATGTTGCCATCTTATAAAATAATTAAAAACATATTGTTGGGGCCAAGGCCTGTTGTAGGATGACTCGGGGTATCCTGGCTGGTGAAGTATGTAAAAGATGGACTGTGATGCGTTTATTTCTGTAGATGCGTGTATGAACCGCGAATGCATGACTCCACGGTACCAAAAATATACTTAAACTTAAAACTATTAGCCGACCGCGGAGAGGCTCCTCTCCGTGGTCGGTTAACTGATGTTAGGACATATGGTCTTAACACATATCTTAATATACCTAAATATTATAAACCGCGAAAATATTAATTTATTTTTATAACTAGCTGTTCTAACATTAAATTAATGGGTAGATTATACCGCGTCGAATTGTTAAAAGAGCAAATATTTTTTTAGGCTTCTGGTGTCATTGGTAGAACCCCTTTTTTAAATAAAAAAAAGGTATTTTTTTTAAAGATAAAAATAATTAATCGACAAACAAAACACTACTATATGGTGTGAAAGAGGCCGCATCTGAAAATCACGTGATAAAATAAGGCTGGGGAGTTATACGGCTGGTTGCAGAAATCATGATTATCTATTGACATGCTTAACGTATACCTATATTATAGAACACAGCGTCCTAGACTCGTCCTCCACTGTTGGAGATGGGCCTTCCAGGCATAGCTGGGCATTAACTCGTTAATCCGTTAATCGTTAATTAACGAAGTTAACATTTTGATTAACGGGTTAACTTTTAAGTTAACTTTTAAAAATGTTAACAGACACGTTAACTTCCGTTAATATGCAGAAGTCCGTTAATCGTTAATCCAATGCCACTATTTACCGCACGGCACCGCGGTGTGGCGCGAAAAACAGGTTCAGACAAGTATGAAACGACAAGTGCCGGGCGCGGCGGCGCGTGTGACAAAAACAAAACTAGATATATTTTGCCGGCGCGTGCGAGTAAGAAAACTGCGAAGTACTAGCGCCAGTGCTTAGAGTGACAAGTGTTGTGTTTGTTGTTATTATAAATTACTGTCAATGATAATTTGCGTGTTAATAAAGAAGAGTGCAGTGTAATTAGTTAGATAAAAAAGTGTACTGTGCAGTGTAGTAATTAAAACTATATCATGGAAGACATGGAATCGGATTTCAGCGGTCCTGATGAGAATCCTTGGCCACATTTGACTGAGTATGTGGAATTTGTGTCCAGATCGGGCCAGCAAATACTTTTTGCTTGTAAGCGTTGCTTGCCGAAAGACACCAAAATAAAAGTTCATGTATCAAGCCTGAATAATTTGAAACAACATGTAAGAAGAGTACATGAGTCATAATACGTACAGTTTGAAGAGATTGTTAAGGCGGACTCTAACCGAGGCAAGACAAAAAAGAGAACTCATTCTGACAATATTATATATTAACCTGTTAACTTCCAGAACCTAAACCAACAGGTTTTATAAGTTCACTAACGCAACGATATAAAAATGCAAATTTTACACATATTAACGGATTAACGATTAACATTAACTTCCGTTAATTCTTTCGAAATGTAACGCTTTAACGTTTAACGAAGCTAACTTTTTTTGTAACGGATTAACGATTAACGAAGTTAACTATTTGATTAACGGTGCCCAGCTATGCTTCCAGGACATATAGAGTAAAATTTTGGCCTACGCTCGCTACGCTGGCCAGACGGGTTGGCGAGGATCTAATGTCAATTTTTATTGACAATTTATTAACGATTCCAAAAGTTGGTATTACCGGATCCGGACCGACGGCTTAACGTGCTCTCCGAGGCACGAGAACGGTGGTGTTGTAAATCTATGACAAATGTACGTAAGAAAATTTGATTTCTCATCTCTCACCGGGGGGTTTGAACCGACCTTTGTAATCACGTGGAATATCTCAAAATGTTGATCTTAGATTATTTTAATCGTGCTTTTTGGTTTGTGTTTTGATTTGATCAATCCCGCTCACAGCCGAGAGACGAAATAGGGAGAGAAACAATAACGTAAGTAGTTTTCTTAATAAAAATACTTGTTAAACATTAGCATGCACCTACAATTCCTGCTCATTTCTCCTAAAGTTAAGCTGTTAGATAATGTGCTCAAAGGTTCCTGGTACAAAAGTGAGCACTGCTCACTTCAACTGGCGCAACGTTCGATGACTGGCAATTGTATCGCGCCATAAAATAAAGGTTTGCAATTGGTCCGCTTACGAACCGTGGGAATTGTCGTTAACCAATCAGAAATGGAATTACGAATGTTGCCACTGAGAATTACTTTGCCCCTACAGCGTCCTAGACCTCCACTGTTGGAGATGGGCAAGTTGTTGGTATTAGTGGAACCGGGACCGACGGCTTAATGTGCTCTCTGAGGCACGGAACAGTAGTGTTGTAAATCATTTTACAAATGTACGTAACAAAAGTGTATTTCTCATTATTACATGCCGGGGGGTGGAGGGGTTGGTTAAACCGACCTTTGTAGGTTTTTAAGGAAAGCATCCTTACAATGGGGTGTATCACTAACTTTTTATCACGATAGATGGCGCATGATAGACGGTACCTTATATAACTGTCAGTTGCATAGAAAAATTGTATTTTAATTACGAAATTTATTATTTTCTGTATATTATGTCGAAGTGAGCAGCTTTTAAGTGTACAAATCAAGATTTCCAAGCAAAATCAAAGATTATGGTGATCTCAAAATTGCCGTTCTCTTAATTCAACCTTTTTTCTTTTTAAAGACGGTGTTCGCTTACTTAATTCGTATTTTAAGTTAGGTAACGTTAATTTAAAATACATTTTTCTGTTATAAAATTAAAAAAACGATAAAAACATTTAAAAAATGATGCGTCAAAGGTGTAAACAAGGTACCAGTGCCGCTAGCGACATCTACAAAAAGCTTTGCCTGATACACCCCATTGTACTTTATTATTAACTTAACTCTATTCAATCCAACTATTTATTACAATTTTCATTCGAATACAAAAATATGCAAAAATAGTGGCACGACGCTGTTGTGCCGATATATATAAATTCTTATCTTATTATTTATATGTGTAGTTTATATGTAAATACTGATATATAAGTATATATTAATTTATTGTTTGATTCCTTATGTTGTTACGAAGGTTTTACTGTCATAGAATGCCTAGAAGCATTAAGTCCGCCTTTGTACTTTGTGCAATAAATATATAAATAAATAAGATGTAGAAAAAAACTGCAAATAATATATTACTTTCTCTGCATAGTCTTTGACAATCTTTGTGGGTGTTCATAGCGATGCATGACGTCCTTGCACGAATACTACTTCAATGTCAAAGTCGTAACCAAAGGAAGCTAACGCTTTGTGCTGTTCCTTTTTAAATTCTATATTGAAATCCATTAACCAGTATCAAACATTTTTTTTTCTTAGTTTAGTAGGACGATGATGTTAGACTGTTCTCTATTGTGTTTTAGTTGTTGTCTGAATTAATTTTAGCATCCTCCTCCTTAGTCGGTACTGATGGGGATCGCGCGCAGTCAGCTCATCCACCAGCCGTCTCCAACGGTTTCGGTCCTCGGCGTAGTGGATGGCCTGGTGGACAGGGATGTTCAGGTGGTCAGTCACCTGACTGGACCATCGCTTGGGGCTTCTTCCTCTTGTTCTTTTACCGTCTACCCTGCCCGTGATTAGAAGTTTTTTCTAGATTATCGTCTTCTCTTCTTGCAATGTAAGTATTGCAGAATTCGGGCAAAGCAGACGGTAGAGAGTCTTTGCTCCCTGGTCAGCTTAAGCACAGAAATGTTAGTACGTCGTGCGGTCCAAGGGATTCTGAGCAAACGATTCTAATTTTAGCACCGACTGCAAAAATTACTGTTTGTATAAATGTACTAAACAAATATATAAGTAACAATAATTTTGTTTATTGTCCTTTAAGCACCTACCTACATATATATCTATTAAAGAGGTAGGTAGGTGGTAGGCAGACTGATGGTGGTAATTTGTCCAGTCTGATGCGCCGGGGAAGTATCCACCGTTCGTGCCGATAAACCCAGTAAAGTGTATACACACATTTCGAGATTAGGCTAGAATTGCCGTCATGTCTAGTCAAGCCGGCATAGTGTTAGGGACTGATGTTAGTCATGAGAGTCTGACATTGCTAGTGTTGCTAACATTCATGGATCTCGCTCCCCACTTACCATCAGGTGGTCGCAAGGTCGTGTCGTGACCTAATATAAAATAAATGAAAAAAATCGGTTTATTTTTTTAAAATTGGGTATATGAGAATAGACGTTGAGGGTAGATAAGTATAATGTTATAATGTATAAACCCCGGAGTCCAAAACAATAGGAAGGAAATCCCTTCGCGGCCACCCGCCATGCATTCACTTCGCCAAATTACTAAAATTTCATTTGCCTTGTGGACTACGGTACGCTAAAAACATTAAGTCATAATTCTTGGAACTAAAGCTTAAAAAATAGATGTGGCTATATCCTACATTAGTGCCACTACGATTGTGTAAGACGATGCGCGTGCCTCTATTAGATGTGGCGCCTTCTCACGCACACTAATTCAATTCAATTCAATCCAATAATATAATTTTATAGTTCATGATTTTACAGATAATAATTTTATCGGTATGACTAAAACACCCTTCCATTTCTTATAATTGTTGCAACTAAAATACAACCTATAACCCAGAAATTGAACACTAACAGTCTGGTTCACAAGTTTAGGGTCATTATCTTGCTATCGACTTTCCCCTGGGCTCGATGGATGTTTCTTCACGCCATAACACGTGTCAGAATGCGTGATTGTACAGCCGAGGAAAGGCGTTGTCTGATCCCCTGCTTCTCCAGTACTCCAAGACCACATCTCTATAGCATTAATTCGTTTTTTCCTGTATCGCGTAGGGTCCATGTCTCCGCAGCATACAGAAAAATAGAAAACTCAAAAGAGCTCTAACCGGACGGATTTTAGTATTAAGCTAGCCTATGTACTGTAATAAAATGTATTATTTTCTGTGCAATAATGAATTTATCTATCTTAATAATTTGTCAATATATTCGTAGAATTTTAAACACACTTTTATTTTACTTAAATTATTTATTTTGCTTAAATGAGAAAGAGTGAAAACACGAAATTGGAATAGTCACCACCGTTTATAGAACGACCGTGGCGCCATCTATTAGTGGTGTTTCGGAACTACAAACTTTAACTTTTATTATGTTTTCGTCAGTATTGTTGTGCTTATCTTTCATTAAGCGATTTAGTTTTTCATGAACTTGCTATATAAATAAATACAACCGGAATACGGAATATGAAAAATATGCCGTATCCAAAAATATAATTTCTTCAAGTATCATTGTATTTTGGGTTTCTATGCAGGAATTTAGCCAGTTTTATAAAACCAAAGCGGGTGAAATGAGCTTAGCAGCAGATCCGGGCCCTGTCATCGACATATACCCAAAACGGACTAACCCAAACTTTAAAATTAAGCACATACTCGTAGATGGCGTTGGACTATTTTTGTGTTTTTTTTTTCTTTTATAAGAATAACTATTGCGACCCTATAACATCTATGTAAATCTCTATGTAACTATTTAAAAATAGTGTTGAAATAACCAGTTCGTTTTTTTGCGTAAATATTAATATTTTAGTCAATTCCCATCTCTATCTCACTGTTCGTATCAACCTCTATTATATTGACAATGACTTTTTTAAACTCCTAATTGACAAATAAAATAATACTAATTACATAAGATATTATATCGCCGCGTGTAATAATTTTATCGGCTTGGCCCGGGTATGACTAAAACACTCTTCCATTTCTTATAATTATTGGAACTAAAATACAGCAGTGAACACTTACAGTCTGGTTCATAAGTTCAAGGTCTCTCTACGACATGCTCGATTTTTATCTAATAGATAGAAAACCAAAGTTAGCAACATAGCTTTCAAGATTAGCAACCTGACGAGGCAATGGGCCGGACACGTCTGTCGCAGAACCGACGAAAAGTTGACGGGTTATAGAGCGGAGAACACGACAGGAAGATGCTGAGTGGGATGATGCCGCTAGATGGACAAATGACCTGAGGAAGGTCGCTGGTAGGGGATGGCAGGAGATCGTGTGAAATGGCAAGCCCTGGTAAATGCCTATATCCAGCAGTAGATAGACACAGGCTGATGATGGTGACTATGTTACTTGCTGATAATGTAGCTCTCTACAAATTATATTTTTATTACTTAATTATTTTTTGAATAAATCCATTACAAATAATCCAATCTTTCCTTTTTATAATATTAGTGTCAAATACTCCAAAAGACCACAACATGAAGTCGAACAAATATTATGATCTTACAAAATAAATTATCAGGAACGGGTTTAAGACTTAGCTTTACTCCGGACGGAAGACCTCCGGGATGTTTGCTGAGATGCGCACGGATGGCTTCATGCGTAAGAAAGTATCATCCCTGATGGCGCGGGTATGCGGGAGTCCCAATAGCATCCTGAGGGTGGTTGCGGGCAGTGTGGGTGGGCCTATTGCGCAACACTGGACTGCAGTACTGGTGGGAAGTTAGGTTAAGTTTATTTATAGATAGTTGTAATTAATTGTATAATAATAAATCTAGTGTAAAGTAATATTAATTATGTTAAATATAAGAATATGGATTTTTATCTGAAATAAATTTATTTGAATTGAATTTAAGAATTGAGGAGTTCCATAAAAATCTTTAATAAAGCCGTTAAGACATTTATGGAACGAGCTTTTAAGACGGCATTAACGGAATCATACAGTATTTGGTTGGGTAGGGAGAGGAGCGGAATGGTGGATGGTCTTTTTGCGCTAAGTGCAAGCTAGAGAGACCCACACATTATCGACCAGGTAAATCTATGGAATGTTTAGAAAATTGTCTTCTTCTATATAGGTCTATGGGAACCCTGTTTCGTTCGCTGAGTGCCCCACTACTTAGTGGGCACTGACTTCGCCGCGAATAATATAAACAAACCTGAGCAGCTTACCTCATAGGATCCCGGATTTCATACGAAGGTAGGTACTACAAAATGATTTATTTTTTATTTTTGTTACATGACCCCACCCACCTAATGGTAAGCGGATGCAAGACGCAAGAACCAGTTGCTTATAAGCAACTGATGCCAGCCACTGACGATCGACATCGTTCCAGGGGGTGGATATTAAATCTTTATTCATATATAAAGTGTATATAGTGCCGCCTGGTGGTTGATAGGAAAAATTTAATTCTTGTCTGTGATTTGAACGTAATAAATTCAAGCGAATAGTTAGTAAATAGGTAGTCTTTAAATTATATAGGTTTAGTTATGTGTATATATCTGTATTGTATGTGAGTGTGTACACATACACATGCATATATATATATGTGTGTGTGTGTGTGTGTGTGTGTGTGTGTGTATGTGAATACTTGTAAATCTTTTTGTTTTTTATTTTGTTTCATTGTGTTAAAGTTGCACATTTTGTTTTTCTGAACTTAACACTTGATTATTTATAGTTTCTGCGGTGCGCAGAAGTTTATAATCCTAAATGTGGAAACTGTTAATTGGCTTTATTGTAATTTAAACATTAACACATACATGTATCATATCTGTAAGTTACCCAAATATAAATAAATAAATAAAGTTGCCATTTATTCATAAATTTAAACAAAAAACGTTTAATAGTTCACAAAAAACAAATTTTACATATTAAATTTGAAGGAACTCTGGAGAGACTAGAATTCTCTGGATTAAGCTGAGGATCAGTTTCTTCCTTGGTTACATTTTATTGTTTATAAATGTTATTTGTCAATATTAATTTTGTATAATTATTTATTAAATTAATTTATCATGCCATGCATTAAACTATTATATTATACATATTATATTCCATTATATTATAACTATTATTAAGTTAAGTTATAAATCTATAACTAGGTATATAGGGAGTAATTTGTGTAGTAGTAGTAATTCAATCAATCGGTTTGATTAATTTAACATGTCAGCCATTGTTATCTACAGGCGACTTAACAAAAAAAAAAAGTTTTGTGTAAGTTGGGACCCATTGTTGAGGAGATTTGAGCTTATCTCGGTTTATTAGGGGTACCGACTGTTAAAGCCACTATGTAATAAAAAAATATTCAAAAAACAATGGTGTAGTTAAGCGATTATCAAACTTTTTGGCGACGGAACCCAAGGGCTTGTTTTTTTTTATTTATTATTTCTTACAGTTTTTAATTGAAGATTTTTTTACGAAATCGATTTTTTTTTATTTTTTTTATCAACTTTTTTATTTTTTCTCTTTGCAAAAGTTCTTACTATTAATACGCTTTATCATAGTTCGCATATAGTACTCCAGGTTTTATGAATGGGGAATGACAGAGAGAGTCCACAAAATTATATGTAGTGTAGCGACAGTGTCTACGGTACGGCCAAGCGGATTTTAGCCCTCGGGGACAAAAAAGAGATCAATGTTAATAGAATAAGGTACGAAATGGAAGTTTAATCTGGAAAAGAAAAATATTACTTTTCATAAATAAAAAAATGCGTAAATATTTATAAAAAAAATCATTATTCCAATAGTTTGGAATTCAAAATTGAGTCGACGACCCTCCAGATGAACGGTTGCAAAAGACCAGAAGTGGATGAATAATACAATTTGTAAAATAGAGAAAAATAGTTGTTTTAAATATTTTCTCTGTCTAAAATCAGGTAGGTATATAAAGAGCGAGAGAGAAGACAAATTTCTAAGCATTCCATTGATGCACTATGCGGTTGCCGGGTCCATCGTGTGTGGGAAAGAGATGAGAAGAATGGTGTCTCGGCCTTACGTTTTTTTTTAAATGACCATGGTACTGAATACATAAATCCTAAACAATGAAATGGCGCCAAAACCTAGCTTATAACCGAGCACGCGCTATGGCGGACGCTGCCATAGACAATAAAAATTGGAATCAAAATTTTTTTTGTAATGGAACCTTTGCCTTTAAAAAAATAAGTGTTTTATAATATGTATGATTCTATTTTTAAAATGAAATATAACATTATTTTGTTAGAGAAAAAGTGTTATAATGTGATTCTATTTTTAAATTCCAGCAGTATGTTTATAAAGTATGTCAATATAAATTCGTTTTGAAGTTTGTAATTCGCATTTTACGATATGAGAGTAGATAAACTATATTATCACATGTTGTTGTTGTTGTGGTGTACAAGCGCACGGTTATGTTTTTCATTTCGTCCCAAAAGCGCGGCAAAAGAAATTATCAATTCTAATCTATTTGAGGATTGAAAAAGAGCATCCCAAGTTGTGGCTGCATGCTACACCTGCCGTTGACAGTTCTCCTATCGGGGAACTTTTCTTTGTTAAAGTAGAAACAAGTTTTACGACACTCATTGTGGCGGGACCGACCTAGCCGCTATGGGGTGTATCAGGCAAAGCTTTTTGTAGATGTCGCTAGCGGCAATGGTACCTTGTTTAAACCTATGACTGATCATTTTTTAAATTTATTTGTAGTTTTACATTTTTATAACAGAAAAATGTATTTAAACTTAACATTACCTACCTTAAAAGACGAATTAAGTAAGCGAACACCGTCTTTAAAATAAAAAAAGGTTGAATTAATAGAACGGCAATTTCGAGATCACCATATCTTTGCTTTCGCTTGGAAATCTCGATTTGTACACTTAAAAGCTGCTCACTTCTGCATAATATCCAGAAAATAATAAATTTCGTAATAAAAGTACAAGTTTTCTATGTAACTGACAGTTATATTAGGTACCATCTATTATGCGCCATCTATCATGATACAAAGTTAGTGACACACCCCATTGTAGGTGGTAGGCGGACTGATGGTGGTAATTTGCCCGACTGGGCAGACTTGCCGGGGAGGGGAAGTATCCACGTTTGCCGATAAACCCAATAAAGTGTATTCACACGTTTCGGGATCAGGATCGAATTGCCGTCAAGCCGACATAGTGTTAGGGACTGATGTCAGTCATGAGTCTCTGATTCCAGTTGCTAACATTCATGGACCTCGCACGCCACTTACCATCACTATATAAAAAAAAAATGTATTCAAATTTTATTTATTTTGTAAAAAAATCTTACAGCTAAAATTATTATGCTTATTAAAATTAAGCAGATAAAGTAAAAGAAAAGTATCATCACGACCGTTTCCCTTTTGGAGTACTTTACTATAGGCCAATCATAACAAGTGGCAAGCTCGTCGATGTCTCCAGCGCACTAAACTCGAGAAATAATATCACAAATAAATTAAATATAGGAACCAGGCGCTGCTGCATTACAAGCAAAGAACCTCAAGCGGCGGAAATACACTCAGCTTATTGGGAGATGTGTTTTTACGCCGTTTGGAGTTGAAACTCTCGGGCCGTGGGGACCAAGTGCACACGAAATTTTCAAGGCGTTGTCAAAACAGCTCGTCAACACCTCGGGAGACAAAAGGGCTGGGCAATATTTGGGCCAAAGGATCAGTATTGCCATTCAACGTGGCAATGCTGCCAGTATTCTTGGCACTTTGCCCATTGGCAGCGATTTGGAGCAATTTTTTGATTTATAATAATTTTTATTTTGTGTTTTCTTCATTTTAGTTTTTAGTTATATTTTTATTTATTAATTAATTTTATTTTTATTAATAGTAATTTATGTTTTAAGATGTAAGTTTTTAGTTTAATTATTTTTTATTATTTTTTTAAATCATTAAATATTAATTAAATGTAAATTACAACCATCCAGTCCACCTACCAAAAACATTGTTGCCCTCATTAAAAAAAGTAAGGTGTGTGTTTTTATAAAAATATTAGCATGGCAAGCTTACAATATTAGTTATCCTTAAAAGTGAAAATTGGCATTTGACATCATTGCAAATAACAAAACTTCTAACGAGAACAACAAATAGGTGGTAGGAGGACTAATGGTGGCAATTTTCCCATTCTGCCGGGGCGGGGAAGTATCCACCGTTCGTACCGATAAACCCAGTAAAGTGTATCCAAACGTTTCGGAATCAAGCTCGAATTGCCGTCATGCCCAGCAGCGTCGTACTAGTATAAAAAAACTTGAAAAACAAGTCTGTCAATGCAATAATCCAACAATCTGCCAAATAAAATAGTCCTTCCATATTGTCAGTCAAAAACGAGGTCAGAGTCCAGAGAAAAGTGGTCGGACCCTGTAAACTAATGAGGGATCTTGCTATGACGACGCACGTTAAGTTGGGTGGCCCCGGCTCGGCAAAACTTATCCAGTTAGTTTGAACAGAGAATACCTGGAGGATTCTGTTAGAAATATTGTTTTCTTTAATAGATTGTTTTATTCCACCGGCAGACTCGAATATACAAATTTTATTTCCTACAAATTTGAGTTTTGGAACTTTGTTTAGTTGTAGAGAATATTATTGCATTATAATCATCATGAACGGCTAAAATTGCCTCCGTGGTCTAGCGGCTAAGTCCGTGGATACCGGGGGTACTGTGATCGATTCCTGGTTGGGACACAATCATATTTCATTATTTAAATACATAAATTATGCATATTTAATTTATTTGTGATATTTCTCGAGGTTGGTGCGCTAGATACATCGACAAGCTTGACACTTGTCATGATTGGCCTATAGTAAAGTTGGCTAAATGTGAATCCGCTTATTTATAAGCGTGGTTTCTCACCACCCTGGAAGGGAAACGGTCGTGATGATACTTTACTTTATTTTATTTAACTAATTATTTTACCAGTTTCGTGACAACATTTCTCCTATTACGTTTAAAAGTCATATTATGATAGCTAGATTTTTCCAAGAACGTTACCATTGACAGCTGTCATAAAAAATCTGCTCGTTTTCCTTTAAATAATAGAAAATTTACAATCAATTTGCCATGACATAAAAGAATCAGAATTTCAGGAACCATCTTTTAAAAAATCTAAGATAAATGCTTGTCTAGATTTAACTTAAAAACGTTAATTACCAAACCTAAATACCCAGAGGTCTCTGATTTAGGGAGACTCTTTTTTTTTTTAATTTATTGTTTTCAAGATACACAAAAATACACCAACAATATTATATAGCCGTCCACAAAAACCTTTAAGGTTTATCTGGGTACGGCGAGTCACTCACAATCTGTATGAGAAATAATTCTGCTATTGACTCATGTAAAACTTTTTAAACTTATATTTATATTTGTTATTATCAATGTATGTTCTTTGGAGCTCGGCGGGCATGTCATTAAGATATGCTGAGGTTACATAATTCAGCATTCTTGTACCATAAACATTATTTGCCCCTGGAAGTTTAAACTGTTTTACGTAATTGAGAATCCTTAAATTACCCGACCGCTTCTATTTTGTTAGTTTTTGTGAAATATTAATTTCAGTGAGAATGGTATATTTAATTTTATCGTGTATACTAAGTACGTTGCAATGTTTAAATATTATTGCTTACTTGCATTCTACCATATATATACCATATGTCCTACAGAGACGAGCTGTTCGAATTGTGGACAATGCCACTATATCTTGAACTCTCGAATCCGTGCAGCTTCGCCGAGATGTGGCTTCTCTGAGCGTGTTCTACCGGCTATACTATGGTGAGTGCTCCGAAGAACTCTATAACCTAATTCCTTCCTCTCCATTCCGCAACCGAACCACACGCACAGGTCAGAATATGCACCCACATACAGTAGTCACCATCCCTTCGCGTACGTATAAATTTGGGGACTCATACATCTGTCGCACGACAAAGATGTGGAATGCTCTTCCAGCCTCTGTGTTTCCACTTTCCTATAACTTGGAGTCCTTCAAGCGAAGTGTGAAAAAGCATCTAGTCAAGCCGGCATAGTGTTAGGGACTGATGGCAGTTATGAGTGTCTGACTTCAGTTGCTAACATTCATGGACCTTGCGCGCCACTTTCCACCAGGTGGGCCCAAGGTCACATGTCGTGCTAGTATAAAAAAAACCCTCAAAATTGAGTTGGATTCTGCATAGCTTCAAAGTTTCCACCGCCGCCTACTAGATGGCGCCAGGGTCGTTTAAGAACGTACCACGCTTTGGAGGACAATTTAGACCAAGTTGTGAAGACAAAAAATAATTGTTGATCTGCGATAATTTCGCTTCTTACCAAATGCACGTTTTTTATAAAGCATTAATACCTAACTTTGGTACTTGATGCTTGTTACTGTTAATTTAAACACAGTTCAGAATCAAGATTGTTTTGCAATTATTGCACTTTGCACGAATGTGTTTGGTTACATTTGACGGCGACTTTGATAATCAAACTTTGTTAGTTTATTTTTAGTTTAGTAAATTTAGTTGTTAAAAACATATTCATATTGTGTAAATTCTACTGTATTCCTCTTTTTTAATATTTTATTTTTCTGTTTTGTATATAATTGTTTAAATCGTCATGATCGTAGAACAGTGTCGGATTTAAAAAAATACCCATAATTTTGCATATATATTTATATATAGTTTTATATTGTTTGTGGTCTGTAATTTATAGTGCAAATATTAGAAAGGGTTCCAAAATGAAATCTAGAAGGTTTGCACTTATTATGAGACTTAAAAAGTGTCAAAATGACAGTTGAATGGCCATGAAAATTTTAAATATAGCAGATCCGTCACTGTTCTACGATCATGACGAAATATATTTAGATAAAATTTGTACACCATACTATGCTGAAATTTGTTGAGATAATATTTTGTAAACACCATTGTTACACAAATTATAAATCAAATAAGTTTTTCTTTCTTTCTTCCTTTAGTATGGTACTCGTCCGTCCCCACATCATTTTTTTTTTTATATTACCATTATTTTGTGAACTCGCTTTCAAATTCAAATTCAAAATCGTTTATTTGCTTTAAATGTGATACATACGGTAATATAGTTAGTAAGTTGGCTCTGCATATTTAGCCATTGTTGTGGCATGCAAAAATTGTTTTTATTTAAATATAGACTGCCTCCGTGGTATAGCGGTTAAGTCCGTGGATTTAGACTAGGAGGTACCGGGTTCGATTCCTGGTCGGGAAACAAAAAAAATAAATATTTACATAATATTTAATTTATTTGTGATATTTCTCGAGTTTGGTACGCTGGACATCGACGAGCTTGCCACTTGTCATGATTGGCTTATAGTAAAGTTGGCTAAATGTGAATCCGCTTATTTATAAGCGTGGTTTCTGACCACCCCGAAAGGGAAACGGTCGTGATGATACTTTACTGATGATACTATTTAAATATATTCTTATCCAGTAAGTTTAGTCATCATTATATAATTAAATTCTAATTAAATTTAGGTCAGCACATTTTATTAATAAACAGACAAAAAAAAACAAATAAAAATATGTCAAACAAATTATTTTTCATTACGAATTCAAAAGATTTTCTCTTTTAAAATTTTCTTGTATGTCTGTCCGGGTGGAATTTTGTAATTAATTTTAAACTAACGCTGTTGAGCTAGAGCCTTGAAATTCGGACCATAGCTCTGGAAGTGGATGACAATGCATGAAAATGAAAAAAAAAACATACGCTCCATGTTTTTCGTTTCCAATCATACAAATATTTTAATAGCTATCAAATGTTACCAAGTATTTTCAGGATAATTTAGAAAAAGTTTCAAATCTGTATGTGGATTTGGATAAGAGATATTATTTTTTAATTTTATGTCCATTATTAAAACATGATAGGTACATTTATTTTATTTTATTATTGTTTAGAATTATTGGAGATGGGGGCTAGTTCACGTCAAAATGACTTGTTATGGTGTAAATTTATTTATTAATTAATTGAGCATCCAACTGCGTCTCAACTTTAATAAATTACGTACTTACAAATTAACAATTTTAGGCCACTAACAGAATTTCACACATAACATTAAAAACAAGACAAGTGATACAAAATAAAAAGTAGTAAAATTCATAAGGTAAAAATATTTTAAAATGTACAATTTACTTTTTACAAAATTGATTGCTTAGAATTTGAAAAAAAAAAACAGATATAATATAAATAATAATAAAATATCATGAAGTCGAATAAATATTGTGATCTCACAGAAGAAATGATCAGGAACGGGTTCAAGACTCAGCTTTACGCAGTGGAAGTTGGTGCAAGAGGAGTTCCAGCAAAATCTTTGCATCACTTACTGAAAGAATTGGGCCTAAGCAGGTCTGCAGGAGATACATTTATGGAACGAGCTTCCAAGACGGCATTAAAGGAATCATACAGTATTTGGTTGGGTAGGGAGAGAAGTAGAATGGTGGATGGTGAGCGTATTATCGCGGAATAGAAAAAAAAGGAGGTCTCCTTTTCTTAAACCAGCCTATTGTCGGTCGCAAGCCCGAGACACCTCATCTCTTACCCACACACGATGGACCCGGCACCCGCACGGTGAATCCATGGAATGCTTAGAAATTTGTCTCTTCCTACACTAAGATTATGGTGCATGTGTGGCTTGGCCACTATGTATTTATATATGTATGTCCATTTATATACTTCCAATTATATGTATTGTCCATCCCTTTCCCACACCTGCGCCTGAGCGAGAGGATATATCGCACGCCGCACAGACAGTCTTGTGTCCACTGTGCACGCAGCGCACACCCGCCGCGTCAAAACCGTTTTATTCCGTAATTCGCGTTTTAAGCAATTCTCTCAACCGCTACCGTGGACGCAGACATCTTCGAGCTTGTCATGATGAGCCTATAGTAGAGTTGGCTAAATGTATGCAAGCGGCATTGTTAATTGGTTTTCCCTAGTTTCAAAGTTGCCACCGCTGTTTACTAGATGGCGCTGCAGTCGTTTAAGAACGTACCGCGCTATGGCGGAAATTTTCTGTCTAGTTGTGATAGAGAATTATTGCTATTCGCTGGTTTAAGAGGCCTCTTTTTGAGCGCATAATACTCTTATCATTTGATTTTTATTCGGCGTTAATACCTAACTGGTATTTAATGCTAGAAATGTTGTTATTTAATAGTACATTACTGCCGCGGTCTATAATGACTACTTTATTAGTGTTAGTAAGAATTTTTAAAGAATCTTATAGTGTTTTTTTTTTTTTTTCATTCATTACAGCCCCTGTCACTTTGGCGGACCGCATACGTAACGTCGAAATACGGAAAAGGGTTGGTATGAAGGAAAGCATAGGGACAAAAATAAGGAAAAGCATGCTACGATGGTTCGGGCATGTTGAAAGGATGAGCGATGAAAGATTGACGAACCAGATATATAATGCGAAAGTTGTGGGTAAAAGAGGCCCTGGCAGACCGAGACTCACATATCACGATCAAATAAATAAAACACTGACTGAAGGTGCATTAAAAAGTCTTCGTAACCAAAGGGCATGTATGAAGAGGTTAATGAATGTCGACGAAGCGAAAGAGGTATGTCGTGATCGTGTCAAATGGCGCTCAATTGTCTCTGCCTACCCCGCAAGGGATCTGGCGTGAAGATATGTATGTATGTATTACAGCCCCTAGAACACAGCGTCCTAGACCTCCACTGCTGGAGATGGGCCTTCCAGAACATATATCTGGAGAATTTGGCCTATACTCGCCACGCTGGCCAGATGGCTTGGCGAGGATTAGATGTCAATTTTTATGGCAATTTATTAACGATTCCAAAAGTTAGTGGAACCGGGACCGACGGCTTAACGTGCTCTCCGAGGCACGGGAACAGTGGTGTTGTAAATTTATGACAAATGTACTTAAAAAAAGTGTATTTCTCATTGGTACATGCCGGGTGGGTTTGAACCGACCTTTGTAGGATTTAAGGAACGCGTTCTTTCAACCGAGCCACCACCGCCATCTAGTGTTAGTAAAAATATATTATTATATTTTTTTTTTCCTTTTCTGGGGCCCAGGTCACCTGCTGACATGCAGGCGTATCCAGTGCCCCAAGAACGGATTGAGGCACAGAGCTTCCTCATAACTGTGATTTATCATTATTGGTATATTTTTTAAATATTTATAGTATTGTGTATATATTATATGGTATCGTTAATATTTTATTTATGTAGGTTATATGTATGTATTGGTATGTAATTATTAATAAGTATGTATATATGTTATCTGCATTAAAGCTCTTCAAGTTTATTTTGTATTGCACCTACCTTATGTACTTACTGCTCTCGTTGTCCCGATGGTTTGACCGTCATAGAATGTCTAGCGGCCTTTGTACTTTGTGCAATTAAGTTTAAATAAATAATAGCATGGAATCCGTAATACACTGTCCTCGTGTTTGTTTAAATAAATGAATAAATAATAGCATGGAATCCGTAATACACTGTCCTCGTGTTTGTTTAAATAAATGAATAAATAATAGCATGGAATCCGTAATACACTGTCCTCGTGTTTGTTTAAATAAATGAATAAATAATAGCATGGAATCCGTAATACACTGTCCCCGTGTTTGTTTAAATAAATAATAGCATGGAATCCGTAATACACTGTCCCCGTGTTTATTTAAATAAATGAATAAATAATAGCATGGAATCCGTAATACACTGTCCTCGTGTTTGTTTAAATAAATGAATAAATAATAGCATGGAATCCGTAATACACTGTCCCCGTGTTTGTTTAAATAAATAAATAGTAGCATGGAATCCGTAATACACTGTCCCCGTGTTTATTTAAATAAATAAATAAATAAATAATAGCATGGAAACTGTGTTTCGCTTTTGACTTGGCGCTGTAAGCGCTTAGGGTTTAAAATATTTTTTTCAAAATTTCTTCAAAGTAAGTACATTGTACAGAATACATCTGTAATTTATTCATAATAATTTTGTTCATAGCCGAGTTGGGGATCGTCAAATTCCAAGTGTTGCATAATTTGACGCTTTTTATAGAGTAACTCAATATCGTCTTAATAGATGGCGCTACAGTCGTTTAAGAACGTACCACGCTATGGCGGAACATTTCTGTGTAGTTGTGATAGTGAATTATTTCGTTTATACGCCTCTCTTAGAGCGTAACAAACTCTTATATCATCGATTTTTATTAAGCGTTATTACCTAACTGGTATTTAATGCTTGTTAATCCCCAATTAACCGTTTATGTGCATTCGCTAATTCGTTTCGCAGTGACATAGACATGTTTGCTGGTTCGGTAGCCTCGATTAAGAGAGTATTGAGGGATAAATATAGTGTATAGATTCCAGATGTTCACTCATATTTCTTGTTTATATTTTGTTTTACTTTTCTATATTTTTAGATAGTATAGTCATAGTATAAAATTTAATATTTATTGTCTTAATTTTAATAATTTTGTGTTTTTTTTTTTTTATTTAGATATATTTTGGTTTATTTAATTATTAATTTATTAATTATTTTTATTGTCTTTATGAATTTAAATTGTTAGGTTTACTATTAATAGGTTGCATTCATTTTATGCTTATGTATAATTTTATTTGTTAATTTTAAGAATGTAACCAGTTTGTAAACTAATTAAAAAAAAAAACTTGTTATTTATTTATTTTTGTATTCTATTTATATACGAGTATAATGATAGTATGTAGTCTATTTAGTGTATACCTACTGATTAATATATAGTTTTGTATATAGTGTGATGGATACTTGTTGTGTTCTATTTGAAATGTTAATATTTAATTATTAAACTATTATTTTAGTCAATCAAAATAGAACACACTCGTAAAAAACACAAGAATTTATATTACCAAACCAGAATGCAGTAAGTAATTATATTTTATGCATTCGAATAGAATTGTATTCGGAACTAAGAATTAAAAATAAGGTAGGCATGGCCAACTGACAGGTTTTGACAGAAAGAGACGGAGATATATTGAGTGGAAGCGTGGTGATAAATGGTTGTAAAAGAGAAAAGACCCGTGAAATAAAGCATTATAATCGTATGTGGAGTTTATTGTATTGAATTTATTAGTGCTGACTGTATCCAAGTTGTTACAAGAGAACCAAAGGAATAAATTATTTGATTTTAACTAAATCGTCAGCTATTGGCACCTAAGGCTGCAACATATATATATTTTTTTAATCAAATAATATTGCACCTATTCACTTCAAATTTGCTTATATTTAAATAGATAAATTACTTTTTATATAAAATTAAATTACGGACATTTCTAATTAAAAACGTTTATAACGATTTTTTCTAGTTTTCTAAAACAAATAAATGACATGACATACATATAACAGGCACACAGACAGAGCTTTCTGCACATTTATAATATTAAACGGGGAATAACGGGGGAATGTCCCCATCCCTAACCCAGGCCCATTAGCCATCCGGACCTGGACGACCCCACTGTCTGTCTGTCTGTCTGGTTTTCTCTAGTATCAAAGTTGCCACCGCCGCTTAATAGATGGCGCTATAGTCGTTTAAGAACGTACCACGCTATGGCGGAACATTTCTGTGTAGTTGTGATAGTGAATTATTACTATTTGCTGGTTTATAGAGGCCTCCTATAGCGCAACAAACGCTTATCATTCATTTTTAATCAGCGTTGTTACCTAACGGGTATTCAATGCTGTTAATCTTGTTATTTATTATTATTTTAATATATTTTCTAGTCCAGTCTAGAAATGGTGTATTGGGATTATATTCTTATAATCCTAATATCGAATATATTACTTTACTGATATTATACCCTTATTATTCCTTAGTTATAGTAAAATAATAGGATAGCTTATTATGTTTTGAAGGAAGCACCATTAGCAACGTATTAGAATTAATATAACTTAATTTATATTTCCAATTATATATCCATTGCTTGCTTAATATTAATTATTATTTTTGTTTTCATAATCAGCACGAAATGTATAGCTAAGTTCTTTGTCAAACTAAATGCAGCAAAGGCAACAACGCATAATAGGAGAGCTCTAAACGTGGCATGGCGCGACCCTTGTAGGTATTATGTTCCCTGGCGCGGCTTGCCGTCAGTCGCCTCGCATGGCAACGTCGCGTAACAAAATAAACCTATTATTGTTTCTAATTAAAATAAATAATAGGTTTCCTATTAACTCAAAAACCAAGTTATTTATCTTCTGATATTATTAACCTACGAGTATTACCTGTGTAACCTAATACAACATTTTAAAATAGCATAATACGATTGACACCACTAGTCCGGTCAGGGAGGTTGAGTCCGGGTGCCTTGTTTGTATCTATATTTCGGACCTGTCCTCGTGTTTGACCTCGCTGTAAGAGCTTAATTATTATTATTAATATTCTTTATTGCGTAAAACTTGAAAAAAAAATCGGCTTTTTCTATAAGCTAACCTATGGAAGAGTGAGACAGTATAATATGTGGGGTGCAATTTTAACCTTATTTTAAATATACTACTTAAATACGTATTAACATATTATAGAAGATATATGTGAAGATAATATAATATTAGAAAGTAGAATTTTTTTATATATTGTTCTGCTTGTTTTAAAAATAAATCACAGGATTAACAAGCATCAAATACCAGTTACGTAATAACGGTGAATAAAAATAGATAATAAGAGTTTGTCGCGTTCTAAATTAGTATAACTGCATCTTGTTATGAGCAATTAATAAATAAATAAATATATATACCACAGACAATTACTTTACAAAGAGAAGAAAGTCGAAATACAGTTCGCATAGCTTTGAAACACTGTTTGATTTATGCAAGTCGAAGAACTATTTAGATTGGCTTAAAATGTCAGCGTTTTGAGGTAACAATTTTTCAAGTCGAACATAAGTCAAAATATCTTTATTCACGTAAACCTATTACATGCATTTATGAAAGTCATTAATTATTTTGAATGATTCTACTCCTGCTAGTAGAAGACTAAGCAGCAAAGTGGTCCAATAAGTAAGCTGTTAGCAGAAGACCAGCACCTTAGCAACAACATCTATTGATTGGTTAGGATTTTTTGGACCGATACAGTATCGAATTAAGTATTTTATGAAATATAAAATGTAGATAGATAGATAAATTCTTTATTGCACAATAAACAAAAACACATTTAAATGTACATCGGCAAACTTAATGTAATATACTTCAATGAATCAAATTTAAATTTTATCGACAACATGGGGTAAATCGTCGGCTATTATTCAAAGTCAAAGTCAAAATATCTTTATTCACGTAAACCTATTACAGGCATTTATGAAACGTCATTAATTTAATTATTTTGAATGATTCTACTCCTGCTAGTAGAAGACTAAGCAGCAAAGTGGTCCAATAAGTAAGCTGTTAGCAGAAGACCAGCAGCTTAGCAAATTCCAGTGACCTGTTAATGTTTAATCTGACTGAGAAAGGAATCTGCAAGGAAAACTCAGCTATATCAGATTTACAAAATAAAACATATACAAAACTGCACCACAACGATCAATTAATAACCTTTTAAATTAAGTTATCAGTACCTATGAGAATACAATACCTGGTACAGCAGTAACCCACCAGGCAAGTCAGAATTAAGGTAGACTACATGCCTATGTGCAACCCGAAAGTCAACAAAATTCTTATTTTTATTTGTCACCAAACGTTCCCACCGGAATTTGGTTAGGTCCATGATTACATCAATTTCTACATTCAATATTTTAATTTAATTACCTAACTAAATCGTGCCTGGTTATGTTAGAAGCAAAGAACAGAACTGGCAGTACCTTTAGACGATACATAAATTATTATTAGTTAAACTTAAAATTAGATGCGGCTGTACAGGGGCGTTGTCAATTCTCGTTATTTTTTTTAATAAGTTTATAGACTAAAAACTAGACTTAATCTACTTATATAAAATTATATAAAATAGCTAACTTTAGTAAAGAAGCCGACAGAAACATTCAGCTAGGATGGGCAGCATTCGGGAAGTTGCGACACATCTTCCTATCGAACATACCACAGTGTTTGAAGACAAAAGTTTTCAACCAGTGTGTTCTTCCAGTAATGTCGTATGGAGCAGAGACGTGGACACTGACGGTGGGTCTGATACATAAATTCAAGGTCGCTCAGCGAGCTATGGAGAGAGCTATGCTCGGGATTTCTCTGAAGGATAAAGTCAGAAACGTTGACATCCGTCAAAGAACCAAAGTTACCGACATAGCTTTCAAAATTAGCAAGCTGAAGTGGCAATGGGCTGGACACGTCTGTCGCAGAAGCGATAAACGATGGAGTAAACGGGTCCTGCAGTGGAGACCACGTACTGGAAGACGCAGTGTGGGACGACCCCCCGCCAGATGGACAGATGACCTGAGGAAGGTCGCTGGTGGGGGATGGATGAGGGTGGCAGAAGATCGTGTAAAATGGCGAGCCTTGGGGGAGGTCTATATCCAGCAGTGGAGAGACACAGGCTGATGATAATGATGATGATATAAAATTAATTTAAAAGTCAAAAAATGTCAAACTTAAAATTAAATTATTACTGCGAAGTGAGTTACCAGAGTAACATCGTTTGACAGTCAGCTGTCAAAGCATTAGCCAGCTACAAACTTACCGATAAAATTAAAAATAAACTAAACAAAACCTTAAATTAAATAAACTAAAATATAAACCTAATTAATATAAAACTAAATACTTACAAATATCTTGATTATAATCTACATGTCATCGAATCCAGGAGAAGATGAACCCAATGTTCCGAGGACTCCGGCGACGTTACCTCGTTGGATGGCAACACTGATCCTCTGAATAAGATTCCCTACTCAGAGGATCACCTGTTGACGCTCGGATGACAACGCTTATGTCGCGTATTAAAGATTTAGCGTCCTCAGACCAGGGGCCCATCGTCTCTACGGCAAATGGCACAAAATGGTAATAGTTTGCCAACTCTATGTACTTATTACGTTTGCCATTTGCAGCCAATTCAGCCGCTGCACCTGCTCGTTTTCGTGTCGCGCCAACACGACTAGCACAAAGGGTGTCAGTACACGTCGCATCCCAAACGAAAGACTTACCTTGTTTATAAGGCACGAGGGTTAGGCCATCTGGTCTTTTCCCATCGCTGCAAAATATACCAGTTGGCTCTAATGTTGATGGGTAATTTGCAGAAGATAGGGCCTTTTGAATGATTAAATTTAGGGATCTATGGCGGGTGAAACGGCCTGCACTTTTTGAGCATGATAAGCCATGGTGACCAAACGGATCAGCTAATTCGCCGCAAACGCACTTATGGGCTTCATATACTTGGCAACCTAGTCTGAGCGACTAAATTAAATTATCAAATTATTATATTTTTACAGAGATAATGTCAAATTGTTGCGGCTGTAAAAGGGCCTTGTCTTGTCTTGGCCACCTAAGGTCTTGCAACATATCTTTATTTAATTAAATAATATTGCACCTATTTACTTCGCTTACATTTATATAGATTAATTACTTTTAAATATATAAAATGAATATACATACATTTTATACATACAGCAAATAATTTTAGCAAAAACATTTAGGAACTTATTATTTTTTTCTATTTTACTAAAACAAATATATGACAAGATGAAAATACATACAGACGCACATACAAAGCTTCTTTCACATTTATACTATTAGTATGGATATAGAGACTATTGAGCGGCATGGATATCCCTAGTTTCAAAGTTACCACCGCCGCTTACTAGATGGCGCCACGGTCGTTTAAGAACGTACCGCGCTATGGCGGAATGTTTCTGTTTAGTTATGATAGTGAATTATTCTTATTCGCTGGTTTGAAAAGGCCTCTTTTTTAGAGCGCGACAAACTCTTATCATCTATTTTTATTCAGCGTTATTACCTAACTGGTATTTGATGCTTGTTAATCCTGTTATTTATATTTAATTAAGTTAACTCTATCTAATCTAATCTGTCTGTATTGATGGGGGGATGAGTGTAGGCTAAATTGTCTAGACTCGTGATCTAGGGGCTTATGAAGAATACAAATTTCTAAGCATTCCACGGATTCACCGTGCGGGTGCCGGGTCCATCGTGTGTGGGTAAGAGATGAGAAGAATGGTGTCTCGGGCTTGCGACCGACAATAGGCTGGTTTAAGTAGGAGAAAATCGTTGTATTTGCTATTAAATTGATTTTTTTAAATTGGACATTGTACAGTCTATTGTCAGCCCTAAGCACGCAATTTATTTACATAATATATGTTCATAACCGAGTTGGGGATCATCAAATTCCAATTGTTGCAGAATTTGAAGCTTTTCATGGAGTAATTCATGTCAATATCGCCCAAACACGAAGGGTATACGGGAGTTCACAGCGCGGGAAAACCGAAAAAAAAAAGTGTAACTGCCCCATATACTCGTCAAATTTATCGTTTTCCATAATTATTTACAATGTAGCACATTATTAAACAAAATAACACCACTTTTGACTAACAATATCCACAGTAAACTAATTTACAAAACGAAAAACTTGGCCTTGGCATGTCCGTGCAAAATGGCGCGAAGTACTCCTATTAAATTGAGGTTATTAGAATTGTTTTTTTAATCAATAGTAAGTACCATACCCACTATCCTTACTTATAAATTTGGAGACTCTTACATTAGTCGCACGCTGAATATGTGGAATGAGTGTTTCCCCACTCCTATAACCTGGAAACCTTCAAGCGAAGTGTGAAAAAGCATCTTGTTAGGCCGGCATAGTTGTAGTGGTAGACTGATGCTGGTCGTTAGTGGCTCTGGCATCGGTTGCTCCCATACTTGGACCTCAACGATGTCCCTTGTCGTGTTCAGTATAATAAATAAATAAATATTTCCAGACAGGTCACACAGCGCCATCTAATTTCCGTGGTAAGCTACGAGGCTTTTGTTATGGAAACTAGATGGTTGATAAATATTTATTAATAATGATAATACATATAAACACCCAGACCGAGACAATTTATACAATGTACAACTAGCCCCCGGTGGGAATCGAACCCACGATCCCCGAGTTCACAGCAACGTTTGTTACCACGGAGGCGGTCAATAAAAAAAATAAAAAAAATAGATAATTAGAAAAAGACATTATTTTTCGACAAGTTTTTGTGTATAGATTTTGTATGGAAATAACAACCAATGCTGCAATGTCGGCTCTATCTTGTATTTGATCTATTTGAATCCTACCTGTTAAAACCTCGATCTCGGGGGAAATTTGCCGCAGACAACTAAAGTCCATATAATGTTTTGTTTAATATGTCACTATAGGAACGCTCTCAAGGCATACATTTTATTTATTTATTACAGAAAACTTACAGCTAGATAACAATATAAATGAATAGATATAATAAAAAATGAGCCAATTAATAGTTTTCGTACATACATTACATACACTGACAAATCTATAAAAACAACAAAAGAAACAAATTGTACATTGTATAATTTGTCTCGGTCTGGGTGTTTATATGTATAATATGTATATATTTACAAAAAAAAAAAGTATAATATGTAGTTTATCAACCATCTAGTTTCCGTAACACCATCTTCGTAGCTTACCACGGGAACTAGATGGCGCTGTGTGACCTGTCTGAATAATAAAAAAGAAAAACTATAAGAACAAATCCTAAAAGTATACAGAAGCCGGAAGCCCAGACTGAGACAAATTATACAATGTACAACTTGCAACCGGTGGGAATCGAACCCATGACCTCCCGAGTTCACGGCAACGTTTGTTACCACTAGACCACTAGATTCAAATTAATTTATTCAGTAAATTGGCAATATTACAAGCACTTTTACACATCAGATATTTATACATTTAAAAGTCTATACAATTATATGAAGCTATATACAAATTTAACATGATATAAACTGAACAACTTAATACTATTGTATTTACAAAATACATATAAATCAAAACGCTACTGTCTAAACTCTAATGGCATAGTTATAATAATATTTAAAACAAAATAAAATTATTGAAATAATAATAATAACAATGTCAAAGAATATTATTTAATAATATAATATTGCAGCTGTAAATTGGCGTTGTCATACTATATACTAAAACAAACATATAAATAATAATAATAAAAAGAAAATGTCAAATACAATATATATTAAACTTTCGCGTACATTCATAATAGATTTTTATAATTTTAACGGGTCTTTACGCGATTTACCTTAGAGACATATTTCTCCCGACGTTTCAGCCAAGTTGCATTGGCCGTGGTCACGGGCCGACTGAAGCTATGCGGTATAGTCTCGTACATACTGGGCGGCAGATGTAAACCTACCCACTTATCACTTTTAAAAGTTTTTAGAAATCACGACACACGACAATATATATGTATATATATACCTTCTAAAATAACCTAATTGATTGTATGTTATCATTGTACAAATGTATGTAATAATAGTCTATATAGCCAGTCTCGTTGGCTGAGTAAACTTAGAAACAAAGCGAAGTCAATGATTATATTCGGAGTTAGCCCCATCGATTGTTACTAATGACTTTTTCCCAGCCTAAGTATATTTTCTTGTTCGACCTTTATACCAATATATCGTGACGTCACTTCGACAGTTATTGTTACAACTTATAAATAAACTAGCTGTTTCACCCGGATTCGCCTTGGTAATATAGCAGTCTCTAAAAAATAATCAATGTTGCAGAGGCGTTTGCAGATCGTTGTGGTGTAGTTCTGTATATGTTTTATTTTGTAAATCTGATATAGCTGAGTTTTCCTTGCAAATTCCTTTCTCAGTCAGATTAAACATTAACAGGTCACTGGAATCTGCTAAGCTGCTGGTCTTCTACTAACAGCTTTCTTATTGGACCACTTTGCTGCTTAGTCTTTCACTAGCAGAGAATCATTCAAAAGAATTAAATTAATGTCGTTTCATAAATGTCTGTAATACGTGAATAAATATATTTTGACTTTGACTTTGAGGCTGGCGATTTGGATAGTGGACGATACAACAGTGTCTAAAACTCTCGAATCACTGTAGCTTCGTTGAGATAGGCCGCCCTGAGCGGGTTCTACAAGCTATACCACGGGGTGAGGCGGAGTGCACAATCGTCCAAGAACGAATCGTCAAAGTATCTTAATTCACGTAAACCTATTACAGGCATTTGTGACACGTCATAATTTAGATTATTTAGAATGATACTACTCCTGTTAGTGGAGGACTAAGCAGCGAAGTGGTTCAAGGAATAAGCTGTTAGCAGAAGACTAACAGCAAAGATTGCATCTGTCAGACGTGTCAAAAGCTAGTCGGAATGCCTTTACATTAACATTACGTTGTTTGTCTCATTTCCTATACGTTTCCCAAGACACCTTTGCGTGCTACCTCTTCTAGGTACGATCTTGTGAGTCTGCTTGATTGAACGTGTATCCACCACCTAGAATGCCTGCCCAAACAGGCAGCGAGGGAATGGGGAATATGGTATTCACGTCCAGACGCGCAGACTCACGCGACTGTGCCTAGAGGAGGCTGGTGTCTGGCGGTGGCTAGGTGTCTTGACCAACCGGATGAATATTAACTATCGTCGGGCAGGGATTCTTGGTGGGTTCCACAAGTTTGATCAAGCTGGCTCACAATATCGTGTATAGAAGAAGTAGCACGCAACAGTGAAACGAAACCGCCTCCGTGGTCTAGTGGTAACAAACGTTGCCGTGAACTCGGGAAGTTGTTGGGGGTTATAATTTGTCTCGGTCTGGGTGTTTATAAGTATAATATGTATATATTTACAAAAAAAAAGTATAATATGTAGTTTATCAACCATCTAGTTTCCGTAACACAAGCCTCGTAACTTACCACGGAAATTAGATGGCGCTGTGTGACCTGTCTGGAAATATTTATAATAAAAAAAGAAATGAGATAGATAACGTAGTGTTGCAATCTTCTTAATTCTGAACAACTTTTTAATAGGAAATCTGCGAAATCCAGCAATTGCAATGACAAGTCTTAAAACGATGAAGCGTATCTTCATTATAATATGAGCAATAATGGAATGAACCTTAACGGGGTATCTATAAATTGTTTCCCTAATATTTTAATTAAGGTCATAAAATATAGGCACAGAGGGAAGTAGAGTAAGGGAAAATTCGTTGAATTATGTTTCTGGACAGGGATTTTAATATAACATTTATTTGCTGAAAATTTCCCTCATTACAAAGTCGAGGCAGAGGCGCGACATTGTTGTGGCGCATGGCTATGCTCACTCCAATAAGTCTAAACGCGGTTAAAAAGAGAGAAAGAAATATATTTATTTGTTGCCAAACTATACACAAAACATAATACAAATTAAAAACTAAACATTTATAGAATAGGAAAATGAGATTGCGAAAAACTTAGCCCACCAGCACATCAGTCAGTGGAGTCGTCCAGGCCCTGATGGCTAATGGGCTTGGGTTGGGGATGGGGAAATTCCCCCGTTTTCCCCGACAGGATCTCAGCGGGTAACCACCCGCTGGTAATTCATGCACTTTCTGTGCTGGGCGCCGTTACTAGTGTAACAGCGCCCGTGTGGCTCACGAACCCAGGGGGTCTAGGTTCGACTACTTCAGCTCTCCTCCAGAAGCACTTCTCTAGGAAGCGGTCTCCCGTTGGGGGGCCGAGCGCGAGATGGAGCGATATCCTGGAAATGCTTGAAGTGTCCGTTGTCGACCCGATAGAACATACGTCTAGTCAGGCCGACAACAAACTCCTCGATAGTAGGCATTTCCAGATCTCGAGCTATGACGGAATTACGCACGAACCACGGCGCTCGGAAGACAACTCTGAGCGATATGTTCTGCTGACTTTGGATCTTGTCCCTATTGGTCTTCGCCAGAAGGTGATGCCAGGCTGGCGCAGCGTAAGTAAGACGAGAACGAATGAACATCTTGTAGATCCGGACCTTCAACCTGAGCGGCAAGCTGGAATTCATAACAGGACGCAACATGGCTCGGGCCGCCTTCGTCTGATTAACGGCGTGGCAGGCCATTTCACCCATTGTTAACGTCCTGTTAATGATGCAGCCCAGGTATTTTACGGTCGGAGTCCACTCGATATTCTGTCCCCGAAGCTGCAGTGGACCAGCACATGTATAGCAACAAAAAGGTAATCAGCTCGGCGTCTGCTACAACCTAGAGATGGGCCGATTTTCAACTGCCGCCTTACGGATTAAAATACACTGATGTACTAATTACAACCTAGTTAACTTACGCACACATATTGCATACATACACACACATATGCACATAATAATAACAACTTCAGGCTTGCATAGTAATGTGAGCAAGGTATACGAGAAATATCACAAATAAATTAAATATTAATTAAATGTATTTATTAACATTAATAAATATTTTTTGTGTCCCGACCAGGAATCGAACCCGGTACCTCCGAGTCTAAATCCACGGACTTAACCGCTAGACCACGGAGGCAGTTACTGTTAAAATTATATATAAGATAACTGTGTAAACTGCCTCCATGGTCTAGCAGTTATGTCAGTGGATTTAGACTCGGAGGTACCGGGTTCAATTCCTGGTCGGGACACAAAAATGTTTATTAATGTATATAAATACATTTAATTATTATTTAATTTATTTGTGATATTTCTCGAGTTCCTCATAATAGCATCATAAATACAGTGGACTGTTTTTGTATAAAAAATATAGGCGTATGAAATATCCGGTCTATAAATTTTAAGTCAACGCGGAAACCACTTCATTTTGTAAGGTAATCTTGAAGGAAAGTTTTGGTTTCTTAGGATTACCTCTGTGAATTATTTACCAGTTTAAAGTGTGTTGTTAGTACTCGCTACACCGTCACTTTTAGATGTTATAAGAAATACAAGATTTATTTCACCATCAGCATGTATCCTTCCACTGCTGGATATAGGCCTCCTCCAAGGGACCCTTTCCAGTTGGATGCGGTCTTTTGCAACTTTTACAAATGTTTCGATTCGATTTGTTCATTTTCTGTAATTAGGCATAGGACAAAAAAATATGTATTTTGCTCATGTCAAAAGAGATTGCCCAAAACCAGGCCACAATATTTAAAAAAGAAAAAATACAACATCTCTTTAACCCCTGCATTAAAATATAATTTAATTAAATAGTCAATTGACTATTTATGTATGAAATAGTTACAAGTCAATATTTATACGATTAGGTTCTTTATTATGACCAGGTACTTTATTATAGATAAAACACAGGATTTCAAAGTGTAAATAATTCTCCAATTATATTAGAGTTGGGTCAAATAAATACAATTAATTACAGATTATGAAAACACAATATATTAACTATGAAAAAATAAAAATAAAAACATTATGGGAGTCCTTCGCGCCATTTTGCGCGGAGAAGTCAAGTGCAAGTTTTTGTTTTGTAAATTAATTTACTGCGGATATTATTGGTCAAAAGTAGTGTTGTTTTGTTTAATAATGTGCTACAATGTGAATAATTATGGAAAACGATAAATTTGACTTTATTTAAGGGGCATAAGTTACAGTTATTTTTTGCGGTTTTCCCGCGCTGTGAACTTCCATATTTTACCCGACGTGTTCGGGCCGTGAAGGAAATTCTGAAACATTTGGAATTTGAAATCTCATTCACTCATAAAAAGAAAGATGCATTAACGTCTTGTTGGCTGTATGGGCTAGACCCTTTGCCTTCCCTATCACGTCATTCATCACTCATCGGGAGAAGTGAAGAAAACAAAGATAGCTTCTCTCTATAGCTCGCTGAGCGACCTTGAATTTGTAGACCAGAACCAATTGTCAGTGTCCACGTCTCTGCTCCGTACGACGCACTTGTTAAAAACTCGTCTTGTTTTGGCATCCTAGCTGAATGCGTCTGTCATATTATTTCCTAAAGTTTGCATCGACTAGCTGAATAGTCTTTCTTGCTTAACTTCGAGAGTGGCGTTTCTCGCACATATTGACTTCCTCTTGTTATCTTTTTATCAACTTAAAAATAATGTACAAGGGTGAACTTAGGATGAAGTAACACACAAAATAAAGACTATAATTGTATCGATTAAAGTTAAAAATAGCGTCAAATGTGTTAGTCGGTAAGAGCGGTGGTGGCTCGGTTGTAAGAACCCCGGCATGTAACAATTTATGTAACCGACCAGGAATCGAATCCGGTACCTCCGCGTCTTAATTCCGGTTTCAAAAGCTAGACCACGGAGACAGATGTTTAGAAAAGAGAGAATACAAATTTCTAAGCATGCCATGGATTCACCGTGCGGGTGCTGGGTCCATATTGTGTGGGTAAGAGATGAGAATAATGGTGTCTCAGGCTTGCGACCGACAATAGGCTGTATTATATATTTTCACAACACTTAAGTTTTTCTTAGTTATTTTTTATTTATAGTTAAGTTTATTTTTTATTTTATTATTTAGGTAGATTTTAATTTATATTTAATGTATATCGACTTTCAAAATAAAACTGATACAGAAAAAAAAAGCGCGGGAAGTGCGGCGGTTTCTGCTGAGAACCTGAAGCTGCGCAAATACGCCAACCTCAGTTACGAATTTGCGCCGTTTGGGTCCATGGGGACACTCAGCCAAGCGTCTGGCCAAGGAGTTGTCCAAACGGCTAACGCAGAAGTCTGGAGACAGGAAGGCTGGCAATTATTTCTGCCAACGTATTAGCTTAGCTATACAGAGGGGAAATGTCGTCTCTAGAGGACATTTTTTACTTATAGTTTATTTTTTATTAGGTTTAGTTTATATTTATTTTAATTTTTACTTTTAAGTAGTTTTTATTTATATTGTAATTATTTTATACTGTTTGTATATTATTTCATTAATTTACGATACAGAATATCTTAGAAAATATTTTTTTTTTTTTTTTTTTTTTTTTTTCACATTTATAGTACATTTAATATAAATTAAAAGCTACCTAAATAATAAAATTAAAAATAAACTAAACTATAAATAAAAAATGTCCTCTTGAGACGTCCCATCCGAGATAATATTTGATTGTGGGAGCGAGAATTTAAAACCTTCTCTGTTTAACATTACGCTTAAATAAATAGACTTCGGCCACAGGTCTTTATCCTACTTAAGTATTTTCTCCGAGAAAATGCACAAAAATAAAAATAAAATACTTTCTTGCGATAAAGTCGATCGGTCTTGGAGAAGTTAAAATTTAAAATGTATCGTCACTTGGGGACCTAAGTTTTTGCCTTTGACAAATGACTTTCGAGTTTATATACCCCCTTTTGTAGCTAGTTTTTAAGACTGGCAACACTGGAAAAGTGCACAAATTGAGAAATTTAATGCATTTCTCAAAAATACAATTAATATTTAGATACGTTTCTCAAAGGTTTCTCCACTCAAAATTATAGCATTTTAATACGTCTCGTAGTTTGACAATGCCTCTGTACGGCAGCTAATAGTAATAAGGGACATTCATTTATTACACAATTTGTATTTAGTTATAGTCTAGTTTAGTATGACAATGCCTTTATACAGCAGCTATAATTTTAAGTTACCTTTTTTATAATTGTTTGTTCTAGATTATAATGAAATGAAATGAAATGAAATATTTTATTTGCTAAAAAACACATGGTTACAGATTCGAGTATGGTCTCAGTTTTATAGACAACTCACATGTTTCGCCAGTGCGGCATGCAAAATTTTATACAACTATTATAAAAAATTAAATTACAAAATTAGAAACATTGGCACAGTCTTATAAATCATAAATAATAATTATTGGTCCAATAGGTTTCAATGTCAAATATAATTCATTAAATAATTATTCTAGATGTCAATAGTATGACAATGCCTCTTTACAGCAGCTATTATCTTAACTGACATTTACATTTATATTTTTATAATTGTGTCTGTCTTAGCTTATAGTATGACAATGCCTATATACAGCAGCTATTATCTTAACTGAGATTGACATTTATATTCTTATAATTATGTCTGTTTTATCTTATAGTATGACAATGTCTATCTACAGCAGCTATAATGTTAAGCGTTATTCCTTATTTATATTTTTGATATTTTGTTATTTTATTGTTTCTCTTTCCAAATGATGGTTATCATGTACTGCTCCAGATTCACCAATATGTACTATAAAATGATATCGTTTTATATTATTTCAATATTGTAAAAATTGACGTGTTTTTACAATACAGTACAATAATGTATGCAGAATACATATCTTTTTGTCCTATGCCTACTTGCAAAATAAACGAATTGAATTGATTTGAATTGAACTATTACTTAAAAGTCAATGTAACCGAATATGTAGATGAAGTGTGAATAGGGGATGGTGTGTAGGGGTCCTAAATCATGGCGATAGATTTATGCCGTGCCTGTAACATGAGAAAATGTTAGATAACCAGTTTTTGTTGGCCATATTTTGCAACCTTTTTACGTATAGTTGATACTTTGGGTAAAAATATATCTATACAAACATTTATAAAATATAATACAGCCTATTGTCGGTCGCAAGCCCGAGACAACATTATTCTCATCTCTTACCCACACAAGATGGACCCAGCACCCGCACGGTGAATCCAAGGCATGCTTAGAAATTTGTATTCTCTTCTCTGAACATCTGTTTCCGTTGTCTAGCTTTTAAATACGGAATTAAGACGCGGAAGTACCGGATTCGATTCCTGGTCGGTTACATAAATATACTTAAGAAAAGTGTATTTCTCATTGTTACATGCCGGGGTTCAAACCGACTTCTTTATGATTTTAAGGAAAGCATTCTTACAACCGAGCCACCACTCGACGCTATTTTTAACTTGTGAAATTTGTTCGTGAAACCCGATTTGACTTAAAAAAAAAAAGATAATGATTCCTTAGCTAGGAAATAATTTAGTAGAGCTTCGATAAAGAGTGGAATGGGATTTCAAGTTGGTTCATGAACCCTTTAAGTTAACAATGAATTGTATAAAAAAAAACATACTAAAATCCAAACAAATAATTATTTAAGTCGAATTTAAGGCAAAGTTCACAAGTGTTGGTCGGAAAGTTTTAAGCGCTATCTGTTGAGGCATAGCCTTAATTACCGGCCGGTAATTGTGTCATAAATATCAGTTAAGGCGCCGTGTCGCCTGCTCCCGACCTCCGTTAAGGCTGATATCGATTAAGACCCAGTTGCACGAAAGTGACCCAGCTTGACAAAATATGGGGAGATAACAACATCATCATCAGCCTGTATCTCTCCACTCCACTGTGACCTCCCCCAAGTCTCGCCAATTCACACGCCCTCACCAGCGACTTTTTTCAGGTCATACACGAACGTTTCTACTCCAGAACCCATTGGACATTGGTTCTGCCACAGACGTATCCGGTCCATTGCCACTTCAGATTACTATTTTTGAAGGCTATGTCGGTAACTTTGGTTCTCGGAACTTTGGTTAACGGATGTCCACTTTTTCTACCAACTAACCTTTGTGATTGGGGAGCCATTATAAGCGGGTGCAGAAATACTATTGTGATCAATAATGTTCATTTAATTTTATTTTTAAAAAATCACAGCTTATTGAACATATAAACAAAGTAGCAATAGTGATACACAAGCCAAAGAGATTTTATATTATTTAGACAATACAATTAAATCAGAAATAAGAGTAAAATATAGTAATTAGATTTAAATTAATAGTGCAATTGAACTGTGACTAGCAAAAGTAAAAGAAAAATAATAATAAATAAGTGAAAACCAATAGGTTAATGATTATTTACCTAAAACAAAATAAATTAATGAGAGGCAGGAGCAAAATTATACTATATACACGAGTATAGCAGTAATCGTATATTAGCAAGCGAAGTGGATTTGCAAAGTCAGTTCGGGTAAAGAGTTGTCTTGATACTGCCTCCGGTGATTAGTTAGATGTATCAGAGTAGAACATGGCTAAAACGTTAATACAGAAGAATAAAGTCATTTACAGTAATCTAAACAGATGAATGAATAAATGTTTTATTTTATTTTATATGAATTATGTTTTTCACACAACATATTTCCAAAGTTTCATCCCGATCGGTTAAGTAGTTTTGAAATGCATAGGGAACATACATACACACAGACATTCATCTTTATATATATATAGATAGATAAGTCGGAGTGACTTCGAGAATAACCGTTTTACCTCCTTCAGTATCCCCAGTTTTTTGGACGCTCTATTGGCTCCTATTGTAGTTTCGGTGGTTGAAATAGCGTAAATTAAAAAAAAAAACTTAAGGTATTAAAAACAAAATATAGTCTTAATGTTCAATTCATAAAAAACGATCCTATACAACTATCGAGTAAATAGGTGGTAGGCGGACGGATGGTGGTAATTTGTCCAGTCTGCCGGGGCGGGGAAGTACGAGTATCCACCGTTCGTGCCGATAAACCCAGTAAAGTGTATCCACACGTTTCGGGATCAGGCTCGAATTGCCGTTATGCCCAGTCAAGCCGGCATAGTGTTAGGGACTGATGTTAGTCATGAGTGTCTGATTGCAACATTCGCAAGGCGCAAGGTCACATGTCGTGCTAGTATTTAAAAAAAAAGTTGAACTACAATAGAGCCATTAAATTTTAAAATAAAAAAGCAATTAATTGCAAGCGTGTTTTAGCTCCAAAATATGTAATTTAATCTGCTGTACAAAATACAATGTATGCAGAAAATTTGGACCGTTCAAGGGTTAAATTTAAATCATCGATTCATCCCCGCCGGGCCAGTCTGGTCATTAATAACGTACCGGATCAAAAGTAAACATTGGACGAATTGCAGTTTCGCTCGTAATTTTTCGCCCGCAAACATTTTTTAAATTTATTTATTTATTTTAATATTTATATTTGACCGCCTCCGTGGTCTAGTGGTAACAAACGTTGCCGTGAACTCGGGAGGTCGTGGGTTCGTTTCCCACCGGGGGCAAGTTGTACATTGTATAATTTGTCTCGGTCTTGGTGTTTATATGTATAATATGTATATATTTACAAAAAAAATATAATATGTAGTTTATCAACCATCTAGTTTCCGTAACACAAGCCTCGTAGCTTACCACGGAAACCAGATGGCGCTGTGTGACCTGTCTAGAAATATTTATATTTACATATTTATATTTAACTAAGCAAGTCAACAACATGTTTACAAAATCTTATACAATATATAATCTAGTAGGTATCTTATTAGTTTAGTAAACATGTTACTTACAGACTAGCATTGCATTCAATAGGTAGGTAACATCATTTACACACACACACAACTAAGTACAATTTAAAATAACATATAGGCAATAAACTACAGAAAACAACAAAAATGAATACAGGTGCAAACAGTATAGTCTTAACAAAAATAATTGAATTAAATGAACAAATAACATAGCCACACCACAGTTACCAGCAGTGCACAATAACAACAAAAAAAAACAAAACTAGGACCGAGAGTCGGCGGCCCAAAATCACCTTTCGCTCAAGCTCTCATCTCAAGTTGCAAGCTTGCACGAAAGGTAAATTTGGGCCGCCGACTCTCGGTCTTTTATTATAAATACTATTCATGTTTCTCCCGAATGTAGGGATTTTATTAACCGCAACTCTTTTAGAAACGCGGAATTGCTGTACTGGATTCCTCAATCCCGCGCGAATTGCACGGATTCCTGCACTTTAAATATAATTTCAAAATCACAGTAAAATAATCCATATTTTGGATGTTACCTTGTATGGCCCATTTGTTAATTTACCTACATTCTTTTCGCGTACGACGCAGTTTAGTTACATATTCCTTTTGTTTTTACAACCCTGGAAGGGATGCAGCCGTGATTATACTTATTCATAAATGAAAGCTGTATTATGGAGTAATACTTATTGCTACTAATTTATTTATTTATTTAAAAACTTAATTGCACTATGTACAAAGGCGGACATAATGCCGCTAGGCATTCTCTGACAGCCAAACCTTTAGGTCAGTTTTCATGGTAAGCAATAATAGATATAAAATGACAATTTACTTACTAAATAATAATAATTAATAAATAAAACATAACTACTACTATTACATATACAAATACGTCAATAGGTTATATATTATACATAAAGTAAAAAAAAGTAAAGTATCATCACGACCGATTCCCTTTCGGGGTGGTCAGAAACCATATAAGCGGATAAGCGGATTCACATTTAGCCAACTTTACTATAGGCCAATCATGACAAGTGGCAAGCTTCATCGATGTCTCTAGCGTACCAAACTCGAGAAATATCACAAATAAATTAAATATAAATTAAATGTATTTATTTACATTAATAAATATTTTTGTGTCCCGACCAGGAATCGAACCCGATACCTCCGAGTCTTAATCCACTGACTTAACCGCTAGACCACGGAGGCAGTTATACTCGTATATATTAAGTAAGTACATATATCAATATTTTATACATATATGTATATGTACCGTAATACATATAAAATAAAACTACTCATGTGATGAAGGAAGTGCGACAACAAGTAGACGTCACGTCTCGTCGCTCGTTGTGAAAGTGTGAATAAAGATAGTTATTCGTTAGTCAGTAGTTGAGCTTTTCGGGAGAAACTTAACGGGCGAAATAGGACTGTGAATTCTGAATATTTGCTGTTACGTATATGTTTTCATAAATAACCTATTAGATTTGGTTATGTTTGCAAAATGATACAATATTTCGTTGCCAGAAATCCCAACTATTCGTTTCTCTATCAATATTAAATATTGTTTTAGTACATACATACATACTCGTACATTTGATTCGAAGTAGATTCAAAAATATTAAAATAAAATAGATTAAAAACTAATTATAAATAAAACTAAATTAAAAATACCTATGAAATTAAAACTATTTTACAAAAGAAAACTAAGGGAGGGTACCTAAAACGCTCGCCGCATTTTCTTGTTGAATTATAATGGAAATATTCTGTTTTAGGTAGTTATGGCATTTGGGATCGCCACACTCTTGAAAAATTCTTTTACCCCGCTCTTTTATAAATTTGTGGGTATCAGGAGAATATACCCCCATTGTTTTAACCCCAAATGCCACGGAAGATTGGCCTTCCTTTATAGTTGACGGATTTTATTATTTACGTCAGAGCTTTCGTCATAATTACAAAATATTATTTAATTCTCAACCCTATAAGCGATTGACCTTGATAGTGTCCGTGTAAATATCAACTTAATAGCGTGATATATATATATATATATATATATATATATATATATATATATATATATATATATATATATATATATAGGTGACGGATTTCATTATATAACGTTTACGCTTAAGTAACAAAGTAACATATAGTTTTTTTAGATCACCGACACTTATTACACGGGCTTAACATATTACACGGGCGACGACTGGCGAAGCAGCTTGTTTTAAATAATCCTTTTAGACAGAAGTAACTATATTGAATTAAAAAAAACAACTTGATTGCAATTTCGCGTGCGTTTGCATGGAATAGTTTACGGTAGACAATTTTCCATTAAACTAAGCGATCCTTATCGTTTAAAGTCCGTGATGGTATGAATACGCCTTTTTTAGTTTCGCTAAAGTGACGCGGTAATCGAGAATCAATATGAGCTTTAACTGTGCACACTAGATACGTTCATTAAAATAGGTGGTGTTGTAAACTTCATATTGATATACCGTATATCATATACTTTGTATGATAATCCAATGGCACCCCCTTACCTAAAATATCGGTTCCAATTTCTGTGCTACACACATTTGTTCTCTTCTTCTTTTTAAGGTGCCATCTCCTATCGGAGGTCGGCTATCATTAAGGCGATTTTGATTTTGTTGGCCGCTGTCCGGAACAAGGATCTGGTGCTCATACAGAACCACTCCCTGAGGTTCTTGAGCCAGGAAGTGCGTCTTCTCCCCGGTCTTCTGAAGCCTTGTATCATGCCTTCCATGACGAGCTGCAGCAAGCTATACTTTTTTTGTTCTCTTCGCTCTTTCTCTAATAATCAATTGAAAATCTCGCCACATTCGTCCAGCAGATGTTCAGGTTCTTATACAGTATCAGCAGCTCGCCAGTCGAACTGACTCCCTCTTCACATTCGTAAAGCATCCACCATCTCTTATATCTTTAAAAAATTTGCTCACTAAACACTTTCACAAAAAGCAAGACTAACTTCACTAAATCGGTATATTATTGTATGTATATATATAAATATAGTATGTAACCAATATATGTATGTGTTATCTATGTATTGTATGTATTTATATTATATATTTAATATCGTTCTTTTTTTTAGTTATAAGTTTTTAACTTCGTTACTTTTTTTATTATTTCTAAAAGGAATTGTATGTTTATTATATATATATTTATAAAAATTGTTTCAGAATTAGTTTTTCGAATAATATTTAGTTTTTGTATACTTATTGAAAATTTTATAATTTTGTTATTTCTTATAGGCAATAAAAGCTACTGTGGTAATGTGGTGGTCGCCTATAATAGGTGCAACATCTAACTTCTGATTTAGTGTTAAGTACAAATAAGCGTGTGATGTTAGCACTGTTGGCTACCCTATTATAAATAAATAAATTAACTCAATAAATCTCTTTATTTCAAATATTAGCACATTAGGTCATGCACCTTACAATCCCTGCTCACATCTCCCAAAGGTTAGCTGTTAGAAAATGTTTTTAGACATGTACTATAAAATGTATTATTTTCTGTGCAATAGAGAATTTATCTATCTATCTATCTAATATGTGATTCTATTGATAGAACACAAACAACTTTTTTCTAAGAAACCCATTTCATTGTCGGAAACACATTTTTTTGGCTTCTTGGATTAGATTGGAATAATGCTCTCTAAATATTGCACCGCCACCGCTTGCGGTTGATTAGATTGGCAAAAAAAAAACGCTAAACTTTGGAAGCCACTAAAACATGGGTACGGTGAGGCAGCGACGTGGCTAATTTGCATCGGTCGATCAGGCACGTAATCAGTTATTCAGCAGACTGATCCCGCAGGCTTAGTCTGGCTAGACGGAAGGGGAGGTGTCCTACGTGAGCGATAAATTGCAACCAACTTCGAATATGTGCGACCTGTTTAATCCATTTTTCAAAAGGTTTTTCATAACTGTAAATACATATTCTTAATTCTACATAATTCACAAAAAAAAAGTAAGAGAGAGAGAGAGAGTATCATCATGACTATGTTTGCTCAGTTTAGTTCGCCGCTCCTCAGCGAACTAGGTCGCTCCTTTAGTTCCTCAGCTCCGAGCCACTCTATCTAGAACTATAGAAAGGGATCGTAATACGTATACTTAATCATTTTTTGTGTATTTAATTTACTTTTAATTTAAAATAATATAATATTATTCTGATGATTTTAGTATATATGAAAAAATTGATTGCCATACATTAGTTTTTTGAAATAAAACAGAATATAGGTCCAAAGATTTAATACCATTAGATATTCAAAATTTATCAGAATATAATGATAACTTACTATTACTTTATTTACTTAAGGTTAAATTATCCCTATAGTACAAATTTGTAAGACAATACGAAAATATTTATTTTTTGCTTTCAGTTAACAAGAATAAACTATACAATAGCAACTCTCGATGATGTAATTTTTTTACTAACATCTTATTAATTAATTGGATGTTAATAGGCCTAGGTTAGGAATGTTTTCCCCGACAGGAGCTCTGAAAAGTTGAGTTTTTATAATTATCATTTTATTCACTTTGTTTATGTTGCATATTCTATCATTTTTTTTTTTCTTTTTTGAAACCTTTTTATGTTCTTATTTTGACTTTGGCTTTGCATTTAATCACCGGGCCTAGTATTCAGTATAATTAAACTGTTTTTGAATGGTCTATATACGAATAAGTAAGTTATTTTTTACGCCAATAATAAATAATATAATAATAATAAATATTTCCAGACAGGTCACACAGCGCCATCTAGTTTCCGTGTTAAGCTACGAGGCTTGTGTTACGAAAACTAGATGGTTGATAAACTACAACTATGTACAACTTGCCCCCGGTGGGAATCGAACCCACGACTTCCCGAGTTCACGGCAACGTTTGTTACCACTAGACCACGGAGGCGGTCTTAAATATCAATAAACCATATTATTACTATGTAACTGCATTTTTTTTTGTTTTGTACATTAAAATTAAAGAGTTCATTATTTTTATTAATTAAAATGTCGCAACACTCATTTTGTGTTCTACAATCGCTCACCTAGGACAATAGCAAACTTAACCGATGTACTTTACATTAGAAATTCCAAAGATGTAAACGACGGTTGAGTGATTTTGACGAAGGCACTACTTTCAGACCATTAGGTGATTTCAAACTCATCAATCAGTCGATAATGTAATAAAAAAAAACTAAACTATTTACGATTACTGTGGTAGGTAATCTTTATTTCATTGAAGCTGCGGCCAAAATTTTTTTTTTTTATTTATTGGCTTCACACTCAGTCTACAGATACAGTATCTTTTTTTAAAAATTAAAGAGCACCCGTGCTGGTACCGGGTCTAATGTGTGTAGGTAGGAGATGAGAAGAATGGTGTCTCGGGCTTGCGATATAGGTTGGGTTACAAAGTCTCCTTTTTGTATTTTATTGTACAATAAGACGCTCACCATCCACCATTCTACTCCTCTCCCTACCCAACCAAATACTGTATGATTCCTTTAATGCCCCAATTCTTTCAGTAAGTGGTGCAAAGATTTAGCTGGACCTCCTGTCGCACCAACTTCCACTGCGTAATGTTGAGTCTTGAACCCGTTCCTGATCATTTCTTCTGTGAGATCATAATATTTATTCGACTTCATGTTGTGGTCTTTTGGAAAATTTTATTCCCACGGTATGGTAAGTTTAATAAGAACAACTTTTTTCGTAACCTGTACTGAGGTTGGCGTCGTAATCTGTACTGAGGTTGGCGTCGTAACCTGTATTGAGGTTGGTGTCGTAACCTGTACTGAGGTTGGCGTCGTAACCTGTACTGAGGTTGGCGTCGTAACCTGTACTGAGGTTGGCGTCGTAACCTGTACTGAGGTTGGCGTCGTAACCTGTACTGAGGTTGGCGTCGTAACCTGTACTGAGGTTGGCGTCGTAACCTGTACTGAGGTTGGCGTCGTAACCTGTACTGAGGTTGGCGTCGTAACCTGTACTGAGGTTGGCGTCGTAACCTGTACTGAGGTTGGCGTCGTAACCTGTACTGAGGTTGGCGTACTAGACAAATAGAATTAAACTGTCGGTGTTTTTAACTCGTGCTGTAAAATATAATTCGTTAATTCTTTGTTTGAAGAAATGTGCAAGTGCGAATTGAAAGGGAGGTCGATCAGGGGCATCATTAATATCTGCACAAGTACACCTACGTATTCTACGTCTAGATTTATTTGTGGTCTAGGGTGCTAGACATGACAGAAATATATGGACATACCCTCTAAACGTGTAGGTACTACAATAACGCATTACAATTTTACAATTGTTGTTTAAGAAGGTTGTTAAGCTCTGCATCCTAGTCGCTCGCACATTCATTTATTTATTTTAAAACGTTATTGCACAAAGTACAAAGGCGGACTTAATGCCCGAAGACTTTTTCTGACAGCCAAACCTTGGTGACAAATTTAACCATATATAGGTGCAATAATAAAGATAATAATAATTAATAGTAAACTAATATATACTTACATCATATAAAATATAATAATATCAATAAACTAAATACTAATACATGCTCGTACACATTATTATACAAACATACATATATATACTACTTACTAACGCTGTGTGGAGCCATTTAGAAAGTGTGAATACACCAGTTTATTTAAAATTTCTAAGCATTCCATGGATTCACCGTGCGGGTGCCGGGTCCTTCGTGTGTGGGTAAGAAATGAGAAGAATGGTGTCTCGGGCTTGCGACCGACAATAGGCTGGTGAAAAGGAGGCCTCCTTTTTTTTTATTGGGCGATAATACGCTCACCATCCACCATTCTACTTCTCTCCAACCAAATACTGTATGATTCCGTTAATGCCGTCTTGGAAGCTCCTTGTTGTTGTTTGCCGTATTTTGACAGGTAGATTATTCCACAAATTAGTAGCAACAACTACAAAAACGAGACAAATGAAGAGTGATGAGAGGGGATAAATAGAAGGGAGTTGTGAGAAGACCGAAAGATATTTGTCACGATAAAGGAAACTCGTTCCATAAATATATTGATGTAATTAAACAAAATTATAACTTTGTGGCATAAGCTGGGTAAACGATTTTTTAAGAGTGTGGCGATCCCAAATGTCATAACTACCTAAAACAGAATATTTCGATTATGATTCAACGAGGAAATGCGGCGAGCGTTTTAGGTACCCTCCCTGGTGGTAAGCCCTTAGTTTATTTTGTAGAATAGTTTTAATTTCATAGGTATTTTTAGTTTAGTTTTATTTATAATTAGTTTTTTAATCTCTTTTATTTTAATATTTTTGTATATACTTTGAATAAATATATAATATATCTCAAAACAGTCCGTAATTTTATTTCCTAGTAAGTTGATATATTACTTAAAAGTAGTAAAGTCTTATCCACAATATTAATTCTCAACCCTGTTTCTTCTCAATGCGGTCGCAACAAATGATAATTGACAAGTCCGCGGCGCAGATTTATAGCTTGCAGTTCTTAGTGTGCAGCGTACTTGACGTGGATAAAAATTTATAGCGATCCGTTAGCTGTTCTCATTCGCTTGACTAATAAATATAGCTTGGTGTAGGCGATAGCATTAATTCATCAACACATCACAGCCCCTGCGCAGACTCCTAGACCTCTGGGGCTGGGGATGGTCCTTACTATTTTTACTTAATTCTTTGCACAAAAATAATGTTTAAAGCAAAGATTAATGCTACAAAACATTTACTAACATATTGTTTTGATAAAACAATTCATATTAATATACATACAAATATGTGCGCAATAATACATATACTACACACTATATATATATATATATATATATATACAATATATCTTACATACACCGTTGGGAGCTGTTTAAGTAATATGAATATACCATTTTCTTAAAGAATTATCTATTGGAGTGATTTACTATATCAGAGCGGGACGGAGACATTTTATTATTTTATTTGTTTTGTTACAATGTGATTAATATGTGTTCTTTAGAACTAATAAAATAGTTTTTTTTTAAACGCGTCATTATTTTTACTGTAGTGAAAAACAATAGATTTTATAACAAGCAAAACCGAACAACAGACAAAAGAGAACGTAATAAACATAAAGAAATTCATAAACAACCTAACGAATGTCAAAAAGGGAGCAAAAACACTGCCAGAGGGCGCAACATACGAGAAAGGTTGCAAATTGCAAGAGATACAAGAAAGTACGAAAAAATAACTACCCTTTCTGTACTCCAAACGGACGCGGGAACACTGACACAGTACTGCTAGGCACAGTACGAAAACTTCCCAAGGTACTTAATGCGATACAGACAAAGTATAGTAACTTATTGGGAAAAGAGTAGAATCCCACGCCAAGTGGATGGTGATGTACTTAAAGTGCTATACATACCTGAAAATTTTAAAATATTGTGTATTTTGTTAGTAGTTTACCATACGATACATAGGCAGGTACTAAAATTTCACAATACTTTGTTTTTTTTTTTTTGTAATGTTGTATACTTTGCTGGTTGACAACAATGGCCGACATGTTGAATGAATTGAACAAACTAATTGATTAAATGAATGAACATTAAATTTTGCACCCCCTACCGTCTATCCTACCTCCTATCTACTGTCTATAAGAACTGAAATTTTTCAATTGCTTGTTCTAAATTTCTACCCCCTTATGCAGACAGAAGAAACCATAATTAGTTGAAAGACCTTGTGGTAAATCTACCAAACAAACAGAAATACGGTAAATTAATAAAATTAAATCAAACGTGAATAATTCTAATCTTATCATCATCATCATATCAACCTTGTTATCTCTCCACTGCTGGATGTAGGCCTCCCCCAAGGCTCGCAACTTAACGCGATCTTTCGTTACCCTCATCCAACCCCCACCAGCGACCTTCTTTAGGTCATCTGTCCATCTGACGGCGGGTAGTCCCAATTGCCACTTCAGCTTGCTAATTTTAAAAGCTATGTCAGTAACTTTTGTTCTCTGACGAATATCAACGTTTCGAATTCTATCCATTAGAGATCTACCAAGCATAGCTCTTTCCATGGCTACCTGAGCGACCTTGAATTTATGGACCAGACCCACAAAAGATCTTATGAAGTATTTTTTAATGTTAGTTATTATTATTAGATGTAAGTTTTTATTTTTATATTACGAGTATTTGTTCGTAAATAGAATCATATAAACATGTAGGTACCCATATTGATCCTCGCGATACAGGCACAGCCTCGTTCGGCGATCGCAGTTCACACTCCTTTAGAATTCCATTGGCAATTTTTGCAACTGGTCGAAATATAGTCGGTTTTAATTAAAATTTTTGTATTGTAAAAGTTGAAATAAACGTTTATTATTATTATTTTCAGCTAGTATAAAGATTTTGTTGTCGCACTGTAATGTGGTAGACTACGTGAGAAGTATCTCTTGTATTTATGGGAATCGCAACAACTGGTGTTTTGAGGAAGTTTTGTGCTTCAGTCGTGAATAAAGGAATAGTCCTCGACACGATAACTGTTGTACCACTTGTTACTAACTTCAGACTTTACATTAGTTGGAAGATGTCACTGTAATGTTTTGTTTGGTCAGAGAACAGTTTCAGAGTTTAATGCATACATTCAATATATTATAAACATCATTTATTTATTTATTTATTCGAAGAGAAAGAACAGAGACAGGCAGTATAAGGACAATTAAGAAACGATACAGTAGGAGTCATTAGAATTATACCCGCCACCAAAATATTTCCCACTGTGGACAATAGTGCACCATTTATATTTTTAGATACGTTAGTACTACATATTGGCCAGGTATAATGGATAATACAATTGCAATGTTCGAATTTATGGAACTATCAATGAACTCCGAAGCAAACCCCACCCAGCGAGCTAAACTGACAACAACAGCTTCTTTATTTTAAATGCGGCGCGAGATTTGCTATATATATCGACGTCTAATAACCGACTGTTGTACGTCTCGCACATTCGGCGTACTGGTGCGCGGAGACAGGCTACTGTGCGTGTGCGTGTAATTTTCTTTAATTTTTCTTTAATTATGTATATATAACCAATTAAACATAATCTAAAAAACTGGAGATACTAAATAAGGTAATACGATTTTTTTTCCGCCCTTACTCAGACTTGGGATTTAGTCAAAGTCAAAATATCTTTACTCACGTTAACCTATTACAGGCATTTATGAAACGTCATTAATTCAATTATTTTGAATGATTCTACTCCTACCGCAGACCTGCTAAGACCCAATTCTTACAGTAAGTGGTGCAAAGATTTTCACATACGTCAAAGTTTAATAAATGTGAAATTTGGTATTTCGTTCTTAAAATAAAAACGAATAAATTTAAACATTTTCTGCCGAGCGGATCATCAGGTGCACTTTTAAAAACAAATTAAGCCCCAAAGGACTGCCTCTTGGATGCTACTTAGCGCATTCGCTAACATAAACACAAATGCATGGAGCTGTCAGTATTTTCTATTTTAATAATTCGTATAGTTCTCTTCATAAATTATTTCTAAACATATTATTACTAGGAGACATACAAATAGGGAACTGGTGGAAGGTAACATCCGACGACGCGAGAGTATCTACTTCTCAAAATACTAAATAGTCTATCTCAAGAAATAAGAACTAAAAAAACTTTCCAGTGACATTTAAAAAAATAAATAAGAAAGAACTATTCGTACTGAGTAGCAAATTTATATTTAGCTTATTTATATAATACTAGCTGACCCGCTTCTTACCGCCAAACAGTCATTGAATGTTTGTAAACCTTAGCACGTAGAAATCCACAATGTCAAATGCTAATACGCAATGCTAATCGCCGATTGGATCTTCTCAATAAACTCTACATAGAAGGCCTATGTGATGGCTGAGCAGCTCCACTCTTCCAGGATTAGCGTCTCGGTTATGCTGGGAGAAGTCGATTAACCGTTGAAAGTTGAATAATAAGAGCGCTAGGGAGTTTTAGGCTTCCACTCGGTAAGTCAAGTCAAAATATCTTTATTCACGTAAACCTATTACAGGCATTTATGAAATGTCATTAATTTAATTATTTTGAATGATTCTACTCCTGCTAGTAGAAGACTAAGCAGCAAAGTGGTCCAATAAGTAAGCTGTTAGCAGAAGACCAGCAGCTTAGCAAATTCCAGTGACCTGTTAATGTTTAATCTGACTGAGAAAGGAATCTGCAAGGAAAACTCAGCTATATCAGATTTACAAAATAAAACATATACAGAACTGCACCACAACGAGTTATCAGTACCTATGAGAATACAATACCTGGTACAGCAGTAACCCACCAGGCAAGTCAGAATTAAGGTAGACTACATGGCTATGTCCAACCCGAAAGTCGACACAACCTACCCTCGGTATATGCTCCACAAATCAGCGCTTATGCGCGCCACCTATCGGATAACAGTAGTACTATGTCAGAAACCGATGTTCACACAACATATTCCCAAAGTGTCATCCCGATCGGTCAAGTAGGTTTGAAATTACTTTCCTGTCTCCAGACTTTTCCGTTAGCCGTTTGGACAAATCCTTGGCCAGACGCTTGGCTGAGTGTCCCCATGGGCCCATCGTCTCAACCACAAACGGCGGAAATTTGTAACCTGTACTGAGGTTGGCGTATTTGTGCAGCTGCGTTATGTTGTATTTAAATGTTATGATATAAGGAGGGATTAATAAAAAATATTAAAAATTAACGTTATGCAAACCCAGCAGCCCATCATCGCAGACTATTTCAGTGGGGCCAGAATAGCTGGAACCTCAATGGTGGCAAGAGATTGTTTTATGGTTTCATTTAGGGAGCCATGGCGTGAAAATCTGACAGCGCTTTTTTATTCTAGCGCTGTTTGACATTTCTTTAAGCTTTCTTTTAGCAATATAAGTATATGACGTTTAGGGCTAAAGGACAAGAATCCAGCTGCAGGTCCATAGTTTTATTATTCTGAAGCTCCAGTCATATTAGCGTCGTACGTGACTTCGCAAATCCTCTCAAATTATTCATACGTATCTTACTAATAAATTAAAATAAAAAAAGCACTGCTCTGCACTGTCTAAGACTAGACAAAATTAATTTCATGTGAGTCAGCTGTGATGGTAATGATGATGATCATTACCATCACAGCTCCTAGAACAGATAGTCCTAGACCTCCACTGTTGAAGATGCGCCTTCCAGAATTTTCAAGAGAATTCGGTCTACACTCGCTGCGCTCTGGCTAGACGTTGGCGAGGTTCTGATGTCAATTTATAATAATAATTACGTACATATCTTCACGCCAGATCCACATAGAATCCGCATCACGTCCGTTTTCCTTTCGGGGTGGTCAGAAATCACGCTTATAAATAAGCGGATTTACATTTAGCCAACTTTACTATAGACCAATCATGACAAGCGGCAAGCTCGTCGATGTCTCACCAAACTCGAGAAATATAACAAATAAATTAAATGTATTTATTTACATTAACAAATATTTGTGTGTCCCGACCAGGAATCGAACCCGGCTCCACAAAACATCTCTAAATTGGTATACAATATATGAATAGAATAAATAGAATTATTTCTTTTCAGTTTTTAATTAAAGTTCATTTTCCATGCATCAGTTTTTTATTTAAAAAAATAACTTTTTTTATTTATCGCTGTCTGTTATAAGACAGTAAGTGTTTGAAAAATGAAGGATGACAACCTTGACGATAAAGATTAATGAGGAAACGCTAGAACAGGTAAATGAAATTATATATGTGGGCAGTGTTTTCACTGCGGATGGGAAGTATGATAGGGAGTTGAAAGAAGAGTGAACGCGGAAAATAGTCTTAATGGGGCCCTGGGGTCTCTGATCGCCAGTCGAAATGTCTGATAAAGCTCGACTCGCCATACACAATGCCATGCTAATACCAACACTTATGTATGGAAGCGAAACGTGGATATGTCAGAATACGCATGAGAGTACAGTTAATGCAGTAGAAATGAGGTCTTTACGTCGGATATGCGGCGTAACTTTGATGGACCGTATTCGTAATAACGAAATACGCAAAAGGGTAGGTATAAAAGAAAGCATAGGTACAAAAATAAAGAAAGGCATGCTCCGATGGTTCGGGCATGTTGAAAGGATGAGCGAAGAGAGATTGACGAACCAGATATATAATGCGAAAGTTGTGGGTAAAGAGGCCCTGGCAGACCAAGACTTGCCTATCATGATCAAATAAATAAAACATTAGCTGAAGGTGAATTAAAAAGCCATCAAAACAAAAGGGCTGTATGAAGAGGTTGATGAATGTCGAAGAAGCGAAAGAGGTATGTCGTGATCGTGACAAGTGGCGCTCAATTGTCTCTGCCTACCCCGCAAGGGATTTGGCGTGAAGATATGTATGTATGTACAACTAAGCATTGAGGGAAGCCGTTTAACAGCTGGAGTGGATGTTCCACTGAGGAATCGTCTTAGTTTACTGTATAAGTATAGTTTATTACTAGAAACTTGGACACGGACGCCCTACGTCACGTCAACATTTATAATCAACGAGTGTCGGGCGGCCGGACCTTTAAATGTAGCTTACTAAATGTCCCCCCAGCCCAGCTCCAGTAATATATTATGTCTATTTCTCTCTCTCCTTCGTCCATATGTGGTCGGGGATATAAAATTAAATCCAGGATAAATACCCTTTGGAAGGGCTATTCTTGGCGCAACGTTTTGCAAAAGATAAAACTCGTAGGTCATGTTTTGTTCTGGCAAAATTTTCAGCTCTTCAGCTGAAATGCGTTTATCGAGTAATAAGGTACACTGGTATTAAAATATAAAATTGAGATACAATATGTCTAAGGGTTGACTCCTCAACCGTCAAGCAGAGGCGCCCTCCGCCAACCCGCACTAAGAACTGGGACAATAATGATTTTTTTTCCATACGGGCTAACTGTTAAGCGGAAAGTTAACCCCAAGAAGAATTAGGGTAGGTTGAATTGTTGAACATTAACGCCTGCTAGATGGAATTCAATGCTGACGTTTCATGACATTAGGCATAAAGCCTTTTTAATCCCCTAATGTTGCAATGTTCGTGTACTTACGTAAACTTGTACAATAATTAGGGTCCCAGCTGCAGATGATGATGATGATGATGATGATGTTGTGCTTGTATGCTTATAATAAAGCCAAAGACAGTGCCTCATACTTGAAGTGGCAGCAGCCACTTGTATACAATCTTATTTGCTCGTGACAGCGGATTGTCAGAAATTCTTAGCTTCTTGTCAATTTTATTTATTTTATTTTATTATGGTAACAAACAGTCACCATACAATTTATATAACAAACAATATACATATAATATTTTATTCGAAGTTAATTATAGTACATTAAATATAAATTAAAAACTACCTAAATAATAAAATAAACTAAACAATAAATAAAAAATGTCCTCTAGAGACGTCCCATCCGAGATAGTCCCAAGGAGACTGGCAACATTTCCCCTCTGTATAGCGAGGCTAATACGTTGGCAGAAATAATTGCCAGCCTTCCTGTCTCCAGACCTTTCTGTCAGCCGCTTTGACAACTCCTTGGCCAAGCGCCTCGCTGACGGTCCTCATGGGCCCATCGTCTCGACCCCAAACGGCGCAAATTCGTAACCGATACCAAGGTTAGCGTATTTGCGCAATTTGAGGTTCTCCACAGAAAAAGCCGCACTTCCCGCGCCTGGCGAGGTCGCCTGGATGTGAGATGGAGCGAATGTATCTACACACGTCGCATCCCACACCAGAGACCTGCCAAGTTTCCACGGCCCAACTAGTCATTCCGTCGGGTCTCTTGCCATCGCTCCGCACAATCCCAGATGGTTCTAATATTGCGGGTACCCCAGCAGTGACAAGAGCCCTTCGGATGATGTCGTTGAGAGCCGCGTGACGAGGAATGCGGCCAGCACTTCTAGCACAAGAAAGCCCGTGGTGTCCGAGATGATCGACTGGTTCTCCGCATCAACACTGGTGCGGGTGGACAGTCCGGGCTCCGAGACGAAGGCACACCGCCATGGTCAGTGTATTTCGATCAAGGAGTGTGCCAACCGATGCTGAGGGAAAAGCCTGTAACCAAAGACCATATAGTATAGTACATATAATTAGACCTGGAGTAGCAAAACTGTGAAAGAGAACTATACTTATTAATATTAATTTTATTATAGATATAAACGTAAAGTTACGCCGAGCAAACTTGGTTGAGGTCAATGGCACTGGAAAGAAGTGAGCATGTCCAATCGTTGCCTAAATGATTGTTAGGTTGTACATGTTGGAGGGTTAAAAGCGAGCAAATGCAACTTGTTATTATACATGTAAGAGTAGTTTTGTAGAAGACAAATTTCTAAGCATTCCATGGATTCACCGTGCGGGTGCCGGGTCCATCGTGTGCGGGTAAGAGATGAGAAGAATGGTGTATCGGGCTTGCGACCGACAATAGGCTGGTTTGAAAGAAAGCTATCCTTTTTATTTTATTTTATAGTTTAGTTTCAGAATAACCCTGTATCCAGTTACATTTTAATCCACCTAGAATGTCACCTGTGGCCGCCGAACCAATACGGGGTGTTCACTTAAATGACCTGTCTCTCCTGGGTTACCTTTTTGGGCACGTGCCCACTGCCGGCGATAAGCTAGAAGCTAATCGAGCTGTGGAATTTAGATATACTGAAATTTAATTGCTACTTTATGGTGCAAAAAACACAAAGTAAGTTACTAGAGAAACTATATTTTTTTAATGCGGCTTCACATTTAGCCAACTTTACTATTGGCCCATCATGATCGATGTCTCTAGCGTAACAAAGTCGAGAAATATCACAAATAAATTAAACAATAAATTTATTCGAAGTAGATACAAAAATATTAAAATAAAATAGATTAAAAAACCAATTATAAATAAAACTAAACTAAAAATACCTATGAAATTAAAACTATTCTACAAAATAAACTAAGGGCTTACCACCCCACCAGAGAGGGTACAAAAACGCTCGCCACATTTCCTCGTTTAATTTATAATGGAAATATTCTGTTTTAGGTAGTTATGGCATTTGGGATCGCCACACTCTTGAAAAATTCTTTTACCCAGCTCTTTTATGAATTTGTGGGTATCAAGAGAATATACTCCCATTGTTTCAACCCCAAATGCCACAAAGTTATAATTTTGTTTAATGCTATTAAACAATATATTATATTTGATGTGCTTTTTAAATTCGGCTGTATGAGCTCCTATTCTGTTAGTCGCAAACGTTATTAGTGAATTTCATTGTTTATGTCGGAGATTGCGTCATAATTAGAAAATATTATTTAATTCTCAACTCTATAACCGCTCAACCTCGACGGCGTCCGTGCAAATATGAACTTTACTACCGTGATATATATACATATAGATAACGGATTCCATTATATAACGTTTGCGCTTAAGTAACAGAATAGGGCTGCTGGATTCCATGCCGTTGCCTGACAGACAGTGGGGTCGTCCAGGCCCGGATGCGTAATGGGCGTGGGTTGGGGATGGGGACAGTCCCCCGTTTTCCCCGGCAGGATCTCAGCGGGTAACCACCCGCCGGTAATTCATGCACGTTTAGTGCTGGGCGCCGTTATACAGCGCCCGTGTGGCTCACGAACCCAGGGGGCTAAGTTCGACTGCTTCAGCTCTCCTCCAGGAGTACTTCTCTAGGAAGTGGTCTCCCGTTGGGGGGCCGTGCACAAGACGGAGCGATGTTCTGGAGATGCTTGAAGTGTCCGTTGTCGGCCCGAGAGAACATACGTCTAGTCAGGCCAACGACAAACTCCTCAATAGTAGGCATCTCCAAATCTCGAGCTAAGACGGAATTACGCACGAACCATGGCGCTCGGGAAACCACTCTGAGCGATATGTTCTGCTGACTTTGGATCTTGTCCCTGTTGGTCTTGGCCAGAAGGTGGTGCCAGGCTGGCGCAGCATAGGTGAGACGAGAACGGATGAACATCTTGTAGATCCGGACCTTCAACCTGAGCGGCAAGCTGGAATTCATAACAGGACGTAACATGGCTCGGGCCGCCTTTGCCTGATTGACGGCGTGGTGCCGTTGCCTCCACGGAGTTTATCGCTAAACCACGGTGGCAGTTATGAGTCAGTATATAATGCAGTCTGTAAATTTATTCTAGTTTTTCACATTTTCAGTATTGGCTCATATATATTTTTTTTTAATATTTCCAGACACAGCGCCATCTAATTTCCGTGGCAAGCTTGAGGCTTGTGTTACGGAAACTAGATGGTTGATAAACTACATATTATACTTTTTTTTTTTTAAATATATACATATTATACATATAAACACCCAGACCGAGGCAAATTATACAATATACAACTTGCCCCCGGTGGGAATCGAACCCACGACCTCCCCCCGAGTTCACGGCAACGTTTGTTACCACTAGACCACGGAGGCGGTCATTATTATTTTATTTTAAACAATAAATATTTATTACAATAAATATTTAAACTGCCTCCGTGGTCTAGCGGTTAAGTCCGTGGACCTAGACTCGGAGGTACCGGGTTCGATTCCTGGTCGGGACACAAAAATATTTATTAATGTAAATAAAGACATTTAATCAATATTTAATTTATTTGTGATATTTCTCGAGTTTGGTACGCTGGAGACATCGACGAGCTTGCCACTTGTCATGATTGGCCTATAGTAAAGTTGGCTAAATGTGAATCCGCTTATGTATAAGCGTGGTTTCTGACCACCCCGAAAGGGAAACGGTCGTGATGATACTGATGAAATATTTATTAATAAAAAATAGTACAATTATAACATCCCTTTAAAATTACTACAACATTTTCGTTCTGGTTTTTTATTTATTTTTTTATCTTTTTTATATTAGCACTACATGTGACCTTGCGCCCACCTGATGGTAAGTGGCGCGCCTGGTCCATGAATGTTAGCAACTGGAATCAAGACTGACTTCAGTTCCTAACACTATGCCGGCTTGACTAGATGCTTTTTCACACTTCAGGACTCCAGGTTATAGGAAAGTGGAAACACACAGACTGGAAGAGTATTCCGCGACAGATGCATGTACCTAAGTACACTAGCTGCATTCCCACGTTGCACTGCTATATATGTACATAATTTTTAATACCATACAGCCTTTTCTTTTTCTTTCAAAATAATGTGAAATCTCTCCACAAAGCCGGGTGAAATAGCTAGTTAGAATAATACTATTAGAATGGATTACAAATAGCTTCAGTATGCTAATTCACGATAGTTTAAAAATACTGTTTTAAATAATCTTCTATCTCCATTGTCCATATCTCTGTCCATCCCGGAGAGGAAATATGGCCATAATGATACTCCGGAATCCTCATAAAAATTCAGATTCAATACATTACTGGCCATAGCGGCGACTGGGGCCTGAGTTATAGCTAAATTATACTTTATCCAAAGAATAATGATACTAGGTGTTACGCTGAAGTATGGCCAGTAACAGTAAATATATCACCTTAGTTTAAAACTGAGCAATTTTTGTTAAACTAAAAAAGTATCATCACGACCGATTCAATTACATTTTTTTTGTGTGTTCTCTTCTCCCGATGGATAATGAATAAGGTGATAGGGAAGGCAAAGGGTCTAGCCCATACAGCCACGTCTGACGTAATAGATCTTTCTTTATTATGAGTTGATGAGGTTATCATCAAAACAGCGTCAAAAAAGCTCGGAATACTGAAGAAGGTGACGGTTTTTTTCACCTTCAATTAGACCGTTACTGTACAAAGCACAGATCAGATCATGTATAGAATACTGCTCTCACCTTTGGGATGGTTCCGCCAAGTACCTCACAGATGCTCTCAATGTCCTACAGAGGCGAGCGACGATGCCACTATATCTGGAACTCTCGAATTCCTGCAGCTTCGCCGAGATGTGGCTTCTCTGAGCGTGTTCTACCGGATATACTATGGTCAGTGCTCCGAAGAACTCTATAACTCGGTGTTCTGTACCGCAAATACATTCGTGGATTTGCTTCACATGTTCCTGGGCCCCGCGCAGCACCTACTCCCTCTGCACCACCCCCAGCAGGGACGCCCGCACCGTCCACTGAAGCTTCTCGTACTCCTCAGAAGGTGGTCACAGTACCTGATGGGTACTTCTATGACCACAAGAAGATGAAGATACGGAAGCTTTTGATTAATAACAAATTTATTCGAAGTAATATACAAACACTGCCAGCCCGTGGGTCACCAGAGACGTCGACTAGTTTTTTTTATATTTCTTTAAATAAAGTTTTTGCCTCGAGGCCCCACGGTCCCATGGTTTCAACGGCAAAGGCCACAAATATATAATCATTGCAAATGTTTATATATTTGCGGCGCTTGACGTTTTGAGCTTGTTCTGCCGCCGCACCAGCTCTGACAGTAGTTCCTTGAAGATGGGAAGTTGCTAGCGTGTCTACACATGTGACGTCCCACACTAGTGATTTTGTAAATGTAATAATGTGGGAGGAAATTTTAGAGAAACGATCCGAGATATTATTAAATTGTTCCAATTTTTCTTCGATTAAATTTGGGATACCTGAATCAAAAATAGGACTCCCTAAAAGAAAAAAGTTGTCCATGTTAATTTGTTTTATGTTAGGTGCAAGTCTGCTAAATTTATTTATGATATCAGTTTTTTCTATTAATTAATTTTGATTATTTAATTTTATTATTCATAAGTTAATGATAGTTTTATATGTATTTTAGTTGTAAGGTATTTATCTATGGGCCATCTGTCGCCTGATAATAAGAAATTTATTATTATTAAAACATAAACCAAAAATAATAATAATGCTGGCTGGAAATCGCTCCATTAAATTACCAACTAACAGTAAAGCAACAACACAATCTGTGAAAAAAAGCCGATTGTATGAGCAGCAATTTTAATTAAGAAATACGAGTTGAAAAAAATAGATAGAAAGTGCGCTTTTCACAAAAGAGCATTCCAACCTGAAATTGGAATCCACTTGGAGCGAATAATTTTACGTGAACAAATTTTAATTTCAAGTGAAGAAGTGATCAAACATTCCTATTGTACTGACCTAACGTTATACTTTTAAGGCCGAACCATACAGACGGGAACGCAAGGGTATATCTTCCATACATTTTTTTTTAAGTATCTTTAAAGGACATTGTACAGTATACATCAGCCCTAAACACATAATTTATTTGCATAATATATGTTTATAACAAAGTTCATAACCGAGTTGGGGATCATCAAATTCCAAGTGTTGCAGAATTTGATGCTTTTCATGCATTTCACGTCAATATCACCCAAACACGAAGCGTATACACAGTTCACAGCGCGGGAAAACCGCAAAAAATAAAGTGTAACGTCTGCCCCATATACTCGTCAAATTTATCGTTTTCCATAATTATTCACAATGTAGCACATTATTAAACAAAATAACACCACTTTTGACTAACAATATCCACAGTAAACTAATATTTACAAAACAAAAACTTGGACTTGACATGTCCGTGCAAAATGGCGCGAAGAACTCCTTCCATACATTAAACTTGTTTGTTGCATTGGGAAAAATCGAATGTTACCATTTTTTAAAAATAATTATAAATCTAAATATTTAATAATTTTTGTTGTTTATATATTTTTTTCGTTAAATCTTCAGGCCAAATCCCTTGCGAGGTAGGCAGAGACAATTGAGCGCCACTTGTCACAATCACGACATACCTCTTTCGCTTCTTCGACATTCATTAACCTTTTCATTTAGTTTCGATAGCTTCTTAATGCAGCTTCAGCTATTGTTTTATTTATTTGATCGTGATAGGTGGTGAGACTTGGTCTGCCAGGGCCTCTTTTACCCACAAACTTTCGCATTATATACCTGGTTCGTCAATCTTTCTTCGCTCATTCTTTCAACATGCCCGAACCACCGTAGCATGTATTTTACGTTACCTACCCTTTTCTGACGCAACGACCTCATTTCTTCTGCATTAACCCTACTATCATGCCTATACTGACATATCCACGTCTCGCTTCCATACATCAGTGTTGGTACCAACATGGCATTGTGTATGGCGAGCCGAGCTTTGTCACTGACATTTTGTATTGACACTATTTCTCGCATTGTTATTTCAACATCCCTATCATTCTAAGTGAAAGCACTGCCCAGATATATAACCCCAACTACTTGTTCTATAGTAAAATAATAAATGAATATAAATACGACTATAAACTGTATTCGTGGTCTAGTGGTTAAGTCCGTGGATGAAGACGCGGTCTGAACACAATAATTTATTTAATTTATTTGTGAGATTTCTCGAATTTGGTACGCTAGAGACATCGACGAGATTCACTTGTCATGATGGGACTATAGTAAAGTTGGTTAGATAATTTAGGTTTGGTTAGATGATTTACTTTTAAGTTTAATTAATCAAAATAGTTCTGTAATTTCATTCATTCATTACAGCTTCTTGAACAGCGTCCAAGACCTCCACTGCTGGAGATGGGCCTTCCAGAACTGGAGAATTTGGCCTACACTCGCCACGCTGGCCAGACGGCTTGGCGAGGATATAATGTCAATATTTTATGACAATTTATTAACGATTCCAAAAGTTGGTAGTAATGAAACCGGGACCGACGGCTTAACGTGCTCTCCGAGGCACGGGAACGGTGGTGTTGTAAATCTATGACAAAATGACTTCACGAGATTGGTTATTAGACGTATGGGTATGCAGCGAAAACATCTAACATATGATAATAGACTAGAATATCTTAATATAGACTCACTGAAAACTAGACGCACGATCGGAGACTTCGTTGTTTTGCATAGAATCGTTGGTGGAAATTTGAGGACCGAGGCTATTCGGGACTTAAACTTTGGTATACCAATTCGAACCAAAAGAAATCCAATGTTGTTTGCTATATCGTCCTTTGCAAACAACATAGCAGGCAACAACCCCCTCACTCGAATGTGTAGGCAATACAATGATTTATGTTTACAGGGAGACGCTCCTGATTTATTTCAATTCGCCAATATTTATAAAATTAACTTGTGCAAGATATTAGGAATAATAAAAAATATATATATATATATATCCTAACTAGGTGTTCGCTTTCTACAGTGGATTATTTCTGGCCTTTGGGAAGGAGTAATTTGCTACTATACTCACTGTGGGTATTGTATTGTTATTTTAATTTTTAAATATATGTAAATGTTTCATAATTGCATGCTGTGTGCACATGCTTTTGGAGATGGTACTGGAACTGTATTGTAAAGATTTGAAATTTAAAAAATGTTTTGTATCCATTTCTGTTGTGTGTATCCAATAAATAAATAAAAAAAAAAAATGTACGTAAGAAAACTGTATTTCTCATAGGTACATGCCGGGTGGGTTTGAACAGACCTTTGTAGGATTTAAGGTGCGCGTTCTTACAACCGATTTAATTGTGACATTGTAAAAACCGCAGCGCCCCGGCTTGATGACTTGCTGTATGTATGTATGTGCCTTAAAATTCATATCTGCAATTTTTTTTTAAAGTAAAAAAGTTTCGTCACACCAACGATGACACCATATCTATGACCCTTATGCAATTGACTTAAGACCTATATTGTAACCAAAAGATTAGCTAACTTTGTGGCTTAAATACCAAAGTGAAACATATCATTGACTTCCGATTGGATTAATTTAATTAATTGAATAAGGCTGAAATATATTTCTGGAGAATTGGGACTAATTTCGCCATGTTAGCCAAACAAGTTGGCGATGACCTTGCTTGTACCGAATAGATTTTTTTTCTTATGTACCACCCGGCACTCGCACGGTCAATCAATAGATCAGTAATAAATGAGAATGCCAATTTTTCTTAACGCGCTTGACCTTGACAGCGGCCGTGCAAATATCAACTTTAAAGTAGGACGTTGACGGTCAGTTTAGGCGTCAAACAAGACGTAAAAGTGTGGATTACATACAAAATTTGATCGTGAGTGTCGAAACCCAATTTCAGAGTTTTAACTGACGACGCGCCACGACGTTTTCCGTGACTACCGTAATCCCCACCCACATCCAACCAAACCTACATCCAAACTGACCGTGAGTGTGTGATCTGCAATCCAATCGCGTCCGCTATAATGGATTGTTTTCATAGTTACTATCGAAATTAATAAATTGATCAATTATTAAAAATCGTCTAATTAGTAAAAAGTAAAAAATATGTATATAAATGTCCCGCCAATAAGAAGTTAAAACTTCCCGCCTATTTTTTTTCTCGACACAAATAGGTAGTACACTTTCTTCAAATAGTCGGCCGGTCGAAAACTGAAGTGCCGGTTTGACGCCAGTGAGTGGGTAAATATAGTTGGCATAAAACTGTGGATTTAAGCCACAGTTTTACGCGAAAAACTGGCCGTCAACGCCAAACTTAATAGCGTGATATAAATATAGTTAACGGATTCCATTATATAACGTTTGCTACCAAGTTACATAATAGGGCTGCAGAAATCTAGAGACTATAATAAATAAATGACACATTGTTTGAAAAGCTATTAATCGAAGATGTTATCTGTCAGCGCTATCTTAAAACCGTGAATTGGTATCCACGTTGAGGTACGGTCAGCAAATACGTTCATCCAACTATCGTTGGCTACTTAGGTTGTGGATTTGTCAGACTGCAGACAGCGTCGCGGCGCTGAGCATTGCTACGTGCTCCTATAACGTAGCGTCGGCAAAACAACTTTGCCTACAACTATTTTTTATTTATTTGTAGGTTTATAATTTTATTACTGCCTCCGTGGTCTAGCGGTTAAGTCCGTGGATTTAGACTCGGAGGTACCGGGTTCATTTCTGGTCGGGACACAAAAATATTAATTAATGTAAGTATATAAATACAATTAATGAATATTTAATTTATTTGTGATATTTCTCAAGTTTGGTACGCTGGAGACATCGACGAGCTTGCCACTTGTCATAATTGGCCTATAGTAAAGTTGGCTAACTGTGAATCCGCTTATTTATAAGCGTGGTTTCTGACCACCCCGAAACGGTCGTGATGATACTTTACTTTACTTTATTTGAACAGTAAAATTAAGTTACATTATTAAGATGGTTTAACGCATTTCTCTCGCTCGCACAATCCAATATTTTAAAGGTTTTTTTTCTAGTCTGAGTGTACTTTTGAGAAATAAAAGTAAAAGTAAAGTATCATCACGACCGTTTCCCTTTCGGGGTGGTCAGAAACCACGCTTATAAATAAGCGGATTCACATTTAGCCTAACTTTACTATAGGCCAATCATGACAAGTGGCAAGCTTGTTATGTCTAATGTACGTAAAATATCTCTAGCGTACCAAACTCGGAATATATCACAAATAATTAAGTATTATTTTAAATAAATATTATTGTGTCCCGACCAGAAATCGAACGCAGTACCTCCGAGTCTAAATCCACGGAGTATAACCGCTAGACCACGGAAGCTGATTTGAGAAATGTAGTCTATTAACTTTCTAGGAAATAAAATTACGGTCAATTCGTTTGAAATGATTATATATTTTAACTATTTTTTATTTATTTTATATTTATTTACTAGAAAGCTGATTAAATTCATTTCTCAAAAGTATACGTACGGCCAGTTTCAGAAAGTATGACTAAAATTTTAATATACGCCACGTGATTGGTAGTTAGCTTGTCACCTTGGTTATTTCAGCTAATGCCGTGCCTCATATACATACATACGTTAAAAATGTCAGAAGATATTCAGCCTTTCTGCCACTGGTCGTTGGTTTTTTAAAGTGACAATTAGACTAAAGATTTTTTTAAACGTTGGATTTTTTAAGCGAGAGACCCTACTAATGATTTTTAAAACTAGTAATTGGCTTCAACACATCGGCTGATAATTTCCCGGTCTGACATTCGGATGGCGCCACAATTTTTTTATTTTTTTTTGTAATAGTGTTACCTCTTAAGTCTTAAATAATCAAAATTAAAAACAAAAAAAGAATCAAAAATTACAAAGCATAAAGCAAGGGGTGTAGATAGACTACCTATATATTCTCAAGCCGGTTATCGCGCGTCTTTACAAACCTATATGTGACGTTAATCCATTGATTTTTAAGTATTTTTTTTTGTTCGAAGATGACCGTTGTTTTTGCTGACGCTCCTCCGCAATGCATTCAAGTCGCAAGATCCTCTTTCGTTCAGGAAATTGAGTGAATGTTTTCCAATTTAATCGCATCTGGTTTGCTACTTCAGCCGCCGAGGAAACAGACTTCTTTAAATTTCTATCATTGACCAATATACAAAGACCAGGGCCCCTTCGACGTGCATGTCGATTCGATTAGTTCGTATGACCCTGACAGTCTTCTATCGAGATCTGTCACTTTTCATTCGAAAATTCGCACCGTGCCGTTCGGTGTAAAAGGCAGGTTAAACTGTCCTTCTTGGGAATTTATATGGGACCACCTCTGATCTACCAAACAACAAAAGAATTATGAAAAATTATTTATTTACTTTTACTTTGGGGTCGGGAAATAAAACAAGAATGCAGATTTTAAAAATGACATTTATTTATACCACGACAGAGCAATGCAATCAAAATAATAGTAGTTATTTAAATAATAATTAGTTTTTGTATACTTATTGAAAAGCTACTGTGGTCATGTGGTGGTCGCCTATAATAGGTACAACATCTAACTTCTGATTTAGTGTTAAGTACAAATAAGTGTGCGATGTTAGCACCGTTGGCTACCCTATTATAAATAAATATAAATGAAATGTAATTAAAAATAAAATGCAATTAAAATTAAAATGAGAACAAACTCAATTTAGTTTGCTTATGTTAATTTTTACGATTAGATGCGAGATTTTGGTTAATTTATTAATATAAATTATTTTGACTTAGCCGGCCTTGAAGTTGTAGTGGTTCTTATTATTGTCGACAAAGGACCGTTCGATATAACAGTCAATGCAGACTTCTTTTAAAATGCCGCACTTTTTCCCAGACGACCTGCAACGAATGCTTAATTCCTGAACAACTTTTAATTAAGATTTACTTTTTGAGGTTTTCCCGCGAATATTGTGTTTTGTAGCATTTCGAAAAAGTTTTTCCAGACTGAAAAGTGTTTTCTTTAGTTAATGAATAACTATTCGTATTTAGAAGCAAGAAAAAAGTAGGTAATTTATTTCTTAAAATAGATTATTTATTTTTAAAAAATAATTACTAAATATTATATATCTTCACGCCAGATCCCTTGCGGGGTAGGCAGAGACAATTGAGCGCCATTTGACACGATCACGACATACTTCTTTCGCTTCGTCGACATTCATTAACCTCTTCATACATGCCCTTTGGTTACGAAGACTTTTTAATGCACCTTCAGTCAGTGTTTTATTTATTTGATCGTGATATGTGAGTCTCGGTCTGCCAGGGCCTCTTTTACCCACAACTTTCGCATTATATATCTGGTTCGTCAATCTTTCATCGCTCATCCTTTCAACATGCCCGAACCATCGTAGCATGCCTTTCCTTATTTTTGTCCCTATGCTTTCCTTCATACCAACCCTAAATAAAACTAAACTAAATATTAATACTATATATAGTCCATTCCGCGGGGTGTGATAGCAAGAACTGAGTTTCCCCACTGAATTGCAATACGGTTTTTCCCGCCTTCAATCAGACTGTTACTGTACAAAGCACAGATCAGATCATGCGTGGAATACTGTTCACACCTTTGGGATGGTTCAGCCAAGTACCTCACAGATGCTCTCAAAGTCCTACAGAGGCGATGCCACTATATCTGGAACTCTCGAATCCCTGCAGCTTCGCCGAGATGTGGCTTCTCTGAGCGTGTTCTACCGGCTATACTATGGTGAGTGCTCTGAAGAGCTCTATAACCTAATTCCTTCCTCTCCATTCCGAAACCTAACCACACTCACAGGTCAGAATATGCACCCACATACCGTAGTCACCATCCCTTCGCGTACCCATAAATTTGGTGACTCAAACATCTGTCGCACAATAAAGATGTGGAATGCTCTTCCAGCCTCTGTGTTTCCACTTTCCTATAACCTGGAGTCCTTCAAGCGAAGTGTGAAAAGGCATCTAGTCAAGCCGGCATAGTGTTAGGGACTGATCTCGGACATAAGTGTCTGATTCCAGTTGCTAACATTCATGGACCATGCGCGCCACTTACGATGAGGTGGGCGCAAGGTCACATGTCGTGCTAGTATAAAAAAAATGATTCTTTGGTCTAAGAATCGCCGGAGAAGACGACAATACGCAGTGTTATGTCCTTTAAAAACTTTTTTGCGCTTGGACTCCATGGGCCCAGAGTTTCTACAACATACGGCACAAATATGTAATCTTTTAATACCCTTACATACTTGCACCGTTTGCCGGATTCCGAATTTTCCGCCATGTCAAAAAAAAAAAACGAATTGAAATGTTCCGCATAGTTTGTATGAAAAGTTAATTTAACGAACTTTATGATGAAAATTTCTATTGATTTTGTATTTAAATTAAATAGTTGAAATGCAGTATATGTACAGTCGGCGAATTAATGTTAGTTAATACATATGTGGCGGTGGTGGATATAGCGTAACTTCCCGAATGCAGCCCATGCATCATGAGCTTCTGACTCCAGTTGCTGACATTCGTGGACCTTACTGTCATGTGGGCGTGAGGTCACGTGTCAAAAACAAAACCTGTTATCAAACATACCACAGATTCGAGCAGAAACGTGGACACTAACAGCGGGTCTGGTTTACAAGTTTAAGGTCGCTCAGCGAGCTATGGATAGAGCTACGAGAATTGTTTTTTTTTAATTTATTTTGTAAAACCAACAGTTGACAATATTTTAATAAATAATATACAGTAAATTCACTAAGAACTATTAAAGGTTTTCACATCTTCGGTGTTTCTTTATCATGTTCTCGAAGACATAAATCGCTCGACCATGGAATTTATAATGTTTGTATGGAAAAAATGATATACATTGGCGAGCATAATTTATCCTTTAAAAGCGAGCGTATCGTCGTTCGCTGACTGTACACTCGCCATCAAAATTTCAAACTTTGAACATGTTCAAAAGCCCAGGTACACTCGACGTCAGAAGCAATAAACACAACCTGTGTGCTTATAAGTACTTAGCTACGCGGTCCGGGTAAAAGTTTTCAATTGAATCAAAATATACCGACAAATACAAGCCGCACGCGGTGCTTACAGTTTTACCATGAATTTTTGAACCTTACAAGTTAAGGTACCCGTTTGACCTCTAGAATATTATAATAATTTTGCATGTAAATGCAATACAAATTTTGTAAAGAGATTTAAATATATTTTTTTTTATTATAGCCACCTTTACTGTAATTAGCTAATAATAATAATAATAATAAATTATTTATTTCAGAATTAATTCCATAATTATTAGTAACATTCCAACTTAGAACTATGTTAGTAGGTATACACATCAATTAAAAAGTCAAAAACAAACCGCAAAAATAATAATAATAATAACAATACCTAGCACTTAATTTAATTATTATTAATTCGTAAATATCTGTAGGGATATTCGTCAAAGCGCGACGATATCATCCTCAGAATGCTGTTGTCACTGTCTCTCACTCTCCGCAGTATCGACGCTGCCTTTATGCGGATTATGGCCGGAAATCCATCAACACGCGCCTCCGCAAAAATGCCAGATGCACTGCTGCGTCGAGGCAGTCCCATCAGCATTCTGAAGATATTATTGTATTGGATGCGCAGAGCGTTGTAGGCCCGATTAGAGTATCTCACCCACATACTGCTGGTGTAAAAAGACGTGCAGTACGCTTTAAAAAGCGTGATTTTTACACCGTCTGAACATCGAGCAAACCTGCGAGCTAAGCAGCCATTTAATCTTTGCTTTAATAGCTTCGAACTGAGCGATGATGGCTTATTTGTAAGAACGCTTTAAATAATAAATAAATAAAAATAGCTTTATTGCACAAAAACTAAAATAACTTAAAATTAATGTGCACAGGCGAGCTTTATGCCGTGAGGCATTATCCACCAGCTAACCTTTGGGAGTTTTGAAAACATGTGACAGGCAGAGTGCCAAGTAAATATTAAATAAACAATACATACTAATACTACATATACAATACATGTTATACATATAATAATACATATCTATAATACAATACATATAATTAAATATATACAGGAATTCATGAAATAAATAAATAAAATAAAACACATACTAAAGATATTGGAGTGAAAGTTGCACCGAGAGTACAAACAAGGGTCAATTTTAACACATAAATAATTGTCAGTTATTTTGAATAGATAACAAATAAGAATAAAGATGATTTTTAAAAGAAGCAGGAGTCGTTATAGTTCGAAGAGATAGTGGAAGAGTGTTCCAGAGAGACGCTGCAGAAACAGTAAAAGAATTTGAATATCTTGTCGAGGAATGAGTAGGAATAGCAAGAAGATTGTTTTGAGCAGATCGCAGGTCACGGTCATGAGTCGAAGAGAGAAACTCAAAACGTTCCTTTAAGTATAGTGGGAACAAAGGATTATTTAGAATACCAAAAAGAAACGTAAGTGTATGCTGATGTCTGCGAAAGCGAATATTGAGCCACTTTAACTGAATACGGAAAAGGGAAACATGATCATACTTACGCAGGCCAAATACATAACGTATGCATAAGTTGAGAAGTCGATCGAGTTTATTCAGAAGCTCTTCAGTGATATCAGGATAGTAGACATCCGCATAATCAATTATGGGAAGCAACATAGTATTAGCGAGCGTTAATCTTGTCGATAATGGCAGGAAGAATTGAGCTCTCTTCAGAGTATGCATAGAGGCGAACACTTTTCTGCTTATCTCACTTACTTGGTGATTCCACGAAAGGTCTTGACATATTGTTAAACCGAGATTTTTAACTGTTTGGCAATACGGAATGCTCACACCATTAAAACAAACACATGGAAGCGTGGACATGTCCACTCTACTTAACATTTCTCTACTGCCGACTATCATAACTTGTGTCTTATTGGGATTAATTAACAAACCAAATTTTTCGGACCATACACGAATTTCCTCAAAATCCTGGTTCATTTCATTCACCGCCTCTGCCGCTTCTTCCCTATCAAAATGCGCATATAGCTGTAGGTCGTCTGCATAAAGGTGATAATTGCATTTAATTGGTCTCGTAGCAGTATTTATAAAAATAGAAAACAGCAGACAACAACGCTTTCCTTATGGATGAAAAAAAGGAAATTTTAAACACGATATGTACCAATAAGAAATACACTTTTCTTACGTACATGTGTCATAGATTTACAACGCCACCATTTCCGTGCCTCTGAGAGCACGTTAAACAGTTGTGTAGCTTCTATTAATACCAACTTGTCAATCAATCACAATCTTTAATAAATTGTCATTAAAGTAGACATTAGATCCCGCGAACCCGTCTGGCCAGCGTGGCGAGTGTAGGGAAAATTCTCCAGAAATTACTGTAAGGTCTATCCACTGTGGAGGGCTAGAACTCTGTTTTCTTGGAGCTGTGATAATTTTGCATGTAAGTTAGTCTACTTGCTTGTAAATGGAAAACAAGAAAACGCCTGAGAATGACGGCAATTTGAGCCTGATTTGAAACTTCTTAATACACTCTACAGGGTTTATCAGCACGAACGGTTGTAACGATCGTATTACATGCGGGCAGGGAATAGATATTGTTGGCTGCAATCGACATCCTTTGCCTTGCACATATTTAAGACGTCACCTGTCAGTGTAGATTTTGACATTCCTCACTTTTCAAAACTATCTGCGAGAATGTGCTGCTTTAATTTATAATAAATATTACTAGAATCAAATATTACTTAATAATTATAATACCTTAATAAACCTACTGCATATTGTCGACTGGGGCGACAATAAATATAATTAAAAATTAGCTTGGGTAAGTATTGAATTAAAAATAGTACGGGTCACTTCATGACCACGTGCAGTAGATTCATTTTTATTTGTGCACCACCGCTGCGTTCTCACCAACTACATCTTGTCTTGGTGAGGACTGGAGTGGTGGTGGATCTAGAGATGGAACGTAACGTGTGCTCCCCGTGCGTTCCAGGGTTTTTCCAGTAGGACTATAGAGCTGGGGCCCAGCTTGAGAAGATAACCCCGCTGCCCAGGATTCCCGTGACGCCACGTTGTCCGCTTGGGATCGGCAGCGCTCTCCGGGTCCCCATCTTCAGGCTCTCCGAGGGAACCCCTACGTACGGTCAACGGATGTATAAAGAGTGATAGGGCTAAGTCTTGGCTTACGACCCCCCCTTATATAATTTTAAATTCTCTTGCTCTCTTTCTGTTAACTTATTTTTTTTAAATATATTAACTTCATTAGCTTAAAATCTCTTGTTTTATTTTAATGTCCCGAATAACGCGACACGGTGGATTCTTCCCCGCCCTGGCAAACTGGGCAAATTACAACCATCAGTCCGCCTACCACTTATTTCTTGTTCCCGTAGAAAGTATGTGTCATTTGCAAAGATTGCAAATGCCTATTTTTACTTTCAAGGAGAGCCGATATTGTAAGCTTACTATGGTGATATTTATACAAAAATATCACCGCTTGAAACATATCTTACTACATATTATAATTAGTAATATTAATCTGACGCGGTTTTTTTTGTTTTTATGATTGTTTTGTAGAAACAAAATAAAGAGGTCGAAGTGTAGAGGTTAAATAGGTATTTTTCACATAGGAGCTTAGCTACGGTAAATGAGTTGATAATAATTTTCCGCTCGCGACTCTGATTAGTTTTGTGGTACCCCTGCTTACACAATATGTAATCCTTCCGCGTATTTTGGGAATTACACATTATTTTGTTAAGACTCGCCGCACACCGAATACATAACAAATCAGTACAAACACAGTATTTGCGAGAAGACAATACTCTAAGTACACTCTGGTAGGGTATTACAATCACATAGGTCCTCATAGGTGAATTTGTAAGATATTTATTTATTTATTTGTTATGTAATTCTGTATTTGTTTCATTTGTAAATCTGCTTTAGCTGAGTTTTCCTTGCAGATTCCTTTCTCAGTCAGATTAAACATTAACAGGTCACTGGAATCTGCTAAGCTGCTGGTGTTCTGTTAAGAGCTTACTCTTTCGACCACTTCGCTGCTTAGTCTTCCACTAACAGTAGTAGAATCATTCAAAACAATTTAATTGTTCCAATATATACTTACTTATCTTATCTTATACTTATCCTATACATATACCTACTTTATTTTTATTATTGTAATTATCTTATTTATCTTAAATTGTCTAACATATATATATTCTATAGAAACCCTACATCACACACCCATACGCATAAAAACACAAGCATATCAACCCTATTTTTTTATTTATTATTATTATTATTATTATTGATTAAATAAGCGGTTTGTATTCTTACTTCCAACATGTTTTTGTTTATTAATAATTAATACTAAAAATCACCCCTACTAAAGCTAGTCCTCACATGACAGGATGTCCTAGTGTGCAGACCAGAGATTTATTGTTGTTACTAACACCATTTACTTACCTTAATTATGTTATTTTTTTACTTTGTACTTACTAACCCTTTTGATGAATAAATTATTTTGAATTTGAATTTGAATTATGACGTGTCACAAATGCCTGTAATAAGTTTACGTCAATTAAGATATTTTGAGTTATTGACTTTGTTATAAATTGTGGTTGGTTTTTGGTTACAAAATTTACCTTAGATCAGGGCGTACAATATTAATGTGCTATTAAACAATTTGGTAACTATTTTATATTTATTTTACTACAATTAATAATACAATAAATAACATTTTAGCACACCATTAAACATTATCATAGTAATATTAATAAACATTATCTGCAACAAATAAAATGTGTTAGATGTGTTTCTTACTTGGTAAAATATATAAATTGAAGCTTAAAATATTTTTTGCCAAATATTTCGCCTCTCTTTGGAGCGGCGTCATCAGTGACAGTGACTGAAGGTCTTTGTCATAAATTTTGAAAAAAGTAATTTTATTTCTTTTAGCAATGGTGAAGGCAATGCACTATATAGTTTTATTTATTTATTTTTTAGAAAAATATCATCATCACCTCGCGCATCATGGAAAACATCATCAGTATGTTATGTCCATTGTTGGTTCGATATTAATAAATTTACAAAACAAGTTGAATGGATGGGTGGGGACACGTCGTGCAGATTACGAAACGGTCCTAGGTGATTTTGGAGATAGGAGAGTAAATGATGCAGGTAAGCTTATTCTTGACGTGTGTTTAGAAAAGAATATTTTTGTGTCCAACACAATGTTTGCTCACAAAGATATTCACATGTATACAAGAACGATGAATAGTGAAAAGAGTATGATTGATTTAATAATAGTTGATGAAAGACTGCGAACACAGACTCTGGATACCAGGGCGTATCGTGGGCCAGAATTGGGAACAGACCACTACCTAGTAATCACTAGGATTAGTGGTCTGTTCACAAAATGGCGCCACCGGCGATCAGGTGGCAATCTGTCAGTAGTAGAGAGAATAAAGAGTGAAAAGTTACAAGATGATAGTGTGAAAGAGGAGTATATGAAACGCGTCAAAGATAAACTTATCAACTTGAAAGATGTGAGCAAAGATGTAGAAGAGTGCTGGAAGTACCTAAAAAATGGTATGGTAGAATCGGCAAAAGAAGTATGTGGAGTAGCAAAAAAGCGAGCAACTAAAGGTGACGCGTGGTGGGATGAAGAGGTTAAAGAATCGGTTGAAAGAAAGAAGAAAGCTTGGATAGATTACGTTGCTTCGCTAAATATGAATGAAAGTATGAAAAGAGAAAAAAAGAAGATATACCATCGCTGCAAGAATGAGACAAAATCTTTGATTAAGGAGAAGCGTGAAAGATGTAAAGAAATAGGTGAAAACAGGATGACGAGCAACTTTAAGGAGAACTCCAAACTTTTCTGGAGGGAAGTTAGGAAGGCCAAGGGTGGCTTGACATCTTGTCGAATGAATAGAGTTAGATCAAAGAGCGGTAACATTCTTGCAAACACGAATGAGGTGTTGGAGCGATGGAGTGAATATTTTAGTGAGATGTATGCTAGTACGATTCCTAACGACGTTACGACGGGTACTTTACCTCCAGAGCTACCCTCAAATACAACGTCTACATCTAAAGAGGAAATAAGTGTGCAAGAATTGCAATCGGCAATTAGAAGCCTGAAATGTGGCAAAGCAGCGGGAAAAGATCGAGTGCTCGCCGAAATGATCAAATACGGAGGTATACCGGTCTGGAACGCTTTCCACCTACTATGCAACCTTTGCTGGCAGGAGGGAAGAGTACCGGAGGACTGGCAGCAATCAGTCATCGTTCCTTTGTACAAAGGTAAAGGATCTAGATTGGACTGTGCCAACTACCGAGCGATTAGTTTGATCAGTTTGGCGAGCAAGATGTATGGCAAGATTCTCACGAAACGCCTGCAAGAGAAGACAGAAGGTCTTTTATGGGAGGCACAAGGAGGCTTTAGACCTGGAAGAGGATGCACTGACCAAGTCTTCTCGCTCCGCAATATCACAGATAAGTTTTTGGCCTTAAACCAGAAAGTTTTCTGTGCTTTTGTGGATTTGGAGAAGGCTTTTGATAGAGTTGTAAGAAAGAAGCTTTGGGACATATTGCCGGAGTATGAAGTGGATGACAAACTGCTACAGGCTATACAGTCCCTGTACAAGGGCTGTAAAGCTTGTGTGCGGGTGGAGGGAGGTATGTCGCCTTGCTTTGAATCCCAAATGGGCGTCAAACAAGGCTGCGTGCTGTCCGCCAGATTATTCACTTTATATCTCGACAAATGCCTAAAAAGAGTAAGGGAGAGTGACTGTGGGATAAAAATGGGTGATCTTGTGGTGAACTGCCTGCTTTATGCAGATGATGCTGTTCTTATGGCATCGTCCGAACAACAATTGCAATCACTAGTCACAGAAATGAAAGAGGGATGTGCAGAAAAAGGACTCCGTTTAAATGCGAGAAAAACCAAGGTACTAGTGTTTGAAAGAAGAAGGATGACAACCTTGACGATAAAGATTGATGATGAAACGCTAGAACAGGTAAATGAAATTATATATCTGGGCAGTGTTTTCACTGCGGATGGGAAGTATGATAGGGATGTTGAAAGAAGAGTGAACGCGGGAAATAGTGTTAACGGGGCCCTGGGGTCACTGATCGCCAGTCGAAATGTCAGTGATAAAGCTCGACTCGCCATACACAATGCCATGCTAATACCAACACTTATGTATGGAAGCGAGACGTGGATATGTCAGAATACGCATGAGAGTAGAGTTAATGCAGTAGAAATGAGGTCTTTACGTCGGATATGCGGCGTAACTTTGATGGACCGTATACGTAATAACGAAATACGCAAAAGGGTAGGTATAAAAGAAAGCATAGGTACAAAAATAAAGAAAGGCATGCTCCGATGGTTCGGGCATGTCGAAAGGATGAGCGAAGAGAGATTGACGAACCAGATATATAATGCGAAAGTTGTGGGTAAAAGAGGCCCTGGCAGACCAAGACTTGCCTATCATGATCAAATAAATAAAACATTAGCTGAAGGTGAATTAAAAAGCCATCGAAACAAGAGGGCATGTATGAAGAGGTTGATGAATGTCGAAGAGGCGAAAGAGGTATGTCGTGATCGTGACAAGTGGCGCTCAATTGTCTCTGCCTACCCCGCAAGGGATTTGGCGTGAAGATATGTATGTATGTAAGTTAGACAAAACCTAATGCATTACATTCAGACCAGGGCTATAGTATGCACCAAGCTGCCATATAAAAGAGCTTTCCCATGTTTTTAAATCAATAGACCGAATAGTTTTAGGAAAACTCTTTAATACTCTTACTGTGAAACAATTGTTAAAGGTAGTGTTATGTATACGCGCATGGGTGGGCACAGGTAAAATATTATTAATTTGAGAATCTACTGAATGTCTGTGTCCATTCATGCGAGTACGAAGGGGTGTCGTAGTCTCTCCCACATAAAAACTGTTACAAAATCTGCACTCCAGCATATATACGCAATGAGAAGTAGTACATTGTGCGAAATTTAGAATTTTGATGACAACAGGGTTATGATGAGTTTGTATATTGATATCGGAATTTATTATGGGACATGTTTTGCAACGAGATTGGTTGCACTTGTGTGTACCTAACAATGTATTATTACTCCGTGTATTTTTATTTTTTGCTAAAATAGCTTTTAAATTTTTATTTTGTTTATACGTTACACTAGGGCACGTTTCCAAAAGATTTCGTGTAATATTATTATTCTTAAGGATAGAAAAGCTATCCTTTAATAAATTTTGAATTTTGTGTGCCCCGTGGAAGTATGGTATTATAAGCCGAAGGGAATTTTGTTGTTGTGTGTGTATAGCGTTTGGAGTGTTAGAAGGCCTGTTCATGTGTTTGTGTAAAAAGTTTGGGGGATAATCGCGCCTACATAACCCATTAAAGATTTTGCCTTGATATTTAGCCAAAGATGTTGAATTATTACAAATTCTTTTACCGCGGATAGAAAGTGAATGTGGTATAGACCGTTTTGTGTGCGACGGGTGGCAACTACTGTAATGCAGATACTGTAACTTGTTGGTTTCTTTAAAATGAACAGAAGTTGAAATATTATGATTATTATAAGTAATATCTACATCTAAAAATGTTATGTTAGTTTTAGAAATTTCATGAGTGAATCTTAGACTGCTAAATGAATTTAGTTGACTAAGGAATGTATTAAGAGTTTGTAAACTATGAGGCCAAATCATGAAAATATCATCTATGAATCTTAACCATGTTAAAGGTTTGAGAATTTGACTATTTAAAAATTTTGTTTCGAGAGAACCCATATATAAATTTGCATAAGAAGGTGCCATGCGCGTACCCATGGCAGTGCCTTTCTCTTGGTGATAGAATTTATTATCAAAAGTAAAATAGTTATTGGTTAAAACCATTTCTGCTAAATCTAGTAAAAATTTTGAAGAAGGCAGACGCGGGTTTGGGCGGCTATCGAAATACTCTTTTAGGGCATACAATCCTTCGTCATGTGGTATATTAGTATATAAGGACACAACATCTATAGTTACTAAGAAAATATCATTACATTTTGGAATTTGAATATTTTTTATAATTTATATTTTATAATAATTTTTATTTTTTTTATATTTTTAATTTATTTTAAGCTTCAATTTATATATTTTACCAAGTAATATTAATAAACAAAGCTTCATCTTAAAAATAACAAATAAATCTTAAAGGATATTAAAAATAAGTCCAAATTAAAACTAAATAAAATTATAATGTCAAGATTTTTAAAAAAGTATGTTTTTAAACTATTTTTTTTTAATTAAACAATTTAAAAAAAAAAAAGATTTATATTAATAATAATATAGTATTCTTGCTTTCACCAGGTTTTTCCATTTACATTCAATATCTGATGGCTAGTTATGCTATATTATACAATAATTTTATATACTTATACTTTATCTTTTTTGTTAAATTATTAAAAACTATCAATATGAGCCATTTTTGAAAGTCATAATTTATATAACAACTATTCAGTGTAAAATATTCTTTTTTCGTTTGTTTGATGTGGCTAGCAGCAATGGTACCTTGTTTTACACCTATATCGCATAATTTTTAAATATTTTTGTAGTTTTTTTTTTTCAAGTAATTAATATTTTTATTTATTAATATACAAACAGTATAAAATAATTACAATATAAATTAAAACTACTTAAAAGTAAACATTAAAATAAATATAAACTAAACCTAATAAAAAATAAACTATAAGTAAAAAATGTCCTCTAGAGACGACCCTTCAGTGATAGTCCCCAGAAGACTGGCAACATTTCCCCTCTGTATAGCTAAGCTAATACGTTGGCAGAAATAATTGCCAGCCTTCCTGTCTCCAGACTTTTCCGTTAGCCGTTTGGACAACTCCTTGGCCAGACGCTTGGCTGAGTGTCCCCATGGGCCCATCGTCTCGACCCCAAACGGCGCAAATTCGTAACCTGTACTGAGGTTGGCGTATTTGCGCAGCTTGAGGTTCTCAGCAGAAACCGCCGCACTTCCCGCGCTTGTTTTTTTGTAGTTTTGTATTTTTATAACAGAAAAAAATATTTTAAATTAACGTTACCTACCTTAAAAGACGAATTAAGAAAGCGCACACGGTCTTTAAAAAGAAAAAAGGTTTTATTAATAGAACGGCAATTTTGAGATCACCATATCTTTGATTTCGCTTAGAAATCTTGATTTCTACACTTAAAAGCTGCTCACTTCGGCACAAAAAAAATAAAAAATTTGTAATAAAAATACAATATTTCTATGCAACTGACAGTTATATTAGGTACGATCTATCATGCGCCATCTATCGTGATAAAAAGTTAGTGATACACCCCATAATATGTCTTTTTTTTAATGAGGAAATCATGGAATTCTAGATATTATTATTGTTATTTTATTATACTAGCACGACATGTAACCTTGCGCCTACCTGATGGTAAGTGGCGTGCGAGGTCCATGAATGTTGGCAACTAGAATCAGAGACTCATGACTGACATCAGTCCCTAACACTATGCCGGCTTGACTGGGTATGACGGCAATTCGAGCCTGATCCCGAAACGTGTGGATACACTTTACTGGGTTTATCGGCAAGAACAGTGAATACTTCAGAATTACATAATATATAATATATTGCAGATCATACAGTATTTGGTTGGGTAGGGAGAGAAGTAGAATGGTGGATGGTGAGCGTATTATCGCGCAATAGAAAAAAAAAGGAGGCCTCCTTTTCTTAAACCAGCCTATTGTCGGTCGCAAGCCCGAGACACCATTCTTCTCATCTCTTACCCACACACGATGGACCCGGCACCCGCACGGTGAATCCATGGAATGCTTAGAAATTTGTCTTCTCTCTTGTTGCTTTTCTTGCAGTCACTCGCACCAATATCGTCCCAACACTTCGGGTATAATATGGGAATTCATTGCGCGGGAAAACAGCAAAGAATTAAACTGCAATTTCGGTATACAGTGCAATTTGGCGTTTTATATAATTATTAATTAACATTGTAGCACATTATTAAACAAACAACACGATGAATAACAATATCCACAGTAAAGTTATTTACAAAACAAAAACATGTCGGTGTATAGAGACGCGAAGGACTTTTTTTCTCGTTTTTTTTTCGTGTTTCGTGTCGTGCAACTTAGATTTTGCGCGTGAGTCTGGTGTGTGGCCAGCCTACGCTACACAAATGATTTTCCTGATTTTACATAACAGTAAATTATATGTGATTAAATTATTTTATAGGTACGAGTAGGTTATTTTAGTGTAAATATACATATGTCGGGAAAATGGTTTCATTATAATGTATAAACATTATTAATTTTAAAGCCAGCATAGTGGTAAGGCTGATTAGTTTGTTAGTTAAGCCTATCACATTATTTATATGTAACCATTTTGTTATTCTTTGAAACTAGGAGAAGGTATGTGATCTTTAGATCAAAATAAAATGTACTAATGAGAAATACTTTTGGTATATTAGTAATAGATTACCACTTACTGAAAGAGTTGGGCCTAAGCAGGTCTTCGTCAATAGATTTTTGGTAAGAGCTTCCAAGACGGCTATAACGGAATCATTCAGTATTTGGTTGGGTAAGGAGAGGAGCGAAATTGTGGATGGTAAACGTCTTGATGCTTGGTAAAATAAAAAAGGAGACCTACTTTGTAACCCAGCCTATTGTCGCAAGTCCGAGACACCATTCTCATCTCACTCCTCTCTTCGTTCCGTGCCCCGGAGAGCACGTTAAGTCGTCAGTTCTGGTCCCACTAATACCTTTATACATCGCCAACTTGACTGGCTAGAGTGGCGCGTGTGTGTCCTCAGATATATGTTCTGGAAGGATCTTAATACCAACATTATAAATAAAAAATGACATCAGTCCATCGCCAACTTGACTGGCAAGAGTGGAGCATTTGTGTCTTCAGATATATGTTCTAGAAGGTCTATCTTAATACCAACATTATAAATAAAAAATAACATCAGAGTGGCGCGTGTATATCTCCAGATATATGTCCTGAAAGCCCCATTTCCATCAGTGGAGGTCTAGGACGCTGTGTTCCAGATGCGTCTTTGTTTATTACATATTTTATTAAAACAATTTATATTATATATTGCAAGAACGCTTTCCTTAAAATCCTACAAAGGTCGGCCATTATTATTATTATATTATTGTTATTAATGAGAAATACATCTTAAGTACATTTGTCATAGATTTACAACCTCACCGTTCCCGTGCCTCGAAGAGCACGTTAAGCCGTCGGTCCCGGTTCCACTAATTATTTATTTATTTAAAACTTTATTGCACTATGTACAAGGGCTTAATGCCGCTAGACATTCTCTGACAGCCAACCATAGGGACAGATAAAGCATTTAAATTGAACGGTAGGTGCAAGTAAAAATCCAATATATTATAACTAAACGATCACATTGTAAGCAATAAACAATATGTAAATACATATATTCAATACAATACAATATATATACATACACATACATAAACATACATATATATATATACACTAAGTAGGTTACAACTTGTGCAATCGTTAATAAATTGCCATTAGATCCTCACTAACCCGTCAAGGCAGCGCGTGCAGCGTGGCGAGTGTAGGGCTAGTGTCTGGGGCTATATGTAATGTTAAAATTTATAACATACTCCACGAGTCATCATCATCATCATGAGCCTGTGTCTCTCCACTGCTGGATATAGGCCTCCCCCAAGGCTCGCCACTGCAGGCGGTCTTTTGCAACTCTCATGCAACCCCCACCAGCGACCCTCCTTAGATCATGCGTCCATCTGGCGGGGAGTCGTCCCACTCTGCGGTCGTCCCGTACGTGGTCTCCACTCCAGAACCCGTTTGCCCCATCGGTCGTCGGTTCTGCGGCAGATGTGTCCGGCCAATTGCCACTTCAGCTTGCTAATTTTGAATGCTATGTCAGTAACTTTGGTTCTCTGAAATACCAAGCATAGCTCTCTCCATAGCTCGCTGAGCGACCTTGAATTTGTGAACCAGACCCACTGTCAGTGTCCACGTCTCTGCTCCGTACGAGATTACGGGGAGGACGCACTGGTTGAAGACTTTTGTCTTCAAACACTGTGGTATGGACGATGAGAGGATATGTCGAAGTTTCCCGAATGCCGGCCATCCTAGCTGAATGCGTCTGTCGGCTTCTTTGCTGAAGTTTGCAGCGCCTAGCTGAATAGTCTGTCCAAGGTAGACGTATTCCTGCACAACTTCGAGAGTAGCATTTCCCACACAGATTGGCCTCGGCTTGACTTGTTCATTGAACATAACCTTAGTCTTATCCAGGTTCATTCCGAGGCCAACCTGCTGAGAAGCCACGTTTAAGCCGTTTAACATTCTGCTAAGATCCTTGAGCGAGCCACCGAACCACTCCACGAGTATATATGCTTTAATAAATATTTCATTCAAAATACAGAGGCAATATCGCGATGTTTTCCTTCACAGCGCGATACGAAGTTAATGAATTAAAAATGACTAAAATGTGAGCCATTTCGTGTCAAAGCAAATGCACCGAAATAATTACATAGGTAGGGTAAAACTGTCATAGGAAAATGAAACGTTTGTTATCGCTTTTACATCCTATCATATTCAGAGCACTTATTTAGATTTGTTTTTTTTTTTTTAATTTCCTTACGCCAGATCTCTTGCGGGGTAGGCAAAGACAATTGAGTGCCGCTTGACACGATCACAACCTCTTTCGCTTCGTCGAAATTCATCAACCTCTTCATACTTGCCCCTTTGTTACGAATGCTTTTTAATGCACCTTCAGTCAGTGTTTTATTTAGTAAGTCTTGGTCTGCCAGGGCCTTTTTTACCCACAACTTTCGCATTATATACCTGGTTGGTCAATCTTTCTTCGCTCATCCTTTCCAACATGCCCGAACCATTGTAGCATCATTTCCTTACTTTTGTACCTATGCTTTCTTTCATACCTTATCCTTATTTCGACGTTACGTATGCGGTCCGCCAAAGTAACGCCGCATATCCGACCTTATTTCCATCCATGAATACACGTCACGGACACAGATGTTTATATTTTTATGTATTATTATAGCGTGCAAGATCCAGTAGTATTATACTATAAATTGTAGCCACCAAAATCAGACACTGACCAATGACATTAGTCCCTAATACTATGCCGGCCTGACAAAATATTTTTTCACACTTCGCTTAAACTTGAATAAGTCTCCAGGTTATAGGAAAGTAGAAACCGAGGCTGGAAAAGCATTCTACATCTTTGTTGTACGACAGATGTACTCGTATAAGTCCCGAAATACGACTACGGTTTGTGGAAGCTGGGAAGCCACGTTAAAGCCGTTCAACATTCTACTAAGATCCATGAGCGAGCTGGACATGATGACTATGTCATCCGCGAATCGGAGGTGTGAGTCTATTGACACATTATATGCCACAATTATTCTTGGCTTGACAAAATATTTTTTCACACATCGCTTGAATTTGAATGACTCTTCAGATTAGAGGAAAGTAGAAACAGAGGCTGGAAAAGCATTCTACATCTTTATTATGCGACATATTCCTGAAGTCCCGAAATAGATCGCACTACAGTATGTGGGTGCTGGGAAGCCACGTTTGAACCATTCTACATTATGCTAAGACCTATTGACGCTTATGCCACATTTATTCCAGTCGAGCATTCGAAAACCTGCTTACTATATATTTTTTGCTATCAGTGTTTTTGTCGTTTAACACTCTATCATCTATAGTCTAGCGGTTCAGTTGGTGAATTAGGCGTGGAAGTACCGGGTTCGATTCCTGGTCGGGACACTTTAATTTATTTAATTTATTTGTGATAACTGTTGACTTTAGTACGCTAGAGGCATTGACGAGCTTGCCACTTGTGATGATGGGCTTATAGTAAAGTTGGCTAAAACTGAACCCGCCTTCTGTAACAAAAAAAATACGTATTTTCCGACCACACCGAAAGGGAAACGGTCGTAATAAGTAGTTAGTGTTCTAAATTTAGTGCCGTATAAAGCAGACTTAACAACTATAATGGTCATTATATTTTCCAGTATAACATATCAGTTTTTGTTACACTACCCTCAGTTCTAAAACATCCTAACTGACACCTATATTTAGACGATACCAACCCTCAAGCAGATTGGTATAAAGAGCATTTTCCCTTGTTAATTAAAAGTCTGAAAATGCAACTCGCTATAAATTAAAATGATGTTGATTTATGAGTTTCATTTTTAATTTGATAATGTTTTTTTAAACCCTCATGGTTTGTGTTTGTCGATAAATTGGCGTAAAAATTAACATTTAGTTTATAGGTTAATTATAGTTGAACGTACAGATATAGTGCATAATGTATTTCCATCAGGAAAACTCGGGTCTCAATCAGAATACGAACGCACACGAACTGTTAATTAATTATTGTAAATAAATACGTGACATTTTCATAACCATTAATATGGAACTTTATTATTTAGTGTTGAATGTCAAATCGATATTGTATAATAAAGAGATGTTACAACCACCCTAAGAAAGAGAGAGCGCAATAAATACGAACTCACCCGATAAATGTAAGGGAAAACCATTATGCACTACATCCTGTATCAACACGGCTGTTAGCCCATTCCATATCCCATCCCATAGGTTATAAAACGTGTATCGGTGTGCAACCAAAAAAAAACAATTTATTTTTTAGGTCAAACAATGCCAACGCACATCGCACAACAGTTATCAGGATGACCTGAAAAAAGTTCCCTGGTGGAGGTTGGATGAACATAGCAAAAGATCGTGTCAAATGGCAAACATACAATCGTCTGCATCCAACCCAACCAGCGTTTTCCTGTACGTGGTCTCCCATCTCCTTCATTGGTCATCGATTCTGCGACAGACGTATCCGGGCTATTGCCATTTCAACTTACAAATTTTGACGGTAACCAAAGAGTTTAGTAACTAATTGGGAAAATAGTGACCACTCACGCCAAAAACTCTCGCTCAATCGAACAGTAGCGTAGCCAGATAGATGGTAGAATGCTTAAATCGCCATACATTATAGGTATCTTCTTTATAGGTAGCTTCTTTATAGGAATCATATCCTATAAAAATTATATCTAAAATTCGTTTTTTGAGCCCGCAACCAATTAACTGCGTGCGAAAATTTAAAAATATAGTTAAATTTTTTTTAAGCTATTTAAGCTTTTATCGCGGGCTTTGAGCGCGGCGACCGAATCAAGAAATTCCGTAACGAAAGTAAACCTAACACCCCCCACTCCGACCGGCACAGCGGTGCGGCGTTAAGAGCCGTGCATCGTCTAACGTCGTTTCAGTTCGGCAGACTTCGGCACGGTGTTTGTGTGCGTGCGACTAGACGTATGCGTGTAGACTAGCTGCTAACTGCTCATAACTGCTTAAAACAAATAGAAGTCAGCAGTTTTGGTCAATAATTATTATTTTAATTATTAATTGTTAGGGTATTTTATTGTGTAATTATTAATTATTAGGGTATTTTATTGTGTAATTATTAATTATTAGGGTATTTTATTGTGTAATTATTAATTATTAGGGTATTTTATTGTGTAATTATTAATTATTAGGGTATTTTATTGTGTAATTATTAATTATTAGGGTATTTTATTGTGTAATTATTAATTATTAGGGTATTTTATTGTGTAATTATTAATTATTAGGGTATTTTATTGTGTAATTATTAATTATTAGGGTATTTTATTGTGTAATTATTAATTATTAGGGTATTTTATTGTGTAATTATCAATTATTAGGGTATTTTATTGTGTAATTATTAATTATTAGGGTATTTTATTGTGTAATTATTAATTATTAGGGTATTTTATTGTGTAATTATTAATTATTAGGGTATTTTATTGTGTAATTATTAATTGTTAGGGTATTTTATTGTGTAATTATTAATTATTAGGGTATTTTATTGTGTAATTAATAATTATTAGGGTATTTTATTGTGTAATTATTAATTATTAGGGTATTTTATTGTGTAATTATTAATTGTTAGGGTATTTTATTGTGTAATTATTAATTATTAGGGTATTTTATTGTGTAATTATTAATTATTAGGGTATTTTATTGTGTAATTATTAATTATTAGGGTATTTTATTGTGTAATTATTAATTGTTAGGGTATTTTAATGTGTAATTATTAATTGTATTATTATTTAAAATTATATTTTTAAGTATTATTATGTTTATATAAATTATTACTTTATAAAATTTTATTGCCTTACATAGATTTTTTAACAATTGAACTTAATCTAATTTATATTAAAATTGTATATATACTCTAATTTGAATGCTGTAATCTCCTATAATTAAGGTGGCACTTAGCGCCATATTATTCTTATTATGTTGTAATGAATTGGTGTACATCTTGTTGGAGATCTAATAAATAAATAAATAAACTGATTCTAATCTCTTTTAGACACAATGCTAGGTGAGACAGCGTGCTTTTTTTCAAATTCAATTCAATTCAAATTCAATTCAAAATTCTTTATTGTATAGATTGCTTATTCTAATTACAGTTGTATGTACATGTCATGATGATGCAATCTGCCCATATTATGGGCATACAATATTATGCTTTTGGCCGCGTCCACGAGTTCAAGCCCGCGACTAGTTGAACATTAAAAGGTGTATGTAAAATCTTTAATTAATATTTAAAAAAAATACAGCATAAATAAAATATTTTTTACTAAGGTTGTAAAGTTTGCTTGTTGAAAACAATGGCTGTAATGTTGAATGAATTGAATAAATTATTGAATGATTAAATGAACATTAAATTAGGTGAACCGATTTTTTTCCATGTAAAATAGACATTTCGACGACTATCCATCAGAGAAATTCCGAGCATAGCTCTCTCCGTAGCTAACTGAGCGACCTTAAACTTGTGGACCAGACCCACTATCTGTGTCCACGTTTCTGCTGCGTACGACAAAAAAAAAACAACAGGATGCAACTTCCCGAATGCAGCCCATCCTAGTTAGATTCGCCTGTCAGCTTCCTTGCTGTATAGTCTGATCAAGGTAGACGTATTTTTGCACAACTAAATTTAAATAAAATCACCATTACAATGTAATTTAATGTAAATTGGTCTATAAATTGTTTAAAGCGAATATATTTTTCCTAAGTAAACTATAGCTAACAATTACCCTACCGAACCCTTAGAGTAATTGACATTAATGTACACTTAGCGACATTTCTCGACACACCACAATGTGAGCAGTTAAGTACCCATTTGACCTCCATTGTTCGACCGTTAACATTTGACCTCCGAATTAATATAATTTTAACAGAGTAATAAAAATAATCTTAGTCAGGTTTTCTACAAATGCTCTTGAACACCTTTGCTGTAGGCCATACTCTCCAAAAATATGTTCCGGAAGGCCCATCTCCAGCAGTAGACGTCTAAGACCCTGTGTTCTAGGGGCTGTAATGATTATCATTTATCATGATGATAAGTCAATATGTTATGACATTTGGCGAGTTTCAACTGACAATCCTCACAATATCCAGTGTTTAAATCTTAAGTTAATATGTTATGCCATTTGGCGAGTTTCGACTGACAATCCCCACAGCATTCAGTGTTTATAATATTGATTAAGGGGTCATTGTAAATTTGTCTTGTATATCATAATTGCCACAGTATGAGGGTAAGATAATATAAATAGAGTAGTGAATTGTCTTTTTGATACATGTAATTTAATGTATCTATCTGTTTCTAAGGATTTTTATTGTTTATTATTCGTCCATAGGAAACTATAGGAATACTTGGAACTGTCTCGGTTACATTTTTTTTACTTAAATGTAATGTAAAACTTTTAAAAAAATATCTAGGTTAACAGTAAATATAGCAAGGCAAGAAAAGGAACAGTTAGTTAAGCTGGATAGATGCAAAGTTTTTATATAAACATAAATACCTATTAAAATTAGTTAACAAATTGGTAGCACTGTAAAGCGTCGTTGTCACTTATAAACTAAAATTAAACCAAAAAGCAGGAGCCGCAGCCGTAAGCGCAGAGTCTGGCAAGCGGCGCAAAAATGTATCTATAATCAAAGACTATGTGTTTGTGCCGTTTGCTGTAGAGACTTTAGGCCCGTGGGGTCCAAGCGCTAAAACATTTTTAAAAACATCACCCCTCGTCCAATTGTCTGCTCTGGGGACAAGAGGGCTGGTTCTTTCCTCGCCCAGAAAATCAGCATAGCGATTCAGCGAGGAAATACGGCCAGCGTACTTGCCACCATGCCGCGCGGATACGATTTATATTTAAATTAGGTTTTGTAAGTAGTTTTTTTTGTTTTAGTTTATTTTTTATATCAGAAGACCTTATTGTAAAAAATCCTTCACACTAAAATATTAAATATAAAAACTGAGAAAATAAAGTAATATAAATCTTTACAGGGGAAACAGGTACTTAAGCGTTATTAAAGCAATCAATTAATAGTGTTAATATAATAATAATAATATTTCCAGACAGGTCACACAGCGCCATCTAATTTCCGTGATAAGCTACGAGGCTTGTGTTACTGAAACTAGATGGTTGATAAACTACATATTATACTTTTTTTTTTGTAAATATATACATATTAAACATATAAACACCCAGACCGAGCCAAATTATACAATGTACAACTTGTCCCCGGTGGGAATCGAACCCACGACCTCCCGAGTTCACGGCAACGTTTGTTACCACTAGACCACGGAGGCGGCCTTATGTTCTAACGTATATATATGTTAGACAAAATAGAGAAAGGGAAAAAAACAGATATGAAGGTCAAACAGTTTTACTAATATCGCAAGGTCAAATTATTACGGGTCAAAGTGTAACAACCCTTTACAACGTGAGTAATGCTAATCCGAGCTTTGTATGCAACACACGAGTTGTATTACAATTTGACTGTATCTACCCAGAAATTAATGGTTGAAATATGTATGTATGTATAGGTATTATTAATTAAGTAGTTTGCGCTGTATTTATTTTTTAATGGCTTTCCTGGGCGAAAATATAATTGCATTTGTGTATACAAGAACTAAAAAAGCTGTTTTGGTTTTAAATTATATTTTAGTAGACTGTGGCAAAAGTAAAAATGATTTTATAGACTTTACGAAAACTTTAGGGAATTATATAAATAATTTATTATACAGTCATATGATAAATGTCTTAATTTAATTTGTGCGCGAATTGAATTATTATTATAAGACATTTTTATGTTTCAACATGACATTTAAATAAATTAGGACCGAAATTTTTTGATCTTAATAATGCATAAGTCAAGTTGGGGGGTAATGTCGCATGTCGTGCTGGGTTTAAAAAAATATATATATCGTTTAACCTGCACTGATTGGCTTAACATAAGAAATAGATTAGTAAAAGTAAAGTATCATCACGACCGTTTCCCTTTCGGGGTGGTCAGAAACCAAGCTTATAAAGAAGCACCGCCACCAGTTACGACACCCCGAAAGGGAAACGGTCGTGATGATACTTTGCTTATTGGTGTATCTGGAGCAATACAGTCGCAGCAGTTTTTGTGGACGATGCTACTATATCTGGAACTCTCGAATCCCTGCAGCTTCGGCTCGGTCGTGCAGGTATAAAAAAAAAACATCATCTTGGAAGAAAAACTTTTTATATTTTTCTAATTTATAACTGACACTACAGTCAAAAATAAACCTATGAACACTGTCATCTATATCCTATATAATCTGTGCGTTTGACAGATAGAATAATTGAGTGAAGGGGCTGTTACGAAAACATCATAGAATACAGGTGTACTCATACAAAGATGCTAGGCAAAGTTCAAGCATGGTTAGATGGTTCAGCGTTCCTTTAGCTGGTTGTTCGTTTAATTTACTTTTCACTCGATTTATGCGGTATGCATAGAAAAGGCGCGGTTTTTTTATGTCAACGTTAATTCATTATTAACCCTCCCGGACACCCGCTATGTCGACTATTTACAAAAAACACAAAGACGTATATATAGAACGAAACCATTTTATTGTACGAGGTTTTTAAATGGTCGGGACACAATAAATATTATTTATTTATTTAAAAAACTTTATTGCACAAAGTACAAAGGCGGACTTAATGCCCGAAGACATTCTCTGACAGCCAAACCTTAGGGACAAATTTGAACAATTATAGGTGCAATCATAGAAATAATAATAATACTATAATTATAAAGGTTAATTTAATAGGATTGATATATACTTACATCATATATCTTCATATATATCATAATATCAATATACTACATACTAATAATACACATTATTATACATAAACATACATATATACTACTTACTAACGCTGTCAGGAGCTATTTAAGAAGTGTGAATACACCAGTTTTTTTAAAGATGACCTGGTAGTTGCTTGCCGTATGATGACAGGAAGATCGTTCCATAAATTAGTAGTAACTACTACGAAAGAGTTGGAGACAAATGCAGTGTGATGTGAGGGAACAGATAGAAGGGAGTTGTTAATAATTTAAATAAAATTAATATTTAATATATTTGTGATATTTCTCGAGTTTGTTACGCTGGAGACATCGACGAGCTTGCCACTTGTCATGATTGGCCTATAGTAAAGTTGGCTAAATGTGAATCCGCTTATTTATATATATATGAATACCCCGAAAGGGAAACGGTCGTGATGATACTGAACTAAACAATTTTTGCATGCCACAACAATGGCTAAATGTGCAGAGCCAACTTACTAACCATATTACCGTATGTACCACATTCAAAGCAAATAAACGATTTTGAATTTTAATTTGATGCGTCGAAAATATATTTATATTCGTATCTAGTAAGTCTAGTCATCATTACATAATTAAATTTAGGTCAATACATATAATAATTTTATGTTATGAATAACAAACAAAAAAAAAAAATACGTTAATAAAATTTACTAATAAAAAAACTGGCCCATATACTCTTGTCTATGATGACAATTAAAAAAAAAGATCCAGGAAGTTTTTCCTTTATTTACTTCTACCGTATTTATTTACTATTTCACGGGTAGAATTCCGCTTCCTCCTATTTATTATAGGGTTTTATTTGCTTTTTTGTTGGTTTGCTACATGCGATGGTGGATATAAAAAAAAAATATGACAGTTCAGCGAGAGAGAGGACAAAATTCATGCTAGTGCCGGCTCCATCGGGCTTGCGACCGATATAGGAATACAGATGTCTGTATTTGCTTATTTTTCGGTGCTGCATCAGTCTCAGCGCATCGACAAACGGATCATTCGGAACTGTTACTTGGATTATTGATTCCATGTTAAACGACATTTGTGTGAAAATTTTTAGCACCACAAAAGCTGGTCTTCTCCCTACCATTCTCCTATACAGTCCACTCCTCTAACACCCCCGTGAGGGAGTTTAAAATCTCCCCCAGTGCTAGTATTAAAAAAAAAACAACAAAATAAGAGTCTCCAAATTTATATGTACCTACACGTAGGGATAGTTAAGACGGTATGGCGGTGCATATTTTGGATTGTGCGTGTGGTTCGGTTGCGAAATAGAGAAGAAGGGATAAGGTTGTGGAGCTCTTTAGAACACTCACGTAACACGCACAGAAAGGCCAAATCTCGGCGAAGCTGCAACAATTCGTGAGGTTTAGACACCTATCACTATCCGAATCGATCGCCTCTGCAGGACATTGAGAGCATCTGTAAGGTACTAGAGGTGGTAGGCGGACTGATGGTGGTAATTTGCCCAGTCTGCCGGAGCGGGAAAGTATCCACCATTCGTGCTGATAAACCCAGTAAAGTGTATCCACACGTTTCGGGATCATGCTCGAATTGCCGTTATGCCCAGTCAAGCCGGCATAGTGTTAGGAACTGATGTCAGTCTTGAGTGTCTAATTTCAGTTGCTAACATTCATGGCGTGCCACTTAACATCAGAAGGACGCCAGGTCACATATAAATAAATAATAAATATTTCCAGACAGATCAAACAGCGCCATCTAATTTCCGTGGTAAGCTACGAGGCTTGTGTTACGGAAACTAGATGGTTGATAAACTACATATTATACTTTTTTTTGTTGTAAATATATACATATTATACATATAAATACCCAGACCGAGATAAATTATACAATGTACAACTTGCCCCTGGTGGGAATCGAACCCACGACCTCCCGAGTTCACGGCAACGTTTGTTACTACAAGTCGGCGGTCGTATATCGTGATAGTAATAGTAAAAAATATCATCCAACGGATAAAAACAGTATTCCATGCATAACCTTATTTATGCTTTATAATGCGTAAGTTTGAGTGAACGAATTGCGAATTTAAAATTTATTCATCATTCGTCAGTGATTAAGCGTCAGTGTAGTATCAAAATAGACATCGGTTACTCCATGAGTCAGTCAGTGAGTCAGACGCTGACACAACTTGTACTATAATATTTATAAAGCTCAATTAGTGAGTTTAAGGATCGGGCAAATAAACTGAACACGCATGCAAAAATTACGGTTCATATTTTTTTGTTTTACCCTATTTTCAACATATCGTTCTATTAACTGGCAATACCTTTTATTTTATGCTATACATTTAATTAATATTTAATTCATTTGTGATATTTCTCGAGTTTGGTACGCTGGAGACATCGACGAGCTTGCCACTTGTCATGATTGGCCTATAGTAAAGTTGGCTAAACGTGAATCCGCTTATTTATAAGCGTGGTTTCTGACCCGAAAGGGAAACGGTCCCCACACGAAGCACTCGCAGTATCATCACGTAATGATATATTTTGTAAGAGTAATGATACATTTGCTGTAGTACGACTACATAGTAAAGTAAACCGACTGTTTTATGATGAATTGTGCCAAATAAAGCACCAACATGCCTCCAGCATTATGATGTGATGCCAAAAAATTCTCCCATAGAGTTGCGGCAATAGATTTTTCAAAAATTAAATAAAGACGTTTATTTTTAAAGGCTTACCATTAGGGTTACCTATCATTGTTATACGAGTAGCGAGATAGATAGATAGATAGATAAATTCTTTATTGCACAAAAAAAAAAAAAAACATTCCAATGTACATAGGCTAGCTTAATTTCTAGGCATTTTCTAACAGCTAACCTTTGGGAGAGTGAGAAGAAAGTGTGGGTGCATGTGTATAAGAATATTTAGAAACTATGATTTAAAATTACTAACTAAAATACTTATCAACTAAATAAACAATAAATATATATCATACAACAATAAAATACATATAGAAATAATAATATATTTTATACTTATATAATATACATACACAATAAGATACATCATACATATTGTCATGTTATGCGGTCTTGTTTTGCTTGTCGGTCGAGTGTTCAAGTCCTTATTTTCTATAATTTTTTTATGTCTGAGTTTACTTTTCAGAATTGTTTTCTATCAACTTTTGAGGAAATTATTATAAATTTTGGACATATGTATTTTAAATATAAATCAAAGCCACCTAAATAATAAAATTAAAAATAAACTAAACTATAAATTAAAAATGCCCTCTAGAGACGTCCCATCCGAGATAGTCCCAAGGAGACTGGCAACATTTCTCCTCTGCATAGCGAGGCTAATACGTTGGCAGAAATAATTGCCAGCCTTTCTGTCTTCAGACCTTTCTGTCAGCCGCTTTGACAACTCCTTGTCCAAGCGCCTCTCTGACGGTCCCCATGGGCCCAAAGTCTCGACCCCAAACGGCGCAAATTCGTAACCGATACCAAGGTTGGCGTATTTGCGCAATTTGAGCTTCTCCGCAGAAAACGCCGCTCTCCCCGCGCTTGACGTGGTCGCCTGGGTGTTAGATGGAGCTAATGTGTCTACACAGGTCGCATCCCACACCAGAGACCAGCCAAGTTTCCACGGCCCAAAAGTCATTCCGTCGGGTCTCTTGCCATCGCTCCGCACAATCCCAGATTCTAAGATTGCGGGTACCCCAGCAGTGACAAGAGCCCTTCGGATGATGTAGTTGAGAGCCGCGTGACGAGGAATGCGGCCAGCACTTCCAATATATACTTATGTATTTTTATTTTCATTTCTCAAATTTTAGACAGAGAAAAGTGACAAAATATTTTCGCTATTTAACTGAAACAAATTTACGAAGAAGACCAATTTCTTAGCATTCCATGGATTAACCGTGCGGGTGCCGGGTCCATCGTGTGCGGAAAGAGAGAGGAAAAGAAGATTGTCTCGGGCTTGCATCCTAATATATTTATTTATAAACTGCCTCCGTGGTCTAGCGGTTAAGTCCGTGGATTTAGACTCGGAGGTACCGGGCTCGATTCCTGGTCGGGACACAAAAATATTTACTAATGTAAATAAATACTACATTTAAATAATATTTTATTTATTTGTGATATTTCTCTCCTTTGGTACGCTGGAGACATCGACGAGCTTGACACTTGTCATGATTGGCCGGCAGTAAAGTTGGCCAAATGTGAATCGTCGTGATGATACTTTACTTTACTTCTCTTTAGTGCGCAGGAGTGCTTTGGAAGTGTGGTTAGTGGATACCTATAGGTTGGTTCATAAAGGAGGCCTACTATTTTTATTGCGCAAAAAGACGCCCACCATCCACCATTCTGCTCCTCTCCCTACCCAACCAAATACTGTATGATTCGATTATTGTCCGTATTTTCCCTATTACACTCAGATTTCAAATATCTTTGAACAAGTTGGAATGTGCAAGCGAGATAGTTGTAAAGCTCGGTTATACACTGTAACCGACTGAATAAACATGTTTTTTGCACTAAAAATAGTATTTCCCGGTGTGATAGCCCTATAAGTACATAACTCAGGGCTGTCTTGGCGAGCCAATATTTCACGGGGGCGGATCCGTAGCATAAAATATTTTTATCCACAGCCGATCTGTAAATCACGACCAGATACGATTAACTCCGGAGATTGTAACTTTTATCTAAATTTATTTAATGCTCCTGGTTTTTTTTTTATTGAACACGACATGTGACATTGCGCCTGATTGTAAGCGCCACTGACGACCGACATTAGTCCCTACAATTTTGTTAGCTTATCATGCTTTTTCAAGTTTCACTTAAAGTACTCCAAGTTATAGGAATGGAGAAACCAGTGCTGAGAGAGCATTCTATATCTTCAGATGTATAAGTGCGCGTAGTTTGGTTGCGGAATTTATTTATATATTTATCGCCATAGGATCCTATCGGAACACTCGGTTAAGTCAATTTTTCTAAATAACAATGCTAAACAAAATACCTGCCAGATATGGTGATACAGTATGGCAAGGAACAGCTCCAATTTCCATTATTGTTATTTTATTATTATTATCTCTATCTCTTTCACTTCTAAGCCTAATAATTATTATAATATATAATAATTTAAGTCTAGTTTGTGGCTGTAAAGGTGCCTCGTCGGGTATTTTAATAAATAGCAGTTAAAAAACTATATTCGAATTTAGAATGTCAGAAATAGAGTTAAGTCAGGAATAGAGAAGAAGGGATAAGGACAGTATAGCTTGTAGAACACGCTAAGGGAGGCGCAACTCGACGAAGCTGCATCGATTCCAGAGTTATAGACACTTAAACTAACACTTGTATATTTCATTAGTACACAGCGTCCTAGACCTCCACTGCTGGAGATGGGCCTTCCAGAACATATATCTGGAGAATTTGTCCTACACTCGCCACGCTGGCCAGACGGCTTGGCGAGAATGAATGACCATTTATTAACGATTCCACAAGTTGGTATTAGTGAAACCGGGACCGACGGCTTAACGTGCTCTCCGAGGCACGGGAACGGTGGTGTTGTAAATCTATGACAAATGTACGTAAGAAAAGTGCATTTCTCATAGGTACATGCCGGGTGGGATTTATTATTATAAAAATACATTATTGCAATTTAACTTAAAAGTATGTACAAAGGTCGGTTCAAACCTATCCGGCATGTACCAATGAGAAATGCACTTTTCTTACGTACATTGGTAATAGATTTACAACAGCACCGTTCCCGTGCCTCGAATAGCACGTTAAGCCGTCGCGGTCGGTCCCGTTTCCACTAATACCAACTTGTGGAATCGTTAATAAATTGTCAATAATAATTGTCATCATATCCTCGCCAAGCCGTCTGTCTTTTTGTCCCTATGCTTTCTTTAATACCTACCTTTTCAGTATTTCGGCGTTACGTATACGGACTGTCAAAGTGACCCCGCATATCCGTAAAGTAAAGTATCATCACGACCGTTTCCCTTTCGGGGTGGTCAGAAACCACGCTTATAAATAAACGGATTCACATTTAGCCAACTTTACTATAGGCCAATCATGACAAGTGGCAAGCTCATCGATGTCTCCAGCGTACCAAACTCGAGAAATATCACAAATAAATTAAAATAAATAAATAAATATTTCCAGACAGGTCACACAGCGCCATCTAGTTTCCGTGGTAAGCAACGAGGCTTGTGTTACGGAAACTAGATGGTTGATAAACTACATATTATACTTTTTTTGTAAATATATACATATTATACATATAAACAAACCCAGACCGAGACAAATTATACTATGTACAACTTGCCCCCGGTGGGAATCGAACCCACGACCTCCCGAGTTCTCGGCAACGTTTGTTACCACTAGACCACGGAGGATTTAATTAAATATTAATTAAATGTATTTATTTACATTAATAAATATTTTTGTGTCCTGACCAGGAATCGAACCCGATACCTCCGAGTCTAAGTCCACGGACTTAACCGCTAGACCATGGAGGCAGTTCCGCATATCCGACGCAACAATAAACTAATTAATATTGAATAATATTTGTTTTTTTAAATACTATTACTATTACGGTCGTGATGATACTTTTTAAACTTACCTAATTTTATAGCTCCAATAAAAGAATATTTACAATGGAAACATCGATGATGCACTTAAGATAAGTAAATGAATGTAACTCCTTTGTTAGAAGTGCAAGGTACTTGGTGTTGTTTTTTGATAAACCACCCTTTGTTGACTCAAGGTTTATTAACTAGGTCGCGTATGGTGTGCAAAAAAACTTAATAAATACTTAAATAAATATCTGCAACAAATAAAGTGTGTTAGATGTGTTTCTTACTTGGTAAAATATATAAATTGAAGCTATAAAATCCCAAATGGGCGTCAAACAGGGCAGTGTGCTTTCTCCTAGATTATTCACTCTATATCTCGACAAGTGCCTAAAAAGAGTGAGAGAGAGTGACTGTGGGATAAAGATGAGTGATCTAGTGGTGAACTGCCTGCTTTATGCAGATGATGCTGTTCTTATGGCATCGTCCGAACAACAACTGCAATCACTAGTCACAAGAATGAAGGAGGGATGTGCAGAAAAAGGACTCCGTTTGAATGCGAGAAAAACCAAGGTACTAGTGTTTGAAAGGAGAAGGATGACAACCGTGACGATAAAGATTGATGATGAAACTCTAGAACAAGTAAATGAAATTATATATCTGGGCAGTGTTTTCACTGCGGATGGGAAGTACGATAGGGACGTTGAAAGAAGAGTGAACGCGGGAAATAGTGTTAACGGTGCCCTGTCAGTCTGTCGAAATGTCAGTGACAAAGCTCGGCTCGCCATACACAATGCCATGTTGGTACCAACACTGATGTATGGAAGCGAGACGTGGATACGTCAGAATACGCATGAGAGTAGGGTTAATGCAGTAGAAACGCGGTCGTTGCGGCGGATATGTGGCGTCACTTTGGCGGACCGCATACGTAACGTCGAAATACGGAAAAGGGTTGGTATGAAGGAAAGCATAGGGACAAAAAATAAGGAAAGGCATGCTACAATGGTTCGGGCATGTTGAAAGGATGAGCGATGAAAGATTGACGAACCAGATATATAATGCGAAAGTTGTAGGTAAAAGAGGCCCTGGCAGACCGAGACTCACATATCACGATCAAATAAATAAAACACTGACTGAAGGTGCATTAAAAAGTCTTCGTAACCAAAGGGCATGTATGAAGAGGTTAATGAATGTCGACGAAGCGAAAGAAGTATGTCGTGATCGTGTCAAATGGCGCTCAATTGTCTCTGCCTACCCCGCAAGGGATCTGGCGTGAAGATATGTATGTATGTATAAAATTCTATTGCCAAATATTTCGCCTCTCTTTGGAGCGGCGTCATCAGTGACAGTGACTGAAGGTCTTTGTCATAAATTTTGAAAATGTAATTTTATTTCTTTTAGCAATGGTAAAGTAATGCACTATACAGTTTTGTATTTATTTTTTAGAAAAATATCATCATCACCTGCATCATGGAAAACATCATCAGCATGTTATGTCCATTGTTGGTTCGATATTAATAAATTTACAAAACAAGTTAGACAAAACCTAATGCATTACATTCAGACCAGGGCTATAGTATGCACCAAGCTGCCATATAAAAGAGCTTTCCCTTTTAAATAATTAAAAAGTATTATATCGTTAAATCTGATATTCAATTTTATTTATATAAAAGTTTTTTTATTTTTTATTAGAAAAAAATAACTGCTTCCGTGGTCTAAGCGGTTAATTTAAACTCGGATGTACCGAGTTCGATTCCCGGTCGGGACACAATAATATTTATTAATGTAAATAAATACATTTAATTCATATTTAATTTGTTTGTGATATTTCTCGACTTTGGTACGCTGGAGACATCGACGAGCTTGCCACTTGTCATGATTAGCCTATAGCAAAGTTGGCTAAATGTGAATCTGCTTCTTTAGAAGCGTAGTTTCTGACCACCCCGAAAGGGAAACGGTCGTGATGATGATTAAAAAACAATTGTACAAATAAGACTTATTACTAAATTAAAAATAACGTGTGAATTAAGTACAATCAGCATTAATTTTCACATATTACTAACATGATTTATACAAGTAAGAAGCAATATATGTATGTATAGGTTAGCATATAAAAAAAACTGAAAACATATCTTACGGTAGCAATAATAAAGAAAGCAATAAATTAGAGGTTAGTTCCATTGCTGCTTTAGCCTGGTCAGTCCATCTCATCGGAGATCCTCTTGCCATTAACTATTCCCTGAAGTATCAGGCGCTCAATGGATGTATCTCCACGCCGCGACACGTGTCCAAAGAAAGTGAGAATACGTAATTGTACGATTGAGGATCGGCGCTGTCTTATTTCCAGTTCCTCCAGGATGGATTTGTTGGTTCGGAACTCCGTCCATGATATGCCTAACATGCTACGCCAACACTACATTTCTAGAGCATTAATACGGGAATACGCATGAGAGTAGGGTTAATGCAGTAGAAATGAGGTCGTTGCGTCGGATATGCGGCGTCACTTTGGCGGACCGCATACGTAACGTCGAAATACGGAAAATGGTGAGTATAAAAGAAAGCATAGGGACAAAAATAAGGAAAGGCATGCTACGATGGTTCGGGCATGTCGAGAGGATGAGCGAAGTAAGATTGACGAACCAGATATATAATGCGAAAGTTGTGGGTGAAAGAGGCCCTGGCAGACCGAGACTCACATATCACGATCAAATAAATAAAACACTGGCTGAAGGCACATTAAAAAGCTTTCGTAACAAAAGGGCATGTATGAAGAGGTTGATGAATGTCGACGAAGCGAAAGAAGTATGTCGTGATCGTGTCAAATGGCGCTCAATTGTCTCTGCCTACCCCGCAAGGGATCTGGCGTGAAGATATGTATGTATGTATTAATACGGGAAAATTGGGAACACAAGAGCTCTGACCAGCCGGATTTTAGTAGATTTCGTAATGTTTCGGTTCCTCCATATTTTCCTTAGCTTGTCCATAGCAGATCTCGACACTGCCATTCGTCGCTTAATTTTACTTGTGCTGTAATTTTCTTAAAAATAAATAAAGCTTAATATAGTATGTATGTACTAGCAGCATTGCCGCGTTGAATGGTAGTGCTGAATTTTTGGCCCAGCAGGAATTAAGTAATGAAATAAAATAATAATTTTGCCAACTGTACTTTAAAGAGAGGTAGGTTATATGGCGAAGGAGTTCGATGTAGGTTGATACAGGTGCTCTAATTACGTGTGAATCATACAGTATATTCCTTTGTTAAATTATTAACTCTTTTCTGGTAAAATGCCAATTTTTGTTAGAGAAATAGACCCAAAATTTCACATTCAAATTCAAAATTCTTTATTGTATAGATTGCTTATTCTAATTACAGTTGTATGTACATGTCATGATGATGCAATCTGCCCATATTGTGGGCATACAATATGCTTATGTCAATAGATATTTACAATATTTATTTGTATATAGTTTATATTTAATATTGTTCTTGTCAATTTATTGTTAATGTCAAAATTTAAAAAGGCATTAAAAACAAACAAAATCGGTAGTTTTTGTTAATTTTAGCTTTTAGTAATTTTGTTTGTAATTTTTTCTTGAAACAGTTTTTTTTTTTAGTATTATAATATTTGTAACATTTATTTAGGTAATTAGGTAGGTATTAGTTTTATTAATTATAATTTAATTTAATAGATTTAACTGTCAGGTAGGTAAATAATTTGTTTATGTAATGTATAATATCTATTGCATGCCTAGTTTTAAATTTATACGCAATGGTAATTATGAGCAGGCCGTCTTCTCCTTTAATTAAAATCACATTTACTCTGTTAATTATGTATGTATGTACTCAAAAATTGAAATATTGTTGATTTTATTGGAGAACTTATAAATAAATAAATAAATTGTGAGGGATCAGCTGAAAATCAGCGCTGTGACCGAGTTTTGCAGCTTATTGCTGAGCTGATTCCCTATTTGCCACTACACTGGCTTGTTTGTTGTATTATTATTATTATTTTTTACTGCTTGTGTTTTTTTTTTGTGACAATATTTTTTTTTCTGTCTAAAAAAATGTTCTCGTGTCATAAGGTCAAATTTTAAATTCTTAGCCAAATAGCTAATAGCTTAGCAAAGCTAGATATTTGAGATCAAAGTGGACAGTTCGACAAAACGTTAATTTCATATGTAAAAACCTTAATATATGGTATTATAATCGTTGTATCCGGTGGTTATGATCTGAGCGTTTCGGTGTAAACCCACTTTTAGACAGGGCGAAAAAAACGAACCATACCTGGATGGTAAATACTCCAATAAAAATTGAAATTGCAATAAATATGTTTTATTATTTTTACAAAAGTGCATTGCGCTATAAATTTTGAATGTTTTATTCATTATGTTTATGATATGAAAATATTATTTATTTGTAATAATTTATTTAAGTTTGTTTATTAATATAAAGTTTAATGGTATTGAGGTCTCATGGTGTGGCATGTCCGGTAGTCGTCCCTTAGAAGGTTATTGCAGTGGTGGCACGTGTGTCACCCGGTCCGCACCCTAAGGGCCTGGTTGAGCGGGGGGATGGCTGGCACATGCGTTACGTCCGTGATCGGGTGCTGCTGTGGGGGCCTGGGACCTCTACCGATCACGTTTAATTTATGTAAAAGTTCAACACACCAGGATGTCCTTGACCACATACGTGGACGAGGAGAGTCCGAATCCGTTATGGAAATCACCAAGCTGGGCTCGGAATGGCGAGACACAAATTTTAAGGCCTATCGCATTCTTGTGCGGTCGGATAAAGTAAAAAAAATCTTGAAGAAAGATTTCTGGCCGCAGGGCGTTGTGTTTCGTCGATACATAGGTTCATTTGGGCCTACGCAATGTACCACGGAAGATGCGACAAGGCCTACCGCAGCTCCGAACCCTCGTGAACCACCTAAGAGGACCCCGGCGCCGACCCCCACTGCAGCAGTCAGCCTTCGTCAGAAGGTGGTCGCCGTACCCAATGGGTACTACTTTGACCACAATAAGATGAAGATGCTGAAGCTGTAGTGCAGTGTATATTTATATTATATATATTTTAGTTTTTAAGGTATATATCTATGGGCCTTTTGTATATTCATTTTGTTGCCTGACAATAAAGATTATTATTATTATTATTGTTCTTAAATTAGCAGAGGATTTTGCGTTTTATCGACTTTCGGGTTGCACATAGGCATGTAGTCTACCTAAATTCTTACTTGCCAGGTGGGTTACTACTGTACCAGGTATTGTATTCTCATAGGTACTGATAACTAAATTTAAAAGGTTATTAATTGATCGTTGTGGTGCAGTTCTGTATATGTTTTATTTTGTAAATCTGATATAGCTGAGTTTTCCTTGCAGATTCCTTTCTCAGTCAGATTAAACATTAACAGGTCACTGGAATCTGCTAAGCTGCTGGTCTTCTGCTAACAGCTTACTTATTGGACCACTTTGCTGCTTAGTCTTCTACTAGAGGACAGCAGGAGTAGAATCATTCAAAAGAATTAAATTAATGACGAAATTCATAAATGCCTGTGAATGGTTTACGTGAATAAAGATCCCCGGAACGCACCCGTCTTTTTTAAATGTAGGATGTTGATAGGAAATTAATTATTAAGTAATATTTTTTATAAAAAAAATGTTTAGTTATCTAAATACGAATCCGCTTCCTTAAAAACAAAGCGTATTTTCTAACCACCTTGTCGGAGATACGGTCGTGATGATACTTTACTAATACTGTATTTTTTAACCAAATCCGGAAAATACTGGATTTTAAAAGCAAAATCGAACCACTTCGCAATTCAAAACCAATTTGGCGCCAAAAAACAACAAAAAAGCCCCTTTTCTTTTCCATATTGTTCCGTGAATTGCAGAAAATTGGCACCACACTTACGTACTTCGAAAGTGGTAAGCTCCGATACTGTGAAGTAAAAAGTCAGTCACAAATTCTGTGTATCAAATCCAATACGTATTTTCCATTGGTGCAAAATTCTGGTGTTCTATAAAAAGCGGTAATGGATTGTGAAGTTGTTTGTTGAAATGGTGTTGTGTTAAGGCACATTGTAGCTATCATAGACAGAATATATAAATACGGCCCAATTTTTTTTAAACACTCGAACTTATTTCACCTCGTCGATAATTGTCAAGCGACATATGACAATTTTGAAAATTATTTTCTATAGAAATTCCTATAAACACGACAAAATTTTGTTACAATTGTATGTAAAAGGGATTGTCCAAAACCAGGCCCCACCTTTTTTGCAGCTTGCCTCAACTGAATACAATTCAATAATCATAACAATTAATTGTGTTTTTTTTTAAATTTAATTACAACATCTCTTTTACCCCAACATTAAAATATAATTTAATTAAATAGTCAATTGGTTAAATTGTATGTATGAAGTAGTTACAAAGCACTATTTATACGATTAGATTCTTTATTATTATAACCAGGTACTTTATTATAGATAAACATTGGATTTCGAATCGGCGGGATCGAAACTATGTAATTATTAACGTAAAAAAAAGATAAATTTATAATAATCATAAGAACATTGAAGTCTTGGCTTGGATTAGCCCAGGGTGCTGACTCCTCAACATTCTTTAGAGGACGGAGAAACTTCGGAATGGATCTGAAAAGACCATCTGAATTATACAAACATCTACGTATAAGCAAATATCAAATTCTAACCAGCTCCCAGGATAATACAATTTCATCCCTTCCAAGACCCTCTGGTCTCAGATATGGAACCGAGACTACTATTCTTCAAGAAATTCATGACAGGTGCCCAGTCTGACAAAAGAGGCATTGGCTGGAAGAAAAAAGAAAGTGACAAAGAGGTTATAAAATCCTTCCTCAGGAAAGATAAAGAGCATGAATACAGAGTGCACGCGATGACTCTAGAAGTTCAAAATGACTGGCTAACTTTGGGCGATTTTTGCATCCCTCCAGCCCTAAAGTGGCGCACACTAATGTACGATTGGTCTCCGGCGTTGCTAAAGTTCTACCTAAACGCTTTTCAAATGTCCCTCCCGGACCAGAGTAATCTGGTAAGGTGGGGAAAAGCTACGGAAAAGAACTGTACATTGTGTGGTGCTGCCATAGGAACTGCTAGACACACACTTGTAGGGTGCGTTACTCTTCTAGAAAAGGGCTATTACTCACGCCGACATGACAAAGTCCTAGGTGTTATCCGTGAAGCAGTAAGTCTTTCTATTGCAAGAGCCAGAAAGGGACTGACTACAAATAAAACTTTGACCACATTTGTAAAGGAAGGGCAAAGCACGAAAACTAAATGCAAGCCCACCTCGATCCTTGGCGCCGCATCAGACTGGAAAATTCTCATGGATACATGAACACCATTATAGGATCCCAGATGAACTAGCTGTATCAGCCTATAGGCCAGACATCTTAGTGTTTTCTCGGAACTTGAAAAAAGTTATCCTTATTGAACTTACTTATTTAGTGGGAATCAAATATTCCAAAAGACCACAACATGAAGTCGAATAAATATTATGATCTCACAGAAGAAATGATCAGGAACGGGTTCAAGACTCAGCTTTACGCAGTGGAAGTTGGTGCAAGAGGAGTTCCAGCAAAATCTTTGCATCACTTACTAAAAGAATTGGGCCTAAGCAGGTCTGCCGTCAATACATTTATGGAACGAGCTTCCAAGACGGCATTAACGGAATCATACAGTATTTGGTTGGGTAGGGAGAGAAGTAGAATGGTGGATGGTGAGCGTATTATCGCGCAATAGAAAAAAAAGGAGGCCTCCTTTTCTTAAACCAGCCAATTGTCGGTTTGATTTTGATTTTGATTTTGATTTTGATTTTGATTTTGATTTTGATTTTGATTTTGATTTTGATTTTGATTTTGATTTTGATTTTGATTTTAATTTTAATTTTAATTTGAAGTTATGTAAATTATAGATTTAGTGCAAGTCTCCAATAGAAAACATGTACATAGGATTTTATTGGAAATAAACGATTTATTATTATTATTATTTTATTATTCAAAAATTGCTGTCAAAAAATATAATTGTGAAGGCTGCAGTCTAGAATCGAAAACACGACGCGTGTGATGCTGCATGTTTGGTCAACTAAACACCGTATCTTGTGTATATGTCGATGGTAACTAAACAATTGTCGATGGAGGAGTGACCGGCGCAGTTGGCCGCGTTGCCAACTGCCTACTTTATAATCCAATTCCAATAACATACAGATCTTTAATCGGTGAAGCACATCATTATTGCTCTAGAGATGTGGTGTTGGCGGAGAATGTTAGGCATATCGTGCTTTATTATTACGGATGTAATTTTTTCAAAAATAGATAAATATCATGGACGGAGCTCAGAACCAACAAGTCAATCTTGCAGGAACTGGGAAAAAGACAGCACCTTTTCTCAATCGATTTCGCATTCTCAATTTCTTCGGACACATATTCGACCTGGTAATTTAGGGAACATTCGATGGCAAGTTCAAACCCACCCGGCATGTACCAATACACTTTTCTTACGTACATTTGTCATAGATTTACAACACCACCGTTCCCGTGCCTCGGAGAGCACGTTAAGCGGTCGGACCCGGTTCCACTAATACCAACTTGTGGAATCGTTAATGAATTGTCATTAAAAAAAATTGACATCATATCATCGCCAAGCCGACTGGCCACAGTGACGAGTTTGGGCCAAATTCTCTAGGACGCTGTATTCTAGGGGCTGTAATGTAATGTAATATGCGTTACATAAATATTTTATGTAAGTGTATAATATAAAATAAAATTGCACCCATACATAACTTTCCACATTCCCAAAAGTTGGTTGTTAGAAAATGCTTAGTCATTAAGCCCGCCTATGTACAATTTTAGTGGAATTCAATTCAATTAATTTATTTACCATAAGATACAGTAAGTACACTCGGTTTTGTCAGTTATTGTTTACCAATCATGGCAGGATAGCAGAAGAATGCCATTAATAGCAAAGAACAGCCATCGTCATTTACCAATTAACACTACAAACAATCAATACCTACATAGATGCTGCTGTACAAGGGCGTTGTCACTTAAAATCTAGAAAATAAAATTATATAATAAAATAATTATTATTTTAATAAAAGAAAGAAAAAAAAAGTACAAAATTGTGTATGTCAAATAAAGTATTTTAAATAAATAAATAAAAACGTTTTCAATGCACAGACTATGGCTACAGAAAATCGTCATTGATAAGAAAATTATGAAACAAGATTATTTTATAACTACGTTAAAATTATAATTTAACTTTTCTCAGCGCCCGAGTCGAAGGCAAATTGACATTTATTGAGAAAACTTGTGGAGGAATTTTATTAATTCATCGTTTTAAAGTTTATACGAAACAAAACACCACGGGATTTCTAGTGCTAGGAGTATAAACATACATACATATCTTTATCACAACAAACCTATTTCGCATCTTCGACTCAACTCTATAAGCGCTCGACTTTTACAGCGTCACCAACCTTCTCATACATGCCCTTTTTAACGCCGCTGTCAAAGTCGAGCGCTTATAGAGTTGAGAATTGAATAATATTTTGTAATTATGTAGCAACATCTGACGTAAATAACGAAATCCACTAATAACGTTTGCGCTTAAGTAACAGAATAGTCGCAAACGTTATATAATGGAATCCCTTAACTATATATATATCACGCTATGAAAGTTGATATTTGCACGGCCGCTGTCAAGGTCGAGCGCTTATAGAGTTGGGAATTGAATAATAGTTTGTAATTATGACGCAATCACTGACATAAATAACGAAATCCACTAATAACGTTTGCGCTTAAGTAACAGAATAGTCGCAAACGTTATATAATGGAATCCCTTAACTATATATATATCACGCTATGAAAGTTGATATTTGCACGGCCGCTGTCAAGGTCGAGCGCTTATAGAGTTGGGAATTGAATAATAGTTTGTAATTATGACGCAATCACTGACATAAATAACGAAATCCACTAATAACGTTTGCGCTTAAGTAACAGAATAGTCGCAAACGTTATATAATGGAATCCCTTAACTATATATATATCACGCTATGAAAGTTGATATTTGCACGGCCGCTGTCAAGGTCGAGCGTTTATAGAGTTGGGAATTGAATAATAGTTTGTAATTATGACGCAATCACTGACATAAATAACGAAATCCACTAATAACGTTTGCGCTTAAGTAACAGAATAGTCGCAAACGTTATATAATGGAATCCCTTAACTATATATATATCACGCTATGAAAGTTGATATTTGCACGGCCGCTGTCAAGGTCGAGCGCTTATAGAGTTGGGAATTGAATAATAGTTTGTAATTATGACGCAATCACTGACATAAATAACGAAATCCACTAATATCGTTTGCGACTAAGTAATAGAATTCCTCGCCAATCAGTCTGGCCAGCGTGGCGAGTGTAGGCCAAATTATCTAGATATACGAGTATATTCGCTGGACGCTGTGTTCTAGGGGCTATAATGTAATGTAACAGAATAGGGCTGGTGGAAAGCCTATATTTAGCAGTGGAGGTCTAAAGCTCTGTAATGATGACAGAAATATTATCAAACTCTGTTTTAATCTGGACCTAATTAAAATTTCTCATTGAATTTTCAACTTGAAATAGAATTTGTAAACATCTAAATACAATGAATTTAAAATAAAGTAAAATATAGATGGAGCATCAGTGAGTAAAAACTGTTCCCGGTATCATATAAAATATATTTTGCTATAAGTTTATTTACTTAGTATAATATCATATCTTATCATATCACATCATATATGTGTCATATCATATCTTACTTTATCATATATTATCATATCATTTCTTATCTTACCATAGGTTTGCATAATATGAAAATTGTTGGCAGGATAGATACTGCAGTGGATGACACCCAGCGACTACAATAAATTCCATGCAACTTTCTCACTTCATATTATTGACTGACCCCTGTAGTTCAGGTTCACCTAGTTTAGGGGTCTTAGTACTTTATATTTTGTTTTACACATATAATTGTTGCTGTACTGTTATTTGCTAAATTAATATGTTTCATTCCAGTGTATTGTGTTTATGTTGTTTAATAAAGGTTTTTTCATTTCATTTCATTTCATTTTCATTTCATTATATAAAACTGTATTTATTTGTTTTCATCATTAATCTGTCGAAAACGTCCAATTTTATGTTCTTAAATTATCAGAGGTTTTTACGTTTTGTCGACTTTCGGGTTACACATGGTAGTCTTTCTTTATTCTGACGCGCCTGGTGGGGTACCGCTATAACAGGTATTGTTATCTCACAGGTACTCTCATAGCCTAATTTTAAGGGTTACTAATTAATCGTTGTGGCGTAGTTTTGTATATGTTTTATTTTGTTAATCTGATATAGCTGAGTTTTCCTTGCAGATTCCTTTCTCAGTCAGATTAAACATTAACAGATCACTGGAATCCGCTAAGCTGCTGGTCTTCTGCTAACAGCTTACTCTTTGAACCACTTTGCTGCTTTGTCTTGTGCTAGTTGGGGTAGAATCATTAAAAATATTTAAATTAATTAATATTTCATAAATGCCTGTAATAGGTTTACGTGAATAAGAGTATTTTGACTTTGACTTTGAATCACCATTTCATCCCATTTGTAGTCGAAACGATGGATCCGTGGTCCGATGAGGCTCCGGTGTTTTCTCGTAAGCTTGGGGAAATGACCTAAGTAAAAATTAAGAACATACTATTATTGAGAGTATATTACCTATTGTATGTATTATATTGTATGTCCATGGATTTAGACTTGGAGATAGTTAGATAAATTATTTTTTTTACAGAAAATAATTCTGTTTACATTACATAGGCAAGCTTAATGCCTAAAAACATTTTCTATCATCAACTAACCTTACGGAGAAGTGAGCAGGGATTTTAAGGTAATTCATTTAATTTAATGCGGTATCCATTGTCTTAAAACATCTTTGTCATAATATAATAACTTTATTGTTACCTTTTTGTCAGGCCCTGACCTCCCAAGAGACGAACCTCTGGGCTTTTAACCCCAGTTATATTTGCACATTTAGAAGAACCAGGCTTAAATGGTCTTTATTAACAAAAAAATACGTTCGAAAATATTTTTTCATTTTGGAGGGTAGATTACCAAATTTTGTTTGCGCGTCGGAGTAAGGAATATTAAGCAGTTTTAATCCAATCACATGGGTTTAGTAACCACTCGTCAGAAATAATTGCTAATAGAACCCAACAGACTGCCTTCGTGGTTTAGCGGTTAAGGCTGTAGATTTAGACGCGGAGGTACTAGGTTCGATTCCTAGTCAAGAACACAAAAAAATGTATAATTTTTCGAGTCTGGTACGCTAGAGACATCGACGAGCTGGCCACTATAGTAACGTTGACTAAATGTTAACTGGTTCCTGACCAAAAAAAAAACAAAATATGTTGTATATCACAAGGCTTCAATGAAGAAAATTTAACCAAATGATATAGTTGTTTTTGGACTGTTATATATTTTTTAGATAATATTTATATTATTTCATTGTATTACTTCCATAAAATCATTAATTTAGTTCAGCTAATAAATAACACGATATTCACTGATTGTCATGCTGTACGAAGTTCGCCGGGTCAGCTTGTTAAATATGGATAAAACACAGGATTTCAATATGTTCATAATTCTCTAATTATATCGGCGGGATCGATACTATGTAATTATTAATGTAAAAAAAGTTTATGTCATTTGTCGTTATGTTAGGGTAAAATAAATAATATAAATTACAAATTATGAAAACAAAATATATCAACTATCAAATAAAAAAGAAATCCTTATGGCTCGCGAACATATTATTGGGCCCATTTCTCTAAGAAAAATGGGGATTCCTTTAATACTTTATTGCACAAAGACAAAGGCGGGCTTTAATGCCGCAAGACATTTTATCATAGCCAACCATTGGGATAACTTTAAACACTTTACTGAAAAGTAGGTGCAAAAATAAAGGATAATAAAAAAAAAATATTTAATAACTAACTAGATGTATAAATATATAATATACTATGTACTAATACATACTACATACATACATAATATACTAGCTTTATTGCGATAGGAAATGCGAATAGACCATTTTTTTAAATAGCGATCTGGTGGTTACGTGCCTGATACTAAGAGGCAAATTGTTCCACAAATTAGTGGCGACAACGACAAACGAGTTTGAAATGAAACTAGAATTAGTTCTTTTATTGTTTTTTTTTCATAGTGACAATCGAAAGTATCAAATTGATGCCCTAATTAAGATAAAGTAAAAAAAAAACGGTGGTAGCTCGGTTGTAAAAGCGCTTACCTTAAAATCCTACAAAGCGCGGTTCAAACCCCCCCGGCATGTACCAATGAGAAATACACTTTTCTTACGACATTTGTCACAGATTTACAACACCACCGTTCTCGTGCCTCGGAGAGCACGTTAAGCCGTCGGTCCCGTTTCCACTATTACTAGTGGAATCGTTAATTAATTGTCATTAAAAATTGACATCAGTTCCTCGCCAAGCCGTCTGGCTACCGTGGTGAGTGTAGGCCTAATTCTCCAGATGTATGTTCTGGAAGGCCCATCTCCAACAGTGGAGGTCTAGGACGCTGTAATGAATGAAATAAAAAAAATGCTGCTAATGTTAGTTCGCTATGGAACCAGTAGTAGCGCTGCTAAAACTGTCACATTTTTGTTTATCTTTGACAAGGAAATGTCTGTTATTATAGACTATATTTTCTAATAAAAATAACAATCTATACAACTCCAAATTTTAATTAATATTATACATATATAGTTTCTTCTGTATAAACGCATATAAAGTGTCACGTTAACAAATTGACACAGATGCAACAAGCCTGTCTATAATTAATGTGATTCAATTAATTTGTAATTAGAGGCACTGTCTGCGTTGACACGTGCTATCTTCATAGTCACACAATGTATATAATAGTTATATACACTACAAGATATACATTCAGTCATAATAGTATCGAAAATAGATGGTTATCTTCTCCCAATGGATAATGAATGAGGTGATAGGGAAGGGTCTACCCCATACAGCCAAGTCTGACGTAATATAACTTTCTTTTGTATGAGTTAATGAGGTTATCGTCAAATTCTAGATGTTGCAGAATTTAATGGTTTTCTTGGAGTCACTCGCGGCATTATAGCCCAAACAAGTCGGGTAAAATATGGGAGTCCACAGCGCGGGGAAAACGCAAAAAATAAACTGCAACTTGTGCCCTATATTCAAAGTCCAATTTTAACGTTATCTTTATTATTCACATCGTAGAACATTATTAAACAAAACAACACCAATTTTGACCAACAATATTCACAGTAAATTAATTTACAAAACAAAAACTTATACTTGACATGTCCGCGCAAAATGGCGCGAAGGACTCCCTTTTTTTTGTTAAATTGGCACAACTGTTGTCCATTTTGGCGCGGAGTTTAAGTTGCATCTGTTATTTAGATTAAATACAGTGCTATTTTTAGTTATATCTAGTGTGATTGCGAATTTCATAATGGGCAGAAACATCTAAGAAAGAGTTTTGCATCGCTAATGGAATTTCGTGTTTGGAGTCACTGAAAATGTTACAAAAAACTTATGGTAAAGCGACTTTATCAAAAACACATGCTTGTGATATGTATTACCTGATGGTAAGTAGCGTGCAAGGTCCATGAATTAAGGTTAGTAACTGGAATGCAGACACTCATGACTGACATCAGTCCGTAAGACTATGCCGGCTTGACTGGGCATGACGGCAATTTGAGCCTGATCCCGAAACGTGTGGATACACTTTACTGGGTTCGTCGGCACGAGCGGTGGATACTTCCCCGCCCCGCCAGACTGGGAAAATCACCTATTTGCTGTTCTCGATGAAAGTATGTGCCATTTGCTATTAAATACACGGTATATATTTATTTACTCTTTGGTCCTGCCATAAGCACGGGCACTGGGACAGCATGGCAGAGGAAGGCTTAGCAATGTTTTGTGATAGTCGGGCTATTACACTTGGCACATTTTATGATCATAATAATGCGCACGTTTTCTTAACAAATATTTTTGCTATTTTGCAGTACACACCGGCAAGAGTTTTGATCTTTGAGAAGAAATAGAAGTAGTTAATATAGACTAACTCGTTGCAGTACCTTGGTCTTGGTTTTCCACTCCTATTATTGGTAAGACTCTTGCTCTGAAAGAAAATATGTCATCATTGTGATGACAGTAGCTTCTCCGCACTTATTGTTCCTTTACTCTGTATTCGGGGCCATCCAATGTTCTGCAGGAAGGCCAGGAGACCCGTTACGTTCCTGCAAACCTCTGGAGAAACTTCAGTCTAGGCCACACTGTAGCACTCCATAAAAACATGCGCGGACGTCTTCTCTTTTGCCATGCATCCTCTACACAGTGGGCTATCTGTGATGTTTACAGTGTAAAGGTGTTTATTAAAGGCAGAGTGTCCCATCATCACCCCTACCATTGTTTAAGCTTAGCTGTGTGAAATGTTGCCAGCCTCCTTAGGACTAATTCTAATCGTTTTTTTATTTTTTATAGACGGCGAATCAATAAATCATCAATGATACGCCCCCTGCCTGAAGGGCCAACGCGGGTGGGGGTCGCATGCCCGACTCATCCGTGAAGCTTCCTAGTGAAGCCCCAGGGCGCCTACGGACTATAAACCGTCTCTATCTCACTGTTGGCCCTGCGTGCCTTAGCAGCTAAGTCTGAGTCGTGGCTACGGAGTGAAGGAATTCGTTCGCCGCGTGCAATTTCTGATCGGAAGGGGACATTTTTTTTATAGGTTGCTTTTTTTTTATTAGATTTAGTTTATATTTAATTTCATTCATTTAAATTAATATTTTTTTTAATAACATTAGCTATTTTATATAATGGTTCAATGGTTATAAATTGGGGGCGTATAAAGATTAAATAATTAAGTACAGTAGACATACATTGATTTTTAAATTTGTGCAATGAAACTAAAAAAAGCTATATCTAAAAGCTATATCTCATAATTAGTACCGGAAAAGTAAAAACATGAATATTCCTCATTTTTCTATACGATGAACTCTGTTTGTGTAATTTTTCTCGCTTCGTGCGAAAGTAATTGGATTTTTCTCTAATCCCGGACGTTCGTTAGCGACATATGCATGCCAAGGCTGACCATACACGAGCACACTATTAGTGGATTCTTTTGTGCACTGCAATATACTCATGCGCTTACAATAAAACTGTAAGTGAGGCAAGTTTTACTGAGCCATAACTTAAAAAAAATCTGCTCATAACTCTATGCTTGCTATTCCTTCACACCACACTTACTCTGTTTCTGACTCTTTTTCTGTAGTTGCCGTATTGCTTTGGAACAGCTTGCCCCTTAATACCCGCCAAGCCCCAAGCAGGACCATCTTTAAAAAGCTACTTCCTACACTCACCTTTTGAAATCCCAATAAAGTCCTTGTCTGTATCGTCCAAAGATGTTGTATTGTAGTGTAGTACTTAAATGTATGTATGTTGTATATGTATTGTATATATCCACTTATATATGTATTTTAATACTTTAGTTGTAAGTATATTGTATTAATTTTTTCCTTAATATTTGTTGTTTATTTATCATAACCTTACCTCTTTACGTTTCAATGTCCCGAAGGTTGATTGGAAGAGAGTGCCTATAGGCATTATATCCGCCTTTTGTTTATTTAAAATAAAGTTTTAAAATTAATAATAACAGCTCGGTTGAACTGAACAACCCATATTAGTCTCAAGGTCAAATCAACACTAATACTAATAATTATGTTTTTTTTTGTGTAAATCATATAGATAATCATTACAATGTGTCACAAAAACAAATTCAGAATCTGATTCGGATTCTGCTTAAGATTCTGATTCAGATTTAGACTCGGAGGTACGTTAAAATAAATTTATTCACTTTATTTATTTGTGATATTTCTCGAGTTTGGTACGCTAGAGACATCGACGAGCTTGCTACTTGTCATGTTGGGCCTAAATGTAAATTCTCTTCTTAAAAAAAAAGAAGCGTGGTAATTGACCACTCCGATAAACTTTAAATAAAAAAACTGAAGAGAAAACGGGTTTTGTTTAAATAACCTGCCTCTCTATTTTTTTTCATTACAGCCCCTAGAGCGTACATCTATCTGGAGAATTTGGCCTACGCTCGCCATGCTAGCCAGACGGGGTGGCAAGGATCTAATGTCAATTTTTTATGACAATTTATTAACGATTCTACAAGTTGGTAGTAGTGGAACCGGGACCGACGGCTTAACGTGCCCTCCGAGGTGTTGTAAATCTATAACAAATGTACGAAGAAAATTTGATTTCTCATTGGGACATGCCGCGTGGATTTCAACCGACCTTTGTAGGATTTTAAGGAAATGACACGACACCACGTGTATCTATACCTTTAAGGTATTAACCCCGATGACTAATTTTAAACAAACACCATTCCCTAGGTTCTATTTTAAAAGTTTTTTTTTTAATTTCTCGTCGTATATTTTTGTAGAATCGAATAAATTACGTATTTCTTTTTTTTTAAATCGAAGTTTTCGAATAATATATTTTTTCTCTGTATTTACCTGATAGTAATCGGTACATGGAATAATTGTAGATAATACCAGCTACTAACTAAGTTCCTACTAAGTTAGCTAAATGTGAATCCGTTCCTTTATAAGCATGGTTTTTGACCACCTCGGAAGGGAAACGGTTGTGAATTAATCAAGAGTTTTAAGAAAAATAGATATGTGAATGTCGTTAAGGAGAACTCCAAGAAATAAATAAATTTAAAATACTTATTATTTGTGTTTATTTTAGTTACAAGATTTTAGTTATGTACCTATTCCGCCATTTTTTATAGTTGATCTAATATTCATTGTGTTCGACCAAAGAGTTTGACCAAAACCAGGCCCCAACTTTTTTGCAGCGTGCCTCAACAAAATACCTACAATTAAATAATCATAACAATAAATTGTGTTTTTTTTTAAATTTAATTACAACATCGCTTTTACCCCAACATTAAAATATTATTCAATTAAATAGTCAATTGGTTAAAATTTATGTATGAAATAGTTACAAAGCACTATTTATACGATTAGGTTCTTTATTATGATCAGGTACTTTATTATAGATAAAACACTGGATTTCAAATCGGCGGAACCGAAACGTAATTGTAATTATTAACAGAATTAGTCCCAAGGTGGCTGGCAACATTTATTGATTTTTTAATCGTAATTAATAAATTGATCAATTTAAGTATATTAATAAAGTAAAAAATAAGTAAATTAAGTTCGGTGGGAACCCGTAGTAGCGCTGCTAAAACGAGCAAATTTTTCTTCTATAAAGTTACGCTTCTTCTATTATGTTCCTTGAACGGCCACCTCTAAGCCCGGTTTATGCATTATTATATCCACGGTATAACTTAAAGTTTATACCACAAATAACTTGGCTCCTAACTTAGTATTATTTAAGTTTTAACTATAGGTGCTAAACTGGAGAGGTTGCCGGATTTTGTCGGCCATAAACTAAATTAACAGCCAAACTAAAATAATTATATTGTCTCCTTGAAAACTGGGTTTGAGAATCATATCCACTTCTTAGTGAAGTGACAAAAGTTACAAATATAAACTTTCATTCAAAATATTGTAGTCTAAGGCGCGAATTATACAGAAACGGCCTAAGGTGAAGGCGCAGAGCAGTCATAAAATGACTAAGGTGCGAATTTTTTTTTTTTTATTCTTATACTGAACACGACATGTGACATCGCGCCCATCTGATGGTAAGCAGTACGCGAGGTCCAAGAATGGGAGCAACTGACGCGTTCACCACGACCGACATCAGTCTCTACCACTATGCCGGCCTAACAAGATGCTTTTTCACACTTCGCTTAAAGGACTCCAGGTTATAAGAGTGGGGAAACACACTGGCTGGGAGAGCATTCCACATCTTCAGCGTGCGACAGATGTAAGAGTCTCAAAATTTATGAGTACGCGTAGGGATAGTGGGTAAGTTATGTGGATGCATATTTTGGCCTGTGCGTATGGTTCGGTTGCGGAATAAAATAATAAAAGCTATATATATATATAAATAAAAGCTCCTCAGAATACTCGCCGTGGTATGGCTTGTAGAACACGCTCAGAGAGGCAACGTCACGGCGAAGCTGCAGTGATTCGAGAGTTTCAGAGACTGTGGTGTCGTCCAATATCCGAATTGCCCGCCTCTGTAGGACATTGAGAGCATCTGTAAGATACTTAGCGGAGCTATCCCAGAGGTGAGAACAGTATTCCACGCATGACCTTATCTGTGCTTTATACAGCATAAGTCTTAGTGCAGGCGGGAAAAACCGCTTCACCTTATACAGAAAGGGCGTAAGGTATCATCATCATGACCGTTTCCTTTTCGGGGTGGTCAGAAACCACGCTTATAAATAAGCCAGGAACCTGGCCCCTATGCACGCCCGTCACGCCGGACGCCAGACAATGCTACGCTCGTCACCTGCTACCAATCACGGAGTCGTAATCGCGGCTCCGCCGCCTGGCACGTATACTTCAACCTTTAATGGTTACCCCATGCCCTGTCCGTAGTTACGGAAAGCGAACGCAACCTCTGTTAGAAGACAAATACCTTGACACAGATTCCCCACTCCCGCCGGCGGGGGGTGTGAGAAGACCAAACGACGAAATCGCGACTGCTAGCGACGCGGAACAGGTGACTGCGCTGTTTCAGTAATATTCACAACGTTTCGCCTACATTTTGTATTAAAACGTTTTGAAGCGGCAAGATGCCTGCGCCTGCGCCTTCACCTTACGCCGTTTCTGTATATTTCGCGCCTAAGATACCTAGAAGATTGTTATTTAATAAAATACGCTATAGTATAGGCTATACAGGTTTACAAATGGGCGTTGATGGCTCCTATCTAAACTACGAAGAATATCGAAAAATTATGAAATTACTGTCCAGTAATCCAATCCAATTAAAATCATTGATTTGTGATATTTTTTAAATTTGGTATTTATTTATTTCAAACTTTATTGCACACTGTACAATTGGGACAATACAGAGCATTTAAGTTGAAAGGTAGGTGCAACTGGCAATATGAAACATTTACAAAATAAATTAAATCGTTCTTATATATACAACAATACATTCAACTACAAATACACATACATTAAAATAAATACATATACTACACACTATATACACACATACATAGATATATACACTACGAGGAGCTCTTTAAGAAATGAGAGTAAACCATCTTTTTAAATAGTGTTTTGTTGGGAGCTTGGCGAATTTCAACTGGCAAGTCGTTATGCTAGAGACAGACGAGATTGCCACTTGTCATGGTGGGCCTATATTTAAGTTAAATATGAATTGTGAATATTTAAAATGTGGTTTCTGACCACCCCGAAAGGGATACGTTCGTAATGATGTTCCTTGGAACCCTGAATAGAAAACTGTGATTTGTGAATGAATTTTGTACTTAGTTAAGTCATTATAGGACAAGTAACCAAAGCCCAGCATACGAACTTATTCTATGGACATTAAGGCTAAAATTAAGAAGCTGTTATTGTCGGTTTAGCTCGTCGTGTAGGGTTTGCTTCGGAGTTCATTAATAGTTCTATAAATTCTATCACTGCAGTTGTATTATTATTATTATTTTTTTTTTTATTAGTTTACAAACTGGTTACATTCTTAAAATTAACAAATAAAAATTATACATAAGCATGAAATGAATGCAACCTATTAATAGTAAACCTAACACTGATATTCAATTTAAATTCATAAAGACAAAGACAATTAATGATTAAATTAAACATTAAATAAACCAAAAAAAAAATCTAAATAAAAAAAAAAACAACACAAAATTATAAAAATTAAGACAATAAATATTAAATTTTATACTATGACTATACTAATATTTAAAATATATATATATAAAAGCAAAACAAAATAACAAGAAATATGATTGAACATCTGGAATCTATACACTATATTTATCCCTCAATACTCTCTTAATCGAGGCTACCGAACCAGTAAACATGTCTATGTCACTGCGAAACGAATTAGCGAATGCGCATAATCGGTTAATTGTGAGTGATGCCCTAAATTTGTATTGGTACGAGGCAAATGAAAAGGTCTATAATTGTGGAGACGACTATTTTGACTAGGCACTATTAACTTAATACGCTTCAGCATTTCTGGTGAGTCAATATAACCATTCAATATTTTAAATAAATATACTAAATCAAGGATCTGTCTCCTTCGGTGTAAAGGTAAAATTTCATAGTGCCTAAGTCTTTTCTGATAGGAGTCCAGACTACGACATCTTCCGTCAGAGAAAGCAAGGTGATAGAGAAAGCGCTTTTGAACCCGCTCTGTTCTTTCAGAGTGAATCTGGTACGAGGGATTCCACACTGTACTACAGTATTCTAATATACTGCGTATTATCCTATATACCTGACCAAGATCTATGTGTATTAACGTATTTATAAATATAAATAGTGCATAAATTCTAATGACTCCTATTGTATAGTTTCTTAATTGTTCCTATACTGCCTGACATTAACATCTAAACATAACATGTGAACCTACGGCCAAGTATTTGCATTGTTGGCTGACTGTATTATATGGACAAGGTATCATCATCCTAACCGTTTCCCTTATGGGCTGGTCAGAAACCTCGCTTATAAATAAGCAGAATCACATTTAGCCAACTTTACTATAGGCCAATCATGACAAGTGGCAAGCTAGTCGACGTCTCCAGCGTACCAAACTCGAGAAATATCACAAATAAATTAAATGTATTTATTTACATTAATAAATATTTTTGTGCCCCGACCAGGAATCGAACCCGGTACCTCCGAGTCTAAATCCACGGACTTAACCGCTAGACTACGGAGGCATGGCCAAGGTCTAGTTTTTATATCAATATGTACGTATGAAAAGTGTATTTCTCATTGGTACTTTCCGGGGTTCATACCGCTTTAGATTGTCTTCTAAAACTCGACCACTGCTTTTCCTAATAGAGATATTTGTGCCTAATCATAACTAATGGTATCAAAGCCGGAGGAATCCAGTATAACTAAAGTTAAGTTTCAAAGGCGAGCCCTTTGATATCGGGCTAACTTGTGGCCGGCACTGTTAGACCATAGACCCAACAAATAGTAGATAGGTAAACTAATTTATTTTACAAAAAAAAAATATTTTACAGGACCTAGAATTGCCTAGAAGGTTTTGTAGTTTTATTTAAATCAATTGATGGACCGCATACGTAATAACAAAATACGCAAAGTCGTAGGTATGAAAGAAAGCATAGGGCAAAAATAAGAAAAGGCATGCTCCGATGGTTCGGGCATGTCGAAAGGATGAGTGAAGAGAGATTGACGAACCAGATATATAATGCGAAAGTTGTGGGTAAAAGAAGCCCTGGCAGACCAAGACTCACATATTATGATCAAATAAATAAAACAATAGCTGAAGGTGTATTAAAAAGCCATGGAAACAAAAGGATATATGAAGAGGTTGATGAATGTCAAAGAAGCGAAAGAGGTATGTCGTGACCGTGACAAGTGGCGCTCAAAAGCGGCAAGCTCGTCGATGTCTCCAGCGTACCAAACTCGAAAAATATCACAAATAAATTAAATGTATTTATTTACATTAATAAATATTTTTGAGTCCCGATCAGTATCATATTCATTCTAAGCACTCTGAGCATGAAGGTGTTAGGGACTGATTTCAGTCATGAGTGTATGATTGTGACATTCATAGACTTTGCACGCCACTTACCATCAAATATATTTTGAAAATTAAAGCTAATATTTTATTCGAAGGAATTAAGGTACAATGATTTAAAAAATTAAAATAAAATATTAATAAACTAAAAATTTTCATTTTCTAACATAAATGACTATTGATAAAAATAAATCTAATTAATAAATAAAAATACAACTTAAAACTAAAATGAAGAGAAAATATAATATATTTTTATATAAATTAATTATTTTAATCTTGCTGATCTGCGCTTGTTCCGCTGCAACACCATATTATAAATGATTGTGCCTTTTGTTGCCTGTTCATTGGTAAATCAAAGATTAGTTCGGTTAGTGTTAGCTCTATGGTACGACTGTCCAGATGATTTAGTTGAGTAAATTGTTGAAGCAAACTGAAACTAATTTATAAAGGAGATGTCATACTATCGATCCGGTTGCGAAGGACCAAATTTTAATGATGCGTCTTCCACATCTGGGTAAATCATTGAGACACTACGTATAGAGTACTAAGACTCTGAAGGTCTGATATTGTAAATTCGTCAGTCCCTATTTTATTTATTTATTTTTAATTATTTCAAAACTTTATGCACTAGTTACACAGGCGGACTTAATGCCGCTAGGCATTCTTACTAGTCAACCTTAGGGACAATTTAGAGCATTTGTTATGTGAGGCAGGTGCAAAATATAATAGGAGCATTTAGGTTTGTAGAAAAAAAAAAAAAACTTAAATACTAAATCTTATACACTACCTATATACAAAGCTATATATTAATCAGTAGGTATACACTAAATAGACTACATACTATCATTATACTCGTATATAAATAGAATACATAGATACATATAAATAATAATACATACATATTTATATAATACTGGGAGTACTATTCTGTGCTGCTAACCACGTAGGGATTCTGCTGCGGGACTTCGATGGCTCAATTAAAGATTGTTTAGCGGACTGTATATATATATAGTAGAAATTCCAGTTAATGACTTGAGAGTAAAAACGAGTGACCGCTCGGTGCGCGGATTGATTCCACTCTCGTGGCTCGGAGCGCTGGCCACCGATCCCACGGTGGTATTGGCCAAGCGGCGATAATGTCGCTGTGATCGCGACTAGATATAATATTCTATGACGGATCTGTCAAAAGTTCAGAAAGTCTGCCATGTACGCAAAACAAATAATTTGACAAATAACTTTTGAAATGACATGACAACTTCTTAGACTTATATCATAGCCTATGCTTAGGGTTGTTATACTGTCACGTTATGCGGGACATAATAATAAAACAAGAGATTTTAAGCAATGGAAGTTAATATAGATACATATCTTCACGCCAGATTGCGGGGTAGGCAGAGACAATTGAGCGCCATTTGACACGATCACGATATACTTCTTTCGCTTCGTCGACATTCATTAACCTCTTTATACATGCCCTTTGGTTACGAAGACTTTTTAATGCACCTTCAGTCAGTGTTTTATTTATTTGATCGTGATATGTGAGTCTCGGTCTGCCAGGGCCTCTTTCACCCACAACTTTCGCATTATATATCTGGTTCGTCAATCTTTCATCGCTCATCCTTTCAACATGCCTGAACCATCGTAGCGTGCCTTTCCTTATTTTTGTCCCTATGCTTTCCTTCATACCAACCCTTAAGTAAAATGAAGTTAACAGAGCAAGAGAATCTACAATTATATTAAATCGTAAGCCAAAACTTAGCCCTATCACTCTTTATTTATTTCAAAACTTTATGCACTAGGTACACAGGCGGACTTAATGCCGCTAGGCATTCTTACTAGTCAACCTTAGGGACAATTTAGAGCATTTGTTATGTGAGGCAGGTGCAAAATATAATAGGAGCATTAAGTATTGTGAAAAAAAAATAAACAAAAAACAAAATAAATCAAACTTTAATACTAAATCTAATATACTATATACAAAACTATATATTAATCAGTAGGTATACACTAAATAGACTACATACTATGATTATACTCGTATATAAATAGAATACATAGGTACATATAAATAATAATACATACATATTTATATAATACAATATCATATATAAATAAATAAATATATATTTCCAGACAATCACACAGCGCCATCTAATTTCCGTGGTAAGCTGCGAGGCTTGTGTTACGGAAACTAGATGGTTGATAAACTACATATTATACTTTTTTTTTTGTAAATATATACATATTGTACATATAAACACACAGACCGAGACAAATTATACAATGTACAACTTGCCCCCGGTGGGAATCGAACCCACGACCTCCCGAGTTTACGGCAACGTCAGTTACCACTAGACCACGGAGGCGGTCGATCTTCACCTTCCATATCACTTATATATCTATGTAATGGAGCTATTTAGGAAACGTGTAAAAACCATTCTTTTAAATAACGATCTGTTTGGCGCTTATCGGCTTTATGCATCTGTTCACTGTACGTAGGAGTACCTTCCCTCGGAGAACCTGAAGACGTGGGCTCGGAGATCCTGGGTAGCGGGGTTATCTGCTCAAGCTGGGTCTCAGCTCTAAAGTCCAGAGATAAAAGGCCTACTGGAAAAACCCTAAGCTCAGGGGGCGACAATATCCAGTAGGTTTATTGAATTAAAGGGTACAGAGGTTACATAAGTATTTAAGTTGAAATTTAGGTATAATAAAATAAATAAGCAGCATATTGCTCCAGTCAGATTTTTTTTTGTTGTTGATCTCTTCTCCCGATGGATGATGAATGAGGTGATAGGGAAGGCAAAGGGTCTAGCCCATAAAGCCAAGTCTGACGTAATATATCTTTCTTTTTTACGAGTTAATGAGGTCATCATCAAATTCCAGATGCAGCAGAATTTGATGCTTTTCTTGGAGTCACTCGCGGCATTATAGCTCAAACGCAACGTCAGTTACCACTAGACCACGGAGGCGGTCGATCTTCACCTTCCATATCACTTATATATCTATGTAATGGAGCTATTTAGGAAACGTGTAAAAACCATTCTTTTAAATAACGATCTGTTTGGCGCTTATCGGCTTTATGCATCTGTTCACTGTACGTAGGAGTACCTTCCCTCGGAGAACCTGAAGACGGGGGCTCGGAGAGCGCTGCCGATCCCAAGCGGACAACTAGGTGTCACGGGGATCCTGGGTAGCGGGGTTATCTGCTCAAGCTGGGTCTCAGCTCTAAAGTCCAGAGATAAAAGGCCTACTGGAAAAACCCTAAGCTCAGGGGGCGACAATATCCAGTAGGTTTATTGAATTAAAGGGTACAGAGGTTACATAAGTATTTAAGTTGAAATTTAGGTATAATAAAATAAATAAGCAGCATATTGCTCCAGTCAGATTTTTTTTTGTTGTTGTTCTCTTCTCCCGATGGATGATGAATGAGGTGATAGGGAAGGCAAAGGGTCTAGCCCATAAAGCCAAGTCTGACGTAATATATCTTTCTTTTTTACGAGTTAATGAGGTCATCATCAAATTCCAGATGCAGCAGAATTTGATGCTTTTCTTGGAGTCACTCGCGGCATTATAGCTCAAACAAGTCTCAAACAGCGCGGGAATACCGCAAAAAATTAACTGCAACTTGTGCCCCATATTCAAAGTCCAATTTATTGTTTTCTATAACTATTCACATTGTAGAACATTATTAAACAAAACAACACCACTTTTGACCAACAATATCCACAGAAAATTAATTTACAAAACTTGCACTTTTCATATTCGCGCAAAATGGCGCGAAGAACTTTTTTTTTTTTTTTTTTTTTTTTTTTTTTTTTTTTTTTTTTTTTTTTAAATTTAGCACGACATGTGACCCTGCGCCTACCTGATGGTAAGTGGCGCGCAGGGTCCATGAATGTTAGCAACTAGAATCAGACCCTTATGTCCGACATCAGCCCCTAACACTATGCCTGCTTGACTAGATGCCTTTTCACACTTCGCTTAAAGGACTCCAGGTTATAGGAAAAGGGAAACACAGAGGCTGGAAGAGCACTCCATATCTTTATTGTACAACAGATGTATGAGTCTCATTGCTCCAGTCTGATTTTGAAAAGTCTGAGGCCGCGTTCGTTTTAAGAAATGTTAGCATGAAAATACCACTTTTTTTAGCACAAGTCGTTCGTTTAATGAAAATTCTAACATTTGATGCTAATTTTCGTATTGAAAGGAGGGTTATTGATGTTACTTTTTGACAGATGTCAAATTGATCGTTTACCATTTTTATATACTTTATAGTTTTCTATTATATTTGTTAAAAAGGTATATTAAACGATTTTATGTAATAAATTCATAGACCATAATAATATCACGTGTATTGGATGCCATGGTATGATAAAACATGAACGAAAACACTTGTCAAAAAGTAGCATCACCGCTCGTTTTATTTAAGAAATGTTAGCATTGTTAAAAAAAGTGGTATTTCTTAACAAAAACGACATTTCGCGCTGGTTTATGAAGTTGCTACGAAATGTTGGAAATGCTATAACACGAACGCGGCCTGAATGTCGAAATCTATTTTGACAGGTGGCGTCTTAAATAAATGCAAGGCAAAGGATGTCGATTGCAGCCAACAATATTTATTCCTTGGCCGCATGTAATACAATCGTTACAATACGTCCCGTATATACGGGACTGTCACCGTATTTGACCATCCTGTACCTGAAAATCGGGGCGTGTCGGCGTTGAATGTGTTATGAGTTTTGGGCATCGGGAGAGACAACGTCGTATTGGTATCCTAGAAGTTATTAGTTAAGTCGTGGCTAACGAACAAATAAACCGGCATAGTAAAAATAATTGATATAGCAATTAGGAAATACGACCGTTGCAGATGTACAGACAGATTGAGCCATATATTCTCTAAGAAAAACCATTTAAATACTAGTACCTAAGTCTTGACAACCCCTATTCTGGACCTATTAAAAATAGAGACTAAATAAATTTATTCATTGCCTTTATCCTTTATGGACTACCTCTGTGGTCTAGCTGCGCTGGGCCGTGGATTTAGACTCGGAGGTATTGGGTCCAATTCCTGGCCCGAAGACAATAATATTTATTAATTTAATAGGTAGCAGGCGGACCGATAGTGGTTAATTACCTAGTCTGGCGGGGCGGGGAAGTATCCACCGTTCGTGCCGATAAACCCAGTAAAGTCAATCCACACGTTTCGGGATCAGGTTCGAATTGCCGTCATGCCCAGTCAAGCCCGCATAGTGTTAGAGACTGATGTCAGTCATGAGTGTCTGATTCCAGTTGATAATATTTATGGACATCACGCGCCACTTACCACATGTCGTGCCAGTATAAAAAAATATTTGATGATATTTCCCGAGTTTGGTATGCTAGAGACATTGACGGCTTGCCACTTGACATGATTGGCCTATAGTAAACATTAACTTAACATTAAAAAGGTGGGTTCGAACCCCGGCATATACTAATAACAAACACACTTTTCTTACGTTCATTAGTCATAGATTTACTTCTTTTTGCGCAATAAAATAAAAAAGAAGGCCTCTTTTTCAAACTAGCCTATTGTCGGTCGCAAGCCCGAGACACCATTCTTCTCATCTCTTACCCACACACGATGCACCCGGCACCCGCACGGTGATTCCATTGAGTGCTTAGAAATTTGTCTCCTTCACCACGGTTTCTATGCCTTGGAGAGAACGTCGGTCCCATTTTCACTAATACTTGTAAAATCATTAGTACATTGTCATTAAAAAAAATACGTCAGACCCTCGGCAACCCATCTGACCAGCGTGGTGAGTGTAGGCCAAATACTTCAGCAATTTCTGGAAGGCCCATCTCCAACAGTGGAGGTCTAGGACTCTGAGTTCCAGGAGCTGTGATGACATTGGTGATTCTTATTCTAGCTATAAATATTATGAAATCGAATTGTGAACGAATGCGACAAGAATAAATTCGAGTCGAGACGTAAAGATTTACTGTCTATCTCTTTAGCAGTGATTATCGGCGCAGTTAAGCAGATTTATTTTAAGATCGGAACGATGGCTTGTATTCGCGTTGTTTGGAAATAAAATTTATTTATTTACCCGATGACTGAGCCCTATTTAGAACGGCCGAATGAAGCTGATTCACATTTAGCCAACTTTTCTATAGATCCATCATGACAAGTGGCAATCACGTCGATGTCTGTAGCGACATAGTCGTCAAGCGCGGGAAGTGCGGCGGTTTCTGCTGATAACCTCAAGCTGCGCAAATACGCAAACCTTGGACAGATTATGAATTTGCGCCGTTTGAGCTCGACACAATGGGCCCATGGTAATTGTATTCACTATTGATAAATAATTCTAACAAGATTACAATTTACGTAGAAAAAACCATTGTTTCTGCCATAGGAACTGCTAGCATAGGAATTGTTAAGTCAAATTTTGAGCTGTATCAACAAAGTAATAATAATGGCAAACGTTCCATCACACACACATCCTTAGTAATGCCTATACCTAAATTAGAAATCTTTAGACGAAACGCCTCCTATATGAGCGCTAAAATATATAATTGTTTGCCAAAGGTATGGACAGAGATGCCTTATAAAAGATTCTGTACAGTACTGCATGCGTGGCTAGTTCAGGAATGTTTCTATACTTTGGAGGAATACTATGTGTATTTTAAGCAACACAAAGGTTTTTGTGAAGTAAAGTTACTAAAGAAGCAACGCTGAGTTTTTTAGTAACTTTACTTCTATAACAGTTGTTGTAAATTTTTGCATGCTTATGGCGAAATATGTGACCCATTTAATATTAATAAGACCTAATATTGTTTGTTACCATGTTTCCTGCAAATAAATATTTCATTTCATTTCATTTCATTTCATTTCATTTCATTTCATTTCATTTCATTTCATTTCATAGACACACATATATAGGGTGCGTTACTCTTCTAGAAAAGGGCTATTACCCACGCTGACATGACAAAGTCCTTGGTGTTATCCGTGAAGCAGTAAGTCTTTCTATTGCAAGAGCCAGCAAGGGACTGACTACAAATAAAACTTTGACCACATTTGTAAAGGAAGGGACGCAAACTAAATTAAATAAAGCAAGCAAGATAAATGCATCGAGGTGCGATCCTTCGCGTCGCATCAGACTGGAAAATTCTCATGGACACATTTGAACATCATTATAGGATCCCAGATGAACTAGCTGTATCAGCCTATAGGCCAGACATCTTAGTGGTTTCTCGGAACTTAAAAAAAGTTATCCTTATTAAACTTACCGTTCCGTGGGAATCAAATAAACCAAAAGACCATTACATAAAGTGGAATAAATATTATGATAAATTGACATTTCCGAAAAATAATTTCTTAGTTTTTTTTTTTAATATTTTCAATAGAATCACATATAAGTCCAAAGTAAGACGACACAAAGTCACCCCGTTTAGTAAAAATAGCATTAGTCTTATCAATAAAAGTATCGAACCTACTATTACTATGCAACGCTGAGAAGATATTATTATTATGTGTGTGTGTATGCAATATGTGTGTATGTGTTAAATAGGTTGTACATCTGTGTTCGTGACGTGCTTTACATCCGTAACGCATCCGTTTTTTAATTGGTATTATACTAAGTGTATGGTTTGGCGATAAATAATTATATATATATTTTTTTTCTGACTTTACATTTTTTAAAAATTTTAGTCCTTAATTAATTTAACAAATTAATATAATAATATATATTAATAAAATCAACTTAACAAAGTAAAGTTAGTCGGGGAAACCTCGAGACCCGCCGGTTCGACACCGGTAGCTAATTAAAACACACAAAAAAGGAAACGAAATCGAATAAGACAAGTTTCGCGGAATATTTCTCATTCAAGAAATGTAAAGTGCGTTCGGAAATCGAACTCTTGAAAACGGTGCGAACTCAATTCAATTACATTTTTTTAATCGTTTCACACATAATTCCATACCAATATTATTAATGTGAAAACAGGTCTCTGTCCCTGTATTTCCTAAAATAAATAATTAACATATATATATGTATATACATAATATATACACATAATAATTAAACCACTTATTTAAATTGTAGCTGCAAATGAAAAAGAGAAAACATAAAAAATGGAGATGTTAAAACAATTAGGTTGACAAGAAGTATCTAACTAAACTTACAATCAGGTGGCAAGGTCACAAGACAGACAGACAGACAGTGGGGTCGTCCAGGCCCGGATGGCTAATGGGCCTGGGTTGGGGATGGGGACATTCCCCCGTTTTCCCCGGCAGGATCTCAGCGGGCAACCACCCACCGGTAATTCATGCACTTTTGGTGCTGGGCGCCGTCACTGTATAACAGCGCCCGTGTGGCTCACGAACCCAGGGGGGTATAGGTTCGACTACTTCAACTCTCCTCCAAGAGCACTTCTCTAGGAAGCGGTCTCCCGTTGGGGGGCCGAGCGCAAGACGGAGCGATATTCTGAAGATGCTTCAAGTGTCCGTTGTCGGCCCGATAGAACATACGTCTAGTCAGGCCGGCGACAAATTCCTCAATAGTAGGCATCTCCAGATCTCGAGCTATGACGGAATTACGCACGAACCATGGTGCTCGGGAGACCACTCTGAGCGATATGTTCTGCTGACTTTGGATCTTGTCCCTATTGGTCTTGGCCAGAAGGTGGTGCCAGGCTGGCGCAGCATAGGTGAGTCGGGAACGGATGAACATCTTGTAGATCCGAACCTTCAACCTGAGCGGCAAGCTGGAATTCATAACAGGGCGTAACATGGCTCGGGCCGCCTTCGCCTGATTGACGGCGTGGCAGGCCATTTCACCCATTGTTAACGTCCTGTTAGGTCACAAGTCGTGATAGTAAAAAAAAAAAAAAAAACTAATCGACATTTGTTCCTTGATTTTGGTTTTAAAATAAAATTTAACTTCGTTCAAGAATAACGAGCAAAGTAAGGCAGGTGCTCTAAAAGATAACTTCACCACTTTGCGGCGAAGTTGTGGAGAACTTTCCTCGTCTCCCATTCAAACGTTTCATATCATAGTTTCCTTTTCAAAATCTATTTTATTTTTGATATTTCATTTGCTCGTAGTGCCATATTTTAGCCTTTCTCGTACGTAGCGTGAAGAACTTTAGATCTAAAAGGAAAATGATTTGATTTACCCATTTGCTCTGCCATACTCTTATCTTTTATATCTTAAAGTGTAACATACATACATATATATCTTCACGCTTAGTCGTCTACTTGTTCCACAATATTTTCCCCACCTTGCAAATCACGCCGTGTTGGAACATTAACCAACTAAGTTAGTCATATTTGCACAAAAATATTCATCATCATCAGCCTGTGTCTCTCCAGTGCTGGATATAAGCCTTCCCCAAGGCTCCTTCCACCAACGACCTTCCTTAGGTCATCTGGCGGGGGGTCGTCCCACTCTGCGTCTTCCAGTACGTGGTCTCCACTGCAGGACCAGTTTACTTCATCGTTCATCACTTCTGCGACAGACGTGTCCAGCCCATTGCCACTTCAACTTGCTAATTTTGAAAGCTATGTCGGTAACTTTGGTTCTTTGACGGATGTCAACGTTTCTGACTTTATCCTTCAGAGAAATCCCGAGCATAGCTCTCTCCATAGCTCGCTGAGCAACCTTGAACTTATGTATCAGACCCACCGTCAGTGTCCACGTCTCTGCTCCATACGACATTACTGGAAGAACACACTGGTTGAAAACTTTTGTCTTCAAACACTGTGGTATGTTCGATAGGAAGATGTGTCGGAACTTCCCGAATGCTGCCCATCCTAGCTGAAATTATATTACGGTAAACAAAAATATTATGCACATTTAATTACTTTTTTCGCTAAAATCGTCTTCGAAACTAAGCGTCACAGTGCTTAGTCGATTTTATCACTGGAAAAGGCGGTGGAATAGGTGGTAATTTACCCAGTCTGCTGGGGCGGGAAAGTATCCACCGTTCGTGCCGATAAACCCAGTAAAGTGTATTCACACGTTTCGGGATCAGGCTCGAATTTCCGTCCGTCTGATTCCAGTTACTAACATTAATGGATCTCGCGCGCCACTTACCATCAGATGGGCGCAAGGTCATATGTCGTGCTAGTATATGAAAAAAATAAACTCATATAATACAATAAAATTATATTATAATATACATAAATATGTACCGTAATATAAATAATATAACTGTGGTACCATTCATTTATGATTTTTTTACTGTTAGCTTCTATTAATATATATAATTGGATTCAATGTGTACTCTGTTGGTGATCCTAATTAAATAATAATAAATAAACAAATATTTCACACAGGTCACACAGCGCCATCTAATTTCCGTGGTAAGCTACGAGGCATGTGTTACGGAAACTAGATGGTTGATAAACTACATATTATACTTTTTTTTTCTTTTGTAAATATATACATATAAACACCCAGACCGAGACAAATTATAATGTACAACTTGCCCCCGGTGGGAATCGAACCCACGATCTCCCGAGTTCACGGCAACGTTTGTTACCACTAGACCACTAGATAAATAAATGAGTAACCTACTTGTTCCACAACACGGTTGTTTGGAAGAGCTTCACAACCTTATCCCTTCTTCTCTATTCCGCAACCGAACCAGACTCATAGGCAAAAATATGCACCAAGATGAGAAAATGTTCTCGTACCCAGTGTGTTTCGCCATTCCTATAACCTGGAGTATTTCAAGCGAAGTGTGCAAAAGTTAATAGACCGGCATAATATTTAGTTGACTCGGCCTCTTTACAGCCACGAATATAAATTATTGTTAATGGTATTTAGAATATATTTATTTATTTAAAATTTTATTGCACTATGTACAAGAGGCGGGCTTAATGCCGCTAGGCATTCTCTAGCAGCCTACCTTTGGGACAATACTGAGCATTAACGTTGAAAGGTAGGTGCAGCCAGTTGCACATACGATGTTGATATGAAACATTTACATTATAAATTAAATCGTTCATATATATACAATATACTTATATATTATTAACTACAAATACACATACATTCAAATATTAAATAAAAATAAAATAAAAATACATATACTACACACTATATACATACATAGATATACACTACATACAACATTTACTTACATACGCTATAAGGAGCTCTTTAAGAAATGAGAGTAAACCATCTTTTTAAATAGTGTTTTGTTGGGAGCTTGGCGAATTTCAACTGGCAAGTCGTTCCACAAATTTGCTGCCACTACTGCGAATGAGTTAGCCTGAAAACTAGAGTGATGAGAAGGAATAGATAGAACAGAATTGTGGGACGAACGGAGGGATCTTTCATGAAGTGACGAGAGATAGGCAAATTTGTCCTTAAGGTATTTCGGTGTCGCAGGCTCGTTGAGTATAGAAAAGAGTAAGCAGAATATAAGATGACACGGCACTTTTACAGCTACGAATATATGTTTAATTGACATATTATTATTATTTACATTGTAAGGTGACACGGCCCGTATACAGCCACGACCTAGTATTAAGATTTGATATTTATTATTATTGTTAGATTGTAAGCTGACTCGGCCCTTTTACAGCCACGAATTTATATTGAGTTGACACGGCCTATTTACAGCCACGATCTTACATTAAGTAGTTATTAAGTTACAATTAACTTGCTTATGACAATAATGCTATTATAACACACATAAATCTGGATTGTTTACCTGTTACGGTCCAACCATGATTACCTAACTTATGTTTGTTTTTTTTTAATGTTTTTGTTTTATATTATTTTAGTGCTGACAATATCCAAGTTGTTACAAGATAACCTAAGGAAATAAATATTTTGATTTTGATGTTGATAATTTATTTATATTGCATTATGCATCTGACATAATTATATAATTATTTTTTAAGTATAAGGTAACACTGACGAGGCCCTTTTACAGCCGCAACAATTTGACATTATTTTTAGAATAATATAATTATTTAATTTAATGTTTACAATTTATGACAAAGCCTTTTTACAGCCGCATCTATTTTAACTAGTCTTATTTAAGTTATTTTAAGTGTCTTCATCTTAAGGTTCCTACTGCCAGTTCTGTTCTTTGCTCAAATATAACACTTTCCAGGCACGATAGTATGTGTATATAGAGTATGTAGTCAGTAAATTATATAACATAACACTCGTACCTAATAAAATTATGTACTCAATCATAGACCTAACCAAATCCGGTGGGAATATACGGTGACAAAATGAAGAATAAATGGTAGAGACTGATGTGGGTCGTCAGTGGCTGGCGTCAGTTGCGCTTTAGATTAGCGAGATGTCACATGACGTGCTTAGTAAAGTAGAAAAAAAATTAAGTGTAAATTGAACTAAAATTAGACTGAAGAATAAATTCAGGACGAAAAGCGACGACTCATAAATAACCAACAACGAAAGTTAACATTTCCTTAATGGTGTTTTGTGAAAAAGCACATTGAATGTAAGTTATAAAAGCCACTATTCCACCAGACGTTTATTTATTTATTTATTTAAAAACTTAATTGCACAAAGCACTTATGCATTCGCTACGTTTTCGGCTTGCGTAAGTATGATCATGTCTCCCAATTTCGCTTTCAGTTAAAATGGCTCAATATCCGCTTTGCCGGTCTGTCCTGGTTACTCTATAACGTTCTCAATCACCCTAAAACACCTTCGTACCTTAAATCCCGTTTTTGAATTTCTCTCTAATACGCACAACTGGAATGAATTACCTCAGGATATTAGACAAGCTTCTAGTCGTGCTATATTCAAGAATGGAGTGTACAAATATTATCTTTAACTTAAACTATTTTTTTTACTTCTATTGTATTGCCACTCTCTTCACACTTTCACAACGAGCGACGTCTACTTTTGTCCCGCTTCCTTCATCACATGAGTAGTTTTATTTTATATGTATTAGTGTATATATTATATATATAATATAACCTATTTACGTATTTGTATATGTAATAGTAAGTATAATTTTTATGTATTTGTTTTATAAATTGTTATTTTATATCTATTATTGCACCTACTTACCATGCAAACTGTCCTAGTGTCCTAAAGGTTTGGCTGTCAGAGAATGCCTAGCGGCATTAAGTCCGCCTTTGTACATAGTGCAATTAAGTTTTTAAATAAATAAATAAATAAATAAAACTGTGCTCTTCGCTCCTCTCACAACAATCAGCTAAAGATTCCTTCGCATTCCTCTAGCAGATATTCAGATTTCTTCACTGTTGCTGCCGCTCGTCAGTGGAACAAGCTACCCCTGGCTATAAGACGTGCATCGTATTTAAAAACCTTCTAACCACATAATTTCTTGAGAAACAGAATGTATGTCTCTCGAATTAGTTGTTTGACATTTAATTTATATATATATCTATTTCTTTATAGTGTATGTATGTATTATATAGTATTTTTTTTATATATGTATGTATATTAAAGTGCTATAAATGCGTAATTATGTTTATTAGCTATTTTAATATCTTTCTTTATCCTGCCCATCACCTTACATGATCCTCAAGGTTAGCTGGTGAAGAATGCCTTATGGCGTTATGGCTCGCCTATGTACTAGGTTTTTAAGTGGAATAAAGTATTTAAATAACTAAAATAAGCACAAAGACCGACTTAATGCCCGTAGACATTCTTTGAACTGCCTCCGTGGTCTAGCGGTTAAGTCGGTGGATTACGACTCGGAGGTAACGGGTTCGATTCCTGGTCGGGACACAAAAATATTTATTAATGTAAATAAATACATTTAATTAATATTTTATTTATTTGCGATATTTCTCGAGTTTAGTACGCTGGAGACATCGACGAGCTTGCCACTTGTCATGCACGATAGTAAAGTTGGCTAAATGTGAATCCGCTTATTTGTAAGCGTGGTTTCTGACCACCCCGAAAGGGAAACGGTCGTGATGATACTTTACTACCTAGCCAAACCTTAGGGACAAATTTGAACAAATATTCTTCTTCTTAGTCGTACACTCTTGGCAGAATGGTCGTGGTCGCCATTGGAGTGCTAGTGGCACGCTTAACAAGCCGTCGCCACTCCTCTCGGACCCCGGCTTTCCTAGTGCACTCATGTAGGGGATCATCCATTGCAACCTTCACCTGATCGGTCCATCTCATCGGAGACCTACCACGCATCCTCTTGCCATCGACTTTCCCCTGGACTACCAAGCGCTCGATTGATGTTTCTCCACGCCGTGACACGTGTCCGAAGAAAGCGAGATTGCGTAATTGTACAGTCGAGGAAAGGCGCTGTCTGATCTGAGTATGGATTTGTTTGTTCGGAACTCCGTCCATGAACAAATATAGGTGCAATGAAAGTATCAGTAACGAGAAAGCTGAGTGAGCCGTGCGAGATTTGGCCAGTCTTGGACTTGGTTAATCTTAGTCTTGGATACCGTAGCCACTATCCCTACGCGTACATACAAATTTGAAGACTCTTACATCTGTCTCACGCTGAAGATGTGGAATGCTCTCCCAGCCAGTGTGTTTCCCCATTCCTATAACCTGGAGTCCTTCAAACGAAGTGTGAAAAAGCATCTCTATGGCCGGCATAGTGGTAGAGAGTGATGTTGGTCTTCTGAGGCTGGCGTCAGTTGCTTCCATTCTTGAAATGAAATGAAATATTTATTTGTGATTGTATGGTTACAAATGAAGGTGAACAATATATTTTTCCCTGCAACAATCTACCTTAAGAGGCCCCCTGCCTCCACAGAGTGAGGTATAGGTATCTAATTCAGGCATTAGTTCCTACCCTTTACTATTTATCTATTAGAAATTATTTTAATACATATAGATGTAATAAAATGCTTGACTGCCTCCGTGGTCTAGCGGTTAAGTCCGTGGATTTAGACTCGGAGGTACCGGGTTCGATTCCTGGTCGGGACACAAAAATATTAATGTAAATAAATACATTTAATTTATTTGTGATATTTCTGGAGTTTGGTACGCTGGAGACATCGACGAGCTTGCCACTTGTCATGATTGGCCTATAGTAAAGTTGGCTAAATGTGAATCCGCTTATTTATAAGCGTAGTTTCTGACCACCCCAAAAGAGAAACGGTCGTGATGATACTTTACTTTTTACAAATATTAATTTGGGTCCTAATACTAATTAACAAACTACGGCTAAAACAAACAATTTATTTACATACATTAATCTTATATAGGTTCATTACATATGTCAATATTATATAATATAAATTAATGTCAAAATAATACACCTAGATAAGAAAAATGTCAAAATAAAATAATAAAATGTCAAAATAAAATAAAATAATAAAATGTCCTACGTGATTCGCTTATAATTATTATATTCGGTCAATGAATAAAAACTATTTTCCAATAACCAGCGATGTAGTCTTCCACTGAATAATTTATTTGGCAATTCTTTTATACTCAAGGGAAGGTTATTATAAATTGTTATTGCCATATGGAACACATTTTTCTTTACTAAACTAAGTTTACATTTTGGTATATATAAATCATGCTTGTATTGGCCTCTTGACTCTTGGACCTCGCGTACCGCTTATCATCAGGTGAGCGCATCGTCACATGTCGTGCTAGGTATAAGAAGCATTAAGCCCGCCCCTTGTACATAGTGCAATAAAGTTTTAAATGAATAAATAAATTGAATATTTCATGGGACAGACAGACACATTTCGTTTGTTTTTTTGCCTCTGAACCCTGAAAAAGAGAGACAAGACGCAGTTACAATTGAATAAAAACTAATTATAACTAAAAAAAAGCTACATAAAAAAAAAGACTAAGACCAAGACACTATATATATATATATATATATATATATATATATATATATGTACTATTATAAGGTATATTATATAATTATATGTAGTTATAAAATATTAACTAATGTAACTGCCTCCATGGTCTAGCGGTTAAGTCCGTGAGTTTAGACTCGGAGGTACCGGGTTCGATTCCTGGTCGGGACACAAAATAAAAATATTAATGTAAACAAATACATTTTATGAATATTTCTCGAGTTTAGTACGCTGGAGACATCGACGAGCTTGCCACTTGTCATGATTGGCCTATAGTAACGTTGGCTAAATGTGAATCCGCTTATTTATAAGCGTGGTTTCTGACTACCCTGAAACGGTCGTGATGATACTTTACTTTTTTTATAAAATATTACTTTTAATTTTAATTTTAATATGTGTACACCCACTCTATAGTTAAGTGTTTAAAGTTGTCCCAATGGTTGGCTATGATAGAATGTCTCGCGGCATTAAAGCCCGCCTGTCTTTGAAAATTAAAGTGTTATTTTTATTTTATTTTATTTTAAATTCTTTATTGCACCAAAACTTAAAATTAGGTACATAGGCGAGTTTAATGCCTGTTAGGCATTCTCTGACAACTAACCTTTGGGATGGTGAGAGATTATGGGCAGGGTGCAACAATCTAATAATATTAGTCTAATTTATAAATACACTACATACCAAGAAGTTACATAAACTACATGCAAGTATTATAAACATATATATATACATATATATACACATATACAAATAAACATACACAAACATATTGCGTGCCAAATATTTAATGTGTACTGGATGCAGTGTGCTCCTGCTTATCAAGAAACAAGTTAGTGACTATTTTTTTAAAAACATTGACAGATAGTGCCCGTCTAATGGTCAGTGGTGGTTTGTTCCACTGGCGGGCTGCAGACACAGTGAAGGAATCTGAATATCTGCTAGAGGAGTGGGATGGGATTTTGAGTTGATTGTTAAATAAATAAATAAGATTTTGCACTACAGGTGGCTAAGCAGCTTTAAAGTCGGTAACATTACGAACTGTGCGAGACGTCATCGCAAACATTAATTCTCATTAACGAGCGAATAACAAAGATGTGTGTTGAAATACACATTCTAAACTAAAATTAAATGTATTATTTGGCATATGAGTAATACAATAAGTCAATGTCAAAATATCTTTATTCACGTAAACCTATTACAGGCATTTATGAAACGTCAGTAATTTAATTAAATTGAATGATTCTACTCCTGCTAGTAGAAGACTAAGCAGCAAAGTGGTCCAATAAGTAAGCTGTTAGCAGAAGACCAGCAGCTTAGCAGATTCCAGTGACCTGTTAATGTTTAATCTGACTGGGAAAGGAATCTGCAAGGAAAACTCAGCTATATCAGATTTACAAAATAAAACTTATACAGAACTACACCACAACGATCAATTAATAACCTTTTAAATTTAGTTATCAGTACCTATGAGTATACAATACCTGGTACAGCAGTAACCCACCAGGCAAGTCAGAATTAAGATAGACCTATGCGCAACCCGAAAATCGACAAAAAATAATAATAAAGGACATTAGTAGTAGACAAAAAAAAGATGGTACTAACCTTCGTTTGGAATTGAAAATATTGATAAGGTCGAGTAGGTTAGTTTAGTTGAAGTTTCAAGGGAAAATCAATCTTATTCTTCTTCCTTCAAAGGTTAAATCTTGTTTCAAACCGTCTTATTTTTATATAAATATCTCCATAGGAAACTTACAATATTAGTTATCTTTGATAGAAAAAAAAACATTTGACATCATTGCAAATGGCACATACTTTCAACGAGAACTAATGCGATGCGCCAGAAGTATTCAGTACAATAAAAAAAAAGACAGCATTGTATATCCTGCAGGTACTCCGTGGTCTGGCGGTTAAAACGCTGAATTAGACCTGGTTCGATTCCTGGTCGGGAGAGAGAGGAAGAGTAAGCATAATATGGTATTTTGGAATAGGCAGACAGTTTAATAATTTCCATGTGCCAAAGAGTGCTTGGGACGACATTATTATAGAAAGTGAAAAGAGGTGTAAATAATTACTATTGTCTGTGATGTTTATTAAAACCGTTATTCATATATTCACATGGTGTTTTAGTACTTAAATTCCCTTAATCTATTAAGAACAATATAGGTTTGTAGGTCAACATGGATATAACTAAGGGGCGTTATAAGCTATCTTCATCGTGGAATCCAGTAATCAATAGGTTTCGACACCGGGAAAAATCGCCCGGTGTCGCCAAGGATATTGTAAATGTCGTGTGTCGTGATTTCTAAAAACTTTTAAAAGTGATAAGTGGGTAGGTTTACATCTGCCGCCCAGTATGTACGAGACTACACCGCATAGCTTCAGTCGACCCGTGACCACGGCCAATGCAACTTGGCTGAAACGTCGGGAGAAATATGTCTCTTAAGGTAAATCGCGTAAAGACCAGTTAAAATTATAAAAATATATTATGAATGTGCGTGAAAGTTTAAAAAGTTTAACTAAGAGCCATCGTTTTTAACTAAGAAAAGACGTCTATTCATACATTGGTTAAATAGAGAAGAATAAAAGGTTATAACCAAAATTTCTCATATTTTTTGAAATTAATTCATTTACCATTGGCATATACAGATACTCCTCTGTAATTTAAAGCTTTGCCCGTGATGTTACAACACTGGGGACGGGGTCCATATAAAAATGCCCATTGTTCTTTATTTGTTTTATTTCTCGAGTATGGTCGCAAAATACATCGAATCTTGCCACTTGTTATGATAGCCTGTAGTAAAGTTAACTAAGTGTGAATCCGTTTCTTTAAAAGCGGTCGTGATGATACTAAAGTTTTTATAAAAAAAAAATATCTCGAGCCTGGAGATGAGTTTATCCAGGAGAAACAGGCCGTGACTCTGGGTCGTAAAAGTTGGATGTAATGGATAATTAATGAAGTCTATGAGTCCTAGGGGAGGTATAACAGGGACCATTCAACCCCCGCCAAGTCAGCAAATGTCAAAACGGTATTTGCATAAGGTCTGCTACTATACGAATAGGCTTAATGTAGATAGATACATAGATAAATATTTAATTGCACAGAGAAAGACAAGATGTCTTTATTCACGTAAACCTGTAGAATTTGTGACACATTATTATTTAAATTATTTTGAATGATTCTACTTCTGCTAGTGGAAGACTAAGCGTCAATGTGGTCCAAGGTGTAAGCTTTTAGAAGACACTAGCTTAGCAGATTCCAATGATCTGACAGAACAACTATACTGCGCAGAATTACTTAAAGATATTTTTTTATATTTTAATCTGAAATAAAAATAAAGAACAAGTTTTTTTTTTTATTTTAATTAATAAGTAATCTTAAGTTACAATGCAGAGAATTTTTCCTAAAAATATCGCCAATTATACAGAACCTAATTAAGTATACAGCGAGAGGTCGACGATCGCGCGAAAGTCGATGAAAGTAGAAAGGATATTTTTGATATTTGTGTATTAATTGTAAAATAACAATGCCTATTTACAGCAGTTATAATCTTAAGTGACTTTTATATCTTAAGTGACTTTTGTATCTTTTATATTTGTGTATTAATTGTAAAATAACAATGCCTATTTACAGCAGCTTTAATCTTAAGTGACTTTTATATCTTTTATATTATTTATAGTATAAATAATTAGTTAATAGTATTTTTATCTGCAAGCGCCTAATGTTTTGCAATATTGTTTGCGGCCGGAAGTGCAGGGTATCCAGAGATCCAGGCGTCCCAGAGACCCTTGTTCAGGCCCCTGATTGAAACTCATGTATAACTGATTGAAAATAAGGATTATTTGATATTTAATATTAGTAGAACCTCTATTTAAAATTAAAAAGATACAGTTTTTTAAAAAATAAAAATCATCTGCAACAAATAAAGTGTGTTAGATGTGTTTCTTACTTGGTAAAATATATAAATTGAAGCTTTTAATTAAAATTACTTTTTCAAAATTTATGACAAAGACCTTCAGTCACTGTCACTGATGACGCCGCTCCAAAGAGAGGCGAAATATTTGGCAATAAAATTTTTAAGCTTCAATTTATATATTTTACCAATTAAAAAATAAAAATCATTATCCGAAAAATAAAACACTACAGCATGGTGAACCCCATCGTGATAAATACCTAAAGATTGAAAGCGCTATTATTAAATGATCCCGATCACCGTCGACAGTAGAGAGAAAAGAAATTGTTATTTGACAATAAATACCAACACAATTTAAAAAAAAAATACTTCTATTATTTATGTAAATATAAGACAAGCAACTTTTTTTTTTTTTTTTTTTATACTAGCACGACATGTGACCTTGGGCCCACCTGATGGTAGGTGGCGCGCAAGGTCCATGAATGTTAGCAACTGAAGTCAGATACTCGTAACTGCCATCAGTCCCCAACACTATGCCGGCTTACTACCAGATCTTTGTTTAAAAAACTCGTACATCTACACTACCTGAAAAGATCCTCACAATATTAGTGAGTGTATATATGTATGTTTATGTATGTATTAGTATTTAGTATATTGATATTATAGTATATATAATATGTAAGTGTATAATTAAGCTGTTAATTTTTCTTCCTATTTTTTAATATTTCTTTCATTGCACCTATAATAATTCAAGTTTGTCCCCAAGGTTTGGCTGTCAGAAAATGTCTACGGGCATTAAGTCCGCCTTTGTACTTCGTACAATAAAGTTTTAAATAAATAAATAAATATTTAAATCTTTATTCCACTATTTACAAGGGGCGGGCTTAATGCCGCTAGACATTCTCTAACAGCGAATTATTGGGACAATGTAGAAATGTGGAAGGTGTAAGGTAGGTATCACATAATATACTTCATACTAAGCTTCATTCAAAATACATATACTACATACAATATATATATACATACTAACATACTACATACAATAAGTACGTAAATACATTGTAGGGAGCAATGCAAGTAGACCATTATTTTAAAAAGCTTAAGTACCAAATGGGTTCTAATTTAATCTATAAGGGACGTGGACGTCCCAATCCGAGCGACCAGACAGTAATTACGCAAATAAGGTAGGTACTTGAATAGATTTTACATAAATCTTGTGGTCTCCACACCATTCCCGTGTAGCATAGTTTCCAATAGTCTTCCAACCTTTGGGTATTAACAAATTTTACTGTACTGTAAATTTTAAGTACTAGAAAATCGATCACCATAACCGTAGCCTTGTATATGTTTGCAACGATAACAGATTTTGACGAAAATATATATTTTATTATTTTTCTATTAAGCAAGTCATGTTTACAAAATTTTATAAAGGGTGTTTTTAAGAGCTTGAGAAATATAAATAATAATAATAACGTCTTAGATTTACAACAACACTGTTCCCGTGCCTCGGAGAGCACGTTAAACCGGTCGTCAATAAATTGTCATAAAAAATTGACGTCATATCCTCGCCAAGCCGTCTGACCAGCTTGGCGAGTGTAGGCCAAATTCTCCAGTTCTGGAAGGCCCATCTCCAGCAGTGGGGGTTTAGGACGCTGTGTTCTAGGGGCTGTAATGAATGAATGAATGAATAATAGCCGTACCTAATACTCATAACTTAATAACTACACATACAGAAAAGAAATACTAAATAGAGCTTACATCCCAACTTAAAAAGAAACAAGAAGCTTCACACGAAGCTATTTGTCTTCAAAGACTACGAGTATATCCGCAGCCGGCTCACGCTGAGAGAACATTTACAAGCGCAACAAAATCTGATGCTCCGTACCATTGTCGGCGCCTCGCATTACGTGACAAACGATGTATTCCATAGGGATATGCGGATGGAAACACTGGACGATTTCGTGTAAATTTATTATAAATTAAAATAATTGCTCCAAATTGCTGCCAATGGACAAAGTGCCAAGGACACTGGCAGCATTGCCACGTTGAATAGCAATGCTGATGCTTTGGCCCAAATATTGCTCAGCCCTTTTGTCTCCCGAGGTGTTTTGACAACGCCTTGAAAATTTTATGTGTACTTGGTCCCCACGGCCCGAGAGTTTCAACTACAAACGGCGCAAAAATGTGATTATTGGACATTATTAGTGGATTTCGTTAATTACGTCAGAGATTGCGTCATAATTACAAAATATTACTCAATTGTCAAAAGTCAAAGTCAAAATATCTTTATTCACGTAAATCTATTACAGGCATTTATGAAATGTCAATAATTTAATTATTTTGAATGATTCTACTCCTGCTAGTAGAAGACTAAGCAGCAAAATGGTCCAATAAGTAAGCTGTTAGCAGAAGACCAGCAGCTTAGCAGATTCCAGTGACCTGTTAATGTTTAATCTGACTGAGAAAGGAATCTGCAACGAAAACTCAGCTATATCAGATTTACAAAATAAAACACATATAGAACTGCACCACAACTATCAATTAATAACCTTTTAAATTTCAGTAACTATGAGATTACAATACCTGGTACAGCAACTCTATAAGCGCTCGACCTTGACAGCGGCCGTGCAAATATCAACTCTAATAGTGTGATATATAAATAGTTATTGGATTCCACTATATAACGTTTGCGCTTAAGTAACAGAATAGGGCTACTGGCTCCTTAGAGGTCAAGGACAAGTGGAATTTTATTTGTATAATAATTTGCATGTTGCGTGCGCTGCTTTGGATTCCAGTCTAGTCCATGTAAATTAACTGAACTCAAATGTGCAGCCGAATCTGTTTTGCACACCTAATAATAAATATATATCTTTTATATAAATTGAAGTTACCTACTTCAATTTATATAACACAATATTTTGTTGTACTCATTTAAGTTATTCGTCACATGGCGAACTCACGTACAAATAGGAAAAGCGATTCCACAGAAATCTATTGACAGTGCCAGCTAGCAATACTGAGTAAGATTTTGGTCGTGGGGTGACCATGGATTCTAGCTAATTTTAAAAATTTGTCTAAATAAAAAGTCGAAAAGCTGCCGACCTCTCATTCTTAATGTATATTTATATTGCTAGTATATATATATATATATATATATATATATATATATATATATATATATATATATATATATATATAAGAGCTCGTCAGCAGCCTATTGTTTTAATTGTTTTTATTTCATTATTAATATAAGAACAAATTTTAGTAAATTGATCTCCTAGTAAGAAACATTATATGTAAAACACGTAGATTTTAAGAAACAATATTGTAATGCCCGAACTGGGTCGTGTGCTGAACATGTTATATTTTTTTACCACTATTAAAATGTATTGTTCATACATTTTTTGTCTTTGTCTTTGTCTTTGCCATTATTTGCAATACCTAAATTGCGATCGAAATCCCTCAAAACGACACCCCTGTATCACGCACTGACTCTTATTAATAATATCTTGGCGTATGACCGCTGTATTGACATATTTTCGTACTCCAAGCCGAGTTTGCTGACATCAGCTGAACGCTATTTAGAATTATTTTTTTACAAAAAGCAGCGTGATTGATGTAAATATCAATTATGAATGACATAATTTTATTTGTATACTTATCGTGTAATTATGTAATTATTAGGCAATTGTATAAGTGCTACCTATGTGTAAATTTAATGTATATACAATTGTATAAATTGACTAAGAGCCTACGTGTTTGGCATTAGCTGTAAGTGTTGGCTTGTAATAATAATAAATAAATAAATATTTTAAATAATAATAAATATTTCCAGACAGGTCACACAGCGCTATCTAATTTCCGTGGTAAGTTGCGAGGTTTGTGTTACGGAAACTAGATGGTTGATAAACTACATATTATACTTTTTTTTTGTAAATATATACATATTATACATATAAACACCCAGACCGAGACAAATTATACAATGTACAACTTGCCCCCGGTGGGAATCGAACCCACGACCTCCCGAGTTCACGGCAACGTTTGTTACCACTAGACCACGGAGGCGGTCAAAATATATTATTGCAATTAAATGTTGGCAGTTTTTTTTTTGTTATTACATTGTTGTTGTTTACATGAGTAAATAAATAAATAAATATGTTTTTTTAATTGTAGGATAAGACACATTAAAAATCAGCGCTGCAGCAGAAATGTTGCTGCCTATGCTGACCTGAGTGCCTGTTTGTCGCAACAGCTCACTCATTTTATTTCATACATTTATCTTGTCTTTTTTTTATTTTCCATTTATATATTGTATTTACTTTTTAAAGAACTGTGCTCTGCAGCGGGGGAATGCTGAGTGTTCTTGGCACACTGCCACATGATCACGTCATGGGTGATAACTTTTATATATATATATAGTTCAGATTTTTGTTTTATTTTAAATTTAGTTTATATATTTTTATTAGCTTAATTTTTATTTCAATCATTGTACTGTTTTTTATTTCAAATATATAGTTATATATAGGTATTTTTCAAATACAAAAAACATATATAACTTAAAATAATAATAGGATATATAAAGGATTGCGGGTGCATTAAATAAATATAATATATATCGCAATCCTCTACTACACTCCCAAAGGTTAGCCTTTTTTTTATACTAGCACGACATGAGACCTTGGGCCCACCTCATGGTATGTGGCGCGCAAGGTCCATGAATGTTAGCAACTGAAATCAGACACGCATGACTGACATCAGTCCCTAACACTATGCCGGCTGTAATAAAATGCCTTTAAGACATTTAACTTTGGCCTTGTATATTATTATTATTATTATTGATTAATAGGCGAGCAGCGCATTGCTGATATGCCTATATCAAGCACTGGTGTAAAGTTTATTAAATTGTCAGTTATCACCATAGTCTATTTCGATTGTCACTAGCCACTTGTCCAGTTTGTTTTTAAAACTGGACTCTTAAGTTTTCTGTAATAAAGTTTATAAATAAATAATATGGTAATAAAAAAAGGACTATTGGGACTCTGTTCTGTTACCATGAAATCCATGGTCCTATCAGTGAGTGCATTTCATTTGACATGCAGCGCGCGCTCAAAAGAACAATGCTGCAGCGAGACGGTGCGCTCCCGAACAAGGGTGCATCCTGCAATTACATTAGTCTCCAAATACTGAATCTACCGTGTTTTCAACTAAATCACAATATACAAACATATATACCTAGTCTAGATTCATACGATCTGCGGACTACACCACTGAGGGTTAATTTCATTTATTTTATTTAAGCATAAAGATAACATTTATTCGAAAAAAATATTTACAACATATAAAATAAATATTAATACTAAAGATAGGGATATAAGTCCCGTCCGCGTGGAATGGTGGCAAGAACGCTGGCTGCATTTCCCCGCTGAATTGCAATACTGATTCTTTGGGCGAAGAAAGAGCCAGTCACTCTTGTCACCGGAGGAGACGACAAGACGCGGTGTTATGCATTTTAAAAACTTTTTTGCGCTTGCACTCCACGGGCTCAGAGTATCTACAGCAAACGGCACAAATATGTAATCTTTTAATATACTTACATACTTGCGCCGCTTGCTGGACTCCACATTTTCCGCCGCGGCTCCCGCTTTATGCGCTGTCCCACTGAGATTTTTGTATTTTATGAAATTACAATGCCTGGTACTGCGGTACCCAACTTGGCACGTCAGAAGTAAGATAGACTACTTGCCTGCGTGCAACCAAAAAGCCGAGAAAACGCAACACCTCTATAAACTTAAGATCAATAAATTTAACGCGTTCAACCTCGGTCGCAGGGCCCCACAGCAGCACCCGATCACGGACGTAACGCATGTGCCAGCCATCCCCTTGGTCTATCAGGCCCTTAGGGTGCGACCGGGAACCGACACACGTACCACCACTGCAATTATATTCTAAAGAAGGGATGACCGCCGGACACTCACATCATGAGAACTTAGATTGTCGGTAAAAGACAGCTATCTCAGTTCCCCCACTTCAGTAGTTTGGCGAAAAGATACCGTGGGTCTCGAAGGTCAAGTACCTTGGACTCACGATAGACAGACGCCTCACCATGAGCGACCACGTAAATGTCACCGTGAACGCGGCACGTTTGGCCTGAGACAAACTTCGTCCAGTGTTTACATCCAAAAGCATATGTCCGCTCTCGTCTCATAAACGTAGCTCCGGCATGGTACGCGGTCGATTACAAGCACAAAAAAAACCTCCCGCTATATACAGATGTTATCCACTATATGCGGATGAAAAGACTGGTCAAATTAGTGCGTCGCCTGGCCGAAGGAATGTTCGTACGGGCTAAGAGCTCAAATTTCCCACTCATGAGAAATTTTGCACCTCTGCACGCCAGACCTTCCGACGCTCCATGGCGTGCGATTTAATACTTATTAACCGGCACGTACTTATTAACCTGTAATAAAGGTTCCACACGCCCTGCCCGTTTTTGCGAATGCTATATCTCTTAGGAGGCCAACACCTCGTTAAAGATTCCTCGTCTACCCCGGAAGGGGGGTCCTGAGATGACTCCGATGATGATGAGAATTTGAACACTAACAACGACATTCGAGACACAACAAGCATCAACATAACAATATAGGGGCACCCTGAGACACAGGCATCACACTAAGTTTAGGGGCCTTCTTAAAATGTAAAAATATACTTTGAGAAATAAACGTTTATTTTACGAGTATTTTGTTATTATTATTATTATATTAATATCGATAGCGTTCTGCTTAAAAGTCACAAAATTTTAAGAGAATTCAGAGTTCGCCAGATAAATGATTTTACTTAAAATAAAACAACAAAGGGGAATTTGAAATATATTTTTTGAAAAGGTAAGTTTATTTGAGAAAGAAATTCCCCGAAGATTTCGTTCACTTATAGATACGAGAAATATTAACAGCACTTCGCGACAAAAAGGAAAAGGAAGTCGCAATAAAGCATTACATTAACAAGAAAACATAAAAGCGAAAAACATATTTTGTTATGGTCTTAGATATTAAAAACTTTAGATAGATCTTTAGAAAATAATGACGAGTCTCAAATTCCTGTAATTTCTTTACGTAAATGAAGATATTTTGACTTTGACATGTAAATAGCCTCAATATTTTTATATAGTTTGTGTTTTACGAATAAGAACGTTATTTATTTATATTATAATAGTTTATTTATTACATAGTAAATATTTATAACTATACCAAATTGTAACGTAGGCATTAAGCTAGCCACTTTACCTACCTATACTATTTTGTAGTAAAAAGTAAATTAAATAATCTAAATTCCAACATACGAGTATAATATAAACATCTTACGCACTTACTCGTACATATTCGATATCTTGCAGAAAACAAATTTATTTATGACTCTAAAACTAATTAAAACAACTAATTTATGTACTATCTATATACATAATATTTTATGTCATTAATTAGTCATAATCATCACAGCTCCTACAACACAGAGACCTAGACCTTCACTGTTGGAGATGGGTCTTCCGTAACATATATCTAAAGAATTTGGCCTAACTCGCTACGCTGACAGACGGGTTGTTAAGGATCTGATGACAATTTATTAATCACAAGTTAGTATTAGTAAAACCGGGACCGACAGTGTTCTTAAAACCGAGCTAACCGCTAATTCAAATTAGTACTTACATTATAAAACATACCGATGTGAATTACTTGTAATGCCTTGTAAAGTTGTAGTAGGTCACGTAGGGATACTGCTGCGGGTCTTCGATGGCTTAATTAAAGAGTGTTTAGCGGACTGTAAAGTTTTATTGCAAAAGTAGAGTTTTCAATTAATTACTTGAGTAAATTAGCTATTAAAAATGTGAGAGGAATATTGTGTGACCGCTCGGTGCGCGGATTGATGTCACTCTCGTGGGCGCCGCTCGGAGCGCTGGCCAACGTTCCAACATAAGGACAATCACAGATACCATGCGTAAAATACTGTTCTCACCTTTCGGATAGTTATATGTAGATGCTCTGGATGTCTTGCAGTAGCAAGCTGCCCGAATTGTGGACGATGCCACTATATTTAGAACTCTCGAATCCATGCAGCTCAGAGATGTGGCTACTCTGAGGGTTATCTACTGGCTATACTATGGTGAGTGCTCTGAAAAATTATATTCATTCCGCAACCGGAAAAAAGTACAGGTCAGAATATGCCCCAACATACCGTAGTCACAATATCTACACACACGTACGTATAAATTTGGGGGCACATGTCCGATGAACATGCCTCTGCGTTTCTTCTTTCTTATGACCTGGAGTCCTTTAAGCGAAGTGTGAAAAAGCATCTTATCAAGCCAGGATAGTGTTAGTTACTGATGTCAGTCATAAGTGTCTCGATTCCAGTTGCTAACATTTATTAACCTAGCGCGCCGCTCACCATCAGGTCGTCCATAATGTCGCATCGCAACTAGCCTCACTTTTTCCTAAAGAACCCTGCATCTATAGTTTTCCTTTCGTTGAGCGAACATCAACCTAAACGGTTGTTTCACAACAATAACGGTTGTACAAATAAAAAAAAACTTTCTCTTTCAGTACGGGGGACTCGTAAATTGTTCGGATTAAAATAGGGGATTTCTTTAGGTAATTCACTAAGTGCGACAATGGGGAAGCAGTGGACGTCATAAAACTATGTACACCTCTATAAAAAGTTATGCCGCTTCACACCAAGACCCTTTTCGACCGCATATCAGTATATAAAAGACAACGTCTCGACTGACTTATCTCCAACTTCTTAATCTTATCTCAGCCAACCAGGAGCTCTTCCATACATAGAAACTTGTTCCTGCATTGGTAAAAATCGAGGGTTATATTATATTTCCACTTATTTAATGAATTTTGTTGCTATATATATTTATTGAAAAACTAAAAACTAATTATAAATAAAACTAAACTAAAAATACCTATGAAATTAAAACTTTTCTACATAAAAAACAAAGGGCTTACCGAAAACGCTCGCCGCATTTCCTCGTTGAATTATAATGGAAATATTCTGTTTTAGGTAGTTATGGCATTTGGGATCGCCATACTCTTAATAATTCGTTTACCCAGCTCTTTTATGAATTTGTGGGTATCAAATTTTGTTGTTTATAATTATTTTTCAACAATATTTTTTAATATTTAGTATTTATATTTAAATTATTAAAATTGTTTGTTGCGGAACAAGTAGATTCGTAAAGTCTCTATGACATAACGTTGTCATAGAAAAAATGTCTTAATTTGTGTTGTTAATTTTAATTATATTTATTTGACCACAGTCAGTGTTTATTTCGGCCTTTATTTCTCCACAAAGGAGGGAGTTGGTTAGTAGATAATTATTTGAATTTTAATGAATTGTGTTTGTTTTTATTTTTTTATTCATCTACTTGTTAATTTGTTCCGTTTCCTGTCGGGTTCCAACTATTGATTGTTTTTAGTTTTTTAATTGTTGCAAATACTATAACCCGTTATTTGCAAGGTGGGGAAAATGTTGTGGAACAAGTAGATGAATTATTATATTTTATATTTAAATCTAGAAGTCTCTATGACATAAGGTTGTCATAGAGACGAGAGTGTCAATATGTAACCTTTCGGCAAATATGTCCTAATTTATGTTGTGTATTTAATTATATTTATTTGACCACAGTCAGTGTTTATTTCGGCCTTTATTTCTCCACATTGTTATTCAGTTTTATAGGTACTCTACGCTTTAATAATTTATTATAATATTTTAGTAAAGTAGAAAGAGAAGACAAATTTCTAAGCATTCCATGGATTCACCGTGCGGGTGCCGGGTCCATCGTGTGTGGGTAAGACATGAGAAGAATGGTGTCTCGGGCTTGCGACCGACAATAGGCTGGTTTAAGAAAAGGAGGCCTCCTTTTTTCTTTCGCGATAATACGCTCACCATCCACCATTCTACTTCTCTCCCTACCCAACCAAATACTGTATTATTATATTTAATTTTATTGGTAACCCTGAAATTCCAAAACAAACCATAATAAATGGAGTTTTGGCTGTTGAGAATTAAAATTTCTTTCAAATTAAATGTTAAATTTTAGTTCTAAGTAAAAACTATCCGCTTAAATGATCTGGTAGCGCCATCTGAGTCAAATTATTAATCCTATTTTTTTTAGGCATGCTTGCAACCTATTCCCTTTTTTCCTCCCTACGCACCCCTGTGCAAAGGCGTCACTAGCCAATGTGATTTTGACATTCTCGCCGCGCGTACGTTGAGCATTCCACGCATCGCATTCACCACGGATGCTGGTGAGTGCGATGTGGTGCACGGCCTTCGAGACTACGTTTTTTTATTAGGTACGTACATCATCTCCTTTTCCAGCAGTAAGACAACCCCACATATACAGTCCACTTTTATCGCCATCATATTAATCACCCACGATAGTCGTACAAAGACACCATGATCTTTGCAGAAAATCGCAAATGACTGGCATACGTGATACGCCTAAGTCTCACTTACAGTTGTTTCATTTATTCTATTTTATACATACGTAACCGCCACGGGAAAAGCCGGGCCCCACAACGCTAGTAAAAATTATGCCGCTTCACACCAGACCCTTTTCGACCGCATACATATCAATAAAACAAAACCGACATCATACATTAACAAGTTTGTACCGAAAATTCCAAGCTAAGCTGACAAATCGGTAGACAGCAAGCAATGGATGTTTAAATATATTTTACGAGACATAATACGTGAATTAAGTTTTTTATGGTCTCCCAAAGGTATTTTATTATGGGCGCGAGAAATTTTTGATGTATATAGTTTAGGTAGCCCGGCGTTGCCCGTGTATTCCACTATACAGAGGAATGCTTTTCCAACCTCTGTGTTTCCACTTTTCTATTGATATCCTTCAAGCGTGAAAGTGAAGTGTGAAAAACATTTTATTACCTTATAGTGAGCGGTGCTATAAATGTTAGCAACTGGAATCGAGACACTTATGACTGACATCAGTCCCTAACACTATCCTGGATTGATAAGATGCTTTTTCACACTTCGCTTGATCCAGGTCATAATGTTTATCGGACATGAGTCCTCAAATTATTATACAACATATTTATTAAAAACATAATTACAAAAAATAACTTTCTATAAATATAAATATTTCCTCCAGAGACGTCACATCAGAGATAGTCCCAAGAAGGCTGGCAACATTTCTCCTCTGTATAGCGAGGCTAATACGTTGGCCAGCCTTCCTATCTCCAGATTCTCCGTCAGCCTTTTGGACAACTCCTTGGCCAGGCGCTTGGCTGTGAGTTTCCATCCCTCGTAACCTTTACCGAGGTTTGGCGTATTTGCGCAGCTTGAGGTTCTCAGCAGGAAGTCCACCCCGTAAGGGATTCGGTCGTGATGATACTTTATCAATGTCAATTAAATTTAAATTGTAAATATTTATTTAAAAAAAAACATAATTGTAAAAGAGCAACAAGCATCCATGCATCCTTACAAACTTTCGAATTTTAATATTAGTAGGATGGGATAGTTTTTTTATAGTTCTGTACATGATTACTACCTCCAAACAAGGGTTCACAACTTTATATAGCGGTGACGTCACTCTAGGGAAAATTAAGTTTTTTATATCTATTATTTTGCTTGTTGCTTTGGAACAGCTTGCCTCTTAATATCCGCCAAGCCCCAAGCAGGACCATCTCAAAAAGCTGGTTTTGTAATCCCATAAAAGTCCTTGTCTGTATCGTGCAAAGATGTAATGTAGTGTAGTACAACTTGCCACCACCACTGCACGTGCAGTCGGTGGTCGCTTTTAAAAACAAACTTAAAATATATTTGTTCACATCTCAACAATCATTGCAGCAGCACGCCTAATTAAGAAAACTAGGACTATTTTATTTTGTAAACATTATTTATTTATTTTAAAAATTAGACAAATGATATAGCCATAATTCGAGAGCTTGCCAGCTAACATCGACGAGCTTGCCACTTGTCATGATTGGTCGGCAGTAAAGTTGGCTAAATGTGAATCAGCTTCTACGAGTATATAAGCGTGGTTTCTGACAACCCTGGAAGGGAAACGGTCGTGATGATACATTACATTACATATAGCCATAATTTTATGTATATTATATTATTTATTTTAAGGACAAGTTTTATTTTATTTTATTCTTTATTGTATAGATTGCTTATTCTAATTACAGTTGTGTATACATGTCATGATGATGCAATCTGCCCATATTGTGGGCATACAATATGCTTATGTCAATAGATATTTATTTACAATATTTATATTTAATATTGTTCTTGTCAATTTATTGGAATACAATGTTAATGTCAAAATTATGAGGGATCAGCTGAAAATCAGCGCTGTGACCTAGTGTTGCAGCTTATTGCTGAGCTGATTCCCTATTTGTCACCACACTATCTTGTTTGTTGTATTATCATTATTATTTTTACTGCATGTGTTTTTTTTTGGTGACAAATAAACTTTTTTCTTTCTTTCTATGTATATACGTTGTATATGTAGTTGAAGATAAAGAGTAAGACAAATTTCTAAGCATTCCATATGGATTCACCGTGCGGGTGCCAGGTCCATCGTTTGTGGGTAAGAGATGAGAAGACACTATTCTTGCTTGCGACCGACAATAGGCTGGTTTAAGAAAAGGAGGCCTACCTTTTTTATTTTATTTCGCGATAATACGCTCACCATCCACCATTCTACTCCTCTCCCTACCCAACCAAATACTGTATGATTCCGTTAATGCTGCCTTGGAAGCTCAGAAGAATGAAATTATTTATATATGTATGTATATGTACGTCGTATATATATTGTATATACCCACTTATATATGTAATTTATTACTTTAGTAATAAGAATATTGTTTTTTCTTTCCTTAATATTTATTGTTTATTTATCCTAAACTTACCTCTTATGATTCAATGTCCAAAAATTGATTGGAAGAGAGTGCCTATAGGCATTATATCCGCCTTTTGTTTATTTAAAATTAAAGTTATTAAATAAATTTAATATCATCACGACTGTTTCCCTTTCGGGGTGGTCAGAAACCACGCTTATAAATAAGCGGATTCACATTTAGCTAACTTTACAATAGGCCAATCATGACAAGTGGCAATCGTCGATGTCTCTCTGTAGTTTCTGACCACCCCGAAAGGGAAACGGTCGTGATGATACTTACTTTTTAAATAAAACAGAACTACACCACAACAATCAATTATTAACGTTTTAAATTTAGTTATGAGTTCCTATGAGATTACAATACCTGGTACAGCGGTAAATAGTTCATGCCGTCCTGTAAACGAACCCACATAGAAACAGTTACTTAAGTAGTATATTTTTGGCAGTCATGCACTGGATTTCGTTTGTCACGGAACGCTTGTTGTCGTCACGAGAGGCCTGTCATGTCCGACACGTGACACTTCATGGGCTTAATTGGACAGCCTTAAATTATACTATTGTGTTCGTGATATTCATTTTTTGTTATTCAGCGTTAGAGAATGTCGATTTCTTGTGGTTAGATTTTTTTATAATATAATAATAAATAATAATATTAATAATAATAATTCTTTATTTCGGTACAAAAACCATATCGTGTTAGTAACAATAATAACTTAAAGAAAACTATGTTTTATGTTAAATGAAATTATATATCTGGGCAGTGTTTTCACTGCGGATGGGAAGTATGATAGGGATGTTGAAAGAAGAGTGAACGCGGGAAATAGTGTTAATGGGGCCCTGGGGTCACTGATCGCCAGTCGAAATGTCAGTGATAAAGCTCGACTCGCCATACACAATGCCATGCTAATACCAACACTTATGTATGGAAGCGAGACGTGGATATGTCAGAATACGCATGAGAGTAGAGTTAATGCAGTAGAAATGAGGTCTTTACGTCGGATATGCGGCGTAACTTTGATGGACCGTATACGTAATAACGAAATACGCAAAAGGGTAGGTATAAAAGAAAGCATAGGTACAAAAATAAAGAAAGGCATGCTCCGATGGTTCATGATCAAATAAATAAAACATTAGCTGAAGGTGAATTAAAAAGCCATCGAAACAAGAGGGCATGTATGAAGAGGTTGATGAATGTCGAAGAAGCGAAAGAGGTATGTCGTGATCGTGACAAGTGGCGCTCAATTGTCTCTGCCTACCCCGCAAGGGATTTGGCGTGAAGATATGTATGTATGAAAACTATGTTAGTAATTAATCTAAAATGTACATACTAATTTATTTGTCCATAATTTTTGAAGCATGAAGCAATGCTCATGGATATTCTTTAAAATTATATTTTTAGTGTCCATTATGCATTTTCTAAATGAGGCCTAGGCTGTCAGATTACCGCGTCTAATACCGGCAGACGTGCCTCGGCAAACATGCTGGATGCACTACACCACCTGGGGAGCCGAAACAGAATTCTGAAGGCATCATTGTATTGCACCTTCAGTCTTCTGCACGACTCTTTGGTGTAGTTGCACCACAACTGCGGTGTGTACAGAGACCGACAGTAAGCGTTAAATAGGGATATTTTAACAGCACGGGAACACTTGAAGAGCCTCTTCACGATCATGTTAGCACGGACAGCAACCGAACGCCTCTCTCTCTCAACATCCAGATTGTCTTTAAGGTCTTCAGATACTATATGACCAAGATATCTGAAGGACTGCACGATTTTCAACGGCTCATTATTCAAATACACAACCGGTCTGTAGTCTGTCCTCCCCGATTTGAAAATCATGCATACAGACTTTTTGGTGTTGTATAAGAGGGAGTCAGCTGCGTAGCTCTCACAGATCTTGATGAGTCTCTGCAGCCCCTCCGCTGACGGGCTCAAGAGCACCATGCTGAGCTGACATGGCACCCGAGCCTGGTGTTGCTGAGATCCTCAATTGCATCCATATAAAGGTTGAAAAGCAAGGGCGAGGTTTTTCCACCCTGTCTTACCCCACATGACAGTCGAAATTCATCCGATGATACACCACACCACCGAACAACATTAATCTGCTTGGTGTACCAGCCGACTAGCAAATTAATACAATCAGTCGGCTCTCCCACATCTACCAGTTTTTTCCACAGAATGCTGTAGTTGACCATGTCAAATGCGCATTATACCAGCACAATTTGTGACGTTGCCCCCCCCTGATGGTAAGTGGGGAGCGAGATCCATGAATATTAGCAACTGTAATCAGACACTGATGACTGACTTCACCGCTAGACTAGGCAGTTAAAATCATTAACTTTTATAATTATGTAGCTGATCCACGACTCAGACTTAGCTGTAAAGGCACACAGGGCCAACAGTGAGATAGAGACCGTTTATAGGATTTTAGTCCGTAGGCGCCCTGGGGCTTCACTAGGCAGCTTCACGGATGAGTCGGGCATGCGACCTCCACCCGCGTTGGCCCTTCAGGCAGGGGGCGTACCATTGATTCACCGTCTATAAAAAAATAAAATAAAAAAAAAACGGCGAACTTCCTACCGCGTAACAGTCATTGAATGTTTGTAAACCCTAGTTAGCACGTCCGCAATCCACAATGTCAAATGCTTATACGCAATGCTAATCGCCGATTGGATCTTCTTAATAAACTCTACATAGAAGCTCCACTCTTCCAGGATTAGCGTCTCGGTTATGCTGCGAGAGGTCGATTAACCGTTGAGCGGTAAATGGTTTGAGTTGGCTTTATTTCTGTATTCGACGACAGTCAACCGCAGAGTGGGCTCGCGCAGGAGTCTCAAGAGCAACGACTGAGTAACTATATATATAACAATAGCGCTAGGGAGCTTTTGCCCACAGACAGACAGACAGTGGGGTCGTCCAGGCCCGGATGCCTAATGGGCGTGGGTTGGGGATGGGGACAGCCCCCGTTTTCCCCAGCAGGATCTCAGCGGGTAACCACCCGCCGGTAATTCATGCACGTTTAGTGCTGGGCGCCGTTACTAGTATAACAGCGCCCGTGTGGCTCACGAACCCAGGGGGCTAAGTTCGACTGCTTCAGCTCTCCTCCAGGAGTACTTCTCTAGGAAGTGGTCTCCCGTTGGGGGACCGTGCACAAGACGGAGCGATGTTCTGGAGATGCTTGAAGTGTCCGTTGTCGGCCCAAGAGAACATACGTCTAGTCAGGCCAACGACAAACTCCTCAATAGTAGGCATCTCCAAATCTCGAGCTAAGACGGAATTACGCACGAACCATGGCGCTCGGGAAACCACTCTGAGCGATGTGTTCTGCTGACTTTGGATCTTGTCCCTGTTGGTCTTGACGAGAACGGATGAACATCTTGTAGATCCGGACCTTCAACCTGAGCGGCAAGATGCGCGCCACCTATCGGACAACAGTAGTACTATGTCAGAAACCTACGCCAATGTTCACACAACATATTCCCAAAGTTTAATCCCGATCGTTGAAGTAGTTTTGAAATGCATAGGGAACATACATACATACACACAGACATTTTTTGTTTATATATATACATTAAATATGAATTCGTGGCTGTAAAGAGATTTTTTTATAATGTCTTTTACACTTTACGTATTGTAAAGAATGATTTTCATAAAATAAAGTAAAAAACCTGTCTTTTGTTGTACGTTGAACGCCAAGCGTGAAGCACTACTCTTGAGACGGTCGCTTTTTTGGACTTATTTAGGAAACAGACTACTTCTATAAAGCGGGTTTAGATATACCTACCTACCTCTTTTCACAAAAACAAATCTACGAAGAAGAAGACAAAATTTTAGGCATTTAATGGATTCATCGTGCGGGTTGATATAGAATTATGTATAGGCTGGTTTATTATTATTTTTATTAAATTCTTTATTGCACAAAATATACGTATAAAGGCGAAGATTAATAATAATAATAATAAAACTTTATTTCAGAATAAATTCCATATGTGTTAGTAACATTTTTTAAAGAAATCTTATAATATCTAGTGTTAGTAAAAATACAAAATTATAAAACTTTTTTTTTTCCTTTTCTGGGGCCGAGGTCACCTGCTGACATGCAGGCGTATCCAGTGCCCCAAGAACGGAGAGTCCCACCTATCGGCCCACACGGCCAGGATGCTGCTGGGGATTGAGGCACAGCGCTTCCTCATAATAGCATGGAATCCATTCACCCGCGCCTCTGCTAGCATCCCAGAGGCACTGCAACGACGGGGCAGCCTCATCAGCACCCTGAACGCGTTATTGTACTGGACACGCCTACAAGGCATTTTCTAACATCTAACCTTTGGGAGAGTGTCAGATTAAGGGTAGTGCCGATATCCACACTACTACATACTAATAGATACTTACACTATTACATAAATTACAAATATACTTATAAATAAATGTATATATACATAGATATTATGACAAATATATATTTTTAGCCTGATGACGACTCCTGTTTATCTAGAAATAAAGCAGTGACCAAGCGCTTAAAAACGTGGACAGGGCGCGTGTCTAATAGCAAGTGGTAGCTTGTTCCACTGGCGGGCTGCAGGCACAGTATACGAATCTGAATATCTGCTACAGGAGTGGGATGGGTTTTTAAGAGAAGCCTCCTTTTTAATTTGCGTAACAAGAAGCTGACCACCATTCTACTCCTCTCCCTCCCCAACCAAATACTGTATGATTCTGTTAATGCCATATTGGAAGCTCGTTCCATAAATGTATTGACAGCAGATTCATCATTCATCATCATCATTACAGCCCCTAGAACACAGCGTCCCAGATCTCCACTGCTGGAGATGGGCCTTCCAGAACATATATTTATATATATATATATTTCCAGACAGGTCACATAGCGCCATCTAATTTCCGTGGTAAGCTACGAGGGCTTGAGTGTCGAAAACTAGATGGTTGATAAACTACATATTATACTTTTTTTTTTTTTTTGTAAATATATACATATTATACATATAAACACCCAGACAGAAAAAAATTATACAATGAACAACTTGCCCCCGGTGGGAATCGAACCCACGACCTCCCGAGTCCACGGCAACGTTTGTTACCACTAGACCACGGAGGCGGTCAAGGAGAATTCGGCCTACAATCGCTACGTTGGTTTTCACAAGTTCGTATTAGTGGAACTGGGACCCACGGCTTAACGTGCTCTCCGAAGCACGGAAAAAGTGGTTGAAGAAAAATTTCTAAGCATTCCATGGATTCACCATGCGGGTGCCGGGTCCATCGTGTGTGGGTAAGAGATGAGAAGAATGGTGTCTCGGGCTTGCGACCGACAATAGGCTGGTTTAAGAAAAGGAGGCCTCCTTTTTTTTTTTTTATTGCGCGATAATACGCTCACCATCCACCATTCTACTTCTCTCCCTATCCAACCAAATACTGTATGATTCCGTTAATGCCGTCTTGGAAGCTCGGTCCATAAATGTATTGACGGCAGACCTGCTTAGGCCCAATTCTTTCAGTAAGTGATGCAAAGACTTTGCTGGAACTCCTCTCGCACCAACTTCCACTGCGTAAAGCTGAGTCTTGAACCCGTTCCTGATCATTTCTTCTGTGAGATCCTAACATTTATTCGACTTCATGTTGTGGTCTATGACAAATGTAAATAAGAAAAGTGTATTTCTCATTGGTACATGCCGGGTGGATTTGAACCGACCTTTGTAGGATTTAAGGAACGCGTTCTTACATCCGAGTCACCACCGCGCCAAGAAAGATCTCTACAGCAGACTCATATATCTTTAAAATATCCGTAATTTAATTTTCTAGAAAGCGTTTCTTATAACTTCGTTACTTTTTTTTATTATTTCTAAAAGGAATTGTATGTTTATTTTATATATATTTTTAAAAATTGTTTCAGATTTAGTTTTTCGTATAATATTTAGTTTTTGTATACTTATTGAAAATTTTATAATTTTGTTATTTCTTATAGGCAATAAAGGCTACTGTGGTAATGTGGTGGTCGCCTATAATAGGTGCAACATCTAACTTCTGATTTAGTGTTAAGTACAAATAAGTGTGTGATGTTAGCACTGTTGGCTACCCTATTATAAATAAATAAATAAAATAAATAACTACTGCATTATTATTTGATTTTATTGTTTGATTTAATGCTATTAATAATACTTATTATTACTACTATATTATTATTGTTTTTGGGTTTATATAAATATATATAATTTTAGTTATATATAAGATATGTATGCCAAATTGTTATTTATATGTTTAAATTTAGATATTATTGTCTTTCTGTATTTCATTCTTAATATTGTTTGCTGCATGTTGTGTACAAATGTTAGGTTGGCAAACTGACTACTTATTTATATCACTGTATTTTGTCAAATGTTTTGTCTGTTAACTGTTTTTTGTACCTTAATAAATAAATAAAAAAATACCGGGTTCGATTCCTGGTCGGGACACAAAAATATTTATTAATGTGTATTAATACATTTAATTAATATTTAATTTATTTGTTTTATTTCTCTCCTTTGGTACGCTGGATACATCGACGAGCTTGCCACTTGTCATGATTGGCCTATAGTAAAGTTGGCTAAATGTGAATCGGCTTATTTATAAGTGTGGTTTCTGACCACCCCGAAAGGGAAACGGTCGTGATGATACTTTACTTTACTGCATTATTATTAGACAAACAAGCATCGGGCTCACAATAAATATTTGGCAAATATATACTTTTGTAATATGTATTTATTAGAATTTAGTATATGTATTTATTAGTATGTAGTGTATGTATGTATGTCTTAGTATGTAGTATATTGTTTGTTATCTTATTATTATTTATATCAGTACTACCTTGCATATCATACTCTCCCAAAGGTTAGATGTTAGAAAATGGCATTAATCTTCGCCTTTGTTCAATTTTTTTCGTGCAATAAAAAAAAATAGAATAATAATATTGATATTAATATAGATTGTCCCAAATTTATGTCTCTTTTTTATGTCCTCACTATCCTCAATTGCAGCAACATCATATTTCACTTCCCTCATCATGTAAGTAATTTTATTTTTATATTATTGTTTATTTATGATGTAATTTATGTTTATATATATATGTATATATTACGTATTTATGTATTTGTATATGTATTAGCATGTAATATTGTTTCGAATGTATTAATACTGTTAAGAATAACTTAATTAATGATTACACCTACCATCTTATACTGTCTAAATGTCCTAAAGGTTTGGCTGTCAGAGTATGCCTAGCGGCATTAAGTCCGCCTTTGTACACAGTGCAATATTTTTTTTAAAATAAATAAATAATAACTTGAAAAATCTTTGAAAATGTTCAAGTGTGCGATCGAGAAAGATAAATATATAACAACCCTCTTAAGTCAGCTATTACAGGACATTAGGTGGGTGTAAATAATTGAAGACCTCATGCGGTGGCTAGGTCCTAAATATTGAATGGCCCTCGATGTTGAAGCTCTGAAAGGATTAAATCTAGACTCCAAGCTCGTGAAAATTTGATGGCTTACTCAATGGACTACTAATTCATGTAAGGTTTGAGATGTATGCTTGTCCTCGGACATTGCCAGCAAATGCATACGTTAAATTTATTATTATTAATAACATTGTGTAGGATATGGAACAGAAGGAGCGAACATATTTTTTTTCCTAATACGAGTGCGATATGAGGTAAGCAATGGAAGAAACTGACACCAGCCACAGACGACCTACATCAGTCCCTACCATATGCCGGCCTATCAAGATGCATCTTCACACTTCGCTTAAAGGACTTCAGATTTTAGAAATGGGAAAAAACAAACACACTGGCTGCGACTGATGTAAGTCTCCAAGCTTATATGTACGCGTAGGGATAGTTGCTACGGTATGGAGGTAGGTAGGTTTGCCTGTGCGTATGGTTCGGTTAAGAGTTATTTGTCAAAAGAGATCGCGCCCGAACAAGCCGGCTTTGTAAAAGGTAAAGGTACCCGTGAGCAAATCCTGTCAGTACGCCAAATAATAGAGAAAGCCAGAGAGTTTAACAAGCCGACGTATATTTGCTTTGTTGACTTCTCAAAGGCGTTTGATTCCGTAAAATGGCCCATGCTCTGGAAAACTCTGTTGGAAATGGGTACGCCAAAACATCTAGTGCACCTACTCAGACGTCTTTACGAAGATGGAACAGCATCAGTAAGAACAGATGAAGTTTTATCTAGCCACTTCCACCCCAATGCTGGAGTTCGACAAGGATGCATTATTTCCCCGCTTCTGTTCAACATCTACACAGAACTTATAATGGGAATTGCCCTTGAAAACTGGACTGATGGAGTAACAATTGGTGGACTAAAAATCTCAAATTTGCGATATGCGGACGACACTACATTATTTGGCAACAAGTATTGGTCACATGGAAGAGCTGTTGCAAAAAATGGAGTTAGTCAGTCTTAAGTTCGGCCTTAAAATTAACCGCAGCAAGACAAAGGTAATGATTGTAGACCGTGCCAACGATAACTGGCCAGAAATTAAACGGATAGCAAAATGTTGTCCAATCATACATTTATCTGGGAGCTTTGATATCGAATGGCGGTGGATGTGAGGAGGAAATTAAGCGTCGTATGGCAGTGTCGAGGTCTGCTATGGAGAAGCTTAAGAAAATATGGAGGAACCGAAACATTACGAAAGCTACTAAAATCCGGCTGGTCAGAGCTCTTGTGTTTCCCATTTTCCTGTATGCTGCAGAGACGTGGACCCTGCGCGAAACTGAAATAAAACGTATTAATGCTCTAGAAATATGGTGTTGGCGGAGAATGTTGGGCATATCGTGGACGGAGTTCCGAACCAACAAATCAATCCTGGAGGAACTAGAGATAGGACAACGCCTTTCCTCAATCGTGCAATCACGCATTCTCACTTTCTTTGGACACGTATCACGGCGTGGAGATACATCCATTGAGCGCCTTGTAGTTCAGGGAAAAGTCGATGGCAAGAGAACGCGTGGTAGGTCTCCGATGAGATGGACTGACCAGGTTAAAGCAGCAATGGATCACCCCCTACATGAGTGCTCCAGGAAGGCTGCAGTTCGAGACGAGTGGCGACGACTTGTTAAGCGTGCCACTGACACTCAAGTGACGACCACGACCACTCTGCCAAGAGTGTAGCGACTAAGAAGATGGTTCGGTTGCGGAATAGAAAAGAAGTTGTTTAGCTCTTTAGAACACTCACCGTAGTATAGCTTCTAGAACACGCTCAGGGAGATCTCGGCAAAGCTGCAGCTTCAGAATCAGACCAAACATGCCTTGTGTTCTCTTACAACAAATATATTTGAATGCAGTAAAGATGAATGTATCTGTGTGTGTCGATGTAAGTGGAAATTTTGTATTTAAGAATGTGTACAGTAAATAATAAACCAGATTGTAACATTACGTTGTTTGTCTCATTTCCTACAAGTTGTCCAAGACACCATTGCGTGCTACCTCTTTTAGGTACGATCTTGTGAGCCTGCTCGATTGAACGTGTATCCATAACCTAGAATCCCTGCCCGACCTCTGTTACGATCCATCCTACGCGCCTGGACGTAAATACCACCTTCCCCATTCCCTCGCTGCCTTAGGGTATTACACCGTCAGTGCGACTCCTATCTTTACACTACCACTATTATTTATATATTGTTAGGTTTACAAATTCGCTCCACTATCCGAATCGACCGCCTCTGCAGGGCATTGATAGCATCTGTAAGGTACTTAGCAAAACCATCCCAGTGGTGAGGACAGTATTCCACGCATAACCTTATCTGTGCTATATGCAGCATAAGTATTATTGCAGGCGGGAAAAACTGTGTTACCTTGTTTAGTATACCCGATTTTTTGATTATAACGTAATTTCGGTGGTTGAGGTCAGAGCGCATTTTGACCCCAAGTATGTTTAAACAGGGTTGAAATATGTTTTAAAATGAGTTTTTGTTCAAATTTTTAATCATGAAATCTGTACTTTTTAGTACCTATATACGAGTATGTCAGCTCCTGAAGTTACCATTGTTGTCAAATAACATTGGATATGCATTGTCTTCCGTCTGTAATCTCCTCCATTCACACGTGGACACTTTGACGTCTGAACAAAGCGCCACAAGCCACGTCATCATCATCATCGCAGTCCCTATAACACCTAGAAGTACGCTCAGACCTCAACTAAAATGTTTCATTGAGGGCATTACCAAAAGCGTTCAAAAAACTGGAAATACTGAACATGGTAAAACTGAATACTGTTCTCACCTAAAAGATATATTTTTTTTTTTTTCATTTTTTTTTTTCATTTTTTTTTTTTAATTATATTTATATATATATATTTTATAACTAGCACGATCTTCGCCCACCTTTTTGTAAGCGGCGACAAGATTCATGAATGTTACCAACTGAAATCAGACACTTATGGCTGACATCAGTCCCTAACACTAAACCGGCTTGACTAGACTTTTTATAAGTAGCACGATCTTCGCCCACCTTTTGGTAAACGGCGCACAAGATTCATGAATGTTACCAACTGAAATCAGACACTTATGGCTGACATCAGTCCCTAACACTAAACCGGCTTGACTAGACTTTTTATAACTAGCACGATCTTCGCCCACCTTTTGGTAAGCGGGGTACAAGATTCATGAATGTTACCAACTGAAATCAGACACTTATGGCTGACATCAGTCTCTAACACTAAACCGGCTTGACTAGACTTTTTATAACTAGCACGATCTTCGCCCACCTTTTGGTAAGCGGCGCACAAGATTCATGAATGTTACCAACTGAAATCAGACACTTATGGCTGACATCAATCCCTAACACTAAACCGGCTTGACTTTTATAAGTAGCACGATCTTCGCCCACCTTTTGGTAAGCGGCGCACAAGATTCATGAATGTTACCAACTGAAATCAGACACTTATGGCTGACATCAGTCCCTAACACTAAACCGGCTTGACTAGACTTTTTATAACTAGCACGATCTTTGCCCACCTTTTGGTAAGCGGCGCACAAGATTCATGAATGATACCAACTGAAATCAGACACTTATGGCTGACATCAGTCCCTAACACTAAACCGGCTTGACTAGACTTTTTATAAGTAGCACGATCTTCGCCCATTTTTTTTGGCTATTTGGTATAACGAATATAAGGCTCAAAATATTGGGTCAAATTGCTCGACCGATTGCTGATGTCTTGATTCCTTCCCACGTCGGCTAAGATTTCCATTCAGGTACCCATCGAGCACATAAACCCGTCGATCGAAGCATTCATATTTTGTAAGCCATAGACTTCAATGGGTTTAAGCCTGTATATAAGGTAACAGCGCCTGTTATTAACCCTTTTACTATTACCATTCACTATCGAGGAGTAAAGAAGGTTTGAGAACTTCATTATTACAGAGTTCTAGACCTCCATTGCTAAAGATCTCTTAAGGACATACTTATTTTAATTTTGATTTAATTTAATATTATTTTAACCCTTTGAGGACCATAAGAATATGGAAACTCATTTATTTATTTTAGTCATGTAAAATGAGTCATGGGGTATCAAATATACAAATTTTATAACTAAAACTCAAAAAATACAATGGGGTTGAAATGGGGTTGGGGACATATGTGTCCCTATAGTCGTTATAAGTGACTTTTTTGTTTAAGATATTTAGATATACTGTTTATTAGGTTTGTTTTGTAAATATAAGCATTTTGTTAAAAACTTACATTAAACGTGCTCCTTCTCTACCATATCTTGTTGTTAATCTTCATCTCTTCTCTACTATGTGCATAAACTAAACTTCTAAACAGAAAATTCTGTAAATTTTGAATTAAGAGAATATTGGTGATTTTTAAAATATTAGATCCTGCAATTTACCATTGAATGGTGTAAAAAACGTAGTTTTCTTATAAATGCATGGGAATTTATCGGGACTTGAGACAACATTAAAAACAAAGAAACCACTGGTTCCTAGACTTTAACAAGCAAAGAAAATTACAAGCAATACTTGATCCAGGTTCGTTAAAGAGAAGATAACAAAAAGTAAACAATGCACAAACAGTAAAACTGAATATATTAAAAACTTCATTTTCAATTTAAAAAAAATATATCTAATTACTTTAATTTAACAAACTGCCTCCGTGGTCTAGCGGTTAAGTCCGTGGATTTAGACTCGGAGGTACCGGGTTCGATTCCTGGTCGGGACACAAAAGTATTTATTAATGTAAATAGATACATTTAATTAATATTTAATTTATTTGTGATATTTCTCGAGTTTGGTACGCTGGAGACATCGACGAGCTTGCCACTTGTCATGATTGGCCGGCAGTAAAGTTGGCTAAATGTGAATCCGCTTATTGATAAGCGTGGTTTCTGACCACCCCGAAAGGGAAAACGGTCGTGATGATACTTTTTTTTTGTTAAAAACTTGTATAAGAAAATAACAAATTCTATATAGCGCCAAATGGATTCCAATGACTATAGATATAAAATGGAGCCATGTAGTTTTGCCAGCTTAAAAATAACAAAAGGTTTGTTCCGAGACTAGAAAATAATTAATTCACATTCAAAATGGTAATAATTATTAATTAATTTGTTTTTTTTTTTGGCTTGGGATGACACGTCCCCGCTGTCGTCAAAGGGTTAATATTAATTTAAATTAAATTTAATGTTTGATTTGACTTAATTTTATTCGATTTGATTTAATTTGATGTTAGGTTTGGCTTAATTTTAATGAGTGCTGTCTATAAAATAAAAATCATTTTGGCTAATGTATAACAAAATTCCTATCGTCAAATATGTATTAATTTAATGCTGTGATTTTGTAAAACCAATAATTAAATAAGATAAAATAATTATTTTTGAAAAATTTGTTTGCAAGCGTGGCAAGTGTAAGTCAAATTCCCCAGACATACATATGTTTTGGAAGGTCCATCTCCAACAGTGGAGGTGTATATGTGTTAAATGGCTATGGTGATGTTTATTTAAGGTGTAGTTTTTTAGATGTAAAATAAATAAATAATTTATAAAAAATACAGCGTTTGATCATCGGCGCCATTTGATGGTTTGTTTCTTTATATTTTTAATTTCAATTATTATTATTTAATTTTCTTTAAATCCTTTATTCACTTAAAAAATATACAGGGTCGATGCCAGTAGGATTAGGGATCGAGTAATGTGATAGGCAGGATGAAAAAAATAAGAAATTTTAACTTACAGTTGAGGTGGGTTCTTGTAGTTGAAGTAAAGGTCACAATACCAAATTGATGGATAATTTATTGCTTACAAATGATCAAAAATATATAAATAAATAAATAATTCCAAACAGGTCACACAGCGCCATATAATTTCCGTAGTAAGCTACAAGGCTTGTGTTACGGAAACTAGATGGTTGATAAACTACATATTATACTTTTTTTTTATAAACACCCAGACCGAGACAAATTATACAATGTACAACTTGCCCCGGTGGGAATCGAACCCACGACCTCCCGAGTTCACGGCAACGTTTGTTACCACTAGACCACGGAGGCGGTCATTGAAGTAATATAATTTGATTGTGCACCAAATCAATAAATAGCTTATTTTGTTATTGTTATTGAACAAATAATATATATGTATATATAGCACCGTCTATCAGCGTCTTTAAACGTTTGATAACCACATCGTTCCTGGAGAAACAGTATATAGTATATATATATATATATATATTCATATTTATATGTAAAACGAGGTTGTCTATTAAATTACATCATAAATACTTTATAATGGAGGAATATTATTTAATCATCATCATCAATCACCATTTCATTCCATTTGCAGTTGAAACGATGGGCCCGTGGTCCGAAGAGGCTCTTGTGTTCTCCCGCGAGCTTGGTGAGAAACTCCACTTAGCGACGGGTGACGCTTTGAGTAGAGAATATCTTGTTCAAAGGGTCAGCCTCGCTGTTCAACGGGGGAACGCAGCGAGTGTCACATTACGCCCATCGAATAGTCGTATATTTATTTATTAATTTTTAGTTTTTAATTCGTTTTTATAATTTAGTTGTTAATTTATTTTATTTTTTAATCTAGGTTTGTACTTTACTCCGAATACATTTTATCTAAATTTAAAACTTGAATATGAATACTTTAGTTGCAAATTTTAATCATCATCATCAATCACCATTTCATTCCATTTGCAGTTGAAACGATGGGCCCGTGGTCCGAGGAGGCTCTTGTGTTCTCCCGCGAGCTTGGTGAGAAACTCCACTTAGCGACGGGTGACGCTTTGAGTAGAGAATATCTTGTTCAAAGGGTCAGCCTCGCTGTTCAACGGGGGAACGCAGCGAGTGTCACATTACGCCCATCGAATAGTCGTAATTTTATTTATTAATTTTTAGTTTTTAATTAGTTTTTATAATTTAGTTGTTAATTTATTTTATTTTTTAATCTTTGTACTTTACTCCGAATACATTTTATCTAAATTTAAAACTTGAATATGAATACTTTAGTTGCAAATTTTAGTGGGTCAATAATAGGTGATGCTACCTGATAGGGGTATACTCGTATATTTAGCTATAGCATTGCATAGACCACATCGAAAACAAAGGTGGCTCCAAATTCAACATGTTAAATGCCGCAAAGCCTCATAGGTAAGGTTTCCTCATGCGGTAAATATTTTGGATGCGGTATTATTAAGCCTTTGAGCAGTGGTGGCTTGGTGCCTGACCTTAAAAAAAACCATTAAAAATCGCGGTTCTAACCTAGTGATTCTTCAATCATCTTCAGTCATAATATCTTTATTCACGTCAACCTATTACAGGCATTTGTGACACGTCATTATTTAAATTATTTTGGATTAGTCTGCAAAGAGTAAGCTGTTAGCAGAAGACGAGAAGTTTAGCATGTGTGATGATGATGATAGTTAATACCCTATCCTTACATCAGTCAACCTACCATGGGCAAGAGCCTCTTTGCTGTCGGTTCCTTTGTACCATTTATTCATTGTCTGGCAACCTCTGTTTATCGAACCGGATCATGATTGGGCCAAGGTCCGTTGTAAGTTGACTGGAATACTCTGGCTGGAATTGTATTACGAGTATTAATGAATTTGATGTGCGGAGAAGCACTTCTCCGTGGTCGGTTAACTGATGTTAGGACATAGAGCTTTAGCAATGTATATTAACAAATTAATGTTGAATTTGTGTAAGGCTGACATAATCATTGTGAAAATGTTATTATTATTCTTTAGTTATAATATGTGCATGTGTTTTTTTAGTAATAAGTTATTTACCCGTCAGATACATTAAATAAATAACAAGACAGGGCAAGAAACCAATCGGTACATAATAAAAAGACGACCTGACTACGTCTGACGACATCCTCTAGAGACGTCCTAATGCGACTGTTTACGCCATAATTTAACTTATATTTGTAATAGTCGAATCGGTTAATGATGAGTAATCCAACATATATATATATATTAATTCAAATACAGTCTACTGAAGCCTTTGTTCGCGTTTGCTCCGGGCCTTTGGCATAAGGTTCTGGATTAGGCGCGATTAGAGAAAAGAAGTTTACTTTACTTCTTTTCTCTAATCGCTTTATCATCACAACCGTTGCCCTTTCGGGGAGGTCAGAAACCACGCTTATAAATAAGCGGATTCACATTTAGCCAACTTTACTAAAAGCCAATCAGAGATTTGCATTTCCTCTTTGTATTCGAGGCTAGTACATTGGCAGAAATAATTTCCAGCACCCCTGTCTCCAGACATTACCGTCATAAAAAAATAATAATTGGCATCACAGACAAACGTCTACAAGTTACGACTCCGTGTTTAGAACCTACAGTTGACTGTGCTCAAGTTTTAATATACCTAGGTAGCGCATCCATTATTATTTCAATCACACATCGATGTACCCGTCAGGTCATATTTCAGCAAGCTCCCAGTATTCAGGGAATAATATTTGATATTATTCACTGAATATCCGTTCGTTAAGGCGCAGTTACACGGGCAATAGTTTAGTCTTCAAGCGAAACGTTCTGTCAATCCAGCATAGTGTTAGGGACTTGACAGTCGTCATTGTCTATTTCCAGTTGCTAACAATCCTATATAACATACATCTAACGATTCACAACGATTGCTCGTTTTCTAGCCAAATAAAACTATCTACTTTTCGTAACACTCTACTTCAAATAGCTTCGTAGTGATTGGTAGCGATCACGCAACAGACTGCAAAGCATTGGGTGGATGGACGGATGAAATTAATTATGACATTGCACACGGAAGTGACCTCGACATTTTAGTTACAAGAAATAATTATCCTTTTATGTACTATGCATTAGTTAGAGAGTGAAATCAAATAGTCTAATATTTGTTTTAAATACGTGACGTATTTGAAGTAGATAGTTGTTAAAAGTCGATAGTTTTCACAACGTTGTTTACAAACGGATAACGGATACGTTTTGTTATTTTAAAAACTCATAGCGACACAACTCTATTATAGAGCTTGTACGCCGCATCAGTAACATCAGATAAGAGCACAGTCACATGTCGTTTTGTCAATTTTACATAATTAAGTGTGTCCCAACAAGAGCACCGGATTTGATTTTAAAGAAAAAAATGGCTTGACGTCTTTTTTTTTTTTTATTCATTTTGGAAAACCAACAGTCGACAATATTATAGTAAATATTATACAGTAAATTCACGAAGAACTATTAAATGTTTTGACATATAAATTTAAAGTAATAAAAGCAAGAGAACCATGAGTAAGTTGGTAATGAAAAACAAATCACTCATTAGGAATTGCTGCCGATAAACGATTCAACGTAATGAGGCGTCATGGCATGGCAAAGTATTTATTAATGTAAATAGATACATTTAATTAATATTTAATTTATTTGTGATATTTCTCGAGTTTGGTACGCTGGAGACATCGACGAGCTTGCCACTTGTCATGATTGGCCGGCAGTAAAGTTGGCTAAATGTGAATCCGCTTATTGATAAGCGTGGTTTCTGACCACCCCGAAAGGGAAAACGGTCGTGATGATACTTTTTTTTTGTTAAAAACTTGTATAAGAAAATAACAAATTCTATATAGCGCCAAATGGATTCCAATGACTATAGATATAAAATGGAGCCATGTAGTTTTGCCAGCTTAAAAATAACAAAAGGTTTGTTCCGAGACTAGAAAATAATTAATTCACATTCAAAATGGTAATAATTATTAATTAATTTGTTTTTTTTTTTGGCTTGGGATGACACGTCCCCGCTGTCGTCAAAGGGTTAATATTAATTTAAATTAAATTTAATGTTTGATTTGACTTAATTTTATTCGATTTGATTTAATTTGATGTTAGGTTTGGCTTAATTTTAATGAGTGCTGTCTATAAAATAAAAATCATTTTGGCTAATGTATAACAAAATTCCTATCGTCAAATATGTATTAATTTAATGCTGTGATTTTGTAAAACCAATAATTAAATAAGATAAAATAATTATTTTTGAAAAATTTGTTTGCAAGCGTGGCAAGTGTAAGTCAAATTCCCCAGACATACATATGTTTTGGAAGGTCCATCTCCAACAGTGGAGGTGTATATGTGTTAAATGGCTATGGTGATGTTTATTTAAGGTGTAGTTTTTTAGATGTAAAATAAATAAATAATTTATAAAAAATACAGCGTTTGATCATCGGCGCCATTTGATGGTTTGTTTCTTTATATTTTTAATTTCAATTATTATTATTTAATTTTCTTTAAATCCTTTATTCACTTAAAAAATATACAGGGTCGATGCCAGTAGGATTAGGGATCGAGTAATGTGATAGGCAGGATGAAAAAAATAAGAAATTTTAACTTACAGTTGAGGTGGGTTCTTGTAGTTGAAGTAAAGGTCACAATACCAAATTGATGGATAATTTATTGCTTACAAATGATCAAAAATATATAAATAAATAAATAATTCCAAACAGGTCACACAGCGCCATATAATTTCCGTAGTAAGCTACAAGGCTTGTGTTACGGAAACTAGATGGTTGATAAACTACATATTATACTTTTTTTTTATAAACACCCAGACCGAGACAAATTATACAATGTACAACTTGCCCCGGTGGGAATCGAACCCACGACCTCCCGAGTTCACGGCAACGTTTGTTACCACTAGACCACGGAGGCGGTCATTGAAGTAATATAATTTGATTGTGCACCAAATCAATAAATAGCTTATTTTGTTATTGTTATTGAACAAATAATATATATGTATATATAGCACCGTCTATCAGCGTCTTTAAACGTTTGATAACCACATCGTTCCTGGAGAAACAGTATATAGTATATATATATATATATATATTCATATTTATATGTAAAACGAGGTTGTCTATTAAATTACATCATAAATACTTTATAATGGAGGAATATTATTTAATCATCATCATCAATCACCATTTCATTCCATTTGCAGTTGAAACGATGGGCCCGTGGTCCGAAGAGGCTCTTGTGTTCTCCCGCGAGCTTGGTGAGAAACTCCACTTAGCGACGGGTGACGCTTTGAGTAGAGAATATCTTGTTCAAAGGGTCAGCCTCGCTGTTCAACGGGGGAACGCAGCGAGTGTCACATTACGCCCATCGAATAGTCGTATATTTATTTATTAATTTTTAGTTTTTAATTCGTTTTTATAATTTAGTTGTTAATTTATTTTATTTTTTAATCTAGGTTTGTACTTTACTCCGAATACATTTTATCTAAATTTAAAACTTGAATATGAATACTTTAGTTGCAAATTTTAATCATCATCATCAATCACCATTTCATTCCATTTGCAGTTGAAACGATGGGCCCGTGGTCCGAGGAGGCTCTTGTGTTCTCCCGCGAGCTTGGTGAGAAACTCCACTTAGCGACGGGTGACGCTTTGAGTAGAGAATATCTTGTTCAAAGGGTCAGCCTCGCTGTTCAACGGGGGAACGCAGCGAGTGTCACATTACGCCCATCGAATAGTCGTAATTTTATTTATTAATTTTTAGTTTTTAATTAGTTTTTATAATTTAGTTGTTAATTTATTTTATTTTTTAATCTTTGTACTTTACTCCGAATACATTTTATCTAAATTTAAAACTTGAATATGAATACTTTAGTTGCAAATTTTAGTGGGTCAATAATAGGTGATGCTACCTGATAGGGGTATACTCGTATATTTAGCTATAGCATTGCATAGACCACATCGAAAACAAAGGTGGCTCCAAATTCAACATGTTAAATGCCGCAAAGCCTCATAGGTAAGGTTTCCTCATGCGGTAAATATTTTGGATGCGGTATTATTAAGCCTTTGAGCAGTGGTGGCTTGGTGCCTGACCTTAAAAAAAACCATTAAAAATCGCGGTTCTAACCTAGTGATTCTTCAATCATCTTCAGTCATAATATCTTTATTCACGTCAACCTATTACAGGCATTTGTGACACGTCATTATTTAAATTATTTTGGATTAGTCTGCAAAGAGTAAGCTGTTAGCAGAAGACGAGAAGTTTAGCATGTGTGATGATGATGATAGTTAATACCCTATCCTTACATCAGTCAACCTACCATGGGCAAGAGCCTCTTTGCTGTCGGTTCCTTTGTACCATTTATTCATTGTCTGGCAACCTCTGTTTATCGAACCGGATCATGATTGGGCCAAGGTCCGTTGTAAGTTGACTGGAATACTCTGGCTGGAATTGTATTACGAGTATTAATGAATTTGATGTGCGGAGAAGCACTTCTCCGTGGTCGGTTAACTGATGTTAGGACATAGAGCTTTAGCAATGTATATTAACAAATTAATGTTGAATTTGTGTAAGGCTGACATAATCATTGTGAAAATGTTATTATTATTCTTTAGTTATAATATGTGCATGTGTTTTTTTAGTAATAAGTTATTTACCCGTCAGATACATTAAATAAATAACAAGACAGGGCAAGAAACCAATCGGTACATAATAAAAAGACGACCTGACTACGTCTGACGACATCCTCTAGAGACGTCCTAATGCGACTGTTTACGCCATAATTTAACTTATATTTGTAATAGTCGAATCGGTTAATGATGAGTAATCCAACATATATATATATATTAATTCAAATACAGTCTACTGAAGCCTTTGTTCGCGTTTGCTCCGGGCCTTTGGCATAAGGTTCTGGATTAGGCGCGATTAGAGAAAAGAAGTTTACTTTACTTCTTTTCTCTAATCGCTTTATCATCACAACCGTTGCCCTTTCGGGGAGGTCAGAAACCACGCTTATAAATAAGCGGATTCACATTTAGCCAACTTTACTAAAAGCCAATCAGAGATTTGCATTTCCTCTTTGTATTCGAGGCTAGTACATTGGCAGAAATAATTTCCAGCACCCCTGTCTCCAGACATTACCGTCATAAAAAAATAATAATTGGCATCACAGACAAACGTCTACAAGTTACGACTCCGTGTTTAGAACCTACAGTTGACTGTGCTCAAGTTTTAATATACCTAGGTAGCGCATCCATTATTATTTCAATCACACATCGATGTACCCGTCAGGTCATATTTCAGCAAGCTCCCAGTATTCAGGGAATAATATTTGATATTATTCACTGAATATCCGTTCGTTAAGGCGCAGTTACACGGGCAATAGTTTAGTCTTCAAGCGAAACGTTCTGTCAATCCAGCATAGTGTTAGGGACTTGACAGTCGTCATTGTCTATTTCCAGTTGCTAACAATCCTATATAACATACATCTAACGATTCACAACGATTGCTCGTTTTCTAGCCAAATAAAACTATCTACTTTTCGTAACACTCTACTTCAAATAGCTTCGTAGTGATTGGTAGCGATCACGCAACAGACTGCAAAGCATTGGGTGGATGGACGGATGAAATTAATTATGACATTGCACACGGAAGTGACCTCGACATTTTAGTTACAAGAAATAATTATCCTTTTATGTACTATGCATTAGTTAGAGAGTGAAATCAAATAGTCTAATATTTGTTTTAAATACGTGACGTATTTGAAGTAGATAGTTGTTAAAAGTCGATAGTTTTCACAACGTTGTTTACAAACGGATAACGGATACGTTTTGTTATTTTAAAAACTCATAGCGACACAACTCTATTATAGAGCTTGTACGCCGCATCAGTAACATCAGATAAGAGCACAGTCACATGTCGTTTTGTCAATTTTACATAATTAAGTGTGTCCCAACAAGAGCACCGGATTTGATTTTAAAGAAAAAAATGGCTTGACGTCTTTTTTTTTTTTTATTCATTTTGGAAAACCAACAGTCGACAATATTATAGTAAATATTATACAGTAAATTCACGAAGAACTATTAAATGTTTTGACATATAAATTTAAAGTAATAAAAGCAAGAGAACCATGAGTAAGTTGGTAATGAAAAACAAATCACTCATTAGGAATTGCTGCCGATAAACGATTCAACGTAATGAGGCGTCATTAGACGTCTAATATATGTTGCTTTGGAGTTAAACATGTCTATGTCCAAATCTTCCGCAATAATATTATAGTTATTACATGTTCCTAATAAATAACTGTTCTGTCTATACCTGGTACTAACATATGGTACGAACAAGAGTGGGGGACATCGAAGATTAAACCTAAAAACTCTTGCACCAATTGAACGATGGAAGATCCTGGATTCTCGGTCACATCGTCGGTGGTATTTTCAAGTGACCGACAAGGACGACGACGAACAATTATCTTCTGATCCATCACCGTAAATTTAGTCTTAAATTTTGTAACTAAAAGCCTCAGTGGTGATTCATTTTACTTAAAAGTTAAAAATTGGCATTTGACATCATTGCAAATGGCACATACTTTTAACGAGAACAACAAATAAGTGGTAGGCGGACTAATGGTGGTAATTTGCCCAGTCTGTGAGGTACGGAAGTATCCACAAGTGCCTCGATTCTCGAGCTTTCGACATGCATGTCTATTCGATTAGTCCGTATGACCCTGATTTTTTATGGAGATCTATCACTTTTTACTCCAATATTTCGAACCGACACGTAAGTCCAAAGCGCCAGTCAAGCCGGCATAGTGTAAGGGACTGATGTAAGTCGTGATGTCTGATTCCAGTTGCTATCATTCATGGACCTCGCGCGCTTACCATCAGGTGGGTGCAAGGTGCTAGTATGTATATATAAATTTGGCGCATTATTGCGACCGAAAGCTTGACGTAATTGGTTAACTGTTGTAATGTGTTTTTACAATAAATAAACGTTGTTGGTTAGAATATTCTTAAATCTTTTTAAATCGCGTGGTCTGTACATTACAACTGTGAAAAAAAAATCACCGTACAGCTCGTGTTAACAAAATGGCGGCAAATTTAATAATAATAATAATAAATTGTTTATTATCAGGCAACAGATGGCCCATAGATAAATACCTTACAACAAAAATACATATAAAAATATCATTAAAAATAATTAATCTAAAGCTTCCGTATCTTCATCTTCTTGTGGTCATAGAAGTACCCATCAGGTACTGTGACCACCTTCTGAGGAGTACGAGAAGCTTCAGTGGGCGGTGCCGGCGTCCCTGCTGGGGGTGGTGCAGAGGGAGTAGGTGCTGCGCGGGGCCCAGGAACATCGTTGGTGCTGCGTGAAGCAAATCCACGAATGTATTTGCGGTACACGGAATTTAAATCCGACGCTCTTGTTGGGACACTCGTTAGAATCTATCAATACAAAGAAAGTCTACTAGTGATCAAATCAGAATCATAATACAAGATAGTATAATGATTCGTGTAACACTACCTTTACTGTACGTCAAACAACGTATAAGTAATACATATATAAACCAAGCTATACGAATTTAGATTCTATATTTTAATAGTTAGGGTTTTGTTTCGTTTTAGCATATTTTCAGGGCTTGTGTAGTTTAGAGGGAGGTTAATGGCATTTCAAAAGTGACGTTAAATATCTTCATTGTTAAAGGATTTTCCTTTTATTGTTTTACAGAAATGCAGATAGCAATTGTACTGTCAAATAAAGACACGCTTTAACATATTTAAATATTATTATTTTCCACAAGATTCACTTTATAATTCTTGCATATTGTCAAATCGCGGAACAAGCGCTGATCAGCAATCGTTGAAAATATGAAATCGATTTGCAATAGTTACTTATTTTTGGTGTTTGCTGTAGAATCGATGGAGAACTGTAAGCTTTATATAAAGATATTGTTTCAAGGCTCATTGACAATAGGGCTGGCAGTTTTTCTATCAAAAATTAAGCATATAAAAATATAAAATTCAATAAGACTTTTGACATGAAATGCCAAAATACATCATGTCAGATTTCACATAACTTTTCGACTTACAAAATGTATTATTTTGCAAAAATATAATTTAATACGCCGAACAAGTGTTTTAGTTATTTCCAAGGATTTAGAACTTAACTGGAAAAGTTATGTGAAATCTGACATGATGTATTTTGGCATTTCATGTCAAAAGTCTTATTGAATTTTATATTTTTATATGCAATGATATGTCCACTACAGTTGTGTTGACCTTAAGATTATGGGTTGTTCAGTAACCGAGCTGTTATGGCTCAGTAAAACTTGCCTCACTATAGTTTTATTCTTAGCGCATGAGTATATTACAGTGCACCAAAGAATCCACTATTTATTTTATTTATTTATTTATTAAGTAAATCCAAAACAGCAATACATTTTGCAAAGCAATACAATTAAAAATTTACATGCCAAACCAAAGGATTTTAAAATACATTTATAATCTGACCTACAACTAAATTACATGTAATTTTAAATCGAATTTAACATGAAATTAAATACAAACATAAATAACAAATTATTAAACACAAACTGAAATAAAAATTACGTCCAAAAAATATATAATAATAATAATGAATCAAAACAAATAAAGAATCAAAATGTTACAAATTGCCTTAATCACATCAAGTACTTTGTGAAATAATATGAATGAGTGTGTAAAGTGTATAGTGTGTATGTATGTGAATGTATTACATTAACATTATATATTTATCATCAATAAAAAAGATTTAATAGAAAATAATAATAAATAAGAAAAAAATAAAAAAAATACTAAAAGTGTGTGTTTTGTTTTGCATAATTATTGAGACATTATAATGTAAACGATTTGTTTAAAAAATATCAGGCGTTCAATGTGTTTATGGTTGAATATTTGCTATATGAATGAATGCTATCTGGATTTAAAGTGACCGAGTTCGTATCCTAAACGGGACACAATAATTTATTTGTGATATTTCTCGAGTTTGATACGCTAGAGACATCGACGAGCTTGCCACTTATCATGATGGACCTATAGTAAAGTTGGCTAAATGTAAACTCAATCCTTACAAAGGCGTGGTTATTAAAACTATTGCCAAGTCCATCTATTTATTTAAAATATTATATGGTCACTATAAGATGTTGTTAGGTTGGCTAATTACGTAATTACTTAAGACAGAAGGTCCCTTAAGTAGGGAGTAAAACCTGGTATTACATGGATATTATATTTTAGAAGTTACTAATTTCGTAAAATCTAATCTAGAACTTTTTCCACTGAGCAAAGATAAACGTAATAGAGTACTAAGATATGGAAATAAATTATGCCCTCCAAGATCACGTACGGCGTTAATGTATAAAAATATAATCTGTATGGGACCAAAAATATTTAATATTATTAACGACGACATTAAACTTTTACCGCATAGTCTATTTAAAAAGACGTTGACTAAAGTTCAAATAAAAAAATCACATTATTCTGTGCAAGAATTTTTAAATGACCCAAATTGACATCTAAATATATATTATTTTTTTTACTGTGAATTAACATTTTATTTTATTTTTTTGTGTTGTGTATTAATATGTATGTATCTTTACAATATACGTATATATACAATATTTGTACGCCTCATGGCAACGCAAAATCCCACGCTTGATATTCTGGTTTGGCAGCAACTCTCATAGTGTAGGCTGGTGGCCTACGGTATTTACCCTCGACAACGGGTTTGTATACATCTGGCCCAGGTATGCTTTTTCTATCATTTGGTTCTATGCGTAAAGCTGCTGTACCACCTGGGACTTTGGGACGACCTGAATAACAAATAAAAAAAAATTTGAAGCGTGGGTATAAGATACTGGTGTTTTGTTTATTAATAAACTATATCTATATAAGACTAATTTATTATATATATATTTATTCTTCTACATATACGAGTATCTATTACATATGTATTGTATAGTAGCTTGGGGCGCCGCGGCTAAGTGTCATCTCCTACCTCTAGAGAGAGCGCAACGTGCAGTCCTAAAAGTGGCCTACAGAAAACCATTTCGTCATCCCACCAACGACCTATATCATGATTGCAAATTCCTTAGAGTCAGGCAATTGTACAATTGTACATTACCTCGCTGACACTTTTATACACTAGGTCAATATATTACCTAGATTACCTGTGTTGTTGAAACAAATAAATGATTTGATTTGATTGATGGATTTCACAACTTTTTACGGAAGAAGAACTGAGTTACGAGACTTGGATTTTTTTTTAAGTTATATTTTTGATGGCTAATTATTACTGCTCATGATGATACTTTACTGTTTTGCTGTAAATCAATTTAGTGAAAGAGGAAAGTAAGTCGATTAATATCATCAGATACCGGCTGGGGGTAACGTATTGCACCACCATTGCAATCATAATTGACAGCAAAATGACACGAGACTTGAACATTAAAGGCGATTATACACTGTGTTAAAATTTTATGACATTTTATGAGAATCAAATCGAGCGTCGAATAGCAGTGATAAGATCTGCTATGGTCAAGCTTAAGAAAATATAGAGAAACCGCAACGATATCAAAGTATGGGTTCCATATCTGAGTCGTCGTTGAAGACGCTGAAGAATTAAATATAATCGTGAAAGATTTTTAACAAACTCGCATTATTCGCGTAAATAAATAAAAAACTAAATTCAAAATAGTGTACACAAAGCTTAATAGAAGTTGCATAAAAATAAATAAATACTTTGGACCCTTGCGAATTAATTTCTAATAAAAACCATCGTATAATCATTAAGGCCCACTATCGCCAATCTGCAGCCGTAATTAGCGTAGCTACAAATAAGATACGCGCCAGAAGTACTAACACTATTAGTGTTACCCAATGCAAGACCAAACAAAGACTTGGTCTTGTTCTTTCACTCCTTGCGAAGGCAAAAAAAGGTCTTACGCAAGAGTCAGAGTCTCGCAACTGACTCAATTTCCAATTGTACATAGAAATCTTCTGAGTATCTTGCAAACTACTATCTCGACAACTACTGGTCTGATTTACTCGAAATTTTAAATAGTTATTACCCGTGCCTCCATGGTCTAGTCCGTGAAATTAGACTCGGATCTCCGAGCTTGCCACTTGTCATGATGAGCCTATAGTAAAGTTGGCTAAATGTGAATCTGCTTCTTTAAAAGCGTGGTCCACCCCGAATGGACGGTAAATATTTAGTAATTTATTCAAAACCTTGGGGACTTTGAACTATTATAGGTGCAATGAAAGAAATAATAAAAAAATTGGAAGAAAAATTAACAGCTTAATCATACCTAACTTAATCAAACCTATAATAAATACATTTAGCGAGACTTACGTTACGTCACTTGTGACAGTGTTTAAACGTGTTGTGGATGGCGTAAATTAGTGAATCAGACATAAATTAAATATGGTATGTATTATTTATTATCAAGTATCCGTTTATTTATAATAAGTAAAAATATAGTTGTTTATTATTATTTCAGTTTAAGTATACATATATATAAGTATTTAAGTAACTGATCGACTGGTAATCATACTTTCATAGTTCATAAGTAAACATTTTAATTAACTTTAAAAGCAACTATTGCTTGTTTTTATTTATCATTTTTCCTGGTGGTGGGTAAAGTATTTAATAAATTATAAATGGGTTTCCTACAACAACAGAAAGGCTTTAAGATGACAATAGTAATAATATATAATAACAAAATATCTATGCTGGTGTCGTTTTACAGGTGTGTTGTGTTGGAACCTCTTTTGTACTTTGATTTACGTTGTTTATTTTATTTTTATGATACCTTTAGAGCTGGCTATCTGAGGCTATAAGTCAATATGGAACTGACTGACATCCTAGGACACAAGTTATCTTGGTTAGGAGTCAGGGACCATCTTAAAATTGCCTATCCTTGTGGTTTGCATTCAATCAAAAATGTATGTAAATTCATGGAATATTTTATATATTGTTTACTCAACTTTGTATATAGGTACCAATAAGAAAGCTCAATAAACGTTATTATTATTATTATTATTATTATAATCATACACTTACATATTATACTGTTATACTCGTATACACTATATTATCAATATACTAAATACTAATACATACATAATACTATATATAAGCATACATATATACACTTACTAATATTGTGAGGAGCTTTTCAGGTAAATATGACGCTCAAGACGTAATTACCATTTATTGAAAACAAAAACCTTAACCCCAAAAAAAGGTTATAATTTTCAGCAAAATTAGGATAAAAATATCTGAGCAAGAGCCTTGCGATATATCAGTTGTCTTATTCTTGGTCTTGACAACACTAACCATCAACGAGGTCAAATATAAGATAGAGAAAAATCATCAATTATATGAACCTCGGCCATGTGGTTGTGGTCCATATGCCCGACCCACAGTAGGGCTTTATTAGAAGACCTCAAGGCTCCTACGGACAAAAACCCTACAACCGTCTCACTTCACTGTTGGCCCTGTGTGCTACAGCTAAGTCTTAGTTGTTGCTACAAGTTCAAGAAGGCACCCGTTCACTCAAAGGTTTTTATCACCTAATCACTTTTCACGTTTAATGCGAATCGTCTAACATGGCTAACATGAACCTTATGTTTTTAATTGCAAAAAGCAATTGTGTGCAACTTTAATAGTGTCATTTGATCGAATAGCAGATCTATTTATTAATGACAACTTCTAAACTAGATTAATACATCTGGAGATGCCTATTATTGAAGAGTTTGTCATCGGCCTGACTAGACATATGTTCTTTCGGACCGACAACGGACACTTTAAGCATCTCCAAAATATCGCTCCGACTTGAGCTCGGCCCCCCAACGGACGACCACTTGTCCCCTGGGTTCGTGAGCCACACGGGCGCTGTTATACCAGTAACGGTGCCCAGCACTAAAGGTGCATGAATTGCCAGTTGCAGTTGCTGATTACTCGCTGAGATCCTTCTGGGGAGAACGTGGGAATGTCCCCATCAACCCAGGTCTATTAGACATCCAAGCCTGGACAATCTTTTGCACGACCGTTGGCGCGCATATCACTCTGACTTTTTGAAGAAGTGCTTCTGGAGAAGAGCTGAAATAGTCAAACCTAGACCTCCTGGGCCGTGATGAATTAACGGCTGACATTAAAGGCAACCCCTTCTGTTATTCTGTCGGGGTAAACAAAGAAAATTCCCTATTCCCAACACAGGGCCATTAGCCATCTGGTCATTGTCTGTCTGGACATTTTTTTTAATACTAGATTTCAAATGAATAATTCCTAAACATAGAAACCATATTATTTTTCTGTAAAAATATTATTACTACCCTTTCTACGCTGTAGTCTTTGCCGCTTCAGGCGCAAGCTTACCGCTTAAAACCTAGCTGTTACGTGGGTGCTGTTTCTAAGAACACACTATCTACTTTACAGGAATTAGTCTAGTAAATGAGAATGCCCATTTTTCTAAGAGAAATGGGCCCAATAAAATGTTCTCGTGTCGTAATGATTTCTTTTTAATTTGATAGTTAATATATTGTGTTTTCATAATCTGTAATTAATTTTATTTATTTTACCCTAGCATAACGACAATTAACAATAACTTTTTTTTACGTTAATATACATGCGAGCTGCAGATACTGTGAAGGAATCTGAATATCTGCTGGAAGAGTGAGGGGGGGATTTTAAGTAGGTTATTATGTGAAGAACGAAGTGAAAGGCTGTGAGAATCACATAGGCATCTCATAGTTCCAGCAGATATTCAAATTCGTTCACTGTGTCATCCGCTCGCCAATGGAACAGGCTCCCACTGACGATCAGACAGGCTCCCTCTGTTCATATTTTCAAACGTTTACTTACCACCTACTTTCTAAACAAGCAAAACAGTGTTTCTTAAATTAATATTACATTTTATTTTTGTGTTAATTTATATATATATATTTTAAATTTATCATTTACTGTTTATTAGTGTGTAGGCTTATTTTTTTGCTTTTTATAGTTATATGTATGTATTCATGTATTTATTTATTCTTATATGTATTATTAGTATGTAGTTTATAATAATAAATTTGCACCCATGCATAGTTTCTCCACACTCCCAAAGGTTGGTTGTTAGAAAATGCCTAACCATTAAAAAAAAAAAAAAAAAAATAGACATTGGAAACGATCTTTTAGGTAAGGGGGTGCATTTGGATTATATAGAATGCCATAAAGAAACGAAATTCTATGTGCAGACCTGCGATTGCGGATATTGAGCCACTTTAACGCTTTACGAAATTGGTTTCCACCTTGAAAGTCAAGGTGTCATCGTAAAATAGTCTGATAATACAGGAATAACAGTGCTGGTGTAGCAATCGAACCTAGGCAATGTTTGACTACCTTAGCTCTCTTCCAGAAGCACTTCTTAGGGAAATGGTCTATCATTGTTGGTCTGTACAAAAGACGAAGCGATATTCTGGAGATACTTGAAGAGTGCTCGATAGAGCATAATACATATTTGAAAAGTTTAACTCTGTAAAAATTAGACATAATGTGGTTTGTGATAGCTCAACTGTATACAGGATACCTAGGTAGGTTTGTACCAAGGCGCAGACGACGCGACGCTCGCCGGTGACTGACCTTGTGGGTTATGTCCAACGACCTATACATAAAGGATAGGTCTATATGCACTAACTTTATAGATACAAAGGGTCTGTTTATCATTATATCTGTGCATTGACATGAGCAGTAGTGACTCGTTGGTAATAACTCGAATACTGACATATATCAATAAAAATACAGTTTTCTTACGTAGCAACTTCTAGTCATACATTCATTTATAAAATCAGTCAGATCAGTGAATGAATCCGTTAAGACTCAGGTTTCATCATTTTCATCATTAGGTACAGCCCCTAGACCTCCACTGCTGGATATAGGCCTTTCAGAACATATATCTGGAGAATTTCGCCTACACTCGCCACGCTGCTGGCCAGACAGCATGGCGAGAATATGATGTAATTTTTTTATGACAATCGACGATTTCACAAGTTGGTATTAGTGGAACCGGGACAAAAATCTATGACAAATGTACTAAAGAAAAGTGTATTTCTCATTGGTACAAGCCGGGTGGGTTTGAACCGACCTTTGTAGGATTTAAGGAACGCGTTCTTACAACCGAACCACCACCGCGCCTCAGGACAGTCTCAGGTTTACACAGGGAAAATAGGTGCTAGAATCCAAGCAAAATCTTTGCACCACTTACTGAAAGAATTGGACTTAATCAGGTCTGCCGTCAATACATTAATGGAATTAATTCCAAGTCGACATGAAAAAGAGGAGGCATCGTTTATTAGACACCATTTTGTCCTCTCTCACAATATACCCGTCATCTGCACGGTGTCTTCTGTCTTCTTCTTAACCACAGTTTCCGTGCCTTGAAGAGCACGTTAAGCCATCAGTCACGGTTCCACTAAAAGGAACTTTTGGAATCGTAAATAACCAACCCGTCTGGCAAGCGTGGCGAGTGTAGGCCAAACTCTTTAGAAAAATCATTACATGTATAATTGAGGCTGTATGAACAACTAAATCACCACCGCACCATCGTACCGTGCCAGTGATAGGAAATTAAAATTGAGGCAAAATAGAATAGACCAGACCCAAATGTATAAGTTGGTGTCTTTGCCAGTCTGCGGCCGACGAATATCTTTTGATGTTCACATATTGGTGCATAGCTTGCTTCATATACTCTTGGGTGTTTTGTCCTTTTGGCTATACATTTGAACTGTTCAAACCCTTGACTGGCATTTAAATTTACAAGCCAATGAGCATTTCTAACAACAAAACTTTCAGTAAATAAATTAATCTCCATTTTCATAATTTAACTGCTTTATTTATTTAAATTCTTTCATGCACTTAAAAATAGTTCACAGGCGAGCTATAATGCCAATAGGCATTCTTTACCAGCTAACCTTGGGGAACGAGTAAGGTGATAGGCAGTATGAAAAAAAAAGAATTTTTAATGATACAGTTAATAAGTTATTTAACAAATTCTAATATACTACACATTATACCTATACACATTAACATACATTATAAATTAAATAAATACACGCTTATTTAAATATTGTTTTATTCTGTTTCTCCAGGAACGATGTGGTTATTAAACGTTTAAAGACGCTGACCGGCACGTCTAATGGCCAAGGGCAGCTTATTCCACTGGCGAGCCGCAGATACTGTAAAGGAATCAGTGTATCTGGTTGAGGAATGAGAAGGAATCTTAAGTTGGTTGTTGTAAGAGGAGCGAAGGGCACAGTTGTGCGTATTACAAAGAAATTCGAAGCGGGATTTAAGATATTAAGATTATTAAGAATGTTATAAAGTAAGGTGAGAACATGGACAGACCTACGAAAGCGGATATTGCTTTGGTTAATGAAATAAAAATTAGCAAGCTAAAGTGACAGTGGGCCGATGCATGGGGCAAACGGGTTCTAGAGTGGAGACCACAGATGTATAGTTGATCTGAAGAAGATTGCTGACGGAGGTTGGATGAGAGTTGCAAAAGATCGGCGAGCCTTGGGGGAGGCCTACATTCTGCAGTGGTGATGGTGATGATGGTTAATGAATTTACTAAGGAAATATATCATGTAATAACATTTCTAGTCATAGTTGTTAGAAAATGCCTGGTCACTAAGCCAGCCTATGTACACATTTAGTGCAATAAAGTATTTAAAGTAAAGTATCATCACGACCGTTTCCCTTTCGGGGTGTTCAGAAACCACGCTTATAAATAAGCGGATTCATATTTAGCCAACTTTACTATAGGCCAATTATGACAAGTGGCAAGCTCGTCGATGTCTCCAGCGTACCAAACTCGAGAAATATCATAAATAAATTACATATTAATTAAATGTATTTATTTCTAGGAATAGAACCCGGTACCTCCGAGTCTAAATCCACGGACTTAACCGCTAGACCACGAAGGCAGTCAAGTATTTAAAATAAATAAATAAAATGCAATTCAATTATTAATTTTTCAAGTGGCGAGTGTTCTGAGGAGTTTCATAACCAAATACATTCTTCTTTATTCCGCAACCGAATCACACACACAGGCCAAACTATGCATCCCTATACTGACAGTATTCCTACGCGTACATATACATTTGAAAAAAAAAGAAAGAAAGAAGGAATTTTATCGTAAATGATTGTACCTATGTATGTAAAATAAAACAACTACCTATCTATTAGTTGTGTTTATATATTAATATATTATGTAAGTATGTAATAGTTTTTAATTATTCTTAAGTAATTGTATTTATCCTAATGCACCCGCAATCCTCTGCCACACTCCCAAAGGTTAGCTGTTATAAAATGCCGGAATGCATTAAGTTCTCCCTTGTACACTAACTACATTTTAAGTTATTTTGTGCAATAAAAAGTTTATAAACAAACAGGGAAAGAAGAAAAGAAAGAAAGAATGAGAGAAAGAAAAGATATCTGTTCGACTTCATGTTGTGGTCTTTTAGAATATTTCATTCTCACGGGAAGGTAACTTCAATAAAAATATTATTTATCAAGTTCCGAGAAGTTCACATTCATGGACCTTGCGTGCCACTTACCATCAGGAGGTAGTATGAAAAAAATATCTAGTCGTCTAATCCGCAAATCTATGTCCACTGAAGCAAAGCGGAGTTTAGATTATATTGGTTATTTGGTAATTGGCACACTCCTCTATTCTCCTCTCCAGTGGACAGACAGCCTAAAGCTCTATCTTGAATAAGTTCCTTTCCTTTGACGCTGTCGTAGCCACTCGTAGCTCGCTAAAAGTATACGAAAGCTACAATTATTTTCAAATTAATCCGCCATGAATCCAGCTCGCGCTTACGTAGGGTTTGACTCGCTTCTCTAGAATCACATTTCGTCACAAGTTATTTCGTCACACGTTAATGAAACTAAATGACAAGTAAGCGGTGATTCAGTTGTAAAAACATCATTATCATTATCGACCTCCAGGGTGGGCCGTTTGGCGGAGGTCGCCCCACTCTACGTCTTCCAGTCGCCACACCAGAACCCGTAAACTCTATCGTTCATCGGTTCTGCGATTGTACAATCCATCCACCTTAGCTTGCTAATTTTGAATGTTATATGAGTAACTTTGGCTCTCTGACGGTTATCAATATAAAAAGTTAGCTGGACGACCTGTAACTTGTGGACTAGACCCACTGGTATTTTCTTGTCTTCTGGAGTGGAGACGTACTGAAAGTCACAGAGTGGGACGACCCCTTGCTAAATGGACAGATGACCTGAGGAAGGTCGCTAGTGAGGCATGGATAAGGGTGGCAGAAGTATGTGTGAAATGGCGAGAATTTATATCCTATATCCAGCAGTGAAATGACGCAGGCAGATCCTCGCCAACGAAGCGTAGCTAGTGTAGGCCAAATTACAAGAAACAAATGTTCTAGAAGGCCCATCTCCAGGCTAAAGGTTACTTAATCAACACTTTAATGCGTAATAATCATATCATCAGAACACAGGCTCCTAGACCTCCACTGTTAGAGATAGGCCTTCCAGATGTTTTTCTCATGAATTTGTCAAATTAATATGGGTCTTCAATTTCACCATTGGATAACGCCTATTGGCGTGTAAATTTCCACACTGTGTTCTTATGACGTAATAACAGTGACTAATACCAACTCAGCCGGTTGCCGGGCGATTGCAACGATAAATCTGTCCCAACTGTTTGATAATCGTCGACCGGAGAGCTCTGGAAATCCCAGGATTTGACGACGAGGCGTTTCGTTCTCCGCCAATGAATGTAATCTAGGAGAAAGAAACCTTTTTCACGAGTAATTTAGAAAATAACTTCAAATAAAAAACTAAGACTCAGATCAGAGCCACAAATCAGTTGGTTGGTAGGTTCACTTCCGTCACTTAATTTCAACAAAATTCCTTTATCTGCCGCTCACAGCGTTAAGAACCTGGGTCTATACGTGAAGTGACATTCCCTGGAATTGCAATGTAACAGAAGTCAGTACGAAAATTTACGCGTCCATGCACTCTTTTAGGCGCACACAGCTCATTACTTCTTCCAGTTTTCGACTATACAGATGTCTGTCCTAACTCACTGAAGTGCTATTAAATAAACTCGATTGCCTTCTCAACTTGTGCATTCGCTATATATTTGGCTTACCTAAGTATGATCATGTTTCCGAATTTTGTAAAGAGTTAAAGTGGATCAATATCCGCCATCGCAGGTCTGCACATAGTATTTCGTTTCTTTACAACATTCTTTATAATCCTAATGCACCCCCTTACCTAAATTATCGTTTCCAATTTCTATGTGACTGTCACAGCATTTCACTTCGTTCTTCTTATAATTCCTCCTCACTCTTCCAGATTAAGATTCCTTTACAATATCTGCAGCTCGCCAGTGGAACAGAATTCCTTTATTTATTAGACAGGCATCATTATTTAAAATATTTAAAGATAAGTTACACACCTACTTCCTTTACACACAGAATAAGTCGCCATAAATCACTTATTTTTTTGCTAGTCACTGTTTAATCGCCACTGTCAATTTGGATCTAATTACTATATTTTATTGTTATTCGTATTTTAATATTTCACTTATTATATAATAATATACAAATACAAATCAATATTATAATAGTCACCTTAATCAAGTAGACATATTCGCGCTATCTGCAGGTTCCTATAAGAGACACATATCTGATCTTCTTAACACTTTAGATCTGACACACTAAGGGCAATTGTTAAATGCATTGTCAAACATCATTTCTTTTTTCTATATACATATGTTTAATTTTAATTTTACTTACTTTTTGCTTTTTATATATATATTTTTTCATTTTGATAGCCTAAAATGTTGATTGCACAAAAAAATGTGGATAATTTCGTTGGATATACTGTTGCTTACCTTAATTAGTTAATATTTAGTTAGTAATCTTTACTGTATGTCTGTTTTTTATCCTAAATAAAATAAAATAAAAATCGTTTATTAACACAAAATAATGTTGTTTCGTTATGGTGAACCCTGTCTCCTGCATGAGCTGTGCTGTATAACAAGAGACAGTGTCTTCCAATAATGATAATACAAAAAAGAATGGAAAAAGAGGTTACACAAATAACAAGTAAAGTATTGTATGTGTATGTGTGTGCGCGTGTGTGTGTGTGTGTGTGTGTGTGTGTGTGTGTGTGTGTAGGTGTGTGTGTGTTTAAAAAGGTGGGGAAGGATGGAGAAGCAAGAGGGAGTGTAAGATTGTTGATTATACCCGTATATTTGTATTTTCCTTTTGTTCACTAGTTTACATTTTGTCATGTCATGTCAATGTCAATATAATAAGTCAATATACCAGTATAATATATATACATATATTATAAGTGTTTTATATTTAGTTATATTTTTGTTTATGTATATAAAATAATAATTAAGTACTTTATGTATGTATTTAATTTGTGTTTTACACAAATCGGTACGTACCGTCGCGTCGGTCCAAACTTCAGCAAATATTCCAGACACGCTGCAGTAGCGCTTAACATGTTATTTCGTTCACAGACGGCTCAAGTAATAAAATTAGCTTTAATGTCTCGACCAAATGAAGTTGTATAAAGTACCGCCAGATCCTAGCCTATTTCCTTATAGTTGTTTACTCGCTTGTCCAGTGTTTATATGGTACGTGAGAAGAGGTGTCCCTGTGTCTTTTGCCCAGTTTTATGGCTTATTTAGAGAAGTCACTTTAAAAGCTAACCCGCGGAGAAATGGGAACGTTTTCGCTAATTTATATATATATTTGCTGCATTTTACAAGTTTTAAATACTTTATTTTTATTATTGAGTTGGTATTTTAAAAACCACATAAGTAACATTTTTTTTCTTTTAAACTCTTTCTGAAAGGTACTTCGCTTCACGATAAATCCCTTCGTTCTTCTCACAACTCACTTCTTTCTCTCCCCTCACATCATTCTGAATTATATGACATTAAAAACTAAATTTAAATATATAAAAAAATTGAAAAATATAATAGCTCCTACAAATCACTGTCCTGTGGCATGGTGCCCAATACACTGAATTAAGATACTTAATTTTTAAGAGAAAAAACTGCCAGCCGTTTCGTGTCACATGTCATGCTAGTACAAAAAAAAACCTGTTCTTCCTCCCCCAAATACCATGGACTTGGCACCCGAAAGGTGAATCCATGGAATGCTAAGTATGTCTTCTGTTGTATATAAAAGAGTTTTCGAGCGTCTTATTGCGCAATAAAGACTGCCTCCGTGGTCTAGCGGTTAAGTCGGACTTAGACTCGGGTTCGATTCCTGGTCGGGACACAAAAATATTTATTAATGTAAATAAATACATCGACGAGCTTGCCACTTGTCATGATTGTCCTATAGTCAAGTTGGCTAAATGTGAATCCGCTTATTTATAAGCGTGGTTTCTGACCAGTCCGAAAGGGAAACGGTCGTGATGATACTTTATTGCGCAATAAAAAAGGAGGCCTTCTTTTGAAATCAGTCCATAGTCGGTCGCAAGTCCGAGACAACATTCTTCTTCTCTATCCCCCACATACGATGGACCCGGAACTGTGAATCCATGAAATGCTAATAAATATATCTTCTGTTGAACATAAGATTGTGGTTAAAAACTATTTAAATTTTTAACTATTTAATTATAAGCTTTTGTATTCAAACAAAGCATTAAAATGTAATTAATTTTGTAATAGTGAGAGAGCATTTTAATTGCGAGTATGTGTGACAGTCAGGCGCGGAGTTTCTCAAACTTTATAAACGTCACCCAGCTGAGGCGAGCAATTCTGCAACTCGACGATTACAAAAATAGAAAACAAACCTTATCCAGTTCAATCCGAATTTTAAGACCTTAAGAAGTATTATTATTCCCTAATTATTATTAAGTTATATTTTCTGTTATACGAGAAATCCAAACATATACTTGTCGTAACTGCTTTAGTTGTCCAAAGGTTTGACCAGTATAGAATGTCTAGCGGCATTGGGTCCTCCAAATATCTGGAGAATTTGACCTAATTTCTGACCACCCCGTAAAGGATACGGTCGTGATGATACCTATTTTGACTTTCATATATCTAATTTTAGACAGAGAAAATAGCAAAAGTCAAAAGTCAATTGTCAAAATTGTTATTCCCTTATAGAATAAAATAATCGTTTATTGACACTATCTAGGTATTTCGTGTAACCTTTCTAATATAAAAAAAATAGATGATATTATATCTTATATATATTCTTATTTGTTATCTACTCAAAATAACTGACGATTACTTATGTGTTAAAATTGATCCTCGTAAAGTAAAAACTCTCGTTGCAACTTTCACTCTAATATCAAGTATGTGTTTTATTTTATTTATTTATTTCATGAATCCTGTATATATTTAACTATATTAGTATTAGTATGTATTGTTTATTTAATATTTACTTGGCACTCTGCCTGTCACATGTTTTTAAAACTCCTAAAGGTTAGCTGGTAGATAATGCCTCACGGCAACTCGCCTGTACACATTAATTTTAAGTTATTTTAGTTTTTGTGTCATAAAGTATTTTTATTATTATTATTATTTCTATGTGTTATGTCAAAATGTATGAGTGTGTGTGAGATGAAGTTACATATCGACAATCATATAAAGGGTGTATGTAGTATTTATATCTACTGCTCGTGTAGGTACTTAAAAATATAATACTTAAATAGTATAGTCAATGACCGTTGTCGCGAGAATGGCTCCCCTGAGCATTTTCACTTTGAGCCATAATTTATGAGCCAGAGCTCGCTGCCAACAAATTTGGAGTGACCTTGCCGCGGCTATGATACACGGAAATTGCATACATTTTCATTTAAATATATTTTTACCCAGCTGCGCGACGTAAAGAAGGGTTATGAGTTTATCAGCCTATGTAGAACACTTGTCTTCTCCATATTTCTGTACGGTTCGGAGACATGGACCATAAAAGCAGCGGATAGAGCGAGGATTGATGCGTTTGAGATGTGGTGCTGGCGTCGTTTGCTCAGAATCCCTTGGACCGCACGACGTACTAACATTTCTGTGCTCGAAGAGCTTAAGCTGACCAGGGAGAGCAAAGACTCTCTACCGTCTGCTTTGCCCAAATTATGCAATACTTTGGCCACATTGCAAGAAGAGAAGACGATAATTTAGAAAAACTTCTAATCACGGGCAAGGTAGATGGTAAAAGAACAAGAGGAAGAAGCCCCAAGCGATGGTCCAGTCAGGTGACTGACCACCTGAACATCCCTGTACACCAGGCCATCCACTACGCCGAGGACCGAAACCGTTGGAGACGGCTGGTGGATGAGCTGCATCTGCGACGGAGTCACGATCCCCATCAGTGGGGTACCGACTAAGGAGGAGGAGGAGGAGTAGTACTCGTATGTATGTTTGTGGCACACTAGAGGCCAAACGTAGTATCTCCAACACCGGCTTCTGTGAAACGGAAGTACGCAGAACATAGGCATGGCCAAGAACGCTATGAGCCAGATGAAGGGAATATGGAGGGATCGAAACATCACTATCAGGATCAAAATAAGACTTGTCCGCAGTCTCGTTTTCTCCATATTCCTGTATGCTGCCGAAACCTGGACTCTTAGAGCCAATGACCGAAGCCGCGTCGACGCCTTCGAAATATGGTGCTGGAGGCGTATGCTGCGCATCCCGTGGACAGCGCGCAGAATAAATTTATCAATACTCAAGGAGCTCGAAGTCACTACAAGGCTCTCTTCCATCTGCCTGCAACGAGTAAAAGCTCTGGCAATCTGGAAAGGCTGGTATTCACGGGAAAAATTGAAAGCAAGAGACCCCGTGGCCGGAGCCCGACACGCTGGTCAGACCAGATCCGCACCACACTTCACACCCAAGTCCAGGAGGCCCTGCACGCCGCCGTGAGCAGACCTAAGGAGGAGGAGAGGTCAAACACGTGGTCCGATTTTAAAGACGAATTACGATGAGTTGGGTATCGTCGAATAGGTATTTCAAAATCATGCTGTGGTTTCTTTTATCACTGGTAGCGAGAGGTCAACGATCGCGCGAACGTTGCCTTACGTAATTGTTTCTCTCTCGATTTCGTCTCTCGGCTGTGGGCGAGATCAAAAATAATGTTTTGTTTTTCGGAGAATGATTTTTACTTTTTTATTTCAAAATTGGGGTTCTACCAATGACACCTGAAACCTAAAAAAATATTTGCTCTTTTGACAATGACACGCGGTATATAGGAAGGGAATATATTATAATAATAATAATAACGTTTATTGAGCTTTCTTATTGGTACCTATATACAAAGTTGAGTAAACAATATATAAAATATTCCTTGAATTTTACATTTTAAGCAAATATATAAACAATTTGATTGAATGCAAACCACAAGGATAGGCAATTTTAAGATGGTCCCTGACTCCTAGCTAAGATAACTTGTGTCCTAGGATGTCAGTCAGTTCCATATTGACTAATACTTATAGGCTCAGATAGCCAGCTCAAAAGGTATCATAATAAAAATAAATAAAAACAACGTAAATCAAAGTACAAAAGAGGTTCCAACACAACAGACATGGCAACATTTGGGTACTTAGGAAGTAATTGTTATGTTTATGCTTGTGTGTGTCTCGAAAGTCATTCTTAGTGTTCAGGTTCTCATGGTGTGGCGTGTCCGGTGGTCGCCCCTTCCTTAGAAGGTCATTGCAGTGGTGGCACGTGTGTCGGGTCCCGGTCCGCACCCTAAGGGCCTGGTTGAGCGGGGGGATGGCTGGCACATGCGTTATGTCCGTGATCGGGTGCTGCTGTGGGGGCCTGGGACCTCTGCCGAACACGTTCAATTTATTGTTCTTAAATTAACAGAGGTTTTTGCGTTTTGTCGACTTTCGGGTTGCACATAGGCATGTAGTCTACCTAAATTCTGACTTGCCAGGTGGGTTACTGCTGTACCAGGTATTGTATTTTCATAGGTACTGTTAACTAAATTTAAAAGGTTAATAATTGATCGTTGTGGTGCAGTTCTGTATACGTTTTTATTTTGTAAATCTGATATAGCTGAGTTTTCCTTGCAGATTCCTTTCTCAGTCAGATTAAACATTAACAGGTCACTGGAATTTGCTAAGCTGCTGGTCTTCTGCTAACAGCTTACTTATTGGACCGCTTTGCTGCTTAGTCTTCTACTAGCAGGAGTGGAATCATTCAAAATAATTAAATTAATGACGTTTCATAAATGCCTGTAATAGGTTTACGTGAATAAAGATATTTTGACTTTGACTTTGACTTTGAGACCTGTAAAACGACACCAGCATAGATTTCCATATATTTCCAGGCAGGTCACACAGCGCCATCTAGTTTCCGTGGTAAGCTACGAGGCTAGTGTTACGGAAACTAGATGGTTGATAAACTACATATTATACTTTTTTTTTTTAAATATATACATATTATACATATAAACACCCAGACCGAGACAAATTATACAATGTACAACTTGCCCCCGGTGGGAATCGAACCCACGACCTCGCGAGTTCACGGCAACGTTTGTTACCACTAGACCACGGAGGCAGTATATTGTTATTATATATTATAACTATTGTCATTTTAAAGCCTTTCTGTTGTTGTAGGAAATCCATTAATAATTAATTAAATATTTTACCCATCACCAGGAAAATACTTGGTCAAAACAATTTCGTTATGGGACCATGAATTTAGATGACTGTACCTGTTTACCTTCATGTGTGGCGCAATAGCAAACATAAAGGGAACAATTGACTTAATATGCATTGACCAGCTATGTTCATTCTTCAAAATACAATTCAGTATGCTGCCGGGGCTGGGAAGTATCCACCGTTCGTGCTGATAAACCCAGTAAAGTGTATCCACACGTTTCGGTATCAGGCTCAAATTGTCGTCTTGCCCAGTCAAGCGACTGAAGTCAGTCATGAGGGTCTGATTCCAGTTGCTAACATTCATAGACCTCGCGTGCCACTTACCATTGGGTGGGCTTAAGGTCACATGTCGTGGTAGTATTAAAAAAAAAAAGTGCGCACAGAAGTAGCAGCATCCATATAACCGCTTGCAATATTCGAAGAGTGGTAAAATTTGAAAAAAATTGTCTTAAAGGGGAACATTCCATGCGCTGGTGCCGAAGACATCAGGTAAGTTCCTTTACCAGTTCTTGTTAGTTGATTCTTTATTCTTTATTTTGTCCCCGTATGTTCCCACTGTAAGTCTATGATTAAGTACATAATTTTATTCGGTACGAGTGTTATGGTATATAATTTACTTCATATCTCTATCGTGCCTGAAAAGTGTTATATTCGAGCAAAGAACAGAACTGGCAGTAGGTACCTTATGATGAAGAGACTTAAAATAACTTAAATGCGGCTGTAAAGGGGCCTTGTCAAAATTTATTGGTATATAGTAGGTACCTAAAAATAACTAAAATAAGATTTATTTAAATTATTTTCTAGCTAAGATGCAGCTGTAAAAAGGTTTTGTCATAAATGTCAAACATTAAATAAAATTATTATAATTAATTATTTATATATTGGTGCGGTGGTGGCTCGGTTGTAAGAACGCGTTCCTTTAATCCTACAAAGGTCGGTTCAAACCCCCCCCCGGCATATACCAATGAGAAATACACTTTTCTTACATACATTTGTCATATATTTACAAAACCACCATTCTCGTGCTTTGGAGAGCACGTTAAGCCGTCGTCGGTCCCGGTTCCACTGATACCAACTTGTGGAATCGTTAATAAATTGTCATAAAAAATTGACATCATATCCTCGCCAAGTCGTCTGGCCTGCGTGGGGATTGTAGGCCAGATTCTCCAGATATATGTTCTGGAAGGCTCATCTCCAGCAGTGGAGGTCTAGGGGGTGTAATGAAAACGATGATTTATTTAAAATAATTTGCACTCATAGTTTTTTCCGAGTATCGAATTTAAAGATTACCGCAAACCCCGCTTCGATGTGTCCACTAAACCTCATAAGTTATGTTTATGCTATTATGTCTAAAATCAGGTACCTATATGAAGGTGAAAGTACATCCAGGGTGTTTGTGGTTTTGTTTTGTTTTCTGAAGGGTTGATGGACTTCATTTCTGGCGGTTGTTTTCTGGCTTGAGTAATCTTTTGAGGTGTTGAATTGCGCTTGTGAGAGAGGGGCATGGGCGTTAAACCCTCCTAGTAATGCATATAATTCAAATTCAAAATCATCAGTAATACAACACCAGCCTAAAGGGCTACCGCAGCCTACGCCCGACTCACCATAATGATAAGGACACCCCAAAACGCCTACGGACTAAAACCCTATAAACCGTCTCTCTTTCACTGTTGGCCTTGTGTGTCTTTACAGCTAAGTCTAAGTCGTGGCTACGGAGTGAAGGCACTCGTTCGCCTGAGAAGTTAACGTGCATACAAGCAAACTTTCTACTCGACGGATGTGAAGTCTGCGGTGAAGCCTTCAAGGGGAAAATTAGGGATGAAGACAGCGGCAGCTATATCAGCGACTGGAACGGCGGGAGGGTCGGGGGTCCTGAGGTTGAGTTTTTCCAGAAGATTGTGCCTCGTCGTAAACAGGCCATGGAGTCTTGCATGACACTTCTAGGGCGACGCCTGTTTTCAATAGGATTTGAGGTCGTAAGCGAAGCCTCTACTATGAGAGAGTTTGAGTGATTTATCGCCTTTGTAAATTAGGTTAGTACTAGCATAGTGTTATAAGTTTATTCTAAATAAATAATTGTTATTATTAGGCTAAAAAAATGTAGGTACAAAATTTGCGGCCCTTATTAAAATACATATAAGTCACTGAAGACAGCAATAAACGTGTAAATATCGAGTTTCAGGGCCACTTTCAGGACAACAAAGAAATCGGTGCAGTATGATTCATCTGTCACGTCGCCTCATTCGTGCAGCTGTCAAATGTAGGATAATTAAATAATAATAACTACAAGGTTTTCATTTTACGTCGTAACTTTATGGTACAGTTTCGGAGTAAGCGACAAGCGTCGCGCGACATTCTAACAGTCTCTATCTTATTTTTTGTTCCGCCAAACACGTTTAATTATTGTTCCTAAATTAAGCAGGGGTTTTGCGTTTTGTCGGCTTTCGGGTTGCACAACTTGGTAGGGTACCACTTTACCAGGTATTGTAATCTTATTTATTTATTTAAAACTTTATTGCACTATGTACAAAAGGCGGGCTTAATGCCGCTAGGCATTCTCTAGCAGCCAACCTTTGGGACAATACAGAACATTACAGTCATGAGGCTAGGTGCAAACGATTGTAAGAAACGTTGCCAAATAAATTCATTTAAATTTACATACAATAGATATTAAAATAAATACACATACATACAAATATGTACACAATAATACATATACTACACACTATATTGGCTACTATATACTACATACAATACATACTTATATACGTTGTGAGGAGCTCTTTAGGTAATGAAAGTAAACCAGCTTTTTAAACAGCGGTTTGCTGGGTGCTTGGCGAATTTACAGGTAAACTGTTTCATAGATTAGCGGCTTTATAGGTGGATTTGAATTATATTTATTGTTGTGTAATTCTGTATTTGTTTCATTTGTAAATCTGCTATAGCTGAGTTTTCCTTGTGATTCCTTTCTCAGTCGGATTAAACATTAACAGGTCACTGGAATTTGCTAAGCTGTTAGTCTTCTGCTAACAGCTTACTCCTTGGACCACTTCGCTGCTTAGTATTCCACTAACAGGAGTAGAATCATTAAAAATAATTAAAATTATGACGTGTCACAAATGCCTGTAATTATTTTACATAAAAAAATATATTTAAACTTTGAATTTTTAATTATTTAAATTTTTAGCCCTTGTTTCTATAATTATTTATTTTTATTTATTATAAACTTTATTGCACAAAGTACAAAGGCGGACCTAATGCCGCTAGACATTCTATACTGGTCAAACCTTTGGGACAACTAAAGCAGTTACAACTAGATAAGACAGGTGTTATAAAACTATATACTTACGTTCTATGAATATACATAAATATAAGATACCCACTAGTATAGAGTTCCAGCAAATTATTTGCACAACTTGCTGAAAGAATTGGGCCTAAGCAGGTCTGCCATCAATCGTCATTTATGGAAAGATCTTCCAAGACGGCATTAACGGAATCATACAGTATTTGGTTGGGTAGGGATGGTGACCGTATTATCGCGCAATAAAATAAAAATGGGAGGCCTCCCTTTTTTAAACCAGCCTTGATTCTCATACCGTTTGGTTTATTGTCCAGTCTTGTTATATCTCGTCTCATGTCTGCTCCGGTGACAAAAGGACTAGTTCATTCCTCGCTCAGAAAATCAGCATAGCGATTAAGCAACCTAATGTGGTTTACATTCTTGCCACCATACCACACGGACACGATTTATATTATATTAAACTTTTTAAACTTTCGCGCACACTCATAATAGATTTTTATAATTTTAACGGGTCTTTACGCGATTTACCTTACATCGTGCAAAACACGTACGCACCCCAAAAGATGTCATTCCTTTCCAAACGGCTGGCGTATATAAAGTGAACTGCAGCTGTGGGAGTTCATATATTGGCCAAAGTAAGCGCACAATAGCCGAGAGGGTCAAGGAACATATAGCAGCTGTAAAAAACTGCCAATTAAACAAGTCAGCAATAGCAGAACACCTAATGGATAGTGGCACAAGCCATTGGATTGAGCTGCATGACCCAAAGATACTTTCCACCGATCGTCACTATTACTCTAGAATAGTACGTGAAGCGATAGAAATAAAGAAACACAAAAATTTCAATCGAGAGGGGGTTATAAGCTATCTTCATCGTGGAATCCAGTAATCAATAGGTTTCGACGCCGGGAAAAATAGCCCGGTGTCGCCAAGGATATTGTAAGTGTCGTGTGTCGTGATTTCTAAAACCTTTTAAAAGTGATAAGTGGGTAGGTTTACATCTGCTGCCCAGTATGTACGAGGCTACACCGCATAGCTTCAGTCGACCCGTGACCACGGCCAATGCAACTTGGCTGAAACGTCGGGAGAAATATGTCTCTAAGGTAAATCGCGTAAAGACCCGTTAAAATTATATTATATCGTCGGTCGCTAGCCCGAGACACCATTCTTCTCATCTCTTGCCCAAACACGATGGTCCCGGCACCCGCACGGTGAATCCATTGAATGCTTAGAAATTTGTCATCTATCTTCACGTTTTAAAAAAACATATGTTCCTATTCTTTGAGGCATAAAATACTTACGAATTTTATATTATATAGGAGGCACTTGTATATGAAAATAATTCAGTCTCTTCGCTTGAAAGCATACCTTTTAAGGGTTTTGTGAAAATACGCGTGAAATTGAGGTTTCTGGGTGACGGGTCGCGTATCTCTTTTTCATAAATTTGTCATTTTTATTGTTTACAAAATCCGTGTTTTCTTTTGAAACGAGACGTACCTTATTAATACAAATTATCTTGTAAAAATACAGTACATACTTCATTATGTTATTTATTTTTTACTTTGGGAATGTCATTTTAGCATTTTTCTTATTTTTGTCTTCATACTGAGCACGACATGTGATACCGGATCCACTTGATGTTAAGTGAATGCAAGGTCCAATAATACGAGCAACTAGCACCAGCTAGCCGTGGTCTAGCGGATACGTCCGTGGATTTAGACTCGGAGGTACTGGGTTCGTGGTCGGGACACAAACATAGTTATTAACGTAAATAAATACATTTAATTAATATTTAATTTATTCGTGATATTTCTCGAGTTTGGTACGCTGGAGACATCGACGAGCTTGCCTCTTGTCATGATTGGTCTATAGTAAAGTTTGTAGGCGTGGTTTCTGACCACCCCGAACACCAGCTACTTATTACTGAAGTCAGTCTCTACCACTTATTTTATACTTAACAATTTATTTTTCATGCTAACTCGTATTGTGACCTTGCGCCCTGATGGTAAGTCGCGCAAGGTCCATGAATGTTACAAACTGGAATCAGACGCTCATGACTGACATCAGTCCCTAACACTATGCCAGCTTTTCACACTTCACTTATAGGTTACAGGAAAGTAGAAACACAGAGTATCTATTTTTCTTTATAGAAACTACATGTGACAACAAGCCCATCTGACGGTAAGCGGTCCAAGAACTAACAACGGAAATAAGTCTCCACTACTATGCCGGCCTAACAAGCTGCTGTTTCACACTTCGCTTGAAGGACTCTAGGATGGGATGGGAATCAAACTAGCTGTGAGAGCATTCCACATTTTTAGCGCGCGACAGATGTATGAATCTCCAAATGTACGCGTAGGGAATGCGCAGGAATTTGCCGGTAGAAATTCGTCAAGTGCCCAACGGATCACTTTCAAAAAGATGTTTTATTTTAACAGTTCCTCAGTGTTAGTAGGTATTATATGTAGTATATTTATAGTATGTAGTATTGTGTACAAATTAGTATGTATTTGTCTAAATATATATATTAAGATTTAATAAGGTTGGTTGCTAGAGATGCCGCTTGGCGGCATTAAGCGACGCGGTGGTGGCTCGGTTCTCAATACACTTTTCTTACGTACATTTGCCATAGATTTACAATACACCGTTCGTGTGTCTCGGAGAGCACGTTAATCCGTCGGTCTCGGTTCCACTAATATCGACTTGTGGAATCGTTAATGAATTGCCATAAAAAAATGACATCATATCCTCGCCAAGCCGTCTAGCCAGCGTGGCGAGTGTAGGGCAAATTCTCCAGTTCTGGAAGGCAGTTCTCCAGCAGTGGAGGTCTATGACCCTGTGTTCTAGGGGCTGTAATGAATTAAGCCTGCCTTTTGTACCTACATAGTACAATAAATATATAAAAGTGATCACCAAGATCAAGGTTGAGACCAGCTATTCTGATGCAAGACCAAGACTCGCCAAGTCTTTGCTTTGGGCAACACTAGCTCCCATCCAACCCAGGCTAGAGTTATTGGTGTAAAATAATTAATTTAATACAAGTATAATACGCTAGCTCTGATTCATCACACATCCTTTGTTATGTTTAATCCCTCAGATTTATGTTAGGAAATAATGTTTAACGCGAGTTAACCTAGACTGCGTAAGGTATTATGATTCATTCAATTTTACTGCGTTTCTTCAATATTAGTTCGGGTTGAAACAACTAGATGGCAGCACATGTATTTTAAATTGACTCAAAGTGAAACATATCGCTCAGAGCGGTCTTCCGAGCGCCGTGGTTCATGCGTAATTCCGTCATAGATCGAGATCTGGAGATGCCTACTATTAAGGAGTTTGTCGTCCACCTGACTACACTAATGCTCTATCGGGCCGACTACGGGCACTTCAAGCGTCTCCAGAATTTCGCTCCGTCTTGCGCTCGGCCCCCCAACGGTGCTCCTCAAGTTGCTCCTGGAGGAGAGCTGAAGTTGTCGAACCTAGACCACCTAAGTTCGTGAGCCACACGAGCGCCAAAAGTGCTTGAATTACCAGCGGAGTTCCAGCAAAAAAATTGCACCACTTACTGAAAGAATTGGGCCTAAGCAGGTCTGCAGGAGATACATTTATGGAAGAGCGTCCAAGATCGCATTAACGGAATTATACAGTATTTGGTTGGGTAGGGAGAAAATTAGAATGGTGGATCTATTTGCGCAATACATTATTGTCGGTCGCAAGCCCGAGACACCATTCTTCTCAGCTCTTACCCACACACGATGGACCCGGCACCCGCACGGTCAATCTATGCAATGCTTAGAAATGAGAATGCCTATTTTTCTTAGAGAAATGGACCCAATAATATGTTCTCGTGTCATAATGATTTCATTTTTATTTGATAGTTAATATATTGTGTTTTCATAACCTGTAATTAATTTTATTTATTTTACCCAGCATAACGACAATTGACAATAACATTTTTTTTAAAGTTAATAATTACATAGTTTCGATCACGCCGATTTAAAATCCAGTTTTTTATCTATAATAAAGTACCTGGTCATAATAAAGAACATAATCGTATAAATAGTGCTTTGTAACTATTTTATACACAAATATCAACCAATTTTTAATTGAATTATACTTTAATGCTGGGGTATATCAGATGTTGAAATCAAATTTAAAAAAAAAAAACAGTACAAAAATATATGATTATTGAATTATAATTAACTAGCAAATAAAAAAGAAATCTTTATGGCACGAAACCATTTTATTGGGGCCATTTCTCTAAGAAAAATAGGCATTCACATTTATTCCCTAGAAAGTTTATATACTATGTAATATGGTATTAACTAGCGAATAAAACTGCGATAATAATTTTAGCAGCATTCAGCTAATAAACAACTAAATAAAATGCAACATTTCCGGATTTAATATACTGCTCAAGGTCTGATGCGTTCTTTGACCTAATATGTACCGGACATTCATTATCCATTGAAATCCGCCTCCGTGGTCTAGTGGTAACAAACGTTGCCGTAAACTCGGGAGGTCGTGGGTTCGATTCCCAAGTTGTACATTGTATAATTTGTCTCGGTCTGGGTGTTTATATGTATAATATGTATATATTTACAAAAAAAAAAAGTATAATATGTAGTTTATCAACCATCTAGTTTCCGTAACACAAGCCTTGTAGCTTACCACGGAAATTAGATGGCGCTGTGTGACCTGTCTGAAAATATTTATTTATTTATTTATTTATATAAGAACCTACAAGCCGTTCAAACTTTAACAAGCCGTAATACAGGCCTGCATTTTATTTAACACATATGGGGAATGTATTATAAGACGTACGCTGGGGGGATACTATAAATTAATACTATACTGCCTCCTACTACTATAAACTGCCTCCGTGGTCTAGCGGTATGTGGATTTAGACACGGAGGTACCGGGTTCAATTCCTGGTCGGGACACAAACATTTATTAATGTAAATAAATAGAAGACAAATTTCTAAGCATTCCATGGATTCACCGTGCGGGTGCCGGGTCCATCGTGTGTGGGTAAGAGATGAGAAGAATGGTGTCTCGGGCTTGCATTTGTGATATTTCTTGAGTTTGGTACGCTTGGACATCGACGAGCTTGCCACTTGTCATGGTTGGCCTATAGTAAAGTTGGCTAAATGTGAATCCGCTTATTTATAAGCGTGGTTTCTGACCACCCCGAAAGAGAAACGGTCGTGATGATACTTTTTACGCTTGAGAGATGGCAAGGAGGAATGAGTATCGGAGGTCTAAAGATAACAAACCTGCACTATAAAAACGACACAACCCTCTTGGCTGCATCTGACCGAATGGAGCACATTAGCAGAGACGTGTGTCTTTAGATTAATAAACAGAAGACGAACATCATGGTGGTAGATGGCATTAAGAAATTTGAGCTCACTGGGGCGCTTAATCTGTAACACGTTACTGACTTTAGATACCTGGGTTGAAGTATCTTTAACACTAGCTCTTGTGAAACAGAAGTACGCAGAAGAATAGGCATTGCCAAGAACGTTAAGGTATTGAAAGGAATATGGAATGATTGAAACATCACTATCTCCGCAGTCTCGTTTTCTCTATATTCCTGTATGCAACCGAAACCTGAACTCTTTGAAACCAAAGCCGCGTCGACGCCTTCGAAATGTGGTGCTGGAGAGCTTACGCCACTGTGCATTCCATGGATTTCGCGGAGAAAATACATATCAATATTCAAGAGGAGCTCAAAGTCACTACCAGGCTCTCTTCCATCCATATAAGCTTTAAATAAATTCTCCTGGTCATTACATAATAGTCAAAGGACGCCTTTTAAAACTAAACACAATAATACAACTTAACCTCCACTGTAATTTACGCTATTATAGTATTTACGAAAAGAAAAATAAGGGTCATAATCGCAAATATATGGTAATGGTTTTACGTCACTTTACGTTGTATAAAACAATAAAAATTAAGAGTGGGCGATGCGCGTGCGTCGTTTTTCCGCATACGTCTTTAAGGCGTGGTCACACTGTACATGTAGACACACACGGCTAATACTTTGGCATAATTACATACACCTTTTTATTTTTGTATGTTAAAAATACATTTATTGTCATTAATTGTGGTTGTTTGTACATTTTTGGTTACAAAAGAGTTCTCATAATTTACCTCGGGACAGGGTGTACAATATTAACTGCTACCTGAGGTAAGCACAAGTAATGTCAGTTGCAAACTAAACTAAATCAAATTTAAAAAAAAACTGACTGCGTTAAAAATAAAAAAAATAATTTAATTTTCATTTGTCACAAAAATAAAGGTTAATAAAAATATAAAATAAAGTTAAATATTTAATAAAACAATGATAAGAATATATGACAAAAGGGTCTATGGTTCAGAAAATCCGACATTTCAATTTTGAAGAACAGTAATAATAATATAAGTTATAAAAAATAAAACAATATTGATTTAAAATAAAATTTTATTGAAACAAATTAAAAAAAAGAAAAACTTGAAAAATAAAAACAGGAACCTAGACGGGAGCTTCCCCAGCCTGCTTTACAAGCAGCCATGCTGCACACATTTGTGGGTAAAGTTGTAACTATTTAATTCCTAATTATAGAATAAAAAACTGAAAAAAAAAAACAAACACGCTTGGCTGATGGTGCCCATCTAATCCCATCGTCTCGGCTCCAAACGTCGCAAGCTCGTAACCTGTACCGAGGTTGGCGTATTTGCGCAGCTTAAGATTCATAGCAGAAACCGCCGCACTTGACGAGGTCGCCTGGATGTGAGATGGGGTTAATATGTCAACACATGTTGCATCCCACACCAGAGACCTGCCAAGTTTCCACGGCCCAACGGTCATACCGTCGCGCCGCCGCGCCGCGTCGTGTCTCTTTCCAATGCGCCGCACAATTCCAGGAAGTTCTAGGATGGCGGGTTCTCCAGCAGTGACAAAAACCCTTCGGATGAAGTCATTGAGAGCCTCTGATGATGATGATAATGACAACTACCAGGTCATCTTTTAAAAAACTGGTGTGAAGTGTGATCTTAAATAGCTCCTGACAGCATTAGTAGGTAATATATATGTATGTTTATGTATAATAATAAGTATTATTATTCATCATCATCATCATCAGCCTGTGTCTCTCCACTGCTGGATATAGGCCTCCCCAAAGGCTCGCTATTTTACACGATCTTCTGCCACCTTCATCCATCCCCCACCAGCGACCATCCTCAGGTCATCTGTCCATCTGGCGGGGGATCGTCCCACTTTGCGTCTTCCAGTACGTGGTCTCCACTGCAGGACCCGCCCAGCCCATTGCCACTTCAACTTGTTAAGACGGATGTCAACATTTCTGACTTTATCCTTCAGAGAAATCCCGAGCATAGCTCTCTCCATGCGACCTTGAACTTATGTATCAGACCCACCGTCAGTGTCCACGTCTCTGCTCCATACGACATTACTGGAACAAAACACTGGTTGAAAACTTTTCTCTTGAAACATTGTGATATTAATATTAGTATTTATTATATTGATATATATGATGTAAGTATATATTAATCCTATTAAATTACCAATTATAATTATAGTATTATTATTATCTTTATGATTGCACCTATAATTGTAAAATTGTCTCCAAGGATCGGCTGACAGAGTATGTATTTGGGCATTAAGCCCGCCTTTGTACTTTGTGCAATAGTTTTTTAAATAAATAAATGACGGTGTCATATTAATGAAGTGTATCCAAGCCTTTTCTCTTGTGTTATCAATTAGTAGGTGTGATTGTCCTTTTTATAAAGTTACCGCGTTCGTCCTTTAGTTGAGAACCGTTGTACTTAGTGACTCTAAATGTGGTACAGTATAGAATAACGCCTTTAATCTTTAAAAAAAAAATATTACTACACCATCCTTTTGTTGGCCCTGGGGCAGCAGACTGATGTCAGTCATTTCCAGTTGCTAACATTCATGGACTTGGCGCGCTACTTACCTTTAGGTGGGTGCTAGGTCACATGTCGTACTAATATATATATTTAAAAATAATTTCTTACTACTGTTTTAACAACCGCCTCCATGGTCTAGTGGTAACAAACGTTGCCGTGAACTCGGGAGGTTGTGGGTTCGATTCCTACTGGGGGCAAGTTGTATATTGTATAATTTGTCTCGGTCTGGGTGTTTATATGTATAATATGTATATATTTACAAAAAAAAAAAGTATAACATATAGTCTATCAACCATCTAGTTTCCGTAACACAAGCCTCGTAGCTTACCACGGAAATTAGATGGCGCTGTGTGACCTGTCTGGAAATATTTATTATTATTATTATTATTAAATGCGTCAGAAGTAGTTTTCTAGATCCTTCGAAATAGCTTGTACAGTATTTTCCACTATTATTTTAATCTAAGGCTATACCACGATTAACGTAGTGTGTAAAAAAATCTTCACAGTCCTAGGAGTCCTAGACCTCCACTGTTGAAGATAGGCCTGCCAGAAATTTCTGGAGAAATTGGCCTACACTCGCCACGCTGGTGGGTTGACGAGGGTCGTATGTCAATTTCTTTTTTATGTGAAATTATTCATGTTTCAACAAGTTGGTATTTGTGGAACCGGGACAGACGGCTTAACGTGATCTACAGGCATGATGTTGTTGCAAATCTATGGCAAATGTACGTAAAAAAAGTGTATTTCTCATTAGTACATGCCGGGGTTCAAACCGACCTTTTTTTATAGGACTTTAAAGAAAGCGTTCTTACAACCGAGTTACCACCGTTCTTTACACTGTCAATCGCTCATTGGTAATTGTCCTCAATTATGCGCCATTACACAATGACAATGGCCAGTTGATGAGATGGCCATTGTGTACTGGGGTCTTTAGAGTTGTTCGGCGCGCATAATTTTTTTGGACCACACAGTTTAGCTGTGTGTCACTGACACAGATTGATTGGGTTTTAAATTGACAAAATTTGTACATACAAAAACAATTATGGTTTTAAATTGGTGTTCAAATTTAGAAGACACACAACATTCTTTAACATTCCTTTATAATAATGTAATAAAATAAAAATATATATTGACCGCCTCCTTTCATTTCATTTCTAGTGGTAACAAACGTTGCCGTGAACTCGAGGGGTCGTGGGTTCGATTCCCACCGGGGGCAAGTTGTACATTGTATAATTTGTCTCGGTCTGGGTGTTCATATGTATAATATGTAGATATTTACAAAAAAAAAAAAAGGTTACCATAACACAAGAATTGTAGCTTACCACGGAAACTAGATGGCGCTGTGTGATCTGTCTGGAAATATTTATTTATTTATATTATTTATTTCTTAATATTAGGCAATTTTTTAGCCACATGTCGTGCGTCTTTCGCCCACCTGGTGGTAAGTAGTGCACAAGGTCCATGAATGTTAGCAACTGGAATCAGACACTCATGGCTGACATCAGTCCCTAACACTATGCCGGCTTGACTAGGCATGACAGAAGAAACGTGTGGGTACACTTTACTGGGTTTTTTGACACGAACGGTGGATACCTCCTCGCCACGGAAGACTGGTCAAATTACCACCATCAGTCCGCCTACCACCTATTTGTTGTTCTCGTTGAAGGTATTTATTTATTTAAAACTTTATTGCACTATGTACAAGGGGCGGGCTTAATGCCGCTAGGCATTCTCTAGCAGCCAACCTTTGAGACAATACATAACATTACAGTCATGAGGCTAGGTGCAAACGATTGTAAGAAACGTTGCCAAATAAATTCATTTAATCTTACATACACTAGATATTAAAATAAAGTAAAGTATCATCACGACCGTTTCTCTTTCGGGGTGGTCAGAAACCACGCTTATAAATAAGCGGATTCACATTTAGCCAACTTTACTATAAGCCAATCATGACAAGTGGCAAGCTCGTCGATGTCTCCAGCGTACTAAACTCGAGAAATATCACAAATAAATTAAATATTATGTAAATAAATACATTTACATAAATACATATTTTTTTGTTTCCCGACCAGGAATCGAACCCGGTACCTCCGAGTCTAAATCCACGGACTTAACCGCTAGACCACGGAGGCATTAAAATAAATACACATACATACAAATATGTACACAATAATACATATACTACACACTATATTGGCTACTATATACTACATACAATACATACTTATATACGTTGTGAGGAGCTCTTTAGGTAATGAAAGTAAAACAGCTTTTAAAAACAGCGGTTTGCTGGGTCCTTGGCGAATTTCAACAGGTCAACTGTTCCAGGTATTTGCGGCCACTTTTTTTTTTTTTTTTTATACTAGCACGTTTTTTTTTTTTTTTTTTTTTTTTTTTTTTTTTTTTTATACTAGCACGACATGTGACCCTGCGCCCACCTGATGGTAAGTGGCGCGCAGGGTCCATGAATGTTAGCAACTGGAATCAGACCCTTATATCCGACATCAGTCCCTAACACTATGCCGGCTTGACTAGATGCCTTTTCACACTTCGCTTGAAGGACTCCAGGTTATAGGAAAGTGGAAACACAGAGGCTGGAAGAGCATTCCACATCTTTATTGTGCGACAGATGTATGAGTCACCAAATTTATAGGTACGCGAAGGGATAGTGACTACGGTATGTGGGTGCATATTCTGACCTGTGCGTGTGGTTCGGTTGCGGAATGGGGAGGAAGGAATTAGGTTATAGAGCTCTTCAGAGCACTCACCATAGTATAGCCGGTAGAACACGCTCAGAGAAGCTACATCTCGGCGAAGCTGCAGGGATTCGAGAGTTCCAGATATAGTGGCATCGTCCACAATTCGAACAGCTCGTCTTTGTAGGACATTGAGAGCATCTGTGAGGTACTTGGCTGAACCATCCCAAAGGTGTGAACAGTATTCCACGCATGATCTGATCTGTGCTTTGTACAGCAACAGTCTGATTGATGGCGGGAATGGTATGTGCCATTTGCAATGATATCAAATGACAATTTGTACTTTCAAGGAGAACTAATATTGTAAGCTTGCCATGGTAATATTTCAATAAAATTAACACACCTTAAAAAAAACTTAAAACTTAAGTTTTACTAATATAAATAATGGGGTAAGCATTATCCATCGGGAGCAGAGAACACTACAAAATAAAAATATAAATCCGCTGCTGTCAAATCTAATTTGTCGAAACTATATAAACACGTCCTCTCGTTTACAGCCGGAGCGGGTGAATTAAATTTGTAATTTTATTACAAGTTAAACAATTACAATGTCAATAGTACTTTGTATCCGGGGCTTGCTCGTTAATCACGGGAGGCAGCATAACGGTAACTTACTGTGTCTAGTTTTCGTCTAGTTTCATTGTCGATTTATTTTATGCATTGTCAAAGGACATCATTTAGATAATCAGACACTCATGACTAACATTAGTCCCTATTAGTGCCGACTTGACTGGACATGACGGCAATTCGAGTATGACCCCGAAACGTTTACTTTACTGGGATTATCGGCACGAACGGTGGATACTATCCCGACCCGGCAGATTGGGCAAATTACCACGACAATAGGCTCGGTTGAAAAGGAACGAGGCCTCCTTTTCAACCGAGCCTATTGTCCGTCGCAAGCTCAAGACACCATTCTTTTCATCTCCTACCCACACACGATGGATCTGGCACCCGCACGGAGAATCCATGGAATGCTTAGAAATTTGTCTTCTACTTTATTATTATTTTAATTATTTATTAGACGCTCACCATCCACCATTCTACTCGTCTCCATACCAGTCTTGGAAGCTCTTTCCATAAATCTATTGACGGTAGAACTTCTTAAGCCCAATTCTTTCAAGTAAGTGGTGCATAAATAAAAGGTGATAATCTCCAAAAATTTTCAGTCAGTAACATTGAGTTTTGCTGCCAGACGGGCCGTTAACCTCAAAAGTTGCAGTATTAGCATTTTGTGAAGTCATGCACTTTGCTCCACGTTCTCAGACTGCCTCCTGATTGGTTGTCTGTTAATTTGATTGCTGTTTGTGTGACTTACGACTAATCATAGATTAAAGCGTATTTAATGTCCATACTAAATTAATTATAACTGCCTCCATGGTCTAGCGATTAAGTTCGGAGGTACCGGGTTCGATTCCTGGTCGGGACACGAAAATATTTATTAATGTAAATAAATACATTTAATTATTATTAATTTATTTGTGATATTTCTCGAGTTTGGTATGCTGGAGACATCGACGAGCTTGCCACGTGTCATGATTGGCCTATAGTAAAGTTGGCTAAATGTGAATCCGCTTATTTCTAAGCGTGTTTTCTGACCACCCCGAATGGGAAACGGTCGTGATGATGATACTAAATTAATTCACAACTTTTCTCTTCTGTCTTTTCAACCACTGAAAATATTTTATTAATATTTCAAAAGGTTTTTCCTTGAAATTTAGGGACAGGCAAATGCTATATTATGACGTCATGGTCGGACCACGACAACACTACTAACATTTGTCTTTTTTTTTAATGTTAGCAACTGAAATCAGACACTCATGATTGACATTAGTTCCTAACACTATGCCGGCTTAACTGGGCTTGACGGCAATCCGAAACGGATACTTCCCCGCCCCGGCAGACTCGGCAAATTACCACTATCAGTCCGCCTACCACCTACATATTTGTTGTTCTCGTTGAAGGTTTGTGCCATTTGCCATGATGTCAAATGCCAATTTTTACTTTCAAGGAGAACTAATATTGTAAGCTTGCCATGGTAATATTTATATAAAAATAACACCGCTTGAAATAAGACCTAAAATTTTGCAGTAGTGGCCGCAAATCTGTGAAACAATTTGCGGGTAGAAATTCGTCAAGTGCCAATCAAAAAGATGGTATACTCACATTATTTAAACAGTTCCTTACAGTGTAAGTATATATAATATGTAGTATATGTAGTAGTGTATACATATGAGTGTATTTGTCTATATAGATATAATATTTAGATTTAATTTGAATTACCTATTAATCTATTTAATAGTTGCACCTACCTCACAACACAAATCATTTCATTGTCCCAAAAGTTGGTTGCTAGAGAATGTCTAGCGGCATTAAGCCCGCCTCTTGTACATAATGCAATAAAGTTTTAAAATAAATAAAATAAATAAATAAATGAAAAGTTTATTTATCTACTGCAGCTATTACGGTACGACCGCCTCCGTGGTCTAGTGGTAACAAACGTTGCCGTGAACTCGGGAGGTCGTGGGTTCGATTCCCACCGGGGGCAAGTTGTACATTGTATAATTTGTTTCGGTCTGGGTGTTTATATGTATAATATGTATATATTTACAAAAAAAAAAAGTATAATATGTAGTTTATCAACCATCTAGTTTCCGTAACACAAGCTTCGTAGCTTACCACGGAAATTAGATGGCGCTGTGTGACCTGTCTGGAAATATTTATTTATTTATAATTATTTATTTATTATATATTTTTAACTGCCTTCGTGGTCTAGCAGGTTCAAATATTTCTCCGAATTTGAAAGTATTGCTTTATATAATGTTTGCGCGTACAAAAACCGAATTTAGGTACAATATCCAGTCAGTGGAGTCGTTCAGGCCCGGATGGCTAATGGGCCTGGGTTGGGGATGGGTACATTCCACCGTTTTCCCCGACAGGATCTCAGCGGATAACCTACCCGCTGGTAATTCATGCTCTTTCGGTGCTGGACGTCGTTACTAGTGTAACAGCGCCCGTGTGGCTCACGCATATATACATTTGACACGATCACGACATACCTTTTTCGCTTCGTCGACATTCATTAACCTCTTTATACATGCCTTTTGGTTACGAAGACTTTTTAATGCACCTTTAGTCAGTGTTTTATTTATTTGATCGTGATATGTGAGTCTCGGTCTGCCAGGGCCTCTTTCACCCACAACTTTCGCACTATATATCTGGTTCGTCAATCTTTCATCGCTCATCCTTTCAACATGCCCGAACCATCGTAGCATGCCTTTCCTTATTTTTGTCCCTATGCTTTCCTTTATACCAACCCTTTTCCGTATTTCGATGTTACGCATGCGGTCCGCCAAAGTAACGCAATGACCGCATTTCTACTGCATTAACCCTACTCTCATGCGTATTCTGACGTATCCACGTCTCGCTTCCATACATCAGTGTTGGTACCAACATGGCATTGTGTATGGCGAGCCGAGCTTTGTCACTGACATTTCGACTGCCAATCAGTGACCCCAGGGCACCGTTAACACTATTTCTCGCGTTCACTCTTCTTTCAACGTCCCTATCGTACTTCCTATCCGCAGTGAAAACACTTGCCCAGATATATAATTTCATTTACTTGTTCTAGAGTTTCATCATCAATCTTAATCGTCACGGTTGTCATCCTTCTTCTTTCAAACACTAGTACGAATATAAAATAATATATAAAAAGAGAATTAAGTCTAAAAACAGTACAATTTCTCCGAAAAAGTAAATTTAAAAGAGCCATAAAAGTGACAGCGTTTAAATACTACAAGAGCACTTCTGTCAATACTTTAAAACGTGAAAATAAAAGACGGCAGAAGTAAAACACGTTCCGATACTAAAAATCAAGAAAGAACGTAAAATGTTCAGAAGAAATACACCCCAAAGTTCACATATCTCAAACGCGTTTTTATCCGTGACATGGATACTTCTGCCTTCAGTTCCAATCCTTAAATACGAAGCAATCTTTTATTAAATAATTTGGATGTGGCATTTGTTGGAGGACATTTTTTACCTTACAAACATAATATATTTTATTAATTTATTTATCATTATATAGATTTAGTACACTGGGTTTCGTCAGATCTATCATGATCCTCGCCAACTCGCCTGGCCAACGTGGCGAGTGTAGGCCAAATTCTCCAGTTATGTTTTCTAGAAGACCCATCTCAACAGTGGAGGACTAGGGCACTGTGTTCTAGGGGCTGTAGTGACTAATCATTAACAGCCTTTATCGTTACCAGATATACTCGTATACTACCTACACTATTAAAGGCTAAAAAAACAAAAAAAACTACTACTGAACTAAAATATATGAAGAAAGTAGCGGTAGATAGACCTCGTACTTAAAGGTACTGGGTTTGATTACTGGTGGAGAACACGAAAAAAAAACTGTCATTTCTCGAGTTTGGTACGCTAGAGACATCGACGAGCTTGCCACTTGTCATGATGGGCCTATAGTAAAGTTGGCTAAATGTAAATTCGCTTTTATAAAAGCTTGGGAGGCGCTCTTAGAGAAAAACTAAAGAGGAATCTAGGAGACTAGATTCGTGAGCCACACGGGCGGTGTTGTAGTAGGAAAAGCGCCCACCACCAAAGGTGCCTTGAATCACCGGCGGGTAGTTAGCTGCCGAGATCTTGCCGGGGAAAACGGGAGATTATCCCATCCCCAACCCATTAAACATCCGGGCCTGGATGACTCCGCTGTCTGTGTTAGTTACGGCCGTAATGATACTAAAATAATTAATTGAAAAAAAAAAGTAGAAATCCACGAAAGAAGTTCAAGCTCATAGAGCGAAGTGCCTGAAAATATCAAATTTTTATACCGCATCAATTTAACCAGACTAATTATGCATGAATGGTCACCTTTTAAAGGCGAAACACGTGTCTTACAAATATAAACAAATGTCAGTGTCTCGAAGCCGTGATTTCCGATATTTTGGCTCCAAAATTTATAATCAACATAACAACACATTGATAGCATAACGTTTTACACTGCTTTGTTCATTCGTAAATCATTATCATCATGACAGCCCCTAGAATAAAAAGTCCTTAGAGATGGGCCTTTCAGAATATACTTGTATAATAATAATAATAATAAACGTTTATTGACTTAAATACCTAGATACATCAATCAGTAAATACGGGGATTCCTGTACTATGTCCCAGAAGGACTGTGATACAGGGAGCCCCACTCTTGTTTACAAAGGCATTCGTAATTAACATGCATTAACAATCATTTTAAAGACAGTTTGGTAATTTTTTTTTTTTATTCTTCTTCTTCTTCTTAGTCGCTACACTCTTGGCAGAGTGATCGTGGTCGCCATTGGAGTGCTAGTGGCACGCTTAGCAAGCCGTCGCCACTCTTCTCGGACCCCGGCTTTCCTAGTGCATTCATGTAGGGGATGATCCATTGCAACCTTCACCTGATCGGTCCATCTCATCGGAGACCTACCACGCATCCTCTTGCCATCGACTTTCCCCTTTTTTTAATTACATAAAATAAAATCAAACAAGTGGGAAAAATAATAAAAAAGTGTATCAACCTCTTCATACATGCCTTTTTGTTTCGATGGCTTTTTAATGCACCTTCAGCTATTGTTTTATTTATTTGATCGTAATATGGGAGTCTCGGTCTGCCAGGGCTTCTTTTACCTACAACTTTCGCTTTATATATCTGGTTCGTCAATCTCTCTTCACTCATCCTTTCGACATGCCCGAACCATCGGAGCATGCCTTTTCTTATTTTTGTCCCTATGCTTTCATTCATACCTACCTTTTTGCGTATTTAGTCATTACGTATGCGGTCCATCAAAGTGACGCCGCATATCCGACGTAACGACCCTTCTACTGCATTAACTCTACTCTCATGCTTAGTCTGACATATCCACGTCTCGCTTCCATACATAAGTGTTGGTACCAGCATGGCTTTGTGTATGGCGAGTCCAGCTTTGTCGATGACATTTTGACTGGCGATCAGTGACCCTAGGGCACCATTAACACTATTTCCCGCGTTCACTGTTTTTTCAACCTCTCTATCATACTCGCCTATCCGCAGTGAAATCACTGGCCAAATGTATAATCTTATTTACTTGTTCTAGAGTTTCATCATCAATCTTTATCATCACGGTTGTCACCCTTCTTCTTTCAAACACTAGTACCTTGGTATTTCTCGCTTTCAAACGCACTTACTGGGAGAGGTCGATTAACCGTTGGCTTTATTTCTGTATTCGGCGACAGAGTGGGCTCGCGCAGGAGTTTCAAGAGCAACGACTGAGTAACTATATACATAATAAGAGCGCTAGGAAGTTTTAGGCGCCCGCTCGGTACCCTCGGTCGGTATGCCCCACAAATCAGCGCTGATGCGCGCTACCTATCGGACAATAGTAGCACTATGTCAAAACCTTCGCCGATGTTCACACAACATATTGCCAAAGTTTCATCCCGATCGGTCAAAAAATACATAGGGAACATACATACACACAGACATTCATTTATATATATATCGGATATATATAAATATAGGTTTATATAAATAAATATTTCCAGACAGGTCACACAGCGCCATCTAGTTTCCGTGGTAAGCTACGAGGCTTGTGTTACGGAAACTAGATGGTTGATAAACTACATATTATACTTTTTTTATGTAAATATATACATATTATATATATAAACATCCAGACCGAGACAAATTATACAATGTACAACTTGCTCCCGGTGGGAATCGAACCCACGACCTCCCGAGTTCACGGCAACGTTTGTTACCACTAGACCACGGTGGCGGTATATAGATAGCAATAAATAACTATGTCACTGGGTATTTTAAGCAAATAATATTATAAAGTTCCAATAAATATTCTATTTAAATAAGCATACGTATAAATAGATAAATAAATATTTTATTAATATATATAATTAACGTCTAGTTGAGAAATTACATATCATTCTGCTTTTAAGAAAGTACAAAGATAGTAGATGCTTAAATATGTTTAACGAAGAGTCGTGGCTACAAAGAAAGGCACTCGTTCGCCGCGTATTTTTGTTATATTTCTTTGTGCTTCTAAATAAGTAAATTAGTATAAAAATACTTAAAAACAAAGTTAAAGTTTAGTGCAATATTTCAAGATTACAATCGCGTGTCGCCATCAATCGTTGTCAAAAAAATGTTTGTAAAATTACGTTGACTTAGAACACTTAGATGTAAGTGCCAAGCTTTTAAAATATTGCCTACGGAGTCCATGTAAAATAACGTAATATAATAGTCGATTTTAGTAAAATGTTTGGAAGCGAGACGTGGATATGTCAGAATACGCATGAGAGTAGAGTTAATGCAGTAGAATTGAGATCGTTGCGTCGGATATTTGACGGATCGCATACGTAGTGACGAAATACGCAAAAGGGTAAGTATGAATGAAAGCATAGGGACAAAAATAAGGAAAGGCATGCTACGATGGTTCGGGCATGTTGAAAGGATGAATGAAGAGAGATTGACGAACCAGATATATAATGCGAAAGTTGTCGGTAAAAGAGAACCTGGCAGACCAAGACTCACATATTACGATCAAATTAATAAAACAATAGCTGAAGGTGCGATGAAAAGCCATCGAAACAAAAGGGCATGTATGAAGAGGTTGATGTACATTATTCAATCATTTTTATTTTTTATATTTTGTGCACCTACTCCTGTCACTAAAAACTCTCTTGTTGTCCTTAAGGTTAACAGGCAGAGAATGTCTAACGACATTATGTTAGCCCTTTGTACTTATGTGCAATAAAGTTTTTAAATAAAATAAATAAAAAATGAATGTCGAAGAAGCGAAAGAGGTATGTCGTGACCGTGACAAGTGGCGCTCAATTGTCTGTGCCTACCCCGCAATGGATTTGGGGTGAAGATGTATGTTAGTAAAATATTAAAAATCAAAAAAAATGGAGGATAAATGGAATCACCAATAAACGAAATCAGCAGAAATTTTGGTGCAGACACAATTCACTGCTATATTCTTGTTGTTTGTGTGCCCTTCTCCAGATAGATGATGAATGAGGTCATAGGGAAAGCAAATGGTCTATCCCAATGAGGTTATCATCAAATCCCAGATGTTGCAGTATTTGATGCTTTTCTTGAAGTCACTCGCGGCATTACAGTCCAAACATAACGGGTGTATATATGGGAGTGTACAGCGAAGGAAACACGTAAAAAATAAACTGTACCTTGTGCCCCTTATTTAAAGTCCAATTTATCGTTTTCCATAATTATTCACATTATTAAACAAAACATTACCACGTTGACTAACAATATCCACAGAAAAGTAATTTACAAAACTAAATCTTGCACTTGACATGTCCACGCAAAATGGCGCGAAGAACTCCGAACTTTTTTTGAGTTATTGACACTTGTTGTATCGTCTAACCGTCGAGGCCAAGATTTTGCGACCATACATCCTTACTCGACTTCCAAATATAGTGAGGAAAATTAATAAGGGATAATGAAGCCGTAATTCTACCTAATCGGCTCGACCGGGTATAAGTCAAGGACAAAATATAATGCTTTGTCTTTTTATCATAACATCATCAAAGTGCTAATTAGTCCATTCATGGAAAATTAAATTAAATGCAAAATTGCCATGGGCAGACTTTAAAGTCAAACTGTTTTATTCCTATTACAGGTATTTGTGACACGTTATTATAAAAATAATCTATTTATTAATAATATCTTTACTATAATTAAATACAGTATTTGGTTGGGTAGGAAGAGAAGTAGAATGGTGGATGGTGAGCGTATTATGGCACAATAAAAAAAAGGAGTCCTCCTTTTCTTAAACCAGCCTATTGTCGGTCGCAAGCCCGAGGCACCATTCCTCTCATCTCTTACCCATACACGATAAACCCGGCACCCGCACGGTGAATCCATGGAATGCTTAGAAATTTGTCTTCTACTTAAAAGTAAAAAACAAAATACCTAATAAAAAAATCGTCCCACACTAGAGCACGTCCTCGTTCCCAGGGGACCAACGTCATACACTCGGGTCTCTTGACATCATCTCGGATAACTCCAACAGGCTCTAGAAGAGCTGGAACCTCAATGGTGGCTAGAGCCCTTTTAATAGTATCGTTAAGGGAGCCGTGGCGGGAAAATCTGCTCGCACTTTTGAAACAGGAGAGCCCATGAACTCATTTCTACACGGACATCTATGTAAGACTTTTACAGGAGCTATTATCTTAACTGACATTTATTTTTTATTTTTATAATTGTGTCTGTCTTAGCTTATAGTATGACAATGCCTATATACAGCAGCTATTATCTTAACTGACATTGACATTTATATTCTTATAATTGTGTCTGTCTTAGCTTATAGTGTGACAATGCCTATATACAGCAGCTATTATCTTAACTGACATTGACATTTATATTCTTATAATTGTGTCTGTCTTAGCTTATAGTGTGACAATGCCTATCTACAGAAGCTATAATGTCAAGCGTTATTCTGTATTTATAATTTTGTTATTTTATTGTTTCTCTTTTCAAATGATGGTTATCATGTACTGCTCCAGATTCACCAATATGTACTATAAAATTATATCGTTTTATATCAATATTGTAAAAATTGACGTGTAAAAGTGCAGAATACATATCTTTTTGTCCTATGCCTACTTGCAATAATAAACGAATTGAATTGAATTGAATTGAAGACAGATAATGGTACCCCTAACCGAATACCAACGGCGATACGGAAACTTTCGTTGTCAAGCAGTGTACCGAGGTTTGCAGAAGGCAGTGCGTGGCCGGATTTCTTTTATTGGTTTTACCGATGCATTATGACACCCATTAACTCACAAAAACCTTCATCAGTAAAATCATTCAAAAACCTAGCCGTATTGACTCAGTAAAACTTGCCTCACTTCAAAGGACTTCAGGGATATAAAAATAGGTTTTAAGCGCATATTAGGCTGACACTAGAATCATTATTTATCTTTGAAAACGAAACACCATAAATAAAACATTGCCGCGTTATCGCAACGACATCGGACTGCTCTAGTGATGTACCTACACAAAATTCAGATTTAATAATACTACAAAATAATTAAAAGATCAAAAAGACTTTACGTGTATTTTACTTTGTAATTTGCTATCATCATCATCATCATCATCAGCCTGTATCTCTCCACTGCTGGATGTAGGCCTCCCCTAAGGCTCGCCACTTAACGCGATCTTTCGCTACCCTCATCCAACCCCTACCAGCGACCTTCTTTAGGTCATCTGTCCATCTGGCGGGGGGTCGTCCCACTCTGCGTCTTCCCGTACGTGGTCTCCACTCTAGAACCCGTTTGCCCCATCGATCGTCGGTTCTGCGGCAGATGTGTCCGGCCCATTGCCACTTCAGCTTGCTAATTTTAAAAGCTATGTCAGTTTTTTTGTTTGTGTTAATTTGCTATATATATGTATATATATAATTTTCATGATGAAAAGTTAAAAAATAATATTCATGACAAGCTCAAGCCAACTAACGTGTGACACACAGAGTTGTTCTCTTCGATCCTCTTCCAATAATCAACTTAAAATTCTGCCACATTCTTCCAGCAGATGTGTATATATTATTTATTTATTATATAGTATATAGTGAAGACAGAAGACAAATTTCTAAGCATTCCATGGATTCACCGTGCACCCGCCGGGTCCATCGTGTGTGGGTAGGAGATGAGAAGAATGGTGTCTCGGGCTTGCGACCGACAATAGGCTGGTTTAAGAAAAGGAGGCCTCCTTTTTTTTTTTATTTCGCGATAATATGCTCACGATCCACCATTCTACTTCTCTCCCTACCCAACCAAATACTGTATGATTCCGTTAATGCCGTCTTGGAAGCTCGTTCCATAAATGTATTGACGGCTGTAGTATCGTTCATTATTCGAATCGCATATTGATATATTTAAACAATTCAAATTGCAACGAAAAAAAAAACCTTCCACAGAAAGCACTTCCCTAGTTGCGGACTGTTGAAATGAATTATTCAGAACATAATCACCGTGAAAGGATCAAAGGGACATGCGAATGCGTAATTTGACACTTCGAAGTACAAACGCAACGCCTAAACCCATCGTACGTAATCGGGCCCTTTACGCACACCTATGTAATTGTAATTACAATTTAATGCCTCCATTTAATTATGTACCTGTATGTGCTGGTGGCGCGGTGGTGGCTCGGTTGTAAGAACGCGTTCCTGGGCTCGGAATGGCGAGACACAAATTTTAAGGCCTATCGCATTCATGTGCGGTCGGAAAAAGTAAAAAAAATCTTGATGAAAGATTTCTGGCCGCAGGGCGTTGTGTTTCGTCGATACATAGGTTCATTTGGGCCTACGAAATGCACCACGGAAGATGCGACAAGGCCTACCGCAGCACCGAACCCTCGTGAACCACCAAAGAGGACCCCGGCGCCGACCCTCACTGCAGCAGTCAGAAGGTGGTCGCCGTACCCAATGGGTACTACTTTGACCACAATAAGATGAAAATGTGGAAGCTATAGTGCAGTGTATATTTATACTATATATATTTTAGTTTTTAAGGTATATATCTATGGGCCTTTTGTGTATTCATTTTTGTATATTCATTTTATTGCCTGAAAATAAAGATTATTATTATTATTGTTATTAAATCCTACATGATGAACTCGGAGTCCCTTCGCATCTAATTGCCCTCGTAAGAAATCTGTACTTAACTAGCAAAGGAACTGTACGGATTGAATCGGAACTCTCAGGACCGTTTTCTTTTGAAAAGGGAGTAAGACAGGGTTGCATACTTTCACCCATCTTATTTAACATCTACGGTGAATACATTATGAGGCACACGTGCGAAGGATGGCGTGGGGGAGTTTCAATCGGAGGTGTAAAAGTCTCAAACCTGCGATATGCTGATGACACTACTCTGCTGGCTTCTACAGAAACCGAAATGCTGTCATTTTTCGAGAAGATGGAACGCATCAGTCAAGAGCTCGGCCTCTCTATCAATAGAAGCAAAACAAAACTTCTAGTGGTAGACCGGTCCAACACGCTAGAACTCACCGGTGCATTGAATCTGGAAACTGTAGAGAGCTTCACTTACCTGGGTTCTAGCATCAGCAACACTGGATCGTGCGAGGCTGAAATTCGACGACGCATCGGAATGGCCAAGAACGCCATGTCTCAGCTAAACAAAATATGGACGGACAGGACGATCTCCATAAAAACGAAATCCAGGCTAGTTAGATCACTGGTTTTCTCCATATTCCTATATGGCGCTGAGACATGGACTATAAAATGCGCTGACCGAAAGCGTATCGATGCTTTTGAGATGTGGTGTTGGAGAAAAATGCTGAGGATCTCGTGGACTGAGCATCGTACTAACGTATCGATTTTAAACCAACTAGCCATATCGACTAGGCTATCCACCATATGCCTTCGTCGGATACTCCAGTACTTCGGACACATTGCCAGAAAAGGAGGGGATAACCTGGAGAAACTTTTTGTTACTGGCAAGGTGGAAGGAAAGAGACCGAGAGGCCGATACGCTGGTCCGACCAAATCCGCTCCACCACCAACACTAGCGTCCATGATGCTGTGCATGCCGCCGAAGACAGGAACGGGTGGCGTGCTATGATCAAGACGCACACCAATTCATCGGGAGGTCACGACCCTCATCAATGAGGAAACACGACGCAAGGAGGAGGAAATCCTACAAAGGTCGGTTCAGACCCACCCGACATGTACCTTTGAGAAATACACTATTCTTACGTACATTTGTCATAGATTTACAACACCAATGTTCCCGTGCCTCGGAGAGCACGTTAAGCCATCGGTCCCGGTTCCACTGTTAATAATTAGTCATTAAAAATTGTCATCATATCCTCGCCAAGCCGTCTGGCCAGGCGTGGCGAACTCTGGAAGGTCCATCTTTAGCAGTGGAGGTCTAGGACGCTGTGTTCTATGGGATGTAATGAACGAAAAAAAATGTGCTGGTACTTTTCCACCTCCGTGCTTAAGCATTTAAGATTATTTACTAGCTGTATGACCCTTTAATGTGGGAAACGTCAAAAATACGTTTCAGCTAGGATGTATGATATTTTGGCGTGGTGGTGGCTCGGTTGTAAGAACGCGTATCTTAAATCCTACAAAGGTCGGTTCAAACCCACCCCGCATGTACCAATGAGAAATACACTTTTCTTACATACATTTGTCACAGATTTGTAACACCACCGTTCCCGTGCCTCGGAGAGCACGTTAAGCCGTCGGTCCCGGTTCCACTAATACCAACTTATGGAATCGTTAACAAATTGTCATACAAAAAATAATGACATCATATCCTCGCCAAGCCGTCTGGCCAGCGTGGCGAGTGTAGGCCAAATTCTCCAGTCCTGGAAGGGCCATGAGTTCTAGAGGCTGTAATGAATGAAACGAATTTCTCGAGTTTGGTACGCTGGAGACATCGACGAGCTTGCCACTTGTCATGATTGGCCTATAGTAAAGTTGGCTAAATGTGAATCCGCTTATTTATAAGCGTGGTTTCTGACCACCCCGAAAATAAACGGTCGTGATAATACTTTACTTTGACTTTACTAATTATCAAAGTCAAACGGTAAAACTGTGTCCACAAAAGATCGAAAAACAAAAAAACTCGACCCAGTTCCGTAGAAGTGAGTGACATTGTCAGTAAATGACGACGAGCATAATTTCTGTTGCACTAATTACCGTGACTTACGCAGTTTCCCAGTATTATTTATTTTCGAGGACATTTACAACAAAGGGCTTTATAAACATGCATTTATACTATACTAAGGGTTTCGTTTCTGGCAGTTTACGGCAGCCAAAGCCATCATCCATTTTGGACTATTTTTACTGTGTACAATGTTAAAAATATATATAAATAGTATTTATTGGACTAAAAAGTATAAATAGTTAAAACTACTTAAAAGTAAAAAAAAAAAACTAAACCTAATAAAAAATATCTCACTTCCAGGCGACCTCGTCAGGCGCGGGGAGAGCGGCCTTTTCTGCGGAGAACCTCAAATTGCGCAAATACGCCAACCTTGATATCAATAAATTTGCGCCGTTCGGGGTCGAGACGATGGGCCCATGGGGACCGTCAGCGAGGCGCTTGGCCAAGGAGTTGTCAAAGCTGCAGACAGGAAGGCTGGCAATTATTTCTGCCAACGTATTAGCCTCGCCTATACAGAGGGGAAATGTTGCCAGTCTCCTTGGGACTATCTCGGATGGGACGTCTCTAGAGGACATTTTTTATTTATAGCTTAGATTATTTTAATTTTACTGCCTCCGTGGTCTAGCGGTCACGTCCGTGGATTTAGACTCGGAGGTGCCGGCTTCGATTCCTGGTCGGGGCACAAAAATATTTAATAATGTAAATAAATACATTTAATTAATATTTAATTTATTTGTGATATTTCTCGAGTTTGGTACGCTGGAGACATCGACGAGCTTGCCACTTGTCATGATTGGCCTATAGTAAAGGCTAAATGTGAATCCGCTTATTTATAAGCGTGGTTTCTGACCACCCCGAAAGGGAAACGGTCGTGATGATACTTTTTTTATTTAGGTAGCTTTTAATTTATATTTAATGTACTTGTAATGTAATTAACTAGATTATATATTGTGTAAGATTTTGTAAACACGTTGTTATGTCCATTGTTGGTTCGATATTAATAAATTTACAAAACAAGTTAGACAAAACCTAATGCATTACATTCAGACCAGGGCTATAGTATGCACCAAGCTGCCATATAAAAGAGCTTTCCTTATTTAAAAAAATAGATATATGTATAATCGTGGCTGTGTCAACTTATTATCCACTAATTATAACTCCAGAAACCAGCAGCGGTATTCTATTTTATAAGCGTTAAATAAAGAAATACTAATAAAAACTGTCATTTTCGGCAAATTATGCTCGGCTATTCTCACATTAAAACTGTTAATAAATAAAGAATTTAAAATTAATAAACTTATGTTTGCGTTAAAGAAAATAGAGTTCCGCCACAGAAAAATCAGCACATTTAATTGCAAACACGGTTTTTCCTGTTTTCGAGATCATTACTCTTTGCATTTTTACACATAATCAACAAAAAGCCACAGATTAAAAGAGTTTTTAACTAAAACTTGTTCTTTTTTTTCAGAATCTATGCAAAATTGTTGTGTGTAATTTTATCTGTGACGCGTACTGCAAGAGTGCAATACTCCATTCTATGTTATTGACTGCAGAAAAATTAGGGCGTAGGGAAAACGACCTGAGAGAGCTATTCTTGTCCAAAACGATATCAAATAATTATCAAAAAAGAATTAACTATTCCTAGTTTTTATAATTTTAACGTTTCGATCAAGTTGCATTGGCCGTGGTCACGGGTGGACTGGAGCTGCGCGTTATAGCCTTTGTACATATAGAATGTAAACCTATCCACCATTTTTTTATTTAAAAACTTTATTGCACAAAGTTCAAAGGCGGACTTAATGCCCGTAGACATTTTCTGACAGACAAACCTTGAGTACAATTTAGAACATTTATAGGTGCAATCAAAGAAATATGAATAGCAGGATAAATTCAACAACATAATTATATATACTTACATAATTTACTTTTATATATACTGTAATATCAATATACTAAATACACAAACATGCACAAAAATATACATATACGATTAACATTCTTGGGAGCTTTTTAGCTGAGCTGTTTAGAAGGTGTAGATAGGTTAGTTTTTTGAACGAAGATCTGGTAGTTAGTTAGTTAGTTTAATTTCATTTCATTTCGTTTCATTTCGTTTCATTTCGTTTCATTTCGTTTCGTTTCATTTCGTTTCATTTCGTTTCATTTCGTTTCATTTCGTTTCATTTCGTTTCATTTCGTTTCATTTCGTTTCATTTCGTTTCATTTCGTTTCATTTCGTTTCATTTCGTTTCATTTCGTTTCATTTCGTTTCATTTCGTTTCATTTCGTTTCATTTCGTTTCATTTCGTTTCATTTCGTTTCATTTAGTTTCATTTCGTTTCATTTCGTTTCATTTCGTTTCATTTCGTTTCATTTCATTTCATTTTAAATATATATTTTACTATTTAAGAATAGGTGTCCGTTAAGTTTGTTCACTGCATTACAGAGTTCATATAAAGACAACGACCGGTTACTAATTGTGCAAATATTTGTTCATAATTATTATGAAAACACGTCGTGTTCACAATAATGCTTGCATTTATTTCTGGAGTTACTATTTTTAACTCATTTTCTTTTTTTTTACTCATATTTTAATATATACATACACATTATATACAGCGCGGTGGTGGCTCGGTAGCGCGGTGGTGGCTCGGTTGTAAGAACGCGGTCCTTAAATCCTACAAAAGTCTGTTCAAACCCACCTGGCATGTACCAATGAGAAACACACTTTTCTTACGTACATTTGTCATAGATTTACAACACCACCGTTCCCGTGCCTCTGAAAGTACGTTAAGCCGTCGGTACCGGTTCCACTAAGACCAACTTGTGGAATTGTTAATAAATTGTCATTAAAAATTGACATCATATCCTCGCCAAGCCGTCTGGCCAGCGTGGCGAGTGTAGGCCAAATTCTCCAGATATATGTTCTGGAAGGCCTATCTCCAGCAGTGGAGGTCTAGGAAATTGTGTTCTAGGGGCTGATACATATCTGAACGCCAGATACCGACAGACAATTGACCAGATACAACATACCTCTTTCGCTTCGTCGATGTTCATCAACATCTTCATACATACTCATACATCTGTCGCACTATAAAGATGTGGAATTCTTTTCCAGCCTCTGTGTTTCCACTTTCCCATAACTTGGAGGCCTTCAAGCGAAGTGTGAAAAAGCATCTAGTCAAGCCGGCATAGTGTTAGGGGCTGATGTCGGTCAAGAGTGTCTGACTTCAGTTGCTAAGATTCATTGACCTTGCGCGCTACTTACCATCAGGTGGGCCCAAGGTCACATGTTGTGCTAGTATACTAAATATAAAAATAAAAATTTCAGGCAGATTTTATTTATTTGATCGTCTCGGCCAGGGCCTCTTTAACCCACAACTTTCGTATTATATATCTATGCTATAGTATATAATTGATTTGATGAGATTTCAGCGCTAGAAGTAGAAGAAACCCCTATGATCTTATTATAGATATAAATCCTAAGAAAGCTAAATGTAATAAAAATTGCCTGTATACGAACTTATAATCTTACCTAACAAATTAAAATTGTTGGGAAAAAATGTTTTTAAAAATCAATTAATAATTTGGTTAAAAGAAAATATATTTTATAATTTAAAAGAATATTTTGACAATTGTAATACCTAACGTTTAAGCTGGCAATATTGTATGAATACCTAAATGTAAGTTTTTGGATATATTTTATTTATAATTTTATTTATGTTTGATATATTTGCTCGCCAATTTACTTGGCAAATGTTGTTACGTTAAGTTAGTTTACTATAAGACCTGTAAATTAGACTAACATTTATGCTAATAAAGAATTTTTATCTTATCTTATCTTTATCAAAGTTTTTTTTTTAATAAATATTTCCAGACAGGTCACACAGCGCCATCTAATTTCCGTGGTAAGCTACGAGGCTTGTGTTACGGAAACTAGATGGTTGATAAACTACTTATTATACTTTTTTTTTTGTAAATATATACATATTATACATATAAACCTAGTTATACAATGTACAACTTGCCCCCGGTGGGAATCGAACCCACGACCTCCCGAGTTCACGGCAACGCTTGTTACCACTAGACCACGAGGCGGTCGAGCTGCTGGTCTTCTGCTAACAGCTTAGTTATTGGACCACTTTGCTGCTTACGCTACTAGGATATCGTGTTCTAGGGGCTGTAAAAAATAATACATCATAACGTTCGCGGCTAAATTCCAAGAATCCGGTTTGCTGGATGACTTAATTAAAAACACGAAAAACTTTTTTTTTAAGTCGTCATTATCAAGTCAGTAATTTAGGGTAAAACAACATATTTCGGGGCTTCACGGAAATATTTTGCTGTTGTAAATCCCTTGATTATTTTGGTAAATCTATGGTGTCAAGGAAAAAGGGGATAAGTACAAAACTTGAACTTTTCACTAGAGGCAAATTAAGAAAATAACTCGTATACTTTAGGTACGAGTCCACTCATCTCACTATGCATAACTGAATTATTGGCGGTAAAAGCGCGATACTGTAATAACTCGATTGAACTCTTTTTACTTACTTATACATTTTAATGTTACGACTAGCCCCTTTATGTACGTAGGGGTGTAAAATAAACAGTACAGTGTATAGACATCTCCTTATTGCATTGACGCATATGAATGATTTAAACAAATAGATGCAATTTTTTTTTTTAATTTTTCGACTCATCTCCTTTTTCCTTGACACCACCGAAATATAAACCTTTTAGCCAAATAATTAACAATCCTATTTTGCGCAGGCAAATATTTTTTCCGCGCCTTATTTTACTAATAGAGAATAACCAACTTATTATTAATAATTATGTATAATAAAAAAACTCCTCCTTAGTCGGTACCCCACTGATAGGGATCGTGACTCCGTCGCAGTCGTAGCTCATCCACCAGCAGTCTCCAACGGTTTCGGTCCTCGGCGTAGTCGATGGCCTGGTGTACAGGGATGTTCAGGTGGTCAGTCACCTGACTGGACCATCGCTTGGGGCTTCTTCCTCTTATTCTTTTACCGTCGACCTTGCCGTGATTAGAAGTTTTTCTAGATTATCGTCTTCTCTTCTTGCAATGTGGCCAAAGTATTCGGGCCAAGCAGATGGTAGAGAGTCTTTGCTCCCTGGTCAGCTTAAGCTCTTCGAGCACAGAAATGTTAGTACGTCGTGCGGTCCAAGGGATTCTGAGCAAACGACGCCAGCACCACATCTCAAACGCATCAATCCTCGCTCTATCCGCTGCTTTTATGGTCCATGTCTCCGAACCGTACAGAAAAATGGAGAAGACAAGCGTGAAATAAAAAAACACGACTACGTAAATTATAAACTTTAATTAAAAAATAAAAAGAAATAAATAATAATAAATAATAACTGCCTCTGTGGTCTAGCGGTTAAGTCCGTGAATTTAGACTCGGATGTTTATTAATTTAAATAAATTACGTGACGTATGTATGTTTATATTGTTTTTTTTTCAAATTACACTACTAAACGGCTAGCTGTTCTGGAATTACTTCCTACACACCGCGCCTGATCATCCGACATTGGCAGGAAAGGGGTGTATCACTAACTTTTTATCACGATAGATGGCGCATGATAGATGGTACCTAATAGAACTGTCAGTTGCATAAAAAAAATGTATTTTTATTACAAAATTTATTATTTTCCACATATTATGCCGAAGTGAGCAGCTTTTGAGTGTACAAATCGAGATTTCCAAGCGAAATCAAAGATATGGTGATCTCAAAATTGTCGTTCTATTAATTCAACCTTTTTTCTTTTTAACGCCGGTGATCGCTTTCTTAATTCGTCTTTTAAGTTAGATTCCGTTAAAATACATTTTTCTGTTATTTAAAGTGTAAAACTACAAATAAATTTAAAAAAATATCAATCTTAGGTGTAAACAAGGTACCAGTGCCGCTAGCGACATCTACAAAAAGCTTTGCCCCATTGTTAAACGTCATCTGACGCCATTAAATAAAAGAAGAAAAAAAATCCAATAACAAAACTTCTTTGCAAAAATGTAGGTTACAAGTAAATCACGGCGGCTAGTGAATAAAAGAAATATAGTAATTTAAGAACAATTTCCGCAAGCAATAAACAGACGATAAATTCAATTACCTAATGCAAAAATTGATTTAGTACCATCCATTGACTTTGAACCTATGACTGGGCATATATTAGTTTTTTATAATTTTAACGGGTCTTTACGCGATTTACCTAGAGACATATTTCTCCCGAAGACGTTTCGACGTGTGTCGTGATTTCTAAAAACTTTTAAAAGTGATAAGTGGGTAGGTTTACATCTACCGCCCAGTATGTACGAGACTACACCGCATAGCTTCAGTCGACCCGTGACCACGGCCAAAGCAACTTGGCTGAAACGTCGGGAGAAATATGTCTCTAATGTAAATTAAAATTCAAATTTAAATTCAATGGGCATATATGATTTATTAACACTAGAAAGATGAGTCTTACAACAGACTGACAAATAGTGGGGTCACATGTTATCATCATTACAGCCCCTAGAACACAGCGCCCTAGAGCTCCACTGCTGGAGATGGGCCTTCCAGAACATATATCTGGATAATTTGGCCTACACTCGCCACGCTGGCCAGACGGCCATGACATGTTATAGTCAAATGATAATGTTACATAGCCTATGTATTATTTATTTTATTTATTTATTTTCATTTATTTAGGCAACAAACAGTAAACATACACAAACAAAATTACAGATAAACAAAATTGCCACTGTGGCTTGCAAGATATTAAAATTGAAAACTAATAAATAATATGAACCACTAAGGGGCCCCCTTTGAAGGCTTTGCCGGCACGTGACAAGTTTGAACATCTGTGTAATAAATTAATAACAATAAGAAGACATTGAGAGCCAAAAATATTTTATACATAATAGAAGTTAAACACAAATACTATGGAAAGAAAAAAAACTGGATACAAAAAAAAAACAAGGATTGAGTAATAACGCAAACATGATATAAAAGATACTTTCTGATGTATAAGCTTCATTACTGTAAAGTTTCATCAAAATCCGTTCAGTAGTTTTCGTGTGAAAGAGCTACAAACATCCAGACATACACCCTCGCGAACTTTTGCATTTTTCATGTAGGATTTAATTAGTTGATCATAGCAATATGCAATTAATTTAAATACAATTATTAAAATTGCAAACTATTGACAATACAATTAAAAATACATTTAGAAAGAAACAAAATAAATTAAGGATTACCTTACATTACTTACTTCGTTTTGGTGCAACCCAGGCTTAGAGTTAATGGAGTTTTTCGTGCTAGAGCTACTGGTCTTTGTATAGTAGTCGATTGCACTTCCCCGCGGCGTGGCGGCCAAAATGAAATAATTTTGGGGACGGAACCGGCACTGTGCCAAGGAAGAATTCTTTCCCCGTTCGCGTCCAAAAAAAACCATTTGTAATATTAATGGGCAAAAATAATAAGCAGGCGGCAGTAAATAACGTGAACGCTGGCCGGTCTCGTTCGCTTTTTTTTATGTTTGTCTCAATTATATCTTACTATAGCTATCGGCATGGCTGATGGCGCGGTGGTGGCTCGGTTGTAAGAACGCGTTCCTTAAAACCTACAACGTCTGGCCAGCGTGGCGAGTGTAGGCCAAATTTTCCAGGCATATGTTCTGGAAGGCCCATCTCCAGCAGTGGAGGTCTGGGACGCTGTGTTCTAGGGGCTGTAATTATGATGAATGATGATAGCTGTCGGAATATCGCACTCTTATTTTAATAGGTACTGACACTAAAAAAATAACCGTGTAAAAAAATTACTTTTATTTATTTATTATTATTTTAATTTTATACTAGCACGACATGTGACCTTGCGCCCACCTGATGATAAGTGACGCGCATGGCCCATGACTGTTAGCACCTGGAATAGACACTTATGTCCAACATCAGTCCCTAACACTATGCCGGCTTGACTAGATGCTTTTTCACACTGCTTGAAGGACTCCAAGTTATAGGAAAGTGGAAACACAGAGGCTGGAAGAGCATTCTACATCTTTATTGTGCGACAGATGTATGAGTCACCAAATTTATAGGTACGCGAAGGGATGGTAACTACAGTATGTGGGTGCATATTCTGACCCCTGTGTGTGTGGTTCGGTTGCGGAATGGAGAGGAAGGAATTAGGTTATAGAGCTCTTCAGAGCACTCACCATAGTATAGCCGGTAGAACACGCTCAGAAAAGCCACATCTCGGCGAAGCTGCAGGGATTCGAGAGTTCCAGATATAGTGGCATCGTTCACAATTCAAACAGCTCGCCTCTGTAGGACATTGAGAGCATTTGTGATGTGAGTGGTGTTAGCCGCGCTATACAATATTTCCATATTGCCAGTCTTCTTGGGACTATCTCTGATGAGTCGTCTTTGAGGCCATTTTTTATTAATAGTTTATTAGGTTTAGTTCATAGTTTTAATTTAATTATTTTTATTTAAGTAGTTGATATTTATTATTTTATAGATAATAAATGAAATACAGTTAAGAAAATAAAATATTATTCTTGGAAATAACATTAATTAAACTACTCACGTCATTTAAATAGTTCCTCATAGTGTAAGTACGTATTATATGTAGTGTATCAAATATATATATAGTACCTATGTAGCATATGTAGTATTGTGTACATATTAGTGTATTTGTCTATATAGGTATAATATTTAGATTTAATTTGAATTAATGGTTGCACCTACCTCACAACACAAATAGTTTCATTGTCCCAAAGGTTGGTTGCTAGAGAATGCCTAGCGCAATGTGCAATAAAGTTTTTAAATAAATAGATAAATAAAATTAATTATTAAGTATATTAGGCTTAAACATTGTTATTAATTTATATAAATTAATTATCTCATATTGTGATTTACATCATCATCATTGTCCTATGTCTCTCCACTGCTGGATGTAGGCCTCCCCCAAGGCTAGCCATTTCACACGATCTTTTGCCACCCTCATCCAGCCCCCGCCAGCAACCTTTTTTATGTCATCCGTCCATCTGGCGGGGGTCTTCCCAATTTGCGTTTTCCTGTACGTGGTCTCCACTCCAGAACTCGTCTACTCCATCGGTCATCGGTTCTGCGACAGACGTGTTCGGCCCTTTGCGACTTCAACTTACTAATTTTGAAGGCTATGTCGGTAACTTTGGTTTTCTGACGGATGTCTACGTTTCGGACTCTATCCATCAGAGTGATACCGAGCATAGCTCTCTCCATAGCTCGCTGAGCGACCTTAAACTTGTGGACCAGACCCGCTGTCAGTGTCCACGTTTCTACTCCGTACGACAATACTGGAAGAACGCATTGGTTTGATAACAGGATGTGGCGTAACTTCCCGATTGCAGCCCATCCTAGTTGAATGCGCCTGTCAGCTTCTTTGCTGAAGTTGGCTAAGCCTAGTTGGATAGTCTGGCCAAGGTAGACGTATTTTTGCACAACTTCGAGAGAGGCGTTGCCCACGCAGATTGGTCTGGGAATGGATTAACATATATACATATATAATATTATCATTGAGGTTTCACCTGCTTCTAGCGCTAATACCCTTAATCTTTATACATTTCGCTGTTTTTTTGACAAATAAGCAAACATCCAAAATATGGAGAGATGGAAGTTCTCGTATAATAGCTAATTGAAGTTACGATTGACTGTTTCTGTTAGTTAAAGCGGTGTAAGAAAAAAACTACTATTGCACGAGAATTTTTCAGTCTGAAATAGCTATCAGGGGTCCAATTATATTTGAAAGCCGCTATTGAACATTTGTGACAGCTCCAATCATCAATTCCGCATTGCAAATGAATTCTCAGAATGCCTGATGTTGCGCTAGAGGCAAAGGATTGTGCAAAGCTTCGCCAATGCGATATTAATAGGTCTGCTAAATTGCCACGTTAGCTTTCCGTCTACCAAAGCCTCGACCACTGGTATTCAGAGACGTTTCCAAACTTATCATTACATCTTCTAGAACACAGACTAGTAGTATTAATTATGCATTATTACTCTGTTTCTTGTGTTATATTTTTAGTTAATTTTGTTTTAATGGTTCTTTCATTAAGCGCTTCCTATCTTTAATTTAAAGTAAAACAAAGTGTCTGTAAGATATCAGTAATTTTTTTTATTCGTTTGTGTTACATATTTGATAGAGAAAAAGTGTCATCTATGATGTCATTCACTTTTCAATAATGTAGCGATTATTATCGACAATGGCCAAGGATGAACGTATTCGGCTGCAAACGACATCCTTTGCCTCACACCATTTTTAAGAAAACAACTGTCAGAGGGATTCACTTCTCTTTCTCGCTGCAACAGCTGCTTCGAACTAGCCTTGCTTAAAACAATCACTACTCTAATTATAAATCAATATATTTTCACATTTCTCTTCTGCGAGATATTGTCACCCCCTGAGCTTGGGTAAGTATTGAATAGAAAATAGTACGCGGTCACTTCATGACCACGTGCAGTGACTCTAATTTATTTCGTGCAACACCGCTGCAGTCTCACCATCTATCTGGTATCTTGTCTTGGTGTAGACTGAAGTGGTGGTGGATTTGGAGATGGAACGTAACTCGTGTTCCTCGTGCGTTCCATGGTTCTATGTCTGGACTTTAGAACTGAGACCCCGTTTGAGAAGATAACCCCGCTGCTCAAGATCCCCGAGACGCCTCGTTGTCGCTTAGGGTCGGCAGCGCTCTCCGGATCCCCGTCTTCAGGCTCTCCGAGGGAAGGTACCCCTTCGTACGGTCAACGGATGCATAAGTTTTGGCTTACGACCCTCTCTTATATAATTGTAGATTCTTTTGCTCTGTTAACTTCATTTTACTTAATATATTAACTTCATTTGCTTAAATTCCTTTGTTTTATTTTAATGTCCCGCATAACGTGACAATAATAATGTAAATAAACATTTATCAATTTTATAGAGAGAGAGAAGACACATTTCTAAGCATTCCATGGATTTACTGTGCGGGTGCCGGGTCCATCGTGTGTGGTTAGGAGATGAGAAGAATGGTGTCTCGGGCTTGCGACCGACAATAGGCTGGTTTAAGAAAAGGAGGCCTCCTTTTTTTTTTATTGCGCGATAATACGCTCACCATCCACCATTCTACTTCTCTCCCTACCCAACCAAATACTGTATGATTCCGTTAATGCCGTCTTGGAAGCTCGTTCCATAAATGTATTGACGGCAGACCTGCTTAGGCCCAATTCTTTCAGTAAGTGATGCAAATATTTTGCTGAAACTCCACTAATGCTTTATTTATTTGTTTGAAAGACCTATTGATGCTATTATCTGTGGAATATAACATCACTCAAATGTCCGCCACGGATCCTCTGGGTGGAGCGCACCCGAAATGCTCAATTTTCCATCACTCTGCATAAATCAGGCTGAATTTGACCCATGGCATAGGTTATGTTAATTACGGTATACACCACGCCAGGTAAGAATGGCGCGGTGGTGGCTCGGTTGTAAGAACGCGTTCCTTAAATCCTACAAAGGTCGATTCAAACCCCACCGGTATGTACCAATGAGAAATACACTTTTCTTAAGTACAGTTGTCTTAGATTTACAACATCACCGTTCCCGTGCCTCGGAGAGCATAAAATGTATATTATATCCTCGCCAAGCCGTCTGGCCAGCGTGGCGAGTGTAGGCCAAATTCTCCAGATATATGTTCCAACAGAGGAGGTCTAGGACGCTGTGTTCTAGGGGCTGTAATGATAATGATGATAGATTATATCCGTGGTCTAGTGGAAACAAACGTTGCCGTGAACTCGGGAGGTCGTGGGTTCGATTCTCACCGGGGGCAAGTTGTACATTGTATAATTTGTCTCGGTCGGTTGCCGTGAACTCGGGAGGTCGTGGGTTCGATTCTCACCGGGGGCAAGTTGTACATTGTATAATTTGTCTGGGTCGGGGTGTTTATATATGTATATATTTACAAAAAAAAAGTATAATATGTAGTTTATTAACCATCTAGTTTCCGTAACACAAGCCTCGTACTAGAATTACCACGGAAACTAGATGGCGCTGTGTGACCTGTCTGGAAATATTTATTTATTATGTTGGCTTTAAGGACCGCTGTAGTTGTGATCTGCGAAAGGCCAAGCTCTTCTGAGCGACGCGAAATCGGTTGCCTCGGATTCTCTTGCACACTCTCACGGACGGCGGCAATGTTTTCTGCAGATCTTGCGTTTAGTCGATGTACGGGTGTTGGTCGATCGTTTACTGAACCTGTGGATTTAAACTTATGCACCACATTGCGAATAGTCTTCTCGATAGGACGATTATGGCGACCGTTAAATGGGAAAAGTCTCTCTCAAGCAACCAGTAGAGTTCTCTGTATCTAATGTTGATTTCATTCCTTTTTGTGTCTACCAGTAAATCTATTTAAATCGTTTGTTAAGGAAAAACTTATTTTAAAGGGTTATTATACCACCAGCGAGTATTTTCATGACAAGCGTGCTTGGTCCTAATTAATTTCAAATGTTATTTGTGTATGTCAATAGTATAACATTGCCTCTTTACAGCAGCTATAATTTAAGTGACAACTTAAACTGTTTTTGTTTTAGCTATAGAATGGCAATGCCTTTTTACCGCAGCTATAACCTTAGTGACTTCCTCATAATTGTTTTCGTCTTAGCTTGTAGTATGACAATGCCTCATTACAGCAGCTATAATCCTTAGTGTATTTATTTTATAATTGTGTATCTCTTAGTTTGTAATATGACAATGCCTATTTACAGCAGCTATAATTTTAAAATTAATAATTATGTATATTTGGGTAGTAATGTGCTGCTCCAAACACAAGCTATTTCCCAGAAAATAAACTTTTCGTTATATTAATTATATTTTTGACATGTAAAAGCGCAGAATACATTATATTTATTGCCCTATATAAATAAATTGTAATTAAATTGTGTTTTCTCCAAGTCAGTAAGGAAGTTTTTTATATTTTTCGCGCGATAATAGGTAGGCGCCTATCTGTCACAATGAAATGACAAGATTGCAAAATTTACCTACATAAATCAGACAGCTAACTAAAAAATTCAAAATAAAAATCAGTTAATTTAAAAAAAAAATAACCCGACTGTGTAAAAGAATAACTTTTAATTAAAACTAACAAAATAAAAACCCCAAGAGTTCCGCTGATTATTTTGATGAGTTTTTTATTTTAATTAATTCGGTTGTACAAGTACAGCTTGAGGGATAGTTACATAGAGTACATTAATTCAGCATTTGTAATGTAATCAAAAGTATATAATAATAGTGAAGTGTCTCTGAACGAATAGCTCTGTACTTGCTTTAGTATTCAAATATGACAAAATATAGAATCAAATATACTGAATTAAACATATTAAAACCTTTGAACTAGGAGGTTGCTTCAAACACTGAAACCATCGGTACTAGTTGTTCAATGTTCAATTATATGTTATCCCATTGATGAGTATTTTCAAAGTACTGATTTTCAGTCGGTTGTGACCCCATTCGTCTGGGATTTGTGACCCATAATATAAACTAGCAAAATATTATGTGTAACCCACACCCCAAAAGTTGTTTCTAGAAAATAAGCTATGTACAATATTTGAATAAATTTCAATAATAATATAGTATTTCGTTATTTTTTTTAGTTTCCAATTGTATTATATTTTTATTATTAATTAGTTTGTAATTTATATTTTACACATTTAAAAAAAAAACTGCAATCTTGATCTGGCGGTTAAGTCCGTGAATTTATACTCTGAGGCAACCGGGACGAACCTGGTCGGGACACAAAATGTGTTTAATTTATTTGTGATATTTCTCGAGTTTGGTACGCTAAAGACATCCACGAGCTTGCCACTTGTCATGATGGGCGTATTGTAAGGTTAGCTAAATGTGAATCCGCTCCTTACAAACGCGTGGTTTTTGACTACCTTGTGAGGGATACAGTCGTGATGATACTTTTCTTTTAAATATTTACTTTTCTTTCTGTGGTTAGTAATTTTTGGGTCACAACGTCTTCTGGGCACAACGGTCTTAAAGGGTCACACATCGTACTCAAACTAACCGATAGCTTTTCAACGCATGCTGTTTGGTGCAACCGCAAAAATTTTCAACGAAATTTCGAATTCAAAAGCCACAATACATGAGAGAGGAATCAATCAACGTGTGTGGCGGCTGTAAATCTTTTGTCATAGGATTACATTGAACAGCATAAGGCTCGTATACCACTAACTACGATAAGCGCTAAGCTAGCAATTGTTGTAATACCTATAGTTTAAGCTGACATTATTATATCCCCTATCCTATACTCACATTTTAATACAAATCTTTATTGAAATTACCGTTCCGTGGGAATCAAATATTCCAAAAAAAGATCGCAACATGAAGTCGAATTAATATTATGATCTTACAGAAGGAACGACCAGGACCAGGTTTAAGACTCAGCTTTACGCAGTGAAAGTTGGTGCGAGAGGAGTTCACCACTTACTAAAAGAATTGGGCCTAAGCAGGTCTGCCGTCAACACATTGGAATATGAAAACAGCTTCCAAGATGGCATTATCGGAACCATACAGTATTTGGTTGGGTAGGGAGAGGAGTGGAATGGCGGATGGTGAGCGTATTATCGCGCAATAAAATAAAAAAGGAGGCCTTATTTTCCTATTGTCGGTCGCAAGCCCGAGACACGATTCTTCTCATCTCTTACCCAGACACGATGGACCCGGCACCCCCACGGTGAATCCATGGAATGCTTACAAAATTAGCTTAAGCTCTTTTCATTGCCTTCAAAATAGTTGCATTTCATCATCATAATCATCTGCCTGTATCTCTCCCCTGCTGGATGTAGGCATCTCCCAAGGCACGCCACTTAACGCGATCTTTCGCTACCCTCATCCAACCCCCACCAGCGACCTTCTTTAGGTCATCTGTCCGTCTGACGGGGGGTCGTCCCACTCTGCGTCTTCCCGTACGTGGTCTCCACTCTAGAACCCGTTTGTCCAATCGATCGTCGGTTCTGCGGCTGATGTGTCCCGCCTATTGTCACTTCAGCTTGCTAATTTTAAAAGCTATGTCAGTAACTTTCGTTCTCTGACGAATATCAACGTTTCGAATTCTATCCATTAGAGATATATCAAGCATAGCTGTTTCCATGGACTAGACCCACTGTTAGTGTCCACGTCTCTGCTCCGTACGACATCACCGGGAGGACGCACTGGTTAAAGTCTTTAAACATTGTGGTATAGACGATGAGAGGATGTGTCGGAGTTTCCCGAATGCCGCCCATCCTAGCTGAAGTCGGCTTCTTTGCTGAAGTTGGGTGTTCCTAATTGGAAAGTCTGCCCGAGGTAGACGTAATTATGCAAATATACAAGCATGCCAACGCCTAATTGAATGTTCCATACACTTGAAGGCCTAGACTGGGGTGGCCATCAGTTCCTTAAGCTAATTATTTTTTAATGCTTCCATGGACTTTCGGCGCATTCTTCGAAGCGGATTTAAAAACAGAAAAAGACACAGAGCCAAAACTAAAAATCGCCAGACAAACTTTCCATGTCGTAAACAAATAGCTACCAAACATACACTAATTGACATACTCGTATGACACTCAAACTTCACACGAACAGCAACAAAAGTTGTACCAATCCAGGAAAAATAAAATTGTACGAATACCCTTCGCGCGCGCAGTTTACAAGTACGGGACAAATTTGATCAGAGCTTATTTTCTATTCCACAATCGAAACTCACGAACAGGCCAAAATATGCATCCACATTCCATAGCCAATATTCATATGCGTACATTATATTTCTCCAGTATATCAAACACCGGTTCGTGTGAAGCGGAAGTACGCCGAAGGATTGGCATGGCCAAAAATGCTATGAGTCAGATGAAAGGAACATGGAAAGATCGTAATATCACTATTGGGACCAAAACAAGACTCGTCCGCAGCCTCGTATTTTCCATATTCCTATATGCTGCCGAAACCTGGATCCTTAAAGCATCTGATCGTAGCCGCGTCGACGCCTTTGAGATGTGGTACTGGAGGCGTATGTTGCGCATTCCGTGGACAGCGCGGAGAACCAATGTATCAATACTCAAGGAGCTCAAAGTCACTACCAGGCTCTCTTCTATCTGCCTGCAGCGAGTCCTTGAGTATTTTGGTATCTGGAAAAGCTGGTGATCACGGATAAAATCGAAGGCAAGAGGCCCCGTGGCCGAAGCCCGATACGTTGGTCTGACCAGATCCGAACCACACTTAACACCCCAGTCCACAGTGCGCTGCATACCGCCGTGTGCAGACCCGGATGGCGCAGCATCATCCGAGACAAAGTGATCCGTGGAGGTGGTCACGACCCTCAGCATTGAGAAAAACGACGCAAGGAGGAGGACATTATATTTATAAGTATCAATAATGTTGTTAACTGTTGGATTTTAAGTAATTTTTTTTTTTTTTACTTTAGGTAAAGTTTTGATGTCGGTTTTTTGTGTTTTTTGTTTAAAATAATGTATTAACTAACAACTAATGTACGTTTTATCGTTTCATCAATTTGTAGAAAACGTTAATTAATCGGCGTAACATGTAAACTACGTGAAAATGTTAAACCGCAGATATTATCTCTCTGTATGCCGCGTTCTCATTTAGAATATCTTTTTTATTATTTTATTATTATTATTACTATTGTTTTATAGATTTATAAATTATCTGACATATGTATATAATTTCTATACATCATAATTATTAAGTATTTAGAATGTAAACTGAGACGGCCTCTTTACAGCCACGATCTTATTTAAGTAGTTTCTAAGCTAGTTAGTTTTACTTGCTTGTAGCAATAATGTTGTGCCTAACATACATAAATATGGATTATTGCCTGTTTACGATCCAACCATTATTACCACTTTGATTAGTACATATGTTTTGAAAATTGTATTGATTTAATTAGTTCTGGCTGTATCCAAGTTGTTTTGAGAGAACCAATGGAAATAAATTATTTTGATTTGATTGATTGATTTAAATAACTATTTTAAACTTGTAAGGGGTAGAATTCGAGTTGTCCAATCTTGGTCTTGGTCTTGCTTTAAAGCTTGCAAGATCACCCGGTCTTAGTACTGGTCTTGCTCAGCCATTTTTTCCTTATTTTTCTCAAAAAATAAATATTTTTTTTATTATTGTCTTTCTTTTTAGGGTTCAGATGGAAAATATTGATGCCTTATGACTCTAGAAAGTAAAGTATAGTAAAGTATCATCACGACCGTTTCCCTTTCGGGGTTGTCAGAAACCACGCTTATAAAGAAGCGGATTCACATTTAGCCAAACTTTACTAGCCAATCATGACAAGTGGCAAGCTCGTCGATGTCTCCAGCGTACCAAACTTGAGAAATATCACAAATAAATTAAATATTAATTAAATGTATTTATTTACATTAATAATATTTTTGTGTTCCGACTAGGAATCGAACCCGGTACCTCCGAGTCTAAATCCACGGACGCAGTTATGACTCTAGTCATATCATATAAATTTGGAGACTCTTTTATCGGTCGCACTTGTGGTATCTCCCAGCCAGTGTCAACAGTGTCCTTCAAGCGATTTGTGAAAAAGCATCTTGTTGGGCCGGCATAGTAGTAGAGACTGATGTTGTTCTTTAGTGGCTGGCGTCATCCGTAGTAAAGCTTGTAGAACACGCTCAGGGAGGCCACATCTCCGCAAAGCTGCAGCGATTCGAGAGTTTTAGAAATTTTAGTGACACTATCCGACTCGCCAGCCGCTACAGGACATTGAGAGCATTGCAAAGTACTTAGCGGAACCATCCCAGAGGTGAGAACAGAATTTCACGTGCTGTTTCACTATGTTTAGTATCATTCAGTTGTTTTGGAATAGGTACATAACAACGCATTCGTTAAATGACGCGACCGTGGACTTTTTAGTCGGGAGTGGAACAAGGGCTTTTAAATTTTAGCATTTAATATTCCCTTTGTAACCGTTTCGTACATTTTTATAGAGTTCCAAAACACCCTTTAACATCGCTAATAATTATAGCATTACTCATCTTCTATGGTAATTGGCTAAATTGTATTCAAATTATTATATGCATTTTTAAATAAGGTAAAAAACCCTTTATTTCATATACTAGCACGCTAGAGACATCGACGAGCTTGCCACCTGTCATGATTGATAAATAAAAGATATATAGATATATCATCGTGACGATTGCAAGGGTTGGGCGGATATTGCTTGGGGAACTGGAACAATTGAGCCAATTATGCGAGATGCAACTTTTAGTCAGCCCGCACTTGTGGGAGACTTAATGCTTCACGGAGTATGGGAACCAGCGAGGAAAGCATTTTTTGATGTTCGCATTGTTAATGCTGATGCAACCTCATACGGAACCCGTACCTGGGGAAGCATCTCCCAAACCCATTCACACGAGAAACACCGTAAATACGACAGGGCAGCAGAAGATCTCAGAGCTTCATTTACGCCGTTGGTTATCTCGTGTGATGGCTCATTAGGTGCTGAGTACGCGGCTTTTGTCAAAAAGACCACTTCACGGCTTTCTGAAAAATGGCAGAAGCCATTCTCACAAGTTGCAGGCTGGCTAAAAACAAAAATACAAATTTCTGTAATAAGGGCTATAAGCTTAAGGATCAGAGGAACCAGAAAGCTAGTGAGATGGATAGGATGTGAGGATGGAGCAGGTATGTTTGAAGGAACGATTGAATGATTGAATGTGAATGAATGTTAGATGATTTTATATATTTAGTTTTATGTTTTTTTTAGTTATTATTGTTATTTTGTTGAAATAAATAAAAATTTATTAGACTGCCTATATAAGCAGAATAGTGTCTCCTAGTTCAATATATTAATCACTTAACTTATGTATTTTATGCTATTATTCTAAATCAACTGTTACTTTAACCATGTGTGTACTAATTTAACTTAATTATAATATATATAGATATGTAGGTATTTATGTATATATTTATTCAGTATATGTAATATTAGTATGTAAGTCTATTATAATAAATTGCACCCTTCGTTGTTACCTCTCTACACTCCCAAAGGTTGGTGTACAATATTTTTTAGTGCAATAAAGAATTTTTGAAATATAGTACAGTTAGCTAAATCCTAATGCGTTTTTATATAAGCGTGGTTTCTGACCACCCCAGGAGGAAACGGTCGTAATGATACTTTATTCTGGAAGAAATAGTAAATAAAAAAAATAGTAGAGTATAGTTGAGAAAACGACTTAGAATTCAAATGTTAGTCGTCAAAAAGCTCCTTTTATTTTACCATCATTCCAGTCATTATCACGCTATGCAAAAGTTCAAACCCTAAACAGCTCTAGAAAAATACAAGCTAACAAGCAAAATACAGAACAAGAACGTAACACAGTTGTGACAAATCGTTCGGTCACATGCACTCGGTTAAAGCATTAATGGTGGCTCTATACTCAACACTTCGTATTATATTACTTTTCGGACATCGATATAAAAACTATAGCGTTTCACTATCCCTACTTAATAAATACCTGGAATTCCTCGTCTTTTGGCTTCATAATACATCATACGAGTATCTCATTAAAATTCATATTTTTCATATTTCAGCTTCCATTGTTCACAACATTTCTTCCTGATACTTTACTTATACCTTTACACCACTTTTTTATTCATTTCAATAAACTTTATTTTACTTAAATTTGTTCTATTTTACTTTTTGCAATATTTTTATTTATTGACAACTCTGTTTTTCGTCGTTGCTAAGGCAACATTGTCAAATATTTATTTAATTCAGATGCAAAATTATTTCTAACGTCCTTCATCCATTCCTTTCGGCAATAATTTTTACTAAAACACACATTTTTATATATTTTTGGAAACATATTTGACTCACAAACTTCATTATTTTAAATTTTCTCTATTCATTTTTTCGAACCCCTCAAACGATATAAAAGTCATGCCACACCCCATTTGATTCATTCATTCGGCTGGAGTAGCCAAAAGAAGAACTCAATCTAAAGGCCTAATCCCGGGGCCACTGCCCCGGGACTCAAGAAAGGCTATCTTCGATTTTGGACTCGAAAGAAGCTCTCTCTACGTCAACAACTTCGGAACTCTTTTACTGAAGAATTCATCACTGCACTCAGCACCGTTCAAGTTTCGGACTCAGAAGACTACTATCGCTTCACCCGTCTCTTGAACTCTTCTCTTCACCGAAGATTTGCTTCACTCTTCACCGATCCTTGAAGATGCTCGACCATCGCTGATTCATCCCTACAGTTAGTTCTTCACTATCGCTGCCTCATCTCTACGTGCTACTCTCAATCAACGCTACCTCAACTCTACGCTCCAACAAATATAGCGTTTCACTATCCCTACTTAATAAATACCTGGAATTCCTCGTCTTTTGGCTTCATAATACATCATATCTCATTAAACTTCATATTTTTCATATTTCAGCTTCCATTGTTCACAACATTTCTTCCTGATACTTTACTTATACCTTTACACCACTTTTTTATTCATTTCAATAAACTTTATTTTACTTAAATTTGTTCTATTTTACTTTTTGCAATATTTTTATTTATTGACAACTCTGTTTTTCGTCGTTGCTAAGGCAACATTGTCAAATATTTATTTAATTCAGATGCAAAATTATTTCTAACGTCCTTCATCCATTCCTTTCGGCAATCATTTTTACTAAAACACACATTTTTATATATTTTTGGAAACATATTTGACTCACAAACTTCATTATTTTAAATTTTCTCCATTCATTTTTTCGAACCCCTCAAACGATATAAAAGTCATGCCACACCCCATTTGATTCATTCATTCGGCTGGAGTAGCCAAAAGAAGAACTCAACCTAAAGGCCTAATCCCGGGGCCACTGCCCCGGGACTCAAGAAAGGCTATCTTCGATTTTGGACTCGAAAGAAGCTCTCTCTACATCTACAACTTCGGAACTCTTTTACTGAAGAATTCATCACTGCACTCAGCACCGTTCAAGTTTCGGACTCAGAAGACTACTATCGCTTCACCCGTCTCTTGAACTCTTCTCTTCATCGAAGATTTGCTTCACTCTTCACCGCTCCTTGAAGACGCTCGACCATCGCTGCTTTATCTCTATGTGCTACTCTTAACTTTGATCGATTGCTGCTTCGCCTCTACGTTTCTTCAATCGCTCAACCCAGGAGTCTACGAAGTCGACAACTCTAAACTCATCACCGACTTCGCCTCCGGAACGCCGTCGACCTTCATCAACGACCCGAAGACTATTCTCCGTGCTCTCCGAACTCACATCTCCACTTCACTCATCTTAATTTTCTGTAAATAAACTTATATTGTATATATCTTATATCTTCTTTTAATTTATATTTCTTAGACAGGCTCCATCTCTAAAAATCTTTTTCTTCTCAACTATCGCTTCACGATAAAACGTTCCCGCAAAACCAATCGAAGTCATGTAGCTCCGCCAACAGTCGCGAGCTAGCATTTGTTGCTGTACATAGCACAGATCAGATCATGTGTAGAATACTGTTCTCACCTTTGGGATGGTTTCGCCAAGTACCTCACAGATGATCTCAATGTCCTACAGAGGCGAGCTGTTTGAATTATGGACGATGCCACTTATCTGGAACTCTCGAATCCCTGCAGCTTCGCCGAGATGTGGCTTTTCTAAGCGTGTTCTACCGGCAATACTATGGTGAATGCTCGGAAGAGCTCTATAACCTAATCCGTCCCTTTCCAATCCGCAACTAAACTACAAGCACGGGTCAGAATATGCACCCACATACCATCCCTTCGTGTTCGTATAAATTTGTGGACTTATACATCTGTCGCACAATAAAGATGTTGAATGCTCTTCCAGCCTCTGTGTTTCCACTTTCCTATAACTTGGAGTCCTTCAAGCGAAGTGTGAAAAAGCATCTAGTCAAGCCGGCATAGTGTTAGGGACTGATGTAAGTGTCTGACTTCAGTTACTAACATTCATGGACCTGGCACGCCACTTACCATCAGGTGGGCGCAAGGTCACATGTCGAGCTAGGATTAAAAAAAAAAAAAAGCATCGAGCGCGATTAATATTTATATTTATATCGACTTTGGTCCGTGGTCTAGCGGTTAAGTCCGTAAATTTAGACTCGAAAGTACCGGGTTCGATTCCTGGTCGAGACACAAAAATATTTATCAATGTAAATGGATTTATTTGTGATATTTCTCGAGTTTGGTACGCTGAAGACATCGATGAGCTTGCCACTTGTCATGATGTGCTAATAGTAAAGTTGGCTAAATGTGAATGCGCTTATTTATAACCGTGGTTTCTGACCACCCCGAAAGGGAAACGGTCGTGATGATACTTTACTTTACTTTATCGACTTTTTGTATGAATTGTGAATAAAGCTCTAAACCCACAAATAAAAAATATATATATATATTTTTATTGCATATCACAAATTATTTTACAAAATAGTGCAATAACATATATGCCACTATAATAACGCTATAATAACTATATAACAATTTTCAAACTATTAATATTTATTTTAAGCAAAAAGAAGAAGGAACAGGACTTCGGAGAAGGATCGAAAATAATAACTACTGCATATACGTTAGAGTTTATCTTGCAGGAATACATTGAATGTTAAGTTGGTATTGAATGAGTCTATCTATATATACGCGGCGTGGAGATACGTCCATTGAGCGCCTGGTAGTTCAGGGAATAGTCGATGGCAAAATAATGCGTGGTACGTTTCTGATGAGGTGGACTAACCAGGTTAAAGTAGCAATGGATCACCCCAGCAATGAGTGCGCCAGGAAGGTTGCAGTTGGAGAGGAGTGGCGACGGCTTGTTAAACGTGCCACTGAAAATCAAGTGACAACGACCACTTTAAATAAATAATAAATAAATAAAAACGTTTATTGTCTAAAATACTTAAACTAAAATACATATACACAGTAAGCAAACACATTTTTTGACGTTACTACAGAAACGAGATATGTTTTTATTGACACATTAATTTAGCTCTTGTAATTAAACATTGGAATGCCCTCCGCACTAATACATTATTTTTATAACCTACTGTACGACGGATAGACGAGACTCACTGCAAGCGCCCGCGCCGCAGCAAATGAATGAATGAGGTTGAATAAAAAATAAAAATAAACTTTATACATCGATGAGTTCAAAATAAGTTTTACATCTGTATGCTTTTTGAGAAAATAAATGATTTTATAATAATAATGGATTAAATAAAATAAAATAAATTTTGATTCTGAATATGTTCGGACAAATGTTTGTCAAGTTGAACGTTAGTGTAGCGGGAACACAACACCAACTGCAAAATTTATAAAAAAAAAACACTCATAAAAAAGTCACAGCTAACTTTATGACCAGTTATGAATACGGTAAGTCGCGACACGAGAACATAAAAAGCTCACCTTCTATGGGTTTTTATGCAAGCCTTTATAGGTGAGCGTCAAGGTGGCGGTACATCAAATATAATAATAATAATAATAAATTATTAATTGTACAAAACCAAAACAAGTGCAGGTACATAGGCGAGCTTAATGCCGTTAATGCATTTTCTACCAACTAACCTTTGTGACTGAGATATGTAATAAGCGGGTGCAGCAGAAGAAAAATGATAATTGAAATTTAAATAATTACTGTATAAAACACACATTAATTACAAACATATAGTACTTATACATAAATAAATGTCCTACATAAACTTATAAATATATAACTAAATATAAAATACATACATATATGCATATATAATAAGAGAGTTATGGCGACTTATTCTGCTTGTGAAATAAGTATGTGTATTATTTTTTTTTTTTATCTTTAAATATTTTAAGAGATGGTGCCTGTCTGATAATTAAAGGAAGTCTGTTCCACTGGCGAGCTGCAGATACTGTAAAGGAATCTGAATATAATAATTTGCTTTTAAGTCTAATAAAATACTAAGTACTGCCTTCTGTATTATACAAATTTGTTATTAAATAAAAAACTAAAATGAACTATTCACATTTAAGATTTAAGTTTTGACATCATATAAATTCCTAGAACTCTATTGGAGATAGGCCTTCCATAAATTCCTGGAGAATTTCGTCTACACTAGCCACGCCTGGCCAGATGAGTTCATTGGTATTATTATTATAGTTTCATGTGATTTCTTACTTATTTATATAACTTATTATTATTGTATTTTTAAACGATGATAACATAAATAAATAATGTATATATATATATATAGTAAAGTATCATCACGACCGTTTCCCTTTCGGGGTGGTCAGAAACCACGCCTATAAATAAGCAGATTCACATTTAAGCTCGTCGATGTCTCCAGCGTACCAAACTCGAGAAATATCACAAATAAATTTAATATTAATTAAACGTATTTATTTACACTAATAAACATTTTTGCGTCCCGACCAGGAATCAAACCCGGTACCTCCGAGTCTAAATCCACGGACTTAATAACCGCTAGACCACGGATATATATTTCTTTTTTTTCTGCGTTCGTGGTCTAGCGGTCCTTGGATTTAGACGCGGGTTTGATTTCTGATCTGGACACAATATTTTATTTGTGATTTTCTCAAGTTTGGTATTCTAGAGACATCGACGATAAATGTACTCGTAAGTTCGCTTCATTAAAAGCGTGGTTTCTAAACACCACGAAGAATACGGTCGTTATGATACATTTTTTTCTTTTCATTGATTGGAGCTACAAGCAGGTATAAGTTCTAAATCCAACCTATTTATGGGATTGCGTGTTTCCACATTTTTAGAGACTCAATTCCTATATATTTGCAGTTTATTAATTTATTGGTCCTGCCATCGCGAGGATCGCATTTTATGAGTTTGCATAGAAATAGGTGGAGTTATTGAAGACTTTAATGCAAGTGTTAATTTATTATTTACTTCGCGAGTGCATTTTATAAAGCGACTGAAAACTTTATTTTACATTAATAATATTTTCACTATCGTAGAATGAATTTTGTGTTGTTTTTTCCGGTCAAGATTCGACCTTCCCGCACTACGATAGCAAATCAGTAATTCATAAAAAAATGTTACCACTTACAAAATAAAAAAGCTGATTTGGTCAATATCATTAGTTCCAAACCACGGTAATATTTTAATATAAGAACTTATGTCAATAAAAACTCATTTTATGACCCAATATTTGTTTTATATTAATGGACAATAATATTTATTCCTTTGCAACACTAGAAGCAAACGCCAAAATGTCAGCTGACATGATGAGAACCTCAAGCTGCGCAAATATGCCAACCTCGGTACAGGTTACGAATTTGCGCCGTTTAGGGTCACAGCGATGGGCCCATCGGGACACAAGTGTCTAGCCAAGGAGTTATCCAAAGGCGCGATGGTGGCTCGGTTGTAAGAACGCGTACCTTAAATCCTACAAAGGTCGATTCAAACCCACCCGCCATGTACCAATGAGAAATACACTTTTCTTACGTACTTACTGCTGTTATAGATTTTCGACACCAATGTTCACGTGCCTCGGAGAGCACGTTAAGCCGTCGGTCCCGGTTCCACTAATGCCAACTTGTGGAATCGTTAATAAATTGTTAAACGTAATACATAATTTATGTTTATGTAGTATATAAATAGTATAACTTATTTATGTAGTTTATATATGTATGTGTGTATGTATTCGTATGTAATTTTATTAATTTTATAAATATTATTATTACTAGATTGTAAGCAGACACGGCCATTTTACAGCCACGAATTTATATTTAAGGACATAAATGTTATTAGATCATAAGCTGACACGGCCTTTTTACAGCCACGAATTTATATTTAAGGACATAAATGTTATTAGATCATAAGCTGACACGGCCTTTTTACAGCCACGAATTTATATTTAAGGACATAAATGTTATTAGATCATAAGCTGACACGGCCTTTTTACAGCCACGAATTTATATTTAAGGACATAAATGTTATTAGATCATAAGCTGACACGGCCTTTTTACAGCCACGAATTTATATTTAAGGACATAAATGTTATTAGATCATAAGCTGACACGGCCTTTTTACAGCCACGAAATAAATTTTAAGTATCTAGTTATAAATAAGTACAAAATCCTCGCTTATGGCAACAATGTTTTATTTATTATAAATTGTATTGCTGTTAGATTCGGTCCAGCCAAGCTTATATTGTATAAAAATATATGTATTGACAATATATAAGTGTTGTGTACTAACCTAAGGAAATAAATGATTTGATTTGATTTGATTTGAATAAATATTTATTATAATCAATAAATAATATTCTATAGACGTATATTTTTAATATATTTAATTTTAATTGATATATTGCACCTACCTCACATAAATGTTCTCGTTGTCCGGAAGGTCTGACAGGCAGAGAATGTCAAGCGACATTATGTCACGCCTTTGTATATTTATGTGCAATAAAGTTTTATATAAATAAATAAGTAAGATGGGAACATCTTAAATATACTCTAGTAAATAAAATTTTAATATATATACATATATATATCGTACGCTTTGAATGAAATTCCTAATACGGTACCGCAGTAAGTACCCCCAAGCCCTCTCATCGCGTCTAATTTACCCATCATTAAATTTAATTCTGCGACATAAAATCCAATTGTTTTTGAAGTTTTTTCCCCTCGGCATTATCTACAAACGACCCCGCGTTACCACTTCATTTAAGCCGCTTAAAGCAACGCTTTTTCTTCGTTTATAATTTTAAATAAAATAAAATATTAAAGGACATCATCTCAACCGTTTCCCTTTCAGGGTGGTCAGAAACCACACTTATAAAGAAGCGGATTCATATTTAACCAACTTTACTTTAGGCCAATCATGACAAGTTGCAAGCTCGTCGATGTCTCCAGCCGTACCAAAATCGAGAAAATTCACTTTTTTTTTTTGTATAGAAATTATTTATTGATTATAATTAATATTTATTAATAAAATGACATGCGAATATTAATTAGGTTTTTGTTTTTTTTAAATTAATACATATTTTTAACTGCCTCCGTGGTCTAGCGGTTAAGTCCGTGGATTAAGACTCGGAGGTACCGGGTTCGATTCCTGGTCGGGACACAAAAATATTTATTAATGTAAATAAATACATTTAATTATTATTTAATTTATTTGTGATATTTCCCGAGTTTGGTACGCTGGAGACATCGAAGAGCTTGCCACTTGTCATGATTGGCCTATAGTAAAGTTGGCTAAATGTGAATCCGCTTATTTATAAGCGTGGTTTCTGACCACCAGTTTAGTAAAATATAAAAATAGAAGAAAAATAATAATAGCAGGTGTATGCCGATCACAGTACAATCTACATAGTAATACCTGTCTTGTCTACGCAGGGATCAAAACCAGGAGACTGTAATTGACATACACCAAACAATTTCTTCTTAATTAAAGTTATATAAAAGAGATAAATACATAAAACAATAAAAGTAAGAAAGCTATTAAGAATAAAATAAACAAAAATACTAGTACTTAGTAGTAGCTTCAAATCGAGCTATCTTCAAAAATTTAGTATATAGGCACTTTTTATCAACCTAACTGTTTCAACTTCTCTATTTTTTAAATATTAATAATAATTTAAATTCTCCATATATATGTTCTGGAAGGCCCATCTCTAGCAGTGGAGGTCTAGGACGCTGTGTTTTAGGGGCTGTATTGAATGAATAAAGGAAATATAGTATATATATATACCTTGTCGTCCACAAGTTGGTATTAGTGAAGCCGGGACCGATGGCTTAAGGTGAGTGTATAAGAATACATTTCTAGGAAGTAAGTAGGTACTGATAAGAATTCAGGCCACATTTGCACGCTGGCCAAACCCTGGCGCCTGATGCCAATGACAATTTATTAACGATTCCATAAGTTAGTATTCCCGGTTAGTAACCGGGACCAACGGCTGAACGTGCTCTCCAAAGCAGAGATTTTTGTGATCCCGACTAGGAATCGAGCCCGGTCTAAATCCACGGTCTTAATCGCTGGACCATCGAGTCAGTCAGACGCTATTAAAACGTTTTTATATTACCGAAAGTAGGTTACAAAATTACATTAAAAATGTTAGGAATTCATTACACTCCAGAGGCCATTTTAGGCAACTTTTCTACACTTTTTTTAGGCCTTTCATAAAAAATGCCAGGAATATTTAAATACAAGTTTGGGCGTCTTGAAATTCCACTCGTTATAGATCTACAGGGAATTCAGAATTTTCATTTTTATTAATAATTTTTCATTTTATAGCATCATTCTGGATTTGTTTCAAATTCTTTTGCAGTTGTCACCACAAATTTATTAACCCTGTTAACATTAACATTAAGCTGCTGGTCTTCTGCTAACAGCTTACTTATTGGACCACTTTGCTGCTTAGTACACAACAATAAAGTCACTCGTAACAGGACAAAATATAGTAAATAATTATGGATGCGCGAGTGCATGTGTGTTATGTTAGTGTACCTATGTGTTGTGTTAGTGTGTACTTGTTTGTGTGTGTATGGCGATGTAGGTGTGATATACTTAAATATTGTGCGTATTTGTTTCATATACAACCTGTTTAACATTAAATAAATTGTGTATTATTATATCATATACTATTTAATATATCAAATTAAACACCTTTCGACCTGTACTTCACAGCTACTCCGTATTATTATTAATATATATCTTTAAATTTAGAAATAGTAGTATTCTTTCTCGTTTTACTATAATAATTTAGGTATTTATTATTATTATTATTATTTTTGACTTTGACTTTGAACATAAGACAGCGTCTATCAGATCTTTGTTCAAGAAACACGTCTCATTTTTTTTTTTAATACAAGCACGACACCTTGCGCCCGAATCTACAATACAAGAGACCTCTAAGGATTTTCTTTTGCACTTTATTCATTTTGTCTCTGTGTACATATAGTGAACGCAGACCGATGTTACCTGTCTGAATGCATTTAGTGTAAGAACTTGGTTTTTACTTAAATGAATAGAGATTTTTTTCCTGAATGTGACAATTTTGGCCTCGTCAATGTCACGGATGTGTGGCCGAGTCCAATGCTATTCGGCGGCCGAGCAGTGCACCCGGCTGCAATGACCGTGCGGCATTGGATCTAAAATAGCACATATCGTTTGTTTACAACGGGGTAAACGACACGCTTATAAACACTTGCGGTTTTAATAATAAAATAATTTATGTATTTAGGTACTTTATTGCACTTACAAACTTACTACATAGGCCAGCTATATTTTATATTATACTGCCACATTTTTTTTAAAGTGATAACTTTAATGCGCGCGCTTGGACCTTGGACCTATTTCGTTGAACGTACGTCCGTGCTTCAGAACAGCGCTCAAGGGGAAACAGCGCGGCAGGGAAGGGGAAGAGGGGCGGATAGGCGCGCGCGTATAGCCGCTGCCTCTCTCGCTCTTTCCCGCTCCTTCTTTCTCTTACTTTCTTCCTTTTGAAACAACGCGGCGGAGAAAGGGAAGAGGGGCGGATAGGCGCGCGCCGCGTGTATAATCGATGCCTCTCTCGCTCTCTCCCGCTCCTTCTTTCTCTTTCTTTCTTTACGCGTCTGCAACTATCCGTGCGCACGCAGGCAAGCGCATTCATTTAGTCTCCATATTCCTATCAGTGTTGTCCAGTGTTAAAAAAAATCCATTGCGGGGTGGTCAGAAACCACGCTGTATTTTTATTGTTTAATTAAAAGGTAGATACAAATATAATACACATACTCGTACACGCCATACAATACGTACAAACAAAATCATACATTACAAATACTTAAATAATTATCCAAAATTGTATCGTAATATTTAATCGTAACACTTGTAATGGCGACAAAAACCGAACTCTGCTCAACTTCTCCAGTACACACCAGAGGGCGTAGGCATACACCACGTGATTTTACTATTGCAGCGTACGTTCCTGTGTTTATTTAAATAGTGAGTTTGATAATGGTTGTCGAAGGAATCAACAGCAAAGGATGATACCAAGCACGATAATTTACGACAGAAAAATGCATATTAATTTAGATTTCATTATTTTTTCATTACAGCCCCTAGAACACTGCGCCCTAGACCTCGTATATCTGGAGAATTTGGCCTACACTCGCCACGCTGGCCAGATGGCTTGGCGAGGATATCATGTCATTTTTTTATGACAATTTATTAACGATTCCACAAGTTGATATTAGTGAAACCGGGACCGACGGCTTAACGTGCTCTCCGAGGCACGGGAACGATGGTGTTGTAAATCTATGACAAATGTACGTAAGAAAAGTGTATTTCTCATTGATTCATTGATCAGGGGGGGTTTGAACCGACCTTTGTAGGATTTAAGGAACACGTTCTTACAACCGAGCGACCACCGCGCCTAATTTAATTTAGATACTTAACATAAATTAGTATTTCCATCAAACAGCATCCCTGAAGAATACCAATCTGAACTTTAAAACGTAATTGCCCCAAAGTTAGTTTGTATTGTATGAATCTGCTAAACTATGTCTAATTATTGGTCTACTTTTGTTCCCAAATATAGACCACGTCTTAAAACGATCGTTTGTCGCGCATGGTCGTACAAAACATTTTAATTTCCAACTATTAAACGCTGATGAGTAAACTCCTTATTTAGGAAACACGATTATTTGAAATCCTTTTCCATATTAAAGTGGATTGTCATAGACATACAGAGCTTACTGCACTCATTGTATACCTATTGGATCGCTACACCCAAAAATCATTCAGCGCCCTGCGAGTCCAGTATAACTGTTAAGGATTTGATGGATATTTTGATTTTAGTTAGAAGTAAAGTATCATCACCGCCCAAGCGGAATCACGGCCAATCATGACAAGTGGCAAGCTTGTCGATGTCTCCAGCGTACCAAACTCGAGAAATATCACAAATAAATTAAATATTAATTAAATGTATTTATATACATTAATTAATATTTTGTTAAATAATTATTTGTGTCCCGACCAGAAATCGAACCCGGTACCTCCGAGTCTAAATGCACGGACTTTACCGCTAGATCACGGAGGCAGTTGATCTTAGATGCTAGATACTATTGACGCCATGTCATCCACCTACAGTTTCAGGCCAAGTATGGTCTTCCAATTGATGTAGAAGGCTACCAAACCTGCTAGGATCTCTAGATGGACAAACGCTTTGGAAATAGTACAAAGGAGTAGGACTCACCAGGATTGCACGACCACACTTTTCACTATTCACAGTTCTAGGCGAACGATATTTTCTATTATTAAAGTTTATTCACGATTTAGTTAATTGATGCTGCGGCCGTTGCGTCTGAGTCTTGCTTACGAACTGTCACTTTTCTATGCTCGCCATCCTCGTCAGAGGGCGCGGGTGGCGCGGATCTAGTGATGAATGGACACAGGGTTAGGAATTAATCAGGACTAGGTGGGTTAAAGCCCGCTGTCGCACTTAGTTAAATATGTATTTTTGCAGGGATTCATGGGTTTTGCTTGTCCAATGTCTGGCAATTATACTGACACTTACCGAAATGGCAGACGCCAGACATTTGGCAAGCAGTGGACATGAGTGTAAACTTTATTAATATTATTTTATATTTTTACTAACATAGTCTGAAATCATTGAAATGTTACTAACATTATGGACGTTTTTCTTGTCTGAAAACAATGATTTTTATTTTATTTTATTTATTTTCAATGATGTCAAATGCGAATAATTACTTTAAAGGTGAACTAATATTATAAGTTTGCCATGGTGATATTTATATAAAAAGTAACACCACTTGAAACAAGACTTACTGTACTGTGTGCGAGCAAGAGAGGTTACGTCAAACATTCTAGGAGGCTTGGTCTGTTTCCTATACCTTAACCTATTTCCCATATTTTTGGACCGTCCATAAGTATTATGTCTATGTAGAGACTCAATTATTAGAAATCCTTTTTTCATATTAAAGTGGTATCATCAAATGGTCAACGACTGGTTGGTTTACCCTGCACTCGTGAAGGCCACTTGTGCGTTGCACCCGACGCGATGTGATAAATTTGGCAAATCATCTTAGCGGTTCTCTTGCGGGGTAGGCAGGAAAAATTAAGATCTCTCGCTCGCACAATCCAATATTTTCAAATATTTTTTAAGTTTAAATGTACTTTGAGGAATGTAAATTTAATTCCCTAGAAAGTTAATAGACAAATCGTTTGTTGTTGCTATTTTTCCCTGTGTAGAATTAGGTTTACAAAACAGGCTGTAATTATGAATATTGATATTTACGATTCCCTTACAGACTTTCTCTTAGACAGAGAATATTTTGTCTTACTATAAAAGCTTACTATAAACAAGGAAACATATTTCAGTTACATTAATAATAATCTTTATTTTCAGGCAACAAAATTAATATACAAAAGGCCCATAATGTGTGGCGACCACCTTCCGATGACGGCTGACTGCTGCAGTGGGGTTCGGCGCCGGGGTCCTCTTAGGTCTTAAGTATTTATTACTGTAGTGTGCGTGTTACTATATAATATTAATATAATAGCATTTTTTATTTATTTATTTATTTAAAATGATCCCCATTAGCTTCGATACACTCCTTTAAACGTTGTGGACAGTTATCGATTAGACCATGCACTTTCCACATGGGAAAATTCGTCACAGCCAATCTTATGGAATGTTTTGAAGAATTTAAATCATCACATATGACATACTCTCTAAAAGAGGCTATAATTAATAATTTAGATCGGGACAGCACTTCTACAGCTCTGATGAAGTGAGTAACGTTTCTTTCAAGCCCATGCTTGTTTGGATCGAGCTTATTGCTAAAAGGAACATAGTATTCTTAAGGGGATTAACCACCTTCTCAAAAATCGTATTTTTCCGTATGACTACCCTTTTCCCAAAAATATGGCTCAGACACTCCTTGATAGCTAACACCCCACCAAACCACCAGGGGCCGGAACCGCGCTGTACCATATTAACTAATTATTTTACTGGGGTAATCTACTAGCTTTTTAAAGTTGCAAGAATTGATCCAGCTGTCATAATCCGTGCCGTGTATCTTTTCATGTTTTGTTAGGGTTGTCATCAATATTCTAGGAAGCACTTGCAGTATTCGGAGCTCTCGGCTGTTCGATGGAACGACGTAATCAAACTACGACACAATATAAGAATTACGCCTTTCTTACAGCCCTAGTCAGGGAGCTGACGATGCAAAATCAGGTTTACTTATTTAATACTCTATTGAACAAAGAAAAAGGCGGGTAATGCCGCAAGACATTTTATCATAGCTCATTTTACTGAAAAGTAGGTGCTCTGCAATCGCAATCTCAAACTTCCTACAAGACGCCGACTCGTCCGATGCTACATATTTTCCATTCTCCTGTATGGTGTCAAATCATGGACCCTGACAAACACAATGTCAAAGAGGTTAGAAGCTTTTGAAATGTGGATATACAGGAGAATGTTGAAGATATCATGGAAGGACAGAGTAAGAAACGAAACTGTGAAAGAAACTTGCAGAGGATGAACAAAGGCGTTGAACTAATGAAAATGGTAAAGCAAAGGAAGTTGGAGTACTTGGGACACATCGTGCGCAATCAAAAGTATAGCTTGCTGCAGCTCGTCATGCAAGGCAAGATAGATACAAGGCTCCAGAAGATCGAGGAGAATACGCACTTCCTGGCTCAAGAACCTCAGGAAGTGGTTCGGGATGAGCACCCGGTCCTTGTTCTGGACAGCGGCAAACAAAATCAAAATTGCCTCAATGATAGCTGACCTCCGGTAGGAGATGGCACCGTAAGAAGAAGAAGAAGGTGCTGAATCCATCGAGGTCCATCTCATCGGAGACCTACCACGCATCCTTTTGCCATCGACTTTCCCCTGGACTACCAAGCGATCGCTGGATGTTTCTCCACGCCGTGACACGTGTCCGTATAATATATCTTCTGACTCTGACTTACCTGGAGGGATACGACTATGCTTTCCCATTGGTACTAATATAGGTGAAAGATATTTTGTTGTTGTTGTTGTGTAGTTCTGTATTTATTTATATTGTAATTCTAATGTTTTACTTGCAGATTCCTTTCTAAGTCAGATTAAACAATAACAGGTCATCTGCTAAGCTTCTGACTAACAGCTTACGCTTTGGATCGCTTTGCTGCTTAGTTTCACTAGCAGGAGTAGAATCATTCAAAATAGTATAAATAATGACGTATTACAAATGCGTATAAAAAGTTTACGTTAATAAAGATGCACTTTATTCAAGTAGACATCATGCGATGTAGATGCTTTTAATGTCCTACAGACACGCCACTATATCTGGAACTGTCGAATCCCTGCAGCTTCGTTGAGATGCTTCACTTAGCTTGTTTTACCGGCTATACTATGGTGGAACTCGGAAGAGCTTTATAACCTAATAGCTCCTCTCCATTGCGCATTCATACGCACAGGTCAGAATATGCATACCACATACCATCTGTCGCACAATAAAGATATGGAATGCTCTTCCAGCCTCTGTGTTTCCACTTACCTATACCCTGGAGTCCTACAAGCAAAGTGTGAAAAAGCACCTAGTCATGTCGGCATAGTGTTAGGGCTTGATGTCAGTCATAATTCTAGTTAATTTGTGGAACAATTTGCCCATTAGCATCAGGCAGGTAACCACCAGATCAGTATTTAAAAAAATGTTCGCATTTTCTATCCCAACAAAGTTAGTAAGTATATTATTATGTATGTGTGTAGGTTTATATATGTATGTATTAGTAAGTAGTATATTATATATTTATGCATCTAGTTAGTTATTATTATTATTTTTATTTTCCTTTATTTTTGCACCTACTTTTCAGTAAAGTGTTTAAGTTGTCCCAATGGTTAGCTATGATAAAATGTCTTGCGGCATTAAGCTCGCCTTTGTCTTTGTGCAAAAAATATTAAATAAAAAACTCTTTCAGCACGGCTAAAATATTTTGGATATTGAAGGGTTCATTAATAACTTTAAGATCCTTGAGGTCTAAAAAATCACATATAAAAGGGAAAAAAATCTTCCCCTAGGAAATTCTACAAAACCTCCATCGCATATTCGTGCGTTGTCGTTTTCTAATGTGCTAGCGCACTATTGTGCTTTGGGTAATACAATGGAAATAAAAACCACTTTTGTATGTTTACTAGTCCTAACAATTTAATAGAGATAATTACTAATTCGCTAGATGAGTGCACGAACTCCTCGTATCAAGGACGTTTGGAAGCGGCCAAACAGAATATGGCGAAACGGCTAGATTTATTTTGTAATAACGCACGCTTGGCATAGTCCGTGCTGAAAGGGATAAATAAGTAATAAGGGATAAAAATGCATGTTTAACCTTTGGGAACTTAAAGCCTTTTATAAAGAAATTGTTCCAAGGCTCATTGACGTCTCTGGTGACAATAGGGCTGGCAGTTTTTTCTCCCAAAAATTAAATATCCTAATTCAAAGGGGAAATGCTGCTAGTGTATTGGGCACCATGCCACAAGACAGCGATTTGGAGGAGCTTTTTTTTTTGTAAGTATGTATTTTTAATTTTTATGTATTATTGTTATTTTTTAGGTTAAATTTAGATTTTGTTTTATATATGAATATAGTTTATTTAATATTATTTTATATTGTTAATATATTACTTCGAATAAAAATACCTTTGGGACATCGATGTATATAGATAGGCCCTCACTAATATAAAAACGTTCCCGCAAAACTAATCGATGTCATGTAGCTGCACCAACAGTCGCGAGCTAGCAAGCTTTGGGAGCGCTTATATATTAATATTTATATCGAGCGAAACTAGTCTTAATAGCGTGCATTGTGACAGAATTTCAGATAAATATCGCATGTGACATTAATTGCTTAAAAATTGGCCCCCAAAGTTGGTAGGGACACGTGGCAAGCGGCACGTTTTTAGAGTGCGTTTTGTATTGAATAGGCCTATCTATATACATCAATGCTTTGGGACATTTAACTCAAAAATGTAACCAAATTAATTTTAAAAAAGTATATGTATCTAAACTCCCAGTCTAAGTTAGATGCCACAGCTGCGTCCAGTTTACGATCCATCAAAACTGTCGTGGCGATAATGGGTAGGTACCGCAAGTGCGCGCCTCGTAAAAAAATACACTTTTTTGAATCTACCCTCTTCGGCGAGCCGCCAGTCAGGCGCTATGAATGACTTCCGCGCAACGGGGGGTGCCATAGAAATCTTTCTATACGTACCTAATACCTACAGAGTGAATTGTAAGCCAAATTCTTTCAGAAAATTAGGCTAAAGTGTTGCTGAAATTTCACACCAACTCCACGAACGTATCGACCAATCAACATTAAAAGATATTTTCATACATACTTTTGTTAAAAAAAAAAATCCTGCCTCTTGAATTAAAAAATGAAAATATATATAAATAAAAACTAAAAAAAAAAGCCGAAGGGTTGCGTCGCCAAAAAGTTTAATAACCGCTTAACTACACCATTAAGATAATTTGATATATTTATAGCGACTTTAACAGTCGGGTTTAACAGGTTCGATTTCTGGTTGGGACACGAGACTTTATTTAATTTATTTGTTATATTTCTCGAGAAAGGACTCCGTTTGAATGCGAGAAAAACCAGTGTTTGAAAGAAGAAGGACGACAACCGTGACGATAAAGATTGATGATGAAATTATATATCTGGGCAGTGTTTTCACGCGGGAAATAGTGTTAACGGTGCCCTGGAGTTACTGATCGCCAGTCGAAATGTCAGTGACAAAGCCCGACTCGCCATACACAATGCCATGCTGGTACCAACACTTATGTATGGAAGTGAGACGTGGATATGTCAGAACACGCATGAGAGTAGAGTTAATGCAGTGGAAATGAGGTCGTTGCGTCGGATATGCGGTGTTACTTTAACGGACCGCATACGTAAAGACGAAATACGCAAAAAGGTGGGTATGAAAGAAAGCATAGGGACAGAAATAAGGAAAGGCATGCTCCGATGGTTCGGGCATGTTGAAAGGATGACTGAAGAGAGATTAACGAACCAGATATATAATGCGAAAGTTGTGGGTGAAAGAGGCCCTGGCAGACCGAGACTCACTTATCACGATCAAATGAATAAAACAATAGCTGCCGGTGCAATAAAAAGCCATCGAAACAAAAGGGCATGTATGAAGAGGTTGATGAATGTCGAAGAAGCGAAAGATCGTGACAAATGGCGCTCAATTGTCTTTGCCTACCCCGCAAGGGACCTGGCGTCAAGATATGTATGTATGTATGTAGTTCTCGAGTTTGGAACGCTAGAGACATCGACGAGCTTGCCACTTGTCATGATGTATTGTCTAAATGTTAATCCGGTAAAATTTTCAGATAAAAACATGCAGGTCAGATGTGCTAGTATAGGAAAAAAAAAAAAAAAAAAAAATGTGTGTACCCATTTGTTTAAAGTCATACAGTTGGCAGTACTCCAACATTGTTGTCATTTAAAGCATTATCTATAATTTTATCGCAGGCACGTGTCATGATTTTAGTATTGTGTAACCTTGTTTGTTAGGAGCCGGCATAGAGATTATGAAGACATATTTAATTAATTTTAAAATAATATATTTTTTTTAAATAAAATTTTATTGATGTACCAGTGAAAAAAAAAAAAAAATTTTTTTATATCGGCCAGTAACTGATTTAGTCGTTATGGGTTTTTAAAATAACACAACCTAACTGATAACCGTCGAAATTATTATGTTTAAGTTAATAAATATATTTTTATTTATTTAGGTAAAAGGTAAAGTATCATCACGACCGTTTTTCCGTTTCGGGGTGGTCAGAAACCACGCTTATAAATAAGCGGATTCACATTTATCCAACTTTATAGGCCAATCATGACAAGTGGCAAGCTCGTCGATGTCTCCAGCGTACCAAACTAGATAAATATCACAAATAAATTAAATATTATTTAAATGTATTTCTTTACATCAATAAATATTTTTGTGTCCCGACAACGAATCGAACCTGGTACCTCTGAGTCTAAATCCACGGAGGCAGTTATATATTAAAGTATTATGTAAAAGTAATGTAATATCACGACCGTATCCCTTTTCGGGGTAGTCAGAAGCGGATTTACATTTAGCGAACTTGAACATGACAAGTGGCAAGCTTGTCGATGTCTCTAGCGTACCGAACTCGAGAAATACCACAAATAAATTAAATAAATGATTGTGTCCCGACCAGCAATCGAACCCGGCACCTCCGCATCTAAATCCACGGACTTAACCCCTAGTCCACAGAGGCAGTTTATATTAAATGGTCCAAATTATACTTGCATTACAGCCCCTAGAACACAGCGTCCTAGACCTCCACTGTTGAAGATGGGCCTTCCAGAACATATATCTGGAGAATTTGGCCTATACTCGCCACGCTGGCCAGACGGCTTGGCGAGGACAAATTATACTATAATAAATAAAATATTATAAATATAAATATCCAAAGTTTTATTACGTACATTTTATAAACTAAAATTTACGTCTTACGTGTACAAGACACTATATAGCAATATTTTGTATAATATATACATATATACTATTTCATTCGAAAATATTTACAAAATATAAAATAAAATTAATATTAATACTACGGATAGGGATATAAGTCCCGTCCGTGTAGAATGGTGGCAAGAACGCTGGCTGCATTTCCCCGCTGAATTGCAATACTGATTCTTTGGGACAAGAAAGATGGCTCTTGTCACCGGAGGAGACGATAAGACGCAATGTTATGTCTTTTTAAATCTTTTTGACGCTTGGACTTCACGTATTAGCTAACAACTCATTTAGTTTATTCAGTATATTATTATATGTAGTGTATATATTGGTTTTCACTTCAGCAAAGAAGCCGACAGACGCATTTAGCTAGGATGGGCGGCATTCGGGAAACTCAGGCACATCCTCTCATCGTCTATACCACAATGTTTAAAGACACGAAGGTCTTCAACCAGTGCGTCCTCCCGGTAATGTCGTACGGAGCAGAGACATGGACACTAACAGTGGGTCTGGTCCATAAAGTCAAGGTCGTTCAGCGAGCCATGCTTGGTATATCTCTAATGGATAGAATTCGAAATGTTGATATTCGTCAGAGAACGAAAGTTACTGACATAGCTTTTAAAATTAGCAAGCTGAAGTGGCAATGGGCCGGACACATCTGCCACAAAACCGACGAATGATGGGGCAAACGGGTTCTAGAGTGGAGACCAAGTACGGGAAGACGCAGAGTGGGACGATCCCCCGCCACATGGACAGATGACCTAAAGAAGATCGCTGGTGGGGGTTGATGAGGGTAGCGAAGGATCGCGTTAAGTGGCAAGTCTTGGGGGAGGCCTACATCCATCAGTGGAGAGATAGACGCTGATGATGATGATGATGTATATATTAATGTTATGTAATGTATGTACCTAATGTATTAATAAAACGTTATGTGTATGTATTATTCGTATTTAGTTTATTACATACATACATATCTTCACGCCAGATCCCTTGCGGGGTAGGCAGAGACAATTGAGCGCCATTTGACACGATCACGACATACTTCTTTCGCTTCGTCGACATTCATTAACCTCTTCATACATGCCCTTTGGTTACGAAGACTTTTTAATGCACCTTCAGTCAGTGTTTTATTTATTTGATCGTGATATGTGAGTCTCGGTCTGCCAGGGCCTCTTTTACCTACAACTTTCGCATTATATATCTGGTTCGTCATCGCTCATCCTTTCAACATGCCCGAACCATCGTAGCATGCCTTTCCTTATTTTTGTCCCTATGCTTTCCTTCATACCAACCCTTTTCCGTATTTCGACGTATCCACGTCTCGCTTCCATACATCAGTGTTGGTACCAACATGGCATTATTATAGTATTTATTATTGTAGTTAAGATAATATTGCATATTTATTACGTAATCATATTTCTCTAATTACACCTACCTTACGTCTTTAATGTTCTACAGTGTCCCTAAGGTTGGCTGTCAGAGAATGTCTAGCGACATTAAGTCCGCCCCTTGTATATACTCGAATTGTGCAATCAAGTTTAACTAAAATAAAATAAAAAATATTATAATGCCATATCATATTATTCGTACATCCAACTCGTTTACTAAATATGGTATGATACGTGTCGTATGCAAAATACATGGTTTCCCCGTCTGTGTGCCAACCGCAAGTTCCCCTTATGGCGTATTGTCTTCTTCAAGGACAACTATTGACTGACATTGAACTTTTTTGATATTCTCACTGTGCATCTCAGTCTATACTAGAGAATATTATGTAATTCCACAGGTATTTTTTTATACTAGTACGACATGTGACCTTGCGCCCGCCTGATGGTAAGTGGCGCGCAAGGTCCGTGCATGTTAGCAACTGAAGTCAGACATTTATGACTGACATCAGTCCCTAAAACTATGCCGGCTTGAGTGGATGCTTTTTCACACTTCGCTTGAAGGACTCCAAGTTATAGAAAAGTGGAAACACAGAGGCTGGAAGAGCATTCCACATCTTTATCGTGCGACAGATGTATGAGTCCTCAAATTTATACGTACGCAAAGGGATGGTGACTACGGTATGTGGGTGTATATTCTGACCTGTGCGTGTGGTTCGGTTGCGGAATGGAGAGGGAGGGATTAGGTTATAGAGTTCTTCGGAGCACTTACCATAGTATAGCCGGTAGAACACGCTCAGAGAAGCCATATCTCGGCGAAGCTGCAGGGATTCGAGAGTTCTAGATATAGTGGCATCGTCCACAATTCGAACAGCTCGCCTCTGCAGGACATTGAGAGCATCTGTAAACTTATTACTGACAGTAGTTCCTAAACCCATGACGGCAATTCAAGCCTGATCCCGAAACGTGTGGATACACTTTACTGGGTTTAAACTGGATACTTCCCCGCCCCGGCAGACTGGACAAATTACTACCATCAGTCCGCCTACCACCTATTAAAACAATAAAATAAAAAACTCCAATTTACCCGGCGGTGGGTCGGTCGTAAGAACGACTTCCTTAACATCGTAAAGAGGTAGGTGCGAATCCCGGCTTATATCAAAAAGAAATACACTTTTCTTACGTACATTTGTCATAGATGGTGTTAATGTAACCATCGTTCCCGTGCCTCGGAGAGCACGTTAGGTCGTCGGTCCCGGTTCCACTAATACCAACTTGTGGAATTATTAATGAATTGTCATTAAAAAATTACATCAGATCCTTGCCAACCCGTCTGGCCAGGCAGCGTGGCGAGTATAGGCCAAATTCTCCAGATATAAGTTACTAGCCGTTTGACCCGGCGTTGCCCGTGTAATGTTGTGTCGTCGACAAAAAAACCTTTCGAAAAAAAAACCGTTGGGCATGTCTTATGTAGATTTTAACGTCTTATATTTCTTTTTTTTTTCTATATCTATGACTATTAAATTCGTAATATCTATTGAACGGAATAGCCAAATTGAAGGATTCAAAAAGTGTTTTACATGAATTGAAACAGTCTTAAAAACAATATGATTTATTTGAATAAGGATGTAAACAGAAATATGAGTAACATGGTCTAATTTTAGTCGGTATTTCTATCAACTTTTAAAATGCAAAAGTGGTTATTGTGACATAAAGTTTTTTTTATAGATATTGATGTTCTTTAACATACTTTTGTTCTATCATCAATAGTTTCCGCAGCGCATGCGACAAAAGACGTTTTATGGCACTTTTTTACACCTTGGGTTACGTTATTAAAGTTATAGTAAGGATCCCTAATTATTTCTAGCAATAAATATAGCCTATGTTACTCAGGGTGAATGTAGCTTTCTAATGGTGAAAGAATTTTTGAAATCGGCACAGTAGTTTTTGAGTTTATTCATTACAAACATACAAAAATACAAATCTTTCCTCTTTATAATATTAGTATAGATGCAAGGTCCATCAACAGTGGAGGTCTAGGAGTATCATCACGTATCCCTTTCAGGGTGGTCAGAAACCACACTTATAAAGAAGCGAATTCACATTTAGGCAACTTTACTCGACACGTAGACCCATCATTACAAGTGGCAAGCTCGTCGATGTCTCTAGCGTACCAAACTCGGGAAATACTACAATTAAATTAAATATTATATATGAAGTTAATTAATAGACATTAAATGTAAATTAAAAGCTACCTGAGTAATAAAAATGAATTAATTATTATTATTATTCAAATTAATAAATATTATTGTGTCCTGACCAGGAGTTGAACTTGTTGTTGAAGTTGTTTTGACTTTATACAATAAATAATTTATTATTATTTATTTATGTATGTTAGTATTCTCTATGGGCCATTTATTATTATTATTATCTACGGACAAAACTCATCAGTATTTCTCGTATAATTGTCCATCGCACGTCCAGTCCAGCACATCAATTGCACCGACCATTATTTGCATTAGACCTCATTTAGATATGCAATCGTGATTAACCAATATTTATGTTCCATTGACTTATATTAAAGACATGGTCCTGTTGAATGTTGTAGAACAAGGGTGGACTGGACTCAAGATATTATTTAAATAGCTCATAACAACTTATTTAGTTTATTTATTATATGTAGTGTATGTATTAATGTTATGTAATGTATGTACCTAATATATTAATAAAACGTTATGTGTATGTATTATTATATTAATTTATTTATTTATTATTAAGGCGATTTAAGGACTAGGGATGTGCTAGGCCGCAACAGTGTTTATTTTTTGTTTGTTTGTTTAAGTAGGAATATGCTGACTCACATATAAGAGGAATTTGGAATCAAATGCCCTGAAATAAGACAAGATGATGGGTGCAGCATTTGAAATAATGCGTGCAGCATTTGGTGATTACGTTGTGCAGTCTGTTGTACGTATTTCTATTTTTTGCCTTGCCACGATCGACTGGACCAATAGTCGAGATCAACTAGTTGTCCACCCCTGTTGTAGAGGGATAAAATTTCCCTAAAATTGATTACCAAAAGACATCCAATTTAGACATTTTTTGTACTACTTGTGCCGTTTACAATGATTAAGACTAATGTTATTTTTATTATACTAAAGTAAAGTATCATCACTCCGAAACATAGATTACAAAAAATATCAAAAAGCTTTTTATGTATTTATGTTCCTATTTTAAATAAAACTCCAAACTGGTTAAGGGATTTGGAAACAAATGGATGATAGGCAATTTAAAAGACAAATAAAATGTATGTTGACTAAGAAAGCCTATTATACTATAAATGAGGCGTTGGAAGATGATGACATATTTACGACATAAATTCATATTTAAATTCACATAATCTTATTTTAGATAAGTACCTATGAGATTATTAATATTTTAGTTTTTAAGTTTAAATTAGGTGATTGACGAAGCCTTTACAGCGGATTTATTTATAGCTTTTTTAGAAATTTGTGACATATTATATATTAATTATATTGTCATTTTTACACATATATATATATATATACACACATCAAAAAAGTCTAGGGATCAAGCATGTTTATGCGGATTTCTTGTGATTGAGATGTGGCTTTGTAATAAATTTATGATTTTATAAATTTATATGGATCCTTTTTGGTGCATTTCATAATTTAAAACAGGAACTGTCAATCAAATTCGAGTAAAAGATGAAAATCAGCTGTCAATATTTTCCCTATAAAAACATAAGACGCATTGAAGACATTATTAGTGCTACTGTTTCCCTACTACTGATTAAAACCAACGTTATTATGGAGCGGCGACGTCATTTAAGCAGGGAAGAAATGATCAGAGCCGTGGGAATGATAGAAGCTGGTTCCCGGCAACGTACTGTGGCTTTAGCTCTGAATACAAGTCAGAGTGTTATCAGTCGACTTTGGACACGTTACCGAACCACTGGTACCGTGGCTGAGCGCCATGGAGGACGGTATCGCTGCACCACACGGAGACAAGACCGATACATTCAAATCACAGCTCGAAGAACTCCAACAATAACCGCCATGATGTTAGCCGTGAGCCTTCATCGCTCTTCAGGGAACTTAATTAGCGACCAAACAGTCAGAAACCGCTTGCATGAAGTGAACCTTCATTCCCGAAGACCGCTACGGGTACCACCTATAGCAATGCACAATCGTAGGACTCGATATCAATGGGCTCTTGAACACAGAAATTGGACAGAAGAACAATGGCGTTTCGTGTGCTTTTCTGATGAGTCTCGTTTTGGTATGAGGCCGGATACAAGACGTATACGACACTGGAGAACCCCTGGACGCCAACAGCGATTAAAATCCTGCCAGGAAGTCCATCCTTATAGTGGTGGAACCATCATGGTATGGGCGGGTATTTCGATCGGCGGAAGAACTGAGTTGATTTGGATCAGAGGCAACCTCAACGCTCAAATTTATGCTGAGACGGTTGTATCAGACGTCATCGTTCCTCTACAAGTGCATATCGGTCCCTTATTTCAGTTAATGCATGATAATGCACGACCGCACACCGCAAGAGTTGTAAGACAGACTCTCGCCGCAGCTAACATCAATGTCCTGCCCTGGCCTGCTCAGTCGCCAGACTTGAACCCGATTGAGCATGCATGGGATATTCTTCAGAGAAGAGCTCTGCCGAATATGGAGGGTATCCAGTCGCAAGAAGACCTTTTTTTGTTGTTGCAACGAACATGGGCGGCCATTCCACAGCGTGATTTGGATGAACTCATTTTGAGTATGCCAAACCGATGTTCTTGTGTTGTTAGTGTTCGCGGTAGAAACACGGATTATTAATTGTTTAAGTTACCCAATAAAATTAAAAAAAAAACTGTTATTTCAGTCTTTTTTTCGAACTTTAATGTTAGTGGTTCAAATGTCAAAAATCCCTTTATTAGGAAAATGGCAATTTTTTTTACTAATGCAAAGGTGACTTGGTTTATCGTTACTGTAGACAAACGAAAACATTTTATTTGATCAATCCTTAAAGAAAATTTTAATGAATATCAATCAGGAGAAAAGTTATTGCAAAAATATATGTTGATCCCTAGACACTTTTGATGTGTATATTTATTTATAGTTTATTGACATATCTAAATTAGAATATAGTATTTTAAGTAATATTTATTAAAATACCCGACGAGGCACCTTTAGACCTACCAAACTAGACCTAAATTATTATAAATTATTAAATTATTATATATTATAATAATTATTAGGCTTAGAAGTGGAAGAGATAGAGATAATAATAATAAAATAATAATAATGGAAATTGGGGCTGTTCCTTGCCATACTGTATCACCATATCTGGCCAGGTATTTTGTTTAGCGTTGTTATTAAGAAAAATTGACTTAACCGAGTGTTCCGATAGGATCCTATGGCGATAAATATATAAATATATAAAAAAAAACGACCGTATCCCTTTCGGGGTAGTCAGAAGTCACAATTTTTTTATTATAAGCGGATTCACATTTGGCCAACTTCACTATATGCCCACCATGACAGGTGGCAACTAGTAATTCGTCCATATGTTAGCAAAAGACTAACAGCTTAGCAAATTCCAGAGAGAAAGGAATCTACAAGGAAAACTCAGCTGTAGCAGATTTACAAATGAAACAAATACAGAATTACACAACAACATAAATATCTTTCGAATTCACCTGAGTACCTATGAGATTACAATACCTGGTACAGTGGTACCCCACCAGGTATGTTAGAATTAGGACTTGCCTGTGTGCAACCCGAAAGCCGACAAAACGCAACACCTCTGCTAATTTAAGAACAATAAATTGAACGTGTTCGGTAGAGGTTCCAGGCTGCCACTGTAACACCCGATCACGGACATAACGCATGTGCCAGCCATCCCCCCGCTTAACCAGGCCCTTAGGGTGCGGACCGGGACCCGACACACGTGCCACCACTGCAATGAATGATGGAATCAACGACATCCTATCCGGACGCCTACTATCAGACCTAACTTACTAATTTATGGTTAGAGTGCGGGATAAAGCTGAATCCACACCGGATTTTTCTATCCAGCACAGCAATGCCGTGGGATTCAAAAATCTGGGGAGAGCAATCCCTGGTTATAAGTCAAAGGTAGTACGTTTGAAAAGTCACAAAGTTTTTGGTCGTGATAAAAAACGAGCGTTATGCATCGTGAACACGCGGCCATGCGTGCAGATTTTCGTGAATCTTTGCATTTTGGTTATAAGGTGTGTGTACGCATAAAAATAAAAATAAAATACGATAAAACAACAAGAGAAATAAGCCCCAAACGACCACTGTGTTTTAACTATAACATCGTCGATAACAATATTGAAAAAAAAAAATTGGCAGAAATGTTAGTTTAATTTACAGGTCTTATAGTAAACTAACATAACGTAACAACATTTGCCAAGTAAATTGGCGAGCAAATTTAGAGACCAAGACCGCCTATTCTGAAGCAACTTGGGCAAGACTAGGTGTTCAGACAGACAGCGGAGTCATCCAGGCCCGGATTTTCAATGGGTCTGGGTTGGGGAGGGATAATCTCCCGTTTTTCGCGGCAGGATCTCGGCGGCTGACTACCCGCCGGTGATTTAACGCACCTTTGGTGCTGGGCGCTGTTCCTACCACAACACCGCCCTTGTGGCTCACGAATCTAGTCTCCTACATTTGTCTACTTTGGATCTTCACCAAGAGCGCCTTTCTAGGTAGTGGCTTATCCTAAAGATGCTTGTAGGATCCGTTGTCAGCCCAGTAAAACATGTTTAGCTAGGCCGACAACAAATGCCTCGATAGTAGGCATCTCCAGAGTACGAAGAAGCTACGTTCATCACAATCACAATAGGTGTGAAGGACATACATACAGACACACTGAGAAATCTTCCTTCCCATTTATAATATTAGTATGGATTGTATGCACTATAAAACAATGTGTACATTGCCGATATTGATTATAAACATATCGAAAACGCAAATATTTACGCTTGCATCGTTGGTTTATGCAAATAAATGAAAATTGTTAAGTAAACATTCTACCGATAATATTACGAATTTGCGAGCTTGTATTTACCTGGGGGCGTAGGCGAGAGATGAATCTAGGCGTAAATAAATGTTTCATATAGACTTAATCACGCATTTTAGTTAGGTCTTTGGTAGCTCTGTAGTCAAATTTCTTTAAGGACATCAACATTCAAATCGTGATAGTAATCTTCTTACTTTTTGTTCGTCTGTATGTAATCAACGTTTGATAAGATCGTCTTTCTTTTAAAATGGCATATGTTGGCGGGTCGTTTGCTTTCAGTAGATCGAGCTATATCACCCATTTTCGTAAGCTCATTGGTAGCTCTGTAGCCAAATTTCTTTAAAAACATCAACGCTCAAATCATGATAGTAATCATCTTACTCTTTGTTTGTATGTATGTAAACAACGTTTAATAAGAGCGTCTTTTAATGTGTCGTATGTTGGTTGATTGTTTGCTTTTAATAGATTAAGCTATATCACCCATTTTCATAAGGTCATTGGCAGCTCTGTAGCAAATTTTTTTGAGAACATCAACATTCAATTCGTGTTAGTAATCTTCTTACTTTTTGTTTGTATGTATATAAACAACGTTTGATAAGAGCGTCTTTTAAAATTGCCATATGTTGGTGGGTCGTTTGCTTTCAGTAGATCAAGGTAGCTCTGTAGCCAATTTTTTTTGAGAACATCAATATTCAATTCGTCATTGTAATCTTCTTACTTTATGTATGTAAACAACGTTTGATAAGAGCGTCTTTTAATGTGTCTAATGTTACCTTTCGCATACCAATGGCGAGCAAAAACTAAAGTAAAAAAAAAAATTGAAGTAGGTACTTAGATACAAAAATATTAAAATAAAATTGATTAAAAAACTAATTATAAATAAAACAAAATAAATTTTTAATTAGAGCTTGAAATACTCTTAATACATTCATTGATGAAACTGATGTTGATATTTTTCATTACAAGGTGATAGTGGTGAGAAATGCGTTTAACTTAAGGTTCTATAAACGATAATAGTTTTGTTATAGTACAGTTATTAGTTTATTGCATGAAGTGATAGTTTGTAGATGCTTTCATCGTTCATAATATGTATTATTCTAACACTACTGGTGAAAACTTGTAAATGACTTACTTATACTTGTAAATTAAGCGTCAATAGTTTTCCTTAATAAATAAATATCACCTATTTTCGTTATGTCAATTTTTTTGACAACATTAATTCGTGATAGTCATCTTCTTACTTTTTGTTTGTCTGTGTGTAAACAACATTTGATGAGAGCGGCTTTTAATGTGGCATATGTTGGTTGGTCGTTTGATTTTATTAGATCGTTAATTAATCGTTGTAGTGCAGTTCTGTGTATGTTTTATTTTGTAAATCTGATATAGCTGAGTTTTCCTTGCAGATTCCTTTTTCAGTCAGATTAAACATTAACAGCTCACTGGAATTCTTGCTGGTCTTCTGCTAACAGCTTACTTATTCGACCACTTTGCTGCTTAGTCTTCTACTAGCAGGAGTAGAATCATTCAAAAGAATTAAATTAATGACGTTTCATAAATGCCTGTAATAGGTTTACGTGAATAATAATTATTATTATTAAATACTTTATTGCACTTTACTTAAAAGTATGTACAAAGGCGAACTTAAAGCCATTTCGGCTTTTTCTACCAGCTAACCTTTGGGAGAGTGAGACAGTATAAATATGTGGGGTGCAATTCTAACTAATAAACTACATAAATAGTAGGAATATGAATAATGATATTTTGACTTTGACTTTGATCAAGCTATATCACCCATTGTTAATTGGTATTAATTCGTGATATCCAAAACATCAAACGCGTCATAATTTTACCCAATGTATTCATGACCTTAGTCAAAAACAGAACAATGCATTGGAGGTAAAAAATCTCGAATAAGGCCCAAATACAAAAATGCGAGACCCTTATATCACCTGGGCCGTGAAGAGCAGACAGAATTCCATGTAAATTGGCGCAGTGTTTTCCACCAAAATGCAATTATACAATGTTCGAGTTGGTTTATGTCAGTTCAGTATTATACTAGCCCTTTGACCAAGCTTCACCCTTTTTTATAGACAGAATTCGCAAGGACCGAAATTTACTGGTCCATATGTCCGACTCTTCGTAGGGCCTTGTGTGCCTTTACAACTAAGTCTGTGTCGTGGATACTAGTAAAGGCGCTCGTTAAAAAAAAAATATTCAATCATTTATTTACTTTCCAATACATATAACTTATTAAATAGCTCGCCAAACTGTAACCACAGTTTGTTGGCGGAGACAATTACTCTCGAAGCCTAATAATAAATATTTATAGTAGGTATATAAAAAAGATGCGCGGGCGCGTACCACTCTCCCCCCGCGCGACCATTCCGTCCGCTTACAGGTACCATTCATTTAAGTCGATCTCTTTCTTAGGATTAACACTCACTTCTTCCGAAGATTATTTTAAATTTTTAAATTTAAACTCAATTTGCAATAAACGAACGACTGCAGGCAGGAGGCGAGGTGAGGGCGCGCGGGGACGGGCGGCTTACAGTTAGCCACAAATCACACCTATAAACTTATAAATACTTATATTCGCCGCGTTAAGAGATAACATGCAAAGCAGTCTACTCGATGGCCCAACCTAAAGGGTAGGAGCCTGCGGTGGAGACATCAAGGGGGAACTGGAGATGGAGGTAGCGGCAACTGGATCGGAGGTTCCTTGACTTGGCATCACTTGGCGTCGGTTGAGAATAGACCGGCGTCGGTCCCGAAGGACACTTTTGGGTCTACGCCTCTTTCAGAACGACTCGAGGTCGTAGAAGCAACCCTATACTATGAGAGTGATAGAGCCACTATCCCTATGCGTAAATACTAAATTTAAAGACACTTACATCTGTCGCACGCTAAAGATGTGAAATTCTCTTCCAATTAGTGTGCTTCCCTATTCCTATAACTTGGAGTCCTTCTAGTGAAGTCTAAAAAGCAAATTATTAGGCCGGCATAGTGGTAGAGACTGAAATCGATGGTTAGTGACTGGCGTCAGTTGCTCCCATTTTCGGACCTCGCGTAACGTTTAACATCAGATGGATGCCATGTTACGTGTCGTGTTTCATATCGGTTAAGATCGTGGAGCGGAGGTATCGGATTAGATTCTCGGTCGGAACACAATTTATTTACCCACGGACACTTCTAACATTATGAATTATTTATTTAAATCTTTATTGCACAAAGTACAAAGGTGTAATTAATGCCGCTAGACATTCTATGACAGTCAAACCTTCGGGACAACAAAAGCAATCAACCAATGAAATTACAAACAACAAACAAAACAAAACAAAAATATTTTATTTCTTTAAATACAAGTTTATATAGTACATTTTCTGGTACAAGCCTAATTAAATGATATAGTGACATATATAAATAATATAATAATAATAATCTAATTTCCGTAGTAAGCTACGAGGCTTGTGTCACGGAAACTAGATGGTTGATAAACTACATATTATACTTTTTTATAATATATACATATTATATGTAAATATATACCCAGACCGAGACAAATTATACAATGTACAACTTGCCCCCGGTGGGAATCGAACCCACGACCTCCCGAGTTCACGGCAACGTTTGTTACCACTAGACCACGGAGGCGTCAAAATTAATACATACTTAGATACTTAAATAAATAATATTTACAAATCTACATACTAATACTACATGCAAATACATACATATAAACTACACATATAAACAAAATAATATACAGACATATAAGTAAAAAAATACTATCTATAACCATATCAAATACAAGTATTATTATCAGCAACGCCAGAAACATACTAAGTTTATCATGACTTCACGAAGTGTGCATATACAAGTTTTTTAAAGATAGCCCTGCTCGTGGCCTGACGGATTTTTATAGGCAACTGATTCCAGAGGTTTACGGCTACAACTGCAAAGGACTTTGAGATAAAAGAAGAATGGTGAGTGGGGATGGACAGAGTCAGACAGCTGAGTCATCCAGGCCCGGATGTTCAATGGGCCTGGGTTGGGGATGGGATAATCTCCCGTTTTCCCCGGCAGGATCTCGGCGGCTGACTACCCGCCGGTGATTCAACGCACCTTTGGTGCTGGGCGCTGTTCCTACTACAACACCGCCCTTGTGGCTCACGAATCTAGTCTCCTAGATTTGTCTACTTTAGTTCTTCTCCAAGAGCGCCTCCCTTGGTAGTGGCCTACCCTCTGGGGGCCGTGCGAAAGCAGGAGCGATATCCTGAAGATACTTGTAGGAGCCGTTGTCAGCCCGGTAAAACATACATTTAGTTAGGCCGACAACAAATGCCTCGATAGTAGTCATCTCCAGATCTCTCGCAATTACAGAATTTTGCACGAATCACGGCGCTCTGGATACCACCCTGAGCGATATGTTCTGCTGACTCTGGATCTTGTAGTAGTGTAAGTCGGGAACGGATGAACATCTTGTAGATCCGCACCTTCAACCTGAGCGGCAAACTGGAGTTCATTACAGGACGTAACATGGCTCAGGCTGCCTTTGCCTGATTAACGGCATAGCAGGTCATCTCACCCATTGTTAACGTCCTGTTGATGACGTCCAGGTATTTGACGGTGGGAGTCGTCGACGGTGTGTAATGGTGGAGGCAGCCGGCATCTAGACGTCACCAATGCAGGGAAGAGAGGCAATGGACAGAGTGGAATTTGAGGAAGAACGGTTTATATAATATTAGTGTGAATTAATTATATTTTTGAGTTAAGGCGTAAATCATATATTAAAAGATTTATTTGGTTATTGTGTTGGTGCTTGGTACGCGTTAATTGTTTTTACTGCATTTTTATGATAATCGCAGCCCAGACGTGTAATTATTTGTCATTAGTGTTTAAATTCAACAATAACCTTTTAGGACTTAACTGAGTAAAAGACCACCTTACACAATCAATAGCAAAAATAAACTGGAACTACTACGAAACTGAACAATTTATGTGACCTATCGCTTAGTATGCTTAAATCAAATCATTTATTTCCTTTGGTTAGTACACAACACTTGGATATTGTCAATGCATATAATTTTATAAAATACAAGCTTGGCTGGACCGAATTTAACAGCAATACACACCACACACACACACACACACACACACACACACCTACTCGTATATAAGGTACACAATTCCACCATTCATTATTTTGTTATATCTTAAAGGGTTTTCGTCGAAAGCTTCCAGACGGCTTAGTTTTTCCGACACCTCCAACAACTGCCTCCGTAGTCAAGCGGATAAGTTCGTGGATTTGGACTTGGAGGTACCGGGTTCGATTTCTGGTCGGGACACAAAAATATTTATTAATGTAAATAAATACATTGATATAATATTTAATTTATTTGTGAACTTTCTTGAGTTTGGTACGTTGGAGACATCGACGAGCTTGCCACTTGTCATGATTGGCCTATAGTAAAGTTGGCTAAATGTAAATCCGCTTCTTCATAAGCGTGGTTTCTGACCACTCTGGAAGGGAAACGGTCTTGATGATACTTTACTTTTACCTTCAACAAGTATCTGTAATGTATACCATCCCCGGGAACTACTCTATCTAGCATGGAAATCGGTGCAGTAGTTTTTAAGTTTATCGCGAACAGACAGACAGACAGAGGATTTTATATTATGTAGTGGTGTTCTAAAACATAATATTTCCCTTATAATTCAACGAGGAAATGCGGCGAGCGTTTTAGGTACCCTCCCTGGTGGTAAGCCCTTAGTTTATTTTGTAGAATAGTTTTAATTTCATAGATATTTTTAGTTTAGTTATATTTATAATTAGTTTTTTAATCTATTTTAATTTAATAATATATTTAGAATAAAAATATATATAATAATTTCGCCTATCTTTCTTCTTTCCATGACAAATCCCTTCGCTCTGCTAACAACTCTCTTCTATCTGTCCCTTCTCATCATTCTTCATTTCTGTCTAACTCTTTTGTAGTTGTTGCTACTAATTTGTGGAATAATCTACCTGTTAACATACGGCAAGCAACTACCAGAACATTATTCAAAAAACTGGTGTTTTCACACTTTCTAAATAGCTCGACACAGCGTTAGTAAGTAGTATATATGTATGTTTATGTATAATAATATGTATGTATTAGTATTTAGTGTATCGATATTATAATATTTATTCCATATATATTGTAAGTAAGAAAATATTAATTTGCTGTCGTGCGTCGACACTCTTGCCGCGTCGCATCTCAGGGGGACAGCGCATAAAGCGGGAGCCGCGGCGGAAAATGCGGAGTCCAGCAAGCGGCGCAAGTATGTAAGTATATTAAAAGATTACATATTTATGCCGTTTGCTGTAGAAACGGAGTCCAAGTGCAAAAAATTTTTTAAAAGACATAACACCGCGTCTTGTCGTCTCCTCCGGTGACAAGAGGGCTGGCTCTTTCTTCGCCCAAAGAATCAGTATTGCAATTCAGCGGGGAAATGCAGCCAGCGTTCTTGCAACCATTCCACGCGGACGGGACTTATATCTCTATCCTTAGTATTAGTATTAATTTTATTTTATATTTTGTAAATATTTTTTTCGAATAAATGCTTTTGATTTGCTGTTAATTTAATTAGTTATTTATTTCTCTTATTATCTTTATAATTGCACCTACATTTGATAAAATTTGTCCTCAAGGTTTGGCTGTCAGAGAATGTCTTCGGACATTAAGTCCGCCTTTGTACTTTGTGCAATAAAGTTTATAAATAAATAAATAAAATAAATAAATGAAAAAACTTTTCGCTATCAAAAATCGAACGCGGTACCTTCTAACTCGTAATTTCTTAGCTACGAGAAACGTCGTAACATACCTTATTCACACATAAAACTTCTGTTACTACTCAGAGAGCTATAAACGGAGGGAAATGAGAAAAACACTTTTTATCGTCCCTACCACTACAATTGTACAAGTAAAATTAAATTCATTATTTCATTCCGTCTGTCGTGAAACCTTCGTAATTTTAGTAATAGTAAAATTAAGTTGTTTATTTATCGAAATAAAACTATAAAAAATAATGACTATTAAAATGTATATGCTGCTATACCTTCTTAAGAAATCTACTGAAAAAAAAATACCTACTTACAAAACCTAATTTAAATATAAATCGTATCCGCGCAGCATGGTGGCAAGAACGCTGGCCGCATTTCCTCGCTGAATCGCTATGCTGATTCTCTGGGCGAGGAAAGAACCAGCCCTCTTGTCCCCAGAGCAGACAATTAGATGTTTATCAAAAATAGTTTAGCGCTTGGACCCCACGGGCCTAAAGTCACTACAGCAATTTTTAATAGCAATTTATTAACGTTTCCAGAAGTAGATATCAGTAAAAATGGGACCGTCGTCGTTTTAACGTGCTCTCCGAGGCACGGGAATGGTGGTCTTGTACATTTATACGGTTAAGTCGCTAACTACTGTCGCTGGCGTCCGCGTCGACAAACGAGGTGGCGTAGAGAACGCAATGTGTATCAACTAGGTCGTGTTGGATGAGGGGTGCACCCCGCTCACGACGAGGCTCAATCTACTGATTGAGGCCTCCGCCAAGTCCTCTGGCCGCCAACCTAAGGACCCCTCGACCCTATCACCACCACCTCCGTTCCAGTCGCCGATCCAGCCGCCGCTGTCTTCGTCCCCCATTTGTCTGCTGCCGTCGAGTAGACTTTTTCTTCGCATGCTTGCATGACGCGGCGAACGAGTGCCTTCACTCCGTAGCCACGACTCAGACCCACGGACGACGGACCCACGTTGGGCCCTTCTGGCAGGGGGCGTATCATTGATGATTTATCGATTCACCGTCTTTAAAAAAAAAAAAGAGGAGTGCAAAAGACCGCGTGCAGTGACGAGCCCAAGGCTGATGAAGATGATCACCTCTCGGATGGTTCGTCCTAAGTACCTTTAGAATCTTAGCTAATACATTTTTAAAATAGTCAAGATATTTAAACAAAGATAATATATAAAAAAACATGAATAATTTTCTCATCTGAAAACTTATTATCCGTTTTGTAACGCAAAAAAAATACTTGTGAATTCGTCCTTAACACAATGGTATAGGGTTTAAGGAAAATGTGATTATGTTTTGCTGGCTGTACCAAATTTTATGCATCAAGGGACTATGTGCGTTTATGTTAATACGCCGGTATTCCGCGTTAACGCATTTATTGCAAAAATTTAATCAGATCTTTCAGACCAACGAAATAAGCGTTTTATAATTCGAAAATACACTTACGTGCAATGTAAACGGGTCGCATGGAGCTCTAATAAAATCTTTAGAACACAATCAGGAGTATCATGACGGTTTGCTATTTCTAGCATACAAATATTTATTTAGTCACAGTCTAAATATAAATTAAAGAAGGAGATTATTGCAAATAAACTATACTTAAACAAACTAAAACATACACACACTCACACACACATGCATACACATGCATGAACCATAATTTAAGTTCTGTTTAATGTAAATTTAGGTTTTTTTTATTTTATGCAATCAATTTTACTATTTTTAAATATTTTTATTCTGTATCATATATCATTTTTAATGTTATATATGGAATCCTATTAGTGGCCTAAAATTGTTAATTTGCAAGTACCTAATTCATTTAAGTTAAAAAGCTGTTGGATTCTCAATAAATAAATGACCTATGTCGAGCCTAATGTCTGAGTATTCTTTTGTCAATTAAAAACATATATTAACAAATTGTTTTAACCAGTTTTAGTTTATAGGTGTTTAATTTTATTTATTTTATTACAAATATAAATATTTATTATTACATTTCAAAAAACCTTTTATTTATAGTTAAAGCTTTTTTTTTTCATTCATTATAGTCACCAGAACACAGCGTCCTAGACCTCCACTGTTGGAGATGTGCCTTCCAGAACTCTGGAGAATTTGGCCTACACTAGCCGCGCTGGCCAGATTATTAACGATTCCACATGTTGGTATTAGTGGAACGGTGGTGTTGTAAATCTATGACAAGTGTATTTCTCATTGGTACATGCCGGGGGGGGGGGGGGTTTGAACCGGCCTTTGTAGAATTTTAAGAAAATCGTTCATACAACCGAGGCACCACCGCGCCACATCAGTTTTATTTATATTTGATTAATTTCTTAATATCAAGTTATTTTGTTAGCCTGTAAAAAAAATCTGTGACCGGTTTTATTGCTCACTAGTGCACTTTTTTAATTGCGAATTGCTATTCTGCGACTGACTGCACCTTCAGTCATTATACATGTATTTATCAGTCACAATCTTGTTGGTTGCATGTTCTCTACTTTTCACATTACCACCTTATACAGACCACTTTTTTTTTAACATCTGACAGTTATTAGTTTATTTATCATATTATTATTTAATTATTTTTATTTGTTAAACTGTAGATTTAGTGTTAGTCTACGACTAGTGTTGCCCAAAGCAAAACCGAGGCCAAGATTGGCGGCAGCCCTATTCTGTTGTATTGCTGTATATATTGTATTGCTTGTTTAAAAAGAAAGTATTAAGTTGTTTTTTTAAGAAGTGAATGGAAGAAGCTTGTCTGATGGTCAGTGGAAGTTTGCGCAAACGTTATATAGTGGAATCCGTTAACTATATATATATATATATGAAAGTGAAAATAATATATACCTGAGTTAAAATATGTAAATAAATACAATATATACATTTATAATACTATAATACCTAACAGTAAAAATAATAATACATAATTAAAATAAATACATAAACAATTATATATACATATATAGGTACTAAACTTACACTGGTGCGAGTCACAAAAAACTAGAAAACGTTTGCGCAAACTTTCACTGACCATCAGACAAGCTTCTAGTATCTATAGTTAACGGATTCCACTATATAACGTTTGCGCAAACTTTCACTGACCATCAGACAAGCTTCTAGTATCTATAGTTAACGGATTCCACTATATAACGTTTGCGCAAACTTCCACTGACCATCAGACAAGCTTCTAGTATCTATAGTTAACGGATTCCACTATATAACGTTTGCGCAAACTTTCACTGACCATCAGACAAGCTTCTAGTATCTATAGTTAACGGATTCCACTATATAACGTTTGCGCAAACTTTCACTGACCATCAGACAAGCTTCTAGTATCTATAGTTAACGGATTCCACTATATAACGTTTGCGCAAACTTCCACTGACCATCAGACAAGCTTCTAGTTTTTTGTGACTCGCACCAGTGTAAGTTTATTCCACTAGCGAGCAGCCGAGACAGTGAGAGAATCTGAATATCTGCTGGAAGTGTGTAGATGGATAGATAGATTGTTTATTGTTTTGAGAAGAGCGACTGTGCGAATGTAATGACATTTTAATTGTATTTGTGACTCGCGTCGGTCCCGGTTCCAGTAATACCAACTTGTGAATTATTAATTAATTGTCTTTAAATATATTCAAAAAACTTCTTCTCTTTGACTTCCTTAAAAAGCAAAACGAATCCTAATCACCTGACATACATATTATTAGTACCTATATAATTATTTATGTATTTATCTTAATTATGTATTATTATTTTTCTGTTAGGTATTATAGTATTATAAATGTATATATTGTATTTATTTACATATTTAAAACTCTGGTTTTTACTATATTATTTCCATTTTCACACTCTGAACCCATAATATTAATCTCTCACTCTCCCAAAGGTTAGCTGGTAGAGAATACCTTCATGGTATTATGCTCGCCTATGTACAACACTTTATATTGTATATTTTGTGTGCAAATAAAACAAAATATTATTATTATTAATAAAATTAACATTAGATCCTTGTCGAACCCGCCTGGCCAGCGACGACTGAGTGTAGGCTAAATTCTCCAAAATATATGTTCTGGAAGGCCCATTTCCAGCAGTGGTGGTCTAGGGGCTGTAATGAAGCGATATAATAGCTATGTAGGTACATATATTTATGTATAATTGGTATTATACAAATAAAACTTTTCTCCCCCGCTGTGTCTTATCAACGTTCAAAAGTTTATGACAAAAACTCGAAGAAACTGCCGAAATGAGTAAAGAAAATAATGTCGCAACGTCCAAAATTCTACAAAGTTTTATTTTGACCCTTAAGATTGGACCCGCAATGTTTAGTTAATAGTTAATACCAGGTATCCGAGTAGACTAGTTCCACCAGTTAGTAAAAGTGCTGCTGCCTTACTACAAATTAGGGTCTAATAATAATAATAATAACAAAATCCTTAATTTTCAAACATTCATATTTATTTATTTATCTGGAACTCCAACAGCATAACCGAAAATACAATATTATCAAATTTTACACAATACATAAGGCCATGAATGGGTTCACAAATTATACACAAAAATATAAATCCACTGTGAAGACAGATTAAGAAATCAATAAATAAAAAGTGCATAAAGCCAAGAAAATTTACAAAACCAAGACAATAATTACAAAAACATAAACATACAAAACAGAATAAAACAATATTTAAATAACCGTGTATTTATTTAAGTTATAATGTATATGATGTACTTGTATGGTTTATGTATGTTTATGTGTTTAGGTATAATGTGTAGTATATTAGAATTAGTTAAGTAACTTATTAACTGTATCATTAAAATTTCCTATTTTTTTTATCATCCTGCCTTACTCGATCCCCAAGGTTAGCTGGTAAAGAAGGCCTACTGGCATTATAACTCGCCTCTGTACTATTTTTAAGTGCATTAAATAATTTAAATAAATACAATAAGACGGAAGAAAAACTTCATTATAAGAGTTGTAAATTTAATGTTTTCACAGGAACGCTTTATTGTTCACAACTAAGAAAACCTAAGAAAATTTTATTTACATAATAAAAATAGCACAGCGCCATCTAGTTTCCGTGGTAAGCTACGAGGCTTGTGTTACGGAAACTAGATGGTTGATAAACTACATATTATACTTTTTTTTGTTGTAAATATATACATATTATACATATAAACACCCAGACCGAGACAAATTATACAATGTACAATAATAATAATAATAGTACAATAATAATACACCGGTGGGAATCGAACCCACGACCTCCCGAGTTCACGGCAACGTTTGTTACCACTAGACCACGGAGGCGGTAAAATATTACAACAGGTCAAAATTATGTTACCCTAATCGCATTTGTTCCTTCGCAATGTCGAAAAAGTTGTTGATTATAGGAAATTGAACAAGTTTTCCTCATGAGAGGAACTTTTTTCAATAAATTTATTTAAGTGTCGTTGACGCGGTTCTTGATGTCGCCGCTATGGGTAACGATTAGGTGCTATAACTAACTATTTATGACGTCATTCCTAGAAACATCGGCTTATTATTTCATAGGTGATAATTATCTGAAGTTAGAGTTCATTCATTACAGCCCTAGAACAAAGCGTCTTAGACCTCCACTGCTGGAGATGGACCTTGAGAATTTGGCCTACACTCGCCACGCTGGCCAGACGACTTGGCGAGGATATAATGCCAATTTATTAACGATTCCACAAGTTGGTATTAGTGGAACCGGGACCGACGGCTTAACGTGCTCTCCGAGGCACGGGAACGGTGGTGAGATAGAAGACAAATTTCTAAGCATTCCATGGATTCACCGTGCGAGTGCCGGGTCCATCGTGTGTGGGTAAGAGATGAGAATAATGGTGTCTCGGGCTTGCGACCGACAATAGGCTGGTTTAAGAAAAGGAGGCCTCCTTTTTTATTTTATTGCGCGATAATACGCTCACCATCCACCATTCTACTTCTCTCCCTACCCAACCAAATACTGTATGATACTGTAAATCTATGATAAATGTACGTAAGAAAAGTTTATTCCTCATTGGTACATGCCGGGGGGGGGTTTGAACCGACCGACCTTTGTAGGATTTAAGGTACGCGTTCTTTCAACCGAGCCACCACCGCGCCGCGCAATGCGAAGTTTTTAGAGATGGTAGGCATGGTGATGGTAGTAATTTGCACAGCCTGCCGGGGCTGCGAAGTATCCACCGTTCGTGCTGATAAACCTAGTAAAGTTTATCCACACGTTTCGGGATCAGGCTCGAATTGCCGTCATGCCCAGTCAAGCCGGCATAGTGTTAGGGACTGATGTCAGTTATGAGTGTCTAATTCCAGTTGCTAACATTCATGGACCTCGCGCGCCACTTATCATCAGGAGGGCGCAAGGTCATATGTCGTGCTAGTAAAAGAAAATAAGTTAGAGTTAGACTAATAGAAACACAAAGATAGAACAGGAGCTTGGGTCGTTTATTGTTGTGTAATCGTCAACTCTTAATCTTCAAGCGAAGTGTGAAAAAGAGATGTTAGGCCGGCATAGCGGAACACGACCATTACTTCTGTACCGATTACTAATAATAATAATAATAAAGTTTATTGAAACAGTTTATTGGACTGCCTCCGTGGTCTAGCGGTTAAGTCCGTGGATTTAGACTCGAAGGTACCGGGTTCGATTCCTGGTCGGGACACAAAAATATTTATTAATGTAATAAATATTTAATTTATTTGTGATATTTCTTAAGTTTGGTACGCTGGAGACATCGACGAGCTTGCCACTTGTCATGATTGGCCGATAGTAAAGTTGGCTAAATGTGAATCCGCTTATTTATAAGCGTGGTTTCTGACCACCCCGAAAGGGAAACGGTCGTGATGATACTTTACTTTATTGAAACAATTACATTTTTTTCTTCCTTATAAATATGGACTTAACTTAGGGAACAGTTTTGTAACAAATAGTTAAGACCCTGACTCCAAGACTAGTTGGGCTGTATCCTAGAAGTCAGTGCTCTTCCAAGGAACTACAAAAATAAATTGGTATTGGTAAGAACAATATACAAAAAAAGGGAAAAATAATATCAGGTAATGGTGAAAAAATAAAAACAGTAGCAAAATTACTTATAAATAAGTAAGGTTAGTAAAGCAAAAATTAGTCCAGCTTTAATTGTCATGCTGTTTGATTTGACTTTTAAGTAAGAGACTTTTGAATAATAAGTTTTTCTATTGATAGAAATAATAAATCTATAAAAGTGACATAATATTTTGGTTTTTCCAAACAAATGGTCTGTAGATATAGATACGCTGTTTATAATAAAAAAAAAAAATGCATCCGTGCAATTTTTAATCTCGGACAGCGCGACTCCTGTAGACCATACTTTCGAGACTATAATATTTTAAGATTACCGTGTCTGTATATTTTAGACGCATGTATGTTTATTAAAAACTACCTGAGTCTTTTTCGGCCAGTTAACGAGGACGGGCGAACAAGTTCGGACTCAATATAAATACAATTTATGGAAACCTGCTACAAAACTTACCATTGTTTATAAAAAATAGTCACCAAATGTGTATTAGAATGAAAGGCATGCTACGATGGTTCGGGCATGTTGAAAGGATGAGCGATGAAAGATTGACGAACCAGATATATAATGCGAAAGTTGTAGGTGAAAGAGGCCCTGGCAGACCGAGACTCACATATCACGATCAAATAAATAAAACACTGGCTGAAGGTACATTAAAAAGCTTTCGTAACAAAAGGGCTTGTATGAAGAGGATGATGAATGTCGACGAAGCGAAAGAGGTATGTCGTGATCGTGTCAAGTGGCGCTCAATTGTCTCTGCCTACCCCGCAAGGGATCTGGCGTGAAGATATGTATGTATGTATGTATATGTATGTATGTATGCCTATAGAATTAAAACAATTTACATCAATAATTAAATTTAAGAAGCTGTTAATTAAATGGCTGAAAGAACAATGTTTTTATTGTATCCAGGAATTTTTACATTATAAGTAAAGAAAACTCATCACGACCGTTTCCCTTTCGGGGTGGTCAGAAACCATGCTTATAAATAAGCGGATTTACATTTAACCAACTTTACTATAGGCCAATTATGACAAGTGGCAAGCTCGTCGATGTCTCCACCGTACCAAACTCGAGAAATATCACAAATAAATTAAATATTAATTAAATGTATTTATTTATATTAATACATATTTTTGTGTCCCGACCAGGAATCGAACCCGGTACCTCCGAGTCTAAATCCACGGACTTAACCGCTAGACCACGGAGGCAGTTACATTATAAGTGTTGACAAATATAATTTTAGTTGTAATTTGACATGTACTATTCTTTGCATACCATTATGGTAGGATACAGCTGAACTGTAAAATTGTATTATCCTATATCTACCTGTATTCTGTGCAATAAACTATTTTGAATTTGAATTTGAATGGGCTATTTTAGAATTAACAGTTTGTATGGAGTTGCGCAATAACAACATGTGATAATAATTATAAATTTTCCATACTGAGATTCACTGTTAATCATTATGTAATGAAATCAGTTTTTTTGTCTCTATGGCTGTTATGTCATAGACTATAAATATCACTGGAAGAAACACATGCCTTGTAAATCCACTATTTTATGTTAACATGTGTTGATGGCCTATGGATTCATTAAGCACTGGATTAGAAATAGTGGTTCTATTCGTTACTGATAACGGGAAACTTTGACACATCCTCTCATTGTCGAAGCCACAGTGTTTATAGACAAAAATCTTTAACCAGTGCGTCCTCCCCGTAATATTGTACGGAGCAGAGACGTGGACAGTCACAAATTCAAGGTCGCTCAGCGTGATATGGAAATATATTTATTATTTGAGTAAATTAATTAAATAAAAAATAACAATAACAGTACCTCTGTCCTCTACTAAATTAAGCATGTACAATACTGTATTTTTTTTGTTCAATATATATTTTTGTTGCCACAACAAAAATATATTATTATCATTATTAAAGTTACTTACAGGAATGGATGAGAATTGCAAAAGGCCGCGTGCAGTGGCAAGCCTTGGGAGGGGCCTCTATCCAGCAGAGACATGGAGAGACAGGCTGATGATGATGTTGATGATTACGTTACTTGCATTACTATTGTATTTTTGTTTTGAAACTGACAGACAGTATTGAAAAGTTGAATATTTTTGTGTAGCCATTATAAAGATACCTGTTTCACCTAGCTTTGCACAAAATTAAGGTCATCATGAGTCCTAGATATGGTAGATTCACCTAAATACTTAAAGACAAAAGAGATTGCCCAAAACCAGGCCCCAACTTTTTTGCAGCCTCAACTAAATACAATTCAATAATCATAAAAAATAATTTTGATTTTTTTTAAATTTAATTACAACATCTCTTTTACTACAGCTTAAAATTATAATTTAATTAAATAGTCAAATGGTTAAGATTTATATATGAAATAGTTACAAAACACTATTTATACGATTAGGTTCTTTATTATGATCAGGTACTTTATTACAGATAAAATACTGAATTTCAAATTGGCGAGATAGAAACTATGAAACTAAAAAAAAAAGTTTTTGTCAATTGTCCTTATGCTAGGGTAAAATAATTAAAATTAATTGCACATTATGAAATCACAATATAATTTTTCATCATTACAGCCCCTAGAACATCACAATCACAATAATTAACTATGAAATAAAAAAGAAATCAGGAAATCATTTTTTTGAGCCCATTTTTCTTAGAGATATTTATTCATTCTCATTTACCTTCTATCTCTCCTCACTTAATGACAGATCTCTTCGTTCGTCACATAATTCTGTTTTATCCACAGAGCAAGGAATCCACGCGCGCCGCGATTCTGTGCTCTGTGGTTTTATCTATCTCTTCTCTTCACTCTAGCTTTTAGTATAACTCATTCGCAGTAGCTAATGGGGTGTATCAGGCAAAGCTTTTTGTAGATGTCGCTAGCGGCAATGGTACCTTGTATTACACCTATATCGCATAATTTTAAAAATGTTTTTGTAGTTTTTTGTTTCAGAAAAATGAATTTTAAATTAAAGTTACTACCTTAAACGACTAATTAAGAAAGCGCACACCGTTTTTAAAAAGAAAAAAGATTTTATAATAGAACGGCAAATTTGAGATCACCATATCTTTGATTTGCTTAGAAATCTCGATTTGTACCATTAAAAACTGCACACTTCGGCATAATATACAGAAAATGATAAATTTCGTAATAAAAGTGCAAGTTTTCTATGCAACTGACAGTTATATTAGGTACCATCTATCATGCGCCATCTATCGTGATAAAAAGTTAGTGATACACCCCATTCGGGTAAAAACGAACATGTTCCGCAATTGTTCCTGTTGTAGTTACTGTCAATTTAATTGTTACAATTTTAAACACTTAATTGAGGTCATCATGTATGCATATTTATTCGAAGTTAATTAGTATATTAAATAAAAATTAAAAGCTACCTAAATAATAAAAATATAAATAAACTAAACTATAAATAAAAATGCCCTCTAGAGACGTCCCATCCAAGATAGTCCCAAGGAGACTGGCAATATTTCCCCTTTGTATAGCGAGGCTAATACGTTGGCAGAAATAATTTCCAGCCTTCCTAATTGTTATAATTGCATTCAATTTATATGCGGTAGTGATGATACTTAAATTTTTTGTTATATAGAGGAAATTTATAAATGTTATACATCCCGCAACCTATTTCAATCCAGTGTTGTGAACGATCCATGCCTATCAAGGAGCGGCTGCTCAAAGACATAGCTGGGTCTGATTCCACGCTAATTACGGTTTGTATATTCTTATTCTATAATCTCAAATATTTTGTACACATTTTTGTCCCTAAACCTAAGACATAAATGAGAATGCCCATTTTTCTTAGAGAAATAGGCACAATAAAATGTTCTCGTGTCGTAATGATTTCTTATTTATTTGATAGTTAATGTATTGTGTTTTTATAATCTGTAATTAATTTTATTGTTTTACCCTATAATAACGACATAGACGCCTCCGTGATCTAGCGGTTAAGTCCGTGGATTTAAACTTGGAGGTACCGGGTTCGATTCCTGGTCTAGACACAAAAATATTTAATAATGTAATTAAATACATTTAATTAACATTTAATTTATTTGTGATATTTCTCGAGTTTGGTACGCTGGAGACATCGACGAGCTTGCCACTTGTGATGATTGGCCTATAGTTAAGTTGCTAAATGTGAATCCGCTTATTTATAGGCGTGGATTCCCTTTCGTATTAAAAAAAATATAATTTTGTGGCATGACAGATCATTTCCATTATAATTCAACGAGGAAATGCGGCGAGCGTTTTAGATACCCTCCCTGGTGGTAAGCCCTTAGTTTATTTTGTAGAATAGTTTTAATTTCATAGGTATTTTTAGTTTAGTTTTATTTATAATTAGTTTTTTAATCTTATTTAATTTATTATATGTAGTGTAGATGATATATTTATAGTATGTAGTATTGTGTACATATTAGTATGTATTTGTCTATATAGATATAATATTTAGATTTAATTTGAATTACCTATTAATCTATTTAATGATTGCACCTACTTCACAATACAAATCGTTTCATTGTCCCAAAGGTTGGTTGCTAGAGAATGCTTAGCGGCATTAAGCCCGCCTCTTGCGATAGTGCAATTAAGTTTTCAAATAGATAAATAAATGTCAAATAAATAAAAAAAAAAATGTTACTGACTACGAACGTTACCACTTTTGCTGTACAATACAATTAATTAAATTTTATGTAGGCGCAAAAGAAAAACTATTAAAATCCCTAATATAAAGCGCTAGGGTGGCGCCATCTATATGCAAATTCTATTAGACAATATAGAAGAAAAAATACAGGAAACACATTAAATTTTCATCTTATCTCGGATAAAATAGGATTTTTAAAATCATACACTTATATTATTCTTTAGTTCACTGACCACAGACGTAATTAAAGCTTACATTAGGACCGGTTAGAACACCGGCTTGTACCAATGAGAAATACACTTTTCTTACGTACATTTGTCATAGATTTACAACACCACACGGGAACGCCCGTGCCTCGGAGAGCACGTTAAGTCATCGTAACTTAATTGTCCTTGCGTAACAGTGGGTAAATGTCATCCCTTCGCGTACCTATAAATTTGGTGACTCATACATCTGTCGCACAATAAAGATGTGGAATGCTCTTCCAGCCTCTGTGTTTCCACTTTCCTATAACCTGGAGTCCTTCAAGCTAAGTGTGAAAAGGCATCTAGTCACGCCGGCATAGTGTTAGGGACTGATGTCGGACATAAGGTCTGATTCCAGTTGCATTCATGGACACTGCGCGTTTTTACCATCAGGTGGGCGCTGGGTCACATGTCGTCATCAATAAAAATCACACGCCGCGCGGTTGACGGGTTGGTCTAGTTTTAAAGATAATTTATTAACGTCTCCATAAAAAGTATTATCACGACCGTATCCCTTGCGCGGTGGTCAGAAACCACGCTTATAAAAAAGCGGATTCAAATTTAGCCAACTTTACTATACCATCATGAGAAGTGGCAAGCTCGTCGATATCTCCCGTGTAATAAAAATTTGAGAAATATCATAAATATTAATTAAATTTATTTATTTAAGTTAATAACTATTTTTGTGTCCCGACCATGAATCAAACCCGGTATCTCCGAGTCTAAATACACGGACTTAACCGCTAGACCACGGAGGCAGTAACGACTCCATAAGTAGGTATTAGTGGAACCGGGACCGATGGTTTAACGTGCTGTCCGAAGCAGTGGTGTTGCAAATTCATGACAAATGTATGTAATAAAAGTGTATTTGCTTTGTCAATTGCCGGGATTTGAACCAAAAGAATAAAAAGTATTTTTTTGTACGTAACCCTTGTGACACATGTGACCTTTCGCCCATTAATGTTAGCAACGGGAATCAGACACTTATGACTGACATCAGTTGGCTTGACTGGGCATGAAACGTGTGGATACACTACAGGGTGTGTATCCGCACGAACGGTGGATACTTCCTCGTCCAGGTAGCCTGGGCATATTACCACCACCACAAGTCCGCCTACCACCTATTAATAAATTTTAAGGGAAGCGTTCTTACAACCGAGTCACCGCCACTCTCTTTCTTTTACGCGGCGAACGAGTGCCTTCACTCCGTAGCCACGACTCAGACTTAGCTGTTAAGGCACGCAGGGCCAACAGTGAAAGAGAGAGGTTTATAGGGTTTTAGTCCGTAGGTGCCTTGGGGTCTCCTTAGGAGGCCTCACGGTGATTCGGGCATGCGATCTCCCGCGGTGGCCCTTCAGGCTGGGGTCGTATCGTCAGGCGACTTTGCAATTCACATCCTAAAAAAAAAAAAAAAATTCGCCGTATTTTGCCTTTTCTTCCACAAAAACAAAAAGTTTACGTCTGAAATCTACGAAATTAAATTAAAAAAAAAAAAAAAAAATGATCACGGTTGTGTTGATATGTTTTAGAAAAAAACGATACAATACAAAAAAACGTGATACAATTAGTTAGAAGCAACTATTATTCAAATAGCAGAATAACTATACTAAATTACCAACTATTTTATAGTAATTTGCATATAGATAAAGCACTTGCACACGACCGCGTTAGTGTAATAAAAAAATAATAACAAAACATTTAATTTGCATGGTGTAATGGGTAAATACAATCTTCATCAAAAGGCTGAAGCCAACTAACCTATTTAAAATGATAAAAACTAATACCGTATTTGTGTAAATAGCTTTCCAATTACTGCAAAGTCAAAGTCAAAAATCAAAGTCAAAATATCTTTATTCACGTAAACCTATTACAAGTATTTATGAAACGTCATTAACATTATTTTGAATGATTCTACTCCTACTAGTGGAAGACTAAGCAGCAAAGTGGTCCAATAAGTAAGCTGTTAGCAGAAGACCAGCAGCTTAGAAGATCCAGTGACCTGTTAATGTTTAATCTGACTGAGAAAGGAATCTGCAAGGAAAACTCAGCTATATCAGATTTACAAAATAAAACATATACAGAACTGCACCACAACGAGAATGTGACTGCTTTATAATCGCGCATTTTTTAAGTATTACAATAGATATAGTATGTTATCCTTTAGAGATAGACATATGCCATCGTGGACTTTTCTGTAGACCTATATAAGATACACAATTCCACCATACATTATTTTGTTATATCTCAAAAGGTTTAGGCAGTGTTTTATAATTGAAAGCTCCCAGACGGCTTAATTTTTTCCGACACCTCCAACAAATATAGCAGGAATCTCAGAATCTTCTGCTTACTTTTTTATATTCTTAACGAGACAAATTTGCCTATCTTTTCTCATTTCACGATAAGACTCTTCGCTCCTCACACAACTCTGTTCTGTCTATTCCATCGCACCACTCTGGGTTCATGAACGATTATTTTGCTGTTGTTGCCGCAAACCTGTGGAACAAGCTGCCGGTAAGTATACGACAAGCATCCAACCGAAGCATTTTCAAAAAAATTGTATATTGATATTATTTAAATAGCTCATAACAACTCATTTAGTTTATTATTATATGTAGTGTATGTATTAATGTTATGTAATGTATGTACATAATGCATTAATAAAACGTTATGTGTATGTATAATTAGTATTTAGTTTATTATAGTATTTATTATTGTAGTTTAGATAATATTGCATATTTATTACGTAATCATATTTCTCTAATTGCACCTACCTTACGTCTTTAATGTTCTACAATGTCCCTAAGGTTGGCTGTCAGAGAATGTCTAGCGACATTAAGTCCGCCCCTTGTATATATTGTGCAATAAAGTTTTAATAAGTAAAAATAAATAAATAAAAATATAAAATAAGTAACAAAACAATTGGTGCAGTAGCTTTTGAGTTTATCGCAAGACAGACAGACAGACGCGGCAGATGACTTTGTTTTATCAGATGTAATGACAGTGATAGTGAAGTGATAGTCATGATGATAGTGATTTATTTATTTAAAAACTTTATTGCACTATTTACAAGACTTTATTTTATTATCTAAGAACCAAACTTGAGAAACAATAAAGATATCAGAGAAAACTTAACATGACTTTGAAATACCTATTCGACGATACCCCACTCAATATATTTCGTCGACTTATTTTTTTTCTTTTCCACAATATGGTTTTTTTCTTTTCCACAATATGGCGTCTGGTTTTAGCCTTACTGAAATTAATGTCATATCTTTAGTAACACTCGCGTGATTAAAAGGAATACATTGATGTGAGAATCATCAAAATCAGACCACGCGTTTGGTCTCCAGTGCGCCACAAAGGAACACACATACATACATAGCCTTATTAACACAAATCTTCTTTGCGTCGCGCAGTCAGGTTATAAAGAGAAGAGAAAAGAGAATTCTGAGAATTCTTGTATTTTAAGAAAGAGAAGAGTTTTTGTATTTTTTGCTTTTGTAAATGATATAGGTTATTATTAATATTTTTATAAGAAAAATCCTCAATGTAGTGTTGCTAGGTGAAAAATAAAAGTTTGTAAGTTTTGATTTGGAGATATATTTTCAAGCCAGATCCCTTGCAGGGTAGGGAGACACAATTGCTCCTGGGACCTATTATGAAATCTCGGAAAAAAACCCAAATAGAGAAGTGTGAGGAAATGAAGAACGTGGCCGCGTCTGCACGCGCACCGACCAGCTGCGGCAGCAGCAGTGAGGACGTCGATCTCGTGGAGGTGACCGACGATCCGATGGCGGTCAACGTCACAGCGCAGGAGGAACCAAGCGGAAGGCACTGGCGTGATGCACCTGTCCGCCGCCCTGCCAAGCACTTGTCGTCCACGTCGGCGGAAAAAACTTGAGAAAAAGAATTGACAACAAATAGGTAGCCATGTCGCCTATATCCGTTGCGTTGTGTTTGACCCGGATTTCCCCATGTAACCCCGATAAAAACTTCAGATGGTTAAAAGGTCGCATGTCGTGCCCGAACTATGATATCGTCGTCACAAGATAAATAACTGAATTATGTTTGACACCTGTCCAACAATTCGTAGTAATAATAATAAATTATTTATTGTACAAAACCAAAACAAGTGCAGGTACATAGGCGAGCTTAATGCCGTAAATGCATTTTCTACCAACTAACCTTTGTGACTGAGAGCTGTAATAAGCGGGTGCAGAAGGTTACGAAGAAAATAGATAGTTGAAATTATTTATTACTATATAAAACACAAATTAATTACATACTTATTAGTTGCAATATAATATACATAAATAAACAAATAAATATATACCTAAATATTAAATACATATATACTCGTATATATATAATAAGTAAGTTATAGCGACTTATTCTGTTTGTGAAGTATTAGTATAATTTATTTTTAAATATTTTAATAGATGGTGCCTGTCTGATAATTAAAGGAAGTCTGTTACACTGGCGAGCTGCAGATACTGTAAAGGAATCTGAATATCTGCTGGAATTCCTAGACTAATAAACAGGGCTTGTACTGCGATATTTTAACGCAACTCGTGTGTCTGCCTTAAAACAAAACCAATTATTTTGTATGTAAAACAGAGGTGACGTGTCGCAAGGATTAAATCTTACATTTTTTAAATACTCGAATGATATATTGCGTTAATTAGTTTCAGAACCCTACCAGCAGCGGCGGTAGTCAGTTTCTTTTAACGAGGTCAAATGTAAGGTCAGAGTAGGAATCGCTAACATTTTTATACAAAACGTTTGTTACAATATTTTGAACCCACCATTCTTGTATTAATCTTTACATCTACAAATCTTGTATTAGTCTTATTACAGGGTATTAGAATAGTTCTTCTTCTTGGTCGTCACTTGAGTGTCAGTGGCACGCTTAACAAGCCGTCGCCACTCGTCTCAAACTGCAGCCTTCCTGGAGCACGCATCTAGGGGGCGATCCATTGCTGCTTTAACCTGATCAGTTTATCTCATCGGAGACCTACCACGCATCCTCTTGCCATCGACTTTCCCCTGAACTCCAAGGCGCTCAATAGATGTATCTCCACACCGCGACACGTGTCCAAAGAAAGTGAGAATGCGTGATTGTACGATTGAGGAAAGGCGCTGTCCTATCTCCAGATCCTCCAGGATGTATTTGTTGGTTCGGAACTCCGTCCACGATATGCCTAACATTCTCCGCCAACACCAAATTTCTAGAGCATTAATCCGTTTTATTTCAGTTTCGCGCAGGGTCCACGTCTCTGCAGCATACAGGAAAATGGGGAACACAAGAGCTCTGACCAGCCGGATTTTAGTAGCTTTCGTAATGTTTCGGTTCCTCCATATTTTCTTTAACTTGTGCATAGCAGACCTTGACACTGCCATACGATGCTTAATTTTCTTCTCGCATCTAACGCTATTCGATAATAATGCTCCCAGATAAATGTAGGATTGGACAACATAGCATATATGAGTATTAAAATAGTACATCATTGCTAAGTAAATTTGTAAGTCAGTTAGATGCATGCTGTGATTGGACCTATTTCCAGAAAAAGAGGTCACCTAATGGATTGTGATTTCATTTAAGCTTATTTAATTTCTCAATAACACAAATAATTCATACAAAAATGTTGCCTTACAAGCACTAAATTATTATTATCACAACATAATTTAATCCCGTTCGAAGGACTATAAAAAAAACAAATCTCGTTGGCCAGTGCCACCGGGGTGTATCACGCAAAACTTTATGTAGATGTCGCTAGCGGTAATGGTAATGGTTTTATTTTTTGTGATATGAATTTATTTATTTAAGATATATTACAATCCTCACGAACATATATTGGGCATCGGAACAATAGGTGTTTTAGGTTTAGACGAAAAAGTTTTTCTACTCGTAGTCGATCATAAAAGTAAAGTCACGACCGTTTCCATTTCGGGGTGGTCAAAAACCATGCTTATAAAGAAGCGAATTCACGTTTAGTCAACTTTAATATAGACCAATCTTGACAAGTGGCAAGCTCGTCGATGTCTCCAGCGTACCAAACTCGAGAAATATCATAAACAAATTGAATATTAATTAAAGTGATTTATTATTAATTATTATATATTTATTTAGGAATTATTACAGCTAATTTATACATATATAAGAGAAAATAGTAATACGATAAAGCCAATAATAAGAGTTCGCTAAAAGATACAATAAAAGTAAGCAGGGAAAACAATGAAAATAAATTTAAAAATAAGAATGAATACAATAGTACAAGAATTACGGAGGAATAAGCATTACATCAATGCAACAGAAAACTACAACAAAAATAAACATACATATATACACACACACACATACACATAGGCATACATAAACTCGAAAACATAAGACTATTCTAAAGGTAGTTCAATCATAAATAGCACTATTATTATTATTATTAGATGCATATAAATATAATTCTTAAACAAGGGCGATGTTACACTAGTAACGGCGCCCAGCATCAAACGTGCATGAATTACCAGCGGGTGGTTACCCCATGTCCTCATCCCCAACCCAGGCCCATTATCCATCTGGGCCTGGACGACCCCACTGTCTGTTTGTGTAATTCCTGAAACATTTGCCTAAGGTTGACAAGATGAAGCTGTTTTTCCCGCCTTCAATTAGACTGTTGCACAAAGCACAGATCACATCATGCGTGGAATACTGTTCTCACCTTTGGGCCAGTTTCACCAAGTACCTCACAGATGCTCTCAATGTACTACAGAGGTGAGCTGTTTAAATTGTGGATGATGCCAGTATATCTGGAACTCTCGAATTTCTGCAGCTTCGCCGAGATGAAGCTTTTTTGAGCGTGTTCTACCGGATATACTATGGTGAGTGCTCTGAAGAGCTCAATAAGGTTATAACCTAATTCCTTCCACTCCATTCCACAACCGAACCACACGCACAGGAAAGAATATGCACCCGCATACCGTAGTCACCATCCCTTTGCGTACGTATAAATTTGGGGACTCATACATCTGTCGCACAATACAGATGTAGTATGCTCTTCCATTCTCTGTTTTGTCACTTTCCTATAACATGGAGTCCTTCAAGCGAAGTGTGAAAAAGCATCTAGTCAAGCTAGCATAGTGTTGGGGACTGTTGACAGTCATGAGTGTCTGATTCCAGTTGCTGATATTCGTGGACCTTGCGCGCCAGTCAAGCTAGTATAAAAAAAAATCGGCCTCTATGAAATACCATTGTTCATTGTAGCATCAAACGAATAGTCTTCAAAGAATAAAAACGAAATGGACAAGAGTATTGGAAAATAATATATTTCCAATTTTTTCATTACATTACTCTGGAAATACCGACGTGTTTCTAATACATTGGACTAGACGTAGCAGTGTATTCTATTGCAAGGATCGTAAGGATCAAAAGTCTATACATTAAATGGCTAAATTGATTCGTGGTTGGATCTGTTCGTAATATCAAATGATTTCTATTGTAGTTTGAAAACAGTAACCTAACAATTTTATCTATACATTTTCTCGTTCAGGGACGAGCGAGCCCGGGATCTGTCCATTTAAGATTTGACTGCGAAATCGAGAGGAGCGATTAGCGTTTTTTAAGCGTTAATGTGAAAATATCGTTTGTTCACAACTTGAATATGCAGTGTCCATGTAGAACCCCTATAACAACAACAATACAAATACTTAATACGCGTTTAGTTTATAGAAATTACCAGCTGTGCTAGCATAAAAGTCTAATATTTTAGCGTTCCAGTGAGTTTGAAATACAAATTGACATTTGACATCATTCCAAATGGCACATACTTTCAACGAGGGCAACAAATAGTGGAAATTTGCCCAGTCTGTCGGGGCGTTTAAAGTATCTACCGTTCCTGTCGATAAACCAAATAAAGGGTATTCACACGTATCAGACTTGAATTGCCGTCATGCCTAGTCAAGCCGGCATAGAGTTAGGGACAGTCAGTCATAAGTGTCTAATTCCAGTTTGCTATCTAGTTGCTTATTCATGGACCTTGCGCGCCACTTTTAGAAACAAACATTTTATTCATCTTGTACAATTATTTAGACATATTACTTAACGATACCAGCAGTCGCAACAACTTTGTAGTCGCTGCCACAAATTTATGGAATTATCTTTCGGTGAATATAAGGCAGGCAACTAACATATTGTCATTAAAAAAATGGTCTATTCACCTCTTATACGCTCTAAACCACGTTAGTAAGTTGTATTTATGTATGTTTATGTATAATATTGTGTATATATTAGTTTTTAGCATATTGATATTATAATACATATATAAAGCTATATAAGTACGTATATAATGTATGTTAAGTTATTCTATAATTTGATCAAATTTGTCCCTAAGGTTTGGCTGTCGGAGAATGTATATGGGATAATTAATTCCGCCTTTGTGCTTTGTGCAATAATTTATTAAAATAAATAAATAAAGAGACCGTGTCAGCTTTTAGACTATAATAAACCCATATCAAGGTTATAATTGATAATAAGAGGCTTACAATAAAAATAAATATAAATAGTATTATGACGGCTGTGTAAAATAATAATTGTTATTTTAATTAGTATGTCAACTTAATTTAATACATATTCGTGGCTGTAATAGGGCCGTATCCAACTTAAAATCTATATATGTGGAAAAAAAATGTATGTATATACTCGTAAATATTTGATCGCTACTCTTTTGCTATGAAATCATAACTTAAGTTGGCATTGTAAAGCTCGCAAGGTCAAGGGCGGAATAAAGGACACATTTGTATGGCACCACCAGATCCAAGGTTTTAAACTATGAATATTAAAGTGCTTTATAAAGCAAATGTTAATGTAACATGGAAATAATGCATTGAAGCGAATCACGGAAGGTCACAGTGTGACGTGAGTTTTTCCAATTTTAATAAAAACAGTAGATACATTCAGCGACCTACACCGATCTGTTAACCGAATGATATCCACTTTTTGTATAATAAAATAAGCTAACAAAGCAATGGAGATGGGCAGCCTAATGATTGTTTTAAAATATATTTATTCACGACATGGGACCTTGCACCCACCTTATGTTAGTGGCGCGCAAGGTCCACGGATGATAGCAACTGGAATCACACTCATAAGTGATATCAGTCAAACACGGGGTTTTTTAAACACTTTACTGGGTTTATCGGCACGAACGGTGAATACTACGCCCCGGTAGACCGGGGAATTTACCACCAACAGTCCGCCTACCACCTATTTGTTGTTCTCGTTGAAAGTTTGTGCCATTTGCAATAATAAAAAAATAATAAAATCTTTATCATCAATACAGCCCCTAGAACACAGCGTCCTAGACCTCTAATGCTGGAGATAGGCCTTCCAGAACATCTGGAGAATTTGGCCTATACTCGCCACGGTGGCACTGGCCAGACGGCCATATGGTGTAATTTTTTTATGACAATTTATTAACGATTCCACAAGTTGGTATTGGTGGAACCGGGACCGACGGCTTAACGTGCTCTTCGAGAACGGTAAACGGTGGTGTTGTAAATCTATGTTAGGTTCCCATGGTCTTAAAATATTTAAAAAAAAAAATGTGGGATATGGCAGTTGGATAGGTTTTGTATGCTGACCTTGTAATTGGTACGGTCATAGTCACGCTGCTGTAGAGACATCTCAGTACCTCAACGTATTGAAAGTTTATTAGTCATCGTTGCAAGGATTCCAGAAGAACAGCCTAGGATTAGTAGTTGTAGTGGTATTACAAAGTATAGTTAAAAAACAGATAAAAAAGTATTGTCTGTAGAATTTTAGCGTGCCTCTACCTGGCTGGGAGCGTAATTAGGACATGAATACAAGATGGTGGTTTGGTAACAAAGCGAGCTCATTAACTCCGAGGACCGTTGAGTTCCTTCGCCACAGATTATCCAACATATTAACATAGATAAGAAATTCAAATTTCAAATATTTTATTTAAAAAAAACATATCTAATTATGTGGACTTATTTAGAAATAAAAAAAAAAAAAAAAATTGGAAATAAATTAATTAAATATAAATTAAAAGCTACCTAAATAAAAAAAAACTAAACTATAAATAAAAAATTCTTCTAGAGACGTCCCATCCGAGATAGTCTCAAGGTTACATTTCCGCTCTGCGCGAGGCTAATACGGTGGCAGAAATAATTGCCAGCCTTCCTGTCTCCAGACCTTTCCGTCAGCCGCTTTGACAACTTCATGGCCAAGCGTCTTGCTGAAGCTCCCCATGGGCCCATCATCTCGACCCCAAACGGGAGGTCCTCAGCAGAAAATGCCGCACTCCCCGCGCCTGATGAGGTCCCCTGGTTGTATGTGACCCATCCACACCAGAGACATGGCAAGTTTCCACAGCCCAACAGTCATTCCGTCGGTTCACTTACTATCGCTCCGCAAAATCCCAGAGGGTTCTAAGATTGCGGGTACACCAGCAGTGACAAGAGCCCTTGAAAGCCGCAGGACGAGGAATGCGGCCAGCACTTCTCTTTTAACTATTAATTATTAGATAGATAAATTCTTTATTGCACAAAAAACAAAAACACATTTAAATGTACATAGGCGAACTTAATGTCTAGTGACATTTTCTACCAGCTAACCTTTGGGATAGTGAGCAATGATTGTGGGTGCATTAAATCATTAATTAATTGTATAGAATATTCTTCTGCTAGAAGAATGGAGAGCAATCGCAAGTTGATTGTTGTGTAAAGAGAACGAGCGTGGGAGTGACGAAGGAATTGAAAACGATAACGCAGGTAATGGGGTGTTTTCGGATTGTTTAGAATACCATAAAGAAAGGACAGGATACGAAACAGATTGTCCTATAATATGCATGTGAAAAAGTACGCGGTAACAGTGCAGTGGTGTTGTAAATCTATGATAAATGATCAAACGAATATCTTATCTGCATTTAGCTAACCGTAGATCTCCTTTGCGAAGCTGGTAAGACGGAAATTTTAATAAAATATGTTGGCAAGTATAAACTGGGAGAAGAGATTTGTTCGTGCGTTCCAGAGATTCAATGGGCCGGAATTTTGGTGCATTCTTGGATATACACAAACTTTTAGACACATGTAAACATATTTAGACAATTTGTCTCTTTAAGCACCTTTCCACATATGCAAAACGCTTGTAGTACGAGTGTATTGTAGTCTAAGATGTACATAGATTGCCATCACAACCGTACCCTTTAGGGTGGTCAGAAACACGCTTAAACAAGCGGATTCACATTTAGTCAACTTTACTATAGGCCCATCATGACAAGTGGTAAACTCGTCGATCGCTATAGCATACCAAACTCGACAAATATTATTAATAAATTATTGTGTGTGGAGAAGTAAAATGGGAATACAATATCTGGTACAGTGGTAGGTACCCTACCTGGTAAGTCAGCATTTGGATAGACGATTTGCTTGTAAGCAATCTGAAAGCCGACAAAACGCATACCCTCTACTATTTAAAAAAAATATGACACGTGATCGGCCTCGGTCCCAGGCCCCCACAGCAGCACCCGATCACGGACGTAACGCATGTGCCAGCACTCCCGCCGCTCAACCAAGCCCTCAGGGTGCGGACCGGGACCCAACACACGAGCCACCACTGCAATGACTTTTAACTTTTAAGGATGTGTCGACTACGGACACGCCACACCGTAACAACCTGAAGACTAATAAAAAATATAATAAATAATTCCTGGTCGGGACACGATAATATTTTTACAATATAAGATGACACGGCCCATTTACAGCTATGAATTTATGTTTAATTACATATCATTATTATTATTTAGATTATAAGATGACGTCTTTTTTATTATTTTATTATTATTAATAATATTTTTATTGTTTTATACATTTATAAATTATAAAACAAAATTATTAAATTATCTGACATATGTATATAATTTCTATACATCATAATTATTAAGTATTTAGAATGTAAACTGAGACGGCCTCTTTACAGCCACGATCTTATTTAAGTAGTTTCTAAGTTAGTTAGTTTTACTTGCTTGTAGCTATAATGTTGTGCATAGCATACATAAAAATGGATTATTGCCTGTTTACGGTCCAACCATTATTACCACTTTGATTAGTACATATGTTTTGATAATTGTAATGATTTAATTAGTTCTGACTGTATCCAAGTTGTTTTGAGAGAACCAATAAAAATAAATTGTTTTGATTTGATTTGATTTAATTTGTGATATTAAAGTAAAGTTGGCTAAATTTGAACGCATTGCTGAGGGTCCCCTATCGTTTCGACCCCAAACGGCGCAAATTCGTAACTTAAGGTCGCCTAGATGTTAGATGTGTCTACACCAGTGACAATAACTTAATTCAGCAATAGCCATATTCTGTTCGTTATATAATGGAATCCGTAAACTATATAATATCACGCTATCAAAGTTGATATTTGCACAGCCGCTGTCAAGGTTGAGCGCTTATAGAATTGAGAATTGAATACTATTTTGTAATTATGACGCAATCTTTGATGTAAATAACGAAATCCACTAATAACGTTTGCGACTATGTAATAGAATAGGGATACAGATTTACTTGTGTGGCTGTTTCCAATATTTACTATTAAGTGACGTCACTCACACTGACTAATATTTAGAGGTAACGTTCCAATATCTTTAAAATAATGTATTTATTGGATTGTTTTATATTTTTAATAAAATATTGCACAATTGTATTAAAATTTAAATGATTTCGTGAATTAAAACGAAAATCAGTGTGACATTAGGTACTCTGATAAAGTGAAGAATATAATACCTACAACACATATTTTTCTTCAATAGCCAACTACACTATTCAAAGTTTAGCCAAAACCTGGAATGGAACGTTTTGTTTAAATATTTCAATACAATTTGGTGAAGTTATCATAAATAGTTTGGGCGGCTGTCTCCATCTCGCAGTAGTGTCAAATTAGGAGATGTCTGGGTGTCTCCAGGAGATCCTCCGAGAGCACTAAACTGTCTCCGACGAAACTTTTCTTTTAGACCCATTCAGTCGCTATTATTTGACCTTATTACATTTATTACATTTTTAACAACACTATAAATAGGTTTATAATTCGCTCTCTTACATTGTATAATAACCATTTTTCTAAAATAGATATATTTAATACCTCACCAGCCACCTTTAAGAGACTTATCCAAAATAAAATTAAAACTGTAACTGTTTAACTTACTTACTTGTTATTACTATATCATACCTTGTTGTTTCTTTCTTTTAAATTTTTAAATATTGTCTTAATTTCAATATTCAATATTCATAATTAACTGCTTACAATTTGTTTAACTATTGACCCTAAAGGTCTTCTTTTATGTATTCTTTTTAAATTATATAACTTCATTTGTAATGACTGTTTGTGCCATAATAAAATAAAATAAAATAAATAAATAAAATTTATAATATTATTCTTATATGTTAATACTTATTTTCATCGTATCATTGTTTTCTTTGCTAGCGTTCTATTGTGTGTAAGTGAACTCTTTTACGTTTTATCGTATTATTATTTTCTCCTATAAAATTATATAAATTTAGCTGTAGGAATTTCTAAAAAAATAAATTAATCTGCGTAGAATTCTGTGTACCACGGGCATATGTATTATTTATTAGGTGGTAGGCGGTCTGATGGTGGTAATTTTCCTAGTCTTCCGGGGCGGGGGAGTATCCACCGTTGGTGACGATAAACCCAGTAAAGTATATCCGCCCGTCTCAGGATCAGGCTCGAATTGCCGTCATGCCCAGGTAAGCCGTCATAGTGTTAGAGACTAATGTCAGTCATGCGTGTCTGATTACAGTTGCCAATTCATGGACCCTGCGCGCCATTTATTATCATGATTAAAACTCCAAATAAGCTTTTTCACAATTTGGAGGTCAAATATTATACGTAGAACAAAGATTAATGAAAACTTTTAGCACATAACTTGGTAGTATATAGCCAACTAGAAGTAGCTAGCTCCTCAGTTTATGATCTGGCAGATTTTTGGAGATATCATTGGCAGGAAATTGATTCTGATAAACTAATAAGATTTTCAGTTTAGATGAGAAAACGTAGCATTACTTTACTGCATCCGTGATCTCGCGGTTAAGTCTGTGGATGTAGACACAGAGGTACCGAGTTCGATTCCTCATCGAGACATAAAAACATTTAATTTATTAGCGGACAAACATATAGCCAACTTTACTATAGGCCAATCATGACAAATGGCGAACTCGTCGATGTCTCTAAATTAAATATTAATTCAATTTTATTTTGTCCCGATCAGGAATCGAACCAGATACCTTCGAGTCTAAATCCACGAACTTAACCTCTAGACCACGGAGTCAAACGATATCCGTAATATTATTCGCTAGTAAGTTGATATGCTTATTTTTTTTTTCCAATATCTTTAAAATAATGTATTTATTGGATTGTTTTATATTTTTAATAAAATATTGCACAATTGTATTAAAATTTAAATGATTTCGTGAATTAAAACGAAAATCAGTGTGACATTAGGTACTCTGATAAAGTGAAGAATATAATACCTACAACACATATTTTTCTTCAATAGCCAACTACACTATTCAAAGTTTAGCCAAAACCTGGAATGGAACGTTTTGTTTAAATATTTCAATACAATTTGGTGAAGTTATCATAAATAGTTTGGGCGGCTGTCTCCATCTCGCAGTAGTGTCAAATTAGGAGATGTCTGGGTGTCTCCAGGAGATCCTCCGAGAGCACTAAACTGTCTCCGACGAAACTTTTCTTTTAGACCCATTCAGTCGCTATTATTTGACCTTATTACATTTATTACATTTTTAACAACACTATAAATAGGTTTATAATTCGCTCTCTTACATTGTATAATAACCATTTTTCTAAAATAGATATATTTAATACCTCACCAGCCACCTTTAAGAGACTTATCCAAAATAAAATTAAAACTGTAACTGTTTAACTTACTTACTTGTTATTACTATATCATACCTTGTTGTTTCTTTCTTTTAAATTTTTAAATATTGTCTTAATTTCAATATTCAATATTCATAATTAACTGCTTACAATTTGTTTAACTATTGACCCTAAAGGTCTTCTTTTATGTATTCTTTTTAAATTATATAACTTCATTTGTAATGACTGTTTGTGCCATAATAAAATAAAATAAAATAAATAAATAAAATTTATAATATTATTCTTATATGTTAATACTTATTTTCATCGTATCATTGTTTTCTTTGCTAGCGTTCTATTGTGTGTAAGTGAACTCTTTTACGTTTTATCGTATTATTATTTTCTCCTATAAAATTATATAAATTTAGCTGTAGGAATTTCTAAAAAAATAAATTAATCTGCGTAGAATTCTGTGTACCACGGGCATATGTATTATTTATTAGGTGGTAGGCGGTCTGATGGTGGTAATTTTCCTAGTCTTCCGGGGCGGGGGAGTATCCACCGTTGGTGACGATAAACCCAGTAAAGTATATCCGCCCGTCTCAGGATCAGGCTCGAATTGCCGTCATGCCCAGGTAAGCCGTCATAGTGTTAGAGACTAATGTCAGTCATGCGTGTCTGATTACAGTTGCCAATTCATGGACCCTGCGCGCCATTTATTATCATGATTAAAACTCCAAATAAGCTTTTTCACAATTTGGAGGTCAAATATTATACGTAGAACAAAGATTAATGAAAACTTTTAGCACATAACTTGGTAGTATATAGCCAACTAGAAGTAGCTAGCTCCTCAGTTTATGATCTGGCAGATTTTTGGAGATATCATTGGCAGGAAATTGATTCTGATAAACTAATAAGATTTTCAGTTTAGATGAGAAAACGTAGCATTACTTTACTGCATCCGTGATCTCGCGGTTAAGTCTGTGGATGTAGACACAGAGGTACCGAGTTCGATTCCTCATCGAGACATAAAAACATTTAATTTATTAGCGGACAAACATATAGCCAACTTTACTATAGGCCAATCATGACAAATGGCGAACTCGTCGATGTCTCTAAATTAAATATTAATTCAATTTTATTTTGTCCCGATCAGGAATCGAACCAGATACCTTCGAGTCTAAATCCACGAACTTAACCTCTAGACCACGGAGTCAAACGATATCCGTAATATTATTCGCTAGTAAGTTGATATGCTTATTTTTTTTTGTTTTAACAGTAATAAGTTTATAATTTCTTCTTCTTTTTATATTGGTGAATGCTGTGATAATATATGTACTGCTGTGTGTACTATATAAATAAATAAATAGGCTACATTTCTTAACACACTCAAAACTTAAAAAATCTTTTAACATGTTCGATTACACTAACTAAGGTCTTTAACCAGTGCGTCCTCCCGGAATGTCGTACGGAGCAGAGACGTGGACACTAACAGTGGGTCTGGTCCATAAATTCAAGGTCGCTCAGCGAGCCATGGAGAGAGCTATGCTTGGATAGAATTCGAAACGTTGATATTCGTCAGAGAACGAAAGTTACTGACATAGCTTTTAAAATTAGCAAGCTGAAGTGGCAGTGGGCCGGACACATCTGCCGCAGAACCGACGATCGATGGGGCAAACGGGTTCTAGAGTGGAGACCACGTACGGGAAGACGCAGAGTGGGACGACCCCCTGCCAGATGGACAGATGACCTAAAGAAGGTCGCTGGTGGGGGTTGGATGAGGGTAGCGAAAGATCGCGTTAAGTGGCGAGCCTTAGGGGAGGCCTACATCCAGCAGTGGAGAGATACAGGCTGATGATGATGATGATGATGATGTTCGATTATTTGAGCGAGATGGTTTGATTCTGCTAACAACTCTCTTCTGTCTGTCCCCTCTCATCATTCTTCATTTGTGTCTAACTCTTTTGTAGTTGTTGCTACTAATTTGTGGAATAATCTACCTGTTAACATACGGCAAGCAACTACCAGAACATTATTCAACAAACTGGTGTTTTCACACTTTCTAAATAAGTCCACACAGTGTTAGTAAGTAGTATATATGTATGTTTATGTATAATAATATGTATGTATTAGTATTTAGTGTATCGATATTATAATATTTATTCCATATTGTAAGTAAGAATATATTAATTTGCTGTTAATTTAAATAGTTATTTATTTCTCTTATTATCTTTATGATTGCATCTACATTTGATCAAATTTGTCCCTAAGGTTTGGCTGTCAGAGAATGTCTTCGGGCATTAAGTCCGCCTTTGTACTTTGTGCAATAAAGTATTTTAATAAATAAACCACCTTAATACATTTTTGAATTTTAATTTTAAGTATTAAACATGAGCTATGACGCTAGACAATTAAAACCTTTCTAAATTAAAGGGTTTAGGCTCTATATTTGTGAAATGAGCCTACAAATTGTGAGAAGTAATCTAAGTTTGCCGAAAATGGCGGGAAACTGTCCCTAAGTCATTGTTTAACCAAAACTTAAATAGTTTCTCTTGTTGACTTAAGGTTATATTCCATTGCTGCGGAAGGACACGCTACGTTTAAAAATTATCTAAAATCTGAAAATACCATCCGATACAGAAAAAAAAATCTAAGAAATTTAATATTTAACACAAATTTTTGACCAGAATGTCCCTTACAGCAATTGATACTTCCGCGATCGATATCTAAAATCTGAAAATACCATCCGATATAGAAAAAAAATCTAAGAATTTAATATTTAACACAAATTTTCGACCAGAATGTCCCTGCTGTAGCAATTGATACTTCCGCGATCGATATATGATACCGGGACACAATAATTGATTTGTGATATTTCTCGAGTTTGACATCGATGAGCTAGCTTGCTACTTGTCACGATAGGTATATAGTTTTTTTTTAATGTCATAACGACATGTGACCTCGCGGTACCCCAAATGATGGTAAGTGGCGTGCGAGGTCCATGAATGTTAGCAACTGTAATCAGACACTCATAACTGACATCACTCTCTAACACGGCATAGTGTAGCTTGACTGAGCATGGTGGCAATTCGAGCCTGATCCCGAGACGGGTGGATACACTTTACTGGGTTTATCGGCATGAACGGTGGATACTTTCCCGCCCCGGCAGACTGGACAAATTACCACCATCAGTCCGCCTACCACCTAATAAATTATACATTTGCCCGTTGTACACAGAATTCTAGGCACAAAAATTAAATTTTTTTGGAATATAATTTTACAGGAGATTTTGATGCCAACAAGTTTGAGTACAGAAACGATGCAGGGGACATAAGATAAATTTTACAGTTTATGTTAAACATGTCATGCGTCCACTACACAGTGGTCTATCAGTAATGTTCAGAGTGTCAAGATGTTTGTTAAACGCATAGTGTCACGTCAAGACCCCCAAAATTATGCGAAGCTTAGCTCTAAGACTTAAGTCATGTTCAATGACCATGTCAATTTCTAGAGTTGAGACCACGTACAGGACGACGCAGATTGGGACGAGACCCCCCGTCAGATGGACGGATCAAAGTCAAAAGTCAAAATATCTTTATTCACGTAAACCTATTACAGGCATTTATGAAACGTCATTAATTTAATTATTTTGAATGATTCTACTCCTGCTAGTAGAAGACTAAGCAGCAAAGTGGTCCAATAAGTAAGCTGTTAGCAGAAGACCAGCAGCTTAGCAAATTCCAGTGACCTGTTAATATTAAATCTGACTGAGAAAGGAATCTGCAAGGAAAACTCAGCTATATCAGATTTACAAAATAAAACATATACAGAACTGCACCACAACGATCAATTAATAACCTTTTAAATTTAGTTATCAGTACCTATGAGAAAACAATACCTGGTACAGCAGTAACCCACCAGGCAAGTCAGAATTAAGGTAGACTACATGCCTATGTGTAACCCGAAAGTCGACAAAACGCAAAAACCTCTGTTAATTTAAGAACAATAAATTGAACGTGTTCGGCAGAGGTCCCAGGCCCCCACAGCAGCACCCGATCACGGACATAACGCCAGCCATCCCCCCGCTCAACCAGGCCCTTAGGGTGCGGACCGGGACCCGACACACGTGCCACCACTGCAATGACCTTCTAAGGAAGGGGCGACCACCGGACACGCCACACCATGAGAACCTGAACACTAAGAATGACCTTCGAGACACACACAAGTGGATGACTTGCAAAGGACCGCGTGCAGTGGCTGCCTTTGAGGGAGGCCTACATCCAGCAGTGGAAAGACAGGCTGATGATGTTGATGATAATAGTTCTGTTAAGGCTCAGGAAGCGTCGTGCGAGGCCCTTGCCAGCATTGAGAAAGACCTCACTGACTGTCTGCAGTCTGTGGTCGATGTTCACATCTGATAGTGTAGTCTATTAGTTCTTTGACGAAGCAAGCTTCATAAGAATTGAAATAATAATATATCTTTGTACTAGGGATTATGTTTTGAGTTCACCACTTGGCCAGCATTAGATAAATCTAATGTACCAATTAACTTGGGGTTATCAGTAACAAGCCATTTGATTGATTGTTGCATCTGTCATAGTTTATTACAATTAATTATAGTTTTATTGATATATTTGTTTGTAACACCGCCATGTCGTCAGTGACCTGGTCACAGCTGCGTTATTTATTTTATTTATACAAATAACATATTTACGTCTTAAGTTAGTTTTTTGGAATAATTTTAAGTTTAATGTGAATATATAGTTTTCTATATATTGAAGTAATATACAAACAGTATAAAAGAACTACAATATAAATTAAAACTACTTAAAAGTAAAAATTAAAATAAATATAAACTAAACCTAATAAAAAATAAACTATAAGTAAATAATGTCCTCTAGAGACGACCCTTCAGTGATAGTCCCAAGAAGACTGGCAACATTTCCCCTCTGTATAGCTAAGCTAATACGTTGGCAGAAATAATTGCCAACTTTCCTGTCTCCAGACTTTTCCGTTAGCCGTTTGGACAACTCCTTGCCAAGACGCTTGGCTGAGTGTCCCCATAGGCTTATCGTCTCGACCCCAAACGCGCAAATTCGTAACCTGTACTGAGGTTGGCGTATTGGCGCAGCACTGACAAGGCCTTTCTATCACTATTTTATTCATATTTTATTTTTTTCATATTATAGATATAAAAATAAATGAAATTATTTATCTGTCAGAAACATGGTAGGTACAGGGATATAAATTGTTATTTATTTATTTCAAAGCTTTATACACTAGGTACACAGGTGGACTTAATGCCCGGCTTTCTTACTAGTCAACCTTAGGGACAATTTAGAGTATTTGTTAAATGAGGCAGATGCTAAATATAATATTTAGGTCAGTGAAAAAAAACAAAATAAATTAAACTTAAATACTAAATCTTATATACGCGTACATACTATTAAAAAAAAAGTATAATATGTAGTTTATCAACCATCTAGTTTCCGTGACACAAGCCTCGTAGCTTACCACGGAAACTAGATGGCGCTGTGTTTATATAAAAAATATTTATTATATATTTATATTCTAATCAGTAGGTATACACTAAATAGACTACATACTATCATTATATATACATGGAATATAGGTTCATTTAATAATAATACATACATATTTATATATTTAAAAAAAGGAAGGCCTCCTTTTCTTAAACCAGCCTATTGTCGGTCGCAAGCCCGAGACACCATTCTTCTCATCTCTTACCCACACACGATGGAACCGGCACCCGCACGGTGAATCCATGGAATGCTTAGAAATTTGTCTTCTCTCATATACTTATATATTTATATAATACGTACAGTTCCTGGGAGCTATCTAGGAAACGTGTTATATGTAATTATTTTGGCATTTGCTTCTAGTGAAGCAAAGGAATATATTAATTCATTCATTACAGCGTCCTAGACCTCCACTGCTGGAGATGGGCCTTCCAGAACATAAAGAGGGAGAATTTGGCCTACATTCGCCACGTTGGCCAGACGGGTTGACGAGGATCTGATGTCAATTTTTAATGACAATTAATTAACGATTCCACAATTTGTAGGATTTAAGGAAAGCGTCCCAAGAACCGAGCTACCGCCGCGCCTACCAAACATTATTGTCCATTTAGATAATACATATTTTCATTATTACAGCCCCTAGAACACAGAGTCCTAGACCTCTACTGCAGGAGATGGGTCTTCCAGAACATATATCTGGAGAATTTGGCCTACACTCTCCACGCTGGCCAGACGGGTTGGAGAGGTTAAAAATACACATATACGAGTTATCGCATTTTATTTTTATTTTTAAAGACGTGAATCGATAAATCATTAATAATACGACCCCTGCCTGAAGGGCCAACGCGGGTGGGGGTCGCATGCCCGACTCACCGTGAGGCCTCCTAATGAGACCCCAAGGCGCCTACGGACTAAAACCCTATAAACCGTCTCTCTTTCACTGTTGGCCCTGCGTGCCTTAACAGCTAAGTCTGAGTCGTGGCTACGGAGTGAAGGCACTCGTTCGCCGTGTTCATGCAAGCATGCGAAGCGTCTACTCGACGGCAGCAGACCCAACCTGAGGGGTAGGGGGAGTAAGCGCATAAAATGAGTTAATATAGGGAGTTTTTAATGACATAGTTCTCATATAAAATTATTACGCGTCATTTTGGAACTAATGATATTGACCAAATCAGATTTTGTAATCAGCAACATTTTTTATGACTTACAGACCAAAATCGCTTAAACTGCCGGCTCAGATCAGAATTTGAAACATACATTAGTCATCATCCCTTGCATACGTATAAATTTAGGGACCCATACATCTGTCGCAAAATAAATTAAATAAATTGTGTTTTCACGTACCTATAACCTGGAGTCCTTCAAATGAAGTGTAAAAAGCATCTAGTCAAGCCGGCGTAGTATTAGGGACTGATGTTAGTCATGAGTGTCTGATTCCAGTTACTAACATGTATTTATTTATTTAAAACTTTATTGCACGTTATACAAGGGGCGGACTTAATGCCGCTAGACATTATCTGACAGCCAACCTTAGGGACAATGTGGACCATTTCAAATGTAAGGTAGGTGTAAATATTTATATATAATAGAAAGTAAAGTATCATAACGACCGTTTCCCTTTCGGGGTAGTCAGAAATCACGCTTATAAATAAGCGGATTCACATTATATATAATAATAAAAAAATCTATATACATATAAATACAATTATATTACACATAACATAATCTTATTTTTTTACTCCATCAAGCAGGATAAGGAAACCCCGTCTGCTATGTCTTCCTTTTTCATCTACTAACTATAGAATTAACTCCTATATCCCTAGAACATGTCTACATGTTTTAATGACTTGTTACAACGTTTGGATGTCGACCTGTTTGAGACATCTCCTTCCACCCTCAGACGTTTATTGACTACAGAGTACTGTGATGAGCACATTGAGTAGATGTCCATTAAAATGTTGAAATATTACATTATTAATATTTTAAATTATTTATTTGATCCTTGTTTTAGTTTATTTTATATATTTTTCTATTACTTATGTTTCACTATAGTAAAGTTGGCTAAATGTGAATCCGCTTATAAGCGTGGTTTCTGACCACCCCGAAAGGGAAACGGTCGTGATGATGATGATGATGATTATTATGTTTCATTTATGTTTCTTGTAAAAATTTGTAAAGTTTTGTTTGAGTACCTACTTATTGTTACTAATACTTGTTGTTACACTTAATTAATTTTATTATATTGTATAATTCCTAAGTTGTAAAACGGGATCAGTATACAAATGCAATTGTTATTTCATATCTCATTGTTATTGTACTGATTTTGTTGGTTCTTATTTTTCATTATAGCTAACAGTGAAAATTTGTAAGGCTTTGAGATTAGATATTTTTTGTATACATAATATTGCAAAGGCTGTAAATTTTCCCACGAATAAATAAATAAATAACATTCATGGACCTTGCGCGCCACTTACCACCCAGCAGCTCTATTCTGTTACATAACCGCAAACGTTATATAATTGAATCCGTTAACTATATATACATGTATATATATCGCGCTATTAAAGTTGATATTTGCACGGCCGCTATCAAGGTCGAGCGCTTATAGAATTGAATAATATTTTGTAATTATGACGAAAGCTCTGACGTAAATAATAAAATCTACTATTAACGTTTGCGACAAGTAATGGAATAGGACTGCAGGTCAGACTTGTATAAAACGATTAGTAAAAAAAAATTTTTTCTTAATAAGGAACTGCCTCCGTGGTCTAGCGGTTAAATCCGTGAATTTAGACACTGAGGTACCGGGTTCGATTGTTGGTCGAGACACAATAATGTTTATTACTTAAAAAAATAATAATAATAATTTATTTGTGATATTTCTCAAGTTTGGTACGCTGGAGACATCGACGAGCTTGACACTTGTCTTGAATGGCCTGTAGTAAAGTTGGCTAAATGTGAATCCGCTTCTTTATAGTCGTGGTTTCTGACCACCCCGTGATGATACTTAACTTTTATTAAGTATTGAATTACAGCGACAGTTCTCAGAAACATAGGTCAATGTTATTATCTATATCGGACAAAGACACACTGTCTAGCATGGTTATCTATAACGAAATAGATAAAATTGCAAATTGTGTATAAAATTTTGATGCGTAATTTAATTAAATGAGCTGATCCTAACATGTGCACTGATATGTACGGGGTGACTTTGTATGGTCTTACGTTAGATTGATAAGAAAGAAATAAATTTCCCTAAGAAACCTTATGTCAGAAATATATCAAATAATCTATATCAACGAATACCGCTCTTGAGTTAGTTTAAGTTTTGGTATTAAAGTTACAAGGCCTATCTACCACTACATTCATCATATACGAACTGCGATAAAGTGTCGGTCTTCAATGCATTCTTAAACTTCGCCTACAATTAGGTTGACGTCACATGTCGTGCTCAGTATAAAAAAATGACAAATACTGGCTGTAGTGTTTCAAAAGTCCGAGTTGCTTATCATAGCTTAATGATCTCATTCGTAGGACGCTTACAGTAATCTCGATCTCATATATTTTAGAACTAACCGTTCTGAGTCGAGACGATGCCAAGCGTCCAGACGGGATGACATTAGCACTTTGTTGATTGGGCCAATCCCTGGTGTGGGATTCCCTAGCCCCTTCACTTAACTTCAAAGCACTTCTCTTCAGATCAGCAAGCGTCAAAAATATGAAACGACATAATAGTTACTTATTTTCGATGTTTTCTGTAGAAACGATGGGCCCGTGGGGATCACAACTGAAAGCGTTCTATAAAGCATTCGTTCCAAGGCTCATTGACATTATCTTAATTCAAAGGGGAATTGCTGCTAGTGTATTGGGCACCATGCTAAAGGACAGTGATTTGAAGGAGCTTTCTTTTTTTTTGTTTTAGGTTATAAAGTATTATCACGACCGTTTCCCTTTCAGGGTGGTCAGAAACCACGCTTATATATAAACGGATTTACATCAAGCCAACTTGACTATAGGCCAGTCATGACAAGTGGCAAGCTCGTCGATGTCTCCAGCGTACCAAACTCGAGAAATATCACAAATAAATTAAATGTATTTATTTACAAGAGGCGCAGTAGTGGCTAGGTTGTAAGAAATCCTCTTTAAATCCTACAGAGGTCGGTTTCAACCCACCAATGAGAAATAGACTTTTCCTACGTACATTCGCTATAGATTTACAACACCACCATTCCCGTGCCTCGGAGAGCACGTTAAGCCGTCGGTCCCGGTTCCACTAATACCAGCTTGTGAAATCGTAAATAAATTGTCTTTAAAAATTTTCATCATATCCTCGCCAAGCCGTCTGGCCAGCGTGGCGAGTGTAGGCCTAATTCTCCAGATATATGTTCTGGAAGGTCCATCTCCAGCAGTGGAGGTCTAGTCTAAATCCACGGACTTAACCGCTAGACCACGGAGGCAGTTCTAGACCACGGAGGCAGTTATAGGTTATATTTAGTTTTTATTGTAAAATAGTTTATTTAATTTTATGTTTAACTTTTACACGTGGCAAATAATAACATGTATTAGAGCAAAATAATTGAATAAATTATTCATTAAATATTAATTAAAAGTTAGTCCTGATAACGATGTGGGATAAGGACGGGATTATGCAATTAACAACATAGATGCAAAGGTTAGTAAGTAGAAAATTCATTTAAAGCAGTTGTTATTATTAACAAGATAATTTATTTATTCAATTAAAAAAAAATACATAAGATAAAATTAAACACGACTAAATCCGGACCTAAATCATTATATATTGTAAAACAAAGTCCTACGCCGCGTCTGTCTGTCTGTTCGCGATAAACTAAAAAACTACTGCACACTTTTTGATTTGATGTTTTCATCAACGGATAGAGTGGTTCTCGAGAAAGGTTTTAGTTCATAATTTGTTAAGTTTTTGTATACATTAACGATATTTTTTAGCTGTAAGTAAAAACAAATTCTTCGTTAATGGCAACAATGTTTTAGTTATAATTTATTAATTTATTAATGTTGGGTTCGGTCCAGCCATGGTCAATAGTAATATATATATATATATTTTAATTTCTTAGCTTGTATGTATTGACAATATCCAAGTGTTACGTACTAACCATACGGTAATAAATTATTTTGATTTGATTTGATTTTGATTTGTTGGTGGTGTCTAAACAAAATAAGCCGTCTGGGAACAACGAAAACGCCGCCTAAAATCCCTTTGAGATATAACAAAATAAAATTTATTTATAAATACATACATATCAATATGTACATACACATTATTAATACATACATAAGTCATACTATAACTGCCTACGTGGTCTAGTGGTTAAGTCCGTGGATTTAAACTCGGAGGTACCGGGTTCGATTCCTGGTCGGGACACAAAAATATGTATTAATGTAAATAAATACATTTAATTATTATTTAATTTATTTGTGATATTTCTCGAGTTTGCTACTCTCTGGAGACATCGACGAGGTTGCCACTTGTCATGATTGGCCCATAGTAAAGTTGGCTAAATGTGAATCCGCTTATTTATAAGCGTGGTTTCAGACCACCCCGAAAGGGAAACGGTCGTGATGATACTTTACTTTTTTTACTTTTACTATAGATATACTAATATTTTTACATAATATAAAATTACTTAGCTGATGAGAGCGCGAATATAATGAATAAATTAAAAAAATAACAACGAAGGCAGTTTTGGTGCAGTTTAGCATGAAGCCGTCCAGGTTATCAGTGAGTTAAATAAGTTGATAACATCGAAGGAACTGCGCAGTTAGCGCCGATACACTCGACTTGACCTATTTGTCATAGAAACTGGAATAATTTGAAAATTAAGCCAGACTGAACTTGGTGTCAACTTAATAAATGTAATGTACAGAATGAGATTTATGAAACGTCACTTTTGTAGCGTACACATGTCATCCGTACATGACGCCTTTTGATTCTTTGTTTTATTTCTTTTATTCTTTCTTTATTTATTTCTTGTTTTCTTCCTTTCTTACTTGTTTGTTTTATCCTTTCTTTCTTTATGCGTTTCATACTTTTATTTCTTCCTTAAATCTCTTGTTTGTTTCATTCTTACGTCTTCATTTATTTTTTTCTTCCTTTCTTTTTTTGCGAGTCTCCTTTTGTCTCTTTACATTTTTTTCTTTAAGAAATTATTCAATTCTGTGTTTTTTTCTTCATTTTATTGTTTCTTATTTTCTCCCATTCTTTCCTGTTTGTTTTATTGTTTCGTTATTAACCATTTTTTTCACTTCCCTCATGTTGTAACGAATACTTTATTTATTTAATGTGAAAGTTTTTCTTTTCCTACTTTCTTTAAACTCCATAAACTATTGTGACTACTCCTATGAAACTGTCCAAAAGCTTTCAACATAAAAGGACTAATTATTATTATAATTGCTTTCTTTGTTGTTCGTTTCATCCTTTCTTTCTTTGTGTGTTTCATTATTATGTCTCTTTTTTCGTTCTTACTATCTTTCTTTAAGAAATTATTACTTTCTGTGTTTTTTGTTTATTTGATTGTTTTATTTTACTTCCATTATTTCTTGTTTGTTTCATCTTTTCTTTCTTTGTGCGTTTCATTCTTTCGTTCTTTATTAACTTTTTTCTTTCTTTAAGAAATTATTCGTTTCTGTCTCTTGTTTTAATTTAATTGTTTTATTTTCCTGCTTTCTTTCTTTCTTTAAACTCCATAAACTATTTAGATTACTTCGTACAGAGTACGTTTGTACGTATGAAGTAGTAAGTTTGTTTTCATTATCTTTTTAATGAAACTGTCCAAAAGCTTGCAACATAAAGGGACTAATTATTATTATAATTGCTTGTCGGAAATGCACTTTGTTGCACACCGACCGTTTAAAACAAAGAAAATTAGTATAATATAATTTGTGTATAAGCAAATTAAATCGGATTACACTGTTTTTATGTACTTCTTAAGATGGCATAACTCTTGTGATTCCTTCTCGCTCGCACAATCCAATTGTTTCTAAGATTTAACATCATACATTTTTACTTTCGTAAACATTTACAACCATTTTAGTCTAATTTACTAAAACAAAACTTCGATTAATAAATCTCTAAAAGGTCCGTTTTTTTTTTTTTTAATATTTCCAGACAGGTCACACAGCGCCATCTAGTTTCCGTGGTAAGCTACGAGGCTTGTGTTACGGAAACTAGATGGTTGATAAACTACATATTATACTTTTTTTTTGTAAATATATACATATTATACATATAAACACCCAGATTGTATCATATACTAGCTGTTTGACCCGGGGTAGCCCGTGTAATGTTGTGTCGTCGACAAAAAAAATCTTCAGGTACCCGATAGGGGGATGTCATATTTAGATTTTAACGTCGTATATTTATTTTTATTAAATTATTATTTTTTCCATTTCTATGACTTATTAAATTCGTAATATCTATTGATAATATAGCCTATGTAACTCAGAGTGAATGTAGCTTTTAAATGGTGAAAGAATTTTTGTAATCAGCACAGTAGTTTTTGAGTTTGTATATTACAAACATACACACAAAACAAAATACATTTTTTTTCTCTTTTCAATATTAGTATAAATAAAGTTAATAGATTTTATTTAAAATCATGTTTAACAAATCATGTCATATCGAGACCAAACTGCGTGGGCAACGCCACTTTCGAAGTTGAGCAGAAATACGTCTCCTTGTAGCAAAGAAGTCGATAGACGCATTCAGGTAGAATGGGCAGCATTCGGGAAGCTACGCCACATCTTTTTATCGAACATACCAGTGTTTGAAGACGAACGTTTTTAAACACTGCTTTCTTTCAGTATTGTCGTACAGAGCAGAGACGTGGACACACACAGTAGTCCTGATCCACTATTTTTAGGGACCTTAGCGAGCTATGAGAGATCGGTAGGTATTTCTTTATTGGATAAAGTTCGAAACGTAGACATCCATCAGAGAACCAAAGTTACTAACATAGCCTTTAAACTTGGGGTGGTCACGTCGAAGAGTAGACGGGTTCTGGAGTGGAGACCACATACGGGAAGGAGCAGAGTGGGACGACCCCCCTACAGATTGACGGGTTAGCCGAAAAAGGTCGCTGGTGGGGGTGGGGTGAAATGGCGAGCCTCTATCTAGCAGTGGAGAGACACAGGCTGATGATGATGATCATGCTCATGCAGCTGGGGCCCAAGACACAAGACTAAAATTTCTAGTCTCGGCTCCAACGTGCTATGAGATAGATATACAGGCATACTACGTGAATATACAGATGTGGTTCTTAAATTGCATCGTATTTTATCGGAAAACTTTCGTATTTATCAGACTTATTCTATTCATTATGACATTTGACACTAAATATTAAAGTTCCATATTAATGGATATGAAAATGTCACCCATTTAATACAATAATTGATTAACACTTCGGGTGTTGTCGTATACCGATTGAGACCCGAAATTTCTCGACGGAAATACATTATTGCTCTATTTCTATAGGTATATCGTCTTAGCATTAAAATATACCTACAAAATAAATACGGTCGTTAAGATACCTTTCTAGAGTAGTCATATAATGTATATCACTGTAAAATACGTCTGCCTGTCAGACCTATCCCTGGAGTGTTTTGAAACTATACGACGAAAGTTGGTTATTGTCCCAATGTAACTCTAATTTGTGACCCGACGTACCCGTTTGTCCCATTCCAATGGTTACAAAAAAATATATATTCAAAGAATAAATCTAAATGTATAAATGTAAGCCTATTCTATATACCGAAACATACATACAGGTGTGGCGATAAATAGGTGGTCAGCTTAGTATATGCTACAGCCGAGGCTGCAGCGCTGATTTTCAGCTGATGCCTTATGTTGGGTGAGTCACGGGTCGCAGAGATGTACAGTACCATTTACTAAATCGGAAGGAACACTAAATGTACAGTTTACATATATGTTTAACAAATGAAAATAGAATAAATAAATAATATTATGATAAATAATATAAGTCATAGTCATTATTACAGATAAGGTAAGTTGCTGTGAAGTCTTTTGTAATATTAACATATGCTTTTTAAGTGCTGATCTGAAACCTGCTAAGGAATTATCATTATCATTACAGCCCCTACAACAAAGCTGCTGGAGACGGGCCTTCCAGAACATATATCTGGAGAATTTGGCCTACACTCGCCACGCTGGTCAGACGGCTTGGCGAGGATATGATGTCAATTTTTATTGACAATTTATTAACGATTCCACAGGTTGGTATTAGTGGAACCGGGACCGACGGCTTAACGTGCTCTCCGAGGCACGGGAACGGTGGTATTGTAAATTTATGACAAATGTACGTAAGAAAAGTGTATTTGTCATTGTTACATGCCAGGTGGGTTGAACCGACCTTTGTAGGATTTAAGGAACGCGTTCTTACAACCGAACCACGCCGCGAACGAGTGCCTTCACTCCGTAGCCACGACTTAGCTAAGCTGTAAAGGCACACAGGGCCAACAGTGAGATAGAGACGGTTTATAGGGTTTTATTCCGCAGGCGCCCTGGGGCTTCACTAGGAAGCTTCACGGATGAGTCGGGCATGCCGCCCGCGTTGGCCCTTCAGGCAGGGGGCGTATCATTGATGATTTATCGATTCACCGTCTATAAAAAAAAAAAAAACATCCGAGCCATCAGCGTAGGTAGGAAAAATGTATTTCTCATTGGTACATGACCTTTTTAGGATTTAAAGGAATGCGGTCTTAAGCCACCGCTCATAAATTAAAATATAGGGGTCACAAACTAAAGGTCAAATGGGACCTAAGTTCTAAGTTAGGCGTTTCAAACTTCTAAGTGGACAGGCTACCGACATTTTCAATTTAGATTTTCATAAATTGAACAATTTACTTATTCATATAAACTACAGAGCCATTTTGCATATTCTACGAATGCATGCAATTATATTTGCCACCAGCTTACTAACTTATGATGCCCAAGTTTTGATTTAGTGGTTAGCAATTTATAACTTGGTTTAGTGTTCTTTTATACGACCATTGGGTTTATTGTGGGTGAAGAAAAATAAGACACTGAGAAAAATATTTTGTAAAGATATAATTTTTTTTTTCTACGTATCTTGTACTATAATACTCTTTTTTAATTAATTCACACAAAAACTGAAAGACGGAAAACAAACTAAAATTTTAAAAAGGAATTTAAAACTCTACTGTGGCCATACAATACAGTTGAATATAAAAAAAAAACATAAAATGTAACGTACAAAGTGAACTTGACGACTTTTGCATGAAAAGTTGAAATGAAATTGTAACATAAACATAGGTAATTCTGCAGCGAATAATACACTATAAAATGTATGCCTTTGAAATTCTGTCTGGGTGTGCTTCCCAACTCAGCGGCAGAAAGACAAAGATTGCCAACAAAAGCAGGCGCGACAATATTGTGTAACGTACATAACTTATAACATACTTGTATATTATATAGTATATATAACAATATATTATGTAAGTGTATAATTAAGCTGTTATATTTCTTCCTATTTTTTTTATATTTCTCTCATTGCACCTATAATAGTTCAAATTAAGTCCGCCTTTGTACTTCGTGCAATAAAGTTTTAAATAAATAAATATATTTTGACTTCATATAACATTACACTGTACTGCCTCCGTGGTCTATCGGATGAGCATTTAGACTCGAAGGTACCGGGTTCGATTCCTGGTCGGGACACAAATTAAATACATCTATTTTATATTTAATTTATTTGTGATATTTCTCGAGTTTGGTAAGCTGTAGACATCGATGACCTTGCCACTTGTCATGATTGGCCTATAGTAAAGTTGGCTAAATGTGAATCCGCTTATTTATAAGCGTGGTTTCTGACCACCCCGAAAGGGAAAGGGTCGTGATAATACTTTTTTACTATATAACAGTACAAACGTTGTAAGCAACATGTATCTGAAATGGAAATGGTGTTTAAATATTAGGTCCTTACACATGAAATTGATGTTTTATTTGATAAAAGGAAAACGAAAAAATTAACTAAAATGATATATTTAATTAATCGAAGTACGTACCTACCATTATTATAAATAAATAATAAATAAATAAATATTTCAGACAGGTCACACAGCGCCATCTAATTTCCGTGCTAAGCGGTAAGCTTGTGTTACGGAAACTAGATGGTTGATAAACTACATGTAATACTTTTTTTTTTTTTTTTGTAAATATATACATATTATACATATACACACCCAGACCGAGACAAATTATACAATGTACAACTTGCCCCCGGTGGGAATCGAACCCACGACCTCCCGAGTTCACGGCAACGTTTGTTACCACTAGACCACGGAGGCGCCATCTAAGCACTTTTGCAATTTTATATGTAGTTAATTGATTACATTGCTGAAAAAAATGTGGCAGCGAGAATGAATAAAATCTTAGAAGGTAGTTTGGACTGCCCCATTGGAATTGAATTTTATCCTTGCAAGGAATTGTCCAAATTGCAAAAAAGTGGTAATCTGTTGGAGCAAGGTCAGGGGAGTATGGTGGGTGTCGGAGACATTCCAATTGCACCTCCTCTAATTTAGTTATCGTCTGTCGTGAAGTTTAAGGTCTAGGGTTGTCCTTAAGCAGCAGTGGGCTTAGAGCAATTGACCAGTCTCGGTGTATATTATCTCATTTTTATTCCTCTGGCCTCCTCACGTTTACGATTCATTCCCCCACTAACTTTTAAGTGGGTACTTTACCAGTTATCATATTATAAAAAAGTGAAAATTCATAAAAGATTTGAAAATCTTAAAGGTCGTCTTTTTTTTTATAGATGGTGAATCGATAAATCATCACTGATACGCCCCCTGCCTGAAGGGCCAACGCGGGTGGGGGTCGCATACCCGACTCATCCATGAGGCCTCCTAAGGAGACCCCAAGGCGCCTACGGACTAAAACCCTATAAACCGTCTCTATCTCACTGTTGGCCCTGCGTGCCTTTACAGCTAAGTCTGAGTCGTGGCTACGGAGTGAAGGCACTCGTCGTTGATTTCAAAATTGAGAAGTTAGAAAAATTTAAGGGCTTGCAACATTTTTAATATTTTTTTACGAAGCGAGCCCCTCGTTATTTATTCTGCCATTCATTACAATGTTTACCTAATGATTTTTAGTATAATTTTGTTTATCTTTTTTATTTATAACTACTTATATACTACTACTATTGTGTAATAATTTATTCGAAATAAATAAATAAGATTAAAAAACTAATTATAAATAAAACTAAACTAAAAATACCTAAGAGATTAAAACAATTCTACAAAATAAACTAAGGGCTTACCACCAGGGATGGTACCTAAAACGCTTGCCGCATAGGTAGTTATGGCATTTGGGATCGCCACACTCTTGAAAAATTCGTTTACCCAGTTCTTTTATGAATTTGAGGGTATCAAGGGAATATACGCCCATTGTTTCAACCCCAAATGCCACAAAGTTATAATTTTCTTTAATGCTATTATATTTGATATGCTTTTAAATTCGGCTGTATGATCAACTGAACCGGCCTTTTTCGATGTAGAGGAAATGTGGCAAGCGACTACTAATTATATACCGACTAGTTGACATATACAATAACAAATTTCAACTTATAGACATCATTGCCTCGACTGTCGGTGTTTTTAATCTATTTTGGACACATTGTTGTAATATTTTTTTCTTGCTATTTTATATGTTTCATTTTCATTCCTAATTGTTGTTTTCTTGTTATAACAATATTTATGGCAAGACTTTCACAATATTTAACAGTATATCGCTGACATCCGAAGCGTACCTGAAGTTTACAGTTAACTGAAATATAAGCCATCATATTCGACTCGCGTACTCACAATCCAGGTGTTTTATTGTTCACATTTACACATTTTACCGCATTTATAGACCGTTATGATATTTCATCAAGCCGGCATAGTGGGGGGTACTGCATTAGCTCTTACCGCTGAAATGTATGTCCCATACGTTCATTATTACAATAATTATCACAGCCCCTAGAACGCGAAGTCCTAGACCTCCACTGCTGGACGTAAGCCTTTCAAAATACCATCATGATCACAGCACCAAAACCTCCGCTGTTTTTTTTTTTACTGTTGGAGATGGGTCTTCCAGAACATTATCACAGCCCTTAGAACACCGAGTGCTAGACCTCTACTGCTGGACGTAAGCCTTCCAGAATATCATAATCATCTCAGCACCTAGACCACTACTGCTGGAGATGAATCTTTCAGAACATCATCATCCTCCTCTAAAAAACTACTAAGTCCTAGACCTCCACTGATGAAGATGAGCCTTCCAAATCATCATGATCATCCCATCCTCTAGAATAACCATTCCTAGAACTCCACTGCTGAACATAGGCCTTCCAGAACTTTATCATTATCACAGTCCTTACAACACGAAGTCCTTTTACTGGCGATGCTTACCAGAATATCATGATCGTGCCAGTCCCTAGAACACAGGCCTTTCGGATCATATTTCTGAAGAACATGTGGCCTACAATTACTACGTCTGGCCAGACTTTTGGTGACTGTCTGATGTCAATTTTAATGCCAAATTATAAACGATTCCATAAGTTAGTATTAATAGAACCAAGGCCGACAGGATTAACGTGCTCTCCGAGGCACGGGAACGGCGGTGTTGTCTATTATTATTATTAAATACTTTATTGCACTTCACTTAAAACTGTATCCGTGGTCTAGCGGTTAAGTCTGTGGATTTAGACTCGTGGGTACCAGGTTCAATTTCTGCCAGGACACAAAAAAAAAAAAAAGTAAATAAATACATTTAATTTATTTGTGACATTTCTAGAGTTTAGTACGCTGGAGACATCGACGAGCTTGCCACTTGTCATGATTGGCCTATAGTAATGTTGGCTAAATGTTAATCTGCTTATTTATAAGCGTGGTTTCTGACCACACCGAAAGGGAAACGGTCGTGATGATACTTGTTAAAGCCAGTTCTGTGACCCATCGGTGGGTAGTAGTCGCACCTCAACCTCGGTCGGCGGCGGACGTCAACAATTGGTGTATCGGTGACGTCACACCGTGTGTGCTCAATTTTTCGGTGCTGCAGCAGTGTCTGCTGAAAAGCCACGCGAGTGTATTTATAGATCGGAACTTGGATTATTAGTTTTATGTGAAAAGAGTTTTAGCATCAGAAGAGCTGGTATTCTTCTGGAACCCTGGGGTCGACTCCACTGAGACGTTGTCAGCTGCTGCTGGAAGAGGTAAGTGCTTCTGCCCCTTTCTTTGGACTTCACAGAGCTGGCTCGTCATCAAACCCCCCCCAAACAATATACAGTCCACTCATCTACCACGGGTGAGGGAGTTGGAAAATCTCCCCCACAATTTTTTGGGCCTTGCGGAGCCGGATTTTTGGCCCTTACGGAGCCTAACTGCGGCCTATTTATTCGGTTAAAGTATTTCATTATAAAAAAAAAAAATCTATAAAAAAAAATTTTTGTTAGTTTTTTTTATTTTCTCGGATCGGTATTTTTTTTTATTTAAATTCATACACCTCGGTTTAAACTCTTCGGTAATACTCTTTCATTTCGGTTAAACTCTTTTAATTACATAATATCATTCGGTAAACTTTTATTATTAGTAACTCGTAATACATACGAGTATATCTAGTTTATTTGTTTCGGGCTATAAATATTATAGTAAATTCCATCTTTATTAACGGCATCGGTTTTAACTTACAATTTGAAGGTAGTCTGGTTAAGAGATTATCAGATAACGTTTATCATTTATTATCATTTAATATTTTGGTGGTTCCGTACATTTATTAAATATTAATAAATAAATAAAAATGTCGAAAGCTTTTGAAATTAAATTTAAAATACATTATGATTGGCTTGAGCAATCGGTTACTCTCTTGTCAACGGAATCGGTTTCGGGAATATTATCGGCACGGTTTCGAAAGTTAGACGAACATTTTAATATTTTGTCAGATGCTTATGAACGTGTCTTAAACCTCATAACGGATGAGGAACTTATTAAGATGTACGATGAACAGTTTAAAACGGCTACTATTAACTATAATAAATTGGACTCGGCGGCTATGGGGTTTTCTGGGACTGCGGACGGAACCCCAAAAACCCTACAAAGTTCTTCCTTTGCTCGGCTACCTAGTATTAATTTGCCGGTTTTTGACGGCGATATTTTTGGATGGACAAGTTTTATTAGCTTGTTCACATCTTTGGTATTATCACGGACGGATATTTCTAAAACTGAAAAATTCCACTATTTGCATTATCATGTCGGTAATGAGGCAAAATCGCTTATTCGGCACTTGCCTATGACTGATGAGTCATTGGATTCGGGATTGGAAATATTAAAAAGTAGGTATGAAAATATACGGCTGTTGGCGGATTCGCATATTTCGCGAATTATGAATCTACCTGTCTTGAATAAAGTACTAGGGCTTCGGAGTAAAATATTAAACCCTTTGTTAGAATCTACTCGGGCTTTAAAAAATTTAGATTTTAAGATTGAACATTGGAGTTATATTTTACTATACATTAGTTTAACTAAGATACCAATTGATACAAAAACTCGGTTTGAACAAAGATACGGCGGTAATAATAACAAACTACCCACATTTACGGAATTTTTAGATTTTTTACAACTGGAATGTCGATTGTTGGATACTTCGGGCAATGCGGATATGTGTGCGAACAACATTGAGCGAGAGCGTCGGTCAACTAGAAATGTTCATCTTGTTGAATCGCAAAATAGTTTGGTTAAATCTTCGGCGGTACATAATGTAAAATACTCGTACAACGATTGCAAATATTGTACGCGTTCGGGTCATAACTTATCTCGGTGTTATAAGTTTGACACGCTGTCACGTGATGATCGTAGGTCATGGGTCACCTCGAAAGGTTTATGCTATCGGTGTTTCGGTGATCATCGCGCGAATAGTTGTAATAAAAATATTCCTTGTTCTCGGTGCGGTCATGTCGGTCATAATGAGTTAATTTGTACAATTACTTCCAGGTCTGGTTCTCCTGGGGATAATAGGAATCGTACTTCTCATATTGTTGTTCGTAGCAACAATTATAACAATTCTCGGCCAATGAATAATAATAACAATGGGACTGTGCGTAGGAACAGTCCAGGCGGTTCGCGAGTAGAAATTCAGCATTCATCGGTGTCGGCTCGGCAATCTGGTTCTCGCCGCGTCACTAGTCCAGCCGTAGTAGTAACTCGGCGCCGGGATAGTGGAGGGCGCGTAAGTCCTAACTCGCAATAGCAATTACAGTCTCATGTCGCTTCGGTACCACGGATTTTAGATAATGTCATTTTACCCACGGTTATTGTAAATGTTAAATCGGTACATGGTTATTTTATAAAAGCACGTGCTTTATTGGATCTCGGCTCGCAAGTATCTATAGTACGTAGCAATATTATTTCCATGCTCGGCGTAAAGCGACATAGATGTAATACTCCTTTGTCAGGGGTCGGCGGAGTGCGTTCAGAATCCAGTCTTTATTTCTCGGTATTACAATTCAAATCTGAACGCATTAATCAACCTTTACTTACTGTTTCGGCAATTATATTAAAATCACCTACAACTTATTTAGCTCAAAATTTAAAACGGTTTAAAAATATAAATAATATTGTTATCTCAGATGACGGGTGTAGCGGAATGTCTCAGATAGACATTATTTTTGGTTGTGACGTGCTCGGAGAAATTCTAGATGGTAATAAAATTACTTTAGGCCCAGGCGGTCCATATGCCTTAAATACGATTTTTGATTTGGCCATATTCGGGCCAACTAATAACGGAGAAATATTGCCTTCTAGTGACGTCACAAATTATTCGGGAGTCACGCTTATTGAAGCGATTGAACGTTTTTGGAAGTCGGAAGAGCCACCTATGGCCAAAATTAAAGATCCCGCGGATCTTGAGTGTGAAGAAATTTTCTCACGCACTACGTCACGCGGTACGGACGGGAAGTATACGGTCAGACTTCCTTTTATCTCGGATCATGTTCGGTTGGGCGATTCTAAACAAACGGCACTAAAACGGTTTTTAAGTTTGGAACGTCGTTTTAGTAAGCATTCGGAATTTAAAGAAAAATATATTAATTTTATGCGCGAGTATATCGAACTCGGTCATATGACGGTTTCGGACTTTAAGGCTAGTTCGGGCGACGAACATTATTTTCTCGCACACCACGGAGTATTTAAGACGTCTGGTGACACAAATAAAATTCGGGTCGTGTTTGACGGCAGCGTTTTGACATCAAGCGGGGTGTCATTAAACGATTCTTTACATTCGGGCGAACGGTTACAAAATGACATAACTTCAATTATTATGAATTTTAGATTACATTTATTTGTGTTTACGGCTGACGTGAGAATGATGTTTCGGCAAACGTGGATTCATAAGCAAGACCGGAAGTATCAACTTGTATATTGGCGAGAAGCGCCCACGGATCCATTACTTGTTTATGAATTAACAACTAATACGTACGGATTAAAATCTAGTCCTTTTATTGCTATTCGGTGTTTGTATCAACTAGCTGACGATGAGCGGATTCGGTACCCTCAGGCGGCTGAGATTTTAAGAAATCGTAGCTATGTTGATGACTTGAACGGCGGCGCGGATACATTGCAGGTAGCACGGCAAATTCGGAACGAGCTGATTGCGCTCACGGGTACGGCGGGATACGAACTTCGGAAGTGGTCTAGTAACGTACCATCCTTGTTAACAGACCTTCCGGGTGAGTTTTGTGAACAACCACGGCGGTTTAATCCTGATGACGGTCCGGGGTTCATTAGTATACTCGGAATACAATGGGATCCGGTATCTGACAGTTTTACGTATCGGATAACTTTACCATCGGACGAAATTATTACTCGGCGTAATATTTTATCCATGGTAGCTCGGCTGTATGATCCGCTCGGTTGGATTAGCGCAGTAGTCTTTCGGGCTAAGTTGTTGCTCCAGTCACTACTTAGCGAGACTAATAGAAAGCTAGATTGGGATGTCCCGGCTCCAGCGCATATCGTGGAGCAGTGGAAACGGTTTTTAGCGGATTTACCCAATTTACGTGATGTGTCTATAAGGAGATGTTTAAAAGACTCGGTCGGAAATACTAAATACTCACTACATGGTTTTAGTGACGGTTCATCTCTCGGTTATGCGGCGGTTTTATACTTATATTCAGTAGACGATTCCGATGCGGTCTCGGTGCGTCTACTCATGGCAAAGTCCAGAGTGGCGCCACTGAGAACTAAGCAGACTATTCCAAAGTTGGAATTGAACGGTGCTGCTCTTCTAGCTCGGCTCATCAATCATGCTGTATTATCTATGAATACGGTTGTCTTCGATGAGATTGTAGGATGGTGTGATAGCTCTATTGTGCTAGCATGGTTGCGAACACCAGTCCATAAGTTAGAAGTATTTCAAGGTAATCGGGTGTCTCAAATTAATAATACAGTAAATAATATAAGTTGGCGTTATGTGCCTAGCGAACTAAATTGTGCGGACGTGGCCTCTCGCGGAGCTTCGGCCGTTGAGTTGGTCACACATCGGCTGTGGTGGGGGCCTCCGTGGCTGTGTGAGCCTCGTGACTCCTGGCCACATGATCATTTTGTTTATGACACTTCTATTTCGGGACTTCGTAAAAATATTCAAGTTAATATAGCTATTTCGGAACAATTTAATTTATTTAATCGGTACAGCTCGTATGACAAATTAGTTAATGTCACTGGCTACATTTTACGTTTTTATAATCAAGTTACTAAACGGTCAATCTTGCTAACTAATAATTTGCACTTATCGGTATCGGAACGTCGGAAAGCGCTTTTATGCTTAATTAAATTAGTACAATCGGAACATTTTGGTAATGAGATGTCTTTGCTTCGGTCTAAGCGTCCTTTAAGAAACGCGTTACGGAAATTGAACTTATTTATTGACGATGAAGGTATAGTGCGAGTCGGCGGTCGCATTCAATATTCGGAATTACCTTACAATGCTAGACATCCCATTTTGTTACCATACAAACATCGGTTTACGGAGTTGTTAGTTAGACATTATCACACGGTTTATTGTCATGTCGGAGCTAATTCTTTAGCGGCTATACTTTCGAGAAACTTTTGGATAATCTCGGTTCGGCGGATTACTCGAAGTATAGTCCTAAGATGTATTTCATGTTTCAAGGTTAAACCTACTATTGTTCAACCTTACATGTCGGATTTGCCCCCGGATCGCGTCAGATGCGCGCGACCTTTTCTCGGTGTCGGAACAGACTTTGCAGGACCGTTTTTTATAAAGTCTAGTCGTTTGCGTAACGCTAGAATTCTAAAATGTTATCTATGCGTCTTTGTTTGTTTAGCGACAAAAGCTGTCCACTTGGAAGTGGTTTCGGAATTATCGGTTGAAGCTTTTGTTGCTACCTTTACTCGGTTTATATCTCGGCGGGGCTTACCATCGTTGGTTAGATCGGACTGCGGAACCAACTTTACCGGCACGGACAAGTACTTAAAAGACGTCTATATATTTTTACGGAATAATCACTCGGATCTTTCTCGGCGGTTAACTAAAGATAATGTGACTTGGCTGTTTAATCCACCAGCCAGTCCTAACATGGGCGGATTATTCGAAGCGGCGGTTAAATCGGCAAAGACACATATGCGGCGTGTCATCGGTGAGCAACGTTACACATTTGAAGAGCTCAGTACATTTTTTACTCGGGTTGAAGCGGTAATGAACTCGCGTCCACTTTGTCCACTCAGCACGGATGCTGGTGATCTTGATGTGTTGACGCCGGGTCATTTCATTATTGGCCAGCCACTAGTAGCGCTGCCAGAATATCCCTATGAAGATGTTAATATCGGTCGGTTATCTCGGTATCAACAAATACAAAAGCTTTCGCAACATTTTTGGAATCGGTGGAGACTAGAGTATCTACACACTCTTCAACAGCGGCTTAAATGGAACTCTAGAACGGAACCTCCGAAATCGGATGACTTAGTCATAATTAAAGATGATAATCTCCCACCTTTGCAGTGGAGACGCGGTCGGATTGTAAAATTGATGCCCGGTAAAGATGGTATTGTTCGGGTTGCGGAAGTTCGGACTAATACTGGTGTCCTTACCCGCCCAGTATCTAAATTATGTCGGTTACCTATGCTCGGATAGGAACCAAGGCATTGCCTTGGTTGGGGCGGGGGATGTTAAAGCCAGTTCTGTGACCCATCGGTGGGTAGTAGTCGCACCTCAACCTCGGTCGGCGGCGGACGTCAACAATTGGTGTATCGGTGACGTCACACCGTGTGTGCTCAATTTTTCGGTGCTGCAGCAGTGTCTGCTGAAAAGCCACGCGAGTGTATTTATAGATCGGAACTTGGATTATTAGTTTTATGTGAAAAGAGTTTTAGCATCAGAAGAGCTGGTATTCTTCTGGAACCCTGGGGTCGACTCCACTGAGACGTTGTCAGCTGCTGCTGGAAGAGGTAAGTGCTTCTGCCCCTTTCTTTGGACTTCACAGAGCTGGCTCGTCATCAAACCCCCCCCAAACAATATACAGTCCACTCATCTACCACGGGTGAGGGAGTTGGAAATTCTCCTCCCCAATACTTTACTTTTTTTTAAAGTATATACAAAGGCGAACTTAAAGCCATTTCGGCTTTTTCTACAAGCTAACCTTTGGGAGAGTGAGACAGTATTATAATGTGGGGTGCAATTCTAACCAATAAACTACATAAATAGTATGTTTACATAAACTACATAAATACTCATCTATATTTTACATATATGAAGATAATATATTATTAGGTAGTAAAAAATACATATATTGTTCTGCTTGTTCATAAAGAAAGTATTAAGTTGTCTATTGCAAATGAACGTAAGAAAAATGTATTTATCATCGGTACATGCTGTGGTTTGAATTGCGAACTTTTTTTTTGTATTTAAAAAAAAGCGGTTTAACAAAAAGTTTTTTTTAATAATAAAGGTAAACCTTTTTTCTTTAAAGAAAACGCCGTTAAAGTTGTTTAAAAGCTTTTTCTATAACTTGGTTTAAGTATTTTTAAGCCAACTTCGACTTATCCGCTTTACCGTGAATACTGTCCAGGAAGATTTTATTCAGTAATTGCTTTTAAATATTTTATTCAAATCAAATTATTTATATCCTTTGGTTATCTTGTAACAACTTGGATATTGTCAGCACTAAAATAATATAAAACAAAAACATAAAAAAATAAAATAAACAAACACAAGTTAGGTAATCATGGTTGGACCGTAACAGGTAATAATCTAGATCTATGTGTGTTATAATAGCATTATTGTCATAAGCAGGGTATTGTAACTTAATAACTACTTAATATAAGATCGTGGCTGTAAATAGGCCGTGTCAACTAAATATAAATTCGTGGCTGTAAAAGGGCCGAGTCAGCTTACAATCTAACAATAATAATAAATATCAAATCTTAATACTAGTTCGTGGCTGTCAACGGGCCGTGTCACCTTACAATGTAAATAATAATAATATGTCAATCATAATTATTCGTAGCTGTCAAAGTGCCGTGTCATCTGATATTCTAAATACCTTTAACAATAATAATTTATATTCGTGGCTGAAAAGAGGATGAGTCAACTAAATATAAATTCGTGGCTGTAAAAAGGCCGTGTCAACTTATGGACATAAAATAATAATCATAATAATAACTATAAAAAAGAAAATAGTTATTTAAATTCTATGCAAAAGTATCTTTCATTGCATCTTTAGGCTCATAATAACTTTTTTTTATTAAAATGCCTTTAAGGAAAATTTTAAATTACTCAAAATTTAAATTTGTTATATCTGATGATATTAAAATTAATTAATTAATTTAAATTTGTTATATCTGATTTATTATATAGCTTGATACCATTGCACAGAAAACTCTTTATCGATTTAGTTAGTCGAGCTTTGGGACATCTGATCTGATTATTTGACCTTGTTTTATTTACATTTTACGGAGTTTTTTTATGTAAGTATATACTATTCCAAAATCTGCCTCCACGGTCTAGCGTTTAAATACGTGGATTTACACTCGGAGTTACCGGGTTCGATTCATGGTCGGGACACAATAAAATATTTACTTTATTTGTGACATTTCTCGAGTTTGGTATTTGTAAATTTAATTTCTGACCACCCCGGAAGGGATACTGTATTGGTGATACTATTCGAACATTGCGGGCAGATTTTCGCGCCTCTTTCTTTACGATACTATTAAAAGTGCTTTAGCTCTTCTGGAGCCTGCTGGAGTTATCCGAGATGATGGCAAGAGACCCGATGGAATGACGTTGGTCCCCTGGAAATGTGGAGTCCGGCAAGCGGCGCAAGTATGTTATCTTAGATTGCATATTTGTGCCGTTTGCTGTAGATAATTTGAGCCCATAGTTTTTAAAAGACAGTCTTCTCCGGTAACAAGTGACCTGGCTATTTCTTCGCTTGAATAATCAGTAGGTAGGTTCGAACTAACATTTATTTAATTTATTCTTAAGAGATAGATATATGCAATTACGGACTTTTCTGTAGACCTTTATAAGATACACAATTCCACTATACATTATTTTGTTATATCTCAAAGGGTTTAGGCAGTTTTCGTTTTTCCGACACCTCCAACAAATATTGTTAATATATAAAAAAAATAACAAAAAAACTAAAGTATCATCACGACCGTTCCCCTTTCGATGTGATCAGAAACAACGGTTATAAATAAGCGGATTCACATTTAGCCAACTTTACTATAGGCCAATCACGCCTAATTAAGAAAACTAGGACTATTTTATTTTTAAACTACTTTGTAAACATTATTTATTTATTTTAAAAATTAGCCAAATTATATAGCCATAATTTTATGTATATTATATTATTTATTTGAAGGACAAGTTTATTTTATTTTATTCTGTATAGATTGCTTGTTTTGTGTGTACATGTCATGATAATGCAATCTGTCCATATTGTGGGCATACAATATGCTTATGTCAATAGATATTTATTTACAATATTTATTTGTATATAATTTATATTTAATGTTGTTCTTGTTAATTTATTGGAATACAATGTTAATGTCAAAATTATGAGGGATCAGCTGAAAATCAGCGCTGTGACCTAGTGTTGCAGCTTATTGCTGAGCTGATTCCCTATTTGTCACCACACTATCTTGTTTGTTGTATTATCATTATTATTTTTTACTGCTTGTGTTTTTTTTGTGACAAATAAACTTTTTTCTTTCTTTCTTTCAATCAATTCAACAAGTGGCAAGCTCGTCGATGTCTCCAGCGTACCAAACTCGAGTAATATCACTAATAAATTAAATAATAATTAAATGTATTTATTTACATTATTAAATATTTTTGTGTCCCGACCAGGAATCGAACCCGGTACCTCCGAGTCTAAATCCACGGACTTAACCGCTAGACCACGGAGGCAGTTTACAAAACTTAACAAATTATATACTAAAGCCATCCTCGAGAACCACTCTGTCCATTGGTGTAAACAGAATATTACGACCTGTTATGAATTCCAGATTGCCGCTTAGGTTGAAGGTCCGGATCTACAAGATGTTCATCCGTTCCCGTCCCACCTACGCTTCGCCAGCCTGGCACCACCTTTTGGCCAAGACTAATAGGGACAAGATCCAAAGTCAGCAGAACATATCGCTCAGAGTGGTCTCAGGTCTTAGAATTCCGTCATAGCTCGAGATCTGGAGATGCCTACTATTGAGGAGTTTGTCGTCGGCCTGACTAGACGTACCTATGTACTATCGGGCCGACAACGGACACTTTAAGCATCTCCAGAATATCGCTCCGTCTTGCGCTAGGCCCCCCAACGGGAGACCACTTCCTAGAGAAGTGCTCCTGGAGGAGAGCTGAAGTGAACCCACATTCAGGTCTGGACGACCCCACTGACTGACTACAATATAGAAGCTTCTAACATGCATAAAAACAATAAAACAATATCACATCCATCAAAAAATAGTAAAATTAAGCACCACTATAAAATCCATCTTGATAGACAAACCGAGTAGGTATTAAAAAATTCATGAGTTACTCGAACTAACTATAAAACTTCGTTTCTTTGATATTCCGCGACATGTTAAAAAATCTTTATTTTCAAGTCTGTCTATAAATTTGGGGCGTACTAAGCGTTTCGCCATATTAATGTTAGAATAGTTTTCTCATTGACCTAGATATATTGACTGGTCATTGCATGAAAATTATCGATTTCAAAGCCGGCGGTCTTAAAGTCTTTTAATCATAAGTGAGCTTGGTCACCACGGGCTGTCGTGTTCCAAAAGTGCGGGTCACTTTTTCCGTCATAGCAACATTAATGATCTTATTCGTAGAACGCTTGCACTAGTCTCGATTCCATCAATTTTAGAACCAACCAGTTTGAGTCGAGACGAAGGCAAGCGTCCAGACGGAATGGCATTAGTACTGTGGAGATTGGACTAATCTCTGGAAATAGGTATGTATAATAAGTTAATAACACTGTAACAATTTAAATAACGCTCACATTATCATTTTATCAGCTGAACAGAAATTACTGTCCGTTGCAAAAAAACTTGCAATGATGATAAAATCTATCCTTGGCAAATTGGGACTATATGTTTTTAAAAAAGTGAGTACCTATTTTTTATTTTATTTACTAAATTATTTTGTGGCCATGTACAATATTTATTATTAAGTGTTGTCTCTCACGCTGACTAATCTTTTGAGGTAACATTAAATATATCTAAAATTATGTATTTATTTTCATCATAATCGTCAGCCTATATCTCTCTACCCTTCGCTACCCTCATACAACCCGCACTAGCGACCATATTCAGGTCATCCGTCTCTGCGTCTTTCCGTACGAGGTCTCCACTCTAGAACCCGTTTGCCCCATCGTTCGTGGGTTCTGCGGCAGACGTGTCCGGCACACTGCCACTTCACCCAGCTATTTTTAAAAGCTATAACTTTTATGTATTTATTTTATTACACACTTTTGTTTACTTTAGTTAACTACCCTGTTAGGAATACCTATGCTATTCATTACAGCTTCTAGAACGCAAAGTCCTTGAACTCGACTGTTGGAGATGGGTCTTACACTTTTCCAATGACAATTTATTAACGATTTCACAAGTGGACCGGGACCGACGGCTTATCGTGCTCTTCGAGGCACGGAAACGTTGGTGTTATAAATACATGACAAATGTACGTAAGAAAAGTGTTTTTATTATTGGTACATGCCGGAGGGTTTGAACCGCCTTTTGTAGGATTTTTAGGGTAGGTTCTTACCACCGCGCCACCACTGCGCCAGGCATAGGTATATTTTTATTTATTTAAAAACTTTATTGCACTATGTGTTATGCGGACTTAATGCCGCTAGGCATTCTCTGACAGCCAAACCTTTAGGACATTTAGACAGTATAGATGGTAGGTGCAATATTAAGTAAGTCCATATATATCAATATATACATACCAATATTAATTTATTTATTTATTCGGAAAATCAACAGCTTTAAATACATATATTTTTTAAAGTAGTGATAATGAGTACAGCCAATTAAAGATTTCCACAAAAGATGAATGAATGTAACAAAAAAAAAACAAAAAAATGACCTTTACCAACAAATACATAACCAGATAATAAACTCAAAGCAAAGCAAAAAGAAAGTGACTGAATAGACATACTTAAATTTAGTATAAATATAAATTATATCACTATTTATTTATTTTATGATGAACTATTGTAAACGCAGCGATAAGGCGACCGAATGTTTAAACGATCTCTTTGAACCAACAAAGAGATCAATATCAGAAAAGATTTTGTTATATGTGTATGCAATTCGGGTTAGAGGTGAGTTTTTCCCATAATTAGTGCGATGCCATGGTACGAGCAAAAGATCTGTAGAGCGGGTACGACGTTTCGATGCTCTGTACCCAATACCACTAACTAACTCCTACATAACACGTAGATAAATAAATAATATATATATACTATATACACATAATAAATATACAAATAAACCACTTAAACGATGAGGGAAGTAATATAGAAATAATGATGTAGTTGCTGCAAATGAAAAAAGAAAAAACTATATAAAAAAATAGAGAAGTTGATACAGTTAGGTTGATAAGAAGTACATAATTTTTGAAGATTCGAGAAGATCGATTTGAAGCTTGTCTTATATTTAATGGTATGTCGTTCCAGAGATTTGCAGCAACAACAGCAAACGAATGGGAGACAAAAGAGGTGTGATGAGAAGGAATGGAGAGTGTGGAGTTGAAACTAGATCGAAGGGTTCGATCGTGAATAGAGAGGTTTAGTGGTTTTAAATTAGTTAGGACCACGGACTTTGTCAAAGTAAAACCTATAGTCAAACCGGTCGTTTGTGCTAGGTCCACCAGTTTTCCCCATAAAGTCGTTTGATTTATTTTACGATCTCTCGTGGTGCGGTCATAAACTAGTTAAATGTTCTCATTGGCTTTTTTGTATTTTGTGTTGCCGAAACTTTTTGCTCGAGTAGTGGCTAATCGATGTAAGAGTATCTAAGCGTCTTTTTATTATTTAATGTATAGTTTAAGGGTTTTCAAGGTGTTCTTTGGTTTTCAGAACAAATAAAATGAAATGAAATGAAATATTTATTTGCAGGAAACATGGTAACAAACAATATTAGGTCTTATTAATATTAAATGGGTCACATATTTCGCCATAAGCATGCAAAAATTTACAACAACTGTTATAGAAGTAAAGTTACTAAAAAACTCAGCGTTGCTTCTTTAGTAACTTTACTTCACAAAAACCTTTGTGTTGCTTAAAATACACATAGTATTCCTCCAAAGTATAGAAACATTCCTGAACTAGCCACGCATGCAGTACTGTACAGAATCTTTTATAAGGCATCTCTGTCCATACCTTTGGCAAACAATTATATATTTTAGCGCTCATATAGGAGGCGTTTCATCTAAAGATTTCTAATTTAGGTATAGGCATTACTAAGGATAATATAGATTACTAAATAATCTTCATTGTGAGGGATTAGATGAAACTCAGCGCTGTGACCGAGTGTTGCAGCTTATTGCTGAGCTGATTCCCTATTTGTCGTTACATTATCTTGTTTGTTGTATTATTATTATTTTTTTACTGCTTGTGTTTTTTGTGACAAATAAACTTTTTCCTTTCTTTCTTTCTTTCTTATATTTCTACACAGCCTACAATATTAGTTCACCTTGAAAGTCAAAATTTGCATTTGACATTATTGCAAATGGCACATACTTTCAACAAGAAAAACAAATAGGTGCTAGGCGGAATGATGGTGGTAATTTGCCCAGTCTGTCGGGGCGGGGATGTATTCACCGATAAACCCAGTAAAGGCTATCCATACGTTTCGGGACCAGCCTCGAATTGCCGTCATGCACAGTCAAGCCGGCATAGTCTTAGGGACGGATGTCCAGCCTCTAACATTCATGGACTCGCGTGCCACTTACCATGAGGTGGGCGCAAGGTCACACGTCTTGCTAGTATATAAAAAAAAAACTATACTATCCAATAAATGTTTAATTTTATTTTCATTGAAGCTATTAAAACACAGCGTCCTAGACCTCTGTTGCTAGGTCCTAGGCCTTCCAGAACAAATATCTGGAGTATTTGGCCTACACTCGCCAAGCTGGCCAGACGGATTGGCGAAGCTCTAATGTCAGTTTATTATCGAGTCCACAAGTTGGTATTAGTGGTGTTGTAAATCAATCGAGCCACTACAGCACGTATATAAAACGGTATAGCATATCGTCTAGTAACAATTTCATAAACACATTAATAAGTTTTTACAATTCGACCTCGTTTACCTAAGCTATGGGTAATAATAAATCGTATATATTAGTATGTAATAGGTAATATACATATTTATAATCGTTGTAAAAGGACAGACACGACAGACAGACGGACTACTGTTCGACTTATATGTATATAGGAAGCTTTACCGTGGGAATCGAAAGAGAGAATATAAAATTTAATATTAACATGACATGTGAGCTCGCACCTATCTAATAGTATGTCCAAGAGTAGCCACTCTCGATTTTTCCGCAGTAACTAATAGTCAAAGATACGTAGAAGCGACCTTCACTGATCTGTTATAAAGTAAAGTATCGGGTTTAGTGGAACCGGGACCGTGGGTGGTGTTGTAAATACACACATCAAAAAAGTCTAGGGATCAAGCATGTTTATGCGGATTTCTTGTGATTGAGATGTGGCTTTGTAATAAATTTATGATTTTATAAATTTATATGGATCCTTTTTGGTGCATTTCATAATTTAAAACAGGAACTGTCAATCAAATTCGAGTAAAAGATGAAAATCAGCTGTCAATATTTTCCCTATAAAAACATAAGACGCATTGAAGACATTATTAGTGCTACTGTTTCCCTACTACTGATTAAAACCAACGTTATTATGGAGCGGCGACGTCATTTAAGCAGGGAAGAAATGATCAGAGCCGTGGGAATGATAGAAGCTGGTTCCCGGCAACGTACTGTGGCTTTAGCTCTGAATACAAGTCAGAGTGTTATCAGTCGACTTTGGACACGTTACCGAACCACTGGTACCGTGGCTGAGCGCCATGGAGGACGGTATCGCTGCACCACACGGAGACAAGACCGATACATTCAAATCACAGCTCGAAGAACTCCAACAATAACCGCCATGATGTTAGCCGTGAGCCTTCATCGCTCTTCAGGGAACTTAATTAGCGACCAAACAGTCAGAAACCGCTTGCATGAAGTGAACCTCATTCCCGAAGACCGCTACGGGTACCACCTATAGCAATGCACAATCGTAGGACTCGATATCAATGGGCTCTTGAACACAGAAATTGGACAGAAGAACAATGGCGTTTCGTGTGCTTTTCTGATGAGTCTCGTTTTGGTATGAGGCCGGATACAAGACGTATACGACACTGGAGAACCCCTGGACGCCAACAGCGATTAAAATCCTGCCAGGAAGTCCATCCTTATAGTGGTGGAACCATCATGGTATGGGCGGGTATTTCGATCGGCGGAAGAACTGAGTTGATTTGGATCAGAGGCAACCTCAACGCTCAAATTTATGCTGAGACGGTTGTATCAGACGTCATCGTTCCTCTACAAGTGCATATCGGTCCCTTATTTCAGTTAATGCATGATAATGCACGACCGCACACCGCAAGAGTTGTAAGACAGACTCTCGCCGCAGCTAACATCAATGTCCTGCCCTGGCCTGCTCAGTCGCCAGACTTGAACCCGATTGAGCATGCATGGGATATTCTTCAGAGAAGAGCTCTGCCGAATATGGAGGGTATCCAGTCGCAAGAAGACCTTTTTTTGTTGTTGCAACGAACATGGGCGGCCATTCCACAGCGTGATTTGGATGAACTCATTTTGAGTATGCCAAACCGATGTTCTTGTGTTGTTAGTGTTCGCGGTAGAAACACGGATTATTAATTGTTTAAGTTACCCAATAAAATTAAAAAAAAAACTGTTATTTCAGTCTTTTTTTCGAACTTTAATGTTAGTGGTTCAAATGTCAAAAATCCCTTTATTAGGAAAATGGCAATTTTTTTTACTAATGCAAAGGTGACTTGGTTTATCGTTACTGTAGACAAACGAAAACATTTTATTTGATCAATCCTTAAAGAAAATTTTAATGAATATCAATCAGGAGAAAAGTTATTGCAAAAATATATGTTGATCCCTAGACACTTTTGATGTGTGTATATGACAAATTTATTTATTTTATAGTAAAGTATTATCACGACCATTTCCCTTACGGGGTGATCAGAAAACACGCATATAAATTAAAAGCGGATTCACATTTAGCCAACTTTACCATAGGCCAATCATGACAAGTGGCAAGCTTGTCGATGTTTCCAGCGTACCAAACTCGAGAAATATCACAAATAAATTAAATAATAATTAAATGTATTTATTTACATTAATAAATACATTTAATTATATAAAACTTAATTGCACTATGTACAAGGGGCGGGCTTAATGCCGCTAGACATTCTCTGACAGCCAACCTTAGGGACAGATAAAGCATTTAAAGTGAATGGAGTAGTTTTAAGTAAAAATTAAAGATATTATAACTAAACGATCACATTGTAAGCAATAAACAATATATAGACACATATAAACACATACATCCTCTCATCCTTAGTCGGTACCCCACTGTTGGGGATCGTGACTCCGTCGCAGTCCATCCACTAGCCGTTTCCAGTGGCTGCGGTCCTCGGCGCAGTGGATGGCTTGGTGTACTGGGATGTTTAGGTGGTCAGTCACCTGACTAGACCATCGTTTAGGGCTTCTTCCTCTTGTTCTTTTACCGTCTACTTTTCCCGTTACTAAGAGTTTTGCCAGATTGTCGGCGCCTCTTCTAGCAATGTGGCCAAAATATTGCAGAATTCGGGTAAAGCAGACGGCAGAAAGTCTCTGTCTCTTGGCAAGTTTGAGCTCTTCGAGCGCCGAAACGTTAGTGCGTCGTGCGGTCCAATGAATTTTAAGCAAACGACGCCAGCACCACATCTCAAACGCATCAATTCTTGCCCTAAACACATACACACAATAATATACACACATACACTAAGTAGGTACCTTATTAGGATCATTGAAGATTGGTCTATTTACATTGACTATCTTTTTAAATTAAAATCGATTTCACAAATGTACGTAAGAAAAGTGTATTTCTCATTGGTACATGCCGGGGGTTTGAACCGGACGTTTGTAGGATTTAAAGGAAAGCGTTCTTACAATCGATCCACCACAGCTCTTATTAAATAGCTATTTGCTATTCACAAATACACGTACGATGAATAAAAAAACTCAATAAAACAATAATTTCAATAAAAATATCAAAAGCTTGGAGTAATAAGTTACCAAAAGTTGGACGAACGCCGCACATGTTTCACGTTTTGACTTAATATAACGGCCGCAGAATTAACATATCGTTGGTCTTGGGTCTAGTACACAAATCCAATGTCGCTCATGGACAGATCTATGCTTGGTATTTTATTAATGGATAGAATTCGAAACGTTGATATTCGTCAGAGAAAAGTTACTGACATAGCATTTAAAATTAGCAAGCTGAAGTGGCAATGGGCCGGACACATCTGCCGCAGAACCGTCGACCGATGGGGCACACGGGTTCCAGAGCGGAGACCACATACGGGACGACGCAGAGTGGGACGACCCCCCGCCAGATGTCCGGAATGATAAGGTCGCTGATGGGGAATGGATGAGGGTTGACAAAGACTGCGTGCAATGCGAGTTTTGGCTTACATCCAGAAGGGGAGAGATACAGGCTGATGATGATGGTCATAGAAGGAATAGGCGGTAACCAAATATCTCGGATTTAGGTGCAGTATAAAATAGCAACATCAAGAGCCGAAATCCTACATACAATGAATAAAGGAGAGAAGAGAGGACAGCTTCATTTTTTTGAGATTTTTTTTTTTTTTTAAAACCTTATGGGGCCATATACCTACGTTAGTGTTTGAATGACGGTTATAACCTTGCATGCATAGGCAAACCCAATAAATTGTATTACACATAAAGTAAGTTAATATGGATATTTATGTACTTATGTTTATAAATGTATATTTTGTGTATGTAACTGACATGTTAATTTATATATTTATTTATTTTCATTACTTTTTAATATGGCATATGATATACCCAGTGACAGGTATAGCAACCTTTGCATCAATGCTTTATCTTTTAGTTTAATATTTATTCTCTCCTTCTAACTCTGCACCACAATTTCTAATGTCGTTCTCTCAAAGGTTAGCTGTTAGAGAATACCTACAAGGTATGAAGCTCGCCTATGTTCTTCACTTTATTTTGTATATTTTAATGTGCAATAAAAGTAAAGTAAAGTAAACATCGTTTATTGAAGCAAAAGTAAATTGAGTTACAAAATTTGGTACAGGAAAAAAATAATCAAAACAAGTAAGCAAGAAAGAGATACAGAACTCTGCTCCCCAAACCATTATGTTGTATCTTGGGGTATCTTGGTATCTTTAAAAAAATATATTATTATTATCTGCCCGAGTTTTTAATGACATAAGCTCCCATAATAAAATTTTACCGTCCTTTGGGATTAATAATATTGTCCAAATCAGCTTTTTAATTTTGTACGTGGCAACATTTTTCATTACTAACCGACCGAAGTCGCTAAGATTTGTCGGTCCTGGAGTGCCTTCCTATAAGTTGAGGCTTGAATTAAATTGAAATTACTGATTTGATTGCTGTAAAACTCGCATTGATGATGCATAATGCACCTATTAACCTAGTAAGGTATGCTATGTTTAAAATTTAATTTTAAATAAAAAAATACTTTTGAATTTGGTCGTGTTATCTTGGCAGAAAACTTTTGGCCGGTAAGTTCACACCGGTCATTAAACATAGGTCCAGCATCTTTAGTTCTTCACGAGAAGATCATAACTAAAACTTTTTATTGTTGCTTGTTTGAAACCAACTGTTGCACTCGTAATGGGTTATAAAATGACTTATTAAATGATATTACCATTTTAAGTGGTGCGTACTGTGTTTGCGCCCCCCAGTGATGGATGGTGTCATTTGGTGGGGAAATACTTGGCTCCTATACGAAAATGACTTTTATAGAACTAAGGAATTTGATAATTTTCTTTTGAAATGATGAACTGCCTCCGTGGTCTACGGTTAAGTCCGTGGATTTAGACTCGGAGGTACCGGGTTAGATTCCTTGTCGGGACACAATAATATTATAAATTAAATAAAATTAATTAATATTTAATTTATTTGTGACATTTCTCGAGTTTTGTACGCTGGAGACATCAACGAGCTTGCCTATAGTAAAGTTGGCTAAATGTGAATCCAGACAGACAGACAGTGGGGTCGTCCAGGCCCGGATGCCTAATGGGCGTGGGTTGGGGATGGGGACAGTCCCTCGTTTTCCCCGGCAGGATCACAGCGGGTAACCACCCGCCGGTAATTCATGCGCGTTTAGTGCTGGGCGCCGTTACTAGTATAACAGCGCCCGTGTGGCTCACGAACCCAGGGGGCTAAGTTCGACTGCTTCAGCTCTCCTCCAGGAGTACTTCTCTAGGAAGTGGTCTCCCGTTGGGGGGCCGTGCACAAGACGGAGCGATGTTCTGGAGATGCTTGAAGTGTCCGTTGTCGGCCCGAGAGAACATACGTCTAGTCAGGCCAACGACAAACTCCTCAATAGTAGACATCTCCAAATCTCGAGCTAAGACGGAATTACGCACGAACCATGGCGCTCGGGAAACCACTCTGAGCGATATGTTCTGCTGACTTTGGATCTTGTCCCTGTTAGTCTTGGCCAGAAGGTGGTGCCAGGCTGGCGCAGCATAGGTGAGATGAGAACGGATGAACATCTTGTAGATCCGGACCCGCTTATTCATAAGCGCGGACCACCCCGGAAGGAGAACGGTCGTGATGATACTTTACTTTTGAATCATAATATTCAGTATTCTATGACGACTCTAGGACAACGACTATTTTTCGATTCGACGACTGCTCTAGCACGCTTCACGGTCGGTTATATTAGCGCTGCTTCTCTTCAGTGCGCAAGCGCCGGCATTTGTACTAGTGAAAGAGACAGGACATGGTATAGGGGTAACAAATTAGGACGTCTGTTTATGCACCGACGAATCATAATAACGTCTAACCATTCAAATTGGTCGCATTACCGCGATCGGTGCAAACAGAACATGTTGTAGTCTAGTTTTTTTGTGTCACATTTATATATACTATTAATATAAATTAATAATTTATTTATTTATTAATAACTAAATAAATGAATACTATTAGTATATAATATTAAATTTATTATGGTTAATCTTATTTGACCGCCTCCGTGGTCTAGTGGTAACAAACGTTGCCGTGAACTCGGGAGGTCGTGGGTTCGATTCCCACCGGGGGCAAGTTGTACATTGTATAATTTGTCTCGGTCTGGGTGTTTATATGTATAATATGTATATATTTACAAAAAAAAAGTATAATATGTAGTTTATCAACCATCTAGTTTCCGTAACACAAGCCTCGTAGCTTACCACGGAAATTAGATGGCGCTGTGTGACCTGTCCGGAAATATTTATTTATTTATTTATTATTAGGCCTTGTCTAGTGGTCGATGATGGATGAATTTTTAGTTTAAGTTAAGCTCATTTGACAGTGTGTTATAAAAACATATCCTTGCCAACCCGTCTGGCCAGCGTGGCGAGTGTAGGCCAAATACTCCAGATATATGTTCTGGAAGACCCATCTCTAACAGTGGAGGTCTAGACTGTGTTCTAGGGGCTGTAATTATAAAAACGAACACTAGGCCCAAAAAAAATGTACTAGTTTTAATGAGACGAAAGTGAGATAATTTGTGGTTTTTGCGTGATACAAGTATGCAAGTCAAAATTAATTTTTAATAATTTACAATAACGCCAACCTCTTCAAAATTATAGGGTCAAACGGGAATCAAACCTATGATACACAAGTTGTGTTACCATCGAGCGGGTTGCTAAATTTCTTGGAATCGACTCATTAGTATACGAAGATCTGTATCTGCCAGTGCAGCCAAAAGTCAAAGTGCATCCAACTCGAAAACCTATAAGTCTAAAATTATATTATTTATTATTATATTTATTTAAAACTTTATTGCACAACAAAATAAAAAAAGCGTGACATAATGTCGCTTTACATTCTCTGCCTGTCAGACCTACCCCTACCTACAGGTAGGTGCAATATATCGATTAAAAATAAAAAGATTAAACATATTGGTGTATGAAATATTAATAACTTATTAATTATGATAAATATTTAATAATAAAATTACATGCGAATACATATACATATTACATACATATATATACACTACATTAACATAAATTAATTGTATATTGGATTTTAATTTGTAAGTATAACAATTATAAGTCGCAAAGTTGCTACCGTAAAATACCCAAGTATTGGCATTAAACACAGAGACCTTCACTGTTAGAGATGGGCCTTCCAGAACATATATGTGGAGAATTTGACCTACATTCGCCATGCTGGCCAGACGGGTTGGCAAGGATCTAATGTCAATTTTAATGACAATTTATTAACGATTTCACAAGTTAGTATTAGTGGTACCGGAACCGAGGACTTAATGTGGTTTGAACCTATCTTTGTAGTATTTTAAGAAAAGCATTCTTACAACCGAGCCACCCCGTTCTTATTTTACTTAGTTTAAATAAATAACTAGAAAATCATATGGAGGTCGTACTTTGGAAAGCATCTCCCAAACCAAACAGGGCAGCTCAGTATCTGAGAGCTTGTTTTATGCCGTTGATAATCTTGTGCGATAGCTCATTAGGTGCTAAATACGCATTTTTGTAAAAAAAACTTCACGTCTTTCTGAAAAATGGCAGAAGACATTCTCAGTTGCGGACTGGCTAAAAAATAAAATATTAATTTCAATAAAAAAAGTAAAGTAAAGTATCATCGCGATAGTAAGCGGGTTCACATTGAGCCAACTTTACTATCGGCCAATCATGACAAGTGGCAAGCTCGTCGATGTCTCCAGCGTACCAAAGTCGAGAAATATCACAAATAAATTAAATATTAATTGTTTAATTATAAACATAAATGATGGCAACACCGCACTCCGCCGGTTTTGTAGGCTGGCAAGCGTTGTCGCCATCCGTCAATTCGAAGCAGATTCAAAAAATGGAAGAACGCAATTACAGTGGTGCCGAAACTTTCAAGGGAGCTAAAAATAAGCTTAATGAATTATATGCCTTAGTAAATTCCCAATCTCATCGGGATTCAATAATTGACTACACTTCATGTAAAGGCATTGAATAATAAATAATAATAATAATAAATATTTCCAGACAGGTCACACAGCGCCATCTTATTTCCGTGGTAAGCTACGAGGCTTGTGTTACGGAAACTAGATGGTTGATAAACTACATATTATACTTTTTTTTTGTAAATATATACATATTATACATATAAACACCCAGACCGAGACAAAACAGACAGTAATGAAAAATAAGACATATTCCCTTTCGATCATTTTCGACCAATATTTGATGATATCATATATCTAATTCGGCTGCTGTCTTCAAGCTTTGATGTGTTAACATATCATATATTTAGATATATATCTGTATAACATTGTTAATTACAGTTTTTTACCCAACAAACCGTGACTAAACGTCCTATAACGATTTGGATATTGTAAAGGTTATTTTAGCTTCAATTCAATTCGATTATTTTATGTAATTAGGCATAGGACAAAAAAATGTATTTTGCATTTTTACATGTCAAATTTACAATAAGTATACTTTAATATTAGGCTACATAATTTCACAGCATTCTACCAGGTAGAACGCCATGAAACTACACAACCTTACTTAAATGTAGAGCAGTGCGTTACAATACAAACATAAAATAACATTTTAAAAAAAAACCTACGTGATTTATACACACAATAATAATTCCACATAAAATTATAACTATATTTCGCAGGTCTACTCATCTTCTTGTCTTCCTATACTCCGTTCTTTATAACTCAAAAACATCTTTGTATTTAAAAACACAATTTGAATTTGACCGCCTCCGTGGTCTATGTACATATGCCTATGTACAATATTTTTAGTGCAATAAAGAAATTTTAAAATTAAATTGAATAATATGAAAGAGACAAACTTATGGCTGTCAAAAGTGATAAAGCGTATAGTAATTCTGTCAAAATGAATATTTATAATACAAGAACGCAATCTTCAATGTTGCCAGAAAAAAAAATGATTTTTTAATAATATATATATACACAAAACAGTCTCGAAGTTGTGCAGGAATACGTCTACCTTGGACAGACTATTCAGCTAGGCGCTGCAAACTTCACCAAAGAAGCCGACAGACGCATGCAGCTAGGATGGGCGGCATTCGGAAAACTTCGACATATCCTCTCATCGTCCATACCACAGTGTTTGAAGACAAAAGTCTTCAACCAGTGCGTCCTCCCCGTAATGTCCTACGGAGCAGAGACGTGGACACTGACAGTGGGTCTGGTTCACAAATTCAAGGTCGCTCAGCGATCTATGCATAGAGCTATGCTTGGTATTTCTCTGATGGATAGAATTCGAAACGTTGAAATTCGTCGGAGAACCAAAGTTACTGACATAGCATTCAAAATTAGCACGCTGAAGTGGCAATGGGCCGGACACATCTGCCGCAGAACCGACGACCGATGGGGCAAACGGGTTATGGAGTGGAGACCACGTACGGGACGACGCAGAGTGGGACGACCCCCTGCCAGATGGACTGATGACCTAAGGAGGGTCCTGGTGGGCGTTGGATGAGGGTTGCAAAAGACTGAGGTGCGGTGGCGAGCCTTGGGGGAGACGTATATCCAGGAGTGGAGAGACACAGGCTGTTGATGATGATGACACAAAACACAATTACCTAATACAGTGGTACCTTACCAGGTTAGTCGGAATTTAGATAGATTCTTTGCACGTGAGTAACCCGAAAGCCGACAAAACGCAAAACCTCTGATATTTAAGAACTATAATGGAATAGGTAATAATAGTAAATACAATTAAAGGACAAAGCACAACGATATCTATAACTCTATGCGTTATTGTTCTAAGGCAGATATAATCCACTTTGCTGGCCGTGTGCATTGTCTGTATTTAGTGTATAACGTCTATGACATAATATTAAATTATGTGCATTTAATCTGAAAGGATTTATGTCCCGGGGAGAAGTAGTAAGTACTCGAGTTGTGCATCCTTAGAAATTGTCTTAAGACAGTAAAGATACTTGCAAGACAAGTTGCTATCAAGTGAATAGTGATGGGCAGAAGCTAAACTATCGATATATTAAAAAAGTTAAATTTTCGCGATTTACGAGTATTACAAAAGTTTTTTTATTTTTTTATTTTGGTCCATGAATGTTAGCAACTGGAATCAGACACTCGTGACTAACATCCGTCCCTAACACCTAACAGCTTGACTGGGCATGACGGCAATTCGAGCCTGATTCCGAAACGTGTGTACATTTTACTGGGTTTATAGGCACGAACTTGGATACTTTCCCGCCCCAGCAGACTGGGCAAACCACCACCATCAGTCCGCCTACCACCTATTTAGATATTTTATTATTAATAATAATATTTTTTTTATTGTACAGAACCAAAAATAGTGTGGGTACAAAGGCGAGCTTAATGCTATAAATGCATTTATTAACTAACTAACCTTTGTGAATGGGGAGCCATTATAAGCGGGTGCAGAAATAATATTATGATCAACAATAATAAGTATCATCACGACCGTTTCCCTTTCGGGGTGGTCAGAAACCGCGCTTATAAATAAGCGGATTCACATTTAGCCAACTTTACTATGGGCCAATCATGACAAGTGGCAAGCTCGTCGATGAACAATAATGAAATATAAATACATACTAATTAAATATACATATCCTACATATTAAATACATATATACAAAAATAATAAATACATATCTAAGTACATAGTAGAAAGTTATTGTAAGGTATTCTGTTTATGGTGTAAAAAATTGTATAACTTGTCTTTAAATATTTTGAGAGATGGAGTTTGTCTGATTACCAAAGGTAGTCTGTTCCACTGGCGAGCTGCAGATACCTAAAAGGAGTATGAATATCTGCTGGAAGAGTGGGGAGGGATTTTAAGTAAATTGTTATGGGAATATTAACGAACGAATTATATTATTCGCGTGTTTATGCTATTTCGTTACAGTCTTTATAATATTAAATATTTCTAAAGGCCACAACATGAAGTCTTCTCACAAAATGTTCAGTGGGGTGAGGTTCAGTGCTCAATCTTGGGCATTCCGCCTAACTTTTGACATTTCTGACAGACTTAATCTATCTTATGTTTTCGAACGATTGTGCACTCCGCCTTACCGCAGGAGCGGATTCAAGGTGCATCGGAAGTTGGTGCTATCGAATCTTTTAAATATACCTCATTCGGTAGGTCATTTTAATGCCTTACAGCCACAACTGGAAACGACTTGGACAAAAAAGCGGAGAGGTGAGAGGGGATAGCAAAAGTAGTGTTGAAGGAAGAACGATAATTGTATTATTATGCGAGCCGAGCAAAGTAAAGCTGTCAAAGTCAAAGTTTTTTATTTATTTATTTATTTATCACCTTATTTATATATTTATTATATATATATTTATTATAGGGACCTATCGGAACACTTGGTTACGTCCTAATTTACGTTAATTACAGAACAATGAAAAAACCCAAAAAAAAGAAAGAAACAATACTAGAAAAGAATAGAATAGTCGAAAACCTGGCCAGATAGTAAAGACCTTCTTGGGCTCTTTTGTTTTCTCATATTACATTGACTTTTTTTATTATTATTTTTTACAATTTAAAATGAATCTATCTAAATATAAAGATATATCAACAATTAAATGGGTCCAAAATATAATAAAATAGACTTGCATATCTACAAGCCATTTTTGTCACTAATAAAATCATTTATAGGCCTTGCCTATAAGTCGACCCTTAACAATTTTTTTTTTGTTTCATCATCATCCTGTGTCTCTCCACTGATGGATATAGGCCTTCCCAAAGGCTCGCCACTTTACACGATCTCCTGCCACCCTTATCCAACCCCCACCAAGCTATCTTTCTTAGGTCATCCGTCCATCTAGCTCTAGCATCTAGGGGGGTCGACCGACTCTGCGTCTTCCTGTACGTGGTCTCCACTTTTTTATTTATCACACAATTTTTTGCTACATAAGGCTTTCACTAAGGTTAGTTGGTAGAAAATGCATTTATAGCATTAAGCTCGCCTTTGTAGCCACACTATTTTTGGTTCTGTACAGTAAATAATTTATTATTATTATTATTGTTATTAATATTATATAAGCTAGTTAGTTCATCTGGCAGTGTATTATTAAAACGAACACCAAAAAAAGAGTCCTTAAAGTGTTTGGGGGTCGGAGGCTATTACTATGGATACATGAAACATTTATCGATATCGCGTTGGTACACCACTACGCCGTCGAATAGCGGTGCAATGGCACGTACCTGCCGCGGGTGCAGTACAAACTTCACGCATTATGAGAGCACCTTCTTGAGTGCAAAGTTACCCGCGCTATGCCTACAAGGCGAACTATTACTTCCTACTTGCGCGTTTAAAATATACTTCAAATTTCATGCTTTAAACATAGAATGAAGAAAAGGGGGCGAAAGCTAAGAGCATCATCATCCCAGCCCTTAGAACTACTCTCTTGGACTCCACTGCTCTACTCTCTATCTCTTTCTACCTACACTTTCTAAATAGCTCCCAACAATGTTAATATATACTTTTTTATATACCGAGCACGACATGTGACACCGCTCCCACCTGATAGTAAGCGGTACGCGAGGTCCAAGAATGGGAGCAACTGACGCCAGCCTCAGACGACCGACATCAGTCCCTACCACAATGCTGGCCTATAAAGATGCTTTTTCACACTTTCAAGGACTCCAGGTTATAGGAATGGGAAAACACACTGGCTGGGAGCATTCCACATCTTCAGCGTGCGACAGATGTAAGAGTCTCCAAATTGTATATGTAATAAGTGTATATATTTTTGTGTATGTATTAGTATTTAGTGGCTCGGTTGTAAGAACGCGTACCTTAAATCCTGCAAAGGTCGGTTCAAACCCACCCGGCATGTACCAATGAGAAATACACTTTTCTTACGTACTGCCGTCATAGATTTACAACACCACCGTTCCCGTGTGAGGAGAGCACGTTAAGCCGTCGGTCCCGGTTCCACTAATGCCGACTTGTGGAATCGTTAATAAAATGGTCATGAAATATTTACATCATATCATCGCCAAGCCGTCTGGCCAGCGTGGCGAGTGTAGGCCAAATTCTCCAGTTCTGGAAGGCCCATCTCATAGGACGCTGTGTTCTAGGGGTTGTAATGAAATGAAAATATTGATATTATTGTATATATATAATTATGTTGTTGAATTTATCCTACTATTAATTTTATTTACTTATTATTACTGTCTCCGTGGTCTAGCGGTTAAGTCCGTGGATTTAGACTCGGAGGTACCGGGTTCGATTCCTGGTCGGGACACAAAAATATTTAATAATGTAAATAAATACATTTAATTAATATTTAATTTATTGGTGATATTTCTCGAGTTTGGTACGCTGGAGACATCGACGAGCTTGCCACTTGTCATGATTGGCCTATAGTAAAGTTGGCTAAATGTGAATCCGCTTATATATAGGTGTGGTTTCTGACCACCCCGAAATGGAAAACGTTCGTGATGATACTTCTATTATTATTTATTTCATTGCACCTATAAATGTTCTAATTTGTCCCCAACATTTATTAAAAGTACAATCAGAATTGAAAAATCATTGAACATATTGGATTGTGCGAGCGAGATGGATGCAAATGCGTTCAACCCTGTTATAGCATTTATTAGTCAAGACTGTTGTACTGTCAGAAATGTAGTTTGCCATTTTTCAATGAAAGGGGCCCCTTTATATAGAGCAGACGGCGGCGGCGAGCTGGCAAATGGATTGGTCGGTGATTGTGCACTTTTTCTTTAATAAAATATTACTCAAAAAGGAAAGAAATATTATTTACCTACAAGGGTCCTTTCCTTACTTAAGCAGTTGAGTTTATTTAAGAAGCAAATAAATGAGAATTCCCATTTTTCTTAGTGAAATGGGCACAAAAAAATGTTCTCGAGTCATAATGATTTCTTTTTTATTTCATAGTGAATATATTGTGATTTCATAATCTGTAATTAATTTTATTTATTTTACCCTAGCATAACGACAATTGGCAAAAACTTTTTTTTACATTAATAATTACATAGTTTTGTTTTATAATAAAGTACCTGGTCATAATAAAGAACCTAATCGTATAAATAGTGCTTTGTAACTATTTCATACATACATTTTAACCAATTAACCATTTAATTAAATTATATTTTAATGTTGGAGTCTTATGAGATGTTGTAATTAAAAAAAAAAAAAAAACACAATTAATTGTTATGATTATTGAATTGTATTTAGTTACACGCTGCAAAAAAGTTGGGGCCTGGTTTTGGGCAATCTCTTTTTGTAACTCAATTTACTTTTCCTTCAATGAACGATTTTTTTTTTTTTTCAGTGGCCATTTTATATGACAAAAAAATAAAAATATATATATACAAAGAAAAAAATGGAAAAGTTTTCCGGAAATAATAATATTCGGGAAATAAATTTGTAATTTTTCGATTTTTTGACTAATACGGAGATGTGGTATTGAGTATTTAAAAAATCACGTCCAAAATACCAACATTGCAATAAAAAAGTCGTCGGTCACAGGTGCACTAAACGCCGGACATCCTTCGGCAAAAACAAACAGATTACGACAGTAAAAATTAGCGCTCCGACACAATGATCTTGAAAATAAGTAGATGTACCATTAGCCAGCAAAAAGTGTTCCCAAGCATCTCCTTAAATGAACAAAAAGCATTGCGAGTAGACTCTTTTGCATGAGAATCTAAAGTGAGTTAAAAACATGCCCACGTTAGCTGAACTTGGTACCGCATGACAGTCAATGAATGTCGTGTTAGCTAATGCTGAACTAAATCTATGATTTTATGGAAGGCAAATGATGTCGGCTCATGAACATTTTCCAGCAACCGCCACAAATAGGAACATTCATTATTCTTTGGATGAATTGTGTAAATACGACAAAGAGCACTAGTAAAATGCATATAGTAAGGCCCCACTTCGTGCCATACCAACTTTCTCGTGCAATTTGTTGTCTTCATTGAGTTAATTGATTAGCAATGTTCCGTGGCCTAATTGTATTACTGCTCCGTTGGGAGATTAGATCTCCTTGGTCGCGGCATTATTAATAATAATAATACTTACATCAACAATTTTCCAAACATGGACAATTTCACGACTTCAAAGTAAGACCAAACATTCCGTAGATTCACATTTAGCCAACTTGACTATAGGCCCATCATGACAAGTAGCAAGCTCGTCGATGTCTCTAGCGTACCGAACTCGAGAAATATCACAATTAAATTAAATAAATTATTGTGTCCCGGCCAGGAATCGAACCCGGCACCTCTGCATCTAAATCCACGGACTTAACCGCTAGACCACGGAGACGGTCGGCATATTATTTGTGAAAGAACATAATTAATTTGAAAGTGCAAGCGTACACGACCATAACCGGCAATTACTGTTAGTCTAGCTTTGATTTTCATACCGTTTGGTTTCTTTCCGTCTTGTTATATATTTATTATTATCGCGGTATCCATGGTTATTAGATCATTGTTCGTACGTGGCTAATTACAAAACAAATGCATTCTTTATTCGCACCGCGTGAGTGGCCGTAAAAAATAATGGTACCTAACGCAGGCAATATCATGGTAACGCATTTGACTTAAATTAATGGATTGGGCTTTCAAAAATACCAATTATTGATCAGTAATGCGCTGGTCTTCAAATATTTAAACCATTTGCCACTGCCTTCGTGGTCTAGCGGTTAAGTCCGTGAATTTAGACTCAGAAGTTACGGGTTCGATTCCTGGTCGGGACACAAAATATTTATTAATGTAAATAAATACATTTAATTTATTTGTGATATTTCTCGAGTTTGGTACGCTGGTGACATCGACGAGCTTGTCATGATTGGCCTATAGTAAAGTTAGCTAAATGTGAATCCGCTTATTAATAAGCGCGGTTTCTACCACCCCGAAAGGGAAACGGTCGTGATGATACTTTTACTTTTATTTGCGTCAATCAATTGTTTCATTGTATATTACGAATAATAATATATAAAAAAAAGATATAGGTTTAGATATAATAATAATAATAATATTTTTATTGCATAAGTACAACAATTTGATAGTGATATACTTTGTTAATACAGTACTTAAGGCTATTTGTTAGTTGTACAAAGGGTGTATTAAAGTAGTCTTTCTAACTCCACACCAAGCTACTTGTGTTATGGAAGTTAGCCTATTATTCTAGGTTATAAATTACAATTAAAAATATTAGTGTTTACAAATAATAATTAAATAAATAAAATAAATAAATAAAAATATATATTATATGTATAAATATTTTATGTACTTCTAGACTAAGTTATGATACCAACATAAAAAGTAGGTAAAGGTATGTATAGTTAGACGACCAGATCGAGATACTATAATACTATTCCATAACGGACAGAAGCATCTCAGTCTGGTCGTAGCTCAGATTTTGTAACCAGCTTGATATTTTCTTTTTAACCTCGTATTTATTTAATAGGTATATGGAGTTTATTTTATTGACTTCGTTGTACAACCTTGAACTTACAGACTATGTATAAATAAGTATGTAAAATTTCTCACTCGAAAATTATAAATATATAGTCTATATATGACTATATATGTCGTAAGGAAGCCGACAGACGCATTCAGGTAGGATGGGCGGCATTCGGAAAACTTCGGCACATCCTCTCATTGTTCATACCACACTGTTTGAAGACAAGTCTTCAATCAAGCGTCCTCCCCGTAATGTTGTATGGAGCAGAGACGTGGACACTGCAAGTGGGTCTGGTACACAAATTCAAGGTCACTCAGCGGGCTATGGAGAGCTATTGATATTTGACTGATGGATAGAATTCGAAACGTTAATATTAGTTAGAGAACCAAAGTTACTGACATAGCGTTCAAATTAGCCAAGCTGAAGTTGCAATGGGCCGGACACATCTGCCGCAGAACCGACGGAACCGAGCCAAACGGATTCTAGAGTGGAGATTACAGTTGGATGGATGACCTACAGAAGGTCGCTGATGGAGGTTGGATGAGGGTTGCAAAAGACTGCGTGCAGTGGCGAGCCTTGGGGGAGGCATACATCCAGCATTGGAGAGATGGACACAGGCTGATGATGATGACCTTAAGTCTACCTGTTTTTTTTTTTTGCTGATCACTATAACACGAACACACCTTTATATCGATCGATTTTTACATGTACTTCTTATAAAAATCGATTTATGACCAAGCATGTTGTAAGTCAATGGGGTAACGCAGTAAAATTTCGCGTGATTTTTGTTCGGGTCAGTTTACGATTTTGAGAGCTATAATTGGCGTATTTTAATGTAAATAATGAGATTTGTGGAATCCACAAAATGGCCGGTCGATGACAGTAATGATTTGGTTTATTACCAGCGTTAACAAAATGGGGTAAAAATGGTCCATATCACTTTTTGTGTATATTTTTGCAGTTATGTGTTTTAAAATGGTCGCGGTTCGAGCCCCGGCTACATATCAATAAAAAATACACTTTGCTTACACAAAATACACCTAGATTTACCACATCACCGTTCCGTACTTAATAATAATGGGCTTGGTGATACAGTTTAATTACAGATGCCAGCCCAGGGCGATCAACTTTGTTTTATTGTTCTTTCTCCAATATTTTAAATGTTATATGTAAGTGTATTTTTTGCGCCAATAAACGTTATTATTATTTAAAAAAAAAAAAAAAAAAATGGAATCGTAAATAAAATGGGAATCGCGACATCAGTCTCTCGCACTATGCCGGCCTATCAAGATGCTTTTGTACTTTGCTTGAATGACTCCAGGTTATTTATTTATTTAAATTCTATAATGCACTTGAAAATAGTACAAAGGCTAGCTATAATGCCAGTAGGCATTCTTTACCGGCTAACCTTGGGGATCGAGTAAGTAGATAGGTAGGATGAAAAAAAAATTAATGATACAGTTAATAAGTTACTTAACTAATTCTAATATACTACACATTATACCTAAACACATAAACATACATAAACCATACATACAATTATACATACAGGTTATATGAATAGGGAATCAAACTCGCTAAGAGAACATTCCATATCTTTAGCGTTCAACAGATGTAAAGGTCTTCAAATTTATATGTACGCGTAGGGATAGTAGTTACGATATGGGGGTATATTTTGGCCTGTGCGTGTGGTTCGACGGAATAGAGAAGAAGGTATAAAGTTGTGGAGCTCTTTAGAACACTCACCGTAGTAAAGCTTGTAGAACACGCTCAAAGAGGCTACATCTCGGCGAAGCTGCAGCGATTCGAGAGTTTTAGACACTGTGTGAATGGAATAAAATTGAATAAATTATATGATAATTATCTAACATAGATCTAGTGGATATTGACGTTCAAATAAAGAATATCCCTATCCACCTTAACTTAAGCCTAGTCTTAAAGAACTAAGCCGAAACTAAAATATATTTTAGTTAACCACGACCGTCGGACTCAAAGTCAATCTTGTGGCAAGTAAAGTCGAAGTGGCGCTTAGTCTAGCCCATTGAGTTACTTGCGAAGACATCGTATACATTTTCTGTTGTCGTGCAAGTTATTCAATTTTTAAATTTTATAATTATTAAACTCTTTGGCTGATCAAACATAAAAACAAAATTAAATAGTATGGTTACAAATTAAAGATGAACAATATATTTTTCCCTGCAACAATCTACCTTAAGAGGTGTATTAATTTAAGTCCTAACACTATTTAACAATTATTCTAAAATACGGCTAAAAAAATCAATTTATTTACACACATTAATCTTATATAGATTCATTACATATGTCAATCTTATATAATATAAATAAATGACTAAAAAATACATCTAGATAAGAAAAATAACAAAATAAATATAATAAAATGTCCTACGTGATTCGCTTGTATTTATTGTATTCGATCGATTAGTAAAAAATATTTTCCAATAACCATCGATGTAGTCTTCCACGAAATAATTTATATGGCAAATCTTTTATCGTTATGGAATGGTTATTATATTTTTTAATGCCATATGGAACACACATGCCTCGTCTCGATTCTGGGCCGCAGCCGTCACAATTATTGAGAGAGCACAATCTTACAACAAATATATATGAATGTATTAAAGATTAATGTATATGTGTGCTGTCGGTGTAAATGGAAGTTTTGTATTTAAGAATTTGTATAGAAAAAAATTAATCACATTGCAACATTACGTTGTTTGTCTCATTTTCTACACATTGCCCAAGACACATTTGCGAGCTACCTCTTCTAGGTACGATCCCTGCCCGAACTCTGTTAGGATCTTTCACGTTGGTCCAGACACCTAGCCGCCTGCCTCAGTAAAGTAACAGTTTGCGATGTCCTCTCCGCTAACTCAATGGACCAAGTTGAGCTTTGTAAGGCCGAAGTTACTTTCAGCATATTTCCATAACCGCAGTGCATAATATCAAGTGACTTTGGTCTAAAATTGATAAGTTTTGAATATTGAATTTGTAGTGGTTTTTAAGATTTACATATTACTTAACCGACGTTGTTAGTCATTTGTTTTTTTAAGCCTTTCAGTCTAGACATTTACTGATTTTCTCCGTTTTTTCGTAAATAATTTTTTTTAAGCTTATTATAAGCTTCGAGAGTAATTGTCTCCGCCAACAAACTGTGGTTACAGTGTGGCGGGCTATTTAATGAGTTATATGTATTGGAAAGTAAATAAATGATTGTTTTTTTTTATTTTTATTTTTTATTCCGCGGTGGTCAGAAACCACGCTTATAAAGTGTCACGTTTGAGGACATTAACATAAAACAAGTTGAATTTAAACAATGGAAGTTAATATATTACAAAAAATAAAGTTAACAGAAAGAGAGCAATGAGTTTAAAATGGTATAAGGGAGGGTCGTAAGCCAAGACTTAGCCCTATCACTCTTTATGCATCCGTTGACTGTACGTAGTGGTACCTTCCCTGGGAGAGCCTGAAGACGGGGGCCCGGAGAGCGCTGCCGATTATTATTATGCCGAGCGCTGTCATTATTATTTATTTATAAACTTTATTGCACAAAGTACAAAGGCGGACTTAATGCCCGAAGACATTCTCTGACAGCCAAACCTTGGGGACAAATTTGATCAAATGTAGATGCAATCATAAAGATAATAAGAGAAATAAATAACTATTTAAATTAACAGCAATTTAATATATTCTTACTTACAATATATATGGAATAAATATTATAATATCGATACACTAAATACTAATACATACATATTATTATACATAAACATACATATATACTACTTACTAACACTGTGTGGAGCTATTTAGAAAGTGTGAAAACACCAGTTTTTTGAATAATGTTCTGGTAGTTGCTTGCCGTATGATTGCAGGTAGATTATTCCACAAATTAGTAGCAACAACTACAAAAGAGTTAGACACAAATGAAGAGTGATGAGAAGGGACAGATAGAAGAGAGTTGTTAGCAGAGCGAAGGGATTTGTCATGGAAAGAAGAGAGATAGGCGATTATCACATTATTAGAACGGTGGTGTTGTAAATCTATGACAAATGTACGTAAGAAAAGTGCATTTCTCATTGGTACATGCCGGGTAGGTTTGAACCGACCTTTGTAGGATATAAGGAACGTGTTCTTACAACCGAGCCACCACCGCGAGGCTGTAATGAATGGAAGTTAATTAATTTTTTTTTTTCAAGATATTTTGACTTTGACTTTAACAGTTGACACGTACATATCGATAATATATAGGTCGATAAGACATCAAATGAATCATATCTAATTTCTCCGAGTAATTCGACCACCAACGAAGGAATTGCTTTGCATTCTGCTACATATATTGTAGATAATTATTTAATTGGTCATACATAGATCAAAGTCAATTGCCTATAGGAAAAGTCTGTCACTCAAATAGAAGATTGGATGATTTGTTATTCAGGAGTTTTCCTTATCAGCCGGTTCCCAACTCGTCCGGCGGTCGAATTGAAGGAGTTTTTAATAACAACTTCACTTTAACTTTAGAACCTCCTGGGATTGCGCGATGGCAAGACGGCATGACCGTTGGGCCGTGGAAACTTGGCAGGTCTCTAGTGTAGAATGCGACATGTGTAGACACATTAGCCTAGACTTAACCGGTAGACCACGGAGGCAGTTATGTAAATAAATAAAATATAAAATAATTTTGACCGAGAAAAACAGAACTGCCTCCGTGGTCCAGCGGTTAAGACCGTGGATTTAGACTTGAAGGTACCAGATTCGATTCCTGATCCTGATAATATTTATTAATTTAAATGAATAATTTTTATTATTATTTGTGAGTATTCTCGAGTTTCGTACGCTAGAGACATCAACAAGCTTGCCACTTGTCATGATTAGCCTATAGTAAAGTTGGCTAAATGTGAATCCGCTTCTTTATAAGCATTGTTTCTGACTAACCCGAAAAGAAAAACAGTCGTAATGATACTAGAAAAAAAAGCACAAACATAGATTTTTCTCTATTTTCCTAAAACAAATCAATTATTAACATATTTATAAAATATGTTCTAGGGATTGTCAGGCCTGTAAAAAAGTATTTAAAAAAACTCTTATCTGAAAATTACAGATGAATTTTCCCGATCGAATTGCACAATTTTTTCAACACAGTGTATGTCATGAGAAAAGTCATTTCCTAGTTTGTCCCCTTATGAGTAACAATCACGGCTAACAAGTTTCCTTAAGAGGAGAAATCCCACAGCTCGGCTTGTTAGGCAGGATTCTAGTTTTTTTGCCCTGCCCAGGTGTACAGACTGTGTGACGATAGGTCCAAAGAATTGTAATGTCGTAGAAGAGATATATTACATACATACATATCTTCACGCCAGATCTCTTGCGGGGTAGTCAGAGACAATTGAGCGCCATTTGACACGATCACGACATACCTCTTTCGCTTCGTCGACATTCATTAACCTCTTGAAATGAAATGAAATAAAATTATTTTCTTCTTTGTTCTGTTGTTATTTTCTCCTGTCTTCATACATGTTCTTTTGTTACGAAGGCTTTTTATTTTTTATTTATTTATTTATTCAATGTATACAACAGATGCACATTAAAACATGATACAAGGAAGAAAGTTCTCAGGCGACAGACTGAATGTGATCCTAAACATATACATATGACATTTCCATCAGATAATTATTTTAGTGCATGCAATAATTATTATTAAAACTACAATTTAAAAGTACTTAAAACTAAGATATTATATAAAAATGTATTAACAGAAATAAAATTAAAATTTTAAAAATAATTATATACTTTATTGAAGTAATATAATAAACAGTATAAAATAATTACAATATAAATTAAAACTACTTAAAAGTAAAAATTAAAATAAATATAAACTAAACCTAATAAAAAATAAACTATAAGTAAAAAATGTCCTCTAGAGACGACCCTTCAGTGATAGTCCCAAGAAGACTGGCAACATTTCCCCTCTGTATAGCTAAGCTAATACGTTGGCAGAAATAATTGCAAGCCTTCCTGTCTCCAGACTTCTCCGTTAGCCGTTTGGACAACTCCTTGGCCAGACGCTTGGCTGAGTGTCCCCATGGGCCCATTGTCTCGACCCCAAACGGCGCAAATTCGTAACCTGTACTTAGGATGGCGTATTTGCGCAGCTTGAGGTTCTCAGCAGAAACCGCCGCACTTCCCGCGCTTGACGAGGTCGCCTGGATGTGTGATGGGGCTAATGTGTCTACACATGTCGCATCCCACACCAGGGACCTGCCAAGTTTCCACGGCCCAACGGTCATGTCATAAAAATAATTTAATGCACTGTTAGACAGTGTTTTGTTTATTTGATTGTGATCGGCCTTATTTCTGTATTCGACGACAGTCAACCGCAGAGTGGGCTCTCGCAGGAGTCACAAGAGCAACGACTGAGTAACTATATACATAATAAGAGCGCTAGTATTAATCTCGATTTTAAATTAATGATTAAATGCACCCACAATCATTGCTCATTATCCCAAAGGTTAGCTGGTAGAAAATGTCACTAGACATTAAGTTCGCCTATGTACATTCAAATGTGTTTTTGTTTATTGTGAAATAAAGAATTTATCTATCTATCTAGGGAGTTTTAGGCTCCCGCTCGGGACCCTCGGTCGGTATTCCCCACAAATCAGCGCTGATGCTCTATCGTACAGTAGTACTATGTCAGAAACTTTCGCCGATGTTCACACAACATATTCCCAAAGTTTCATCCCGATCGGTCATGTAGTTTTGAAATGCATAGGGAACATACATACACACAGACATCCATCTTTATATATATAAACTTTGTAACGTAACGTATAATGTAACGTCACTCGATTTAACGACAAACTCCCTAAAGCGTCGAAATCGAAATTTTAGATTATAAGTTGACACCAGTCTTTATACAGCCAAGAAATATATATAAATATATATTTATTTATTTATAATTTGACATTAAATTATAGTTATTTAGATTGTAAGTTGACACGGCCTTTATACAGCCACGAAAAATATATATATATATATATATATATATTTATAATTTGACATTAAATTATAGTTATTTAGATTGTAAGTTGACACGGCCTTTATACAGCCACGAAATATATATATATATATATTTTTATTTATAATTTGACATTAAATTATAGTTATTTAGATTGTAAGTTGACACGACCTTTATACAGCCACGAAATTAATTTAAATTTATTATAATTATACATTATGTTATAATTATTTAGATTATAAGTTGACACGGCTATAATGCCTCGAATTTAGGTTAAGCTACAGTACTTGCTTATGGCAGCAATGTCACTTCCTTATTTCGGTCTATCCATAATTTAATTCAATCTTTTTATTTATTATTTGAATAATATTGTAAAAATTGACAATATCCGAGTGTTATATGTGAACCATATGGAAATAAATATTTTGAATTGAATTGAATTGAATCAATTGGCTTTGGTTGGTTTAGCTTGTCTTCCATACTAAGATACATCTTCTCTTCTTTTTTTTTATACTAGCACAACATGTGACCTTGGGCCCACCTGATGGTAAGTGGCGCGCAAGGTCCATGAATGTTAGCAACTGAAGTCAGGCACTTATAACTGCCATCAGTCCCTAACACTATGCCGGATTGACTAGATGCTTTTTCACACTTCGCTTGAAGGACTCCAAGTTATAGAAAAGTGGAAACACAGAGGCTGGAAGAGCCTTCCACATCTTTATCGTACGACAGATGTATGAGTCCCCAAATTTATACGTACGCGTAGGGATGGTGACTACGGTATATTCTGACATGTACGTGTGGTTCGGTTGTTGTTCTCCATTTAACGACAACTCTCTATAACATCATAAAATGCACAGTCCCTTCAGTGTCGTTATATAGAGTTTACACCGTATATTAAATATAACCATCTGTTTCGTCTCTGATCTTTGACAAGATTGATGTTCAAAGATGTGCCGATATCTGACGTAGTAGTTTTTACATGTGATAAGTATATCCTTGACATACCCTACTTAGATAGGAATGGCATAACTATACTAGGCATTAATTAAATAATTGTTTTGTACTAAATAGTGTTGCCAGTTGATTCATTTGTTTGTGAGTAGGTAACAACTATGCATAACACATTTTTTAACCCTTATTCAAGATGCACCAACAAGCATATTCGAAGTCGTTTTCTCAACGCAACCATTCCTCCTAGCTGACAAACAGTGTTTTATACAAAGCAAACACAGACTTACCGATCCAGCAGGGAAGCACCAGGATACCAGGATTGACACAATTATTTAGTTAATTTATGATATTTAGCAATATTTTGATGCGCGCACGCGGCTTCAGGCAGCCGGTTGGAATATAAGAGGATTTGACAGGTCGTGGTGAGACAGAGAGGGAAATACGGAAAATGACAAGGAAGGGATGGACGGCAGCCGTTTCGCTGTTGTACTGAACATGCATGGTAACCCGACAAAATAAAGACTGCGCACATTTGCCAATGACCATTTAATCTTGTCTCATAATAACAAGTTGGGATGTAACAAACAGGTTTCCTCAATGGATCCTTGAAATAAACTCTCCCAACCTTAACCCTTAATTAGGTGCAAGGGGTCAAGACAGTTTCAAATGAAAAAATATATATGTTAAAGTGTTTGGAAAGCGACAGCGCTCTTTTTAGCTACCTCCCCTCAAGGTACGCAAATCAGTTACGGTCAGAATGCCAACGCTATGCGCTAACCACGAGTATAATGTTGCAAGACAAAGAAAAAGATGGCCGTTGGCGGTATTTTTTCACTTTCTAAATATATCTCGCATCCAGCAACACTTCAGGCATTGGATGCAGAATAGATAAATTTTCTGACGCATCTGAATATTATTATTTTCAAATCAAAGTTATGTTTTAGTTTTTTTATTATGATTACAATAAAGCATTTAAATCTTTTTGGAACTACATGCTTTGTTTTATTAATTTCTTAAACTTTATATTTATTTCTTTCTTTAGGGTCAGTAGTGACCCCATGCGACTATTTGTGTGATTTTCTTAATGCGCCTAATTAAGGGTTAAATGTTAAATCAATGCATGAAACTTATTTCGTAATGTAAATCCGGCTTTAGCGGAACGCACACATTTTCTAATTCCTTCCTCTCCATTCCGCAACCGAACCACACGGACAGGTCAGAATTTGCACCCACATACCGTAGTCACTATCCCTTCGCGTACCTATAAATTTGGTGACTAATACATCTGTCGCACAATAAAGATGTGGAATGCTCTTCCAGCCTCTGTGTTTCCACTTTCCTATAACCTGGAGTCCTTCAAGCAAAGTGTGAAAAGGCATCTAGTCAAGCCGGCATAGTGTTAGGGACTGATGGCAGTTACGAGTATCTGACTTCAGTTGCTAACATTCATGGACCTTGCGCGCCACTTACCATCAGGTGGGCCCAAGGTCACATATCGTGCGAGTATAAAAAAAAAAAAGGGTCAGTAGTGACCCCATGCGACTATTTGTGTGATTTTCTTAATACGCCTAATTAAGGGTTAAATGTTAAATCAATGCATGAAACTTATTTCGTAATGTAAATCCAGCTTTTGCGGAACGCACACGTGCACGTTGACGTCTACGTATGCTGGTATTTAATAAAAAAAAAAAAAAAAAAAAAGGTATTTATTTTCTCCCACAAACTTAATATTAGTAACAATATTTTAGAAACATTTGTGTAGACTGGAGGCAAAACTAAACTAAGCAAAATCTTAGTCTGTGTTAAAGCACTCCAGGTTCCTTTGACTCAAACTTAATATTAATGAATACTTATTGGGTGTAGTGTAATGTAGTAAAGTGTAATGTAGTGTAGTATAATGTGATTATATAAATATGTACAGTATATATATTATTGTTTTTTTTTTCTTATATTTAGCTATGTGTTTAAATTGTTATTTATTTTATAAGTATTTATAATTAGGTATATACATATATAATTTAATAGGATTGTTTTTCTTATGAATATCTTCACGTAGCTCCTATGCATTCACCGAAGCGAAACGTTGATTTCAAGATAGGGTACGATAGGGTTTCTACAATAAAATGTGCCGGACGCTTTCCTATAAAGTGGGAAACCACTTGACCTTTATGCAAGGACCAGGGCATTCAATACTTTATTTATTTATTTTTATTTTATTTTATTTTCTAGATTACCGTACATACTGTACCCACTAGCAATTTGTTTTGGCATATTCAGCCGTCATGCAGCATTATTTATTTATTTAAAACTTTATTGCACTATGTACAAAGAGCGATCTTAATGCCGCTAGTCATTCTCTAGCAGCCAACCTTTGGGACAATACCGAGCATTAAAGTCATGAGGCTAGGTGCAAACGATTGTAAGAAACGTTGTCAAATAAATTAATTTAATCTTACATACAATAGATAATAAATGCACATACATACAAATTTGTACACAATAATACATATACGACACACTTTATTGGCTACTAGTATATACTTAGTTTAGTTTAGTTTATTTATTTTGTAAGTAAGCGTAGAATAATAAATATAATGTACCTATTCTGCGCTTTTACATGTCAAAAAAATATTTAATATAACGAAAAGCTTATTTTCTGGGAAATAGCTTGTATTTGGAGCAGCACATTACAATCCAAATACATAATAATAATCTTAAAATTACTACATACAATACATATTTATATACGTTGTGAGGAGCTCTTCATATGCTTTATATTAATTAGGCAATCATTTACTTAAGACACATGAAATAATGTCAAAATATATAAAAATAAAAATGGTACAATAAATTACATCTTAATCATTAATATATTAAAGTTATGTCAAAGAATAGGTAATTAGTATCACCACGACTATATCACTAGTCAGAAACCAAGCTTTTGTTTTTTAATGAAGCGTATTCACATTTAGCCAACTTTACAACAGGCTCATCATGACAAGTGGCAAGCTCGTCGATGTCTCTAGCGTACCAAACATGAGAAATATCAAAAATATATTAATTTATTGTGTCCCGACAAGTGTAAATCCTCGGACCGCTACACGACGAAGACATAAATGTAGCAAATGCTGAGCTGACCACCTATTTATCACCACATCTGTATGTATGTTTCGGTATATAGAATAGGCTTACATTTATACATTTAGATTTGTTCCTTGCATATATATTTTAATGTATCCATAGTAATTGTTGCGATAAATAAAGTATTTTCTTTCTTTTCTAAATGCTTGTAATAGGTTTACGTGATTGAAGATATTTTGACATTTTTTTAACCCCTTCGTTTTAAAGAGGCTTGTCAATTGAATCAAGTTAAAACAAATTTAAATTTAAAACTTTGTGGCATTTGGGGTTGAAACAATGGGGGTATATTCTATTGATACCCACAAATTCATAAAAGAGCTGGGTAAACGAATTTTTCAAGAGTGTCCTAAAACAGAATATTTCGATTATAATTCAACGAGGAAATGCGGCGAGCGTTTTAGGTACCCTCCCTAAGCCCTTAGGTTATTTTGTTGAATAGTTTTAATTTCATAGGTATTTTTAGTTTAGTTTTATTTATAATTAGTTTTTTAATCTATTTTACTTTTGTATCTACTTCGAATAAATATATTTTTTATAAAAAAAAAAAAAACTTTAATTGACCAGGACCAGAAACATAAGTCAACCGGAAACCTTTTAGCAGTAAGACGGTAAATGTTTTTTATGAAACCTGCCGCTGAGTTGTGATGTTATCAAATAATCCCCCAAACAAAGTGGGTGTTTAGTTTTTGACTTGTGTTTAGTTTTAATCTATATTAATATCTTTATATTACAACGGACGTAAATAGACTTTAATCTTTTGTTTAAAAAAAAAAAAATTGATGGTTCGGTTGTAAGAACGCGTTCCTTAAATCCTACAAAGGTCGGTTCAAAACCAATGAGAAATACACTTTTTTTACGTACATTTGTCACCGTTTCCGTGCCTTGAAAGGCACGTTAAGGTACCAATTTGTGGAATCCACTAATACCAACTTATGGAATCGTTAATAAATTGACATTAACATCAGACTATCGCCAACTCGTCTGGCCAGCGTGGCGAGTGTAGGTCAAATTCTCCAATAAAATCTGGAGGACCCATCTTCAAAAGTGGAGCTCTAGGACTCTGTGTTTTAGGGGTTGTGATTTCAATAGGGGTTGGTATTACTGGAACCGGGACCGACGGCTTAACGTGTTTTTCGAGGCACGGGAACGGTGGTATTGTAAATCTTTGACAAATGTACGTAAGAAATATATTTCTCATTAGTACATGCCGGGGTCCGAATAACTAACGTATTTTTTTTCGATTGGAAAGCTATGTTATTACCGATCCACCATCACTCTATTCTAACATATGAATATTTATAAATTATGAAGCTGGTTTAGTTTACTGTAAACACTAGGGTAGGATTTATGCGAGGTATGTGTACGAGACAGATGTTGCGAGGAATGTGTGCGAGGGATGTGAAAGAGGGATAACTGCGAAGGATGTGTGCGAGGAATGTGTGCGAGGGATGTGAGAGAGGGATAACTGCGAAGGATGTGTGCGAGGAATGTGTGCGAGGGATGTGAGAGAGGGATAACTGCGAAGGATGTGTGCGAGGAATGTGTGCGAGGGATGTGAGAGAGGGTTAACTGCGAAGGATGTGTGCGTGGAATGTGTGCGAGGGATGTGAGAGAGGGATAACTGCGAAGGATGTGTGCGAGGAATGTGTGAGAGGGATATGAGAGAGGGATAACTGCGAAGGATGTGTGCGAGGGATGTGAGAGAGGGTTAACTGCGAAGGATGTGTGCGAGGAATGTGTGCGAGGGATGTGAGAGAGGGATAACTGCGAAGGATGTGTGCGAGGAATGTGTGAGAGGGATGTGAGAGAGGGATAACTGCGAAGGATGTGTGCGAGGAATGTGTGCGAGGGATGTGAGAGAGGGTTAACTGCGAAGGATGTGTGCGAGGAATGTGTGCGAGGGATGTGAGAGAGGGATAACTGCGAAGGATGTGTGCGAGGAATGTGTGAGAGGGATGTGAGAGAGGGATAACTGCGAAGGATTTGTCAGGGGTAAATGTGAATGTGTAGTATACTAGTACGGAAAAAAATATCGGTGGAAAAAAACATTTTTTATTTATCAATTTTCGATAATTGATTAGATAGATAGATAGATAAATTCTTTATTGCACAGAAAATAATACATGTTACAGTACATAGGCGAGCTTAATGTCTAAAAACATTTTCTAACAGCTAACCTTTGGGAGATGTGAGCAGGGATTGTAAGATGCATGACCGCTAATATTTGAGATAAAGTGATTTATCGAGTTAAAAATTTATGACTAAAAAAGAAGAACGATATTAAATCTATAATATAAATACATAGATAACACATACATATACTGGTTACAAACTATATTTATACATATATATATACATACAATAATATACCGATTTAGTCAAGTTATGTAGACTCGTCTTGGTTTTTGTAAAAGTGTTTAGTGAGCAAATTTTTATAACATATCAGTGATGGTGCTTTACGAATATGAAGAGGGAGTCGGTTCCACTGGCGAGCAGCTGATACTGTATAAGAATCTGAACATCTGCTGGACGAATGTGGCGGGTTTTTTAATTGATTATTAGAGGAAGAGCGAAGACAACAACTGTGTGTGTCGCACAGAAATTGGAAACGATCTTTTAGGTAAGGTAATATTAAAATACAATAATAGAGAATCAATGCTGGCCTAAACGCTGGCCGCATTTCCTTGCTGATTATCTGAGCGATTTAGACGAGGCGTGATGTTTAATAAAAAATAGGTTAAAAAGGTTAATAGTTAAATTTGTATTTGCGATAATGAACTGAAGGCAGAAGATACAGAATTAATTACTGCCCTTTTGACACACAGAAGACAGCACAGATTTTGAATTATATTATTTTGTATCCTAAAAGACCCCGTAACAAAAGGGCATGTATTAAGAGGTTGATAAAAGTCGACGAAGCGAAAGAAGTATGTCGTGATCGTGTCAAGTGGCGCTTAATTGTCTCGGCCTACCCCGCAAGGGATCTGGCGTGAAGAAAAATAATAATTCTTTATTTATACAGTATAAATTAGTTACAATAATAAATACAATACTGAAATATTTATATAATAAATTACATGATGTGAACAAAATTGCCGCTACATATTTCCAATTGTATTGCACGTTGGAGCTCAAACCGGCAATTTTCGTCTTGTGTCTTGGGCTCCAGCTGCACTAGCTACCCTAGTATTCTACAGTTATTAATTTCACCTGAATTTCACAATTAACGTACTATATCATTCGTGAAGCATAAAACAAAAATTTAAAATAATAATTTTGATAAAACTTTAAGCGAAAACTACTCTAATCTATTGTTAATGCATGCAAAAGCAATAAAAATAATAAATAAAAAATAAATTACAATAAAATAAATAATAAATAAGATAAAATTGCCATCGCCACATGTTAAAATTACAATAAATAAATGGTATCAATATTGTGATTTTATTTTTATTTAAGCTTGCCTAAATCATAATATTTAATTTTTTTTCAATTTTATAATAGTCCATTGTCAGTAGTCATTCCTTTAATTTACCTTTGAAATTGACTTTGTTCATGTCATGAATAGAGAGAATACCATTGAGCTTATTATATAAGAAGACACCCAGGAAACAAAAAAATCTTGATGAGAATGCTGTATTAATTTTTTTAGCTTGGAAAACTAGATCTTTTCTTATTTTGGTTTGATTTTGATAATTGGTATTTGCGTGCTGTTTACAAACTATTTGTAAGATGAAGAGTTGCCTAACTGAGAGAACTTTGCCAGAATTGTACAAGGAGTCTGTAGGATAGCGTAAGGGTTTGAATGTATGTAAAAGACCCCGCTACATACGAGTAACTTGGCACCGCTTACGAGTATCAGCTCAGTATAGTATAGCGATACTCTATACGCATCTTCGCACATCTATGGTGGAAACACTTATCAATGTAGAATCTACGGTGTTATCATTACAGCCCCTAGAACACAGCGTAGTCCTTAGTAATTAAGTCATGTTTCAAGCTGTATTATTGGCATGGCAAGCATACGATATTAGTTGACGACCTTAAAAGTAAAAATTGGCATTTGACATTATTGTAAATGGCACATACTTTCAACGAGAACAACAAATAGGTGGTAGGCGCACTGATGTAATTTGCCCAGTCTGCCGGGGCGGGGAAGTATCCACCGTTCGTGTCCATAAACCCAGTAAAGTGTGTACGTTTTAGGATCAGGCTCGAATTGCCGTCATGCCCCGGCAAGCCGCCATAGTGTTAGGGACTGATGTCAGTCATGAGTGTCTGATTCCAATGGCTAACATTCATGGACAAGATTACATGCCGTGATCTAAAAATAATATTATAAAACCACTGTTTGATATGGGCTTAACATATAACTGGATAATTTGGCCTACACATGCCACGCTGACCAAAAGGATTGTCGAATAACAATTTAATAATGATTCCATTAGTCTTGCCAACTAGCCTGGTCAGCGTGGCGAGTGAAGGCCAAATTCTCCAAAAAAATCTGGAAGACCCATCTTCTAGGAATCTGTGTTCTAGGGGCTGTGATTTCACAAGTTTGTATTAGTGGAACCGGGACCGACGGTATTAGTAATAGTCTTAACCAACTTGTAATTATAAACACAAACAACAGAAGTTGAAAGATTGTAACGCAATGATTAAGGTTTTATTACATTGTTTCTAAGTTTTCTCGAGGCCCGATTTATTGTCTTCAAATAAAATGTGTTTTTTCCACACATTTTACGAGTGCACAGACGTATATTACGGGTTAGTTAATTAGACTGGCCAGATGCAGTGGCCTGAAAATACGAATAACAAAAGCTAAGTTTAAGATAAGCTCGTCAACACCTTAGGAGACAAGAGAGCTGGGCAATATTTGCGCCAAAGGATCAGCATCGCCATTCAATGCAACGCGGCAATGCTGCCAGTTTCCTTGGCACTTTGCCAATTGATAGAAATTAGCAGCAAGTTTTTTATTAACTTATTTCTTATTATATCATCCCTAGTCTAATTGTCAGAGCTCTTATGTTTCCCATTTTCCTGTATGCTAAAGAGACGTGGACCCTGCGCGAAACTGAAATAAAACCGATTAATGCTCTAGAAATGTGGTGTTGGCGGAGAATGTTAGGCATAGACGGAGTTCCAAACCAACAAATCCATCCTGGAGGAACTGGAGATAGGACAGCGCCTTTCCTCAATCGTACAATCACGCATTCTCATTTTCTTTGGACACGTGTCGCGGCGTGGAGATACATTCATTGAGCGCCTTGTAGTTCAGGAAAAAGTCGATGGCTAGAGGATGCGTGGTAGGTCAGATGGACTGACCAGGTTAAAGCAGCAATGGATCACCCCCTACATGAGTGCTCCAGGAAGGCTGCAGTTCGAGAGGAGTGGCGACGGCTTGTTAAGCATGCCACTGACACTCAAATGACGACCACGACCACTCTGCCAAGAGTGTAGCGAGTAGCGACTAAATGGAAGTCTAATTGTCTACTTCGGTGATAAGATTCTTACCTCGCTCAGAGAATGATAATAGCGATTCAGAGAGGAAATGCGACCAGCGTTCTTGCCACCGCTATGGTGGCGCGGACACGATTTTTATTTAAATAGGTTTTACCTAATGTTTTTACTTTTCGTTTTTTATTCAGTTTTTAATTTTATTTTTAAATAAATTTACTTGTGAATTATTAATTTAATTATGTTTTTTTTTTATAAACAAATAAAAATGTTTTTATTATATTATTAACTAGATTGTAATTTAATTTAATTCCTTTGAATAAATGTAAAATTGATAATTCGGCCAGGAAAATCACCGAGTGGGAATAACTTTCTAAAATATGTTCTTTTTTCATACTGCACTATAACAATATGTGACACCACGCCCACCTGATAGTAAACGTTGCGATGTCCTAGAATGTCAGCCACTGACGACCGGTATTAGTCTCTACCATTAAGTCCGCATGCGTTTTCATATTTTGCATAAAGTTTATAGATATAGGGAAACTTACTGACAGAGATATAAGAGTTCCCAAATTTATTTAAACAAAGTTACAAACTAGAGTGTAGTAACCGCGCAATTTAGTTGGCCAAATTAAAAGTTCAGAGAATAACATTGTTACAATTAAAATGTTATCAATTTAAAGATTTGTAAAAATCAATTACAAATAAGGAGCACTACCACTCCTTGTAAACTCGGTTGTAAATCACTTTCGTTAAAATCCTAATAAGGACGGTTTGAGCCTGGAATGTACCAATGAGAAATACACTTTTCTTACGTACATTTTTGTCACGTTCAGCACGTTAAGCCGTCGCGTCGTACCCGATTCCACTACTACCAACTTATGGAGTCATAATCAATTATGTAAGGTCCTTCGCCAAAAGAGTCCTAGGCCTCTACTAGGACTCTTTGTTATAAAGGCTGTAATTATGATAATTATAAATCACACACACACACACACATCTTCACGCCAGTTTTCTTGCAAGACAATTGCACAATTGAGCGCCACTTGACACGATCAAGACATACCTTATCGCTTCGTCGACGTTCATTAACATCTTCATACATGGCCTTTTGTTACGAAGACTTTTTAATGCACCTTCAGTCAGTGTTTTATTTATTTGATCGATGTGAGTCTCGGTCTGCCACACCTCGGCGAAACCCACAACTTTCGCATTATATATCTGGTTCGTCAATCTTTCTTTGCTCATTATTTCAACATGCCCGAACCATCGTAGCATGCCTTTCCTTATTTCTGTCCCTATGCTTTCTTTTATACCAACCCTTTTCCGTATTTCGACGTTACGTATGCGGTCCGCCAATGTGACGCCGCATATCCGTCGCAACGACCTCATTTCTACTAACCCTACTGTCATGCGTATCCACGTCTCGCTTCCATACATCAGCTTTGTCACTGACATTTCGACTGCCTATTAAATCTTAAATCAATTAAAAATACTATATACGTTTTTTGCAAAACAAAGATATATTTTTTATGTTGTACGATTATTTTTCTACATGCCAATATGTTGGTATGTCTGATTGTATATGTCCGTGGTGTAAAGGAATTAAGTTTGATGCTTCTTAACTCCTTTTGTTCGGAAAGCAATTGTGGATGTGCAACCACTGCATTTCCTGTGCACGCACCTTAATTGCGAATAAATATAAATTCTTATAAAACACGAGGCTTATTCTCAATGTTTTTTACTCCTACAATAATATTAGACAAAACCGAAAAAAAATGTATTTTTTTGTCGAATAAAAACATTAATTTTCACCAGCATTTGTTTGACTATTAATTTAATAAGAGGCAGCTCCCTCACAGTAACTGGTAATAGAGTAGACGAGATTTTGAAATTCATGGGTATTGACAGTATTGACATTAGTTTTTCCTAGTCCTTTCCAGTCTCCTTGGGACTATCTCGGATGGGACATCACTAGAGGACATTTTTTATTTATAGATTAGTTTATTTTTAATTTTATTATTTAGGGAGCTTTTAATTTATATTTAATTTATATTAATTAACTTCGAATAAATACATTTTATATTTTTTTAAATCCTTAAATGGGATAATCCGGTGTCCAAGAATAAGTGCCCAAGTAGAAGTTATAAACTTGGATTTTGAGTTAAACAAAAGGTGATTAATAATTTTTGATTGCTACATGAGGCTTTGTAAATTGTTGCAGGACAAAGGATTCAACTGGTAAAGTGTGAAATGAAATCTTCAGACTGGGTTCCGATTGTATAATCCACTAGCTGTTTCACATGTTACTTATTTAACATACTATATATGTATAGAGCTGTTGTAGCGTTTTATGGTTTAGTCAGTTTTTTTTTTTTAAGAAAGTAAAATTCTATTCAGTATTTGTAGCGTTAAAAAAAAACATCGACGAGCTTGCCACTTGTCATGATTGGCCGGCAGTAAAGTTGGCTAAATGTGAATCCACTTAGTTATAAGCGTGGTTTCTGACCACCCCGAAAGGGAAACGGTCGTGATGATACTTTTTTTTTTTTTTTCTTTAAAAAAAAACAACAATCGACAAATGTGTTGCACTTTACGTAAATGCTACGTTTTATTCGGTCTCGGTCAAAAGTTTCTTAACTTAAGTTTCTTTTTAACCGAGTCACGAGTTTGTGACCGCACTGCTGCCAGCACTGCTGTTGGTCCGCCATCACGATATTAAAATAAATATATATATATATATAGTCAATTAAAGGTGTACATCCCCCATTTGGGGTTCAACGTTCCACTTCATCATACAACTATACTACGCGCCTGGATCCAGAGCGGCCTCTCCACCTGTACTATGACCAGCCCCCGCCTGCACTACGCCCAGCGCCCAGATCCTCACTTCGGCGCGGCACAACGAGTTGGCCAGGGAAGTACCGCTCCGTGGCATGGCGGAAAGTTCTTGTACTGACCACCTCTTTTTATAACCACGACCCCCGCGTAGAATATCATTATTTTTTTTGTCAATTTTAAATTAATAAATAGTTTATAGTCTATTATTCTTGTAGTTTTTTCTTTATTTTCTTTGTTACCACTTTCCTCGTAACACTGTAAGGCAATCTTTATCAGTTCTTGAGTATTATGAAAACATGATAAACAATAATTTAAATTAATATTTTATTTATAATGCAATAAATTAGATGTAGATGAAGAGGCGCACATGGCTTGCTACTGCCCGCGGTCTTTTGCAATCCTCATCCAACTCCCAACAGCGAACTCCTTTAAGTCATACGTCCATCTAGTGGGGGGTCGCCGCACTCTTGTCGCTTTATATTATAAAAAGTAATCTCCATTTTCCAATTCATCATCCACGGCAGATATGACAGGCCCATTGCCACTTCAGTTTGACTACGTCAGAAACTTTGATTATCTGACGAATATCAACGCTTCGAAATCTATCCATCAGAGCTATGCCAAGCATAGCTCTCTCCATAGCTTCAGATTACATTACTGGTGGAGAATAGTAAGATTAGGAGAGGAAACCTACTAACCAGTAAATGCATTGGCTGGTTCACTATTAGTCTTGTTTATATTGCATGGTAATAGTTTAAGCACTGCACTTGGCACGGCGTCATTTAGCGTGATTAACATAATTCGTGTTTTTGAAGGCGGAGCGTGGTAAGATCGCGATGCCAACATGGCGTTGAGCATAAGAGTTAGAGGATACAATTAGTTGTAAGATATAAGAATATATATATATAGTAGTGTTATAAATGTATGTATTGTTTATAAGTATGCATATCTATGAATTCCCTATAAAAAATATATTTTAGTAGTTGGTTACGACGATATATATATCTCACGGTGATTCGGGCATGCGACCTCCCGCGGTGGCCCTTCAGGCTGGGGTCGTATCGTTAGGCGATTTTTCGATTCACTGTCTTTTTTTTAAAAAAAAAACAGTGTTTTTATGAAATATTCTTTTGACCCAAAGGGTTTCTTGAAGTAGGTACCTAACCCTAATGAATTAAGGTATTTAAATTGTATAATTATCGCTTAAAAAGTTAAAACATTTTCAGTCTGACAGCAGTTAATATATAACTCAAAGCAAATTTATTATTGCAACAATTGAAACGGCGAGCTTTTTTGTTAGTGTAATTTGTTTAAAATTCAAATTAAGTTTTTAGTAATTAGAACTTAAATTTTACGATTTACATTTACCTAAATAATTTTATTAACAATTACGGGAAGCGGCAGTTCAATTTGTAACATTTTTTTATCATGTTAGCAACTGGAATCAGACATTTATGACTGACATCAGTCCTTCAATTTTTTTCATTCATTACAGCCCCTAGAACAAGCGTCCTAGACCTCCACTGCTGGAGATGTGCCTTCCAGAACATATATCCGGAGAATTTAGCCTACACTCACCACGCCAGCAGCTTGGCGAGGATATGATGTCAATTTTTAATGACATTTTATTAACGATTCCACAAGTGGGTTTTAGTGGAACCGGGGCCGACGGCTTAACGTGCTCTCCGAGGCACGGGAACGGTGGTATTGTAAATCTATGACAAATGTACGTAAGAAAAGTGTATTTGGCATTGGTACATGACGGGTGGGTTTGAACCGAGATTTGTAGAATTTAAGGAACGCGTTTCTACAACCGAGCCAACACCGCACTATCCTCATCATCACTGCCCTATTAATAAAAGTTATATGACGTGTTTCGTTTAAAATATATGTCTGACGATCCCATTTTTGACACAAATTAATTGTCAAAATCATAACGTTCCAACCCTTAAGGGGTGACTATAATATAATTAAGCGAGTTTAATTATAACTAATTAAATTGTGTACTATGTCCACCATTATTAATTACATTAAAATCGTTAGCGACCTTGTGAGCTTCCTTGCTTTATATAAAACTAGCTAGTAGTCGTGGTCATCATTTATTAGGTGGTAGGCGGACTGATAATGGTAATTTGCCCAGTCTGCCCGTCTGTTCACCGTTCTTGCCGATGCCGATAAACCCAGCAAAGTGTATCCACACGTTTCAGGAACATGCTCGAATTGCCGTCATGCCCAGTCAAGCCGACATAGTGTTAGGGACTGATGTCAGTCATGAGTCTCTGATGTAGTTGCTAACATTCATTGACCTCGCACGCCACTTACCATCAGGTGGGCGCAAGGTCAAATGTCGTGCTAGTATAAAATATAAAAATAAAAAAAACTTCCAGTGGCACGCTTAACAAGCCGTCGCCACTTTTACCGCAGCCTTCCTGGTGCACTTAGGGGATGATCCATTGCAGTCTTCACCTGATGTGTCACATGATGTTTGCGTACGCGCACAAAGATGATTTCTACTCAGTATTGCGGAAACGAGTCGCGTCGTTGATGCACAGAGTACGAGGGAGCGGCAACATCATCTTATGGGCAGTTAGTGAGAAGCTAGATTGCCCTATCATGGGGCACTGGGTACGTACTCACATGTATGTGCCCAGTGCCTCAGGAGGGCAAGGCAAATATAAAAAGTAAATGTCCTCTTTTTTACTAATATAGAAAAAGCAAACACTATGTTACTAACCCCTATGGATACTATTCCGAAATAAACGCATTTTATTTATTTTTTTATTTTATCGGAGACCTAACACGTATTCTCTTATCGTCGACTTTCCCCTGGACTACCAGGCGCTCGATGAATGTTTCTCCACGCCGTGACACATGTCCGAGAAAGTAAAAATGCCTGACAGTCGAGGAAAGGCGTTGTCTAAACCCCAGTTCCTCCCAGTACTGAATTGTTGATTCGGAACTCCGTCCATTTAATGCCGAACATTCTCCGCCAATCCCATATCTCTAGAGCATTAATTCGTTTTTTTTCTGTTTCGCGTAGGGTACTAAGTACATACATACGTACATCATCATTTCATCATTACAGCCCCTAGAACACAGCGTTCTACAAATCCACTGTTGGAGATGGGCCTTCCAGAACATATATCTGGAAAATTTGGCCTACACTCGCCACGTTGGCCAGACGGCTTGGCGAGGATATGATGTAAATTTTTAATGACAATTTATTAACGATTTCACAAGTTGGTATTAGTGGAACGCTTAACGTGCTCTCCGAGGCACGGGAACGGTGGTGTTGTGACAAATGTACTTAAGAAAAGTGTATTTCTCATTGGGTTTGAACCAACCTTTGTTGGATTTAAGGAACGCGTTCTTACAACCGAGCCACCACCACGTATTATATTACATATATTCACACCAGAGGTAGGCAGACAATTCAGCGCCACTTGACACAATCACGACATACCTCTTTCGGTTCGTCAACATTCATCAACATCTTCATACACGCCCTTTTGTTACGAAAGCTTTTTAATGCACCTTTAACCAGCGTTTTTTTTAATTAATGGTAATATATAAATAAATATAAATTTTAAGACAAATTTTGGTGGATATATATTTTGTGCCCTAGCATTTAAAATCACACCATAACCTTTAACTTGCGATCTTATATCATTAAGGGAGCAATATGGGGGGGCATAACGTGTACATATAGATTTACAAGTATACATTGCTTGTTTAGAGAAGTGCCTATAAAACAAACAATTTGATAATACTTGACCCAATTGTTATTGTCCAAACAAATTATTGTTGTTGCACTTATGGCGAAATACCTAAAACCGTTCAGTGCATACTATTAGTCATATTTACTCAACTCAACAACACATCCAAGTTTGTCGCGTGATACCACCCTGCGATCCGTGGCACGAACGCCAGGTTTACCTTTTCGACACGGATATTCGACCCGTGGGATGAATAATTCAAATTGCAGGCCGAATTTGGTTGTGTAACTATTTCAGTTTCATTGCCTGGGAATACTGAAAGCCTATAGAGTTCCACTGAGTTAAAATGAACACCATAAAAGGTGTGCCTTATTTCTTTCGGTCATATGCCTCATTGATATAATAAAAAGCGTAGTTTTTGGGATGTGATCAGAAGATAAACAAAGGCGTTGAACTACTGAAAATTGTAAAGCGAAGGGAGTTGGAGTACTTGGGACACATCATGCGCAATAAATGGTATAGCTTGCTGCAGCTCGTCATGCAAGGCAAGATACAAGGCTCCAGGAGACCGGGGAGAAGACGTACGTCCTGGCTCATGAACCTCAGGGAGTGGTTCGGGATGAGCACCAGATCCTTGTTCCGGACAGCGGCCAACAAAATCAAAATCGCCTTAACGATAGCCGACCTTCGATAGGAGATGGTACCTTAAGAAGAAGTAGAACGCTGTGTGGAGCCATTTAAAAAGTGTTTTTTAAATAATGTCCTTGTAGTTGCTTGCCGTATGTTAACAGGTATATTATTATTATTTTAGAGACAAATGAAGAGTTATGAGAGGGGACTGAGAAAAGGGAGTTGTGAGAAGAGCGAAGAGATATGTCATGGAAAAAAGAGCTATTTGCTCAGAAGGGCCCAAAAAATTAGGTCAAAAGAAAAACACACCGTCACGGAACCCGCTATGTAGAATTTTAAATTACGAGAATTAATTTCACCAAAATTAAAAAGCATACTTTAGTTTCTTTTTACTTATAAATTGCTAACAGATTAGTTGCTCGTTCGCTTTTTGTTACCACAATAGGTAAAAGGTCATTGACATCGATTTCAGAACTGGGCATTTAATACAACTATTTGGTTCCAGAGCAAACAGACACTAGCACTGCGTTTCTGCAGCCGAATTCACGAATTTACTTAAACAAGATAAGTTTAAGTAAACACAATTATGTCATGTGTTATGTTAATTATGTTATTATTTATAAACTCGATCGTCCTTACATAACATATTTAATATCTATTTATTTATAATAGGGTAGCCAACAGTGCTAACATCACACATTATTTGTACTTAACACTAAATCAGACGTTACATGTTGCACCTATTATAGGCGACCACCAAATTACCACAGTAGCCTTTATTGCATATTAAAAATAACAATATTTTAAAATTTTCAATATGTGGGTATATAAAAACTAAATATTATTCGAAAAAGTAATGCTAAATATATATATAAAACATACAATTACTTTTAGAAATAAAAAAATAACTAAAATCTTACCTACTTCAAGTAATGAAGTAAAATAAATAAAATTTAAATTATTTTTATAAAAAAAAATAAAAAAACATAAATTTAACTAATAAAAAAAATAAAAATTGTGGGCAAGTTGGTTTAGCATACAGATTCCGCTAGATTATCTATATTATCTATTCTGTGTCTAGGTACATTTAAAATGTACCTAGTATAGATTTAGATATTACTGTTTCTGAAGGAAGTATAGATAGATAGATAGATAAATTCACACAGCACACACATCAACTCGGAAAGGGATCGTCATCGTATCAACTTTTTTTTTTTGTAATAAATTCCCTATACAGCAACGCATACTTATCGAAATCCTAGCGTAATCACGTCGCATCGGGACAAGCTTCGATGCGGTGCGTGATCAACAATCAGTTCCCGCGCTTATTCCTACTTAAGAGTAGGCTAGTATTTTAGTAGTAGAGAGTAACTCGCTTGTTGACAAGTGTGCTGTGACCTTAAATGTGAACTCGCTCCTTTATTGATACTATATAAATACATTTCCATTCATTATGTGGATTTTCTAGTATCCTGGGAACGGAAAAACATCAAGATTAAAAATACAAATAAGACATTGACATAGGGCGTGTTCCCACCATATCGTGACGACATACTATCGTGTATTATACAACTATCTATAACTTTTTATTCCAGACGATATTCAGTTTATCTTAGTTCCGTTTATGACAATTGGCAAGCTCGTCGATGGTGTGAACGCGCCCTAGGAGTACTTTGGTAGGTACGTAGTATGATGACATACTTATCTATGTTGAACACCAGTAATTACTATTGGCTTAAAACTATTTTATTAAGTGGAAAAACCTTCTATTGCACGCGATCTGTGACATCTATTCTGTACGTAGGTAGGCTAATTTCCTTCAAAATCAATCCATTTATTTTCTAGAATACAGTACATATTGTGGCTAGTAGTAGTAGTTTTCCGGCGTATCCTGCCGTCATGCAGCGTCAAAATATTTACATATATATAATATTTTACAGTCAATAGTTTTAACACACCTATACATAAAAATAAAAACAAATTAAATTAAATGGAACAATAAGCTCGTAATTCCTATATCTAAAACAACACTCATGCAAAAAAGTGTATTCTGTATGGCTCCAAAAATCTACAATAAAATAAATGATGACATTAAGTTACTACCTATACAACGATTTAAAAAAACACTGACGAAAATGCTAATTGACAAATGCTACTACTCTGTGCAAGATTTTTTAGAAGATTGAATGAACAACATTAATTTCTTACCTTGACATTAATTAATTAATCCTATTTGTCATTTCAATTAAATTAAATTATTATACGAGTACCTCTCTTTAGTTTACATGTCTACTATACTTCATTATTTAATCTTTATACGCCCATGGGCTAAACATAGTGTACCAAATTTATAACCATTGTAATATCCTATAAAATACCTATTGTTATAAAGAAATATATGAATTTGAATTTGAAAAAAAATAAAAAAAAAAAAAAAAACAAAACAAAAAAAAAAAAAAAAAAAAAAAAAAAAAAAGTCAAAGATTTATTATGATATTATTATCCTACTCAAGTACATCACTGAGAAAATCCTTATTTGAATACTATACCTTCAGTACCAATAGCTTAAATAACTTTTTTTGAAAATCCCTTACATTTAATGCTTTTAGATCATCCTTAAAACTTATATTTCATAACAAATCTTAGAACACAGCGTCCTAGACGTCCCTGTTAGAGATGGGCCTTCCACATATCTGGAGAATTTGGCCTACACGCCAAACCACGCTATACATGTAGGTTTATGTATATATGTATGTATATTATAAATATCATATATTATATGCTAGGGTTTCTACATTGCTGTAAGATATTTATTGTTTAACTCCATTTGTCCGCTTGATTTTGCTGTAAGTGTACAATTAATTAAAATTATTTTTAATTTAAGATGGTAATTTCAGATATTTATTTGTTAAAGTTTTACTTACTAAATCTAAGTGGGTGATGCTTAAGGTATTAGGTTGTATTTTATAAATGTTGATCACTGTGTTAATATGTTTTTAGGCCTAATATTGTTTTCTTTACCTTAAAGAAATAAATAAATGCTCTCGCAGCCAGTATGTTTCCAGTTCTGTTAATAAAACCAAGCAATTTATAGCATTTGGACACCAAGCTATCACAATGTTCTCTGAAGACAAAACCCCTGTCCACGGTGACACCAAGATCCCTAATTACAGATGATGATAATAAAGTGATCACGACATAAATAAAAGTTTACACCTCCGAAGCCGTATTAAACAGATAGTTAAGTAGCCTATATGAAGGAAGTGCATTTTTTATTTAGATTTGAGTCCATCGTTCTACTAACAAAAGATAATAAACGCAAACAGTGACTATAAAATTGGTTTAGCCTCATTTACTTTGTTTATTTAATGTATTGTTAGGTATTTCCTTTGATTAGTGTTTCCTTCTTCGTATTATGGTTCGATAAAATCATAGTAACAATTCTACCATTATTGCCTTCCATCATTGACTACGCAAATGTCTGCGTCACCGTCGGCATCACTGAAGACCTACTGAATAAACTAGATCGTCTTCTCAACTTATGCATTCGCTATGTCTTTGGCCTGTGTTACTAATTTTATATATTAGAGTGCCTTGACTTACCTCACGTTCTAAAAACTTGTTCATTTCCTCCTTTAGCAGAACTATGCAATGAAATCTTTTTAAGACGAGCAGTAAAACTATATAATGATTGCTTGGTTGACGTGGACATATTTGCTTGATCTAAGTTAGTGTATAGGAGCAGAGTCCGTGAGATAATTAGAGTTAAGTATTCGATGGACACTAACAGTGGGTCTGGTCCACTAATTTAAGGTCGCTCAGCGAGCTATGGAGAGAGCTATGCTCGGTATTTCTCTAATGAATAAAGTCCGAAACGGGGAAAGCCGTCGGAGAACCAAAGTAAAGATATAGCCTTCAAAATTAGTAAGCTGAAGTGGCAATGGGCTGGACATGTCTGTCGTAGAACCGATGAACGATGGAGTTCTAGAGTGGAGACCACGTACGGGAAGACGCAGAGTGGGTCGACCCCCAGCTAGATGGACTGATGACCTGAGGAAGGTCGCTGGTGGGGGTTGGATGAGGGTCGCAGGAGATCGTGTGAAGTGGCGAGCCTTGAAGGAGGCCTATATCCAGCAGTGGAGAGACACAGGCTGATGATGATGATTCGATAGAATAGACTTAAATGTGATTTTTACTTTCTTTTATGGTTTAATTGTATTTTGAAAATGTAATAAGTATAGTTCTCTTTTACAGTTTTGGTACTCCAGGTCTAATTATATGTATATTGTTTGTTATATAAATTGTATTGTGACTGTTTGTTACCATAATAAAATAAGATAAAAAAATATTACAGCACATAGAACACAGCGTCAGTCGGGCCTTCCAGAACATATATCTGGAGACGTTTCCAAAGAAAGTGAGAATTCGTGATTGTACGATTGAGGAAAGCCTAATACTTACACTGTACAACTTGAAAATAATGTCATTGTAAAATATCACGTGATATTTTATTTCATTTTTTTGTAAGCACAGTTCAATGAACCGGACGATTTTTTTGGTAATATTTGCGGGTACTTGTGATATTTGACAAGTTTGGCAAAAAACAATGCACATGCAATTACTGGTGTCACGAATTTCAATATTTGCTAAAAGCATCCGGCTGCAAGATTTGGGTACACAAAAAATAACGGAATAAAAGGCACACCGAATTCGTGAAATTTATGAATATACTAGCTGTTTGACCCGGCTACGCCCGTTATATAGACGATAGCAAAAAATAAACCTTTACGAGCCGTAGGATCATATGTCGCTTTCATATGATGGATCCATCCCTGTCAAATGTCATCAACATCGGTTCAGTAATATCAGATGCGAAGCGGTCGGTTCAAAATTCAAAATAATTTATTGTCAGTATTGTTTACATGTAAAATTTCAGAAACATTATCTTCATATACATTATTGTTGAAACAATCTGCCCACATTAGGCATACAATATTTAATATTTTTACTAAACAATATTATATTATATTATTATTATTGCTTTTAATACAAATTAGTTTTAAATTTAAAACCTATGTCAAATTAACATATTATTCAAACAATTTATTTTTACTATACCTACTACTTATTTACTAATACTAATAAAAATTGTCAACTACAAGGTGCGAATGTCATAATTAAAACTAAAACAATAACAATCAGCAATACAAATAACAAAAATAGGTACTTCATTTAATTCGCTGTCATTTAGATAGTCGGTTGTAAGAACGCTTTCTTTAAAAAATCCTACCAAGGTCGGTTCAACCCCCCCCCCCCCCCCCGTTTCTTACTTACAATTTGTCATAGATTTACAACATCACCGTGTCTCGGAGAGCATGGTAAGCCGCCGGTTCCGGTTCCACTAATACCGAATTGATTGTTAATAATTTGACATCAGATCCTCGTTAACCCGTCTGGCCAGCGTGTAGGCCAAATCCTATATGTTCTGGAAGGCCTATCTCTGACAGTGGAGGTTTTGGACACGAAAATGTATAATACAAAGTGTTATACATAGGTGGGCAAAATGACCACCTTTGGGAGAGTGAGAAATTAATATTATGGGTGCTGAGTGTAATTTTTTTTATTAATCTAATGGCATGTCATTGGTCTGGGATGCGAAGTGTCCGATACTTTATTTGACTGATTGATAAAGATATTAATATAAAGAGAGGAAATGTTGCCAGCCTTCTTGGGACTATCACTGAAGGGTCGTCTCTAGAGGACACTTTTACTTATAGTTTATTTTTTATTAGGTTTAGTTTATATTTATTTTAATTTTTACTTTTAAATAGTTTTAATTATGTATATAATAAATTAGTATTAAATTTTAAAAATATAATATCAAAAAAGCTTTCGATGAGATGTAAATAATAAGTAAAAAAAGTTGGTATTAGTAGAACCGTGACATGCTTAACTTGCGTGAAGCCTAAAAAAACCAACACGTGTAAGTGTAATCGGAAATTCCCATTTTACAGATAATTGTAACGAATACAGTAAACCAGTAATACTTGTCGGATTGTCAACTTCCGAGGATAGTACAATTTAATTAAATCCCATTTTATAGTACAAGATAAAATGTCACATTTAACTTTAAATCCGCCTAGTTAAGGTTACCGTACTTGTTGTTACTATTGTTAGGTATAAATAAATATTTTGTTTTTTCTTCATTTTAGTTTTTAGTTGTAATTTTTATTTATTAATTAGGTTTATTTTTATTAATAGTCATTTATGTTTTAAACATTTTAGTTTATTAATATTTTATTTTTTTAAATCATTGTATTCCTTCGATTAAAAAGTTTTAATTTAAGCTAAGAAGGTTAATTTAAATTTAAATTCAAATATTTTATTGCATGCCACAAAGTATTTTACAAAATCGTACAATTACATATATGACACCTCAAAAAAACAAATAATATATAACAATTTTCAAACTATTAACACCTTAAACTATATTACAACATTTATTTAAGTAGACCCAACAAGCTTATAAATAAGCGGATTCTCATTTAGCCAACTTTACTATAGGCCAATCATGGCAAGCTCGTCGATGTCTCCAGCCGGCGCGTACCAAACTCGAGAAATATAACAAATAAATTAAATGTATTTATGTACATTAATAAATATTTTTGTGTCCCGACCAGAAATCGAACCCGGTACCTCCGAGTCTAAATCCACGGACTTAACCGCTAGACCACGGAGGCAGTTATGTGTATGTGTTACTTAAATCGCGTAAATTTTAAAAGCAAAAATTTAAATTATCTGCAGAATATAATATACTATGGTAGTAACTCCTTATGTAACAATTGTAAAAGAAAAAACTGGGTTTTCTATCTATTTATCAAATTACTTAATTGTCGATCACTAGAATCAAACCGGTTGCTGTAAGATGTATTTTTTTTCTTCAAACAGTAACTAGATGTTTTTTTCCTTTTAAATTGTGCGGGAACTTTTTTATATTACCTTATCATCATCATTATTATCCCAGACATCTACCGGTGTGAAGTTAGCGGCCAAGATAACTCGACCAATATGAAAAGTCATTTAAAAAAAAACATTTAGGCACTTTTGAGCGCACTGTCATAGCTTGTTAGGTAAATAGGTTCATTATGCATCATTAATGCAAGTTTTGCAAATATCGTATTTTAATTACTAATTTTAATTTAATGATTTTTTAAGTTACTACGTAAGTGACAGTGATATACCAAATTATGAAGAGCGATCCAATATTCATTTATTTATTTATTTATTTATTCGTGGGAAAATTTACAGCCTTTGCAATATTATGTATACAAAAAATATCTAATCTCAAATCCTTACAAATTTTCACTGTTAGCTATAATGAAAAATAATAAAAATAAGAACCAACAAAATCAGTACAATAACAATGAGATATGAAATAACAATTGCATTTGTATACTGATCCCGTTTTACAACTTAAGAATTATACAATATAATAAAATTAATTAAGTGCAACAACAAGTATTAGTAACAATAAGTAGGTACTCAAACAACACTTTACAAATTTTTACAAGAAACATAAATGAAACATAAGTAATAGAAAAATATATAAACTAAAACAAGGATCAAATAAATAATTTAAAATAATAATAATGTAATATTTCAACATCATTAGTAAAAGGCCCAGAGTGATCTCGAGTATAGATTATGCATTTTTCTTTTAAACTCGAATCAATATTTTTAGAAAAACTATTTACAATGAGAGTAAAAAATACTTCGACAAAAAAACACCACCTATTTGTCACACCGATACGATAATTGGTTCGGTCTTGATCTTATCTTACACACACTAGCACAACTATATAGAGATGTGTGATCATACGAGTATATCGATATTTTATTTTATTAATACTCGATAGTACAATATGCATCGATATTATAGTTTAGCATTTTTTTATATGCTAACCTTACCTCTTATGTTTTCATTGTCCCGAATATTTTTGGACTACTCTAACGTATATGCAGTAGTTATTATTTTCGATCATTCTCTGAATTTCTGTTGTTTCGAGGTATTTTTACTTATAAGTACAAATAAATATCCTAATAAAAAACAAAATATACAAAAAAATGTCCTCTAGAGACGACACTTCAGGGATAGTCCCAAGAAGACTTGCAACATTTACCCCTTGCGAAGCTAATACGTTGGCAGAAATAATTTAAAGATTTCCTGTCTCCAGACTTTTCTGTCAGCCGTTTGGACAACTCCTTAGCCAGACGCTTGGCTGACTTGGTCCACTTAAAATAAACGATCTAATATAGTTTAAGGTGGGAATAGTTAGGCTATTATTTGTTACACCCCTACGAGGTGTCATATATGTAATTCTATGATTTTGTAAAATTATTTGTGGCATGCAATAAAATATTTGATTTTAAATTTAAATTAACCTTCTTAGCAATAGTAACAAAAAGTACGGTAACCTTAACTAGTGCGGATTTACAGTTGACATCAGATCCTCGTCAGTCGGCAACACGTCAGGCCAGCGTAGCGAGTGTAGGCCAAATGAACCAGAGTCTGAAAGACTCATCACCAACAGGGGAGGTTTTAGGATGTAATGATGATGATGATTATACGGTTATTATTTATATTTTTTTATTTTATTTAAAACTTAAATGTTATATAAACAAAAAATATATAGTATCTTTTCTTGGTGTAGACTGGGGTGGTGGTGGATTTGGAGATGGATCGTAACGCGTATTCCCCGTGCGTTCTAGGGTTCTTTGTCTGGACTTTAAAGCTTGGACCCCCATGACGCCTCGTTGTCCGCTTGGGATCGGCAGCGCTGTACGGGTCTTCGTCTTCAGGCTCTCCGAGGGCAGGTACCCCTACGTTCGGTCAAGATATGCATAAAGAGTGATAGGGCTAAATTTTGGTGTATTACCGTAAAGTATCATCACGACCGTTTCCCTTTCGAGGTGGTCAGAAATCACGCTTATAAATAAGCGGATTCACATTTAGCCAACTTTACTATAGGCCAATCATAACAAGTGGCAAGCTCGTCGATGTCTCTGGCGTACCAAACTCGAGAAATATCACAAATAAATTTATTTTATATTAAATTAAATATCACGACCAGGAATCGAACCGCAGGTATTAACGTAATTTTTCTTAATATACTATACTTAAATCCTTGTAGTCACGCTTAACGTCACATTCTGTAATTTTGTATCGATGTAATCTATTTCGACTCGTTTATTGTTTTAAAACGTGTATCATCGATATGTATTTTTTAATATAATTATTTTTATAGACATCTCTAAAACTTCACCGGTCATTTCTACAACTGCAATTTTCAAGGATAAATCTGTACAGTTTGCAAGCGATATACAACCTTGTATTGTGTTTTTAACTCAAAGGACTAAAGTTTATGTTTCGATCCGAAAGTTTGATTATACTACCGCTGTTTTTATGTTTGGTCTTTGACTTTGTCCAAGTTCGTTTTTTTTGTATTGCAATTAATATCATGTTTTTTTATTATTCGATAAAGGATTGTTGACTCATACATTTAAGAGTTAGGTTACTTCAAGGTTATATAACAGTAGTTAACCTAACCTATACCAATTTAAATTGTCTGCGACGGCATTCCATTATTTATTTTATTGCAGTATATACCTCAAGGACAATTTCGCCTATCTCTCTTCTTTCCATGACAAATCCCTTCGCTCTTCTAACAACTCTCTTCTATCTGTCCCTTCTCATCATTCTTCATTTGTGTCTAACTCTAGTTGTTGCTACTAATTTGGGGAATAATCTACCTGTTAACATACGGCAAGCAACTACCAGAACATTATTCAACAAACTGGTGTTTTCACACTTTCTAAATAGCTCCTCACAGCGTTAGTAAGTAGTATATATGTATAATAATATGTATGTATTTGTATTTCGTGTATCGAAATTATAATATTTATTCCATATATATTGTAAGTAAGATATGCTGTTAGTTTAAATAGTTATTTATTTCTAGTATTATCTTTATGATTGCTCCTACATTTGATCACATTTGTCCCCAAGGTTTGGCTGTCAGAGAATGTCTTCGGGCATTAAGTTCGCCTTTGTACATTGTGCAATAAAGTTTATAAATAAATGAATAAAAATATACTCACACCAAAGATGATCTACCAGATGTGGCACCTAAAAAAATATATTACAAGATATTTTCTTGATTTAGTACATATACTATACACAAATATAAACAACAAGTACCTCCGTGGTCTAGCGGTTAAGTCCATTGATTTAGACTCGGAGGAACTGGGTTCGATTCCTGGTCGGGACACAAAAATATTGATTGATGTAAATGAATACATTTATTTAATATTTAATTTATTCGTGATATTTCTCGAGTTTGGTACGCTGGAGACATCGACGAGCTTGCCACTTGTCATGATTGGCCTATAGTACAGTTGGTTTCTGACAACCCCGAAAGGGAAACGGTCGTGATAATACTTTACATTATACACAAATATTAATATATATTTTAATTTAATTCGTTTAAATTCTATAATTAGGCAGAGGACAAAAAAAAATGCACTTTTACTTGTCAAATTTACAAGAAGTAAATTAGGCATAATAATTTCCAGTTAGAACGCCATTAAAAATAGATGCTGTAAATAGGCATTTTCATCGTATCACATAATACACAACTAAAAAATATAAATGTCACTTAAGATTATAGCTGCTGTAAAGAGGCGTTGTCATACTATAAGCTAATGCAATATATATATTTAAAAAATATATATAGCTGCTGTAAAAAGGTATATACCTATTACGCCAAATATATATATTATTAAGTATACAGATGCGGTTACCTCCTGTTTATTGAAAAAGAGATGTGGTGTTGGCGGAGAATGTTTGTAACTAGGGATCAGACAACGCCTTTCCTTGATTGTACAATCACGGATTCTAATTTCTTTGTCATGGCGCGTGGAGAAACATCTATCGAGCACCTGGTTGTCCAGGGGAAAGTCGATGGCAAGGAGATGCATGGTAGGATCAGGTGATGGCTGTAATAATTGATTACCAGGAAAGCTACTAGTCGCGATCACAGCGACATTATTGCTGCTCGGCCAATACCACTGGTGGGATCAGTGGCCAGCGCGGCAGCGAGTGGAATCAATCCGCGCACCGAGCGGTCACACGTTTTTTCTCTCACATTTTTCATAGCTTTTTTTTACTGAAGTAATTAACTGGAATAATAATAATAATAGGGACTGAAGATTTTACAGCTACAGTCCGAGAGGACTGGCTTGTTAAGCGTGCCACTAGCACTCAAATGGCGACCATGACTACTCTACCAAGAGTGTAGCTACTAAGAAGTAATCAGGTAGTAAAGAAAGAGTAAAGAAGATGGCTTTTCTTAGGTAGGTTCTTGAGGTATTACAATGTCGCAGGCTCGTCGTAATTACAAACGATAATAATAATAATAAATTATTTATTGTACAGAACCAAAAATAGTGTGGGGACAAAGGCGAGCTTAATGCTAGAAATGCATCTTCTACCATCTAACCTTTGTGAATGGGGTCATTATCAGCGGGTGCAGAAATACTATTGTGATCAACAATAATGAAATATAAATACATACTAATTAAATATAAATATATTATTGTTATTATATTATTGTGGTATTAATAGTAGGTATATGTGATTGTCGATATTTTATTTATTTATTAGAATTTATTCTTTTTATTTATTTCTTCTTACACATCCTCTCACAGACACTCATACTTATCACATAACACACAAGGAGGTTACACGAAATTCCTAAAATACCCACCAACAGAAATAATGCTCTTTTTTTTTAAATTTTATTATTTATTTCTTTGTACTTGGTTAAGCTTTACAATGTTTAAATAAATTGTATAAGCTTGTTATTGTGTCACCTGGAAGTGAACTGACTCCTGTCATTCAGAAATATCTACGACAGGGGTCAGGACATCCAATCTAAATTCAAAGTGTAAAAAACATATTTGTTAAATAGTGTCAATAAACGATTTTTATTTATTTATTTATTTTACATATCCTACATATTAAATAAATATATACATGATGTAAATGTAAATATATATATATACAACGATGATGTGAGCGATTTGCTTAAGTGTACTTGTACAAGATACTAATTAGCCTTGTTTTTTTATTGTATTCTGTTTGTGTTTATTGCTAAGATACTGGTGAATCATCGTTGAGCCAGGTCATGGCAATGACCGTTTGCAATCTCCTACACGGGACTATGTTTTTTCATTCCAACTTAACAACCTGGCGCTCGCATCGATGTCCGTGTAATATTTATATACCTAATACATAATATACATGGATATATGTCAGTGAGAGTAGGGTTAATGCAGTAGAAATGAGATTGTTACGTCGGATATGCGGCGTCACTTTGTCGGACCGCATACGTCACGAAATACGGAAAAGGGTAGGTTTAAAAGAAAGCATAGGGACAAAAATAAGGAAAGGCATGCTCCGATGGTTCCAGCATGTTGAAAGAATGAGCGAAGAAAGATTGACGAACCAGATATATAATGCGAAAGTTGTGGGTGAAAGAGGCCCTGGCAGACCGAGACTCACATATCACGATCAAATAAATAAAATCCTGGCTAGTGCATTAAAAAGCCTTCGTAACAAAAGGGCATGTATGAAGAGGTTAATGAATGTCGACAAAGCGAAAGAGGTATGTCGTGATCGTGTCGAATGGCGTTCAATTGTCTCTGCCTACCCCGCAAGGGATCTGGCGTGAAAATATGTACATACATGATATTTTTCATAGTTAACTAGTTTTTAAGACTGCATTAATTCATACAGTATTTTATACCGTCGTCGGTCCTGCTGGCCAGCGTGACGAGTGTTGGCCAAATTTTCCAAATATATGTTCTGGAAGGTCAATCTACTGCAGTGGAGGTCTAAGAGTCCGTGTTCTGAGGCTGAAATGATGTATATAATATATGATTACCAATCCATTGTATATAATGCATGTAATATAATGTTTTAATGTTATACATGACTTAATTATGATTTAAAAATAAAACTATGTGTAAAAAAATCCGAAAGGGAAATAGTCGTGATGATACTTTTTCTTTTAAAAAAAACTAAAATAATAATTAGAGTAAAAACTATTATAAGTAATAACTATAATATACTAATAATCAAAAATACAAATAAAAACTAAACCAAAAATTAAATAATGGAAAAACAAAATCAAATAAAAAAATTGCTTCAAATCGCTACCAAAGTGTCAAGGATACTGGCAGTATTGCCACGTTGAATGGCAATGCTGATCCGTTGGCTATAATATTACCCAGCCCTATAGTCTCCCGAGGTGTTGACGAGCTGTTTTGACCATGCCTTGAAAAAATCCTGTGCACTTGGTCCTCAAGGCCCGAGAGTTTCACCTCCAAACGGCCGCGGCGCAAAAACATATCTTTCAATAATCTGGGTGTAAAATGACAATTATTATTTCTTTTTTTATACTGAACACTACATGTGACATCGCGTCCACCTGATGGTAAGCAGTACGCGAGGTCCAAGAATGGGAGCAACTGACACCGGTCACCACGACCGACATCAGTCTGTACCACTATGCCGGCCTAACAAGATGCTTTTTCACACTTCGCTTGAAGGACTCCAGGTTATAAGAGTGGGGAAACACACTGGCTGGGAGAGCATTACACATCTTCAGCGTGCGACAGATGTAAGAGTCTCCAAATTTATGAGTGCGCGTAGGGATAGTGGGTATGGTATGTGGATGCATATTGTGGCCTGTGCGTGTGGTTCGGTTGCGGAATAGAGAAGAAGTGATAAGGTTATGGAGCTCCTCAGAACACTCGCCGTGGTATAGCTTGTCAATCTAAGTATAATTTATACAAAAACATGCATATTTATTACGAAGTTACCTGTCGAATAACCGCAGCTTTTTGGTTAAATGTGACTCACTGTGGTTAGCCCGATTTTGGCTGGTTAATTATTTACATCTTTGAACCCCGGTTTTAAATACAGCTAACTCAAAAGTTGATTAATATTGTTTTGTCATTTACACCGAATCCTGCCGCTAACTCTGACGTAGTTTGCGATGGATCTGCTTCCACGAATACCTTTAATTCTTCATTCTCAACTAGGGTTGTTCTGTAGGTCAAAATTGTTTTATTTTACAGTAGCTTCACCAGACACATCATTAACCCTTCGAGCTGTTTCTACAGCGATGGTGCCACAGTGGAACTTGTATTCGTAAAGAACGCGATATTTAAAATTTTCTATATTGTGAACAGACCGATGTTAAAGAAAAATCTAATGGAGTGAAAACAAATGTATCACTAAATTCAAAACACAAATATTAGAACCATCTGGGATTGTGCGGAGCGATGGCAAAAGACCCGACGGAATGACTGTTGGGCCGTGGAAACTTGGCAGGTCTCTGGTGTGGGATGCGACGTGTGTAGATACATTAGCTCCATCTCACATACAGGCGACCTCGTCAGGCGCGGGAAGTGCGGCTTTTTCTGCGGAGAACCTCAAATTGCGCAAATACGCTAACCTTGGTATCGGTTACGAATTTGCGCCGTTTGGGGTCGAGACGATGGGCCCATGGGGACCGTCAGCGAGGCGCTTGGCCAAGGAGTTGTCAAAGCGGCTGACAGAAAGGTCTGGATACAGGAAGGCTGGCAATTATTTCTGCCAACGTATTAGCCTCGCTATACAGAGGGGAAATGTTGCCAGTCTCCTTGGGACTATCTCGGATGGGACGTCTCTAGAGGACATTTTTTATTTATAGTTTAGTTTATTTTTAATTTTATTATTTAGGTAGCTTTTAATTTATATTTAATGTACTATAATTAACTTCGAATAAAAGATATAAACACAAATACACAAGCCTAAATTTGAAATAAATTAAAACTTATATAAATATTTAAATATTTCCAGACAGGTCACACAGCGCCATCTAATTTCCGTGGTAAGCTGCGAGGCTTGTGTTACGGAAACTAGATGGTTGATAAACTACATATTATACTTTGTTTTTTGTAAATATATACATATTATACATATAAACACCCAGACCGAGACAAATTATTCAATGTACAACTTGCCCCCGGTGGGAATCGAACCCACGACCTCCCGAGTTCACGGCAACGTTTGTTACCACTAGACCACGGAGGCTTCATATACTACTTACATGCTACGATGGTTCGGGCATGTTGAAAGAATCAGCAAACAAAAATCGACGAACCAGATATATAATGCGAAAGTTGTGGGTGAAAGAGGCCATGGCAGACTGAGACTCACATATCACGATCAAATAAATAAAACACTGACTACAGATGCATTTAAAAGTCTTCGTAACAAAATGGCATGTGTGAAGAGGTTAAGGAACGTCGACGAAGCGAAAGAGGTATGTCGTCATCGTGTCAAGTGGCGCTCAATTGTCTCTGCCTACCCCGCAAGGGCTCTGGCGTGAAGATGTGTATGTAAATTATTTTCTTTTAAATAGTGATCTGTTCAGCGCTTGTCTGACATCTACAGGCAGGTTGTTCAACAAGTTTGCGGCAACAACTGCAAAAGAGTTGGACTATTTAATGTATTTGAAACCATGGCTTATTTAGGTTTGGTGTTTCGTTATATCTTAAACTTAGTTGTTTTAGAGGTAAACGAACCGATTGATTTTCTTGGAATTTTCGATCGATATTTTGGTAATTAATTTAATAAAAGGGTTCAGGGACGAAACCTAAATATTTGCAGGTACTATTAATGTATAGTCAGCTAAATTTATCTAAAATCAAAAACCTATTTATCACCTATAAGTTGTATTACTCATTCATGAAATAGGCACACAGTTCAGACAGACAGCGGAGTAACCCAGACCCATAACAGCGCTGTGACCGAGTGTTGCAGCTTATTGCTGAGCTGATTCCCTATTTATCACCACACTATCTTTTTGTTGTATTTTTTTTTACTGCTTGTGTTTTTTTTGTGACAAATTAGCTTATTTCTTTCTTTCTATATTTTTTTAATTCATCATAACAGTTAAATACAACATTATTCTGCCAAACTATAAAATAGTTTACCGGCAGATAGCTCTTATCAATATTACCACAGTTTAGTTTAAACCAAGTTTCCCCGGCAGGATAAATAGTAAAGTATCAGCAGTACCATGCAGTTGTAAGAAGCGAGTTCACATTTAGCTCCATCATGACAAGTGGCAAGCTCGTCGATGTCATTAGCGTTCCTGAATCGAGAAATGTCACAAATAAAACAAAATATTTTTTTATGTTGTCGGCCAGGAATCGAACCCAGCTCCTCCGCGTTTCAATCTACGGCCTTATCTGCTAGACCATGGAGGCAGTCACTACCCGTCGGTCGTCATTATTGACGTCAACTGTCCAAAAGACTCATTTGTTAGTTAACAGAATAAGTACAGTCATCGACAGACAGATTTTAAAAAACAGTTAAAAAAGAATTTGTCTACTCGACCCCTGCACCATCCCTCCACAACTCACCATAGCCCGCGGTCTTTTGCATCCCTCATCAAACCCATCTTCTTTAGTTCAACCGTCCATCAGTCGTCTGTCACTGCGTCGTCCTGTACGTGGTCTCCACTGAAGAACGCATTGGCCCAATTGTTTATTGTAACATTAGTTTTCGATAACTGAGTGTTTTCTAAGACCTCCATAACCTTGTCATTTCTTTTCTGTTCCGCAACCGAATCACTCTTCGCCGTCCCGTACGTGGTCACCACTCTAGAACCCGTTTGCCCTATCGGATGTCCGTTCTGCGGCAGATGTGTTCCGCCCATTGCCACTTCAGCTTGTTAATTTTGTATGCTACGAGTATGTCAGTAACTTAGTTTCTTTGACGAATATCAACGTTTTAAATTCCAATATCCATCTGAGAAATACCAAGCATAGCGCTCAGCGACTTACTCATTCATGATCGTTTTGCTCATAGTACAAATGGCTTCACATGTCACGTGATCTAATAACATTCTGTCTTTTCAAAGGACTTTCGCTATCAACGTGACTAGGAGACGTCAGAGTCAAAATATCTCAGCAGTCCACACTTATATATATGTCACGCGTTCTAGTACCCTGATGTTAATGTCACAAACTTATTATCTAAATATATAAATTAATATAAATATGAAATAATATAAATAAATAAAAATGTTTTTATTTATCTTTTTACCTGGTGGTGGGTAAAATATTTAATAAATTATAAATGGGTTTCCTACAACAACAGAAAGGCTTTAAGATGACAATAGTTATAATATATAATAACAAAATATCTATGCTGGTGTCGTTTTACAGGTCTGTTGTGTTGGAACCTCTTTTGTACTTTGATTTACGTTGTTTTTATTTATGTTTATTATCATACCTTTTGAGCTGGCTATCTGAGCCTATAAGTATTAGTCAATATGGAACTGACTGACATCCTAGGACACAAGTTATCTTGGTTAGGAGTCAGGGACCGTCTTAAAATTGCCTATTCTTGTGGTTTGCATTCAATCAAAAATGTTTGTATGTGTAAAATGTAAAATTCAAAGAATATTTTATATATTGTTTACTCAACATTGTATATAGGTACCAATAAGAAAGCTCAATAAAGGTTATTATTATTATTATTATATATAAAGGTGAATGTCTGTGTGTATGTTTCCTATGCATTGCAAAACTACTTGACCGATCGGGTTGAACTTTGGAAATATGTTGTGAGAACATCAGGGAAGGTTTCTGACATATTAGATTGCATAATAAGTATATCTTAATATATAAAACAAAGTCGGGTTTGTTAGAACACTTCTAACTCGAGAACGGCTGAACCGATTTCCATGGTTTCGATTTGGTGGATTTGTCTCCGTCCTGAATAACAGAATAACTATTAATAATATTGGAAAATTGACGAAAAAATTTAATAAAAGAAAAAATATTTTCCTATACAAAATGTTCGTGGGCTTCGTACCTGTCAAACAATGTTGGTTGTCAAATATTTATGCGTGCGTTCAGAAATTTATATTTAGCTTAACGGCATTAACGGAATCATACAGTATTTGGTTGGGTAGGGAGAGAAGTAGAATGGTGGATGGTGAGCGTATTATCGCGCAATAGAAAAAAAGGAGGCCTCCTTTTCTTAAACCAGCCAATTGTCGGTCGCAAGCCCGAGACACCATTCTTCTCATCTCTTACCCACACACGATGGACCCGGCACCCGCACGGTGAATCCATGGAATGCTTAGAAATTTGTCTTCTTCTTATAATATAGAATAAATGACAAATAACCTAATGTATTAATTATTTTTTCTCTCATTTTTTGATAGATTGGTCTCACTTTTACGTTGCGAAATCGTAAGTGATTTGTTTAGACAATTGTTTTGTGTGAGTATTATTATTATTAATAATGACATTCATTGGCTGTCAGGCAGTACGAAGTTCGCCGGCTCAGCTGGTTATAATATATTTAAAGACGGAAAGTAGCAATATCACCTGATGATACGACCCTAGCTTGAAAGACTATTTTACGTATCTTGGTGCCACACATGAGAGGACTCTTCGATCTTCTTCTAATGATACGCTCTCAATACCCCCTCACCATACTACCTTTGTGTCCAAATCGTTCGCAGTTATGGCTACTAACCTTTGGAATCAGCTGCCAGTTAAAATTCGCCAAGCTCCGAATAGATGTATTTTAAAAAAACTAGTATATGCTCACTACATGCAAGACCGAGGTTCGTAATTTTCCATGTTCCGTTCCTCTTTTTGTTTTAGCTTAGTCTTAATCAGACTGTGATTTATCATTAGTAGGTATAGTATTGTGTATATATTATATTGTATTGTTAATATTTTATTTATGTAGGTTAAATGTATGTATTAGTATGCAATTATGTAATTATTAATAATATTAAAATGTATATGTTATCTGCAATAAAACTACTCAAGTTTATTTTGTATTGCACCTACCTTATGTACTTACTGCTCTCGTTGTCCCGAAGGTTTGACCGTCATAGAATGTCTAGCGGCATTAGGTCCGCCTTTGTACTTTGTGCAATTAAGTTTAAATAAATAAATAAGGGCCACCGCGGGAGGTCGCATGCCGGAATCACCGTAATAGACCTCAGTAAAAACTTACAGGTTTATTTTTACTTAAGTAATAATTAAGTATCAAAAATACGATCGAGAAACTGGCTGTTAGTGGTGGCTACGGAGCGAAGGCACTCGTTCGCCGCGTAGACGGACGTACATTCAACCGCTATCCGTCACCTCAGGTTTTTTTTGTTTTTTTTTTATACTGTGCACGACATTTGACTGCGGCCTATCAAAATGCTTTTTTACACTTCGCTTGAAAGATTCCAGGTTATAGGCAACTGGCTGGAAACGCATTTTCTCGCATTTTAATAAATGAGCCATCGTCTTTGAACCTGACTGTACAAGCTCCATTCGCTTCAAGGAAATTAATTTCCAGGAAAATGATGAAACTGATAAAGGTCAAAATTTTCCCAAAGGAATTTGTATTTTGCTCTGCCGAAATGCTTTAGCCAAAATCTTAAGGTAGTTGTGAAATTCAGGGCTTGTTAAGCCAAATGTGGACTGTGGACTTATAACACGGTATTGGACCATGTCACGATGAAACAGGTTCAGGTATTCTAAGGTCTCTCTCTGAGGATCTCGTGGACTGAGCATCCACCATATGCCTTCGTCGGATAGTCCAGTACTTCAGAAATTTATGACAAATGTCCATAAATAAGTGTATTTTTCAATGGTACATGCCGGGGGGGTTTGAACCGACCTTTGTTCTTACAACCGGCACACAACACTATCACCCACTCCAGAGTGCCCCCGTTCCCCGTGCAATCGTTTTATTGAACAAAATCGTGCAGTCCTATGTGAATTTTGATGTGTTCGCATCAACGGATGTGGAAAGTAAAAACATTGTCCTAAAGTACTCCAAGTACATCTAGTCACTTGTGTTTTAATTTTGTTATGAAATATGTATTGTTTAGACGTATAATCTGTTTTGTACATTTTCATGGAAATAAATAAATAAACACTTTGTGAAGTTTCACCGTGCGGGTGCCGAGTTCAACGTGTGTCCAAGAGAGAGGAGAAGAATGGTGTCTCGGGCTTGCGACCGACAATAGGCAATTTTATTGCGCAACAAGACGCTCTCCATTAACAATTCAGCTCATCTCTCTACCCAACCAAATTAGGCTTAAGCCCAATTGTTTCAGTAAGTGGTGCAAAAATTTAGCTGGAATTCCGCTCGCAGTAACTTTGACTGCGTAAAGCTGAGTCTTGAATCCGTTGTCTTTTTTGCCTCCGAGGTCTAGCGGTTAAGTCCGTGGATTTAGACTCGGAGGTACCGGGTTCGATTCCTGGTCGGGACACAAAAATATTTATTAATGTAAATAAATACATTTATATATAAGTATTTAAATTATTTGTGATATTTCTCGAGTTTGGTACGCTAGAGACATCGACAAGCTTGCCTCTTGTCATGATTGGCATATAGTAAAGTTGGCTAAATGTGAATCCGCTTATTTATAAGCGTGGTTTCTGACTACCCCGAAAGGGAAACGGTCGTGATGATACTTTTTGAATCCGTTCCTGATCATTTCTTCTGAGCGATCATAATATTTGTTCTTCATGTTATGATTTCAATTGTATTACTACTATCATAGTGATACTACATATTATAAAATAAAGTCCTCCACCGCGTCTGTCTGTCTGTCGCAATAAAATCAAAAACTACTTCATCGATTTCCATGCTGCATATAATTTGTTAAGTTCTCGTATACATAAACGATATTCAACGAAGCCTAAACCCTTTGAGATATAACAAAATAATGTATGGTGGAATTGTGTATCTTATATAGGTCTACAAAAAAGTCCCCGTTGGCATATATCTATCTTTTAAGGATAACATTCTATATCCATTGTAATATTTAAAAAAAATTATTAGTTTTATGAAGATTATTTTTTCCCTTACACCATGCAAATTAAATACCTTAGGAGATATAGCAAATTCAAAATAATGCGAAACGAAATTAAATTATGTTCTTGTCGCCGTTTATACAGGCAAAGCAATATACGAGTATGTAAAACAGCTAGTATTATTTTAAACGAAACAATAGCTAAGTTATAGTTTAGCGTGTCTGGTAAAACCATCTTGTCATCAGGATCAAAATCTTTAACCTCACAAGGTTAAACCACATTTCATTGTTAAACCTTTGAATAAGACTTGAACTTCCTGTCATCTATGTGTGAAAAACTAGCTGTTTGATGCGGCGTTGCCCGTGTAATATGGTAGTCAGTGTAAAAAACGTTCAGGGTAGTATCATCACGATCGTTATCCTTCTGGGGTGGACAGACACCACGCTTTTAAAAAAGCGGATTCACATATAACCAACTTTACTATAGATCCATCACGACAAGTGGCAAGCTCGTCGATGCACCTAGCGAACCAAACTCAATAAATATTTATTTATTTATTTAAAAACTTTATTGCACAACTAAACTCCCACACTGCTTAAGGAAGAAGTCATATGAACAGAGGCTTAAATATTTCAAGCTTACAAGTCTCAGGGATCGCAGAATGAGGGGAGATATAATTGAGACATTTAAAATTCTAACAAGGTATAACTGCCCCCACCTAGCCAAAATGTTAGGTTTAACACTATGATATTTCCCCGTAGTGACCACGGAATGAAGCTAATGAGAAAATCCAGCAATACAAATATAGGATATCACTTCATGAAAAACAGAGTTGTAAATATGTGGAACAAAATACCAGAAGACATATTAAAATCCTCAACTGTAAACACTTTTAAATACAAACTGGACAATAGACATGGACATAGAGGCATATCAGCAATGCGCTGCCCGCCTATTATTCAATAATAATAATAAAGCACAAAGGCCGACTTAATGGCCGTAGACATTCTCTGACAGCCAAACCTTAGGAACAAATTTGAACAAATGTACTTAGATATTTTATTTTAATATTTTTGTTTCTAAGTACTTCGAATAAATAGATGTTAATTAGGAAAATATGTAAAGCAAAAAAAAAAGATAAATATATATTATACAATTATAGGGTAATTCAACAAATATTATATACCTACTTATATATTCTTATATATGTATTATAATATCAATATACTAAATACTAATACATACACAAAATTGTACATAAACATACACAAATACAACTTACTAACGTGGTTTAGAGCTATTCATAAAGTGTGAATAGACTAGTTTTTTAAACGACAATCTGTTAGCCTTATGTTTACTGGAAGATCATTCCATAATTTTGTGGCATTTACTACGAAGTAGTTGGAGACAAATCCAGAATGTTGTGAGGGAACAGAAAGAAGAGAGTTGTGTGAAGGACGTAAAGATTTTTCGTGGAAAGAAGAGAGATAGGCAAAATTGTCCTTAAGGTATATCAGTGTCGTTTAAAACAGAGAAAAGGATATCACAAATTAAATACATTATTGTCAATAACCAGCAGTCGAAACTGGACTTTTTTTAATGTATGTAATGTTACCATCTTGTACGCTAGAGACATCAATTTTTTTTTATACACGCACGATCTGATGGTAAGTGTCACGCGAGGTCCATAAATGTTAGTAACTGGAATCAGACACTCATAACTGACATCAGTCTCTAACTGCCGGCTTGACTGGGCATGACGGCAATTCGAGCCTGATCCCGAAACGTGTGGATACACTTACTGAGTTTATCGGTACGAACGGTAGATACTTCCCCGCCCCAGCAGACTACCACCATCAGTCCGTCTACCACCTATTCAAATGTAAATGTAAATGTGAACTAGCTCCTTAAAATAACATGGTTTCTGACCTTTACGGTCGTGATGATATAATAAATAAAACTTAGCTTTATTTTCTATACCAATTTATATTTCAACAACATTTTTCAATATACCCGCACAAACATTTCAATCAGAGAAAATAGCTTAGAAGTGGAAAAATCATTAGTCGAAGACAAAACATGTCTGTAAAGAAAGGTCCCTATTTGACCGCTTCAATTTGACCCTAAAAGTTTTCACATTTTAAACGATCAGAATAGCTTTTAATATTTATTTAAAAGTGACATTTTTGACTGCCTCTGTGGTAGACTTAGAGGCACCGGGTTCGATTCCTGGTTGGGACATAATAATATTTATTAATTTAAATAAATAAATAAAAATTGTATTTAATTTAATTGTGATATTTTCCGAGCTTGCGACTTGTCATAATTGGCCTATATTAAAGTTGGCTAAATGTGAATCGGCTTCTTTAAAAGCGTGGTTTTTTGTCCACACCAGAAGGGAAACGGTCATGATGATACTTTTACTTTACATATTTGACACATTTAGTCCCATAATTTATTTATTTATTTATTTAAACTTAATTGCACAAAGTACAAAGGCGGACCTAATGCCGCTAGACATTCTATGACGGTCAAACCTTCGGGACAACGAGAGCAGTAAGTACATAAGGTAGGTGCAATACTGAATAAACTTGAGTAGTTTAGTTGCAGATAACATATACATACTTATTAATAATTACATACTAATACATACATATAACCTACATAAATAAAATATTAACAATACAATATAATATATACACAATACTATACCTACTAATGATAAATCACAGTCTGATTAAGACTAAGCTAAAACAAAAGGAGGAACATGGAAAATTACGAACCTCGGTCTTGCATGTAGTGAGCATACACTAGTTTTTTAAAAATACATCTATTCGGAGCTTGGCGAATTTTAACTGGCAGCTGATTCCAGAGGTTAGTAGCCACAACTGCGAACGATTTGGACACAAAGGTAGTATGGTGAGGGGGTATTGAGAGCGTATCATTAGAAGAAGATCGAAGAGTCCTCTCATGTGTGGCACCAAGATAATGTAAACGAATTGTTAACATAGTCTAAATCCAATACTGGCCCTATTTAAAGTGTACCCTACCCTAGTTCCTGTACTGTGATCCTCTGGATTTTTGTGGAATAAATAATAAATAAAAAAGTTGATTTTATTTTGTTTTTAAAGTAAGTACCATATTTACATATTTTTTAATATAACATTTCTCATCAAGCATTTTATTTAAGAATAAAATATCTACTCATATTTTTACCAAACAAAGCTAAGAAATATGTCGCAAAATACTTATATATTTATTGTGATGTACAATTTAGTTGTAAAACTATAGGTATTATATGTGGTACTACAATATGTTTACTAACAAATAAAGGTTTAACATATATATCATATATATGACAGAAGTAAGCGTATGTCCGCGTAGGGACAGTGGTTACGGCATGAGGGTACATATTTTGCTTTTAGTGTTTCGACCTGCATGGGTCAAACAATTGAACGTAAATAGGAACCAATCTGTAAAGTTCAGATGAGTCTTCTGTTCCGTGCAGACTTCATTTTTCCCCACCCCGTGTAATTTGAGATTCGTTGCAAAAACTAAAACGAACTAGGGTTGCCCAATTCCTGTTTGTTTGTCATTTAATTTAGTTGGTATGTGTTTATTTCGAAATTCAAAAGCGGGCAGCCAATTGACCGACAGCTCCTTCTTTTTCAGTCGCTGCAACCTCGGACCCACACCATATTTTTGTTTACGCAATTATGATCACATCTCTGAGTATCGCGCGCGCTAAGTTAGGGTGGCTACCAATTCGCTGTCGTAGGAATCTTAGAATTATGGGCCAACTTACTTATACTAAACGAGCCTGCCACGCCGAAATACCTCAAGGCCAACTTTACCTATTTATCCTCACTTCATGACAGATCTCTTCGTTCGTTACACAATTCTGTTCTATCTATCCCTTCTCATCACTCTAGCTTTCAGTCTAACTCATTGGAATAGTTTAGCTGTTAAAATTCGACAAGAACCAAGCTCAAGAGTATAATATATGCGGGTTTGAGAGTGAAGACCACGTACGGAAAGACGCAGAGCGGGACGACACCTCGACAGATGGACCGATGACCTGAAGATGTTCGCAGGTGGGGGTTTGTTGATGGTGGCAGGAGATCGTGTGAAGTGGCGAGCGTTGGGAGAGGCCTATATGATGAATTACTTCATCCATCATTCATCGTTTACAGCCCCTAGAATACAGCGTCCTAGACCTCCACTGCTGGAGATACCTATACTCGCCACGCTGGCCAGACAGGTTGGCGAGAAATTATTAAGGAGTACACATTAGGCGCGGTGGTGGCTCGGTTGTAAGAACGCGTTCCTTAAATCTTACAAAGGTCGGTTCAAACCCCCCGGCATGTACCAATAAGAAATACACTTTTCTTACGTACATTTGTCATATATTTACAACACCACTGTTCCCGTGCCTCGGATAGCACGTTCAGAGTTGGTCCCGGTTTCACTAATACCAACTTGTGAAGTCGTTAATAAATTGTCATATGAAATTGACATCATATCCTCGCCAAGCCGTCTGGCCAGCGTGGCCAAATTCTGAAGATATATGTTCTGGAAGGCCCATCTCCAGCAGTGAAGGTCTAGGACGCTGTGTTTTAGGAATATGTAATGAATGAAAAAATTAAAAACACATTATTATACATAAACATAATACTTACTCACGCTGTCAGGCTATTTAAGATAAATAGCTATTTAAGAAGTGTGAATACTCAAGTTTTTTTAAAATGCTTGTGGTCAGGTAGTTCGCTCCAAAAAATAGTAGCATCTACTTTGAAAGGCTTAGAGTCAAATGCAATATAATGGGATGAAACACAGATAAAAGGTTTAGATATACTTTAAAAAGTAAAAAGTGACAACCCTAAAATCTGAAATTCTAAACCCTCTTCGGAAAAATCTGAAAAATGCAGCGAAATAGGAAACTATAGTGAGTTTGGTGTCTCTCGGATTATCGCCGAAGATCGGACGCTGTCACAAATTGTCGGCTTTGCACACCTGCACACAATTTCAAAATATCATCACGAACGTATCCATTAAGAAACCATGCTATCAATTGTTAATAATTTTTAAAAAAAGTAAAGTATCATCACGACCGTTTCCCTTTGAGGTGGTCAGAAAACACGCGGCCTAGACTGCAAATCCGCCACTGGGTGTATAAGCATGAGAGAAATTGAATGAACCAAACGTAAATAGTTTTAGCACCAATTGTGTTTATTCTCGTAGATTCAGGAATTTTCTTTCAATGAAAAACATGTTATTACACTTGAAACACGTGTGTATACAAACTGGTCTATTCTCGAGTATAGATTTAAAAAATTGGGATAAGTTAACGAATTTTGCGTTAACAACCTTGTTACGCGTTTGGGACTCTAGAGATATCGACGGGCCTAATTGCCACTTGTCATGATGGGTATAAAGTTAAGTTGGCTAAATGTGAATCCGCTTCATTAATTCCTTCCGGAATACGGTCGTGATGATACTTTTAACATTGTTAACCTTGAATGTAGTGATGTCCAATCTTAAGGTACTTGTCTCACCGCCGACGATGAACTAGAAGCGATTAGACCTAGAAACTAGAAAGGACTTGACAAGTGTGCTTTTGTTGGGCTATAAGCGAGTGCGCGAGTGCGTCGGGCGATAGATCCGCATGACCGCTGGTTGGTCTCTCGTCTCTTCTGACCGCCAAGTGAGCATAGCTGAGCGAGTATTAGCTTTGATAGCTTTTGTCGCTCAGCGACAATCTAGTGGAGCGTGTCCTCCCTGGCATTGTAAACAGTGAGCGTCAACTATTAATATATTCATCTCTTTTGTTTACTCGGAATGTTATCATCATCATCATCATCAGCCTATGTCTCTCCACTGCTGGATGTAGGCATCCCCCAAGGCTCGCCATTTCACACGATCTTTTGCCACCCTTATCCAGCCCCCACCAGGGACCTTTCAGGTTATCCGTCCATCTGGCGAGGGGTCTTCCTACTCTGCGTTTTCCTGTACGTGGTCTCCACTCTAGAACTCGTCTACTCCATCGGTCATCGGTTCAGCGACAGACGTGTCCGGCCCATTGCCACTTCAACTTACTAATTTTGAACGCTATGTCGGTAACTTTGGTTTTCTGACGGATGTCTACGTTTCGGACTCTATCCATCAGAGAAATACCGAGCATAGCTCTCTCCGTAGCTCGCTGAGCGACCTTAAACTTGTGGACCAGACCCAATGTCAGTGTCCACGTTTCTGCTCCGTACGACAATACTGGAAGAACGCATTGATTGAAAACTTTCGTTTTCAAACACTGTGGTATGTTTGATAACAGGATGTGGCGTAACTTCCCGAATGCAGCCTATCCTCGTTGAATTCGCCTGTCAGCTTCTTTGCTGAAGTTGGCTAGGCCTAGTTGGATAGTCTGGCCAAGGTAGACGTATTTTTTCACAACTTCGAATGTTATCTATTGTACGTTATATAAGTGGTAATAGGTACAGTTAAAGAAATCCATTTCACTCTGGGTTAAGCATAAATCATTGTAATGGCGACACATACGTAACAGTGGGCTGTTAAACGAGACATTATGATAAAAGGAAAATAATGTTGGTCAACAAGATCAACTATTACAAATTTTAAGTAATTCAGACTAGTATAGTGTACTGTATAGTGGCTATCACAGGGGCTTAAATTATAATGCAATAAAGGTGTTTAACTGATTAGGTACTGATATTGAAAGCAGTGATAATGACAAGCCTTTTTCACACTCACTAAAATCTTTTCTTCTGGTACTACGACAGGATGTACGAGTTTGACTGATTTTATATAGGGTTATTTTATTTTTAATGTCGTCTTGTTTTATTATTGTTAATGTTTTGTTTTGTATGTCACAGTTATGTTCTATTATGTTTTGTATTGTTATTTATATAGGTATACTTTCTTTAAAGTGTCGTTTTGTTTTGTATGTCACAGTTATGTTCTATTATGGTTTGTATTGTTATTCATATAGGTATATTTTCTTTGAATTGTCGTTTTGTTTTGTATGTCACAGTTATGTTCTATTATGGTTTGTATTGTTATTTATCTAGGTATATTTTCTTTGAAGTGTCGTTTTGTTTTGTATGTCACAGTTATGTTCTATTATGTTTTGTATTGTTATTTATTTCTTCAATAATTTAATTTATTATTTTGTAGTTGTTGTAAACAAAAGAGATTGCCCAAAACCATAACCCAACTTATAACAATTTATTGTGGTTTTTTTTTAAATTTTATTATTTATTTATTTATCTGGAACTCCAACAGCCTTAACCGATAATACAATTAACAAATTTTACACAATACATAAGGCCATGAATGGGTGGGTTAACATCTGTTTTACCCCAGCATTAAAATATAATTTAATAGTCAATTGGTTAAAATTTATGTATGAAATAGTTGCAAAGCACTATTTATACGATTAGGTTCTTTATTATGATCAGGTACTTTATTATAGATAAAACACTAGATTTCAAAGTGTTCATAATTCTCTAATTGTATCGGCAAAATCTAAACTATAGAATTATCAACGTAAAAAAAGTTTTTGTCAATTGTCGTAATGCTATGGTAAAATAAATAAAATTCATAACAGATTATGAAAACACAATATATTAACTGTCAAATAAAAAATAAATCGCACGAGAACATTTTATTGGGCCCATTTCTCTAATGAAAATAGGCATTCTTATTTGCACACAATTGATGTTTTGTGTTTTACAAGCAAATAAACGTTCATTTAATTTCAGTAGTTTTCGAGAGAGTAGTTTGCGGATAGACACTAAAGTTTTAGAAGATATCCTTACTACAATTAGAAACAATATATGTATATATTACCTCACTCTTTCACACTTACTCGTACATATTACACCTACACACACCTACAATGTCAATTCGCATTCACATATACACTTAAGATAATCATGCGTAGATAGAAATTTTTAATATTGTCTCTTTATTTTTATTTTTTAAGTAGTTTAAATAAACTAAAAGATAATAATTAATATAAAAACTAAATATAAATAATAAATAAATAAATAAATATTTCCAGACAAGTCACACAGCGCCATTTTTCGTGCTAAGCTACAAGGCTTGTGTTACGGAAACTAGATGGTTGATAAACTACATATTATACTTTTTTTTCTGTAAATATATACATATTATACATATAAACACCCAGACCGAGACAAATTATACAATGTACAACTTGCCCCCGGTGGGAATCGAACCCACGACCTCCCGAGTTCACGGCAACGTTTGTTACCACTAGACCACGGAGGCGGTCTAAATATATGAAAATACTTACAAATATGTTGATTATAATCTACATGTCATCGAATCCAGGAGAAGATGAACCCAATGTTCCGAGGACTCCGGCGACGTTGCCTCGTTGGATGGCAACACTGATCCTCTGAATAAGATATTCCCTACTCAGAGGATCACCTGTTGACGCTCGGATGGCAACGCTTATGTCGCGTATTAACGTTTTATAATTTATTATCTATAGTAGTTTATAATTTGTTTGTGCTATATGTTTAGTGAAAATAATATTATTCCGTAATTGGCTAGGTATTAGGTAATCATTTGAATGTAAATTTATTTGTTAAAGACAGCTGTGGAATATGTAAATGAATAAATACAAATAAATTTAAAAAATACCATTAAACTTTTTAAACTTTCGCGCACCCGTTAAAATTATAAAAATCTAAAAAAATACCAGTCAGATCAAGTGCAAGACCAAGACTAAGATTTCGATGCAAGACCAGGACCAAGTTGGCATTTATTTTTATTTTATTTATTAATTTTGTCACCTTTTTTTTGTAAAAACCCACGCTTTGAATTGTACGTGCTGAAAGGGTTAGGGCGTGCTGGCTAACTTTGGGCGATTTTTGCATCCCTCCAGCCCTAAAGTGGCGCACACTAATGTACGATTGGTCTCCGGCGTTGCTAAAGTTCTACCTAAACGCTTTTCAAATGTCCCTCCCGGACCAGAGTAATCTGGTAAGGTGGGGAAAAGCTACGGAAAAGAACTGTACATTGTGTGGTGCAGCCATAGGAACTGCTAGACACACACTTGTAGGGTGCGTTACTCTCCTAGAAAAGGGCTATTACTCACGCCGACATGACAAAGTCCTAGGTGTTATCCGTGAAGCAGTAAGTCTGTCTATTGCAAGAGCCAGAAAGGGACTGACTACAAATAAAACTTTGACCACATTTGTAAAGAAAGGGCAAAGCACGAAAACTAAATGCAAGCCCACCTCGATCCTTGGCGCCGCATCAGACTGGAAAATTCTCATGGATACATTTGAACACCATTATAGGATCCCAGATGAACTAGCTGTATCAGCCTATAGGCCAGACATCTTAGTGTTTTCTCGGAACTTGAAAAAAGTTATCCTTATTGAACTTACCGTTCCGTGGGAATCAAATATTCCAAAAGACCACAACATGAAGTCGAATAAATATTATGATCTCACAGAAGAAATGATCAGGAACGGGTTCAAGACTCAGCTTTACGCAGTGGAAGTTGGTGCAAGAGGAGTTCCAGCAAAATCTTTGCATCACTTACTGAAAGAATTGGGCCTAAGCAGGTCTGCCGTCAATACATTTATGGAACGAGCTTCCAAGACGGCATTAACGGAATCATACAGTATTTGGTTGGGTAGGGAGAGAAGTAGAATGGTGGATGGTGAGCGTATTATCGCGCAATAGAAAAAAAAAGGAGGCCTCCTTTTCTTAAACCAGCCAATTGTCGGTCGCAAGCCCGAGACACCATTCTTCTCATCTCTTACCCACACACGATGGACCCGGCACCCGCACGGTGAATCCATGGAATGCTTAGAAATTTGTCTTCAACCTTACTCGAATCACTCTATCCATTGGTGAAAACAGCATGAAAATCAGGGCAGTAGTTTTTAAGTTTATCGCGAACAGACAGACAGACGCGGCGGAGGACTTTGTTTCATAATATGTAGTGATTACTTTTCTTTACTTATGTTGACAGCTAAACCTATTTATCTTCGGATTACGAGTTGCTTCGAGATCGGATTTGTTTATACAACAACGTAAAAATACGCAGTAGATACGCATGGTCGTATAAAATGTTTGCTATTTACTTCAAATGGAAACTAAAGACATTGACACCTAAATCGTTAATTTTATCGACAAATTCGTAACAATAGACAGAATATACTACTTAATTGTAGTGTCCGACGAGTGCTAAACTCGTCATAGACGTAAAACAGTAGGACCGGCCAATATTATAGTTGCTAAAACTATAAGGCGCGCACCGTTCCTCAACGTATTTAAAAACCTTCTACCACATTATTTCTTGATAAACAGAATGTTTGCCTCTCGACTTAACAAAGTTGTTTGGCATTTTGGATATCTATTAATAAATAAATAAATAATAATAAATATTTCCAGAGAGGTCACACAGCGCCATCTGGTTTCCGTGATAAAACTACGAGGCTTGTGTCACGGAAACTAGATGGTTGATAAACTACATATTATACTTTTTTTTTGTAAATATATACATATTATACATATAAACACCCAGACCGAGACAAATTATACAATGTACAACTTGCCCCCGGTGGGAATCGAACCCACGCCTCCCGAATTCACGGCAACATTTGTTACCACTAGACCACTAGATTCAAATTCAAATTCATTTATTCAGTAAATTGGCAATATTACAAGCACTTTTACACGTCAGATATTTATACATTTAAAAGTCTATACAATTATATGAAGCTATATAATAATTAAACATGATATAAACTGAACAACTCAATACTAAGTCCCGACCAGGAATCAAACCCGGTACTTCAAAATCTAAATACACGGACTTAAGCGCTAGACCACGGACCACACAGCGTCCTAGACCTCCACAGAACATATATCTGGAGAATTTGACCTACATTCGCCACGTTGGCAAGACGGATTTCAATTGGTGAAACCGGAACCTACGGCTTAAGATGCTCTCCGAGGCACGGGACCGGTGGTGTTGTAAATCTCTAACAAATGTTCGTAAGAAAAATGTATTCATTATTTGTATATTCTCTTGATACCCACAAATTCATAAAAGAGCTGGGTAAACGAATTTTCCAAGAGTGTGGCGATCCCAAATGCCATAACTACCTAAAACAGAATATGTCCATAATAATTCAACGAGGAAATGCGGCGAGCGTTTTAGGTACCCTCCCTGGTGGTAAGCCCTTAGTTTATTTTGTAGAATAGCTTTAATTTTATAGGTATTTTTAGTTTTAGTTTTCTTTATAATTAGTTTTTTAGTCAATTTTATTTTAATATTTTTGTATCTAATTACCTACTTCGAATAAAGTATTAATAATAAAGTATATAATTTGTGATAATAGCCTGGTCTATAGATATACGTCTTCGACTAAGTTATTTTTATCATTACGCCGAACGCAAGCAGTACTGCGCCGTACTACGCTACGAGGGCGATAAACCCAGGGTCACACTGCTGCAATTAATAAAACGCGTATTGTAATATATAAACATGTGTATTTTTTATTACTGCGATAACAATGTGTGATAGTATGTTCCACGATTTATTATTTGGACCGAGACACGACGAGAGACATGTTTTTTATACACTGATGATCGATATATATATATTAAAGATTAATTTTGAAGGTTGCAACATTTCGGCCTAGGCTTTTCCCTATATCTCTTCTTTATGAGTCATGTCAAATGCTAACAGTCAGAGCATTACTGGTATTCCAAATTGTGCTAAAACAACATGTAGAACTTTCCCGCGCAGTCAATAATATTTTATTTCACTATTTTTAATTTTTTTTGGTTCTCTTCCCCCGATGGATGATGAATGAGATGATAGGGAAGGCAAAGGGTCTAGCCCATACAGCCAAGTCTGACGTAATATATCTTTCTTTTTTATGAGATAATGAGGTCATCATCACATTCCAGATGATTTTCGTGGAGTCACTCGCGGCATTTTAACCCACCCGGACACGTCGTGTAAAATATGGGAGTCCACAGCGCTGGAAAACCGCAAAAAATAAACTGCAACTTGTGCCCCATATTCAAAGTCCAATTTATCGTTTTCCATAACTATTCACATTGTAGCATATTATTAAACAAAACAACACCACCTTTGACCAATAATATCCACAGTAAATTAATTTACAAAACAAAAACTTGCACTTGACATCTCCGTACAAAATGGCGCGAAGGACTTTCACTATTTTTATTATTGCATCCCAAAAAAGTTTATTGTTTATTATTCGTCTATATGAACCTATAGGAACACTTGAATTTGTCTCGGTTACAATTTTTACTTAAATATATGATGTAACTCTAAAAATACTATATATATATATATAGGTTAACAGTAAATAAAGAATGTTGGATGGATTGAGCTGCCGTTGGCAAGGAACAGACATGTTATATCTTTGTGATCCAGGTGAATGTGGCTATTCGAATATATATTTTTTTAAACCAATATCCTTTACGGTTAAAAGATAAACAGCACTTATATAAAAAAAAACAAGTTTTTAGTTTTTTACTAAATAATTCATTTTTTTATGGATGTTTTTTTTAATTCCAGAAATGAATTCGTCATCCTTAAGTTATCCGAAAATGATACCACACTTGCCCTAGTACCTATATATCAGCAGATTTGGAGCTCAAAGTGAAGCCGTCGGGAACTAACTTGCCCCCCAGGTATCCAGGAGGTAGCCTCATCGATGTGGCTTCTTTGAGCTTGCTCTACCGGCTATACTATGGTGAGTGCTTCGAAGAACTCTATAACCTAATCCCTTCCTCTCCATTCCGCAACCGAACCACACGCACAGGTCAAAATATGCACCCACATACCGTAGTTACCATCCCTTCGCGTACGTATAAATTTGGGGACTCATACATCTGTCGTACGATAAAGATGTGGAATGCTCTTCCAGCCTCTGTGTTTCCACTTTCCTATAACTTGGAGTCCTTCAAGCGAAGTGTGAAAAAGCATCTAGTCAATCCGGCATAGTGTTAGGGACTGATGGCAGTTATAAGTGCCTGACTTCAGTTGCTAACATTCATGGACCTTGCGCGCCACTTACCATCGGGTGGGCCCAAATGTCACATGTCGTGCTAGTATAAAAAAAAAACCTTATGGTTACCGGGCTTTAAATCAGCTCAAGACCACCTATGGAACACCTGTGGCAAAAATCAGAGTTTCAGCTCTAACGCCCCTGCTTAAGTCCCAATAGTTGGCTATGATAGAATTTCTAGCGGCATTATAAGCCCGCCATTGTCTTTGAGTGAAATGGCTCCCTTTAGGCACACAGGCTGAACATGAGATGATGCTACTCATACTATATATCTACTATATTTTAATAATTATATTATTTAAAATTTGTAAAGTGTTGTTTGAGTACCTACTTAGTGTTACTAATACTTGTTGTTGCACTTAATTAATTTTATTATATTGTATAATTCTTAAGGTGTAAAACGGGATCAGTATACAAATGCAATTGTTATTTCATATCTCATTGTTATTGTACTGATTTTGTTGGTTCTTTTTTTATTATTTTTTATTATAGCTAACAGTGAAAATTTGTAAGGCTTTGAGATTAGATATTTTTTGTATAAATAATATTGCAAAGGCTGTAAATTTTCCCACGAATAAATAAATAAATAAAATAAAATAAATTATTTATTTAATTTATTGGTTTTACAAAATCACAGCATTAAATTAATACATATTTGACGATAGGAATTTTGTTATACATTAGCCAAAATGATTTTTATTTTATAGACAGCACTTAAATTAAATTTGAGCCAAACCTAACATCAAATTAAATTCAATTGAATAAAATTAAGTCAAATTAATATTATTAAGTATTCAGAGTGTAAACTGACTCGGCCTCTTTACAGCCACGATCTTATTTAAGTAGTTTCTAAGTTAGTTAGTTTTACTTGCTTGTAGCAATAATGTTGTGCCTAACATACATAAATATGGATTATTGCCTGTTTATAGTCCAACCATTATTACCACTTTGTTAAGTACATATATGTTTTAATAATTGTATTGATTAATTAGTGCTGACTGTATCCAAGTTGTTTCAAGCGAACCAAAGGAAATAGACTATTTGATTTTGTTTTTTTCGAATATTTGTCAAAGATTGGCTCCGAATGTATGCAAAAATATAAAATATATGTCACTTGAAGAATTTTTCCTTTATACCGACGATATGCTCCCCAAACAAGATATATACTCAAGCTATTATACTGAGCTATTGTGCACCTAATAGCTTATTATTGTATTAGTTGACAGCTTAACATGAGTTTGTACCAAAGACATGTTATAGAAACATTTTTAGACGGGAAATACAGACAGTATTTAATTTATTTATTATTTATTTATTTAAGGACAACCAGTGGTCAGTTACATTGTTCCTCGCTTAAAAACTAAGACATTGAATCGACGATAAATTTAGGTGCCACAAAATTCAAAAAATACAAGTACTGCTTAATGGATAATTAAAATTAAATTAAATTCTAAGCTTAAATGGAAAATAAGAAACAAAACGAAACACGAGTAGGTAAGTAACATATAATAAAGTATTAGGAATTATGAAAAATATTATTATAAAATATATATTTTTTTTTTCAATATAAAGCTTTTATTCTCAGTAATATACAAACAATATAAAATAATTACAATATTAAATAAACTATATTAAAACAAAATCTAAATTTAACCTAAAAAATAGTAATAATAATAATACATAGATATGACTATTGACCGCCTCCGTGGTCTAGTGATAACAAACATTGCCGTGAACTCGGGAGGTGGTGGGTTCGATTCCCACCGGGGGCAAGTTGTACATTGTATAATTTGTCTCGGTCTGGGTGTTTATATGTAAATATAAATATAATTTTTTTATAAGTATAATATGTAGTTAATCAACCATCTAGTTTCCGTAACACAAGCCTCGTAGCTTACCACGGAAACTAGATGGCGCTGTGTGACCTGTCTGGAAATATTTATATATTTATTAGGTACACTATCAATTTCTGGTTGGAACAATATTTAGACTTGTCCCGTTTTCTCATTGGGCACTATGGGCAAATTTCCATGGCGTCGTGATCGTTGAAAAATAAAGGAATTCGAATTTCGAACGGTTACTAGATAATTTAGCCCGACATCAGTCTCTAGAGGCAGGACCACTACTCAAGTCCTACGGCTAAAACTAGAACTAAGAGTGACAAATAAATAGGTTTAGGATATTGATTTTTATTATTTACATTTACAGATACTTCAGTTTAGTTTGACATAGCCAAAGTATATTAGAAAACTTGTATAATTTGTACAAATTGTTGATATTTAATAATAAAAATTAAATATATTACAACAATTTTTTATTTTTTTTAACTGTTATAGATTATTTTTATTCGAAGAAAATAAGGTACAATGATTTAAAAAAATAATAAAAAATTAATTAAATTTTAATTTAACCTAAAAAAAAATATAATAATAATATATAGAAAATAAAAATTAAATACTTACAAAAAAAGATAGCTCTTCCAAATCGCTGTCTTGTGGCATGGTGCCCAATATACTAGCAGCATTTCCCCTCGGAATTAAGATACTTAATTTTTGAGAGAAAGAACTGCCAGCCCTATTGTCACCAGAGACATCTATGATTCTTGGAACAATTTCTTTATAGCAAGCTTTTAGTGCTGATCCCCACAAATTTTTAATTTTAAAATAATAAATCTTAAGGAAATATATTATTTAAAAAAAAAAAAACTTTTTTTTCTATTTAATTTTCAATTTTTTTTTTTTTTTGAATCGTTTGGATAGAATTTCAGCAATGTTAAAGACCAATCGTACATTAGAGTGCGCCATTTAAGGGCTGATCCCTGCAGATATCGTCTAAAGTTAGCCAGTAATTTTGAAGTCAGTCATCACGTGCACTCTGTATTCATGCTCTTCATCATTCCTGAGGAAGGATTTTATAACCTTTTTGTCACTTTCTTTTTTCTTCCAGCCAATGCCTTTTTTGTCAGTCTGGTCACCTTTCATGAATTTCTTGACTACTATAGTCTCGATCTTAAATCAATTTGACAATTTGATTGACCGCCTCCGTGGTCTAGTGGTAACAAACGTTGCCGTGAACTCGGGAGGTCGTGGGTTCGATTCCCACCGGGGGCAAGTTGTACATTGTATAATTTGTCTCGGTCTGGGTTTATATGTATAATATGTATATATTTACAAAAAAAAAGTATAATATGTAGTTTATCAACCATCTAGTTTCCGTAACACAAGCTTCGCAGCTTACCACGGAAACTAGATGGCGCTGTGTGACCTGTCTGGAAATATTTATTTATTTTATCAATTAAGTACATTTTTTAAAATGCAATTATATATATATTTTTAACCTCAGTCTGTTTAACTATATATTTCTGTGGTGTTGGTCATAAAAACTAAACTTTTATGCGATATAAGACGACTGGCTATCAAACCGATGAGCGTGAAACTTGAATTTATGACGTTATATTCTTAAAACGCACGTGTGCTGAAAATGTGGTAACCAAGATTTAAGGAAATAAAATGATAAAGATTGACACGACAAGTTGTCTTCTGGAGGAACCTCAGCTTGGGTGTTGCCACACTGGAACACTCCATACACATTTAAGGGCTAACCTTGGAAATAAATAAATATTTCCAGACAGGTCACACAGCGCCATCTAATTTCCGTGGTAAGCTACGAGGCTTGTGTTACGGAAACTAGATGGTTAATAAACTACATATTATACCTTTTTTTTTTGTAAATATATACATATTATACATATAAACACCCAGACCGAGACAAATTATGCAATGTACCTACAACTTGCCCCCGGTGGGAATCGAAACTACGACCTCCCGAGTTCACGGCAACGTTTGTTACCACTAGACCATGGAGGCGGTCAAATAACTGAAACACTTGTAATATGCAGTTATATTTTCGTAAAATAATACATTTGCAAGTCGAAAGCTATAAGAAATTTGACAAGATGTGTTTTGACATAATCTGTCAAAAAACCTTAATTAATTTTCTGTTACAATGACATATTATCCACTACAAAAACAGGACACTGACAGTGGGTCTGGTCCACAAGTATAAAGTCGCTCAGCGAGCAACGAAGAGAGCTATGCTCGGTATTTCTTTAATGGACATCCATATAACGACATAAAACGTGGACATCCGTCAGAGAACTAAAATGCTTACCTGCTGGTCTTCTGCTAACAGCTTACTTATTGGACCACTTTGCTGCTTAGTCTTCCATTAGCAGGAGAAAAATCATTAAAAAGAATTAAAGTAATGACGTTTTATAAATGCCTGTAATAGGTTTACGTGAATAAAGATATTTTGACTGATTTTTTTTTAAAGGTCCGCCCGAAACTAAGGGCCGGACACGTCTGTCGCAGAATCGATGACTGTTGGAGTAGACGGGATCTGGAGTGGAGATCACATACCAGAAGACTCTGAGTAGGACGATCCACCACGAGATGGACGGATGGAGGTGGCGAAAGATCGTGGGGAATGGCAAACCTTGGGGGAGGCCTATAGGAAGAGAGACACAGATGATGACAAGAACACGCGGCGACCGTCTTCTCCATTGCAATGCATCCTCTGCACAATGGGCTATCTGTAATATTCAGTGTTTATAAGTGCTTAGACTGTATAAATGTAGTGGCTCGGTTCTAAGAACCCTTTCCTTAAAATCCTACAAAGGACGGTTCAACCGGTGGTTTGTACCAATGAGAAAAACAAGCAAGCTCGTCGATGTCTCCAGCGTACCAAACTCGAGAAATATAGCAAAAATAATATGATTTAAATGTATTTATTTACATTAATAAATATGTTTGTGTCCCGACCAGGAATCAAACCCGGTACCTCTGAGTCTAAATCCACGGACTTAACCGCTAGACCACTGAATCAATTTTAATTTTATTTCTATTTTATCTCAATAATAGTGTCATATCGCTGTTGCACCGATATCCTATTAATGTTTGAAGCATGGTCACCACAGCAAATAACAAGTCAGAGTTACTGCCTCATTTATTTGAAGACACAAAGCACGTGTTCTGGCACAAAAATATTTGACACCAGAAATGTAAAATTTGACTTCGGCCCGTAATAACTGTCAGGCGTTTCGTCAAAGACTCACTTCTCGGAACGAAAACAAAGTAAGTGCCATTTTCTCAATGTATACCGCCCGTGTTACTTAAATTTGTGAGTTTCTTTACAACTTTATTGAAAATTCGATTGATGTTATTATTACGACCACAACCCCTTGCCAAAGTTTAAATCAGGTTTTTTTATTAGTGGCAAGTTCATTTATTTATTTTGCACAATATGACTGGTGACTTTGTATGCTGTAACGTTAGACTAATATGCGATTCTATTGATAGAAATAAACTACTTTTCCTAAGAAAAGTCATTTTTGGCTTCTCCATACACATTTATTTATTTATTTATTGCAAAACTTTAATGCACAAAGTACAAAAGGACTTAATGCCCGTAGACATTCTCTGACAGCCAAACCTTTGGAACTAATTAGAACAACTGTAGGTGCAATGAAAGTATAAGTGACACATCAATTAGATATAAATATTTACGTAATAAACTTACTGATATAAAACTAAATGCAAGCTCACCTCGATCCTTGGCGCCGCATCAGACTGGAAAATTCTCATGGATACATTTGAACACCATTATAGGATCCCAGATGAACTAGCTGTATCAGCCTATAGGCCAGACATCTTAGTGTTTTCTCGGAACTTGAAAAAAGTTATCCTTATTGAACTTACCGTTCCGTGGAAATCAAATATTCCAAAAGACCACAACATTAAGTCGAATAAATATTATGATCTCACAGAAGAAATGATCAGGAACGGGTAGAAGTTGGTGCAAGAGGAGTTCCAGCAAAATTTTTGCATCACTTACTGAAAGAATTGGGCCTAAGCAGGTCTGCCGTCAATACATTTATGGAACGTGCTTCCAAGACGGCATTAACGGAATCATACAGTATTTGGTTGGGTAGGGAGAGAAGTAGAATGGTGGATGGTGAGCGTATTATCGCGCAATAGAAAAAAAAAAGGAGGCCTCCTTTTCTTAAACCAGCCTATTGTCGATCGCAAGCCCGAGACACCATCCTTCTCATCTCTTACCCACACACGATGGACCCGGCACCCGCACGGTGAATCCATGGAATGCTTAGAAATTTGTCTTCCTCTTCTACTTATATAAATATACTAAATACTAATACATACACAATAATAAACATACATTACATATACAACTTACATTAGAAAATAGAACCGGGACCGACGGCTTAACGTGCTCTCCGAGGCACAGGAACGGTGGTGTTGTAAATGACAAATTTCTAATACTTACCCAAGCTCAGTAGGATAATTTGAGATATACGATAATTAAGTAATAAATGATTCTAGTAAGTACTCATTAACTATTTATTTATTTAAATCTTTATTGCACAAAGTACAAAGGCAGACTTAATGCCGCTAGGCATTCTACTTAATATTATATAATCTATTTATAACAAATAAATATTTATTTTTTTTGGTTATTTTCTCCCGATGGATGATGAATGAGATGATAGGGAAGGCAAAGGGTCTAGCCCATACAGTTAAGTCTGACGTAATATATTTTCTTTTTAATGAGTTAATGAGGTCATCATCAAATTCCAGATGCTGCAGAATTTGATGCTTTTCTTGGAGTCACTCGCGGAACCATCCACTGCTCAAACACGTCGGCTAAAATATGGGAGTTGACAGCGCGGGAAAACCGCAAAAAATAACTGCAACTTGTGCCCCATATTTAAAGTCCAATTTATCGTTTTACATAATTATTCACATTGTAGCACATTTTTAAACAAAACAACACCACTTTTGACCAATAATATCCACAGTAAATTAATTTACAAAACAAAAACTTGCACTTGACATGTCCATGCAAAATGGCGCGAAGAACTTCTCTTATAACAAATTAAAATAGCAGCGCATTGCTGAAGTCTGATTTGAAAAGTGAAAAATGTCAAAATCTACACTGACAGGTGACGTCTTAAATATGTGCAAGGCAAAGGATATCGATTGCAGCCAACAATATTTATTCCATGGCTGCATCTGATACAATCGTTACAAGGTGCATTAAAAAGCTATCGAAACAAAAATGCCGTATGAAGAGGTTGATGAATGTCGAAGAAGCGAAAGAGGTATGTCGTGATCGTGACAAGCGCTCAATTGTATCTGCCTATCCCGCATGGGATTAGGCGTATAAATATGAATAGGTATGTATAGTAAAGTTGGTTAAATGATAATCGTATTTAAAAAGAAACGTTTTTTCTGACCACCCAGCAAAAAATTACGGTCGTGATGATACTTTACTTTTATAATCACACATCATATTGTAATTTTAACGTACAATATTTTAAGTATGATAGGGATATGAAACGGACATAAAAACTTTGTTTTATGTCTTGCGAAATGTCGACATCCAACTTTTGTTGATAGACGGTTTTAAAGCGTCAAGAACTGGCCACTTTTATGATTATGTCCATTAAAAAAAAACGTGTAAACTGCCGCTTGACGAAAGAAGATTTTGTAACTATTGATAGCTCCAAACGATTCTTGCTTTTTACAATAAATATTTTTAGGATGCAAAATTACATGGATGGTAATGTAATGCCCATTTTACTTAGAGAAATGGGCGCAATAAAATATTCTCGTATCATAATGATTTATTTTTCATTTGCTAGGTAATATATTGTGTTTTCATAATCTGTAATTAATTTTATTTATTTTGCCCTAGCATAAATAAAATTATCAATCCTGTGTTTTATCTATAATAAAGTACCTAATCATAATAAATTAGGTTCTTTATTATAGATAAATTACATAAATAGTGTTTTGTTACTATTTCATACACAAATTTTAACCATTTGCCTATTTAATTAAATTATATTTTAATGCGTCGTGAAGCGATAGTTAAGAAGAAAAAGAATTTGAAAAATAAAAAGAAAATATATAAATAAAACTAGACTATAAATAAAAATATTTACCCACGACTTGTTTGTATGGCTGTATGCCAAGAACAGTTGCAGCATTGTCGACACAAGTAGCGTCCCACACCTAACTCAGCTCATAGACCACGGCACCAATGTCAATCCATCAAATCTTCCACCATCACTGCGAGAGATTCCGAACGGTTTAAGAACCGACGGGATCCCGGCCGTAACCAAAGCCAGATAGATCACATTGTTGAGAGAACCGTTGCGGAAACGACGACAGGCATTTTTCTGACAAGGCAGGCTGTGGTCACCAAGCTGATCAACGCTGCTGCGAAATAAACAAAAATATTATACATATCCTCTCCACTAAGTATATATACATATATGTCCTATTATCTCTGTTGATTCCAGGCTTCATATATTTTTGCCCATGATCCTTTGTAGTTAAAACTCTGAGAGGGTCCTACATGGTTTGTTTGGACACAAAAGATTTTTAACCTTCTTAAAAGACTGGATTAATTTACGAGTAATTATGAGAAATAAAACATTAACACGGTAGCAGCAATAAATAAAATAAAACGACAATAAAACTAAGTGATGCGACGCGAGATCCAACAGCGGCGAGTGACAAAAACAATTAAATAAATACCCATAAAGGGTTTTTTAAGACTTTGGCGAAATCCCCGCGGGTCGCCCATCTTCACGTACGCGGATTTATTATTTCAAATTTGGGAATAAAATTTTTAATTACCGCATAATCCGCATAGGAACTGTCGTAAAAAGATTTTAAATGAGCCTAAAGGTATGCACACACGAAATGTTTTTTTACTGTTTTTTATTTTTATTAACACTACCTACTATGGGTACAGGTTGGGCCGTGGAAACTCGGCAGGTTTATAGTGTGGTATGCGTAGACACATTAACCCCATCACACATCCAGGCCACTTCGTCAAGCGTGGGAAGTCGGTAGTTTCGGCTGAACGGAACCCCAAGTTGTGAAAACTCGCCAACCTCGGTATAGGTTAGGAATTGGACCCGTTTGGGGTCGAGACGATGGGCCCATGGGGATCCTCAGCGAGCCAAGGAGTTGTCCAAAAGGCTTTCGGGCAAATGGGCGGCTTGCTTCGGAGTTCACCAAACACATTTAATGCAATCAAACACATACATTGCAGTTATTGTCCTATGTTACTGGCCTAGGCGTGATATGTCTAAGTGTTAACGGTGAAAAATATTCTGGTGGCGGGTATAATTTTAATTCATCATCATCATTATCAGCCTATGTCTCTCCACTGCAGGATGAAGGCCTCCCCCAAGGCTCGCCATTCGCACGATCTTTTGCCACCCTCATTCAGCCCCCACCAGCGACCTTTTTCAGGTCATCCGTCCACCTGGTGGGGGTCTTCCCACTCTGCGTTTTCCTGTACGTGGTACTCGTCTACTCCATCGGTCATCGGTTCTGCGACAGACGTGTTCGGCCCATTGCCACTTCAACTTACTAATTTTGAAGGCTATGTCGGTAACTTTGGTTTTCTGACGGATGTCTACGTTTCGGACTCTATCCATCAGATAAATACCGAGCATAGCTCTCTCCATAGCTCGCTGATTTTAATTGCTTCTACTCTATTGCCTGCGAAATATGCACATACCATAGCTACTATTTCTAAGTGAACATTTGGAGACATACATCTGTCGCACATTTCTATGTGGAATGCTACCCAGCCTCTGTGTTTCTCCAATCCAGTGGTAGAGACATGGAGCGAGTTTATCTCGAGGGAGCATTATAATAAGTAACGGTTTGAAAGTGTCGTCAGTCGGTAATGTGTACATAGTTTGTCGTAGAACACATCCGGTTCCGTATCTTTCTTGAATTTATTTTGCACCATCTTACTTTTTGTACACATTCGAGTCTCGATTCGATAATAGATTCTATGCATGCTAGAGCTACAGGTCTTGGGGAGAACAGATGGTTGGGAAAAACGATGGCTCGTTAACTGCGGTTGACAAAGCGTACTTCCGAATGTCATAAACTGTTTTTGTGGTGTAACCAAGTGGCATTAGTTTTACGTTTGGGGATTATCTTAGTCCTACAATAAATTTAACCACAGTCGTTTTATTTATTTATTCCAAACTTTATTGCAGTTTGTACAAGGGAGAACTTAATGCCCCACATTATCTGTCAGCCAACTTTAGGGACAATAAGGATCATTTCATATGAAAAGTAGATGCAACTAAATCATTGTAGCATATTACAATAATAAATACTATAGGTAATATAATATATACATAAATTAAACTACATAATTACTAATAATAATAATGGGATGACATGAGTCTAGTAGACATATTAGCCCCATCTAAAATCAAAACGACTCGTCCAGCGCGGGGAGTGCGGCGGTTTCTGCTGAGAACCTTAAGCTGATACCCGATGGTTATGATGTTAGCCCCTGGAAACGAGGACGTGCACTGATGTGAGATGCCACTCTCGTCGTTACCCTCGCCCCGTCACTCTCAGGGGGGCAGTAAGTACATAAAGCGGAGGCCCGTGGCGGAAAATGCGGAGTTAAAAGATGACATATTCTGTACCGGGTTCGATTCCTGGTCGAAACACAATAATATTTATTTATTTAAATAAATGAATTTAATTAATATTTAATTTATTTGTGACATTTCTCGAGTTTGGTACGCTGGAGACATCGACGAGCTTGCCACTTGTTATGATTGGCCTATAGTAAAGTTGGCTAAATGTGAATCCGCTTATTCATAAGCGTGGTTTCTGACCACCCCGGATGGGAAACGGTCGTGATGACACATTACATATTCTGTAGAAACCATGGAAAGACATACACCTATTTGGCTCACCAGCAGACTCTTTTTTCGCAAAAAAAAAACAGTATTGCTTTTCATTATGGAAATGCAGCCAGCGTTCTTGCCACTATTTCACGAGGAGGGTAGATTACTTGTATCCGTATCAGTCGAATTAATATTGATATTTTATTTAGTAAATATTTTTTTCAAATAAATTAATAGAGACAGGCGCGGTGGTGGCTCGGTTTACAACGCGTTCCTTAAATTCTACAAAGGTCGGTTCAAACCCACCCGGCATGTACCAATGAGAAATACACGTTTCTTACGCACATTTGTCAATCATGTTGTAAATCACAACACCACCGTTCCCGTGCCTCGGAGACCACGTTAAGCCGTCGGTCCCGGTTCCACTAAAACCAACTTGTGGAATCGTTAATAAATTGTCATAAAAAATTGACATCATATCCTCGCCAAGCCGTCTGGTCAGGGTGTAGGCCAAATTCTACAGATATATGTTCTGGAAGGCTCATCTCCAGCAGTGGAGGTCTAGGACGCTGTGTTCTAGGGGCTGTAATTAATGGAAAAAAAATAGAGACAGATAGATATCAGGAAGTCAGTTAAATTTGTTTATTTAAGAAATGGGCAATGAGGAGATTTTAAAATATATTTATTGACGGCGCCTGTCTGATGACCAGAGAAAGTTTGTCCCACTCCGAGCAGCGGAGATTGTGAACGAATCTGAATATCTGCTGGAAGTGTGCGGAGGAATCTTAAGTTGATTGTTTAGCCAAGAGGGAGATTGTGACTCCAAGGAACTGGAAACGAGTCTTGAGTTTTAGCATCATTATTTATTAACTGATTTTTTTATTTAGTGTAAAAACACCTTTATAGTTGACGATGAGATATACAAGTGGGCATTTTTGGACAGAACTCTTTATGTTCCAAAGCTTCGGGCATAAAAATGTGACATCTTTGTAAGTGTAGGTTTTATGGACGAGGTTTTTTATGTACGTGTTTTATCTGTACTGTTTTTTTACCGGGTAAGCTAAGTCTAGACCGGAATTCCTGTTTTTGTAGAAATAAATTATGACAAAAAGTTGTCATCTATAAAACTTGAGCAAATAGCCCATATACACATCTCTATAGCCCCTACTCCAAGACCTTCACAACTAGAGATGAAAGGCTTTCAGAACATATTTTTCAAGAAGTTCGCTATTTCTTGCCATGCTGTAACGATTGTATCAGGTACGGCCATCGAATAAATACTGTTGGCTGCACTCGACATCCTTTGCCTTGCACATATTTAAGACGTCACCTTTCAATGTAGATTTTAACATTCACCACTTTTTGAAAACCAACTTAGTTCGACTTAATAAAATCATATAATTATTTATTATCAAATACCTACCTTGATTTTAATTTTAATAAAATTAATAACACCTACTTTGGTTTAAATGGCAACGCCTAAGCTTGGGTAAGTATTGAATTAAAAATAGTACGGGTCACTTCATGACCACCTGCAGTAGATTCATTTTTATTTGTGCACTACGGCAGCGTACCGCAGTTTTATGGTATTTTGTCTTGGTCTGGACTGGAGGGTGGTGGATCTAGAGATGTGTTACGTGTGCTTCATGTGAGTTTGAGAGATTTTCCAGTAGGACTTTAGAGCTGGGACTTGAGAAGATAACCCCGCTACCCAGGATCCCCGTGACGTCTCGTTGTCCGCGGCAGCGCTCTCTGGGTCCCGGTCTTCGAGGGAAGGTACCCCTACGTACGGTCAACGGATGCATAAAGAGTGATAGGGCTAAGTTTTGGCTTAAGACACTCCCCTATTAGTGGTAACAAGAAAGAATGAAAGAAATGTCCTACTTAAATTCTTGTTGTTTTATTTAATGTCGTGTGGAAACTCTGGGCCCATGGAGTCCAAGCGCAAAAAAGTTTTTAAAAGATATAACATCGCGTGTTGTCGTCTCCTCCGTTGACAAGAAGGCTGGCTCTTTCTTCGCCCAAAGAATCAGTATTGCAATTCAGCAGGAAAATGCAGCCAGCGTTCTCGCCACCATTCCACGCGGACGGGACTTATATCCCTAATCTTAGCATTAATAATAATTTTATTTTATATTTTGTATAAAAATTAGTAAAGAAGACAACAATAATATACCAAATTAAATAAATTTCTTGATTATGATTAAGAATTAAGTGGTCGTTTAACTGGACATCAGATTTTTGTATCTTAATAGCACAATTTAAACAGCTTTATTGCAACTTAAATTTGCGTTAGAGAGATCCTTATTTGTAACGAGTATGCCATTAACATTATAAAACATTAACTAGTCACTGGAAACTGCTAAGTATTTATATATATATTCTTTTATATTTCCATTGGCCCGGTATGGTACGCCTTAACGTCAAAGGCCCTTTACGAGTATGGCAGGCTACAAGCGTACCATGGTCGGTGCGAATGCGTGAGAAACGAAATAATCCCCTGCGATTTGCGGATTTAAATACTGGACCAATTCAGCGTGAAAATCTAGATACTGTAGGTGGGGACTATAATGAGGTATCTATGATTGGTGAATCTTTGGATTTAGTCTAGACGTCTATCCGTAGTCTGGGAGCTGATTGATGATAGTGAATCAGCTACAATAGGTGCATCCGACTCCTAACGATAGCCGATTTAATTCTTTTGTATAAAATAGCTTTCCAGATAACAGTTCTAAGAATTGCCACAGTTAGTAAAGCTAAACTATCTAGCGATTAAAATTGACTTACGTTAGTGTCATCTGAACTTATCCCTAATTAAATTTTAGCTTTACATACATATGTTTGTAAGAAAAATATAATTTAATTAAAAATATTAAAATAAAATTGACTAAAAACTAATTATAAAGAAAACCAAAACTAAAAATACCTATGAAATTAAAGCTATTCTACAAAATAAACTAAGGGCTTACCACCAGGGAGGGTACCTAAAACGCTCGCCGCATTTCCTCGTTGAATTATTATGGACATATTCTGTTTTAGGTAGTTATGGCATTTGGGATCGCCACACTCTTGGAAAATTCGTTTACCCAGCTCTTTTATGAATTTGTGGGTATCAAGAGAATATACCCCCATTGTTTCAACCCCAAATGCCACAAAGTTATAATTTTGTTTAATGCTATTGTATATATGTGCTTTCTAAATTCGGCTGTATGAGCAGCCGAACCGGCCTTTTTTGATGTAGAGGAAATGTGGCAAGCGGCAAAGGTATCCACACAGATGGCATCCCAAACAAGACATCTTTCCTCACTCCATGGTACAAGAGACATACCATCCGGCCTTTTACCATCACTACGTGAAAGTCCTAATGGTTCAAGGACGGACGGGATTTTAGCAGACCACAAACTTCTCTTTATAAACTCATTTAGGGCTTGGTGTCTGGAGAATTGTTTATCTGTGTTTGTAAGTACAACTTTACGTTTATATTTCATCACAGACCCTAGAAAGCAAACTTCTAGAACCGCATCAGCCGGAGCTAACTTAAAATCTTCCTAAATTTCCTGGAGAATTACCAAACGGGTAGACGAGGGTCTGGTGTATTTTTTAATGAAAATTGATTATCGATTTTGCAAGTTGGTATTAGTGGAATCTAAAACCGTGCGATGGTGTTGTAAATGACATCATCCATTTTACACTGGCTGTGTACAATAAATAAATAAAAGTAAATAGTAGTTCCGATACTTTTTTGTTTTTTTTGTTTTTTTTATATTTTCAGACAGACTTTAATTGATAAGACTTTGTATGTTATTTTCATTATATACTAGCTGACCCTGCGAACATCGTACCGCATGACAGTCAATGAATGTCGTGTTACGTATTGCCTGAACTAAATTTATGATTTTATGGAAGTATTACAATGAATATAAAAATAAATATTATGTTAAGATAGTAACACAAAAAAAAAGTACAAAAATCAACTATATCAAACGGTTTCATTCTCTACATTGAAGTACCTTGTAATAAACGACATATTTTGTTTTTTATCAGGCGCAAGAACAGAACAAATAGAGCGGATGGTTTGCCGCCTCGTGAACATGCCACATACAACTGATCATGAGTAAAACATTGAGAAAGACATCAGTTAATTGATTCTCAATGTTCCGTGGCCTAATTGCATTACGGCCCTGTTGGGAAAGATTAGATCTCCTTGGTCGCGGCATTATTATTAATAATAATACTCACACAAATCCATTTTTAAAACAAATCACAGAAAAATTAGCGACGTAAAAGTGAGATCAATCGATTTGACAGTTGTTGGTTTTTTTTTTAAATATATCATTCATTCTAGCTTGATATAAATTTCTGAACGCACGCATAAATATTTGACAACCAACATTGTTTGACAGGTACGAAACGAGACGAAGACAAATCCAACAAATCAATACCATGAAAATCGGTCTAGCAGTTCTCGAGTTATAAGTGTTCTAACAAACCCGACTTTGTTTTAAAAGGTGCTTTTAATCGTGTGCTTTGAATTCAGTACTCGAAAATTGATTTATTTATTTAACACTTTATTCCACAAAGACAAAGGCGGGCTTTAATGCCACAAGACATTATGAAAAAAACAAGAGCTTTATTGGAAAATTGTATTATAATAAAATTCAAAAATATGAGTGTGGCCGAGCCTTCAGTAGCTACACATAAATCGAGCTGGCAAAGCTGATTTTGTGAAATCCGTAATAAATAATGATATTAATGACGGACCCAAACGGCGAAGCGAAATCGCTAAACATAAACAAGGGCAGGTAAATTTATAACTTAAACGTTACTATTGAAACACGAACTAGTATCATTCAAATTAAAAAGGCAGACAGATATACGACTCTAAGGTCACATGTCGTGGACTGATAACCTATATCCGTCTCGGGCTTCTAAAGAACAGTTTTGACAATTTTTATTGATATCGCCTCAGTAATATAGGCGGTAAAGGGAGTCATACATACATAAAAATCAAATTATCACATTTATAATATTGGTATATATATTGGCTAAAACTTTCTCGTTGTCGAAAGAGCATTTTATGGCAAGTTTGTGCTCATAAAACCTAATTATTTACAATCAGCATTAGCAATTACTGGACATCAAAACTTTCAAAGGCTTATTCTAAGTATATTTCGACTTTAAAAAGATTTAGAATCGTTAAAAATACAAGATCGTATTTTGAAGAAGTTGGTTTCTATTGACAATACTTGACAGAGTCGATGTCTACATACTAGACTCTTGAAATGTCATAAATAAATACAATTTTAAAATAATTTAGGTACGCAACGAGGTGGTGGCCCGGTTGTAAAAATACAAAAGGCGATCTATGTCCTTAAAATTGAAAAACTATTGCGACATCTTTCAATTTTCTTTTCATTTCATATTATTATCACCGTATGGACCTTTTGAAACACTTGGTTAAGTCAATTTACATAATTAAAGAAATATAATACTTTATAATCAATATTAGTTAGTTAATAAGATATCAGAATATTAAGATAATCATGATCAGACAGCGTGATACACCCATACGAAACAACACAACAAAAATACATTTATTTTATGTACATTTGTTATAGATTTACAATAACACTTTTTCCGTGCCTCGGAGAGCTCGTCAAGCCATCCGGATTCCTCTAATATCAACTTATGAAATCGTTATTAAATTGTCATTTAAATTTGCATTTAATCCTCTTCAACCAGCGCGCAGCGTGGCGAGTCTATGGCATTTGTCATATCAATCTTCCCGAAATGTGTTCGGGAAGGCCCATCTCAAACAGTGGAGGTCTAAGACTATGCGTTGTGGCTGTGGTGATGATGATGATGATGACGCAATGACCGTTAAGCTTGTTAAAATAGTTTACTATATGCCATATAACTTTGCAAAACTCGTATTAGTTTCAATAAAGGAACAGATAAGAATAGAGATCCTGCACTTTATATTCGTGGAGGTAACTTGAAATTAAATTGACTTAATAGGTTAAACAATTTCAGTCATAGACGTACTCCTAATACGAGTACTCAATTATCACAGCATCTAGAACACGAAGTCCTAGACCTCACTTCTTAAACATAATTTTCAACTGCGCTTCCCTTAACACCCGCGGAAGTTCTAAAGAATGTGGCTTACTCTCGCCTCTAGTCTCGCTAGCTAAACGGATAGGCAAGGGATTAGTGAAACCGGGATCTTTGGGTGCTTTCCAAGACACGAAAATGGTGATATCGTGGATCTGGCATATATACGTAAGAAAGGTATTTTAGTACATGTTGGGGTTGGAACCGCGACCTTTTCAATTAAAAGGATGCTGTGTAACAACTGGATCACCACTGCTTTCCCTCTCTCTCCTAGATGCTTCATCATTACAGTCCTAGACCTCCACTTGGCGATGTCCTTCCAGAACATATTTGTGGAGAATTTGACCTACACTAAACATTTATTAACGAGTCCACAAGTTCACTAATATTAGTGGAACCAGGGCCAGCTGCTTAACGTGCTCTCTGAGTCACGAGAACGGCGGTGTTCGTAATGTACCTAAGAAATCAGGTGGCTCTTCTGTAAAAACGCTTTCCATAAAATCCAAAAAAGATCGCAATAAGTAACCCGCCAATACCAATGAGAAATAGGTAGCATTATTTTAATTATAAACTAATAATAGGTAGAATGTTAAATGTTGTTATCTACTCGTATATTAATATTTAGTTGAAATATATTTTATTTTATTTAATCCTATAGCTACAATTATGACTATCACAAAGGTTAGCTGTAAGAGAATGCCTATGGCATGAAGTTCGCCCTTATACACTACTTTTGTAATTTTGTGCAATAAGTATTTAGTTACTATTTTATTAAAATGTGTTTGGATTGACTTTGGTAAGAGTTCTGACTCGATCGGTCCTTTTATTTATATGTCCATGTTTGTTGAGTTACTCTGGTAACGACGGGTACATCTCGAAACGTAAACTCTGCTTTTGCATCACAAGTGCAGTTAGGTACGCCGCTATTTGTTTACTTAGTTATTTTTGGCGTTCGGCGTGCGCCAGGGTTGTTTACTATGCCCCATCACCATGCTGATTGGACAAGAGTTTTCACCGACTAATCGGCTCATGATTTCCGAATAGTTAGCAATGCCAACCCTAGTGAAGTTTGATAAATATCAATTCGTATTAACATGACAATTGGCAAGTTTGTCGATATTTCGGCTATATCTAGCGTACTAGAAAACTAAAATGTTCGTATAATGTTTTATTTATAGAAATTTGGATTAATTTTAACTGCCTTCGTGGTCTAGGGACAAAAATAAGGAAAGGCATGCTACGATGGTTCGGTAATGTGGAAAGGATGAGCAAAGAAAGATTGACGAACCAGGTATATAATGCGAAAGTTGTGGGTAAAAGGTGCACTGGCAATAAAACACTGACTAAAGGTGCATTAAAAAGCCTTCGCAACAAATGCCCTTGAATGACATGACAAAAATGAAATGACAAATGAAGAGGTTGATGAATGTCGACGAAGCGAAAGAGGTTTGTCGTGATCGTGTCAAGTGGCGCTTAATTGTCTCTGCCTACCCCGCAAGGGATCTGGCATGAAGATATGTATGTACAATACTGCACGGATATACGTACTGTTTTTATTTAAATAATAAAAAGGACCGTTGTATCCTAATTATTTTTAGTCAAACGACGCGTCTTACGATTTTCTATCGAATGATATACGGAACTTATAACGGCTGATTTTGAGAAACCCGTTGTTAGAACTTAGCGTCGATATTTAATCTAAGCAAATTAATCTTTGGCGTGGTGCCGCTCCACTTGATATTTTCTCATACAAAATGTCATGGTACACATTCTTCAAATTTAATTTTAGAGACCGGCAACCGAATCGCATATGCCGCAAAGAGAAAACATAGAGGCAAAGCTAATAAATACACAAACACATAAATGGCCCAACTTGAAGTTTCGAGGTCATGCGCTGAAAATAACTGAAAGGCTTGGTCACACCGGCTGCGTACGTGTACTAATTAATTTATTATAGAAAACTATTGACATTAAGTATACAAGAATATCCTTAGCCAACTCGTCTGGTCTTCGTGACGAGTATAATAATAATTTGTTGTCGCAGAAACCTTCGAATACTTTTTTTGTTTTAAATGAACCTGTTCGATATTTCGTTAATTGAGTCGTTTGATTTGAATATTCGCGGTAACGCCTTTGTGCGCCGGCTCACTTTGCGTCGATGACGTTCCATCGTCTCGACGCCCTCTAGCAGTAACTAGCGGACTATGCTTGGTGCACTTCCGGTTAATGACGTTTCCGCCAAAAAACAACGCTCTCTGTCGAAGCGCGGTCGCCGGTCGAAGCATATCGTTGCTCCCCAAATTAATTCGTATTTATTCGCTGTGATTGTGCCGTGGACCTGCAGTAATTTCGGCTGTGATCCTCATCATCATCATCCATTTCGCGACCCGTTGGCTATCAAAACCACCAAGGAATTCGGTCACCAGTTCGAGACCCGGAATAAAGGTTAGTTGCTGCTAATTTCATTTCTTTCGCTCAATTTTCGGAGTATTTTCACCAGCGCCTAGTCGTTTCCCGTTCATAATGGTCCTTCACCCGCATATTTCGTACTAATTAGTAGCTAAAATCCTAAAATTCCGTCGAAATTCCTATATTTTTCATTTTTATTTTCCTACCCCAAAAAAACATTTTTTTTAATTCGTTCATTTTCGCATTATTTATTATTTTATCTATTACAATATATTTATAATCGTAAATAGTATAAACGTAAATATCGTATTCTAAAATAAAATCTTATATTTTTACACTTTTGATCGTAAATTATTAAAATCAATTCATTAAAAAAGTGGCCTATTCTCGAGAACAAACCGATCCGATTTCGATTTAATTTCGTTTTAATTTCGATTCAATATGACTTCGGAAGTTGAATTGGTGGGTTTATTGCATCGTAGAATTTGTATACAAAATGAATTAGACACAATTGTGAGATTGGGTTCGGGAGCCCGGCATGATGTCGATTCGTTTCGGAGATTTATGGTTTCTTGTGCAGGGTTAAATCGTTTACAAGATCAATTTGAGTCTCTTCAAACTCAAATTGAGAATTTAGAATTATTTGATAAAAAAACCCTTGATAGTAGTCACTCGAATGTTCGTGCTGAATTAAGCGATTCCATTAGAGATATTTTGGCAATTAAGTTCGAATTAGACGAGAGTAGACATGTCACAGATAGTCATCGTGAGTGTTCGACTAGTTCAAAGGTTGACAAAGGTCTCGTAAAATTGCCAACCATTTCAATTCCTACGTTCTCCGGTGATTACATGCAATGGAAATCGTTTCGAGATTTATTCACTTCGTTAATTGATTCAAATTCGGATTTGTCAGATGTCGCCAAGTATCAATATTTGTTGTCGTTCGTTCGTGGTGAGCCAGCTAGGTTACTTAAGGGCCTGCCACTCACTCATATAAATTATTCAAAGGCTTGGGACATTTTAGAATATCATTATAATAATGACAGACTTATAGCCATGCACCACATGGAATCTCTTTTTCGACTACCCTCATTAAATGCACCATCAGTTTCTGGTTTACGCACTATCGTAATCGGGTTCGCAGAAAATTTAAGTGCATTGGAATCGTTAGGGTTTCCTGTCGACCAATGGGATTTCATGTTGTACTATATGTTGTATAAAAAAATCGATTCAGACACTCGTCGTAATTTTGAACGTACTATTACGTCTAATCGCATCCCTAAGTTAAAGGAACTGCGAGAATTCGTTGATCGCGAAGTCGTGTCATGGGAAAGTTCGAAGTCTGTTCTATCAGCTCGTGCAAGTACTACACCGACTTCGTTTGTTAAGCCGTCTTCGTATAAACCGTTTTCGTCTTCACTTGTAGCTTCGTCGTCATCGTCTGGTTGCGCATGTTGTCATCGCAATCACTTTATTAGTTCGTGCCCACAGTTTAAAAGGAAACAGTCGTATGATCGGTATCTTTTTGCAAAGTCAAAACGATTGTGCTTAAAATGCTTGAAACCGATGCATGATTTGGACGAGGCTTGTGCAAAGATTTCGTGTTCCATTTGCCAAGCTAGTCATCACAACGATTTGCTTCATTATGCAAAAAATACCCGAGAAGTGGAAGCTAGCGTAAACGAAAGTACCGCGTCCAGTCCAGATGCTGACGAGGACCAACAAGTTGTGGCTTCTCTTTGTGCATCAGTAAGCGCATCGAAACCGGCAGTCTTGTTATCAACAGCAGTCGTCTCAATTCGTGATTCGTGTGGAAATTTTCACTTAGCTAAGGCTTTGGTTGATTCGGGTTCGGCAGTGTCGTTTGTGTCAGAGTCGTTAGCACGTCGCTTGGGGCTACCTCATCGTAAGTCAAATACGTCAATTTCGGGCATTGGAGACTTGAGGACTAGCGTCAAGGGAGAAATATCGACAGTAATAAAATCGCACAACGGACGTGGTCCATCGTACGAGTTTCGTGCCTTGGTCTTACCTAGGGTTACCAGCAATAAGCCGACGTGTGAGCTTAATACCAATTCGTGGTCATATTTAAATTCGTTGCTTCTCGCCGATCCGTATTTCGATGAACCTTCTCAGGTGGACATTTTAATCGGCAGTGACATTTTCGGTGAGATCGTCTTAGGAGAAGCTGTTCGAGGTCCTACGGGTACTCCAACAGCCATTTCGACTTCGTTAGGTTGGATTTTGATGGGCAAGGTCAGTTCTGAATTCGTAATCGGCCACCATCAACCAAACAATTCTAATTCGATTCTAGGTAAAGTTTCGTATTTCGTAAAGAAAGGAACAACAAATTTTCGATCTTGATTAGAGTCCCTTGGCATAATATAATTTAAAAATTTAAATAAGTTTTCCTTTTATTCATCAATAGCATTTTTTTTTGTTCTCATGTTTTTTTTTTTTTTTTTTTCTTCTTCGTTTGTTCGTTATTTGTTTTATTTGTGTTGGATTAATTGAATGAGTGTCAACATTTTTTTTCGTTTCGTACGTTGACTCATTGAATTTATCGTAACACAATTAAAATTTTCGTTGTATTCGAGTAGTTATCAGAGGATAATGAGCGTTGATATATATATATTTCGTTTCGTTCGTATATCTAGCGTTGCATTCATCTATTGTAACTCAATTCATTCGTATTTCGTAAAAAAAAACCATATCGAAATCATTTCGTTTCAATATTTTCATCTTTTTTATTTTTGAACAAGAATAGACTTCATTTCGTTTGCTTCTGTCTATATTGACTAGCATGTATTTCGTTCTCGCTCGGGCTTAGTTAACTTATTAGAAGGTAATCTGTTTTTTTGTTTTTGTATTTTTGTTCATAATAAAAATAATTGCCAAGGAACGCAATTCGAGTTAAGGATCGTGTTTCTCGATGCGTTTGTGTTTTTATCTTTTCGTTAGTTTTGCTTTCAACAAATAATTTTGTAATTTGCTAATAATTAATTACGTTAATAATTAGTAAAATATTAGTTTATTTTGTCAACCTTAACTCTTAAAGACCTATCTGAGGTTTTAACTTAAATTTGTATTCAACTTAATATAGTATTTTACTTTAATTTTTTATCAAGTCATGCAATTTCGTTGTTCCATTCCATAAGCATGAACTATTTTTTTTTTGTTTTGTTAAATTAATTTATATTCGTTATTTTAGTCAGTTAGTTCTTGACATCGAATAAAGTTTAATGTATGTTAGTTGGTTGTATTTTGTGATTGGTTCGTTGTTGATTTATCTACTCGTATTCTTTGTTAGAGGAATGTATTTTTTTCCATTTCAGTAAATTATTTTTGAATCGGTTGCTTAATGAATGCATTCCATATTGTACTCATCCAATGATGTTGCAGTTCGTTCGTTTAAATCAAAATCTACGTAGGACATCTTCAGAGCCTTTGTGTTAAAATTATTTTCGTTACCTACGACATAATTTCATAAGATTTTGTTTTATTTTTAAATTATTTGATTTTGATACATATTTCACCCCATATTTATTTATTTCGTATATTCATACATACATACATACATATCTTCACGCCAGATCCCTTGCGGGGTAGGCAGAGACAATTGAGCGCCATTTGACACGATCACGACATACCTCTTTCGCTTCGTCGACATTCATTAACCTCTTCATACATGCCCTTTGGTTACGAAGACTTTCGTATATTCAAATCGTTTATTTTATTGTTTTCGTTTATTATTCTATTTATATTTCGCTTTTTATTCGTTTCCCTTTCCCTCCCCATTTTCTCCTGGTTAAAATCATATTTTAACGGTGGGCGGTGTTCGATATTTCGTTAATTGAGTCGTTTGATTTGAATATTCGCGGTAACGCCTTTGTGCGCCGGCTCACTTTGCGTCGATGACGTTCCATCGTCTCGACGCCCTCTAGCAGTAACTAGCGGACTATGCTTGGTGCACTTCCGGTTAATGACGTTTCCGCCAAAAAACAACGCTCTCTGTCGTCAGAGTCGAAGCGCGGTCGCCGGTCGAAGCATATCGTTGCTCCCCAAATTAATTCGTATTTATTCGCTGTGATTGTGCCGTGGACCTGCAGTAATTTCGGCTGTGATCCTCATCATCATCATCCATTTCGCGACCCGTTGGCTATCAAAACCACCAAGGAATTCGGTCACCAGTTCGAGACCCGGAATAAAGGTTAGTTGCTGCTAATTTCATTTCTTTCGCTCAATTTTCGGAGTATTTTCACCAGCGCCTAGTCGTTTCCCGTTCAGAACCTAAGACTTTTTAAGTTTATAAGTATTTTATGGAGCCTCCACATAATTTTTTTTTTTTTTTTTTTTTTTTTCTTTGTTAATCTTGCAATCAGTCATAAACTTTAAGCAGATGATTTGAGTAGTATGACATGTAGATCATATTCCCCATTGGGAATATCTCCTTATTTGCTCAGCAGCTAGAATCTTGCTGGCTGTCTGTTTCTAGCACTCTACGTCTTTTTAGACGCCTGACTTCTTGAGGGATAGTGAGGTCAACTGCTAGCTGGTTAGGATGATTCTCCAGCCTTGTCCTATATCTGTTGTTAGATAATTTGATTTCATCCTTTATCGTGTTTATAGCCAGGCATTCATGCAGCTCAGACATTTTGATGTACCATGGTGTATTTGCAATGCTTTTTAGAATTTTATTTTGTGTTCTTTGTATTAGCATGATATTGGAATCGCAGGCTGTTCCCCAGAGAGGAATACCATAGGTCCAAATAGGTTTGATTACTGATGTGTATATCAACATTTTGTTGTCAATAGACAGTTTGGAGTTTCGATCGAGTAACCAGTATAGTCCTTTGTGTCTTATGTTGATTTCTTTTTTTTTTGTATCTATATGTTTTTTCCAAGTCAGCCTGCGATCCAAGTGCATACCCAGGTATTTGACTGAGTTGCTGTGTGGAAGTGAGTTGTTACCCAGATATACGGAGGGACAGTCTTCTTTTCTTAGCGTGAAGGTCACATGCACCGATTTTGTAGCACTGGCACTAATTTTCCATTTTTCAAGCCATTTCTGAACGTCGTTTAGGCTGTTTTGCAGTATTCTTGAGGCCTCCACTGGGCACTTGTTAGAGGCAAGTATAGCTGTATCATCAGCAAATGTAGCCACGGTTACACCTGGGCATTGTGGGAGGTCTGATGTAAATAATGTGTACAACACTGGTCCAAGTACTGAACCTTGGGGTACTCCCGCTTGTATGTCATGGAATACTGAAGTGCAATCACCCTCCTTCACTTGAAATAACCTGTCCGATAGGTAGGATTTCAACACTGCAAAGAAAGGGTGTGGTAAGTGTTGTTTGATTTTGCATAAGATACCTTTGTGCCAAACTCGATCAAATGCCTGTTGTACATCCAGAAAAGCTGATGAACAGTATTCTTTTTTTTCCAGTGTTGCTCTAATTGTACTGCACACTCTATGAACCTGTTCAATGGTTGCATGGTATTGCCTAAATCCGAACTGGTGATTTGGTATGATTGAATTATTCTCCAAGGCCTTGAGCATTCTTTGTTGAAGAACCCTCTCAAACAGTTTGGATATTACAGGTAGCAAGCTAATCGGTCTATATGAGGTTATAGATTGTTCTGGTTTCCCTGGTTTGTGGATCATTATTATTTGAGACACCTTCCAAAGGTCAGGAAAGTGGCCAACTCTCAGAATACCATTGAAGAGCATGGTAAGATACATGATTGCCTTTTTCGATAGCTGTTTAAGAACTTTCTTGTCAATCATATCAAATCCTGGTGCTTTTTTATCTTTCATACTTTGTATGTTTGCAGTGATTTCCTGTGGAGTGACAGGCCTAAGAGGAAGGTCCAGTTGAAAATCTTGATTTAGAATGTTATCAACGCTGGATTCATCGTTTGCAGCGTTAGGGTCGTTAGGCATGAAGATCTTGGCAAGATGGCTGGCAAAAGCTTCGGATTTATCTTTTTCTGTCTTGGCCCAGTTATTGTTTTGAAGACGTATTGGTGGTTTTGGAGCCTTCGGCGCATTTAGATGTTTGCAGGCTTTCCATAAGGAGTAATTTGTATGGTTTGTAGCTGTTAGAGATTTTAAGTAAACCTCCATTGTGGCATTATTGGCCTCTAAAATAGCGACTTTGAGGTCCCGAATTGCTTTATTTAAGGCAGTTTTGTCATCTGGATGTCTACTATTGTGCCATCTTTTACGAAGTCTTCTCTTTTCGCGGACTTTTTGTTTTATTATCCAAGGCACCACTATTGGTTTGTTTACTGGATTACGCCTTGTGTCTGGTGTACTTTTCCAACAAGCCACCTGAATAGCAGCTGTTAGTTTATCCGTAGCTTCTTCAATATCGTTCTCAGTTTTAAGAGCAATTTTTAGATCAAGGGTTTCGTTAATAATGTTTCGGAACGAGACCCAATCGGTATGGTTGTTATAGAGTTGAAGTCCTTTTTCGTAGCTAAGTACGGTGGTGCTGGCTGTTAGGATCACTGGTATGTGATTAGTGGAACTATCAAGGCAAGATTCAATCCTGAAAAATAATCTTGATAGTCCTTTCGTTACAAAGAAGTCTAGGATGTCTGGTAGTCTTTTCGGATCAGTGGGCCAATGAGTTGGTTCCGAGGTGGTGATTGTCTCTAGGTGCTCATTGTCTAGTGATATTTTTAATTGTCTACCTCTTGTTGTTGTCAGTCTAGCTCCCCAGTGAGTATGTTTGGCGTTCCAGTCACCTCCTGCTATGAATCGAACACCGAGCGTTCTAAAGTACGTTGTAAATTGCTCGTCGGAAATTGCATGCCTAGGTGGGCAGTAAATAGACGATATGTTGACATCACCGTTTTTGTCTTCAACCGCAATTGAAGTCGCCTGAATGTGCTGAGTTCTAAACTGTGGAAGTATGTGATGCTTGATTGAGGACTTCACTATGACTGCGCTGCCTGCATGAGCTTTGCCATCCGGGTGGTTTGTGCTGTAAATATTGTAGTTCCGAATTTTGATTAGGCTATTTTCAGTAAAATGAGTCTCCGAAATCAAGAGTATATCTAGGTCATGAAGATACAACAAAGTTTCTACCTCATGTAGTTTCGGTGCTAGCCCATCTATGTTCCAGGTAGCAATCTTCAGTGCATTTATTTTGACAGCTGGCTGATTAATGTTGTTATGAGCCCCATAAGGGTGCTCATTTGTTGTATGATAAGGTCGAATTTTTCGGCCTGTTTTATTAGGAAATTTTCAATAACATTATTGATGGTTGAGGGTGTTTGTTCTTCCAATGTTTTGGGTCTGTTTTTTGAGCCTAGTGATTCGGCATATGTAGGTCTAGACTCTGTTTTAGTGCTTTTCCCGGTTGGAGGTGTAGGTGGCTGTATCGTCTTTACTGGGGTTTCGCTGTGCTGTATTTTGGATGGACCCATTTGTCTGTTACCTTTCCTTCTGGCTAAAATTTCCCTATAAACTTCACAACCTTTATAATTTGCTGGATGTGGGCCTAGGCACAAAGCACACTGTGCAGGGGTATTCCGGTTGGTTTTAGGACATTCTGAGGTTTTGTATTGCTCGGCACATTTAACACATTGATATGGTCTCATACAGTAGTTTTTTGAGTGGCCATATTGTTGACATCGCTGACATTGTACAACAAATTTGCTTTTTCTGGGATCTTCTATAGTAACTACCTGGTGGTAGATTACTTTTATCTCTTTGGCAGCTTTATTGTTAGGACTAGGCAATAGATTTACAAAAAATGTAGATGAAGGTATTTTCTCTGGGCCTATTTTTGCATTAATAATTTCTCCGGAGACAGTGTTTCCTGTGCTTTCAATTGTTTCCTTTATTGTGTTAAGGGGGGTGGTATGATGCAGGTTTCTAATTACTATTCTGTAGCATTTTTGGTCTTTTCTATTAAAAGTGTGCCCTATTAGGTCATTTTCGCGAACTACAGTTATTATTTTTTTGTAAACTTCGATGTTAGTACAGCTTATTCTAATTTGGTTTTTATTCACTATTTTATAGGTAAACAGTGTCCTCTCTGTTGTGGTCTCTAAAAGCTCAGTCAATTTTTTTATGTCTTCTATTCCGTATAGGATTATTGGTGGTGGTTTACTAGGCATTTTTTGTTGGTTCTCGCCTTCCTCTTTGCTATCAACCGGTAGCCTGTTGAATCTATTTTTAATCTCTATAACTTCGGGAGAAGGGGTCTGTGACAGTTTCTTTCTTTTCCTCATTGTTGGGGCTCTTTGCCATATTGGTTGACTAGTATTTCTATTTTCCGGTGTATTATTGCTATCTCCAGGTCTAGGTTTTCCACTTTCAGACATACTTCTGGACCTTGCTATGAGCAAGCTTGGGTGGAATGCTTGTTGGATTAGTTTTCTGCCTTGAGCAACTGTCTTCTTAGTCTGTCCACTAACTTCCATTACATCATCATCGGTAGGCAAAGCTGCGCCCCCCCCAGAATACGAGGGGCAGCCTGAGCTAGGCTCAGGGAGGGATTCTCCAGTACTGTGTGCACCGGTACCCTCCTGGGGTAGAATTGTTTTTAGTTTTGCTTCCATTTTTGATGTTTTTCGGGAAATTACTCATACTACTTACCCAAGGTAGTACGGTCACTCTTTTTGAGAGTATTTAGTTCTCAAGGCCTGTGATAGCTCTAAGGGGGTTCGGGTTATTTGACCGCCGCCCGAGACTCGGCGTTATGTTGTTCGTTTTGTACCACCCAGGGGACACGTGTAGGGTGGGGTGCAGGCTAAGATGGTGATACCTCTACGGACGCGAACAACTCCATCCCCCAATTACAAAATACAACAAATTAAACATGTTGTTTCATTTTATTTATTTTATAAAATGTTAAAAGTTGCTTTTTGTCAGTATTGTGTAGTTGTTTATATTTATTGTATCGAATTTATTACATTGTGTAGTTGTATTAGTATATATTTATTATATAGTATATGTATGTTTATTATACTTATATAGGTATATTACGTAGGTCTATATTATTTCTTAGAATTAAGATAGTAAATAATGTACATTAATCAATCATTTTTATTTTTTATATTTTGTGCACCTACTCCTGTCACTTAAAACTCTCTTATTGTCCTTAAGGTTAACAGGCAGAGAATGTCTAACGACATTATGTTAGCCCTTTGTACTTATGTGCAATAAAGTTTAAAAATAAAATAAAATAAGATACCGAAATACCTCAAGAACAAATTGTCCTTCCTCTCTGCTTTCCACAACAGGTCGTTGCGTTCATCGCATAACGCTGTACTTGCTATACCATCTCACCACTCTAGTTTCATGTCCGACTCATTTGCAGTTGTTGCCGCAAATCTGTGGAACAATCTGCCCTTAGAGATCCGACAAGCGCCCAACAGAATGCTATTTAAAATAATGGTCTTCACACACTTCTTGAATAGTTCCTAACAACTGTAAGTAATGTTGTATATATTTATATATGTATGTATTATTATATATATTTATGTTTTAAATTAGTATTAGATTTAGTAGAATTTTAATTATTTATTTTCTTGTTCAAATATTTGTACCGACCTCCCACATACAATGTTCGTAACATCCCTCAGCTTGACCGAGTAAAAATGTTTAGCAGCTTTGGTCCGCCTTTGTATATATGTAGATCAAATGATTTTTTATTTTTTTTATTGTACAGAACCAAAAACAGTGTGGGTAAAAAGGCGAGCCTAATGCTATAAATGTTTTTTCTACCAACTAACCTAATTTGTAACTGGGTGCAGAAAGACTATTGTGATCAAGAATAATGAGCATAATTAAATATAAATACATACTAATCATCATACATATTATATTTTGTTTATTTTAGTTTTTAGTTGTATTTTTAATTAATAAATAGTATTTATTTTTTAATTATTAGTAATTTAAGTTTAAAAAATTTTGTTTAATTGTTAATTTAGGATTTTTTTTGTACCTTACATAACTACATAAATAATAAACACATATCTAAGTACATAGTAGAAAGGTATCGTAAGTTATCCTGTTTAGATGAAAACTCTTATGATCTACATAGGTATCTATCAAAATCAAAATCAATCATTTATTCATAAACTTTTGGTACATTTATAAAGGGTGGTAAAATATTGGTGTGCTACAAAAGTCAACCTTTATCAGGTATATAAATATTTCTAAATAATGAAATAAACTAATAATATAATATTTCATAAGTTACACAATGTTAACAATATTATGCAAATGGTAAAATAATACGTCAATAAAAAATAATAAATTATAAAGTATCCTTGAGAAAGTCGTCTATGTTATAGTAACCCTTGTTTGCCAATAGGTCAAATAAATTTATTTTAAATATTTTATTTTCATGATCTTTAAGGTGATTCGGGAGCTTATTAAATAATGTAGCAGCCATATTATAAATACTGTTTCCATAAAATGACGTCTTTCCTTGTATTTGCGGACACACTTCAAATCTATTTCGACATTTGCGTGGATGTGAATTTTCTTAAACTTTGAAATAAAATGGACATTCTTTAACCAGATTACAGGCCTCATAAATGTATAGACATGTCAGTGTTAATAGTTTTAATTTTATAAAAACTAGATGTGACTCTTATAGCGTCGCAGCTCGATGCTGAGCTCATTCGCTATTTGTCGCCACACACTTTTAATTTTAAGTCTACTCTTTTGTTTATATAAAATATATTTATTTTTGTATTTCTTTCTTTCCAAATGGGGTGTGTCACTAACTTTTTATCACGATAGATGGCGCATGATAGACGGTACCCAATAGAATTGTCAGTTGCATATAAACTTGTATTTTTTTTACGAAATTTATTATTTCCTGGTTATATTGCCGAAGTGAGCAGCTTTTAAGTGTACAAATCGAGATTTCCAAGCGAAATCAAAAATATGGTGATCTCAAAATTGCCGTTCTATTAATTAAACCTTTTTTCTTTTTAAAAACGGTGTTCGCTTTCCTAATTCGTCTTTAAAGGTAGGTAACGTTAAGTGAAAATTATTTTTTTGATTATAAAAATAAAAAAAACTACAATAACATTTAAAAAATGCTACGTCATAGCTGTAAACAAGGTACCAGTGCCGCTAGAGACATCTACAAAAAGCTTTGCCTGATACACCCCATTGTAACCTACAAAAAAAAATGGCAACACTCGATTTTTCCCAATGCGGTAACAAGTTTAATGTATGGAAGAGAATAGCCCCTGAAGTTACATAAAATTTTGTCTGGAATATGTTAGAAAGCCGCAAGGTAACCTGCCAGTTTGTAACGATCATACACTCGTATAGTAGTCATGACCAGCTTCCGTAATAAATTAGTGATGTTACACTTTTATTTATTTATTTTATTTATTCATTCCACAAAGTACGAATAAGTTAATTTAATAATAAAAAAACGCGACTGCTTAAAAAAAGATCTTTAATTAAAAAGAAATTATTAACTAAAATAAAGAAACTAAACTCATTTGTCGTTGTAGCGACAAATTTGTGAAACAATTTGCCTCCTAACATCAGGCAAGTAACCACCAGATTGCTATTTAAAAAAATGGTCTATTCGCATTTTATTTCCCAACAAAATTTGTAAGTATATTATTATGTATGTATGTGTAGGTTTATAAGAAAGAAAGAAAGAAAATACTTTATTTATCACAACAATTAGAATGGTTACAAAAAAAAAAAATATATGCAAGGAATAAATTTAAATGTAAGCCTATTCTATATACCGAAACATACAAACAGGTGTGGCGATAAATAGGTGGTCAGCTCAGCATATGCTACAGCCGAGGCTGCAGCGCTGATTTTCAGCTGATGCCTTATGTTGAGTGAATCACGGGTCGCAGAGATATACAGTACCATTTACTTAATCGGAAGGAGCATTAAATGTACAGTTTACATATATGTTTACCAAATTAGAATAGAATAAATAAATAATATTATGAGAAATAATATAAGTCATAGTCAAGAAAAAAAAACAATTGTATATTAATTAATAAATAGAATAACATTAGGTAAGTTGCTGTGAAGTCTTTTGTAATATTAGCATATGCCTTTTGAGTGCCGATCTGAAACCTGCTAAGTGTATGTATTAGTATTTAGTTTATTATATGTGTGTATGTATGTATATGTAGTTGTATGTATGTGGCTAACTGGCTAGTTATTAAATAATACTTTTGATATTTATATTTAATATTTCAGCACCTACTTTCCAGTAAAGTGTTTAAAGTTTTCCCAATGGTTGGCTATGATAAAATGTCTTGCGGCATTAAAGCCCGCCTTCGTCTTTGTACAATAAAGTATTAAATAAATAAATATAGTTGTTTATTTACTATAACGTGGCGAAACTCGGCAGCCATTTGCAACTGCAGCGTTTCCGAGCGAAAATTCAAACACGATATTATAGTATTTTCCAGGAATCCGTAAGTACCTATAAATAATATAAAACATATTTTGAAAAATTGACAAGTTGCCTATTCTTTATTAAAAAAAAAAAACGAGATGAGTCCTTCGCGCCATTTCGCGCAGAGATGTCAAGTGCAAATTAAATTCAGGTTACTACTTTATTCTTATTATTTTTGTGTATTTGTTATTTTCTTTTATTTATTTATTTATTTAAGGACAACCAGTGGTCGGTTACATTATTGCTTACTTAAAAACTAGGACATAGATTCAACGATAAATGTACCACCTTTAGGTGCCACAACATGCACAAAATACAAGTGGTATATATATATATATAAGAATAATTAAAAAAATATAAAATCAAATCAAATTAAATTAAATTCTAAGTTTAGACATACAAAAAGCTTAATAAAAAATACGAACCACGTCTTAAAAACAATCTCGTCTCAAAAATATTGTACTTAATCAAATTTAATTTAATTTTTTTTAGTCATACTATTACTATCAGTGGAGACCTTTAATTGACCTTTTAAATCTTATATATGTTATATAAAGTGTATTTTTGTGTTGTTGGTCTTCCCAAAAGTTTATAAATAAATAAATATTATTATTTTTTCCTTTATTTATGCACCTACTATTTAAAGTTGTCCCCCGTGTTGTGTTGTTGGCTACGATAAAATGTCTTGCGGCATTAAAGCTCGCTTTTGTCTTTGTGCAATAAAGTATTAAATAAATAAATAAACACAACAAAAAAAACGAACATTCCATTTTAAACTTAAGTTGAACAACGATCCCATCCCTATACACTAATTACCTCCCATGTTTCCGGACCGCACGAAATGTGGAAAACAAACGAAAATAGAAATTATTGCAACCCAGCGCAACTAGAAATAGTGCTACGGATATTTTTTTAATAAATAGGCTACGACAAGGCTAGTTAAATTAAAAATCTACCATAACTATTGTCAGAGTCCAGTATAATGTTTAATTTCAACCATCTAGTTTCCGTAACACAAGCCTCGTAGCTTACCACGGAAATTAGATGGCGCTGTGTAAAAAAAAAAAAAAAAACTAATTAAAAGTATAAATTAAAATAAATATAAACTAAACCAATAATATATTAAAAATACAACTAAAAACAATGTGATCCATCGGGCTTTGGTTACTGCCGGAATCCCATCGGTTCTCGAACCGTCTGGGATCTCTCGCAGTGACGGTAAAAGACTCGATGGATTGACCTTGGTGCCTTGGTCGATGGGACGAGCATTGGTGTGGGACGCTACTTGCGTCGACACCCTTGCTAGGTCTCATCTCCAGGGCACCTCTGCCAGGGCCGGGGCTGCAACGGACTTGGCTGAAAAGGCCAAAAGTCGCAAATACGAGTCGATTAGCAATGACTATGTGTTTGAGCCTTTTGGTCTTGAGACAATGGGTCCGTGGGGGCCAAGTGCAAAGAAGTTCTTTAAAGAGTTGTCTAAGAGCCTGGTTAATGCTGTATGTGACAAGAGGGCTGGCAGGTTTCTCGCGCAGCAAATCAGCATTGCTGTGCAGCGGGGGAACGCTGCAAGTGTTCTTGGCACACTGCCACAGGAACAAATCATGGGTGAGTATTTTTATTTTATAATTAGTTTTCTAATTTAGTTTTAATTTTTATTTCATAATTATTTCATAACCTTTGTATTTTACATCGATTAAATCTATTTGCTTTTATAAACATACTAAGTCAAAGTCAAAGTCAAAGTCAAAATATCTTTATTCACGTAAACCTATTACAGGCATTTATGAAACGTCATTAATTTAATTATTTTGAATGATTCTACTCCTGCTAGTAGAAGACTAAGCAGCAAAGTGGTCCAATAAGTAAGCTGTTAGCAGAAGACCAGCAGCTTAGCAAATTCCAGTGACCTGTTAATGTTTAATCTGACTGAGAAAGGAATCTGCAAGGAAAACTCAGCTATATCAGATTTACAAAATAAAACATATACAGAACTGCACCACAACGATCAATTAATAACCTTTTAAATTTAGTTATCAGTACCTATGAGAAAACAATACCTGGTACAGCAGTAACCCACCAGGCAAGTCAGAATTAAGGTAGACTACATGCCTATGTGCAACCCGAAAGTCGATAAAACGCAAAAACCTCTGTTAATTTAAGAACAATAAATTGAACGTGTTCGGCAGAGGTCCCAGGCCCCCACAGCAGCACCCGATCACGGACATAACGCATGTGCCAGCCATCCCCCCGCTCAACCAGGCCCTTAGGGTGCGGACCGGGACCCGACACACGTGCCACCACTGCAATGACCTTCTAAGGAAGGGGCGACCACCGGACACGCCACACCATGAGAACCTGAACACTAAGAATGACCTTCGAGACACACTAAAAACTAAAATAAAGAAAAAACAAAATAAATTATTATAAATAAAGAATTTGCTCCGAATCGCTGCCAAAGGGCAAAGTGCCAGGGATACTGGCAGCATTGCCATTCAACGTCAGGGGATGTTTTTGCACCGGTTGGAGTTGAAACGCTCGGGCACAGTGCACATAAAATTTTCAAGCGTTGTCAAAACAGCTCGTCAACACCTCGGGAGACAAAAGGGCTGGGCAATATTTGGCCCAAAGGATCAGCATTGCCATTGAACGTGGCAATGCTGCCAGTATTCTTGGCACTTTGCCCAATGGCAGCGATTTGGAGCAATTTTTTTATTTTGTTTTTTCTTTATTTATTTATTTTAGTTGTATTTTTATTTATTAAGTAGGTTTATTTTTATTAATAGTAATTTATGTTTTAAACGTAAGTTTTTAGTTTAATTAATAATTTAGTTTTTTTTTTTAAATCATTGTACTTTACTTCCTTCGAATAAAGAAATAAAACCTTTGTTTTTGTATTTTGGAGGTAAATTCATGCTAAAGTACGTTTTTGCGTCACTATTTTTATAGACTATGTTGCAGACCTACTTCAAACAAGACATCTTGATGTTTGTAGTTTTGCTGTTACTTTTTCGTTTTTATTGTGAGCCTTTAGGTGCGTTTTCTTTACCTTGTGTACAACCGTCTTAAGTTCAGCAAAAAAAATCAGATACTTTCGCCTATCTGCAAAATCTACCACGTCTATGGGCTGGGCGTCTGGTTCTTGTAAATAATAAAATTAAATAAAAAAAACGGGTGCGTGGCGGGACGTACCGCAAAAGTGAGAACTAAACTTGCAGGTTATTGATTTCGTAGTTGGTAGGAATATGGAGATTAAATCAATGCGCGTGGCTACGTGCGCCGCATAGTTGCAGACGCGTAGAGAAAGAAAGAGAAAGAAGAAGCGGGAGAGAGCAAGAGAGGCGTCGGCTATACACGCGGCGGCGCGCGCCTATCCGCCCCTCTTCCCCTTCCCCGCCGCGCTGTTTCCCCTTGAGCGCTGTTCTGACGTACGGACGTACGTTCAACGAAATAGGTATTTGTATGTTAGCCGGTGCGATTTCAATACGAGTACGTACCGTTTTAAAATACCACAAATTATCTATTACATTTTAATGAAACGCAAAATAATTACGGAAGTATGCGATGAATATTACAAATACCAAAAATAAGCCGAAACCCTATATGTGAAATTCACACAAAATTATTCCAATAAAATCGTCGGAAATGAAACACAGAGCCGTATTTACAAAACACCATTTATAACGGATACTATGAGTAAAGTTTGCCTGAATGAGATTTCATCAAAGGACACGCTGTATATGAGGGCAGTTCACGAAGTTTTTGACCCAATCATTGTTTTTGTGTGACCTCATTTTACCAAACTTAATTTTGTTGCTTACATCGAATTTGTCATGAAAATATAATTACGGGTAACATTAATTAACATTATTATTATTACAGCCCTTAGAACACAGCGTCCTAGACCTCCATTGTCGGAGATGGCCCTTCCAGAACATATATCTGGAGAATTTAGCCTACACTCGCCACGCTGGCCAAACGGACAGAGAATTAACATAAATGAAAATAATTAAAAAACCCACTTAAATAATAGAAGTATCATCACGACCGTATAGGAGATAGTCAGTAACCACGATATTTTTTTTATTGAAGCTGATTCACATTTAGCTAACTTTACTATAGGCCCACCATGACAAGTGGCAAGCTCATCGATGCCTCTAGAGTACCAAACTCAAGAAATTGTATGTGTCCCGATTAGGAATCGAAGCCGGTACCTCTGGGTATAAATCCACGGACTTAACCGCTAGACGACGGAGGCAGTCATAATATAAATAAAATTTCTCTTTTTAATACTGAGCACATGTGAAACCGCGACCACCTTATAGTAAGTGGACGCCGGCTCCTATGCTGGCTTACAACATGCTATGTACATCAATTTAAAAAAATACTAGAACTACCCTCAATTTTGGAGGACAGTTATCTATTATATCTGTTGCGACTAAAAATTTAAAATAATAATATAAGCTAGTATAAAAATACTATAAATAAAAAATATCCTCTAGAGACGAAGAGAAGACGAGGGAATCACATCAGGGATAGTTCCAAGGAGACTGGCAACGCTTGCTCCGATGGTTCGGGCATGTTGAAAGGGTGAGTGAACAGAGATTGACGAACCAGCTATAGTCGTATAATGTGAAAGTAGTGGGTAAAAGAGGCCCTGCCAGACCAAGACTCACATACCTATTACGATCAAATTAATAAAACAATAGTTTAAGGTGCATTAAAAAGCCATCGAAACAAAAGGGCATGTATACAAAGGTTAATAAATGCCGATGAAGCGAAAGAGGTATGTCGTGACCGTGACATATGGCGTTTTTCATTGTCTCTGCTTACCCAGCAAGGGATTTGGCGTGAAGATATGTATGTAGGTAGAAACTTAATTCTGTTTATAAAATTAATTATGTAAAAAAGAAGGAGAACTTAATTTAATAAGAGTATTTAATAAAATATAAATTGGGGTCACATGGGCACTGTAAATTAACATGGGATACAAATTAAGGGGCAGTGTGTCACACAATACCGCTCATAAAATCCGGGCAAACTTTAAACGCATACAAACCCCGAATATCGCATTACTCAAAAATCCTCACTGCGTCATTCAACTAGGTACTTGAATCATGGTATGACATAAACCATTTTGCTATATATAATCAAATTATAATGCATTCTCGTAATTTTAGTTATTAATAACGTTAAGTTATAACGATTTTTGCAGGTTCGCTCGCACAATACACGTTACAAAGATTTTTATATTAACTTCCTAGGAAATAAAATTACGGACATTTTACAGTTATAATCCAATAATAATAATAATATAATAATAATAATTTTTATTTCAGTGTTCTACAAAACTTATATATAAACCTAATGAACAATTTCGACTCTAGTACACTGCAGGAGTTTAAATTAAATTGTGAATTAATAGTGAGCCCACTATTCCAAAGCCACTAAGCCAATATTCCAAAAGACCACAACATGAAGTCGAACAAATATTATAAGCTCACAGAGGAACCGGTACAAGACTCAGCTTTACGCAGTGGAAGTTGGTGCGAGAGGAGTTCCAGCAAAATCTTTACACCACTTACTGAAAGAATTGGGCCTAAGCAGATCTGCCGTCAATACATTTATGGAAAGAGCTTCCAAGGCGGCATTAACGGAATCAAACTGAATTTGGCTACCCAACCAAATACTGTATAGTTTTCTATAAATAGAATAATATCTTCTAGAGACGTCTCATCATAGACAGTCCCAAGAAGGTAACATTTGCCCTCTGTATGTATATGTTGGCAGAAATAATTGCCAGTCTTATGTCTCCAGATTTCTCTGCCAGCGTTTGGACAACTCCTTGGCTGAGAGTCCCCTTGATCCCATCGTCTCGACCCAAGCGGCTCAAACTCGTAACCTGTACTGAGGTTGGCGTATTTGCGAAGCGAAGTACTCAGCAGAAAACCACTTCCCACGCTGAACGAGATTGGCTGGACGTGACATGGTGCTAATGTGTCGCGTCCCACACTAGAAAACCTGCCAAGTTTTCCCGGTTTCATGCCATCGGGTCTCTTGTCCAGAGCATTCTAGGACCGCGGGTACTCCATCGGTGAGAATCGCCCTGCGGATGATTTCTTGAGATCCGTGTGACTATGTGAAGTGACAATTCGTCACTTCTAGCATAAGAAAGCCCCTGGTGTCCGAGATGTTTCACTGGTTCCCCACACCCACACCTAGTTTGGATGGACAGTCCGGGCTCTGAAACAAATGCACACTGTCAAGGAGTGTCCTAATCGATGCTGAAGAATAAGCCTCAAAAGCCTGTAACCTATGTATTATATTTTAATGCACATGAGCCACTGTGCGGGTAAATGACAGCGCGTCAAGCACAGTCACGTCACAGCTTTTGTGTGCGCAAAATGAGAAAAATATATCAAAATCATTTGTTATTGGACAATGGCTCGTACTGTACCTTCGTCATGACAAACCAAAGGCACCAATAATTATATATTTTCATTCAAATTGGCAAAGTACAGTTTGTTATGGTAAATAGTGATGTATTTTTAAGATTTCATCGACTGAATTGTTGTAATAATTGATGTATGAATATAGAAGCCTACTGCTGACGATACAAAAAGAAAGTAACCACGACCGTAATCCTTTCTGTGGTCAGAAACAACGCTTTTAAAGAAGCTGATTTGCATTTAGAAAAGTTTACTATAGTACCATCTTGATAAGTGGCCAAGGTCCCTAGCGTACTTAACTCGAAAAATATCACAAATAAATTAAATAATTATTGTCAGTAAAACAACATAATGAATTTGTATTTCAATCACGACCATAATAATGCACTGTTATAGACTAATTAATTCTGAGACAGTAATTCATAAGGGTTCTTTTTTTCCTCCGAAACCTTTAAGGTAAAACAGACATGGCGCAATTTCAATTACAAAAAAACCGTTATAGCAAAAAAAAAATATGCTAGCCTAGGGTTAGTGTTAGCATTGATCTTGCTACTTTCTAACATATGACACAGCCCTTTTACAGCTATGCATTTATATTTAATTGACATACTATTATTATTTACATTATAAGATGAAACGGGGTTTTTAATGCCACAAAATTAATATTTTAATTTTACTAATTATCTGACATCTGTATGGAATTTCTATAAATTATAATTATTAAGTATTTAGAATGTAAGCTGACACAGCCTCCTTACAGCCACGATCTTATTTTAGTAATTTTTAAGTTAGTTTTACTTGCTTATAGCAGTAATATTATGGCTAACATAGACAAATATGGATTATTACATGTCCAATCATTATTACCACTTAGTTTAGTATATATTTTCATTAATTCATTACAGCCCCTAGAACACAGCGTCCTAGACCTCCACTGTTGGAGATGGGCCTTCCAGAACATATATCTAGAAAATTTGGCCTACACTCGCCACGCTGGCCAGAGGGTTAGCAAGGCTAGTACATATATATTTTTAATAATTGTATTGATTTTATTAGTGCTGACTGTATCTTAATTCATACCAGCAGTCATAGGAACGATTTTAGAAAAATTTAACTATTACAGGAACTGAATGATCGATAAAATTGATAAGTAAAAAATGTACATCACTAAATGCAACGGTACAGTAAAAATGACACACTTAGGTATAATTTCAAAGGATATCTCTTGTTATTTTCGCGAGTGCAGTGTTCTAATTTCCATTGCATTTGTCATGATAATAATTATTATTTTTTTGACTTATGATTAAGTTGTAATGTTTACCGGGCAAAACTATTAAATAAAATTACAAACTGCCGCCGAGGTCTAGCGGTTAAGTCCGTGAATTTAGATGCGAGGTCGGGATTTATTTGTGATATTTCTCGAGTTTGGTACGCAATTCTGCGCAAAGTGGCAATTGGCAGGAGGGCTGGTTCTTTCCTCGCCCAGATAATTAGCATAGCGATTCAGCGAGGAAATGCGGTCAGCGTTCTTGCCACCATGCCGCGCATATTTAAATTAGGTTTTATAAGTTTTTTTTGTTTTTATTTCAGTTTATTTTTTATTAAAATTGTTACTTAAATTGAACAGTAACATATAAGTGAATGATAAATATAAAAGAAAAATAACTTACCTATTATTATTATTATAATGATTGTTTAATAAGTAATGAGAGGCAGGATCAAGCATAAAATTATGTATTAGCCAGCCAAGTGGATAATTTGCCTAAGTCAGTAATAAAGAGTTGACTGAATGCTGCCTGTGGTAATCAAGTAGACGCACTAACATAGGAAATGGCTAAAACGTTAATATAGATAATTATTCATAAATGCCTCTGGACTAGTGTCATAGATCTCCACTGTATGTATGTATAGTATGTATTGTTGTACCAATATTATAATAATATTTGTAAGTATTAGTATAAACTAATATTTTATAATATTTCTCATTATCTATCATTTATATATTTTTTGGCACTCTGCCTGTAATTGGTTACATTTCACAAAGGTTAGCTGGTAGAAGATGCCTTAAGGCATAAAGCTCGCCTATGCGCTTAGTTTTAAGTTATTTAACTTTGTGCAATAAAGATTTATTATTATTATTGGAGTGGGCATTCCAGAACATATACAAGTATCTGGACAATTTGGCCTACACTCACCACTCTGGCCCGAGCGATTTAATGACAATTTATTACCGAGTCCACAAGTTGGTATTAGTGTAACCGGGTACGACTGCTTAATTATATATTTTAAAAAATATTTTATTTGGATTGTAGCATTTTAACCGGACTACAGTCTTGTTTCAAGCAAACTTACTACATATATTAATTCTCATTGAAAGTAAAAGTTGGCATTTGACATCTATGCAAATGACACATACTTTCAACAAAAACAACAATAGATGGCAGGCGGACTGATGGTGGTAATTTCGCCAGTGTGCCGGAGCGGGGAAGTATACACTATTTGTGTCGATAATCCCAGTAAACCGTCTTACCCAGTCAAACCGGCATAGTGTTAGGGACTAATGTCAGTCATGAATGTCAGATCTCAGTTGATGACACTCTTAAACTTACGCGCCATTTGCCATCATGCTGGTATAAAGAAGATGAAGATACAGAAGCTTTAGATTAATTAATTTTATTATTCTTAAGTTAATTATATTTTTATGTGTATTTTAGTTGTAAGGTATTTATCTATGGGCTATCTGTTGCCTGATAATAAACAATTATTATTAATATTATATAAAAAAACACGGGTTATAAGTTATTTAGTGAACTTTAAATATTGAATGCCGGGAACTTAAATATAAGTCAACGCTTGTACCTAACTGTTCTTTATAATAATCTTGTTTTGTAAAGGATATATTGCGCATGCAATTCACCCAATTAATATTTAAAATACTATTCTTTTGTTGATTGTTTTAAATCTGTCAATTTAAAACGTGGTGATTAACGCTGTTAAACGCTGTCATTCAATCGCAGGACCTAATGAGGTCATCATCAAATTTAAGATGCTGCAGAATTTGATGCTTTTATTGGAGTCACTCGCGGCATTATAGCCCAAACACGTCGAGTACAGATCAGATCATGCGTGGAATACTGTTCACACCTTTGGGATGGTTCAGCCAAGTACCTCACAGATGCTCTCAATGTCCTACAAAGGCGAGCTGTTCGAATTGTGGACGATGCCACTATATCTGGAACTCTCGAATCCCTGCAGCTTCGCCGAGATGTAGCTTCTCTGAGCGTGTTCTACCGGCTATACTATGGTGAGTGCTCTGAAGAGCTCTATAACCTAATTCCTTCCTCCCCATTCCGCAACCGAACCACACGCACAGGTCAGAATATGCACCCACATACCGTAGTCACTATCCCTTCGCGTACCTATAAATTTGGTGACTCATACATCTGTCACACAATAAAGATGTGGAATGCTCTTCCAGCCTCTGTGTTTCCACTTTCCTATAACCTGGAGTCCTTCAAGCGAAGTGTGAAAAGGCATCTAGTCAAGCCGGCATAGTGTTAGGGACTGATGTCGGATATAAGGGTCTGATTCCAGTTGCTAACATTCATGGACTCTGCGCGCCACTTACCATCAGGTGGGCGCAGGGTCACATGTCGTGCTAGTATAAAAAAAAAAAAAAAAAAAAAAAAAAGAGTAAAATATGGGAGTCCACAGGGCGGGAAGACCGCAAACAATAAACTGCAACTTGTGCCCCAAATTCAAAGTTCAATTTATCGTTTTCCATAACTATTCACATTTTAAAACATTATTAAACAAAACAACACCACTTTTGACCAACAATATTCACAGTAAATCAATTTACAAAACGAAAACTTGCACTTGACATGTCCGCGCAAAATTGCGCGAAGGAATCTTTTTTTTTTTATATATATCTTTAAAAGTTTGGCTACTAGACGTTGGATGACATAAAAAAAATAAGTAACAATAAATATTGTATGAAACAATTTATTTATATTTATATTTTATTTATATTTGATATAATTGAGTAAAAACAAAAAAAAAATCCTAACAAAAGCTGAAATTAAAACTTCGCCTGTCATCAAAAAAGCCGATTACATCATCGGATGATAAACCTCGTTGCATTGCGTGCCTACTTCGTCCTATCTTGTGGTTGACACAGGACTTAACTTATATCCTCTACATCATAACGAATTATCGGTAAATGTTAACGACTTTAATAAAATCGCTTTAAGCTTATTAATCTAAATTTAATATAAGAGTGAGCATGGTGTTATTTTCATACAAAATAAAAACATTATTTTAAAAGTAAAAAAAATATACAAGTTTGCTGAGCAATGGATGGAGCCAACGTGAACTTTATAATTAGTAATTTTGGGATTTAGACAGACAGTGTGATCGTCAAGGCCTGAGTTGGGGCATTTCACCATTTTTCCTGACAGGACCTCAGTGGTAATTTATGCAATGTTGGTGCTGCGCAGAGCACCCACTTACTTGGTATTAAAACGAATTTTGACATTATAAACTTATTATCGCTATCTATGATCGAGTAGTGGAACGTTTTCCTAGTAGTCCACTGAGCATTCATTGTAGCCTATGGGAACTAGACTTGCGCATAGTAGTTCCTGACCAGGTCCTGACAACTCGGTCGGTCTTTAAGCGCTCAACCGACAGTTTCGCTTTGATAGGCATTTTAGTAGCAAAATTCAGTCGAAAATAAAACGCGCTTTACAATGAGCTTGTTCGAATTGAAAGCAAAGCTCGCTTTTTTACTGAATTATGCTGAATGTAAATGAAAACGCAAGTAGAACAACTTTCAAAGCTAAAATAAGTAAAACAAAGAACTAGGTTGAACTAGGTCATTTACGAACTACACAAGCCTAATGGGAACTTTATCGCGTTTGTCATAAGACAAGGGAATGACGTGATTAGATATAAAATGTTGCCGAGTAATAAATCAGGTCATTCACAGGCCGGCCACTCATGTTCCAATCCTTGAGAGCGCTAAGTTGTGTTAATAAGTGTAATGAAATAATAATAATACAACTTGTAGGTGACCGACTTTGAGAGAATACAACGCCCGGTATAGTGGGGAAAATTGTGGCTAAACTTTACTGTTTGTGGCTCACGCAATTGTGGTTCCTAACACGGCACTGGCTTCAATAATTATGTACTGCGTCTGCACTAATTATATTCGGTTTTAGTGGTACCGGTTCTGATTAACTATCGCCTTTTTAATATTTAATTAACTTCGGCTATGCTGAAATAGGAGATAAAGAATTTATTTTTTATTTATTAAATCTTTATTGCACAATATATACAAGGGGCAGACTTAATGTCGCTAGACTGACAGCCAACCTTAGGGACACTGTAGAACATTAAAGACGTAAGGTAGGTGCAATTAGAGAAATATGATTCATCATCATCAGCCTGTATCTCTCCACTGCTGGATGTAGGCCTCCCCTAAGGCTCGCCATTTAACGTGATCTTTCGCTATCCTCATCCAATCCCCACCAGCGACCTTCTTTAGGTCATCTGTCCATCTGGCGGAGGGTCGTCCCACTCTGCGTCTTCCCGTACGTGGTTCGCCACTCTAGAACCCGTTTGCCCCATCGATCGTCGGTTCTGCGGCATATGTGTCCGGCCCATTGCCACTTCAGCTTGCTAATTTTAAAAGCTATGTCAGTAACTTTCGTTCTCTGACGAATATCAACGTTTCGAATTCTATCCATCAGAGATACACCAAGCATAGCTCTCTCCATGAAATATGATTACGTAATAAATATGCAATATTATCTAAACTACAATAATAAATACTATAATAAACTAAATACTAATAATACATACACATAACGTTTTATTAATACGTATTAACGTTTTTTTAATTCACCTTCAGCTAATGTTTTATTTATTTGATCATGATAGGCAAGTCTTGGTCTGCCAGGGCCTCTTTTACCCACAACTTTCGCATTATATATCTGGTTCGTCAATTTTTGTACCTATGCTTTCTTTTATACCTACCCTTTTGCGTATTTCGTTATTACGTATACGGTCCATCAAAGTTACGCCGCATGTCCGACGTAAAGACCTCATTTCTACTGCATTAACTCTACTCTCATGCGTATTCTGACATATCCACGTCTCGCTTCCATACATAAGTGTTGGTATTAGCATGGCATTGTGTATGGCGAGTCGAGCTTTATCACTGACATTTCGACTGGCGATCAGTGACCCCAGGGCCCCATTAACACTATTTCCCGCGTTCACTCTTCTTTCAACATCCCTATCATACTTCCCATCCGCAGTGAAAACACTGCCCAGATATATAATTTCATTTACCTGTTCTAGCGTTTCATCATCAATCTTTATCATCAAGGTTGTCATCCTTCTTCTTTCAAACACTAGTACCTTGGTTTTTCTCGCATTTAAACGGATATATATATATATTTAACCGCCAGACCACGGAGGCAGGCAGCGCTAGTATGTAGTATAAATATATATATATATATTATATAAGCGCGGTTTCTGACCACCCCGGAAGGGAAACGGTCGTGATAATACTTTACTTTTACTAACGCTGTTTGAAGCTATTTAGAATTTAATAATGTTTTGGTAGTTGCTTGCCGTATGTTGACAGGTAGATTATTCCACAAATTAGTAGCAACAACAAGTAGATTTCTCATGAAAAAAAAGAAATAGGCGAAATTATCCTTGAGGTGTTTTCAGGCTCGTTCAAGACAGTAAAAAGGGCAACTTGTAAATTGTATTATTTCAAAATATACGCATCAATAAATGGCTTTAATTTATGAAATGAATATTCATACCAAATGAAAGATTCACAGAACAATAATAGCTATTAAGTGTATCCGTTGTGCACGAGATATCCGGATATAGGGCTGTACTATGAACGATTGCGTAATATACTTCCAATAACTGAGTTTCAAGTGCCGAGTAAGGGATTAGTCTCGGTGGGTTAGTGATGACATCACTCTCGATTTAATACTTCGCTCTCTACCTGAGATATCAGATAGTGAAAACTAGTTTCTTCACTCTTTACTCCACAAAGCGAGAATTGAGATTCGATTTGGTTGAACCAAAGAGTAGGGATTGCTCGCCAGAAAATCAGAACTTTAATCGTAAGTTTTTATTTCTGATGGCGAAGTTAACGTAGATTCTTCCATAATATTTATTCGCGTGCTCAAACGGGTCACCAATTATAGAAGATCTAAAACTAGTAAATAAAATATTCGTATTTTATTTTGATAGTTGTTTGTATATTTTACATTGTCAATGTCATATTCAAATTCAAATTCAAATTCATTTATTCAGTAAATTGGCAATATTACAAGCACTTTTACACGTCAGATACATTTAGAAGTTTATACAATTATATGAAGCTATACAAAAATTAAACATGATATAAACTGAACAACTCAATACTAATGTATTTACAAAATACATATAAATCAAAACGCTACTGTCTAAACTCTAATGGCATAGCTATAATATTTAAAACAAAATAAAAATTATCAAAATAATAATAATAACAATGTCAAAGAATTTTATTTATTAATATAATATTGCAGCTGTAAATTGGCGTTGTCATACTATATACTAAAACAAACATAAATAATAAAAATAAAATGTCATATACAATATATATGTATATATATACCTAAATTATAAAACTATATATTATCAACAGATAATTCTCATATTGTCCATGCTTTTTTATCTTGAAGATATTCATCTACTGTGTAATAAGATTTTTTTAATAAAGTGTCCTTTACATACGATTTTAAACTATTTATGGGCTTTTTTAAAATTTCATCAGGAATTTTATTGTAGATCGGAACACATTGACCCATGAATGATCGTTTAGTCTTTCGTAATCTACAAAACTATCAAATAAATCTATCAAAACTTATATACACATATTTATTCGAAGTAAATACAAAAATATTAAAATAAAATAGATTAAAAAACTAATTATAAATAAAACTAGCAGTTTTTTCTCCCAAAAATTAAGTATCATCATTAAAAGGGGAAATGCTGCTAGTGTATTGGGCATTATGCCACAAGACAGCGATTTGGAGGAGCTATTTTTTTTGTAAGTATTAAATTTTTATTTTCTATGTATTATTATTATTTTAGGTTAGATTTTGTTGTAATATAGTTTAATTAATATTGTAATTCTTTTATATTGTTTGTATATTACTTCGAATAAAAAAGCTTCCTATGAAATTAAAACTATTCTACAAAATAAACTAAGGGCTTACCACCAGAGAGGGTACCTAAAACGCTCGACGCATTTCCTAGTTGAATTATAATCGAAATGTTCTGTTTTAGGTAGTAATGGCATTTGGGATCGCCACACTCTTGAAAAATTCGTTTACCCAGCTCTTTTATGAATTTGTGGGTATCAAGAGAATATACCCCTATTGTTTCAAAATACATTTTCATATAAAAAATCATGATATAAAAATCTCTTGCTACATGAGCGCCAACCCTTGTATTCCGATTGTAGGCCGAATTCTTTAGAATTTTCTGGAAGGTCCATCTCCAACAGTGGAGGTCTAGAACTATGTGTTCTAGGGGCTGTAGTGAAGTTAAGAGTATGTAAGTGTGGGCAGCATTTTTAAAGATTATTCAAGTTAAGAACTTTTAAGAACACTCACTTTTAAGTACATTAACATCCGACTGGCTAGCCAGTGCGAATTTATTCGTCACGTCTGAAACGGTGCATTTTTTATGTTGTTTATTCCAGATTTATTTAATACTTTATTGGACAAAAAGATAAAGGCGGGATTTAATGTCGTGTGACATTTTATCATAGCCAACCATCGGGCAAATTTTAAACGATTTTCTAAAAAGTTAGTGCAAAATAAGGATTTTTTTATTTAATAACTAACTACTGTATAAATACATACATAATACTTATAATTAAATATACTTACTTTACTTTGATTTTACTCAACTTTATTGGGATAGGAAATGGAAATAAACCATTTTAACCAAAGTACTATTAATATATAACTATTCCAAGTAGAAACAGTTGGTCTTTGGCGTTTGGAATAAGTTATCATTAAGAAACTTGGAAACATTGTTGAATTGGTAGAAGTTTCGGTCTAAAAAATATTTAAAACATTTTTTTTCAACTAAGTAATTCTTAGTACTTTTAATGTAGGAGTTTTCGTTGGTAGAGTTTTTGTTTCTGTTTTAAATATATTTTTTTCACCATTAAATAATTTTACAGAGTAGATAGTTGTTTTGAGAGAGCCATCTAGGGTAACTATTATGACTCTTGTCTATATTTATTATCGAAAATATGTTGCTATTTTTTTTAAATTACTACATAAGCAATGTTTACTCTTTTCCCATATCTACATCCCTAATTAAAAAAAAAAAACCTAACTGGGTAAAAAAATAAACTGAGAACAAATAAATTAAAACAAAAAATATTAATAAATCATTAAAATAATTTTATATATTTGACAAGCGTCTACCAAATCTTCGTTCAAAAAACTCGTCTATTTAAACCTTCTAAATAGCTCCCATCAATATTAATATGTGTATATATGTATGTTTATGTATATTTTTGTGCAATTACCTATTAATTTATACTACTATTAATATTTATTTCATTGCACCTTTAATTGTTCTAATTTGTTTTCAAGGTTTAACTGTATGTATATCTTGTATAATACTTATATATTGATGAGTATTTATGTAGTCTATGTATTCATACTATTTATGTAGTTTATTGGTTAGAATTGCACCCCACATATTTATACTGTCTCACTCTACCAAAGGTTAGCTGGTAGAAAAAGCCGAAATGGCTTTAAGTTCGCCTTTGTACATACTTTTAAGTAAAGTGCAATAAAGTATTTAATAATAATAATAATAACAATAAAATATCTACGGGCATTAAGTCCGCCTTTGTACTTTGTGCAATAAAGATTTTAAATAAATAAATTCATAGTGGATTTAACAGTCGGGACCCAATAAAAACAGAGACAGGCTCAAATCTTCCCTGTGTGAAAACGATCGATCGTAGTAAAGGGCAGTGTTCAAGGAGGTACGCTGAACCGAGACAGGTTCAATGCATCCTAGTACCTTGGCTTGATGACAAATCTTTCATGCAGGTACTTTTTAAAGCGATAATAATAATTGTAAATACCTATTCGAGTCAATTTAAAGTCACTTTTTTACAACATTTCATATGTTTTTACTAACAAAAATTGAAAACATCAAACTATTAGAGTTAACATCTGCAAATTATCTCAGCCCTTTGAACAACACAATACACTGTTGGAGATAGGCCTACAAGTACATATATAATTAAATTCATTCTGTTAGTAGAAGACTAAGCAGTAAAGTGGTCCAAAATCAAGCTGTTAGCAGAAGATCAGAAGCATTCTACTTCTGCTAGTGGAAGACTTTTCATTAAGACTTCTAATTACGGGTAAGGTAGACGGTAAAACAGCAGCGAGTCCTTGAGTATTTTGGTCATATAGCACGCAAAAATTCGGCCAATCTGGAAAAGCTGGTGATCAGGGGTAAAATCGACGGCAAGAGGCCCCGTGGCCAAAGCCAGATACGTTGGTCTGACCAGAACCGAACCATACTTAACATCCCAGTCCAAAGTGCGCTGCATGCCGCCGTGTGCAGACACGGATGGCGCAGCATCGTCCGAGACAAAGTGATCCGTAGAGGGGGTCACGACCCTCAGCATTGAGGAAAACGACGCAAGGAGGAGGAGACGGTAAAAGAACAAGAGAAAGAAACCCCAAGCTATGGTCCAGTCAGGTGGCTGACCACCTGAACATCCCTGTATACCAGGCCATCCACTACGCCGAGGACCGAAACTGTTGGAGACGGCTGGTGGATTGCGACGGAGTAACGATCCCCATCAGTGGGGTACCGACTAAGGAGGAGGAGGAGTGGTAGACTAGACAGCTACATGGTCCAAAGACTAAATAAACTGCTAGCAGAATACCATTAATATTCTACTTCTGCTAGTGGAAAACTAAGCAGAAAAGTGGTCCAAAAAGTAAGCTGTTCGCAGAAGACTAGTAGCATTCCACTCCTGCGGTTGAGAGAATAAGCAGTGAGGTAGTCCAAAGACTAAGCTGTAGCAGAAGGTCGCTAAGCTGCTGAGATTCCAGTGACCTGTTAATGTTTAATCTGATCTGCAAGGTAATATAGAATTAAAATATTTATCTTTCAAATTCACCATGAATATACAATACCCTGGTACAGTGATCCACTATCAGGTAACTATTAAGATAGAATACTTGCCCGTGAGCAACGCAAAATCCAACACACTGACCATGGCGGTGTGCCTTCGCCTCTGGGCCCGGACTGTCCACCCACCCCAGTGACGATGCGGAGAATCAGTCAATCATCTCGGACACTACGGACTTTCTTGTGCTAGAAGTACTAGCCGCATTCCTCGTCACGCATCTCCCAACGACATCATCCGAAGGGCTCTTGTCACTGCTGGTGTACCCGCGATCTTAGAACCCTCTGGGATTGTGCTGAGCGATGGACAGAATGACTGTTGGGCCGGGGAAACTTGGGAGGTCCCTGGTGTAGGATGCGACGTGTGTAGATGTGCTGACCTCAATGTTGAGGACCTCAAGTTGCGCAAGTACGCCAATCTTGGTACCAGTCACGAATTTGCGCCATACGGGGTCAAGGCGATGGGCCAATGCAAGCGGCTGATGGAAAAGTCTGGAGACAGGATGGCTGGAAATTATTTCTGCCAACGTAATAGCCTCGCTATAAAGATCGGAAATGTTGCCAGTCCTTGAAACTATCAGTGTTAGGTTTACTATTATTAGGTTGCATTCATTTTATGCTTATGTATAATGTTATTTGGTAATTTTAAGAATGTAACCAGATGTAAACTAATTTAAAAAAAAAAAACATATCGGATGGGACGTCTCTAGATGACATTTTGTATTTATAGTTCAGTTTATTTTAATTTTATTTTTTAGTTTGCTTTTAATTTATATTAATTTACCTAAAACAAAATTATACTTGTCAATCAAATTAAACATATAAAATCCGACATAATATTTCAGAAGTGAATTTAACTGTAAAAACTTAATGTCACAATAAAATTGATTTTTATTTTAGTAGTATAAACTATCCAAGTTTACTCTTGCCAAAAATTAATATCTTGATTAATATTTGAAAAATAGTATTCAGATACTTTTTACAGATTTTTTTGCCAGTGAAATTCAATGTCATCTATTAAAATTTACTACAAACGTTTGTATTATCAATTTGTAACATCAAAACCCTATTCATGTATGGAGTGTGAAATTTTCATTATGAAAAACTTGTGTGTATTTTCAAAGGCTGCACTTATCCATGCGAGCGAAGCGGCGAGTGTGCGTGACATTTGAATGGGTGCCAAAAACTTCGAAGCGGGCCAAGTGACGGAAAAGGGGATTGGGCCCGTTTGACCTCTACATTTTAACCTGGTAGATTATTCGGCAATTATTGCACAATAATTTAGTATAAGTCTTGTTTCAAGCGGTGTTAATTTTATATAAATATTACCATGGCAAGCTTACAATATTAGTTCCTTGAAAGTAAAAATTGACATTTGATATCATTGCAAATGGCACATACTTTCAACGAGAACAACAAATAGGTGTTAGGCGGACTGATGGTGGTTATTTGCCTATTCTATGGTATTCTGCTGGGGGGGTTCCTGATATTCACCGTTTGTGCCAATAAACCCAGTAAAGTGTATCCACACGTTTCGGGATCTGGCTCGAATTGCCGTCATGCCTAGTTAAGCCTAAGAAATGAATGTCTGATTCCAGGTAGGCAAGGTTACATGTCGTGCTAGTATATAAATAAAAAATAGACAAATTTTGTCATTAATATCGCAAGACATTTTATCATAACTAACAACTTTAGACACTTTACTGAATACTTCTGTTCGAGTACGAATCGCTAGTGTCCATAGTTCCCTACTAGATGGCGCTGGCGTCGTATAAGAACGTGCCTTGGTTTGGCGGAAACTTGTAATGACGTGTGTAATTATTGTTTAATAAATTATATGCAATCCGATGAAAAGTGTTTGTTTTAATCAATAACCAAGTAGTCGAAGACTCCCTTGAGATGGGCTATGTTCAACTTCTCCGAATCTAAATCTACGAACTTAACCGCTAGACCACAGAGGCAATCTTATATACACATTAGTATAGGTCTATTTTTATTTTAATATTATCATCTACAATTAAGAACCAATTTATACATAAATTAATAATAGTAAAATGATAAATTATAGCTTTTAAAAAGGTCAAAATTTCAAGGTCCAATAGGTACTTGGGTTGGAACAGTGGACTGACAGTGAATTTCCAGCACATAATATAAAGGCATGTCGCTTTTTATGTACCTAAAAAAATATGTTTGTCAAACCGTGGGATTTTGGAATTATCTAGTAGAAAAAGTTTTCACAAAATTTAAATCTTATTTATTTATAAACGCGACAACGTTCTGTATTACATTAGTACAATAAAGTTGTATTGTTACATTTTGCAGTCTATATATTTCGTCTTTCTTACATACATACATATCTTCACGCCAAATCCCTTGCGGGGTAGGCAGAGACAATTGAGCGCCACTTGTCACGGTCACGACATACCTCTTTCGCTTCTTCGACATTCATCAACCTCTTCATACATGCCCTTTTGTTTCGATGGCTTTTCAACGCACCTTCAGCTATTGTTTTATTAATTTGGTCGTAATATGTGAGTCTAGGTCTGCCAGGGCCTCTTTTACCCACGACTTTCGCATTATATATCTGGTTCGTCAATCTCTCTGCATTCATCCTTTCAACATGCCCGAACCATCGTAGCATGCCTTTCCTTATTTTTGTCCCTATGCTTTCTTTCATACCTACCCTTTTTCGTATTTCGTCATTACGTATGCGGTCCGTCAAAGTGACGCCGCATATCCGACGCAACGATCTCATTTCTACTGCATTAACTCTACTCTCATGCGTATTCTGACATATCCACGTCTCGCTTCCATACATAAGTGTTGGTACCAGCATGGCATTGTGTATGGCGAGTCGAGCTTTGTCACTGACATTCCGACTGGCTATCAGTGACCCCAGGCCACCGTTGACACTATTTCCCGCGTTCACTCTTCTTTCAACATCCCTATCATACTTCCCATCCGCAGTGAAAACACTGCCCAGATATATAATTTCATTTACTTGTTCTAGAGTTTCATTATCAATCTTTATCGTCTTTCTTCTCTTTGTTTATTTATTTGTAGGTTCTCCTACAAAATTAAAAATATTTCAATTTCTGAGTTCTTGCATAAATAATTAACAGAGTAAATGTGATTTTAATTAAAGGAGAAGACGACCAGCTCATAATTACCATCCAGTATAAATTGTAAACTAGGCATGCAATAGATATAACTACATATTTTAATTAAAATTAATAATATTAATACCTACCTAAGTACCGTAATAAATGTCAGTAATATTACAAATATTATAATAATGAAAAATAAAAAAATACAGAAAATTACAAATAAAATTACAGTCAACAAAAACTTAAATCAACAAAAACTATCGACTTTGTTTGTTTTTAATGCCCTTTGTAAAGTAATTGTTTGTGGTATCATTAACAAAAAGTATTAAATATATGTAGTGTATAATATATATATATAGTATGTGGTATATATATGTATGTATTTGCCTATATAGATTAATATTTAGATTTAATTTAAATTACCTATTAATATATTTAATGGTTGCACCTACCTCACAACACAAATCGTTTCATTGTTCCAAAGGTTGGTTGCTAGAGAATGCCTAGCGGCATTAAGCCCGCCTCTTGTACATAGTGCAAATTAAGTTTTTCAAATAAATAAAAATAAAAATTAATATAAACCATATAAGATATATCTCCATTTAAAAAATAAAGCAAATCTTGACGATGGTAATGAAAATTAGAATTGTCTATTGTCAAAATCTTCGGGTCTGATTCACACAAGAATAATACTTTTTAAAAAAATTGGCGTTTTTCATCAAAAACCCCGGACATTCCTTTCAGCATTTTTCGATAAACCACATAGTTTAGACAGTAGCCATCAACGCCCACTTAAATAAAAACTTTTGTAGGTGTATTTTATTATATAAAAATTGGATTTTATTCGGATAACAGATCGGTGAAGGTCGCTCTTCTACCTATCTTGTGCTATTATGTTTTGTTTTGAAAATCAGCAACAAATAAATCGTCTAAACTAATTTATTATCCATTGAAAGGTTTTTTCGTTTATTTTCTAAGCTGTTCCTACCAATTTATTTTTATATTGAAAAGACATGGTACAGTCAGCACAACCTAACGTCATGTTTTTGTATGGAGTGCTATAAAGAGAGCTATGCTTATATAGAATTTGAAACGTTATTATGTGAACAATAACGCCTAGAAGTATAAACTAACTTTACTTTCTAAATGGCTCCATATAGCGTACTGTATACTACGTGGAAATTATTAAAAAGTAAATATTTTTATATTATAATCTAGAATAAAAATAAATAACTACGTTTTTTTTTTTTTATTATTTAGTAATTAAATCTTAAGTTACAGTGCACAGAAGTTATCCTAAAAATATCGCTACTCATACAGAGCCTAACCAAGTAGGTAGCGAGAAGTCGACGATCGCGCGAACGTTGACTTACGTAATTCTATCTCTCTCTATTTCGTCTCTCGGCTGTTGGCGACATCAATTAATAAAAACACTCCTCAGCTTTAAGGTATTTATCACGACGAATATCGCGATTTTCAGACATTGCCTTATTTACCATGCAGTAGTGTTTTCTTTTTCTGATAAAGATTTCTATATTTAAAAAAAAAGTTACCTTTTTTATTTTAACGACACCTGAAGCCTAAAAAAATATTTGCTCCTTTGATAATTACACGAGATATATATATATGTTTATGTATAATATGTATTTCATTATCATCAGCCTGTGTATCTCCACTGCTGGATGTAGGCCTCCCCCAAGGCTCGCTGCTGCACGCGGTCTTTTGCAACCCTCATCCAACCCCGGGGTCGTTCCACTCTGCGTCTTTCCGTACGTGGCCTGGACTCTAGAACCCGTTTGCCCCAACGTTCGTTGGTTCTGCGGCAGATGTCTCTGGCCAACTGCCACTTCAGTTTGCTAATTTTAAAAGCTATGTCAGTGACTTTGATTCTGCGACGAATAACAACGTTACGAATTTTATCCATCAGAGAAATACCAAGCATAGCTCTCTCCATAGCTTGCTAACCTTAAACTTGTGTACCAGACTCACCGTCAGTGTCCACGTCTGTGCTCCATACGACATTACGGGAAGAACACACTGGTTAAAGATCTTTCTCTTCAGACATTGACGTATGGGCATGTGAGGATATGACGTAGTTTACCGAATGTCGCCCATCCTAACTGAATGGTCTGTCCTAGGTCGACGTATTCTCGCACTTCCAAATTGGCGTTTGAATATGTGAATGTGGAAACTGTGAAAGAAACTGAATATCTGCTAGAAGAATGGGTAGAGATTTTGAGTTGATTGTTATTAGCAGAGCGAAGAGGAAGGTTGTGTCTATCTCCAAGGAACTGGAACGAGTCTTCAGGTATAAAGGAGTTTGGGGATTGTACAGAAACATTATTATTGTTATTGTCATACAAAATGTTTGTTATATCTTATGTCATCTACTTATTCTTTTTCTCTAGTTGAAGAAGAACAAATTTTACACTTCCGTAGCGTGCAGGCATCATCATCAAAGCTCCAAGACCAAAGAGTCCTAGACTCCACTGTTGGAGATAGGCCTTCCAGAACATCGTGCTTAATAAATAAATAAATAATAAATATAAATATTTCCAGACAGGTCACACAGCGCCATCTAGTTTCCGTGGTAAGCTACGAGGCTTGTGTTACGGAAACTAGATGGTTGATAAACTACTTATTATACTTTTTTTTGTAAATATATACATATTATACATATAAACACCCAGACCGAGACAAATTATACAATGTACAACTTGCCCCCGGTGGGAATCGAACCCACGACCTCCCGAGTTCACGGCAACGTTTGTTACCACTAGACCACGGAGGCGGTTAATGCCGCTAGACATTCTCTGACAGACAACCTTTAAGACAATTAAAAGTATAACTTAGATAGATAGATAGATAGACTGGATTAGAACTTAAAACGTATTTAAGACTGATCATTATTAAATAATAAATATATTTACCAATAAATTATATACTACATACTAATAGTACTTAAAAGTGGGTAAAAAATGCCCTGGCAGACCACGATCAAATAAATAAAACGATATGGTGCAATAAAAAGCCATCGAAACAAAAGGGCATGTATGAAGAGGGTGATGAGTGTCGAAGAAACGAAAGAGGTATGTCGAGATCGTGACAAGTGACGCTCAATTGTCTCTGCCTACCCCGCAAGGGATTTGGCGTGAAGTATGTATGTATGTAATAGTATTTACTAATATAATAGTATTTAATACATAACTATACTACATACAATAAGCATTTATTCACGCTGTTAGGAGCTTTAAGTAATGTGAGTATCTGAAGAATTTGGCTTACACTTGCCACGCTGGCCAGACGGGTCGGCGAGGGTTTGATGACAATTTTAATGACAATTTATTAACGATTCCACAATTCCTATTAGTAGAACTAGGACCGAGTACATTCTGGCCAATGCTAATGTAATTTATAAAGGAAGTTCTTTATTCTTTAACATTCTTTAGTCCAAATATCTATCACGTGTAATGGCGAGCCTGGCTAAGCCTACATCCAGCATCGGAGTGACACAGGCTGATAATGAAAATTATTTGGCCACTAGGTATGTTGCCGACTCTACTTATAGCGGTCATTTGTCGTAGGTATATTTGTTTGACGAAAAATTATGCTTTCTTAGTCGAGTGGAAGGTCGCTAAGTCTAATTGAGTCTTGGAATTAGCTTTGACCCTTCGATAGGGTTGACACAACTACAATTTATAAATTACGTTTGACCGGTGTTGTTGATAATTTATTTATCACACTTGGTTACGTCCTAATTTACATTTATATATACCGCGTGTAATTTATTAAATAGATTATATATATATATATATATATGTACTACAATAAAAATAAAGATATAAGTAGGTATTTAATAATCAGTAATAAAATCTTAAGTTACGTTGCAGAGAAGTTTTCCTACTAATATCGACACTCATATTGAGCCTAATCAAGTAGGTAGCGAGAGGTCAACGATCGTGCGAACGTTGACTTATGGCATCGTTTCTCTCTCTATTTCTTCTCTCGTCTGGAAGCGAGTTCAATTGATATAAATAACACTAGTTTTAAGATTAATGAAATTTATCTTTTAAAACAATAACCTTTTTATTTCAATGAAACCTAAAGCCTAAAAAAAATATTTGCTCTTTTGACAATTACAAGTTGTATACTTGTATATAGAAAGAAAGAAAGAAAGAAATATGTTTATTCATCGCAAAACAGATAGAACTTGCACAATTAAGATATTAAGATATGCAGGACAACGCGCCCCGACAGGCACCCAAGTACTCCAGGATATAGACCTGCATATTATTATTATTAAAATACTTTATTGCACTTTAACTTAAAAGTATGTACAAAGGCGAACTTAAAGCCATTTCGGCTTTTTCTACCAGCTAACCTTTGGGAGAGTGAGACAGTATAATATGTGGGGTGCAATTTTAACCTTATTTAAAAATTTGAATAAACTACATAAATAGAATGTATACATAGACTACTTAAATACTTATTAATATATAGTAGATATATATGAAGATAATATAATATTATTAAGAAGAAATATTTAAATTTAAAATATACTGTTCTGCTTGTTTAAAAAGAAAGAATTAAGTTGTTTTTTAAAGATGTGAATTGAAGGAGCTTGTCTGATGGTCAGTGGAAGCTTGTTCCACTGACGAGCAGCCGATACAGTAAATGAATCTGAATATCTGCTGGAAGTGTGGGGTGGGATTTTAAGTTGGTTGTTATGAGAAGAACGAAGAGGGCGGTCGTGCGAATCACAAAGAAATTCAAAGTGTGATTTAAGATATGATGGAGCTATAGGGTTATAAATAATATTGTATAAAAAGTGAAGAAGATGAGCTGATCTGCGAATATATATGGGATACATATAGGATATGGGGTGGCAAGGATTGTTATTAAAATATGGAATTGGCCGCCCCCACACCCACTGCCACATCCCGAGCACTACCAGGTAGCCATCGAGGTGCGCTGCACTACAATTCACACCGTAATTCCTGCAGCGATGAACGGGCCCTAAGCTCAGCATGTGTCGCGAATTACATAGTTGGATCCGCAACGCTGTTCTTCCGCTAGTACCCAATAAAAAAAATATATATTTTTAAATAAATAATAAATAACAAGTATATACTTACATACGAATACTTATCTACATAAAACATAAATACAAATATACAATATATATATGTATATTAAATAGTATAAAAAGATAAGGAAACAAAACTAGAAAACAACATAATACTCGAATACCTGGCCAGATAGTGATGGCTGTATTGGCTGTAAGTGGGCCTCGACAGTTATATTATAAAAAAATATTAAAGTCCTTAAAGGACATGTCAAGTGCAAGTTTTTGTTTTGTAAAGTAATTTACTGTGAATAATACTGTGCAAATGTGATGTTGTTTTGTTATGTGCTACAATGTGAATCTGCCTCCGTGGTTTAGCGGTTAAGTCCGTGGATTTAGACTCGGAGGTACCGGGTTAAATTACATACATTTAATTATTTAATTTATTTGTGATATTTCTCGAGTTAGGTACGCTGGAGACATCGACGAGCTGGCCACTTGTCATGATTGGCCTATAGTAAAGTTAGCTAAATGTGAATCCGCTTATTTATAAGCGTGGTTTCATGCGTGGCCAATACGTGCATTATAAAAGCCATCGAAACAAAAGGACATGTATGAAGAGGTTGATGAATGTTGAAGAAGCGAAAGAGGTATGTCGTGATCGGGACAAGTAGCGCTCAATTTCCTCTGCCCACCCCGCAAGGGATCTGGCGTGAAGATATGTATGTACTACCTGTATAAAATAATAAATAAAAACTTTTTATTTAAAAAAATGTAGGAATCGTCGTGTTGATTTGATATATCAGGGTTTATTTGTTTATTGCGTATTTTTTTTATTGGCAACCCTAGCGTCACAGTTTTTCGTGTAGCAACTCCTGAATATCTCATGTCTTATTTCGGGCGTAAAGGGGATGCTGCCGGTTTCGTAATTGGGGAAAAATGGTAAGTATAACTTTTTCAGGTTTACCAAAGACATATAATTTGACCACAATCCGTGGTGGTCTAAAACCACGCTTTTATAAAGAGTCAAAGTCATAATATCTTCATTTACGCATTTACTTAAAATTGCACAATTTCATATTATTGCCTCCGTGGTCTAGCGGTAGAGTCCATCGATTTAGATGCCAAGGTGCCGGGTTTGATTCCTGGTTGGGACACAATAATTTATTTATGGAATTTCTCGAGTTTGGTATGCTAGAGACATCGACGAGCTTGCCACTTGATACATGGGCCAATAGTAAAGTTGGCTAAATGTGAACGCTTCTTTATAAGCGTGGTTTCTGACCACCACAAAAGGAATACGGTCGTGATGATACTTTACTTATTTTATTATAATAATAATTTAAAAAAAAACTATGGTCGGTTAATTACATTTTTTTTTATTATTGTATAAAAATTTGAGAAATACACAAATAAATGATTATGTCCCGTCCATGTCAAGCCGAGGCCAATCTGTGTGGGAAACGCCACTCTCGAAGTTGTTCAGGAATACGTCTACCTTGGACCGACTATTCAGCTAGGCGCTCTGCAAAGTTCAGAAAAGAAGCCGACAGACGCATTCAGCTAGGATGGGCGGTATTCGGGAAACTTCGACATATCCTCTCATCGTCCATACCACAGTGTTTGAAGACAAAAGTCTTCAACCAGTGCGTCCTCCCCGTAATGTCGTAATAGAGACATGGACACTGACAGTGGGTCTGGTTCACAAATTCAAGGTCGCGATCTATAGAGCTATGCTTGGTATTTCTCTGATGGATAGAATTCGAAACGTCGAAATTCGTCGGAGAACCAAAGTTACTGACATAGCATTCAAAATTAGCAAGCTGAAGTGGCAATGATGACCGATGGGGCAAACGGGTTCTGAAGTGGAGACCACGTAAGGGACGACGCCACGCCAGATAGACGGATGACCGGCGGGTGGGGGTTGGATGAGGGTTGCAAAAGACCGCGTGCAGTGGCGAGCCTTGGGGGAGGCCTATATCCAGCAGTGGAGAGACACAGGCTGATGATGATAATGATGATGAGTCTAAATCCACAATTAAACGCCTGACCACGGAGGCAGTGTTAATATCGTATTTTTGTATATATACGTCTCCTAAGTTTGCCTACTTCTTAAGGTAGGATGTGATGTCTTTCTAAGTTAGGTTGCCTTCCAAATTGATCACTACCATGCACGCTACCTTATACTATATTATAAATTTAAAATCCTAATAGTACATAGTATGAACAGAGGCTGACTTAATGTCGTTTGACAGCAAAACCATGAGAACAGTATGGTTAGTAGGTGCTATCATCAATTAGTTATTTTTAACAATTTTCAAATCACACAACATACTCGTATACACGATACATTCTTAGGTACACTACTGACCCCAACACACATGACTATATATACTATTACACATATACTATTTACATTATATATATATACATATCTATTATTATCTTTATGCATTACTAAACCTTTATTGTCCATTGGTCAAATATTATTACTACTAAAAAATACTCGATTTGTACTTGCATGCCTATTTGTATCCACAAACTCTCTTGCTGTCTATAAAGTTATTAGTTAGATGATTATTTATTATTGTTATTATTTTTAACGATACTTGTTTACTAACGATATAGATTTAGTTCCACTCGCTACTGATAATTTGTTTTTGTTTTAGTTTTGATAATCAAATTATTAAATTAAATCAAAATTGTTTTGATAATAATTTTGATTTAATTTAATATTATTGTATTATTGGCGCCTCCGTGGTCTAGTGGTAACAAACGTTGCCGTGAACTCGGGAGGTCGTGGGTTCGATTCCCACCGGGGGCAAGTTGTACATTGTATAATTTGTCTCGGTCTGGGTGTTTATATGCATTATATGTATATATTTACAAAAAAAAAAAAGTATAATATGTAGTTTATCAACCATCTAGTTTCCGTAACACAAGCTTACCGCTTACCACGGAAATCAGATGGCGCTGTGTGACCTGTCTGAAATATTTATTATTTATTATTTATTATTTATTATTTATTATTTATTATTTATTATTTATTATTTATTATTTATTATTTATTATTTATTATTTATTATTTATTATTTATTATTTATTATTTATTATTATTAGTTTAGTTTTAATTTAATTTAATTTATAATTTGACTTAATTTTATTCAATTTAATTTAATTTGATGTTAGGTTCGGCTCAATTTTAATTTAAGTGTTGTCTATGAAATGAAAATCATTTTGGCTAATGTATAACAAAATTCCTATCGTCAAATATGTATTAATTTAATGCTGTGATTTTGTAAAACCAATAAATAAAAAAATAAAAATAAAACATTATTAATAAATTCAATGTAATAAATACTCAGTAAATAGGCAATATTTTTAGTACTTTTATACGTCATAACAGTTTTATTACATTTTATATAATTTACACAATGTATACATTAAAATATTTACTAGTGATTAAATCAGAAACATAATATCATAATATGAGCTGACATACATACATATCTTCACGCCAGATCCCTTGCGGGGTAGGCAGAGACAATTGAGCGCCATTTGACACGATCACGACATACTTCTTTCGCTTCGTCGACATTCATTAACCTCTTCATACATGCCCTTTGGTTACGAAGACTTTTTAACGCACCTTCAGTCAGTGTTTTATTTATTTGATCGTGATATGTGAGTCTCGGTCTGCCAGGGCCTCTTTTACCTACAACTTTCGCATTATATATCTGGTTCGTCAATCTTTCTTCGCTCATCCTTTCAACATGCCCGAACCATCGTAGCATGCCTTTCCTTATTTTTGTCCCTATGCTTTCCTTCATACCAACCCTTTTCCGTATGTGTATTTCGAGCTGAACAACTCAATAATAGGTAATGGATTTTTAAATTACTGGTCAGGAACAGTAGATACCGCCTCTTCAAATTATAAGTATTCTATTAATTGAAATTATAATAAATAGCAGCTGTAAATTGGATTTGTCATACTTTATACTAAATTATACTTTTATAATACCAAATACCTTACAGTAGTAATGATAAAAAATAAACAAATGTCAAAAACATTTCAACTAACCTAAGTCTCAAAAAAAAAAAAAATGTTATACATACATTAAAAATATAAATAACAGTGATAATTAAATAAAAAAATAAAAAAACTATAATAAAAATAATAATGTCATAATTACTTAAGATAATATTATAATGTCAATGGTACAATAAATTTAAAAAAAAATCCAACACTGTTGTTGGTGCCGTAATTTTAGGACCTAATTATGAGAGTACTGGGTTTGTTTATCTCTCATAAGAGCCATTAGAAGACAAATTTCCAAGCATTCCATGGATTCACCGTGCGGGTGCCGGGTCCATCGTGTGTGGGTAAGAGATGAGAAGAATGGTGTCTCGGGCTTGCGACCGACAATAGGCTGGTTTAAGAAAAAGAGGCCTCCTTTTTTTTCTATTGCGCGATAACATTTAAAGTAAATTGTTGTATTTTTTTTATTTTTTTATTTTGACTTTTCTCGAGTTTGGTACGCTGGAGACATCGAAGAATCACTTGTCATGATTGGCCTATAGTAAAGTTGGCTACATGTGAAACTGCTTCTTTATAAGCGTGGTTTCTGACCACCTCGGTAGGGAAACGGTTTTAATGAAGCTACTTTTTTACCAAGTATATTTTTTAGGATAATTTATAAATTAAAAATCTGTATGTGGTTTTCATCATAAGGATTAGATATTAATAATAATAATAATGAAAATCTTTATTGACACATTTTTTTTCTTTTACCTATATATAAATGTGCTCAGTCTCCTGGACTAGTCTGATGAAACAGAGTGTGTTCCAGAAGACAAGTGCTCTCAAGATAATTTTTTTTTAATACTTTTCAGCCAGTTTTAAAAATATAGTACCTTATAATTGATTTTTTATTATCATTTCAACCGTGATGATCACTATCTTTTTTGTCGTATCTTGCAATTTGACAGCTGTAGTAACAACGACATTTTTCTTTTTTTTTAATGTAAAAAATTATATTGTAGTTGGCATTCACATGTATTCGAGAATGATGTTCAAAATAAATGAATTCGTGAACATCTCCGAGTAAGATCAAACGGATATGCATTTCGTTTAAATTTGGAACGCAATGCCAAATGTTTGACTTGTTTTCCCGCCAAATTAATGTTATAAGGTGCCCATCAAAAAGATCAAATATAAGATAGAGCGATCATTGTTTGTTATTTTCAAATATTTTTTTATTTTATGCCCGGTGAGGCATTTCCTAACAACTGACCTTTGGGAAAGTGAGAAATCATGGGCAACATTAAACTTTCTTAAATTTTATATAATATACTACATATGAGCCAACTACATATACTACACACTATAAAAATACAAAGTGGATTTAGACAATATTATTTTTTAATTTAAAGGATGATTAATAAATTAAATTACATATTAAATAAATAAATTATTTTATAATTTATTTGTGACATTTCTCGAGTTTCTCGAGAGAAATCGACGAGCTTACCACTTGTCATAATTGGCCTATAGTACTTCTTTATGAGCGTGGTTTCAGACTACCCCAAAAGGGAAAAGGTCGTGATGATAGTTTATTAGAATTAACTGAAATAGCGTTGCAAATGATTAATACTTACAGGAAGTTTTGCAGACGAGAGTTGAAGCAAAAAGTCAATCATTGGCGTGAACCACTAAGGTCAACAACCTCGGGGAAAATACTCCACCGGCAAAATAAATACAGCAAAAGTTTAAAGGTAACATCATGGTCATTTTCACATCAAGCTTTTGCAGGAAATACAAATATAATAAATATATGTAGGCATTAGTACTTTAAGCAGTGTTTTTCTTTTTAGTGTCTGGCTTTATATCTATTTTGTGTAATGCTATCACAGCAATTCGGTTCTCTTCATCACCCCACTCCATTTTCAAATTACAATAATATATTTATTTATTTATTTATTATAAACTTTATTGCACAAAGTACAAAGGCGGACCTAATGCCGCTAGACATTCTATACTGGTCAAAGCAGTCTAAAGCAGTTACGACAAGATAAGGCAGGTGCTATCAAAACTAATAGAAAAATATTAGACTTCAATATATACTAGTGAATAAATACTTATTTACATACTAATACATACACAAATACATACAAATAAAACTACATACATACGTTCTATGAATATACATAAATATAATATACCTACTATATGATGACTATAATGAGAGAAATAAATATAGCAGAGAGTGTATTAAGCTTATGGTAAATTTAAATAGTGCGCATAAACCAGTTTCTTAAATAGTGTTCTATTTGGAGCTTGACGGATGTCCACCGGTAACTGGTTCCAAAGATGCACAGCCACCACCGCAAACGACTTGGAAACGAATGCGGTGTGGGGAAGGAGAGCGTGGAGTTAGAAGAAGAACGTAAAGTTCGTTCTATATATATATATATATATATATATATTTATTTATTTATTTATTTAAAACTTTATTGCACTATGTACAAGGGGCGGGCTTAATGCCGCTAGACATTCTCTGACAGCCAACCTTAGGGACAGATAAAGCATTTAAAGTGAACGGTAGGTGCAAGTAAAAATCCAATATATTTTAACTAAACGATCACATTGTAAGCAATAAACAATATGTTAATTATATACACACATAAACGCATACATACATACACACAATAATACATACCAATACAATACATATACATACACATACATATATACATACAATACAATATATATACATACACTAAGTAGGTCTCTTGTTAGGAGCCATTTAAGAAATGCAAATAGACCATCTTTTTAAATTGTGCTCGATTTGATGCTTGTCTTATATTTAAGGGCAGGTTGTTCCACAAATTCGCAGCAACAACTGCAAAAGAGTTTGACACAAAGGAAGAATGATGCGAGGGAATGGAAAGAAGAGAGTTATGTAAAGAGCGAAGGGATCTGTCATGAAATGTGAATAGATAGGCAAAGTTGTTCTTGAGGTATTTCGGTGTCGCAGGCTCGTTGAGAATAGAGAAAAGTAAGCAAAGGATTCTGAGATTTCTGCGACATCGAATTGGCAACCACCCTAATTTAGCGCGATACTCAGAGATATGATCATATTTTCGTAAACAATAGATAAACCGGATACATGCGTTAAGTAGCCGGTCCATCTTGTTAAGCGAAACCTCCGAGAGATCGACACTACAAACGTCACCATAGTCAAGGAGAGGAAGGAGAAGGCTTTGAGCTAGGGTTATTTTAGCTTTAATTGGCAAAAAATTTTTGAGTTTATTTAGAGAGTGCAGTGAAGAAAAAATTTTACGACTCGTGTTACTGACTTGAGCAGTCCAGCTGAGGTGAGAGTCCAAATATACACCCAAGTTCTTGACTTCACCACAATATGCAATCGGAACGCTGTCAAACCGAATAGGGTCAATTTTGCTCATGTCAACTTTGGACAGTAGTCGCGAACTCCCTATTATGATTGATTGACATTTATTCGGATTGACAACGACCCCGTAGCGAGTAGACCATGAGTGTATATAACTAAGATCAGAATTAAGCCAAGCTATTGCACTATTAAGTGTGCTGACATCAGTCTGCACATAGAGCTGCAAGTCATCCGCATACAGGTGGTAGTGACAATAGAGAGAAGAAGTGATAGCATTAATAAATAGAGAAAACAATAGTGGAGAGAGAATTCCACCTTGTGGGACACCTGTAACTACATCACGCCACTCAGACGACATCTGATCCACACGAACCTGTTGCTGACGGCCATGTAGATAGTGAGAGAACCACGCCAATGCCTCTGAGGAGATTCCAAGACGAGACAACATAGAGATTAGCAAATCAGGATCAATTGTGTTAAAGGCATTTGTGAAATCAATCAGCACAAGTACTGTAACTTTTGTTTCATCCATGCCACTTCTGATGTCTTCAGTTACTTTAAGTAAAGCTGAAGTAGTGCTATGACCGGGACGAAATCCGGACTGAAAGGGGTTTAGGAAATTGTTGGAATTTAGAAACTGGGTCAATTGCTTATGCACTATAGACTCTAAAATTTTGGATAAAAAGGGCAATATAGAAATAGGACGAAAATGAGCAGGAAGAGTGGGTGAAGAGATTTTCGGTAGCGGGATGATAAATGCTTTAAGCCACTGAGAAGGAAATTGACCAGAAGTCAAAGAAAAATTAAGGATGTGAGTGATAATAGGTAGGAGCAGGTCAATAATTGTAAGGATCATAGCACGACTGATAGAATCACATCCTACTGCTTTGGAAGTTATTGAACTTATCGTCTTAAGAACCCTATCCTCAGAAACATTTTCAAGTGAGATATATATATATATATATATATAGAACGAACTTTACGTTCTTCTTCTAACTCCACGCTCTCCTTCCCCACACCGCATATATATATATATATATATATACTTCAATCAAAAAAGTATCGGGAATGGATGATTTGTTTATGTCGCGTGATTGCAATGCGTAATTGTACAATCGAGGAAAGTTGTTTGATACCCAGTTACTCCAGTATGGATCTGTTGGTTTGAAACTATGTTGAAGATGTTACAGAAGGTTTATGGTGATTCGACTTTATCAAAAACACGTCAAGCTGTCTGGCCAGCGTGGCGAGTGTAATTCTCCAGATATGTGTTCTGGAAGGCCCATCTCCAGCAGTGGAGGTCTAGGACGTTGTGTTCTGGGGGCTGTAATGATAATGATAAATGATGATAAGATAAAAGATAAGATAAGATAAAAATTCTTTATTTGCATAAATGTTAGTCTAATTTACAGGTCTTATAGTAAACTAACTTAACGTAACAACATTTGCCAAGTAAATTGGCGAGCAAATATATCAAACATTAATAAAAAAAAAATACTTTTAAATAAAATATGGCCAAAAACTTACATCTAGGTATTCATACAATATTGTCAGCTTAAACTTTAGGTATTACAATTGTCAAAATATTCTTTTACATTATAAAACATATTTTGTTTTAACCAAATTGTTAATTGATTTTTAAATACATTTTTTCCCAACGATTTTAATTTGTCGGGTAATTTATTATAAGTTCGTATACACATAATTAGGCAATTTTTATTACATTTTGTTTTTTTGGACTTTTTTTTTTATGAACTATTATGAATAATTTGTGTATTATTGATATTTTTCCCGATTCTTACTTGACAGAGTAATGCATATACATATTTTAATGAAACAGTAATAATGGGCAGACGGATCGGTGAAGGTCTATCTTCTACGGATCTTAGACTATTAGTAAACCTAACTGGAAATCGAATTATTGTCACATGAATAAGGTCAAGAAAAATATATCAAATTTTGAATTTCTACGTCCTACATAAAAAAGTTGCGAATGTTTTTAAACAGTCCGGAATTGTTTTAAAAGTTAAATTACTCCACATAACAAAGCGATTGTAGCAATCAGCATAAAACAATTACCTACTATTTGATGATGCATTGTCTCTCATTACCATAGGCATTGACACTGGTAATGACAGAGTGACATTGGTTTTGCTGTTTCTTGAGACAGTCCCGTTCCAAGCAAAACTTGGGTACGGTGCAGTGAACCATATGCATTTTTGTATTTTTTTTATAGATTACGATTATTCTTTATTAATAAAAACACGCAAATATATGTGTATATGAGTGTGTGTGTGTGTAGTATTATTATTCTGTAAAAATAGACAGTATAAAATAAAAGAGTAAAGTAAAAAAGTATTATCACCACTGTATCCCTTTTGTGGTCAGAAACCACGCTTTTAAAGAAGCGGATTCACATTTATTTATATTAGCATGACAAGTGGCATCGATGTCTCCAGTACCTCCACGTTTAAAATGAAAGGATTTGATCGTTGTGGTTTATTATGCATGTTTTATTTTGTAAATCTAATATAGGTGAGTTTTTCTTGCAGATAGATTCCTTTCTCAGTCAGATAAACATTAAAAAAAACTGCTTAGTCTTCCAATAGCAGGAGTAGGATCATTCAAAATAATTAAATTAAGACGTTTCATTAATGCATGATTGGCCTATAGTAAAGTTGGCTAAATGTGAATCCGCTTATTTATAAGCGTGGTTTCTGACCACCCCGAAAGGGAAACGGTCGTGATGATACTTACTTTTTACATAAATGCATGGTGTTGATTAACGTGAATAAAAATATTTTGACTTTGACTTTGGCTTTGACTTTAACCGCTAGACCACGGAGCAGATACTACAAATATTATCTAAAAAGAGAAAGTACTTACATGAATGCCTTACTGCATTGTGTTCGGCGATTATAAATTACAATAACGTTTTTAAATAAAAAAAACAGCTCGTCAACACCTCGGGAGACAAAAGGGCTGGGCAATATTTGGGCCAAAGGATTGCCATTCAACGTGGCAATGCTGCCAGTATCCTTGCCACTTTGCCCATTAGCAGCGATTTGGAGCAAATTTTTTATTTATAATAATTTTTATTTTGTTTTTTTTTTTCATTTTAGTTTTTAGTTGTATCTTTATTTATTAATTAGGTTTATTTTTATTAATAGTCATTTATGTTTTAAAATGTAAGCTTTTAGTTAAATTAATGTTTTTTTTTTAAATCATTGTACCTTATTTCCTTCGAATAAAGACGTTTAATAAAAAAATAATAAAAATCCCGATTCGAAAGTAGGAAATCATGGTGACGTCAACGCTAACACGTCTCACGGCCATACGGGCGATGAGAATGGCTCGCCTTGACTAATGGTTGTTGTAAAAAATCCGGAAAACAACGCGCTATGCATAAACAGCCTAATCGAATGCGGTAGTGCGTGCACACCCTTATTAGTTAGAAAAAAATGCACGGGTATAATTTTACATACGAGAAGTATGTTTATTTTACCGTGTTCAACTTGAAAGCAAGAAAGAAAGAAAGACAGAAGAAAGAAAGAAAAAAATATTCGCTTTAGAATTTGTGTAACAATGGTATTTACAAAATATTTTGTCAGCAAATTCTACCATAGTAGAATTTGTTTTCTCCTGTTACACAGTACATCTCATGCAGGGTTTACCATAACGAAACAACATTATTTTGTGTTAATAAACGATTTGTATTTGTGTAGTATGGTGTAGAAATTTATCAAAATATAGTTAACAAACATATAAAAAACAAAAAAATATATATACAAACAGTATAAAATAATTACAATATAAATTAAAACTACTTAAAAGTAAAATTAAAATAAATATAAACTAAACCTAATAAAAAAAAAAATAAGTTTATTACATGACATTTTATACCTAAGTAAAAAATGTCCTCTAGAGACGACCCTTCAGTGATAATCCCAAGAAGACTGGCAACATTTCCCCTCTGTATAGCTAAGCTAATATGTAGGCAGATATAATTGCCAGCCTTTCTGTCTCCAGACTTTTCCATTAGCCGTTTGGACAACTCCTTGGCTGAGTGTCCCCATGGGCCCATCGTCTCGACCCCAAACGGCGCAAATTCGTAACCTGTACTGAGGTTGGCGTATTTGCGCAGCTTGAGGTTCTCAGCAGAAACCGCCGCACTTCCCGCGCTTGACGAGGTCGCCTGGATGTGTGATGGGGCTAATATGTCTACACATGTCGCATCCCACACCAGGGACCTGCCAAGTTTCCACGGCCCACGTGCTTTTTTTGCGAATGCGAACAAAAACGCTATACAAAGCGAAACAAAGTCGAAAATGGCATTTAAGGTTATGATTAAATTTTAATTTACAATTGTAGAAAGAAGGTCGACTGTCTTGGAGTTCATGGGCTCTCCTGTTCCAAAAGTGCGGGCAGATTTTCCCGCCACGGCTCCCTTAACGATACTATTAAACGGCTCCAGCCACCATCGAGGTTCCAGCTCTTCTAGAGCCTGTTGGAGTTATCCGAGATGATGGCAAGAGACCCGATGGTATGACGTTGGTCCCCTGGAAGGCGCAAGCATCTAGTCAAGCCGGCATAGTGTTGGGGACTGATGCCAGTCATGAGTGTCCGACTTCAGTTGCTAACATTCATGGACCTTGCGCGCCACTTACCATCAGGTGGGCCCAAGGTCACATGTCGTGCTAGTATAAAATAAAAAAACTTACATATGTCTGTTAATTCTATAACCTAAAATCCTTCAAGCGAAGTGTGAAGTAGGCATAGTGGTAGGGACTGATGTTGGTCGTATAGTATTCTTTCAGTGTGCGATCACTTTTAAACTTCCAAAGGTTTAATTGTCGTGTTATTTTGGAAAGCCCACGAGAGTCGTGCGGTACTAAAATGTATTTCTGTTGGACGCATTTAGATTGCATGGCCAATGTCATTGCAAAGGAACTGGGTCGTCGAGTTAATGAATTGTTTTTTTTTTTTTTAAATCGAAACTGTAGAGTGATTATCGGTATTAAATGAGCCTAATACTAAAAAACTGTAAAAAAAAAAAACTTTAAAAATATATTTAAAAAAAAAACGATTGTACTTTAAGAAATGTAGTTAATCAACATACTAGGGATTTTTATTTTTATTTTTTTAGATTTTTTACATTTTAGAGATACGACGCGGGGAGAGCGGCATTTTCTGCGGAGAACCTCAAATTGCGCAAATACGCCAACCTTGGCACCGGTTACGAATTTGCGCTGTTTGGTGTCGAGGCGAGGCTTGGCCAAGGAGTTGTCAAAGCGGCTGACAGAAAGGTCTGGAGACAGGAAGGCTGGCAATTATTTCTGCCAAATTCTCATAAAAAATACATTATATCCTCGCCAAGCCGTCTGGCCAGCATGGCGAGTGTAGGACAAATTCTCCAGATATATGTTCTGGAAGGCCCATCTCCAGCAGTGGAGGTCTAGGATACTGTGTTCTAGGGGCTGTAATGATGAAAATGATGAATTTAGCAGCTAGATCTCAGACCGGCAATAGCGCATAGATAATAATAAAAATCCCCTTTTCAATTACAAATCACGAATACAATACATATACAATTTTGTGTTCGCGAAAAATTCATTTCCTTTTTTTGTTTTTCTCTTATGGCACAGTACTTAATTGATATTTATGGGGTCATACGTGTTAGGCCTCGGATCAAAAGTAATGTATGAGTTATTTTTTAATTCGCACGTTATTTAATTATTAAAAAATGGGAACGCAAGGACATATATTTTTTTTGAACATGACAATTGACTTTCACATGTATACTTGTATGCTTGTTCGACATTAAAGCGTATAAAGTATTATATATTCGCTTTCATTTGCTTCCGCTTGAAACACGTCGAAACATGTCTGACATCTCATATCTTCTTAAAGTAGCCAACGGCTCGGTTGATTGCCCTGAACTCTTGTCTAAACTGAAACTCCTTACCCCTACGTATAGAACGAGATGTCCCCGTTTGCTTGGTGTTTCCTACACATCGAGTAATTACAGAAATAACTCCTATATCCAGCGTGCATGCAAAAGTTTTAACCACTTAGTGGAACGCGTCCATGATGTAGACCTGTTTGATACCTCTCCGATGATTCTTAGACGATTGATGACTGCCCAGTACTGTGATTAGCATCTTGAGTAGGTTCGACAACGCAAATTACACTGTTTGCTTTATGTGTCAGTTTACTATATTTAACATCAAGTTTGGATAGATCTACTTCACTACTGATTGTGTTTCGTTGGTTTTGTGTCTTTGCGTCTTCAGGAATTATACAACCATATTTTTGATATTATTTGTATTTTTTTTTTTTTTTTTTCTCGATGGAATTATTTGTTGTTGTTTAATGGTTCTACTAGTTTGTTCTTTAATTGTTCTCTTAATTGTATTGGTGGTGGCTTTGTATTTGAATTGTATTATTTTAACACGTTTTGTCTGCTGTGTTTACTACTAACTCAATGCTATCAGTGAAAATTTGTAAGGCTTTAAGTTACTATAGTTCTATTGTATTATTGTAGATTCTGTAAATTTTCCTAAAAATAAATAAATAAATAAAGTAAAGCTTGCTTTCATTACCGACGTCGTCACTGGCAGTGGCGCAACGCAGAATAAACCAAAAATGGACTTAGACGTAATCCAAAGCTATGTCAGCGTTTTAAAGACAATATAAGTTTTCGACAATCATGAACTAAGGTCTGATGGAAGGCTCGTCAATGGCCACCTTAACTTGCATAGAAATAATTTACAGTTTTGCTCTTCAATTAGCTGTTTGGATAACTCCTTAGCCAGATGCTTAGCTCAGTGTCCCTATGGGCCCATCGCCTCGAACCCAAACGGCGCAAATTCGTAACCTGTACAGATGTTGGCGTATTTGCGCAGCTTGAGGTTCTTAACAGAAACCGCTGCACTTCCCGCGCTTGCCGAAGTCGCCTGAACGTAAAATGGGGCTAATGTGTCTCTACACATCTTACACACCAGTGACCTGCCAAGGTTTAACGATCTTGCCATCGCTCCGCGCAATACCAGAGGGTTCTAGGATCGCGGGTACTCCAGCAGTGACAAAAACCCTACAGATGATGTTAATAGCCGCGTGGCGAGGATTGCGGTCACCACTTCTAGCGCAAGAAAGCTCATGGTGTCCGAAATGTAGGACGGGATCTCTACACTGACACTGGTCCTTGACTGTCCGGACTCCAAAAGGTATAGGTCGGCATGACCGCCATGATCAGTCAGTTTTCTTTGTTTCAGTTCAAACTTTTAATGGCAGATATTTCAGGATAAAGATACGTATATGACAAAAAGAAAACTTTTTCAAGGTGCGTTATAATATAATCCAATTATTTTTATACAAGGTCGAAATGTTTGGCAACCAAAAACGGAAAGGCATTGAGAAGAAAGGACGGCTCCTGTCAGTTTAACCAGATATTAAACATTCTTGTAAACAAATTAATATCATTCATAAAACAATAATTATTTTTATACTAAACTTCCTGTTTGACCTGGAGTTAGATAGATAGATACATACTTTATTGCACAGAAAACAATACACTTTACAGTACATAGGCGAGCTTAATATTTAAAAACATTATCCAACAGCTAACCTTTGGGAGATGTGAGCAGGTATTGTAAGGTGCATCATAATATTTGAGATAAAAAGAATTGCAAAAGAATTTTGAGAACTTGCGCCGCTTGCTGGACTCTTTATTGAGTTAAAAACTCAATCAACTCAACTAAGTAGATGCCTGTGTAATATACCCCAAAATCGACTTATTCAAAAATTCTTTATTGCACTAAAAATATTGTACATAGAAACATTAAATATATTTTATTATACTCGTAGTAACACGCATTGATAGGTAAAAATATTAAAATTAAAAAGTAAATTTAAAAAATAAAAACATCTAAGTAGATTTAAAAAAAAAAAAAAAAAAAAAAAACAATCCCAAGGGTTCCGTCGCCAGAATTTTTAATAGTCGCTTACCTACACCATTGAAATAATTTTATTACATCAAGATCATTTTTTATGCAGTCTTGTTTATTATTTTTTAAATTACTTTATTTGGCTTTGAAAGTTGTTCGACGTACGTTTTCATTTACTTACATTTCTCTTTAAGCAAAATTCAGTTAGATATTTCTCGAGTTTGGTACACTAGAGACATCGACGATCTTGCCACGTATCACTTCTTAAAAAAAACGTGGTTACTAACCACCCCAAAAGGGTACAGTCGTAATGATACTTTACGATATTATCTCAAATATTAACTCTAAACTTTACCAGTTTCATGTTTAAAAGACACAGCAAATAGTAAATATTTGCGAAGGAAACAATATTACCGGAGACTGCGAGAGGCTCAATTTGTAGCCCATATCGGTTGGACTGGCAAAGAATAAAAGAAAATACAATAGACATATTGAAATGATTTTCTAAAGCGTCAATCATTTCGAAAACATTACGAAATGACATGAAATTTTATTTATTCATTTTAATAAATAAAACATTAACAAAAAATTGGAATAACTTAAAATAAATAGCAAATTTATATTTCCTTAAATTAAATAAACTATAAAATTCGTGTGTTCTCCCGCGAGCTTGGTAAGAAACTCTACTTGGCGACGGGTGACCCTTTGAGTAGAGAATATCTTGTTCAAAGGGTCAGCCTCGCTGTTCAGCGGGGGAACGCAGCGAGTGTCCTCGGCACACTACGCCCATCGAATAGTCGTAATTTTATTTATTAATTTTGTAGTTTTTATAATTTAGTTCTTAATTTATTTTATTTTTTAATCTTTATACTTTACTCCGAATAAATTAATTTGACTAATTTAAAAAATAAAAAATAAAAACTATAATAAAGTAAAGTATCATCACGACCGTTTCCCTTCCGGGTGGTCAGAAACCACGCTATGAATAAGCGGATTCACATTTAGCCAACTTTACAATAGGCCCATCATGACAAGTGGCAAGCTCGTCGATGTCTCTAGCGTGCCAAACGAGAGAAATATCACAAATAAATTTAACTAATTATTATTTTTACCAGCGATCGACCTCCTACAAAAAAGTTCCTCTAAATCGCTGTCCTGTGGCATGGTGCCCCAAAAAAAACAACAACAATAATTTCATACACAAAAAAAATAATATCAAACATTACCAATTATTAAAAGCCACATAATATAGGTAATTATGTGTATTCTAAAACACACAGCATTAATTATAATTTATATGAACAAATTACTTTTTTAATTTTATTGTGTAATAATAAGTACCTCAGATCAATAAACCTAAAGATAGAGCATATGAAAGCTACGGTTGCTACCAACGTTATGACGTACAAATCATAAGCAAATAGCGATGTATTTGTGTACCTACTCGCAATATTAGACATACTTGTATTATTTTTATTTGATATTTAATATAATTTTCAACTTATTCAATAATTCTTATAAATTGCTTATACAGTAAAAAATATTTAATATTCACACACACACATACCACCTGTTGTTGCTTGGTATCATCCTTTCCTTTTGATTCCTTCCACAACCATTATCCAAAATCAAACTATTTAAATAAACACGGGAACGTAAGCTACAACAACGGTAAAATGTGGTGTATGCTTACGCCCTCTTGTGAAAACGGGTGGAAACAAAGCCGTCTGGCCAGGTGGCGAGTGTAGGCCAAATTTCTATATGTTCTGCGCATCTCCAATAACTGTGTTCTAAAGGCTGTCATGAATGAATGAAAAAAATAAATAAATAGTAATTGGCTTATTTTCTCATCTCAATTGTAGAATAATCTTTAGTGATATTGTTTTGTTGTCTGGTCACGTCTCTCAGGGAGCCCTCAGTTAGCTCCCGGTTAAAACGATGCATAAAAACCTATGGATACATTCAGAATTTAGAATTTTTGTACAATATGTCTTTGACTTTTTGTGCATGGACCAGTCCTTTATTTATTTATTTGTGGGTGCTATGAAGTAACCGATTTAGAGTCCGAGGTACCGGGTTCAATACCTGGTCGGGACACAATCATTTATTTGTGATATTTTTCGAGTGTGGAACGCTAGAGACATCGACTAGCTTGCTTGTCATGATGGGCCTATAGTAAAGTTGGCTAAATGTGAATCCGCTTCTTTAAAAAGAAAAGCTGGTTTCTGACCACCCCGGAAGTCGTCAGTCGTGATGATACTATACTATATTGTATATTGTTTATTTATTATCCTTAGGAGCCTATAGGAACACTTGGATTCGTCAAATTTAATTTTTTCTTATTTAATACCTATTAATATTAGGTCAATATACATAAAAATGGCTGAAATAACTGGCTGTTGTTAGCAAGGAACAGTCTGCTAATAAGGGCATAGTGCCTGAGAGTAACAAGCTTAATTCTAATAGTGGATAGCAGCTGTAAAGGGGCATTGTCTTATTTACCTACACTAAAATAAAGCTAAATATTAAATGTCTAATTATTAAAATGATTATGTCAAATCTATATACCTACTTAAATATAACTAGACTACTATAAAAAGTATTTATTGCAGACATATATAATTGAGACAACTAAAATATCAAATAATAATAAATAAATATCACTGCGAATCGTTTCATTAAAAGCTGCAAAGGCGGCATATCATGGGTATGTGTCCCCAGTTTTTAGCTGTAGTCTAATACTCTGGGGAAACTCAGTAGACATAGACTGAGCTTTCATAATACAAAAGAAATGCATAAGAGCAATCTGTAATGTCTGGTATCGTGACAGTTGCAAACCCCTCTTTAAAATTATTGATTCATTCATCTGTTTAGATTACTGTAAATGACTTGTCTATATTAACGTTTTAGCCATGTTCTACTCTGATACATCTAACTAATCACCGGAGGCAGTATCAAGACAACTCTTTTCCCGAAATGACTTTGCAAATCCACTTCGCTTGCTAATATACGAATACTGCTATATTCGTATATATAGTATAATTTTGCTCCTGCCTCTCATTCATTTATTTTGTTTTAGATAAATATTTATTAACCTATTGGTTTTCACTTATTTATTGTTATTTTTCTATTACTTTTGCTAGTCACAGTTCAATTGCACTATTAATTTAAATCTAATTACTATATTTTACTCTTATTTCTGTTTTAATTGTATTGTCTAAATAATATAAAATCTCCTTGGCTTGTAATGTGACTTTGTTTATATGTTTAATATAATAAGCTGTGATTTATTTAAAAATAAATAAATAAAACACTAATAATATTACCGCTACCGTGTATGTACATTAGAGATGTATGTCTTTTCGTACGTTCTCACCCAGAACACTTTAGGAAGCGTAGTGAAGTCATACCCAGACAAAAAAAAGCCAAGTTTTTAAATCTATTATACCAGCCCAGCCACAAACACATGAGTAAGAAAAATGTATTTAATATGTATATTCATTTATTTCAGGACGAAATCGCTAAACATGTTTTTAAAGACTGCATAAAATATGAATTATTAAAATAAATAAATAAAATAAATAAATGAAGTTTTATTTCAGGTATACACCCATATCAAATAAAATTTACAGTAAAGGTATTATAATTATAAAATATAAAAATACATAAAAAAACAAAATAAAATATTTGCCTAACATCGACTAAAGTTCATTTACGGTTCGGGCTCTGCTGAACAGACAGCCAATGTGAGTGTATTTTACTGGGGATCCCGTCGCAAACCGCTCTCAGAATGCGATTTGTTGAAGAGCGTAGCCGCTCCCAGAAAGACGTGACACGGTTTCGGAGCACCGCGAAGAAGTCTGGTACTCTCGCCTCAGCGAACATGCCCGATGCACTGCAGTACCTCGGTCGGCGCATGAGGATACGGAACGCATCATTGTACTGTACCCTCATGGTACTGTATGATTTCCTATGGTAACTGACCCATAGTTGGCAAGTGTACATACATTGACAGTATGTTTTAAACAGCGTCAGCTTGACATCTTTACTACACTTGCCAAACCTACGCGCGAGCATGTTACACCGGACGGCCAGAGCTCTCCTCTCCCTCTCGATGTCCATGTCATCTTTTAGGTCGGGAGTCAAATACATGCGGTATCTATAATAATTATTTATCTATGTGACATTTGACCCCCAATATTATTTAAGGGTTAAACCTGTATCCTTTCTAATAACATTATATATTAAAGTTGAACCATTACTAGTAATTATTTAATTACAATAATAATTTCATTTTAATAATTGTATAATTATACATTTTACGATCCACTTATATCAATTAATTATTTGGGTAGACAAACCCCTATTCTTATTGCCGTTCAAATATTAAATTATCGGAATAGTATATTTCTTTTTTTAATAATAATGACATAAAAAATCTTATTGCATTTTTTTTTATAATAAAATATAAATAATATAAATATAAATATTTCCAGACAGGTCACACAGCGCCATCTAGTTTCCATGGTAAGCAACGAGGCTTGTGTTACGGAAACTAGATGGTTGGTAAACTACATATTATACTTTTTTTTTGTAAATATATACATATTATACATATAAACACCCAGACCGAGACAAATTATACAATGTACAACTTGCCCCCGGTGGGAATCGAACCCACGACCTCCTGAATTGACGGCAACGTTTGTTACCACTAGACCACGGAGGCGGTCAATGGCTAACGTCATTAAGTCCGCCTTAGTACAATGCAATGTAAAGTTTGATTTGTAAAGTGCGATTAAGTTTTTAAATTAAAATAAATAATAATAATAGTATATAGTGTAACGTTGTAGTACATATATAATATAAGTTTCATAAAAAAAAAAAATAATAATAATAAAATAAATTGTAGGGATATTGCGCGACTGTACTCGCAAACGCATAGCTTTGTTCTCGAGGTACGTACGTCACGAGACGAAGGCTGCGCTTGACCTTGATAACCGCCAGCGCCGTGAATGCGAGTGGTCGACGCTTGTGTTGTTATTTTTTTACGCGCAGCGGCCAGTAGAATTTAATTAACATTAAAAATATTTTAACTAAACTTAAAGTTAATAAGTGTTTCCACCCACGTATTGGGTGCAACAACACCTTTACAATTCGAAAAAAAGTAACCGAGAAGGGGACTTCTGGTCAGGGCGCCACTGTCCGCCTCAACGCTACCGCCGCGCCTGCCACTGCGCGCATCAACGCCACCACCGCGCCTGCTACCCCGCCGGCCACAACCTGGGCCTACCATCTGCCAAAAAGCCAGGGGAGTTCTGCAGCTGCGACGGCAGATATCAGACGGGCGTTCTGAACCACGCCTAAAACTTGAGATTAAAAAAAAAACATTTTTTTTTTAAATATATCTTCTTTGTGCTGACGTGGGTAATCTTTTATTTCAAAAGCCACCTACACCCGTCACACTGGCGCCCAACGTGGGGCCTTTAAGGTCTGATATTTGCTTTCGTAGTAAGTAGTTGGTGTTGTGTGCTTGTTTTTATTTCTTGTTACGAACGTTTTATTTTCTTTTGGTTGTCATCAACTAAGGTGTACCACCTACCTTACAAGATAGTTTTTATTAATTGTATCGTGTTGATAAATAAAATAAAAATTACTTATCCAACTTTCGTGAAAACAAAAATTTTTGTTAAAGTACAGTCACCGTCTTGTAAATTTTTTTTTGTTTGTTTATTTTTTTTTACTAATTATTTTTACTTGTAAACTGGTACACATTAGTTGCATAGTCATTTACTTTTATATTTTCATTTCATTATTTCACTTCATTGCAACCGCAACGTTCATCAAAACATAACGGAGTAATTTTGGTACGTGTATCATCAACACAATTTGGCATACCTACCTAAATTATATTTCTTAATTGTTTTTATTTCTCGTTTTTAATTGTTGTTACTCTTTGTACTGTTCAACACTTACCACTTCGGGAATTTATTTGCATTTTTTTTTTAATTCTGCAACATGTCTAGCCCAATAAAATTTTTGTCACTTCAAAAATCCGAGTTAGAGTATGAGGTCGCAATACGAGGTACTACTCCAGGATCTACTGTACAGGAGTTGCGTAAACAAATTGTTAAACTAGCTCCCTTATACCCATCTGAGGACGTTTTAGAAAGCGCTCTAACTGTTTCTGACGATTTAAAAGGTGTTAACGAGTCGCTTAATAAGATTAGCTCACTTCTAGAGGCAAAGCTAGATAGAAATTCTTTATTACGTGTTCAAAACATTTTTAATCACGTACATCATCGGCTTAACCGTATTACATCTGATCAGGATTCAGAAACACTGCATAGCAATTGTATTAAGAAGTACAGATATTATTTAGAACAGTTCAATTCTATGAAGGATGCTGACATTGATACTTTAGCTGAGGCTGGAAAGACTGAGGCACCAACGTCTTGTGCGGCACCAACCCATATCACTGTCACATGCGATCGTGGTAACACTCCCGATATAGGAAAATTAAAATACGATGGCAAAGGTTGCGTTCGTTCGTTTGTACAACGAGTGTCAGAGTTCTGTGACGCTAGAAATATAAGTGGTACCAAGATTCTGTCATTTTCTACAGATATATTTACAGGTGATGCTCTGCACTGGTACAGAAGTATTAAAGATCAGGTATCGGATTGGGATCAGCTTGTAGCTCTTTTAAAGCAAGACTTTGATAAACCTGATTTTGATTATCGTTTTCTTTCCGAAATAAGAACTAGGACACAAGGAGAATCTGAAAGCATAACAATTTACCTTTCAATTATGTCTGGATTGTTCTCTCGGTTGTCAAAAACTTTGCCTGAAGATGATAAATTGGAAATAATCCTCCATAATATCCGTCCATGTTATGCCAGTACTTTAGCTTCTGTTTCCGAGATCACAACAATTGAAAAGTTAAAATCATTGTGTGTTAATTATGAAAAAGTTCAGGCGCGTCTTGCTCACTTTCATGAACCTTTGGGACCAACATCTGATACTTTAGCACCAGAATTTTCATATCATAAGGACACTAAAAGTAAATTTACACATAATACTGATAAAAATTACAATAATAATAAAATATTTACAAAATCTAATTCACAGGCTCAATACTCTAATAATAATACATTTCCTAATAATAATAAATCTAATTACAATCACAAATACATACATTCAATTGCTCCTGCCAAACCTCGATATTGCCCTAGGTGTCGTGTAGATAGCCATAATCTTCGACAGTGTAAGGGAGATCGAAATAGTATTTACTGTTTTGTATGTGGACGTAAGGACGTTAAAACTCCTCAATGTCCAGATTGTAATAAAAATGCACCATCTTCGTCAAAAAATTAGATAATCAGAATTGTGGAAATTTAATACATGCTAATTTTGATAGCGCCGATTGGAAAAAATGGCTTGAATCTATTAGTATTTATTTTAAAACTTATAAAATTTCCACAATTCTGCAAAACAAAACAATTAACGATTTAAGACCATATATTACAGTCTCACTTAATGACGACATTAAAATTTCTGCTCTCCTTGATTCAGGTTCTGCAATATCAATATTAGGAAATAATGCTCATACTATTTTGCAAAAACATGGGCTCAAAGTTAATGAAGAGTGCTCTATTTCTGTATCTGCTGCAGGAGGACAGTTATTAAATAGTATAGGCTACATAAACATACCTATTAATTTTGAAAATCAATTCCACATCATTAAAGCATTTGTTATACCGGAGGTTGAGAACTATTTAATTTTAGGAATTGACTTTTGGCGTAAATTTCAAATTTGTCCAAAATATTTAAACAGCATTACCCTTTCTGATACTCACAATAATTCATTAGTTTCTAATTCATTGACATTTATCAGCGGTTATGAAAATTTAAACGAGTCAGAAAGAGTCATCGCTAATAATATTGTCGACCAATTCAAGGCTATTTCTTATGAACATAAGGGTCTCGGTAAAACATCTGTAATTAAGCATTACATCGATACCGGCGACGCAGTACCGATTCGGCAACGTTATTACCGAATGTCGCCTGAGAAGCAACGGATTCTTGTTCAGCAAGTTGATGAAATGTTGGCTCTTGACGTGGTGGAGCCTTGTGAAAGCGAGTGGTCTTCACCTGTTCTCATAGTAAATAAGAAAAATGGTCAGCCTAGATTTTGTCTTGACAGCCGAAAGTTGAACTCCGTAACAAAACGTGATGCGTATAATTTACCATATATTTCAGAAATACTCGATAATCTACGTGACGCGCGTTACATGTCCAGTATCGATTTATCAAAAGCCTTCTGGCAAATCGAAATTGCTCCTAAAGATCGCAATAAGACTGCTTTTTACGTACCTGGCAGGGGTTCCTTACATTTTAAGAGAACTGCATTTGGGCTAACTAATGCTCCTGCGACACAACAACGCTTAGTCGATCTCTTGTTTAGAGAATTCGACTTGCAAGTGTTCGCGTATCTGGATGACATAATCATCATTAGTAAAGATTTTAATAGTCACGTAACGCTGCTGTTGCGTGTGCTAGATAAATTAAGGCAGGCTAATCTCACTGTGAGCTTAGAAAAATGTAAATTTTTTAGAGATCAACTCAAATATTTAGGTTATGTTGTGGATAGTTGTGGATTACGGACCGATCCTGATAAAGTGGAAGCCATCCTAAATTATCCGACACCTTCTTGTCGAAAGGATATTAAATGCTTCCTCGGGACAGCTACGTGGTACCGTCGTTTTGTTCCTAATTTCAGCACCATAGCAGGACCTTTAAATAAGTTGACATCCAGTAGAAAGGGAGCTCCAGCTTTTAAGTGGACGTCAGAAGCTGATACTGCTTTCCAAAAGCTCAAGGAATGCCTAGTTTCTGCGCCGGTTCTTTCCTGTCCTGATTACGACTTATCTTTCGAGGTTCACACCGATGCAAGCAATTATGGTGTGGGTGCAATGCTCACGCAGACCATAGAAGGTAAGGAACACCCGATCGCATACATGAGCAAGTCTTTGTCAGCGGCAGAAAGGAACTACAGCATAACTGAACGGGAAACCTTGGCAGTCCTCACCGCTTTGGAACATTGGAGGTGTTATTTGGAGAACGGGAAGACTTTCACTGTCTTTACCGATCACAGTGCTCTGAAGTGGTTTCTTTCCCTAAATAATCCCACTGGCAGGTTAGCTCGCTGGGGAGTGCGTCTCTCTGCTTTTAATTTTGAAATTAAACATCGCCGTGGGGTCGACAACATAATTCCCGATGCACTATCTAGATCTGTTCCTGTTAACGCTATTTCTACTTCTAATTGTTTTCTAAGTACTAATGATGATTGGTATAAAACTTTATATAATGGTTGCTTAAATAAGCCTGAAAACTTTCCCAATTTTGTTATAAAAAATAGTTCTCTATTTAGATTGTGTAAAGTTAAAAATCCTTTACTCTCAGAATTTTCTTGGAAGGAAGTTGTACCTGAAGAGTTACGTGATAGGGTAATCTCTGAGAACCACTGTGAACCTACTGCTGGTCATCTTGGTATATTTAAGACATACCACAGATTAACTTTAAATTATTTTTGGCCCGGTATGCACCAGGATGTAGTAAAATTTATTGGATCTTGTGACAAATGCCTGTCCTATAAATATCAAAACCATCAAGTTTTAGGAGAAATGGGTAGACCGAAACAGTGTTCTCGGCCTTTTCAGATGCTTTCAATAGATTTTATAGGTCCTCTTCCAACTAGTAGGAAACAAAATAGCTACATTTTGGTTATCACTTGTTGTTTCTCAAAATTTTGTTTAGCTTTTCCAATTAGAAACGCAACATCAGAGGCCGTTACTAAAATTCTAGAGGATTCCGTCTTTCTTATCCACGGCGTTCCTCAAACAATTTTCTTGGATAACGGTAGTCAATTTATAAGTGCACATACAAATAATTTATTTACAAAGTACAGTATTCCGAATATATTTTTTACCCCCAGATATACGCCTCAGATCAACACTGTTGAGCGCTATAATAGGACCATTATTACCTGTATTTCTACATTCGTCGATAATGATCACAGAACTTGGGACATTTTTCTTCCAAAGGTAATATTTGCCATAAACAACTCAGTAAATGAAGTTACAAATTTTACCCCTTCATTCTTAGTTTTTGGCAGAGAACTCGTCTCATGTGGTACTCACTACCTCAACACAGATCTAGGAGACGAAGTTCTGTTCCTACCTCGTGACGTTTACGCAGAAAACCTAGGTTGCCATTCAAGTCTCTTTAACGAAGTGCAAGCTAAACTCTGGCACTCACATAGTAAGAATGCCCATCATTATAACTTGCGTCGTAAACCTGTCGAGTTCAATGTCGGAGATATTGTTATGAAGCGAGCTTATGTATTAAGTGACAAAGATAAGTACTTTAGCAAGAAACTGGCACCAAAATATATTAAATGTAGGATCATTTCGAAAACATCTCCTTTAGTATACGTCCTAGAAAATATGACAGGAAAAAACTTAGGTACCTGGCATATTAAGGATTTAAAATTAAAAGGTTCGAATAAATAGGTATTTCGTTTAATAAAAAAAAATAAAAAATACATTTTACATTATCCCTCTTACTATCTTTATAAATTATTTGTGTTAGTTAAGGTTATCAATTCCTAATAATTGGCACCCTTCTTACGTTAGAAATATCCACATTCATTATCAATAATCAAGAAATATTTTAATAAAAATAGCGCAGGTGGATCGGTTGTAAGAACGCGTTCCTTGAATCCTACAAAGGTCGGTTCAAACCCACCCGGCATGTACCAATGAGAAATGCACTCAAATTGTAGAGTGCGTCAGAATATTAGTTTTACATTTTCTGTTGCTAGAATGTATGAGTGAAGTAAGAATGATAAATATGAAAGTAGATGTATGATTGAGTTTACTGACACAGTTTACATATTTATCAAGAATTTTATTTTGAGAGGATAAAATTCTTGGTCAACACGGGGGGTAATGTAACGTTGTAGTACATATATAATATAAGTTTCATAAAAAAAAAAAATAATAATAATAAAATAAATTGTAGGGATATTGCGCGACTGTACTCGCAAACGCATAGCTTTGTTCTCGAGGTACGTACGTCACGAGACGAAGGCTGCGCTTGACCTTGATAACCGCCAGCGCCGTGAATGCGAGTGGTCGACGCTTGTGTTGTTATTTTTTTACGCGCAGCGGCCAGTAGAATTTAATTAACATTAAAAATATTTTAACTAAACTTAAAGTTAATAAGTGTTTCCACCCACGTATTGGGTGCAACAACACCTTTACAATTCGAAAAAAAGTAACCGAGAAGGGGACTTCTGGTCAGGGCGCCACTGTCCGCCTCAACGCTACCGCCGCGCCTGCCACTGCGCGCATCAACGCCACCACCGCGCCTGCTACCCCGCCGGCCACAACCTGGGCCTACCATCTGCCAAAAAGCCAGGGGAGTTCTGCAGCTGCGACGGCAGATATCAGACGGGCGTTCTGAACCACGCCTAAAACTTGAGATTAAAAAAAAAACATTTTTTTTTTAAATATATCTTCTTTGTGCTGACGTGGGTAATCTTTTATTTCAAAAGCCACCTACACCCGTCACAATAGCAAAATTGGCATTTGTCTTATTAATAAAAGTGTCCAAACCACTATTAACATTTTTTTATCAGTGCACACGGAACAAGTGGTAGTATTAAAATAGCCTAAATTGGATATATGAATGAATATGTTTTTTAGTTGTCATTCACATTGTCCGTTCGTTAAGGTTTAATTTTATATTTAACGTCAAGAGAGAATTTGACTACAAACTAAAAACTACTTAATAAATAAATTGAGTTTCGTATGCAGCCGGTGTGTCCAAGACTTATTAGTTCGTGACTCCATCTAGACAAATGATTTATCTAAGTGTAAGTTTTATTTTCAAATCGATATCATGACGTCATAAAATTAATAAATAAGATTGCGGAAATCGCCAAAACATATGTACACACACGACACACAAGTGTTATCTGAATAGCGATATTCCAATTCAAACGTGTATACTTTGACCCTGATTGTATTTTGACTTGTAAATCCGAGCAAATATTTATTTTATCATCATCATCATCAGTATGTGTCTCTTCACTGCTGGATATAGGCCTCTCCCAAGGCTCGTCACTTCACACGATCTTCTGCCACGCTCATCTATCCATGCGCCTCAGGCTGTCCATCTGTCGTTCCACTCCTGCGTCTTCCAGTTCAGCTTGCTAATTTTGAAAGCTATGTCGGTTACTTTGGTTCTCTGACGGATATCAAAGTTTCTTCTGTATTTATCTTTTAAAGAAATTCCGAGCATAGCTGTCTCCATAGTTCTCACTCTCATATCATGTTGTAAATCACCACCGATTACGTACCTCGGAGAGCACGTTAAGCAGTCGGTTCCGATTCCACTAATACTCGTTAATAAATTGTCATTAAAAATGACATCGAAGCCTCGCCAACCAGTCTGGTCAGCGTTGCAAGTGTAGGCCAAATTTTCCAGAAATTTCTAGAAGACTTCAACAGTGGATCTAGGACTCAGAGGCTGTGATGATAATTATTAACAAAATAATCAAAATACACTTTAACATTCGGGACCCATTGTTAGGACGATTTAAGCTTGTTTCGGTTTTAATGGGTTCAGACTATTAAAGCCAATGTAATAAAATATATATAATTATTTCAATGGTGTAGTTAGTTTATCAAACTCTTTGGCGACGAAACCCTTAGGCTTATTTTAATTTTTAGTTTTTCTTTATTTCATTTTAGTTTTTAATCAAAGTTTTTTTTACGTAGTCATGTTTTTTTAATTTTACAAGCCCTTGAACCATGTCATTGACATAACTTAAATTATAATATTTACATGCTTAAGGTCCTAGACCACAGGTGTTAAAGAACGTCCTTGCAGAATAGAATATATTTTTGGAGAGTATAGCCTGTTCTCAATATATAACGCTGTCTTAATTTTTTTATAACTATGAAGGTCAAATGGGCGTGAAGTAGAGGTCAAAATTAGGGGGTCTAAACGCGTCGGAATCAGTGATGTAATTCATTGAGCGGAAGATGTTTACTTTTTTAATAATTCCTGTATCATAACCAGTCTGTTGGCGCCAGTTTTTTAATTCACGTTGATTTATGATTCATTACCATTACGTATTTTTACAGCAATCCGATTCTAGCAGCTTTTTTATGCAGTACTGAGCACGGTATCTGATGGTCAGCGGTACGCGAGGTTTATTCATTAAATAAGTGGTACATCATGACCGCCTCCGTGGTCTAGTGGTAACAAACGTTGCCGTGAACTCGGGAGGTCGTGGGTTCGATTCCCACCGGGGGCAAGTTGTACATTGTAAAATTTGTCTCGGTCTGGGTGTTTATATGTATAATATAATAATAATTTACAAAAAAAAAGTATGTAGTTTATCAACCATCTAGTTTCCGTAACACAAGCCCCGTAGCTTACCACGGAAATTAGATGGCGCTGTGTGATCTGTCTGGAAATATTTATTATTTATCATAGATAAAAAGAACTTCGCCGGTACCTCTCGCTTGGCGTGCGAGATTGGATGTAGTTGCTTTTAATTGTACGGAGAGGATTCTACTATTCTTTATAAACATGCAAATAAAACTCTGTACCCTACATGTACCCGTTACAGTACACTATCAATTGTTGGTTTGATTCACTGATACCTATACAAGTTAAATGTCATACTGGTATCAGTGCTCTCCCCGTTACATTAAAAACACATTTTTAATGTAAGTTTAGAGGTCAGGATTACGCTTTTAATTCCAGAAGAGCAAAAGGTGGTTGTAATTAGGGAGTGTAATGGGAGCAACTGACGCCAGCCTCAGACGGATGATATCAGTCCCTACCACTATGCAATTTAATTCAATGGGGTGTATCACTAACTTTTTATCACGATAGATGGCGCATGATAGATGGTACCTAATAGAACTGTCAGTTGCATAGAAAACTTGTATTTTTGTTACGAAATTTATTATTTTCTGGATATATTACCGAAGTCAGCAGCTTTTAAGTGTACAAATATATATTTCCAAGCGAAATAAAAGATATGGTGATCTCAAAATTGCCGTTCTATTAATTAAACCTTTTTTTCTTTTTAAAGACGGTGTTCGCTTTCCTAATTCGTCTTTTAAGGTAGGTAACGTTAAGTTAAAATTGGTATTTCTGTTATTTTTTTTTTTTATTATTTTTTTTTTATACTAGCACGACATGTGACCTTGGGCCCACCTGATGGTAAGTGGCGCGCAAGGTCCATGAATGTTAGCAACTGAAGTCAGATACTCGTAACTGCCATCAGTCCCTAACACTATGCCGGCTTGACTAGATGCTTTTTCACACTTCGCTTGAAGGACTCCAAATTATAGGAAAGTGGAAACACAGAGGCTGGAAGAGCATTCCACATCTTTATCGTACGACAGATGTATGAGTCCCCAAATTTATATGTACGCGAAGGGATGGTGACTACGGTATGTGGGTGCATATTCTGACCTGTGCGTGTGGTTCGGTTGCGGAATGGAGAGGGAGGGATTAGGTTATAGAGTTCTTCGGAGCACTCACCATAGTATAGCCGGTAGAACACGCTCAGAGAAGCCACATCTCGGCGAAGCTGCAGCGATTCGAGAGTTCCAGATGTAGTGGCATCGTCCACAATTCGAACAGCTCGCCTCTGTAGGACATCGAGAGCATCTGTGAGGTACTTGGCGGAACCATCCCAAAGGTGAGAACAGTATTCTATACATGATCTGATCTGTGCTTTGTACAGCAACAGTCTAATTGAAGAAATCTAATTTATAAAAATAAAAACTACAAAAACATTTAAAAAATGATCCGACATAGGTGTAAACAAGGTATCAGTGCCGCTAGCGACATCTATAAAAAAGCTTTGCCTGATACACCCCATTCAATTCGTTTATTTTTGCAAGTAGGCATAGGACAAAAAGATATGTATTCTGCATTTTTACACGTCAATTTTTACAATAAAACGATATAATTTTATAGTACATATTGGTGAATCTGGAGCAGTACATGATAACCATCATTTGGAAAGAGAAACAATAAAATAACAAAATTATAAATACAGAATAACGCTTGAATAAATGCCGGCCTATCAATATGCTTTATCACACTTTGTTTGAATGATTTCTGGTTATAGAAATGGGAAACTACACTGGCTGAGAAAGGATTTCACATGTTTAGCGTGCGACAGACGTAAGAGTCTCCAAATTTATATGTACGCGTAGGGATATGGGGGGTACATATTTTAAGTATGGGCCGTCAAAGCCTGGGTTTTCTCTCGAAAATCAGAAGCTGTTTTGAAGTTTTTTTTTTTTTTTTTTTTTCAAAAACACTCACAGCTAATAACTAGGACATAAAGATACAGTATTATATATAATAATGACATCTGTCAAAAATAATATTTTTTCGAAGTAATATACAAACAATATAAAAGAATTACAATATTATTAATTAACCTAGAAAAATAAACTTAATCTAAATAACAAATTAAATATAATAAAAATTTAAGCATCCTTCAAACCTTCTAATATAAAAAATTCCTCCAGGCCATTGTCCAGTGGCATGGTGCCCAAAACACTGGCAGCATTTCCTCGTTGAATTTCGATACTAATATTTTCAGCGAGGAAGCTGCCAATTATAAATTATTAATTATATATAATATATTATATATATTATTATTAGATCAAAGACCCCTGCAAACCATTGAGATATACACTCTTCTTACGTACATTTGTCATAGATCTACAATATCACCCGTGCTTTGGAGAGCACGTTAGGAATCGCTAATAAAGTATCGTGGCGAGTATATTATGTTCCAGAAAATCTGGAAGGTCCATCTCCAACAGAGAACGTTCAGGACTCTGTATATGATGAACTGTCCGTTCGTTATTAAAATATTTCATATAAAAATGCCCATTTTTCTTAGAGAAATGGGCCAAATAAAATGTTCTCGTGTCATAATGATTTCTTTTTTATTTGATAGTTAATATATTGAGATTTCATAATCTATAATAAATTTTATTTATTTTACGCTAGAATAACGACAATTGCCAAAATCTTTTTTTAATGTTAATAATTACATAGTTTCGATCCCGCCGATTTGAAGTCTGTCTTGTCTATAATAAAGTACCTGGTCATAATAAAGAACCTAATCGTATAAATAGTGCTCTGTAACTATTTCATACATAAATTTTAACCAATTGACTATTTAATTAAATTGTATTTTAATGCTGGAGTAAAAGAGATGTTGTAAATATTACAAAAAAAAACCACAATTAATTATATTTTTAAATAAGTATTTATATTTTAAACCTAATATTTTCTTATATAATTTATTATTATTTGTTTGCATGTATTATGTTTTTTTTTATTTTATTGTGTAAATTTAGATTAAGTTAATTTGTTTTTAACTTTTTGCATGTTTTTTTTTTTTTTTCTCCCTTATTTTGTGTGAAAACTTAAGTAGCTTGTTAGCGTACCTATATATTTTTCAATGTTGTGTAGTGCAGACAAGAATTACAGTCTGGTTCTTTAATTCAGTCCTAGAAATGTAAAATGTAAATAATTGTAAATTGTTATGATTATTGAATTTTATTTAGTTGAGGCACGCTGCAAAAAAATTCGGGCCTCGTTTTGGGCAATCTCTTTTGCAAGGAAACAAAATTTGGTTACTAGGCAAGTTACTACCATCATTTCGACTACAAAAAGGTCGCCAAAGGTAAAAACCGTAAATACAAATTTTGATGATGGTCATTATAGTTAATTTAAACATGCTGTCTTAGGAATGAACTAATTTTAGATAGGTACATTCGAATGCACAAGTTTTATTTGATATTGAAAATTTTATTTTTTATATTTATATATTTTTTTTATTTTTGTTTTATATGGCATTAGTAGTAATATTTCTTCTTAGTCGCTACACTCTTGACAAAGTGATCTGTAGCAATACCTACATAGTAATAGTACATAGGCGATCTATAACGCCAAAAGGCATTTTTCACCAGCAAGCTAATACGCTGGTAGAAATAATTGCCAGCTTTCTTGTCTCCAGACCTTTTCGTAAGCCGCTTTGACAACTCCTTGGCCAGGCGCCTTGCTGAAGGTCCCCATGGGCCCATCGTCTCGACTCCAAACGGCACAAATTCGTAACCGATACCAAGGTTGGCGTATTTGCGCAACTTGACGTTCTCAGCAGAAGACGCCACACTTCCCGCGGCTGACGAGGTCGCCTGGATGTGAGATGGAGCTAATGTATCTACATACGTCGCATCTCACACCAAAGACCTGCCAAGTTTCCACGGCCCAACAGTCATTCAGTCGGGTCTCTTGCCATGGCTCCGCACAACCCCAGAGGGTTCTAAGATTGCGGTTACACCAGAAGCGACAAGAGTCCTTTGGATTATGTCGTTGCGTGCCGCGTGACGAGGAATGCGGCCAGTAGTTAAGTAGTTTAATTTAATTAAAATTTAATAAGAACCTTATTTAAAAACTACTAAATCGTTAAGTTATTCTGTGCTCGCTACTCCAAACATAATATGATATAGACGTTCGGCTTCCATACCCAAATCAAATTACTTTACATTATATTTATTTTGTATTAAATATGATAATAATTTCGTCATTATTGTTACATTCAAAAAGCTATGTTATTCCGATTTCACTTTTATAGGGTTCCGTAGACAGAAGTTCAAAATATTTACAAAAACAACATTAACACTGGCAGTGTGCCTTCGTCTCGGAACCCGGACCGTTTACCCACATAAGTGTCGGTGTGGGAAACCAATGGAACATTTAATTATTTTTTTAATTATTATACTAGCACGACATGTGACCTTGCGCCTACCTGATCGTAAGTGGCGTGCGAGGTCCATGAATGTTAGCAACTAGAATCAAAGACTCATGACTGACATCAGTCCCTAACACTATGCCGGCTTGACTGGGTATGACGGCAATGCGAGCCTGATCCCGAAACGTGTGGATACACTTTACTGGGTTTATCGGCAAAAAACGGTGGATACTTCCCCACCCCGACAGACTGGGAAAATTACCACCGTCAGTACAAAATTTAGACACCATGGGCTTTCTTGTGCTAGAAGTGCTGGCCGCATTCCTCGTGACGCGGCTCCCAAAGACATCATCCGTAGGTCTTTTATCACTACTAGAGATCCTAGAACCCTCTGGAATTGCGCGAAGCGATGGAAAGTAATCTGACGACATGAAACTTGGCAGGTCCCTGGTGTGGGATGCGATATGTGTAGACACATTAGCCTAATCTCACATCCAGGCAACCTCGTTCAGCGCGGGGAGTGCGGCGGCGAAATACGCCAACCTCAGTCCAAGTTACAAGTTTGCGCCGTTTGGAGTCGAGACGATAGGACCATGGGCACCCTCAGCCAAGCGTCTGGCCAAGGAGTTGTCCAAATGGCTGACGGAGAAATCTGGAGATAGGAAGGCTGGAAATTATTTCTGCCAACCCTCGCTATACTGAAGGAAAATTTTGCCAGTGATCTTGGGACTACCTCAGATGGACGACTTTAGTGGATATTTTCTGTATATAGTTAAATTTATTATTACGTTTAGTTTACAGTTTAATTTTATTTAAGTAGTTTGTAAGTAATTATTATTTTATTTTTTGCAAATATTATTATACAAACTTTACTTTTACCTAATCGTATAAATAGTGCTTTGTAACTATTTCATACATAAATCTTAACCAATTGTCTATTTAATTAAATTATATTTGAATGCTGGGGTAAATCAGATGTTGAAATATATTTTTTTAAAAACACAATAAAAGATATGATTATTGAATTATATTTTGTTGAGGCACGCTCCAACAAAGGTGGGGCCTGGTTTTGGGCAATCTCTTTTAATTTATTTGTGATATTACACGAGTTTGTTACGCTAGAGACATCGATGAGCTTGCCAGTTGTTGTGATTGGTCTATATTAAAGTTGGAAAAATGTGAATCCGCTTCTTTATAAGCGTGATTTCTGAATACCCAGGAAGGCATACGGTCGTGATGATACTTTACTTGGACGCGAGGTCTCAAGTCGTCCTTAGTATAAAAAAACAAAAGCCAACTGAAATAAAGGCGCATTGCATGTTTTACACCAAAACCTGACGACAAATTGATGCTGAAATAGTCTTTATAACATAGTTAATATGGACTAGTATTTCCTGCAAGGGTATAAATGTCATTTGTGACAGTATTTTATGTCAGTCGCGTTGCTCCGCGCCTGACACTGCAAGTTATATGACGTTTTTACCAAAGACGTATATCAGAAAAAAAATAAAAAACAAATTCCTTTATTGACAATATAAACAAAGAAAGAAAAAAAAAACTTTATTTATCGAACAATTAAAATGAAATTAAATGAAAACACCTTTATTGAACAATATAAACACTGTAATGAAACATATTAATTTAGCAAATAATCAAATAATAGTACAGCAACAATTATATGTGTAAAACAAACTATAAAGTACCTACTAAGACCCCTAAACTAGGTGAACCTGAACTACAGGGGTCAGTCAATAATATAAAGTGAGAAAGTTGCATGGAATTTAATGTAGTCGCTGGGTGTCATCCACTGCAGTATCTATCCTGCCAACAATTTTTATATTATACAAACCTATGGTAAGATAAGAAATGATATGATAATAAATGATATAATAAAATATGATATGACTATTATTCGACACATACATACAGGTGTAGAGATAAATAGGTGGTCAGCTCAGCATATGCTACAGCCAAGGCTGGAGCGCTGATTTTCAGCTTTAATATAAGACAATTTGGCAATTATTCTGCCTCGGTACATACACAAAAACGTAGACTTAAAATTAAAAGTGTGCGGTGACAAATAGGGAATTTGCGACGCTCTAACAATGACAGCGCTGGTTTTTAGCTAATCCCTTTGTATATAAATGTGTCGAGGCTTTAGTACAGGAATACAAAAGTAAATAATAAAAGTATCATCACGACCGTTTCCCTTTCGGGATGGTCAGAAACCACGCTTATAAATAAACGGATTCACATTTATTTAGCCAACTTTACTATAGGCCAATTATGACAAGTGGTAAGCTCAAGTGGTGTCTCCAGCGTACCAAACTCGAGAAAAAACACAAAAAAAAAAGTATTAATTAAATGTATTTGTTTACATTATTAAATATTTTTGTTTCCCGACCAGGAATCGAACCTGGTACCACCGAGTGTAAATCCGCGGACTTAACCGCTAGACTACGGAGGCATTTGTTAAAATAGTTGTTTTCTTTTTGTTATCCTTGACTTTCTTATTATTAAATAATGTGCGAACCTGGGGACCAAGCAGTTCCTGTATCTTTTTTTCATTTGTTAAAGTTTGGGAACAGTGGTTCCTTATTTTCTTTGTTTACATTATGTCTCAATGAATGCATCTTATGCCCGATGAATGCAGTTAAGAAGTCAGAAAGGATATTTTGTGGGCTTGCATTATAATTTTGGCCCTAAACCATAATCGTCATGAATAGTATATATTGTTGACTATCCCCAAACCAAACATACGTCTATGACAATGTTACTTGATGGATTATAACCACAAAAGCCTGATTTGCACCATTCAACAATTTGATTTGCGATGTAAAATCGACGAACTTGGTAACTGGTACGTAAATATACAAAATATATATATATATACTTTTAACTTGATATTTTTAGGCACATTCTCTCATCATCATCACCAGTGTCTTCGAAGACAAAAGTCTACCAGCTACTAGTATTTCTCTAAAGGATAAAATTCGAAACGTTGATACTCGTCAGGGAACCAAAGTTACTGACATAGTACATACATACATATCTTCAAGCCAGATACCTTGCGGGGTAGGCTTCATACATGCCCTTTTTTATAAAGGCTTTTTAATGCACATTCGGCCAGTGTTTTATTTATTTGATCGTGATATGTGAGTCTCGGTCTGCCAGGGCCTCTTTTACCTACAACTTTCGCATTACGTGGTTTGTCAATCTTTCTTCTGTCATCCCTTCAACATACCCGAACCATCGTAGCATGCCTTTCCTTATTTTTGTCCCTATGCTTTCTTTTATTCTGTATTTCGACGTTACACATGCGGTCCGCCAAAGTGACGCCGCATATCCGACGCAACGACCACATTTCTATTATTCTATACTGACATAGCATTCAAAATTAGCAAGCTACAGTAATAATGGGCCGGACAAATATGCTGCAGATCCGACGACCGATGCCGATGACGCAAACGGATTCTAGAGTGAAGACAACGTGGACGGACGACCTAAAGAAAGTCATTGGTGGATTTTTTATTTTTTTACTATCATAATGTGACTGCCTCCGTGGTCTAGCGGTAAAGTCCGATTTAGACTCGGAGGTACCGGGTTCGATTCCTGGTCGGGACACAAAAATATTTATTAATGTAAATAAATACATTTAATTCATATTTAATTCATTTGAAATATTTCTCGAGTTTGGTACGCTGGAGACATCGACAAGCTTGCCACTTGTCATGATTGGCCTATAATAAAGTTAGCTAAATGTGAATCCGCTTATTTAAATTCGTTTCGACCACCTCGAAAGGAAAACGGTCGTGATGATACTTTATATGTGACCTATAAGTGGTGCGCGAGGTCTATGAATGTCAGCAACTGTAATTAGACACTTATGACTGACATCAGTCTCTAACACTATGCCGGCTCGACTGGGCATGACGGCAATACGAGCCTGATCCCGAAACTTATGAAAACACTTTTATCATCATCATTACAGCCCTAGAACACAGCGTCCTTAGCTCCACTGCTGGAGATGGGCCTTCCAGAACATATATCTGGAGAATTTGGCCTACACTCGCCACGCTGGCCAGACTTGGGTTGCAAAAGACGTGCACTGGCCTGGTGCAAGCCTGTATCCAGCAGTGGAGAGACATAGGCTTAACAAAGGTAATATGTTGACTTTTTTAAATGGGCAAACTCAATGGTTTCGAATGAACACGAGGCGTGTTTACGGGCTATACCATGGTGAGTGAGATCTTGAAGATCTTTTATATGTTTATACATAACCTCGTCCCTCTTTCTCTCTTCTCAGCCGAACCACATGAACAGGTCATAATATGCAACCCCATACAAAAAAAAAAACATCTTTTAAAACAGTTATATAGCATACATTAGCCACTATCCCTATGCGTGGGAATCCTCTCCCAGCCCGTCCGTTTCTACCTTCCTGTATCCTTCCAAGCGAAGCAATCTAGACAAACCGGCATAGTGATAGCAACTATTGTCAGTTGTGTATCGGACCTCGTGTTGCATGAGGCGGCTACGATGTCACAGGTTAAGCTCAGTTAAACAAAGAAGACAAATTTCTAAGCATTCCATGGATTCACCGTGAGGGTGCCGGGTGCATCGTGTGTGGGTAAGAGATAAGAAGAATGATGTCTCGGGCTTGCGACCGACAATAGGCTGGTTTAAGAAAAGAAGGCTTCCCTTTTTTATTTTATTGCGCGATAATACGCTCACCATCCACCATTCTACTTCTTTCCCTACCCAACCAAATACTGTATGATTCCGTTAATGCCGTCGTGGAAGCCATAAATGTATTGACGGTAGACCCAATTCTTTCAGTAAGTGATGCAAAGATTTTGCTGGAACTCCTCTTGAACCAACTTCCACTGCGTAAATCTGAGTCTTGAACACGTTCCTGATAATTTCTTCTGTGAGATCATAATATTTATTCGACTTCATGTTGTGGAGATATAAATTATTTACATGCTTAGTTTATTAATTAGCTTTAAAAATATTATAAGAATGTAAAGAAAAAAACTATTTTTAAATTTAACTACCTAACCAAATAATTTACGAATTAAATAGATCAACATTAAAACGACATCGGATGATGTTGGTGCAAACAAAAACAGTAACGTTTGATAAAGTTAGGCGAATCGGTTTCGGAGTTCGCTGACCTCGCGGCAGTCGGTCAAGGTTCGCGGCGAGTTCAACACGTAGTTCCTATAGATCATCATAGATGGCGCCAGTAGACAAAAACTTAATTTTACGGCGAAGGCAACCCGAACAATGTTACGTCCTATTATTAATTCCAGCTTGTCGCTCCGGATCTATAAGATTTATCTGGGTAAGACAGAAACTACGCGATCCAATGTCAGCAAAACATATCTTTTTTTTTTTTAATATACTAACACGACATGTGACCTTACGACCACCTGATGGTAAGTGGCGCGCGAGGTAAATGAATCTTAGCAACTGGAATTAGACACTCATGACTGACATCAGTCCCTAACACTATGCCGGCTGCCTAACATTCAAATTATAAAAAAAATAAAAAGTAGCAGTGACTTAAGTCGACCGTCAGCGGCTGGCGTTAATTGCTTTAAATCTTGAACCATCAAGTGGACGCGATGTCACACGTCGAGGTCAGTATATAAAAAAGCCGCCATAATTATATATCAATGTAATCTTGTGCAATTTAATGAGTGGTAGATTGTAGTAGGTGCCCACTTAATAACAGTCGCAGACCGGGAAATCGTCAACACCGAACGAATTCCCCAATTTTTGGAATCTATCCAAACTCTATCGAGGATAATTTAGACAAATCTCTTCAAATACATTGACTTTAACATTAAGACCAGTGCTACTAGTACACATATACATATCTTCACGCCAGATCACTTGCGGGGTAGGCAGAGACAATTAAGCACCACTTGATACAACATACCTCTTTCGCTTCTTCAACATCCACATCTTCATACATGCCCTTTTGTTTCGATGGCTTTGTATTGCACCTTTAGCTATAACTGCCTCCGTGGTCTAGCGGTTAAGTCCGTGGATTTAGACTCGGAGACAAAAATATTTATTAATGTAAATAAATACATTTTATTTATTATTCATTTATTTGTGATATTTCTCGAATTTGCTACACTGGAGACATCGACGAGCTTGCCACTTGTCATGATTGGCCTATTCTAAAGTTGGTTAAATGTGAATCTGCTTATTTATAAGCGTGGTTTCTGACCACCTCAAAAGGGAAACGGTAGTAATTATAATTTACTTTTTTTCTTTTGCTGTTGTTTTATTTATCTGATCGTGATAAATGAGTCTTTGCCTCTTTTACCCACCACTTTCATATGACTAATGTCGCAGCTTATTGCTGAGGTGATTCCCTATTTGTAACCACACTATCATGTATGTTGTATTTTTTGTTACTGCTTCTGTTTTTTTTTTGTGATAAATAACTTTTTTTTCTTCCTTTCAAAATACCAACCGTTTTATCTCATATTTGATGTCTTTGTACTTATATTACGTACACTCGACCAAAAAAGTGGTCTACCACCTTACGGTTGAGATTTGTTTGCACGCTATCTTACAATAAGGTTGAATTTGCCCTGACAATAGTACGATCATTCCAATACTCGACCTTAGCAACATTTTAATTAGAAAGGAAGCTTTGCCAAAACTAATAGACCACTTTCTTGGTTGACTGTACATTTTGTCATAGATTTACAACACCACCGTTCTAGTTCCTTTGGAGAGCACTTTAAGCGTCAGTCCCGATTCTATTGATACCATCTTGTGGAATTGTTAAACAATAACATCGGGATCAGGCTCGAATTGCCGTCATGCCCAGTCAAGCCGGCATAGTGTTAGGTACTGATGTCAGTCATGAGTGTCTGATTCCAGTTGCTAACATTCATGAATCTCGCTCCCCACTTACCATCATCATATAAAAAATAAAAATTGTCATTGAAATTGACACCCTCGCCAGCTGTCTGGCCAGCCGTGGCTAAATTCTTCAGAAATATGTTCTAGAAGACCCATCTAAAGCAGTAGAGGTTTGGGACTCTGTGTTCTAGGAGGTGTGATATTTTAGGGCCAACGATGTACCAGTCATTGTTATTGACCTTGAAATATCACTACATTTGTTGTGATATAATAAAATGAATCACTTTACGAACGGTCACTGGTTCGATTCTTGCGAAATACCAGTGACACACGTAATGATTTCCCCCCACACTTCCAGCAGATATTCAGATTCATTTACCGTATCGTCTGCTCGCCAGTGGAACAAACTTCCACTGACCATCAGACAAGCTCCTTCCATTCACATCTTTAAAAAACTACTTAATACTTTCTTTTTAAACAAGCAGAACAATATATTTTAACTCCACAAATTTCTACTTCCTAATTATATATTATCCTCATATATGTATATCTTCTATAATACTTATATATAGATGAGTATTTATGTAGTCTATGTATTCATACTATTTGTGTACTTTATTGGTTAGAATTGCATCCCACATATTTATACTGTCTCACTCTCCCAAATGTTAGCTGGTAGAAATGGCTTTAAGTTCGCCTTTGTACATACTTTTAAGTAAAGTGCAATAAAGTATTTAATAATAATAATAGTGATATGTTATTTGTATGTTTTAACATTAAATTGCTTATCTATGGACAACATATTTAACATTGTAATTAACATAATTAAGAAATAACCCTTTCCACTCTTACCTGGCTTACGGCTTAGTAGTTACGACTGCAGATTTAGGCGCACAGGTTTGATTCCTGATCCCCGGACACAATAGTTTATTTATTTGTGATACTTTTTAGGACTGGTAAGCTAGACACGACGAGCTTCTCATAATGGTCCTATAGTAAAGTTGGCTTAACGTAAATCAGCTTGTTAATAAAAGCGTGGTTTCTGACCACACCGCAAGTAGTCATTATGCTATACTTTATATATACCAAAAACAGGGTCCAAAAATCTGGGAATACTAAACAAATGTACATATAAATTTGGGGACTCATTATATAGAAACAGCTTGCAATAAAAAAAAAATTAAAAAAAAAGATTTCCGGTAATGTGTATGTAGCTTGCTCTTGTAACGTAAAATCATTATCTTAATACAAAATAATGTTGTTCGTTATGGTAAACCCTGTCTCCTGCATGAGCTGAGCTGTGATATTGTATAACAGGAGTTAGTGTCTTCCAATAATGATCATACAAAAAAAATTGAAAAAGAGGTTACACAAATAGCATGTGTACAAAGTATGTGAGTGTGTTGTCTCTATGTGTGTGTGTGTACGGGGATTTGAGCTAAATTGTATTCACAGTCATATATGCATTTTAAAATGATTTATACAATTTTATATTTATTACATTACATTATTCTATTAATAAAACTAATAATTAAAAATAAAAATAAAAAACAAAATGAAATAAAAATAATATTTAAGAAGCTTCCAGTTTCTATAAGGGAGCTGCCACTAAAACTGTTCAGATTAAGAAAATGCTGGTTATTAAATGGTTTTATTCGACAAAAGAATACCTAGACAGTAAGCTCGACAAAGTCATGTGACTAAATAAATATTTGTATGCCAGAAATAGCGAAGCATGTGATATAATTATATATAACAATTAACATCTGTGTTTCCCCACCAAGTTTCTGACTAATAAATTATTTCATATAATTTGAAAAATAGCCCAAATTCGATGATGTCCTTTTGTTTTTGATTGGCCAAATTAAATCGCACATCACGTAATCTGATGGCAGATGAACACATTTCCACGACATTAATGATGTTTATTTAAAAGCCGGAGAAAATTAACTTATATTAAATTACCGGGTCTATAACAGAATTTATTTGGCCCTTGAATTGAATGGCCCTAAAAAAATCAGGTAGAAAATCTGTCATAATTATCAATGTGTAATTCTCACGTACATTTGTCATAAAACATTTTAGGTAAGTTCTTGTTTCAAGTGGTGTTATATTTATATAAATATCACGATGGCAAGTATTAGGTCTCCTTAAAATAAAAAAAATGCATTAATCATCATTGCAAATGGCACATACTTTCAACGAGAACAACAAATACGTGGCGGACTGATGGTGGTAATTTGCCCAGTCTTTTGGGGCGGGGAAGTATCCACCGTTCGTGCCGATAAACGCTGTAAAGTGTATCTACGCGTTTCAGGATCAAGCTCGATTTGCTGTCATGCCCAGTCAAGTCGGCATTGTATTAGGGACTAATGTCAGTCATGTGTCTGATTCCAGTTGCTAACATTCATGGACCTTACGCGCCACTTATAATCAGGTGGGGGCAAGGTCACATATTTATTTATTTATTAAGGAAAACTATTGACATTTAATTCACAAGTATAGACACAAAAATAGAAACAGAAAGTCATTTACAAGTTTTCACTAGTAGTGTTAGAATAATACATATTATGAACGATGAAAGCATCTACAAACTATCACTAATAAACTAATAACTGTACAATAACAAAAACTATTATCGTTTAAAGAACATTAAGTTAAACGCATTTCTCACTGCCATCACTTTGTCATGAAAGATATCAACCTCAGTTTCATCAATGAGTTCATTAAGAGTATTACAAGCTCTAATTAAAAATGTATTTTGTCTGTAGTTAGTGCTCGCCATTGGTATGCGAAAAATGGGCTTGTACCGATTGGTGTATTTATGTCCAGCCGGGACAGCAACGAAGGGCAGTCTACTGCTCCCCCGATCAGTTTGACCAGGAATACCAAGTCAGCAACCTCACGACGCTTATATAATGGTAACAGATCTAAACGTTGACACGAATGAATGTAGTCACGAGTCTGTGATTTAATACGCAAATTGATATAGGCAACAAAGCGTTTCTGAATTTGTTCGATGCGGTTAATGTGAACCATGTAGTTTGGACTCCACACCTGTGAAGCGTAGTCCAAATAACTTCTAACATATGTGCAATACAAAATCTTTATGGTTGTTTGTATAAAAAATATTTCCTCGCCAACCCGTCTGGTTAGCAGTGTTTTAGTTTAGGCCAATATCTCCATTAATTTCTGGAAGGCCCATATTCAACAGAGGAGTTCTAGGACTTTGTGTTCTAGGGTATGTAATGATGATAATGAAACCATAAAATTAGAAGTATTAAACCATACTAAATTAGTGGCTGTAAAAATGCCGTGTTTAATAAAATAAATAGATTTTTTTGGTTCTGAACCCGGGTTCAATTCAATTCGTTTATTTTCTGTAATTAGGCAAAGGATAAAAAAAAAGTATTTTGCACTTTTACATGTCAAATTTACAATACGAGTAAGTATACTATAATGTTGGGCTACGTAATTTCACAGCATTCTACCAGGTAAAACGCCATGAAACTACATAACCTTAAAAACTACATAACGTTAAAAAAAAAAAAAGGTTTCATCGACTATCACTCGCACAACCCAAAACACGGATATTTTGGACATACTATACTCTATATAACGACACTGAAGGGACTGTGCATTTTATGGCGTTATAGAAAGTTGTCGTTAAATGGAGAAAAGAATAATCAGAACTGGAAGACAAGCTAAACCAACCAAAGCCAATAAAGCAAAGATTTCGACACTTTAGGGAGTTTGTCGTTAAATCGAGTGACATTACATGAAGTTTACACTGTATTTTCACTGTCATATGCCTACCCAATTTTAGACGTAGAATAATAGCAAAAACATTTATAACGATTTTACGAAAACAAATCTATGTAGTAATAAATAAAACAGGTTTATGAATATAATAAGTAGATATATTTAACAAAATACTTTACAACTTAAATCTTCTTCTTCTTCTTTTTTAAAAATAAATGGCAATCGCCGATGAGGCATTTATGCCGACTTCACGTTTGTATCGTATGTATAAAAATATATAAATTTAATTTTACGTTCGACGCGGTAAATCGCAAACACTGAAAGGGTAAACATAAATGGTTAGTAGGAATAACATAAACAACACAAATTGTTAGCAGGCGGTACTACAACTTAAATCAAAGCGTAAAAACGGACATAAAGTGACAGCCGTCGTAGTGACGTTCCCAAACCTCAACGAGTAGCGTTGTAGTCTCAAATCAATTGAATGACCATTATCGATGATTTTGCCAATAATATTCTAACAGTAGGTATTATCAAAAATAAATCATGCATAATGCTGGTCAATTTAATATAAGTCAACGTATACAGGCCAATGTCGTAAACGCGTGGAAACGCGCAATTGTAAAACGGTTGCTGTAAGAAAAAATATTTGGTCAGCGGTTTTTTGACCTCTTGTCATCCGGACGTCCTCTCTTGTATTTATCAAATCGTTCAATAAAGCTGCCATTCGTTGTTAAAGTTTGTGCCACAAAACTAATGCTTCTACAGGCACAAAGGTGCCTTCGGATAGCAGTCCGTTTTTTTAATGGCGATTCGTTCATTTCGCATATAACTCTAACTCATTTTGCTGTCCGAACAGCTTGGGGCGTGGACTGGTATCGGTTTCAAATGTCGTTTGTCGTAACCGATAGACTTTCTAGGGAAAATAAAACCATTATTTAAAGGCGAAATAATATTCGAGAATTTATAAAATATAAAAATTCTAACATTTAAAAAAACCGCGAATATTTGACAGATCGCACACAACGCCTCTACTGTAGATGTGGAACATTAAGATTAATAATAATAAGAATATTTGTTTCAAAATAAATTTACATCACAATTTTGTTGTTACATATAATAAATTATACATAGTGACAAAAGCAGTTCAGTTGTGACATCATAGTTGGTGGACGGTATTTCAGTAATCATTATAGGAATTAGTGCTTACAAGATTTTATATTACCCTAGACAATATTTATTTATATTTGCTGAAGGCAAGACTTAAATAATTGTTTGTGTATATGTGTACGGTTGGTGTTTATGCATGTGTGTGTGTTTTGATGTGTGTTTGTATTAGTGTATGTGGGTTTGAGTGAATGTATATGAGTCAGTATGCATGTGTAAGCAACCTATTTTTATGATATTATTTTGTGGTTTTAAACAACTTTAAATAAGCGGGAGCGTTATAATCAGTCTACAACCTAAAGGATCGGCTTGAATATTTTTATTATGCACAGTTTACCTACACGAAAGGAAAGCTCCAGATTTACAAATGAAACAAATACAAAAATACACAACAATAATAAATAAATATATTTCAAATTCACCTTAGTACCTTAGTAGATTACAGTACCTGGTACAGTGGTACCCCACCAGGTATGTTAGAAATAGGACTTGCCCGTGTGCAACCCAAAAGCCGACAAAACGCAAAACCTCTGCTAATTTAAGAACAATAAACACAACAACAACCGATCACGGCCATAACGCATGTGCCAGCCATCCCCCCACTCAACCAGGCCCTTAGGGTGCGGACCGGGACTCGACACACGTGCCACCACTGCAATGACCTTCTAAAGAAGGAACGACCACCGGACACGCCACAACATGAGAACCTGAACACTGACAACAACCTTCGAAACACACACAAACATAAACATAACAAATAGACTTTTTTTAAACTTTCGCGCACATTCATAATAGATTTTTATAATTTTAACGGGTCTTTACGCGATTACCTTCAAAGTCAAAGTCAAAATATCTTTATTCACGTAAACCTATTACAGGCATTTATGAAACGTCATTAATTTAATTATTTTGAATGATTCTACTCCTGCTAGTAGAAGACTAAGCAGCAAAGTGGTCCAATAAGTAAGCTGTTAGCAGAAGACCAGCAGCTTAGCAAATTCCAGTGACCTGTTAATGTTTAATCTGACTGAGAAAGGAATCTGCAAGGAAAACACAGCTATATCAGATTTACAAAATAAAACATATACAGAACTGCACCACAACGATCAATTAATAACCTTTTAAATTTAGTTATCAGTACCTATGAGATTACAACACCTGTTATACCTTCGGGATTTACGTCTATGTCTCTAAGGTAAATCGCGTAAAAGAACCGTTAAAATTATAAAAATCTATAACAAATTGATTTCTGTTAACAAACGAATATTTCTGTTAGTAAATAAAGGTATCGGTGCACACGCCATGCTTCTGTTCCAAAGCACCGCGCAAACAAAAAGTAATATTACTTCCAAGCATTACTCGTAATCATTGGCAGCCCTAATTCGATATTCATGCATCAAACCGAAATAAACTTTTTACTACAACAACTTGTGCCAAACGGTAATCAATTGATTGTAACAATTTTTCTCGAAAGATATTTAATTTAAAATCTCCAAGCTTTTATTTATTGCTACGTTCACAAGAACAAAATACATACAACACTTCTGTCAACCGGTTCTTACTGGTATTATCTGTCGAGGGTTTAAGAAACGACAAATTTCTTAGCAATTTCTTAGTTTCACCAAGCAGAATTAGTGTTTCTCAAAGAAAGACCAAGACTGGCTAAAACTTGGTCTTTTTTTTTTTTTTTTTAATAAAATATATTTTTTTGGCAGTGATAAAGTTTACTTTGTTGTCCTCAAGCTATAATGGCAGGCTTGCATCAGACTAGGTGGACTTGGTCTTGCACTTCTAATTCTGGTCTTGGTGTTGCGCAAGAGTCTTGCAAGACTCTTACTCTGAGTCAATATATATTTTATTTTCCAATTGTACTACGGAAATCTCTCTCCGCAAACTACTATGACTATTTCGACAACTACTGGTCTGATTAACTTAAAATTTGAAATAGATATTTATTTAGTTAATACACGTGCCTCCAAATATTTCCAGACAGGTCACACAGCGCCATCTAATTTCCGTGGTAAGCTACGAGGCTTGTGTTACGGAAACTAGATGGTTGATAAACTACATATTATACTTTTTTTTTTGTACATATATACATATTATACATATAAACACCCAGACCGAGACAAATTATACAATATACAACTTGCCCCCGGTGGGAATCGAACCCACGCACGACCTCCCGAGTTTACGGCAACGTTTGTTACCACTAGACCACGGAGGCGGTCGAAATATTGTAAAACCCTAGTAATAAGTATTTTTGATGAAACTATTTGAATTGAATCATCATTACAGCCTCTAGAACACAGCGTTCTAGACCTCCAATAGAAATAGTTGGTAGGCGGACTGATGGTGATAATTTGCCTAGTCTGCGGGGAAGTATCTACCGTTCGTGCCCTAAACCCAGTTAAGTGTATCCACACGTTTCGGGATCAGGTTCGAATGCCGTCATGCCCAGTTAAGCCGGCATAGTGTTAGGGACTGATGTTAGTCATGATTGTCTGGTTCCAGTTGCTAACATTCATGGATACGTTGTACTAGTATAAAAATTAACATGTTACACTCATGCATCGCTAGCCATAAGGTAGGAGCGAAGTCACATGTCAGTATGAAAAAAGTCCAAATTTCATAAGTAGATCGTTCAGAGAGATTTTTTTTTGTGTTTTTAATGTGAATAGGCTCTCGCGTTGACGCCTGCACTCGTGATCGCCAGCCTAATATAATATGTTACGATATGGACACAGTAAATCTTAATCAGTGTGTTAACTTGCATTTAAAATTATTCTCATATCTATTAATATTATAGACTGCCTCCGTGGTCTAGCGGTTAAGTCCGTAGGTTCGATTCCTAGTCGGGACACAATTATTTATTTAAGTTATTTGTGACATTTCTTGAGTTTGGTTCGCTAGAGACACCGATGACAAGCATGATAGATCACATCTTTGCAAAGTGTGGCATGGTGCCCAATACACTAATAAAAAATAATAATAAAAAAACATTATTTACACAACTTATTTTAAAATATTTATTAATTAACATAAGGAAATACTATTTTAATAGACCCTCACCTGCGTTGGCCCTTCAGGCAGGGCACGAATCATTGATGATTTATCAAATCACCGTCTTAAAAAAAAAAAAAAATGAATCTGCTTCTTTAAAAGCGTGGTTTCTGACCTCTCCGGAAGGGAAACGGTCGTGATGTTACTTCACTTTTTAATAATAGACAATAGGAGTCGAAATCCACATGTGGACGTGCATGGACTTCGAGAGCCTTTAAAGTTAACCTACTTGTTTAACTGTACTATGGTAGATACTGTGATACAGCTGAGGTCAATTTTCCACAAACAAAAAACAGAAACGTCGTAAACCCAACCATAATTGCACACAATTATGCCCCTTAAAACAATATGGACACAGCCTATATTCCTTAGAAAAGTGTGTGAAACTATAAAACTCGATCGTTAAATAAAACTGAATCTTATGATTCATGTTTCATAGTTTATATTTGAAGTGTAGAAGATTAATGCTTTACGAAAATGTGAGGACGATTCATAGAGGTTATTGGATGGGATTATGACCTGTATTCCTTTTTGTTTTAGGGGGGTTTTTGGCGTGTAATGTTGGATAGGAGCAGTGCACTTTGGCAGTTTGCGGTCTGTGTGCATCACCTCCGAACACGTAGACTGATTTATGATTATAATAAACTAGCTGTTTGACCCGACTTTGCCCGTCTAATGTAGTTCAACATGCTGATTCTTGTAGTAATTCTTGCGGTGTTATTTTATATAAATATCACTATGACAAGCTTACGATATTAGTTCTCCTTGAAAGTAAAAATTGGCATTTGACATAATTGCAATTGGCACATACTGTCAACGAGAACAACAAATACTTAGGTGGTAGGCAAACTGATGGAGCGGGAAGTATCCATCGTTCGTGACGATAAGTCCATTAAGTTTCGGGATCAGGCTTCCGTCATGCCCAGTCAAGCCGGCAAAGCGTTAGGGACTGATTTTAGTGATGAGTTTTCGATTCCAGTTGCTAACATTCATGGACCTCGCGCACCGCTTACCATCAAGTGGGCGCGATGTCACATGTCGTACTCAGTATATATAAAAAAATCCGTTTGTAATACTTGATGAAAGCGAAATGACCCGTAAATTACAAATGTTTTAAAACCAACATCTCAGTATTAAATCTTGTCCTTTCATCTCTAATTGATGAAGCACGTCGGAGAAAATATCAAAGTGTTTCAAAATGATGAATTGCACGAATTGGAAGTACGAAAACCGCGAAATATACAAAAAGTCACAAGATATATTTTTGGTAATCTCCTGTGGCCCTACTCTCTTTAATCAACCGCATTCGTTAAAAGGTTTTAACGCGTTTGCATCCGTCTCGTTCGCACGTAAGAACATTTTTTAAGTTTATTCACGTTTGACTTTCGAGAAATATACAGCCGGTTCTCGAAGCTCTACTTAATTATTTTCTAGCTAAGGAAGCATTATCTTTAAGTTTTTGATTGGTGGTAGGCATGATGATGGCATATTGCCCAGTCTGCCGGGGCGGTGAAGTATCCACCGATCGTGCCGATAGACCCAGTTAAGTGTATTACACACGTTTCGGTATCAGGTTTGAATTGCCGTCATGCCTAGTCAAGCCGGCATACTGTCAGTCATGAGTGTCTGATTCTAGATGCTAACATTAATTACATCATCCATCAGGTAGGGGCAAAGTCTGACGGCCGATATCAGTCCCTACCTTTATGCCGGCATATCAAGATGCTTAGAGGAATGTACAAATACACTGGCTGATTTTCGGAGTCCGACAGATGTAAGTCTTCAAATTTAAGTGTACTGTTTTTTTATTTATTTTTTATACTAGAACGACATGTGATCCTGAGCCCACCTGATAGTAGTGGCGCGCACGCAAGGTTCATGAATGTTCGCAACTGGAATCAGACACTTATTTTATTTATTTATTTAAACTTAATTGCACAAAGTACAAAGGCGGAACTAATGCCGCTAGACATTCTATGACGGTCAAACCTTCGAGACAACGAGATAACTGACATCAGTCCCTAACACTATGCCGGCAAGACTAGATGCCTTTTCACACTTCGTTTGAAGGACTCCAGGTTCTAGGAAAATGGAAACACAGGGCTGGAAGTGAATTCCACATCTTTATTGTGCGACAGATGTACCAAATTTAAACGTACGCGAAGGGATGGTGACTACGGTATGTGGGTGCATATTCTGACCTGTGCGTTTGTTCGGTTGCGGAATGGAGAGGAAGAAATTAGGTTATAGAGCTCTTCAGAGCTATGTTGAGTGCTAAATATATGATATAGAACTATAGACGGTAGAACACTCTCAGAGAAACTTCATTTTGACACATCTGCAAGGATTAGAGAGTTCCAGATATAGTGGCATCGTCCTCTGTAGGACATTGAGATCATCTGTGAGGTACTTAGCGGAACCATCCCAAAGGTGAGAACAGTATTCGATGCGCGATCTAATCTGTGCTTTGTACAGCAACAGTCTGAATGAAGGCGGGAAAAAACACTTCACCTTGTTCAGTATTCCGAGCTTTTTTAAAGGTGGTGCTCTCAATATAGTGTCGGAGTGTATTTCCACCACGAAAATGTTGAAGCTGGGTTGTAGATCCAGCGTGGTGTCTTGAGGAGTGGCAGGATGTACGTAGGGATAGTAGCTATGGGTGTGCATATTTTGGCCTGTGCGTGTGGTTCGTTTGCGGTATAGAGAAGAAGTGATAAGGTTATGGAGCGAAAACATCAGACGAAAATACCAAATAACTAAATTTGTATAGGAAGTGCCAATATGAAGGATAGTTTCCTATACTACTGGATCCATTTAGATTAAAATCCGTGGTAAAGCCATAATTCATTTGAATTACAAACAAGTTCATTTAAAAATGTAGCCAGGATTCAAAAATAAATTATGCCTACTATATTGGGGTAAGTAAAATTAAATAAAAAAATATAATTGTAATTTTATATAGTTGTTATTCATATATACATATACATATTTATCAATATATGAAGTTTATAATGTTTAATATTTTCATGCCGCTAGCGGTAGAATGCGTCGGAAATTATGTATAAGACCACAATATAATTTTGTACACAGTATTCTGGAAAGTAAAGATATTTTGATTTGATTTGATTTGAAAGAAATTAAACACTGTGAACCTAAAGTATAATCACGACCGTATTCCTAGCGGGGTGATCAGAAACGACCCACGTCAAGTGGTAACCTCTTCGATGTCTCTAGCCTACCAAACTCGCAAATTACAAATAAATTATTGAGTCCTGACCAGGAATCGAACCCGGTGTTAACCGCCGGACCACTTTTATTTTCTTGTTGTCTCGTTTACCTTTATCAATTTCACTTTGGTTGACGCAATTTGCTTTGAGTTTTTAGGGCGTCCTTTTTCAGAAATATATTTGTCATTTAAAGTCCCTATAGGCCTGCCTACCTTTTCGCAGCCCCTAGGACACAAAGTCCTAGAATATAGGATTTTCAGAACATATTTCTAAAGACAATCCATACTAATAATATTTGTTAAACCTATCCATGTAAAACCTACCCATTATATTTAATAATATTATGCCCATTGATGACTGTGTAAAAATGTCAAAAAAAGAATTTAAAGGAGAATTAAAGTTGCTTTTGCTAGGTAAATACAACAGTAATGTGATTTAATCTTAAATAACTTTGTGTTTTAAAAATATAGTGTAAAAAAAAATACTATAAAAAAAGAGTGTACTATTCGCCAACAAACTGTTATGCAGTTTGGCGTATAATTAAAAACATGTACAGTATTCCCAAATTAATAATGCACATACAGATCTTCGCTAATTGTCGTATTCCCGGAAACACCCGAATCATTGAATCGTAAGAGCCTAAACATTGCACTTGCATTTTGCACCTTGTTCGAAAGAAATAGAAGTCAATATCATGTGTACACAATCGAAAACAATTCGGGCGGTCGGTGACTGCATGTGTTCTCTCTGAGTGGAATTATATAGAGCTGATATTACACACCGTTCTTGGTTTTGTTTTCAAAGGTGAATTTAATTTCAACTTTAATTATCTTATTCAACTTTAAATAGTTTATTAATTTATTAGTTTATTTATTAGTTTTTATTAGTTTATTACACATAATTCTACTAAATTATGCATGAAGAAAATGCACTTACCACTCTATATACATATCGTCTTCCGACGCTCGGGGAATACGACCGTTGCCGAACAGTGACGAAGATTTCTATGCGCATTATCACTTTGGGAGAACTGTAAATAGTTTAAGTTTTTATCTGAATAAATGAATTAAAAAAAAAAAAAGTGCATCCTGGAGTTACTTTCAATAAATCTTTTTTCAAGCGATGTTATTTTTATATAAATATCACCATGGCTAGCATAGTTATTTTTGAAAGCAAAAATTGGCATTTGACATCATTGCAAATGGCACATACTATTAACGAGAACAACAAATAGGTGGTAGGCAGACTGATGGTAGTAATTTTCCCAGTCTGCTGTGGCGGGGAAATATCCACCGTTTGTGCTGATAAACCCAGTAAAGTGTATCCACACGTTTCGGGATCAGACTCGAATTGCCGTCATGCCCAATCAAGCCGGCATATTATAAGGGTCTGATGTCAGCCATGAATCAAGCGAATCCAGTTGCTAACTGCTGGCGCGGGTTTAGTGGACTGTATCTAGGTGCGGGGTTTGCGATAATCTTCAAATCAGATACATAGACGATACTATGATAATCGGTGCAATAAACAAACTAGAAAGGAAACTGGTAAAGGAACTCACCTGATGTCCTCGGCACCAGCACTTATAAATTGTTCTTACACTAATTTTGCAGGTTTAGCGAATGCGGGCGAAAACAATGATCGCGACGATTTCTTCAGCGTCTTCTATGACGACTGTAGGACAACGACTGCGCGACGACGACGACTATACTTTGATTCGACGATTACGACCAGCATGCTGCGCGCCCAGTTATATAGGCACTGCCTCTCTTCAGTGCGCAAGCGCCGGCCTTTGGACTAGTGATCGGGATGGGTAATATAGAAAGGAAGCGGCGAGAAAGAGATAGGATAAGGGTATAGGGGTAACAAATTAGGACGTCTGTTTAAGCACCGACGAATCACAATGACGCCTAACGATTCAAAATTGGTCGAATTACCGCGATCGGCGCGAACACTAACATTCATGAATCTCACGGAACGCGCAGGGTCACATGTCAAGATCACGCATTCTCTTAATTCAGACACGTGTCACGGCATGGAGATATTGAGCATGTGGTAGTTCAGAGAAAAGTCGATGGCGAGAGGATGCGTGGTAGGTCTCCGATGAGGTGGACTAACCAGGTTAACGCAGCAATAGATACCGGTTACGAATTTGCGCCGTTTGGGGTCGAGACGATGGGTCCATGGGGACTTTCAGCAAACCTCTTGGCTAAGAAGTTGTCAAAGCGGCTGACGGAAAACTTTGGAGACAGAAAGGCTGGCAATTATTTCTGCCAATGTATTAGCCTCGCTATACAGAGGGGAAATGTTGCCAATCTCCTTGGAACGTCTCTAAACGACATTTATTTAGATAGATTTATATTTTATTTATTTTTTTATTATTTTTTTATTATTTTTAAAAGGAATTGTATGTTTATTATATATATATATTTTTAAAAATTGTTTCAGCTTTAGTTTTTCGAATAATATTTAATTTTTGTATACTTATTGAAAATTTTATAATTTTGTTATTTCTTATAGGCAATAAAGGCTACTGTGGTAATGTGGTGGTCGCCTATAATAGGTGCAACATCTAACTTCTGATTTAGTGTTAAGTACAAATAAGTGTGTGATGTTAGCACTGTTGGCCACCCTATTATAAATAAATAAATACCTTTTAATTTATATTAATTTACTTGAAATAGAATATATTTTTTACATTATTTTATATATGTTTATTTTAATTTAAGTTTTTTGTAAGTTGCACCATTATTTTTTTTAGATTAAAACTATTGTATTGTTTCTTTTTGCTCACGGTGCAACTACGAGTATAAGTGAAAACTGTTAATTGGCTTAATTGTATTTAATCTTAAGTTTACAAGTGTAAATAGCTGTAAGTTACCCAAACATAATTTAAAAAAAATATGTAATTTAAATAGATTTATTTAATATTTATTATTAACCTTTTTTAACAGGTAAAGTCACGCTTCGTGTTTTGTTCAACTAAACTAACTTAGAAGTATGACGTTAAAAATAAAATATTTTAATTTATTCTAATGCACAGTTAGTGGAGTGATTACGTTTGGCCCAGTTTCTTACATTCAAACATTGACTCGCATAAGACCTGGGCATACGATTTATTTATTTAAATCTTTATTACACTTTATAATATTCTTTTTTATTTGTTTATTTAAAAATGTACTTGTGAGAAATACACTTTTCTTATATACATTTTACAACACGACCGTTCCCGTGCCTCGGAGATCACGTTACGCAGTCGGTCCCGGTTCCACTAATACCAACTTGTGGAATCGTTAATAAGTTGTCATAAAAAATTACATCAGATCCTCACCAACTCGTCTGGCCAGCGTGGCTAGTGTAGGCCTGTTCCGGAAGGCCCATCTCCAATAGTGAAGGTCTAGGACGCTGTGTTCTAGGGGCAGTAATGAATGAATTCTCTGATAGCCAAACCTTTAGGACATTTAGACAGGTGGAATATTAGGTAAGTCAATATATATCAATATTTACTTAAGATTAAATAACACGTACATAAATAAGTATTATATATTGTTCGGTACGTAGATTTAGTTTTTATTATATATTTTTTTGATAACTGGTAGTGAGGAACTGGGGCGCTGGGCTTAGTGCAGGCGGGCGCTGGTCGTAATACAGGTGGAGAGGCCGCTCTGAATCCAGTCTTGTAGTGCAGTGTAGGAGAAAGTTGTAGTTGAGTTGGAAAGTTGAACCCCAAATATAGGGGGTACAAATTTAATACTAATGTTGACTAGAAATTATGTATATTTAATAATTTTTATTATCGTGATCGGACGAACTGTTACCGCAGCGTGGAGTACGGCGCGGCTGTCTTCGGGAACGATCCGCCGATCAATGACGTGAGCCAGTGAGTCGCTTCAATCACAAACTCGTGCGCAGCCATTCAATATTTAGGCAAAACAAAGCTGATGTCTCGGACAAATGTTACGTTTTAAAAACTAAAATATCTAAAACTGTTCAAATTAAGAGTCAAACAAATGCTGGTTAATAAATGTTTTTATTCGACAAAAGAATACCTAGACACTAAGCTCGACAAAGTCATGTGACTAAATAAATATATGTATGCTAGAAAAGCGAAGCATGTGATATAATTACATATAATAAATTATTTCATTTCATTTATGTTTCACCATAGTCAGTTTTGTAACTTTAGACTTATTTATTTATGTATTTTTAAAAAACTAGTGTATGCTCACTACATGCAAGACCGAGGTTCGTAATTTTCCATGTTCCTCCTTTTGTTTTAGCTTAGTCTTAATCAGACTGTAATTTATATTGTGTATATATTATATTGTATTGTTAATATTTTATTTATGTAGGTTATATGTATGTATTAGTATGTAATTATGTAATTATTAATAAGTATGTATATGTTATCTGCAACAAAACGTTCAAGTTTATTCAGTATTGCACCTACCTTATGTACTTACTGCTCTCGTTGTCCCGAAGGTTTGACCGTTATAGAATGTCTAGCGGCATTAGGTCCGCCTTTGTACTTTGTGCAATTAAGTATAAATAAATAAATAAATGCCAAAATATAAATATGCCCGGTCCCAAAACAAAGGTCAATGGATCCAAGGCTTTGTTACAAAATATAAATAATGATACGTTAAATTATTTGTTTTATCAATTTTCGTTGTAAAAAATATATAATACCAGTGAAGGTCGCATGATAAATTATTTTGTGAATTAAGTAGCTACAAGTATACGACGTAATTTTGTATGCTTTTACTTTAGACTAATATGTGATTTTATTGATATAAACAAACAACTAATTCTAAGAAACTATATGTCAAACTAACTCTTTTTTAGCACTTTTTTATACTAGCTAGACATGTTTTTTTTTTTTTACTTACCTGACCGTAAGTGACGCGCATGGTCTATAAATGTTAGCAACTGGAATCAGACCCTTATGTGCGACAGATGTATGAGACACCAAATTTATGGGTACGCGAAGGGATGGTGACTACGGTATGTGGATGCATATTCTGACCTGTGCGTGTGGTTCGGTTGCGGAATGGAGTGGAAGGAATTAGGTTATAGAGCTCTTCAGAGCACTCACCATAGTATAGCCGGTAAAACACGCTCAGAGAAGCTACATCTCGGCGAAGCTGCAGGGATTCGAGAGTTCCAGATATAGTGGCATCGTCCACAATTCGAACAGCTCGCCTCTGTAGGACATTGAGAGCATCTGTGAGGTATTTGGCTGAACCATCTCAAAGGTGTGAACAGTATTCCACGCATGATCTGATCTGTGCTTTGTACAGTAACAGTCTGATTGAAGGCGGAAAAAACCGCTTTACCTTGTTCAGTATTCCGAGCTTTTTTGACGCTGTTTTGGTGATGCTCTCAATGTAGTTCCGGTGGTTAAGCTCTGAGCGTATTTCCACCCCGAGAATGCTGAAGCTCGGCTGTAGATCCAGCGTGGTGCCCTGAAGAGTGTGGGGAGTAGAGAAGGGGGACTTCTTGGCCGTCAGCGCGTATGCCTGGGTCTTGTTGGCATTAACTTATTGTTGACCTTGCTCCCATCTGATGGTAAGTGGCGAGCATATAATTTATATAAAAAACTCGCCTATGTTCCTAATTTGATGCAATACAGAATTTAAAATAAAATTAAATTAAGACCTCGATCTGGAATCGAATGCAGTACAGCGTTTAATAACACAGTCAGTCATTCAGTCATTAAAATGAGTAATGCATGTTATATTGCATATCTGATATACTAAAGCCATTAGGTTCAATATATCTGAAAGTTGAAATTAACGCCCACTGGAAGTATGTTTGTCAAAGACATTATATTAGTATGTTTGAAGACTGGCCTAATCAGCTACCATAATGATATATAAATACATAAAATGAAAGATTATACACAATTAAGAACGCGTTCCTTTAATCCTGCAAAGGTCGGTTCAAGGCCGGCATGTATCAATGAGAAATACACTTTTCTTACGTACATTCGTCATAGATTTACAACACCGGTGTTCCCGTGCCTCGGAGAGCACGTTAAGCCGTCGGTCACGGTTTCTTTATATATTTTTTTATATACTAGCACGACATGTGACCTTGCGCCTACCTGATGGTAAGTGGGGAGCAAGATCCATGAATGTTAGCAACCGGAATCAGACACTCAGACATTAATGAGGCCACTTGCTCTGTTGAAGAACGCGTTAAGTCAGTAATTGGTGTTGCAGCGAAGAACATGTAAGAGTGAACGCTGCCTGAGTTTGAGTGAGAGTATTTTTAACTAACTTTAAATAAGGTTATGACTACAATATTAAGACGCGTCTCTGGTGGCAGCAAATCATGTCTTTTGTATCGCTGATCATAGCTAAAATCATAGGTTTTCGTTTCGTGAATTGATTCAATTGATTGAATTCAATTTGTAATACTTTTTTTTTATTGGTATCTATGAACATATTGCCAAGGATTGCATAGCCATAATCACCAGCACTCTTGTCTCCTGAGTTGTTGACGAGCTGTTTCGAAGACGCCTCTAAAATTTAAAACCCGCCGAGTCTCAAATCCAAGCAGAGCCTCGCCCGACGACACAAAATTGTATAGTTGGGACGGTCCTAGTAGATTCTGTCGATGTTTTTAGCACACAACTTGCTGACTTGTAGTACCTATAGGCGATTCAACTTGATGCTAAAAATGTACTAGAACAGACAATGTGTATCTAAACTACATTATTGTTGAACCTAAAACTTATTTTCTATTTTCTACCATATTTTATCATATACTTTGTTTGTAATAGGTAAACTTAAAAAAATAATATGAAAAAAAGTCATTTACAGAAAGAATAACATGCTTTTTAAAAAAATATATATATATCTCTAAGCTAGGCTCCGATTCTCGCGCCCTCGACATGCATGTCCGCTCGATTTGTTCAAATGAAACTGACAGTTTTCTATAGAGATCTGTCGCTTTTCATTCGAATATTTCGAACCGACACGCAAGTCGAAAGCGCCAGAATTAGGCCGCCGAGGTTCTGCAATGCCTCGGTTATCTTTGCCAATGCGAGGAGTGACAGTTTTTAAACAATTATGAGCAAAAGATCTGTGTCTATGCTGTGCTGCATGAGATCCAGTACCAACAGGCTCCTAAACGTATTGGCAGATCAGTGGGACTCTCCGCTGCTGGATACAGCTGCATTCAGTCAAGGAGACAGCCTCCAGTATCGGATAGTTTCCATAAATCAATGATGCCTCAAAATTTAGTAAGTCATAAATAATTAAAAGTCAACTTTCATTCGTATTTTGTTTTTCGGTTAGGATAAACTATAAGTACTTATGCGGTTTGGTCAGATCAGTACTGGATAGTTATACAACAACGGTTAAGCAAAATTGTAACAAACAATTTATGGATTTCATGCCAAAAAATTAAATTATTATTATTAATTTTAAAAAATATTGTAATTTAAGATATCCAAAATTTGTCTAATAAAAGTTATTATTTGGCGTGCGCTGCGCAAACCATTAATTAAATTTAGTCATTTGAACCCAGGGATGTGACGTCAATATCTAAACCATGACACCGCCTGAAAGTTCACTTAGCTGATCACAATATTACACGGGCATGGCCATAAAAGAAAAGTAATCACTTAAAACATTGAAGGGCTCATTGCGTCGTCACGCTAACCGCGTTTAATAAGCGCGCGGTTTGCAAGCGCGCTGGTTATGTATTAACTGTAAATCGCATGGTTCATATCGATAAATGCGCAGTTAAGAAGCTAAGATCTACCAAGCGCGATCTTTAAAGTGCGAGCAAACTATAAGCCTTCACTTTTTACCCACGTTAACGGTCAGCGTTAGCAATTACTCTTCGAAGATTACGGGCAAGAAGACTAACATAGTGGTTTGACTAAATTTGCAATACATTATTAATCAATCATGTCCTCGACATAATTTTTGCCAGTTCTATTTCTAAGTTACTCTATGGGCGGACGAGTATCATTGAGCGCGAGAACGTTGCCCCCTAACCTTCAGCGAGATTCGTACCTCCTCGGTGACCTCCCCTCTTCACTTGCAAACTCGTCCGATTCTCAACTCATCCGATATACCTAAACAGAGATCGGCTATTATTATAGCGATTTTAATTACGTAAACCTATCTATCTTAAATCTTCTACCCCTACTAGATACCCCTGTAAGACAAAGCTGCCCAATAAGTAATACGAGTATGTATGTTAAAAGAAAACTACTGTACCAGTACATACGGATCTGAAGCCACGAAGTAAGTATACTCACCTCTCTTTTGAAGATGCGACTCCAGCTTTCTCTGATTAATAAGATGCACGCTTTACCATCCATAAATTAAATACTTTTACGCTGACATCGTTATCTATGTTTTGCTCATACGTCTTAACTTACGACTTTTTTGCTATACAATATTAATTTCATTGTGAGCATATGCTAGGCTCGCTTCGATGGCTTTGAAACACGTTTATTTAATTTTTTTATAGTATCAAGTTAAAATCTTATTTTTTTAAACCAGCCTATTGTCGGTCGCCCGAGACACCGTTCATTCATTCTTCTCATCTCTTACCCACACACGATGAACCCGGCACCCGCACGGTGAAGCCATGGAATGCTTAGAAATGCGTCTTCCTTAAGGATGTCTGGCATTCGCCTGTTCTCATTCTACATTAATATGGTCACTTCGCTCGGCCCACAATTCTGTTTTATCTATCCCATCTCATCACTCCAGCTTTCAGTCAAACTCCTTCGCAGTAGTGGCCGCCAATTTGTGGAACAATTTGCCAGTAGAAATTCGCCAAGCACCCAATAGATCACTCTTTAAGAAAATAGTATATTCACATTACTTAAATAGCTCTCAACAGCGTATGTAAGATATATAGTATGTGGTATATTAATGTGTAAATATGTATAATGTGTAGTATATGTATTATTGTGTACATATTGTATGTATATTAATATGTATTATGATATCATAGAATATATTTATTTTATTTTTCCTTTAAATTAAGTTTCATATTTGAGCCCTTTGCACCTACCTCTTAATCAAAATTCTCTGTATTGTCCCAAAGGTTGGCTGCTAGAGAATGCCTAGCGGCATTAAGCCCGCCCTTTGTACATAGTGCAATAAAGTTTTTAAATAAATAAATAATATCTAGAAGTATAGCTATTTAAGATATAAGATTAGGTGAGCAAAATATCATTATACAATCTGTAGTACTACCAAATGATTGATACGAAAACTACTTACGAGTAGGTATTTTATTTGCCAAATAATTAATATCTATAATTGGACAGTAATAAATTGTAATATTAACATAAGTAAGTCTTATTAATAAAAGAATCGAAATTACTTTTTTTTATCATTTACAGCACACGTAATAATAGCGCAAAATAGATGATGTACGTATAACACCATAATATGTAAAATGGACGAATTTTCCAGTTGAATCGGGACCATCTATGATCGTAAACCTCAAGGTATTTCACCTTTTAAATTCGCACTAAATCTGTTTTTTTCTTAAGCATCGTAAATAATTTGATTACTGTCAATAAGATTGATATTTGATATTTTTTAATATGACACTGCACGCGTTTAATTGCGTTTGTGCTGCTGTTGAATCATAAAATTTTGTTAAATTGCCTTTGCTTAAAATATTAAGATTTCAAGTCATTCAACGATCTGTATTTCAAATACCTCTCTTTGTATTCCATCTGATGGTTAGTGGTGCGCGAGGTCCATGAATGTTAGTAACTGGAATCAGACACTCATGACTGACATCAGTCTCTCTATCGACAATTCGAGGCTGATCCTGAAACGTGTTTCTACTGGGTTTATTGGCACGAACGGTGGATACTTCCCCGCCCTGGCAGACTGGGCAAATTACCACCATCAGTCCCACCTACCACTTTATTGTTCTCGTTGAAAGTATGTGCCATTTGCAATGATGTCAAATGCCAATTTTTACTTTCAAGGAAAACTAATATTGTAAGCTTGCCATGGTGATATTTATATCAAAATAAAATACGCTTATCTAATTTCGGATATAATACAAATCTGTGGAATGAACTACCGGTAGAAATCCGACAATCATCCAACCGAAAAATGATTAAAAAATGGTGTCATCGCATTATTTAAATGGTTCATAAGTTATGTAATGGTGTCATATGTAGTATATGTATTAATAGTATTTAATATATCATAGTTATTAGTAAGTATGTATTTTAGTAATTGTAGGTAATAATTTTATTCGAAGTAATATACAACCAGTATAAAAGAATTACAATATAAAAGCTACCTAAATAATAAAATTAAAAATAAACTAAACTATAAATAAAAAATGTCCTCTAGAGACGTCCCATCCGAGATAGTCCCAAGGAGACTGGCAACATTTCCCCTCTCTATAGTGAGGCTAATACGTTGGCAGAAATAATTGCCAGCCTTTCTGTCTCCAGACCTTTCCGTCAGCCGCTTTGACAACTCCTTGGCCAAGCGTCTCGCTGACGGTCCCCATCGGCGCATCGTCTCGACCCCAAACGGCGCAAACTCGTAACCGGAACCAAGGTTGGCATATTTGCGCAATTTGAGGTTCTTTTAGTAATATAATTGTATTCATATGTATATAGATTTATTTATTATTATTATATATAAATATTTTTTATTTATTTATTATTAGACCGCCTCCGTGGTCTAGCGGTTAAGTCCGTGGACTTAGATTCGGAGGTACCGAGTTCGATTCCTGGTCGGGACACAAAAATATTTATTATTGTAAATAAATACATTTAATTAATATTCAATTTATTTGTGATATTTCTCGAGTTTGGTACGCTGGAGATATCGACGAGCTTGCCACTTGTCATGATTGACCCATAGTAAAGTTGGCTAAATGTGAATCCGCTTATTTATAAGCGTGGTTTCTGACCACCCCGAAAGGGAAACGGTCGTGATGATACTTTACTTTACTTCTATATATAAATATTTGCACCTACCTTACATTTGAAATGGTCCACATTGTCCCTAAGGTTGACTGTCAGATAATGTCTAGCGGCATTAAGTCCGCCCCTTGTATAACGTGCAATAAAGTTTTAAATAATAAATAAAATAATTCCTATATAGAAGCTATTTTTTTATTTTTTTTATTTAATATAATATAGCTATAATAGGTATGTATGACGCTTTAAGTATCCTACCATCCACCTGGCGACGCTTGTGTTTGGGTGGACGAGAGTTTTTGGCGTGAGTGGCCACTCTTTTCTGTACGGTTGGCTAAATGTGAATCTGCTTCTTTAAAAGCGTGGTTTCTGACCCCGGATTAGATAATGACGTCTGCATGTCTGTCGCTCTTGAACTTGGCCATCAAGGTAAGTCATCACATTTTGGCAGCTAGCGTGAGTTTCCCAGAACATTCGAAGAGACATCAAAGTGGGTATATTTCACAGGAACATGTCAAAAACAATTTGTCATTAAGTTTCACGGTTTCCGTGTGTTCGTTTATAATAATTTCTTCTTAGAACTGAGGACTTTGTAGTGAGAGGTGGCGGAAGCTGTAGCGATTCTCGATTTATTCATGAAACATTACGACATGGCTTAATAGTAAAGCTCAATTCACTAAACAGAACGTACGTTCACTTAACACCGCGTATAGTTCTTCACTCATGCTTTCGACATGCCAGAACTATCGGAGCATTCCTTTCCTTATTTTTGTCCCTATGCTTTCTATCATACCTACCCTTTTGCGTATTTCGTCATTATATATGCGGTCCGTCAAAGTGACGCCAAATACCCGACGCAACGACCTTTTTTCTACTGCATTAACTCTACTCTCATGCCTATTCTGACATATCCACTTGATTTTTTTATACATCGATAATAATACAGTGCTGTCCACAAACACCATTAAGGTTTAATTTATTAAGGTCAGGCGATTCACACATAGTTCTTAGTTGTAGAGGTCTACAATCGCCAAACGCTCCGCTTATAGCTTGCGCGCTCAATTCGTCTGCCAACCTTGGTCCAAGCTGACCGAGGAGGGTCAAGGAAATACAATTGCAGTCTCGACTCACAAACTGACACACTTATCAATTATACTGAGGAAATATATAGGCTATTTTTAGTATCGTCTTATTCTTAGCTTTATAACATCACTTAAAGTTTTTAATGATGCTGTTAGGTTAGTTTATTTTGTTAGTATATATTTTATATATGTAACTGATAATTTATTTATTGTTTCATGCTAATTGTGTGAAGCTTTGTCTAATTACTTGACTTAATATTATTAAAAAAAATATAATTTGAAACTACATAAAATTAAGTACCTATAAACTAAATCTAATATTATTATTTTTTTCACAGACGTCCCGTTGTCAACATGTCCTCTCTGTATAGCGTTCGCAGAAGTCATTGCCAGACTTACTGTCTCCAGAATTCTCCGTCAGCGGTTTGGACAACACCCGACGCTTGGCTGAGGGTCCTTATGGTCCAATTGTCTCGACCCCAAACGGCGCAAACTCGTAACATGTACCGAGGATCTCAAGTTGCGCAAATGGTTGCTGTACAAAGCACAGATCAGATCATGTATAGAATACTGTTCTCACCTTTGGGATGGTTCCGCCAAGTACCTCACAGATGCTCTCGATGTCCTGCAGAGGCGAGCTGTTCGAATTGTGGACGATGCCACTATATCTGGAACTCTCGAATCGCTGCAGCTTCGCCGAGATGTGGCTTCTCTGAGCGTGTTCTACCGGCTATAATATGGTGAGTGCTCCGAAGAACTCTATAACCTAATCCCTCCCTCTCCATTCCGCAACCGAACCACACGCACAGGTCAGAATATGCACCCACATACCGTAGTCACCATCCCTTCGCGTACGTATAAATTTGGGGACTCATACATCTGTCGTACTATAAAGATGTGGAATGCTCTTCCAGGCTCTGTGTTTCCACTTTCCTATAACTTGGAGTCCTTCAAGCGAAGTGTGAAAAAGCATCTAGTGAAGCCGGCATAGTGTTGGGGACTGATGGCAGTTATCAGTGTCTGACTTCAGTTGCTAACATTCATGGACCTTGCGCGCCATTTACCATCAGGTGGGCCCAAGGTCACATGTCGTGCTAGTATAAATAAAAAAAATAAAACTATGCATCAGTTTCTACCACTATGCCTTCCCAATTGTGACTGTAGAATTATATGCGCCCTATCATCATCATCATTAATTACAATACATACCTTTATTTGAATTGACAATCAGCACACCCCCCGACCGCTGCGACACATCACTTTGGTGCAGTGGCTGGGACGTTAACTAAAGTCCAATCCTTAGTAGGTACACTGGGTGTTTAACTTTAAAATGAACAGAGACGATCGAAAGACCATATAGTAAGCTGGGTCTTACTGCTAAATGTTGAATGATGCAAACTAACCTTACTCCTCTATAGACTAACCTCATCATCAGTCTGTGTCTCTCCACTGCTGGATATAGGCTTCCCCCAAGGCTAGCCACTGCACGCGGTCTTTTGCAACCCTCATCCAACCCCCACCAGCGACCCTCCTTAGGTCATCCGTCTATCTGGCGGGGGGTCGTCCCACTCTGCGTCGTCCCGTACGCGGTCTCCACTCCAGGACCCGTTTGCCCCATCGGTCGTCGGTTCTGCGGCAGATGTGTCCGGCCCATTGCCACGTCAGCTTGCTAATTTTAAATGCTATGTCAGTAACTTTGGTTCTCTGACGAATTTCAGACTAACCTATTTTGTATATTTTTTTGTATTTTTTTATTTCCAGTGTACTTCGCGAATAAACGTATTTATTATTATTATTATATATATTGCTCGGCATTGCACGCGAAATTTTGGCATTCTCACCCAAACCCATCAGCGACCTTTTTCAGGTCATCCGTTAATTATTCTAGCAATTAATTAAATTCATAAACCTAAACTAATTACTTTTACTATTGCACAAGTTATATACTCGTACAATTTTATGACATTGACTTTCAAACATTAGCATCTATTCTCACCCCTAAAAACAGGACGGTAAAGTTAAAAATTAATAACCGTTTGCCAATGTCGATCGTCAGTTTAGCCATATACACTGACTGACAAAATTTTGAGAATACAAAAATATTATTCATTCTCTATTCAATATAAATACTTATTTAAGTTTAGTTTATATTTTAGTTCCTAAGTCTCAACGCTCCTTTACAGCTGGATCCAGTAAAGTATCATCACGACCGTTTCCCTTTCGGGGTGGTCGGAAACCACGCTTATAAATAAGCGGATTCACATTTAGCCAACTTTACTATAGGCCAATCATGACAAGTGGCAAGATCGTCGATGTCTCCAGCGTACCAAACTCGAGAAATATCACAAATAAATTAAATATTAATTAAATGTATTTATTTACAATAATAAATATTTTTGTGTCCCGACCAGGAATCGAACCCGGTACCTCCGAGTCTAAATCCACGGACTCAACCGCTAGACCACGGAGGCAGTTACATCCAACCTTAGTTTATCCGGCTATGTTTCTGTATTATTGTATTAATTATAATGCGTATCTAGACAAGTGTAAACTTTGACAAAACAAGTATTCCCAGATACGGATAGTAAACAATAAACAATCAGTTTTATAAACAGGGATACTTCCCTGGGACGTCTTTGAGGCTACCTACTCGGCAATCTATAGCAGGGGTGCTCAGATTTTAACTACTAGCGATCTTACTTAAAATCTAAATCAACTTCATTTCATTCAATTTAATGCTATCTCATTCCATCTCATTCAATCTCATTCAATCTCATTCAATCTCATTCAATCTCATTCAATCTCATTCAATCTCATTCAATCTCATTCAATCTCATTCAATCTCATTCAATCTCATTCAATCTCTTTTAATCTCATTCAATCTCATTCAATCTTATTCAATCTCATTCAACCTCATTCAATCTCATTCAATCTCATTCAATCTCATTCAATCTCATTCAATCTCATTCAATCTCATTCAATCTCATTCAATCTCATTCAATCTCATTCAATCATTCAATCTCATTCAATCTCATTCAATCTCATTCAATCTCATTCAATCTCATTCAATCTCATTCAATCTCATTCAATCTCATTCAATCTCATTCAATCTCATTCAATCTCATTCAATCTCATTCAATCTCATTCAATCTCATTCAATCTCATTCAATCTCATTCAATCTTATTTAATCTCATTTCATCTCATTCAATCTCATTCCATCTCATTCCATCTCATTTCATCTCATTCCATCTCTTTCCATCTCATTCCATATCATTCCATCTCATTCCGTCCCATTCCATCTCATTCCATCTCATTCCATCTCATTCCATCTCATTTCATCTCATTCCATCTCATTCCATCTCATTCCATCTCATTCCATCTCATTCCATCTCATGCCATCTCATTCTATCTCATTCCATCTCATTCCATCTCATTCCATCTGCTTCCATCTTATTCCATCTAATTCCATTTAATTTTCCTTGTGATTATGTTTGATGAGATGTCTCCATAGCTCCATTTCATTTCCTTTCCAGAGACGTCCCGTCCGAGATAATCACAAGAAGACTGGCAATATTTTCCTGCTGTATTGTAAGGCTAATGCGTTTGCCAATAATTGCCAGCTTTCTTATCTCCAGACCTTCCCGTCAACCACTTTTATAACTCCTTGGCTAGGCGCTTGGCTGAGAGTCCCCATGGGCCCTTCGTCTCGACAAATTCGTAACTTGTACGTAGGTTAAATAATGTAATATTAATTGTCCTTGTAACTTTGCTCGCTAGTATATTTATTTAGGTAGTCGGTTCAGTGGCCGGGCGACGCTCTGCAGTTGCCTTCACCCCGCTGATTGCGATTCAAGGTCTTGAAGCTATAAATGACTATAGTTTCAACTGGTTTTTTTGCGATCTTTCAGCCATTTATGTACAGCTGCCAAGTTCAGGCGCTGGTTACATCATAAATGAGCATTGATTAGTCGGCATGGTGGAAGGGATTGACGTCACACTTTTTTAACTGAAATGGCTGCTTATCCCTAAACAGCGTATTAATAGAGTTTTGTGCTTGTTATCATCATCATCATCATCATCATCAGCCTGTATCTCTCCACTGCTGGATGTAGGCCTCCCCTAAGGCTCGCCACTTAACGCGATCTTTCGCTACCCTCATCCAACCCCCACCAGCGACCTTCTTTAGGTCATCTGTCCATCTGGCGGGGGGTCGTCCCACTCTGCGTCTTCCCGTACGTGGTCTCCACTCTAGAACCCGTTTGCCCCATCGATCGTCGGTTCTGCGGCAGATGTGTCCGGCCCATTGCCACTTCAGCTTGCTAATTTTAAAAGCTATGTCTGTAACTTTCGTTCTCTGACGAATATCAACGTTTCGAATTCTATCCATCAGAGATACACCAAGCATAGCTCTCTCCATGGCTCGCTGAGCGACCTTGAATTTATGGACCAGACCCACTGTTAGTGTCCACGTCTCTGCTCCGTACGACATTACCGGAAGGACGCACTGGTTAAAGACCTTAGTCTTTAAACATTGTGGTATAGACGATGAGAGGATGTGCCGGAGTTTCCCGAATGCCGCCCATCCTAGCTGAATGCGTCTGTCGGCTTCTTTGCTGAAGTTGGCTGCTCCTAATTGGATAGTCTGCCCGAGGTATACGTAATTTTGCACAACTTCGAGAGTGTCGTTTCCTATGCTTGTTATACAGTACTCTAAACACGATGCTGTAGTACTAGCGTTTGGGCTAGGCTTGTATAGTTCACGAATTAACTAGTTCTATAGAGAGCTTCCGCTGAGGACCTACCGGAACAATTTTTTTTTTTTTTTTTTTTTGACAGAACTCCCACTCCTTAGTTCGTTGGATTCCATGTAGTACGACTTGTAATAGCGAGAGAGCAAAAGCGGTGAATGACATTATCGCTCACAACAGTACACATAGCATGCGCCGATCTGATTTCGTTTAAAACATAACGTAAAGGCGGACGAATTGTCAAATCGGCTTGATCTGCCATAGGGGAAAGAACATCGCTAGTCGTATTAAATACTTCTGAATTATCATAGAAGATCCAGCTGGAGTGAGTTGCCGTAACCTAATAGTAATATTGTAAGCTGTACTGCTATGTGCGTCAGCTGCACTGGGTGTTCCGGTTTACTGGATCTTCGCCGGTGCATCTAGCCTTCACGTCTTGCTGGGGTGTTCTCCATACTTCTACCCCATAAATCTTACGATCTGCTGTGGAGGAAACGCTCCAGAAACCGCTCGCAGCCACCTACGATTCCACGGAAAAGAACTTGTCTCCAACTCCTTCGTAGTAGCTGCCACAAAATTATGAAATAATCTTCCAGTAAACATAAATAAGGCAGGCAACTAACAGATTGTCGTTTAAAAAACTGGTCTATTCACACTTTATGAATAGCTCTAAACCACGTTAGTAAGTTGTATTTGTGTATGTATTAGTATTTAGTATATTGATATTATAATACATACATAAGTAGGTATATAACATTTGTTGAATTATCCTATAATTGTAAATTACTGTTACTTTCATTGCACCTATATTTGTTTAAATTTGTCCCCAAGGTTTGGCTGTCAGAGAATGTCTTCGGGCATTAAGTCCGCCTTTGTGCTTTGTGCAATAAAGTTTTTAAATAAAATAAAAATTAATAAATAAATAAACTTCTGTCGAGGGGCAAGGCGAGGCTGAAGAAGCCGAAGACTACCAGGCTAGTCGTTTCACTAAACCCAATAAACATCTTCCGGTCTGTGCAATAATAGGCTAATTACTAATATCAGTTCTAAGAGCTGGTTTTATTGAACCAGCTCACCCTACCCCAACCTACACCAGAGACGTTTTCAGGTCATCCATCTATCTGGAGGAGGGCTATATTTTGTTAATTACGCGAATTAGGCCCAAACGGATTAAAATATCTGTTTTTTTTATAATAAGGTTATACCATTTGCAAATTTCCACTGATTAAGGTTTATTTTCTCTTATGGTATTAAATATCGACCGCCTCCGTGGTCTAGTGGTAACAAACGTTGCCGTGAACTCGGGAGGTCGTGGGTTCGATTCCCACCGGGGGCAAGTTGTACATTGTATAATTTGTCTCGGTCTGGGTGTTTATATGTATAATATGTATATATTTACAAAAAAAAAAGTATAATATGTAGTTTATCAACCATCTAGTTTCCGTAACACAAGCCTCGTAGCTTACCACGGAAATTAGATGGCGCTGTGTGTGACCTGTCTGAAAATATTTATTTATATTTATATTTTAGTGTAGGTAAATAAGACAATGCCCCTTTACAGCTGCTATCCACTATTAGAATTAAGGTTGTTAGTCTCAGGCACTATGCCCTTATTAGCAGACTGTTCCTTGCTAACAACAGCCAGCTATTTCAGCCATTTTTATGTATATATATTGATTTAATATTAATAGGTATCAAATAAGAGAAATGAAAATTTGACGAATCCAAGTGTACCTATAGGCTCATAAGGAAATAAATCCTCCTCCTTGCGTCGTTCTCCTCATTGCTGAGGGTCGTGACCCCCTTCCTCGGATCATTTTGTCCCGGATGATGCTGCGACATCCAGGTCTGCTTACGGCGGCGTGCAGGGCCTCGTGGACTTGGGTGTGAAGTGTGGCGCGGATCTCGTCTGACCAGCGTGTCGGGCTCCGGCCACGGGGTCTCTTGCCTTCAATTTTACCGTGCCTTCCCAGACTGCCAGAGCTTTTACGGGCTATATGACCAAAATACTCAAGGACTCGTTGCAGGCAGATGGAAGAGAGCCTGACTTTGAGCGAAGGATAATAAATAAACAATATACAATTAATATCGTTCTAAACTAAGGTACTTCTTCGATTGTTACCAAGATTTGTGGATGGCAAGCTTCTTTTGCGATGACATCTTGGGGCTTGTGACGCGGCTGATATGGACTGGGTTTAAAATGGGCACCGTTTTAAAATGAGATTTTGATAAATGACAATAAAAAAATACCAAATTTTGTAAATATTATTTTATTTAATAATTTTTTTGTACAACTTTTCGGTCCAAATAGCTTCCCGGAACGAAATGAAAATCTTTTGCCAGAAAAATTATTGTGAGATGTATGAAAAAAATGATTGATTATGTAGTGTGACATATTCTTGGATATTTAAATTACATTCAAGGTTATTCAATTTTTTCAACTGATTTATCTGTTTCATTTATTTATCTTGAAAATGAGTTATTATGCTGTAGTTTTAGATACAAAGGTACCAGGTTTGATTCCTTATAATTGGTTGTAAGAACGCTTCTTCATCATCATAGCTACTTCTTCTAAGAACACAGAGGCCTAGAACTCCCCTGTTGGAGATGGGCCTTCCAAAAATGTCTGGAGAATTTGGCCTACACTTGCCATGCTGGCCAGACGGGATGGCGAGGTGTATAAACGCTTAACATCCTAAAATGAGCATGTAATGGGAAATAAATTAGTCATCGATTTACAACACCACCGTTCCTGTGCTCTCCGGAGAGCACGTTAAGCCGTCGGTCCCGGTTCCACTTATACCAACTTACCAAGTTGCTCTCATTCTTGGACCTTGCGTACCGCTTACCATCAGGTGGAAGTGGTGTCACATGTCGTGCTCATATAAATTAAAATAAAACTTACATAAAACAAATAACAACAAGTAGCTATGGGTACACAGGTAACGCATATGGGTAGTACAGAACAATCTGGTCAAGTAGCTACGAGAAAACGTTGGCTTTGTATCCAACATATCAAGTTCCGAACAGTTACAATTGAAATAGTTGCATAACCTCCAAAAGATCGAGCTTTGTTTATCATTAGTAAAGCACATAGAGGCATGCAGGACGGATGTGCTCCTAGTTCGTAGGCCGGTAGATTTAGACCAAGTTTCCAAGAATCCACCTTCTGACTTAAGACGTTGATAAGAAACGTCTGCTATGTCCCTACGTACGTGAAACGGCAAAATATGATGCCTAATGCATGTTCGTATGAAAGATTTAATTGACCACTTTTGGTTTTGTACAACAAATTATTTATTAATATTGTAATCGTTTAACTGTGAATCACGAAGGGATACGTCCTTGCGTCAATTAATCTATTTCTGAAACACGTAACATAAATGTAATTATGTTAATTTCTAACGCTTGACACTTCCCTGTTGACAGATGTTTTTCATCTTAAAAAAAACGGTCAAGCGCAAGCTCGATTCAGGCGTATACGGTTCCGTATTTTGTTTTTTATTTCTCCTTGCAAACTTATGTAAACTTTAGTGTTGCCCAAAGCAAGTCTTGGTTAGATAGATAAATTCTTTATTGCACAATAAACAAAAACACATTTAAATGTACATAGGCGAACTTAATGTCTAATGACATTTTCTACCAGCTAACCTTTGGGATAGTGATTGGGATAGTTGGTCTTGTATAAGAACACCTATAAGAAGGTGTCTATATTAGTTTTGTTCTTGCACTCCTAATCTTGGGATTGGTCTTGCGCTACATTCCCGCAAGACTCCTGTTTTGACTAAAATATATATTTGTTACTAATTCATAGATTCTGATTAATAGAAAACCTTATGAGACTTTAGGGTCTATCCGGAAACTAGTATACTAGTTTAAACTAAATTTAAAATAGTTATAGATCTTGTTGTCATTTGGGGGGTTGAACAGGGTAGGAAGACCCCCGCCAAATGGATGGATCGCCTGAAAATGGTTGCTGGTGGGGCTGGATGAGGGTGGCAAAAGATCGTGTGAAATGGTAAGCCATGGGGAAGGCTTACATCCAGCAGTGAAGAGACATAGGCTGATAGATATTTTTGTAGATATATTTCAATTCATCTACTATAAGAGTTTGACACTGAACCTGAACCATTTGCCAAAATATAATGCCAAATTTACTTTAGACTATTGTTGTAAGCTTGCCATGGTGATATTTATGTAAAATGACACCGCTTGAAAAAGGACTTTTTGTACAAGTATTCTATATGTTGCGGAACCCTAAAAAAACGTAAATCGTCGTGCCAACTGTCATGGCGATATGATGGTCAGAAACGGCCTTGGCGTTAAATAACTTCTAACGTTACCAACATGGTCGGTTATAACTATTACTGGCACTATTATGCGATCAAAAAAAAAAAAAAAGGTCTCTTGTTGTCATGAGGATTTTTTATTTCATGATCCAAATTTAAATCAAATAACTATAACATAAACTATAAAAAAGTAAAGTATCATCACGACCGTTTCCCTTTCGGAGTAGTCGGAAACTACGCTTAGAAGCGGAATCACATTTAGCTAACTTTCATCATTACAGCCCCTAGAACACAGCCTTCGAGACACCCACTGCTGGAGATAGGCCTTCCAGAACATATATCTGGAGAATTTGCTCTACACTCGCCACGCTGGCCAGACGGCTTGGCGAGGATATGATGTCAATTTTTTATGACAATTTATTAACGATACCACAAGTTGGTATTAGTGGAACCGGGACCGACGGCTTAACGTGCTCTCCAAAGCACGGGAACGGTGGTGTTGTAAATCTATGACAAATGTACGTAAGAAAAGTGTATTTGTCATTAGTACATGTCGGGTGGGTTTGAACCGTCCTTTGTAGGATTTAAGGACCCCATTCTTAAAACCGAGTAACCACCGCGCCTAGCTAACTTTACTATACGCCAATCATGACAAGTGGTAAGCTCGTCGATGTCTCTAGCGTACCAAACTCGAGTTAAAATTAATTAAATTTATTTATTTAAATTAATAAATATTATTGTATCCCGACCAGGATTCCACAGACTTAACCGCTAGACCACAGAGGATGTCTAGCGGTTAAAACAAAAAAGCGGTTAAACTTAATAATAAAATAAACTATAATATATAATAAACCGGCCCTGCTCGATCAATTGGATGCCACCTTAAAAGAAACTCTTGAAAAAATTCTAAATTTATCATTTGATGAAATTTCTTGGTCCCAAGCAACCTTGCCTGTTAAATTCGGTGGCATCGGCGTGCGAAAAATTTCTAGTATTGCTTTACCGGCGTTCTTATCTTCGGTGCACAGTGTTCAAGATTTAAGTTCAAAAATCTTAAATCAAAATCGTATTGAATTAACATGTGCACTGGAGGCAATTAGAGCCTGGAAAATAAAATGTCCCAATGATGATATTCCAAAGGAATCAAACTTTCAAAAACTTTGGGATACACCATTGGTACAAAATACCTATAAACATTTGGCTCAAAATCCAATCAGTGATCAACATCGCGCCCGGCTTCTGGCTTCAGTAGAAAAGGAATCCGGCCACTGGTTACACGCACTGCCTTCTGCGAACCTCGGCACACTGCTTGACGACGAAAGTTTCCGTATAATTAGTATTGCAATTCAGCGGGGAAATGCAGCCAGCGTTCTTGCCACCATTCCACGCGGACGGGACTTATATCCCTATCCTTAATATTAATTTTTATTTTATATGTTGTAAATATTTTTTCGAATAAATGTATATATAACTATAAATATGTCCTCTAGAGACGTCCCATTAGAGATAGTCCCAAGAAGACTGGCAACATTACCCCTCTGTATAGCGAGGATAATACGTTGGCAGAAATAATTTGCTAAGTCTCCAGATTTAATATCTATGCGCTAGATTATCTCTATTATCTATTCTGTTGTTCTGTAAACAGCTGTTAATAATTTATTTATCATTGATGACTGTGTAAAAATGACAAAAAAAGAATTTAAAGGAAAATTACTAACAGTAATATGATTTAATGTTAAATAAGTTTGTTTTTTGACAAATATAGTGTAAAAAAATTGCTGTAAAAAAAGAGTGTACTATTCGCCAACAAACTGTTATGCAGTTTGGCGTATAATTTTAAAAATGTAAATATATTCAGTTTTATCTGAATAAACGATAAAAAAAAAAAAAAGATGTTGCAACAATAGTAGGTATATATATGGTTAACCTATTCCAAATTGTATTGGTTGATTGCGGAACTCTGTAAAATTATTAATTACTCGAATGAAAAAAACACCTACTTCATGCATCGCTATAGGCCAAAAATATTTTTTATATATCTACTGTCAAAATTGTGCTTTTATTTAAAAAAAAGTGGTTATGTTCTATATTTTAAAAATGTCTTAACAAATGGCTGAGTGACCAGTAGCCCTATTCTGTTTCTTGGTCGCAAACGTTATTAGTGGATTTCGTTATTTACGTCAGGTATTGCGTCATAATTACAAAATATTATTCAATTCTCAACTCTATAAGCGCTCAACATTGGCAGCGGCCGTGCAAATACCAACTTTAATAGCGTGATAGATACATACTTAACGAATTCCATTATATAACGTTTGCGCTAAGGCCTATCTCCAGCAGTGGGGATCTAGGACTCTGTGTTCTAGAAGCTGTTAAAGCTGAGGTGTCCGGTGTACCCAAGCCTAAATTAGGCGTATAGTTATGTATTGCACATTAGTGTCTAACCCTACAGATAGAAATCATCTAAATTGGGCCATTATGTCTCGAGATTGAATCTATGTAGCTGATCGGATACCCTATTCCTTACCATGTCGAATCTAAATTGAAATTAGATAAATGTGAGAGCGGTGGATAAAGTTCTTAACGTGGAAATTCGTCAGAGAACCAAAGTTAATAATATAGTCTTTAAATTTGTAAGTTAAAGTGGCTAGGGGCCGGACGACGCAGAGAGAGATGACCCCCCGCCAGATAACCCGATTATTTTAGAGAAGGTCGCTGGTGGAGGGTGATGTGGGTAGCAGGAGATCGTGCGAAGTGGCAAGCCTTGGGACAGACCTATATACAACAGTGAAAAGACGCAGCCTGATGATCATGATGATCAAACCGGTGGTGGTCTAAGTCAAAGTCAAAATACAGGCAAATTCACGCAAATTATAGGCAAATAATGACATATACTATATAACAATTTTCAACTATTAACAACTAGGTACATTACAACATGTATTTAAGGTAAAAAAGGAACACAAACCAACAGGACTTGGAGAAGAATATCTTGGCCGCGAGTTTAAAAATATTATGATAACGTCTCGAATAGCGACTGTCGCTTAATTATCGCAAACTGTATGACGGGCATCGCTTATCGCCCCGCGTAGTGAGTATCGTGGTACGAGGCAGGCAGTTGTCTAGCGCGGCGCGCAAAAGGCACCGGTAAAAATAATTCCAACCCAATAATCAAATTATGAACCCAAACTATTTCGATTCAATGCGAAATTTACATTCAAGAATATACCTCCTGCAGTACATTATTGCTTGTGTTATTACTCTTAATATATAATTAGGTAGATATATTAGCGTCTAATGGATAAATCATAGGACAGATTTGAATAAAAGATTAGTTTATGATTGCTCTAATCCTATGTTACATAACGGAACCCTATATCGAGCCTGTGTCTCTCCACTGCTGGATATAGGCCTCCCCCAAGGCTCGCCAATTCACACGATCATCTGTCCATCTAGCGGGGGGTCGACCCACTCTGCGTCTTCCCGTACGTGGTCTCCACTCCAGAACTCGTCTACTCCATCGTTCATCGGTTCTACGACAGACATGTCCAGTCCATTGCCACTTCAGCTTACTAATTTTGAAGGCTATATCGGTAACTTTGGTTCTCCGACGGATTTCCTCGACTTTATCCATCAGAGAAATACCAAGCATAGCTCTCTCCATAGCCCGCTGAGCGACCTTAAATTTGTAGACGAGACCCACTGTCAGTGTCCTTGTTTCTGCTCCGTACGACAGCAGCCTATAATATATATAACCTATTATCGAGGTATCCATACTAATAATATTAAGGTGTCTGGAGGCTCACATGTCATAGTTTCGCCTAACCATCCAAAATTGGTCAATATACCGCGAATAGCGCGAACAATATTATTACGGTTGTATGTATACTTTGTCTCGTTCCAAAACATCACTCAGGCGCACGGCTCCCCAACTTCCTTAAGAAGTGCTTCTGGAAGAGAGCTGAATAGTCGAACCTAGAGCATCTAGCGGCTAAGATCAAACCGAATCAAACGGGAGTCTGTCCAGCCCAGGTTCAATCAACATCCAGGCCTGGAATTACATGATATTATTAAATTCCACGTAGTAATTATTAATTACAATACCGGCGGCGGCTTTGATGATAAACTTCAATGGAAAGAGGTCAATGTATGACGATCCCTAACCACAGATTTCTAGTACTTTGTTGCACAATATTTTAAAGAAATTACACGCATATTATTGACATACATATTATGACATGTCCATCATACGAAAGTTTCCGTATTGCCGTTGGTCTTCGGTTAGGGGCACCATTATGTGTCTTACATAGATATCCGTGTGGAAAGGAGGTCGACTGTCTTGGAGTTCATGGGTTCTCCTGTTGCAAAAGTCCGGGCAAATTTTCCCGCCACGGCTCCCTTAACTATACTATTAAAAGGGCTCTAGCCACCATCGAGGTTCCAGCTCTTCTAGAGCCTGTTGGAGTTATCCGAGATGATGGTAAGAGACCCGATGGTATGACGTTGGTCCACTGGGAACAAGGACGTGGTCTGGTGTGGACGTGCGTCGACACCCATGCCGCGTGGCATCTCAGGGGGACAGCGCATAAAGCGGGAGCCACGGCGGAAAATGCGGAGTCCAGCAAGCGACGCAAGTATGTACTTGTGAAGATTACATATTTGTGCCGTTTGCTCTAGAAACTCTTGGCCCATGGAGTCCAAGCGCAAAAAAGTTTTTAAAATACTTAACACCGCGTCTTGTCGTCTCCTCCGGTGACAAGAGGGCTGGCTCTTTTATCGCCCAAAGAATCAGTATTGCAATTCAGCGGGGAAAAGCAGCCAGCGTTCTTGCAACCATTCCGCGCGGACGGGACTTATATCCCTATCCTTAGTATTAATATTTATTTTATTTTATATTTTGTAAATATTTATTTCGAATAAATGTAAATAATAAAAAAGTCCATCAAAATTACACCGCATTTGTTGTCACGCGGCTCTTAACGTCATCATCCGAACGGCTCTTGTCACTGCTGGAGTAGCCGCGATCATAAAACCCTCTGGGATTGCGCGGATCTTGACAGGTATATATGCGACATTAGCATTAGCACGACGACCTGAAGATGAAGACCATCGAGCAGTTTGTGGCCAGGCTCTCGAAATCCATGTTCAACAGCTGCTTCGACAATCTTCGGGGAATCGCACCGCTGCACCGGAGGGCCGTCGCCTGCCCGTGAGATTCTGGGGGCAGAAGCGTAACCAGCAGTTACTAACGACATTTAGAAATAGACTGCCCCACAGGTGCCACAGATCCTAGAGAGGTCACTTCCCCGGCGGCTCAAGAAGCCGAGGTAAAACAAGGAACCAGCGGGCCGTCGCCCACCGACGCACGCTTAATGGGGATAACCCCGGGGTATTCCGCCCCAAGGGCGAATCTGACTACTACAACTATTCATAATATTATATAGTTACTAGACGCTGTCTCCGTGGTCTAGCGGTTAAGTCCGTGGATTTAGACTCGGAGGTACCGGGTTCGATTCCTGGTCGAGAAACAAAAAAAAATTTTATTTATGTAAATGTATTTATTTACATAATATTTAATTATTTTTGTGATATTTCTCGAGTTTGGTACGCTGGAGACATCGACGAGCATGCCACTTGTCATGATTGGCTTATAGTAAAGTTGGCCAAATGTGAATCCGCTTATTTACAAGCGTGGTTTCTGACCACCCCGAAAGGGAAACGGTCGTGATGATACTTTACTTTTACTTTTAGACGCTAGATTACCTAGAGCCTGTATTACTTACACAGAGGATTAAGGAAGTAAATGGCATCTAAAACTTAAAATATCATTAAATTTTATTTCAAATAAAAAAGGTTTTTCAATTTGGTCGAGTTATCTTATCAGAAAACTTTTGTCTGCTAACTTCACACCGGTACTTTATGTGCAATAAAAAAATGTTTACAAAAAGTTTTTATTTTTTTAATACTAGCACGACATGTGACCTTGTACCCACCTGATGGTAAGTGGCGTGCGAGGTCCATGAATGTTAACAACTAGAATCAGAGACTCATGATGACTGCCTCCGTGGTCTAGCGGTTAAGTTCGTGGATTTAGACTCGGAGGTATCGGGTTCGATTCCTGGTCGGGACACAAAAATATTTATTAATGTAAACAAATACATTTAATTAATATTAAATTTATTTGTGATATTTCTCGAGTTTGGTACGCTGGAGACATCGACGAGCTTGCCACTTGTCATGATTGGCCTATAGTAAAGTTGGCTAAATGTGAATCCGCTTATTTATAAGCGTGGTTTCTGACCACCCCGAAAGGGAAAAACGGTCGTGATGATGATGACTGACATCAGTCCCTAACACTATTTCGGCTTGGATACACTTTACTGGGTTTATAATATACATACAATTAATATAATCATAGCTATATGTCAAGGAAGATATAGTAGTAAAATCTAAATCGGTGCCTGTCCGGACTTGCAAAATCACACGTGACTCAGAAACTGGCCGTTACCAAATGACTAAGAAATTAATTAAATAGTATACCTCATATTTAGAACTGACAAATCATTATTATCATTTATAAAATATTTTCAATTGTATTTTATTAAAATAGTTAAATCCCTTTATTTTACAAATATTGACCGCCTCCGTGGTCTAGTGGTAACAAACGTTGCCGTGAACTCGGGAGATCGTGGGTTCGATTCCCACCGGGGGCAAGTTGTACATTGTATAATTTGTCTCGGTCTGGGTGTTTATATGTATAATATGTATGTATTTACAAAAAAAAAAAGAATGTATAATATGTAGTTTATCAACCATCTAGTTTCCGTAACACAAGCCTCGTAGCTTACCACGGAAACTAGATGGCGCTGTGTGACCTGTCTGGAAATATTTATTTATTTAAATAATGCTTTCTACCCGTTAGAAAGCATATAACGTTAATTTGAGGTATTAAATTTAAATCTAAAGTATCATCACGACCGGATTCACCGAATTCACCGAAACGGATTCACATTTAGCCAACTTTACTATAGGCCAATCATGACAAGTGACAAGCTCTTCAAAAAATACAAAAACTAAATAAATATTGTATGCCTAATGAGGGCAGTAGTATTCTGTTACTTAGTCGCAAACGTTATATAATGGAATCCGATAACTATATATTTATCACCCTATTAAAGTTGATATTTACACGGCCGCTGTCAAGGTTGAGCGCTTATAGAGTTGACAATATAATTATATTTTTTAATTATAACGCAAATAACGAAATCCACTAATAACATTTGCGACTAAGTTACAGAATAGGGCTACAGATTGTTTTAATAATTTGTATATAAAAGATAATGTTTCTAAAATGTTACACAACTTTTAACAATTCTGACAATATTTTATTTTGAATTTGAATTTATCTCACATAGGATAAACACAGCTCGTCAAAACCTCAGGAGACTTTTATCTGGCTGACAAACGCATATTTAAGCCAAAGGATCTTCCAGATTTAAAATTCAGTTCAATCCTTCCAGATTTTATTTTATTTCATATATATATTAAGTACCTTATATATAAAAAAACTGACAAATAAAAAAATATAAAAAAATGTGTATGGGGCAGACTAGTATCTCCGACGTGTGGCCAAAAAAGCTGAAGGTTTTACGTAAAACATTTACCATCACTAAATGAAACCATGCCCTTTAAATTTCTTGGCAGAAGGATAAATTTTCAGGGAAAAACACCATCCCTAGAAGTAGTTGTAAAACAATTCACTGACGACATGAATAGGGTTACTCAACAGCCTATAAGCAATGTCAAAAAAGCTTGGATATATGACAACTACTTAGCATCTCGCCTCACTTGGCCTTTCCTAGTATATGATTTCAACAAAAGCCTACTATCAAGTCTGGACGCGGACGTCATAAGAACATTGAAGTCTTGGCTTGGATTAGCCCAGGGTGCTGACTCCTCAACATTCTTTAGAGGACGGAGAAACTTCGGAATGGATCTGAAAAGACCATCTGAATTATACAAACATCTACGTATAAGCAAATATCAAATTCTAACCAGCTCCCAGGATAATACAATTTCATCCCTTCCAAGAGACCCTCTGGTCTCAGATATGGAACCGAGACTACTATTCTTCAAGAAATTCATGACAGGTGCCCAGACTGACAAAAGAGGCATTGGCTGGAAGAAAAAAGAAAGTGACAAAGAGGTTATAAAATCCTTTCTCAGGAAAGATGAAGAGCATGAATACAGAGTGCACGCGATGACTCTAGAAGTTCAAAATGACTGGCTAACTTTGGGCGATTTTTGCATCCCTCCAGCCCTAAAGTGGCGCACACTAATGTACGATTGGTCTCCGGCGTTGCTAAAGTTCTACCTAAACGCTTTTCAAATGTCCCTCCCGGACCAGAGTAATCTGGTAAGGTGGGGAAAAGCTACGGAAAAGAACTGTACATTGTGTGGTGCTGCCATAGGAACTGCTAGACACACACTTGTAGGGTGCGTTACTCTCCTAGAAAAGGGCTATTACTCACGCCGACATGACAAAGTCCTAGGTGTTATCCGTGAAGCAGTAAGTCTTTCTATTGCAAGAGCCAGAAAGGGACTGACTACAAATAAAACTTTGACCACATTTGTAAAGGAAGGGCAAAGCACGAAAACTAAATGCAAGCCCACCTCGATCCTTGGCGCCGCATCAGACTGGAAAATTCTCATGGATACATTTGAACACCATTATAGGATCCCAGATGAACTAGCTGTATCAGCCTATAGGCCAGACATCTTAGTGTTTTCTCGGAACTTGAAAAAAGTTATCCTTATTGAACTTACCGTTCCGTGGGAATCAAATATTCCAAAAGACCACAACATGAAGTCGAATAAATATTACGATCTCACAGAAGAAATGATCAGGAACGGGTTCAAGACTCAGCTTTACGCAGTGGAAGTTGGTGCAAGAGGAGTTCCAGCAAAATCTTTGCATCACTTACTGAAAGAATTGGGCCTAAGCAGGTCTGCCGTCAATACATTTATGGAACGAGCTTCCAAGACGGCATTAACGGAATCATACAGTATTTGGTTGGGTAGGGAGAGAAGTAGAATGGTGGATGGTGAGCGTATTATCGCGCAATAGAAAAAAAGGAGGCCTCCTTTTCTTAAACCAGCCAATTGTCGGTCGCAAGCCCGAGACACCATTCTTCTCATCTCTTACCCACACACGATGGACCCGGCACCCGCACGGTGAATCCATGGAATGCTTAGAAATTTGTCTTCAAAAAACATTACACCTCGGATAGACGGGGACACTAGCTGAAAGACAGCCGACAGCGGGAGAGACTGCTGACAGCAAGAAAGAATGCCGAGGGTTAAGGCCCAGCAAGCCATTCCCTCGTATTATATCGCTAAAAAGTCTAAAAAGAATAATACCCCTGGGACAGTCCGAGAGGGGGGGAGGATGAACTGTCCACTGGTAGATAACAACAACGACCCTGGCGATAATATGGACTTGAAATGCCCAACGTGCGGAAAAATATACAGAAGACAAGCCTGGTTCAAGAAACACTTAAAAACACATGAAGGGATCGAAGCACAGATGGTAAGACCTTCGACTAGTACTGCGGATAGAGTTTCCCCTCACATATCCCATGGTACACCTCCATGTGAATTCAACCAGGAGTCCATGACCATCAGGACACGTCTAAGCATCCCGACCATAAAAGAAACCACCTGGAAGGTTCACGACGGAAATCTGGCTGTCATGCTGGATTGTCCTGGTACAAAACAGGATCTTGATAGCCAAGTTCGTGCCTTCCAAAATACTGTCTATGACTACTTCAGTGAGCACTATCCACCAACGACCACTCATGCTCACACCAATAAGGAAAACACTTTTAAGCTGAAATTGAGGCGAAAGAAGAGGGAGCTAAGAAAGAGACTTAGATGCGCCAAAAACATTGGAGATAAACAGCAGTGCCATCAAGTGGCTAGAGCACTTAGGTCAATTCTCAAATTGATCCAAGGAATATCGCTCCAAATTAAAGATCACTCCAATCAATACAATAGAGCCAGACACGAAGTCCTCTTTGACAAAAACCCCTTCGTCTATGCCAGAAAGATATTCAGCGAAAAAAGTGGTGTACTATCGCTGACCAGAGATCAAATATATAAATATTACAAAGAGACATACACAGAAATACAAAAAGAGGAACAATATCTGGACCCACCCTCGCCTCGACCCGTCAGACCTTTAGAGGACTTCCGATGCCTTCCACCAAGCATGGAAGAAATGGAGGAACAAATCAAAAGAAAAAGTTCCAAATCGGCACCAGGCCCAGATGGCATTCCGTACATTGTATATAAAAAATGTCCTCACACCCGTAAGCATTTATATAATATATATCGAAAAATCTGGTCTACTAATCAAGTTCCAAAGGCATTTGGCGAGGCAGTCTTCGTTCTCATACCAAAGAAAACTGAGGTAAATGATCCCAAAGATGCAAGACCGATCGCTTTGACGAATACAATGTCCAAAATCTTCTTCTCCATAGTACAAGCAAGAATGTCCCGATTTATGATCAAGAACGAGTACTTCTCACGCCAGCACCAGAAAGGTTTTTTGCCGGGAGTTTCTGGCTGCTTAGAACACAACACCTTACTCGCTGAGTGTTTGAAGGATGCCCGGAAACAGGAGCGGCAACTAAGCGTCTGTTGGATCGACTTGGAAAACGCATTTGGGTCGGTGCAACATGAATTGCTGCAAACTGCGCTAAAATGGTATAACTTTCCAACACTAATCAGAGATATAATTGCCAATTATTACAAGAACTTGAGATTTGTCGTAACAAACAAGGACGGCTACACAGACACACTAAAATACAATGTGGGCCTGTTCCAAGGCTGCTGCCTATCACCTGTAGCTTTTAATATAATTATCAATATCCTAATCGACAAACTTAAATCTCGTGAGAAGAAGTGTGGATATAGATTCAAACAAAACAACATCTATACGGAATCCGTCTTAGCTTTTGCAGACGACTTGGCGGTGCTAACAAGAAATCCCAAGCAATGCCAGGGCTTGCTGAAAATAGTGGATGATTTCTGCTCATGGACAAAGGGAATGAGAACGAAACCATCAAAATGCTTCAGCCTATGTCTGGCTAGACGAAACACTACATTTACGTCTTATGATCCTGGACTGAGTATTGCAGGGCAGAGAATAGCTCCGGTAAATGAAACCATGCCCTTTAAATTTCTTGGCAGAAGGATAAATTTTCAGGGAAAAACACCATCCCTAGAAGTAGTTGTAAAACAATTCACTGACGACATGAATAGGGTTACTCAACAGCCTATAAGCAATGTCAAAAAAGCTTGGATATATGACAACTACTTAGCATCTCGCCTCACTTGGCCTTTCCTAGTATATGATTTCAACAAAAGCCTACTATCAAGTCTGGACGCGGACGTCATAAGAACATTGAAGTCTTGGCTTGGATTAGCCCAGGGTGCTGACTCCTCAACATTCTTTAGAGGACGGAGAAACTTCGGAATGGATCTGAAAAGACCATCTGAATTATACAAACATCTACGTATAAGCAAATATCAAATTCTAACCAGCTCCCAGGATAATACAATTTCATCCCTTCCAAGAGACCCTCTGGTCTCAGATATGGAACCGAGACTACTATTCTTCAAGAAATTCATGACAGGTGCCCAGACTGACAAAAGAGGCATTGGCTGGAAGAAAAAAGAAAGTGACAAAGAGGTTATAAAATCCTTTCTCAGGAAAGATGAAGAGCATGAATACAGAGTGCACGCGATGACTCTAGAAGTTCAAAATGACTGGCTAACTTTGGGCGATTTTTGCATCCCTCCAGCCCTAAAGTGGCGCACACTAATGTACGATTGGTCTCCGGCGTTGCTAAAGTTCTACCTAAACGCTTTTCAAATGTCCCTCCCGGACCAGAGTAATCTGGTAAGGTGGGGAAAAGCTACGGAAAAGAACTGTACATTGTGTGGTGCTGCCATAGGAACTGCTAGACACACACTTGTAGGGTGCGTTACTCTCCTAGAAAAGGGCTATTACTCACGCCGACATGACAAAGTCCTAGGTGTTATCCGTGAAGCAGTAAGTCTTTCTATTGCAAGAGCCAGAAAGGGACTGACTACAAATAAAACTTTGACCACATTTGTAAAGGAAGGGCAAAGCACGAAAACTAAATGCAAGCCCACCTCGATCCTTGGCGCCGCATCAGACTGGAAAATTCTCATGGATACATTTGAACACCATTATAGGATCCCAGATGAACTAGCTGTATCAGCCTATAGGCCAGACATCTTAGTGTTTTCTCGGAACTTGAAAAAAGTTATCCTTATTGAACTTACCGTTCCGTGGGAATCAAATATTCCAAAAGACCACAACATGAAGTCGAATAAATATTACGATCTCACAGAAGAAATGATCAGGAACGGGTTCAAGACTCAGCTTTACGCAGTGGAAGTTGGTGCAAGAGGAGTTCCAGCAAAATCTTTGCATCACTTACTGAAAGAATTGGGCCTAAGCAGGTCTGCCGTCAATACATTTATGGAACGAGCTTCCAAGACGGCATTAACGGAATCATACAGTATTTGGTTGGGTAGGGAGAGAAGTAGAATGGTGGATGGTGAGCGTATTATCGCGCAATAGAAAAAAAGGAGGCCTCCTTTTCTTAAACCAGCCAATTGTCGGTCGCAAGCCCGAGACACCATTCTTCTCATCTCTTACCCACACACGATGGACCCGGCACCCGCACGGTGAATCCATGGAATGCTTAGAAATTTGTCTTCTTCTTCTGGCTTATCTCATTCACCAATCTGATACTGTATGAGAATTTTACGCAGAGGGGCCCCAGAGAGAAACAGGCTCCTTTTTATCACATGTCTTATTATAGGGATAGCTTTTTAAAGTCAAGTTTTCTAGTATATCTTCAATAATTCACTAGTGTTGCCCATAGCAAGGCCAAGACCTTGAGGTCTTGCATCAGAACAGCCGGTCTTGGTCCTGCATTCCTAATCTCAAAAATATATAAATACATTTTTAGCCAAATTATGAAAAAAAAATTGAGCCCAAGTCTTGCGAGACTCTTGCGCAAGACGAATACTATTGATGGTCTTGTTTTTAGTGTTGGTCTTGCAAAAAAGCAAGAAGAAGACCAAGATTGACATCATAATTGACAATTCTATACATGCTACTATGTCTATGGCTTTTAAAACCCTTTACCAATAAAACACTAATCAATATTGACATTAAAAATATAGTCAAATAAGGTTTAGAATCGTGTGTTTAAGAGTGAACCGTTAGATGCGTATTTTGGGATCAACTAAATACATTCGGACCAATTTAGGAATTGTATGCAAAATAACGGTGTTTAAGAATTATAGGTGATTAATATTTTTGTACGAAAGTTCTTTGTGTACGCGAGTTCCAAGAATTGGAGCAACTGATACCAGCCCCTGACGACCGACATGACAATCGAGAGGTGGCATTAGTGTTGCTGAAAGACCAATGCAATTATATATATATATATATATCCTGGGAGCTGGTTAGAATTTGATATTTGCTTAAACGTAGATGGTTTTCTTTTTTCGAATTTCGCCATTTTTGCTTTTTCTACCCTATCTTTCGGATTGTGGAACAGTATAATATGTGGGGTACAGTTATTAACATATAGTAGATATATATATATATATGAAGATAATAATATAATATTAGAAAGTAGGAATTTTCAAATTTAAAATATATTGTTCTGCTTGTTTAAAAAGAAAGTATTAAATGTTTTTTTTAAGATGTGAATTCATATTCCACTGACGACCAGCATTTCCTCTAAAAAATGTTGACTGGTCAGCACCCTGGGCTAATCCGACCCAAGACTTGTTATAAAATATATAATTGGTCTACACACGGCTAATAGATGCTTTTGTCGCTCAATTGACAACTACGATAAGGAATTGTCTCATCTCGACTTTTTTTTTTAATTACAGCCCTTAGAACTGAGCGTCCTAGACCTCCACTGTTAGAGATGGGCCTTCCAGAACATATATCTGGAAAATTTGGCCTACACTCGCCACGCTGACCAAACGGGTTGGCGAGGATCTAATATCATTTTTTTATGACAATTTATTTTTATTTTATTAAAAAAAAAAACACAGCTTATTATATTAAACATATAAACAAAGTAGCAATAGTGGAACACAAGCCAAAGAGATTTTATATTATTTAGACAACACAATTAAACAGAAATAAGAGTAAAATATAGTAATTAGATTTAAATTAATAGTGCAATTGAACTGTGACTAGCAAAAGTAATAGAAAAATAATAACAAATAAGTGAAAACCAATAGGTTAATGAATATTTACCTAAGACAAAATGAATGAATGAGAGGCAGGAGCAAAATTATACTATATACGATATAGCAGTATACGTATATTAGCAAGCGAAGTGTATTTGCAAAGTCAGTCCGGGATAAGAGTTGTCTTGATACTGCCTTCGGTGATTAGTTAGATGTATCAGAGTAGAACATGGCTAAAACGTTAATATAGACAAGTCATTTACAGTAATCTAAACAGGTGAATGAATAAATGTTTAAAAAATGTATATATACGATAGGTTATATATCTATTACTCAATTTAATTGTTTACCCAATAATGATTTGATTATTTTATTAGCAATTTATTAACGATTCTACAAGTTGGTATTAGTGGAACCGGGACCGACGGCTTAACGTGCTCTCCGAGGCACGGGATCGGTGGTGTTGTAAATCTATGTCAAATGTACGTAAGAAAATTTGGTTTCTCATTGGTAGGATTTTAAGGTTAGCGTTCTTACAACCGCGCCACCACCTTATTTATCAGATTCTAATTATTAAAAAGTGCCAATATTATTTAATTATAAAAAGAGATGTACGTCACAATTTTATTTAGTACGCAAGAAAAGTGGATTTCTTATATCCACCGCTCTTATAATAATAAATAAAATAAAATAAAAATCGTTTATTGATCCAATTAACTTAAATCTATTACATTTTTATATGGTCAATGACCTGCACTGGTAGCAACCGTGCCGCAGGTCGTAGCATACCATTTTGTTTTTTCCGGTTGACAGAAAATACAATTTATTTTATTATTAAACAACAGCACAAACAAATACCCACCAAAATTGTTATGTGTGGGTATGAGTGTATATGTAGTTGTGTGTGTATGTACGTCAAAAACCATGGTCTACACATAAGCAGGGACTTATCATGGAGCTATCAAGTATCCGAAATTAGCAGAAAAATTTTTGGTTCCATGCATTCCCTTAAGCGCTTCCAGAATTTCATACCGCGCTCAGCAAAGCTTACGCTGGTTACTTTCTTATTACTCCACATTATGACTATGGAGATATCTGCTATCCTGATCTCACCGAGGAGCTACTAAATAAACTCGATCGTCTTCTCAACTTATGCATTCGCTATGTATTTGGCTTGCGTAAGTATGATCATGTCTCTCAATTTCGCATTCAATTAAAGTGGCTTAACATCCGTTTTCGCAGATCTGTACACATACTTACCTTTTTATACGACATTCTTAATAATCCCAAAACGCCCCCTTATCTTAGTGATCTTAGACTCGCACTCCCGCTCCCTTCGCTCTACTCACAACAATCAACTCTCAATTCCTCTTCACTCTTCCAGCAGATATTCAGATTCTCTTACTGTTACTGCAGCCCGCCAATGGAACAGGCTACCTTTATCTATTAGACAGGCCCCGTCCTTAAATATATTCAAACATTTATTAATTACATACTTTCTCAAAACACAAAATGACATCTAATTTCCACATCTTGACATAGATAATTATTATATTAGTATATATTTAATTTGGCTGCTCCTAATTGGATAGTCTGCCCGAGGTATACGTAATTTTGCACAACTTCGAGAGTGTCGTTTCCTATGCAGATTGGCCTCGGCTTGACATGATCATTGAACATGACTTTCGTCTTGTCTAAGTTCATTTCGAGACCAACCCGCTGGGATGCTACGTTTAAGCCGTTCAGCATTCCGCTAAGATCCTTGAGTGAACTGGCCATAATGACTATGTCATCCGCAAATCGGAGGTGTGAGATGTGAGATGAATTCTCCATTGATGTTTATGCCGCAGTAATTCCAGTCTAGCATTTTAAAAACATCTTCCAACGCGTTCGTGAACAGTTTCGGGGATATGACATCCCCCTGTCGCACGCCTCTGCGCAGTTGGACTTCAGCAAAGAAGCCGACAGACGCATTCAGCTAGGATGGGCGGCATTCGGGAAACTCCGGCACATCCTCTCATCGTCTATACCACAATGTTTAAAGACTAAGGTCTTTAACCAGTGCGTCCTCCCGGTAATGTCGTACGGAGCAGAGACGTGGACACTAACAGTGGGTCTGGTCCATAAATTCAAGGTCGCTCAGCGAGCCATGGAGAGAGCTATGCTTGGTGTATCTCTGGTGGATAGAATTCGAAACGTTGATATTCGTCAGAGAACGAAAGTTACAGACATAGCTTTTAAAATTAGCAAGCTGAAGTGGCAATGGGCCGGACACATCTGCCGCAGAACCGACGATCGATGGGGCAAACGGGTTCTAGAGTGGAGACCACGTACGGGAAGACGCAGAGTGGGACGACCCCCCGCCAGATGGACAGATGACCTAAAGAAGGTCGCTGGTGGGGGTTGGATGAGGGTAGCGAAAGATCGCGTTAAGTGGCGAGCCTTAGGGGAGGCCTACATCCAGCAGTGGAGAGATACAGGCTGATGATGATGATGATGATTTATTTAATTTAAGTATTTATTATATCGTATGACATATTTATATATTGGTATGTTATTTATACTTACTATGGTATATTTATGATTGATTTTAACTATAATTATTATTCTTATTTCGTACTCTGCACCCATTATAATAATTTCTCACTCTCCCAAAGGTTAGCTGGTAGAGAATACCATACGGTATTATGCTCGCCTATGTACATTATTTTATATTTTGTGTGCAATAAAGTATATTATTATTATTATTATTATGTGTGTCTATATCAGCGTGGATCGGTGAAGAGGCCAGACTACCTAACGACAGCTAGAAGGTTTTCAGTTTCCGTGTAATCCCTCTGACTGAGCCATTTTTTGAACCTAGTGAAGAGTTGTCTATGTAATAATGTTTCTATCTTGTCACCTCCTAGATCTTGGACATACTTATTTATGGCTCTGGGGCCAATTACAACATAGGAGCTATGTAACGCTTTTTTGGATGTAGGTACATCTATACTATTTCCATTTCTTTATTTTCTCGATGACAGGTCCTGTAGAATGTAACTGCGCATATTACACAAAAAATAAACTTTTAAATGCGAGGTATAAAAAATACGACAACTGCCTAATTTTGTCCCTTTATCCCATATAATATTCATCCAAGACAAATTGAGTCCATATATGCAGTATTTTTTAAAAAAAGTACAATAAATAACCAACATTTTAATAAAGATACATTCTATGGCAAAATGAATAGTGATGTTATGATTGAAATATCTCTATTGTAACGATATTGTATATAAATTTGTGACGTCATTCACAGTTTTAACTGAAGGTTTAGACTGCATATTTTAAACTTAAAAATATTATTAATCTCAACATTTTTATACAATATTGATCCTTTTTTATCATCTTTTATGTATAGCGATATTTTAATGAATTGATTCTTTACCACTGTCACCATGCCTATTGTAATAAGTATAACTGTTGTAAAATATGTAGGTATAGGTAGGTACTCGACAATGAAATGAAATAATTATAACTACAGGTAATTTTTATTTATTTTAATCAAAATCTGATGAATCGTCATTGTCACTCGATGAGTTCTCCACAACATTTATTATAAGTTCCTGTTCTTCTAAATTATCGAATGCCACATGAATTTCCCAATCCGACATTATAGTGTTTTGGGTTCTTCTCACAATATTTTCCCAGTTTTCGGCAGTTACTTCCTCACATGCATTTTTTAATAAATCTAACATCTTGTTTGCCGTAAAAGGGGGATGGGTATTGTTTCTAGCGGCGTGTCCTTTGATTTGTGCCCATATTAGTTCTTGTTTTTTGTACTGGCAATAATACGGCAGAAGTCGAAGAACCCAATGACCTCATTCGGCAGCTATTTCGTCGATAACATATCTTTTAGGGAGGCTTTTTTTTCCATTTTAAAATATTCACTAATTGTACTTTTAATAAAGTATTTATTTATTTAATTAAGCAAGTCAACAACATGTTTACAAAATCTTATACAATCTAGAAGGTATCTTAATAGTTTAGTAAACATGTTACTTACAGACCAGCATTGCATTCAAAAGGTAGGTAACATCGTTTACTAAAACACAAAAACTAAGTAGTACAATTTAAAAATATAAGCACGACAAAAATAGTAAGCTACAGAAAGCATAAAAAATGAATATCGCAAGTACTTACAAATGGAAACAGTATAACCTAAACAAAAATTATTGAATTATATGTACAAATCAACACAGCGACACCACAGTCACATTTATATATATAATCGATATCATTACTTATTTGCCACAACACTACAACTATCAAATTAGATCTGTCATCGAGAAAATAAAGAAATGGAAATAGTATAGTATGTTCTCTTATTGTTTATAATTATTTTATTGCATTTAATATATTTCTGTACAGTCTTAGCAATGAACATTTGTCTTAAATTATATTTTCAAGTCAGCATATTAAATAACGTTTCAAAAAGCATTTAGGGAAACCATTGCTATAACAATGTTTCTTAGGACGTGAAAATTTAGTACGAGCATAATAGCAGCCATAAAATTGTCAACAGCATTCAACATTACATTTGTTTAATGTACTATGTCACGGGTGTAATGAGCTACTATTACACTGCCTTCGTGCTCTAGCGGGTACGACGTAGATTACGACCGGGTTCAATTCCTGATCGAGAACAAAAAAAGGGATAATATAACAAATCATTATCATCACGACATGAAATGAAATTATTGATATAGATTTTTTTCTATATATTATATTTATTAGATATAAAAACTTGAACTGCCTCCGTAGTCTAGCGGTTAAGTCCGTGGACTTAGACTCGGAGGTACCGGATTCCTGGTCGGGACACAAAAATATTTATTAATGTAAATAAATACATTAAATTAATATTTAATTTATTTGTGATATTTCTTGAGTTTGGTACGCTGGAGACATCGACGAGCTTGCCACTTGTCATGATTGGCCCATAGTAAAGTTGGCTAAATGTGAATCCGCTTATTTATAAGATTATTTTTCTGACCACCCCGAAAGCTTGCAGTTAATTTTTTGCGGTTTTTCCCGCGCTGACGTGTTTGGGCTATTGACTCCAAGAAAAGCATTAAATTCTGCAACATCTGGAATTTGATGATAACCTCATAAACGCACTTCAAAGAAATATATATAACGTCAGACTTGGCTGTATGCGCTAGACCCTTTGCCTATCCTATCACCTCATTCATCATCGATTAGGAGAAGAAAACACAAGAAAATTTTACGACTACTATTTAATAGCGGTTGAAGTTCACAGTGTTCGTTTGTTAAACGATTCCTTTATATAAAGTTTTAGCCTTAAATATAGAGAATTTGGCTACAGGCCTTAACTAAATCTAAAGTTATGATGTTCATGTGAGTTTCCTTAACAGAGGTGCTGTTTATGTGGCATTTTATTCTCATTTTGCGAAAATGTGTATTTATTTTTATTCGCAAAACAATACACTAGCGTAACCTTGAGTCATATTTAAGTAAGAAAAGCTGATAACTTGATAATCATGGATAACGTATACAACAACGGGGTAAAATATAAGACAGACAGTCAGGTCGTCCAGGCCTGGATGCCTGATGGGACATCGGATGGGGACATTCCCCTTTTTTTCCGGTAATTTCTGCACTTTTAGTGCTGGGCGCCGTTACTAGTGTAACAGCGCCCGTGTGGTGAACCCAGGGTGCAAGGTTCGACTGCTTCAGCTCACCTCCAAGAGTGGAAGTGGTTTTTATTTATGTTTATGTAGTATATAAATAGTTAAACTTATTTATGTAGTTTATATATGTATGTATTAGTATGTAATTTTATTAATAAATATTTATTATAATCAACAAATCATATTCTATAGACTTATATATTTTTTTCATTTATTAATTACAGCCCCTAGAACACAGCGTCCTAGACCTCCACTGCTGGAGATACATGGAGAATTTGGCCTACACTCGCTACGCTGGCCAGACGGCTTGGCGAGGATATTATGACAATAGGCTATTTGACAGGTTTTCAAAATCCATTTTATATTATGCAGTAGAGTTTAAGGAACCCAGTAAAAGTTTTTTTTTTTAATTCTGGTACATATTTGCTGAAAAATATCAAATTGAAAAAACAATATTTAAAAAGCATGCCAAACGCTACTTTGACAATATGGCGCCTCAATCGGGTCTGTGACGTCACTTGCCTGTGTGGCACATGTCATCCGCATACATTTGTCGTAAACAAAAAACAAAAGTGCGATTGGATTTACATTTTATCAGTGATTTATGTAATAAAATGAGTTACAAATGGTGTGTAGTTCCAAAATGTACAAATACGTCGTTGAAAAATCCGGAAAAACTATTTGTAGTGTTCCAAAGAATGTCAAAGTGCGGCGAAAGTGGTTGCAACTTTCTCGGAGGGATCCTAATGACATAGCGAATAGTACAAATATTTTCTTCTGTGAAGACCATTTCAATGTAAGTAAAGATATTAAGAATGTAAATGTTTTCGTTATTGATTTGAGGTTATAATGATACCTCTAATGTTTTTAACAGAATGTCTATTACAACTCACTTCAAATACTTCCGACGTTTTCCATAATATTAGTTAAAAATTGTAGCTACAGAGTCTTATGATTTCAATAAGCATTATACTAAAAGATCCCCACTAACTTGTTTGTTTGTTACAGATGGAAAATGACGGCAAATTACTTACAGTACAAAATGGGTTTCAGCCAGAAATTAATTTTGAAAGATAAAGTTTGGCCTTCTAAATTTCATTGCCAGCCAGATCGCATTAAAAGAATGTGTGATGCTGGTCCTTTACGATCTACATTTGTCAAACGCCGAAGAATGGAACTTGTTAAACAATGTGAAGACATTCAACAACCTACAACTCTTAAGAAATTTTTATTAATGACAGTGTTGCTTTAACATTTTAAACTCTCTTATACGCCTTATGACTCTTTTCACATGAATCCTTAAACTGGCAATAATTTTTGTTTGCCGTACTTCTTCTTTAGATAACTTTGACCCAGAGGCTACACTAGGAGGCCTTAACAGTTTGATTCCTTTTTTACTTAATGTTTGTTCCACATGCTTGAATCCTGTATCAGCTAATATGACAGTACCTGGATCTAGATAATCTAGAAAGTTGCAATTTTCCACAATAGATACATCACTTGCTCTTCCCCCAAAACCAGGAGAAATATAATTGATGAGACCATTAGGCGTACATGACATCAAATACTTTACAGTATTACCTTTCTTATAATCTGACCAAGTTAATGCTTGAAAAAGGGCTTTGGAAGGCTTTTGTATGTCAATTTCCAGGCAATCAATAATACAACTTACATTGTGATAGTTGTGTCGAAATGAAATCGGCAAAGTCTTTCTGATAGATTGTTTATTTAAGTTAACAATAAAAAGGCGTAAAAAGCTAGCTATAATTGGAATATTTTTCAAGAATAATTTACTGTTATATGATACTGTCATTATCTTTAAGTTCAGAAAAACTAATTTATTTTTTTTCAAACACATTAATATATGTTCATTTGGTATGTGGGTGTGCTTATGGATTAAATGAATTAAAAAATAGCAGTCAATGCTTCTGAAATGCATTTTTGCCACACCTTTCTGGGATGTCATATATGTATCCAATCACTTAGTTACGCATTCTGTTTATATTGGAATTTTTATAATTTATTAAATAAAACATTTGAAAACCTTTAGTATAAATTTTATTTTTCCTTCGTTATTAGTTTTGACAATAAAATATATTTTATTAATGTAGCTACAATTAATAGAATAAAATATATTTTATTGTCAAAACTGTGTATATTATTCAATGTCCACAGTTTTTGGTTACATTGTGGTAGTAGTAAACCTTACAACAGCTATCCTTTTCGAACATACAATAATTTGAGTAGGTAATCTGCTTTTAAATAGCTTGTAGGTAGACAAGGTTATATTATTATTGGTCTGTTTATGAATAGTTTGTGGGTCTACAAACTATTCATAAACAGACTAATAACAAAAATACTTTAAAACTATTTAAAAACAGAATAATAACTCAAAGAATACTTTTTGAACTTTATATAACATGAACACACAAAATATTACACTAGTAATCACTATAATATTCACTTAAATTATAATATAGCTTAGATAAAAGCCAGGTTTTTAATGTGTACTTAAATGTATTACCATTTAGGGTTTTTAACCTTAATGACAAATGATTAAACATTTTTATTGCAATTATATATGTACTTTTTTGGTACATTGTATTATTTATTTGAGGTATACAGAGATCATATTTATATTTATTACTAATTCATGTTTTTTGATGTAACATTTAACACTGCAGTTCATTCCCCTGCCTTCCAACCAGTACGGTGAAGCCATAGCTAAGAACATTGTCCCTCTCTATAAAATTATCTTTGTTTCATTACAAACAGATAACATTCTAATATGTATATACAAATTACAGTGAGAAACTTTTCATCTCTGAATGTATTACGGAGGGACATAGTAGTGTATTTATTATAACTTGTTCTTATACATTTTTTCTGTAACATAAAGGTAGTTTGAATATTTACACTATTACCCCTGAATATTATACTATATGGTAATTGAGGATAAACATAGCCATAATAAGCACTTATTGATATTTTAAAGTTTTTAATAACATAAGAATAAATTTATTTATTATGAACTTATATTACTACCTAAAATATTTTTAATTAGGTACTGTAACACTACGAATTAACAGTGGAAAAATATTTGCTTTCCAAAAAGATGCAACATTTATTAACAAATTACTCACATATTCATTGTCATAGTCAACTACAATCACATCCACTTTTTTTGAATCTTCAGTCAGGGTGAGCCACACAAAAGTAACCTTTCCTCATTTTGGTAACAAACATTTGCAGTTGAATTTGAGCCCGGTACTTTTCTGAAATGTTGCCATACAAATGTAATTATTTTTGGTACTTTCACTTCCGCAGGGCTTCACTCTCTTTTTCAGTATATTTTGCACGGTTTTTATCACTGAGGATTCTAATCTTCGGCCTCTTTTCATGGCAGGCATCTCTGGGGCTTTTGCTCCCATGATCTCTACTAAAGATCCTAGAGGCTATTATTGGTTTCACATTGAGGAGCTTGCTTACACAACTGTTCCACAGTCACATATTTCAAGGTTGTACCTACTCTTGAGAGCCTTGGTTTTTTCCAGAAACATTCCACCTCAGTGCAAGAAGGTTCCTCTGTGCGACGATGGGTCCACATGAGGAATGCCACTGCATGTTTACAGCCACCAGCTGAAGCTGCACAGTCCAAGCACTGACAGCTAACAATTTCACCCTTATTCTCGTCTATCACCATAGTGACATTGTAAGAGCTGCTCCTCACCTTGTGCTTAGGACAAATCTTACAGTTTAATGTGCAAAGATCTGGCTCGCGACGCAGCTGCACATTTCCAATGGCATCATCTCCATATGTTTCCCTTGCAGACCTGCAAAAGTAAACAAATTATCGTTTATGTTCACGAAACTGCGCCAAACTAACTTAACATTTATAACCTATAAAAGTCCTTGCTTGTTGTGGAAGTTCATCATTATTTCACTTTCTTATGATATAATTTAAGTTACCACCAAAGTGTTACTATACTTACTTTGCTGTCTTCACATTTTTTAGCTCCGAGGCATAAAAGTCGGAATCATTTTTGAAAAATAATCCGACTATGATTGCGTCGACTTGGGGCAGGTTTCTGCTGTCTACTTTTACAAAATCTTTGTCCATGGTAAAAGTACTTGACAGAATTTGTAAAATATTGAAAATAAATCACACAAAGTATTATTTATGCGTGTAATAGTGTATTATCTATGCGGTTTACAAGGCGTGGAATCTGTGTTTACAAGCAGGTGACGTCATCATAAACTCGACCAACCAGGAGCGTTTTGTGTCACGTGACAAACATTTAAAAAATGCATTTTTAATTACGGATTTTTAAATAAATTAATCATTAATTTCAACTATAATTAATAAATACCCATTTTTAAACTCTTAATGTATACTGATAACAGTAATTGACACTTTATTTTTCGCATTGTCAAATAGCCCATTTATTAACGATTCCACAAGTTGGTATTAGTGAAACCGGGACCGACGGCTTAACGTGCTCTCCGAGGCACGGGAACGGTGGTGTTGTAAATCTATGACAAATGTACGTAAGAAAAGTGTATTTCTCATTGGTACATGCCGGGGGGGTTTGAACCGACCTTTGTAGGATTTAAGGAACGCGTTCTTCCAACCGAGCCACCACCGCGCCACTTATATTTTTAATATATTTAATTTAAATTGATTATTAAATTGCACTTACCTCATATAAATGTTCTCGTTGTCCCGAAGGTCTGACAGGCAGAGAATGTCAAGCGACATTATGTCACGCCTTTGTATATTTATGTGCTATAAAGTTTTAAATAAATAGATAAGTGGTCTCCAGTTGAGGGGCCAAGCGCAAGACGAAGCGATATTCTGGAAATGCGTTGTCTGCCCGATAGAACATCGCCGACAACAAGTCAGGCCAACGACAAACTCCTCAATAGTAATGCTCATACCTTCATGGTATTATGCTCGCCTATGTAAATATTTTTATTTTGTATATTTTGTGTGCAATAAAGAATTTTATTATTATTATTATTTATACTGACCACGACATGTGACACCGCACCGACTTGATGGTAAACGGTACGCGAGGTCCAAGAATGGGAGCAACTGAAGCCAGCCTCAGACGACCGACATCAGTCCCTACCACTATGCCGGCCTATAAAGATGCTCTTTCACACTTCGTTTGAAGGACTCCAGGTTATAGGAGTAGGGAAACACACTGGCTGGGAGAGCATTCCACATCTTCAGCGTGCGACAGATGTAAGAGTCTCCAAATTTGTATGTGGATGCATATTTTGGCCTGTGCGAGTGGTTCGGTTGCGGAATAGAGAAGAAGGGTTAAGGTTGTGGAGGTCTTCAGAACATTCACCGTAGTATAGCTTGTAGAACACGCTCAGGGAGGCCACATCTCGGCGAAGCTGCAGCGATTCGAGAGTTTTAGACACTGTAGTATCGTCCACTATTCGATTTGTTTATTTAGGATGTTTATGTATATATATTGTATTGCATATAATAAGTACTATTTATTTATTTAAAACTTTATTGCACTATGTACAAGGGGCGGGCTTAATTCTCTGACAGCCAATCCTTGGGACAATAAAAAGTATGACTTTGATCGAGGAGTAAGTGCGAAGACTTATTTAAGACTTATCATTATTAAATAATAACTATAATCAATAATATATATATACATATATACACATCTATACTACACACACTATCCACTTATACGCGCCATTGGGAGATGTTCAAGTAATGTGAGTATACCAATCTTTTAAATATTATGTAATTAATTTGTGTTTTAATATAGTAATAAATAATTTCAACTATCTATTTTCTTCGTAACCTTCTACACTTGCTTATTACAGATCTCAGTCACAAAGGTTAGTTGGTAGAAAATGCATTTACGGCATTAAGCTCGCCTATGTACCTGCACTTGTTTTGGTTTTGTACAATAAACAATTTATTATTATTATATATTTTGTTAACATTTCGGTCTAAAACATACTGGTTTAACAACTACCAAATTACCTTTGCACAAAATTGGAGGAACTGACGTCAAACTTAAATAGTGACCAACATTGCCCATCCAAAACTAGGCTAACAGTAAAAACCTAAGGTTAAAAAACACCGTTTATAAATTGCAATTTTATATTTAAAATAGAGCGGTTAGAATATCCTTGGATCATCTAAAAATGAGTCAGTTCCAAGATTGTATTCAAAATTATTAAGATAATAAGCGGATACTTATATTTTGGTCACGAACCAATTGACAATGATCGGTATAGCGCGGTTTAGTGATGCGATTAAAATTTAAATAATATAAAAAAATGTTATCGATGATTTTGTTTATTTATCGATCGAACACAACTATTCGTGGACATCCATCCAAACAGTCAGAAATCTCGCTTGTTTTTAATAAACGAGTTAACACATATAAAGCAATTAAAATATCAGATGTTCGTGACTGGCCAGGTACCAACTATGGCATGACTATCATTGTCCCAGTGTAAATGTTTAATTTTGCGTTTTATTTATTTCTTTATTTTATTTTAAATACTTAGTTCTTAGTTTTACTGTTAATATTAGTTTTAATAATTGGATTGTATTTAACTTTGTAAAATCTTTGGAAAATAAACGTTTTTATTATTATTATAATCCAATCATGACAAGTGCAAAGCTCGCCGATGTATCTAGCATACCAGAGAAAATAAATTTAATATTTGTTTGTTCTTATACGTATAGCTTATCGTCTAATGATAATGATTGCACCAAAATTAGGACTGTGTAAATGATGTTGAATGTCTAAATCCGTCTATTTTGAAGGTCAACTAGGTTACAATTATAGTGACTACGTTTTGGTGCAACCCAATCTAAATCTATATTATGTTAGAATTTATTATATTGCATATATATATATATATATATATATATATATTGTTATGTTACTATGGTATATTTATGACTTATAGTTTAACTATTAATATTATTAATTATATATCTGCACCCATTATAATAATATATAACTCTCCCAAAGGTCAGCTGGTAGAGAATATATAGATAATAATATATTTTGATTCCAAAAAAAATATTATAATATTTTTATTATTACAAGTAATAATATTAAAATTAAAAATATAAAGTAGACAATACAAATTTCTTGGCATTCCAAATAAAATATATATGTATATCATCATTATCACAGTCCTTAGCTCTCCACTGCTAAATATCAAAAATATATTTCTAAATAAATTGGTCTACTCTCTAAATATAGGTATATACAATTCAATCGATAACATACATTTTCGGCATCACTAGCCACCAGGTAACCTTTAGTTCTCTGGATTTTGCTTTTGCAAGTTTAATCATGCTCTGAGCTCGTTCGTGACGCAATGTTTTGCAACCTTAATCATTATTTTATCTTACAAATTGTATTCATGTTCTGTTCAAACGATAATGCCGTGTCCATACCGGTATTTTCAATTATTGGATAGTCTGTTTCTATATAAGTTAATCAACAGTAAATTTGTCGCACCCCACCTACTGTCCAGTGTCTGTGTCACTGTGCCGACCAGGCTGCCAAGGGTTGGCAAATATAATATATTTGTTCTACCATAATCTAAATACAATTTGGGTTACCACTCATCACTAAACCGTACATGTCGTTAATTTTCGAAAAGATAATATGAATGACAGTTAAGACATATTTTTTGCCAGTTTTTAAGCGCAACTAAACTGCTGTTTGACCAAATATAATTGGTGTTGTGTTCCTTGATCAAGTTGCATCATGTTGTATTGTGTTATAGTTTTATTTAAAAAATACTACATTATTATTGTTTTTATTTCGATTGTCTATTAATGGATTAATGGATACTGTAATAGCATGTGGTAGTTGACTGTAATAGGTACATCATCTACTTTAGTTTTATATAATCCATGAATGTGTGCCACTGTTAGCAAACCTAATAAATAAATAAAATAATACTTAAGTTTTTCGAAGGGAACAACAAAAGACAGGAGTTGTGAGAACAACGAAGAGATTTATCATGGAACGAAGAGAGATAGACAAATAAAATATGGGGTTAAAGCGACCGGCAAGAGATACAAAACTCTGCTCCCCAAACCATTATGTTGTATCTTGGCAGTTACATTTGTAGAAACTTAAATATTCGGTGCGTTTAGTAAATTTAGATATATAAATAGAGTTTGAAATCATTCAAGCGAAGTGTAAACAAGCTACTCGTTAAGCCGGCATTAGGGTAAGAACTGATGTCAGTCAACGACTCACGATAGAAGATACATTAGTACCTATTAGCCATTGTCAGGTCAATGGGGACTTGAACCTGTGACCTTTGCCTTGTTGATCTACTTCCCATAATCTATTATAAGTATTAGGCGCGGCCGATAATAGTTAAATAAGATTAAATAGTTAAACATTTACCTATGACATTATCTGGCTCTCTTAATAACTAGGTCATGGCGGAACCTTATGTTGGGACTAATTTGTCAAATTAAACTAGTATTTAATGTTGTATGATTTATTTCCACTACAAATATTCAGTTACAACTTTCACTATTTTACGGCGCGCAACGACCGACTCGTCTGCTGTTATCTTGTAATCTGCCGCGATATATTTCACGCCATTCTCTAAGCGGCTTGTGATTCATCGTTATTGGACCAATCAGAAGTCAGCACGCGACTACGTTTGTACACAACGCCACCTACTTTACAAAATCATATTGCTAATCATTCTTAACTTATGTTTAATCATAGGTTAGTAATATAATATTATTATTATTTTTTTTAAAGTTGCAAATTCTCTGTCTCTATGAAAATACATAAACATTAAATTAAAACAAAATCGTTTTATTGGAAATAGAAGACTTAGCAGTCCCCGCAACTGAATCCTCTCGTGGTGGAGGCTTGATCCTCAAATTCTTTTAAAGAAGTGTAGACCCAAAAATACTTACTTGTCATAATAGGTATATGTGAACAAAACGTGGCTTTTTACCGTGCAAGAGATACGGTCGTGATGATACTTTGTTACTATGCGTACTTAAACATTTTTTGATTATATAAAAAAGAATTTAGTTTTAAAAAAAGACGTTATATTACAATAACTAAAAGTAAAGTATGAGCACGACCCCCCTTTCGGGGTGGTTAAAAACCAAGCTTTTAAAGAAACGGATTCACATTTACCCAACTTTACTATAGGCCATTCATGATAAGTAGTAAGCTCGTCCGAAACTCGAGAAATATCACAAATAAATTATTGTTTCCCGACCGGGAATCGAACCCGGTACGTCTGAATCCACGAGCTTCAACGCTAGACCACGAAGGCAGTTATTAATTAATTGTAAAATAAGCATAGTGAGGCCACACCTTTATCGATGTATCTCTTATAATTTATCGACTTTCTGAGTTTCGAGTTTGTCGCGTCGATATCAAGATTTATGATCGTGCATGACAACACTAATTGACAATTTAGATTTTATTATTACAACTCATTCTGTGTCTTAAAATTTTAGACTAGCTGATTTAATTTAATTTGTTGCTGGGTTGATTTGATTTAAGAGGGTCATCTCGCTCGCACAATCCAATATTAAAGATAACCTATGAAAATAAATATTTTTCCGTGGTCTGGCGGTTAAGTCCGCGGATTTGATGTGATGTAAATAAATACATTCAATTAATATTTAATTTATTTGTGACATTTCTCAAATTTGGTACGCTGGAGACATCGATGAGCTTGCCTCTTGTCATGATGGGCCTATGGTCATGTTGGCTAAATGTGAACTAGCTCCTTACAGCATGGTTTCTGACAACCCCGCAAGTGATACGGTCGTAATGATACTTTACATTACTCTAATATCTAAATCCAAATTGCAAACCCGCATGGCCAGTAATATAATAGGCATGGGTTCAGTGACCTCTCACATCTGTCGCCTCCATCAGCGTAATGCAGGTGCATCGACAATTGATAAATTGAATTAAATTTAAACATAGATATAAAACAAGTAAGTGAATTTATGGGTTCTATTCCTTTCTGCATTTTCGACATTACTTCACAAAAGTTCAGTATAATTAACCAAAACTATTGGTACACTGTTTCTGACTACACTGCAAGTTATCCACGCAAAGTCCTAGAACTCCACTGTTGAAGATGGGCCTTCCAAATAATCTGGACTACTACTAAAATTTTCATTTGGAATTTGAAATCTCTAAAACATTCCATAAGATTAACAAGAAAAAGAAAGAAAGTGCATGTTTTAATCGACAACTGGCCATACATTTAAAGGAGTGTGTACCTATAGAAGCCAATGGAGATAGAATTTTGAATGAACTTATTTTTTAAAAATATTATTATAAATTTTTTATTTATTTAAAAATGTCGCTAATTATTCTTACTCCGTCAACCTTATTACGAACATTGTATGTGGCAGGTAGGTTCAATACTTGAAAATGAAAAAAAGGTAATTAAAATTCTACTAAAACTAAATCTAATTCTAATATAAAACATAGATATATTTATTTATTTATTTAAAAACTTTATTGCACAAAGCACAAAGGCGGACTTAATGCCCGTAGACATTCTCTGACAGCCAAACCTTAGGGACAAATTTGAACAAATATAGATGCAATGAAAGTAACAGTATTATACAATTATAGGATAATTCAACAAATATTATATACCTACTTATATATTCTTATATATGTATTACAATATCAATATACTAAATACTAATACATACACAAACTTGTACATAAACATACACAAATACAACTTACTAACGTGGTTTAGAACTATTCATAAAGTGTGAATAGACCAGTTTTTTAAACGACAATCTGTTACTTGCCTGCCTTATGTTTACTGGAAGATCATTCCATAATTTTGTGGCAGCTACTACGAAAGAGTTGGAGACAAATCCAGAATGATGTGAGGGAACAGAAAGAAGAGAGTTGTAAGAAGAACGTAAAGATTTATCGTGGAAAGAAGACAGATAGGCAAAATTGTCCTTGAGGTATTTCGGAGTCACAGGCTCGTTTAAAACAGAGAAAAGGAGACAGAGAACTCTAAGATTTCTGCGACAACGAATTGGCAGCCACTTCAACTTAGCACGATATTCAGAGATGTGATCGTATTTGCGTAAACAATATATAAACCGGATACATGCGTTCACTAACCGGTCCATCTTATTAAGTAACATCTCCGACATATCAATGCTACACACGTCACCATAGTCGAGGAGAGGAAGGAGAAGACTTTGAGCAAGGGTAATTTTAGATTTTAACGGCTTATACTAAATACAAATAAATAATAATACATACATAAATAAATAAAAAGTAAAGTATCATCACGACCGTTTCCCTTTCAGGGTGGTCAGAAACCACGCTTATAAACAAGCGGATTCACATTTAGCCAACTTTACAATATAAGCTATATATGTATAAGCCCATCATGACAAGTGGCAAGCTCGTCGATGTCTCCAGCGTACCAAACTCGAGAAATATCACAAATAAATTAAATATTAATTTAATGTATTTGAAAGAAGAAAGAGAGAAAGAAAATTTATTTACATTATTCAATATTTTTGTGTCCCGACCAGGAATCGAACCCGATACCTTCGAGTCTAAATCCACGGCCTTAACCGCTAGACCACGGAGCAGTAAATAAATATATACAATATTACTTACAGTTGTTAGGAACTATTCAAGAAGAGTGTGATGACTATTCTTTTAAATAGCATTCTGTTGGGCGCTTGTCGGATATCTAAGGGCAGGTTGTTCCACAGATTTGCGGCAACAACTGCAAATAAGAGAATGGTGAGATGGTATAGCAAGTACAGCGTTATGCGATGACCGCAACAACCTGTCGTGTTGAGAAGAGAGGAAGGGGAATTTGTTCTTGAGGTCTTCCGGTGTCGCAGGTTCATTTAATACAGAAAAAATATTCGGAGGTTTCTGCGACAACGAATTTGTAGCCACTTCAACTTATTTAGAAACTAACGCAGTGTGCAGTAAATGTTTTATGTAGTAGAAAAAACAATGTTTCCTTGTAACAATATTTACGGCAACAATTCGTATTTAACAGCATGTCCGCCGGATTAAATACGCGCCGAAAATGCCACCGGGAGCCATTATAAGTATAAATGTTAGACGCGCGTTAAGTTTTCGGGAACTGGCGCTTGGCGATTTTTTAATGTTATTTTGGAATACTCGTTAAAGAGAGGTCAACAAAATGTTATGTCAAAATTATTTATGTTTGTAAAATAAACAATGACTTATGTCAATCACCTGGTCCTTCAATGTCAATATATTCAATCAAATCAAATCATTTATTTGTGAAACACAGGTAATCTAGTTAATATATTAACCTAGTTTATAAAAGTGCAGCTGTGTTCTGCCATGAGGCGTACAAATATTGTATATATATATGTATGTTTTGTCGACTTTCGGGTTGCACATAGGCATGTAGTCTATTTTAATTTCTGACTTGCCTGGTGGGTTACTGCTGTACCAGGTATTGTAATCTCATAGGTACTGATAACTAAATTTAAAAGGTTATTAATTGATCGTTGTGGTGCAGTTCTGTATATGTTTTATTTTGTAATACTGATATAGCTGAGTTTTCCTTGCAGATTCCTTTCTCAGTCAGATTAAACATTAACAGGTCACTGGAATTTGCTAAGCTGCTGGACTTCTGCTAACAGCTTACTTATTGGACCACTTTGCTGCTTAGTCTTCTACTAGCAGGAGTAGAATCATTCAAAATAATTAAATTAATGACGTTTCATAAATGCCTGTAATAGGTTTACTTGAACATATAATTGTATTATTACACAACACAAAAAAATAAAAAAAATAAAAAATGTTAATTCACAGTAAAAAATTGTATCTAATTCTGGTCGTGGTCAAATTAAAATTAATATTTAGATATCAATTTGGGTCATTTAAAAATTCTTGCACAGAATAATGTGATTTTTCAATTAGAACTTTAATCAACGTCTTTTAAACAGACTATGCGGTAAAAGTTTAATGTCGTCGTTAATAATATTAAATATTTTTGGTCCCATACAGATTATATTTTTATACATTAACGCCGTACGTGATCTTGGAGGGCATAATTTATTTCCATATCGTAGTATTATAACATTGAATGTTACTTTCAGATAAATTAGCAAAGGATCCACCGTACGGGTGCGGAGTTCATCGTGAAGCAACTTTGGCGCGCAAGTTTCATGAATAGAAACTGAAGTCAAACACTCACGACTGACATCAGTGCCTAAAACTATGCCCGCTTAACTGGGCATGACGTCAATTCGATCCTGATCCCGAAACGTGTGAATACACTTTACTGGGTTTATCGGCACGAACGTTGGATACTTCCCCGCCCCGGTAGACTGGGCAAATTACCACCATCAGTCCGCCTACCACATGTTTTTTTCCGTGTGGAAAGGAGGTCGACCGTTTTTGGAGTTCATGGGCTATCCTGTTCCAAAATACATTTTATATTTATAGTTTAGTATAAGATATATAATGCGGAAGTTGTGGGTGAAAGAGGCCCTGGCAGACCGAGACTCACATATCACGATCGAATAAATAAAACACTAATAATAATATCCTTATAATATAATATCCCTATTCAGTAAAAAAGTTACAAGATATGAGAACAATAACATATTTCATTTTGCATGCACAGAAAAACAGACATTTGCAGCCGAACTAAGCCTATATGTATAGGTCTGTCCGTCGGCAGTCAACGCCCAGACACCCTTTTAAATATATTATTACTTTTAATTATAAAATAATAAAAGAAACAAAATGTACACAAAAAGAAAAATAAATTAAAAATTGTGTGGTTGAGATCCTCTTTTTATTTATTTATTTAAAAACTTAATTGAACTATGTACGGAATATAATGCCTGCTTCTCTGACAGCCAAACCTTTAGGACATTAGGACAGTTTGCATGGTAAGTAGGTGCAATAATAGATATAAAATAACAATTTATAAAACAAATAGATAAAAATAATACTTACTATTACATATACAAATACGTAAATAGGTTATATTATATATATATATATATATAATATATACAATAATACATATAAAATAAAACTACTCATGTGATGAATGAAGCGGGACAAAAGTAGACGTCGCTCGTTGTGAAAGTGTGAATGAAGAGAGTGCCAATACAATAGAAGTAAAAAATAGTTTAAGTTAAAGATAATATTTGTACACCCCATTCTTGAATATAGCACGACTAGAACCTTGTCTAATATCCTGAGAAGGGATTGTACGAGCGTAATTTTAGCTTTTAATGGCAATTTTTTTTTAAATTTGTTGAGAGAGTGCTTATGTATTTTGTTTATGATGTAAGTGTGTGAGTGTGTGTAAGAGGGTGTGTAAACTTTACATACTTTGTTATTATCGCATTCCTACTATACTAATGACAGTAATTCCTCAGTTATATTATAGTCAAGATATGGCTACCTCTTTATTAATTTTATTATATAAATATGGACCCAGAAAACAGAAAAATCTGCTAGTAAAGACTTTTCGAAAAGCTTGAGAGCTTCCACACACAAGATCATTCCTTCGTTTACTAAAAACTTCAGGACTAAAGATGAGCATACAATGTTGCTTAATAATAACGTTAAGGATAAATAACTGTCTAACAGTTAACACACCACATCTTTCATATAGGAGAGCAGTTGGATGCCTATACGGACTAAAAGAAAGGTATATAAAAAGTAACAAAAAAGGGCATGTATGAAGAGGTTGATGAATGTCTGTTAGAGTACGCGTCGCAGGTTTGGAATCCCAGGTATGAGTTGCACAGATCTAGGATTGAGAGAGTGCACAAACGTTTTCTTAGATTTGTTTGCTATAGAACTGGTCAATTGAATCTTTCATATGAACAGAGATGCATTAAGCATCATATTTTGCCGCTTATATATCTTATCAACATCTTAAGTGGGCGGGTGGATTCTCCCGAACTCCTAGGTAAAATTGGTCTAAAAACTACCGGCCTACGAACTAGGAGCACTTCCGTTCTGCATGCCCCTATGTGCTTTACCAATTACAGACAAAGCTCGTTCTTCTGGAGGTCATGCAACTATTTTATTGTAACTGTTCGGAACTTGATTTGTTTAATAGGAAGCCAACATTTGCTCGCAGCTACTTGACCAGATTGTACTGTACAACCCATATGCCTTAGCTGTGTACCCACATCTGCTTTTTATTGTTGTTGTTTATTTTTTGTAAGTATTCTTTATTTTATTTTATGTTTGTAGTCCTTTTTGCGGTAACTTCTAATTGACCCTTTATGTTTCCATTTATTTTTTCCAAATTTGTTATTAGTCGTTAGTTATCCTTTAATAAATAAATAAATGTCGACGTAGCGATAGAGTTATGTCGTGATCGTGTCAAGTGGCGCTCAATTGTCTCTGCCTAATGTATGTAATTAAAACAAAAAATAAAAAACACAATGAATGACCGGGCATTATAATTGTATAGTGTATGAGTTAGTATGTTTGTTCACATCCGATAATCGAGGCCTACTTACTCAATCGAGATGAAACTTTCGCTTACTTTCACGTTTTACGTATCATTACTCTGCGAAACTTCAAGGATTTGGGTAGGTACAGTCAACAAAATTATCATCTTACAGGCTTTTTTATTGCTAACTCTGCAATTAAATTAATTCAAAATTTTTTTGCATGTTACAAAGAATTTTACAAGATAGTACAAGTATATACGAGTATATGACACCCGTAGAGGCGTAGCAAATAAGAACTTAACTGTACGGAGTGATTTTAAACGTTATATACGTGTAAAAAAGAATGTGCTGACCACCCCGGAAAATATTCAGCCCCGATCCGAAATTATTCGATTTTTTTTTTTTTTTTTTTTTTTATACTAGCACGACATGTGACCCTGCGCCCACCTGATGGTAAGTGGCGCGCATGGTCCATGAATGTTAGCAACTGGAATCAGACCCTTATGTCCGACATCAGTCCCTAACACTATGCCGGCTTGACTAGATGCCTTTTCACACTTCGCTTGAAGGACTCCAGGTTATAGGAAAGTGGAAACACAGAGGCTGGAAGAGCATTCCACATCTTTATTGTGCGACAGATGTATGAGTCACCAAATTTATAGGTACGCGAAGGGATAGTGACTACGGTATGTGGGTGCATATTCTGACCTGTGCGTGTGGTTCGGTTACGGAATGGAGAGGAAGGAATTAGGTTATAGAGCTCTTCAGAGCACTCACCATAGTATAGAACACGCTCAGAGAAGCTACATCTCGGCGAAGCTGCAGGGATTCGAGAGTTCCAGATATAGTGGCATCGTCCACAATTCGAACAGCTCGCCTCTGTAGGACATTGAGAGCATCTGTGAGGTACTTGGCTGAACCATCCAAAAGGTGTGAACAGTATTCCACGCATGATCTGATCTGTGCTTTGTACAGCAACAGTCTGATTGATGGCGGGAAAAACCGCTTCACCTTGTTCAGTATTCCGAGATTTTTTGACGCTGTTTTGGTGATGCTCTCAATGTAGTTCCGGTGGTTAAGGTCTGAGCGTATTTCCACCCCGAGGAAATACGCTCGGTATCGTATTTAGTTACAATTTCGGATAGATTTTATTTCGGATATCCGATAGTTTCGGTTACGGAGCGCTATAACATCCCTGGTAGAGACTGACGTCATTGAAGTTGGATTTCTGTCATAATATTATTTCCCTTGAGTGCGATTTTCAATGTCATTACAAAAAGGAAGTCATTTTTATTTTTTTATGCCGACAAAAATAAGATTTATTTTAATTAAAAAGGTCGCCATGATTTAACGTTAAGTACGGGTACTTACATTAAAATTTAAGAAGAACGTCAAGTTGTTATTTAATGTACATGAATTAAGTCAAAATCTGTTTTTTTTTTTTTTTTTTTTTAATTTTGTAATTTTATTATTATATAAGTATGTTTATATAATAATTACAAACTACCCTCATCCAGCCCCCACCTTTCTTTAGGTCACCCATCCATCTGGCGTGTGATTGTCCCACTCTGCGTCTTCCAGTACGTAGTCTCCACTCGTGTACTCTAAAGTTCATCGGTTCTGCGGCAGATGTGTTCAGCCAATTGCCACCTCAGCTTGCTAATTTTAAAGGCTATATCAGAAACTTTGGTTCTTCCACGGATTTCCTCGTTTCGGACTTTATTCATCAGAGAAATACCGATGATAGCTCTCTCCATAGCTCGCTAAGCGACCTCAATTTTGTGGACCAGACCCACTGCCAGTGTACACGTTTCTCTATATAGTAGACTAGTGTAGCGTTAACTGCGCAAAAGAAAATAAAATTATTTTATTTTAGTAAGAAACAATTATTCAAAATCAAAATCAATAATTTATTTATTAACTTTTGGTACATTTATTTAGGTTCTAACAGGTGGTTGTGAGCTACAAAAGTCGACCTAAGAGATAGGTATATAAATATTAACAGTTTTTTGAAATTAAATAATTATTATTATTAAATATAAAAATATAAAATAAGAAAACAAAATGAGACAAGAAACAAACAAAAATAAAGAAAAGAAAAAGTCAATTTAATGCATCTTCTAGGTACTCTTTAAGATTATAATAAGCCTTTTTTGCCAAAAGGTCATACAATTTTGTTTTGAAGGTTGATGTTTTGTTGTTCTTAAGGTCATCCGGTAGCTTGTTAAACAATGTAGCAGCCATATTATACACACTATTACAAAAAAATGCCGTTTTTATTGGTATGTAAGGGTACACTTCGAATCTATTTCGGCATTTGCGAGGATGTGTATTTTCTTTAATTTTATAATAATAAGGGTGTTCTTTAACTAAATTACATGCCTCGTAGATATATAAGGCTGTCAAAGTAAGTAATTTAAATTGTATATACATAGGTTTACATATTTACATATATCCGCAGTTTCATTTATTTAAAAGTTATTCATTCATTATTCATTACAACTCCTAGAACACAGCGTCCTAGACCTCCACTGCTGGAGATGGGCCTTCCAGAACTGGAGAATTTGGCCTACACTCGCCACGGCTTGGCGAGGATATGATGTAATTTTTTTATGACAATTTATTAACGATTTCACGAATTGGCATTAGTGGAACCGGGACTGACGGATTAACGTGCTCTCCGAGGTATGGGAACTGTGGTGTTGTAAATCTATGACTGCAGTACGTAATAAAAGTGTATTTCTCATTGGTACATGCCGGGTGGGTTTGAACTGACCTTTGTAGGATTTAACTACGCGTTCTTACAACCGAGCCACCACCGCGCCTTATTTCATTTATTTAAAATAAGACTCTTTATTTATATTACCAGTATGCTTTTTTTAATAAACGTATTTATTATTATTATTAGTTTATATTTTAAACTTTCGGTTTTTAGACCGGATTTGCATTGCAGTTAAACTTATAATTTTTCATTGTTGGTTTGTCACTTGACCAGGTCACTGTAACCCTGAAGTATGTAACTTGAAGCTTTTAAATTAGTTTTTTTTTTTTTATCTTTCAAAGGTACTTGACGCGATAACTATTTATAAATAAATTAACTAACTAACTACAGTTCTCCCAAAGTGATAATGCGCATAGAAATCTTCGTCACTGTTCGGCAACGGTCGTATTCCCCGAGCGTCGGAAGACGATATGTATATAGAGTGGTTAAGTGCATTTTCTTCATGCATAACTTAGTAGAATTATGTGTTTTGTGCTAGTTGTTAGTACGTTTTCCTATTTTACAAAATAACCTATTTAAAGTTGAATAAGATAATTAAAGTTGAAATTAAATTCACCTTTGAAAACAAAACCAAGAACGGTGTGTAATATCAGCTCTATATAATTCCACTCAGAGAGAACACATGCAGTCACCGACCGCCCGAATTGTTTTCGATTGTGTACACATGATATTGACTTCTATTTCTTTCGAACAAGGTGCAAAATGCAAGTGCAATGTTTAGGCTCTTACGATTCAATGATTCGGGTGTTTCCGGGAATACGACAATTAGCGAAGATCTGTATGTGCATTATTAATTTGGGAATACTGTACTATATATAAATAACTGAATATATTTTTTAAGTTATTACTTAAATACGAGTATTTATAGTCTAATTATTTATTTAAAAAAAAATTACAGCTTATTATATTAAACATATAAACAAAGTAGCAATAGTGGAACACAAGCCAAAGAGATTTTATATTATTTAGACAATACAATTAAATCAGAAATAAGAGTAAAATATAGTAATTAGATTTAAATTAATAGTGCAATTGAACTGTGACTAGCAAAAGTAATAGAAAAATAATAATAATAAATAAGTGAAAACCAATAGGTTAATGATTATTTACCTAACACAAAATGAATGAATGAGAGGCAGGAGCAAAATTATACTATATATACGATATAGCAGTATTCGTATATTAGCAAGCGAAGTGTATTTGCAAAGTCAGTCCGGGATAAGAGTTGTCTTGATACTGCCTCCAGTGATTAGTTAGATGTATCAGAGTAGAACATGGCTAAAACGTTAATATAGACAAGTCATTTACAGTAATCTAAACAGGTGAATGAATAAATGTTTGAAAAATGTATATATATACGATAGGTATAGTTTAGTATGACAATGCCTTTATACAGCAGCTATAATTTTAAGGTACCGTTTTTTTTTTTAAATAATTGTTTGTTCTAGCTTATAGTATGACAATGCCTCTTTACAGCAGCTATTATCTTAACTGACATTTACATTTATATTTTATAATTGTGTCTGTCTTAGCTTATAGTATGACAATGCCTATATACAGCAGCTATTATCTTAACTGACATTGACATTTATATTCTTATAATTGTGTCTGTCTTAGATTATAGTGTGACAATGCCTATCTACAGCAGCTATAATGTTAAGCGTTATTCTGTATTTATAATTTTGTTATTTTATTGATGATTCACCAAAATGTACTATAAAATTATATCGTTTTATATCAATATTGTAAAAATTGACGTGTAAAAGTGCAGAATACATATCTTTTTGTCCTATGCCTACTTGCAAAAATAAACGAATCGAATCGAATTGAATTGAATTATATTTTTCAGTATTATTGTATTATATGTATGTGTATATATAAATGTATACATGTAGGTTTATGTATATATGTATGTAAGTATCTATATTATAAATATTCTAACTTGCATTCTAGGGTTTCTACATTGCTGTAAGATCTTGCGTCGTGTTTCCTCATTGCTGAGGGTCGTGACCTCCCGATGAATTGGTGTGCGTCTTGATGATAGCACGCCACCCGTTCCTGTCTTCGGCGGCATGCACAGCATCATGGACGCTAGTGTTGGTGGTGGAGCGGATTTGGTCGGACCAGCGTACCGGATTACGGCCTCTCGGTCTCTTTCCTTCCACCTTGCCAGTAACAAAAAGTTTCTCCAGGTTATCCCCTCCTTTTCTGGCAATGTGTCCGAAGTACTGGAGTATCCGACGAAGGCATATGGTGGATAGCCTAGTCGATATGTCTAGTTTAAGTCTGTAAGATATGTACAATTAATTAATGTTATTTTTAATTTAAGATAGTATTTTAAGATATTTATTTGTTAAAGTTTTACTTACTAAATCCAAGTGGGTGATCCTTTAGGTATATGGTTGTGTTTTATAAATGTTAATCACTGTAATAATATGTTTTTAGGCCTAATATTGTTTTCTACTCCTTAAATAAATAAATTGTTTGTTTAATTCTGTTAATTTTTAGGTATAAATTTTGCTAACTCACCCCAATCAATGTACAAATTTATATGTTCTTGGTGAGTACTTTTTATGGAATCTGGCTCACATATTGTTTATATCTGTTGTTAAATGCTTACTTTAGCCATGATCTCCGTTTGTATTCCAAATATTAAATATATAAATAAATTTTAGCAATGCTCGCGGGCCTTAGCCAAGTGAGCATTATTTAAATTCTAATCTAGCTCTTACAACCATTGCTGGAATAATAGTTATTGCACAATATGTGCAATATATAAAAATAAATATATTTCTTTCTTTCTTTCTTTCAATGTTGTATTTAGGATAGAAAACGAAATGCAAACCGTTTATTATGAATGTTATTTTTTTATTTATTAATAATAGGGTCGCCAACAGTGCCAACAGCTCCCATGCATTTGTATCTAAGGCTAAATCAAAAGTCTGATGCTGCACCTATTATAGGCGACAACCACATGCCAATAGTTTTATATGAAGCCATTGACTTTGTACTTAGTAGACATAAAAACCTAGATATTATGTAGTTTTTTAAATGCTAAACTGCCCATGTACATATTTTTTTTAGTACAGTAAGTTAAAGTTGGGCGAATTTAAGTTATTTATTAATAATAATAATAATAATAATTTATTTATTTGCATAAATGTCATATTTACAAATTTACAGGTCTTAAAGTAAACTTAACATTTGCCAAGTTTTGGCGAGAAAATATTTTATACAGGGGTGTCTGCTAATGCATTACATTTAAAAAAAGATAAACAGTACTAAGATCACAAATAGTAAACCATGTCATTTTTTGTAATAGTAAAGAATTCATTAATATTATAATAACATTTTTCTATTAACCATTTTTTCAATTTTATAATACACAGTTTGTTTGGTAACTGTCTAATTTCTTTAGGTATGTTGTTGTAAACCTTTATACACATAATATATGAGTTCACACTAAATAATTTAATTTTATGACTGGGAATTTTAAGTTTTGTAGTGTCCATGCGACTAAATTTTCTTCCTGTATCACATTTGACAAATAGGTCATTATTTTTTTCAACAAAATTTACTATTTCTAGGATATACAAGGATGTGAGGGTTAATAGTTTTAATTTTTTAAATAAAGGTCTACATGACTCTAATAAAATAATTGTATAACTTTAAAATTTCTACCAACGAAAATTTCTTGATAATGAAGTACCAAGTACCGACACTGGCTGCATTTCCACGTTGCACCGCTATTGTTTTTTTTATTTTTTAGACCTCTAGAAATTTCTACTATTTTATTTCCTAGTTTTAAGCGGACTGATTAAATACCTTTGTCTTTAAACATTGCGATATGGACGATAAGAAGATGTACCGGAGTTGCCCATCCTAGCTGAATGCGTCTGTCGGCTTCTTTCCTGCGCCTAATTCAATCATCTGTCCGAGGTAAACGTAATTTTGAACATCTGGCTTGACTGAGCATGACGGCAATTCGAGCCTGATAAGAAACACTGGGTTTATCGGCACGAACGGTGGATACTTCTCCAGCCTGGAAGACTGGGCAAATTATTACTATCAGTCCGCCTACCACCTATTTGTTGTTCTCGTTGAAAGTACACATTTGCAACTATGTCAAATGTCAATTTTGACTTTCAAGGAGAACTAATATTGTAAGCTTGCCATGGTGATATTTATAAAAAATAACTCCGCTTGAAACAAGACTTACTGGAATTTCTTATCTTCTATCTATAAGTCTTAAACTATCAACATCTTGTAAACAAAACATTATTCATTTTTCTGTTGTCTATTAAACATTAACTCAATGGTAATAGCAAATATAGTATGTATCGAGTGATACTGTTGGCAATCTGAAAATGTTTGCCAAAAGGCACTTACCCGAATCAAAACAGCTTTGATTCTGAAAATGTACAAATATAGGTGAGTTTAGACTTGGTTTTTGATGAAATACGACAGAAATTTTCCTTCGAAACCTTTGACGAACTACCTGTATAATATGCTATAGGCTATATAACGTCAACAAGCACGACATGTGATTACATGGTCATATATCTGTTTTTTTTTGTTTAGTCAACATGTGACCATCTTCTTCTTGAAATGCCATATCCTATCGGAGGTCGGCTCTCATTAAGGCGATTTTTATTTTGTTGGCCAACATTAAATGTATTTTTTTTTGTATAATGGAATATTAATAGTTATCTCTTTATAATATATATATTATATAACTTTGTACATTCTATCTGTGGATAACGGTGTTAATTGTATAATTACCTGTACTATGTAATCTATATTTGTATTGTATCCTTATTGTACAATTGTTTGTTATTCCAATTAAATAATTTAAAATCCCGAAGCACTCCCTGAGGTTCTTGAGCCAGGAAGTGCGTCTTCTCCCCGGTTTTCTGGAGCCTTGTATCTTGCCTTGCATGACGAGCTGCAGCAAGCTATACTTTTTATACATGTGACCATGCGACCTTCTAATGGTAAGTGGCTCGCGAAGTCCATGGATGTTAGCAACTAGAATCAGGCACTCATGACTGACATAACTGTTTGACTTTTTAATACGATTGTATGCCTAAACTACTGGACTGATTTTGATAATATTTGGCAAATGTATTTATTGGAACCCAAAGTTAAACATGACACGTAAATATGACACGTGACCCTAAGGCCACCTTCTTTTCTTCTTTTTTTTTTACAGACCCTAGAACACAGTAACCTAAACCGCAACTGTTGAAGATGGGCCTTCCAGAATACGAGTATATATCTGGAGAATTTGCCCTACACTAGCCACGCTGGCCAGACAGGTTGGCCAGGATAGGATGTCAATTTTTTTATTTAACGATTCCATAATTTGGTAATAGTGGAACCGAATTTATAGACAAAACCCACTGTCAGTATCCACGTCTCTGCTCCGTACGACATAAATATCCTTATCATGACATATTTGTCGCAAAATGGCATATTGTGCGGTTAAAAACAAATTCGTCAGTTTGAGAAGAAATTCTATTCTATGGGGCAGAAACGATGATTATTATTTACTTAAAAAGCAAAAAGTAAAGTATCATCACGACCGTTTTCCTTTCGAAGTGGTCAGAAACCACGCTTACAAAGAAGCGGATTCACATTTAGCCAACTTTACTATAGGCCAATCATGACAAGTGGCAAGCTCGTCGATGTCTCCAGCGTACCAACCTCGAGAAATATCACAAAAAAAATAATTATTTAAATTAATAAAAATATATTAATAAATATTATTGTGTCCCGACCAGGAATCAAACCCGGTACCTCCGATTCTACATCCACGGACTTAACCGCTAGACCACGGAGGCAGTTTATTAATATTTTGATTTACGCCACCTTATGGGTAGTCTTATCCTCGCGAACCCATCTGGCCAGAGCGTGGCGAGTGTAGGCCAAATTCTCGAGGTATATGTTCTGGAAGACCCATCTCCAACAGTGAAGGTCTAGGACGCTGTGTTCTAGGGGCTGTTGATGATTATATTTTTTTATACTAGCTCGATATGTGACCTTGCGCCCACCTAATGTTAGCAACTGGAATCAGTCACTCATGACAGCCTGATCCCGAAACGTGTGGATACACTTTACTGGGTTTATCGGCACGAACGGTGGATACTTCCCCGCCCCGGCAGACTGGGCAAATTACCACCATCAGTCCGCCTACCACCTCTGTGGTAGTTACTGGTAGCTTGTCTATTTTAGGCAATGACTTAACTCATACGCGTACGTTAAACACGTCAAAGGAGAATCTGTATCATCATTACGACCGTATCCCTTTCAAAGTGGTCAGAAACCACGCTTATAAAGAAGCGGTATCACATTTAGCCAACTTTACTATTTGTCAATCATGACAAGTGACAAGCTCGTCGATGTCTCTAGCGTACCAATCTCGGGAAATATCACAAATAATTAATAAATATTTCCAGACAGGTCACACAGCGCCATCTAGTTTCCGTGCTAAGCTACGAGGCTTGTGTTAACTAGATGGTTGATAAACTACATATTATACTTTTTTTTGTTTGTTTATATATACATATTATACATATAAACACCCAGACCGAGACAAATTATACAATGTACAACTTGCCCCCGGTGGGAACCGAACCCACGACCTCCCGAGTTCACGGCAACGTTTGTTACCACTAGACCACGGAGGCGGTCAAAGTTAAATATAATTTAATTTATTACTATTATTATTTAACATTTGCCGAATTATTATTTATATAGTAAGTTGTGACGGCCTCCTTACAGCCACGATCTAAATTTATAGACATAAATAATTTGACAAAATGATTATTATATTTTTTTAGTTGTAAATTGACACGGCCCTTATCCAAGAGCAACATTGTGAACCATATGGAAATAAATAATTTGAATTATCATTGTATCCCGACCAGGAATCGAATCCGGTACCTCTAGGAATAAATAGAAAGCAGTCTTGTAACAATCAGCTTAAATATAAAATCGATACAAACAAACACACAAATTTATTTCGGATTTATATTTATAATATTCGTAGACTACTTTGCGTCCACTTTGAGAGTACTTTCTTGGACATAAAAATAATATTTGTATGAAAACTTGTATGAAATCTTCTAGAAAAGTAGACGACAAGTGCCTGGGACGACGCATAAAGGCAAAGAAGGTAAAATAATAAATTATTTCAGCAAAACTGCATGCATACTTTATAACCGTATATTGCAGGGTAAACGCGCCAGTTATGGTGTCTACATGTAACATAAAACTTATAGACAACGTGAGACGTTTGTTTATTATACTTGTTCGCGCCGATCGCCAATAATTAAAAGGTAATTCGACCAATTTTGGATGGTTAGACGTTATTGTGATTCATCGGTGAATAAACAGACGTCCTAATTTGTTACCCCTACACCTTTGTCCTGTCTCTTTCTCTCCGCTTCCTTTCTACATTATCCATCCCGCTCACGCTGCGCTTGCGCACCAAAATTAAGAAATATATGTGGTATCGCCTGTATTCAATTGATGTATGAATCGATCCTCTCCCGTCCCTAAATCCATACGCACAATTTCGCGACGTCGAGTGAAGCGGTCGTGTTGCCGCGCACACGCATAAAAGACTAATATTTAACAATTATAAGATTATTTGTATCAGTCACCGGCCGGTGTATTAAAGCAGTGTTTGTGAAGTGAGCATACGGGAAGACGTCACCCCCCCGAAGGACATCAGGTGCGTACTCCTTGCAATATCCCATTTTTCCAACTTCTTAGCCTTGTTATTAATGCTACTAGCTTTTCCTTAGATTCATACAGTCCACTATTAATAACCCCCCCCCTTGCATTTTGTCTAATATGACTGACCGCGGTGTGTGTCACGGCAGTCGTTGTCGCGCAGTCGTTGTTCTCGAGTCGTCATAGAAGACGACGAAGAAATCGCCGCGATCGTTTCTATTATACTCGCATTCGAAAAACCCCGCAAAATTAGTGATATTTTCAAGTGCTGGTGCCGAGGACATCAGGTGAGTTCCTTTACCAGTTTCCTCCTTTACCAATTGTCACAGTATCGTCTGTGAATTCTAAGTTGGCGATTACCGCAACCCCACTTTTTTATACAGTCCGCTAAACCCGCGCCATCAATACTTATATAATTTTATTTATTTATTGATTTATTCGTGGGAAAATTTACAGCCTTTACAATATTATGTATACAAAAAATATATGTCATCTTAAAGCCTTACAAATTTTCACTGTTATCTATAATGAAAAAAAAAGAACCAACAAAATCAGTACAATAACAATAAGATATGAAATAACAATTGCATTTGTATACTGATCCCGTTTTACAACTTAAGAATCATACAATATAATAAAAGTAATTATTTGGGTAACTTACGAGTGTTCTTGGCACACTGCCACATGATCAAGTCATGGATGAAAACTTTTATATATAATTTAGATTTTATTTTAATTTAGTTTATATATTTTTATTAGCTCATTTTTTTATTTTATTTAAATCACTGTACTGTTTTTTAATCCTAATAAAAACAATACACGTGTCGATGTGTTCGTTCAGTATAAAAAAAATGATATGATGCAAACCTTAAGAATTGTAGCAGACTATAAACGTGTAGTTTACCCTGTAAGCCGGTCAGTTTTGCCGTCCAGCGTCGAGTGGGGATATTGGTCCAATAAATCTTGAAATATAGGGATTTTTTGCCATATTTGTCTGCACCGACCGCGTCCAGTGCGGCAAGACGTGCATATTGCACATCGACAATATTATATTTATATTACACATTTACTTGAAATAATATTTACAATAAAATGTCAAAGACGCTGCTAAGATCCCCTGCATCCTCGAACCATCGGGATCTGATGTCACTAAACTGAATAAACTAGATCGCCTTCTCAACTTATGCATTCGCTATGTGTTTGGCTTGCGTAAGTATGATCATGTATCTCATTTTCGAACTCACTTGAAATGGCTCAATATCCGCTTTCGCAGATCTGCCCATCTACTTGTCCATTTGTATGGTATCCTGAACAATCCTCGTGCACCTCCTTACCTCAAAACTCCATTTGAGTTCTTGTGCGATACGCACAACCTCCCTCTTCGTTCTGCTTTCAAAAATCAACTCAAAAACCCATCCCACTCTTCTAGCAGACATTCAGATTCCTTCACTGTGTCTGCAGCCCGCCAGTGGAACAAACTACCACTGGCCATTAGACGGGCACCATCTGTCAATGTTTTTAAACAATTAGTCACTAACTTGTTTCTTGATAAGCAGGAACACACTGCATCCAGTACACATTGAATATTCGGCACGTATGTATGTATATGTTCATAATACTTGCATGTAGTTTATGTAATTGCTTGGTATGTGGTGTATTTATAAATTAGACTAATATTATTAGATTGTTGCACCCTGCCCATAATCTCTCACCATCCCAAAGGTTAGTGGTCAGAGAAAGCCTAACAGGCATTAAACTCGCCTATGTACTTAATTTTAAGTTTTGGTGCAATGAAGAATTTATAATAAATAAAAAATCAGGGATAGTTTGGTGTGATGGTAGGCGTCCGGATGGGATGTCGTTGATTTCATACAAACGAGGCCGTGCACTGGTTTGGGAAGCCACATATGTTGACACACTCTGTCCGTCACATGTGACATCCAGCCACACGTCTTAAACGCAGCACATACGCGGTGATCATCATTCATCACTACTTCATCCCATTTGCAGTCGATGGGTGTTAAAGCCAGTTCTATGACCCATCGGCGGCGGACGTCAACAATTTGTATTTCGGTGACGTCACACCGTGTGTGCTCAATTATTCAGCAGTGTCTGCTGAATAGCTACGCGAGTGTATTTATCGATCGGAACTTGGATTATTAGTTTTGTGTGAAAAGAGTTTTAGCATCAGAAGAGCTGGTCTTCTTCTGGAACCCTGGGGTCGACTCCACTGAGACGTTGTCAGCTGCTGCTGGAAGAAGTAAGTGCTTCTGCCTCTTTCTTTGGACTTCACGGAGCTGGCTCATCATCAAACCCCCCCAAACAATATACAGTCCACCCGTGGTAGGGTGAGGGAGTTGGAAATCTCCCAGTGGTCTGAGAAGGCTCCGGTTTTCTCTCGTGAACTTGGGGCAAAACTCCGCTTGGCTAAGAGTGACCCTTCAACTAGAAAATATTTTGCTCAAGGTTCAGCCTCGCCGTTCAACAGGGGAACGCAGCGAGTGTCTATCGGACGGTTATATATATCATTATAGCCCTTAGAACACAGCGTCCTAGACCTCCACTGCTGGAGATGGGCCTTCCAGAACATTTATCTGGAGAATTTGGCCTACACTCGCCACGCTGGCCAGACGGCTTGGCGAAGCTATGATGTCAATTTTTAATGACAATTTATTAACGATTCCACAAGTTAGTATTAGTGGAACCGGGACCGACGGCTTAACGTGCTCTTCGAGGCACAGGAATGGTGGTTTTGTAAATCTATGACAATTGTACTCAAGAAAAGTGTATTTCTCATTGGTACATGCCGGGTGGGTTTGAACCGACCTTTGTAGGATTTAAGGAACGCGTATATATATATTATTATATATTGTTTTATTTGTAGTGTAGTTTATTTTATTATTTTGTTTATTTATGTTAGGTTTTCTTTTTAATTATATAATATTGTAATTATTTTATACTGTTTGTATATTGACCCAGGACCCAGGCGCTGCTGCATTACAAGCAGAGAACCTCAAGCGGCGGAAATACACTCAGCTTATTGGGAGATGTGTTTTTGCGCCGTTTGGAGTTGAAACTCTCGGGCCGTGGGGACCAAGTGCACACGAAATTTTCAAGGCGTTGTCAAAACAGCTCGTCAACACCTCGGGAGACAAAAGGGCTGGGCAATATTTGGGCCAAAGGATCAGTATTGCCATTCATCCTTGGCACCTTGCCCATTGGCAGCGATTTGGAGCAAATTTTTTATTTATAATATTTTTTATTTTGTTTTTTCTTCATTTTAGTTTTTAGTTATATTTTATTTATTAATAAGGTTTATTTTTATTAATAGTAATTTATGTTTTAAGATGTAAGTTTTTTGTTTGTATATTAATTCGAATATAATAAATTTTATGTATATTTAAATGATTTATTACCATTTTAAGGTTTTACAATATTATTAATATTTATTTAAATTCAAATTTAAACATTAACATGTCACTGGAATCTGCTAAGATGCTGCTTAGTCTTCTACTAGCAGGAGTACAATCATTGAAAAGAAATAAATTAATGACGTTTCATAAATGCCTGTAATAAGTTTACGTGAATAAAAATTTTTGACTTTGACTTTGATTTTCATATCGTTTGGTTCCTTGCCGTGTCTATATATTTATTATCTCTGCTCTAACTAAATAAAGCCTATCTGGGTAAAATCTAAGATTAAAAATGCCAACATAAATTAAATTGAGATCAGCTGATAAAGAGATTACAAATCCAAGCCGTTATAAACAACGACTCAGCGCCGAATTAAATTAAAAGTTAACATCAAATTAAGCTACCGTCATGTTAACTCAACATTTTTCAAGCTTTCTTGATTTACATAAAACTATTCATAATTTTACTGATTGTTTTTACAAAATGTGAAGTTTCGATTGTGGTTTGACTGTGAGTGTGTGTGAAAAACTTTGTTTATTTTACGGTCAACATAATCTTAAATAAATAAATAATTTTTAGTACAATTCAGCGGGGAAATGCAGCCAGCGTTTTTGCCACTACTCCACGCGGACGGGACTTATATCCCTAGCCTTAGTATTAATATTAATTATATTTTATATTTTGTAAATATTTTTTTCGAATAAATGTTTATATATGTACACATTAAAAAATAATACAAAAAAAATATATGATATTTATACTATATAATACTGTGTAAGTTATTTGGAAAATAAAACATGTAGTTTTCGTATCAATTAAGTCCTTTAGTACTAGAGCTGTATGATACCTTTAATATTTTGCACACCTAAACTATTTAAAATAAAGAGTAATAATAAATGCACAGACAGTGACAGTGGGGTCGTCCAGGCCCGGATGGCTAATGGGCCTGGGTTGGGGATGGGGACATTCCCCCTCTTTCCCCGGCAGTTACTGTATAACAGCGCCAAAACCTAGACAGGTTCGACTACTTCAGCTCTCCTCCAAGAGCACTTCTCTAGGAAGTGGTCTCCCGTTGGGGGGCCGAGCGCAAGACGGAGCGATATTCTGAAGATGCTTGAAGTGTCCGTTGTCGGTCCGATAGAACATGCGTCTAGTCAGGCCGACGACAAATTCCTCAATAGTAGGCATCTCCAGATCTCGAGCTATGACGGAATTACGCACGAACCATGGTGCTTGGGATACCACTCTGAGCGATGTGTTCTGCTGACTTTGGATCTTGTCCCTATTAGTCTTGGCCAGAAGGTGGTGCCAGGCTAGCGCAGCATAGGTAAGTCGGGAACGGATGAACATCTTGTAGATCCGGACCTTCAACCTGAGCGGCAAGCTGTAATTCATAATAAATGCAGACAGACAGACAGTGGGGTCGTCCAGGCCCGGATGCGTAATGGGCGTGGGTTGGGGATGGGGACAGTCCCCCGTTTTCCCCGGCAGGATCTCAGCGGGTAACCACCCGCCGGTAATTCATGCACGTTTAGTGCTGGGCGCCGTTATACAGCGCCCGTGTGGCTCACGAACCCAGGGGGCTAAGTTCGACTGCTTCAGCTCTCCTCCAGGAGTACTTCTCTAGGAAGTGGTCTCCCGTTGGGGGGCCGTGCACAAGACGGAGCGATGTTCTGGAGATGCTTGAAGTGTCCGTTGTCGGCCCGAGAGAACATACGTTTAGTCAGGCCAACGACAAACTCCTCAATAGTAGGCATCTCCAAATCTCGAGCTAAGACGGAATTACGCACGAACCATGGCGCTCGGGAAACCACTCTGAGCGATATGTTCTGCTGACTTTGGATCTTGTCCCTGTTGGTCTTGGCCAGAAGGTGGTGCCAGGCTGGCGCAGCATAGGTGAGACGAGAACGGATGAACATCTTGTAGATCCGGACCTTCAACCTGAGCGGCAAGCTGGAATTCATAACAGGACGTAACATGGCTCGGGCCGCCTTTGCCTGATTGACGGCGTGGCAGGCCATTTCACCCATTGTCAACGTCCTGTTAATAATGCAGCCCAGGTATTTGACGGTCGGAGTCCACTCGATGTTCTGTCCCCGAAGCTGCAGTGGTGGAGGCAGCCGGCATCTGGATGTCATCAATGCGGCAGTTTTGCCGACATTGATGGACATACGCCACTTGTCCAACCATGCAGGGAGAAGATCTAGGAGGTCCTGCATTTTGTCAGCAGCTTCATATTGGCTTGGAGAAGAGCTAAAGTAGGCACTGTCGTCCGCAAACAGTGCAAGCATGACATCCTCCTCTCTGTCCTCCCCGTCCTCCTCCAGGACTTCAGATAGGGTTGGGATGTCATTAGTGTACAGCGCGTAAAGTACGGGAGATAAGCAGCTGCCCTGTGGAACCCCAGCCAGAATGGGTTTTTCCACAGAGATGAGATCCTCCACAGCGACGTGGAATCGTCGTCCCTCCAGGAACGACGCCAGGATCCTTACTGCCATTGCTGGGACTGACGTGTAGAGAAGTTTGTACAAGAGACCGTCGTGCCAGACTCTGTCAAACGCCTTCTCGATATCAAGAAAGACGCCGACAGACCGACGGCCCTCGTTCCTCTCGACCGCCAGGTGGTGCAGCACCCGGGTCAGTTGGAGCGTGGTGCTATGTCCCTCTCGGAAGCCAAATTGTTCATCACGAAGTTTGATATAACGTTTTAACCTCAATAAATGCACGTGATTACAATTATATTTGTAGCGCCATCTGTATGCAACTAATAGAACTATGTCGTGATGAGTACATATTTCATAGTTCAGATTTTTTTTTTCTAAAGGATTAAATAATTGTCAGACTTCCTGTCTCCCTGTGAGAGTAGGCAGACTGATGGTTGTAATTTCTCCAGTCTGGCGGGGCGGAGAAGTATCCACCGTTCGTGCCGATAAACCCAGTAAAGTGTATCCACACGTTTCGGGATCAGGCTGGAATTGCTGTCATGCCCAGTCAAGCCGGCATAGTGTTAGGAACTGATGTCAGTCATGAGTATCTGATTCCAGTTGCTAACATTCATGGACCTCGCGCGCCACTTAACATCAGATGGGCGCAAGGTCACATGTCGTGCTAGTATAAAAAAAAAAAATTCGCCGTCAGCCGCTTTGACAACTCCTTGGCCAGACGCTTGGTAGAGTATCATCACGACCGTCTCCTTCCAGGACAAGTGGCAAGCTCGTTGATGTCTCTAGCGTAACAAACTCGGGAAATATCACAAATTAAATATTAATTATTAACCCCGGTACCTCCGAGTCTAAATCCACGAACTTAACAGATAGACTACGGAGGCAGTATAATAATAATAATAATAAATATTTCCAGACAGGTCACACAACGCCATCTAGTTTCCGTGGTAAGCTTCGAGGCTTGTGTTACGGAAACTAGATGGTTGATAAACTACATATTATATATATATTTTTTGTAAATATATACATATTATACATATAAACACCCAGACCGAGACAAATTATACAATGTACAACTTGCCCCTGGTGGGAATCGAACCCACGAGTTTACGGCAGCGTTTTTTACCACTAGACCACGGAGGCGGTCAAACCAGTAGCAGTAGACCAGATGCTTGGGACCTGGGATACTTAATTGTATATTTATTTATTTATAAACTTTATTGCACAAAGTACAAAGGCGGACTTAATGCCCGAAGACATTATCTGACAGCCAAACCTTGGGGACAAATTTGTCCATATATAGGTACAATCATAAAGATAATATTAATATAATTAATGAAAATTAACAGTAAACTAATATATACTTACATTATATAATATATTATAATATCAATAAACTAAATACTAATACATACACATATATATACTACTTACTAAGGCTGTGTGGAGCCATTTAGAAAATGTGAATACACCAGTTTTTTTAAATAATGTCCTTATAATAAATTTCATTATGATGTAACAATAACAATTAAATAGTAATTAATTACAAATATAATTAACGCTTAAAAGTAATAAAATTTAAGCCAATTAAATGGTTTATTTATTATATAATTAAGGTTGTCAGCAACACAATTATGTGTTTTATTTACTTCAATGTTATAAAAACAATAATAATAAATAATCAATAATAATAAATGATTACTATTTTGATATAGTTGGTTAACGGAATTCCACGACAGCCTTGGAAGTAATTGCTATGTTGATGCTTGTGTGTGTCTCAAAGATCTTTGTTAGTGTTCAGGTTCTCATGGGGTGGCGTGTACTGTGGTCTTCGTTAGAAGGTCATTGCAGTTGTGGCACGTGTGTCGGGTCCCGGTCCGCACGCTAAGGGCCTGGTTGAGCGGGGGGATGGCTGGCACATGCGTTAGTTACGTCCGTGATCGGGTGCTGCTGTGGGGGCCTGGGACCTCTGCCGAACACGTTCAATTTATTGTTCTTAAATTAGCAGAGGTTTTTGCGTTTTGTCGACTTTCGGGTTGCACATAGGCATGTAGTCTATCTTAATTCTGACTTCCCTGGTGGGTTTCTGCTGCACCAGGTATTGTAATCTCATAGGTACTGATAACTAAATTTAAAATGTTATTAATTGATCGTTGTGGTGTAGTTCTGTATATGTTTTATTTTGCATATCTGATATAGCTGCGTTTTCCTTGCAGATTCCTTTCTCAGTCAGATTAAATATTAACAGGTCACTGGAATCTGCTAAGCTGCTGGTCTTCTGCTAACAGCTTACTTATTGGACCACTTTGCTGCTTAGTTTTCCACTAGCAAGAGTAGAATCATGCAACATAAATTAATGCCGTTTCATGAGTGCCTGTAATAGGTTTACGTGAATAATGATATTTTGACGTTGACATGCGTTACATCCGTGATCTCCGAGGTACGCGAACATTGCGATCGTGTCGTAAATCTATGACAAATATTCGTAAGAAAAGTGTATTTCTCATTGGTACATGCTGGGTTTGAACCGACCTTTTTAAGACTTTGGTGAAAGCGTTCTTACGAACGAGCTACCACCGCTAGAGAAGTCAAAGTTAAGGCCGGAAGTGCTGGTTTCGATTCCTGGTCTAGAAAAAAAATATTTTTGATATCTCCCTCTGGTACGTTAGTGACATTGACAAGCTTGCCATCTATCATGATGAGTGCCAGACGGGTTGGCAAAAATAAAATCAATTATCAAACTAAAATAAAGATCAACAACCTTGCACAGCCTTCGTATAAAATAAAGATGAAATAATAAAAAAAAAAGCAAACCAAATATTACGGAACAATACCTACAGGTGTTTTTAGATGCCATAGAATTGTGGTACTTATATAGAAGGGTTTAAGGTGAGGAATTGTATTTAGTTTGTTTGTGTTGTGAATAAACAAAACTGTGTTCTATAAGCCTTTTCTTTTGGATGTGTCCTACGTGGGTGGTTCCTGCATCACTTCAACTCAGCTGTTTAGGGTGACGTAGTTAATTACTCTCTTTGTAAAAATGAAAAAATATGTAATAAACCTGTTGTTCACCTTCAATCATAATAATTCAATTCAAAATCGTTTATTTCAGGCATTTCTACCCATTATCATTACAGCCCCTAGAACACAGCCTTCTAGAACTTCCACTGCTGAAGATGGGCCTTCCAGAACATATATCTGGAGAATTTGGCCTACACTCGCCACACTGGCCAGACGAGGATATGATGTCAATTTTTAATGACAATTTATTAACGATTTCACAAGTTGGTATTAGTAGAACTGGGACCGACGGCTTAACTTGCTCTCTCAGGCACGGGAACAGTGGTGTTGTAAATCTATGACGAATGTACGTAAGAAAAGTGTTTTTCATTGGTACATGCCGAGGGGGTTTGAACCGACCTTTGTAGGATTTAAGGAACGCGTTCTTACAACCGAGCCACCACCGCGCCTTACAACCTTCGCAACTTAGCTCACCCATACACAATACAATTAATTTACATTCTAAGCCTAAAAGAACAGTTAAATTACATACTAAGCCTAAAACTTCTTAACCTATACTGACGCACCCAACCTAATTTTAACCCAATGATCTTGGAGTATGGCGAGATGCTGAATACGTTGTTATACTGCAGGCAAAGCGCGCTGGCTACCCGGCGGGCATACTTCGTCCACAGACTGCTCGAGTAAAAACTTAAGCAATATGCCTTAAACAGTAATATTTTGTCATCCGTCGAACAACGAGCGAATCTACGTGCGAAGATATTCCACCTGACCGCCAGCCCCCTGCGCTCTCTCTTCATCTACGATGATGCAGAGGCGCACCGTTAACCATAATCAGAGGAAAACGAAGACACATATCGTCGGCGTAGCTAAAATTATTGACGCGGACTCCATCAATGTAGCACAATGGTATAAGTGCCGCTGAGCTCGGCTTATCTATATAAAGGTTGAAGAGAAAAGGAGAACTAAACCCGCCCTGTCGCACGCCACAATCCATGCTGGTACCTAACTGTATGTATACGACAATAGCTGTTTACAATAAGTTTTTTTTAATGTTATTTACATTCTGTTTACTGTTTCATATTTTTCAAGAATTGCAGTTTTTCATTGATATTAGTCTCTAGTAGTAGTTAAAAATGTATCATCACGACCGTTTCCCTTTCGGGGTGGTCAGAAACCACGATTATAAATAGCGGATTCACATTTAGCCAACTTTACTATAGGTCAATTATGACAAGTGTACCAAACTCGAGAAATATCACAAATAAATTAAATATTAATTAAATGTATTTTATTTACATTAATAAATATTTTTGTGTCCCGACCAGGAATCGAACCCGGTACCGGCCCCGGGCCTACATCTACGGACTTAACCGCTAGACCACGGAGGCAGTAATAGTTAAAACAATCGTAATACAGCAAAAAAAGTCGGAGTCGCAGTTCACGTAGGACAACGGGTTAGAGTAATGTTATTCACTACTACGGGGCGTCGAACCGAGGTCCTTGGCCGGAGTCGTCGGGATTGCAGGCCCTTTGGTGCCTGTGCCTTTTTGAGACACGATTCTCTAATATGGATTTGTAATAACACTGGATAGTGTATTGTTGATTTTTTTTTTTTGGCTGGCATTTTTGTCAATTAAAGTTAAAATATTTATTTGTTATGCATAGTTAGGTAATTATTATATATTTTAGGTTTTCTACATACCATTTAATTTATTGAAAATTCAGCTTCTCCATACAAAATGTCAATATCAAAATAGCCAATTTGTATGGCGAATCCAACAAAAAAATAACATTTGCGACATTCGGTTTCTTAGGAAAAGTTGTTTGTTTACATCAATACATATCTTTGCGCTAGACCCCTTGCGGGGTAGGCAGAGACAACTGAGCGCCACTTAACACGATCACGACATACCTCTTTCGCTTCGTCGACATTTATCAACCTCTTCATACATGCCCTTTTGTTATCATCCTCCGTCACATTTAGCCAACTTTACTATAGGCCAATCATGACAAGTGGCAAGCTCTTCGATGTCTCCAGCGTATCAAACTCGAGAAATATCACAAATAAATTAAATATTAATTAAATGTATTTTTATTTACATAAATAAATATTTTTGTGTCCCGACCAGGAATCGAACCCGGTACCTCCAAGTCTAAATCCAAGGACTTGACCGCTAGACCACGGAGGCAGTAGCAGTTACAAAAATAAATTAAATCATACAAAAAAAAATGTGCTTCAGAAATAAATCAATAAATAAAATAATTACTACATCCGTGGTCTATCAATTTAGATGCAGAGGTATCAGATTTGATTTCAGGTCGGGAGTCAATAATTTATTAAATTTATTTGTGCAATTTCTCGAGTCTGGTACGCTAGAGATATCGACGAGTTGTCACTTGTCATTGGTTCTCTTATTATTTGACTTTTTCTGAGTTCTACTTGGATTTTTAAAGAGCCAATTTATATATAATCCATAGTGCTGTGGTCCATGACTTCGACATCGACTGAGTCCGCGAGAAGTCGATCTTGGCATCGATATGAGGTAGGGACGCGAAATGTTAATTGGCATGCGTTCGCATCCAGAGGGTATTTTATTCCATGGCCCCTAGTTACGTTTAGACCTAAATTTGTATCCCGTTATTTATGACTAAAAACATATATCAAAAGTTGTGTCCCAGATTGTAGGTTCAGTAATATCTTGTGTCCCGCTAATTAGGTTTGTGTATTAAAATTTAGATTTATATAATTAGGTTTATATTTATTTTAGTTTGTGTATTATAGATAACCCTAAAGTGCTCTCGTTAATACATTTATGGAATGTGTAAATATATTTATAAATATAAAATATAGAAATAAATATAAAATATAGAAATATATTTGGTTTCCAGCATTTGGTTGGATAGGGAGAGGAGTAACCATACATACAGGCCAATATATGGACCCCCATACCGTACCCTCTATACCTCTAAAATATGTAGCCTGGGCCCCAATTCACGTTTGTTTTTTTGATAATTGATATGCACGTCTGCTCGATTTGTCCGAATCAAACTGACCGTTTTCTATGGAGATCTGTCTCTTTTCATTGGAATATTGCGAACCAACACGTAAGTCGAAAGCGCCGGAATCAGGCCCCCCTGGTCTGAAACGTTTTGGGCCACAATTGTAAGGCTATTTTGTAACAGCCCTTTTTTGTTTGTAGTTTTTTTTTGTTTGTGGAATCTTTGACTGATATTTCAAAGACATCGGTTTGAAAATATATTCTTTTTGTATTTAATGCCTAGTTAGTCGTTGGAAAGTGAATTGTCTTACTTTTTGTTTTATTTACGGCTTTAGTCGTAGATTTTTTGTTATAGTTTTTATTTAGTTACTTTTTATGAGCAACTACTTTAATTATACTGGCTCCGTGTTTCATTACTTAAGCGCAAACAATTAGATTAGTTTGTCAAAATATTGGATTATGATATTTGAATTTAATCGAAGTTAATATAATTATATTTTCTTCTTAAAAAATGTCCTCTAGAGACGTCCCATCGGAGATCGTCCCAAGGAGACAGGCAACATTTCCCCTCTATATAGCGCGGCTAATACTTTGTCAGAAACAATTGCCAGCCTTCCTATCTCTAGACCTATCCGTCAGCCGCTTTGACAACTCCCTGGACAAGCGTCTTGCTGAAGGTCCCCATGGACTCATCATCTCAACCCAAACGGCACGAATTCGGTACCAAGGTTGGCGTATTTGCGCAACTTGAGGTTCTCAGCAGAAAACGCTGCACTCCCCGCGCCTGATGTGGTCGCCTGGATGTGAGATAAAGCTAATGTGTGTGTAGACGTCGTATTTCTGCCACGCACAATCCCAGAGGCTCCTAAGATTGCGGGTACACCAGCAGTAACAAGATCCCTTCGGATGATGTCATTGAGAGCCGCGTGACGAGGAATGCGGCCAGCACTTCTAACACAAGAAAGCCCGTGTGTCCGAGATGATCGACTGATTCTCCGCATCGACACTGGTGCGAGTGGACAGTCCGGGCTCCGAGACGAAGGCACACCGCCATGGTCAGTTTATTTGGCTTTACTTTACTTGCCTGGTGGGTTACTGCTGTACCAGGTATTGTAATCTCATAGGTACTGATAACTAAATTTAAAAGGTTATTAATTGATCGTTGTGGTGCAGTTCTGTATATGTTTTATTTTGTAAATCTGATATAGCTGAGTTTTCCTTGCAGATTCCTTTCTCAGTCAGATTAAACATTAACAGGTCACTGGAATCTGCTAAGCTGCTGGTCTTCTGCTAACAGCAAAATAAAACAATTGCCACGCTAGCCAGACGGATTAACGAGGATATGATGTCAATTTTGAATGACAATTTCTTTTCACAATTTATTAACGGTATTAGTGGAACCGGGGCCGACGTTTGAACGTACTCTCCGAGGCACGGGAACGGTGGTGTTGTAAATCTATCACTGCAGTACGTAAGAAAAGTGTATTTCTCATTGGTACATGCCGGGTGGGCATGAACGCATTCTTACAAGCGAGCCAGCACCACCGCGCATAAAAAAAATACCAACATGGCAATCTTGGTATTTTATAAACTGTAATTAAAATCAACATCAGAAGTGTGTAGGCCAAATTCTTCAGATCTATGTTCTGGAAGGCACATCTCCAGCAGTAGAGGTCTGGGACGCTGTGTTCTAGGGGCTGTAGTGCAAGAAACATAATACAAGTGTAGTGATAGTGGTTTTTTTTTTATCCTCTATATATATATCTGACCTTTCACCCACCTCATGGTAAATGGCGCTTAAGATCCATGAATGTTAGGAACTGGAATCAGACACTCATCACTTGAAGGCAAGGCCTATTATAAGATAAATGATTTTATTAGTGACAAAAATGCCTGGAAGATGTGCAAATGTATATTATTAATATATTTTGGACACCTTTTACTGTTGGTGTATGTTTATATTTAGGTCAATTCAATTGTATTGTAATAAATTTAATATATATATATTTTTTTTTTCGGACTTTGAGTATATATTTATTCAAAGTTAATAAAAATAAAAGTACATTAAATATAAATTAAAAACTACCTAAATAATAAAATTAAAAATAAACTAAACTATAAATAAACAATGTCCTCTAGAGACGTCCCATCCGAGATAGTCCCAAGGAGACTGGCAACATTTCCCCTCTGTATAGCGAGGCTAATACGTTGGCAAAAATAATTGCCAGCCTTCCTGTAATTTATTTAAATAATTATAACAATGTAATGTGACAATACAAAAGAGCCCGAGAAGGCCAAATTGTAATAAATGATTTGACTTTGACTTTGAAGTCAGTGATGAGTGTCTGATTCCAATCCCTAACACTATGCCGGCTTGACTGGGTCCCGAAACACTTACTGGGCTTATCGGCACGGTACTTCCCGCCTCGGCAGACTGGGCAAATAACCACTATCAGTCCGCCTACCACGTATTAAATTGTAAGTATTAGTGGAACTGGGACCAACGACGGCTTAACGTGTTCTCTGAGGCACGGGTACGGTGGTGTTGATAAAAGTATATATATATAGTATATGATAAAAGCGTTCTTACAACCGAGCCACCACCGCTTTATGCCTAAGTGAGATTCATGTATACTTAAGTGGAATTTATTGTACAGTTGTCAACTTATTTGGTTGGTCGATGAAGCATAAATTTCTATAACACAATAATACCTCTTACAAAATCTCCAAAAAGCTCCTTAAAACATCCAAACCAACTTCAAACTTCGCAATCAAATTTCAAAATTCCTAATTGAACCTCAAAACTGGTAAAGCTTTGACGGTTAAGCTGTGCTAATAACGTTCGTTTTGATCTAAGATGCACATTCACAAATGCGACCAGCTCAGCTAGCATGGAATTTCAAGACCCCTAACTCGGTTATGGACACTCTTATGAATATTTATTTATTTATTTATTTATTTAAATCTTTATTGCACTATGTACAAGGGGCGGGCTTAATGCCGCTAGACATTCTCTGACAGCCAACCTTTAGGATAATGTAGTAAGTTCAAGGTGTGAGGTAGGTGCAACATGTAATATAGATATGATAAATATGGAAATAATTAGGCTCTAGATAAAAAGATATACTTACATACTAAACTACATCCAAGAATATATATATATATATATTATATGACCGCCTCCGTGGTCTAGTGGTAACAAACGTTGCCGTGAACTCGGGAGGTCGTGGGTTCGATTCCCACCGGGGGCAAGTTGTACATTCTATAATTTGTCTCGGTCTGGGTGTTTATATGTATAATATGTATATATTTACAAAAAAAAAAAAGTATAATATGTAGTTTATCAAACATCTAGCTTCCGTAACACAAGCCTCGTAGCTTAGCACGGAAATTAGATGGCGCTGTGTGACCTGTCTGGAAATATTTATTATTTATTATTATTTTAAACTAGACATATGACCTTGCACCCACCTGATGATAAGTTTCGCGCGAGGTCCTTGAATGTTAGCAACTGGAATTAGACACTCATTACTGATATCAGTCCCTAACACTATGCCGGCTTGACTGGGCATGACGGCAATTCGAGCATGATCCCGAAACGTGTGGATAGACTTTACTAGCTTTATCGGCACAAACGGTTGATATTGAGACTGGGCAAATTACCACCATCAGTCCGCCTACCATCTAATAAATATATATAAGTTAGTTGTGTAGACCGCACGATTTGTCAATTCGGCCTTGCCCTCAACTTTAAAAAAAATTGAGTATGACATAAGGCGTGTGAAATTGTACTCGTAACAGATTATACTAAACGACGCTGCTGCACGACCGCTTTCATTTTATGGAAATATATTTATTATAATATACGTGTTTAAAAAAATATTTTTAAAATGTACATACATATCTTCACGCCAGATCCCTTGCGGGGTAGGCAGAGACAATTGAGCGCCATTTGACACGATCACGACATACTTCTTTCGCTTCGTCGATATTCATTAACCTCTTCATACATGCCCTTTGGTTACGAAGACTTTTTAATGCACCTTCAGTCAGTGTTTTATTTATTTGATCGTGATATGTGAGTCTCGGTCTGCCAGGGCCTCTTTTACCCACAACTTTCGCATTATATATCTGGTTCGTCAATCTTTCTTCGCTCATCCTTTCAACATGCCCGAACCATCGTAGCATGTCTTTCCTTATTTTTGTCCCTATGCTTTCCTTCATACCAACCCTTAATTATAATTAAAAAGTAATACAAAAAAAAAATTTAACTGTCAGTATGCGACAAAATTTAACTAAAACTGAGGGTCGCAATAAAATTGTCGCAAGTGTCAAAGAGCACCTTCGAAGTCCACCACAACAGATCTCCAGGTGGTTTATTTTTTTCATTAACGTATAAAAAATCTTCGTAATGCATTTTCAGTGTACAAGTTAATTGCATCTAGGAGTTGTGAGTGGACCCTAACACTTTGCTAATGGATGTTTATTTTATTACATACAAGCTGGTTTTTTATACTTAGACGTTTCCTCAATCACTCCTCCACTCAACCAGCTGTCAAACCAGTTTCCTCAAGAGATCCTCGAAATTGGTAATCCTAGTTGTATACTAACTGAACCTCGAAAGGCCTAAATGTTGCCATTTAAAATATTTCCGGTAATATTTTTTTTTCTGGCAACATTTAATGTTGAGTTCCTGTATTCTATATATTACGCGCGGTGGTGTCTCGGTTGTGTGAACGCTTGCCTTAATATAATAAAATAAAAAAATAAAAAAAGAAAATCGTTTATTGACACTATATAACAAGTATGTTTTTTACACTTTAAATTTAGATTGGATGTCCTGACCCCTGTCATAGATATTTCTGAATGACAGGAATCAGTTCACTCCCAGGTGACACAATAACAAGTTTATACAATTTATTTGAACATTGCAAAGGTTACCCAAGTACAAACAAATAAATAATAATAATAAATAGTATTATAGGGCTGTTGGTGGATATTTTAGGAATTCCGTGTATGTGAATGTGTATGAGTGTCTGTGAGAGGGTGTGTAAGAAATATCATACAAAGGACGGCCCAGACTTCCCCGGCATGTACCAATATGAGAAATACACTTTTCTTATGTACATTTGTCATTGATTTGTGCCTCGGAGAGCCCTAGTTCCACTAATACCAACTTGTGGAATCGTTCATAAATTGTCATAAAAAATTACATTAGATCCACGCAAACCCGTCTGGCCAGCGTACCGAGTGTAGGCCAAATTCTCCAGATATAGTTCTAGGCCCATCTCCAACAGTGGAAGTCTATGATGCTGTTTCCTTAATCAATAGTCAAAGTCAAATCATTTATTACAATTTGGCCTTCTCGGGCTCTTTTGTATTGTCACATCACATTGTTATAATTATTTAAATAAATTATATTAAATTTATTACAATACAATTGAATTGACCTAAATATAAACATACACCAACAGTAACAGGTGTCCAAAATATATTAATAATATACATTTGCACATCTACCAGGCATTTTTGTCACTAATAAAATCATTTATCTTATAATAGGCCAATAAAAAAAAACAATGAATGAAGGATAAACCAGTATAGTATCATCATCACGACCGTTTCGGGGTGGTCAGAAACCACGCTTATAAATAAGAGGGTTCTCATTTAGCCAACTTTACTATAGGCCGATCATGACAAGTGACAAGCTCGTCGATGTCTCCAGCGTACCAAACTCGAGAAATATTACAAATAAATTAAATACTAATTAAATGTATTTATTTACATTAATAAATATTTTTGTGTCCCGACCAGGAATCGAACCCGGTACCTCAGAGTCTAAATCCACGGACTTAACCGCTAGACCACGGAGGCACAGAAGTCCTCTACTAAATTAAGCATGTACAATCCTGTAATTTTTTTTTGTTCAATATATATTTTTTCTTTTGTGTCATTAAACTATTATTATTATTATACCTACTCGTATTTTTAGATTAATTCTATAACCTTTTCTTTATGGTTGGTCATGTAAATTATTAAAACAATACAGCTTTCTAAAATGTATTTCTGTTTTTATTTAAAACTGAAAAAAAAAAAAAAAAAAAAAAAAAAAAAAATTCAACGAATGTTTGAAATTATACCACCAAAGGGTGTTTTAATTCAATATCCCGGTTTATAATAAATTATTCTACTAAAAAGAGATCGCCAGACTCGCTCACGTTATAATTTACATAAATTTTACGCAAATCATCGAAACTCAGCGTTTTCTGTTACAAATGTTACCTGCGGGGAATTCGGAATTTTTTGCACTTTTTTATTTGGTTGAATTGGTATTTAAGTTTGTTTCGGACGTGAGATTTTGCACATAAATTATTTTATATTGCTCTAGAATTGAAGACATTTTTTTAAGCATTCCATTGATTCACCGTGCGGGTGCCGGGTCCATCGTGTGTGGGTAGAGATGAGAAGAATGGTGTCTCGGGCTTGCGACTGACAATAGGCTGGTTTAAGAAAAGGAGGCCTGCGTTTTTTATTTTATTGCGCGATAATACGCTCACCATCCACCATTCTACTCCTCTCCCTACCCAACCAAATACTGTATAATTCCGTTAATGCCGTCTTGGAAGCTCGTTCCATAAATGTATTGACGGCAGACCTGCTTAGGTCCAATTCTTTCAATAAGTGATGCAAATATTTTGCTGGAACTCCTCTCGCACCAACTTCCACTGCGTAAAGCTGACCCGTTCCTGATCATTTCTTCTGTGAGATCATAATATTTATTCGACTTCATGTTGTGGTCTTTTGGAATATTTGATTCCCACGGAACGGTAAGTTTAATAAGGATAACTTTTTTCAAGTTCCGAGAAAGATGTCTGGCCTATAGGCTGATACAGCTAGTTCATCTGGGATCCTATAATGATGTTTGAATGTATCCATGAGAATTTTCCAGTCTGATGCGGCGCCAAGGATCGAGGTGGGATTGCATTTAGCTTTCGTATACTACACAGATAAATATGTATAGATATGCATAACGGTGTTAACAGACAGACAGATAGTATATAAGTGCAAAAAGCTAAATAATAATCGATTTCAGGACACCTTCCAAAATGGCTTTATATATAGGAATCATTAAGTATTTGGTTGGGTAGGGAGAGAAGCAGAATGGTGGATGAAGAACGAATTAAAGTATTATTTTTAAACCAGCATATATTCTTCTCCTCTCTTACCTATAGACCCTTCACCTGTACGGTGAATCCATGGAATGCAAAGAAATGTATCTTCTATAACCTGTGGACCGCCTCCGTGGTCTAGTGGTAACAAACGTTGCCGTGGACTCGGGAGGTCGTGGGTTCTATTCCCACCGGGGGCAAGTTGTACATTGTATAATTTGTCTCGGTCTGGGTGTTTATATGTATAATATGTATATATTTACAAAAAAAAAGTATAATATGTAGTTTATCAACCATCTAGTTTCCGTAACACAAGCCTCGTAGTTTACCACGGAAATTAGATGGCACTGTGTGCAGGTCTGGAAATATTTATTTTATTAAAAAGATATCACGAACGAAATGGGCCGAAAGCCTAAGCTGTCCCTTTAGGTATAATGGCATGTAAATTTAATATGGCATAATTTTATGCTCACACCTGCGCCTGGCACGATCGCATATCTTATAAGTGACTGGCATAATAATAAAAACATGCCTGTTCAAAAAAAAAAAACAATAAAAATTAACTGCCTCCGTGGTCTAGCGGTTAAGTCCGCGGATTTAGACTCGGAGGTACCGGGTTATATTCCTGGTCGGGACACAAAAAAAAAAAATGTAAATAAATACATTTAATTACTTAATATTTAATTAATTCTGTCCCTAAGGTTGGCTGTCAGAGAATGTCTAGCGGCATTAAGCCCGCCCCTTGTACATAGTGCAATAAAGTTTGAAATAAATAAATAAATACACTTCAAGGTTTCAAGGTACGTTGTAGTAATATTGGATTGTGCGAGCGAGTTGAGTGCAAATGAAAAGAAATAAGATGAGATGAGATGAGATAAGTAAATAAAAAAATTAAAAAAATCGTTTATTGACACTATTTAACAAATGTTTTTTTACACTTTAAATTCAGATTGGATGTCCTGACCCCTGTCGTAGATATTTCTGAATTCCGGGTGACACAAAAACAAGCTTATACAATTTATTTAAACATTGTAAAGCTTAACCAAGTACAAACAAATAAATAATAATAATAAAAAAAGAGTATTATATTGGTGGGTATTTTATGAATTTCGTGATGATATGAGATAAGATGAGATGAGATGAGATGAGACGAGATGACATGAGATGAGATGAAATGAAATAAAAATATCGTTTATATTATATATTCTACCTGCGTGCAAATCTTTACTTACATACTAATATCATATCAATACTCATATCACAACTACACTAAAACAAAAAACAATATTAATGAACCTGTTTTGCACTCAAGATACTCTTTTACACTATACAATCTATGGTCCAGTAGACATTTCGTCAGTTGTAATTTTAGTTTAGGGCCCTGCAATAATTTTATTTCGTCAGGAAGCTTATTATATATTATTATACACATATTAAGACGTTAAACTTTAAAAAAAGTTTTTATTCTCGTAGAAGCCACCGTAATAACTACAAAATTTACACTGCACGCCAAAATTACCGACCTACCCTTGGACTGTATAAAAAGCAGTCTTGCTTAATAAAACATCGTACGTTAACCCGAGTTTACCCGAGTTAAGTGACAGTCTGGCTTATGAATAAGTTACCTCAGGCCGCTGACTCTCGAAAATAAACTGAAATGAACTCGAATCAATTTTTTAACCAATTCATTACTTCATTAATGATAATAAGTATCATCACGACCCTTTCAGAGTGGTCAGAAACCACGCTTATAAATAAGCGGATTCACATTTAGCCATCTTTACTATAGGCCAATCATGACAAGTGGCAAGCTCGTCGATGTCTCCAGCGTACCAAACTCGAGAAATATCACAAATAGATTAAATATTAATTATATGTATTTATTTACATTAATAAATATTTTTGTGCCACAAACAGGAATCGAACCCACGGACTTAACCGCTAGACCACGGAGGCAGTCATTTATTGCACTTAATTTACAAACGTATTGTACATGTGCGAATTTAATGGCAAAGATTATCTACCAGTAAACCTTTGTGATGGTTTAACATATACATAAGTGAGGTAATAGGGTGATTAAGATTGGAAATAATAATAATACAGATACAACATGATTAAAGATATAAAAGGGGGTCGTGACCCCCTCCTCGGATCACTTTGTCCCGGATAATGCTTCGCCATCCGGGTCTGCTCACGGCGGCGTGCAGGGCTTCGTGGACTTGGGTGTAAAGTGTGGTGCGGATCTGGTCTGACCAGTGTAAGGACTCGATGCACGCAGATGGAAGAGAGTCTGATAGTAATTCTTAAATAATACGTGAAAATTACGAGACAAAGCATAGCTTTTATCATAGCTTAACGAAACCCACTGTAAGTAAGTGTTCACGTCTCTGCTCTGTGCGGCATTACGAGTAGGAGGCACTGGTTATAGACCTTCGTCTTCAAACATTGTGGTATGGACGATGAGAGGATGTGCCTCCTGTATGTGTGTATTTCCTGAAATCCTAGCTGAATGTGTAAGTAGTTTTGTTTTAGTAATATTTTAATTTTATATATATATAATAATTTGAATGCGAGAAAAACCAAGGTACTAGTGTTTGAAAGAAGAAGAATGACAAACGTGACGATAAAGATTGATGATGAAACTCTAGAACAAATAAATGAAATTATATATCTGGGCAGTGTTTTCACTGCGGATGGGAAGTATGATAGGGATGTTGAAAGAAGAGTGAACGCGGGAAATAGTGTTAACGGTGCCCTGGGGTCACTAATGGCCAGTCGAAATGTCAGTGACAAAGCTCGACTCGCCATACACAATGCCATGCTGGTACCAACACTTATGTATGGAAGCGAAACGTGGATATGTCAGAATACGCATGAGAGTAGAGTTAATGCAGTAGAAATGAGGTCTTTGCGTCGGATATGCGGCGTCACTTTGACGGACCGCATACGTAATGACGAAATACGCAAAAGGGTAGGTATTAAAGAAAGCATAGGGACAAAAATAAGGAAAGGTATGCTCCGATGGTTCGGACATGTTGAAAGAATGAGTGAGAGAGATTGACGAACCAGATATATAATGCGAAAGTTGTGGGTAAAAGAGGCCCTGGCAGACCAAGACTTACCTATCACGATCAAATAAATAAAACAATAGCTGAAGGTGCATTAAAAAGCCACCAAAATAAAAGGGCATGTATGAAGAGGTTGATGAATGTCGAAGAAGCGAAAGAGGTATGTCGTGATCGTGTCAAGTCGCGCTCAATTGTCTCTGCCTACCCCGCAAGGGATTTGGCGTGAAGATATGTATGTATAATATTTTTTTTTTGTCTATCAGCCTTTGTACACTTAGTTCAACTCAGTTGTGCGCGCGGCCCTATGTGTGGGTAAACCTTGTACATGACTTTGTGTGCGTGACAAGAGGTACAGTCGGGTACAAATACAGTTTTTACGGGTTTTTAAAAAAAAAACAGTTATTTGGTAATTTAATGTTTATTTATTGAACATTATTCTGAATCGCTATTTGAAAAATCAAATGATGAATTTTCAGATTCGCTGCTCTCACCAAGGTTAATTATGAATTATAAATATGAATTTTCGAGTCTGAAACAATAATACGTAAACGTCAACAAGGATATATTTTGCGGGCGTACAGCGTCGATAAATATTAATTACATCTAAATTTAAAAAATATTTACCTGACTCCTTAAACATTTTCTCCGTGAAGAACTAGACATTTTTGTAAACGACTGTACCCGTAAGAAAAATTGATAAGAACACGTCTTGCTCGGTCGAAGGCTGCCGCGTCACTGCCACACGAATGAAAGTTGTATATTTACAAGCGCACGCACACATAGAGCCGCGCGCACAACTGAGTTCAACTATTTATACATAGTGCATAAAGTTAAAAAAAATATAAAAAAATAGAGTGTAATTAAAAAAAAACTGTATAATAACAATCAATCAGTTTTGCAATTCAGCGGGGAAATGCAGACAGCGTTCTTGCCGTCATTCCACGCGGACGGGACTTATATCCCTATCCTATATAGTTTATGGTCTGCTAAAATCCCGTCCGTCCTTGAACCATCAGGTCTTTCACGTAGTGATGGTAAAAGGCCGGATGGTATGTCTCTTGTACCATGGAGTGAGCGAAGATGTCTTGTTTGGGATGCCACCTTTGCCGCTTGCCAAATTTCCTCTACATCAAAAAAGGCCAATTCGGCTGCTCATACAGCCGAATTTAAAAAGCACATCAAATATAATAGCATTAAACAAAATTATAACTTTGTGGCATTTGGGGTTGAAACAATGGATATATTCTCTTGATACCCACAAATTTATAAAGAGCTGGGTAAACGAATTTTTCAAGAGTGTTGCGATTCCAAATGCCATAACTACCTAAAACAGAATATTTCCATAATAATTCAACGAGGAAATGCGGCGAGCGTTTTAGGTACCCTCCCTGGTGGTAAGCCCTTAGTTTATTTTGTAGAATAGTTTTAATTTCATAGGTATTTTTAGTTTAGTTTTATTTATAATTAGTTTTTTTATCTATTTTATTATATATTTTGTTAATATTAAAAAAAAAAACTAAAGTAAAAAGAGTAACCTCGCAAAGGAAGGCATTGCACTACCCGATCGTTAAGTTATCTACGATTACTGAATCGATGTTATCAACGTACGATTAATGATCCCCTTTTATCGAGCCATCGATTTGAGACACTCCACAATACCCAACTTTATCAATGTTCCTGTAATTCTGCTTGTTAATGCCTCCAGTACTTAGTTTATAGACTTGCTAATTTCAATAATAGCGACAAGTTAAAAAACCTGTTCATTTATATATTAATGACATAATTGCGTGGTGGTGGCTCGGTTGTAAGAACGCCTTTCTTAAATCCTACAATCATCATCATCATCATCATCAGCCTGTATCTCTCCACTGCTGGATATAGGCCTCCCCCAAGGCTCGCCATTTTACACGATCTTCTGCCACCCTCATCCATCCCCCACCAGCGACCTTTCTCAGGTTATCTGTCCATCTGGCGGGGGGTCGTCCCACACTGCGTCTTCCAGTACGTGGTCTCCACTGCAGGACCCGTTTACTCCATCGTTCATAGCTTCTGCGACAGACGTGTCCAGCCCATTGCCACTTCAGCTTGCTAATTTTGAAAGCTATGTCGGTAACTTTGGTTCTTTGACGGATGTCAACGTTTCTGACTTAATCCTTCAGAGAAATCCCGAGCATAGCTCTCTCCATAGCTCGCTGAGCGACCTTGAATTTATGTATCAGACCCACCGTCAGCGTTCACGTCTCTGCTCCATACGACATTACTGGAAGAACACACTGGTTGAAAACTTTTGTCTTTAAACACTGTGGTATGTTTGATAGGAAGATGTATCGCAACTTCCTGAATGCTGCCCATCCTAGCTGAATGCGTCTGTCGGAATCCTACAAAGGTCGGTTCAAACCCACCCGGCATGTACCAATGAGAAATACACTTTTCTTACGTACTGCAGTCATAGATTTGGAGTAGGATGGTGGATGGTGAGCGTATTATCAGACACCATTCTTCTCATCTCTTACCCACACACGATGGACCATGCACGGTAAATCTATGGAAAAAGTAAAGTATCATCACGACCGTTTCCCTTTCGGGGTGGTCAGAAACCACGCTTATAAATAAGCGGATTCACATTTAGCCAACTTTACTATAGGCCAATCATGACAAGTGGCAAGTAAAGTTGGCTAAATGTGAATCCGCTTACTAATTAGCGTGGTTTCTGACCACCCCGAAAGGGAAACGGTCGTGATGATGCTTACTTCTGAATTGAATACCCACTACCTAAATACTACCACTAAATTTGAAGACTCTTACAACTGTCGCACGCTGAAGATGTGAAATGCTTTCCCGGCCAGTGTATTTCCTTTTAATTCCTATAACCTGGAGTTCCCTCAAGCGAAGTGTGAAAAAGCATCTTGTTAGGCCGGCATAGTGGTAGAGACTGATGCCGGTTGTTGGTGACTGGCGTCAGTTGCTCCCATTCCTGGACCTCGCCCACCGTATGATGTCTCATCTATTCAGTATTTAAAAAATATATATATATATCCTTTAGCCAAATTTATTATAGACCAAGTGGCAAGCTCGTCGATGTCTCTTGCGTACCAAATATAAAATTATATAAAATGGCAAAATAATATGACTTGATATGATGAAATCATATCACAATCAAAGTGATAAGTCTTGGAACTAACACAGAAATATCTTAATTAGAAATCATTGACTTATATAATCGTAGAAGCTAGGAGCCGGGCATTGTACTGACTGAGACTTTAATATTGCGGTGCTAATGCAGAACAGACGCCGAAAACCTTTTGCATATTTCTCGGTCGAACAATATAATATTTTCAAAGATTATTCAGGTCTGGTTGTAAAAATTATAGCATTTAAATTAATCTCGTAGATTGACAATGCCTCTGTACGGCAGCTAATAGTAATTAGGGACATTTATTTATTATATAATTCGTATTATATACTCCAGTTTAGTATGGCAATGCCTGTATACAGCAGCTATAATCTTAAGTGACCTTTTATAATTGTTTGTCTTAGCTTATAATATGACAATGCCTTTATACAGCAGCTATATTAAGTGACCTTTTATAATTGTTTGTCTTAGCTTATAATATGACAATGCCTTTATACAGCAGCTATATTAAGTGACCTTTTTATAATTGTTTGTCTTAGCTTATAATATGATAATTCCTTTATACAGCAACTATAATCTTAAGTGACCTTTTATAATTGTTTGTCTTAGCTTATAATATGACAATGCCTTTATACAGCAGCTATATTAAGTGACCTTTTTATAATTGTTTGTCTTAGCTTATAATATGATAATTCCTTTATACAGCAACTATAATCTTAAGTGAACTTTTTATAGTTGTTTGTAAAAGTAAAGTAAAGTATCATCACGACCGTTTCCCTTTCGGGGTGGTCAGAAACCACGCTTATGAATAAGCGGATTCACATTTAGCCAACCTTACTATAGGCCAGTCATGACAAGTGGCAAGCTCGTTGATGTCGTATAGTTGTTTGTATTGGCTTATATAATCTTAAGTGACCTTTTCATAATTGTTTGTCTTAGCTTATAATATGACAATGCAATGCCTACAGTAGCTATAATGTTAAGCGTTATTCTGTATTTTCAATTTTGTTATTTATTTATTATTTTATTGTTTCTCTTACCAAATGATGAGGATCATGTACTGCTATCATAAGGTATCGTTATCATCATTACAGCCCCTAGAACACAGCTTCCTAGACCTCCACTGCTGGAGATGAGCCTTCCCAGAACATATATCTGGAGAATTTGGCCTACACCCGCCACGCTGTCCAGACTAGGCCCATCATGATAAGTGGCAAGCTCGTCGATGTCTCTAGCATACCAAACACGAGAAATAAATGATTGTGTCCCGACCAGGAATCAAACCCGGTACCTCCAAGTCTGTATATATATTTGTGATATTTCTCCAGTTAAGGTACCTTACCACTTTAATTCTTAACAATAAAAAAACACAGTTCAACAATTGAGAAAAAAAAAATGTGATGACCAGTGTCAGTTACCAGTAGTTACAGCCGGTCTTTTCATTAATGTCCAAGTGATATTCAATATTATTTATACGACGATAAACCAAGTGTCATCTGTCAACAAACTACAATGTTACAGAATTACGTTTCATGGAATTATTACCTCTATATAAAGTAGTGTAAGGGTCCTAATCCCGTGAGATTAAGACACAGGATGTCACGAATACACAAATAAGCCAGCTCTGTTAGCGAATTCGGAGAAGATATCTCTTTATACAAACTTCGCTTTAATTATAGGGTTGACACAAAATATAAATAAATAAATGAAATGCGTTTATTTCGGAATAGTATCCATAGGGGTTAGTAACATAGTGTTTGCTTTTTCTATATTAGTAAAAAAGAGGATATTTACTTTTTATATTTGCCTTGCCCTCCTGAGGCACTGGGCACATACAGTATGTACCCAGTGCCCCATGATAGGGCAATCTAGCTTCTCACTAACTGCCCATAAGATGATGTTGCCGGTCCCTCGTACTCTGAGCATCAACGACGCGACTCGTTTCCGCAATACTGAGTGGAAATCATTAGTGTGCGCGTACGCAAACATCGCTGATGCACTGCACCAACGAGGGAGACCCTTCATCATCCTGAAGATTTAATTAAAATATTAAAAAGTACCATCATTATTGATTGTTACAGCCCCTAGAACAGAGAGTTGTGGACCTCCACTGTTGAAGTTTTCAGAAGTATTGTTTCAAGCGGTGTTATTTCTATATATATATTACCATGGTTAACTAACAATTTTAGTTCTCCTTGAAAGTAAAAATTGGCATTTGACATCATTGCAAATGGCACATACTTCAAACGAGAACAACAAATAGGTGGTAGGCGGAATGATGGTGGTAATTTGCCTAGTCTGCCAAGAACGGTTGTGAACAACGGAATCTAAATTATAAAAAATAAGATTCCTTTTTTTCTTATATTAGCACGATATGTGACCTGATGATAAGTGGCGCGCAAGATCCATAAATGTTAGCAACTGGAATCAGACAGTCATGACTGACATTAGTCCCCAACAGTCCAGCTTGACTGGGCATGACAGCAATTCGAGCCTGATCCTGAAACGTGTGGATACACTTTACTGGGTTTATCGGCACGAACGGTGGATACTTCTCCGCCTCGGCAGACTGGGAAAATTACCACCATCAGTCCGCCTACCACGTACTTGTTGTTCTCGTTGAAAGTATGTATCATTTACAATAATGTCAAATGCCAATTTTTGCTTTTGACTAATATTGTAAGTTTGCCATGGTGATATTTATAAAGAAATACCCGCTTGAAACAAGACTTACCTAGTTCTAATGAGATATGATGTATTATGAAGCCAAAAGACAAGGAATTCAAGGTATTTAATAAGTTAAGATAGTAAAACGCTGTCTATACGTGTGTGTTTATGTGTGTGTGTGTGTAAGTAGAGAGGTGAGGGACATAGCAGGGGAAGAGAGGGAACAGGGAGAGTTCTAATCCGATTGATCCAACTTTGAATCTCATACCGTTTGGTCTCTTGCGCTGTCTTGCTATATTTAGCATTGGCTGAAATAACCAGTGTTTGTCACTTACTAACTACCAATCTCGTGGTATCAAAATATTGATCAGAGTTTATTTTAATCAGCCTTCCTGCAACCGGCCGTTTATAACTAAATAAATTATTATTTTGACAACCCTAAAGAATGTCTGACATTTTAATGAAAGGTTCAATTTTACAAACGGTAGCTATTCAATAAATTAGTGTATTCTATGAACAACCTAATTATGTCAATTACTTTTTGTGAAAAATTGCCTAATACGAGAATTATAAAAGAAAAATTGTCTTGCGTAATTTTAAGTGACTGTCTCTTGAATTTAGTTACAAAAAAAAAGGACATAATTTTTTACTGTTGTTGTAAATTAGAAGGCGTGAATAAATGCGGGATAATAACAAAACAGAATACACAAATGTGACAGTCATAAACTATAGATAACCACAGCCTTCCCCTCCTTCTTGCGTCGTTCTCGTCACTGCTGAGGGTCTTGACCCCCTCCACGGATCACTTTGTTCAAGATCAGAATACCGCTAGATATTCCCAGATAGCCACCTTAGGGACAATTGGGGTTAAAAGTGTAAGGTAAGTGCAACAACAACAACAATAACCGAAACTACATTGAGAGCATCACGAAAACAGCGCCCAAAAAACTAGGGATACTGAACAAGGTAAAATCCGCCCTCACTCCGGCTTATGCTTTATAAAGCACAAATAAGGTCATGCGTGGAATACTGTTCTCACCTCTGGGATGGTTCCGCTAAGTACCTTACAGATGCTCTCAATGTCCTGCAGAGGCGGGCTATTCGAATAGTGGACGATACTACAGTGTCTAAAACTCTCGAATCGCTCCAGCTGCGCCGAGATATGGCCTCCCTGAGCGTGTTCTACAAGCTATACTACGGTGAATGTTTTAAAGAGCTCCACAACCTTATCTCTTCTTCTCTATTCCGCAACCGAACCACTGTATGAGCCAAAATATGCATCCACATACCGTAGCCACTATCCCTACGCGTACATACAAATTTGGAGACTCTTCCATCTGTCGCACGCCGAAGATGTGGAGTGCTCTCCCAGCCAGTGTGTTTCCCTATTCCTATAACCTGGAGTCCTTCAAACGAAATGTGAAAAAGCATCTTTATTGGCTGATGACGGTCGTCTGAGGCTGGCGTCAGTTGCTCGATGAATTGGTGTGCGTCTTTCAAATACTGTGCCATCCGTTCCTATCTTTTGCAGCATGCACAGCACCACATGTTGGTGGTGGAGAGGATTTCGTCGGACCACCGTACCGGGCTTCGGCCCCTCGGTCTCTCTTTCTTGCCAGTAACAAGGAGTTTTTCTAGGTTGTCTCCTCCCTTTCTGGCAATGTGTCCGAAGTATTGGAGTATCCTACGAAGACATAATAATAAATATGGTGGATAGTCTAGTCGATATTTGCAGTTGTTTTAGAATCGACACGTTGTTGGTTCGATGCTCTGACTTAAAAAACTTATTAAATTCATTCAATATTGAACTTATGCACGTTAAAAATACAATAATAATAATATAATACTTTATTGCACAAAATTGCAAAAGTAGTGTACAAGGGCAAACTTAATGCCGTAGGCATTTTCTTACATGTAACCTTTGTGATAGTGATAAGTATGGTATTTGTTAAGTTAGCTTAAGTTTGGGTATTAAAGTTACAGCTAATTTCGTTATATACTTATATACACACATCAAAAGTGTCTAGGGATCAACATATATTTTTGCAATAACTTTTCTCCTGATTGATATTCATTAAAATTTTCTTTAAGGATTGATCAAATAAAATGTTTTCGTTTGTCTACAGTAACGATAAACCAAGTCACCTTTGCATTAGTAAAAAAAATTGCCATTTTCCTAATAAAGGGATTTTTGACATTTGAACCACTAACATTAAAGTTCGAAAAAAAGACTGAAATAACAGTTTTTTTTAAAATTTTATTGGGTAACTTAAACAATTAATAATCCGTGTTTCTACCGCGAACACTAACAACACAAGAACATCGGTTTGGCATACTCAAAATGAGTTCATCCAAATCACGCTGTGGAATGGCCGCCCATGTTCGTTGCAACAACAAAAAAAGGTCTTCTTGCGACTGGATACCCTCCATATTCGGCAGAGCTCTTCTCTGAAGAATATCCCATGCATGCTCAATCGGGTTCAAGTCTGGCGACTGAGCAGGCCAGGGCAGGACATTGATGTTAGCTGCGGCGAGAGTCTGTCTTACAACTCTTGCGGTGTGCGGTCGTGCATTATCATGCATTAACTGAAATAAGGGACCGATATGCACTTGTAGAGGAACGATGACGTCTGATACAACCGTCTCAGCATAAATTTGAGCGTTGAGGTTGCCTCTGATCCAAATCAACTCAGTTCTTCCGCCGATCGAAATACCCGCCCATACCATGATGGTTCCACCACTATAAGGATGGACTTCCTGGCAGGATTTTAATCGCTGTTGGCGTCCAGGGGTTCTCCAGTGTCGTATACGTCTTGTATCCGGCCTCATACCAAAACGAGACTCATCAGAAAAGCACACGAAACGCCATTGTTCTTCTGTCCAATTTCTGTGTTCAAGAGCCCATTGATATCGAGTCCTACGATTGTGCATTGCTATAGGTGGTACCCGTAGCGGTCTTCGGGAATGAAGGTTCACTTCATGCAAGCGGTTTCTGACTGTTTGGTCGCTAATTAAGTTCCCTGAAGAGCGATGAAGGCTCACGGCTAACATCATGGCGGTTATTGTTGGAGTTCTTCGAGCTGTGATTTGAATGTATCGGTCTTGTCTCCGTGTGGTGCAGCGATACCGTCCTCCATGGCGCTCAGCCACGGTACCAGTGGTTCGGTAACGTGTCCAAAGTCGACTGATAACACTCTGACTTGTATTCAGAGCTAAAGCCACAGTACGTTGCCGGGAACCAGCTTCTATCATTCCCACGGCTCTGATCATTTCTTCCCTGCTTAAATGACGTCGCCGCTCCATAATAACGTTGGTTTTAATCAGTAGTAGGGAAACAGTAGCACTAATAATGTCTTCAATGCGTCTTATGTTTTTATAGGGAAAATATTGACAGCTGATTTTCATCTTTTACTCGAATTTGATTGACAGTTCCTGTTTTAAATTATGAAATGCACCAAAAAGGATCCATATAAATTTATAAAATCATAAATTTATTACAAAGCCACATCTCAATCACAAGAAATCCGCATAAACATGCTTGATCCCTAGACTTTTTTGATGTGTGTATATTTTAATTTTAGTTTAGTAGTAGAAAATATTATTTTGTTTTGACATAATTATACACCATATTATTATTACCATGACAACGCCCTTTTACAGCAGCATCTATTGGTGTAGGTAGTACTTATCTGGTAACGACGAAGGCTGTTCTTTGCTGATATTCATTCGCTATCATGATTAGTAAAATAATTAATTTGTTATCTGACGAAACCGAGTGTACCAAATGTATGAAATAGTGAATAAATAAATGAAATGAAATGAAAAATTGAGGTTATAGGGTGCTTATAAACGATAAGTTAATAAAATTAGATGTGAATATCGATACTTAACAATAACTATAAATAGCTAAAATATATACATAAAAGCAAACAATAAATATTAATAACATCCATATACATATATTTACCATATCGACCGCCTCCGTGGTCTAGTGGTAACAAACGTTGCCGTGAACTCGGGAGGTCGTGGGTTCGATTCCCACCGGGGGCAAGTTGTACATTGTATAATTTGTCGCGGTCTGGGTGTTTATATGTATAATATGTATATATTTACAAAAAATAAATAATAAAAAAATAGTATAATATGTAGTTTATCAACCATCTAGTTTCCGTAACACAAGCCTCGTAGCTTACCACGGAAATTAGATGGCGCTGTGTGACCTGTCTGGAAATATTTATTTATATTTATTTATTTATATCAGAGCGGGATGGAAACATTTTGCATTTTAAGAACGTGAATATAAACCATTTTTTTAAAGATGCTGACAGACGGTGCTTGCCTGATCACCAATGGAAGATACAAATTGCTATAACCGCAATAATTAATACTATTTTAGTATGACGCAAGCATTTAAATTGCAATTATCAAGCAAATGTATTATTTTTAGATTATTTGTTTTATTGTAAAATCCATTGAATTATTACCGACTAGACATTATCATCATTCATTTTAATGGGGTGTGTCACTAAGTTTTTATCACGATAGATGGCGTATGATAGTTGGTACCTAATAGAACTGTCAGTTGCATAGAAAACTTGTATTTTTATTACGAAATTTATTATTTTCTGGATATTATGCCGAAGGTAGCAGCTTTTAAGTGTACAAATCGAGTTTTCTAAGCAAAATCAAAAGTATGGTGATCTCAAAATTGCCGTTCTATTAATAAAACTTTTTTCTTTTTAAAGACAGTGTGCGCTTTCTTAATTCGTCTTTTAAGGTAGGTACGTTAATTTAAAATACATATTTTGACTGTTATAGAAATAAAAAAACTACAAAACATTTTAAAATGATGCGATGTAGGTATAAAACAAGGTACCAGTGCCGCTAGCGACATCTACAAAAAGCTTTGCCTGATACACCCCATTGGCGTTTATATCAAGTTAAATTCAAGGTCAAAAGGCGGCGGCGGTTTGGAACCTCAAGGTGCGCAAATACGCCAACCTCTCACTACAATACTGATAATTTTCCCCATTCACAAAACTTCCAATTTCCAAACGCGTCAAACAACAATTACACACTAAAAAAGTGGGCAGCACTTCGCGCCGTAATATGTAAGGAATTAAGTGTGTGAATTCATTAAAATTATTGCAATAAACGAAAATTTGTCTATATAAAAATAGTGCTTCAGTGTAAAAGAAGACTAGATTTGGTGGGTTCAATCATTTTCCTTCAAATTTTCCAATTGTAAAAAAAAAGTCTTCACTTTTGTATTGTTAGTGAGGTCCAGTGCTAATTCAATTCAATTCGTTTATTTTGCCAGTAGGCATAGGACAAAAAGATATGTATTTGCACTTTTACACGTCAATTTTTACAATATTGATATAAAACGATATCATTTTATAGTACATATTGGTGAATCTGGAGCAGTACATGATAACCATCATTTGAAAAGAGAAATAATAAAATAACAAAATTATACATACAGAATAACGCTTAATATGACGCAACAACTGGCTGTGACTGTCATACACCAATTTACACTGTACCGATTGGCTCCTGCCCTGTCTTGTTTAAAAATTAATATGTTGTATAGTGTTCCCTCGTCATCTACTCCCGCCTCGTCATTTAATAACATATCGATGTCCATAATTTACAAAGTCAATGGTAAATGTTTTGTAAATATAATTGGCGACAAAAAGTCTCGTACGTAAAATAAAATCAGCACTAAATGGTTTTGTTTAATTGATTCATAATTAAATTTAACACACAAATTTACGTTTGCAATTATAATTTGGACTAACTAAAAAATCCTAACTAATCTTATTCATGTTTGTCTCGTTTTTACGTCTATATTACTGTACCGATTTTAATGAAAATTGGTAGAGATGTACCTTGGATCCCTGAGATAGACATAGGCTATATCACGTCATCACCTGATCACGACATATGACCCCACGGTCTTATATCTGTCTGTCTGTTTAATATGTTTTTTAGCCTAAATTACTGCACCAATTTTGATGAAGTTTGGCAGTTATGTTCCAAAGAACCCTGAGATGGACATAGGCTATATGACCTGACAACGAAATGTCCTTTGCGGGGTGGTCAGAAACCACGCTTATAAAGAACACTTAGCAAACTTTACTATTGCGCAATCATGGCAAGTGGCAAGCTCGTCGATGTCTCCAGCGCGGCGTACCAAACTCGAGAAATATCACAAATAATTTAAATATTAATCATATTTATTTATTTAATTAATTAAATATTATTGTGTTCTGACCAGGAATTGAACCCGGTATTTCCGAGTCTAAATCCACGGACTTAACCGCTAGACCACAGAGGCAGTTTTTTTTAGATTTTACTAATGATTAATATATATAGGTATTACTAAATTATTAGATATATTTTATTTATACCTAGAAACTTATTTGACTATATTTGTCTGAAGTTCACAGACATGAATACTTACAAACGAACAGTTTATTCTAACAAATAATAAAAACCCTGAATCTAATACTAGTTGTAGTCTTATTAATTGATCGTTGTGGTGCAGTTCTGTATATGTTTTATTTTGTAAATCTGATATAGCTGAGTTTTCCTTGCAGATTCCTTTCTCAGTCAGATTAAACATTAACAGGTCACTGGAATCTGCTAAGCTGCTAACAGCTTAGTTATTGGACCACTTTGCTGCTTAGTCTTCTACTAGCAGGAGTAGAATCATACAAAATAATTAAATTAATGACGTTCATAAATGCCTGTAATAGGTTTACGTGAATAAAGATATTTTGACTTTTGACTTTGACTTTGTAGTTACGAGTTAGAGTGTCGCCTTAGTTAGTGCTCTCCCTAGGAACTATAAAAATAAATAAATTATATTTTATTTTATATATATCTTCGATGTTAGACCATCTTAGAGGAAATTTGGTGAAAAAATGGCAATGTATGGGCACTTAAGAATATTGCCTCCTAAATTTGGGCCAGGCGACCTATTGCGGGTACCCTCTTATATATGGCCTGACCTCTGCTTCAAGGACGGCTGACACGTACATTTTTACAGTTTCAGAAAACTAGAAAATTTGGTCATTTAACCTATTATGTATTATATTATATCATAAAAATAATTTAAATTTTATTTATTGTACTTGAAGTAGGTAATATTTTAGTTATTTTCGTTATTATTTTGATTTTTTTTTGTAATTGTAAATTGTATTTTTATTATATATATATTTTCATTGTTTCAGCTTTTTTCGAATAATATTTAGTTATTGTATACTTATGTTTTTTTTATATAATATTGTTATTTTTTTATGCCATAAAGGCTACTGTGGCAATGTGGTGGTCGCCTTTAATAGGTGCAACATCTAACTTCTGATTTAGTGTTAAGTACAAATAAGTGTGTGATGTTAGCACTGTTGGCTACCCTATTATAAATAAATAATTTAAATAAATTATGGCCTATTATAAATCTTGCCCAGTTCAATGCCAACATGCGTGCTGACGGCGAAGTACTTCTCCTTTCCCCCACTCTTTAGGACACCACGCTGGACCTTAACCACCGGAATTACTTTGAGAGCACCACCAAAACAGCATCAAAATACTAGGAATACTAAACAAGGTGAAGCTGATTTTACCGCCTTTTAATCAGATTTTTTCTGTACAAAGCACAGATCAGATCATGTTTGGAATACTGTTCTCACCTTCGGCATGGTTCTTACATATGCTCTCCATGCCCAGCTATTTATACCTTTAAGAAGGTATTTGCTACGGAAATAGATTTTTTTTCCTACATATATTTTTTTCTATTATCTCAGCTGTTTGTCCTTCGACAGGGGTCAATGGCCGATTGTCTCAATGTCATAGCAATAGATAACACCTTGCAATAGATAAGATATACTAATACATGGACATGATAATATGTTTAAATAATGTTTTTTTTTATAAAAGTAACTATTTTAAGTTGGCCCTAAAATAAAAATTTTTAATTAAAATAAGTCGGTTCAAACGCTGGCATGTCATCATCATCATCAGCCTCTGTCTCTGCACTGCTGGATATAAGCCTCCTCCAAGGCTCGCCACTGCTCGCGGTCTTTTGCAACCCTCATCCAGCTCCCTCGAGCGAACGCCTTATCAGTCGTCGGTTCTGCAGCAGATGTCCATTGCCAGCTCATTGCCACTTCAGCTTGCTAATTTTTAATGCTATGTCAGTTACTTTGATTCGTTAACGAATATCAAAGTTTCGAATTCTATCCATCAGAGAAATCCATCATAGCTCTCTCTATAGCTCGCTGAATGACCTTAAATTTGTGGGCCAGACCCACTTGCCACTGTCCACGTCTCTGCTCCGTACGACATTGCGGGAAGGACGCACTGGTTAAGGACTTTTGTCATCTAACATTGTGGTATGTACGACGAGAGGATGTGCTGAAGTTTCCAGAATGCCGCCCATCCCAGCTTATCATCTGCCGGCTGCTTTGCTGAAGTTGGCAGCGGCTATCTGAATAGTCTGTCCAAGATAGACGTATTATACAACTTCGAGAGTGGCATTTCCCACGCAGATTTGTCGATTTGCCTTGGACAGCAAGATCGCCTGATCTAACCTGTCCAGACTTCTTTCAGACACTAAATTATGTGCCTAACGTAACGTTGTTTGGCTAAAGATAGGAAGGGGACGTGGTGTTAGTCGATTCATGGTATCAGTCATGGAAACGGTGATGAACAAGATTTGTTATTATACAACAAAGTTAAAATGGTCATTGGAAAATCTTTATTTTGTCGGGTTACAATGTATAAGTACAACTGCGACACCGCTGGACATCTCTTTTTGTCCTTTGTTATTTTCCGTATTTCCCTCTCATGCCTCACGATGGACCACAGTGTTTCGATTGAATACTAAGAAATTTGTATTCTTAGCCAAATCTCTTAATATACTTCTATGATTACGAATAATGTTTTTCTAGACTAGGCGACGCTAATTTAATCTCTGTATTTTGATAAGAAATTAAAAACAATCGATGTAAATATTCATGTTATTTTATTTTTACATTAAATGTTTACAAATTATACAAGGTGCACTATGAACTCACTAAAGATAAACTTTGTGACATTTTTTTGATGCCGTCCTTTTTTTACCTGATTGCGGGACATGTGTGTGCGATGTGTTTATCAGCCTATGTATTTGACCGCCTCCGTGGTCTAGTGGTAACAAACGTTGCCGTGAACTCGGGAGGTCGTGGGTTCGATTCCCACCGGGGGCAAATTGTACATTGTATAATTTGTCTCGGTCTGTGTGTTTATATGTATAATATGTATATATTTACAAAAAAAAGTATAATATGTAGTTTATCAACCATCTAGTTTCCGTAACACAAGCCTCGTAGCTTACCACGGAAATTAGATGGCGCTGTGTGACCTGTCTGGAAATATTTATTTATAATAAATAAAACATTGTTGCCATAAGCGAGGATTTTGTACTTATTCATAACTAGATACTTAAATTTTTAATTCGTAACTGTAAAAAGGCCGTGTCAGCTTATAATCTAATAACATTTATGTCCTTAAATATAAATTCGTAGCTGTTTTACAATCTAGTAATAATAATATTTATGGTTTTTATGCAAAGGATTTTTTTAGTTATAGTTTAACTTATTTTAATTTTATTATTAAGGTAGCTTTTAATTTATGTTTTATGTATATTAATTAATTCGAATAAAATTGTTTGGTTTAAATATTAATAATAATTAATTTATTTCGGATTCGATCCATATATGTTAGTAACAATTTAACTTAGAACTATGTTAGTAGAAATACACATAAATAAAAAATTTAAATAATGTATTTATTTATTTATTCATTCATTTCCACAGCAAATTACAGAACATAAAGGTTAGTATATAATTGAGTTTATACATTGGCCAAATTAAGAAACATACTTTATTACTGATATATGGAGACAGTCATAATCTTCATCTTCGCTCTGCTAATAACAATCAGCTCAAAATCCCTACCCATTCTTCCAGCAGATATTCAGATTCTTTTACAGTTTCCGCTGCTCGTGAGTGGAACAAACTTCCTCTGGTTATCAGACGGGCGCCGTCTATTAATATATTTAAAAATCTACTTATCGCTCACTTTCTAAACAAACAACAGAAATCTTCCTAGTACCTATATCTATCATACTATTTTATTGTGTGTAAACAGTACTATATACTTGCTTGGTTTCGTACCAAGCAAGTATATATATATATTTATGTATTTAAGTAGTAGTATGTAACGATTATTATGTATTGTATGTAAATTGTATATTTATAATAATGCACCCCGCAAATCCTCTACCACACTCCCAAAGGTTAGCTGTTATAAAATGCCGAAAGGCATTAAGTTCGCCCTTGTACATTACTTTTAAGTTTTTTGTGCAATAAAGGGTTTATAAATAAATATAAATAAATACTTAGGTGTCAAAGAAAAGGAGAAAAAACAGTATAAATTATTGTTAATTTTCATTGTGTGTGACATTAAGTCACAGTCCCATTACATTGGGTAACGCAAATGCTGTACAGATTTACACGTTCCCAGTTACAACTCCAATCCAGCGTTTAACAAAAGCTATATATATATATTAATAAACAGTTATTATTGCCAGTCGTAAAAAAAAAAACAACACAGTCCGCAGTCGAATTGAGGACCTCCTCCTTTTTTGAAGTCGGTTAATACATAATCTTTAAACTTTAAAAACAGTTTGTGAAAACTTTTATCAAGTTTTATCGCAAAAAAATAGCTACAATACTAAAAGAAATTACACAAATTGTTTGCCGAGAGTATTTTGTACTAAAAAATGCGAAATTTGCCGACTTTGTTATTTTAGGCATTTTCAATTATGCACCGTCAGCAAAAATCGTCCCTATCCGTTCTATTTTAATGTACAAACCATTTTTTCCCTTGAAATACATACATACAGCGGGTTTTTTTTTTTTTTTTTTCTATACAGCCTCTAGAACTCTGCGTCCTAGACCTCTATTGTTAGAGATGGGCCTTCCAGAACACCTTTCCACTGCCTAAAATTGCCTTAAAAAATTTGTCCATTCTCTTGTTCCTTTTCTTTTCTTTCTTTATTTTTGCTCTTCTTTTTTTTTGTATACTAACACGACATGTGCCCTTGCGCCCCCCTGGTGGTAAGTGGCGCGTAAGGTCCATGAATGTTAGCAACTGAATCAGTTACTTATGACTGACAATAGTCCCTAACACTATGCCGGCTTGACTGGGCAATTCCACCACCATCAGTCCGCCTACCACCTATTTGTTGTTCTCGTGGAAAGTTGCATTTGTAATTGAGTCAAATGCCAATCAACTCAGCGTATTCCAGTATGTGGTCTGCACTCCAGAACCCGTCGTACTTCATCGTGACGACGTACAGAAATACGCATAGTAGGATGGCTCCCTTTCAGATGGACGGATGTTCTAAATAAAGTCGCTGGTGGGGGTTGGCTCACCTTGGCTGATGATGATGATTGTAATTTAAAAAGCTTCACGAAGTTGTTGGCTAACCTTAATAATATTTTTTTAATTTAATTTGAAAAACTTTATTGCACAATAATGCACAAAGTACAAAGGCGGCCTTAATGCCCGAAGACATTCTCTGACAGCCAAACCTTAGGGACAAATTTGAACAATTATAGGTGCAATCATAGAAATAATAATAATACTATAATTATAAAAGTTAATTTAATAGGATTGATATATACTTACATCATATATCTTCATATATATCATAATATCAATATACTACATACTAATAATACACATTATTATACATAAACATACATATATACTACTTACTAATGCTGTCTGGAGCTATTTAAGAAGTGTGAATACACCAGTTTTTTAAAAGATGACCTGGTAGTTGCTTGCCGTATGATGACAGGAAGATCGTTCCATAAATTAGTAGCAACTACTACGAAAGAGTTGGAGACAAATGCAGTGTGATGTGAGGGAACAGATAGAATGGAGTTGTAAGAAGAGCGAAGAGATTTGTCATGGAAATAAGAGAGATAAGCGAAATTGTCCTTAAGGTATTTCGGTGTCGCAGGCTCATTCAAGCCCGAGAACAGGAGACAGAGAACTCTAAGATTTCTGCGACAACGAATTGGTAGCCACTTCAACTTAGCACGATATTCAGATACGTGGTCATATTTACGTAAACAATATATGAACCGGATACATGCGTTCACTAACCGGCCCATCTTATTAAGTAACATCTCCGACATATCAATGCTACACACGTCACCATAGTCGAGGAGAGAAAGGAGGAGGCTTTGAACAAGGGTAATTTTAGCAATATAGCAATAGTTAACATTTAAAATAATACTGAACCTTATGTAAATTGACAAGCAGTGCACCCCCCGGTCGCCGCGACACATAACTTTGGTGCGGCGGCTGGGACGGTAATAATTGTACAAGTTTTGTTGGTAGACTGTGTGTATAACGGACATAGCAACATTAGAGGATTAAAAAGGAAACGTCAGCATTGAATTCCATCTAGCAGGCGTTTGTTGAACAATGCAACCTACCCAAATTCTTCTTGGGGTTGACTTTCCAATCGTGTGGTGGAGCTGCACAGTAAGCCCGAATGGAGAAAATATAATTATTCTCCCAGTTCTTAATGCGGGTTTGCGTAGAGCGCCTCTGCTTGACGGTTGGGGAGTCGACCCTTAGACATATTGTATCCCAATTTTATACTTTCATACCAGTGTACCTTATTACCGCCTCCGTGGTTTAGTGGTAACAAACGTTGCGTTGCCGTGAACTCGGGAGGTCGTGGGTTCGATTCCCACCGGGGGCAAGTTGTACATTGTATAATTTGTCTCGGTCTGGGTGTTTATATGTATATATTTACAAAAAAAAAGTATAATATGTAGTTTATCAACCATCTAGTTTCCGTAACACAAGCCTCGTAGCTTACCACGGAAATTAGATGACGCTGTGTGACCTGTCTGGAAATATTTATTATTATTAATATTATTCCTCAATATGCGCATTTATTATTATTTCTTGTTTATTGTTTATTTATTATGCTTAGGAGCCTATAGGAATACTTGGATTCGTCAAATTTTCATTTTTCTTGTTTGATACCTATTAATATTAAATCAATATATATTCCTAAAAATGTCTGAAATAGCTGGCTGTTGTTAGCAAGGAACAGTCTGCTAATAAGGGCATAGTGCCTGAGAATAACAAGCTTAATTCTAATAGTGGATATCAGCTGTAAAGGGGCATTGTCTTATTTACCTACACAAAAATAAAGCTAAATATTAAATGTCTAATTATTAAAATTAATATGTATGTATAATATACTTAAATATAACTAGACTACTATGAAAAGTATTTATTGCAGCTGTATAGAGTCATTGTCAGAATTAATATTAATCCTCTTAATAATGTCCTAACTAATAACTAAAAATAATAATGTCATAAGTAATAACTAAGGTAATTAATAATGTCATTACAATTGAACAATATTGTCGTCCTTTAGAGCTTCATCCACAGTATAATAAGCTTTAACAATTAGTATTTTTTATATGTTGCTTAAAATTATTATATTCCAGACATTATTTATTTATAGTTAAATAAAACTTCGGAACGAGATTTTTATTACAAAAATCACTATCGTAGCAAAACTGACAACTTTTAAAGCAGATAAAGTCTACATTGTATGAATCGACGGGTCAGTGGCAATTTCGCAAAGATTTATTAGTTTTATTATTGACGTCTAAGATCTTCCGAAATTTGGATGCCGCATCAATAAAATGCCTACATGATTTTATTATTTATGACATTTTATAATGTCTGAACTTGCGCCTACCTGATAGTAAGTGGCGCGCAAGTCCATGAATAAGCAAGTGGAATCATACACTCATGACTGACATCAGTCCCTAACATTATTTAACTGGGCATGACGGCAATTCGAGCCTACATCTGAAACATGTGGATACACTTTATCGGGTTTATCGGCACGAACAGTGGATACTTCCCTGCACCAGCAGACTACCATCAGTCCGCCTACCACCTATTTGTTGTAATGGTTGTTGCAATGATGTCAAATGTATTTTTTTACTTTCAAGGAGAATTAATATTCTACGCCATGGTGATATTTATATAAAATATCCCGGGCTTTTTTGTATAATCATAGTTTTAACTATATTTTTTTACAATACAATATGAATTGATCTAAATTTAAACATACACTATCAATAAAAAGTGTCCAAAATATATTTGCACTTTGTCACTAATAAAATAATTTACATTATAATAAGTCGACGTTTGTCATTTTTTTTAGTTTATCTACACATAAATAATTAGTTCATTTGGCAGTGTGTTATTAAAACGAACATCAAGTCCCAAAAAGACTTTCTAGTTTAACTGAGACGAATAAAGGTGAGACAAAGCTAATTTGTGCTTATTGCGTGTGTTACGAGAATTCACGTCACAATTTCTTTCAGATTGTTATATATTCTTGTGGACGTAAATAATATTCTCTAGTATATAAGCATGTTAGTTAGGTTAGCTTTAAATATCAGCCAACAAATAAGGCTGGCAACCATTGATCCGCTAACAATCTTTATATTGTGAAGCAAAATAATTAGTTGGACACAACATTTCACAATTGGCTAGCAGAGGTAACACTGAGCAAGGCATTATTTTAATTTTGTGAATAATTAATTAATTAATTATTTATAAGTTAAAATATTTGGATTTATTTTTTATTGTTATTCTTGTATTAATTTATCATGATGTAGAATTGATTGATTTATTTATATACCTACTTACTTACTTTTTATTCTAATTTTATTGTCTTGTATTAACTTTATTATTATTTCATTGATTTTATTAGTGTTGAATTTTGATTTATTTTATTATTATTATTTATTTGTCTTTTCTTTCTTTTTATATAAATTTTATACTGTATATAACTATTGTTAATTTTAAAGCTTCATTAATATTAATATTTGTATATTAAATTTTAAAAAATATAGGTATATTGACAATCCATTTTTAATTAAAATGTATGTATTAATTATAAGATTGACTGCATGGTAAATTGGGCTTTACTGTTAAGCCATGTAATGTTGTATTAATAAATAAATAATAAATAAAATAAACACGCCTACCTGATGTGGTAAGCGGTAGATGAGATGAGCTCCACGAATTGGAGCAACTGACGCAGTCCGTACTATGCTGGCATAACAGTTTTGTTTGCTAAACTTTGATTTGAACTGTAAAACGTTTTTTTTTCTACTTACCAAAATTTGATTAAACATGGCTTACGAAATGCTGGCAAAATATTTAATTAGCCATTCTCTTGGTACCCACAAATTCATAAAAGCTGGGTAAACGAATTTTTCAAGAGTGTGGCGATCCCAAATGCAATAACTACCTAAAACAGAATATTTCCATAATAATTCAACGAGGAATTGCGGCGAGCGTTTTAGGTACCCTCCCTGGTGGTAATCCCTTAGTTTATTTTGTAGAATAGTTTTAATTTCATAGGTATTTTTAGTTTAGTTTTATTTATAATTAGTTTTTTAATCTAATTTAATTTAATATTTTTGTATCTACTTCGAGTAAATAATTTATTACCTATTCAAAAATAAATTGAGCAGGCCAGACATGACATTGATTATTGACTGATTTAGAATTTGTATTTAAACGATATATTTATGACAAAAATATGCTGACATATTCTTTATCATAATCAAGAACTTTATAGGATACTTGTGGGAACACTTTTCTCCCACTAATGATACATCTACCTATTTTTAAGATCATTGATTGCCCTTTTATACTTTGGTAATTTTTAATTTCATAAACCATTTTATTGTTGAAATAGGAATGAAAATGTATAAGAGTATGAACTTTTATAGACTTCAAAATTTTGACCGTATTTTCCTAAGTACCCGTTTGACCTACGTGAACAACTATGCTAATGATAATGACAACCTTTGTTAGACAGCCCATACACGAAAACGAATCAGTGAAATACCTGATCGAAGCTGAAAATAACACTATAAAATTACACAGATGCTAAACAATACAAGAACGGTGGTAGCTCGGTTTAAGAACGCTTTCCATAATATCCTGAAAAGGTTGGTGCGAACCCTGGTCTGTACCAATGAGAAATACACTTTTCTTAAGCACATTTGTCATAGAGTCAACAACACCGTTCCCGTACCTCGGAGAGCTCGTTAATTCGTAGGTCCCGGTTCCACAAATACTCCACTGTTGACGATGACCCTTTCAAATATTTCTGAAGAATTTGGCCTACACTCTCCACGCTGGGGTCACGCGAGGTATAGCGAGGGTCTAATGTCAATTTATAATGACAATTTATTATTAATTAGTTGGTATTAGTGGAACCGGGACGACGGCTTAACGCGCTCTTCTAGGCACGGGAACGGTGGTGTTGTTAATGTAAAACATAAATTAAATAAGCTCCACAAACAACTCTAATATTAATAGCATAGTGCAGCAAACCACATAATGTATGGTCGTAATCTAAAATTTAAACAAGGTCACAATATCGAGGTCAAACGGGTACTCCTGTAAAGTTTTCACTGGAAACCGCTAGAAAATAAATACGCCAAGTCATTCTTGTTTGTTACGGCAAAGAAACATGGAAAGTCATTTTTCAGTTACCACCACCGCAGTTTCCATTCAAAATATTCATTCTCGCCTTTCGAGAAAGGGTAAAAACACTATTTGTGATCACTTCTATTATAATAAAAAGAGTAAAGTATCATAACGACCGTTTCCCTTCCGGGGTGGTCAGAAACCACGCTTAGAAAGAAGCGGATTCACATTAAGGAACTTTACTATAGGCCAATCATCAAGTGGCAAGCTCATCGGTGTCTTCAGCGTACCAAATATTATTAAATATTCATTAAATTTATTTATTTAAATTAATAAATATTATTGTGACCCGACCAGAAATCGAACCCGGTATCTCCTAGTCTAAATCCACGGTCTCAACCGCTAGACTATATACATTGACCGCCTCCGTGGTCTAGTGGTAACAAACGTTGCTGTGAAGTCGGGAGGTCGTGGGTTCGATTCCCACCGGGGGCAAGTTGTACATTGTATAATTTGTCTCGGTTTGGGTGATTATATGTATAATATGTATATATTTACAAAAAAAAAAGTAAAATATGTAGTTTATGAACCATCTAGTTTCCGTAACACAAGCCTCGTAGCTTACCACGGAAATTAGATGGCGCTGTGTGACCTGTGTGGAAATATTTATTTATTTAGATACCAACTAGATACTCTAGCACGTACAATTTTCGTTACGTAAGGCATGTATGATAGATCCAGCATACCGCAAGATATTTATTGTGGCGACAGACAGTTCTGGTGCGCGACGGATGCACGTCATCCGGACGCTTGATTTTTGTATTTTTTCTCGATAATGAACATGTTTTGCACAAGACACGGTACACTATCTGAAATTCGAATAAGTTTCAGAAGACGTTGTGCACGTTAAAACTAAATAATTGATTTGCTGTCAATCTTTTCAATAAACTTTAAATAGATCGTCAGCAAACAACACTATCATCGCTTCTACTTGTACCATGTGGTAAAGGTCATTGATTTAAGCTATAAAAAGGAATGGCCCTAATATTAACCCTTGTGGGACACCCATTCTCACTATAGACCCTTTCGAGACACAAGTAGGACTGTACAAGATTAGAAGGGTATTCTCGAAAACCGTAATAATCTAATTTACCGTATGCTCTGATGATCGACACAATCAAATGCTTTTGACAGGGCAAAGAATACCCTAATGAGATCCTAGGAAGTACCAGAATTACTTGTGTTTCTTCCTTTTGTAAACCCCAATTGAAAATTATATAGTCTTTTATTTTAATTAAACTGTTTTAGGAAAAATAATGCAATATTTGATAGCTGGATGCCCAATCATCGTACATGTATGCGAGATGGTTGACGGTCGATCCAGCGTACGTTAGTATTTTTCTATTAGAATTTTGTTCGTTAAGGCTTACGTAAAAGACTATAATCTGCCCCGTAGAGATAACAAGCAATTAGAAAAGCTTTAAGTAAAGAATTAGTATAGAACTGTTTTTAAATCTTCTTCACATTTTTTTATTTATTGTTTAAGTCGGGCGTTCCCGTGTAATACTTGTATAATGATCAGCGGGTGAAACTTTAAGTGGCGGTGGATGGGGTAACATGTCGTGCTAAGCTGCTGGTCTTCTACTAACAAACACTCTTTGGAATCATTCCAAATAATTTAATTAATGACGTGTCAGAAATGCCTATAGGATTACATGAATAAAGATATTTTGATTTTGACTTAATGACGTTAAATGACAAAGGTACATGTCGGCCAAATTTTGGTCAAGCAGTTAGGGAGTAAAGGTCAATCTAAAACACAGATATATTTCCGTGCGGCCACATGTCGTGGTCCGTCCCTGTTTTCTAATAAATTATCATCACAGCCTTTATAACGCAGAGTCCTAGACCTCGGGTTGGACCTCGACTGACTATCTTTGATGACATATTATTAACGATAAATTTATTTTATTATTATTATTTAAACGGCTAATGGAGAACTCTGGAGCAGGAAAGCTGGCATTTATTTTCGCAAACGTATTAGCCTCGCTATACAGAGGGGAAATGTTGCCAGTCCTCTTGGGACTATCCCTGAAGGGTCGTCTCTAGAGGACATTTATTACTTATTGTTTATTTTTTATTAGGTTAAGTTTATATTTATTTGAATTTTTACTTTATTCCTTAATAACGATTCTACAAGTTGGTATTAATGGATCCGAGACTTGTATGAGATTGTTGTAAATATATGACAAATGCACGTAAGAAAAGTGTATTTCTCATTGGTAAATACTATTAGTTCTTACAACCCAGCCACCACCACCACTCACCACTTAAGTTACTCAACATTATCGTTACGGTGTCCCATAATATCCATACTACATCGTTTTTATATTTTATGTGCAAAAAATCGAATAATAAAAAATGACAACCGATTTTATTCGAATTCCGTTACAATGACGATCTTTATTATAGATTTTATTGTTTCCACGGTACTTTATCAACCTTTTGCTATCAAAAAGTGTCCGTTTAGCGACAATGTCGTTTCTAACGCTATAAATGTCCTGATAAAAAAGTATATTACATCCTCATAATAAATTGCTAAAACCTTCAATACCTTATTTTCTTGTTAATTTTAACTTTTATTTTCAACGTCAAAATATCTTTATTCACCAGGTGGTATGATATTTATTTATTTCAAAACTTTATGCACTAGGTACACAGGCGGACTTAATGCCGCTAGGCATTCTTACTAGTCAACCTTAGTGACAATTTAGAGCATTTGTTATGTGAGGCAGGTGCAAAATATAATAGGAGCATTTAGGTTTGTGAAAAAAGAAACAAAATAAATCAAACTTAAATACTAAATCTAATATACTATATACAAAACTATATACTAATCAGTAGATATACACTAAATAGACTCCAAACTATCATTATATATAAATAGAATACATAGGTACATATAAATAATAATACATACATATTTATATAATACAATATAATATACTTATATATACTTAAAGTACCATACATGCTTATTATAGATATAGATTCTATATAAGAATGAAATTACTAGCGAAGCTAAGTCAAATAACTTGTTATTTTGTAATTTATGAAAACTGGCAATAGCTCGTACATTTACCACACAAAGATCGGATTTCGCGTTTAAAATTGCACTTAACTCGAATACCAGTATTCGAATAGTGTATTCAAATGGAGTATTTTTAAATTGATATCACGTTCGATTACTAGAAAATGTATTCTTAAATTTTCCCTCCTTTAGTTGTAAATGGTGGTTATTCTTTGGGCTAAAATATGAAAGTCGCCGTTGAGAAATACACTTCGGATCAAAATTTTACGCTCATTATATTTATATTTTAATAGGTATTCGAACTTCAATTAAAATATATATTTAAACAGAAAATTAAGTTACAATATTAAATAAATAAATAAATATTTCCAGACAGGTTACACAGCGCCATCTAGTTTCCGTTGTAAGCTACGAGGCTTGTGTTACGGAAACTAGATGGTTGATAAACTACATATTATACTTTTTTTTTGTAAATATATACATATTATACATATAAACACCCAGACCGAGACAAATTATACAATGTACAACTTGCCCCCGGTGGGAATCGAACCCACGACCTCCCGAGTTCACGGCAACGTTTGTTACCACTAGACCACGGAGGCGGTCAAAATGACGCTGACTTAGTTATGGGCTTTACAAATAAGGATCATCATCATAAACTAAAATGGATACACTTATATACATATACAATAAATAAAACGTAATTTATAAAGTCAATTCATTGCTTGCCTCTTTTTCCTATTCCTATTATTATTGTTTTGTAATTGTTACCTGTTTTACTCCTATTATAATCAACTGTTTTAACTGTATATATGTAAATAATAAAAAATCTTCTTGGCCTATGATCTACTAATACTAAACTGTTAATATGTATAATAATAAAGGCTGTGATTTTTCTTAAAAATACATAGTATAAAGTAAAGTATCATCACGACCGTTTCCCTTTTGGGGTGGTCAGAACTCACGCTTATAAATAAGCGGATTCACATTTAGTTAACTTTACTATAGGCTAATCATGACAAGTGGCAAGCTCGTCGATGTCTCCAGCACAGCGTACCAAACTCGAGAAATATCACAAATAAACTAAATATTATTTAAATGTATTTATTTACATTAATAAATATTTTTGTGTCCCGACCAGGAATCGAACCCGGTACCTCCGAGTATATATGATCATATATAGATTCTTACAAAAGACTAGATACAATAAGTACGGGTATAACAACTACTATGGTAAAAGAACTAGAAAATTCTTAACACCCATTAAGTTAATAATAATATTTAATAAATGTAACTTCCAGACATTTCTTGAGTTTTTTCCTATACTAGCCACGCTGTCTAGACCAGTTTTGGGATGGTTAACTTTTAATTACAATTTAGTAACGATTCCAGAATTTGGTACTAGTCGAACTGGAACGGCTTGGTTTTAGAGGCACGGGAAATGTGGTGTTGTCAATTTAAACAAATATATATGTTTTTTATCAAATTGTGTGGTTTGGTACTTGGCGGGGTTCGAACCAAACTTATTAGGATTTTAAGCAAAGCGTCCTTACAACCAAGCTACCACCGCTCTTAAGCTTAAAAATGCTTACTTATGACTAATTCCAAAAAATAATTTAAATTTTTCTTTTTCCTTAGATTACTATTTATATTTAATAAACATATTGTTTATATTGTTTATAATTTGAGAAAATGATTAGTGCACTTTAACGAGTAATCAACTTGTCATTAACATAAATCCAGAAACGTTAATTAAAAAAGCAAACAGACAATGGGGTCGTCCAGGCACAGATGGCTTTTGATTATTACCGACAAAATCTCATTCATGCACTTTTGGTGTAGAGCGCCGCTTCTGGTGTAAAAGTGCACGTGTGGCTCACGAACCCAGGGGGTTTAGATTCGACAACTTCAGCTCTCCTCCAGGAGCACCTCTCTGGAAAGTAGTATCCCGTTGGAGGGCCGAGCGCAAGACGGAGCCATACTCTGGAGATGCTTGAAGTGTCCGTTATCGGCCCGATAGAACATACGTCTAGTCACGACTTAAAATATCGTCTCATTTCTATGGTACATTTATGCAAAATATCGCCGCGTTTCTAACATTGCCTGTGAGTGTAAAAGACTGGGATTGGAGAATTCTTATTCGAAATTTGAATTTGAGGATTTACGGACATGTTTATTGGCTGGTGGAAGTTCTTTATTTTCCGGATTCTTTATCACAGACAAACAACTAGATTTAGGATTTTAAAATAGGTTTAATCAATTTTTATCCTCAAACCTCCAGAAAGTGCAATGTTACCTCGTTAGGATCTGGCTTCAGAGATTGAATACATACCTACATATATTCACACCAAAGCTCTTGCGGGGTAGGCGTCTCTTGTCATTAACTTCTTCATCCATGTCCTTTTGTTTAGATAGCTTTTTAATGCATCTTCAGCTATTAGGCGGGATGATATTGCGAATTAGGGGTCGTATATAAAATTAATAGTAGCAAAGCTGTTGGGATAGAAAAATTATAATTATGCGGTAAGGTGACGAGGTCACAAGAAAGAAATAAATTATGTCCACATGGACGAAAAATAAATGTGCGCGCTGCTGCGTGTGGCCGCCCGGTATTTATACCAATAGACGTACACGCCACGCCGCGGTAAGTAGCGAAACTAGAGCTTCAACTAGCGACGTGTCTATCTTGTTTTATTTATTAGATCCTGACTTGGTCTGCAAGGGCCTCTTTTACCCACGACTTTCGCATTATATGTCTGGTTCGTCAATCTCTCTTCACTCATCCTTTCAACATATCCGCACCATCGTAACATGCCTTTCCTTATTTGTGTATGCTTTCTTTAACATTGAAATTGACGTTTTATATAATCAATCAATGTATGTACCATTATTATCTATGCACTTTAGCCATTTTATAGGTTCATTGATTCCATTGCTGAAAAAAATGTGGGATCGAGAATCAATAAAATCTTTGTAAGCGGGTTGGACTGCCCCATTAGAATTGAATTATTTTCGTTACCAGAATATGTTGAGATTTCCAAAAAAGTGGCAATCTGTTGGAGCAAGATCTGGGGATATGGTGGATGTCAGAGACATTCCAATCGCAGCTCCTCTAATTAACCGTCTGTCGTGAAGTGTGAGGTCTAGCGTTGTCCTTAAGCAGCAGTGGGCTAGAGAAATTGACCAGTCTTGGTTGTTAAATAGCGAGCTTTTCCATGGTTTGCAATTATTGACAATACAGATCTGCCGTAATCGTCTGTCCAGATCTTAAGAAGCTGTAGAGAATGACACCGGTACTGGTCCACCAAACACTCACCAGCACCTTTTTCTGAGTCAACTTTCGCTTCGGACAGGATTTAGCCGATTTTTCCTGAGTTTAACACTATGATGAGCTTTTCCGAATATCGTACAGGAACCAATTATCATCACAAATTTACAACAATAACACCGCTTGAAACAACACTTACTTACCTTAAAAAGTAAAGTTAGCTAAATGATAATCTACTTCTTTTAAAAGCGTGGCTTCTGATTACCCCGGAAGGGTTACTTTTACGGTCGTAATGACACTTTTTATACGTAATAACTTGGTTCCGACTATTTTTTTATATATATGTTTGATAGGTTTCTTGTTACGTTGAATTGTTAAGTTATCATACATCTTGACACTTGTATAAGTTTATCACAGTCATAACTTAAGTAAGGAAATAAGGCGTAGTGACGTCACATCCTAGGAAACAATAATAAAAATAATAAATTCCCTTCAAATCCGCCTGACAGCCGCGAAACTATTCGCCGTGAATGTTAAGGTGCATATGGTTCCTTGGAACTTCGGGATATTCGAAATGTACCTTGAAATTTGAGAATGTAAATAGGGTATACGACGTTAAAATCTAAATAATACATGCTCAATATAATAATAATACAAGCTTGTTGTAGTAAAAGAAAATAATCTTTACATATTTCTAGATAATTTTTATCCTTCTTTTGCTACGCAAGTTCATGAAGTAAATCGAAGAAAACACACGCACAACTCCATGCGCCATCAAAATGCATACAGTAAGTGCCTTATTAAAAACTAGATCTTAACTGGATGACTATAGAAGGTACTTCTTGTATTTGTTTCTGCCTACTCTCCAACTGGGCCCTTAAATTGCTGACCGGGACCCGACATACGTGCCACCACTGCAATTACATTCTAAGAAAGGGACGATCACCGGACACTCCACACCACGAGGCCCTAAACACTAACAACGACCTTCGAGACACACGCACAAATAAATAAAATAAAAAATATTTATCGACATGAATCCTGGCTAGTCTGATTAACAGAGTGTGTTCCAAAAGAAAAGTACTCAAACTTGGAGCGCTGGCCAACGATCCAATAGTCTCATATCGGCGAATGTGTCGCGTAGTGGTTGCGACAGATTAGGGGTTCAATGAAACTAGCTTTTAGACTGGTATCTGTAATTAGCCTATTATTGCACAGTTAGGGAAACGACTGGCCTGGTAGTCTTCGGCTTCTCCAGCCTCGCCTTGCACCCCTCCACCGAACTTCTTTGGCGTGGAGTCGCGGGTGGCTGCGAGCGGTCTCTGGAGCGTTTCCTTGCCTGCTGAAAGTACGTTTTGTAGGGTAGAAGTAGGGTCCTGGAATGGAGAATACCCCAGGTTTTAGCCCAGCAAGACGTGGAGGCCAGCTACACCGGCGTAGATACCGTAGCCCGGAACCCCCCCCCCCCCCTGCAGCTGACGCGCAGAGCAGTATAGTAGCTTACAATATTACTACCAGATTATGGCAACTCCTGTCCTAACTAGTATTCCACGCATGATGTTATCTGTGCTTTGTACAGCAACAGTCAGATTGAAGGCACGAAAAACCGATATACCTGGTATCGTATTCCGAGATTTATTGACGCTGTTATGTTGATGCTTTCAATATAATTCCCGTGGGTAAGGTCTGAGCGTTAACTTAAAAGAGACAACAAAAAACAGACTCACGTCAAAATATTGCAATAAAGAAAAAAGGCTTATGCCCTTTTCTGATACACTTCAATTTTCATTTTGACAAAAGTGGTATGTCAAATGAAATTATGTCTTTTTAAAACAAAATTTACTCACCTATAAAAAAAACTGAAATGACATATTGCTTTGTGGCTTATTTACTTTCCTAAAAAGTCATGTCGAAGGTACACAAAAGCATTGACATTAATACGCAATGTCATATCAATCAGAATAATCCTGGCTAAGGCTAAAATCATGGCCCGCGTTGGCACGTCCCGTCACCAACATCGCCGGCACCAGCGCAAACGAAAATTTTGTTTTACATGCGAAAATGGAAAAATTCTCTTTAAGAATAAACTCTTCAGTGGCAAGAAAAAAGCCGGTCAAACACGAGACGGCACGTGCTCGGTAGGGTTCCGTTAGTTTAGTTTTTTGATCAATAAAACTTTTTTTTTTTTTTTTCTAGCACGACTTGTGACTGGTCCATGAATGTTAACAACTGAAATCAGATACTCATGACTGACACTATGCCGGCTTAACTGGGCATGACGGCAATTCGAGTCTGATGCCGAAATGTGTAGATACACTGGGTTTATCGGCGCGAACGGTGTATACTTCCCCGCGCCAGCACACTGGATAAATTACCACCATCAGTCCGCCAACCACCTATTATAAGTTAAATTAGATGACTATTATACTAAGTAGAGTATCATTACGACCGTATAAGGGATGTTTCACATTTAGCCAACTTTAATATCGGCCCATCATGACAAGTAGCAAGCTAAAGGCGAAAAATATCACAAATAAAATAAATAAATGATTGTATCCCGAACCAGTATAATTTTTAATTACGAACTATTTGCCATCAGACTGACACACGCACATAATATTGTTTATATGCACTGCTTTTTTTCTATAGTTGCATGTGTGACAGCAATACATTTTGTTGTTGCGTAATTCTGTAATAATTCTCTCTTATAAAATGATTTGTGTAACATAATACAATAACAAGCCAAAAATGTTCCTTAAGTATTTAAAATGTTAATAAACATATATATATTTTTTTTTATTTAAAACTTACGTTAAATAAATTATACGTTATACAGGGGGGACTTAATACTGTTAGACATTATCTGACAGCCAACCTATGGGACAGTGTGGACCATTAAAATTAAAAATATTTAATAGGTAACACATCATATTGTCATTTTTCTCAATTAATTTACAATATTATAAAATTTAAAAAAAACATTACTATCAACAAATAGTACATTAAATCCCATTCCTCACGTGCCGCTTACCATCAGGTGGGCATGATGTCACATATCATGTTAAGTAAATAAAATAAAAAAAATGGATGGAATGAAAAAAGTAAGTACCATTGTAGCCATAAACAATTACTGTAGCTTAACCCAAATTCGAGGCATTATAGCCGTGTCAACTTATAATCTAAATAATTTTAATGTAAGGTGCAAATTATTAATACTAAATTATGGCAAATACTATAATAATAATATTACTAAAATACATACTAATTACTATAATATATTAAATACTAATAATACATATACTATATGTAATAATATTAATAATCATGCAAAGAATATGTGACGAAGAAACTTAGCTTTTTAAGGATTCAAGGTGGTCAGAAATACATCAAGCTATCGGACAACTGTCCACGGAACCCTAAATAATGCCGTGAACAATTGAACGCTTACATTTTACGTTTTGCTGGCGTATGACAGTTTTCCAATTGAGTTGCGTCCGATCTTTAAAGGCGATGTCAGAATGTATGGCAAATAAATACACCAACAAAGGGGCTTTTCTTATTTCTAAATGAACTAATATTTCTTCTTTCTCAAGACCTTCTACCTAACTACATAAGTTGTGTTATTTTGGGTTCTCTTAAACTGCTTATAGGTGCTTGTTTAGTTTTTTTTTTTATACTAGCACAAGTGATGTGATGTTCTAAACTATCTACTTAATATATTAATTAATTTATTTATTAAGGTACAAAAATCAGTTAACAAACAATAACATTTTACAAAATAAATAAGTGGTAAGTACAAGCGTACAGTACAGCACGCAATAAATAACATTGAGAAAAAAAAAAACAGAAAATATCAAGATCTAAATTTAAACTTAAAATGATGAATTTAACATATATACATATTATATATATACTTAATTAAATAAAAAAATATTAATATTAAGTATTTTAATAACAATTAGTCAAACTATACAGTATAAGTACAGTTAAAGATACCCTTTTCACTGTAACTATATTAGTTATTATATCTCAATTGAATTTATTTATTTTTGCAATTTGGCATCATTACAGCCCCTAGAACACAGCGTCCTAGACCTCCACTTCTGGAGATCGGCCTTCTAGAGAATTTGCTTGGCGAGGATATGATATAATTATTTAATTACAATTTATTAACGATTCCACAAGTTTGTATTAGTGGAACCGGGACCGACGGCTTACCGTGCTCTCCGAGGCACGGGAACGATAGTGTTGTAAATCTAAGACAAATGTACTTAAGAAAAGTGTGTTTCTCATTGGTACATGCCGGGGGGGTTTGAACCGACCTTAGTAGGATTTACGGAACACGTTCTTACGTCCGCGCCACCATCGCATCGCCCCAATTTGGCATAGGACAAAACTATTCAGCTAGGCGCAGCAAAGTTCAGCAAAAACGCCGCAAAAGACAAAAGTTTTCAACCAGTGCGTCCTCTCGGTAATGTCGTAAGGAGCAGAGACGTGGACACTGACAGTGGGGCTGGCTCTAAATTCAAGGTCACAGCTAGCTATGGAGAGAAGTATGCTTGGTATTTCTCTGATGTCTAGAATAAGAAACGTTGATTTTCGTCGGAGAACCAAAGTATTCGGAGAACTAAAGTTCTTTGTACTAGGGGCTGTAATGATGATGTATGAAATAAGCAAGCTGAAGTGGCAATGGGCTGGATACATCTGCTGCAGAACCGACGACCGAAGGGGGCAAACTGATTCTAGAGTGAAGACCACGTACAAGACGACACAGTACCAGTACCAGATGTACGGATGACCTAAAATAGCTGGATGAGGGTTGCAAAAGACCGCGTGCAGTGGCGAGCATTTGGAGACCTACATCCAGCAGTAGAGAGACACAGGCAGATGATGATGGGACATAAAGAGACGTATTTTATACATATTGGTGTATCTCGACCAGTACCTACATAATAACCATTTCATCATCATTACAGCCAATAGAACACAGCGTCCCAGAACTCCACTGCTGGAGATAGGCCTTCCAGAACATATATCTGGAGAATTTGGCCTACACTCGCCACGCTGGCCAGACGGCTTGGCGAGGAATGATGTAAATTTTTTATGACAATTTATTAACGATTCCACAAGTTGGTATTAGTGGAACCGGGACCGACGACTTAACGTGCTCTCCGAGGCACGGGACCGGTGGTGTTGTAAATCTATTAACACAAGAGTGTATTTCTCATTGGTACATGCCGGGAGGGTTTGAACCGACCTTTGTAGGATTTAAGGAACGCGTTCTTACAACTGAGCCACCACCGCGCCTCAACATAACCATTTACTATATGGATGAGACTACTTGTCACCAAGTCACTGCTTCTATTGTGACCTTCCTAGACTACTAGCCCTACGGCTTCAAGGAACCTTAGTATGGACTTAGAGAGGCGTCGCACCTCCTCGAGGCTTAATCTGTGAGCACCCAAGTTGGTCCTTCGCTTATAATGCAGGGCATAACAGTCGCAGAGGAGATGAAGACTCAATAAGTCTCAGACACCACGCGACAGAATCTGCACTCATCTGTTTTCGTCTGGTAATCATGTGCTTGTTCAGTTTGCAGTGCTACCCTATTCCACACAGATCACACGTAACTCCTTTTCTAAACCAGTACATTTGGCATGTTTGCTTTTTGGGGTGATAAAACTTCATTCACCATTGTACTTATATAATAAACTGACATGGCCGCAAGATCCTAAACGATATGGCACACGATCCAGTGTCAAACTACTGTGTCTTCCCCGATACAAGACTTCAGCGTTCCGTGGGAGCTTTAGGTATGCTGCTACTAAGATATGGAACAACCTACCCCCACCACTGCACGACATGCAGTCGGCGGTTGCATATTACCCATTAACACCTCTCCTAACAAGTGATTAGCCGAAAATCAGCGCTGTGGTCCAGAGTCACAGCTCCATGCCGAGCTGATTCCCTATTTGTCACCACACATCTTGTGTCTACCAATCTTTATTTGTTTAAATTTTGTTTATTGATATGTGGCAAATAAAATATTTTTCTTTCTCTTTCTTTCTTTCAGTGACCAGTTAGGGCTCTAATAAGAGTTTTTAATGATAACCATATTTATATACGCAATCAAAGCTCAAAACTTGTGCCGGATTTTACGTAAAGGTAAAATAAACTATAATAAATCAGAGCCAAATTTTGTTTATAAATTATTTGAGAAAAGTGCATCAGCATCGATTTTCCAAAGTGTTATATTTATTTTCTCCTGTCAGAAATGCTCTTGAGTTATTTATTGAAATAGTTAACGTTCTCAATGCTTTATTACCTGCTAAAGGCGGTATTCTAGATTCAAATATGTCGAAATACGCTCAGACCTAAACCACCAAAGCTACATTGAGAGCATCGTTTTGTCGACTTTCGGGTTGCACATAGGCATGTAGTCTACCTTAATTCTGACTTGCCTGGTGGGTTACTGCTGTACCAGGTATTGTATTCTCATAGGTACTGATAACTTAATTTAAAAGGTTATTAATTGATCGTTGTGGTGCAGTTCTGTATATGTTTTATTTTGTAAATCTGATATAGCTGAGTTTTCCTTGCAGATTCCTTTCTCAGTCAGATTAAACATTAACAGGTCACTGGAATTTGCTAAGCTGCTGGTCTTCTGCTAACAGCTTACTTATTGGACCACTTTGCTGCTTAGTCTTCTACTAGCAGGAGTAGAATCATTCAAAATAATTAAATTAATGACGTTTCATAAATGCCTGTAATAGGTTTACGTGAATAAAGATATTTTGACTTTGATCACTAAAACATAGTCCGAATAACTCGGGATATTGAACAAAGACATGTGCTGTACTAGCTGAGCCGGCGAACTTCGTACCGCCTGACAGTCAATGAATGTCATTAATAATAATAGTAATTTATTTATTTATTTATGTTAGGAAACTATACATATATCAAATGAAAGATTAAACACAATTAAGCTAATAACAAGTTTTCACATATAGGTAGACACAATACATATATAATATATAAAACATAAAAAAATATATAAAAAAATAGAAAAATGGAGACAATAAAAAATTAAACTAACAATGCTAAATAAAACACGGATAAGCTGAACACACGTCTTTCCTACCTGAAGTGCTCATTTGTCATTGCGCGTCTAATAGATATGGTACTGTCATTAAACATATCAACATCAATGCTCAGGTCGTTGAAGAACTCACTTGCTCTGTTAAAGAACGCGTTACGTCTGTAATTGGTGTTGCAGCGAGGAACATGTAAGAGTGGATGCTGCCTGAGCTTACGTGAGGGTATTTTCAACGATACTACTCACACAGAACAATATTCAAAACAAATCACAGACAATTTCGCGACGTAAAAGTGAGACCAATCGATTTGACAGTTGTTTATTTTTTTATTATTAATTAATTTGGTTATTTGTCATTTATTCTATATTATATAAATAAGCTACAAGAGCAGTAATTATTATATATATATTTGTAAAATACTGATATATATTATTTATGATTGGCCTATAGTAAAGTTGGCTAAATGTGAATCCGCTTATTTATAAGCGTGGTTTCTGACCACCCCGAAAGGGAAACGGTCGTGATGATACTTTACTATTTATTTATTACAAAAACCACAGCTCATTACAGAAATAAATACATAGATATACCTTATAAGTAACACATTGGCCATACATGGCTTTACTTTATATAAATAGTACATATTGAGAGAAATGAACCTTTTTTCTTTTTTTGCTTCAGGAAATCCCTACCGGATACCAATCCCCGCTGTGAGGTGTGTGTGCAGGGAAAGGTTATGTCGGGCTCGCACCGACTAAAACCTGACGGCGTTCTTCCACGGCGCCTGAGTGGCGGCTTCGCGGGAGCCCGTTAGGAAACATCCGCTAACCGCCGGCACTGTCCGCCTAGGCAGACCCTCCAGTGAGCAGGAGGAGATGGAACACGGGAACACCACGTGCGCCATCTCTCGCCCTCGCTAGTAGGTCACACTCCATGACCTTACTCAGGCGTGCGTGCACTCGCTAACCGTAAAGAAGTTTACGGCAGGAGTGCACGACTTGTCTCCCTACAGTGGTCTGTGCCGGCTGTGAGCACGTAACCGCGGAGACCACCGCTCTTTCACGGCTTCGAGAGCCGCGAGTCGACCTCCGACCACCACCACCCGTCTTGTGGGCTGGATCAGAGGCCGACTCCGTCGTCAACTCCGACCGCCTGCCCCCACGCCCGCATTACCGGTCACGTTGGGCGCGGTCGTCGGCCCCTCCACTCCCTGGTCCCAGTAGCCAGTAGAAGTACTAAGCAAGTCGCAAAGAACATAAACAAAACATCAGCCAATATTCATAATAATAATAAGTATTTGTTATTTAATTGTTGTTGTATGTATCTATTTTGTATTTTTTCTTATTATCTGCACCACGGTAGCTCTTTTATCGCCATCACAAAGGTTAGCTGTTAGAAAATGCCTACGACATTAATCTCGCCCTTGTATAGTACTTTTATAAACAATGTGCAATAAATAATTTTATTATTATTATTAGGTATCTTTTTCTTAGTAGTGTCGTCTTGTTTTATTATTAATATAGAAAATAATTGTGACATACAAAATAAAACAGTAACTTATTTTGTTTGTCACAATTATCTTCTATTTATTTGTTCTCTTTTCCCGATGGATGATGAATGAGGTGATAGGGAAGGCAAAGGGTCTAGCCCATACAGCCAAGTCTGACGTAATTATCTTTCTTTTTTATGAGTTAATGAGGTCACCATCAAATTCCAGATGCTGGAGAATTTGATGCTTTTCTTGAAGTCACTCGCGGTACCATAGCTCAAACAGGTCGGGTAAAATATGGGAGTTGACAGCGCGGGAAAACCGAAAAAATAAACTGCAACTTGTGCCCTATATTTAAAGTCCAATTTATCGTTTTCCATAATTATTCACATTGTAGCACATTATTAAACCAAACAACACCACTTTTGACCAATAATATCCACAGTAAATTGATTTACAAAACAAAAACTCGCACTTGACATGTTCACGCAAAATAGCGCGAAGAACTCCCAATTATTTTCTATTATTGTTCCTACTGACTTGGCAACGATCATTAGTCCAATTCCACCAATCTTTAAAGTAATTACATATAATATTGGCAAACTTACTTATTTAAAACCAAAACCCTTACAAGAATAGATCAGTGCCTTTGTTCCAAATATACGAAGATATTTACTCTTTACGGATAGTTAAAGTTTTAGTGAGAATTTGCGATGATTTTGATATATTATTAGCTCTTCCGTTCTTTGTCTTGAAATAGCAAACACCTAATCGACTGCACTTGCAATTTTCGATGACAATGCAAAAATAATACAGATTGGCGAACCAGTAAACAGATTGATGATGCTCATTAGAAGCACATCTTAAAAGCATTATTGAGCAATTGCTACTTAATTCATGCGTGACAAAGACAAATAATAATAATAACAGCCAATAGGCATTGTCATACTAAGCGCTAAGACAAAAACAATTATGAGGATGTCACTAAGATTATAGCTGCTGTAAAGCGGCATTGTCATACTATAAGCTAAAACAATTATGAGGATGTCACTCAGATTATATAAATTATTTAAATGATTGTACTTCTGCTAGTGGAAGACTAAGCAGCAAAGTGGTCCAAAAAGTAAGCTGTTAGCAGAAGACTAGCAGCTTAGTTATTACATCATAACCAATGACGGCATCCTATACCGAGATCTCAATCCATAATGCACTACGCTGACTTACGATTTATTTATATGTTATTTCATAAAAATATGAATTTAATATTAGGCCAAATGGTTTATTCGGACCACACGCGGCGTAAAAATCGAGATCAGCCGAATCTGTGGTGTAATTCTGCTAGCGTGCCGCCAAGAGCCTATTGCGTAACGCACACTTGGAATAATTTTATATCGACTCTATATCAGGTACCGACTGTAAACGACGAATTTGAGATAATTAAATAATAATAAAAAGTATCATCATCACGACTGTTTCCCTTTCGGGGTGGTCAGACACCACGCTTATAAATAAGCGGATTCACATTTAGCCAACTTTACTATAGCCCAATCATGAATGAAGCTCGTCGATGTAATAATAATAAAATGTTTTTTTTCTCTTAAAAATTTAATAATTTAATTCTGAGGGAAAATGCTGCCAGTGTATTGGGCATAGGACAGCGATATGAAGGAGCTATTTTTTAGTAAGTGTATAATTTTTATATATAAGTAAAAAAAAGTAAAATATCATCACGACCGCATCCTTTTAAAGAAGCGGATTCACATATAGCCAACTTTACTTTACAACTTACTTTATATCATGAAAAGTGGCAAGTCGATGTCTTTAGCGTATCAAACTTGAGAAATATAATAAAATAAATATTTTTGTGTTCCGACCAGGAATGGAACCCTGTGCCTCCGCATCTAAATCCACGGTTTTGACCGCTAGACCACGGCGGCAGTTAATTCTATTATAATTAAATTAGTTTTTACTGTAATATAGTTTATTTTATTCATTTTGGGCTTTCTATTTGCATTTATTTTTATATATTTATTATTTTGGTTAAATCATAATAATAAGGATTATTGACGTAAATCAATACATACATTCTACATTCAACAAACAGTGCCTGAACAAATTAAAACAAAAGAACAAAGTTCGTCAGTTCGGCCTGTTTTCACATCCAATGTCTTATATTTGCAATCTCCAGTTTTCCATACTAAATAAATTAATTAGGTAAAATAGTTTTGTTTGAACTGCGTCCGTAGTCTAGCGGTTAAGTCCATGGATTTAGACTCAGAGGTACCGGGTTCGATTCCTGGTCGGAACACAAAAATATTTAATAATGTACACAAATAATTTGATAATTATTTAATTTAAAATGTGATATTTCTCGAGTTGGTTCGCTGGAGACAACGACGAGCTTGTCACTTGACATGATTGGCCTATAAGTAAGTTTGCTAAATGTGAATCCGCTTATTTATAAGCGTGGTTTCTGACCACCCCGAAAGGGAAACGGTCGTGATGATAGTTTACTTTACTTTTTACTAGTTATGTTTAAATAAGTGTTTAGTTACAAATAAGGATCATGAAGTTATTGGTGGATGCGAGGGTCAAGGGTGCCTGTAGTAAGAGCTATGACAGGCTGTTTGGTATTTGCAAGATACTTCCGGTGCATGATAAAGTGAACTTTTTAATAGCCCTGGAGCAATTTGAAGATAGTGCCTACAAAAATGTATACACTGGATGTGGTTATAATACTAGATTCTCACAAAAGACAAGATACAATGAATACCGATATAACAACTATTATGGTAAAAGAACTAGAAAGTTTTTAACTCCCATTATATTTAATAATATTATGCCCATTGATGACTGTGTAAAAATGACAAAAAAAGAATTTAAAGGTAAATTAAAGTTGCTTTTGCTAGGTAAATACAACAGTAATGTGATTTAATCGTAAATAACTTTGTGTTTTAAAAATATAGTGTAAAATAAAAAAACTGTAAAAAAAGAGTGTACTATTCGCCAACAAACTGTTATGCAGTTTGGCGTATAATTTTAAAAATGAAAATAGTTTAAGTTTTTATCTGAATAAACGAATTAAAAAAAAAATGTAACATGAATTCGTCGTTATGAGCCCGCACGCAGCGCCACGCACAAAACATTTAAAGAGTCGAATCAAAGATTTATGCCCGCAGATAATGCAGTGAGGTTTACGACGTGTTTGTGTTTTACTACGACCTCTATTAAAACCGCCCGATACGTGATTCGATAATATTATACGCCTCAAATATTCTTCTTTAGCCAAAATAAAATCAACTAGAGAATATTTCGCCACTCATACAGAGCCTAATCAAGTAGGTAGTGAGAGGTTGACGATCGCGCGAACGTTCACTTACGTCATTGTTTCTCTCTCTATTTCGTCTCTCGGGCGTGAGCGAGATCAATTAACAATAACACTCCCCAGCTTTTAGGTATTTATCACGATGGATATCGCGATTTTCAAACGCGGCTTTACGAGTATTCACCACGCTGCTGTAGTGTTTTTTTTTTCGCATAATCATTTTTATTTTTAAAATAAAGTTTTTTTTTAAATTTCAAATAAAGGTACTTATATATATATATGTTCTAGGGGCTATTATGATGATGACGATATGCTTTGCCTAAAGTCCATAAATCACTTCATAAATCTAATGCTAACAGTCGACCTACAAAATGCCTATTTTTTTTTATTTATTGGCTTAAGCGTTTTGAAATCCGATCAGCCAAATTCATACCACATCTTGCACAGTACAAAAATGGTTTAAATCTGAGCTTTGCATCTAGTGTTGCCAGTTAAAATCTGAAAATATCAAATATTCTATAAGTTGCTGTTAGTGCGAAGACTGTCATGTTAGGCGTGACATGGATATAACAAGAATTTAAGCAATGGAATTAAGTTAAATTAAGTATAACCAATGCGGAGCAGTTGTTGTAGCGAAAAGTAGCGTAATGAATAGACATTCATGACAGTTGTTTTATTAAAAATAGTGCGAGGCAAAGGATGTCGATTGCAGCCGAAAACGTACATCCTTGGCCACTATCGATGTTTGTCGCTACACGATGACTTAAGATAAAATTAAACAAAACGAAATAAAACTATATTTATTTGTGATTGTTGAGTTACAAAATAAAACTTGCTAAGTATTCGTATGATGTATTTTCAGAAAGAAAGAAATATATTCATTTGTCGCCAAACTATACACATAGCATAATAAAAATTAAAAAGATTAAAAGTTAACATTAAAAAAATAGGTAAAAGAGTATACAAAAAATATATCATTAGCCTACCATCACATGTATATCGACAATAAGGCGATCAGCAACTCTATTCTGCTACTTAGTCACGTTATTAGTGGATTTCGTTATTTACATCAGAGATTGCGTCATAATTACAAAATATTATTCCATTCTTCTCTGTAAGCGCTTGACCTTGACAGCTTCCGTGCAAATATCAACTTTATTAGCATGATATATAGTTAATTAAGCCGTCTGGCCAGCGTGGCGAGTGTAGACCAAATTCTTCAGATTTAGGCCCATCTCCAACAGTGGAGGTGTAGGACGCTGTGTAATGAATGAATGAATAGTTAATTGTTTCCATTATATAACATTTGCGCTTAAGTAAAAGAATAGCTGCAGTTTAGATTCCGCTTTAACCTAGCCGCCCCGCCTTACGAATGGAAAGCACGTCACGGACACAGATGTAAATCTTCTTAGCTTTTAAATAAATGATACTGCGGATATTTGCAAATATTTGTTTTTAATAAAATAATACCATATATTTTAACAAAGAATCCTAATATCCATGCTATTCTCCCGTTGGATGATGAATGAGATGATTGGGAAGGCAAAGGGTCTAGCCCATACAGCCAAGTCTGACATAATATATCTTTATTTTTAATGAGTTAATGAGGTCATCATCAAATTCCAGATGCTGCAGAATTTGATGCTTTTCTTGGAGTCACTCGCGGCACCATAGCTCAAACACGTCGGGTAAAATATGGGAGCTTACAGCGCGGGAAAACCGCAAAAAATAAACTGTAACTTGTGCCCCATATTTAAAGTCCAATTTATCGTTTTCTATAATTATTCACATTATAGCACATTATTAAACAAAACAACACCACTTTCGACCAATAATATCCATAGTAAATTAATTTACATAACAAAGGCGCGAAGGACTCCACATGCGTCTTTAATTTGAATTTTAAGATTTTATTTTTTATTTGCGTAGCTATAGCTACAGATGTAATAATTACAACCTAATTAACACATACACTTCACACATATGCACATAATAATAACAACTTTGCAGTCTTGTTGGTGAGCAAGGTGGATTCAGGCATGCAGCTAGTATGCTAGTATTAATTTAGGTAGCTGGCAACACTATGAATGTGCACACAAATAAGGATTGTGCATACATATGCGATTCGATAGTAGCGATAATATTTTAACTTTATCTCGCCGGAGCGTAACGAGAAATTCCTCTATACGATGCCACAGATAAACTAAATTCAAAAATTCATGCAGTATACCAATTTCACTTTGGTTACTGCAGGGATCCCTTCGGTTCGAGAACCATCTGGGATCTCTCGCAGTGATGGTAAAAGACCCGATGGATTCCAGGGCACATCTGTCAGGGCTGGGGCGGCTGCGGACTCGGCTGAAAAGGCCAAATGTCGCAAATACGAGTCTGTTGCTAATGACTTCGTGTTTGTGCCTTTTGGTCTTGAGACAATGGGACCGTGGGGGCCAAGCGCTAAGAAGTTATTTAAAGAACTGTCTAAGCGGCTGGTTAACGCTGTATGTGACAAGAGGGCTGGCAGCTTTTTCGTACAGCAAATTAGCATCGCTGTGCAGCGGGGGAATACTGCGAGTGTTCTTGGCACACTGCCACATGATCAATTCATAGGTGAATATTTTTATATATAGTTTTAATTTTAATTTAGTTTTTTAGGGTAATTTTATTAATATTTCACTTTAACTTAAGTTTATTTAAATGTGACCTATTCCTCAATATGTCCTTGCTAGAAAGGGCATTATATATGTATAGGTATACATATTATGTAGTTTAAGTACTATTAGTAGTGTTGCCCAAAGCAAGACCAATTTGACAGCTGGTCTTGGTCTTGTTCTTGCACTCCTAATTTTGGTCTAGGTATTGGTCTAGCGCAAGAGTCTCGAAAGACTATTACTTTTATTAAATATATATTGTCAGCACAAAATTTGGTCTTTCCATCAATAGAGCCAAAACAAAGCTGATAGTAGTCGACAGATCTCACAGGATAACGCGCACAACTGACCTTGATGACTATGAAACCGTGGAAGATTTCCTTTACCTCGGCTCTACTGTCAGCAATAAGGGAGGTTGCGAAAGTGAGATTCGTCGACGAATTGGAATGTCTAAAACAGCAATGACAACATATCCAGGAAGACAAAAATCCACATTGTCAGAACGCTCGTATTCTCCATATTCTTGTACGGTTCAGAGACGTGGACTATAAAAGCCGCAGATAGGGCAAGAATTGATGCAAGAGATGTGGTGCTGGCGTCGTTTGCTTAATATTTATTGGACCGCACGACGCACTAACGTTTCCGTGCTCGAAGAGCTCAAACTTGCTAAGGTACAGAGACTTTCTGCCGTCTGCTTTACCCGAATTCTGCAATATTTTGGCCGCATTGCTAGAAGAGGCGCCGACAATCTGGAAAAACTCTTAGTAACGGGAAAGGTAGACGGTAAAAGAACAAGAGGAAGAAGCCCCAAACGATGGTCCAGTCAGGTGACTGACCACCTTAACATCCCAGTACACCAAGCCATCCACTGCGCCGAGGACCGCAACCACTGGAAACGGCTAGTGGATGGACTGCGACGGAGTCACGATCCCCAACAGTGGGGTACCGACTAAGGAGGAGGAGGTAATATATATTATTATTATTATTACATATTATATACATATTATGCCTCTAGAACATAGCGTCCTAGACCTCCACTGCTGGAGATGGGCCTTCCAGAACATATATCTGGAGAATTTGGCCTACACTCGCCACGCTGGCCAGACGGCTTAGCGAGGAAAAAAATATATATTTGATTCTAATTGTAGTAAGGAATACTTGCGAGACTTTAGTGTGTGTCCTCTAACTTCTATCTTCAAGAACTACTGGTCATTTTTGACTAAAATGTAGGCAAAAATATGTTTTGAAGTATAAGGGTTGTACTATAAGAATTCGATATGCTTACCTTTCGAAACAATTACCAATTGAAAATATGACCAAAACATGCAAAAGAAAAAAATGGCGCTTTGGTGGCTCGGTTGTAAGTACGCTTTCCTTAAATCCTAGAAAAGTCGGTTCAATGGTAAGCCAGATAAGCTGCTGGTCTTCTGATAAAGCTGATATATCTTTGGACCACTTTGCTCCTTCACAGAAGAACAAAGAGTCAGATGTACATGCAGAACTTCTTAAAATATACAAAAAATTTACTGCTTTCGTGGTCTAGTTGTTAAGACCATAGATTTAGACGCTAAGGTACCGGGTTCGATTTCTGGTCAAAACACAATAATTCTTAAGTCTGATACGCTATAGACATCGACGAGCTTACCACTTGTCATTATGGACCTATAGTAAAGTTGGCTAAATGTGAATCCGCTTATTTAAAAAGTGCGGTTTCTGACCACCCCGAAAGGGATACGGTTGTGATGATTCTTTACTCTATATGTCACAAAAAGTAGCAATAAGTTGTTTCTAAGACAATCATAGACGCTAAAAGAGCCATTTAGTGGTTGCAGAATCTGTAGTGCTGAACAATTATTCTAGACTGTGATCAGTATGCATGGAGGCCCATTCAAAGCGACGTCTCTTGTTTATATGTAGTTGTAGCAAAGAAGGACTGGTACCTTATTTCCTCAAACTTTTGACCTGTAAATTTTGACCTCTAACTTATGACCGCTGTGTTTTGACCTGCAATGTTGGAGCCTAAGTTTAGGCGCTATATAAGAATTGATAAAATAATTTGACTACAGTTAAAGTAACGGTTAATTAAAGCATAACTGCTTCAGTGTTCTCCGTGATTTTGACTCGGAGGTACCGGGTTCGATTCCTGGTCGGAACACAATCATTTATTTTATTTATTTCTCTAGTTTAATACGCTAGAGACATCGACGAGCTTGTCAATTGTCATGATGGTCCTATAGTAAAATTAGCTAAATGTGAATCCGGTTCTCTAAAATTAAAAGTGTGGAAGGGATTTGGTCGTGATGATGCTTAACTTTATAATCCTAAGAAATACTTTGTCCACAATAATTACTCTAGAATCAGTATGCTTCTCCATGCATACCAGCATGGCTTTTTTTTTCTTCTTTATACTAGCACAACATGTAACCTTGCGCCCACCTGATGGTAAGTGGCGCGTAATGTCCATGAATGCTAGCTATTGTAACTAGACACTTATGACTGATATCAGTCCCTAACACTATACCGGCTTGGCTAGGCATGACGGCAATTTGAGTCTTGAAACGTATATACTTTACTGGATTTATCGACATGAACGGTGGATACTTCCCCGCACCGGCAGACTGGACAAATTACAACCATCAGTCCGCCTACCACCTATTTGTTGTTCTCGTTAAATGTATGTGACATTTGCAATGATGTCAAATGCCAATTTTTACTTTCCAGAAGAACTAATATTGTAAGCTTGCCATGGTGATATTTATATAAAGATAACACCGCTTTTAACAAGATTTACTGAATTTGTAATAATGTGAAATGCGTACACCACTTGTGGTAAGTTTTTGCATGATCCAAAGACCCAAATTGTACCAATAAACCACGAATAATGATTTTGATTTATTCAATTCAATTCATGTATTAACCATAAGATACATTAAGTACCCTCGGTTTTGTCAGTTATATATAATATTATTGTTTACCAATCATGGGAGGATAGCAGAAGAATGCCATTAATAGCAATGAAGAGCCATCGTCATTTACCACTTAACACTACAAACAATCAATACCTACATAGATGCTGCTGTACAAGGGCGTTGTCACTTAAAATCTAGAAAATAAATATATATATATATATTAAAATTATATAATTATTATTTTAATGAAAGAAAAAAAAAAGTACAAAATCGTGTATGTCAAAATAAATAATCACATTAAATGTCAAAAATAATAACAATGATAACAAATGATTTCAAATGATTTGAAAAGTTCAAATGGTTCTTCAAAGAGGGTTAAACTCTGAAGGTCCAGAAGGTACATACCCCGGAAAAAGACCTCTGGGACAAAACCTTTTTACCATAATAATAGGATCTGTTTTAAAAATTTATTCCTAACTGCATTTCGTGTTAAATTTACATTAGCTGTTCATTTTGTTTTGTTCTGATTCAAGATGCAATCAAATTTATTGCAATTACCATTTTAGTTGAATTATTTTACCGTAAAAGCGTCAATTTTTATTTTTTACTATTTAATACGCGGTTGTGGTTAGAACTGCCTCCGTGGTCTAGCGGTTAAGTCCGTGGGTTTAGACTTGGAGGACACAAAAATATTCATTCATCATCATCATCAGCCTGTGTCTCTCCACTGCTGGATATAGGCCTCCCCCAAGGCTCGCCACTGCACGCGGTCTTTTGCAACCCTCGTCCAACCCCCACCAGCGACCCTCCTTAGGTCATCCGTCCATCTGGCGGGGGATCGTCCCACTCTGCGTCGTCCCGTACGTGGTTTCCACTTCTGAACCCGTTTGCCCTATCGGTCGTCGGTTCTGCGGCAGATGTGTCCGGCCCATTGCCACTTCAGCTTGCTAATTTTGAATGCTATGTCAGTAACTTTGGTTCTCTGACGAATTTCAACGTTTCGAATTCTATCCATCAGAGAAATACCAAGCATAGCTCTCTCCATAGCGCGCTGAGCGACCTTGAATTTGTGAACCAGACCCACTGTCAGTATCCACGTCTCTGAAACGGTCGTGATGATACTTTACTTTTGTGGTTAGAACTCTGGCTTTTGATTCAAAGGTTGCCGCTAGAACCCTGGTATATACCAGAAGTACACTTTTCTTACGTACATTTTATTACATAGATTTACAACACCGCAGATTCCATAAGGTATAGAGCACGTCAAGCACATTAACATATCTCGGTTCCATTAATACTAACCTGTAGAACCGTTAAGAGGGTTATGAAGCGGATTCTCATTTAGGAAACTTTACTGCGGGCCTATCATGACAAGTGACAAGCTCGTCGATGTCTCTAGCGTACCAAACTCGAGAAATATTACAAATAAATTAAAAAAACGGGTGCGTCACGGGACATACTGCAAAAGTGAGAACTTAACTTGCAGGTTGTTGATTTCGTAGTTAGTAGGAATATGAAGATTAAATGAATGCGCGTGGAGGCGTATAGTTGCAGACGCGTAAAGAAAGAAAGAGAAAGAAGGAGCGGGAAAGAGCGAGATAGGCAGCGGCTATACGCGCGCGCCTATCTGCCGTCTCTTCCCCTTCCCCGTCGCGCTGTTTCCCTTGAGCGCTATTCTGGGCCCCAACCAAGCGCGCGCAATAAAGTTCTCACTTCAATATTTTATTGTGTCCCGACCTGGAATCGAACCCGGTACCTCCGAGTGTAAATCACGGACTTAACCGCTAGACTACGGAGGCAGAGAATTGTAGACAGAGAAAAAAAGCAAAATAAAATTTAAAACGACTTTTCTTTAAGATCCAAACTCAAGACTTGAAAATATTAGTTTGTGCGAACGAGACGGATGCAAAAGTGTTCCTGCCCGGGACATAATAGTAAGAGTAAAGTATCATCACGACCGTTTCCATTTTGGAGCGGTCATATACCACGTTTATAAATAAGCGGATTCACATTTAACCAACTTTACTATAGGCCAATCATGACAAGTGGCAAGCTCGTCGATGTCTCTAGCGTACCAAACTCGAGAATATCACAAATAAATTAAATGTATTTATTTACATTCATTTTTTTTTTCATTCATTACAGCCCCTAGAACACGGCATCCTAGACCTCCACTGCTGGAGATGAGCCTTCCAGAACATACTTGTATATTTGGAGAATTTGGCCTACACTCGCCACGCTGGCGTGACTGCTTGGCGAGGATATGATGTCAATTTTTAATGACAATTTATTAACGATTTCACAAGTTAGTATTAGTGGAACCGGGACCCACGGAGAGCACGTCTCCGAGGCACGGAAACGGTGGTGTTGTAAATCTATTGCAAATGTACGTAAGAAAAGTGTATTTCTCATTGGTACATGCCGGGTGGGTTTGAACAGACCTTTGTAGGATTTAAGGAACGCGTTCTTACAACCGAGCCACCACCGCTTCTAAATCCACGGACTTAACCGATAGACCACGCAGATTTAATTTATTTGTGATATTTTTCGAGTTTGCTGCAGACATCGACGAGCTTGACACTTATCATGATGGGCCTATAGGAACGTTGACTAAATGTAATCTTCTTTATAAGCGTGGTTTCTGACCACCCCGAAGAGAAACGATCGTGATGATAATACTATTTCTAATAATATTGTCAATATCAAAAATTTCTCAGATTGTGAGAGACAATAAGCACAGTATGTCTCCAAAAAAGGTCCACACTGGAGGGTAATGTACGAATTTCCCCCCATTCCGCATTCCCCCTCTGGAACCAATGAATGGAACAGTTGTAGCGTTTCAACGCATTCAATAATGTAAGTAAATTTGTAGGGGGCCAGATGGGAATCATTGTTTTATATGACATTCGCTAATTTTCATTGCAATTTGTTAATTATTTTTAAAATAATCAATAACCGAAAATGTATTTATTTCATTTAAAATAGTATTTACAAAATAAACTCCATAATAAAAATATATATTTTAATTATATTGACATGTACAAAGACAAAGGCGGGACATTCAATCATAGCCAACTTTGGGACAATTTTAAACACTATCTGATAAGTAGGTATATTAAAATATAAATTATGAGTAATATTTTGTAACTACATATAAATATATAATACACTAAATAATAATAATTATATATACATACATATTAATAAAATTCTTACAACCGTTGAGATAAGAAATAAGAATAAACCATCCTTATAATAAATATCATAGCCGCGAATAAGCACGCGAAATCCTAGATCTTCACTGCTAGGGCCTTCCGGAACATATTTCTTAAGAAATAACTTAATAGTTTGATTGAGATAACTTATGAAGTCTTCTTAATAATTACATAAATACGTACCTACATACGAGTATATACTTGTATAACCTATGTATAAATCAATTTTACTATAAAATCGTACACCCAAATGTACACTGTAAAAAGTACCACTCGTCGTACTTTGATTTACCTCCTACAAAACCGCTGCGTTAATATTATATATAATATTACATAATTATCTCGACAAAAAAAATGTGTTAAAAATGTACAGTGCTACAAAAATATTTTACCTATACTTTTTTTCCATGAGAACTGATAGTGACGTCGTCAGACAATGCAGGTGTGTTCTTTTAAAGAAATCCGTCGATTTTTACAAACGAAGAATAAGTTTAATGTATGGAAAAGAATAGCTTCTGCACAGATTAATCCAAAATAATTAAAATAGCGATCAATTGTTTGCTACGCATGGCTAAACGTGGTACCACAAAATGTCGCTTTGTTTAATTTAATGTCATTAAACAAACAATTGACAATTAGCGACATCAAAACGATATTTACATTCTTGTTTATAACGTAGTACGTTTAGCCACGATTACGTCAAAGTCAAAATAAACATAATGCATGTAAACCTACACAAATACAGACATTTGTGACAGGTCATTATTTAAATTATTTTTAATGATTCCACTCTTGATAATGGAAGACTAAGAAGCAAATCGATCCAAAGAGTAAGCTGTCAGCGGAAGACCAGCAGCTTAGCAGATTCTTATATACCTGTACAGTTTAATCTGCAAGGAAATTTAAGCTATATCAGTTTTACAAAATAAATCACATAACAAATTAATCTCAAAATTTACCTACGAGAATACAATCCTGGTACAGTGGTAAGTCAGATGCTATTTAAAACTATCACTATCAATTAGAGTGGGAATAGAGTTTCGGTAAAAAAGGCCGAGAATAAAAGTTGCACCGAAATTTAGTGCTCAAACAACTCGTTGTTTCAATATTTTTACACTGACCCAATAAATACAATGGCCAATAACTCTGGATCTTGTTATGCGATGCATTTCATTAATTCTTCAATATTACCGACTTTATTCAATTCACTGCACATCGATAGGTCGACGACAAAAAAAAAACATATTTCAATCCATTGACTTTATTTAAAAAAAAATACAAAATATAAAATAATAATTACAAACTATCTAAATAAAAATAAATAAATTAAATAACTATAAACTAATATAAATAATGTAAAAATAATAAAAAAAATATAATGAGGCTAATACGTTGGCAGAATTAATTGCCAGCCTTCCTGTCTCCAGATTTCTCCGTCAGCTGCTCGGCTGGTCCGATCGTCTCCACCCCAAGCGGCGCAAACTCGTAATCTATACCGAGGTTGGCGAATTTGCGCAGCTTGAGGTTTTCAGCATAAACTGCCGCACTCCCCGCGCTGGATGAGGTTGCCTGTGAGATGGAGCTAATGTATCCACACATGTCGCATCCCACACCAGAGACTGTCCTATTTTCCACGGCCCAACTATGATGCCGTCGGATCTCTTGACATCGCTCCGCGCGATCCCAGAGGGTTTTAGGATAGCGGGTACTCCAGCAGTGACAGGAGCCCTTCGAATGATGTCGTTGAGAGCCGAGGTGTCGAGGAAACTTGCAGGCAATTCAAGCACAAGAATGCTTGTGGTGTCCGAGATGTTCGACTGGTTCCCCACACCGATATTTGTGTGGGTGAACGGTCCGGGCTCGACGATACAATGTCCCATCAAGGAGTTACCCAACCAATGCTAAAGGAAAAGCCTGCCACCAGAGACCTGACTTCCTAGTAGAGACAAGAGGTTGAAAAGAAGTTGTATAATGGACCAAGAAAATGGTATATTAGTTTTGACTAACCGTCCTTCACGCCAGATCCTTGGTATTCAGAGACAATTAAGCGTCACTTAGCACGATCGACACATCTTTCGCTTCGTCGGAATTTACCAACCTACATTCATTAATTTGCGCCGTTTGGGGTCGAGACGATAGGCCCATGGGGACCGTCAGCGAGGCGCTTGGCCAAGGAGTTGTCAAAGCGGCTGACAGAAAGGTCTGGAGACAGAAAGGCTGGCAATTATTTCTACCGTTGCCTCGCTATACAGAGGGGAAATGTTGGCAGTCTCCTTGGGACTATCTCGGATGGGACGTCTCTAGATGTCATTTTTTATTTATAGTTTAGTTTATTTTTAATTTTATTATTTAGGTAGCTTTTAATTTATATTTAATGTATATTAATTTACTTCGAATAAATAATTTATTACATTCATTCATTCATACAGTTTGTCACGAAGGCTTTTTTTATGCACCTTCAGCCAGTGTTTTATTCATTTGATCGTGATATGATAGGGCCTCAACTTTCGCATTATATACCTGGTTCCAAAGTCAAAGTCAAAATATCTTTATTCACGTAAACCTATTACAGGCATTTATGAAACGTCATTATTTTAATTATTTTTTTAGTCTTCTACTAGCAGGAGTAGAATCATTTAAAAGATTAAATTAATGACATTTCATAAATGCCTGTAATAGGTTACGTGAATAAAGATATTTTGATATAATAATCGTTTTGCTATTTAAGTATTTTGCTATTTCTGATATACCTAGTACTCAAACCCCAGTCGGTCCAGTATAGAATTTGGATTCTTATATATATATATATTATTAACGTAATTATTAATAACGTCTCAAAAATCCACTTTATCCACAAATGTTACGGTTAGTATGTAAAGTGTATCAGTTTACGAACTTTTTAAATTCAGACATTTAATATTTTTTTGCTATTCAAATTCTTGAATATTTTTTTTTCTTGTCCATTTCACAAAATGATTACAGTAACCACTTGAAAAGTTAGTACACATAAAAATAAACGTCGACAAAATTGCTATGAAGAAAAAAATTACGCAAATGCCAGTTTAATCTTGTATGGGGAAGATATTTTTTTAAAACCTAATGAAAAAATTGACGATGGCATAAAGTGACGTTCCCCGGCGCGTTATCTAAGGATGAAAGTTCAAATGATGAAGCCAAACTTTGCAATTTATTTTTAAGGGTTCTGTAGGCTATTTTAAAATTATTTTTATATTGCTGCTGAAACAGATGAAATTAAACGATGACTTTGAGATTTTAAAATCGTTTAATGATAACTAATAAACTGCAATTTTAATTGAGAAAAACGTTTAAACAATGTTTGTCGTTGAAAATTACATTATACAATAAACTACCTGAAATAACTTTTTTTTTTGTAAATTTTAATTTTTATTCGAAGTAATATACAAAAAATATAAAAATACAATATTAAATAAACTATATTAAAACAAAATCTAAATTTAACCTAAATAATAATAATAATTTAATTATTAACACCGACAGGCGTGGTGGTGGTTCGGTTGTAAGAAGGCGTTCCTTAAATCCTACAAACGTCGGTTCAAACCCACCCGGCATGTACCAATGAGAAATACACTTTTCTTACGTACATTTGTCATAGATTTACAACACCACCGTTCCCGTGCCTCGGAGAACACGTTAAGCTGTCGGTCCCGGTTCCACTAATACCAACTTGTGGAATCGTTAATAAATTGTCATAAAAAAAATGACATCATATCCTCGCCAAGCCGTCTGGCCAGCGTGGCGACTGTAGGCCACATTCTCCAGATATATGTTCTGGAAGGCCCATCTCCAGCAGTGGAGGTCGAGGACGCTGTGTTCTAGGGGCTGTAATGATGAATAATAATAATACATAGAAAATAATGATACTTAATTTTTGGGATTATAACTAGACTACAACCAAGTGAATTTAAAACAAAATTGAAACTCTTTTTTCAAAATAATGCTTTTTATAACCTGTCAGAATTTATTGACATGCCTTTGCGGGAAAATTCGTTTAAATAGTTGTATAGTTTTGTGGTCTTATGCCTTCTACTGTATTGTGTTCCTAATGCTTCTTTGTCTACGATGCATGGTATTAATAGCATAATTGTTTAAAATTTTGTTAACTGACATACCAAAATATAACGATTGTTATATAGGTGAAATATACAAATATACAAAATTTTAATTTGGGGAAAAACTCAGCTTGACGACGGGTGACCCTTTAAGTAGAGAATATTTTGCTTAAAGGGTCAGCCTCGCCTTTCAATGGGGGGAACAGCACACTACGCTCATCGGACGGTTATAATTTTAGATATTTGATTGATTAGTTTTATTTATATTTTTCTAGTTTAATATTAGGTTTTATCTTTAATTATATAATATTGTAATTCGTTTATACTGTTAATAATTGTTTATAACTTTACTTAAATAGTAAATAATATAATAATAAATAGTAAATAAATACTAACTTGTGGACATGTTAATAAATTGTCATAAAAAAATAAATTATATCCTCTCCCATCCGTCTGGCCAGCGTGGCGACTGTAGGTCAAATTCTCTATTGTATATATATGTATGTTCTGGAAGGTCATCTCCAGCAGTGGAGTAGGACGCTGTGTTCTAGGGGCTGTAATGATAATGATAATTTATTTATTTCATACAAAACCTTAAATTAAATAAACTATATTACAACAAAGTCTAAATATAAGCTAAAAAAAATAAAAATTAAATACTTAAAAAAAAAATAGCTCCTCCAAATCGCTGTCTAGTGGCATGGTGCCCAATACACTAGCAGCATTTTCCATTTGAATTATGATACTTAATTTTTGGGAGAAAAAACTGCCAACTCTATTGTCACCAGAGACGTCAATGAGCCTTGGAACAATTTCTTAAAAAATGCTTTCAGTTCCGATCCCCACGGGCCCATCGTTTCTACAGCAAACGTCGAAAAATATTGGATAGAAAATTTTAAAAATATATATTTACATACATACATACATATCTTCACGCCAAATCCCTTGCGGGGTAGGCAGAGACAATTGAGCGCCACTTGTCACGGTCACGACATACCTCTTTCGCTTCTTCGACATTCATCAACCTCTTCATACATGCCCTTTTGTTTCGATGGCTTTTCAACGCACCTTCAGCTATTGCTTTATTAATTTGGTCGTAATATGTGAGTCTAGGTCTGCCAGGGCCTCTTATACCCACGACTTTCGCATTATATATCTGGTTCGTCAATCTCTCTTCATTCATCCTTTCAACATGCCCGAACCATCGTAGCATGCCTTTCCTTATTTTTGTCCCTATGCTTTCTTTCATACCTACCCTTTTTCGTATTTCGTCATTACGTATGCGGTCCGTTAAAGTGACGCCGCATATCCGACGCAACGATCTAATTTCTACTGCATTAACTCTACTCATTATATCGTATGACATATTTATTATGTTATATGTTATTTTATATACTTACTATATATATTTATGATTGATTTAAACTATTATTATTATTCATTACTCTGCACTATACTAATTAAGCTCGTTGATGTCTCTAGCGTATCAAACTCAAGAAATATGTTAAATAAATTAATGTATCTGTAACTTAGTCGCAAACGTTACAGAATGTAATACGTATATCACGCTATTAAGGTTGATATTTGCACGGCCGCTGTCAAGGTCGAGCGCTTATAGAGTTGAGAATTGAATAATAAATAACGAAATACACTAATAAAGTTTGCGACCTAATAACAGAATAGGGCTGATCAGCTCCGCGTCTAAATCTGTAGATTTTTAAACAACTACAAAAATCAATAACCCTTTTCTGATTAATTAGGGAACCCTACAAGAAGTCAGTTGCTCAAGGGAGGTTGTCTCGCTGCCGGCATTTTTGGAGCGACGACGAACGATCTCATTTTAAAATCGAGTCATAAAGTTTCTTCAGAAAATTGTTTTGACACTGTCTCTAATATCTCTCTCTTGCTCTAACCCTGACTTCGCTATGAAAGTTTACAAATAACCTATTGCTTTAGATTAGAAAAAAGGTACCAGCAATTCCCTTTCGGGGTAGTCAGAAATTCATTTTTTTTTATTTTCAGATTCACATTTAGGCAACTTTACTACAGGTCTTTCAATGTGGAAATAAATAGAATCCTAATTGGATAAAAACAATGTGTTCGTGCTATTTGTAACACACCTCTTATGACTTCCTGTCGTCCTTTATTTATAAAACTAAAATTACTGACTGTTCCTTCTATCTACATACTTAAATGCTGTTTACTTGTTGAAAAGTTATCCGGAACTTTCTAAAACTCTTGGGGATAATTGCAATTTTAAAATGCGTTCCTAGTAGAATAATTATTCCAGCTCATAAAAGTATATACTTTTTAAAATCTTGGGGAAAATTACAATTTTAAAACGCGTTCCTAGTAGAATAATTATTCCAGCTCATAAAAGTATATACTTTTTAAAATCTTGGGGAAAATTACAATTTTAAAACGCGTTCCTAGTAGATTAATTATTCCAGCTCATAAAAGTATATACTTTTTAAAACTCTTGGGGATAATTAAAATTTTAAAACGCGTTCCTAGTAGAATAATTATTCCAGCTCATATTATTAGCTTAATTAGCTCATAAAAGTAAATTTATATGTATATACTTTTATGTATTTAAATTAATGATTTAATGCACCCACAATAATTGCTCACTATCCCAAAGGTTAGCTGAAAATGTCACTAGACATTAAGTTCGCCTATGTACATTTAAATGTGTTTTTGTTTATTGTGCAATAAAGAATTTATCTATCTATATTTCTATGTATCTATGCGCTGGAATATTTATTCTACTAGGAACGCGTTTCAAAATTGCAATTATCCCCAAGAGTTTTATATATATAGCCGAATTGGGTATGCAGTGGCAAGAAAGATATTTAATAAGCTTCCAGTTACTATAAGGGATCTGACACTAAAACTATTTAAATTAAGTCAAACAAATGGTAAATAAATGTTTTTATACGACAAAAGTTATTTATTTTAGTATGACTGCATTTTGTTATGAACATCAAATAAATAAATAAAAACAAAAAATAAATCTTATTTCATACTTATTGTTATGCCCCCTCGCTCATCCGTCTAGCCATACATGGCGAGTGTAGGCCAAATTCTCCAGTAGTGTGTTCTAGAAGGCCTAAGATTCTGTGTTCTACGAACTCTAATTTATGGATGGATATTTAGGTCTAAAATTGCAATCATTAACAAATATCCTAGTTCTCGACCGTCAAATGTGTCGGCCGAATGATCGCGGGTCGTCGGCCTCCGTGACCCTTGCCGTTGACGATTCGACGTCATCCTTAGTTAACCTAACAGTTTCGCCAAATTGCTGCAACTATTTTAACCAAACAAAATTTTATTATAAAGTGGTGCCTCGTTTGTTAGAACGCTTTCTTTATAATCTCAATAAGGTTGGTTCGAACCTCGGCATGTACCAATGAGAAATAAACTTTTCTTACGTACATTTGACATAGATTTACAACATCACCGTTCCCGTGCCTCGGAGAGCACGTTAAGCTGTCGGTCCCGGTTGCACTAATACCAACTTGTGAAATCGTTAACAAATTGTCATTAAACAAAATTGACATCAGATCCTCGCCAACCCGTCTGGCCAGCGTGGCGAGTGTAGGCCAAACTCTCCAGATACATGTTCTGGAAGGCACAGTGGAGGTCTAGGACGCTGTGTTCTAGGGGCTGTAATGAATGAAAATGTACATTTGTCATAGATTTACAACACCACCTCGTGCCTCGGAGACACGTTAAGCCGTCGATTCCAGTTCCAATGACAAGACACCCTTGCAAACCTGACCAGCAGCGAGGCGATAGCAGCGTAATTCTTAAAAAAATATATATGGAGACCCATCTCCAACAGTGAAGGTTTAGGTATCTGTGTTCTATGGGCTGTAATAATGATGATGACAGAAATATCATCTTCATCAGAACAGCCCCTAGAATACATGATCCTAAACACATCCTCTTATCGTCCATATCACAGTGTTTGTTTGAAGACGACAGTGTTTAACCAGTGCGTCCTCCCCGTAATGTCGTACGGAACAGAGACGTGGACACTGACAGTGGGTCTGGTCCACAAATTCAAGGTTGCCCAGCGAACTATGGAGAGAGCTTTGGATAGAATTGGAAACGTTGATATTCGCCTGAGAACCGACGACCAATGTTGGTAAACGGATTCTAGAGTGAAGACCACGTACCTACGGAACGACGCAGAGTGGGACAACCCCGAGCCAATTCAGATATTTATTTATTGTTGTTGTGTAATTCTGTATTTGTTTCATTTGTAAATCTGCTATAGCTGAGTTTTCCTTGCAGATTCCTTTCTCAGTCAGATTAAACATTAACAGGTCACTGGAATTTGCTAAGCTGTTAGTCTTCTGCTAACAGCTTACTCCTTGGACCACTTCGCTGCTTAGTCTTCCACTAACAGGAGTAGAACCATTCTAAATAATGACGTGTCAAAAATGCCTGTAATAGGTTTACGTGAATAAAGATATTTTGACTTTGACTTTGAGCCTTGGGTTAAGGCTATATAGAGCAGCGGAGAGATACAGGCTGATGATGAGACTTCCACGTATAGAATACTGTTCTCACCTTTGGGATGGTTCCGCCAAGTACCTCACAGATGCTCTCAATGTCCTGCAGAGGCGAGCTGTTCGAATTGTAGACGATGCCACTACATCTGGAACTCTCGAATCCCTGCAGCTTCGCCGAGATGTGGCTTCTCTGAGCGTGTTCTACCGGCTATACTATGGTGAGTGCTCCGAGGAACTCTATAACCTAATCCCTCCCTCTCCATTCCGCAACCGAACCACACGACAGGTCAGAATATGCACCTACATACCGTAGTCACCATCCCTTCGCGTACATATAAATTTGGGGACTCATACATCTGTCGTACGATAAAGATGTGGAATGCTCTTCCAGCCTCTGTATTTCCACTTTCCTATAATTTGGAGTCCTTCAAGCGAAGTGTGAAAAAGCATCTAATCAAGCCGGCATAGTGTTAGGGACTGATGGCAGTTACGAGTATCTGACTTCAGTTGCTAACATTCATGGACCTTGCGCGCCACTTACCATCAGGTGGGCCCAAGGTCACATGTCGTGCTAGTATTAAAAAAAAAAAAAAAAAAAAAAAAACGTGGAGAATTTAAAAATTTCGACAGAACTGAAATATCGTATATATGTATGTATATTTCCACTCTGTCTGTATACATACAAACATACAGTGGACTCGATTCCTGACGAAACCTAAATCTACGAACGTAACCACTGAACCACGCCGCTGTTATTTAATATTCAAAGTTAATAGACGTAAATAATAAAAAAAAACGAAATAAAATCACAGATAAGGACGCTTCCGTGAATTCGCGCGCGAATATCGTTCTATATTGACTTATATGTAAAGTACCGGGCATTTTTTTTTTTATAATTTATATATACCGCTACCAAATTACTGTATGACATCGACCGCTCCTATCTAAGACATTAGTTTACTTAAAAAAATAAATATAAAAATTTACAGACCTTGAGTCTACTCCAAATTCAAAAGGACTGAAAACTGGCTAGGCTCGATGGTGGCTCGGTTGTAAGGACGCGTTTCTTAAATCCTACAAAGGTCGTTTCAAACCCACCCGGCATGTACCAATGAGAAATACACTTTTCTTACGTTTTACGACAAATGGTCATAGATTTACAACACCACCGTTCTCGTGCCTCGGAGAGCACGTTAAGCCGTCGGTCTCGGCTCCACTAATACCAACTTCTGGAATCGTTAATAAATCATAAACCCAAATAAATAAATAAATAAAAAAAAGTAAAAGTAAAGTATCATCACGACCATTTCTCTTTCGGGACAACGGGAACAACCACGCTTATAAAGAAGCGGATTCACATTTAGCCAAACTTTACTATAGGCCAATCATGACAAGTGGAAAGCTCGTCGATGTCTCCAGCGTACCAAACTCGAGAAATATCACAAATAAATTTATTATTAATTAAATGTATTTATTTACATTAATAAATATTTTTGTGTCCCGACCAGGAATCGAACCCGGTACCTCCGAGTCTAAATCCACGGACTTAACCACTAGACCACGAAGGCAGTTTACACAAATACATATTAAATAAATAAAACATAAATATTTTTGCACTGATTGTATGATATAATAAAATCGTATTAATCGATGACCGATCTGAATGTATTGGTCAATAATGTTCCATATTCAAATATAAATTCCCGCTGTTCATTTGATTCCATAAACCTGTACTATGGAACGCGCCAATTTCGTTCATGCCATTTTGTGGATCTCCAAAATTGCACACTAGGTATTTATCTCTACATAGACCAAAATACAACTAGATCAACATATGACTGCTTATTGCGAGTCTACAACGGTTAGTTTTGAACATCAGGCATTCTTAGAATTCGTTTCCATTATTATCACAAAGAGTCCTAGAACTTTACTGCTGGAAAATATGTCAATGTGAAATTGAACATGAATGTGAAATTCCTGTAAGGCCTATGTCCAAACTCTGTGTTCTAGAAGCTGTATTATTAAGAAGGTATTAAAGAAAGCATAGGGACAAAAGTAAGGAAAGGCATGCTCCGATGGCTCGGGCATGTTGAAAGAATGAGTTAATAGAGATTGACGAACCAGACATATAATGCGAAAGTCGTGGGTAAAAGATGTCCTGGCAGACCAAGACTTATCTATCACGATCTAATAAATAAATCTAATAATAGCTGAAGGTGCATTAAAAAGCCATCAAAACAAAAGGACATCTATGAAAAGGTTGATGAATGTCGAAGAAGCGAAAGAGGTATGTCGTGATCGTGACAAGTGGCGCTCAATTGTCTCTGCCTACCCCGCAAGGGATTTGGCGTGAAGATATGTATGTACATCTGTCGCACGCTGAAGTCCTATAACCTGGATTCCTTCAAGCGAAGTGTGTAAACGCATAATGATAGGTCGGAACCGTGGTAGGGACTGATCTCGGTCGTGGCACGAACAGCCGCTGTTATAAAAAAAAAGTTGGTAATAGAAACCAGAAAAGACAGCTGAACGTGCTCTTCTTCCCACAGTAACAGTAGTGCTGTAAAATCCAAAACAAATGTAAAGTACAAATATTTCTGTGACAGTATTTGAACAATTCGTCATGATCGTAGAACAGTGACGGATCTGCTATATTTAAAATTTTCATGGCGGCCATTCAAAGTTATTTCAACTGCTTTTTTGTCACTTCTTTTTTAAGTTAATACTAGTCTTATAATATGATGATGGGGCTCCCTCGTTGGTGCAGCGCATCAGATGATTTCTACTCAGTATTGCGGAAACGAGTCGCGTCGTTGATGCACAGAGTACGAGGGAGCGGCAACATCATCTTAAGGGCAGTTAGTGAGAAGCCAGATTGCCCTATCATGGGGCACTGGGTACGTACTCACATGTATGTGCCCAGTGCCTCAGGAGGGCAAGGCAAATATAAAAAGTAAATGTCCTCTTTTTTACTAATATAGAATAAGCAAACACTATGTTACTACGCGCGGTGGTGGCTCGGTTGTAAGAACGCGTTTGTTAAATCTTACAAAGGTCGGTTTAAACCCACCCGGCATGTACCAATGAGAAATACACTTTTCTTATGTACATTTGTCATAGATTTTCAACACCAGTTCCCGTGACTCGGAGAGCACGTTAAGCCGTCGGTCCCGGTTCCACTCATGCCAACTTGTGGAATCGTTAATAAATTGTCATAATAAATAGACATCATATCCTCGCCAAGCCGTCTGGCCAACGTGGTGAGTGTAGGCCAAATTCTCCAGATATATGTTCTGGAAGGCCCATCTCCAGCAGTGGTGGTCTAGGACGCTGTGTTGTGTTCTAGGGGCTGTAATTAATTTAAAAAAATGTTACTAACCCCTATGGATACTATTCCGAAATAAACGCATTTTATTTTATTTTTATTTTATTTATTTATTTAATAAGTGCAAACCTTCTAGATTTCATTTTGGAGCCCTTTCTAACATTTGCACTATAAATTACAGACCACAAACAATATAAAACTATATATAAAACCACATTTTTTAAACCGAGTTTTAATAATTCCAATTATTTGCTATCGAAATAATGCAAAATTATGGGTATTTTTTTAAATCCGACACTGTTCTACGATCATGATGAATTCAACTAAGTCTATATACGAAATGCTAAGAGAAACGCGTATTATTTATAACTTTATTGCACTATGTACAAGAGGCGGGCTTAATGCATTCTCTAGCAGCCAACCTTTGGGACAAGACAGAGCATTCAATTCAATTCGTTTATTTCTGTAATTAGGCATAGGACAAAAAAAAATGTATTTTGCACTTTTACATGTCAAATTTACAATAAGTATACTTTAATATTAGGCTACATAATTTCACAGCATTCTACCAGGTAGAACGCCATGATACTACACAACCTTACTTAAATGTAAAGCAGTGCGTTACAATACAAACATAAAATAACATTTTTTTAAAAAAACCTACGTGAGTTATATACACAATAATTCCACACAAAACTACACTTATAATTAAAGCTGCTGTAAATAGGCATTGTCATCTTATCAAATAATATACAAATATAAAAATATAATTGTCACTTAAAATTATAGCTGCTGTAAAAAGGCATTGTCATACTATAAGCTATACTATATAAACACAATTAATTCAAATAATAAATGGGTACACCCATGCGTTCTCGGAGATATTCATCAATAGTGTAATATCCCTTGTTAATCAATTGATGTTTAATAGATAACTTAAACCTATTAAGTGGCAGATTTATTAGATCTTCGGGCAGCTTGTTGTAAAAAATTATACATTGTCCAAGAAAGGACTTACTACATTTACTTAGTCTAAAGCGAGGAACGTATAGTTTGTTTATATTTCTAGTGTTGCGGCTGGTTAGGTCTTTATTTTTTTTAAACAAATGTATATTTTTGTGTACATATATTAAATTTTCAAGAATGTATTGTGATGCCATTTAAGTTGAAAGGTAGGTGCAACTGGCTATATGAAACATTTACATAATAAATTAAATCGTTCTTATATATACAACGTATTCCAGAAGTCAGAAGATCTTAAATTTCCATCACTATGCAGGAAGTCTTTCTATTTGTTGATTTAATCAGTGAGTATATTTATGCAGTGGTCCGGATCTCGCAGATTGGTTCCGAGGACAAATGAATGTTAAACACCGCAGTCAATTAATTTTGTTCGTGTTCAGAACAAACTGTCTAGAATGGTGTCTTACGTGCGCGTTTCGTGCGACTTCTTACGTCGGACTGAATTAAAACCCCGACCAAAAAAGAGGCTGTTATGTTTATCTATTAAACTAGTCCAGCTTTTGCTCTGCTATATAAAAAGTCTAAGATATAAAGATAATGGACTGAAAATAGATAAATAATTAAAGTCTTATCAAATAACATGTTATTCACTCAATTTAATTCACCAAAGTAGCTTGTTATAAAAAAGATAATGTATCTATCAAAAGTTACATTATTATTTAATCATAAAAAAATGTGTACGTCAAAATATCTAATGCAATAAATGTTTTTTTTTCTTCAATTGGATTGAATATTAAATTGGAAAGAGTATACGATACATAATAAAATAAAATACAATGTGAACGATTATATAGTTCAAATAAAAATACAATGAATAAGTTAAAAAAAATACTATGTGTGACTAATAAATTAACTTTAATATTAATTTATTTATTTATTATTTCGAAATTTTACAGCCATTGCAATTAGATACACAATATTTGTTGAATATGAGCGAATTACAAATTTTACAAATTAAACTAAGCAAAAAGTTTTTGTCCAAAGAAAGAAAGAGTGTTTAGCGGGGAAATTCAGCCAGTGTTCTTGCCACGATTCCACGCGGACAGAACATATAACCGTATCCGTATTAATTTTATATTTTGTAAATATTTTTTTTTGTATAAATTATTAACAAATCTAACCTAATTTAACTTAAATAAAGTTACATATTTTTAATAATATATTATAATACATATAATTTTCAGTCTGATTTTTCAAAACCGTGTCGCGTCGCATTTAAAAGCTCACGTAGAACAACATCGCGATCTATATCTGGCTCTTTTTGCCTGACAATGTGGTAGCTATATACTTCATTTCTGTGCTAATTGAGGGGAGAGTAGACTTAAGGGGTCTACACACCGTACCCGCGGCGCCGGATCAGCCTGGGTCGCCGACAATCATGACTTGTGGCTAGGGTTACCATCCGTTTAGTCCGGACTTTAACTAGCTCATAAAATAAACAGATTTTTTCAATTAAATGTTAGTAAATTAGTGCTGTTAGTAGAAGACTAACAGCTTAGCAACTTAGCAAAATCTAAGACAGGGTATTATAATTTATTAGAATAATTTATAAATCCATCAACAGCTTAGTGCTATAAAATAGATATGTGCATTATATTAATATTTTTTTTTAGTTTAAACATTTTCTAACTGCCTCCGTGGTCTAGCGGTTAATTCCGTGGATATAGACTCGGGTGCACCGGGTTCGATTTATTTATGGTGCAACAAACAAATTACAATTATTTACATTTTTCATTTCTATGACTGAATTAAAGAACCAGACTGTAATTTTTGAGTAGCGCACACAACATTGAAAAATATAAACGTATAGGTACGCGAGCAAGCTATTTAAGTACTACACACAAAATAAAACTATAAACTAAGGTACTAGTATTTGAAAGAAGAAGGATGACAACCTTGACGATAAAGATTGATGATGAAACTCTAGAACAAGTAAATGAAATTATATATCTGGGCAGTGTTTTCACTGCGGATGGGAAGTACGATAGGGACGTTGAAAGAAGAGTGAACGCGGGAAATAGTGTTAACGGTGCCCTGGGGTCACTGATCGGCAGTCGAAATGTCAGTGACAAAGCTCGGCTCGCCATACACAATGCCATGTTGGTACCAACACTGATGTATGGAAGCGAGTCGTGGATACGTCAGAATACGCATGACAGTAGGGTTAATGCCGTAGAAATGAGGTCGCTGCGCCGGATATGCGGCGTCACATTGGCGGACCGCATACGTAACGTAAAAATACGTAACGTCGAAATACGGAAAAGGGTTGGTATAAAAGAAAGCATAGGGACAAAAATAAGAAAAGGCATGCTACGATGGTTCGGGCATGTTGAAAGAATGAGCAAAGAAAGATTGACGAACCAGATATATAATGCGAAAGTTGTGGGTGAAAGAGGCCCTGGCAGACCGAGACTCACATATCACGATCAAATAAATAAAACACTGACTGAAGGTGCATTAAAAAGCCTTCGTAACAAAAGGGCATGTATGAAGAGGTTGATGAACGTCGATGAAGCGAAAGAGTTATGTCGTGATCGTGTCAAGTGGCGCTCAATTGTCTCTGCCTACCCCGCAAGGGATCTGGCGTGAAGATGTGTATGTATGTATGTACACAAAATAAGTAAAAAAAAAAAAAAAAACATGATAAAAGTTAAAAACTAATCAACTTCACCTAAATTTACACAATAAAATAAAAATAAAAACATGCAAACAAATAATAATAAATAATATAAAAAAATATTAATTTAATACCTAACCTAAAATTATAACCTAACCTAAAGTTAAAAATGTCTTAATTTAAATGAATAAAAATTTAATTAATATTTAATTTATTTGTGATATTTTTCGAGTTTGGTACGCTAGAGACATCGATCGACAAGCTTGCCACTTATAGTAAAATTGGCTAGATGTGAATCCGCTTCTTTATAAGCGTGATTTTTGAACACCCCGAAAGGCAAACGGTCGTGATGATAAAACATTTTTTGTACATTTGTTTAGATAGGCAGTGCTGTATCCCTATTCTGTTACTTCAGCGCAAACGTTATATAATGGAATCTGTTAACTATATATAAATCACGCTATTAAAGTTGATATTTGCACGGCCGCTGTCAAGGTCGAGCGCTTATAGAGTTGAGAATTGAATAATATTTTGTAATTATGACGCAATCTCTGACGGAAATAACATTTGCGACTAAGTAACACAATAGGGCCGCTGCCAACCTTATAATATTACAATTGAATACCAGTGTTGCCATAATTAATTAAGTATGTGCCTAACACATGGCCGTAGATTTCAGTGACTGATTGCAATACACTATTATCGGTCATTAATAATTTAAAAATATTTGTGATAATAGGTCATTGGCATTGTACTTGAAGATTGTACTATCATACAAACGAAGGTGAAATTGGTAAATAAGATAACAAATCCAATAATAATTTAGGATATATTAATGTACCTAAAGAAGAAGGCAAATGTTTAGCATTCCATGGATTCACAGTGCGGGTGCCGTAAACAGGTATTGTCATACTACAAGCTAAGACAAAAACAATTATGGCGATGTCACTAAGATTATAGCTGCTGTATAGTGGAATTGTCATACTACAAGCTAAGACAAAAACAATTATGGCGATGTCACTAAGATTATAGCTGCTGTATAGTGGAATTGTCATACTACAAGCTAAGACAAAAACAATTATGGCGATGTCACTAAGATTATAGCTGCTGTATAGTGGAATTGTCATACTACAAGCTAAGACAAAAACAATTATGGGGATGTGACTAAGATTATAGCTGCTGTATAGTGGAATTGTCATACTACAAGCTAAGACAAAAACAATTATGGGGATGTGACTAAGATTATAGCTGCTGTATAGTGGAATTGTCATACTACAAGCTAAGACAAAAACAATTATGAGGATGTCACTAAGATTATAGCTGCTGTAAAGTGGCATTGTCATACTATAAGCTAAAACAATTATTAAAATGTCCCATGAATTATAGCTGCTGTATAAAGTCATTGTCATACTATAAACTAAAAAATAACATTTGAAATAAATTAGCATCAAGCACGCTTGTTATCAATATAATATTTGCCAATCATTAGTGAGTGCGCACAACTATTCTATTCGACTTTACCGAGTCAATCTTTTGGATGGAATCGAGCAGAACACCCACGTCCACTCCCAAGCGCCAGGATCGATTCAAGTTTATGTACGGTTTGGGCTCTGCTGAACAGACAGCCAACGTGAGTGTACTTTACTGGGGATCCCATCGCAAAACGCTCTACGCTCGCAAAACCTTAGCAGGCGCATCAGGATACAGAACGCATTATTGTACTGGACCCTCATGGCACTGTATGATTTCCTATAATAACTGATCCATAGTTGGCACGTGTATATACATTGACAGTATGTTTTAAACAGCGTCAGCCACTTGCCAAACCTACGCGTGAGCATGTTACACTGCTAGAACATTTTTGTTCCTGACGATGTTCTTCCTGAAAAGGCTCGCATGTGTGTAGTTTACGGATGAGTGTTATGAATCATGAACTGTATGCAAGTGGCCTTCGCGTTATCTTTTAATGAGTCAGGCCCATACAATGTTAATACGTACTCTTTATGTTCATATTATTTATTTTATAACTAGCTGTTTGATCCAGCGTTGTCCGTGTAAAATGTTAGCAACTGGAATCACACACTCATGACTGACTTCAGTCCCTAACACTATGCCGGCTTGACTGGGCATAACGGGAATTATAGCCTGATCCCGAAACGTACACATACACTTTACTAGGTTTATCGGCACGAATGGATATTCGGTGGTCTGAAGAAATGTTACGGTTTTCCTGCCTTTCCTAGAAGAGATAGGTTGCTCCACTAAGAAGCCCAGGTCATCCTATCCTATCCTACATCGTCGTATCTATCGCTAATGTTAAAAAAATAATTAGACGGTCACCTGAAGGTTTTTTAGTCGTAATATATTACTCTAACTTGGTCAACGCAGTGTCAATATCTTTACTTTATTGCTCCACAATATATATGCATAAAAAGTATCATTATCATCACGAGCGTTTCCCTTTCCTTTTTTATAAAAAAGCGGATTCATAATTAACCAACTGTACTATAGGCCAATCATGACAAATGGCAAGCTCGTAGATGTCTCCAGCGTACCAAACTCGAGAAATATCACAAATAAATTAAGTATTAATTAAATGTATTTATTTACCAGGAATCGAACCCGGTATCTCCGAGTCTTCGAGTCTTAATTCAAGGACTTACCGCTAGACCACGGAGGCAGTGTAAATGCATAAATATACAAAACACGCTATAATTATATGTTTGGATGTAGGTTAATAGCTACGTGCCCTACCTCAGGGCCGAGCATTCGTTCTTATTGTTTGATATGCTCACGAATTTCCGCGTATACCTTGAGATCTCGGCTAAGGTTAGGACCTACTGCGTTTAGGGCTTAATCAACCATCAATATACCAACCTTCACAGAATCTTAGTTATAGATATAGTGGTTTGCGGAGTAGTTTGTCGCACGCTGAAGATATGAAATGCTCTCCCAGCCATTGTGTTTTCTCACTCCTATCATCATCATGATCATCATCATCATCAGCCTGTATCTGGATATAGGCCACCCCCAAGGCTTTTTAAACGATCTTCTGCCACCCTCATCCATCCCCCACCAGCGACCTTTCTCAGGTCATCTGTCCATCTGGCGGGGGGTCGTCCCACACTGCGTCTTCCAGTACGTGGTTTCCACTGCAGGACCCGTTTACTCTATCGTTCATCGCTTCTGCGACAGACGTGTCCAGCCCATTGCCACTTCAGCTTGCTAATTTTGAAAGCTATGTCGATAACTTTGGTTCTTTGACGGATGTCAACGTTTCTGACTTTATCCTTCAGAGAAATCCCGAGCATAGCTCTCTCCATAACTCGCTGAGCGACCTTGAATTTATGTATCAGACCCACCGTCAGCGTCCACGTCTCTGCTCCATACGACATTACTGGAAGAACACACTGGTTGAAAACTTTTGTCTTTAAACACTGTGGTATGTTTGATAGGAAGATGTGTCGCAACTTCCCGAATGCTGCCCATCATTATTTCTGTAAGTATTTTATTGTTGTACGATATATATTTATTGTTTAATTAGTTGATAAGTATTTTAGTTAGTAATTTTAAATCATAGTTTCTAAATATACTTATACACATGCACCCACACTCTCTTCTCACTCTCCCAAAGGTTAGCTGTTAGAAAATGCATAGACATTAAGCTCGCCTATGTACACTCGAATGTTCTTATTTTTTGTGCAATAGAGAATTTATCTATCTAACTATATATAAAAATCAAGCTATTAAAATTGATATTTGCACGGCCGCTGGCATGTCGAGCGCTTATAAAGTTGAGAATTGAATAATATTTTGTAATTATGACGCTAGATTGCGACTAAGTAACAGAATTGAAGTCCTTTAAGCGAAGTGTAAAAAAGCATCTTGTTAGGTCGGCATAGTGGTAGAGACTGATGTCGGTCGTTAGTGACTGGCGTCAGTTATTCCCTGACTGAGTCTCACAAGGTTTCGTTGGTACAATTAGAAATAATTTTACAAATTCTCTAGACATATGTTCTGGAAGGCCCATCTCCAGAAGTGGAGGTCTAGGACGCTGTGTTCCAGGGGCTGTAATGATCATAATGATGATATATTTTTATACTAGCACCTTACGCCCACCTGATAGTAAGTAGCGCGCGAAGTCCATGAATGTCAGCAACTGATATCTGAATCATGACTGATATCAGCTGATCCCGAAACGTGTGGATACACTTTACTGTGTTTATCGGCACGAACTGTGAATACTTGCGGGGATGCGGGGGCCCCGGCAGACTGGGTAAATTACCTCCATCAGTCTGCCTACCAACTATTTGTTGTTCTCGTTGAAAGTATGAATGATATGACAAACTTTACTTTCCAGGAGAACTAATATTGTAAGCTTGCCATAGTGATATTTATATAGAAATAACACCGCTTGAAACAAGAAAGAAGAGCCGCCGTAAAATGTGTTGTAAATATTTTGTGTAACGCTGATCCCCTGGAGACGGGTTTATTGTGGGATGCCGCTTTGTCACACCTCAGGTAAACAGCGCTAAAAGCGGCAGCCGCAGCTAAAAGCGCAGAGTCTGGCAAGCGGCGCAAATACGTATCTGTAAGCTGCTGGTCTTCTGCTAACAGCTTTCTTATTGGACCACTTTGCTGCTTAGTCTTCTACTAGCAGGAGTAAAATCATTCAAAATAATTAAATTAATGACGTTTCATAAATGCCTGTAATAGGTTTACGTGAATAAAGATATTTTGACTTTGACTTAATCAAAGACTACGTGTTTGTGCTGTTTGCTGTAGAGACTTTAGACCAAGCGCTAAAACGTTTTTAAAAAATATCACCCCTCGTGTAATTCTGGTGACAAGAGATCTGGTTCTTTCCTCGCCCAAAGAATCAGCATCGCGTTTCAGCGAGGAAATGCGGCCAGCGTTCTTGCCACCATGAAGTGCGGATACGATTTATAGTAGTATTAATGTTAAGTTAATAAATTAAGTAAATAAGATTTATTTCGTACTAGTTTTTATTAATTATATGCCTCCGTGGTCTAGCGGTTAAGTCCGTGGATTTAGACTCGGAGGTACCGGGTTAGATTCCTGGTCGGGACACAAAAATATTTATTAATGTAAATAAATACATTTAATTAATATTTAATTTATTTGTTATATTTCTCGAGTTTGGTACGCTGGAGACATCGACGAGCTTGCCACTTGTCATGATTGGCCTATAGTAAAGTTGGCTAAATGTGAATCTGCTTATTTATAAGCGTGGTTTTGACCACCCCGAAAGGGAAACGGTCGTGATGATACTTTACTTTACTTTTATTGATAAATAATTATGAGACCAAAACCAAGAACTAGACCAGCTTTTCTGATGCAAAACCAAGATCAAGCTGACTATTATATTAGACAGGCAACGTCGCTCGGGTCAATCAGCCAGTAAAACAAATACAAATTTTGATATTGCTTATCGGTTATGTTATGTCTGAGATTCATAGTAATTGCATCAGTCAGTACATGATCGGAAACACGTAGTGTGTGATCTCACTCGATCATGTGACGTGATATTAAAATTATAAAAGCAATATACGTGTACAAGGTTAGGTTTCTTACTTTTTATTGGCCAAAAAGCATTTAAGTAATAAATAATTATTAAAAATAAATATAAACTAAACCTAATAAAAAATAAACTATAAGGAAAAAATGTCCTCTAGAGACACTGGCAACATTTCCCCTCTGTATAGCTAAGCTAATACGTTGGCAAAAATAATTGCCAGCTTTCCTGTCTACAGATTATTCCGTTAGGCGTTTAAACAACTCCTTGGCTAGACGCTTCGCCTGAGTATCCCTCTGGGCTCATCGTCTCGACCCCAAACGGCGCAAATTCGTAACCTATACTGAGGTTGGCATTATTTGCGCAGCTTGAGGTTCTCAGCAGAATGCTTGCCTGGATGTGTGATGGTGCTAATGTGTCTACCCATGTCGCATCCCACACCAGGGACCTGCCAAGTTTCCACGGCCCAGCGGTCATGCCGTCGGGTCTTTTGCCATCGCTCCGCGAAATCCCAGTGGGTTATAGGTTCGCGGGTACTCCAGCAGTACAAGGTTATCAAATTAAATGACCAAATATTAGAGTGGGACAAATAACTTTTATTTTATTTTATATTATTATATGCTTTAAACATAAATATTCATGTATTAGAAAAATATATTTACAATATTAATTCTACGGTTAGGCATATAAGTCCCGTCCACACGGAATGGTGGCAAGAACGCTGGCTGCATTTCCCCGCTGAATTGCTTATTCTTTGGGCGAAGAAAGAGCCAGCCCTCTTGTCACCGGAGGAGACGACAAGACGTGGTATTATGTATTTTAAAAACTTTTTTGTGCTTGGACTCCATGGGCCCAGAGTTTCTACAGCAAACGGCACAAATATGTAATCTTTTAATATACTTGCGCCGCTTAATTATGCATTTTAATAGCGGTAATATGTAATATTTGTTGACGACCGTACCCCGGTAGTTGTTAAATAAATCGTTTTCAACTTTACTGCTGGCCCATCATGACAAGTGGCAACCTCGTGCTCCGACCAGTAATCAAATCCGAGTCTAAATCCACGGACTTAACCGCTAGACCACGGAGGCAGTTCAAAATTTACTTCTTTAAAAACATCTTTGTTTCTGACCACTTCAGTCATGATATTTACATTCATCATCAGCCTATGTCTCTCCACCGCTGGATGTAGGCCTCCCCCAAAGCTCGCCATTTCACACGATCTTTTGCCACCCTCATCCAGCCCCCACCAGCGACCTTTCTCAGGTCATCCGTCCATCTAGCGGGGGGTCTTCCCACTTTGCGTTTTCCTGTACGTGGTCTCCACTCTAGAACTCGTCTACTCCATCGGTCATCGGTTCTGCGACAGACGTGTCCGGCCCATTGCCACTTCAACTTACTAATTTTGAAGGCTATGTCGGTAACTTTGGTTTTCTGACGGATGTCTACGTTTCGGACTCTATCCACCAGAGAGATACCGAGCATAGCTCTCTCCATTTACATTAATTTTATTTTATCTTATTTTGATTTCCACTTTCAAAACAAGTGAAAGCGACTTATCTATTTCGCAACATTTTTTGACAGACATCGGGCTGACCGATAATAAACACGGTCAAATAAAAAAAAACATGTGTTATCTTTTATCGAGTAGTCTGATTAAACGTCATTCGTGACCTTGTGTCAGTGTGACTGACACGACGTCCTGATTTTTTATTGAAATAAGGATCAGCATTGCCATTCAACGTGGCAATGCTGCCAGTATCCTTGGCATTTAGCCCATAAATCCAGTATTGTGAGAGGGAATGGAGAGAACAGAGTTAGGGGAAGAGCGAAGAGGCTTATCATGAAATGAAGAGAGATAGGCAAATTTACTCTTGCGGTATTTCGGTGTCACAGGCTCGTTGAGCCGAATTGGTAGCCACTTCAATTTTGTTGTTTTGATTACCATCACAGCGAGTGATCCCGGACGGTTTAAGAATTCCGGCAGTAACCAAAGGCCCCTATAGTTTCGAATGGAAGATCGTAAGTAAAAAAAACAATGTTATTTTGTATTTAAAATTAGTTTTAAAATAAATCAAAAGTCATTGGCACTTGTTCTGAGAGTTTTGCACCTATCGGTCAATTTTAAGGTCGTTTCGAAATCGTTTATCGACACTGAAATAGGCTTTATTACGTAGATAAGAAAGGCTATAATACTTGATTGTGTAAACCGATTTGTAACTATATCGCACGATAACGCTGGCCGTACACTAGACATATACTACTATAGTATAGTGTATGTAATATATATATATATATATATATATATATATATATATATATATATATATATATATATATATATATATATATAGTGTGTAGTATATGTATTATTGCGTACATATGTGTATGTATTGGTGTGTATATTGTTTTATCTTAGAAGTTAATTTAATATTTTTAATAAGTTTCATATTTAAGCCCTTTGCACCTACCTTATGATCAAAATTCTCTGCATTGTCCCAAAGGTTGGCTGCTAGAGAATGCCTAGCGGCATTAAGCCCGCCCCTTGTACATAGTGCAATAAAGTTTTAAATAAATAATAAATAAAATACTCGTATATATATATTTATATATTTATTATATTTATATTTATTATTTATATTCGTTTATATTTATTTATTCTTGTGAAAATTTACAGCCATTAGAAGTCTTGTTTCAAGGAGTGTTGTTTTTATATAAATATCATCATGGCAAGCTTACAATATTAGTTCTATACTTAAAAGTAAAAATTGACATTTGACATCATTGCAACATACATACACAAAGTTGAAAGTTCAACGAGAACAACGGCGTAGCGAGTGTAGGCCAATTTCTCCAGATATATGTTCTGGAAGGCACATCTCTAATAGTTGAAGTCTAGAACGCTGTGTTGTAGGAGCTGTAATGAACGAACGTTTGGCATTGTGGCAGAGGATTACGGGTGCATTAAGATTAATACAATTACCTACTTAAAAATAATGAAACACTTATTACATAAGTACTTTAGACAATTACACGCAGTATAAACTAAAAACCTTTGCATCTATGTGTCTGGTGTACGTCCTTGATGATAGCATTTGATCAAGCCATATGAGCAAGGTCAATGCATTTTGATGTTTTAATGTTTACGTCGGTTGAACATGATAACATTTTGTCCTCTGAACAACATAAAATGTTTATGATTCTACCCATTTGACCTATGACAGGCAATGTTGTCTGCAAACTTCAAAACATAAAAAAAACATATGTAGTAAATGACTCACACAATCATCTTGATCACAGCCCCTAGACGTCCATTGTTGCCACGCTACCCAAGACGGGTTGGCGAGGTTCTGATGTCAATTTATTAAAGACATCACAAGTTGGTATTTGTTGTTAGTGGAACTGGGACTGACGGCTTAACGTGCTCTCCGAAGCACGGGAACGTTGCTGTTGTAAATCTATAACAAATATAGTTAAGGAAAGTGTATTTCTCATTGGTACTTGCCGGGGTTCGAACTGACCTTTTTTAGATTTTAAGTAAAGCGGTCTTACAATAGAGCCACCACCGCTAGTCTTACCACACCACCGGAAGTGTGGAATGGAATTGAATGAATTGAAATGTTATATTCGCCGCCGTGGTGTGGTGGTAACAAAACGTTGCTGTGGACTCGGGAGGTCGTGGGTTCGATTCCCACCGGGGGCAAGTTGTACATTGTATAATTTGTCTCGGTCTGGGTGTTTATATGTATAATATGTATATATTTACAAAAAAAAAGTATAATATATAATTTATCAACCATCTAGTTTCCGTAACACAAGCCTCGTAGCTTACCACGGAAATTAGATGGCGCTGTGTGTTATATTTATTATTATTATATTAAATTAATATATATATATTGTAAATAATAATAGTTTATTTCAATAAAACCTAATACAATTTGGCTCTTACGATAAGTTACAATTTATTGTGTGTTACAAACATAAAGATACTTCTGTGTCTGAACAAAATGGTCTTGTGTTTCAGGCAGCAGTGCTCAAATCCAGGTGCAAAACACACGATTTCTGAAATAAAGGAGTGGTTATTTTAATAATTGTACCATAATATTTAAAAAGTACCTTTTATGGTACAAAGACAAAAATCCACAAACCAGAGAGGTGCATTGGCTTCGTTTAAATTTATTAAATAAAATAAATTTTCTTTATTTTAGTTATTAGTTATATTTTTAATTATTAATTAGGTTTATTTTTATTATTACTGATACTTAGGTGTCAAAGAAAAGGAGAAAAAACAGAAGAAATACAACCAAAAGATATAGAAATTCAATTTAACCAGAAACAATAACACAAATAAAATTAAAAATATACAATATTGAATTAAATTAAAAAAGAAAAAAACTAAAGATCAAATTAATAATTAAATTAAAAAGAGTTCTAAATTAAATAATTCTTGGCTGCCCTACCTACAGGAAAGTGTACCCTAACAGTGAGTGAGATGTGATGTAGCCCTGTAGAATTGACAGCAGCACCGCAGACAGCATCAGCAACCGGGATCTGCATCCGAAGTACAGATTAATACTAATACTTTTATATATATTTGTCTATTTTCTTTATTCAGGAGACATACAGATCCCATCCTAACCGTCTGCATGTTTCAATTCATATCATCATAATTTATTAATTTTATATAGCACAGATCCAGAGTACAGATCCCGATCGCCAATAGAGCCAATGCGGCGCTACCGATTCCACAGGGGCGTAGTGTAGGATGTGTGTGAGTAGTGTGGTGTTCATCAGCACAATATTACTTTATTGTTGTCTTTGCAGCTAAGTCACGAATTGCAGTGACTTTTTTAATTTTTGTATTCGTGAGAAGACCGACAAAATTTAGATTTAAGCATGCAAAGATTTTGCTTAAAATTCTCACTCCAGTTCTAGATGATGCGTCAACATATAAAAAATGCAATCTATACGTGATATTTTATTCAAGACATATATTTGTCTCCCCATAACATGACCAGAGAAAACCCTTACATTTGAATGTCCCCGCCATGCTATTACGCTAACCGCATTTCTTAGTGCAATGCGCCGAATAAAATGACATCCCAGTTTTATACATGTGTGACGCGATATTTTGACCATTGACACTTTAGAGGACCGGTTTGACCTTGTTCCAATTTTTATACGTCAACTTCTTCTTCTTAAAGAGCTATCCCATTATAACGATTATAATTTTGTTGGCCGCTGTCCGAAATCAGGATCAGGTGCCCATTTTGAACCAATGCTGAGGATCTTGTGCCAGGCCGTGCGTTCCTCGTCTTCTTCCTTTACGAGCTGCAGTATAGCTTGTATACTTTTTATTGCACAAGATGTGTCCTAAATACTCCAAATTCGATAGCTTTATATTTTAGGGTTTTTCACGCATCCTCTGCCAGGCAGTTTTATTCCTCACTCTGTCCTCCATGATATATTTTCGTACACATTAAATTGGCTCAATATCCGCTTTCGCAGGTCACCAGATCTTCTTCACTTTCTATACAATATTATTTACAAACGATTATAGCTCTGAGTCAAAAGATCGCATCTATTTACGAGCTATAGGGGAGAGCTATTTCAGCAGTGATAAAGGCTGACGATAATGAGTAGTAACTACAAAAATCAAAAAGAACCTTCTGATACAACCACATTTTTATGAATTGACATTATACCCAGTTATTTGTTTTTTAGTTTTATGAGATATAATTTAAAGTACGTGACGTAACGTAACTCCAAAACACCTTGGATGTTGGTTTTTTCGAATTAATAGAAAATTTGTTAAGCAATGACGCATCAAAAAGATACGTATGAAAGGTTATAGTTATTACTCAACAAGCAAAAAGCGTATAATTCCAGTCTTATACGATATAGGTTATGTAATGGTTATATGGTGGCAGGTAAATAACTGATTATCACGTTGTATATATGTTTAACTTACAAACCTTTTAGTCACATGACTGTAATGTCATATATAGTTATATAAACGTCTTCACAATAAACAGTCACTAACACACTTTATAAGATACACTAAACTAATTTAATAAGGTATCGTAATATTTAATTTCGATTTTTAAGCGTTTATACAACGTTATTATAACTACTATATAACTTTCTTTGCTAGCTGGGTAAACAATAAGGTCAAACTGTTAAGGTCAAAATGGGACTTTGTCGGGGTTTTGGGATCTATCCGTGTCCCTAGCTATTTACATAATCCCGGGTTCGCCCGGACAACCACATTTAATTAACAATCGGACCCGCTTGCAGTTATAAAATTTGCAAATTTAATTTAATGATGCCATTTAAAGACTTTATAGTGTGAGGTCTATTTATTTATTCATCATATTTTGAAAAAAAATATTTTATAATTATATATTTATATTTTATAATATATAATTATATTTTATATATTTTAAAAAATAATTGAAAGATGACATAAATAATTCTATAATATGGTATACGGGGTACCCGTCTACTCCATCGTTTATTGGTTCTGCGGCATATGTGTCCAGCCCATTGCCACTTCAGCTTGCTGATTTTAAGAACTATATCGGTAACTTTACTTCTTTGAAGGATGTCAACGTTTCTGACTCTATCTTTTAGAGAAATCCTGAGCATAGCTCTCTCCATAGCTCGCTGAGCGACCTTGAACTTGTGGACCAGACCTACCGTCAGTGTCCACGTTTCTGCACTATACGACATTACTGGAAGAACGCACTGGTTGAAAACTTTTGTCTTCAAACACTGTGGTATGTTCGATAGGAAGATGTGACGTAGTTTCCCGAATGCTGCCTATCCTAGCTGAACTAGCCTAGGTTATGACGATTAGTCTAGCTTTAATTTTCACACGGCTTTTCTTGCTTCGACTTATTATGTATAATGTATTTGGCTGTTAACTACCGACAACTATAAATAAATAAATAAATATTTCCAGACAGGTCACACAGCGCCATCTAGTTTCCGTGGTAAGCTACGAGGCTTGTGTTACGGAAACTAGATGGTTGATAAACTATATATTATACCTTTTTTTTTTTTTTTAAATATATACCTACATATTATACATATAAACACCCAGACCGAGACAAATTATACTATGTACAACTTGCCCCCGGTGGGAATCGAACCCACGACCTCCCGAGTTCACGGCAACGTTTGTTACCACTAGACCACGGAGGCGGTCAACGCTTAGTACAATCGGTCACTTAGGTCAAATACTTAAGGTCATTGACATGTCTAGGTTTTTAAAATTATCTAGATTTATAGAAAGATATTTTTGCGATATCAATATTAAGTAATCTCTGTTTTTGGAAAAACGGATTCATGCATCGTTTTAAGATAAGCTACATTGCGCAATGTACTCGTATATTATATAGAGTAGGTATTAGTTTTTTTAATAAAAAAAATAATAATAATTGGTGGCTCGGTTGTAGGAACGCTTGCCTTAACATCCTAAAGAGGTGGGTTCTTAACACGGCATGTACCAATGGGGCAATAAACTTTTCTAAAGTACATTCATAGATTTACAACACCGCCTTTCCCGTGCCTCGGAGAGCACGTTAAACCATTCGGTCCCGGTTCCACAAATATCAACTTGTAGAATCATTGTCATTAAAAAACAAAATCCGACAGGTTAGTAACATATTTTATTCTTGACAGGTTTGTATATTTTTTTTTTGCTATCGCGAATATAAAGTATCTTGTTCATCACAGCCCCTAAAACACAGAGTCCTGCAGCCCTATTGTTCATCACAGCCCCTAGAACACAGAGTCCTGCAGCCCTATTGTTCATCACAGCCCCTAGAACACAGAGTCCTGCAGCCCTGTTCTGTTACTAAAGCGCAAACGTTCTTTATGGAATCCGTTAACTATATACATATATATATCACTCTATTAAAGTTGATATTTGCACTGACGCTGTCAAGGTCGAGCGCTTATAGAATTGAGAATTGAATAATATATTGTAAATATGACGCTCTGATACCACGATTTGTTATTTATGGACATAAATATTGTTATTACTAGATTGTAAGCTGACACGGCCATTTTACAGCCACGAATCTATATTTATGGACATAAATATTATTATTACTAAATAGTAAGCAGACACGGCCATTTTACAGCCACGAATTTATATTTAAGGACATAAATGTTATTAGATTATAAGCTGACACGGCCTTTTTACAGCCACGAATTAAATTTTAAGTATCTAGTTATAAATAAGTACAAAATCCTCGCTTATGGCAACAATGTTTTATTTATTATAAATTGTATTGCTGTTAGATTCGGTCCAGCCAAGCTTATATTGTATTAAAATATATGTATTGACAATATCCAAGTGTTGTGTACTAACCTAAGGAAATAAATGATTTGATTTGATTTGATGTAAATAACGAAATTCACCACACTTCATATAGACTCTATTATAGAGTATAGCAGTAAAATATTTGTAAATAATTTGCACCAATAAAAATGTAAAATATTTATACAAACACGTAAACATCAGAAAACAAACCGTTTCTTAAAAGGTTGGTTTAAAATGAGAAATACCGTAGAGCTGTCGATCAAAACCATCCCTTACGAGCTGACAGAGACGTTGGTTTAACGGACATGCCTAAAGATTCATTTGTGGGGTACAGAGTTAGAAGGAGAAAATAAATGTTAAACTAAATGCAGAAGTTGCTATACCTTGCACTAGGTATTTAAAGAAATTCATATTAAAAAGTAATAAAAATCCGGGTTCTATTCCTGGTCGGGACACAAACATATTTATTAATGTAAATAAATACATTTAATTAATATTTAATTTATTTGTGATATTTCTCGAGTTTGGTACGCTGGAGACATCGACGAGCTTGCCACTTGTCATGATTGGCCGGCAGTAAAGTTGGCTAAATGTGAATCCGCTTATTTATAAGCGTGGTTTCTGACCACCCCGAAAGGGAAACGGTCGTGATGATACTATACTTTACTTTACTGAAATGTTACTTGGGTAGTTTGTCTTGTTAAATATAGGTCTATGAGACCACCCTTATTCGTCTTACGCGTCAACCCTTCAAACGCCCTCGTTTGCTCTGAATATCTGTGAACCAAACAGAAATGCTCAGGGAATGCAGAGTTGCTCCAAAGACCGTGTTCAAACTTGGGTAAGTATTTAGTTTATTTTAGTTGGTACAATAAAAAGCCTTCGTAACAAAAGGACATGTTGATAAATGTCGACAAACGCGGCGAACGAGTGCCTTCACTCCGTAGCAACGACTCAGACTTAACTGTTAAGGCACGCAGGGCCAACAGTGAGAGAGAGACGGTTTATAGGGTTTTAGTCCGTGGGCGCCTTGGGGTCTCCTTAGGAGGCCTCACGGTGAGCCGGGCATGCGACCCCCACGCGTTGGCCCGCTGGGGGCGTATCATTGATGATTTATCGATTCACCGTCTTTAAAAAAAAAAAAAAAGATAATGATTATAATACGTATGTAATATTATAATGCTGATGTATGCCACGAAATTAATTTAAATTTATTATAATTATACATTATGTTATAATTATTTAGATTATAAGTTGACACGGCTATAATGCCTTATTAGGTTAAGCTACAGTACTTGCTTATGGCAGCAATGTCACTTCCTTATTTCGGTCTATCCATAATTTAATTTAATCTTTTTATTTATTATTTTAATAATATTGTAAAAAATTGACAATATCCGAGTGTTACATGTGAACCATATGGAAATAAATATTTTGAATTTGAATTTATGTATGTATGTATGTACATTGTGTGTTCGTAAGTCTAAAGCTAAAATATTTGTCCAACAATATAAACTTACAAAATATATTCATTTATTTAAAAAAAAAATACTAAATATAAAATAAAATAAATATTATTACTACAGGTAGGCAGGCCAATGTCTCTACTGCCTCCGTGGTCTAGCGGTTAAAAGTCTGTGAATTTAGACTCGGAGGTCGCGGGTTCGATTTCTGGTCGGGACACAATAATATTTATTAATTTAAATAAATAAACTTAACTAATATTTAATTTATTTCTGATATTTCTCGAGTTTGGTACGCTAAAGAAATCGACGAGCTTGCCACTTGTTACGATTGGCCCATTGTGAATCCGCTTTTTTATAAGCGTGGTTTCTGACCACCCCGAAAGGAAAACGGTCGTGAATACTTTACTATTTTTGATATTAGTCAACTACCCTATTATATCATGTTATATGTGGGATAATATTTATACTGCTTATTTATATATATATACATAAATACCTTTTGAAGTCCCTAAGTTTGAACAACGTTGCCGTAGACGAAATCGACGGGTCATTCGTAATTTTTTTGTTTTTCGTTGCGTGATGGTATGCGAGCGATGTGGGAACGTGAGGTGGAGAAGGGTGGTACCACGGCGTATTACTATCAGTGGGCGGACGCAGAAAAAACATATTTCTTTATTTTCTAATATTTTTCTAAAGTTTGATGTCTTTTTCTTTGCTAAAAAGCGGTTACTACCGCATATTTAAGCGTGTATGTACCGTTACATTCCTGAATTTCACAACACCACTTCTTCCCATTTGCAGTCGAAACGATGGATCCGTGGTCTGAGGAGGCTCAAGCGTTCTATTGTGAACTCCGCTTGGCGACAGGTGACACTTTGAGTAAAGAATATTTTGTTTTAATGTATAATCGCTGTAATTTTTATATAAATATCACCATGGCAAGCTTACAATATTAGTTCTCCTTGAAAGTTAAAATTGGCATTTGACATCATTGCAAATGGCACATACTTTTACGAGAACAACAAATAGGTGTTAGGCGGACTGATGCTGGTAATTTGCCCAGTCTGCCGGAGCGCGGAAGTATCATCCGTTCGTGCCGATAAACCCAGTAAAGTCCACACGTTTCGGGATCAAGCTCGAATTGCTGTCATGCTCAGTCAATGGCATAGTGTTAGTATACTGATGTCAGTCATGAGTGTCTGATTCTAGTTGCTAACATACATGGACCTCGCGCGCACTTACCATCAGGTACACATACATGGACCTCGCGCGCACTTACCATCAGGTACACATACATGGACCTCGCGCGCACTTACCATCAGGTACACATACATGTCGTGCTAGTATATAATAAAATAAGGAAATGGTGTTTATTTTTTTATTATGTAAATAGTTTTTATCGAATTCACATTATCCATATGATGAATATACCTTATAGTTAGATGACTAGGAATTCAAAAACAAAATAACAATTTATGTATTCGAAGTTAATAAAATTAAAAGTATATTAAATATAAATTAAAAACTACCTAAATAATAAAATTAAAAATAAACTAACCTATAAATAAAAAATGTCCTCTAGAGACGTCCCATCCGAGATAGTCCCAAGGAGACTGGCAACATTTCCCCTCTGTATAGCGAGGCTATTACGTTGGCAAAAATAATTGCCAGCCTTCCTGTCTCCAGACCTTTCTGTCAGCCGCCTTGACAACTCCTTGGCCAAGCACCTCGCTGACGGTCCCCATGGGCCCATCGTCTCGACCCCAAACGGCACAAATTCGTAACCGATACCAAGGTTGGCGTATTTGCGCAATTTGAGGTTCTCCGCAGAAAACGCCGCTTTCCCCGCGCCTGACGAGGTCGCCTGGATGTGAGATGGAGCTAATGTGTCTACACACGTCGCATCCCACACCAGAGATTTGCCAAGATTAGATGACTTGCAAATAAATCCTACAATAAGGTGGTAGATCACTTTTTTGGTCGACTGTACTAACATATGTCTTTATCTTTCAAAAATATTTTTTTATTTTTTATTATAGAATTTGCAGCTATTTTTTTTATAATACTAGCACGAAATGTGAGCTTGCGCCCAACTAATGGTAAGTAGCGTGCAAGGTCCATGAATGTTTGCAGCTGAAATCAAACGCTCATGACCAATATCAGGCCCTAACACTATGCCGGCTTAACTAGATGTTTTTTCTAGGACTAGGACTCCAGGTTATAGGTATGTGGAAACACAGAGACTGGAAGAGCATTCCACAACTTTATTGTGCGACAGATGTATGGGTCTTCAAATGTATGCGTACGCGAAGAGGTGGTGACTACGGTATGTGGGTGCTATTCTGACCTGTGCGTGTGGTTCGGTTGCGGAATGGAGAGGGAGGGATTAGGTTATAGAGTTCTTCGGAGCACTCACCATAGTATAGCCGGTAGAACACGCTCTGAGAAGTCACATCTCGGCGAAGCTGCAGTGATCCGAGAGTTCCAGATATAGTGGCATCGTCCACAATTCCAACCGCTCGCCTCTGTGATAACTAATTTGTAAGGTATGATCATACTCATGATCTGATATGTGTTTCGTACAGCAACCGTCTGATTGAAAAAAAAAACGCTTCCCTTGTTCAGTATTTCAAGCTTGACGCTGTTTTGGTGATGCTCTCAATGTAGTTCCAGTGGTTAAGGTCTGACCGTATTTCCACCCCGAGAATGTTGAAGCTTTGTAGATCTAGTGTGTTGATCTGAGGAGTGGGGGGAAAGGGGGAAGTAAACAATAGTATAGTAAACAAAACGTCTCGTAAATAAATGTATTTTTTTTATGCGCAATTATTAATTTGCTAGAAAACTCATTGTTTTTCTATAATAATACATTTAGTAACCGCAGAGCGGTAACAACAATAAGTAAACATTATTTATATGGAATTAACTAATGACATATTCTGAAATACAATCCGAAATCGATTTCAATCCAATAGTTCAAGGGTTCCCAAACGTTTTCAGTTTTGCGACGCGGATACAGGTTTAATATTAAAATATTATAAAAAAATAAATAAATTTTCTTCGGCACCCTAGATAATAAATAATAAAGCTAAAATATAATATTAAAAAAATATATATTAAACAAAATAAATTAGTTTGAACCCTAACTAACACTTATTTACAATAATTTATAAGGTCGGAAAGCTACTTGGATTATTATAGTCAATTGTGTTTTTCAATTTAAAAATTTTAGGTTTCATCCATTTATTTCATCATTATCAATATATTAATACCATAAATACGAGAATATATTATTATTAATGTCAATTTATGTTGAAAGTTTTATCATAGGTTATACAATTTATTAGTACACGTCAAAAAAGTCAATATAAGAATAGTTTACAATCAATACGCGCAATAAAAAAGAAAAAAGGAGGCCTCCTTTTCTTAAACCAACCTGTTGTCGGTCGCAAGCCCGAGACACCATTCTTCTCATCTCTTACCCACACACGATGGACCCGGCACCCGCACGGTGAATCCATGGAATGCTTAGAAATTTGTCTTCTTCTGCCTCTTAAATTGACTAACATTTGGGTTGAAAATGTCTAGATTCACAGTATCGCTGGAAAAGTCATTAAATAGTCGACACATACGGAAATAGGGTTTCATAATAGGATTTCAATCCAGTCTTATTGCAGTTTTCAAAATGTCTGCTATAATAATTTACCACAATAATACTACAAACCGCAAATAAATTACGCGTTATAAGAAAAAATATTTAAGGACAAACTGATAGATTGACTCATGTTGTGGTCGAACGGGGGCGCGTCTAATCTGGGTGAGTCGTCAAGTCGACACACGGAAATGAACACGCGTGTGTGATAAGTTGGTGAATTTTTTTTCTTTTGTTGTCAACTGGACTATGGATGTTAGAGGGATGAAAAGAGTTAAGCTGTAGAGTTGCGCATAGTAGTTCCTATAGCCCTATTTTGTTATGTAAGCGCAAACATAATATAATGGAAACCGTTAACTATCTAGAAATCACGCTATTAAAGTTGATATTTGCACGGCCGCTGTCAATTTCGAGCGCTTATAGAGTTGAGAATTAAATAATATTTTGTAATTATGACGCAAGCTCTGACGTAAATTAGAAAATCCACTAATAACGTTTGCGTAACAGAATAGGGCTGCTGAGCGCTTAGTTTAGTTCCACGCTTCTTACTGAACTAGGTCGCTCTTTTTTGTTCCTTAACTCCGAGACCCTGTATTAAACCAGAGGTAATAAGCTGTCCTGTGGCAGACTCTACAACGCATTTTTTGGTCACACCCACGAGCGATAGTGTGACGTGACAAGCTCGGCTCGCCACTTTCGTTCACCTCTCCGTCACTCCCATTCGCCTAGATGGAGAAGACAAATTTCTAACCATTCCATTGATTCACCGTGCGTGTGCCGGGTCCGTCGTGTGTGGGTAAGAGATGAGAAGAATGGTGTCTCGGGCTTGCGACCGACAATAGGCTGGTTTAAGAAAAGGAGGCCTCCTTTTTTTATTTTATTGCGCGATAATACGCTCACCATCCACCATTCCACTCCTCTCCCTACCCAACCAAATACTGTATGATTCCGTTAATGCCGTCTAGGAATCTCGTTCTATAAATTTATTGACGACAGACCTGAAACAATCTAGGAGATCTTGCTAAGATAACTAACAATACTAACCTAATGCGGTTGTGTTATATCAAAGTTAAATGCGTAATAAGATTGAAGAAATGCGTAAATCGCAAAGGAACCAATTTTAAATAAATTTTATACTAAATGCAGTATCCTTGGTTTGTAAGATCTTTGATTATAATGGATTGACTTGAATTTTAAATAACGACCACCTTTCACAATGATTTATTGACATGAAAGAAAATAAATTAAACAAAATCATCATTAATTTTCGAGTAAACAACAAACATTGATCTTGGGTGATATTATATTTTAAGGTAAAATTATATATTATATATTTTATATATTTTTCTATTACTTACTTATTGCTTAATTTATATTTCTTGTCAAAATTTGTAAAGTGTTGTTTGAGTAACTTATTGTTACTAATACTTGTTGTTACACTTAATTACTTTTATTATATTGTATTATTCTTAAGTTGTAAAACGGGATCAGTATACAAATGCAATTGTTATTTCATATCTCATTGTTATTGTACTGATTTTGTTGGTTCTTTTTTTTTTCATTATAGCTAACAGTGAAAATTTGTAAGGCTTTAGGTACGCGGCGAACGAGTGCCTTCACTCCGTAGCCACGACTCAGACTTAGCTGTTAAGGCACGCAGGGCCAACAGTGAAAGAGAGACGGTTTATAGGGTTTTAGTCCGTAGGCGCCTTGGGGACTCCTTAGGAGGCCTCACGGTGATTCGGGCATGCGACCTCCCGCGGTGGCCCTTCAGACTGGGGTCGTATCGACAGGCGAATCACGATAAAAAAAAAAAAAAGATATTCTGAAAACTCAAGTCTTCTTTTATTGAACACTCTGTTGAGCAACAGTGCTCCTACCTCAACATTGGTGACCCCGACGTGATCCCATTATATAATGTTCATATATCAAATTCTCGATGATGTTAAATGTCATAAAACTAATTTCATAATGTAAATTGAGGTAGGTACACAAAAATAATGGACACTTTTTGGTATGATATCGATTTTCATCTAAAAATTCGTGAGAACAGTTTGTATCGATTATTTTTAATCGATACCGTGTCCTCAGTACTTAATACAAGGATATTTATAAACATAGACATTTGACTTCGTTGTCATATAAAAATGTGATATAAATTTAATAATTTTTTTCAAAATTTGTTCTACTGTCTACTATGTTCACGAATTTAAATATCCCTGTACTACATAGTTACCTACCTAGTAAGTGTTCCAAAACATAGCCGTTTTTGTAATCCCCAATTTATCCATCAATGATCAAAATTATTAATTGTAATTTTTTTGTAATTAGGCACATGATTGGCCGAAGTTGACAGTGACAATTCCAAACAACTGGATTAATGTTGGATACAAAATAAAATTTAATTATTGATAGAGAATTTAGGGATAAATCTCCAGCCTCTTAAAAAAATTTAAAGAAACGAGAAGGTAAGTAAACAAGATATTAAATTTAATATAGTAAAGGATAAATAGGAGAAAATAATGTTAAGGATAATAATACTATAAAATGAAAACAATAAGAGGAAGAAATAGAAAAACATATAGCAGGGCAAAATAGGAGAATAGAAGATTCAATGTTTTGGAACGCAGATATCAGGGGTAAAGACAAATAAAAGATCAAGAATATTTTTTTAAAAACCGGATGATTTATTTTACCATATAATAATATATATTCATTAATAAAACAAATTACGTTACAAAATTTACACTTAACTTTAATACCTACAATATTGTTTATACTTAAAATTTAAGACTACGTACATATATGCAGTTATAATTAAATGTACCTTATTAAAAGAATACAGTAATAATTTATACAACGGACAAGAACGACACCATGTCCTCGGTACATGCTTACATACAATCTATCGTTGGACAAAAGACGTATTAAAAAAAACCCTTTGAAGGTTTGCGTTCGTTTGTTGCAAAGTGCGTTGTATTAAACAATAAACTTAAAGACCATGAACTAGAATTATATGTACAATGTGTTTTCTGAACCAATTACAAAATGAAAACAAAAAGTTTCCTATTTGGTAAGCTGATCTGCATTTTGGATACAATCAACTATTTTAGAGCTAAACAGAGATCCATCGGTAACGGTGTATAGAGCGTCGTATTCTTTTTGGTATAATTGATAAAAACACTAATAAATCAGGTATCAGTTATCAAACACGCCACAGTGATCTAAACGAAATAATATACAAAATAAATGATACAATAATATAATATACAATGCTACGTTTGATTGACACTCGTAAGGCTATTCGAGATCTTATGTGAAAGGATGGTGCAAGTTGTTGCATTAATACAGAATGTCAACCAAAGTAAATACAAAGAGAAATTGAAAATTTGAAAATATAGACAAATATAATAATTACAAAATACAGAACAAATTTTCCAAAACCTTTGAAGACTAGAATTATTCGGACACACCAGAGAATGTGGACTTCCAAAACTTAATATAGAGAAACGTGGCCGCAAGAAGCATATTAACAAGGTATTTACAAATATCGTAAATGAAGAGTAAGCAATAGAATCACATCAAGTCTTCAGTCCAATTCTTACAAAAGTTCCATTAAAGCCATGCGTTCTAGCTACTAATCCTTCACGTAATGTTTGGCATGTAATCTCTTTTGCAATTATACATATAAAAAGCACACTCGTATATAAATTATATGCTGCACTACTCTTAAAATACTTATACTTAATTGATAAAATTTAATGGACCATTATTCTGTTTTTGTTCCTAATAATTTGTTCAACATAACATTATTTACACAAAGCCGGAATAACGTTTATTACTACAAAATGGATAACAATGCAAAAATTAAAAGTTGAAAATTCGGGAATTAAAATATTATACGAACGTTAAAACAATTACCCAGAAGCTTTTAACTTTTGCATTATTAAACGTACAACAATTTATTAAAAAACCAATTATCTTAACAATCGCAAAAACAATATCTTACTTACATTTGAAATAATCGAACAAAAGTTAAACGATAATGCAATAATGGAACGTAACATTATATGAATGCCGACGACAATTTATCACCACTAGTTCTGCTTTCCTTAAGACGTAATTATTATAATGCTTAGCATCATATATCTTACTTTAATAACTTGACTCGGTTGTGCGAAGATTTCATTGTTAGTTTACCATTATCGTTACAATAGACATCTCAAATGCAAACCCAAATGAGCTCTTATTACTTAACGACTAATACAAATAACTACTGATCTTTCAAGACATTATATTTATTGTTATTATAGACACCAATTAAATATGAGTTAATCCTATGTTACGATACATGCACTGTGCAGAAATGATATAAAAAAAACAAAATTCGTTGTTTCAAAAAGTGAAAATACAAAACATAATGAAGACGTAATTCTTAGTAGAAAGACACTTATTGATTAAATCAACAACAGAAGTGATAGATTCATTCAATAATTATAATACAGAAGACAATATTACGATCAATTTCAAACAACATAACAATCGATTAGAATATCATTATATAACACTCAGTTCTGTGAAATATTATTCACTAACATTTTACCCAATAATGCGGCACTGCGACCGACTCACTAATCAATATATATCATTTGGATAACCACTTTACACATATAGGTAATTATGAACATCCTTACATTAATGTTACAACTATGCATGACAAGCAAAGTCGAAGCCGATGCCGGCCGAGACAATATATATAAATCTACAACAACTACCGTCTTCTAAATTGATATAATTTTAATTTGAGACGAATATATACTTTCTAATTTTTCTCACAGTATCGCTTTATTTTGACTTCCATTAGTATTAACAGTTTTCCCTTACTTACAATACACGATTAACATTTACGACTCTACAGATTACATGTAAAATTATGCGGCGATGGTTTTTTAACAGATTTGGCAAAGGAACCGTAGAGAACAAGCTCATGAAAGTGTATAACGTCAGTCAGGGAGAGAACACTAACAAATACATAGACCAACTCATTTTATAAGACCTTATCCTACTCTCGAAAAGGCAAACAAATTACACCCTGATTATTCCAAGTATGTTTTTGAAACAGTTCTCGAATGTCAACAAATTCGTTGCAATACAACTTGTATGATATAGACAAATTAACAGCTGGGATCAAAACCGCTTGAGCGAAACGACAACAATAAACGATTGTAAAAAAGCATTACGATTACAAATTACAAAAACCTAACTTCTCCAAAACAAATATGTAAATATCCGTGAATGAAAAAATGAAAGATGACGCAAGGACGATAACTCTAAACTACAAGCTCGAAGTGATATTATATAGCCATATCTCCTTAACGATAATAACGAAAACATTCAAAATATAAACTTGTACCCTAAATAACGAAGCGAACAAAAGTTTCTAAAGAAATATTGTCTGAAGAAGAATACAAAACAAGCAAATGATCTTTTTATTGTCAAAGTTTTGGAAATATGCTGAAGTTTATTACATGCAAAAATCATTTCTCTCGCTGTATCTTAGAGAGTACAAGCAATAAGGCGAACGCAAAAGGAAACTGCATAGAACGACGTTAGGGCACGTCAACAAAATGCAAATCTGGTTTCGAAAATCCTTAATCGAATCTTAATTTAATTTACATCAATCTAATGTAAGTACTACAGGCTTATAGTAGAAACTTGAGCGTCACTAAATATTGAAATTTTTATTCAATTTAGTTATTAGGCACAAATTTATTTTCTCATTATTCTACAACTACTACAACACACAGATAATACATTAGTATCCTAATTTCGCGTTAAGAGTAAGTGTATAATATATAACATATTTTTTTGTATTTTATATAAATTGATTTTGCTTACTGGTAATATTCACAATTTCTTTTTTTTTTTACATAGGTATACATTTATAAGAATAGATTATATACGAATAAGTAAAGCATTTATCATTTCTTATTTATTTAGAGCACAACGAATCTCTTAAGTATTAAGGGACACAAACTATCTAGTATAAGAAAATTGGTTTGTTCAATAAGAAATATTTTAATGTGAACAAAATATATTTTAGAAAACCCTTTTTTAGTAAATTTTCCAGAATTGACAGAACGTTTTACTATTCTAAGAGAATTTGGGTAGGTCGACAACTGGACACAGACGTAAAAATACAGCAAGGTGGCGCTAGTATGAGTAAATTACCTGTAACCATTTGCCATAAGGTATGTATCGAATATTTTTGACCTAAAATCTGTCTTTCGCTGTAACTGCTGTAGCTGTTTTTTTTTTGTTTTAAGTTTTCGCTCGCAATTTATATATAAAAATCAGTAATAATCTCTACTACTGCAGTTATGTTGCTGAAACTTTAATGTCACACATAACTACCCTCATTTCACGTGTCTAATCGTGTGCTCAGTTCACGACTTACCAAATTTAAGCCAAATACAATATTTAAGAAGCTAGCGCAGCTAAATCTAGTCTACGTGATATCAGTCTCTAGAAATCTTAAAATTTAGAATCCACAAAGTAGCTAAATACTTTAATAAAATCATAAAGGTTCTGTTGAAACCTCCAGGTTCCCAAATAATGGATAAGTTATCAAACGTGTAACTTTTAAATTAAAGACATGTGGTTCAACAAACAAATTGACAAGCCAAGACACTTGACGTACAACAAAAAAGATAAACGTTTGATATATTATTCGTCCTTTAAGAATCAGACAGTTAATAAGCCCCGTTCCAAATATAGTCGGCAAAGCAGATGATCCAGTTTTGACAAAACTTCCTTACACAAAATAAATTTAGTCATTAGCAAATTATTATTAAAAATAAACCTTATTGATTTATAACCTACAAACGAATTTCAACCTTAGGGTCAGAAATCTTAATAACTATTTTCAAAAATTCCAAAATAAATTATCATGAATAAAGCTTTATAATTACCCGTTAACGCCAACCTTAGCAATAGTAACTATACTTCGTTCGCTATTGCACAAAATGAGTCATATATTTTTTGCATTAAATGTGGTTTTTCTAAGAACGTTCCTAATTGTCTGATTATTTTATGTTATAAACACTTATTATATAAATAAATATGAAACTAAATAAAAATATATCTTTATAATCAATCATTACGTAGAAAAAATATTTTACAGCTGTCATAGGATCGCTCTTAGATAAATCAATTTTCATAATTGATAATAACAAAAAAACGAGATTTATGCTGTGAGGACTAGCAGGTATAGACGTTAACAAAATTTTAACTTTGAATATATAATTTGACTGGGAAGTTGTGTCCAAACTGGTAAAGTACATTTTCCACCGACTGCAACTAAGAGTACTTGAAACAAATTTGGATTTAGTTGTAATTTTGATATGTAATTTTCTGTTAATAGAAGAAGAAAAGGAGAATTAATTTTAACGTAATGTGTCCCTTCATTGCGAGCTCCAGGTGCTTCTCGAAACCTCAACCCCTAACTCCCCCGTAACTCGTAATTTCAGGTTTATTCCAAACTGTCGTATGCCGCAACCGCTTCGTCCTAATTTAATTAAACCTAGGTATATAGCAAAAATAATAATCCTAGAAGAATATCCAATACATTACGAGTTAATGAAGATGCAGTTACGGAATTAAGAATATCCAATACATTACGAGTTAATGAAGATGCAGTTACGGAATTAAGAATATCCAATACATTACGAGTTAATGAAGATGCAGTTACGGAATTAAGAATATCCAATACATTACGAGTTAATGAAGATGCAGTTACGGAATTAAGAATATCCAATACATTACGAGTTAATGAAGATGCAGTTACGGAATTAAGAATATCCAATACATTACGAGTTAATGAAGATGCAGTTACGGAATTAAGAATATCCAATACATTACGAGTTAATGAAGATGCAGTTACGGAATTAAGCGGTCAGTTTGGTGATCTACAACCACATTATAGATAAGTCGTCATCTCGCCACACAAAACATTGGTACACGTATGATCATGTAGTGGAAATTAATTTAAGAGTTCTAAAGAGCTCCTTAACCTTATCTATTTTTCTGCAACCGGCCCTATGCCTACGCAAACATATGTTTTTGGAGACTCTTATATCTCTCGCACACTGATGATGTAAAATGATTTCCTGTGTTTCCCCGATACCCTGGACTTCTTTAAGCGAAGTATAAAAAAGCATATTGATAGGGCGGTATTATGGTAGAGACTGTTGACAGTCGTCAGTAGCTGGCGTCCGTTGATTGACCTCGCGTACAAAAGCTGGTCACACGTGTACCAATTTCTGTGTGGTAAAATAATGACTTACCATAATATTACGGGATAAGAAGTTAACGGAAGGGTGTTAGTTTAATACAGTACACATTTCGTAAACTTAATCGTTAAACATTCGCCAAACCAGGAAATATCAAGACGCTCAAATATAACGATCTCACAGAATAAACGTTCAGAAACGGGTTCAAGACTGAGCTTTATGCAGTGGCAGTTGGTGCAAAAGTAGTTTTAGTGAAATCTTTGCACCACTTACTGAAAAATTGTAAGAACGCGTTCCTTAAATCTTACAAAGGTCGGTTCAAACCCCCCCCCCCCCCCCGGCATGTACCGTACCAATTAGAAATTACCTTTTCTTACGTACATTTCTCATAGATTTACAACACCACCGTTCGCGTGCCTCGGAGAGCACGTTAAGCCGTCGCTCCCGGTTTCACTAATACCTTGACTTGTGGAATCGTTAATAAATTGTCATAAAAAAAATGACATCATATCCTAGCAAAGCCGTGGCCAGCGTGGCGAGTGTAGACCAAATTCTCCAGATATACGTATATGTTCTGGAAGGCGCATCTCCAGCAGTGGAGGTCTAGGAAGCTGTGTTCTACGGGTTGTAATGAGGTCTACAGGAGATACATTTGTAAAACGAACTTTAAAGACAGCGGAATCATATAATTTTGGTTGCTTAGATGGATGGAGTGTATCCACATCTCTCCCCACACGATGGACATGTCCAATGTGATAACGATAGATTACAGATAAAACTAGCCCTGGTTTAGCGTTAGAGCAAATAATACCTTACCAATGAACAGCGTATCATAATCTTACAAATAGGCATTAAATTTAAACTCGCTAACTATTTTGGACTCTATATCAATATTTTGATACTGCCTTTTTATACGTTTATTTATGATATCTACTTTAATTTGTAATCTTTCAGTATATCCATAAAAACATATTAATTGTAAGAAGTAGAAATCAATGTTCGAAATTTAATCCGGCTCGAAGGACCAAAAAGGAGGACTGGTTTTTACTAACTTGTTTTTTTTTACAATAAAATTGAGAATCAAAAAGGTGTGAATTGTAGTTATAAAAAGGCGTCACAAAAACATGCTAAAGGAGTCCAGAAACACTAACAATAACCTACGTTCCAATTGATTGGCCAAAGTCACATCAAATCAAAACCTGACCAACTTCTTTTAAACATCATCTGATAACCAAAATTAAAAAAACTTAGTGTCAAATTTCAAGAATTACTTAATCATATCTAACGCACAATTGTTTAAAAATTATTAACAGAAACAGAAAATATTAATATAAAGGGTGTTCTAACAGAACGGTTTGGCAACCCATCACCATTGGTTAAAAAGTGGATTTCAATCGGATAACAGATCGGTGAAGGTCGCTCTTCTACGTTATTGAGACTATTACCAACATGTCGTGCTAGTATAAAAAAGCATAAAGACAGACTGACATAAATTTTAAGAAATCGACTTTTTGACTGCTTAACGTTTACAGTAAAAAAAACAGACTAACCTCCGGTTACTGAAATAATGATATTGTTCAAACTTTTAATTCGTAGTTGGCTTACGTATCGCTTAGGTGGTGGTCAGAAACCACGGATTCACATTTAGCCAACTGTACTAAAGGCCCATCATGACAATAGGCAAGCTCGACGATAGCATACCAAACTTGAGAAATACAAAAATATAATATAAATATTTTTTTGTGTCTCGACCAGGAAACGAACTGGGTACCTCCGAGTTCAAATCCACAGACTTAACCGCTAGACTACGAATAGTAATTATTGACATGTTTAACGTATGCCTGGCATATCATTGGATGAAATAACCAAAGTGACGAGCTAATTAGCAATCACGTGGTGTATATGTATTGATGTATATTAATCATCCTCTCTGCATCCGGGCGTTAGTCGAGCCAATAACGTTCCTAATAAAAAACAGTAAATGTTAGATAAAATCGTCTCAGAAACTGGAGGGTAGTCTGTTAAAAGGTTATAACGCTTGTGATTCCCTCTATCTCGCACAATCTAATGTTTTCCAAGATGTTTCTGTATGAGTAAATCTAGTTTATTAACTTTCTAGAAAATAAAATTTTGGACATTTAGGATATATTCATTCAATTTCATTACAGCCCCTAGATCACAGCGTTGGAGATGGTCCTTCCAGAACATATACCTGGAGAATTTAGCCTACACTTGTCACGCTGGTCAGACGGGTTTGGCAAGGATCTGATGTCACTTTTTTATGACAATTAATTAACGATTCCACAAGTTGGTGTTAGTGGAACCGGGACCGACGGCTTAACGTGCTCTCCGGGGCACGGGAACGGTGGCGTTGTAAATCTATTACAAATGTACGTAAGAAAAGTGTATTTCTCATTGGTACATGCCGGGGGGGTTTGAACCGCCCTTTATAGGATTTTAAGACAACCTACAACCGAGCTACCACCGCGTCTTATTTTTTGGACATATTATGGCTTTCATTTAACGATTTTCCTTTATTTTACATATAAACAAATATATGATTAAAACATCTCCATTTCTTCGAAAATTTTAGATTGTGCAAGCGAGAGGGCTGCAGAAGCATTAAGCCCTCTTAATAGGTTAATATAACATAATCAGTGACGTAGATATTGCGAATATACTAATATATAAAGGTAGGTTTAAACCAAACGAAAATAAAACTTGAGCTAGAACAAGAGCTTTGGTCGTTATTCTTTTGGCATAAACGACGACACGTTTTTGTCATTAACAACAAAAGAATGACAACGAGAAAAAAATAGTACAGCAACAAATCGAATTCTTGCACATGCTCGATTGATTCGTCAACTACGACTAAAATGCTTTTAGGTCGCATGCTCGTGTGCCGTTTACAACAAGCTTCGCGAGCAATGTTTGAACAACCATATAATGCACCATCTCTGCTTAATTAGTTATTGTTGTTGTGTAATTCTGTATTTGTTTCATTTGTAAATCTGCTATAGCTGAGATTTCCTTGCAGATTCCTTTCTCAGTCAGATTAAACATTAACAGCTCAATGGAATTCGGTCTTCTGCTAACAGCTTACTCTTTGGACTTAGTCTTCTACTAGCAGGAGTAGAAACATTCAAAATAATTTAAATTATGACGTGTCACAAATGTCTGTAATAGGTTTTCGTGAAAAAAGTAAAAACTTTGACTTACACAAAAATTTAATAAAGAGCAGATAGAAAGAGCATTAGCTCGTTTGGTCTAAACCCACCTTAAGAATGCTCTAGAAGTCATGTCAAAAGCGACCAAAGACGTCGAGGTTTCCTTACTTAACTGACGGAGAGTAGACGGAATTATTTGCTGCTGCTATGTATGTGGCCTTCAAAAGCTATATAATTTTGTTTGACAAAAAATAAACCTCACGAAAGCAACACTTTAAACAAGAACCAACTCACAGCCTAATTGTTAAAGTCCGCTGCACTGCTGCGAATATTGCGCCATGCTTTGCTTTCAAATAATTCAATCGAGACCACTCTTCTGTTTTACACAAAGTATGAAAAATTATATGGTACTGTAAAAATGCGAACTATAGTAAATCGCAAGATTTTCATTTACGAAGTTAAACCAAATCATTTCTTTAAACCTTTACTATGCTCTCGTTATTGCAGGCAGTCGGTTAGATCGTATTCAGTTACTCACTTTGGCAGTTTTATCCGTGGTAAGGAACATCGTAGTAAAATATCGAAATTAATAATTATCACAAAATATTTCGGACTTTAACCACAGGTTCGTTAATCTAAGGTTAAACTGGAAAATCTTAAGATTTATGATAGTTCGGGCATTTACAGTAACACGACCACAAGAGTAACTAGGGTCGGTTAAATTTTAAAATTAATTTCATCCTCGATCCTTAAAAATAACTTTGTACATTAAATCCAAAGCGTGTCGACGCGTCAGTTTGGATCTAGGCACTCTCTAGGCGGAACGAAACGGTCTCCGCCTTCCGACTCCGTAACATTGAGCGGGCCCGCCGCATGAGATCATTGTGAATCAGCCGGGAAGCGGGACCGCTCTACGACGACAGGTAGTTCGAGATGGAGTTCCAGTTGTCCATGCCGATCTCGCTGAGCATGTCCGACACCTCTGGGGTGTAGGAAAACTCGAAGTGCGAGCCGGATGAAGAGGAGCCGGTCTCGAAGGCCTCCATATCGGTCAGCGCGTCCAGAACCTCGCTGTCGTGCGGGAACTCCAGCAGATCCGTGATGGAGTACAGCTCGGAGATGTCTGCGGGATCCCGGCGGTCCTCATACAGGCAAGCAGACTCAGGGGAGTCAGGGGAACCAGCGGGAGAAGCCGGCAAGGGAGGCGGCGGGGGTGTCTCGTCCACGCTCATGGTATCAGACAGCGAAGACCGTGGCTGTCTCCTCTGCGTGCCTCGGTTGTTGTTGGAATCCGCTCGCTGCTTACGCTTCTTGGTAACAGCCCCTGTGCGCTGAGCGGGCTTAGTAGTCTTCTTACGAGGTCTGTATTTGTAATCAGGGTATTCCCGCATGTGAAGCTGCCTCAACCTCTCGGCCTCGTCGATGAACGGTTGTCGCTCTATGTCGTTGAGAGTTTTCCAGACGCGGCCGAGGTTCTTAGAGATCTCCGCGTTGTGCATGTCTGGGGTCTGCTCGCAAATTTTTCGACGTTCGATCTGAGACCAGACCATAAACGCGTTCATTGGCCTCTTTATGTGGTTCGGGTTGTTCTTCTTAGTCTGTGAACAAAGAAAGAAATACGTTAGAAATGAGTTTAGACTGGCGTTGAGTAGGCACTAGCAGACATTAGGGATATAACATTCATCTAATTAGGCCGACAACAAACTCGTCAATAAATTGTGGGCATCCCCAGATCTTGTTTATCTTGATCGCTGTAATTGTAAAATGAGTGCGGTCAGGTAAAATGTATTCACGCAAATTATTGTGTTCCATCATTTGAATCATGTAAGTCTTTCTGTAAATAGTTAAAACTGTGTGTTGTGGAACAAGTAGATGAATTACTATATTTTTAATAATCAGGCAATATTCAAGATTTTGGAAAATGTCCTAAATAGTATTGTGTATTTTTGAATATAATTATTACGGTATTCGATTATATTTTCGAATATTTTTATTCATTCGAGTGCTTGTGGATAAATAATATTTGAGTGCTAGGGAGTTTTAGGCTTCCGCTCGGTACCCTCGGTCGGTATGCCCCACAAATCAGCGCTAATGCGCGCCACCTATCGGACAACAGTAGTACTATGTCAGAAACCTACGCCGATGTTCACACAACATATTCCCAAAGTTTCATCCCGATCGGGCAAGTAGTTTTGAAGACACACAGACATTCATTTTTATATCTATATAGATTAATTATTATTATTGTTGTAACAATAAGGTAAGAATTTAAGATGTCTTGTGCAATAAAAAAAATAGGTTTAAACCCAAAGGTCAGTCGACCCATGACCACGGCCAATGCAACTTGGCTGAAACGTCGGGAGAAATATGTCTCTAAGGTAAATCGCGTAAAGACCCGTTAAAATTATAAAAACTATTCTGAATGTGCGCGAAAGTTTAAACCTAAAGGCATTTATGAATTAAATAATTCAGTAAATTAATCAGTGTTATCTGTTTAATTGTAGAGAGCACAATTATTATTTGAGGCATGTCCGATGTGCCACGAGTGCCGGCAAAGAGCTAGTACTATCAATTAATATGCATGACATTCCGCCATTAAATCGCGTCCTTACTATTAATGAATTGTTATCATACAAATTATTATTATTATTATTACAACTATTCGAATAACTCAATTATTTGAAAAGTTTGTCACGCTGATGGAATATTAAATGGTTTTAAATATTCGGTCAATCTAATTATGGTAATTACAGGTGGCGTGGTATGTTTTATAAGCTACACCACGTTGAGTGTTCTAAAGACCTCCATAACATTTCCCTTTTTCTGTATTCCGCAATCGAGCCACACGAAGAGGCTACTCTCTGGACGTTCATATTAGAAATAGGCGCTATGTAACATACTTGTAGATAGTTTAGTTATTTAATTTCAAATGCAGCAAAATCCTATTTGACTACCCTCATCATGTATGTAGTTTTATAATACTGTTTATTTATGATGTACATTTTATTTATATATATATTGAGGCGGTGGTGGCTCGGTTGTAAGAACGCGTATCTTAAACCTCTACAAAGGTCGGTTTACTTTTATTACGTAAACTTATCATAGATTTACAACACCACCGTTCCCGTGCCTCGGAGGTCCCAGTTCCACTAATGCCAACTTGTGGAATCCTTAATAAATTGTTGTCATAAAAAAATGACATCATATCCTCGCCAAGCCGTCTGGCCAGCGTGGCGAGTATAAGCCAAATTCTCCAGTTCTGGAAGGCCCATTTCCAGCAGTGAAGGTCTAGGACGCAAAAAAAAAATATATGCGTATTTATGTATTTGTATATGTATTAGTATGTAATATTATTATGTATGTGTTAATACTGTTAAGGATAACTTAATCGATGATTGCACCTACCATCTATACTATCTAAATGTCCTAAAGGTTTGGCTGTCAGAGAATGGCTAGCGGCATTAAGATCTTAGTACATAGTCAATAAAAGAGAACTATATATATATATATATATAATATATATAAATTTTTCATAACACTTTACTTGAAATAGCTTGGACAAACTGCGTATGAATAAAATAATAGATTAGGATTGCACATTCGCCGGAGTGCGAGTGATAAAGTTGCACGGAAGTGACCTTGACGTTTAGAGTAATCATCCTTTTTGTGGTATGTGTAAGTTAAATAACGATGGTAGTACGCCGGTCACCACGACCGCCATTAGTCTCTACCACTATGCCGGCCTAACAAGATGCTTTTTCACACTTCGCTTGAAGTACGTTTATAAGAGTGGGGAAACACACTGGCTGCGAGAGCATTCCACATCTTCAGCGTGCGACAGATGTTTTTATTTGATATACAAAATTTTTGAGTACGCGTAGGGATTGTGGGTATGGTGGGTATAGTTTTTAAAAGTAGATAGTTTTCACAACGTTGTATGAAAACGAATAACGGGTACGTTTTGTTATTTTAAAAACCCATGACAACGCAACTCTTGTTTATATGAATTTATAGAATTTCACTCTAGTGCATGTGTTGTTGTAGGTTGGCTTCGGTTACTGTAATTCTTGGATATCGCCTAACTTAAAATTATAAGAGTAACCAGACCATGTTTTTCGGCGATACCTCCCCCCCACTCAAAATAATTTGTAGACTTATTTTTTTTTAATTTACCACTATATCGCGCCTGGCTGTCGCCTTTATGAAATTAGATTAATGTCATATCTTCAGTGACACTCGCGTAATAAAAACACAAAGCGTTTTTTTTAGTTTTTTTTTTTTTGTGATATAAGTACATATTTTTTATAACATGCTAAACAACTCTGTACGATAGAGTGAAGTAAGTAATGTGTCTGCACATTTCGCGAGGTGATCCCGTGCTGAAGTTGAGCATGATTATAATAATAATAATTCCAGACACGTCACGATGGCGCTATATCTAGTTTCCGTGGTAAACTATGAGGCTTGTGTTACGGAAACTAGATGGTTGATAAACTACATATTATACTTTTTTTTTATAAATATATACATATTATACATTGACCGCCTCCGTGGTCTAGTGGTAACAAGCGTTGCCATGAATTCGGGAGATCGTGGGTTCGATTCCCACCAGGGGCAAGTTATACATTGTATAATTTGTCTCGGTCTGGGTGTTTATATGTATAATATGTATATATTTACAAAAAAAAAAGTATAATATGTAGTTTATCAACCATCTAGTTTCCGTTACACAAGCCTTGTAGCTTACCACGGAAATTAGATGGCGCTGTGTGACCTGTCTGGAAATATTTATTTATTTATTTAAACACCCAGACCGAGACAAATTATACAATGTACAACTACCCTATTCTTATTCTAACTGTGCCACAAAGGAACAAACATACATACATAGACTGGTAAACACAACCCTTCTTTGCGTCGCGCAATCGGGTAAAAAGGTACGTGCAGTGCTATTGAAAGATATGTGTGACCTATCGGAAGACACTGAAGACTAAGGTCACAGGAAGTCGTTATCAAAACAAGTAGGAAGTGATGCACTAAGGACATTAGCACTATACGATAGGAGAACTTTATAAATAAATACAAAAAAAAATGCTTTTATTTCGGAATAGTATCCATAGGGGTTAGTAACATAGTGCTTGCTTATCTCTTATATCTAGTAAAAAGAGGACATTTAGTTTTTATTAGTCTCGTAGTTTGACAATGCCTCTGTACGGCAGCTAATAGTAATAAGGGACATTCATTTATTACACAGTTTGTATTTAGTTATAGTGTAGTTTAGTATGACAATGCCTCTTTACAGCAGCTATTATCTTAACTGACATTTACATTTTTATTTTTATAATTGTGTCTGTCTTAGCTTATAGTATGACAATGTCTATATACAGCAGCTATTATCTTAATTGACATTGACATTTATATTCTTATAATTGTGTCTGTCTTAGCTTATAGTGTGACAATGCCTATCTACAGCAGCTATAATGTTAAGCGTTATTCTGTATTTATAGTTTTGTTATTTTTATTATTTTATAGTTTCTCATTCCAAATGATGGTTATCATGTAGGTTTTTATGCTCCAGATTCACCAATATTAACTATAAAATAATATTGTTTTGTATCAATATTGTATAAATTGCAGAATACATCTCTTATTGTCCTATGCCTAAATGCAAAAAAAAAGGAATTGAATTATATTTGCCTTGCCCTCCTGAGGCACTGGACATATGAGTATGTAGTGCCCTATGATAGGGCAATCTGGCTTCTCACTAACTGCCATTAAGATGATGTTGCCGCTCCCTCGTACTCTGTGCATCAACGACGCGACTTGATTCCGCAATACTCAGTAGAAATCATCTGTGTGCGCGTACGCAAACATCGCTGATGCACTGCACCAACGAGGGAGACCCATCATCATCTTGAAGGCGTTATTATATTGTACTCGAAGAACGTTATTATCCAAACTTATATATCGTCAAGGGCGGTGGTGGCTCAGTTGTAAAAAGGCGTACCTTAAGTCCTACAAAACTTCAAAACCACCCGGCATGTACCAATGAGAAATACACTTTTCTACGTACATTTGTCATAGATTTACAACACCACCGTTCTCGAAGAGCACGTTAAGCCGTCGGTCCCGGTTCCACTAATACCAACTTGTGAAATTGTTAATAAATTGACATCATATCCTCATTTATTTGTGATATTTCTCGAGTTTGGTACGCTGGAGACATCGACGAGCTTGCCACTTGTCATCATTGGCCTATAGTAAAGTTGGCTAAGTGTGAATCCGCTTATTTATAAGCGTGGTTTCTGACCACCTCGAAAAGGAAACGGTCGTGATGATACTTCACATTTTTGTTTACATTTTTCTTATTAATTAGATGACCGAGTAGTCGATTAGTACCTAGGGTCAATCTATTGAAGATAGTATTCACAATTTATTGCTTACAGTTCTAATACGTTATAAAGAAGTACTTTTTTTTTTATACATACTCGGGTGTTTAAAATTATTATTTGCCTGTCCTATTTATATTCAGAAAAAAAGGGTTTGTCAGATGGCAACTAAATCAAGTTGGGTACGCCCACGTCTGTAGACTCAAGGTGAAGCAAATAGGAGGATTTTTTTGTCAGGTACCAATTAACGTATCCTAGTCTGTTTTTTTAACCGCAACCGTTTCAGTGTCAAAATAGTAAATTTGTTCATTTAGGTGCAATGAAAGTAACAGTAATATACAATTATAGGATAATTCAACAAATATTATAGTAAAGTATCATCACGACCGTTTCCCTTTCGGGGTGGTCAGAAACCACGCTTATAAGCGGATTCGCATTTAGCCAACTTTACTATAGGCCAATCATGACAAGTGGCAAGCTCGTCGATGTCTCTAGCGTACCAAACTCGATAAATATCACAAATAAATTAAATATATTTATTTAAATTATTAAATATTTTTGTTTTCCGACCAGGAATCGAACCCGGTACCTCCGAGTCTAAATCCACGGACTTCTTTATAAGCGTGGTTTCTGACCACCCCGAAAGGGAAACGTTCGTGATGATACTTTTTGTATTTATTTAATTAATAAATATTATTGTGTCCCGACCAGGAACCCGGTACCTCCGAGTCTAAATCCACGGACTTAACCGCAAGACCACGAAGGCAGTTTAATTTTTTTAAATAATAATCGTATAAGCTATATTACTGTAAAGTTTCATCAAAATCAGTTCAGTAGTTTTTGCGTGAAAGAGCAGCAAACATTATGTCAATGATTTTGTTTGGGCATATTATTAGCAAGAAAGTAGCTTCTTTTTTCCAACGCGTGCGGAACAGTAGCAAGAGTATCCTGAGCATGATTGCATCTCGCCATGACTGCCCGATCCAAGATCATTGGGTTAAGATTATGTTGGGTGCGTCAGTATAGGTTAAGAAGTTAGGTTTAGTATGTAAATTAATTGTAGTTTTAGGCTTAAAATGTGAGTATTTTTATTATATGGGTAATGTCTGAAATAAATGATATTGAAATATAATCCGATGTCTGTCATTAGGCATAGGGAACTTTAAACGCAGTAAACCATGAAATAATGAGTAGTTACTAGCGGAAAAACCAGGTGTAACCACTTTTATTGGGCCATTGTACATTGTTGTCACATTGCTGTAGAAAAAAACCATTAGCACAAAATTACTGCTTGTCCACCCCTTTGAGTGCAAGCTTACATTAAATTACTCTTAAACTATTTTAAACATAATTGCTATTATTATTCTTTAGTGGTTACCCCTTACAACCTCTAGGACACATCTCTGGATTGATTGGATTTGGCTGTGTTCTCGTCACACTCGCGATGGCCAGAGTGTCTGATGTTTTGTCAATTTGTTAACTATTCCATAAGTTGATATTAGTCAAAAAATATATAACTAATAGGTAGGATAATCGTCTCGGAATTAATTAAAAAAAAAAAAAAAAAAAAATAATAAAATCTTTATTGCAAAATAAAAATACATTACAATTCAGTTTTTACATAGGTTAGGGCATAAAATAAATCGTTAGTTACAAAAACAGTTTAGCTGTGACATCTGAAATAGTCGGTGGACGGTGCTTCAGATGTCATTGTAGGAATTAGTACTTACATTTAATTTTACTCTAGACAATATTTATTTATATTTGCTGTAGGCAAGACTTAAATAATTGTTTGTGTGTATGGTTAGTGTGTGTGTGTTGGTGTGTGTGTGTGTGTTGGTGTACGTGGGTTTGAATGAATGTATATAAGTATGCATGTGTTAGCAACAACCTATATCTTATAATATTATTTAACGATTTTAAACAGGTTTTCAGTATCCTCATAAGTTAGTTCCTGAAGCCAGTTCCTAACGAGTACCTTGCACGTTCTGGAGGTTTGGGGATAAATATTAAGCTTTTTATTTAACCTATTATATAACCGGCTACTTAAAGTGATATAATGCCTTTGGGCCAACGCAACCCTACAGCATTTAGTGTCACATACTCGATCCCTGGCTCGCACATGGTTGTTGATTTCATTATATGGTAAGACAGCGTGTGTTCTTAATATGGTTTGAAGAATAAATAGCTGCCTCACAGTAAGGACTTTGCTCTCTTGATATACCAGGGTTGTAGGAAATCTATATGGTTTTTTCATCATCACCTTCAAGATTGCTCTCTGCGCCCTCTCGAGTCTAAGCATAGCCGTTACATAAGTACCACCCCATGACGTAATACAGTACGATAGGATTGACTGTGCCAGCGCATAATAAACCGTCCTGAGCGTGTCGATGTTAGCAGATGCTCGTAACCTCTTAAACACAAATATGAGTTTCCTAGCTCGCGACACTAGACTATTCAGGTGTTGATGCCAGCTTAGTGTTTCATCAATTATGACTCCCAAATACTTAATACTTGAAGTACGGGTAATCGGTAGGCAATCACACACATCATTATTGGTTTTACAGCATGTATGAGCCTTAACATCAAAACAATCAAATGCGGGCTGTGACGCCCCAGAAACAGAAAATGCAACATATTTAGTCTTCTCAATATTTAGGGTAAGAATGTTAGTGGACAGCCATGACATGACATCACGGAGAGCATCCTCAGTGTGCTTGTGTGCACTTTTCCAATCTCTTCCCTGTACAATGAGTGCCGTATCGTCTGCGTACGTAAATATTTTGGAATTCGGTAGGTTTAGGCGGCATAGGTCGTCGATGTAGATTAGAAACAGGGTAGGTCCTAATACACTACCCTGTGGGACACCATAAGATAACACCTCGTCATCACTAGTAAGGCTGTCAATCTTAACGCACTGGCTACGTTCTTTCAAGTAACTGCAAAATATATCCAAGACAATGCCCCTCACTCCAATTCTTTCCATTTTACGCAGGAGAATAGGAACAGAGACAGTGTCAAATGCCTTAGACAAATCCAAAAACACCCCAATAGCTTTATTTCGTTTGTTTAGGCAACCAACAATGTCATCAGTGAGTTTTAGAACTGCATCTTCTGTAGATCTGCCACTTCTGAAGCCATATTGGTTGTCTGCCAGTATGTTATACTTGTCTAAAAAATCTTTAAGTCTGTTATTCAACACCTTCTCCAATATTTTGGAAAGGGTTGTGAGCACTGATATTGGCCTATAATTATTAACACTGTCTCTGTCCCCACCCTTATGTATTGGATGTACAAGCGCTCTTTTAAAAGCGACCGGAAAAACGCCTGTAGTCAGACACAGATTGACTAGATACTTAAGCGGCGGTATTAATGCGTGACGAGCCATCTTTAAGATCTTGGCAGGAATTCCATCCCAGCCAACTGCACAGTCACTGCGCATCCCTGTTATTATTTTATCTAATTCTCCATCATCAACCTCCAACAAACCCATAGAATTATTTAATACTTTATTCGATAAGTTAACACCTAGGCCAGTAGTCTGGTTTCGTAGCATACTCGCAGCCAATTTTTGGCCTACATTTACAAAAAATTTGTTTACCGAATTGATCGAAATCTTTGGGTCCCCCTGAGTATTTATTAGTTCATTGCAGGGATGAGTTACATTTCCCAGTCCTGCTATACTTTTAATTACCTTCCACGTTTGTTTAGGATTATTTTTAGCTTTTTGTAGTTCCTCTTGTTCAAATGTTTGTTTTAGTTTTTTAAGTAGTTTGTTACAGAAATTTCGATATCGACAGTAGGTTACTCTTAATATCATATTGTTTGGATATTTTTTTGATTGTTTATGTAGTCTGTCTCTATGTCTGATGCACTTTAATAACCCTGGTGTAATCCAAGGTTTAATTGTTCTATTTTTACGCGATATTTTAACAGTTTCAGTATGCTTTTTAAGAGTTTCAGATATTTTAGTCACTAAAAAATTTGCTGCAATGTTAGCATCAGTAAAGTTAAACATTTCAGAGAAATCAATATTATTTAGTTCAGCCTCGACTAATGGATAGTTTATCTTGTTGGCTATAGTTTTAAGATTTTGTGTCCTACAAGCTGATTCAAAGCAAAAAAGTACCGGGGCATGGTCAGTGATATATGCATCCAGTACTAGAGTAATAGATTTCTTGTTAGTCTTCAGGATAACATGGTCTAGGCAAGTAGTGTCACGGGTTGGTAGAAAATGCGCAGGTAGAAATCCATGTGAGGCACCAATGTTTAAGTACTCATCAGAATGTGGACTGTTACTATTAGGCATAATATTAATGTTAATATCTCCTACAACCGTAACTGTGTTAAACGCCGAATATTTTTTTAGTGTACCATCCAGGCTTGCCAAAAAGTTATCAATTTTTTGATGAGACGGTGAACGATACAATGCTATAATTGCAATGTTCTTATCGCATTCAACAATCATGCAGTTAGCATTTGCAAAATGAGGTTCTACAACTTTACATTTAATTTCTGATCTTACATATATCACTAAGCCATCATTTTGATTAGTAAACTTTGATTGGAAGGTCGCATAACCATCCAGTATAGGTACTTCTTGTACCTTGCTCAGCCAACATTCCGATAACACAATAATGTCACATCTTTCAACGATTCTAGTTAATAATATTTTAAGTTCGTCAAAGTTACAATTAATACTTCTAATATTAATTTGTAAAATTTTTAAAGTGCGTTTGTAAGATTTAAGATGCTGACTACAGCTCTCAGGTGAACAGGTAAGTGACTTAGATATGACGCAACTCTCCAGATCCTTCCCTACATCACATATTATTGGATCATATTATTGGATTAAGTCTCTGACGGTGTTTTTTTTTTTTCATACTACCCCATCTTTTGGTAAGTGATGTGCAATGATGGCAACTGGAATCAGACACTCGTGACTGACATCAGTCCCTAACACTACCAATGCCAGCTTTACTGGGCTTGACTGCGATTCAGGCATGATCCTGAAACGTGTAGGTACACTTTACTGGGTTTATCGGCACGAACAGGGATAAATCCCCGCCCTGGCATACTGGGCAAGTTACCACTATCAGTCCGACAACCACCTATTTGTTGTTTTCGTATAAGTTGATTATATATATTTAAATTGTAATCTTGTTAGAATAAAGTATCATAAAAAAGTATCATCACGACCGTTTCCCTTTCGGGGTGGTCAGAAACCACGCTTATAAATAAATAAATAAATATACATTAATAAATATTTTAGTGACCCGACCAGGAATCGAACCCGGTACCTCCGAGTCTAAATCCACGGACTTAACCGCTAGTCCACGGAGGCAGTTAGAATAATTTATCTAAAAACTGTGAATACAATTTATCCAAAATCTCCATACAAGATGAATGGTGTCTTTTGAATTAAAGGACAGCTTGTCACATTTATAGATAGATAGATAGATACATTCGTTATTGCACAGAAAATAATACATTTTACAGTACATAGGCGAGCTTAATGTCTAAAAACATTTTCTAACAGCTAACCTTTGGGAGATGTGAGCAGGGATTGTAAGGTGCATGACCGCTAATATTTGAGATAAAGACATTTATTCAGTTAAAAACTTATCACTATAACTATTAATGATGATTTCAAGCATCGAAATTGCAATTCTGCTTCCTTAGACATCAAACTCTTAGACCGTACTCGATATAGTAATCACGATAGACAGCCGACATAGCGCGGCCAGGAAGCGAACTGGTTGCCCTTGTAGACCGACCAATGTCGGCACAGCTGAGGCAAACTTTGGACGCGACTAGCATGTTTTATCTATGCCAAAGCCTTAAAAGGAAGGTTAGAAAAACACTACATTTAGTTTAAGACACGCATAACATGAAAACTGAGCGTGTTCTACTGCAAATGCTATAATGAAGAGCTCCATAACCTCATCTCTTCTTATTTATTTATTTAAAACTTTATTGCACTATGTACAAAGGGCGGGCTTAATGCCGCTAGTCATTCTCTAGCAGCCAACCTTTGGGACAATACAGAACATTACAGTCATGAGGCTAGGTGCAAACGATTGTAAGAAACGTTACCAAATAAATACGTTTAATCATATATACTACACACTATATTGGCTACTATATACTACATACAATACATACTAATATACGTTGTAAGGAGCTCTTTAGGTAATGAAAGTAAACCAGCTTTTTAAACAGCGGTTTGCTGGGTGCTTGGCGAATTTCAACAGGTCAACTGTTCCAGAGATTTGCGGCGAATGAGTTAGACTGAAAGCTAGAGTGATGAGAAGGGATAGATAGAACAGAATTGTGTGATGAACGAAGAGATCTGTCATGAATTGAGGAGAGATAGGTAAATTTGTCCTTGAGGTATTTCGGTGTGGTAGGCTCATTTAGTATAGAATAAGAGTAGGCAGAGCGCAGTACGATTCCTGCGACAGCGAATCGGTAGCCACCCTAACTTAGCACGATACTCAGAGATGTGATCATATTTTCTTAAACAAAATATGAACCGGATACATGTATTTTGTAGTCGCTCCATCTTGTTCAGCAACACCTCTTTTTCTTCTATATTCCGCAACTGAATCACTCGCACAGTCCAAAAGAGATTTCTCAAAACCAGGCCCGAACTTTTTTGCAGCGTGCCTCAACAAAATACAATTGAATAATTATAACAAATAATTGTGTTTTTTTTTCAATTTAATTTTAACATCCCTTTTACCACAGCATTAAAATATCATTTAATTAAATAGTCAATTGATTAGGATTTATGTATGAAATAGTTACAAAGCTATTTATATGATTAGCTTCTTTATTATGATCAGGTACTTTATTACAGATAAAACACTGAATTTCAAATTGGCGAGATAGAAACTATGTAATTATTAAGGTGAAAAAAAGTTTTTGTCAATTGTCGTTATGCTAGGGTCAAATAAATAAAATTTATTACAGATTATGAAATCACAATATATTAACTATCAAATAAAAAAGAAATCATTATGACACGAGAACATTTTATTGGACCCATTTCTCTAAGAAAAATGGGTATTCTCATTTGGACCCCAATAGTCAATAGTCACTATTCCTAGTAGCTTTATTTGATAAATTTATAGTTAAAAAATCTTGTGAGAGACTGGGACTTGAATAGTAATTGCAATTTAAATGCATAGAAAGGTTGTAAGAAAACCTTCATATATAAAAAGTAAAGTATAATCACGACCGTTTCCCTTTCGGGGTGGTCAGAAACCACGCTTATAAATAAGCGGATTCACATTTAGACAGCTTTACTATAGGCCAATCATGACAAGTGGCAAGCTCGTCGATGTCTCCAGCGTACCAAACTCGAAAAATATCATAAATAAATTAAATGTATTTATTTAAATTATTAAATATTTTTGTGTCCCAAACAGGAATCGAACCCGGTACCCCCGAGTCTAAATCCACGGACTTAACCGCTAGACCACGGAGGCAGTTCAAATATAACACTTTAAATTATGTTTCGTTCATCAATCAATCAACTGCCATCAGTCCAGTTGGTTACATTCATGGACCTCGCGCGCCACTTACCATCAGGTGGGAGTAAGGTCACATGTCGTGCTAGTATAGTAAAAGTCTTGCTAACATATCGGTAGTTCTGGTTTTAAAAAAAGCAAGACCAATGCTAGACGAAGACCAGGATTGGGTAACGCTAATCATGGTCATCAGTCTGTATCTATCCACTGCTGGATGTAAGCCGGGGAGGCTCGTCAATTAATGCGATCTTAATGCTAATTTAAAAAAAAATGGATTTTTACATCTATCGAACACTGAAGATGAAGGAATGCTTTCACAACATGTGATTCCCACCATTCCTGTAACCTGGAGATTGTAGATATGGACATCGCGTATCGCTTACCATCAGGAAGGGACGGTGTCACATATCGTGCTCAGTATACAAAATAAATAAAAAACTTCTATTGAGAGCTAGAAACGGTAGTATCGACATTTAAACCAAGGTTACTTTAGGTTTCCGTGTTGTGTTTAATCGCAAACGTGGATTCGCCTCATACCGGAGTTTTCGCAATAAAATGGAGGTCGAAACGGAACGGCCAAGTTTAGTTAGCCATTTGAAGGAGATGATTAATTGCAACTTCCTATTTTTGGTGTTTAATATGCTGATTACTTCGCGACTTTGCTCGGCTTATTTCCGCAAACGAGAATTGATTGAATAAATTTTAATGTCGCCCTTGCAGCGGTTTTTTTTTTATTTCCGACCATATTGCCTCCGTGGTTTAGCGGTTAAGTCCGTGGATTTACACTCGGAGGTATCGGATTCGATTCCTGATTGGGACACAAAAATATGTATTAATGAAAATAAATACATAATAATACCTTAACATATATAATGGTTGCACATATCTCACAACACAAATGGTTTCATTGTCCTAAATGTTGGTTGCTAAAGTATGCCAAGATCCATTAAGCTCGCCTCTTGTACAATAAAGATTATAAATAAAAAAGACAGAAAAAATAATTTACGTGATATTTTGACTGTAATGCTAAAATATGCTTTGGAAGCGGCTCAGAGACTGGAAGAACATTCTATACTTCCAAGGGAGACAGATGTAAGTCTCCGAAATTATATGAACGCGGAAAATCGACCGCCTCCGTGGTACATTGTATAATTTGTCTCAGTCTGGGTGTTTATATGTATAATATTTATTTATTTATTAAGGTACAAAAAACAGTTAACAGACAAAACATTTGCAAAATACAGTGATATAAATAAGTAGTAAGTTTGCCAACCTAATATTTGTACACAGCATGCAGTAAACAATATTAAGAATAAAATACAGAAAGACATTAATATCTAAATTGAAACATATAAGTAAACAATTTGGCATACATATCTTATATATAACTAAAATTATATATATTTATATAAACACAAAAACATTAATAATATAGTAGTAATAATAAGTATTCTTAATAACATTAAATCAAACAATAAAATCAGCATATTTATTGGTTTAGTTTATGTACGTGGTGTTTAAACATTGAATAGGTACAGTTAAAGATATCTATTTCACTCTGGGTTAAACATAAATCATTGTAACGACGACACATACGTAGCAGTGGGCTGTTAAACGAGACATTGTTGGTAGCCCGTGGTAAGAGGAAAAGACTGGGTATACGGACAGGTCGGTTAGGTACACGATAGCTCAGGCTCATGGTCTCATATGTAATATTTACAAAAAAAAAAAGTATAATATGTAGTTTATCAACCATCTAGTTTCCGTAACACAAGCCTCGTAGCTTACCACGGAAATTAGATGGCACTTTGTGTCTGGAAAAAAAAAAAAAAAAAAAATGGGTACGGTATAGAGGTAGTACCGTATAAAGACTAAATGCATCAGAGCAAAGCTAAAGAAAAATACAGGGATGAGGTTGTAGAGCTCTTAAGAACAGTAACCGTGGTATAAAGTCCATTGGAATAAAGCTAAGGCAAAAAGTTACTGGCAAAAGGAAATATTAATGAAGATGTTGGACAATTCCAAGTCTGTTAATTGCGAACAAAAGGCTTCGGGCCCGGAGACCGGCGATTATTCTCGGCCCTTGTAATAATCGCACGACGTGAGCCCCTCCCGGCTTTCAGCGAGATCCTTAATTCTTTTGTGTTTGCAGATAATAGTCCAAATGAAACTTTTTTAATATGCTTTACTTGGAGCTGTTGAAGCAATTTGATCAGGTATGTGTAACGAAATCATTTCTGGAGTTAGTGACAAACTTTAAGGAGGCTAAAAATTTTTTTTTTGTACAACATACTGCAAAGATTTGAAACTCATAGTCATCATCACACAGCGTCCTAGACCTGCACTGCTGGGGATGGGCCTTCCAGAACATATATTAATAAAATTTTATTTTCTTCTTTTCCTTTTTATATTAGTTATACTCATATACTCCTGACTACTTCAAAAAGAGTGTTAGAAGCCAAAATTTACGTCAGATAAATGAAACAATGTTAGTAGTACCAGTATGTAAAAGTGAACTGTTTAGAAGGAACTGTTACTATATGTCGATTAAAATATTTAACAATATCCCAACAGAAATAAAACAAGTACCAGTAAAAATGTTTAAAAAGGAACTGTATAAATGGCTGGCAAAGGGCTGTTACTATAATATTGGCGAGTTCTTCGAGCGGAACAATAACTAAAAGAATTTGTATGACATATTTTATTTTATTTTTTGTTTGTTATTATTAACATAAAATTATTGTATCTATTGACCTAAATTATGTAATGATGACTTAATGATAAGAATATATTTAAACTAAACAATTTTTGCATGCCACAACAATGGCTAAATGTGCAGAGCCAACTTACTAACCATATTACCGTATGTACCACATTTAAAGCAAATAAACGATTTTGAATTTGAATTTGAATATATATTTTAATGTAATTTTTAAGTAAAAGCAACCTTAGTTATGTATGTAGTTAGTAAAGCTTATGTTTTGTTAGTTTTAGTGGAAATTTGTTGGTTAATGAGATAAACAACTTTGTTATTACTAGGTGTAAGAATAACTGTTTGTTTCCCAAATGATAAATAAATATATCTGGAGAATTTGGCCTACACTCGCCACGCTGGCCAGACGGCTTAACTCATAGTACTACAAGTCAAACCAGGGAAGGTTCCAAATGCAATTTCCTACTGCTATGTTTATAACACCAAAAAGTATAATGTCTATTGTTATTTTAAATAAGTATGTTTCCCCTTCTAATCCTGTAGTAATGTAACTGACAAGAGAAGAAGACAAGAGAGATTGACGAACCAGATATATAATGCAAAAGTTGTGGGTAAAAGAGGCCCTGGCAGACCAAGACTCACATATTACGATCAAATAAATAAAACAATAGCTGAAGGTGCTTTACAAAGTCATCGAAACAAAAGGGCATGTATGATGAGGTTGATAAATGTCGAAGAAGCGAAAGAGGTATGTTGTGATCGTGTCAAGTGGCGCTCAATTGTCTCTGCCTACCCCGCAAGGGATTTGGCGTGAAGATATGTATGTATGATTTTACTCCTGTTGATGAAAGCTAAACAGCAAAGCTGGTTCAAAGAGCAAGCTGTTAGCAGAAGACCAGTAGCTTATTAGGTTTCAATGACTTGTTAAGATTAACTGACTGAGAAAGAAATCTGAAAAAACTGCTATATGAGATTTATAATATAACAAAATAAATACAACAAATTTCGACATTTAATAGAAACATTAAAGTATGTAACTGCTCTTGCAGCAAATAGTTGCAGAGAGGCTGGTTACAGTAAATCAGTGTTTAATGAGGATGGAAAAGCACTGTATTAACTTATGTAAGTATAGTTTTATTGTGTCAAAAATAGAGAAACTGCATTCTGGAACCTGGAATTTCGTTTCCAGGAAGCAGTGCTTGAAGAACGCATTCCTTAAAATTCAAAAAAGAACGCGGTTTTAGCCCCGAAATTTACCAATCAGAGATACTCTTGTTTACATTTATTCAAAGCCCGTTTATATGTTTCTAATTTTAAATCTAATGTATTAAAAATGAGCACCAAGTAAATTGAATTTATTTTTGTTGAGAAGGATGATACCGTTGGCAAGATTGTTAAAACGTTGATAATCATTTTCACTGGCCTCATCTAGAAAAAAGACTTCGCATTTTGAAGGATTTAATTTAAGGTCTAAATTGTTTGATAAGGAGATAATTTTAGATAAATCACTGAGTAGATTTCTTGTTTACGTACATTTGTCATAGATTCTCAACGCCATCGTTCCTGTGCCTCTGGGAACACGTTAAGCTTAAGCCGTCTCGGTCGCGATTTTACTAATAACGACATGTAGAATCATTAATTATTTGTCATTGAAATTGACATCAGATCATTGCCAACCTGTCTGGAGTAGTGGCAAGAGTAGGCCAAATTCTCCAAAAACTAAATGAATTTATTTGATTATAATAATAATAAAAATAATTTATTTCGGATTCGATCCATATATGTTAGTAACAATTTAACTTAGAACTATGTTAGTAGAAATACACATAAATCAAAAATTAATACAATGTAAATATAAAAAATATTGTTCATTTTCATTGTGTGTGACATTAAGTCACAGCCCCATAACATTGGGTAACGCAAATGCTGTACAGATTTACACGTTCCCAGTTACAACTCCAATCCAGCGCTTAACAAAAGCGCTGTCAAAACGCGACGATATCATCTTCAGAATGCCGTTGTCACTACCTCTTACTCTATGCAGTATCGACGCTGCCTTTTTGCGTGTTATAGCCGGAAATCCATCTACTCAAGCCTTCGCAAAAATGCCCGACGCACCGCTGCGTCGAGGCAGTCCCATCAGAATTCTGAAGATATTATTGTATTAGAGGCGCAGAGCGTTGTAGGCCCGACCAAAGTATCTTACCCACAGACTGCTGGTGTAGAAAGACGTGCAGTACTCTTTAAAAAGCGTGATTTTAACAATATATTATGAACCAATAAACGTAATTCATAACATTCAATGGATACACCGTGGCAGTTCCATCGTGTGTGAAAAATGGTACGACAGGCTTGCGACCGCCTATAGGTTCCTTTGCTAATTTAGCCTGCCGTCTTGAAGTTACAAAGCTTTGGATTTGGAAATATTTGGAATGCGCTTTTAAGGTGTCCTATCGGATATTTTAAAGTTAAAGTAGTACGTCTTGTGCTCGCTCCTTGTTGACACGATATATGTTAAGTAGGAAGCCTAGAGAAAAGACTGTAGGATATCGTGTGGCACAAGGAAGTGAATATAAATTGCTTATAACTCAAGGATTGTCGCACGACACCATAGTGATGGACTCGGCTATAAACATCGATGTAAATAATGCACAGGAAAAATATTTATAGAATTAATTTTCTTTTAATTCCGCTGCCATTCAACGTCATAATTTATTTAAATGAGCTCAGTAATTATTGAAGTAATAAATTTACGGCCAATTAAATTAGCTGGTGCTTTAAGAGATGCTGTGAACTGATTGGAACTCATTACGATGGTATATCGATATGAGTCCATTCTGGAAAAACTGGGACTAAAGAAACGCTTTTCCTTAACTGTACAGTTGCTTTAACACTTTCTTGGGGCACATGTCGTAGCGATAACCTCCCATCGAGCGCCAGGTAGTGGAAAAGGTGGTAAAGAAAAAGTAGTGGGAAGGGGATACCTATGTAGGTGAAGTTCTAGTCTGCAAGTAATGGCGATAATAACATTGACACTTTAGTTCATAATATATATTCCTAATTTAAGTTAGTATTAAGTCATGACTTGCTTAATAAAGTTAATTTGACTGAGCCACAAGTCAAGAATCGATATAAGTTTTAATGTTTCTATCGATAGGCTCGCAGTCAGCTGCACAGTTTAACGACAAAGTCACGATTCTGAATCGGACCACACCGCAACCTTTTGAAAGATATGTCTGTTTTGACCCCTTTTCGCGATTATCGTCTATTCATATACGCACGGTTGGTGAATTTTAAACAGGGTTGTAGTATCTTTGATGGTTGGACGTGTGGTTAGGCCTTGCAGGACAATAAACATAAATGGTTAGTTGGGAGCGAAGATATACAACTTTTATTCTGCCTCCAGCAGTTTTATCTCTGCTATAAAATTGTATAGGAAGATCGTTCAGATCTTTAGTATGACCTTTGGTATTTACGAGTGCAATTTTATGTCCTTTCAGTCCTTCGCGATCACGATCTAAATTCAGTTCACTATCATCCTATTTTATTATGGCTTCTATGCTAATTAATTAAAATACTATTTATATTTCCTCTACTGTTTTTGTACATTTTCAACTTCTTGGTTAAGTGAGTCATCAGGACTGCACAGGTCGATACATGTCGCAGAGTTCGTTCAACTTAGACCCAATCATATCTCACTATTTTATCTGTTTTAGGTCGTATTAAATTAAAACTTATAAATTAATTAGCTCTTTGATTTGGCTTCGCTAGTAAAGTAAAGTGGTCGGCAAAAACAACTTCAGATGGGTTTAGGGTCATATGTCGTACTCAAGAAACTTGGGCTCACTGGGGCGCTTAATAGACTTCACATCCAATGAGTCAGATGAAAGGAATATGGACGGATCCAAAACTCTAAATCGTCTTAGAAAAGTGGTGCTGGAGGCGTGTGCTACGAATTTCAGACTTATACTCAAGAAGTTGAAAGTCAAAGTCTATCAGGCTCTCTTCCATCTGCCTGCAACAAGAGTATTGTGGTCATATAGCCCGAAAAAGCTCTGGCAATCTCGAAAGGCCGTTCAGGGACAAAACGATCGGTGGAGGGGGTCACGACCCTCACCATTAAGGAGAACGACGTAAGAAGGAGGAAGTCGTAGTCAGATAGAAAATCATGATTGTACTCCTGTTTGTGGAAGACTAAGCAGCGAAGTGGTCCAAAAAGTAAGCTGTTAATAGAAGACTAGCAGCATATATACTCGTAGACTCTAAATAAATGTTTCAATTGTCAATAATAAATTCTGAACCTTAATTTTAATCGCTGATTACATAGGTATAACCTCGAATTGTACATAATACAAAAATTACAATTTGTGGATCGTACGTGATTCTGTGCATACTGCGTTGGCACCTTGGCCCAAATGTTTCGCTCCGTGATTTTAAAGGTGAGCTCATAAAATCAGATTATCAAGAACAATAAAAAAATCGTGTATTTAAACGATTGTTGGTAGAATATGTTAGGTAGACACGTGTTTATAAAGTCCGTACTATTTAGGTACTTACTCCAGGCCCGACGAGAAAGCGATAAACTATTTCCTCGCTCGTAAATAACTTCGATATTAGAGTTTGCTCCTGTCATGTAAACAATCTGCTAATAATCAATAATATTAAACAGTACTGGCTTTATATTTACTAGCAGTTATATTTTTCGTTGTTGTAGTAAAAGTTGTAGTATATAATCGTAATTGTGAAAAGCTCAAATCAAATGTACGTAACGAAAAAATATTTATACCAAATATTGTAAGTAAATTGCAAAATATAATTGAGCTAAGTATACTATTTAAAAGCATATTTACTATTTCGTTAGGCACGTTAACTTTGTATGATATACAAAAAATTATTAAAATCTTACTTGTTTTTAAATAAATGACATCTAATTTCCACATCTTGACATAGATATTTTTATGTAAGTATTTATTCTATTATATATCATACAAGTCTTCATTTATTATGGCCACTAGAACCTCCACAGTTGAACCAGAATATATATCTAGAGAATTCGGCTGCACTCGGCACGCTGGCCAGACGGGTTGGCAAGGATACAAGTATACCTATAGATAATTATATATTTACATATTGTTTTTTTATTTGACTTTCTATGATATATTTTTGATTGATTTCAATTATTAATTTTTCTTACTCCGCACCCAATATAATAACCATACGGTATTTAGCTCGCCTATGTAAGTTATTTTATATTTTATGTGCAATAAATAATTGTATTATTATTATTAGAATGTTGCTTGCAGTTTTACTTATGGATACGAATTCATATATCAAGTAAGATTACCTATGTAAGATTTAACGTACTATTTTATTGTATTTTTTTGTATAAGGTTTTGTTCTAATACCTGCTTAAACGTTCAAAGAAATAACTTTCTCGTTTACTAGCTTCTAGCTCAAGTTGGCAGTCGTCGGCAGTGGAACAAGTGCCTTACGGTGAGACTTGGGTTACGAAACTTTGACGGATAGGTGTACGCCTTCCATTGAATTTGCTTCACAAAAAGTGACGTCCGTGAAAAAAAGTTTCTTTAGTGTCATCGTTATTCTTTGACTTTTAACATTAAACATCATAAAAGGTAGTTTTATAACAATATTATTATTTTTTAAACTGCCTTCGTGGATTTAGACATGGGGATACCAGGTAGTAAGTAGTGGATTTCACTTTTTACTGAAAATTTTATCCCTTGCGTTAAAAAGACGTGTATGTATATTATATATCCTAATACTATAATTGCGGTTGACTTTGACACTTTGTTCGGAATTCCTTTATATTTGTGTGCAGCATGGCAGCTCCCGTCTAGGTTTCTGCTTTTTTTTTTTTTTTTTTTTTTTTTTTTTTTTTTTTTTTTTTTTTAATTAATTTTGTTTCATATTTTTTTATCTTTTATTTATATATTACTGTTCCACTAAATTTAAATGTCGGCTATGGTATAATAACAGAGGTTGTTGGAACCTGCTTCCAACACCATTTTCTGAACCATAGACCCTATTGTTATAATAATTATATTTTTATTAACACTTATTTTTGTGACTAATAAAAACTGATTTTATTTTATTTTATATAACGTTACCGTTAAAATAATTAATTTAGCTACTGGTGCATTATTTGGTACACTCAACTATGTTTTGCTATACAATACAAATACCCTATTATGTTCCAAATGGTAAAAAAAAAAACCATAACTCAGGCACGGTGATTACTTCTTGCGAAGGTGATTAACTATTCACGGTCAGCAAAACAAATGGCAATTGTTTCCTAATTTTATCAAGCTTAGAGATAAACAATGGTAAGTTTTTTTTATCACGTGTTAACTTAATAGGGTTTAACGTTGCATTTTTCTCGCTCGCACAATCAAATATTTTTAAGCATTTGTCCAGTCCTACTGGCATCTCCAGATCTCGAGCTATGACGGAACTACGCATGAACCACGGCGCTCGGGAGACCACTCTGAGTGTACCACTCTCACTGTAAGTAAGATATGTTCTGCTGACTTTGGAAAAATTTGAAAGCGGATCGTTGAACATATCTTCTTGAATAATCTTTTCAAATGCTTCATTGTACGAGAGACAGTGAAGCACACACATTAAACGATATTAATAGGATCCAAAGTAAAAGTTCAAATTATATAATAAAAAAAAATGTTAATAAAAAATATAAAAAAATGTTTTGCACACCGTACCCAAACCGTACGTATCAGAAAAGACTGGTTAAAATTATTACTTTAATCGTTATAAATATTATCCTATCATTAAGTCAGCCTTTGGGCGATAGTTTGACCTTGGAGGTCGAGAACTTGCGAAACTCTGTTACAATTATTGAATTATATTTAAAGACCGGACCGGAATACAATTTATTTGGAGCGATGACCTACTAACTATTTTTTTTTTGTAAATTCTCTTTTTTACACCAGTCGTTTAAAAAACTTTTAATTTATATAAATACACTTAAAATTTATAAAATTTGCTACACTACCTGCTCTTACATCTCTATTTATTTATTTATTCGAAGAAAAAAACAGAAATGATACATACAAATAGGCAAAGGATACAAAAACAAAAATCATAAGTTACATTCGAATCACTTCCTTTGATATTTCTCACTAAGAACATATAGGAAGATAGTTTGATAGTTTGAGTACAACACGGACCTAATTATCGTTATATATATATATATATATATATATATATATATATTTATTACCAGTTGCACTAATAAACCATTCAATCAACAATCTTGCTGATCGTCAATAAGCACCCTAGTGATATTGGCCATGTAACTGCTGCAGCTTTGTGTAAACATGTCGACCGAGGCAAGTATGTCGTGTGAGAAAGTCGAGGCAAGTCTAAATGTGACAAAGGAAATTAGATGGCGATGTGTGACCTGTCTGGAAATATTTATTATTATTATTATTTATTTATATACATTTAAAAAAAATGTGAGAAAAGACCACAAACTTTCAAAAGTCTTTTGCTGAAATATTATTTGTGCAATAATGGCTAACTTAGTTGGTTTTCGCTCTAACCCGGCGATATATGCTTTTTTATCTATACAAATATTATAAATACGGAAAAAATGTATATCTCTGTCTGTCTGTTTGTTATGTCTTCACGTTTAAACTACAGAGTCAATTTAGATAACATTTAGCAGAAATGATATTTAGATTCCAAAAATGGTCATGCTATGTGAAATTACGGCAACTAACGGTCAGGTTTGCCATACGAACAAAGCCAAGGCTAAACACCTAGTTCATTAAATAAATAAAGAAATAATAACAGTAAAATAATTATATCCAGAACTTACTTAATATCGGTATATATCAAAAAGTATACCAGATATATGTACACATAAAATTGTGGGTTAAAAACATCGATGTATATAGATAGGCCTATTCAATACAAAACGCACTCTGAAAACGTGCCGCTTGCCACATGTACCTACCAACTTTGGGGGGCCAATTCTCAAGAAATTATATTTTATGAAAATTCTGTTACTATGCATACAAAAAGACTATTTTCACTTGATATAAATATTAATATTATTCGCTCTCGACGCTTGCTTTGCGTCGCTCGCGACTGTTGGAGCAGCTACATGACTTCGATTGGTTTTTTGAAAACGTTTTTCTATCAGTGAGGGCCTATCTATATATATCGATGGTTAAAAAGGCATGTATTAATAGGTCGATGAATTTCGACGAAGCGAAAAAGGTAATGATTTGTGTTTATGACAAATGGCGCTCAATTGTCTCTGCCTACCCCGCAGGGAACCGGTGTGAATATATGTATGTTATGTAATATTTTTTTTATACTATAAGAAGTCCAGAATTAGTAAAAATACGAAGACGAAAGCGTCATACTAATAAAATGTAAGTTAACAAAAATATTAGGGTAGAGGGACCCGTAACTGCACAGCAAAATTCGGACCTCGAAAATAATTCCTAGAGCGGTATACATTGAATTAGTATAAACCGGACCTTAACCACAATTTTCGTTATTTTAATGGTAAACACAACTAGTGTTTCGAAAGAACAAGACAGTGATATGGTTACAAGACCAACACCAAGACTTACCCTTAGTGTTGCGCAAGTCTCTCAGATATTTTTTCCTAATTTTGGTGAAAATGTTCACTTTTTTTGGCATTAAGGTTTTTGTTTTTAATAAGTTGTTATGGCGTCGTGTCTGTCTGTTTTACCGTCCGTCATCATGACCGTATCCCGTTCGGGGTGGTCAGAAGCCTTGGTTTTAAAGAAGCAGATTCACATTTAGCCAACTTTACTATAGGCTTGACAAGTGGCAAACTCGTCCATGTCTCTAGCGTACCAGACTCGAGAAATATAAAATAAAATAAAAGTCAACGTTCTCAGCCGCTAGACCAAGGATGCACTTTTTACTTAATTATAACTTTATGTTAGCCATCAATTAATGTTAAATTATGATGCTGAACCAAACAGGCAGACATATATATGGCCGTGGAGTCACATGTCGTGGTCATAGAGCCTATGTCCGTCTTGGGTTCAAAGAAACAATTCTGACATATTTCTTCAAAATCGATTCAGTAATATAGTCGTGAGAGCGAGACAAACAACAAGAAACATGCATTAATAATATTGATATGGGTTTATTTTTTAAATTCTTTAAGTAGTTTCAGTGTTGAGGGAAATTTCGCCGGGTACTTGCATTAATTCCATGTCAGTATCACATAAAGTTGTTGGTTAATCGTTGGAATAAATTTGTGCTTATTCTAACTGGTCCTTCCTTGCTACTAGCAACTACAATTGCCATTTGCATACTAATCGAGCGTAAAGAATTAAAATTTACTTCCCCAAATAAGGAAACCACACCAGTTATGGATACAGCTAGTTTTTGTCCGATTTTTTTCCGTTTTAAATGCTATTTTTTATTGCAAAGTTTATTTTAATGTTTGAATTATGAGACTGCTATTTGTGTCAGCGAATTTGGCTTTGGTTTTATACAAGTTCTTTAATCATATTTATTTTTTAAATATTAATATTAATTATAGATGACGCCTCCGCTTTTTGTTTTTTTATTAATAGATACCTATTTATTTTCAGAGCACAATATTTTGTAGATAAGTAATCTATTCATTTTATATACTGAGCACGACATATGAACCCTCGCTCACCTGGTGGTAAGTAAAGACTTGGCAATAAAAATATTAAAGATGTAGTTAAATTCTGTTACTTAGTGTCATAATTTATTAGTGGATTTCGTTATTTACGTGAGAGATTTTGTCATAATTACAAGATATTATTCAATTCTCAACTCTATAAGCACTCGACCTTGACAGCGGCCGTGCAAATATCATCTTTAATAGCGTGATATATATATAGTTAACGGAATCCACTATATAACGTTTATGCTTTAGTAACAGAATAGGGCTCTAAGCCTAATTTAATATCAATCTATAATATATTGCTTGTTTATCAAAATTAATAAATTAATTATTTAAATTCATTGTATTATGTTTGGGTAACTTTAAAATAAATAGGTAATTTTAGGAGAGACCCGGAGTGGAATACGAGTGTTATGGGTTGAGGATAATGAATAGCAATTTATGCAGTGTACATTACTGGAGCAATTACCCCACGGAGTCATGATGGCAAAACTCAGTACAATTGTAATTTCTGAAACTTGCCAGTTAATTTGAAGAGAAAGTCATTTTGTCTTTGCTAATGTGAACTCCAGACTTTTGCGTGTTGTAGACAAAATTGTGCACCCATTGACTTATATCCTATAGACAATAGACATGATTTTTTAAAGAAAACTCATGTTCTTAAAATAACGATAAGAATAATAAATGAGTCTTAATGTTTTGTTAGAAACAGTATGGAGAAGAAGACAAATTTCTAAGCAATCCATGGATTCACCGTGCGGGTGCCGGGTTCATCGTGTGTGGGTAAGAGATGAGAAGAATGATGTCTCGGGCTTGCGACCGACAATAGGCGCGCGATAATACTCTCACCATCCACCATTCTACTCCTCTCCCTACCCAACAATTTTAATTGCCGACTTTCGATAGGGGATGACACTTTAAGAAAATAGAAGTTGCTATGTACACTAAAAAAAAATTATTTCGATGACAACTCGTATATTTTATTACTGCCAACACTTTTTAGTATCGTGATAGTAATTATATGAGTTTAAACGGCATAAGAATAATCTTATAGCGTAAATCCATTTTTTTTTTTATTGGTCGACGTTTTTCTATTACATCAAATATCCATTTTTCTCAGTGTAGCATCTCCTTATATTCACTTGCTTTATGTTGTGGCTATGTGAGCGGACCAGTACTGAAAAGCGCTGGTAGATCGGCGCTGGTGACCTACTTCCAACGTGTATAAGCCCTTAGCCGGTATGGCTTTCCAAATCTACTGCTAAGTTACAATTATTGGTTGTTTATGATGTTCACGTTGTGGTAGGCTATGTTTTGGATGTCACATCTTCGCCTGATTAGTGGACCGATCACGTATCTCCACACGGAAAATGCGAACTGACTACCAAATCAACTTTTTTCTACCAAAACCACACTGCCAGCTACACTACTGACACACCAAAGAAATAAAGGTGATAATACTACAACGTGCAACATTATTTGTGGTAGTAATAAACCACACAATGTTTATTGAATCGAGTATCTTGTTGCATACATAACTGATGTTGCTACCAACATTATACACTTTAAAATCATAACTACCTTTACCTACTTAGCAAGCAAAACGTTTTAATTCATGATCACAATCCTAGAACAGTCCTAGATCTTTACTGCTTAAGATAGGCCTTTCAGATCATATTCCTGTGTTTGGTCTTCTCTAGCCAGAAATGTTAGTGAGGGTATAAACTACTTAAATGAACTTTACTTAAAAGTATGTACATAGGCGAACTTTTGGAACAACTTCCACTGCGTAAAGATGAGTATTTCATAATAATGATTCTACGTATTCTCAAGTTTGATTTATTGATACCTTAATTCATTAACCATATAATAAACTCGTCGAAGGTAATGTATGCATGAATAGCTCAAATTAGCGATTATTGGTAATCATTAGCTCCAATAAATCTGCATGTATGTACGTGCGTACGAATAAGTTCAAGGATTTAAGTTAAAAAATATTTGCATAATTAAAAATGGTTACGTGTCGGTTAATGTATTCCTTTGCATGTTGATCCTATCTTGTAGGCTGGTGTTTTTTTGCCGACGGTAGCTTACAGTGTACCCAATTATTAGGAGATTCCATCTTTGAGTGGAGTAGCGTGTTCTCTCATGTAAATTTGGTCTTGTTTTTAACTATCGCTGTAGCGAACAACTTTAAATTCACAAAACAACGTTAATTCCATAATCAACGTAGTGTGAAACCAAAACTTGAAAACTCAAGGTTCCAACAAAAATGGCTCGATATGACGCCTCGTTGGTTCTATCAACACAATAAAAATAAACATCGCACAAAACGATCGACAAATTGTTAAAGAAGAAAACAAGAAGGCCCAACTTCCAGTAATAACGAAACTTTCTACAAACGAAAACGCTATACAAGCGAACACATTTAAAACTAGTAAATCGAGCCTCGCCAACTCGATCCTTTAAAACTTGTAGGTTTTCTTATGAACTTACTTTTACACGGGGCTGGTAAAGACCATTTTCTCGTGGGTAAAAACTATTTTCCCGCGGGTAAAAACTAGTTTCGCTTTCTGTATTCGATCCTGACAGCTAGTGAATTTACGGCCCAAGTTGAGCGGGGCGCTGTAACTTACGTCCGTCGCTGGCTCGATGTCAAAACTGAATGAATTTTCCTCGCTTCATCCGTCTATTTGCTAGATGAGTCAATAAAAAACTCCTCTTTCAGAAGGCTATAGGGAAGTTGTATTATTCGAGTTGGGGAAGACAATAAGTCCGGATGCACTACGTTGACGTTCGTTGCTCGGGTGTTTACAAGACAACAAAGTGCGCATCGACAAATAAGGCGCCAACTTAACCTGCTTTATGGGGTAGAAAATTTGAACTCCATTCAGTCTTTATGATAATAATGTCATTTATTACGCATGTAAAACTGGAAAGGATCTCGGTGTCTAGGAATTTGATATTCCTTGGAATAGTTGGCGCAAGTTTAAGCACCTCGAGTGCTGGATCTGTTTGTCCCGAAGTTTGACGCTAATCTCCTGCAGCGGTGTCTGGGTATAATGTTTTTGCAAATTGCATTATGACTAGTTTCTGTTTGTTTTGGCCGCGGTTAAACTCCACAAATTTATATTCAAACTTTATAAATAACACCAGATGAAAATTATTTGAACCGGCTTCAGGTCAAGTCTCTCGACCTAATACGACTGTCAAATTATATGAAGCTTCGAATGAAATGAAAACTGCTATTGAAATGTCAAACTGTCAGACGGCTAATGTTAACCAGAAATATTTAGTATACGGCTGTCCATATAACTTAATGGCCCTATAACAATACTTAATCAACCGCCAGTGTTCGTAAAATATTTAATAAAGATTTTTACTAACTAGCACATAAAGTTGTGGAAATTAATTAAGTGCCGACCGTATTATTAGACGTGTCGTGTTAAATAACATCGATTGGGTAACCAAAGAGCAAGTTTCAAAGACATCTTAAGCAGTTATAATCTCACTTAAGGCAAGACTAATTCAACTCTTAATTAAGTTAGCAGCAAGTTGTTGAAGTCAGCTGACGCACGTAGACTGGAGGGAACCGTTCAACTTATTGGGATTTCAATGAAAATTTATTACTTCAACAACTATTTGTCAAAATTGTCCCAACGGAACGTGGATTTTAGGAATAGCTCAAACCGAGTCCTAATCCGTTCCGACCTCCTGAATGGGTTTGGCTCGCAAACTTTTTGGGACCTCTTGCTGTGAATTATTCAATAAATTACAACGACCTTAATGTTAAAGTTTGCCGATTTGTAAATCAATAAGTACATTTACGAGCCCAAGTCGAGGATACAAAGTTGGTTTATTACAAACATAACAACACAAATAGTAGTTGGCCAAACTGTTGCCTTCCATTTTTTATTATGTACGGCCGCTCTCTGCCAAGAGTTCCAAGTTTGTGGTCGACTTGTTCGGCCGCAGCGACAGGCTGATACGTTTAATACAGTGCTGGTCCAACTTAAATAATGTCTATAGGAAACTTGTTTCATGCGACTTGAAGAACGCCACTTCAGAGCCAACTTTCTTGTTTGCTCAAAGTCTTTATTCACCTTTTTTTCTTAGCATTAAATGCGGCGCTTTGCATGTCGGTCGCAGTTCTCTTATGTTTTCAGAACTAAACGCTTCTTTAACTTTATCGACTACCTTCTGCACATTTTTGTTGAACGTTTGATCTAAAGTAGGTATGTAATAAACGTTATTTAAGTCTGGGTTTTTTATATTGATATTAAAGTTCTGAACCAACAAGTCTATACAAGATCGTTAGTAGATCCACTTTTTTCATACATTTGTTTAACATTTACATCAAAAACTAGACAACTAGTTTGGCGAGAGTAAGTCAAATTACCCAGAAATGTATGGAAGGCCTATCTCCAACAATAGAGGTCTAGGATTCGGTGTTCTAGGGGCTGTGATAATGAAATCCATACTGGATAACTGGTAACCAGATAATGCCTTTTCTCTATCATATAATCAAGCATTCCCTTTTTCTTCGTCTGTATGACTGTGGGGTGTCTTCATCATCATGATCAGGTTGTGTCACTGCTGGATATAAGTCTTTCGCAACCCTCATCCAACCCCCATCAGCCTTCCTTAGGTCAACAATCCATCTGGAGGGTCGTCCCACTCTGCGTCCTACAGTACATGGTCTTCACTCCAGATCCCCGTCTACTCGTTCATAGGTTCTGCGATAGATGTGTGCGACCCATTGCCAGCTTGCTATTTTTTTAAACTATCTCGGTAACTTTGATTCTCTGACCAATGTTTATGTTTCGGACCTTATCAAAGTCAAAGTCAAAATATTTTTATTCACGTAAACCTATTACAGGCATTTATGAAACGTCATTAATTTAATTATTTTGAATGATACTCCTGCTAGTAGAAGACTAAACAGCAAAGTGGTCCAATAAGTAAGCTGTTAGCAGAAGACCAGCAGCTTAGCCTTCTGAGAAATAAATAGCATAGCTCTTTCCATAGCTCGTTAAGCGGCCTGAACTTGTGGACCAGATCCACTGTCAGTGTCCACAGTTCTGTCATACGCTATTACTGTTAGAACACACTGGTTCAAATTTTTTGTCTTCAAACACTGTTTGATAGGAAGGTGATCTACGAGTATCTTACTTTCTTTGTAATGACGTTCACAATCTTTCCAGGTTTCTTGTTGTTACTAAAAAGAACTTTGGGATGCTTAATGAGTTGAACTTTACCTGCGATCTCTTTACACTAAGCAATAAGCATAAAGACAACAACTCTGTAGTAAAGTTGGTTCCAAAAGAGGTTCACAATATTCAAAACAAGGGGAGGTTTAATGATATTCATGAATCTTAAAGCAAGGCGCTGTTGTGAAATGTTTCTTAGACTTGTAAGTTGCAGAACAATGACACTAACTTAAAGTTGGGTTGTAAAGACTTGTCTACATCCGATGGTATGTATTTACAATAGTAGAATACGTCTAGAACGATAGATTCATATAAAAAACTGTACACTTTGAGGCACAAAAATAGCGTGTGTGCGTAAGCCACCATGTTGTTTATATATTCGTACATAATTGCTATAATATATTTATGGAAAGAGCTTCCAAGACGGCATTAACGGAATTATTTATTGAATGATTGAATAATTATTTATTCGAAAGTATTTGGTTGGGTAGGGAGAGGAGTAGAATTGGGGATGGTGAGCATATCATCGAGCCTAATAATTAAAAAAGGAGGCTTCATTTTTAAACCAGCCTATTGTCGATCGCAAGCCCGAGACAAAGAACAGACAGAAGAATCTCATCTCTTACACAAATAGGATGGACCCGGCACCCGCACGGTGAATCCATAGAATGCTTAGAAATCTTCAACAACGTATCGACTGTCCTCGGCACATTACACCCATCGGTGGGTTATAATTTCAGTTTTATTTGTACTGTAGTTTATTTGTAACTAAGCATTTAATTTTATTTTTCGCAAAGTTTTATCAAAATCAACCCAGTAGTTTTTGCGTGGAAGAGGAACAAACATTCATAGAACGAACGAACGAATGAGAATGACTCGCAAACTTTTTCGCATTTATAATTTTAGCAGGATTTAAAACCGTCCTTTAGCAACGTTTAACTTCTTAATGTTCCGGATAAAAGCGGCCTAAATAAAGTACACGATTATCGAAGTTGTAATGGTAATGAAAGTGACTATTATAAATTTAAACGACTTAAATTTTTATCTCAGACGCTTTAATTGCAGTGAATTTATGTTAGTAATTATACAAGTACACAATGAAAAAGATAACTTGATTTATTAAGAAGTTCAAATAACACAATTATTATTATTAAATTATCATTATTATTATTAATTAAAAAACAGTCTCTACCACTTTATTACACTTCGCTTAAAGGACTCTAGGCTATAGGAATGGGGAAAGACACTGACTGGGAAAGCATTCCAAATCTTCAGCGTGCGACCGATGTAAATCTTTATTTATTTGTACACTAAATAAATGTAAAAACTAATATTATGTTTTGTAGATTTGACATTATAATTAATATATTTGATAACATAAAATAGACTATAGCCGTTGAACATATTTCCTCTGAAACGTTTTACAATATTAATAACAGTAATGGATTCTTTAAATTCAAAATGGCTGAGTGTAGCCAAGCACAAGTAACAAGAACAGCAAATTCATCAAGTTAAGAAGCGAGGCGTCGCATGGAATTTTCCACCTCATCGCTTTCAAAACGCGGCACATAAAGTCTAATCTGCCATGGCATCCTGTGTAATATTTCAGAAACCACCTAACAAGATTAGGGCGGAAGCCTTTTTGACACGGTGAAGAGAAGATTCCATTCCCTAATGCAGAGATCCGAGCGAGCCATGTTTACGCAAAAAGCGCGATATCGCACGAAGTACACAATCGAAGGTTGATGGGTGAACGGCCGCCGAAGCATATTTGAGTTATTATTGTCATAACACCTCGACAATTAAACGCGTAAACAAATTATCCGCTCTGTGATAGACTCGTGCGCTCGCCTCGTGGGCTGATAGCGGCGATAACTTTCTGGGACATTGCGCCGAGCTCCCTCGGATGATTTATCTACTTCATGCACATTGCCAGCGAGGATACACGATGTAAATTATAACTAAATATACGACTATTGTCGCTTATAAATGCCAACCATTGACTTTTAACGCTACAATCGCGTTTCGCAACCTGCCCGCTCGCAACATCCGCGTGATTAGTTGCCAGATCCATTTTTTTAAATATGGGAGGTTTCTCTTCTTAGTCGCTACAGTCTTGGCAGAGTGGTCGTGAGTGTCAGTGGCATGCTTAACCACCCAGATCGAACTGCAGCCTTCCTGGCGCACTTATGTAGAGGGTGATCTATTGCTGCTTTAACCTGGTCAGTCCACCTCATCGGAGAGCTACCACGCATCCTCTTGCCATCGCCTTTTTCCCGAACTACCAGGCGCTCAATGGATTTATCTTCACGCCGCGACACATATCCGAAGAAAGTAAGAATGCGTGATTGTACGAATTAAGGAAAGGCGCTGTGTCTTATTCCCAGATCCTTTAGGATGGACTTAAGACATTGGAAGTTTTTAGTGGGAATCCGTGACATCGGTAGACATATACTAAAATCGGGAGACCTGGCAACCGTCGTGATACTCGGTCCACAGTAATAAAGTGCCGATACAGACGGACGTAATTGACAAGAAAATGATTTGAAATACAATCTGAAACTCAATCTCGCTCAAACAACCGCAAGAATAATAGGCCCTCTAACACCGGCTGCTACAACGGATGAAATTTAATTTGCCCCCGACGGACCGCTTCACGGATCGCATCACAAATTCCGTTAATGCATCATTCCGGGGCCGCGATCATTTCTAAGTTCCAAATAAATTGCAGTAGTTGAACCGTCTGCGTTGCGGAGAACTGACTAAATCTCCGTAGTCAAATTACTCACTCGCGCAATCCCAGTAAAGCTCGCAACACTACGCGACTCGCTAGTGTAATATTAAATTATACCGGTCCAAGAAAGGCATTACGAAATAGAAAATGTAATCCCGCGGTAGACAAAATTCATCATTCGTTTTTACTTCGATTTACTACAATAAACATTTTACTTTGCTTACGGAAGATTTAGGCAGTGTTGTCCAAACCAAGTACAATACTTGGTTCTGCTTTAGAACAGCTGGTCTTGCTCTTGGTTTTGGTCTTGCAGTCAAAGACTCTTTCTCTGATTGTAAATATATATTTGTTTCTATTTGTGGTAAGGAAACCTTGAGAGACTTTAGTGTCTGTCCGCAAACTACTATCTTGAGAACTGGTCTGATTAAATTTAAATTTGGAATGGTTATAGATCTTGTTGACCAACATGTATCCAAAAATAAATCGTCAGGCCTACATCGGAACAGTATGGAGATGTTTCGAGTTATACTATAACTAAGGATTTGAATGTATCAACACATTCCGTTTCCCTTCCGGGTTGGTCGGCAATCTCGCTTATAAAGAATCGGATTCACATTTAGCCAACGTTATTATAGGCCAATCATGAGAAGTGGCAAGCTCGTCGATGTCTCTAGCGTACGTAATTAGAATATCACAAATAAATTAAATTTATTTATTTGAATTACCAAATATTATTGTGACCCGACATCGAGCTTGCAGGCCTATTCTGTTAGTTAGTCGCAAACGTTATTAGTGGATTTCGTTATTTACATCATAGATTGCGTCATAATTATAAAATATTATTCGATTCTCAACTCTATTAACGCTCGACTTTGACAGCGGCCGTGCTAATATCGACTTTAATAGCGTGATTTATATAGTAAACGGATTCTATTATATAACGTTTGCGCTTAAGTAACTGATACCTCAGAGTCTAAAAAAAGATTTTTAGAGCAAACGCAAATTTGGAAAAAAAAAACCTGACTTTTGCGACATTCTTGCGCAAGACTTTGGTCTTACAATATTAGTGGTATTATATAGATAGGACACCAATTATAAAATTCCGTTTGCAGAAGTCGTCGTATACAACGGACCCAATGGACTTGAATACGAATGTGAATATGATGAATCGATCGAAAAGTTTTAAGCATAAAAACCCGATTTTAAAGCACCAACCTTAAATAAACTAAGCGGTTCGGGAGAAATTGTAGTTCAGTCTATTCGTGACTCGACCGCTTCGGTTATTAATGCGTCGCCTTTTGAAGAAGATCGTGGAACATGTTTACTGGAAGACCATTCAGATAGCTACGTGAAGTAGACACACGCGGCTGCGATGTTATCAGAACGAAGGGACGTCGGAAATTACGAAATATGAGAGGAAGGCCTCGGTGTCATTTTCGTCGCGTAAAAATTTATCACATTTTGTGTCTTAACAAAATGGAAAGCTTTTAGCCAAATTCTGTTTTATAAATAGACAACTGCTTAATTATAATTTTGTTCAAAATAATCAGCTAATTTATTTCAAATAGCGAAACTTTAAACCGAATGGACCTCGCGTACTGCTTACCATCAGGTAGGCGAGATGTCACATGACGTGTTCAGTATAAAAAAAAAAAAAAGATTTTTTTAATAGTCTCTTTTTTTTTAAGTCGTTTAAAATGTTTATAATCCGTTCGTGCTATATGTTTAGTGAAAATAATGTTATTCCGTAATTGGCTAGGTGTTAAGTATTCATTTCAATGTAAAAAGACAGCTATGGAATATGTAAATCAATAAATGAAATGAAATAAATGAATGTTCTGGAAGGCACATTTCCAACAGTGGAGGTCTTGGACGCTGTGTTCTAGGGGCTGTAATAATAATAGTAAAACAACGTCAAGGTCATCGCTTGGATTACGTCAAAGTTCATTTAGTATATTACCCGCCAGTAAAGACGACAGCTTCATAATCTTGTTTAAAATGACATCGGGAACGGTAATCGATTATCAGTCAAAAATTATTGAAATCACGTCTATTCGAATGGTTTGAATAAACGGCGTGCGTTTGGATGTATAAAAAGAGCCTACCCTCAGTCATAAAAATGTCGGAATCGTTACGAATTTATCTGTCAAATCTTTGGAAAAACTATTTAGCGACGAAATTTGATAGCCCGCAAAGTTACCCAATATTTTGCTAACATTTTGGCATTTCCTTCTAGTAATAATAATAATAAATTATTTACTGTACAGAACCAAAAATAGTGTGGCTACAAAGGCGAGCTTAATGCTATAAATGCATTTTCTACCAACTAACCTAGTGTTGCAATGAAATAAATATTTTAATCCATTGATATAATATTTAGACATTAAATGAGTTAATATGGAGCTGCCTGAGTTTTTAAAGTGATACGTTCTTTTCCCAATCAGCTTTATAATTTTGTTAGTGGCAACATTTTTTTCTGACTTACCTACCGAAACCTAGACTACCAGCACTGTGAAAGAATATATGAGACACAAAACCATAAAGGAAGTACAATTCAAAAACTATTTCAAATTATTCCGACGAACACACACCACTTGCAATAGTTTGTAATAAAAAGGGTAAAAATATTATAGAAAAAACAGAGTCTGCATTAGTTTATTGACTTTGCAACCGTAATCAAATAAAGTTCTCGAATAGTGAAATAGCCATGCATCCGGAATATGAATTTTGGAATTTAATTTAACCACACTGAACTGTACAACAGCGGTGGGCTGTTAATAAATATAACACATAAAAATGTACCGCGGACTGCAGCTGCAGCGGATACAAATAAATAACAGGGAAATTATAAAACGCCTAGATACTTTCTCAGTCAGATTGCTATCCTGCACTCTCTCAATATAAAGGTATTGTAATCTCATAGGTACTCATAGGTGATTTGAAAAATATTTATTTATTTATTGTTGTGTAATTCTGTATTTGTTTCATTTGAAAATTTACAAGGAAAACTCAGCTATAAGTTTTCCTTGCAGATTCCTTTCTCAGTCAGATTAAACATTAACAGGTCACTGGAATTTGCTAAGCTGCTAATCTTCTGCTAACACATTACTCTTTGGACCACTTCGCTGCTTAGTATGCCACTAACAGGAGTAGAATCAAAAAATAATTTGAATGATGACGTGTCACACATGTCTGTAATAGGTTTACGTAAATAAATATATTTCGACTTTTTTTTACTTTTGACTGCTCGACTATGGTGAAGCGTTGATCTCTCAGAGATGTTGCTTAATAAAGTAGATAGCTTGCTAGACTCTTGCATACACTTTATCTACTATTTACGCAAATAAAATTAGATGTCTGAGTATCGAGTTAAGTTGTTAAAGTGGCTGCCAATTCGTTGTCGTAGAAATCTTCGAACTCTTTGTCTGCTTTTCTCTATACTAAATGAGCCCGAGACAGCGAAACACGTCAAGCACAAATTCGCTTTTCTCTTCATGACAGGTCGTTGCGGCCATCGCATAACTTTATCCTATACATACACATTTAGTGTATGTATATACTCGTATATTAATAGTATAATGTAAATGTAAAAGAGCACTTATTTATTGAAAAAACACTTTTTATTATTATTATTATATTATTATACACCTTTATATATATATATACCTTTCAATTAAGTGCTTAAGTGGTGCCAATCGTTGGCTAGGATAGTATGTCTAGCGGGATTATAAGCCTGCCATTGTCTTTGTGCAAGTTTTTTTTTATGTTTGTAAGAAAATTCGCACTCACTATACAATTTGAGACTTTCGACTGCAAAATAATTCTTCATTGTTATTTTACCCAGACGTTTTATAAATATCCTTGTTTCCGACTATGGCTACCACCCAGCCATAACATAAACCTCGCCGACCTGCACCAGATGTGCAGCATCCAATTTCACAAAAATAATACAAAAACATAACATAAAAACTCCATACCTGTATACTCGGGTTCGAGACCCGATGCCAAGAATAACTTTTATTGGCATAAGTATGCATTTTCACTTATTAGCCGTAAAAAATACCATTTGGTATTTTAAACATGCGATTTTACACCAAATTCGAAAATAAATAAGCAATTACGTATCTAAAGTGATATTAGTATGTAATTTGTAACCCGTTCATGATCAAAATCGACAGTTTTTACCGCTTCATTGAATTTTACATTTATTTATTTATTTAAATCTTTATTGCACAAAGTACAAAGGCGGACTTAATGCCGCTAGGCATTCTATGACAGTCAAATGTCTTCGGGACAACAAAGGCAATTAAACAATGAAAGGTAGGTGCAATTACAGGCTTAATTAAATAATATAATGACATATATAAATTAATACATACTTAGATACCTAAATATATAATATTTACATATAAATAAATAAATATTTCCAGACAGGTCACACAGCGCCATCTAGTTTCCGTGGTAAGCTACAAGGCTTGTGTTACGGTAACTAGATGGTTGATAAACTACATATTATACTTTTTTTTTGTTGTAAATATATACATATTATACATATAAACACCCAGACCGAGACAAATTATACAATGTACAACTTGCCCCCGGTGGGAATCGAACCCACGACCTCCCGGGTTCACAACAACGTTTGTTACCACTAGACCACGGAGGCGGTCTTATCTACATACTACATATATAAACAATAATAATTTACATATATATAAATAAATTTAATACTATCTATAACCATATCAAATACAAGTATTATTATCAGCAACGCCAGAAACAAACTAAGCTTATCATGACTTCATGAAGTGTGCATATACAAGTTTTTTAAAGATTTGCTCGGGACCTGCCGGATTTCTTAGAATGCAGAATTTTGTGGAACAAATACTACACTTAGGTTTAACCTTTGAGAAGTCTATCAACTTTCTTATAACTAATTTAGACAAAGACAAATAGCATAACTATTTATAACGATGATTTATTATATCATTATATTTATTGATTAATTACAATGTTAATTGGTTAAAAAAAAATCTAACATTAAATATAAAAAAAAATATCTACACTACAAATAAAACTAAAATTATAACCGTCCGATGGGCGTAGTGTGCCGAGGATACTGAGGCTGACCCTTTCAGCAAAATATTCTCTACTTAAAGGGTCACCCGTCGCCAAGCGGAGTTTTTCCCCAAGCTCACGAGAGAACGCCAGAGCCTCCTCGTACCACGGACCCATCGTTTCGACTGCAAATGGGATGAAGTAGTGATTAATAATGATCTCCGAGTATTTGTTGCTGACTCTGCAGAGGCCCCGGGTTCTTATAGCTAGATGTCACATGTGACGTCATGTGGCATCCCAAACCAGTGCTCGGCCTCGTTTGTATAGAATCAACGACATCCCATCCGGATCTAACTATCCCCGATGGTTCGAGGATGCAGGGGATATTAGGAGAAGTAAGCGTCCTTGACAGGATGTCATTGATTGCATGATGTCTCGAGATCCTGCCGGCACTTTTTTGGCGGCATAAGGCATGGTGGCCTAGTTCGTCGACATTGGTACCATCACGACCGTATCCCTGACGGGGTGGTCAGAAACTACACTTTTATGAAGACCGAGTTCACATTTGCCCAACTTTACTATCATGACACAATTCCATCAATATCAGACTCATTTACCGTATCGTCTGCTCGCCAGTGGAACCACTTCCACTGACCATCAGACAAGCTCCTTCAATTCACATCTTTAAAAACTCACCACGGATCACTTTGTCCCGAACGATGCTGCGCCATCCGGGTGTGTTTACGGCTGCATGTAGGGCATCGTGCATTTGGGTATTAAGGGTGGTGGGGATCTAGTCAGACCAGCGTATGGGGCTTTGACCACGCGGTCTTTTGCCTTCGACCTTTACGGGATATATGGCCGAAATACTCAAGGACTCGTTTAAGGCAAATGGAAGACAGCCTAGTAGAGATAATAATAAAAACAAGTAGAAATTAATTTTAAATTTGAAAATTTCTACTTTCTAATATTATATATCTACTATATATATACTACTGATTTTTATGTTTAGCAAATATGTTACTTGACCCCGTGTCCGACCACTAAAGTAAAAATACCAAATAAAATATTTATTAACTTTTTAAATGTTTTTTATCGATTTATGTTTTAGGGACGTAACACAGTATTCTTAAAAGCATTTTTATCGATTGTCAAAATAAATTTCCTTGTCGTGATGGTCTGGTCACGACTTTTTAGTAATAAAACTAAATTTTAATTTTTTTCTGAACGTACGATATAGGATTGTTTAAGACTAATCGTCATTACAGCCCCTAGGACACAGCGTCCTAGACCTCCACTGTTGGAGGTGGGCCCTCCAGAACATATTGAGAATTTGGCCTACACTCGCCACGCTGGACAGACGGGTTGGCGAGGATCTGTTGCCAACTTATTAATGACAATTTATAAACGATTCCAAAAGTTGGTATTAGTGGAACCGGGCCCGACGGGTTACCGTGCTCTACACGATGGTGTAGGATTGTTTGTAGGATTTAAGAAAAGCGTTATATATATATTAGGTATCTCCACTTTCATATACCTAATTTTAGACAGAGAATAATAGCATAAATATTTATAATGATTTTTCTCTATTTTATTATTAATAATAACAATAATAAAGCCGTTTATTCCTTAATTAATTAACAAATACAGTTTTTTTTTTGTTTATATCATCGACACAATTAATAATTTCAAATTAAAATATAAGCCAAATAATAATAATAATACTCTTATGACATTTAGACTAAAAGGTAGGTACTTATATCTAAATCATAAATGTCCTAAAACAAATATATGAAGATGACACATTTCTAAGCATTCCATAGATTCACCGTACGGGTGCCGGGTCCATCGTGTGTGGGTAAGAGATGAGAAGATGGTGGCTTGCGACCGACAATAGGCTGATTTGAAAAGAAAGCCTTAATTTTATTTTATAGCGCAATAATACGCTCACCATCCACCATTCTACTCCTCTCCCTCCCCAACCAAATACTGTATGATTCCGTTAATGTAATATATCTCAAAAATGTCCGTAATTTTATTCCCAGACTTGAAAATACTTTTAAAATATTGGATTGTGCGAGCGAGAGGCAAGGACAAGCTATAAACCCTCTTAATACCTTATATATTGAGAATGTGTGGATTATAGTGACGTCAACCCGTTAATCCGACGTTATCGACGATTCACAGGCGACGGGAACGCTCCATACACTTCAGCCATTATGATCCTGTGACGGTGGATTCGATACGGCTCATTTAGAACTTTTTAATAATGGAACTTTACCAACCAATGATTTTGTAATGTAAGGTTACCTGTGCAGGTCTACTAGACGTCGATAGCGTGTGTTCAAGATTTAAAAAACTGCGCAGGCATATCTGCACAGACAGACCTCTCCGGTGGACCGTAGTGTGTACGGCCTCCATATGACATCGACTAGATATGTCACGCGCACAAGACTGTAGATTCACTGGGTAATGGTACATATATTTTTTTATTTTTTATTATTATTATTATTTTAAATTCATAATGATACACCGATACGTCAAGGACCTATAATCCCCCTACCGTATCAATTCTTACGAGCCTGGCTACGCCGAAGAACTGACAGACTGCACGGGCACTTGTAGACATTCAGATAGGCTCCTGCAGTGACGCCTCTTGATCCTTAACTAAAATGGGCACAATGGTTACCATTTAAATATGTTCGGTAGGATCAGTTTTTTTTCTAGCAACATTGAAGACGCAGTCTTGTATTCTGAATAATAATGTTGACGGAATTACTTCAACCTTTAGCACTTTTGATACCCATAAGGCTGTCTCTTTCCTATTATGAATGTTTATTTGTCACGAAAATAATTTTAAATTTTAAATCGATCATTAATCAGATTTGATTTGAATCAGTTTGATAATTTGTTTTGTAAAAATGTTTTCTTTAACTAAAATATGTAATTTAGCTAATTATTAATAAGATGAATAATATTAGTTTATTTTCAACACGCTTCAAGAAAACAAATTTGCGCCGGATCTTAGTGAATTTTGAGTTCCAAATATTACAAATATATACGAGAAAGTTCGGATTAAATTTCACGTAAAAACTACTGAACTGATTTTGATAAAACTTTGTAGTGGCGTTGTAGGGATGTAGACGATGATGATGATGATGAAAAAACAAACCAACCAGTGTGCCCAAGCTGGTTGGTTTTGAGCTGAATTTTGTCGATAGCTGCTGGATTATTCTGTTTAATTCTATGTCAGAATAATCCGCTAAATCCTACCTCACACGTCTACGGTAATGACGTCATAAATGTCATTCGAGAGATTAAATTTTAATAAAATTGCATATATTCAAACCTTTACTGTTAGTGTCATCGTATGCGGTACGCAAGGTCCAAGAATGGAAACATATTTTATTACAAGCTGTTTTTTATCACTTGAGTCCTTCAAGCAAAGTGTGAAAATGCAACTTCATACGTCCAGTCTGGCACCATCTTCTGGCGAAGACCAATAGGGACAAGATCCAAAGTCAGCAGAACATATCGCTCAGAGTGGTCTTTCCAGCGCAGTGGTTCGTGCGTAGTTCCATCATAGTTAAAGATCTGGAGATGACTACTATTGGGAGTTTGTCGTCGGCACGACTAGACTATCGGGTCAACAACGGATACTTCAAGCATCTTCAGAACATCGCTCCATCTTGCGCTCGGCACCCGAACGTGGGACCACTTCCTAGAGAAGTAGTCCCATGTGAAGAGAGCTAAAGTAGTCGAACCCAGACCCCCTGGGCACGAACCACATCCACAGTAACAGTGCTCAGCACCAAAAGTGCATGAATTACCAGCGGGTAATCACCCAAGCCTCTATCCTCAACCCAGGCTCTCTTAGCCATCCGGGCTTAGGCTGTCGATCTTCATAGGCCAGCATAATGGTAAAGACTGATGTCGGTCGTCAGTGGCTGGGATCAGTTGCTCCCATTGGACCTCACGTACCGCTTCTTCTTCTGAGTTGCTACACTCTTGGGAGTGTTGGTCACTTGAGTGTCAGTGGCACGCTTAACAAGCCGTCGCCACTCGTCTCAAACTGCAGCCTTCCTGGAGCACTCATGTAGGGGGTGAGCCATTGCTGCTTTAACCTGAACTACAATGCGCTCAATGGATGTATCTCCACGCCGCGACACGTTTCCAAAGAAAGTGAGAATTCGTGATTGTACGATTGAGGATAGGCGCTCTCCTATTTCCAGTTCCTCCAGGATGGATTTGTTGGTTCGAAACTCTGTCCACGATATGCCTAACATTCTCCGCCAACACCACATTTCTAGAGCATTAATCCGTTTTATTTCAGTTTCGCGCAGGGTCCACGTCTCTGCAGCATACAAGTATCCGCTTATCATCAACCAAACAAATATAAAACATGCATTTTTCCGTGTAAAATAGTAGTTAACAAAAATAAAAATTCACAAGGCTTGCGGCCACATGTCGTTCTTAGACAATGACGTCATATTTCCTTTCCAAGGTATGTACGAGTATAAAGCAAATTTTATTAAAATCTGTCAAATAATTTAGGCATGCAGGAGAATCAAATAGGCATACAGATATGACGTCATATAAGTAAGGGGGTTTTGTATCAAGTTTCAATAATTTTTATATAAATATCACTATGACAAGCTTACAATATTAGTTATCCTTGAAAATATGTACTTTCAACGAGAACAAATAGGTGGTAGGCTGACTGATCGGATGAAGTAGGAATCTACCGTTCGTGCCGTTAAACCTAGTAAAGTGTATTCACACGGATCAGGCTCGAATTGTCGTCATACCCAGTCAAGCCGGCATAGTGTTATAATGTCAGTCATGAGTGTCTGATTACAGTAGCTAACATTCGTGGACTTCGTGCGCCACTTACCATCAAGTGGACGCAAAGTCACATGTCAAACTAGTATAAAAAGATAAAATAAAAAAAATGTTATTACCAATTAAAAATCAATTATCTCTCGTAGTTAACCTTAATGGGATCCTAATTTCTTATTTATATATTAATGGGGTCAAAGTGATTACTAAATTATCTTAAACTTATCCTAAATCGATGTCGTAACTCAGGGTAGGCGTACCCGCGGGGGTACACAGTTTAGTTTAGAGGTAAAATTAGCACCATCACCCTTCCGGGGTGGTCAGAAACCACGTAAAGAACACCATCCTTAAAACCCTTCAAAGGTCGGTTCAAACCCCCCCAGCATGTACCAATGAGAAATACACTTTTCTTACGTACATTTGTCATAGATTTACAACACCACCGTTCCCGTGCTTTGGAGAGCACGTTAAGCCGTCGGTCCCGGTTCCACTAATACCAACTTGTGGAAAAATTGACATCATATCCTCGCCAAGCCGTGGAAGGCCCATCTTTTTTTTTTTATAATAATAAATATTTCCAGACAGGTCACACAGCGCCATCTAATTTCCGTGGTAAGCTACGAGGCTTGTGTTACGGAAACTAGATGGTTGATAAACTACATATTATACTTTTTTTTTTTGTAAATATATACATATTATACATATAAACACCCAGACCGAGACAAATTATACAATGTACAACTTGCCCCCGGTGGGAATCGAACCCACGACCTCCCGAGTTCACGGCAACGTTTGTTACCACTAGACCACGGAGACGGTCAAATCTCCATCTCGAGCAGTGGTCTAGGACGCTGTGTTCTAGGGGCTGCGATGATAATGATGAAATAAATAAATAAATAAATAATAATAATAAATGATAATAATAAATGATAATAATAAATGATAAAAAGTAGCCCCGTCTTTACATAGTCAATACAGACAATTGGCTCACGTATTATTCGCCAGCCCAAACTAATGAGGTCGTTGAACCCGATTTTTTCAGTACAATCGAATTCAATAGTATTGTTTTACAAACTGGAAAATCTAGGTAACTATTACTACAAATTACAATTTTAAATTTCTTTTGCATTCGTCATCATTATCACCATCATCAACCCGCCAGATGGACGGATCTTTTAAAGTCAGTAAGTCTCGTTGCAAGCGGTGTTATTTATAAATATATATATATATATATATATATATATATATTTATATACTCTCGTTGCAACTTTTACTTTAATATCTTTTTGTTCCTTTCCGGGGTGGTCAGAAACCACGCTTATAAAGAAGCAGATTCACATTTAGCCAACTTTACTATAGGCCAATCATGACAAGTGGCAAGCTCGTCGATGTCTCCAGCGTACCAAACTCGAGAAATATCACAAATAAATATTTTTGTGTCCCGACCAGGAATCGAACCGGGACCCCCGAGTCTAAATCCACGGAATTAACCGCTAGATTAAACGCTGCGCGGGCAGTCTTATTTATTTGTGTTTTATTTTATTTATTTATTTTATGAATCCTGCATATATTTAATTATATGTATTGTATTATATGTGTGTATTATTATATGTATAACATGTAGTATTAGTATGTATTGTTTATTTAATATTTACTTGGCACTCTGCCTGTCACATGTTTTCAAAACTCCCAAAGGTTAGCTGGTGGATATTGCCTTACGGCATAAAGCTCGCCTGTGCACATTAATTTTAAGTTATTTTAGTTTTTGTGCAATAAAGCATTTTTATTATTATTATTATATCGTCGTTTAATTGACTAATATCTAAAATAGCATGTAATTTGTTAAAAAAAATAGTTGAATTTTATAGTTTTTGGGTGCTGTGAATAATTTGGCATTGGCTCCAAATTTTATTCAAAATCAGGTCAACGATTCGCGATAATAATTTAGCCAAAAATAAATTTGACGAATTAAAACAAAAATAAAATCCGAGGTCATTGGTCTTAATACTAATTTTATTAAGAATTATTTATAAAAAAAATCACACAATGCGACGTAGTGTTAGTACAACCACTACTACCAACTATATCGGCTGTCTAATTTAAAAACCTATCGCATGATAAATAAAATAAGATAAAACTGGTTGACATTACTACGTAAATAAATATGTATATATTTACACCTCAATAAATTTATCAGCTGTTAAATTATAAAACATTGCAAGTAATAAATAAAATACAAAAAAAAGTTGACACACCTAATTTACGTTTTTTTTTTGTTTTGTATTTCACCACACAATTTATATTAGAACTTTGGTACTGTGAAAGAGATCTATACTTATTACATTTTTAAATACTGCTAAATCATAATAATTGTCATAGATTGTACATACAAGAGCACATTAAACCTTTAACTAGATTTATTATTTATACTGGGTGACTTTGTATGGTCTTACGTGAAACTAATATATGATTCTATATAGATACAAAAAACCATACGTCGGAACTGACAAACAATGGGACAAAGAGTGGAGGCCACGCACGGGAGGACGCAGAGTGGGAATGACCTAAAGAAGATCGCTGGTAGGATGAGGGTTGCTAAAGATCGCGTGCAGTAGTGAGCCTTGGGGAAGGCCTACATCTACCAGTGGAGAAACACAGGCTGATGATGATAAAGTGCAAAACTATAACTAATGATGGAAAAAAAAATTGGCATTAGACTTCATTGCAAATGGCACATACTTCAACTATTAATTAACTGGGTAATTTGTCCAGTCTGCCGGGACGGAAAAGTATCCACCATTCGTGCCGATAACCCCAGTAAAGTGTATCCACAAGTTTCGGAATTAGTAAGGTAAAGTAAAAAAAAAGAATTAAAAAAAAATAATAAAAAAAATGGATCAGATAATGAAGTACTAGGTTTTTAAATTGAACAGACAATATGTATGGGAGGGTTCAACGTCCGACCGAATTTTAAATAATCCGTATGCCCAGTTTCCACATGAAAAAATATTAACACTATGTATGAATGCTGAATAAATTCCTATTTACATTAACCTATTCAAGTATTCTAAATGGATTTAACTTTTTTGACCCGGCTTTGCTCGTATTCATGTGATATTTCTTGAGTCTGGTTGTACGCTAGAGACATCGACGAGCTTGCCAGTTGTCACTTGCCTATAGTAAATTTGGCTAAATGTGACCCGCAATCTTTACTAAAAAAAAAGGAAAGCAGTAAAATCATCACGACTCCTGGGGTAGTCAGAAACCACGCTATTAAAGAAGCGGTGTCACATTACTATTCATTCAGTCAGTACCTAAGTCTCATTGCAAGCGGTGTTATTCTTTTTTTTTTATTCTTTTTTTTGTCACCGTACATTCCCACCGGAATTTGGTTAGGTCTATGATTAAGTACATAATTTTATTCGGTACGAGTGTTATGTTATATAATTTACTGACTACATACTCGTCTATCTATCGTGTCTGGAAAGTGTTATATTTGAGCAAAGAACAGAACTTTATATATATATATATATATATATATATACGACGATTACTGTTAAAATTAATCCTTGTTTTTACTCTCGTTGTAACTTTCACTTTAATATCTTTAGTATGTAAAGTATCATCACGACCGTTTCCCTTCCGGGGTGGTCAGAAACCACACTTATAAAGAAGCGGATTCACATTTAGCCAACTTTACTATAGGCCAATCATGACAAGTGTCAAGCTCGTCGTTATCTCTAGCGTACAAAACATCAGAAATACCACAAATAAATTAAATAATTGATGCGAAATTGAGAAAAGAAATCGAACCCGGTACTAGCGTGTTTAAATCTACAGCTTTAACCGCTAGAGCATGGAGGTAGCAATGTATCGCTCAGACAGAAACAAATTGCCACCTAGAGAACGCGTGCCATCGTACGTGGAGACCAAAGACGAAGGGAGGGTAATCTATTCCATGCTTCGCCGAACCTACCTCCAACCCTCCCAAACCATCCCTCCATGACTTCTTAACGAAACCCCTGTTGCTTAATTCTTAAATACACGTCTAACTTATCTTATGACGAACGTCAGACGGAAGCATACATATTGTAAAACAAAATCTTTTGCCGGGTCGGTCTGTCTGTCAGTTCGCGATTAACTCAAAAACTAACAAAAAAAAACTAATATCACGGCCGTTTCCCTTTCGGGGTGGTACAAATAACATTTAGCTAACTTTACTATAGGCCAATCATGACAAGTGGCAAGCTCGTCGATGTCTCCAGCGTACCAAACTCGAAAAATATCACAAATAAATATTTACTCACATTAATATTTTTTTTTGTGTCTCGACCAGGAATCGAACACGGTACCTCCGAGTCTAAATCCACTGACTTAACCGCTAGACCACGGAGGCAGTTAAACTCAAAAAATATTGCACCGATTTTCATGCTGCTTTCACCAATGGATAGAGTGGTTCCTTGGCATATAATTTGTTAAGTTTTTTGTATACATTAACGATATTTGTTGGAGGTGTCAAAAAAATAAGCCGTCTTGGAGCTTTTGAGATATAGATAGATAGATAAATTCTTTATTGCACAGAAAATAATTCATTTTACAGTACATAGGCGAGCTTAATGTCTAAAAACATTTTCTAACAGCTAACCTTTAGAAGTGAGCAGGGATTGTGGGTGCATGACCACTAATGTTTGACAATGAGTTTTATTGAGAAAACGACTTATAACTAAAAGAAATATATAGAGATATAAATAATAATTATACATACTATATAACTTTTTAAACTTTCGCGCATATTCATACCTTAGACTGCAGCTGTGGGAGTTCATATATTGGCCAAACTAAGCGCACAATAGCCGAGAGGGTCAAGGAACATATAGCAGCTGTAAAAAACTGCCAATTAAACAAGTCAGCAATAGCAGAACACCTAATGGATAGTGGCACAAGCCATTGGATTGAGCTGCATGACCCAAAGATACTTTCCACCGATCGGCACTATTACCCTAGAATAGTACGTGAAGCGATCGAAATAAAGAAACACAAAAATTTCAATCGAGAGGAGGTTATAAGCTATCTTCATCGTGGAATCCAGTAATCAATAGGTTTCGACGCCGGGAAAAATCGCCCGGTGTCGCCAAGGATATTGTAAGTGTCGTGTGTCGTGATTTCTAAAAACTTTTAAAAGTGTTAAGTGGGTAGGTTTACATCTGCCGCCCAGTATGTACGAGACTACACCGCATAGCTTCAGTCGACCCGATGCAACTTGGCTGAAACGTCGGGAGAAATATGTCTCTAAGGTAAATCGCGTAAAGACCCGTTAAAATTATTAAAAAAACTACATACTATATAGTTAATAAATCATATATACATAAAAAAGCCGAAATGGCCTTAAGTTCGCCTTTGTACTTATTAAGTAAAGTGCAATAAAGTATTTAATAATAATAATAATAATAAACTTCTTCACTTAAATAAAGCAGATTACCTCCGAGGATCGGTATTCTAAACGAAAAGTTAAACATGTAAAAACCTAACACGCGGCGTAGGTAATAAATTTATAATGATGGAGTCGATTTGCGTGGAACGACTCCGACCGAAAAGTTTATTGTTCTCTCGAAACTTTTTTATGAGCTTAAAGGTCGAGACGTTGATATTTTAATAGAAATATAGAATGCGATCTGTCCGCGGCGAACGAGTGCCTTCACTCCGTAGCCACGACTCTAACTTAGCTGGGCACGCAGTACTATTCTGTTTTCATTACAGCCCCTAGAACACAGCGTCCTAGGCCATCAATCAGACTGTTACTGTACAAAGCACAGTTTAGATCATGCGTGGAATACTGTTCACACCTTTGGGATGGTTCAGCAAAGTACCTCACAGATGCTCTCAATGTCCTGCAGAGGCGAGCTGTTCAAATTGTGGACGATGCCACTATATCTGGAACTCTCGAATCCCTGCAGATTCGCCGAGATGTAGCTTCTCTGAGCGTGTTCTACCGGCTATACTATGGTGAGTGCTCTGAAGAGCTCTATAACCTAATCCCTCCCTCTCCATTCCGCAACCGAACCACACGCACAGGTCAGAATATGCACCCACATACCGTAGTCACTATCCCTTCACGTACCTATAAATTTGGTGACTCATAATCTGTCGCACAATAAAGATGTGGAATGCTCTTCCAGCCTCTGTGTTTCCACTTTCCTATAACCTGGAGTCCTTCAAGCGAAGTGTGAAAAGGCATCTAGTCAAGCCGGCATAGTGTTAGGGACTGATGTCGGACATAAGGGTCTGATTCCAGTTGCTGACATTCATGGACCCTGCGCGCCACTTACCATCAGGTGGGCGCAGGGTCACATGACGTGCTAGTATTAAAAAAAAAAAAAACTGCTAAAGATGGGCTCCAGAGTATGTACTCGTATATCTGGATGGTTTGGCCTACACTCGCCAAGCTGGCCACTTGGCGAGGAAATGATGTCAATTTTTAATGTCAATTTATTAACGATTCCACAAGTTGGTATTAGTGGAACCGTGACAGACGGCTTAACGTGCTCTCCGAGGCACGGGAACGGTGGTGTTGTTAATCTATGACAAATGTACGTAAGAAAAGTGTATTTCTCATAGGTACATGCCGGGGGGGTTTAAACCGACCTTTGTAGGATTCAAGGGACGCGTTCTTACAACTTAGCCACCACCGCGCCTATTCTGTTACTTAGTCGCAAACGTTATATAATGGAATCCGTTAACTATGTATATATTTATCACCCTATTAAAGTTGATATTTGCACGGCCAATGTTGAGCGCTTATAGAGTTGAGAATTGAATAATATTTTTGTAATTATGACGCAATCTCTGACGTAAATAAGAAAATCCACTAGTAACTGTAGTCTAGCCGTTAAGTCTCTGGAATTAGACTCTTAGAGGTACCAGGTTCGATTCCTGGTAGGGACACATTTATTTGTTATATTTTTCGAGTTTAGTACGCTACAGACATCGACAAGCTTGCAACTTGCCTATAGTAAAGTTGGCTAAATGTGAATCCGCTTCTTTATAAGCGTGATTAAGTGACCACCTTGGAAGGTCGTGATGATACATAGTCCGTAGGCGCCTTAGGAGGCCTCATGGTGATTTGGGCATGCGATCCCCCGCAGTGGCCCTTCAGGCTGGGGTCGTATCGTCAGAAGATTTTGCGAGTTTCCCTTGCGATCGTCGAGATGAAGTCGCGGAATCCGCAAATATGAAATATTTCATAAAGTAATACTTTATGGCGAGGTAAAATGGAGAACACTACGAAGCCAGCGATGGCTTCTCTTGGAAGCTAATGTCGCCATATATAATGTCGCTCGCAATATTACATTTTATATTTTCTAATTCCGCAGACATCCTTCAGGTTTGGCAATGGCGTCCTCCATAAAACGGAATGTTATTAAAGATTTAAGCACATCTCATCTCCTGGTGTGATCATTTTCGTCTTCTAAAACATGCAAATGTTTTCTTTTTGTTATTTTTAACGCGCACCGTCGTCATAAATTCTTTTAAATGCCTACTTAGGCTTCTCAGTGGCACTTTGGAAACGGCAACAACGGACAGAAGCATTAGAATACTTTTTTTTGTGTCATCTTTATGTTTATTAGTTCAGAAGCTTGTAGGTAGGTATTTTTAAGGTGTCACACAAAAACATTAAATACACACATCAAAAAAGTCTAGGGATCAAGCATGTTTATGCGGATTTCTTGTGATTGAGATGTGGCTTTGTAATAAATTTATGATTTTATAAATTTATATGGATCCTTTTTGGTGCATTTCATAATTTAAAACAGGAACTGTCAATCAAATTCGAGTAAAAGATGAAAATCAGCTGTCAATATTTTCCCTATAAAAATATAAGACGCATTGAAGACATTATTAGTGCTACTGTTTCCCTACTACTGATTAAAACCAACGTTATTATGGAGCGGCGACGTCATTTAAGCAGGGAAGAAATGATCAGAGCCGTGCGAATGATAGAAGCTGGTTCCCGGCAACGTACTGTGGCTTTAGCTCTGAATACAAGTCAGAGTGTTATCAGTCGACTTTGGACACGTTACCGAACCACTGGTACCGTGGCTGAGCGCCATGGAGGACGGTATCGCTGCACCACACGGAGACAAGACCGATACATTCAAATCACAGCTCGAAGAACTCCAACAATAACCGCCATGATGTTAGCCGTGAGCCTTCATCGCTCTTCAGGGAACTTAATTAGCGACCAAACAGTCAGAAACCGCTTGCATGAAGTGAACCTTCATTCCCGAAGACCGCTACGGGTACCACCTATAGCAATGCACAATCGTAGGACTCGATATCAATGGGCTCTTGAACACAGAAATTGGACAGAAGAACAATGGCGTTTCGTGTGCTTTTCTGATGAGTCTCGTTTTGGTATGAGGCCGGATACAAGACGTATACGACACTGGAGAACCCCTGGACGCCAACAGCGATTAAAATCCTGCCAGGAAGTCCATCCTTATAGTGGTGGAACCATCATGGTATGGGCGGGTATTTCGATCGGCGGAAGAACTGAGTTGATTTGGATCAGAGGCAACCTCAACGCTCAAATTTATGCTGAGACGGTTGTATCAGACGTCATCGTTCCTCTACAAGTGCATATCGGTCCCTTATTTCAGTTAATGCATGATAATGCACGACCGCACACCGCAAGAGTTGTAAGACAGACTCTCGCCGCAGCTAACATCAATGTCCTGCCCTGGCCTGCTCAGTCGCCAGACTTGAACCCGATTGAGCATGCATGGGATATTCTTCAGAGAAGAGCTCTGCCGAATATGGAGGGTATCCAGTCGCAAGAAGACCTTTTTTTGTTGTTGCAACGAACATGGGCGGCCATTCCACAGCGTGATTTGGATGAACTCATTTTGAGTATGCCAAACTGATGTTCTTGTGTTGTTAGTGTTCGCGGTAGAAACACGGATTATTAATTGTTTAAGTTACCCAATAAAATTAAAAAAAAAACTGTTATTTCAGTCTTTTTTTCGAACTTTAATGTTAGTGGTTCAAATGTCAAAAATCCCTTTATTAGGAAAATGGCAATTTTTTTTACTAATGCAAAGGTGACTTGGTTTATCGTTACTGTAGACAAACGAAAACATTTTATTTGATCAATCCTTAAAGAAAATTTTAATGAATATCAATCAGGAGAAAAGTTATTGCAAAAATATATGTTGATCCCTAGACACTTTTGATGTGTGTATATACGTCTGTTTTGTACGTCAAGTTCATTCTTTTGGAGGTCATGTAACTACTTTAACAGTAACTGTTCAGAGCTTGATTTATTTACCGTGAAACGATCGATTGCCCGTAGCTGCTTGACCAGATCTTTTGGTACTGACCATATCCCTTAGCATTGTATGTGTTTGCAGGCACTCGTTTTAAAGACCTGTTTAGTTTGTATAATAGTTTATTTAATATATATATATATATTTTAAATAAACTATTATACAAAGTAATGTAAGTGAATACATTTAATTAATATTCAATTTATTTGTAATATCTCTCGAGTTTGTTACGCTGGAGACATCGCTGAACTTGCCACTTGTCATGATTGACCTATAGTAAAGTTGGCTAAATGTGAATCCGCTTATTTATAAGCGTGGTTTCTGACCACCCCGAAAGGGAAACGGTCGTGATGATACTTTTTTACTTCTCAACATAATTATTAGTAACAATGGCAACACCCTTTTACAGCAACATCTATTAGTGTATTTATATGGTAATATCTTGTTCATAGAGTAGCGATTTTTATCGACAATGGCCAAGGATAAACGTTTTCGGCTGCAAACGACATCCTTTGCCTCACACCACTTTTGAGAAAACAACTGTCAGTGTAGATTTTGACACTTCACTTTTTCAAATGAGACTGCAAGGAACGCACAGCTTGATAAATATATTTATCTCTTTTAGAACGTATTATTAAACTTAATTAAACATATATAAATTCATCCTACTGGATATTGTCGCCCCCTGAGCTTGGGTAAGTATTGAATAGAAAATAGTACGCGGTCACTTCATGACCACCTGCAGTGACTAATTTATTTTGTGCACCACCGCTGCAGTCTCACCATCTATCTGGTATCTTGTAGACTGAAGTGGTGGTGGATTTGGAGATGGAACGTAACGTGTGTTCCCCGTGCGTTCCAGGGTTCTATGTCTGGACTTTAGAGCTGGGACCCAGCTTGAGAAGATAGCCCCGCTGCCCAGGATCCCCTTGACGCCTCGTTGTCCGCTTGGGATCGGCAGCGCTCTCCGGGTCCCCATCTTCAGGCTCTCCGAGGGAAGGTACCCCTACGTACGGTCAACGGATGCATAGGGCTAAGTTTTGGCTTACGACCCTCGGTTATATAATTTTAAACTCATTGCTCTTTTTCTGTTAACTTCATTTTTCGTAATATATTAACTTCATTTGCTTAAATTTCTTTGTTTTATTTTAATGTCCCGCTTAACGTGACAATAGTGCAATAAAGTTTTAAATAAATAAAAAAATATTCTAGTTAGAAATAGCATTTCAAGATCTAAGAGAATTATGCTCTAGAAGATGGGATGTTAAGTAAAAAGATTCGTGAAGTTGGCCTTATGACCGCAGTTGAGATCCGCTTAAGTTCACGTCAAACTTCCAAATAAGGCAGCTTGTTAATGATCATGACGCCTACGAGCGACTCGAGAATTAATAACCTTCATTATTTTAAACATAACGGACAGTAACTCTATTTGTAGTAGATAGCTCGTCAAAGAAGTTGTGAAGAAACATTGTTCCTACGAATTAGAATAGGGATCTATTTAGTGTCAGAACGAATCACGATTTTTGGCCGAAACCGTAACCGAATATTCGGCAGTATTATTTAATATACGAGTAGGTCGAATATCTAATTTGGGGTCAACGTTCATCACTAAACCGTACATATTGTCAATATAACAGATTTTCGCAAAAAAAATAGAGAGACAGTCTAGACAATTTTTCTAACTGTGGTCTAGCGGTTAAGTTCATGGATTTAGACTCGGAGTAACGGGTTCGGGATACAGTCGTGCCTTTACACATTTGCTAACTCTTATTGTTGTTGCAGCAAGTAGCAAAGTTGTTGTTGCAGTAAATGTGCAAGTAGTCTATCTTAAATCTGACGTACCTGGTGGGGTAAATCTGATACAGCGTTTGGACAACTTTGCTGCTTAGTCTTCCACTAGCAGAAGTAGAACATTCAAAATAATTAAATTATTGACGTGTCGTAAATGTCTGTAATAGGTTTACGTAAATAAAGATATTTTGACTTTGACAATTAATGGATACTGTATTAGCATGTGATGGTTGCCTGAAATATGTGCAACATCTAGTTTCTGCCTTAGCTTTAAGTGAAAATCCATGCATGTATTGTTTCTAGCACTGTTGGTGACCCTAAAAATACTAGTTTCACCCCCCATACCTTATAAATATATACATATAAATTTGGAAACTTACAATTGTCGCACGCTAAAAATATAGGATGCTCTTTCCAATCTTATAACCCAAAGTCCTTTAAGCCAAGTGTGAAAAAACATCATGTTAGGCCGACATAGTGGTAGAGACTTCTGACGGTCGTTAGTTGTTGTTGGCGTCAGTTGCTCCCATTGTCAGACCTCGCGTAGCGCTTGCAATGACGCGGTGTCTTATGTCAAGCTCGGTATATAAAAAAAAAACATTTCTTTTAGATTTTAGTTTCCGCCGAAGCTTCGGTTATGGTTTCGGCCAAACTAGATATTTTTAATTCGTGGATTTGTGTTTTTTTTTTTATTAAACATGTTGTGTATGGACGATAGAAGAATGCCAAGTTATGTAAGTATTAGTTACGATTTTCGGCCACAAGAAGCGGAATATTCGGTTACGGTTCTACTCTTAATTAACAATCGTATAGTCTCGTCTCCGGCAAATGACTTGTCGCGTCTATTCTTTATCTCGGATTAATAACCCGACTAATATATCAATTAGCGTAGATTAATCTGGAGTAATTTGAAGGGGATTATTTAAAATGCTCGATTGGAATATTGCCAATGTAAATGGAATTAATCAGGCGCGATTCAATTGATAGGAGTAACCGCAACCGACACGTGAAACTCTGAGGTTTTAAGCTCAACTGACAGCTTTGCGCTATGAGCTCTACTGGAAGAGCCGAATCTCTTGTTTCAATTTCTTTTTTTTTTTTTTCATTATAGCTAAGAGTGAAAATTTGTAAGGCTTTAAGATGACATATATTTTTTGTATACATAATATTGTAAAGGCTGTGAATTTTCCCACGAATAAATAAATATCATAATAATAATCTTTATTTTTAGGCAACAAAATAAATATACAAAAGGCCCATAGATATATACTTTAAAAACTAAAATATATATAATATAAATATACACTGCACTACAGCTTCCGCATCTTCATTGTGGTCAAAGTAGTACCCATTGGGTACGGCGACCACCTTTTGACTGCTGCAGTGGGGGTCGGCGCCGGGGTCCTCTTAGGTGGTTCACGAGGGTTCGGTGCTGCGGTAGGCCTTGTCGCATCTTCCATGGTGCATTTTGTAGCCCAAATGAACCTATGTCTCGACGAAACAGAACGCCCTGCGGCCAGAAATCTTTCTTCAAGAATTTTTAAGTATCTTTACGACCGTTTCCATGCCGATCATGACAAGTGGCAAGCTCATCTATGTTTCTAGCGTACCAAACTCGAGAAATATCACAAATAATTAAGATCGAAAGACCAGGAATCGAACCCGGTACCTCCGACTCTAAATCCACTGACTTAACTGCTAGACCACGGAGGCAGTAAAATTAAGTAGTGTAGCATTTATTTATCTCAGTCTGGGATTAATGCTGAGTGGTCCGGGGTTCATATTTCCTCGACCTTGGTCAGATCGGTTCACTGATAACATCGGTATTGTATCGATCTCTTTCGAAGAAATAAATCGTGCATTGAGAGCGACTCACGATTTTTTGTTTCTTGTTAAGTTATGCCGGTGATACACGTTCACAACACTAGTCGGACGGAAAAGCCCTTCTGTATGACGTATCAGGCAATATCACTCTCCAAACAGACCAAGATAATAATAATAATAAAATTCTTAATTGCACATAAAATATACAAAATAAAAATATGTACATAGGCGAGCATGAAGGTATTCTCTACCAGCTAACCTTTGGGAAAGTGATAGATTTATACGAGTTTAAGGAAGTGTGAAAATAATAGTATATATTTAAAGACCGAGCCTGTCTGATAAATAGAGGTAGTCTGTTCCATTGACGAGCTGCAGACACGGTAAGAGAATCTGAATATCTGCTGGAAGAATGAAGAGGTATAGAAAGTTGGTTGTTGTGCGAAGAACTAAGAGAACGAGAGTGAGAGTCGCACAGATATTCAAAACGATCGCTCAGATAAGATAAAGTGGTCTACAGATTTTTTCCATGCCTACTGCGTTGACACCGCGACGATATTTGTCATCACGCCCTCCTGGTGGTAAGGTGCTGTTGTTGCTGCAAATCTCTGGAACGACTTTACTTATATTCCCTTTTACATTTACAGCAACAAAATCTTGATTTCTATATTACTTCCCTCATCGTGTAAGTGGTTCATTTGTATATTATTTATATGTATATATTTATTTATTTATTTATTTAAAAACTTTATTGCACAAAGTACAAAGGCGGACTTAATGCCCGTAGACATTCTCTGACAGCCAAACCTTAGGGACAAATTTGAACAAATATAGGTGCAATGAAAGTAATGGTAAAATATACAATTAAAGAATGACTTAACATATATTATATACGTACTTATATAGTTTTATATATGTAATATATTATCAATATACTAAATACTAATACATACACAATATTATACATAGACATACATAAATACAACTTACTAACGTGGTTTTGGCCTATTTATAAAGTGTGCATAGACCAATATTTTAAATGACAATCTATTAGTTGCCTGCCTTATGTTCACCGGAAGATCATTCCATAAATTTGTGGCAGCGACTACAAAGGAGTTGGAGACAAAACCAGAATTATGTGAAGGGACAGAAAGAAGAGAGTTATGAGAAGAACGTAAAGATTTATCGTGGAAGGAAGAGAGATAGGCAAAATTATCCTTGAGGTATTTCGGTGTCGCAGGCTCGTTTAAAACAGAGAAAAGGAGACAAAGGACTCTAAGATTTCTACGACAACGAATTGGCAGCCACTTCAACTTAGCTCGATATTCAGAGATGTGATCGTATTTGCGTAAGCAATATATAAACCGGATACACGCGTTGAGTAACCGGTCCATCTTATTGAGCAGCATCTCTGACATATCAATGCTACACACGTCACCATAGTCGAGGAGAGGAAGGAGAAGACTTTGAGCAAGGGTAATTTTAGCTTTTAACGGCAGAAAATTTTTAAGTTTATTAAGAGAGTGCAGTGAAGCAAAAATTTTATTACTAGTTTTGGTAACCTGGGTTGTCCAGCTTAGATTAGAATCTAGGTAAATACCTAGATTCTTCACCTCGCTGCTATACGCAATAGGGACGCCGTCAAACCGAACAGGGTCAATGCTGTTGTAATCTACTTTGCTCAACAATCGAGAACTTCCTATTATAATTGATTGACACTTGCTCGGATTGACAATGACCCCAAAGCGTTTGGACCAAGAGAGTATACTACAAAGATCTGAGTTAAGCCAAGCTATTGCACTATTGACTGAGCTGATATCCGACTGCACATAGAGCTGCAAATCATCCGCGTACAAATGGTAGTGACAGTGAAGTAAAGATGTGATGGCATTTATGAATATCGAAAATAATAGTGGAGATAGGATGCCACCCTGTGGGACGCCCGTATCCAAGTCGCACCACTCCGATGTCAACTGATCAACTCGAATCTGCTGCCGGCGTCCGTAGAGATATTGAGTGAACCAGGCCAGTGCCTCCGGCGATATACTCAGACGAGACAACGTAGAGATTAGCAAATCAGGATCTACTGTGTTAAAGGCATTCGTGAAATCAATAAGTACCAGTACTGTGATTTTGGTATTATCCATGCCTCTTCTGATGTCTTCAGTTACTTTGAGTAAAGCTGAAGTGGTGCTATGACCAGTACGGAAGCCGGACTGGAAGGGATTTAAAAGATTATTTACATCAAGGAAAAGGGAGAACTGTTTGTGGACGACAGATTCGAGGACCTTGGATAGAAAAGGTAATATCGATATGGGACGAAAGTGAGTAGGAAGCGAAGGTGAAGATATCTTTGGAATATATAGTATATATTATTTATTTATGTACGTATTATGTAATGGTAAGTAAATATTGGTATGTATATATTGATAATATTGACTTACTTAATTGCACCCATTTATACTGTATAAATGTCCTAAAGGTTTAGCTGTCAGGGTATGCCTAGCGGCATTAAGTCCGCCTTTGTACATAGTGCAATAAAGTTTTAAATAAATAAATAAGGTAATGGTAGCAACTGACGCCAGCCACTAACACCGACATCACAAGTTTCTACGCTAGGACTCCAAGTTATAGGAATGAAAAATCAGAATGAATGGGAGAGAATTCCAAATCTTCAGCGTGCGACAGATGAAGATGAAGTCTTCTAATTTATGGGTACGCGTAGAGATAGTGGCTATGGTATATGGAAGCATATTGTGCGTTCGGTTGAAAAATAGAGTAGAAGGAATAATGGAGCTCTGAGCACTCACCGTGGTATAGTTTGTAGAAAATACTCAAAGAGGGAACGTCTCGAGGAAGCTGCAGTGATTCAAGAGTTTTTGACACCGTGGTGACGTTCACTATTCGAATTATCCGCCTCTGCAGGACATTAATAGCATCTGTGTACTTAGTAACAGTGTTCCACGCATGACCTTTATACAAGCGTATATCTGTACTAGCTCCATAGCCCAACTAGCTAGTAAAGTAACCTAGCACAACGTAATTACAATAATTTTAACGGGTCTTTACGCGATTTACCTTAGAGACATATTTCTCCCGACGTTTCAGCCAAGTTGCATTGGCCGTGGTCACGGGTCGACTGAAGCTATGCGGTGTAGTCTCGTACATACTGGGCGGCAGATGTAAACCTACTCACTTATCACTTTTAAAAGTTTTTAGAAATCACGACACACGACACTTACAGTATCCTTGGCGACATCGGGCGATTTTTCCCGGCGTCGAAACCTATTGATTACTGGATTCCACGATGAAGATAGCTTATAACCCCCCTCTCGATTGAAATTTTTGTGTTTCTTTATTTCAATCGCTTCACGTACTATTCTAGGGTAATAGTGACGATCGGCGGAAAGTATCTTTGGGTCATGCAGCTCAATCCAATTGTTTGTGCCACTATCCATTAGGTGTTCTGCTATTGCTGACTTGTTTAATTGGCAGTTTTTTACAGCTGCTATATTTTCCTTGACCCTCTCGGCTATTGTGCGCTTAGTTTGGCCAATATATGAACTGCCACAGCTGCAGTCCACTTTATATACGCCAGGCGTTTGGAAAGGAATGACATCTTTTGGACTATTCTAACTTCGTAAAATCTTGCCCGTGTGTGTAGGGCATAAATAGTTGGACCGGTACCATACTGTTGTTTTTTTCATTACAGCTTCTTAATTGAATAGTTTTTTTTAATCCCCTTTTCGTTTTGTACCTTTTGTGTTAAACATTATTATTAATTACGGCCTGTGCTTGTGACTTGGTAATTTGAAATCATTAAGACTATCTTTTAATCTTTTTATTATAGTTGACGACCCGATTTCACGTACAAAAGATCGCAGAAGTGATCTTAGGGCCGGTAATTCAAAGCTTGTAAAGCATTACCCTTACAAATCTCTATACTTAAGTCAACGAAGCCTATTAAATGGTTGATAAATTAATCTAAAGTTGTTAAATTAATCACATGTCGTGCTCAAATTATAATGTTATTTAAATACTACTAAATGTTTGACTCGGCTTTGCCCGTATAATAAAGCGGCAAAGACACACAGGCAAAATTTCTTTCGCATTTATAATATTAGTATATATAATAAGAATCAGTATAATTCGTTTTAAAAAATCTGTATAATTTATTTAATAATAATCTATACAATTTGTTTAATAAGGATTTGTATAACTTGTTTAACAAGAATCTGTGTAATGTTGTTAATAAAAATCTGTATACCTAATTTATTTAATAATAAGCTATACAATTTGTTAAATAAGGATCTGTATAACTTGTTTAACAAGAATCTGTATAATTTCTTTAATAGGAATATGTATAATTTATTTAGTAATGATCTGTACAATTTGTTTAATAAAAATCTGTACATATTATTTAATAAAAACATTTTCTTTCATCATATGGATGTGAATTCCTGTAATGATCAGGACCGTAAGCCTTTCGTGATGGTCAGAAACCACGCTTTCAAAGAAGCAAAATTAAATGCCCATTTAGCCAACTTAACTATAGGTCCATCATGAACCTTTAGCGTACCATATCCAGCAATGTTTCTACAAATAGGTCCAGTAGTATAACATCACACAGCTTGTAGAAAGACAAATTTTATACAGATTTAATGAATTGTTTGTTTTTGATATAATACTAAATTAAGACTAAATTAAAATTAAAAGTCACTAAGAAAGCGGTGTATTAACGACCCTAAAATAAAGTGTCGTGAAATTAATAAAAAAGTGTATTCCAATAATGAACCCAACTTTACTGATAAAAACATCAAGTCGTAAAATAAAATCGACAAAAAGCAATAATTAGGAAACCAAAAAAAGATTAACTAGCTCGAAACACGATAACTACTCTAACTACTACCATTATCACGAAATATCTCCACGCCGTAACGCAGTAACCTTTATATTAAGGCTAGCACACACTATGCGACATGCGACTGCGACCAGACGTATCGACAGGAACATTTTTTTTTCGAGTCAAAATTATTCTTACTCACCTAAATCTAATACGGGCATTTGCGACACGTCATCATATTAATGATTCTACTTCTACTAGTGGAATACTCAAAGTCAAATCAAAAAAAATTAAAGACCACCATCGATTTATTTGTGATGTTTATCGAGTTTGGTAAGCTATAGACATCGACGAGCTTGCCACTTGTCATGATTGGCCTATAATAAAGTTGGCTAAATGTGAATCCGCTTCTATATAAGCGTGGTTTCGGAACACTCCGGAAGGGAAACGGTCGTGATGATACTTTACTTTTACTTTTTACGACCACCGATTATTATTTATCTCATACACTAAAAAAAAATATGACGTCTGACGTATCGATTAGTCGAAAATGCAAACGACAAACCTACACGTCTGAGGTACCGTATTTTCATTGTACATTGCCTGTTATTTTGTACCAAGTTGTGTTTAGTTTATTGGTAACACGCAATGTATAAAATGAAATAAAAAAAGTTTGATTACGAACTCGGTTCAGCGACTAAACGCAGCGACAAAACGCACAGTTTGCGGTGTCATTAAAAACGTTTTTTTACACATTTCGTAACAATCTAACCATCCATTGACCAGATAAAATCTCAACTTAAAATTACTTCGTCGATGTTCGTGGCTACCGGGTGGTTCTAATTTGAAAAGTGATATTACGCGACCAAATTAAATTGTATAACGTTTTTCGTGCTTTATAATGCTAGGAATGTGTGCTATAATTTGGTACCATAATAATGTTTGGATCTGTGTGTGTGGTGTTATACTACTAAATTAAGGAGTACTTAGTGCAATTATTGTGCTAGAAATCCGTAGACATGGCATTTAAAAAGAAGACAAATTTCTAAGCATCCCATGGATACACAATGTCGGTGCCGGGTCCATCGTACGAGATGAGAAGAATGGTGCCTCGGGCTTGCGACCGATAATAGGCTGGTTTGAAAAAGGCAGCATTCTACTTCTCTCCCGACCCAACCAAATTTTCTTTCTTCTGTTGACGTTTTTTCCATAAATGTATTGACAGCAGACCTGCTTAGGTTCAGTAAGTGGTGCATTTATGAAAATATGTACGAATTATTATTGAAGTTTATGTAACGTAAACTTAGCTTTATCTAAACCATGTTGTATTTAACGGGGAATATATTTATTACTATATGTTTGACCCGGCATCGCCTGTGTAGTTAGCGGTCGACATAAACATAACAAAACGGAGGAATGCTTCCCCGCCCCAGCAGTCTGCAAATTACCATCATCAGTCCGCCTACCACCTGAAGTTGTTCTCGTTTAAAGTATTTGAATTTGCAATGATGTCAAATGCCAATTTTGACTTTCCAGGAGAACTAATATTGTAAGCTTGCCATGGTGATGTTTACATAAAAATAACACCGCTTGAAACAAGACTTACTACGTCCAATTAATGTTTGCTGTAATAACATGTGGTGGTGGCGTATAATTGAATCCATGTACTCGTATGCATTGCTGCTAACACTCAAATTCAAATTCAAAATCGTTTATTTGCTTTAAATGTGGTACATACGGTAATATGGTGAGTAAGTTGGCTTTGCCACATTTAGCCATTGTTGTGGCATGCAAAATTAGTTTTTATTTAAAATATATTCTTATCTAGTAAGTCTAGTCATCATTACATAATTAAATTTAGGTCAATACATTTTATTAATAAACAGACAAAAAACAAAATAAAAATATGTCAAATATTGGCGACTCTAATTAAAAAATAATAATAAAGACTATGTATATAAAATAAAGTTTGTTTGGGTAATTTAGTGTGATAATATGTGGGGCCAGCAACAATGGTCGTTCCGTAAAGCCAATTACGACGTCACTAATTTAGTCGTCAAGATTATTTAGTAAGATGTTGAAAATTTACAACAATTTGTTGTGTTTCAGAAAACTGTAGAGTAGTTTATTTTAGGCCTCGTTTTAGTTATATGTTCAGGAAGGCCCATCTCCAGCAGTGGAGGTCTAGGACGCTGTGTTCTAGGGGCTGGGATGATAAAGATTAAAAAACTAGTGTGAATAGGCCGAAATAATTATAAGGATTGATGTCGGTCGTCAGTAAAAAATAGACACAATTCGGCCTATTTTAAGTAAGGCATTGACAGTGGCCTTTTAACTTAAATTTAGCAATTCGGTATAACGTGCAGGCTTCAATATCACGGTCAGGTAATCGTTGCATGCAACCTTCACACGTTTTTACGTTATTGTTGCAATTAAAAAAAACCGCTGCGTAGTAATAAATTTATACAATCTACACAACGATGACTGTTCATGTTACAACCAACCTTTAGTCAATATTTAACCATCAGAGACTTTTATTTTATTTATTTATTAAGGTACAAAAAACAGTTAAGACAAAACATTTAACAAAATACAGTGATATAAATAAGTAGTAAGTTTGCCAACCTAACATTTGTACACAACATGCATTAAACAATATTTGGCATACATAAGCTCGTCGATGTCTCCAGGCAGCGTACCAAACTCGAGAAATATCACAAATAAAATAAATATTAATCAATTTTTATTTTTTATTTTTTATTAAATTTATTTATTTAAATTAACAAATATTAATAAATCCACGGACTTAACCGCTAGACCACGGAGGCAGTAAATTATTATTCTAGGCCATTTTTAACTTTAATAGTTAATAATAATAATTCTTTATTTAAACAGTAGAAATTAGTTACAATAATAAATACAATACTGAAATATTTATATAATAAATTACATGATGTGAACAATATTGACGCTACATATTTCCAATTGTATTGCACGTTGGAACCCAAACCAAGAATTTTCGTCTTGTGTCTTGGGCTCCAGCTGCACTAGCTACCCTAGTATTCTACATAACATTACATTTAAAATTAATAATAATAATTTTGATAAAACTTTAAGCTAAAACTATTCTAATCTATTGTTAATGCATGCAAAAGCAATAAAAATATTAAATAAATTACAATAAAATAAATAAAAAATAAGATAAAATTGCCATCGCCACATGTTAAAATTACAATAAATAAATGGTATCAATATTGTGATTTTTTTGTTTTATTTAAGCTTGCCTAAATCATAATATTTAAAATATTTTCAGTTTTATAATAGTCCATTGTCAGTAGCCATTCCTTTAATTTTGACCTTGTTTCCTTTAAAATTGACTTTGTTCATGTCATGAATAGAGAGAATACCATTGAAGCTTATTATTAAGAAGACACCCAGGAAACAAAAAAATCTTGATGATAATGCTGTATTAAATTTTTTAGCTTCTAACTAGATCTTTTCTTCTTTTGGTTTGATTACAGTTGTATTGTACAAGTTACAATTACAGTGACTACATTTTGATGCAACTCAGCCTAAATCTATAATAAATGCACATAAGATCGCACAGTAAACGTTTCGTTATCTTCCCCTTATAATCGTTTAACTAAACCAGGCTTTAACAAACAAATTACACAGCAAAAGTCACCCACCTTGACTTATACTAAGAGTTTAACTCACAAAGGCGGGTTGGTTGGTTGGTTATGTTTGTATGCGTACAGCACAACACGCGGTCTTATACTCAAATCTGTATATAAAAATTAATGTCAGTGTGTATGTATGTTCCCTATGCATTTCAAAACTACTTGACCGATCGGGATGAAACTTTTCGAATATGTTGTGTGAACATCGGCAAAGGTTTCTGACATAGTACTAGCATTAGCGCTGATTTGTGGGTCATACCGATCGAGGGTACCGAACGGGAGCCTAGCGCTCTTATTAAATATAGTTACTCAGTCGTTGCTCTTGTGACTCCTGCGAGAGCCCACTCTGCGCTTGACTGCCGTCGAATAGAGAAATAAAAGTCAAACCATTTACCACTCCCAGCATAGTTCAGCTAATAAGTAACATGACATTCAATGACTGTTAGGCGGAACGAAGTTCGCCAGGTCATCAGTATATTTATATCTTATAATTGTGTCTGTCTTGGCTTATAGTGTGACAATGCCTATCTACAGCAGAAATAATTTAAAGCGCTATTTTGTATTTTTTTGTTATTTTATTGTTTCTCTTCCCAAATGATGGTTTTCGAAGCGGGCAGACTACGACCTCGACATGTGCCTTCAGTATTCCTCGGTGGAGCTCCACTACAGCTGGTTGACAGGTTCAAATACTTAGGGCATGTCATGACAAGTGACCTATGTGATGATTATTGAGAGGGAGCGCAGGGCGCTGGCGGTGAGGAGCAATATGCTCGCACGCAGGTTTGCTCGATGTACTGAACCAGTCAAGATAACCCTATTTAAGGCCTTCTGCCAATCATTCTACTCGAGCGGTCTGTGGGTGACGAGCCTACAACGTCCTGCGCGTGCAATACAACAATGCATTCAGAATGCTGCTGGGACTGCCGAGGCGCTGCAGTGCGTCGGGTATGTTCGCAGAGGCGCGGACAGATGACTTCTACGCGATCCGCCGCAAGAAAATGGCCTCACTGCTGCAGCGCCTGAGAAGTAGTCACAGCAGTGTTCTGAAAACAATTGCTGCACGGTTTGACTGTCCCATCCAAGAACACTGGATGGAGACAGTCATCAGTTGTAATAAACATAGTAAATAGTTATAAGGTACTAACAACAGTAACATAGTTTTAATAATACATTGTTACTAACCACTATCAAGCTCTATATTATTATATGAACTTTTGTTTGAAATAAACGTTTTTTTTATCATTATTATTATTATCATGTACTGCTCCAGATACACAAACATGTACTATAAAATAATATTACATAAATAAATATTTTAAAGATTTGACGTGTAAAAGTGCAGAATCTTTTTGACCTATGCCTACTCGAAAAAATAAAACGAACTAAATTATCTTTTCTTTCTCTTCTAGCACATATTATAATTATTTTACCGTGTCTGCAGCTCGTCAATGGAACAGGCTACCATAGTTTAATACAGACACAGTCCTATACATATACCTATTCAAAAAACATCTTTTCTCCCAATCCCACACTGGCATATAATTAATATGTATATTATACCTATTATAAATGTATGTATATTATTTATTTATATTTTCACACTCTGCACCAATTATAGTATTGTCTCACTCTCTCAAAGATTAGCTGGTAAAGAATACGTTCATGGTGTTATATTTTACATTTTGAGTGTGCAATAAAGTATTTTATTGTTATTATTTGTGACAATTCTTGAGTCGAGTACGCTAGAGATATCAACATGTGAGGCTAAATGACAAATTTCTTCTTCTTAGTCGCTACACTCTTGGCAGTGGTCGTGGTTGTCACTTGACTGTCAGTGGTATGCTTAACAAGCCGATGTCACTGCTTCTCGAACTGCAACCTTCCTAGCGCACTAGGCACTATGTAGGGGGTGATCCATTACTGATTTAACAGTCCAGTTGCAGACCTACCGCGCATCTTCTTGCCATCGACTTTTCCCTGAACTGCAAGTGTCAAATAGTTACTTTAAAAAGCATAGCACAGCTTATCAGGAATTGCGTGATGTTGTTGTTGGTCTCAATTCCATGGACATGTATTATTGGTACCCATAAAATCAATGGCTCTTATAATAACCCTATTATCCATATGTGTCGACTATTTAATGACCTTTCCAGCGATACTGTGAATCTAGACATTTTCAACCCAAATGTTAGTCTATTTAAGAGACAAGTGTTATTGATTGTAAACTAACCTAAAGTGACTTATATTGACTTTTTTGACTTATACTAATATATAACCTATGATGTAACTTTCAACATAAATTGACATTAATAATAATATACTTATTCTCGTATATAGGTATTAATATATTAATAATGATGAAATGGATGAAACCTAAAATTTTAAAACTGTAAAACACAGTTGACTCTAATCATCCAAGTAGCTATGTGTAGCATGCCGTGTACACTGCCCTTGGGTTGCAATTCCGACCTTATAAATTATTGTTAATTTGTGCTTGATATGTATTAATTGTAACCTGTTAGGGTACCTTAAATAATAAATAAATATGTAAGACAATACAAGTATACCAAACACGCCTTAGTGAGTTGCAACACTTCACAGCCCGCGTGGGTGTACCTCACTATGGTATTAAGAAACTTGAGCAAGCACGGACGAAATCATTCTAGAAATCATTTCAAAAACCCTTGAAATAAGATTTTTATTGCAACGTAATTTGTTTTTTTTTTATTGTATTATATGTATGTATGTTGTATATGTAGTTTATATACCGTTCGTTCCGAGACACGATAATAGTAACCTAAGCACGCTTAAAAGTGTTCCGATACGCGCCTAAACTGTTTTGCCAAAGCTATGTGACGTCACAAATGACATTATTCCTTGCGCTTAGACTGCTCACGATATCGAGGTAGATCGCTTTGAGCGCTGTCGGTTTTTTGTCATTATGTTGCGCGACATTTTCAAGTTAATTTAATTTTAGACCGAGAGGCCGAAATCCGGTACGCTGGTCCGACCAAATCCGCTCCACCACCAACACTAGCGTCATGATGCTGTGCATGCCGCCGAAGACAGGAACGGGCACGCCACCCGTCAATATCATCAAGACGCACACCAATTCATCGGGAGGTCACGACCCTTAGCAAAGAGGAAACACAACTCAAAGAGTTTTTTTTTTAAACTAATCTTAAAAAAAAAAAAAAAACTTTTTTTTAAATAATTATAAAATACTTCTTGGTCCAAATATTATTTTTAACTATAAAAGCATTTTATACTTAGTTTTTTTTATGCTTAATTAAAATACCTATATTCCTAGGCCGTTTTAAAAGCTAGTTAAAGTATATTTAGGAAAAAAAAGTAAATAAAAACAAAAACTTGAATGCAAAATTACCAAAAAACCAAAACACGCTTAGTTTAACAAACGATGCCGACGAGGACAACCGAAATTAGATCAAGTCGGGGAACAATTCCCGAAAAAACATAATCTAAAATTTCTTTATTATTTCGTAACAAAAAATAAACCAAACAAAATTACACGAAGAAAATATTTGCGAAGCCCTCCCGATGACAAATTATGACAAACAATACCGAATAGCGTTACAAAATTAAGCTTTCAAAGTTTTTTAAAACAACTTAAAGTATCATTACGACCATAATCCTTTGGAGGAGAAGAAAGAACAAATAATACATTTTTTTAAACTTAGTTATAACAGAGTAATCTGGTAAGGTGGGGAAAAGCTACGGAAAAGAACTGTACATTGTGTGGTGCTGCCATAGGAACTGCTAGACACACACTTGTAGGGTGCGTTTCTCTTCTAGAAAAGGGCTATTACTCACGCCGACATGACAAAGCCCTAGGTGTTATCCGTGAAGCAGTAAGTCTTTCTATTGCAAGAGCCAGAAAGGGACTGACTACAAATAAAACTTTGACCACATTTGTAAAGGAAGGGCAAAGCACGAAAACTAAATGCAAGCCCACCTCGATCCTTGGCGCCGCATCAGACTGGAAAACTCTCATGGATACATTTGAACACCATTATAGGATCCCAGATGAACTAGCTGTATCAGCCTATAGGCCAGACATCTTAGTGTTTTCTCGGAACTTGAAAAAAGTTATCCTTATTGAACTTACCGTTCCGTGGGAATCAAATATTCCAAAAGACCACAACATAAAGTCGAATAAATATTATGATCTTTTTACAAATAATGTAAATAAATACATTTACCTCAAGCGGCGGAAATACACTCAGCTTATTGGGAGATGTGTTTTTGCGCCGTTTGGAGTTGAAACTCTCGGGCCGTGGGGACCAAGTGCACACGAAATTTTCAAGGCGTTGTCAAAACAGCTCGAGAGACAAAAGGGCTGGGCAATATTTGGGCCAGAGGATCAGTATTGCCATTCAACGTGGCAATGCTGCCAGTATCCTTGGCACTTTGACAATTGGCAGCGATTTGGAGCAAATTTTTTATTTATAATAATTTTTATTTTGTGTTTTTCTTCATTTTAGTTTTTAGTTATATTGTTATTTATTAATTAGGTTTATTTTTATTAATAGTAATTTATGTTTTAAAATGTAAGTTTTTCATTTAATTATTATTTAATTTATTTGTAATTTTTCTTGAGTTTGGTACGCTGGAGACATCGACGAGTTTGCCACTTGTCATGATTGGCCTATAGTAAAGTTGGCTAAATGTGAATCCGCTTACTTATAAGCGTGGTTTCTGACCACCCCGAAAGGGAAACGGTCGTGATGATACTTTACTAACGATTTTATTAGTGCTATATCCAATTTGTTAAATCGAAGCAACGTTAAGTATTTGTCTTTAATTGTATCTGTCAAAAGAATCAAGCTATATGAATTGAACAGGGTAAAAAGTTTTTTTTTTGTATTCTCGACAAGGAATCGAACTTGGTACCTTACTATAGCTATTACTACTATACTTACTAGACTATAGCTATTTTCTTAAAGAAAATTTTTAGCACAACGTAACCCCCTGTATAACGGGAGGGGTGCAATCGGGAAACAGCTTCTCATCCCCTTCCGCCTGTCAATTATGGTGATTAATGAAATGCTCCGAAATTGAAACATTTACCCTACGCGAAAGTATTACAAAATGATGTAACGATTTTCAACTCATTCTATGGCGTTTAGTTAACTTTTAATAAAGTCAAAAAATTCCAAAGTTTTTATGATCCCGTAATTCCCCCTCTTAGACGTACCTAATAATATATTAGATCATAGAAATATCAGATAGAAAGCATCATCACGACCGTTACCCTCCGGGGTGGTCAGAATACATATTTTTTTTATTTACCTGATTCACATTTAGCCAACTTTACTATTGGCCCATCAGAACAAGTAGCAAGCTCGTCGTGTATCAAACTCGAGAATAGTCACAAATAAATTAAATAATTTAATGTGTCCCGACCAGAAATGGAACCCGGTACTTCCAAGTCTGAATCCACGGACTTAACAGCTAGACCACGGAGGCAGTTATTTATATTTATAATTTAATTTATGATATCTCTCGAGTTTGGTACACTAAAGACACCGACGTGTCGCTTCTTTATAAGCGCTTCTGACCCCACCCCAGAAGCGCGGCGAACGAGTGCCTTCGCTCCGTAGCAACGACTCAGACTTAGCTGTTAAGGCACGCAGGGCCGACAGTGAGATAGAGACGGTTTATAGGGTTTTAGACCGTAGGCGCCTTGGAGTCTCTTTAGGAGGCCTCACGGTGAGTCGGGCATGCGACCCCCACGCGCGTTGGCCCTTCAGGCAGCCCCCGTATCATTGACGATTTATCGATTCACCGTCTTTAAAAAAAAAAAAAAACACCCCATAAGGGAAATGGTCGTGATGATACTAAACTTCTAAAGCGAAAACATCGCAAATAAACGCTTGAATGAGTTTTAAAACTATTCAGAGAATTAAAAGCAAATGAAAATAACGAGTTTCTCTCTCGATCTATTTAAACATAGAAAGACCGTTAAATGCATTGTAAGTGAATGCTTCGAGAGAAAACGTCTCCTACCCTCTCGAGCGAAAATTTCTGAAGCATTTAAAAGCCAACAGATTTTTTCTTTCTTGGCAAGTGAGGGACATTTTTATTAGGTCCTCTTAACCACAATCAGTTGGATCATTAGCTCCGAAAGGCAGATGGGCTGCCAAATATCTTAACTTAGCTGTCAGCGATTCACACTTAACAGCGTCTGTTCCGAAAGCCTATTTTTTGGACCACATTTCAACTGCTGTTGCCAAGCGTCGAGGTTTTCTTTTTTCACAGCTGTTGGCCACTGTCGAGCTATAGAAACCTCTATATTTCATTAAGGATAACTTTGCCAGTGTTGTTAAAACGGGGCAATTAGTGTTGTCCAAAGCAAGACTGGCCAAATAGCCTACTGTATATTTTTATATGCTTGGTTAAAGGTATTCTTCTTCTTAGTTGTTTGTTTTGCTTTTCAATGACGTTTGTATATAAGATACTTTTATCATTTAACTCTGTAACTGTAAGTATTACTTTTAGTCATAGTTCTCATTATTTTTTGTTTTTAAATATTATTAATATTATTATTTATATTTCTTAAACATATAATGTATCATAATTGAATGTAGTTTGACTTGTAGTGGTCACATGTTACTGGGGTACCATTCACTAATGTTTTTTTTTACTGTTTGCTTCTATTGATAGAATTGGATTCAATGTGTACTCTGTTGATGATCCTAATTAAATAAATAAATAAAGCAAAGAATGCAACTAATTTTGAGGTTTCTTGAGCTCTGGCTTGGCGTAAGATCTGTCTATTGTAGTGCCAACCGCGACTCGATCTAAGCAACGGTGAAGGCGGACTAACGTAAGCACGGGCCCTAAGTCTTGCATGAGAACAGCTGGTCTTGATGTTGGACTTTTGCAAGACTCTTGCTCAGACTGAAAATGTTTATTTAAAAAACTTTATTGCACAAAGTACAAAGGCGGACTTAATGCCCAGCCAAACCTCAGGGACAAATTTGAACAATTATAGGTGCAATCATAGAAATAATAATAATACTATAATTATAAAGGTTATTTTAATAGGATTGATATATACTTACATCATATATCTTCATATATATCATAATATCAATATACTACATACTAATAATACACATTATTATACATAAACATACATATATACTACTTACTAACGCTGTCAGGAGCTATTTAAGAAGTGTGAATACACCAGTTTTTTAAAAGATGACCTGGTAGTTGCTTGCCGTATGATGACAGGAATAATATCTACATTTGGTTATAATTGTAGTAAGGAAACCTTGTCAGATTTCAGTGTCACGACTGTTTCCCTTTCGGGGTAGTCAGAAACCACGCCTATAAAGAAGCGGATTCACATGTAGCCAACTTTGCTATAGGCCAATCATGACAAATGGCAAGCTCATCGATGTCTCTAGCGAGGTACCCAACTCGAGAATATCACAAATTAATTAAATTTATTTATTTATGTGACCCGACCAGGAATCGAACCGGTGGACATCCGTCAAGCTCCAAATAGAACACTGGTCTATGCGGACTAATTAAATTCACCATAAGCTTAATACACTCTCTGCTATATTTATTTCTCTCATTATAGTCATCATATACTTAGTAGATATAGTAAATTAAAGTAAAGTATCATCACGACCGTTTCCCTTTCGGGGTGGTCAGAAACCACGCTTATGAATAAGCGGATTCACATTTAGCCAACTTTACTATAGGCCAATCATGACAAGTGGCAAGCTCGTTGATGTCTCCAGCGTACCTAACTTGAGAAATATCCCAAAAAAAATTAAATATTAATTAAATGTATTTTTATTTACATTAATAAATATTTTTGTGTCCCGGCCAGGAATCGAACCCGGTACCTCCAAGTCTAAATGCACGGACTTAACCGCTAGACCACGGAGGCAGTGAATATACATAAATAATAGAATAGACATATTATATTTATGTATATTCATAGAAAGTATGTATGTAGTTTTATTTGTATGTATTAGTATGTAAATAAGTAATTATTCATAAGTATATATTGCGTCTAATATATTCTATTAGTTTTGATAGCACCTGCCGTATCTTGTAACTGTTTTAGTTGTCCCAAAGGCTTGACCAGTATACATTGTAGAATGTCTAGCGGCCTTTGTACTTTGTGCAATAAAGTTTATAATAAATAAATGGAACCCGGTACCTCCGAGTCTAAATCCACGGACTTAACCGCTAGACCACGGAGGCAGTTATTACTTACCGCTTACTACTTAGCACGTTTACGTTTAAAAAGAAACATAATTCAGTTAATGTTTGGAAAACAATTCTACTATTAAATTGCAATGAACGTGAAATGGATTTATTGTTCCAAAGATTGTATAGTAAAAAAACAATTAGCAAGTCGCAATATATACTTTTTTAAACATCACGTTTAAAAAGCAATCGAAAAAAATATACTTTACGTAGCCTAAACAAGCAAGCGACTGAAGGCCGAAGCAGAACAAAACATCAACTTTTAATGTTCCGCAAAGTATTATACGAAGTAAAGTATCATTACGACCGTAATAGTAGCGTGGCATTAGTAGTTGCAAAAACGAACCGTTTTTTTGTTATGCAACGATAAAACTGATATTAGTTTTGATCTAAAATAGTCTAAATAAACTATCTAGTCAGTCTCTCTATACTTGTCGTAACTCTTTTCCGTTTCGTTTGCAACATATAGTTAATGAAATGAAATAATTTATTTGTCAGAAACATGGTAGGTACAGGAATGTAAATTATTATATGTAATTATATCATATGCTTCGCTATTTCTAGCATACATATATTTATTTAGTCACATGACTTTGTCGAGCTTAGTAAATAAAAACATTTATTAACCAAACATTTGTTTGACTCTTAATTTGGACAGTTTTAGTGGTAGCTCCCTTATAGTAACTGGAAGCTTATTAAATATCTTTGTTGCCATTGCATAACAATTATTCTACTAGGATAACGCGTTTTAAAATTGCAATTTTCCCAAGAGTTTTAAAAAGTTCCGGGTGACTTTTTACAAGTTATGTTCTATAATAAAAATATAAACCTTTTTATAAATGAAATAAACTCATTCATATAATTTATATATATAAAGTACTTAAATTACGTTATCAGTTTTATAAATTTTCTCTCGTATTCTAAAAAACTGAAGTAGTTATATTTTATAACCGTTTCCATGTATGTATTAGTTTGCTATTTTTTTACGGTATTGAAAACAGTTGCATCGAGGACAATTTCCGCTACTAGTTTTTGTTCACCGGAAAACGTTTGCGATTCGTTTCTAAAAAATCTACATAGACCCAGATACTTTACTACAGGCCCATCATGACAATTGGTAAGCTTGTTGATGTATCTAACGTACGTGGACTCGAGAAATCATTATCATTATATTAGCCCGAGACACCATTCTTCTCATCTCTTACCCACACACGATGGACCCGCACGGTAATTCTATGGAATGCTTAGAAATTTGTCTTCTTCTTCTTCTCTATATATTTTGTATATCATCATCATCATTACAGCCCCTAGAACAGTGTCCTACACCTCTACTGTTAGAGATGGGCCTTGCAGAACATATATCTAAAGAGTTTGGCCTATACTCTCCACGCCTGGCCAGACAGGTTGGATGTAAATTTAAATGATTAAGGATTCCACAATATTACTGGAACCGGGCTAAACGTGCGTGAATATCACAAATACATTAAATATTTAGTGTTTCTCGGCCAGGAATCGAATCTGTTACCAACTAAAACACGAAAGCAGTATTTGAATGTTCCTTAAATATTATACGAAAGCCGAGAATTTCCGCTGCCATTTAAAAGACAATATTTTTTCTAAAACATTTAATCAGAGCGAGGGGGGAAATGGTAATTTGTATGGACCGCTCGATGTAAATTTTATGCAACAATCTCCCGGAGAGGGTGGAATCTTGAATCCGACATAATTTTGCTTAGGCGAGTGAAATTTTAACTGCCCTGGTGGAGACAACTCGGGATACGAATGCTTAATGCTAACTTACTCCCGAGCAGCCGGATTCTGTTTTATTAAACGTACACGTTATGTAAAGACATTCCTAATTCTATAGCGATTAAGTGGAGCATATTTTGTAAGTAATTCAATTTTTAATTTATTTATTTTAGGTGTATATTAAGTTCAATTTAGTTTTTAATGTTTAGTTCATTAAATTTTATGATGTTCTATTTTTAATACAAATTTATGATGAAATCAGTGGTGGCTTGGTTGTAAGAACTTTTTTTTTTTAAATCCTTAAAAGGTCGGTCGAACCCCGGCATGTAGCAATGAGAAATGGGAGTTTCCGTGCCTTGGAGAGCATGTTAAGCCGTTGATCACGGTTTCAATAATACCAACTTTTGAAATCAATAATAAATTGTCATTAAAAATTGACATCGCCAACCTGGTGGTGGCTCGGTTGTAAGAACGCGTACCTAAATCCTGCAAAGGTCGGTTCAAACCCACCCGGCAAGTACCAATGAGAAATACACTTTTCTTACGTACATTTGTCATAGATTTACAACACCACCGTTCTCGTGCCTCGGAGAGCACGTTAAGCCGTCGGTCCCGGTTCCACTAATGCCAACTTGTGGAATCGTTAATAAGTTGTCATACAAAAATGACATCATATCCTCGCCACGCCGCCGCGCCGTCCGGCCAGCGTGGCGAGTGTAGGCCAAATTCTCAAGTTCTGGAAGGCCCATCTCCAGAAGTGGAGGTCTAGGACTATTGTTTTCTAGGGGCTGTGATAATGTCAAATTGATTTATTTAAAAGTTCTTGTATAAAATAGAAACTGCCTCTGCGGTCTAGCAGTTAAGTCCGTGGATTTAGACTCGGAGGTACCGGGTTCGATTATTTAATTTGTGATATTTCTCGAGTTTGGTACGCTAGAGACATCGATGAGCTTGCCACTTGTCATGATTGGCCTATAGTAAAGTTGGATAAATGTGAATCCGCTTCTTTAAAACTTATATTTTTTCTTCTGTTAAACTTATGTTTTTCTTCTGTTAAATTTATGTTTTTTCTTCTGTTAAACTTATGTTTTTTTATTGTTGTTTGTCATTAGACCAGGCCACTGTGACCATATGTTAACTTGAAGCTTTTAGTTTTAGTTTTATTTTATTTAATCTTTGAATTGTTTGTTAATTTTTAAGTTTAATTTTTGCTAACTCACTCCAATCAATGTACAAATTTATATGTGAGTACTTTTTTATGGAATCTGGCTCACATATTGTTAATATATGTTGTTAAATGCTTACTTTAGCCATGATCTCCGTTTGTATTCCAAATGTTAAATAAAATAATAATGATAAAAATAAAATTTATAAGCGTGGTTTCTGATCACATCGAAAGGTTAAATAGTCGTGATGATACTTTACGTTACTTTTAGTATAAAATAATCTTACGTTATTATTATTATGTACACACTATTTTGACCTAATCTAACGATAGAGCTTAGATAAATAGATTACAGCCAGAGCACTCCCCGTAGCTTCATTATACTTCATAATTTTTTTCGAAGCAAAAATTCCGCACGAAAGGGTTTGCCGGGAACTTCCATTGTATTTTGTTTATGCTTCGAACTGTAATTAAAATCAGTTTTATCCTTTTGGAGATTAAAAATAAATAAAATACTTAAAAAGGATAAAGAAAAAGCATGCTTCGATTGTTTGATTCGACATGTTGAAAAGATGAGTTTGTTTATGACATCGCGCCAAACTGAATGGTAAACGATACGCGAGGTACAAGAGCAACTGACAAAAGATATATATGTAAAGATGTGACTTAATGTCACACACAATGTAAAAGACCATTTTTTTATTTTTTAAAAAACTTTATTGCACTATGTACAAGAGGCGGGCTTAATGCCGCCAGGCATTCTCTAGCAACCAACCTTTGGGACAATGAAACGATTTGTGTTGTGAGGTAGGTGCAATCATTAAATAGATTAAAAGGTAATTCAAATTAAAAAGTATTATATCTATATAGACAAATACATACTAATATGTACACAATACTACATATACTACATACTATATATATATGCACTACATATGATACCTACTTACACTGTGAGGAACTGTTTAAATAATGTGAGTATACCATCTTTTTGAAAAGTGATCTGTTTGGCACTTGACGAATTTCTACCGGCAAATTGTTAATTTTCAATTAATTTATTTATTAAATAAATAATTAATTTTTATTAATAAGTATTTTTACTAACATAGTTCTAAATTAAATTGTTACTTTACATATATGGATCGAATCCGAAATGAATGAATTATTATTATTACTATTTAGTTAAGAAGTCCGTTACATATATATATATATATATATATATTTATATATTATATGTTTTTGATAAATACAACGCCCCTTTACAGCTGCATCCAACCTTAGTTTATATAATCAATGTACCACTATATAGTAGCAGACTGTTCCTTGCTTTCTCGTATCCGGCTTTTTTTCTGTGTCATTGTATTAATTACATTGCATATAAAAAATGGTCAACTTTGACAAATCCAAGTGTTCCCAAAAACAAGGTTCCTACGGACAATAAAAACAATAAACAATAAGATAATAAAAACTAATTCTCATTAACCTTAAAATAATTCAAATTTCCTGTATCAGCATTTCAAGTGACATATTAATTCGTCTCGTTGGTCTAAGTAGTGACTTCCTCATTACATCGTTTAGTATTATTAAACCTAGTACAGCCACTTTAATGTCGCTCCAGATAAGTTGTTACCTCTCCCCGCTTTTTAATGGGCTGGTTTAGCTCAATTACGTTGCTTCCCTGCTGACTTGCTTCTCTTTGGTCCGTTTTTTATTGCTCTTACGAACTAGATACTATATGTAGTTGTAACAATGCGATAACTACAGGTAAAGTATCGTCACTACTGTTTCCCTTTCGGGGTGGTCAGAAACCACGCTTATAAATAAGCGGATTCACATTTAGACAACTTTACTATAGGCCAATCATGACAAGTGGCAAGCTCGTCGATGTCTCCAGCGTACCAAAGGAGAGAAATAAAACAAATAAATTTAATATTAATTTAATGTATTTACATTAAGAAATATTTTTGTGTCCCAAACAGGAATCGAACCCGGTACCTCCGAGTCTAAATCCACGGACTTAACCTCTAGACCACGGAGGCAGTTATAATAAGTTATATATATTATTATATATTTTTTTTTCGAATAAAATAACTAACTGATGGCACGTTTGTAAGAACACTTCTAAAAATCTGATCATTCTCCAAATATATGTTATGGAAGTCCTATCTCCAGCACGTCTTGGACTCTATTTTGTACGAAAGCTTTGCTATCTCTTCCAAGTCGCAAACCATTTCATTGAGGCAAACGGTTGAGCTGATTAAATTGTACTTTTTCAAGACTAAATTAATGGATTCGCTTTTTGTTAAAGACAGTAAAATTAAAAACAAACTTGGTCAGCTTAATTTTTGCTAATTTGAACTCTAACTACTCGAAATTTGGTTTAAAATACAAATGATTCGACAATAGTAATGAACCAGATGTATGTATTTGTTGGAATACTCGTAACCACACAGTTGATATACAAACTGTTAAAATGAAAATGAAGTAATTATAAATGTATTAGAATGTACAGGTTTAAATTACTCAGCAATTACACAGCCGTTTAATTATTCTTAAAGACCGGCAAAGTTATCTGTCTGTAAAGAATCTGTCATATACCTTTTTTTTTTTCTTGGTTTTTTTTTTTGGTTCTCTTCCGATGGATGATGAATGAGATGATAGGGAAGGCAAAGGGTCTAGCCCATACAGCCAAGTATTTAATAAAAAATAAATATATGTAATTATTCACATTGCAGCACATTATTAAACAAAACAACACCACTTTTGACCAATAATATCCACAGTAAGTTAATTTACAAAACAAAAACTTGCACTTGACATGTCCACGCAAAATGGCGAGAAGAACTTTTTATTTTTTGTTAATAAAACTCCGTTGTAATAAGATCATGCCTAAACTACAATGAAAATTACGGTGATATTAAACTGTTCAGTGTTAGTGTTGCTAGGTTAAAAAAGAAATTAACATTAAATTATCTAAATGAATCATAATTAGATTTTATTTATTTATTTTTTATTTTCCATTATTTTATTATATTATATATATTTTAATATATTATGTATTTAGTTATATTTGTTATATAGGTATTGTTTTTAAGCTTATCCCAAGTATTATTATTTTTTGCAAAATCTATGTTTAATATTTAAGTGGAAACGTTGCTGGATTGTGTAACTTTTAAAATTGTTGTAATTATGCTTTAAGATCTGTTTGTTACGCGAAAAGATAAAAAAATATATATAAAAAAATACTTAATATTTATTACACTTTATACATGGAACTTCGGACCTTATTTGTGATATACATATAGTTTGGTACGCTAGAGACATCGACGAGCCTATAGTAAAGTTGGCTAAATGTAAATCCGCGTCTTAATAAGCGGGGTTTCTGACCATCCCGAAAGGGATACGGTCGTGATGATACTTTACTTTACTATCTAATTTACTGTGGGGAATCGAACCCGGTACCTCTGAGTCTAAATCCAAGGAATTAACCACTACACCACGGAGCAAAAAGCTAGTTAGTTAATAAATAAAACTAGACCTTCCACTGCTGGAGATGGGCCTTCCATATATTTGGCGAATTTGGCCTACACTCGCCACGCTGGCCAGACGGCGTTTTTTAAAGACAATTTATTAACGATTCCACACGCTGGTATTAGTGGAACCGGGACCGACGGCTTAACGTGCTCTCCGAGGCACGGGAACGGTGGTGTTGTAAATCTATGACTGCAGTACGTAAGAAAAGCGTATTTAGCATTGGAACATGCCGGTTGGGTTTAAACCGACCTTTGTAGGATTTAAGGAACGCGTTCTTGCAACCGAGCCACCACAGCGATAAAAACTTGCATTTACGTAAATGAATAAATATTTTATTAGTGAAGTACACGCAGCAGAAAGACGTTTCAACTAAATATTCCTTAATAAAATAAACGCACTAAATTCGCGTAAAGTTTTGAAGGATACTTGTTCAAAGTTCCCCCGAAGCAGTTTTTTAATTAGTTTATTCTTTCATTGTACTAAAGCCAAAACAATGTACAGTGTTTTAAACTTGGCTTTTAAAAGAAAGACGCGTTTCCATTACTACAAATTAAAAAACAAATTCCTCCGCCGGGTCTGTCTGTATGTTCGCGATAAACTCAAAAACTACTGAACCGATTTCCATACTGTTTTCACCAATGGATAGAGTGGTTCTTAAGGAAGGTTTTAGTATATAATTTGTTAAGTTAAATGGTCTTGTACTATGGGGAAACTCACATATAAATAGAGTACTTATTGCGCAAAAGAAATGTGTAAATATGATATGATATGACCGCCTCCGTGATCTAGTGGTAACAAACGTTGCCGTGAACTCGGGAGGTCGGTTCGATTCCCACCGGGGGCAAGTTGTACATTGTATAATTTGTCTCGGTCTGGGTGTTTATATGTATAATATGTATATATTTACAATAAAAAAAAAGTATAATATTTAGTTTATCAACCATCTAGTTTCCGTAACACAAGCCTCGTAGCTTACCACGGAAACTAGATGGCGCTGTGTGACCTGTCTGGAAATATTTATTTATTAATATTATTTATTTATTATATGTGGTGCAGCCTCCACTGACTCTTGTAGGCCACTGTTCAAAAATCTAAATCTTTTGACCGTAACAGGAATGTACATTTTGAGATCGTTACATTTATTAGGATACATAGTAAATTTACTTTCCATAAAGATGTATTTAAAAGTAGTCGAGATCCAAACACTCTTGCCTATACAAAAACACCAAAAAGTAGAGCCTTTGATGAAAATTCCTTAATTATGTGTATTCGAATTTACAATAAGTTGCCTGAGTTTCTCAAAAAATTACCTGACAATATTGATAGAATGTTGCTTCTATTCGCTAAGTGAATATTACAACCACAAATTTTAAGTATTTTTTTATGTGTATTATAACAATTGTCTGTACAATGTGTTTTAATAATAATCTGTATGTAATAAGTGTGACTAAAATTATAAATATAATAATAAGATTTTAACACAGTAAATAATCTTTAACAAAATTTGTGTGCCAGAAATGGCTGAATGTACTATTTAATATTTACTATTACCATGTTTTATGCAAATAAATAATTTCATTTCATTTCATTTAAGTTATTGTTTGATTAAAGATATTTGTTGCGAGGTGTCAAAAAAAAATAAGCCCTCTGGAAGCTTATAACTAAAAATCTGTCTTAACCCTTTGAGATATAACAAAATAATGTATAATGGAATTGTGTATCTAATTTAGGTCTATAGAAAAGGCTGTGATGGCATATGTCTATCTCTTAAGGATAACATACTATATCCTTTTTAATACTTAAAAAAATAGGCAATTATAAAGCGGTAATTGGAAAGCTATTTAAACAAATACGGTATTAATCCTTATTATTTTAAATAACTTAGTTGGCTTAAGAATTTCATGAAGATTATTTTTTGCCTTTACACCATGCAAATTAAATAAATACCTTAGGAGATATAGCAAATTCAAAATAATGCGAAACGGGATTACTTTCGTGTCGCCATTTACACAGACAAGGCCGGGTAAAACAGCTAGTATAACGTAAATTGAAGCAAACTATTCGATTGGATTAATTGACAATTGAATTTGTCAGCATTAGTTTTAATTATTGATTAGCTTCGAGTAGCACTATTGTACCAATGAAGTTATTTTAGACCAACTGGTGGCGTTGCAAAGACGAAACGTTTTTAATGACGGTTTTATTTTGAGACGAAAGAACCGTTTTTAAATTTGAACTAAAACAGTCTTCGTTGCGCGAACTATAACCTATTCAGTCGTACTTGTCGCAACACTTTCCCGTTTAAGGAAAGCTTTCTTACAACCGAGCCATCACCGCGTCTTATAGTTATAGTGCGGTATACTCGTAGTTATGTTTAAAGGAGATATAAAAAACTTAACCGATCGACCGCGGAGGTAATTTAACATATAACTTAGTTGTTAATTAATTTATATAGTTACATACATAAATCTAAGTGGGTGATCCTTATGTGGTTTTTTATAACTATTGATCACTGTAACAAAAAAAAACTAGTGCCTAATATTGTTTTCAACCCATTAAATAAATAAATCAAATAAACAATTGAACACACTGTTCATTGTAATTCCAATTTCAACTACAAACACAAAACTGATGTAATGGAAACACGCTTTGAATGAAAAGGGTCCTTACAAATTCTCAATTGACCATGGGAAGGAACCCCAGAGCAATCAAGCGTGTCCTTCATTTTAGGAAGGTAACAGGGGCCACTCATAGCCCCAACGACACAAACAAACATATATATCTCAGCGGCTTTCTGCTTCATACGACGAAATATATTTCAAAAAAATATGACAGAAAGCATATTATTAATTAACCGCGTGTAATGGGCTTATTATATATGTCGCTAGCAGTAATGGTACCTTGTTTTACACCTATATAGCATCATTTAAATGTTTTTCTGGATTTTTATTTTTATAACCAAAAAAATGGATTTTAAATTAACGTTACCTACCTTAAACGACTAATTAAGAAAGCTCACACAGTCTTTAAAAATAATAATGGATTTATTAATAGAACGGCAATTTTGAGATCATCATATCTTTGACTTCGCTTAGAAATCTCGATTTGTACACTTAAAAGCTGCTCACTTCAGCATAATATCCAGAAAATAATACATTTCGTAATAAAAATACAAGTTTTCTATGCAACTGATAGTTATATTAGGTATCATCTATTATGCGCCATTTATTGTGATAAAAAGTTAGTGATACACCCCATTGTGTTTAGGCTTCAGGTGTCATGATTAGAACCTGTATTTAAAATTAAAAAGGTTTTTTTTTTTAAAGATCACAATCATGATGAATAAGCTCGCGTCTGAAAATCGCAATATCCATCGAGATAAATATCTAAAGACTGGGGAGTGTTATTATTAATTGATCTTGCCCACAGCCGAGAGACGAAATAAAGAGAGAAAGAATTACGTAAGTCAAAGTTCGCGCGATCGTCGACCTTTCGCTACGTACTTGATTAGGCTATGTATGAATGGCAATATTTTTAGGATAACTTCTTTGCACCGTAACTTAAGATTTTATTACTGAATAATAAAATTAAAAATACGTAGTTCTTAATTTTTATTCTAGATTATAGTATAAAAATATTAACTTTATAATGAATTCTATGCAGTATATTTAATTAGACTCTGTGGTAACATGTTCGATTCCTGCTCGGGAAGCAATAATGTATTTGTGATATTTCTCGAGTTTGGTACGCTAGAGATTTCGACGAGCTTGCCACTTGTCATGATGGGCCTATTACTAGCCCACCTTTCGCATACCAATGGCGAGCACTAACTACAGACAAAATACATTTTTAATTAGAGCTTGTAATACTCTTAATGCATTCATTGATGAAACTGATGTTGATATCTTTCATGACAAGGTGATGGCAGTGAGAAATGCGTTTAACTTAAGATTCTTTAAACGATAATAGTTTTTGTTATTGTACAGTTATTAGTTTATTGCATGAAGTGATAGTTTGTAGATGCTTTCATCGTTCATAATATGTATTAGTCTAACACTACTAGTGAAAACTTGTAAATAATAATAATAATAAATATTTCCAGACAGGTCACACAGCGCCATCTAGTTTCCGTGGTAAGCAACGAGGCTTGTGTTACAGAAACTAGATGGTTGATAAACTACATATTATACTTTTTTTTTTGTAAATATAAACACCCAGACCGAGACAAATTATACAATATACAACTTGCCCCCGGTGGGAATCGAACCCACGACCTCCCGAGTTCACGGCAACGTTTGTTACCACTAGACCACGGAGGCGGTCATCACTTTCTGTTTCTATTTTTGTATCTATACTTGTGAATTAAATATCAATAGTTTTCCTTAATAAATAAATAAATAAATAGTAAAGTTGGCTAAATATGAATACGCTTCTATAAAAACGTATAATTGTTCGTTAATTTAGGTTGGGCTTTGATGGGGCCTCCGCTGAGCTGTCATACACAATTTAGTTAAAAGCCACTAATTAAATATAAATTAAATAAAAATATATGTATTTCTATATTTGATCACAGTAAGCTATATTTTTTGTTGTATACACATGCGTTTACCAGTTACCCTTGTTACCATAAGAGCGCTGATCTCCAACAAAATCTTTATTGTCTTAAAGTCTATAGTCACTTACCACTATATTAATTTGGACCGGTTTTTAGAATCATTGTAAGGTATTTACCTGAAATAATAAAGAGTATTATAAGCAACAATCTACATAGTACAAACAATCAATTTATTTGAAAACGAATCGCAATCGTTTTTTCGAAAACGGTTCTCGTTGAAACTGGTCTTAATAAAATAACGTGGTTACCAAACTAAACAAATACTTCGTTCGAGTAAAGTAATATTTTTGGTGGAAATACGCTCAGACCTTAGCCACCGGAACTACATTGAGAGCATCACCAAAACAGCATCAAGAAAGCTCGGAATACTGAACAAGGTGAAGCGGTTTTTTCCGCCTTCAATTAGACTGTTGCTTTACAAAGCACAGATCAGATCATGTATTACTGTTCTCACCTTTGGGATGGTTCCGCTAAGTACCTCACAGATGCTCTCAATGTCCTACAGAGGCGAGCTGTTCGAGTTGTGGACGATGCCACTATATCTGGAACTCTCGAATCCCTGCAGCTTCGCCGAGATGTGGCTTCTCTAACGGCTATACTATGGTGAGTGCTCCGAAGAACTCTATAACCTAATTCCTCCCTCTCCATTCCGCAACCGAACCACACGCACAGAATATGCACCCACATACCGTAGTCACCAGTATAAATTTGGGGACTCATACATCTGTCGTACGATAAAGATGTGGAATGCTCTTCCAGGCTCTGTGTTTTCACACTCCTATAACTTGGAGTCCTTCAAGCGAAGTGTGAAAAAGCATCTAGTGAAGCCGGCATAGTGTTGGGGACTGATGGCAGTTATGAGTGTCTGACTTCAGTTGCTAACATTCATGGACCTTGCGCGCCACTTACCATCAGGTGGGCCCAAGGTCACATGTCATGCTAGTATAAAATAAAAAAATATATAAATATAAAGTATAAAAGAATTACAATACTAAATGATTGGCATGATTGGCCTGTCGTAAAGTTGGCTAAATGTGAATCCTTTTTTTTATAAATTATATAAACGTATTAAGTAGATTGTCTTATTATTATTTTTTTTTTACTAATAGTAATAATTTTAATAATACATTAGATATGCACAATGCAATGAAATCTACACATTTTCACTCACTCACACTTACAACTTACACCTTCACACACCTACACTGACAATACACATTCACATATACATACACTTACATAATGATGCGTAAATGGTTTTTTTTAAATACTTATTGTCTCTTTATTTTTATTTTTATTCTTATGTTTATTTTTTAATAGTTTAAATTGTTAATAATCCGTTCATGTTATATGTTTAGTGAAAATAATGTTATTCCGTAATTGGCTAGGTAGGTAATCATTTGAATGTAAATATTTATTTGTAAAAGACAGCTGTGGAATAAGTAAATGAATAAATAAATAAATAAGCGTGATTTCTGACCACTCCGAAAAGGAAACAGTCGTGATGATACTACTAGTAAATTTGTGCTTACGTAATTTTTAAAAACTTGAAACATTTCCCATTGGGCAGACATTCTGAATCAGTCTGAGAGGCGGCTAAGATATGCCGAGGCACGTTCGCAGCGCGGGGAAGCAAAAGGAACAAAAATGGACAAAATAAAACAAGGGCACCCGAAAATATCCTTTGAAAAGGCTTATGCAATAAATCTTTTAATCCTCTTAGACAATTTTATCGAGATCGGCCCAACCCGGGAGCTCGTTTTTTAAGTTAGTAGTCAGTTGGACCATTTACTAACTGGACCCATGGGCCCACTTTCAAACACACAAATTTTGTGTTTCTACTAGTTTCAAAAAAAAAAGTACTACTGTCAGGAGTATACTTTTCAACATTGAAATAGGTGGTAGGCGGACTGATGGCGGTAATATACCCAGTCTGCCCGGGCGGGGAAGTATCCACCGCTCGTGCCGATAAACCCAGTAAAATGTATCCGTACGTATCGGGATCAGGCTCGATTTGCCGTCATGCCCAGTCTAGCTTGCATAGTGTAAGGGTATGAAGGTATGTTTAATTATGGTGTGAGAAAGTTCACATGTCGTGCTAGTATAAAAAAAACTAGATATTGAGACCTCTGAAACTAGTGTCTCAAGTGGACCCATGGGTCCAGTTAGCAATGTGTCTAGATGACTACTAACTTGAGTTTTTTTTGGCTATTCGGAGAAACGAAATGATGTCCTTTAAAATTTTACTATAAAAAAATTGGCTAAGACAAATTAAAAGTACAAGCGACATTATAACTAATTAATATTAGGCCTGCATGCTGCTACTACTGCTATACAGTTTGGTGTATAATTTGAAAATATATAAAAATTGAAAATAGGTTATTAAAAAAACTATCTCTTGATGATAACGTCTCAGTGGAAAAACGACCTAAGCTGTATGAAACGAGTATAAACGTCTGCCGACGTCAAACGTACTTAGCGACACATCCATCAATGTTAGTCGAATCGACGGCACAGAATATTACGAATCTTGTGGTATAAAAAATTTAATTGATGAAGACAGGTAGCGAGAACAGCGGATACTGTGGCTGTATTCTATTTATTTTATCGCAAAAGTTGGATTGTCAAAATAGCTGATTCGTTTATTAACTATAATAATAATAATAATCATTTATTTCTTCACAAAAAATTGCCTTAAAACTAGTTACATCAATGTTTAAGTGTTAACAGGATATACAATTTATTACAGGCAATTTACAGATTATTGGAACCCTAACCTCTGTATAGAAAGTATAATATACTTCTGGACCACAGAGGTTAGTTTCCATACAAATTTGGACATTTTTTTTTTTTTTTTATTTTATTTAAAATCAAATATACACATGCAAAAGTGGTTAGTAATAAATAAAACATAAAATAATAATAATAGTGTCTTTGCAAGCTTAGCAATTTTGAATCTTTGCAGATTCGCGGTGACAGTTCTGAAGAGTAGTACAGTAGGTCACAGTTCAAGTATCTACTCACAGCCCAGTAGCCATTTCGTCAGTTGTAATTTTAATTTAGGGCACTGCAAGTCAGAAAGCTTCATCATTACAGCCCCTAGAACACACCGTTCTAGACCTCCACTGCTGGAGATGGGCCTTCCAGAACATATATCTCGAGAATTTGGCCTACACTCGCCACGCTGGCCAGACGACTTGCCGAGCTTATTATACACATATTAAATTAATTTTTCTTACTTATGTATTTATAGCAGGGGGGCTGGTATAATAGTTAGACTTCACAACGCTTCTCAAAGTGTTCTGGGTAAGTTTTTATTATTATTTACTGTAGCCACTACTACGAGTATACATCAATTTTAAGATTTGTCGCACGCTTATTTATTTATTTTTATTTATTTATATATTTATCGCCATAGGATCCTATCGGAACACTCGGTTAAGTCAATTTTTCTTAATAACAACGCTAAACAAAATACCTGGCCAGATATGGTGATACAGTATGGCAAGGAACAGCCCCAATTTCCATTATTATTATCTCTATCTCTTCCACTTCTAAGCCTAATAATTATTATAATATATAATAATTTAGGTCTAGTTTGAGGCTGTATGTATGTTGTTGATGGCTGTTGGTATGAAGGAAAGCATAGGGACAAAAATAAGGAAAGGCATGCTACGATGGTTCGGGCATGTTGAAAGGATGAGCGATGAAAGATTGACGAACCAGATATATAATGCGAAAGTTGTGGGTAAAAGAGGCCCTGGCAGACCGAGACTCACATATCACGATCAAATAAATAAAACACTGACTGAAGGTGCATTAAAAAGTCTTCGTAACCAAAGGGCATGTATGAAGAGGTTAATGAATGTCGACGAAGCGAAATAAGTATGTCGTGATCGTGTCAAATGGCGCTCAATTGTCTCTGCCTACCCCGCAAGGGATCTGGCGTGAAGATATGTATGTATGTATGTTGAGGCTGTAAAGGTGCCTCGTCGGGTATTTTAATAAATAGTAGTTAAAATACTATATTCTAATTTAGATATGTCAATAAACTATAACTAAATATATATATATAAAATGTCAATATAATTCATATATAAGATGTCACAAATTCCTAAAAAAGCTATAAATTAAATCCGCTGTAAAGGCTTCGTCAATCACATAATTTAAACTTAAAAACTAAAAATATTTACAATGTCATAGGTACTTATCTAAAATAAGATTATGTGAATTTAAATATGAATTTATGTCGTAAAATAATATGTGGATTGCTCTCCCAGGCAATGTGTTTTCTTATTCCGGAAGTCCTGCAAGCGAAGTGTGAAAAACACCTTGATAGGCCGGATTTTTGATAGGGATTAATATATATAAAAATAGCGGTCGACATTGACAGTGCTAAATTAAGTGGGTTTTATCGCTTTTGCATCTCTCTCGCATTTATTTTTATAATCCCAGTTATTTTAAGTCTTTTTGTTTTAGTAAAATAGAAAAATAGTTCGAAAGTAAAAATAAGTTCACAATTACCGTAATTATATTTTCTAGAAAGTAAATAAAGAAAAGTCAAAGTTAAAGTCAAAATATCTTTATTCACGTAAACCTATTACAGGCATTTATGAAACGTCATTAATTTATTATTTTGAATGATTCTACTCCTAGTAGAAGTAGTAGAAGACTAAGCAGCCAAGTGGTCCAATAAGTAAGCTGTTAGCAGAAGACCAGCAGCTTAGCAAATTCCAGTGACCTGTTAATGTATAATCTGACTGAGAAAGGAATCTGCAAGGAAAACTCAGCTATATCAGATTTACAAAATAAAACATATACAGAACTAACTGCACCACAACGATCAACGAATATTCCTAAAAAGTAAACTAAAACTCAGAAATTATATTAAACAAATATAAAATAATAATTAATATATAAAAAAGTATCATCACGACCGTTTCCCTTTCGGGGTGGTCAGAAACCACGCTTATAAATAAGCGGAATCACATTTAGCCAACTTTACTATAGGCCAATCATGACAAGTGGCAACCTTGTCGATGTCTCCAGCGCGCAAACTCGAGAAATATCACAAATAAATTAAATGTATTTATTTACGTTAATAAATATTTTTGTATCCCGAGCAGGAATCGAACCCGGTACCTCCGAGTCTAAATCCACGGACTTAACCGCTAGATCAAGGAGGCAGTTAATATTATATAATTAATATATATAAAAAAAAACAATAAAAAATGTGCTAACAAGACGGAACCTCTTAAAGGATTTCTTTGTATAACGTTAGCGCTTAAAAAAACAGGATCCGGCTGCTAGACGTTTGATGTATTGCCAGAAAGATCTTTATCAGCCATATATACCCTGCGTTACGGTTCTCGATTTTTATGTTATATCTTTTTAAACTAACTATTAAAACTATTGTGTTCAACCATCTAGAACTCATAGAAACACACTGCTATCTACCTAGACTAAATTGCTTTTTTAAAAATAAAACTAGCTATTTGACCCGGCTGCGCCTGTCTAGTATAACTACTATAAATAGTAAGTAGTAAATTCTCTCTCTTTTATTTGTAACACTTATTTACTTGTAACTTAAAAAAAAAACACGTTATACGTGATTGTTTATAATACATGGCTGATATTGTGTACACATTCTTTGAGTTTTAGCAATGTCTATACACTATATCCATTATTTAAGAACTGTAATGCTAAAATTTGTTTTGTGTGCCTACTTAATAAATAAAATAAATAATAAATAAAATAAATAACGATCGGCAAAATAAACTGTATAATATATAAATATTGACGACTTTATATCCTATGTCGATTGCCGTCCGTAAACTTTTACACTATGCGAGACGTTTGACGACCAATGACAACACGTTTGCGTCATGTTCTAAAGTGTTCAATAATAATTATATTTTTAAATTATTAATGAAAAATCGCTTTTTATTAACCAATACTCCATTTAGCTATATCTAAAAAAAAAAACATGTTTAATCGAAACATGAATTATGACACGGAATTTCCAAGTTTCCATCAATTTGACTTTGACTTTGACTTCTAAATAACGAAAATTTTGTGACTCGCATACTTGTCATGCGCGGTCACAGCATGCATTTTGACGACGCGCATACGCGTCATGGGACTGAATGGGTGAAAGGACATATATTTATTAAAATCAATTGTTTCAGCGTAAAACGTAAAACTGTGGTGGCTCGGTGGTAAGATCGCATTCCAATGAAAAAATAAAGGGTTAGCAATTCGATCACTGGATTGTACCAATGAGAAATACTTTTCTTACGTACTTATGTCATATATTACCAACAATCCACTAATACCAACTTGTGGAATCATTAAATAAATATTATAAAAATTAACATTCACGCCGTCTGGGCAAGCGTGGCAAGTGTAGGCCAAATTCTGCAGATATCTGGAGTTCTGAAAGGCTTATTCTGATTTTTCTTCTCTCCATTTAACGACAACTCTCTATAACGCCATAAAATGCACAGTCCCTTCAGTGTCATTATAATATAACTCTATATTATAGAGTTTATACTATATATAAATAAGTATTTAAAAAAAAAAACTATATGTGGCCTCGGAAATATCAATAGAATTTCTTCTGCAAGTAACTCGATATTGTGAAAGAGCATTCTGTGTTTTTTATTCGGTTTGCCGACCGCCCCTATGTTGTCATACAATAAAATATATTCTTATCTCCCTTCCACTATGTTTTTTCCTTTTTTTGTTTTTGCTTTTATCATCGGCTACCACATTTCACGTTCGTATGCGTAACCATTACTCAATCCTTTTGTTTTAAATTGATTTCATCTCTGTGCCTTTATCACTGACGATTTATGTCCCTAGTTTGCTGTTTTTTTTAAATCTAGATAAATATTTACGTACTCAAAACCATACAGTATTTGTTTGGGTAGGGATATGAGGTGTTGCTTGGAGAGGCGTGGTAGTGGCTCGGTTGTAAGAACGCTTGTTTCGTTAATATCCTACGAAGGTCGGTTCAAACCCCCCTGGGACCAATGAGAAATACACTTTTCTTACGTACGCCTCGGAGAGCACGTTAAGTCGCCAGTATCCACTATTACCAACTTATGTAATCGTTAATAAATTGACATCAGATGCTCGCCAATCCGTCTTTTTGGTTGGAACCGAACTTTTTTTTTTTTTTTTAATACTGAGCACGACACCGCGCCCACCTGATGGTAAGCGGTACGCGAGGTCCAAGAATGGGAGCAACTGACGCCAGCCTCAGACGACCGACATCAGTCCCTACCACTATGCCGGCCTATAAAGATGCTTTTTTTTTAAAGGATGGTTAAAGGTGAACATACATGCTGGGAGAGCATTGCACATATTCAGCGTGAGATAGATGTCACAGGATCCAAAATTAAGTAGAGTTGATCCAGGTGTGGGCTGGTAAAATGTCATGGAAACCTCAATTCGAAATTCCTTGCTAATTTGAACAGCTGCAGCCGAAAAGGGAAAACAGTTCGACAACTGTTCCAAAAAAATTTTGCTAAACTCTTGAGACCAGATGTTTCCGCTTTCTTTGCGATTGCATAGCCATTGTCAAAACATATGTTGTCAAAATGAGTCAGGTGGTATAATTTAATTAATGACTAATATTATTTAAGTTACTATTTTATCCGGACTAAAGTTAGCCCTTCGATTTTATATACTCGGCAGCCGAATTCCATTACTTAGCGTTATTAGTGGATTCCATTATTTACGCCTGAGCTTGCGTCAAAATTTTGTGATTGGGATGACCGTTGCTTCTCTGCACTTAGTTTCTCATCGAAGCCATCCTGCAGACTTTTGGAAGAGTCCCCGCAGAGTGGAGGAATTTCAGTCTAGGCACAGGCGTCAAAATGTTATACAACTCTAATAGCGCTAGATTTTGACAGTGTCCGTAGAATATCAAAATTAATAGCGTTATTTACTAGTCTCTCTACAGTTGGCGATGGGCCTTCCTGAAACTGGACAATTTGACCTAGGATCGCCACGCACTGGCCAGACAGTTAGCGAGGGTACGGAGAAACTTACAGCTGGAATTTTCTCATCTCATGGCTATTGACAAATCCGTACTTTGTTTATTTTAAACTCGTAAAATGATATAGACATTTGCGTTTCCCTATCTTATTGTAAATACAGGTCTATATTTAGATGTCCGATGTGGCCGTGTAATTTATTATCCGATTATTTATTATCATTAAAGGTTGTAGTTATTACTTCTTAAGTACTTGTGTCATTGATAAACTAATTACTTGTATTTTTATGTACTTTTATTTAATAGCTATCAACATCATCAGCCTGTATCTCTCCACCGCTGAATGTAGGCCTGCGCCAAGGCTCTACACTTAACGCAATCTCTCGCAATCCAACCTCCACCAACGAGGGGTTGATCCCTCTCCACACATACATACATACATATCTTCACGCGAAATCCCTTGCGGGGTAGGCAGAGACAATTGAGCGCCACTTGTCACGATCACGACATACCTCTTTCGCTTCTTCAACATTCATTAACCTCTTCATACATGCCCTTTTGTTTCGATGGCTTTTTACCCACAACTTTCGCATATCTGGTTTGTCAATCTCTCTTCGCTCATCCTTTCAACATGCCCGAACCATCGGAGCATGCCTTTCCTTATTTCTCCGTACGACATAACATTACATATTATTGAATAAAGACCATTATCCAGGACCATACTAATAATTGCCTCATCATATAAACTTATTTAAAAAATATTGTACTTTAGTTTTTATATTAATTGATGTGGCAATAAACATTTTTATTCTTATTCTTTGTATTATATAGATGTTCGTGGCGTCACATGTAGTGGTCATGTGTGGAACAAACATACATACATTTGTAGGCTGATAAACACATAACCCCTTCTTTGCGTCGCGCAGTCTAGTCGGGTAAAAAACTGTCTAATGCTTTCATTGCTGTGCAGCTGGGGAATGCTGTAAGTGTTCTTGGCACACTGTCTCATGATCAAGTTATAGGCGAATATTTTTTTTATAAAAACTAAAGTATCATCACGATCGTATCCCTTTCGGGTGATCCAAAATCAAGCTTTTTTTTTAAGTAACGGATTCACATTTAGCAAACTCGTAAATTAAATAAATTATTGTGTCCCAACCAGGACCCCGACTTAACTGCTAGAGTAGTTTATTTTTTATTTAGTATTTAATTTAGTTTATAATATTTATACTGTATATTACTGCTTCCGTGGTCTAGCGGTTAAGTCCGTGGATTTAGACTCGGAGGTACCGGGTTCGATTCCTGGTCGCAAAATATTTATTAATGTAAACATTTAATTAATATTGAATTTATTTGTGATATTTCCCGAGTTTGGTACGCCTGAAGACATCGACGAGCTTGCCACTTGTCATGATTGGGCTATAGTAAAGTTGGCTAAATGTGAATCAGCTTATTTATAAGCGTGATTTCTGACCACCCCGAAAGGGAAACGGTCGTGATGATACTTATTTATACTTTTTTAAATTTGTATTACATTGCGTTGTACTTTTTTCAATTAAATATTTTTAAAGATATATTTTTGTTGAGTATATTTAAGTAGATGAGCTTCAAACTTTATAGTTTTGCAGGAATGATATCTACGTAGGTAGTTCTGGTGTTGATAATTTGGTCCCCTGTCTTTTGGTCGCATGTTTGAGGCAGTTTACATAGCTAGGTTTATAGCCACGTGTGCCGTGATAAGATAAGTCAACAAGGGGTCAGCTGCATCGAATATAAAACGTGCGACAAAGTAATGTCAATTTTTTTTTTTAGATATTAAAATACACTGAGAAATCATTTTTATTATTATTATTGTTTTTTTTTTATTGTGTATGTATGTTTAATAAATGCGTAATTATGTTTATTTACAAATTTAAGCTATTTTAATATTTTTCTTTATCCTGCCCTTCACCTTACATGATCCCCAAGGTTAGCTGGTGAAGACTGCCTTATGGCGTTATAGCTCGCCTATGTACTAGGTTTTTAAGTGCAATAAAGTATTTAAATAAATAATTAAATATTATTACAGCCCCTAAAACATAGCGTCCAAGACCTCCACTGTTCTCCAGACGGCTTGGCGAGGATAATGGAGAGAAAAATTATTCTTTGATGTAATTGAAAATTTTCGGTTAATAAATAAATAATAATAATAAGGCTGATTTGATTATCTTTTGACTTGTTTAACGTATGCTAAGGCACGTCATTGGCCGAAATAATCAAAGTGACAAGCTAACTTCCAATCACGTAGCGTGTAAGCGTAGCGTTTGCTTTATGTGTCAGTTTACTATATTTACTATATTTAACATCAAGTTTGGATAGGTCTACTTCACGACTGATTGTGTTTCGTTGGTTTTGTGTCTTCAGGAATTATACAACCATATTTTTGATATTATTTGTAATATATATTTTTTTTTTTCTCGATGGAATTGTTTGTTTTTGTTTAATAGTTCTACTAGTTTAGTCTTTAATTGTTCTCTTAATTGTATTGGTGGTGGCTTTGTATTTGAATTGTATTAGTTTAACACGTTTTGTCTGCTGTGTTTACTACTAACTCAATGCTATCAGTGAAAATTTGTAAGGCTTTAAGTTACTATATTTATATTGTATTATTGTAGAGGCTGTAAATTTTCCTAAAAATAAATAATAAAATATTGATCAAAGATTATTATAATCATCCCCTCTGGAACTGGCCGTCAGTCTTGTAGAATAGTCGTATGCAATGCTAAATAATAAAGCTGGCAGTTTTTTATCTCTAAAATTAAGTAAGTATATTAAATCAGAGTGGAAATTTTGCCAGTGTTTTGGGCACCATGTCACTAGACAGCGATTTGGTTCATTAAAAGTAAAGTATCATCACGACCGTATCACTTCCGGGGTAGACAGAAATCACGTTTGAATAACACACTCGGAGACAACGTCTTGGCGAAGCTGCAGTCAGTAAAATAGGTCCAGTAGTATAGTCGTATAATATTGCAATAAATAAAGATTGATGTCTCAAATCTAATTTCAGTTGCTGTTTTTGGACTACATGTCCCACTTACTGACATGCGCGGGGTCACATGTCGTGCTCAGAATAAAAAGACTGGTTCAGCATTACACGAATCATACTTTTGACTGCTATATACAAACACATTAGTATGCATCGGACCCAAGCGATGTAGTCTAGGAGACAGCAAGAGTTTGGTCTGAATTTAATTTTCTTATTTTTACGATTTCTTTCTCCAACAAAATCAACAATATTTTTTTTAAGTACATACATACAACAAGCAGTGTAAATGTCATACAATTTAAAACTAGGCATTTAATAGATATTATACATTATATGAACAAATACCTACCTGACAGTCCAATCTATTAATTAATAAAACAAATATCTACCTAACAGTGTAATTTATTAAAATTATTTAAAAAAATACCTACCTAAATACCTAATTAATGTATTAGTAATATAACAAATAATATGGTAATGAAAAAAATTACAGTTAAGAAATAGTTTTAAAAAGAAAATTACAAATAAAATTATAATAAACAAAAACTAGGGATTTTTTTTTATTTCAGAGATTATAAGTTTTATTTAGACGAAAATTATTTGATCATTAAAACTTCTGATTACAGCATCATCGTTTAAGCTACTTTATAGTTATTTTTTGTTTAAATTAGCCATTGACAGGCGTAATCATAATAATGTATATATATATATTTCTTATACTAGCACAACATGTGACCTTGCGCCGACCTGATAGTAAGTGGCGCGCGAAGTCCATGAATTTTAGCAACTGGAACCACACACACATGACTGACATTAGTCCCTAACACTATCCCCGACATGACGGCGATTTAAGCCTGATACCGAAACATGTGGATACACTTTACTGGGTTTTTCGGTGGATATTTCCCTGCCCCGGCAGACTGGGCAAATTCCACCATCAGTCCGTCTACTACTTATTTCTAGGAGCTGTAATGATGATGATGACATCATAGATATAATAGAAATAAATAAACATTGTAACAAAACAAGCATCCAGCTCTCGGTCTAAACGATGCACGTGGATGTTTATTTATAAACAAAAAACCCGCACGAGGCGACTCTTGCGCCGCAACCGAGCATTAGTGATAACAAAAAGTTATAACACATCCATTGCTTCCTTTACTAGACTATTATGAAACCTTACACAAACAAAAACAGTAATTAACGATTCAATTTTGTTTTTCATCAAGCGATAAACGCGTTTCTTAGTTTAATTTAATTATCATTTCCAGTGCTGCTATTACAGATTGCATTTCAAAAAGACATTAGTTCAATGTTAAATTAATGTAGGTAGGTAGATATTATTTAATACTCTTTCGACCACTTCGCTGCTTAATCTTCCACTAACAGCTGTACAAGTATCATCATCACGACCGTATCCCTTGCGGGGTGGTCAGAAACCACGCTTATAAAGAATCGGATTCATATTTACCAAATTCGAGAAGTATCGCTAATATATTTTATATTAATTAAATAAAAAAAATTGTGTTCCGACTAAAAATCGAACCCGGTACCTCCGAGTCTAAATTCACGGACTTAAGCGCTAGACCACGGAGGCAGTTAACAGGAGTAGAATCATTCAAAATAATGACGTGTCACAAATCCCTGTAATATTGATTTATTATTGACTTTGACATCAATATTATTATAGTTTTCCCAAAACATCACGACACCAACGCGTTCATATAAATTTGGAGAGTTACATCTGTCGCTAACTGAAGAAGTGGAATGCTCTACCAGCCAGTATGTTTCCTCATTTCTAGAACCTCGAATCCTTCAAACGAAGTGTGAAAAACTATCTTGATAGGCCGGCATAGAGGTAGGGACTGATGTCAATCATCAGTGGCTGGCGTGGCAAGCTAAAGGTGTATTTCTCATTGGTACATTACGAGGTTCGAACCGCGAAATTTTTCAACTTAATTTTTTTACTTCCAAATAATAATAGCACACGGAGGTACCGGATACGAGTTCTGGCCGGGACACAATAATGTATTTAATTTATTTGTCATATTTCTAAGCTTGCCACTTGCCATGATGGGCTTATAGTTAGCTATATATAGTTTTGTTTCAAATTCATTCGTAGTTGTTGCCACAAATCTGTGGAATAATCTACCACAAAATATAAGACAAGCATCTACTAGATTAGCATTCAAAAGAATGGTTTATTCTTATTTCTTATCTCAACGGTTGTAAGTATTTTATTAATATATATCTATGTATATATAATTATTAGTTATGTATACATTTATATTGTAGTTATAAAATATAATTAATAATTTCTATTTTAATATGTACCTACTTTTCATTTAAGTGTTTAAAGTTGTCCCAATTTGTCCCAAGTTGGCTATAATAGAATAATAATAATAATAATAATCGTTTATTTCCAATAAAATCCTATGTACATGTTTTTCTATTGGAGACCCATACTAGGAAGGCCGGTATTGTGGGGTCTCAATTACACTAAATCTATAATTTATATAACTTCAAATTAAATTCTAAATACAATAATTCAAAAGAAAATGAAGAAGAATATCTCGCTGCATTAATGCCCGCCTTGAAATGAAATGAAATGAAATATTTTATTTGCTAAAAAACACATGGTTACAGATTCGAGTATGGTCTCAGTTTTATAGACAACTCACATGTTTCGCCAGTGCGGCATGCAACATTTTATACAACTATTATAAAAAATAAATTACAAAATTAGAAACATTGGCACAGTCTTATAAATCATAAATAATAATTATTGGTCCAATAGGTTTCAATGTTAAATATAATTCATTAAATAATTATTCTAGATGTCAATTGTATTGCGTTATTAATAGTCAGGTACATAATTTTCTTTTCTACCATTTAGGAAGTCATTTACGGAGTAATAACACCGTTCATTTAACCACTTTCGGAGTATTTTTTTAAACCGTCGAATTGGTAGCTGTTTAATATTTTCCGGAATGTGATTGTAGACTTTTATTGCCATGCTATATGAATTATTTTGGTATACTCTACTTTTCGGAATGGTCAGTTGAATCAGCCTTTGTCTTTGTACATTAAGGTGGTAAATAAATAAAAATTGTATATTAAATGTAACGCGTCAAACGCGTGTCAATAACGTTGGGTTTAGAAAATTAAAAATCAAGCAAACAAAGTTATTAAAACTATGCCTAAGTCGTTTTAAAAACGCACGTTTCAACAAATAATACTAAAACTTGGTACGTTGAACGTATTACGGTAGACGGTTTAACGGTCACATCGCACGAACCTGATTATATCCCTATTTGACCTTCACACTTTGACCCTATTTTTAAACTCGATTCATCTACACGTAGCAACAAAAACTCGATGTACTTATATATCGATAAACGGGCTTTTAGCAAATAAACAAAATCACTATAGCCTATTAGGGTCTAAGCAAGTCTGCCGTCAATACATTTATGGAACGAGCTTCCAAGACGGCATTAACGTAATCATACAGTATTTGGTTGGGTAGGAAGAGGAGTAGAATGGTGGATGGTGAGCGTCTTGTTACCCACACAATTGACCCGGCACCCGCACGGTGAATCCATGGAATGCTCAGAAATTTGTCTCCTCATGATAATAATAAAACGCTAGCTTGCGGTAAATGCATTATTTTTCTAAATGGCAAGCATTTATTAAAGAGCATTGATTCCTATATTTTGATTTTATTCTACTTGACACATTTTATGCGTAGGTAAGTAGGCATGAGGCATTGACGATTAAAACGTAATGGATTACTAAATTAATGAAGTAGTTTCACAATAACTGGGGACACAATATTACTATAATTTATTCATAGACACAATATAACTAGATAATTAGTAGTTGTGTAGGAGATTTTTTAAATGCATATAATTATCATTATTAAAGTTCATAGTTTGTTTCTTTTACTGCTTCCATGATCTAGCGGTTAAGTCCGTGAATTTAAGCTCAGAGGTACCGTTCGGTTGTACAATAAATGATTTAATTTATTTGTGATATTTTTCTATTTTGGAACACTAAAGCAATCAAAGACCTTGCCACTTGTCATGTTACAGTAAAATGTGAATCCACTTCATTAAAAATTTACTGTTTCTAAATACAACGGAAGGAATAGAGTCATGGTGATACTTTACTTTTTTGTTTCTTTTACACCTGCACGACGCTGTTTTTCAACCTGTTCCCGTACTCACGTAGTGATTATAATTATAATTTAATGTACCTCTTTCGTATGAAGGTCAAAAAGTCAAAGTAGAAGTTGGTCAAACCGCAAAACGCTATCGTGGAGGGAAACTGAGTTTGTCGTCAATAAATTCGTCTTTTGGCACCGACCAACGTGTAGGTTCAATGGTTTTGTTGTCCGTACTTTATAGACGATCTGGCTTACGATTGTTTTCGGTCCAGCTTTTTATGGTCATTTATTTTAAAGGCGTTATTGCACAACTAATGAAAAAAATACCTAAAGATCGTCTATTACTCACGTGAGGCTGTGGTGTATTTATTTATTTGTTGTAGTACGATTTCTAAACCCAAAAAACAAGAGGTTAAATAAAAAAAAACGAGACGGCTGCTCTCATTTCATTTATTCATTCATTACAGCCCCACAGAACACAGCGTCCTAGACCTCCACTGCTGGAGATGGGCCTTCCAGAACTGGAGAATTTGGCCTACACTCGCCACGCTGGCTAGACGGCTTGGCGAGGATATGATGTCATTTTTATCTGACAATTTATTAACGATTCCACAAGTTGAAAATTCCATTAGTGGAACCGGGACCGACGGCTTAACGTGCTCTCCTAGGCACGGGGACGGTGGTGTTGTAAATCTATGACAAATGTACGTAAGAAAAGTGTATTTCTCATTGGTACATGCCGGGGGGGTTTGAACCGACCTTTGTAGGATTTAAGGAACGCGTTCTTACAACCGAGCCACCACCGCCTTCATCTATCTATCTACGAGTATCTATCTTTAATGTTGCCAATCTTTAAAAAGTCAAATCTTTTCAAAATCTTTAATGTTTAGGTACGTCTTGTTTCAAGCGGTGTTATTGTTGTATAAATAGCAACATGACAAGCTTACAATATTAATTCTCCTTGAAAGTAAAAATTGGCATTTGACATCATTGCAAATGGCACATACTTTCATCGAGAACAACAAATAGGTGGTAGGCGGACTGATGGTGGTATAGTGACCTCCTTTAAAGTTACAATCTCGGCCAATGTCAGACTGGACAGGATTTTGCCAAAATGTAAATAAACACTCCATTATTGGACTAATAAAGGAATTGAATAAGTGATAACAAAACAATCTATTATTATTCAACGCTAAATTGGTGACCCCGACATTAAAATGAACGTGGACCGTGAATCAAACGCAATGGAAGCAATCTCCAAAATAAATATTAAAATTCCATCTGTTTGGAGGACAGACCCCGATTTATGGTTCAGACAAGTTGAAGCTCAATTTGAATTGGCCAATGTAAGTAGAGACCGAACTAAACTCAACCACCTTATATCGTCACTCGACGGCGAAACAATGAGAATAATCGCAGATTTGTTAAGAGGCGAAAATGAAACAGATTACGACACTTTAAAATCAGCGCTAATTAATAAGAATAGCGGTTTCCTTGAGGTTGAAAGAACCACTTTGACAGCTGGAAGGAGGAACGCTTTTTAGCCTCACTTTAGCATGATGTCTAACTCGCTTCTAGTGTGCCATTTTAATGTAGTCAAGTTTTACACGCATAAATTCGAATACAATTGTATAGTAATTGATTAAAACCTACCCAATCGATTTATTTTTAGGTAAACACTAAACCTAAATAGGTATAATTACGAAATATATTTGTGACTCACGAATTAAGTCGGGGTTAACGATCTATTTAAATTTAAACACAATAATAATCCAAACGTACTAAATGTATTGATTCGAACAACAAATAAGGTCAAATTACGTTTTTACGGAACTAGTTACATTACATGAAGCACGGAAGAAATGATCAAAAGTTGTTACGAGAGGAGTTCCAGCTAAATATTTGCACCACTTACTGAACGAATTGGGACTAAGCAAGTCTGCAGGAGGTACAGGAGCAGAGGCGTGTACATTGACAGTGGGTTTGATCCACAAATTTCAGCGACCTTGAACTTGAGCTATGGAGAGAGCTCAGGATTTCTCTGAAGGATAAGTCCGAAGCGTTTACATTCGCCAGAGAACCAAAGTTGACTGAACCAAAACTGACATAGCTTACAAAATTGGCAAGCTGAAGCGGCAATGGGCTGGACACGTTTTTCACAGAACCGACGAACGATGAAGTAGACGTGTTCAGGAGTGAAGATCGCGTTCTGGAAAACGCAGATTGCGACGATAGATGGACAGATGACCTGAGGAAGGTCGCTGATGGAGGACGAGTGTGGCAGCCTTGAGTGGACTCCACTCAGCAGTGGAGAGACACAGGCTGATGATGATGTACTCCTATGTTGAGTCCAAGACGAAGTCTAGTAAAAGCAATAATAATAGTAAGAACCAAATGAAAGTAACACAGAGCGATTCAGTTGCCAGTTCAATTTGCGTACATAAATGTAATTGTAGTGATTCTGGCGTACTGGTTTCTGCGTAATAAGTGTAATGTACCTTCAGTTCTGACACGTGTGCTGCGCTTTCCACGCCGATTCTATTTCTGTAGTCGGAGCAGAGACGAAGTTATATGGACCGACCTAAATATAAAAAAGTGTCATAAGATCAAAACAGGATTTGATAGTAAGCGATACGAAATAAGTTTTTTGTTATTCCACATATTAATTAGTAGATTATAAGCTGGAGACGGCCATTTTACAGCAGCGAATTTAGTTTAGCTTAACATTCTTAAGTTTATAATTTTAGATTGTAAGCTGACACGGCCCTCTTACAGCCACGAATATGTATTAAGTTGACATACCAATTATAATAACTTACAGCCACGAATTTATATTTATTGACATAAATGTTGTAAATAGTTATAATACTATTTTTAATTTACTATTTTTAGTTAATGCAGTAGAAATGCGGTCGTTGCGGCGGATATTGCAGGACCGCATACGTAACCTCGAAATACGGAAAAGGGTTGGTATGCAGGGAAGCATAGGGACAAAAATAGGGAAAGGCATGCTACGATGGTTCGGGCATGTTAAAAGCATGAGCGATGAAAGATTGACGAACCAGATATATAATGCGAAAGTTGTGGGTGAAAGAGGCCCTGGCAGACCGAGTCTCACATATCATGATTAAATAAATAAAACACTGACTGAAGGTGCATTAAAAAGTCTTCGTAACCAAAGGGCATGTATGAAGAGGTTAAAATGAATATCGACGAAGCGAAAGAGGTATGTCGTGATCGTGTCAAATGGCGCTCCATTGTCTCTGCCTACCCCGCAAGGGATCTGGCGTGAAGATATGTATGTATGTACTATTTTTATGTATTTTTAGTCTATAAGCTGACACAGCCTCTTTCCAGCCACGAATTAATTTTAAGTAACTAGTTTTAAGCACAAACTTGTTTATGGCAACAGTGTTTTACTTTTTAAACTATCGCGCTAATTCATAATAGTTTTTATAATTTTAACGGGTCTTCACGCGATTTACCTTAGAGACATATTTTCCTCCCGACGTTTCAGCCAAGTTGCATTGGCCGTGGTCACGGGTCGACCCGCGTAAAGAGGGTCGACACGGGTAAATCGCGTAAAGACCCGTTAAAATTATAAAAACTATAACAGTGTTTTAGTTTTAAATTATGGTTTAGCTGATGTGATGGTATATGTCTATGTTGTGAGATGGTAATTTACTCGCGCTGAGAACACGAGTTTCAAATCTCCGACTAGAACTTTCGCCATAAGCTGGGTTATGTTTATTTGGCTGTACATTCGTTTCGACACCATCAGAGCTAATTCCTGCCCTTTGATTGCTTCAATATGTTAGTATTAATCGAATACTTTCACAATATATTAAATTTAATGATCATAAACTTTATGCTTGCGGGGTAGGCAGAGACGAGCGCCACTTCACACGATCACGACATACCTCTTTTGCTTCGTCGACATTCATCAACCTCTTCTTCTTAGTCGCTCCACTCTTGACAGAGTGGTCGTGATCGCCATTTGAGTGCTAGTGGCATGCTTAACCAGCCGTCGCCACTCCTCTCGGACCGCAGCTTTCCTGGTGCACTTATGTAGGGGATGATCCATTAGAGCCTTTACCTGGTCTGTCCATCTCATCGGAGACCTACCACTCATCTTCTTGCCATCGACTTTCGCCTGGACTACAGGCGCTCAATGGATGTTTCTCCACGCCGTGACACGTGTCCAAAGAAAGAAGAGAATGCGTAATTGTACAGTTGAGGAAAGGCGTTGTCTGATCCCCAGTTCCTCCAGTATGGATTTGTTGGTTCGAAATTCTGTCCATGAATCACTTCATATATGCCTTTTTTTACGAATGCTTTTTAATGCACCTTCAGCCAGTGTTTTATTTATTTAATCGTACTATGTGTCTTGGTCTGCCAGGACCTCTTTTACCCACAACTATCGCATTATATATCTGGTTCGTCAATCTTTATTCCTTCATGTCCGTACCATCGTAGATTGCCTTTCCTTATTTTTGTCCATATGCTTTCTTTTACACCTACCCTTTTCCGTATTTCGACGTTACGTTCGTCGCATATCAGACGCAACGATCTACTGCATTAACTTTACTCTCATGTACTCGTATATGCTGACATATCGACATCTCGCTTCCATACATCAGTGTTGGTACCAACATTGCATTGTGTATGCGAGCCGAGCTTTGTTCTTCTAGAGTTTCATCATCAATCTTTATCGTTACGGTAATCATCCTTCTTCTTTCAAAGACTAGTACCTTGGTTCTCGCAGTATTAAATAAATAAAGTGGGATTTAAAATGTTTTTAAATCAAAATTAATTTGGACATCATCAGTTATTTTTTTATCTTCCGTTTCTTTCCCAAAATTAGTTACACCAATTTTAACGGTCTTCGATAATTTGTGGTCTGTTTTTTTGGTTCCCAATTTAACACTTTACGCTTTGCGACTTGTCAACGTTCAGGAAGATGCTTAATCATTACTTACCGTTAAAACAAATAGTGCAATGAAGGCGTTATCATTGACAATTTGGCTGCACAATTAAAAAACATAGCAACTGACACAAGTGAAAATAAAACAGACATAATAAGTCTTGTTTCAAGCGGATTTTTTGTATAAATATCACCATGGTAAGCTTACAATATTAGTTCTCCTTGAAAGTAAAAATTGGCATTTGACATCATTGCAAATGGCAAATATCAATAAGAACAACGCATAGGTGGTAGGCGGCCTGATGGTGGTAATTTACCCAGTCTGCCGGGGCAAATATAAATAAAAAATAGTTTATATCGTATTCCGTACCCGTTTCGGAAGCCGTTGGTAATTGGATAGATAGCGATGCATTTTCTTATTATTTATTTTAAAGACGGAGATCGAAAATTCGCCTGGCGATTACGACCCCAGCCTGAAGGGCCACTGCGAGAGGTCGCATGCCCGAATGACCGTGAGGCCTTATACATAAGGAGACCCTGAAGCGCCTACAGACTAAAACCCTATTAACCATCTCTCTGTCACTGTTGGCCCTGCGTGCCTTAACAGCTAAGTCTGAGTCGTGGCTATGGAGTAAAGGCACTCTTTCGCCGCGTAAATAGCGATGGCACAAACCGTTTGTAATAAAGGCCACCTCTCGTAGATACTATGTTTTTAAATTATACAGCCGAGTTTGAAAACGTCTGCAGAAATTTAGCTTTGAGTTGATTCCCACGATTGCATTCTCGTGATTTATAACTTAAAACAAAGATTTAGCAATTCCTGATTCTGTATCATCATGATAATATTCGGACAAAAAACGAAATCCTCGCTTCGGCTGACCTTGGCTGTTAGAAATTAGAGGCTATAAAATTTTATATTTTTCGAAAAATAGCGCTCCATGTGGTATTTAATAAAACTTCTGTTTATGACAGTATTATAAAGTTAAAAGGTTAATTAAAACTACACATGTGACACCGTTCACACCTAATGGTAAGTCGTACAATTATAGCAACAGACCAGACCTTGATGACCGACGTCAGTCCCTACCCCTTCACACCAGTCTGGCTTCATTTAAAATTATTTGCCAAACACGGCATATGACCTAGCGCCCACCTGATGGTAAGGCTCAAGGTCCATGAATGTTAGCAACTGGAATCAGACAGTCATAACTGACATCAGTCCCTAACACTATGCCCAGTCATGACAATTCGAGCCTGATCCCGAAACGTATGGATATTTTCCAGGTATATCGCGAAGGTATATATGTATAAGAAAAATTAGCTCCCAATAACTGTAAGTATTATATAAATATGTAAGTATATGATATTGTATTGTATAAATGTGTATGTATTATTGTTTATTTATATGTAATGATAGTATGTAGTCTATTTAGTGTATACCTACTGATTAGTATATAGTTTTGTATATAGTATATTAGATTTAGTATTTAAGTTTTTTTTATTTTGTTGTTTTTACAAACCTAAATGCTCCTATTATATTTTGCACCTGCCTCACATAACAAATGCTCTAAATTGTCCCTAAGGTTGACTAGTAAGAATGCCTAGCGGCATTAAGTCCGCCTGTGTACCTAGTGCAAAAAGTTTAAAAAAAAAAAAAAAAAAAACGGTTTTTTTTTTGGGAAATTACGTTTTAAGATTATAAGACGGGAGACGCGCGGAGAGAGTGTGAGAGAGACACAAATACAGTCAGCGAGTCACTTGTCCTTTTTCTCTCTCTGTCAGCGCTAACTGGTAGATATTTCCATCTTGTGCCCTTAGCATTTAAAATGATTTGATATATACAATAGTTCTTTAATAATCAAATTTATTGTCAATGGGAATTAAAAGACGTAATACTTTCCGATTATAGCGAGAAAAAGATTTAGCGGACTAAAAGTTGGAGGTGAAGATAATTCTTGGAGACAGCAAAAAACCCCCATCGTTAGGTGGCACAACAGTGATTAGTAATACCAGGAACCACTTGGATGATTCCCAACAAACACTATGTTTTGTAGTAACGGAGTCAACCCTTCAACGCTTACGCTAGGGTCCGATTAAATGAAATGAAATGAAATATCGTTTATTTGCAATAAATACAGTACAGTGGTCACAAAACTTTAGTCAGGTCTACTCACATGTATTGTACCTGCAAGCAGGCGTGCAAATCTTTACTTACATACTAATATCATAATCACAACTACATTAAAACAAAAAACAATATTAATGAACCTGTTTTGCACTCAAGATACTCTTTTACACTATACAATCTATGGTCCAGTAGCAGTTTCGTCAGTTGTAATTTTAGTTTAGGGCCCTGCAATAATTTTATTTCGTCAGGAAGCTTATTATATATTATTATACACATACGATGGATGAAATGAAGTTGGATGTAATTGGCGTGACCGAGACCAAGCGGAGGGGTAGTGAGATGCAGGACTTGCCGGGAGGGGGGATCGCGCTCTGGTCGGGAGTGGGAGATAGCGATCGCGGTAGTCAGGGGGTGGGCATCTTACTATCCGGCCGCTTGGCCGACAGTATGTACGAGTACTGCCTGGAAAGCCCAAGAATACTCTGGGTTCGTCTTAAAATAGGCCTTAAAAAGTTATTTGTGGCCGTGGTGTACGCACCTGTTAGCTCAGCACCACAGCTGGAACTAGAGAATTTTTGGAACCAGGTCAGGACAGTTCTAGATTTGGCAGTTGGGAACGAAAATATAATATTATGTGGCGACTTGAATGGATGGGTGGGGACACGTCGTGCAGATTACGAAACGGTCCTAGGTGATTTTGGAGATAAGAGAGTAAATGATGCAGGTAAGCTTATTCTTGACGTGTGTTTAGAAAAGAATATTTTTGTGTCCAACACAATGTTTGCTCACAAAGATATTCACATGTATACAAGAACGATGAATAGTGAAAAGAGTATAATTGACTTAATAATAGTTGATGAAAGACTGCGAACACAGACTCTGGATACCAGGGCGTATCGTGGGCCAGAATTGGGAACAGACCACTACCTAGTAATTACTAGGATTAGTGGCCTGTTCACAAAATGGCGCCACCGGCGATCAGGTGGCAATCTGTCAGCAGTAGAGAGAATAAAGAGTGAAAAGTTACAAGATGATAGTGTGAAAGAGGAGTATATGAAATGCGTCAATGATAAACTTATCAATTTGAAAGATGTGAGCAAAGATGTAGAAGAGTGTTGGAAGTACCTAAAAAATGGTATGGTAGAATCGGCAAGAGAAGTATGTGGAGTAGCAAAAAAGCGAGCAACCAAGGGTGACGCGTGGTGGGATCAAGAGGTCAAAGATTCGGTAGAAAGAAAGAAGAAAGCTTGGATAGATTACGTTGCTTCGCTGAATATGAATGAAAGTATAAAAAGAGAAAAAAAAGAGTTGTACCATCGCTGCAAGAATGAGACAAAAGTTTTGGTTAAGGAGAAGCGTGAAAGATGTAAAGAAATAGGTGAAAATAGGATGACGAGCAACTTTAAGGAGAACTCCAAACTTTTCTGGAGGGAAGTTAGGAAGGCCAAAGGTAGCTTGTCATCTTGTCGAATGAACAGAGTGAAATCAAAAAGCGGTAACATTCTTGCAAACACAAATGAGGTGTTGCAGCGATGGAATGAATATTTTAGCGAGATGTATGCTGGTAGTACTCCTAACGACGTTACGACGGGTACTTTACCTCCAGAGCTATCCACAACTATAACGTCCACTTTTAAGGAGGAAATAAGTGTGCAAGAATTGCAATCGGCAATTAGAAGCCTGAAATGTGGCAAAGCAGCGGGAAAAGATCGAGTGCTCGCTGAAATGATCAAATACGGAGGTATACCGGTCTGGAACGCTTTCCACCTACTGTGCAACCTTTGCTGGCAGGAGGGGAGAGTACCAGAGGACTGGCGGCAATCAGTCATCGTTCCTTTATACAAAGGTAAGGGATCTAGATTGGACTGTGCCAACTACCGAGCGATTAGTTTGATCAGTTTGGCGAGCAAGATGTATGGCAAGATTCTCACGAAACGCTTGCAAGAGAAGACTGAAGGTCTTTTATGGGAGGCACAAGGAGGCTTTAGACCTGGAAGAGGATGCACTGACCAAGTCTTTTCGCTCCGCAATATCACAGAGAAGTTTTTGGCCTTAAACCAGAAGGTTTTCTGTGCTTTTGTGGATTTGGAAAAGGCTTTTGATAGAGTTGTAAGAAAGAAGCTTTGGGACATATTGCCGGAGTATGGAGTGAATGACAAACTGCTACAAGCTATACAGTCCCTGTACAAGGGCTGCAAAGCTTGTGTGCGGGTGGAGGGGGGTATGTCGCCTTGTTTTGAATCCCAAATGGGCGTCAAACAGGGTTGTGTGCTTTCTCCTAGATTATTCACTCTATATCTCGACAAATGCCTAAAAAGAGTGAGAGAGAGTGACTGTGGGATAAAGATGAGTGATCTAGTGGTGAACTGCCTGCTTTATGCAGATGATGCTGTTCTTATGGCATCGTCCGAACAACAACTGCAATCACTAGTCACAAGAATGAAGGAGGGATGTGCAGAAAAAGGACTCCGTTTGAATGCGAGAAAAACCAAGGTACTAGTGTTTGAAAGAAGAAGGATGACAACCGTGACGATAAAGATTGATGATGAAACTCTAGAACAAGTAAATGAAATTATATATCTGGGCAGTGTTTTCACTGCGGATGGGAAGTACGATAGGGACGTTGAAAGAAGAGTGAACGCGGGAAATAGTGTTAACGGTGCCCTGGGGTCACTGATCGGCAGTCGAAATGTCAGTGACAAAGCTCGGCTCGCCATACACAATGCCATGTTGGTACCAACACTGATGTATGGAAGCGAAACGTGGATATGTCAGAATACGCATGAGAGTAGGGTTAATGCAGTAGAAATGCGGTCGTTGCGGCGGATATGTGGCGTCACTTTGGCGGACCGCATACGTAACGTCGAAATACGGAAAAGGGTTGGTATGAAGGAAAGCATAGGGACAAAAATAAGGAAAAGCATGCTACGATGGTTCGGGCATGTTGAAAGGATGAGCGATGAAAGATTGACGAACCAGATATATAATGCGAAAGTTGTGGGTAAAAGAGGCCCTGGCAGACCGAGACTCACATATCACGATCAAATAAATAAAACACTGACTGAAGGTGCATTAAAAAGTCTTCGTAACCAAAGGGCATGTATGAAGAGGTTAATGAATGTCGACGAAGCGAAAGAGGTATGTCGTGATCGTGTCAAATGGCGCTCAATTGTCTCTGCCTACCCCGCAAGGGATCTGGCGTGAAGATATGTATGTATGTATGTATTATACACATATTAAATACATTTTTCATACTTATGTCTTTATAGGGGGCTGGTATAATAGATTTAATAACTTGGCCCTTTTTTGTCTGGGAATGACTTCACTACGCTTCCTAAAGTGTTCTGGGTGAGAATGTACGAAAAGACATACATCTCTAATGTACATACACGGTAACGGTAATATTTTTAGTGTTTTAAAGAGAGGTTTGCAACTGTCACGATACCAGACATTACAGATTGCTCTTATGCATTTTTTTTGTATTATGAAAGCACGGTCTATGTCTACTGAGTTTTCCCAGAGTATTAGACCATAACTAAGAACTGAGGACACATGTGAAACCTCTGCTACGGTGCAATATCAAGTGCATGGTGTGAGCATACGTAATTTAATTTATTTAATTCTAAATTATTTATTGCATTAAAACTTGGGTACATAGACAAGTTTAATGCCTGTGTTTAATTTCCTGATGGGTTTTTGGGATGGTAAGAAATTATGGGCAGAGTGCAAAAATCTGATAGTCTAGTTTATTAATATAATATAATAAACATGCCATATGAATGACTTAATGCCGCTAGACATTCTTTGACAGCCAAACCTTAAGGACATTAAGACGGTTTAATGGTAAGTAATAATAGATATTAAATAATTATCATAAAACAAAGTCTTCCGCCGCAGCTGTCTGTCTGTTCGCGATAAACTCAAAAACTACCGCACCGATTTTTATAGCGTTTTAACTGTGATATAGAGTGGTTCTCGAGGAAGATTTTAGTCTATAATATATCGAGTATTTGTATACATTAATGATATAAGTTGGAAGTGTCGGAAAAAAACAAGCTGTCTGGGAGCTTTCAACGAAAGGGTTTACCTTTGAGATATAACAAAATAATGTATGGTAGAATTGTGTGTCTTATATAGGTCTACATAAAAGTCCGCTATTGGCTTGAGCATTTCATAAATATATATTTTTTTATTTACACCATGCAAATTAATTGAATACCTTAGGAGATATAGCAAAATGAAAATAATATTTACACGGGCAAAGCCAAAACAGCTAGTAGTACAATAATACTAAGCTACTATTCCTAAGCTGCTAACAGCTAACTCCTTGGACCACTTCGCTGCTTATTCTTCCACTAACAAGAGTAGGATCATTCCAAATAACTTAAATTATGACGTGTCACAAATGCCTGTAATAGGTTTACGTGAATAAAGATATTTTGACTTTGACTTGAATACATATCATATAAAACTACTTATGTGATGAAGGAAGTGGGGCAAAAAGTAGACGTAGTTACAAATTGTGGCAATAAAACAATAGTTAAAAGACAATTTAAGTTATAGATTTGTACACTCTTATTTCGAATATTGCACGACTAGAAGCTTGTCTAATATCCTGATGTAATTCATTCTATAGATTTGTGGCGACGACAGGAAACGATTTAGAGACGAAAGATGTGTGGTGAGATGAAATGGAAAGAGTGAAAAGGACAATATGTTTTTTTTTTAAATATAACAGGTTTTACATAATGGTGTGTAAGTAAGAAGAACGTAAGTGTTGTAGGGTTAAATGCAATGGTTCTCTGTGCATGGGAACGCGGCAACAACCGTGCATGCCTGCTTATTGCTACGTGGCCCGACTCGGGATTGCCGTAAAACACTCATAAGGGATTTAATTATGAAGATAATGCTCTCACATAATACCAGTTTCATTATCCCTCTTTCATGACTCCCATCTGTGTGTCATTACTCATGCCCTCACATAAATCATCACCATCACAGCCTATAAGACTCAACCATTCCTTTCAAGGGATTCAAATTCAAAAAATCTTTATTGCACTTATAAATTGTATATAGGCGGGCTTAATGACTAAGCATTTACTAACATAAGAATATTGTTTAATTTTAATATGATACGAGTAGTCACGTCTCTGTATGTATATAGTTGCTTACAGAAGGTTCATGCGAAAGCTAATGAACTTCCAAAAATCTCTAGTTTGACTAAGTATAACCTAAGAAACAAGAATGAAATCTATATAAGGCAAACCAGGTTGAGAAAGACGTTTAAACAAGGTTTGCCGTTGAAAATTACATTATACAATAAACTACCTGAGATTATAACTAGACTACAACCAAGTGAATTTAAAACAAAATTAAAACTCTTTTTCCAAAATAATGCTTTTTATAACCTGTCAGAATTCATTGACATGCCTTTGACGGAAGATTCGGAAAATTAAATAGTTGTATAGTTTTGTGGTCTTATGCCTTCTACTGTATTGTCTTCCTAATGCTTCTTTGTCTACGATGCATGGTATTAATAGTATAATTGTTATTATTTTAAAATTTGTTAACTGACATACTAAAATATAACGATTGTTACATAGGTGAATTATACAAATATACAAAAATAACAACCAACCTTTCCTTTTTTTTCTTTTAGCAACTTCGAAGATTGCTGTCCTTTATTTTAAATATTTAATTTGTTTAAATTACTGCACGCTCAATCACTTTTAAATCCATAAGTCTGTCTCTTTCATATTATAAATGAATATTGTTACGAAAATTATTTATTATTTTGGAAACAAAATCTGTTTTGAATGTATTTGAATTTGTCATCGACGAGCTTGCCACTTGTCATGAAGGATGTTCGCGCCGATTGCGGTAATTCGACCAATTTGGGATAGTTAGGCGTTATTGTGATTCGTCGGTGCATAAACAGACGTCCTAATTTGTTACCCCTATACCCTTGTCCTGTCTTTTTCTTGCCGCTTCCTTTCTATATTACCCATCCCGCTCACTAGTCCAAAGGCCGGCGCAATTTATAAGTGCTGGTGCCGAGGACATCATGTGAGTTCCTTTACCAGTTTCCTTTCTAGTTTGTTTATTGCACCGATGATCATAGTATCGTCTATGTATCTGATTTGAAGATTATCGCAAACCCCGCACCTACATACAGTCCACTAAACCCGCGCCACCAATGGGCCTATAGGAAAGTTGGTTAAAGAACCAGCTTTTTTAAAAGCATTTCCGTATAAAAGGGATACGGTCGTGATGATACTTTTATTATGAATAAATATTGTGTTTTTACACATGTTTTTAATTAGATTTAATTAGAGATTATACCCGACTAATCTACCCAAGATGTGTAAGTGAATATTACATCAGCAACTGCCACATAATGTGCATTAAAGTATATAATAAATTTTGAAATTAACATTGTAGGTATTCCAATAAATTGACAAGACTTAAACAATATAAATAATAAACTACACACATCAAAAAAGTCTAGGGATCAAGCATGTTTATGCGGATTTCTTGTGATTGAGATGTGGCTTTGTAATAAATTTATGATTTTATAAATTTATATGGATCCTTTTTGGTGCATTTCATAATTTAAAACAGGAACTGTCAATCAAATTCGAGTAAAAGATGAAAATCAGCTGTCAATATTTTCCCTATAAAAACATAAGACGCATTGAAGACATTATTAGTGCTACTGTTTCCCTACTACTGATTAAAACCAACGTTATTATGGAGCGGCGACGTCATTTAAGCAGGGAAGAAATGATCAGAGCCGTGGGAATGATAGAAGCTGGTTCCCGGCAACGTACTGTGGCTTTAGCTCTGAATACAAGTCAGAGTGTTATCAGTCGACTTTGGACACGTTACCGAACCACTGGTACCGTGGCTGAGCGCCATGGAGGACGGTATCGCTGCACCACACGGAGACAAGACCGATACATTCAAATCACAGCTCGAAGAACTCCAACAATAACCGCCATGATGTTAGCCGTGAGCCTTCATCGCTCTTCAGGGAACTTAATTAGCGACCAAACAGTCAGAAACCGCTTGCATGAAGTGAACCTTCATTCCCGAAGACCGCTACGGGTACCACCTATAGCAATGCACAATCGTAGGACTCGATATCAATGGGCTCTTGAACACAGAAATTGGACAGAAGAACAATGGCGTTTCGTGTGCTTTTCTGATGAGTCTCGTTTTGGTATGAGGCCGGATACAAGACGTATACGACACTGGAGAACCACTGGACGCCAACAGCGATTAAAATCCTGCCAGGAAGTCCATCCTTATAGTGGTGGAACCATCATGGTATGGGCGGGTATTTCGATCGGCGGAAGAACTGAGTTGATTTGGATCAGAGGCAACCTCAACGCTCAAATTTATGCTGAGACGGTTGTATCAGACGTCATCGTTCCTCTACAAGTGCATATCGGTCCCTTATTTCAGTTAATGCATGATAATGCACGACCGCACACCGCAAGAGTTGTAAGACAGACTCTCGCCGCAGCTAACATCAATGTCCTGCCCTGGCCTGCTCAGTCGCCAGACTTGAACCCGATTGAGCATGCATGGGATATTCTTCAGAGAAGAGCTCTGCCGAATATGGAGGGTATCCAGTCGCAAGAAGACCTTTTTTTGTTGTTGCAACGAACATGGGCGGCCATTCCACAGCGTGATTTGGATGAACTCATTTTGAGTATGCCAAACCGATGTTCTTGTGTTGTTAGTGTTCGCGGTAGAAACACGGATTATTAATTGTTTAAGTTACCCAATAAAATTAAAAAAAAAAACTGTTATTTCAGTCTTTTTTTCGAACTTTAATGTTAGTGGTTCAAATGTCAAAAATCCCTTTATTAGGAAAATGGCAATTTTTTTTACTAATGCAAAGGTGACTTGGTTTATCGTTACTGTAGACAAACGAAAACATTTTATTTGATCAATCCTTAAAGAAAATTTTAATGAATATCAATCAGGAGAAAAGTTATTGCAAAAATATATGTTGATCCCTAGACACTTTTGATGTGTGTATATAGAAATAAATATTATTAATAAATATCTATTGACATAAGCATATTGTATGCCTATAATATGGGCAGATTGCATCATCATGACTATACATACAACTGTAATAAGAATAATCAATCTATACAATAAAGAATTTTAAATTTGAATTTTAAAAAAAATATTTAGTTGTGTAAAACACGTGATTAGGCGTGAAAATCATCAAATCTGATATAGCAGAGAAACAGCCGTTATTGTCACGACGAACTGACGACAAGCGAAACTCGCATAGAAACGTAATTATAAATACATTATGATAAGTGCTGTACTGTTCAAATGAAAGAACTGGGACACAATTCTTTTCAAAGTGACTTAATGCTAATTCTAATCTTCAGACGGATTTAACACAAGAATAAAAACACGAATGCTATGTCAAGTATCATCACGACCGTAATACATAAATAATAATGCTTTATTGCACAAAAACTAAAATAACTTAAAATTAATGTGCACAGGCGAGCTTTATGCCGTAAGGCAATATTTATTAATATAAATAAATACATTTAATTAATATTTAATTTATTTGTGATATTTCTCGAGTTTGGTACGCTGCCTGGAGACATCGACGAGCTTGCCACTTGTCATGATTGGCCTATGTGAATCCGCTTATTTATTAGCGTGGTTTTTGACCTCCCCGAAAGGGAAACGGTCGTGATGATAGTTTACTTTACTTTTTTTTTAAAGTAAGATTAATAATTTAGAAAATGGACATCTTTCCTAAATAACTTCAGATTCACAGAACCGTATAAAGACAAATAAATACAAAGCCGCGGGGATATAAAGAGGAAAACCGTACACATTTCAAAATTCAATATATTTTTATCTCGCGCAGTCAAATGATATTACTAAAACCGACACAGGGAACCAGATGTTTGCACCATGCTTTGATGCTGCGGCATCAAAATCTTATTTTAGATAAATACCTACCTACGACATTGTTATAATTTTTTAGTTTAGATACAGTTTTTTATTAATTGACGAAGCCTTTACTTTTTAATTATAACTTTTTGTTTTAGTTCTAATATTGAATTTTTTGACATGCATATATATATATATATATATTATATTGACATTTCAAATATTTTTAGTTATTGTGATTATTTTTTGGTAGACATTTTAGATTTAAGTACAGTTTTGTTATTATTATTTATTCAAATATCTGACGACGCACCTTTACAGCCAAAAACAAGACTAGGTCTTTTAGACCTCTTTCACATTATAATGGATATTGGGGCTTTTCCTTGTCATACTGTATCACTCTATATATGTATATATAAGCTGACATCTCTGAACCTCGCCAACCCGCCTGGCCAGCGCGTGGCGAGTGTAGGCCAAATTCTACAGAATTTTCTTGCAGGCCCATTTCCTATGCCTGTGTTCTAGGGGCTGTGAAGAGGATGATATAATCGTATATATATATCACTCGCCTACGCTCAATGCGACCGCGCACCGAATGTGTGACTTAAAAACGGTATAAAAAACGTTTCTTTATCGAATAAAACCAAAACAAATGCAGGTACATAAGCAAGCGTAAATGAATTTTCTACCAACTAACCTTTATAACCGAGATCTGTAAAAAGCGGGTGCAGAAGGCTACAAGGAAAATACGGGGTAACTTTGTATGGTCTTACGTTAGACTATGATATGATTCTATTGAAACTAAAAATCTTTTTCCAAGAAACCATATGTCGGAAATGACATGTTGCTATAGCATATAGTTGAAATTCAAAAATGAATTATAAAATAAATAAAAAATAAAAATAACACGCAACATACGCCTCCATCACCACATCTTAAAGGCGTCGATTTGGCTGCGATCATTGGCTCTAAGGGTCTAGGTTTCGGTAGCATATAGGAATATGAAAAATGCAATACTGCAGACAAGTCTTAAGTAGCCAGTCTATACGTATTATATATCAATGATCTCGCGAAAGATACTGGAAGAAATTTTCTAAGAGGGAGAAGCCGAGAGCCGAACAAAAGGATAAAGGGACCGTAATAAAGAAATCATAGAGACGTCTTATAAGTAAATTGTTTGATATGTTGACTCGAGTTAGTGTCCATTTGGACCCATGGCTAACTGGACCCATGCGTCCAATTGACGACATATTTATTAGTCGTCATCTGGACCCACAAACTAAGAGTATTTTTAGAAATTTCGTTACTTTTTTTATTTCTAAAAGAAATTGTATATTTATTAGCTATATATATTTTAAAATTGTTTCAGCTTTAGTTTTTCGAATAATATTTAGTTTTGTATACTTAATGTTATTTTTATAATATTGTTATTTTTTATAGGCAATAAATAAATGTGGTAATGTGGTGGTCGCCTATAATAGGTGCAACATCTAACTTCTGATTTAGTGTTAAGTACAAATAAGTGTGTGATGTTAGCACTGTTGGCTACCCTATTATAAATAAATAAATAAGACAAATCAAAATATTTTTTATTTATAGTTGCTTTCTGGACTATTGTAAATATACGTATGGAAAGCGTATTTCTCATTGGTACAATCTACCTCCGCTTTTTAGCTATCACAGACCCTGGAGCGCAGAGTCCTAGACCTACACTGTTAGAAATAAGCCTTTCAGATATTTCTGGAAAATTTGGCCTACACTCGCCACGCTAGCCAGACGGGTTAGCGAGGGTCTGATGTCATTGTTTATATGACAATGTATTAACGATATAAAAGCTGGTATTAGTGAAACTGGGAATGACGGCTTAACGTCAGGCACGGAACGGTGGTGTTGTAAATATTTTATGTAAATATTTCTCATTGGTACACCGGGGTTCGAACCCTGCCTTCACTCCGTAGCCACGACTCAGACTTAGCTGTAAAGGCACACAGGGCCAACAGTGAGAGAGAGACGGTTTATAGGGTTTTAGTCCGGTTTAGGGGGCTTCACGGATGAGTCGGGCATGCGACCCCCTCCCGCGTTGGCCCTTCAGGCAGGGGGCGTATCATTGATGATTTATCGATTCACCGTCTATAAAACAAAAAAAAAACACCTTTTTTTAAGATTTAAGGAAAGCGTCCGCTGCGTAGACCCATGGGTCCAGTTAGCATTGGGTCCAATTGACGACTAATTGGCAAATACAATGGGTAAGATCGATTCCACGCAAAGAAATCGTTCCCATCGCGTTCAAGTAGAATACTCCAGTGCGAAGCAATTACGTTAATGATAGTAGTACGCCAAAGGGCCAAGATAGCATTACGGTCAATGATTCATCATTTGACGTACCGTATTGTAATAATCTGACCACGGTGCTGTCTAACTGTAAACAAATGAGTTAAACGCGAGAGAAAGCTATATTGTTGCGTAAACCTTAGGTTTATATATACATATATAATGATTTGGAAAGAGCGTTATAGAAATCCTTTAACGAATGGACACTCAAATCATAAAAGAGATCTCAAATTCGCATCTCTCTCGCTTGTACAATACAATAGTATATATATATATATATATGTATGTTGATTTGAGTCTCCATTCGTTAAAGGATGTCTATAACGCGCTTTCCAAATTCTCGTATATAATCCAAAGGTTTACGTAACAATATTGCTTTTTCTCGCGTATATATATATATATATTGATGTATATATATATATTTGACCGCCTCCGTGGTCGTGGTAACAAACGTTGCCGTAAACTCGGGAGGTCGTGGGTTCGATTCCCACCGGGGGCAAGTTGTACATTGTATTATTTGTCTCTGGTGTTTATATGTATAATATGTATATATTTACAACTAAAAAAAAATAGTAACACAAGCCTCGTAGCTTACCACGGAAATTAGATGGCGCTGTGTGACCTGTCTGGAAATATTTATTATTATTTATTTATATATAGATATATATATACAATATTTACATTATGGTTTAACGCATTTGCAACCCTCTCACTCTCACAATTCAATATTTTTAATCATTTTTCATATCTAAAGTATCATCACAACCGTTTCTCTTTCGGGGTGGGCAGAAACCACGCTTACATAGAAGCGGATTCACATTTCGCTAACTTCACTATGGGCCAATCATGACAAGTGGCAAGCTTATGAGAAATATCTTAAATTTAATGTGTAGCGACTTAACTGCTAGACCACAGAAGTAGTTTTTTCATATCTGCCACTCGTAGTCCAGCTGTCAAACGACAAAGGTCAAGGGATCTTGTACGTTCGTTAGTGTTCCTTGTATAAACAGACTTTCGCCGCTAGTCGGTAAGTAAAAGGTTTCCTTTGATTCCGGTCCCGGGATCGAAGCCGCCGGAACTTTTTTCCGAAATCAAATGACTTAAACTTCAAAAGAGAATTAAATAGTTCTATATCGCAAAGTGAATCTGTCGAACAATTTTGCATGCCACCAGAGTAGTAACTTTGGCAATTCTTTACAATGAAACGAAAGTTGGTAGCACAGTCGACAGCCCAGAGGGGTGGCACTTCGTCTTTGAATTGCCATTCCAATATTATGACGTTTCGCAATGCATTTTGTTTCGAGCAGCATGTGTTTGTAACCCGGCAGCAGATGTTTGCAATCAATAAGTTTGTCGCAGAACCGGAATCGACCAACTTCAATTTAAACTGAACTAATTGTATTTGCACACAAAAACGGGTGTCTAAAATGGATTTAAATAATTAAGTCATTCCAGCTAACATGACACTCCGGCCTCAAAATTAAAACGTGCTAATTTAATTTTATTTTTATTACCCATTTTAAATTAGGGTTTATGAATCCATCTCGCTCGCACAATCCAAGATTTTTCAAGTACGACTTTTCTTTTAAAAATACAAATATTTATTTTTTTATTTTTTTAAAACTTTATTGGACTATGTACAATGGCGGACTTAATGCCGCTAGTCATTGTCTGACAGCCAAACCTTTAGGACATTTTGACAGGATAGGTGGAAAGTGCAATTTTAGATATATATTTATTTAAGTTATAATGTACTTGTATGTATAGTTTATGTATGTTTATGTGTGTAGGTATAATGTGTTATAATTAGTTAAGTAACTTAATAACTGTATCATTAATATATATTTTTTCATCCTGCCTTTTGTCTTACTCAATCCCCAAGGTTAGCTGGTAAAGAATGCTTACTGGCATTATAGCTCTGCACTATTTTAAATGCATTAAAGAATTTAAATAAATATTTATTTTAGTAAAATAGTGACGTGGATATATCAGAATACGCATGAGAGTAGATTTAATGCAGTAGAAATAAGCTCATTACGTCGGATATACGGCGTAACTTTGACGGACCACATAAGTAATGACAAAATACGCAAAAGGGTAGGTATTAAAGAAACAGACAGTGGGGTCGTGTCTAATGAACCTGGGTTGGGGATGGGGACATTCCCCCGTTCCCCGGCCGGATCTCAGCGGGTAAACACCCGCTAGAAATTCATGTACAGTTAGTACTGGGCACCGTTACTGTTATAACAGCGGTCGTGTGGCTTACGAACCCAGGGGGTCTGGGTTCGATTACTTTAGCTCTCCTCCAGGAGCAGGTCCTCCTCCTTGCGTCGTTCTCCTCACTGCTGAGGGTCGTGACCCCCTCCACGGATCACTTTGTCCCGAAGATGCTGCGCCATCCGGGTCTGTTCACGGCTGCATGTAGGGCATCGTGCATCTGGGTATTTAGTGAGGTGCGGATCTGGTCAGACCAGCGTATGGGGCTTCGGCCACGCGGTCTTTTGCCAGGAGCATATATAGGGACAAAAATAAGGAAAGGCATGCTCCTATGGTTCGGGCATGTTGAAAGGATGAGTGAAGAGAGATTGACGAAACAGATATAGAATGCGAAAGTTGTGGGTAAAAGAGGGCCTGGCAGACCGAGACAACTCACGATTAAATAAATAAAATAGCTGAAGGTGCATTAAAAAGCCATAAACATAATTCATTCATTCGTAAACAAAAGGGTTAATAAATGTCAAAGAAGCGAAAGAGGTATGATGCTCAATTGCCTCTGCCTACCCCGCAAGGAATTTGGCTTGAAGATAAGTATGCAAAGTAAAGTATCATCACGACAGTTTCCCTTTTAGGGTGGTCAGAAACCACGCTTATAAATAAGCGGATTCACATTTAGCAAACTTTACTATGACAAGTGGCAAGCTCGTCGATATCTTCAGCGTACCAAACTAGAGAAATATCACAAATAAATTAAATATTAATTAATTAATGTTCGTGTCCTGGAATCGAGCCCGTATGGTACCTATGTAGTAAATAAGAAGAATTTTATAAATTTATGAAAAAAATAAATTGAATTAGGTTTACTATTAATAGATTGCATTCATTTCATGCTTATGTATAATGTTATTTGTTATTTTTTTTATTTGTATTAACCAGAATGTAATTTAAAAAAAACAAAAAAAATCTGTAAAAACTGCTGACACTCATGTTCTGGCTATAGCTGTCTGTTCATTTGGTCTAAACCCACCTTTAGATCTGATTATTCCACAACAAACGGTACAGTTTATTGCGTACTTCCTCAATATATGCATATGGTGGTCTGTTTTATAACACGTGCATTACAATCGTACATATCGTAGCTGTTACAGATTATATTATTGTATTGTATATATGTAAAAACAGTGATTTTATAACAGGCAGAAAACATGTAGCTTATATTAATGCTACACTGAGAAAATTGGATATTTATAGTGTATTAATGTATAAGTTACCCAATAAATTGCATAACACACCCCCTATGTATTCTCTCGATTTTTCCCAACTTGTATATATTGTGTATCCACACGTTTCGGGATCAGGCTCGAATTGCCGTCATACCCAGTCAAGCCGGCACAGTGTTTTTCCAGTTGCTAACATTCATGGAACACGCGCGCCACTTACCATCTGGTGGGCGCAAGGTTACATGTAAAAAAGTAAGTAAGTAATTATTGTGAGATTTTTTCGCTAGTTAAAAATAACCTGATTATTGAATTAAAAGGTACCATTAAAAATGATATTTTAGCAGAAACTTCAATTAGTCTATAATCATATAAAAAAATGTGTAAAAAAAGTTGAAACCATTTGGCTCCCTGTATCACAGAACTCCTGGGACATAGTACACGGAACCTATTTATAACTTACTCGCATATATTCTCTAGCAATGTATGCTAGGGAATAAATAGCCTCTGATGTTAGTAATCATCGTCATCATCATTTTATTTATTTATTTAAAAAAAATATTGTACTTAAATCTATACAAAAGGCGAACGTAATGCCGCAAGACATTCTCTTCCCGTTAACCTTTGGGACATTTAAATATGAGTACGATGCAAATAGAGAAATAAAATATTAAAATTAAACATTAATAAAAATTAACATACATACGTATATATAAGTATATATATATATATATTTTATAGTTGTTGTATTTTTTTAAGTTGTGACAAGTACGACTGAATATCTAGTACCTCTCTCAACGAAGACTGTTTTAATTTAAAATAAAAACAGTTCCTCTCTGCATCACCCACCACTAGTTGCCATATAAAATTAACCTCACTAAATTATTTGTCGGTAGGTATGCATAATAAATTGTGGAACGGGTTAGGAAGGAAAAAGTGATTTTGTGTCATGTTATTATCTGATTTTGTTATTATTATGTTTATTTTTATAATCTTATTAGTTATTATTTTTAGTTTTTATAGGTTTTACTTTTAATTGCATTTTTTTATATATATTTTTTTACTATTAACTTTTATTTTATATTATTACCATTTTTTGTATTATTCAATGTTGTGTAATTTTTTTTAGGCTGGCAAACCCGACGGGATTATCTGTCTATGATTTTAATAATTGTTTTGTTTGTTAGCTGTTATTTGTACTTTACTTCGAATAAATAAATATCATAAAGATACAATATATTGTGAAGTAATATGTATATGCCCCGGGGTAAAAAGTTGAATACTGCCGCAATCAGGTTTTAGGACAAGCCAACGACTTAGTACCGAAAGTTCAAGGTCATCGCTGTATAAAAATACTTGTTCTGCAGCGACTTCCTTCTTTAAATATAATTGAACCGTGCAGTAAGACCGTAGATTAAAACGCTGAGGTATATACATACATACATATCTTCACGCCAAATCCCTTGCGGGGTAGGCAGAGATAATTGAGCGTCACTTGTCACGATCACGACATACCTCTTTCGCTTCTTCGACATTCATCAACCTCTTCATACATGCCCTTTTGTTTCGATGGCTTTTTAATTCACCTTCAGCTAATGTTTTATTTATTTGATCATGATAGGCAAGTCTTGGTCTGTCAGGACCTCTTTTACCCATAACTTTCGGATTATACGGCAATGTATACGTATTTTCAACAAAATTCCAGATGAGGTAACAACCCTACCACTAAATGTATTTAAATTATATGTTAAGGAAAAACTGATTTTAAAGGGTTATTATACCATCAGCGAATATTTGGATGACAAGCGTGCTTGGTCCTAATTTATTTCAAATGTTACTTATGTATGTCTTAGTTTATAGTATGACAAGTACAGCAGCTATAATTTAAATGACACCTTAAACTGTTTTTGTTTTAGCTAAAGTATGACAATGCCTTTTTACAGCAGCTATAATTTATGTGACATTTTAATAATGTTTTTGCTTATAGTATGACAATGCCTCATTACAGCAGCTATAATCCTTGGTGTATTTATTTTATAATTGTGTATGTCTTAGTTTATAATATGACAATGCCTATTTACAGCAGCTATAATTTTAAGATTATAATTATGTATATTATGGGTTGTAATGTAATGTGCTGCTCCAAATACAAGCTATTTCCCAGAAAATAAGCTTTTCGTTATATTGATTAATTTTTTTGACATGTAAAAGCGCAGAATACATTATATTTATTGTCCTATGCCTACTTACAAAATACTTAAAATAAAATAAAAAATATATATCTGGTTCGTCAATCTCTCTTCGCTCATCCAACCAGCCCGAACCATCGGAGCATGCCTTTCTTTATTTTTGTCCCTATGCTTTCTTTTATACCTACCCTTTTGCGTATTTCGTTATTACGTATACGGTCCATCAAAGTTACGCCGTATATCCGACGTAAAGACCTCATTTCTACTGCATTAACTCTACTCTCATGCGTATTCTGACATATCCACGTATCGCTTCCATACATAAGTGTTGGTACTAGCATGGCATTGTGTATGGCGAGTCGAGCTTTATCACTGACATTTCGACTGGCAATCAGTGACACCAGGGCCCCATTAATACTATTTCCCGCCTTCACTCTTCTTTCAACATCCCTATCATACTTCCCATCCGCAGTGAAATCACTGCCCAGATATATAATTTGATTTACGTCTTCAATTCCTAGTCGTGGTCCCAACAATGTTTAATTTTCTAAGGCATAGTCAAAAATGTCTTTATTCACGTAAACCCGCAAGTACAAGAATTTATTTAACGTCATTAATTAAATTATTTTGAATGATTCTAACTCCTGCTAGTGGAAGACTAAGTAGCAAAGAGTAAGCTGTTATCAGAAGACCAGCAGTTTAACAGATTGCAGTGACCTGTTAACGTTTAATCTGACTGAGAAAGGAATCTGCAAGAAAAACTCAGCTATATCAGCTTTACTAAAACATATACAGAATTACACCACAACGATCACTTAATAACCTTTTTAAATTTAGCTATGAGTACCTATGAGATTACAATACCTGGTACAGCGGTACCCAACCAGGCACGTCAGAATCAAAATAGACTACTTGCTCATGTGCCACCCAAAAGCCGACAAAATTTGTTTATGACAATTCTTTGGTACGCTAAAGACATCGACGAACTTTCCGCTTGTTAGTTGCCTAAATGTTTATTTACCATTACCCAAAAAACATACAGTCCCTAGAACCTGGACCTCCAACTGTTGAAGATGTGGCTTCCAGAAAATTCAGAAGAATCTGACCAGGAATCGAAGTCGGTACCTCCGCGTCTAAATCCACGGACTTAACCGCTAGACCTCGGAGATGTTTTTTTACGTAATTCATGTTTTATCCCGGTTTAAACTAATTCAAAGCCGTAAAGTTAACGAATACGATTGCAAAAAGCATAACCGGTCCATGATTACCTAATCACGGATCAATATCAAGAATCAAAATTATACCGATAGCAATTAGCTCTAATTATACATTTTGATTACTCGTTTATTTTATATTTCTGTTTTTATAAAGCACGTTTTGAATTTGTTACCATTGAATTAGTACACTGCGGATGGGAAGTATAATAGGGATGTTGAAAGAAGAGTGAAGGCGGGAAATAGTGTTAACGGTGCCCTGGGGTCACTGATCGCCAGTCGAAATGTCAGTGATAAAGCTCGACTCGCCATACACAATGCCATGCTAGTACCAACACATATGTATGGAAGCGAGACGCGGATATGTCAGAATACGCATGAGAGTAGAGTTAATGCAGTAGAAATGAGGTCTTTACGTCGGATATGCGGCGTAACTTTGATGGACCGTATACGTAATAACGAAATACGCAAAAGGGTAGGTACCAAAATAAGGAAAGGCATGCTCTGATGGTTAGGGCATGTTGAAAGAATGAGCGAAGAGAGATTAACGAACCAGATATATAATGCGAAAGTTGTGGGTAAAAGAGGCCCTGGCAGACCAAAACTTGCCTATGATCAAATAAATAAAACATTAGTCGAAGGTGAATTAAAAAGCCATCGAAACAAAAGGGCATGTATGAAGAGGTTTATGAATGTCGAAGAAGCGAAAGAGGTACGTCGTGATCGTGACAAGTGGCGCTCAATTGTCTCTGCCTACCCCGCAAGGGATTTGGCGTGAAGATATGTATGTATGAATTAGTACAAGACATAGCTAATTATTTTTGTAGACGCATGTATGGTCCAGTCACATCAACTTTTGCTGATGTGTTCTTATACGTCATTCAACAAGCCCTAACACAAAATAAGAACAAACGAAAATGTTATTTCTGTAAATTAAGACCCTTTACAATTTTGGATATATCATTATAGCCATCGCATAAAAAAAATGCACACAGTATTGTAGAAAATACACATTTTTTTGTAAATCAAGTTATGGTTTAAGTATTTATAGATGTAAAGTATCATCACGACCGTTTTTCTTTCGGGGTGGTAAGAAACCACGCTTATAAATAAGCGGATTCAGATTTAGCCAACTTTATTATAGGCCAATCATGACAAGTGGCAAGCTCGTCGATGTCTATAATATGTATATGCTATACATGCATAATTATAATAATAATAATAATAATAAATTCTTTATTGTACAGAACCAAAAATAGTGTGGGTACAAAGGCGAGCTTAATGCTATAAATGCATTTTCTACCAACTAACCTTTATTTATAGTTATTTTAATATCTTTCTTCATCCTGCCTTCACCTTTCATGATCCCTAAGGTAACATGGTAAAAAAAATTACATTCTTTAAAGCATAATATTTGCGTTGAATTTTAGGAATGGAAATTCTGTAGTTCAGAATGTCTTGTCCAGTAATTCAATGGCTATATTCAGGATTTTTGGTTTTGTCTATTTTCAAAGACACAAGTGACGCATAGTTTTGTGGTCAGTTGTTGAAAACGATTTGAATATGTCGGTCCGAGTTCAGGGCCGGCTTCGTTAGTCATACGCAAACAATCAACTACTTCTTGCTTAACGGTAGGACATCACTTACAATTACATCGCATACCTAATAGGTGATGGTGGTAAATTGCCCAATCTACCGGGGCGGGGAAGTATTTACTGTTCGTGCCGATAAACCCAGTAAAGTGTATCCACACGTTTCAGGATCGGATTGCCGTCATGCCCAGTCAAGCCGGCATAGTGTTAAGGACTGATGTCAATCATGAGTGTGTGATTCCAGTTGCTAACATTCATGGATCTCCCGCGCCACTTACCATCAGGTGGTAAGCAAGGTCAGGGGTTAGATTAAAAAAATAAAATAAAAAAAATTGTTATAAGGGTCAGTCTTGCCGTTCAACGGGGGAACGCAGCGATTGTTCACGGCACACTACGCCCAACGCACGGTTATAATTTTAATTTTTAATGTTAAAATCATATCAAATCATTTGACCGCCTCCGTGGTCTAGTAACAAACGTTGCTGTGAACTCGGGAGGTCGTGGGTTCGATTCCCACCGGGGGCAAGTTGTACATTGTATAATTTGTCTCGGTCTGGGTGTTTATATGTATAATATGTATATATTTACAAAAAAAATAATAATATGTAGTTTATCAACCATCTAGTTTCCGTAACACAAGCCTCGTAGCTTACCACGGAAATTAGATGGCGCTGTGTGACCTGTATGGAAATATTTATTTATTTATTTATTTCCTTAGTTAGCACTACACTTGGATATTGACTATACATTTTATTACAAAATTATTTATATAAAATAACTAAAAAATAATATGATAGCTGCTGGTTAAGCTACTGAGGTTGGACCCATCATATCGCTATATCATCATTTTTAACCAAAACACTGTTACGATAAACATTATATCTCCTCATTGCCCATTTCTTAAATAAACAAAATAATCCGACTACCTGATATCTATTTCTGTCTCTTTTTATTTGTTGTGTAAATTATACATATTATTTCCTTCGTTTTGTTATGTATTCTTACATAAATTTAGTTAAATGTATATATATTATTATTATATATTTTTATAGGTATTAGTATGTAAATTATTGTTATGTATGTTTAAGTATTTGTTTTTATTTCTAATGCACCCGCAATCGTCCACCACACTCCCAAAGGTTAGCTAGTATGAAATGCCGAGAGGCATTAAGTTCGCTCTTGTACTTAACTGTTAAGTTTTTAAGTGCAATAAAGAATATATAAATAAATAATATAAACAAGTTTTTACTTAAAACTAGGTACTTAAAATTTAATTCGTGGCTGTAAAGAGGCCGTGTCAGCTTTCAGACTAAAATAAATTACTCACATCATTTTAACAATTAATTCGTGGCTCTGAAAAGGCTGTGCTTAAGCTTACAATCTAAAAAGTATTCTCAGTATCATCACGACCGTAGTTAGAAACCACGCTTGTAAATAAGCGGATTCATTTAGCCAACAAGTGGCAAGCTTGTCGATATCTCCAGCATACCAAACTCCAGAAATATCACAAATAAATAAAATATAAATTAACCCGGTACCTCCGAGTCTAACTCCACGGACTTAACCGCTAGACCACGGAGGCAGACCATCTAAAATTACATTAAATAGTATTATAATATAATACTTATTTCAATAAGTATAAATTCGTGGCTGAAAGGGGACCGTGTCAGCTTACGATCTATATAATAATTATTTTTATAATTGGTATGTCAACTTAATACATATTCGTGGTTGTAAAAGGGCCGTGTCAGCTTACAATTCAAAACTAAATCCGTGGCTGTAAAGTGGCCGTGTCAGCTTAAAATCTATTAATTAGTACGTGGAATATTGTTTGTAGTGTAGTTTATTTATAATTTAGTGTTTACTGTTAAATTATGTAAATATATTTTTATAAATTGTTCCAAGCAATTGTAACGAGTCGAAGGCAAACCAGAAAATTTTCCTACATTGCATTTATGAATACATAAGCACAAACAACTGCAAACATAAACACCGTGTCGATCAATCAATAGAATCGATCTAAAATCCAAGGTCATTGACCTACAGCCCAATCTAACTCGTGCCAGCCAAAGCGAAATATAATTTGAGTAATTTTAAACAGACTAATTTTAAAAGTCTTTTATCTGTCCATTTCATTTATTGGAGCGCATCGATAATACACCTGTAACTATCAAATTAAATTAAAATGACGATGGGCCGTGAGAGCTCTCAGCCAAGCGTCTGGCCTTTTAAATATATAACGGTATTATATACTGCGTTGATTTTTTTAAAGAGCAAATATTTTTATAATATAATCTAGAATAAAAATAAAGAACGACGTATTTTTTATTATAATTATTCAGTAATAAAATTTTAAGTTACGGTGCATAGAAGTTATCCTAAAAAAATCGCCACTCATACTGAGCCTAATCAAGTAGGTAGCGAGACGTCGACGATCGCGCGAACGTTGACTTACGTAATTATTTCTCTCTCTAATTTCGTGTCACGGCTGTGAGCGAAATCAATTGATAATAACACTCCTTAGAATTTAGGTATTTATCACGATGGATATCACCATGCATTAGAGTTTAGTTTTCCGGATAATTATTTTTATCTTAAAAAAAAGTGACATTTTTTATTTCAAATTGAGGTTCTACTAATGACACCTGAAGCCTAAATAAAATATTTGTTCTTTTGACAATTACACGCTCAATTACTCAATTTCAATTACTCTTTGGTCTGGCTAAGGAGTTTTCAAACAGCTGACGGAAAAATTACAGAAAGGCTGACAATTATTTCTGCCAACGTATTATCCTCGCTACAGAGGGGAAATGTTGCCAGTCTTCTTCGGACTATCTCTAATGGGACGTCTCTTGAGGACATTTATATATAGTTTAATTTATAGGAACGGCTTTCTAAGCCTGGATTCTACCAAAATGAAGTATGTAATTGTAACGATTACATATTATAATCCTCACCATTACATCAGTTACAACACAGAGTCCTAGACCTTACTGGAGATGGGCCTTACACAGAGTTAAAAAAACGTGGAACCGGGACCGACGGCTTAACTTAGGAGGATAGGTTGTTCGCGCGGGGGGAGAGTGGTTCGCGCCCGCGCATTATTTTTTATGTACCTACTATAAATATTAAGCTTCGAGACTAATTGTCTCCGCCAACAAACTGTGGTTACAATTTGGCGGGCTATTTAATAAGTTATATGTATTGGAAAATAAATATATATTTTTTTTAAACTCGCTCTCCGAGGCACGGGAACAGTGTTAGTGTAAATATGACACATATACATACGTAAGAAAAGTGTAGTTCTGTTTGGTACATGCCGGGGTTTGAACAAATGTTTTTAGAACAAGGAAAGCGTTCTACAACCGAGCCACACAGCTTCATATTATATTATTTAATTGCAATTTAGAACTGCAGTGCAACTAAGTAACTCCTTTTTCGTTTTGATCCAACTTTCCGAAGTCGGCCAAGAATAATAAAAGCTATAGTTCCCAGGACATTTGAAGTGCCCTTTCCAGCGATGCCAAGTTCCTTAGTTACCAGCCAAACAACACTGATTAGAAGCAATTGTATTTGGCTCTTTCAACTTGCACAACGGCTTGCTTCCACAGAATCGAAGAAAAACACTTTAAAAACCACTTTGAGTAGAACATTAGTTGTTTATATTTATAAATATTTTTATTTTTATAATTGTGTCTGTCTTTGCTAATAGTGTGACAATGCCTATCTACAGCAGCTATAATGTTAAGCGTTATTCTGTATTTATAATTTTGTAATTTTTGATAATTTATTGTTTCTCTTTCCAAATGATGGTTATCATGTACTGCTCCAGATACACCAATATGTACTATAAAATGATATTGTTTTATATTAATATTGTAAAAATTGATGTGTAAAAGTGCAGAATACATCTCTTTTTGTCCTATGCCTACTTGCAAAATAAACGAATTGAATTCAATTGAATATTTCAACGCCTCTGTCTATAATATAGTCTATAGCCATTTCAGTTAGGATATATTCAATAAATACACATATAAATATGGAGACTAATACTAACACGACATGTGTACATGCGCCCACCTGATGGTAAATGGCGCGCAAGGTCCTCTGACACTCATGACTGACATCAGTCCCTAACACTATGCTGGCTTGACTGAGCATGACGGCAATTCGAGCCTGATCCCGAAACGTGTGGATACACTTTACTGGGTGGATACTTCCCCGCCCCGGCAGACTAGGCCATTTACCACCATCAATCCGCATACCACCTATTAATGATATGCTCTCCCAGCCAGTGTGTTTCCCCATTCTGGAACTTGGCTTTATTATAATTATAATTAACAATTTGAATGTAGAAGTCAAAGATAACTGTGCAACTAAGTATAGATAATAAAATATATAGCTTCCGTATCAATCAAGGCTTAGCAAAAAAATAACGAATGTTGATGAAAGTATTTGACACTGACAGGTATTTTTTGTACCATTTGATTAAAACTCTGATTTAGTATTAGAGCTATCAAGATGTTATTGTAAAATAATTGCATACCTAAACAATGCATATATAAAATGAATGATATCCGTCAAATGTTGCCAACGCATAATACAGATAAACTATATGAACAAACTTCCGAGTGTTAATTTGGCATTTAAAGAAGATTAGCTTAAATCATGGAATAATGGAACGAAAGGTTCGTGCCAGGGCATTGAAAAACAAAAACTATCGCAATGTCTAAAATTAGTGAGTTCTTCGCGCCATTTTGCACGGACATGTCAAGTCCAAGTTTTTCGTTTTGTAAATTAGTTTACTGTGAATATTGTTAGTCACAAGTGATGTTATTTTGTTTAATAATGTGTTACAATGTGAATAATTATGGAAAACAATAAATTGGACTTTAAATATGGGGCACAAGTTAGAGTTTATTTTTTGCGGTATCCCGCGCTGTGAACTCTCATATTTTACCCGACGTGTTTGAGCTATGGTGCCGCGAGTGACTCCAAGAAAAGCATCAAATATCTGCAGCATCTGGAATTTGAATATGACCTCATTAACTCATGAAAAAGAAAGATATATTACTTCGGCTCGGCTGTATGGGCTATAGACCCTTTGCCTTCCCTATCATCACATTTATTATCCATCGGGAGAAGAGAACCAAAAAAAAAAAAATAGTTAACAATTACAAAAAGGGCGCACATCGACTTTAGGGCATTCAGATGATTTACAAGCGAACTCGCGTGACTACCAAACGAACAGTAAATCCTTTAAATGCCAGCGAAATTAATCACCCGCCTCGAATTTCCCTCGGCGAAATTTTAACGAAATTCTCGCTAACGAAACACAGACTCGAATTTACTTTGGCGCTCCAGCCATGTACTTCGGAAGGGTTCATGCCATTTATATTAATAACACGGAAAAGTTGGGATTGGAAATCTCAACACGGAGAAACATGTCATAGGAAGAAAGTGTTTTTACAACCTCGCCACCACCTATCTCTACAGCGCTGATTAAATAGCAAAGGATAAAACAAAATCTTGTCTTGTGTACCATCAACGGTAGAGAGGATTCACAGAGATGTGCTTGGGAACAAAGATCTAATATAGCTGAACACGGTGTGGGTAATTTGTGTCCTAGTTTTGCTAGTAGTACCACCACTACTAACTGACATTCTGCCGGCCAGATATAAGCCTAATACGGTCTTACGTACATTTGTCATAGATTTACAACACCACCATTCCCGTGCCTCGGACTGCACGTTAAGGTTGATCTCGATTCCACTACCAACTTGAGGATGACAAGCACCTTACACAGCGATTTTTAAGCCTAAGGGCACTGAGCCTTCAACAAAACTAAAATTTGTCAGGTCTAGGAGTGTTCTAGGTACTAGATTATGTGATGCTAGACGACATGTGACATGTAAGTGACGCGCAAGGTCCATGAATGTTAGCAACTGGAATCAGACGCTCATGACTGACATCAGTCCTTAACACTATGCCGGCTAAAGTGGGCATGACGGCAATTCGAGCCTAATCCCAAAACATGTGGATACACTTTACTGGGCTTATCGGCACGGCAGACTGGCCAAATTACCACCATCAGTCCACCTACCACCTATTAAAAAAGTTATGGCCTTGCTTACTGGTGAAATAGTATGGGTTAACAATGGTAATAATAGTTATATATCCGGACCTACACAACCCCACTGCCTGCCAGTCTACATTAAAGAAAAAGGAAGTCAACAACGAAGGCATTAAGTTAAAGAATTGGCGATAAACATCCCCTTCGATTTAAGTAAGAAAAGTATAGTTAACAACACGGACTAGGAAAACAGCGATAATACGACTCAGATAATGGCAGACTGAACCTTCCATTACTTTCCAATCAAACTTGTACAATAAAGTCGCTTGGGGCTCGGCTAAAAACACCTAATCAACGTAGCGTGAGACCTCCTCAAGACGCAGAGAGAGTAACGCGAAAACTTTTGGAAATCTAATCAGCATACATAAATCGCTAAATGGGGAGGCTTCAGGAATAAAAGTAAGCGGAAACAAGGCTCCCTCGCAAACCGTAAACATCGTAACGTTAAGGTTTACATCGATATTCATAGCGTATTCTCTCCGCTACAGGATTTCTTTCCAATCACCTTAAGACATAAACTCTTTATTTATTTATCTGTTTAAATCGCATCTACGCAGAAGACAAATCAGAATGCCCATTATTCTTAGAGAAAAGAGCCCAGTTAAATGTTCTCGTGCCATAACGATTACTTTTTTAATTAAGGGTGTTCTCTTCTCCCGATGGATGATGAATGAGGTGATAGGGAAGCCCATACAGCCAATTCTGACGTAATATATTAATCTTTTTTATGAGTTAATGAGGTCATCATCAAATTCCAGATGCTGCAGAATGTGATGCTTTTCTTGGAGTCACTCGCGGCATTATAGCTCAAACACGTCGGGTAAAATATGGGAGTTGACAGCGCGGGAAAACCGTAAAAAATAAACTGCAACTTGTGCCCCATATTTAAAGTCCAATTTATCGTTTTCCATAATTATTTACATATTTAATTTATTAATATAATTATTAATAATTTATTAATTATTCATAAGTAGCACATTATTAAACAAAACAACACCACTTTTGACCAATAATATCCACAGTAAATTAATTTACAAAACAAAAACTTGCACTTGATATTTCCACGCAAATAATTGATAGTTAATATATTGTTTCCATAATCTGTCAATAATTTTATTTATTTTACCCTAGCAGACAATAGACAAAACTTTTTTTAACGTTAATAATTACATATTTTTTATCGCGCTGATTTGAAATCCAGTGTTTTATCTATAATATAATACCTGGTCATAATAAAGAACCTAATCGTATAAATAGTGATTTGTAACTATTTCATATATAAATATTAACCAATTGACTATTTAATTAAATCATAATTAGCTGGGGTGAGAAAAAAAAAGAGATATTGTAATTAAATTTAAAAAAACACAATTAATTGTTATGATTATTGAATTCTCGAATTAAAAAAAATGAGGCCTCGTTTTCTAAGCATTCCATGGATTCACCATGCGGTTACCGGGTCCATCATACGTAGGAAAGGGAGATGAGAAGAGTGGTGAAAAGAAGGTCTCTTTTTAAACCAGCCTATTGTCGGTCACAAGCCCGAGACACTAGTCTTCTAATCTCATACCCACACACAATGGACCCGGCAACCGCACGGTGAATCCATGGAATGCTTATAAATGTGTCTTCTTTTCTACTAGTGGGTATTTTAAAACAAATTATAGCTACTAATATTTTGTTAGTAATATTTTTCTTGTGCTGTAACCGCGGGTGGTTGCGAAACCTTATGGGGTAAAATTCTGGTGAAAGATATATGGCGGTATTTTTGTTGTTTTACAGAAAACTTGGTCCGCTCGTTCGCGATTTTTAGTCTGCGTCAACGTGGGGCCAAATTTATTGCTATTTGCAGACTTTCTGTTTTCACATGTCAGCCGGAGTTCGCAACCAGTTACGACGTTTCATAAGGGAATTTTAACAAAGTTTGACTTAAATGTGGCGATGTTTTTGTAAAATTTTGTTTATCCAATTTTTCTGATTGAGTAAAAAAAGTATAATCACAAACGTATGCCTTCTGGGGTGGTTAGACACCACATTGTTTTTTTTTTTTTTTGAAGAAATCCCCGATCAGGAACCCGGTTCCTCCTAGTCTAAATTCACGGATTTAACCGCTAGACCATGGAGCGAGTTTTTAGTTAGTTTAGTCTATTATAGTCCAAAATGATTGCTCGGCTAAGCATCGTTAAATCGTCATTACTTTTGTAAGCACTACTTAAGCTAGTGCTAAGCCAGACTTTACATCTGTCGCACGCTGAAGATGTGGAATGCTCTCACAGTAGTCATACATCTTATTAGACCAGCATAATGTTAGGGACTGATATGTCAAGGAATTAAAGTAGAATTCTTCTTCTTAGTCGCTACACTCTTGGCAGAGTGGTCGTGGTCGTCACTTGAGTGTCAGTGGCACGCTTAACAAGCCGTCGCCACTCGTCTCGAACTGCTGCCTTTCTGGAGCACTCATGTAGGGGGTGATCCATTGCTGCTTTAACCTGGTCAGTCCATCTCATCGGAGACCTACCACGCATTCTCTTGCCATCGACTTTTTCCTGAACTACAAGGCGCTCAATGGATGCATCTCCACGCCGCGACACGTTTCCAAAGAAAGTGAGAATGCGTGATTGCGCGATTGAGGAAAGGCGCTGTCCTATCTCTAGTTCCTCCAGGATAGATTTGTTGGTTCGGAACTCCGTCCACGATATACCTAACATTCAACATAGTAGGATAAGTAACCAAAAATAACTAGTTAAATAGAATAGATATTTGTATTCAATGTAGACACAAATCTTATGCATAAATCATTAAGTAAAGGCCATGTCTAGATTATGTAATTCTACCTCTATAATAGATCAACAGCTGATTAGCACCAAGGAGAAACAAGAAACCTAATAATTCATATCGACGCATATCCATAACTACACAGTTGAATGGCAAATTACCTTAAGGTACAGACAGACATGCTGCTAAAATCAGTGTCATTATATATGTGTATTAAAAAAAACAGTGCAAGGTACCAAACTATTCTCACTCTAACCCCTCTTATAGATTTATTCACGACAGCCTCAATCGACTCATTTGTATATTTCACCTATATAATAATAATAAAAATAAGCACTGCATATCGTAGACACAGCGGAGTCAACCAGGCCCGGATGTTCAATAGGCCTGGGGTGGGGATGGGATAATCTCTCGCTTCCCCAGCAGGATCTCAGCGGGTAAACACGGTGGATTCAACGCACCTTTGTGGCTGAGCGCTGTTCCTAGTAATTCAATTCAATTCATTTATTTTGCAAGTAGGTATAGGACAAAAAGATATGTATTCTGCACTTTTACACGTCAATTTTTACAATATTGATATAAAACGATATCATCTTATAGTACATATTGGCGAATCTGGAGCAGTACATGATAACCATCATTTGGAAAGGGAAACAATAAAATAACAAAATTATAAATACAGAATAACGCTTAACATTATAGCTGCTGTAGATAGGCATTGTCACACTATAAGCTAAGACAGACACAATTATAAGAATATAAATGTAAATGTCAGTTAAGATAATAGCTGCTGTATATAGGCATTCAATAGGTACAATCTCTAGTCTCCTATATTCCTCTAATTTAGTTCTTCTCCAAAAGAGAACTTCTTTTCCCTCCGGGGGCCGCCAGTGCGAATATAGAAAAAAAGCATTATTTTGGAAAAAGCGTATAAACGTGTCATTCATCATCATTATCATTACAGCCCCTAGAACACAGCGTCCTAGACCTCCACTGCTGGAGATGGGCCTTCCAGAACAAATATCTGGGGAACATATATCTCGCCACGCTGGCTTGGCGAGGATATGATGTCAATTTTTAATGCCAATTTATTAACGATTCCACAAGTTGGTATTAGTAGAACCGGGACCGACGGCTTAAGGTGCTCTCCGAGGCACGGGAACGGTGTTGTTGTAAATCTATGACGTCAGTACGTAAGAAAAGTGTATTTCTCATTGGTACATGCCGGGGGGGTTTGAACCGACCTTTGTAGGATTTAAGGAACGCGTTCTTACAACCGAGCCACCACCGCGCACGTGTATGGTGTAGTTATTATTATTATTCCTTCTCCGAAGTCCTGTTGTTTCGCATTTATTTATTTTACTAAAATAATTTAATGTAAAATAATTAAACACAGAGTGTTTGTACAAGTTTGTAAATATTTGTATTGTCGAACTTGCACATACAGACAAAGATTTTCACATTTATAATATTAGTATACTTGTAGATAGTATGTTTGTCTATACACACACAGGCGTAATTTTCTTAAGCAACCTTCGTCGTGCCACAATGTAACCCATTAAACACCACCCACAAGTGTGGAACAAATTGCATTTAGCGACGTAAGTTCCTATTTTACAATCAATGTTAATTTGCGCTTTGCTTGGCACCAGTGCAGTACATAAATTAACTTAAAGACTCCAACACTGTCTAAACGTCTGAACTGTCTAAGTGGTAAGTGTCGCTGATGGTCCATGAATGTTGGCAACTGGAATCAGACACTCATGACTGACATTGGTCCCTAACTTTATTTTCTTATAAAAGAATAGTTAAAGTGGAAATAATTTTAGTCCCGACAAAAAAAAGAACCAAATTGACTAAGGGCGGAGCACTGTGTCATTATCGCCGAGGCAGCAACAACTGAGCGACTATGACTTAACGCTTAAGGCGACGTCATCCTCCTTCTTATAGGTAACTACTCAAATTCTTCATTCAAAATTGTACACAATAAAAAGGACATAATTCGTCTTGTATTAGGGCTTAATTGTTTATTTATTTATTTATTTAAGGACAACCAGTGGTCGGTTACATTATTGATTACTTAAAAACTAGGACATAGATTCAACGATAAATGTACCACCTTTAGGTGCCACAACATGCACAAAATATAAGTGGTATATATATCATCATCATCATCAGCCTGTGTCTCTCCACTGCTGGATGTAGGCCTCCCCCAAGGCTCGCCACTTCACACGATCTCCTGCCACTCTCATCCAACCCCCACCAGCGACCTTTCTTAGGTCATCTGTCCATCTAGCGGGGGGTCGACCCACTCTGCGTCTTCCCGTATGTGGTCTCCACTCTAGAACTCGTCTACTCCATCGTTCATCGGTTCTACGACATATATATGTCCAGCCCATTGCCACTTCAGCTTAATAATTTTGAAGGCTATATCGGTAACTTTGGTTCTCCGACGGATTTCCTCGTTTCTGACTTTATCCATCAGAGAAATACCAAGCATAGCTCTCTCCATAGCCCGCTGAGCGACCTTAAATTTGTGGACGAGACCTACTGTCAGTGTCCATGTTTCTGCTCCGTACGTCTATATATATATATATATATATATATAGACGTATATATATATATATATATATATATGAATAATAAAAAAAAAAAAAAACAAGTTAAAGTTAAGTATCATCACGACCGTATCCCTTTCGTGATAGTCAGAAACTCCATACATATATCTTAACAATAGTTCCCTTGCGGGGTAGGCAGAGACAATTGAGCGCCACTTGACACGATCACGACATACCTCTTTCGCTTTGTCGACATTCATCAACCACTTCATACATGCCCTCCTGGTACGAAGACTTTTTAATGCACCTTAAGCTAGTGTTTTATTTATTTGATCGTAATATGTGAGTCTCGGTGTGACAGGGCCTCTTTTACCCACAACTTTCGCATTATATACCTGATTCGCTCATTCTTTTGACATGCCCGAACATCGTAGTATGCCTTTCTTTATTTTTGTCAACACGACTAAATTATCAAACTACCTTCAATATAGTTTTTACGTGATGTTAACTCTAGATACAAAACTAAGAAACTATATATAACGTGGAACTGAGATCGCCTTAACATTTTTTTTTCTACTATTTTTTGCTATACAAATAATGAGTGTTGCCGAGCGCGTATGCCGACTATTCTTTTCGTTCAAGGCCGACTCCTAGTGTACATATAATACCAAACCTGTGATTGGTGCTCCATTCTCCACTCTGATTGTATTTTATTCGGCAGCCTAATATAAAAATGTAGTAACTACAATGATGACGTTAAAAAATAATGAATGGCTGTGTGTGTGTATGTTCCCTATGCATTTCAAAACTACTTGACCGATCAGGATGAAACTTTGGGTATATGTTGTGTGAACACAAATAAATTAAATATTAATTAAATGTATTTATTTAAATTAATAAATATTTTTGTGTCCCGACCAGGAATCGAACCCGGTACCTTCGTGTCTAAATCCACGGACTTAGTCGCTATTTGTGATATTTCTCGAGTTTGCTCCGCTGGAGATATCGACGAGCTTGCCACTTGTCATGATTGGCCTATAGTTAAGTTGGCTAAATGTGAATCCATTTATTTATAAGCGTGGTTTCTGACCACCCCGAAAGGGAAACGGTCGTGATGATACTTTACTCTTACTTTACTCATATTGCATGAATACACACATAATAATAATAATAACATTCCAGCCTTTATTGTACAGAACCAAAAATAGTGTGGGTACAATCCTATAAATTAATTTTCGACCAACTAACCTTTGTGAATGTATAGCCATAATAAATGTTTTAATTAGCTGTTGTGTGCAAATAAAGTACATAAATAAATTATTGTGGGGCACAATAAATTTTAAATTATCAAATAAAACCTGGAATCGAACCCGGTACCTCTGCGTATAAATCCACGCTTTTAACCGCTAGACCATTGGAGGTAGTTTCTTAATCAATTAACATAGAATACCCTTTATTTATACAATAGTATTAAATTGTATATACCTTCACGTGATAATGGTCTAATGATTTGCTAAGCCCATTGTCAGTATCGTTTAGCATGTAATAACCGATAATTATTTCCTTTACAACTTACAGATTCTTCAGTAATTTAACTAGGAAATTGAATTAAAATTCACATTTCGTAAAAGTATTATCACGACCGTCTCCTTTGTAAGTTAGCTTTGTGGGTTACTGATGTACCAGGTATTGTAATCTCATAGGTACTGATAACTAAATTTAAAAGGTTATTAATTTATCTTTGTGGTGCAGTTCTGTGTATCTTTTATTTTGTAAATTTGATATAGCTGAGTTTTCCTTGCAGATTCCTTTCTCAGTCAGATTAAACATTAACAGGTCACTGGAATCTGCTGGTCTTCTGCTAACAGCTTACTTATTTGACCACTTTGCTGCTTAGTCTTCTACTAGCAGGAGTAGAATCATTTAAAATAATTAAATTAATGACGTTTCATAAATGCCTGTAATAGGTTTACGTGAATAAAGATATTTTGACTTTGACTTTGACTCTAGCGTACCAGACTCGAGAAATGTCACAAATAAAATACATATTTATTGTGTTCTTGACCAGAAAGCAGGTAGATTGAATGAAGGTAGATTGGAGCAGTGGTGGCTCGGTTGTAAGAACGCGTACCTTAAATCCTACAAAGGTCGAATCAAACCCACCCGGCATGTATCAATGAGAAATACACTTTCTTTACGTACTGCAGTCATATATTTACAACACCATCGTTCCCGTGCCTCGGAAAGCACGTTAAGCCGACGGTACCGGTTCCACTAATACCAACTTGTGGAATCGTTAATAAATTGTCATAAAAAATTGACATCATATCCTCGCCAGAGACGGCTTGTCTGGCCAGAGCATGGCGAGTGTAGGCCAAATTCTCCAGATATATGTTCTGGAAGGCCCATCTCCAGCAGTGGAGGTCTGGTACGCTGTGTTCTAGGGGCTGTAATGATGATGAAGGCAAGAGACACTACACACCCAAGTGCACGAAGCCCTGCATGCCGCCGTGAGCAGACCCCGTTGGCGTAGCATCGTCCGGGACAAAATGATCACGACCTCAGCATTGAGGAAAAAGTCACAAGGAGGACGACCAGGAATCAAACCTTAACAGGTAGGTAGCTAATAGTAAAGTTGGGAACACGACAAACATATTTTCTGATCAACCTGGAAAAGATACGGTCGTGATGATACTTTACCTCATGCTAAGACCCGTATATTACACTTTTGGGCTATTGCTAGAGTTACAGTAAGATAAAAACTAAATCGGAACAAATTTATGATCATCCTGACATTTCCTTGGAAGTAGCTTCGTGATTTTATCGTTTTTTCCTCTCACCTAAAGGAAAACAACGAAATGACCTGATACATCTTTTCCTAGTACCGATTCTGTTTCAGTTAGGTATTCAAACACGTAGCGTCAATGATATTTAAGTTACGTAGATGTGGCATTAGCAGGGAAAAAGAATCCCACAAAATATTGTCCGTAGCCACTGTTTTACGAGGGTTTAACGCTTATGAATCCCTCTCGCTCGCACAATCCAATATTTTTAAAGAATTTTTCATAATTGAGTGTACTTTTAAGAAATGTAGTTTTTAACTTACTAGGTTATATATAAACCATATATTTGTTTTAGTAAAATAGGGGAAAATCGTTATAATTTTTTAAATATTTTTCTCCTGACTTAAATTAGGTATAGAAAAGAAAAATATCTATTAAATGTTCGTAATTTAATTTCATAGAAAAGCTTAACAAATCGTAAGTTGGTAAAGGCCAACTGGACAAACAGCTAGTGACATATTTTTTTTATTTGAGCTCATATGACACCGCGCTCACCTGAGTATTAACAACTGGAATAAGACACTTATGACTGACATCAGTCCCTAACACTATGCCGGGTTGACTGGGCATGACGGCAATTCGAGCCTTTTCTTTTTATCGGCACGAACGGTGGATACTTTCCCGCCCCGGCAGACAGGGCAAATTACCATCATCAGTCTGCCTACCACCTATTAAACCTGTGATATTGACGTTACGCAAACATAGATACGTCACATGTCGTGCTAGTGTCAATTAAAAATAAAAACAGACTCGTGATTGAATTAAAGCGACAAGGAACAGAGTTATTAACATTTTTGTACTCTACGCGGTATCTATGGTTGCATACATCTTTGCGAAACGTCAATATACGAGAACACAGACGCGTGGTCTATATATATGACCACTCACACTACAATTCAGTATGACTAAAAATATTACAAGTGACATTGAAAATGTTAATGCACTCTCCGCGCCCGTATTCGCGGATATTTCGCTCAAGTCAAAAGCAAATAATACATTTTAATTCATAAAGTAACTGCACCTAATATTGACACACACAAAATCGGGCATTTATTACTACCTCTGTAGTCTAGCGATAAGTCCGTGGATTCATTAATTTCTTTATTACAGCCCCTTGTACAGTGCGTCCTAGACCTCTATTGATGGGGTTGGGCCTTCCAGAACATAGATATATGAGGCGAATTTAGCCTACAGTCGCCAAGCTGGCCAGATGGGTTGGCGAGGATCATGGCAAATATGTAGGTGGTAGGCGGACTGATGGTCGTAATTTGACCGGTCTGCCGGGGCGGGAATGTATCCACCCAGTAAAGTGTGTCCACACGCTTCGGGGTCAGGTTCGAATTGCCGTCATGCCCAGTCAAGCCGGCATAGTGTTAGAGACTGATGTCAGTTATGATTGCTAGCATTCATAAAACTAACATTAAAAAAAACAACAATAATAGGTGTTTATACCTCAAATTCATGTTATTATTTTTATCAATTGTTTTCATGTTTCCACTGTGCCAAAATCGGGTATTATAAAAAAACACGCCAAAAGTCATTGCCCTGGTGATTATAATGTTGATGACGTCATACGATTGCTGTTAAAGGTCACCTGCGAATTGGTATAGTTTTTCTATGATTAATTTCAATGTCTGGATAAGCACTAATATTTATGTCACAAGTATATCTTCACGCCAGCATCCTTACAGGGTAAACACTTACAGAGAGAGAGGAGACAAATTTCTAAGCATTCTATGGATTCACCGTGCGGGTGCCGGGTCCATCGTGTGTGGGTAAGAGATGAGAAGAATGGTGTCTCGGGCTTGCGACCGAAACTATCGTAGAAAATGCGTATTTTTGTGTTTTTGTTCACGGATATTAACAAAAAAAAAAAAAAAAGAATTAAAATAAAAAAGAAAAAAGTAGACCTATTATTTTAACAGTCCCTAAAACACAGAGTCCTAGACCTCCACTGTTGGAGATGGGCATTCTATATTTATTCTATGAGAATTCGGCCTACACTCGCCACAATGGTGAGACGGGTTGGCGAGGGGCTGATGTCAATATTGAATGACAGTTTATTAACGATGCCACAAGTTCGTGTAAGTGGAACCGGGACCGACACGTGCTCTCTGAGGCACGGCAATGGTGGTATTGTAAATCTATAACAAATGTACGTAACCCACTCCAACCCACCTCTTTAGGATGTTAAGGAAAGCGTCCTTACAGTCTAGAACCTCCAGAAAGTGTAAGGTACTCGTTAGGAACTGGCTTCAGGAACTAACTTATGAGGACACTGAAAACCTGTTTAAAATCATAAAATAATATTATAAGAAATAGGTTGTTGCTAACACATGCATACTTACTTATATACATTCATTCAAACCCACGTACACCAACACACACACACCAACATGCATCACCAACCATACACACAAACAATTATTTAAGTCTTGCCTACAGTAAAATAAAATGTTGTAAGTACTAATTCCTACAATGACATCTGAAACACCGTCCACCGACTATTTCAGATGTCACAGCTAAACTGCTTTTGATACTATGTACGATTTAATTTATACCCTAACCTATGTAACATAAAATATAAAAAAAATATAAAAAAATGACGTTACATTGTCTCGCTTAGAAATAGCTTAAAATATAAAAAAAAATAACGTCATTGGATGAAGTTTATTAAATATGCGCTCTGTGGCCTCCTTCTGTGAGCACGCCATGCTCCAGAAGGAGGCGGCGGAACGGGAGCGGGAAGAAGACCCGAACGCCCCTCCCTTCCGCCAGAGGAGAAGACAGCGCAGGAGGCGGCAGTACGCTGCCCTCCTGCCCACCTAAGGGGCCCGAGCGATGTCACGGGGGTGACATCGCTCACATAGGGCCTCACGAGACGGCGCGCGCGGTTGTTCCCGCGCGCCTCTCCGAAGGCGAGGGAGGAGACTCGCTCTCTCTCTCCCTCCTCGCCATGAAGGCGCCCGCACACTAGCGGGCGACGCCGGCGGGCGGTGGTCGTTTGCATATTGCTCCCCGCCGTCCGCCATCAACACAAGGCGTCTCGAGGAACACCATCAGGTTTTAGTCGGTGCGAGCCCGACATAACCTCCCCCCTGTCCCCCGACTCGGGGGGGGGTATCCGGTAGGGATTTCCTGATGTAAAAAAAAAAAAAAAAAAAAAAAAAAAAATGATCTGGATTTTTGCGTCGATAAGTCCTAGTTTCGGAACTAATATTTTTCTCATTTTTTTTATTTAACAGAAATTGGTGTAAAAACTGTATTATTTTTAAAACAAATACCTACTTTAAAGTTAAGTCAGCTTTTTACCTAAAAAGTATCATCACGACCTTTTGGAGTGGTAAGAAAAAAATCAGCTTCACAATGATTTGAATTTTGCCCGATCTCCTTTAACGAATTTTGCGCGACGAAATGTCTGCCTCTAACTTGGTTTAAAATCTTTAAGTCTGCGAAAGTCTTTTAAAAACCTCTCACAAGAAACTATTTAAAAGTTGGCTAAGACGTTGGGCATCTTCGCGAAAATTACGGCCCAGCGGTTCGGAAATAAATTTAATTTGAGAATTTAAAGCCCTTAAAAAGACGTTCTACCGAATAGGTATTTGATGACGAAAATGCTTTTTTTAATGTAGTTTCGAGTTTTAACACGGGTGACGGCACCTATTATCGACCCCTCACAAAATACCTTCTGCTAAGCTGCTGGTCTTCTGCTAACAGCTTACTTATTGGACCACTTTGCTGTTTATTCTTCTACTAGCAGGAGTAGAATCATTCAAAATAATTAAATTAATGACGTTTCATAAATGCCTGTAATAGGTTTACGTGAATAAAGATATTTTGACTTTGACTTACCTGTACTGTAATACCGTGGTAACAGAAATTCAATTTTTAGCACATAACATATTATTCGTATTTATTGTAATATAAAAAACTGCCTCCGTGGTCTGGCGGTAGTCCGTGGATTTAGACTCAGAGGTACCGGGTTCGATTCCCGGTCGGAACACAATAACAATCCAATATCATAGTAATCCTATGCTACTTCTACAACTGCCTCCGTGGTCTAGCGGTTAAATGCGTGGATTTAGACTCGGAGGTACCGGGTTCGATTCCTGGTCGGGACACAAAAATATGTATTATTGTAAATATATACATTTAATTTATATTTAAATTATTTGTGATATTTCTCGAGTTTGGTACGCTGGAGACATCGACGAGCTTGCCACTTGTCATGATTGGCCTATAGTAAAGTTGGCTAAATGTGAATCCGCTTATTTATAAGCGTGGTTTCTGACCACCCCGAAAGGGAAACGGTCGTGATGATACTTTACTTTACCTATGCTACTTGTGTATAGCTATTTGTAAATATTTTAATTTTATTATATATTTTTATTTTTTTTGCAATTAACTCACTGTTTTGGAGGAATGAACTGTACAAATAATATAAAAATAATATTGTAATTTTATGTCCTAGTTATAAGCTGTGATTTTTCTAAAAATAAATAAATAACAAATACATTTATTAAAATGAAATACATTTATTTGTGATATTTCCTAAGTTTGGTTGGTACACTAGAATGTATCTATAATAATCGAAGTGGACTTATAGTAATGTTAACTAAATGAGAAACCGCTTAAAAAAGTGTGGTTTCTGAATACTCCGAAAGAGATACAGTCGTGATGATACTTTACTTTTTAATTAAATAGTTTTAGCTTTTACTATAACCCTTAGCCTAGCCTAAGTAAAGTCAAAGTCAAAGTCAAAATATCTTTATTCACGTAAACCTATTACAGGCATTTATGAAACGTCATTAATTTAATTACTTTGAATGATTCTACTCCTGCTAGTAGAAGACTAAGCAGCAAAGTGGTCCAATAAGTAAGCTGTTAGCAGAAGACCAGCAGCTTAGCAAATTCCAGTGACCTGTTAATGTTTAATCTGACTGAGGAAGGAATCTGCAAGGAAAACTCAGCTATATCAGATTTACAAAATAAAACATATACAGAACTGCACCACAACGATCAATTAATAACCTTTTAAATTTAGTTATCAGTACCTATGAGAAAACAATACCTGGTACAGCAAGTAGTGAGAACAAAAAACTATTTTTATAAAATACAATATTTTAATGTTGGCCAATGTTTATCCTACGCGTGATAAGAAACGCTTTAAGCCCTTGGAGTATTTACATTAAACAATGATCTTAACAATTTGCTTATAGAATGCAAATTGGTTCGATTTCTTCCTTATTCTTGCCAAATCGAATTTGGTTTAACGAGTTACGTGACGTCGATGTTTTTGTATATTCGCCACTCTATTTTTATTATGTTTTATCATAACATTTTTGTTTTCCTATTTACTTATTTATTTCACCGACATCAAGTCAAAGTCAAAGTCAAAATATCTTTATTCACGTAAACCTATTACAGGCATTCGTGACGCGTTTCTAATTTAAATTATTTTGAATGATTCTACTCCTGCTAGTGTACTAAGCAGCTTAGCAAATTCCAGTGACCTGTTAATGTGGTCTAGTGGTAACAAACGTTGCCGTGAACTCGGGAGGTCGTGGGTTCGATTCCCACCGGGGGCAAGTTGTACATTGTATAATTTGTCTCGGTCTGGGTGTTTATATGTATAATATGTATATATTTACAAAAAAAAAAGTATAATATGTAGTTAATCAACCATCTAGTTTCCGTAACACAAGCCTCGTAGCTTACCACGGAAATTAGATGGCGCTGTGTGACCTGTCTGGAAATATTTATATTTAAAAAAAAATGTTTAATCTGACTACAACAATTTCTTATTTAATTTTCACAAAGGTTAGCTGTTAGAGAATACCTACAAGGTATTAAGCTCGCCTATATACTTTATTTTGTATATTTTAATGTGCAATAAAGTTTTTTTTACTTATTTACTATTTATTATTATATTTTGACCTTGCGGCCAATGTTAGCAACTGGATTCAGACACTCATGACTGACATCAGTCCCTAACACTGTTTGACTAGGCATGCTAGCAATTCGAGCCTGATCCCGAAACTTGTGGATACACTTTACTGGGTTTATCGGCACGAACGGTGGATACTTCCCCGGCAGACTGGGCAAATTACCACCATTAGTCCGCCTACCATCATATGTATCCCAAATGTATCCTAATTTGGTCAATTTATAGATTAAATTAATAAACGTATTTTTAATTAAACGCGAATGTTCACTGTTAGTATTGAAAACAATAATCCTTGAAGTTAGTGTGAATGTTTTTAATTTACGTGTTTACGATTGTGAGTAGATTTTAGGAGAAAAAAAAAACTACGCATTATTAAATATAGATAAACATTTTTGTATTGAATTAGGACACGAAGGTAACAGGTTTGATACGACGGGACGGGATAATTTATTTGTGATTGAATCTTAAAATTTTGTAAAGTCGCTTCTTAAAAAAAGCCTGGTTTCTGACCACCCCGATAGGCGTAATAATACTTTATTTTTTACCATTTTTATGTAGATAGGAACAGTAAAGTATCTTCACGACCGTTTCTCTTTCGGGGTGGTTAAAGGATTCACATTTAGCCAACTTTGACAACTTAGCCAATCATGACAAGTGGCAAGCTCGCCGATGTCTCTAGCGTACCAAACTCGAGAAATATCACAAATAAATTTAATATTAATTAATTTTATATTATTGTGTCCTGACCAGGGATCGAACCCGGTTGATAGAGAGTATATGCACTTTAAATATATATTTGTATATAGGTGTATCATAGTTTCTCCAATGTGTCCTGGAAGAGCCCTATGTATTATAGTTTTTTTTAAATAATTATTTTGAAGTTGAATAGATAATGCGTTAAATGTAATATTTATTTATATTTTCTCAAACACGTCAGCTTGTAAACATGTTTATTATAATCTATCGTCAAACACGTGTATCTAGTATTTTGAGCGATAAAAGCAATTGCGCATTGTTTTTAAATGTATAAATTGAATTAGGATTTGGATAAATTTAAGTGTAAATTAATTAGCTATTTGATCTGACTCGTTGAGTTTTTAGATTAGTTTTTTTATTTTTTTTATTATTTATTAGACCTATGATGTTTCATTAAATTATTAATTTAACTTCGATTGAACATAATGCATGTTTTAAAAATAAATGTTATCTTGTCTAAATGCACCAAATACTGATTGTTAATTAATGATACCTACCCCTCGTACTTACTTAGTATGCATAATTACGGCCTAAATTTTTATTTGTTTTATTCTCAATTAAAAGTCGTTTTGTTATTGTTTTTATTTTATCAAAACTTGATTTAAAATAAAAAATAAAAAAATTATTTCAAACACGTGTTTAAAAACTTGTTTTAATCGAGCGTAAGTACTTTTTAAATACTATAGTATACTACAATTTAAAATCTAATAATTATCTAAAAATCGGGTGTTTTGCACCTGGATTTGAGCACTGCTGCCTGTTCACCACTTTGATCAGACACAGAAGTATTTTAAGTTATCATAAGGGCCAAATTGTATTAGTTTTTTTTTTTAATAATAAAATAATAATATGATTATTATATAATAATTATTTTTATAGTTTTAAAACTTTACTGTGATTTTACTAGATACCTATATATAACATTTTAAATTGAATTAAATTTTTGTACACTTCGTGTAGTCTTCTTTCAATGTTGTAAACGCGTAGTTAGTAGGTATTGTATGTCGTAATGTTTATGTTTATCAAACCACAGCTGTTTGTTATTTTTACTAAACGCATTTAAATAATAACAATGGTTTTGTAAAAATAAATATCTGTTATGTTTTTGAGTTATAGGTATATATTTTTTTGGAAATTCCGTGTTTTTGATTATTATTTTCATAATAATCAAATAGTTTAATTCCAATTGATTTTCTAGGTATTTTTTATGTTTTTATTAATTGGATTATTTAAGTACTTTGTTGGTATATAACTTTAACAATTTAAAATTTTCGTTTTAAATATTTCGCATTGATTAAGTATATATTTTTATTTTGAAGGTAGAGAACACTATTTTATTTTCACTATTTTTTATATCACTTAGAATAAATAAACCTACTCGACTTACCTGAGTTGCGTCTGTGTATGGGGTGGATGAATTTATATCCACTAACTGGGAACCGAACACGGGACCGCTGCCTGAAGGCGTCAGGGACCGCACATCCGTCACTTGTTGGGGCACCATTTTAAAAATTTATTTTTTTATAAAAAAATACGTAAAATATAACACTTAACACTCCAGTTCACGTTTCACTAGGGTTTAAAATGCACAAAATGTCCTTAATTTTAATTTATAAAATCGCAATAGATAGCTTATCGAAGCCTTCCGGCGTAGGAGACCCTGGGAACTCCCAATAGCGAGACACTATTCTTAAAGGTTTCTCTTCCAGAACGAGATAACTTCCACTTTCTTCGACACTAGTGTTCAGTTCAAAGGTCATAATTTAGCAGAGTGCCTAATCACACGTCCGTACAGCTCGGGCGGCATTCGCACTGTGTCATTACGATTTCGTGAGTTTGGTTAGCAAGCGATCGCGAGAGCTGCCGCTGTCGCTCGATGCGCACTCGACGACTGTAGCGAACGTACTGAAGGTTTTCGTGCCCCGCGCTGTGGTATAGCCAGCTGACCCGCGCAGGCGTGAGATTAGATACGTGCGCTCGCCTCGACGGCCGCGACGCGAATGTCGTTGCAGCCAACATAGCATCATATCTCACAGACCGGTTGGTGCAGGCCCGATACACAACACAGCCCTATACAATATTGACCGGGCTATAATAATTATGGTATTATTCATAACAATTAACTTCTGTAATTATCTACTTTTTAGTGTATATTGAGGAGTTTCGGAACGGCAAGTTTGTATTTGTCGCACAAAATTAAAACAAACCTTTGTATAGTTGAATCGTTTATTACATACTTAGCAGAACAAATTGCATATCACAATCAAATAAAACACTGGCCGCATGTGCATGTAACTTCGTCACAAAAAGGCATGTATGAAGAGGTTGATGAATGTCGAAGAAGCGAAATAGGTATGTCGTGATCGTGTCAGGTGGCGCTCAACACCGCAAGAGATCTGGAGTGAAGATATGTATGTATCTATGTATATAAGAGATCTGGAGATGCCTACTATCAACGCATGTTTTACCGAGCTGACAACGGATCCTACAATCCACGAACTTAACCGCTAGACCACGAAGGCAGAAAAATATATGTTGGCCCTAATTCACAGCAAATAAGATTTTTATTTATTGACCAGTTTTGGTGTTAGTCTATGAACCGTATCCCCTATTCTATACACGGTAGCCATTTAAAATGTAAATTTTATATACAAATATATTATTAATAGGTAATAGGTAAAGGCGAATTTGGCCTACTCTCGCCACGCTAGCCAGACGGGTTGACGAGGACCTGGTGTATATTTTTAATATATTTTTAAGGAATCCACAAATACCTAATTAGTAGGCAGCTAACCTTAGGAATCAAGTAAGGTGAAAAAATAAGAAATTCTAATCATACACATTATACCTACACACATAAACATACATAAACTATACATACAATATTAATTCCTTGTATTGCGTGTATGTAAATGGCCATTTTTAGAAAATAGGTGCAAAATTTTATTGAGCATAAATTTTCGAGGAATAAAATAAAATTCCTGATAATCAATTTATATTTAACTTCTTTAACCGATATTATTTTGTTGTAGAAATTATGTTTTTTTTCTATTAGCACGACATGATCGTAAGTGGCGCGCGGGGTCACATGTATGCAACTGGAATCAGACACTCATTTCTGACATCCGTTTCCAATACTATGCCGGCTTGACTGGGCATGACGGCAATTCGAGCCTGATCCCGAAATGTGTGGATACAATTGACTGGGTGTTTAGGCATGTACGGATACTTCCCAGCCCCGGCAGACTGAGCAAATTACCACCATCAGTCCTGAGTCCACCTACCACCTATTTGTTGCTATCATTGAATATACTTTATGTGCCTTTTACAATGATGTCAAATGCCAATTTCTACCTTTAAGTAGAACTAATATTGTAAAGCTAACACCACTTGGCGCGGTGGTGGCTCGGTTGTTCGCGACATAAGAACGTATATCCTACAAAGGTCGCTTCAAACCCACCCGGTATGTACCAATGAGAAATACACTTTTCTTACTTGCATTTGTAACAGATTTACAACGCCACCATTCCCGTGCCTCGGCCGTCGGTCCCGGTTCCACTAATGCCAACTTGTGGAATCGTTAATAAATTATAATAAAAAATTGGCATCCTCGCCAAGTCGTCTGGCCAGCGTGGGGAGTGTAGGCCAAATTCTCCAGTTCTGGAAGGCTCATCTCCAGCAGTGGAGGTCTAGGACGCTGTGTTCTAGGGACTGTAATGATTGAATGAATGAACACCGCTTGAAACAAGACTTACTTAGCCAGGAAGTGCGTCTTCTCCCCGGTCTTCTGGAGCCTCGTATCTTTCCTTGCATGACGAGCTGCAGCAAGCTATTTATTGCGCATGATGTGTCCTAAATACTCTAACTTCCTTCGCTTTATTATATTACTTTATTGCCTTCCATTTTTTTTTTTTTTTTTTTTTTTTTTTTAAAACTGATCACGACATGTGACACCGCGCCCACCTGATGGTAAGCGGTACGCGAGGTCCAAGAATGGGAGCAACTGACGCCTTAGACGACCGACATCAGTCCCTACCACTATGCCGGCCTATAAAGATACTTTTTCACACTTCGTTTGAAGGACTCCAGGTTATAGGAGTGGGGAAACACACTGGCTGGGAGAGCATTCCACATCTTCAGCGTGCGACAGATGTAAGAGTCTTAGAGAGAAAATTTGTATGTACGCGTAGGGATAGTGGCTACGGTATGTGGATGCATATATTGGCCTGTGCGAGTGGTTCGGTTGCGAAATAGAGAAGAAGGGATAAGGTTGTGGAGCTCGTCAGAACATTCACCGTAGTATAGCTTGTAGAACACGCTCAGGAAGGCCACATCTCGGTGAAGCTGCAGCGATTCGAGAGTTTTAGACACTGTAGTATCGTCCACTATTAGAATAGCCCGCCTCTGTAGGACATTGAGAGCATCTGTAAGGTACTTAGCGGAACCATCCCAGAGGTGAGAACAGTATCCCACGCATGACCTTATTTGTGCTTTATAAAGCATAAGTCGGAGTGAGGGCGGAAAAAACGTTTTACCTTGTTCAGTATCCCTAGTTTTTTGGACGCCATGATATCTTTATCATTCTCCTGTAGGCATATCCACATTTCAAAAGCTTCTAACTTCTTCGACATTATAGTTGTCAGGCGCCATGTTTCGACAACATACGAGGTCTGTTGAAACAGTATTACAATTTTCGTATTTCTTAAAAAAGTGTTATTTATTCATTCTATTTTGTCCCCTTTAAAGTAATTACCCTCAGATATCTAAATCTTAATCTTAAAAGTAAAGTATCATCACGACCATTTCCCATTCGGGGTGGTCAGAAACCACGCTTATAAATAAGCAGATTTACATTTAGCTAACTTTAATATAGGCCAACCATGACAAGTGGCAAGCTCGTCGATGTCTCCAGCGTACCAAACTCGAGAAATATCACAAATAAATTAAATATTAAATTAAATTAAATATATTTTATTTCAGGCATCTAGAAACCCATAATAAATTTATAATTCTAATTCTAATTTTATTCTAAACTATAATCTAAATAAATTTATAATTAACAATGTCAAACGACTTTATGTCTAAAATAGCTTTAATTATGTCGTTATCCGATTGTCTCAGTCGGTCCACAAAAGAGGCGTGCCGCTTGCGGAGTATGGCAAAAAAGTCGTCGACTCTGTTCTCAGGAAACATACCAGACGCACTACACCTCCAGGGCAACTTTAGAATGCATCTAAATGCATTATTATATTGTACACGAAGCGTGTTAAAAGCACAACTAGTGTACAATCTCCAGAGATGACTGGTGTAGAACGCCTATTAATTACATTAATAGAACCCGGTACCTCCGAGTCTAAATCCACGGACTTAACCGCTAGACCACGGAGGCAAAAATCGAAGACGAATGAAAACATGTCCAATCAAAACAGCTGTCCAAAATTAACTAAACATTCAAAATCAGTACCGACGATCTTATCAATATTAGTACAAAAAAATCAAATATACCTAGTTCGCGAAAATTCTAAATTCGCGATACTTTTCGAACAGACCTCGTATCAAAGTCGGTTAAAATCTAACAAATATAAAGTCAAAAATAAATTAGAAATCAATAGACGCTAAACAGTTCCCAATATAGACGAAACAGGAAATTACTAAACTGTTAGACTTGAAATGCAAATTTAAATTGTAAAGGAAAAATGAGAGGGATTCGATCCACGAATATCAGCTCCTTCACATCACTCTGGGGGAGGAAGGGAGAAGGCATAGACGTAGATCAGACGGAATGTCCATTTTTTTAAATGGTTGTATTGGGTACACTTTTTGTACTTTTTGATCATAATAGAGTATTATCACGACCGTTCCCCTTTCCGAGTGGTCAGAAACCACGCTTATAAATAAGCGGATTCACATTTAGCCAACTTTACTATAGGCCAATCATGACAAGTGGCAAGCTCGTCGATGTCTCCAGCGTACCAAACTCGAGAATTATCACAAATAAATTAAATATTAATTAAATGTATTCATTTACGTTATTAAATATTTTTGTGTCTCGACCAGGAATTGAACCCGATACCTCGGAGTCTAAATCCACGTACTTGACCGCTAGGCCACGGAGGCAGTTGAACTATGTTTAAATTTATTATTATTATTGATTAATAGGCGAGCAGCCCATTGCTGATATGCCTATATCAAGCACTGGTGTAAAGTTTATTAAATTGTCACTTGTCACCATAGTCTATTTCGATTGTCACTAGCCCCTTGTCCAGTTTGTTTTTAAAAGTGTTTACAGTTGAGGACTTTAATATGTCTTCTGGTATTTTGTTCCACATATTTACAACTCTGTTATTCATGAAGTGATCCTATATTTGTATTGCTGGATTTGCTCATTAGCTTTATTCCGTGGTCACGACGGGGAAATATCATTGTGTTAAACCTAAACATTTTGGCAGTTATACCTTCCTGTTAGAATTTTAAATGTCACAATTATATCTCCGCTCATTCTGCGATTCCTGAGACTTGTAAGTTTCAAATATTTAAGCCTCTATTCATATTACTTTTTCCTCAAGCAGTGTGGGAGTTTAGTTGCCCGCCTCTGTACGCTTTCAAGAATTTATATATCTTTCTTGAAGTATGTTTTCCATACTTGAAAACCGTTCAATCATAACTAATAAAAAAGATGCAAAAACAAAACAGCTTTAACACTAAAATACAAAAGATTAATTTAATTTAATAAAGGGAAATTAAAAATTGTTAATATCTATATATAAATTATGAATAGGCGAAATTGTTCTTGAGGTATTTCGGTGTTGCAGGCTTTTCAAGACAGAAAAAAGGAGACAATATACTATACATACATATTATTCTTCTTCTTAGTCGCTACACTCTTGGCAAAGTGGTCGTGGTCGTCACTTGAGTGTCAGTGGCACGCTTAACAAGCCGTCGCCACTCGTCTCGAACTGCAGGCTTCCTGGAGCACTCATGTAGGGGGTGATCCATTGCTGCTTTAACCTGGTCAGTCCATCTCATCGGAGACCTACCACGCATCCTCTTGCCATCGACTTTTCCCTGAACTACAAGGCGCTCAATGGATGTATCTCCACGCCGCGACACGTGTCCAAAGAAAGTGAGAATTCGTGATTGTACGATTGAGGAAAGGCGCTGCTCTATCTCCAGTTCAGGATAGAATTATTGGTTCAGAACTCCGTCCACGATATGCCTAACATTCTCCGCCAACACCACATTTCTAGAGCATTAATCCGTTTTATTTCATATATTACATACATATATATGGTTCCTAATTCTATCAAATTGAGAATCTTATGATGACAAACAAAACAAAATTTAAACTCTGAGTTTATTTGCTAATATACATCTATGGGTGGAGTAGGGGGATCACAAAAGAGGGAACAGAAATCAATTGCCTCGAATCTGCTCTCATAAATTTCCTATCGACAGACGAACCCGGGAGCATTTTTAGAAAATAATATAATTTTAAGTCAAAGTCAAAATATATTTATTCACGTAAACCTATTACAGGCATTTGTGACACGTCATTATTTAAATTATTTTAAATGACTAAACTTCTACTAGTGGAAGACTAAGCAGCGTAGATATCCAATGTGAATACAATCATAATTATTAAGTATTTAGAATAATATTAGGCCTCTTTACAGCCACGATCTTATTTAAGTAGTTTCTAAGTTAGTTAGTTTTACTTGCTTGTAGCAATAATGTTGTGCCTAACATACATAAATATGGATTATTGCCTGTTTACGGTCAAACCATTATTACCACTTTGATTAGTACATATGTTTTGATAATTGTATTGATTTTATTAGTTCTGACTGTATCCAAGTTGTTTTGAGAGAACCAATGGAAATAATTTAATTTGATTTGATTTGAATGAGTGAGCTGTTTGCAGAAGACCAGCAGCTTAGAAGATTCCAGTGACCTGTTGCAAGAAAAACTCTTTATTTAAAAAACTTTATTGCACTGTGTATGTAAGGCGGGCTTAATGCCGCTAGGCATTCTCTAGCAACCAACCTTTGCTTATGGACGTGATTAAATTTAATGTTGTTTTTTTTTGTATCACTGACAATATGCTGACCTGCATGCTTTGTATAGTAAAAAAAGAAATTAGATTGCGTAAAATAATGTAATATATTTTGTATAAAAATAACAACCAATGCCCGCTCTGTCAAAGTCTGACCATGGCGGTGTGCCTTCGTTTTAGAGCCTGGACTGTCCACCCGCACCAGTGTCGATGCGGAGAACCAGTCGATCATCTCGGACACCAAGGGCTTTCTTGTGCTAGAAGTGCTGGACGTATTCCTCGTCACGCGGCTCTTAATGACATCATCCTAAGGGCTCTTGTCACTGCTGGTGTACCCGCAATCTTAGAACCCTCTGGGATTGTGCGGAGCGATGGCAAGAGACCCGACGAAATGACTGTTGGGCCGTGGAAACTCGGCAGGTCTTTGGTGTGGGATGTGACGTGTGTAGATGATACATTAGATCCATCTCACATCCAGGTGACCTTGCTCCCACCTGATGAAAAGTGGCGCGCAAGGTTCATAAATGTTAGCAACTGGAATCAGACACTGACACTATTCCCGGCTTGACTGGGTATGACGGCAATTCGAGCCTGATCCCGAAACGTGTGGATACACTTTACTGAGCTTTTCGGCACTAAATTACCACCATCAGTCGGCCTACCACCTATTTGTTGTTCTCGTAGAATTTATGTGCCACTTTCAATGATGTCAAATGCCAATTTTTACTTTTAAGTAGAACTAATATTGTAAGCTTGCCATGGTGATATTTATATAAAAATAATTTAGAATAAATAAAAAAAAATAAAAGTTAGAAACATAAAATACTCAGACATTTATAATATTAGTGGATTCTTGATTAGGGCCAGATCAAACGCCACCCAAGTCCCAAACGTATAAATTTTTCGTGAAAAAGTGTACAATATTAGACAGCCTGATAGATTTTGTTGCCGATGAGCAATAAATATTAAAAAGGTTACAAACACGGGATAACCAACGCCCTCGATGGAAAACGCCAGTCTATCGAACGTATTAACTTTTTTCTCTGTTTTTGTTACTCTTTGAACAGTTTTGATAAGAATTCGTTAACGATTTGTTTTAAATATAAAGGCAGCTTTCCAAAATGGAATGTCATCATCATTACAGCCCCTAGAACACAGCGTACTGACCCCACTGTTGGAGATGGGTCGGCGAGGATCTAATGTCGATTTTAATGACAATTGATTAACGATTCCACGGAATTTTTTGGAAGGCCATCTCCAACAGTGGAGGTCCAGGACTGTGTGTTCTAGCTGTGCTCTCTAAGGCAACGGTGGTATTGTATATCTTATTCGTTCATGCAAGGTTAAAAAAATAGACCATTTAGGAGTTTAAGTAACGTGTTCTTACAACCGAGCCACCATCACTCATTTGATAAACAGAAATACTGGGCCACAATTCTACTAACGCATTTATATTTCATATGTACGTATTTTTGAATTCTGCAAACTATTTAAGTCCAATGCTGTGCTAGCGACTTTCCGCTGAGCGACAACTCAACACAATTGGGACTATGGGGACCCTCAGCTAAGCGTCTTGTCAAATAGTTGTCCAAACAGCTGACGGAGAAATCTGGAGAGCGGAAGGGGGGGCAAATATTTCTGCCAATGTATTAGCCTTGGTATACAGAAGGGAAATGTAGTCAGTCTTCTTGGGACTATCTCTGTTAGGACGTCTCTTGAGGTATTTTTTATTTATGGTTTATTTTTTATTAGGTTTAGTTTATTTATTTTATTGAACTATTTTGTAATATGTTCGCATTAACATTTCTTTTAAATTTGTGTTTATTTATGTACTTTGTTTATATTTAAAAATCTGTTTTGGCATTTAACCTGTATCTACTTATTTTTGTAAGATTTTCTTTTAAAGTAAATAAATAAATATGGAAACGGTAATTTAGTTATTTTGACATCACCTGTCACTAAACTGTTCATTACATTAATTTAATTATAGCCCCTAAAACACAGCGTCCTAGACTTCCACTGTTGGAGATGGGCCTTCCAGAACATATATCTGGAGAATTTAGCCTACACTCGCCACGCTGGCCAGACGGTTTGGCGAGGAATTGAAATTCAGTTATTTTGACATCACATGTCACTAAACTATTAACCTATTATTTAATAACTATGATTACTTCCCCGTCCTATACAATTAAATTTTCGATAACCTATCTGAATAATAAAAAAAATGCACGCCTATCTCAGGTTAATCGTTAAAAATAATTCGAACACGTCAACAGGCAGGTGAGGGAGTGCTCTTGAGAGAAATCGATACGCGTTTCGTAGCAATTTCTGACTTAACCACTTTTGATATAAGGGTCCTGCTTTTAAATTAATGTTTTATACTTTTATAGACAATATCGGGTTTTTGTGTTGTGTATAACTTTTTTATAAATAATACATTATTTTTACGCAGTTTTTTTTGTTGTTACCACATAGGCGCGTTATTATCGGTCGATGCGTTCATGCGATATCTGTTATTAGTACATTATGTATTAGGACGGCTACGAAGTTACAAACGCGGCGAACGAGTGCCTTCACTCCGTAGCCACGACTCAGACTTAGCTGTAAAGGCACGCAAGGTCAACAGTGAGAGAGAGACGGTTTATAGGGTTTTAGTCCGTAGGCGGCCTGGGGACTCCTTAGGAGGCCTCACGGATGAGTCGGGCATGCGACCCCCACCCGCGTAGGCCCTTCAGGCAGGGGGTGTATCGTTGATGATTTATCATTATGTATTAGGACGGCTACGAAGTTACAAACGCGGCGAACGAGTGCCTTCACTCCGTAGCCACGACTCAGACTTAGCTGTAAAGGCACGCAAGGTCAACAGTGAGAGAGAGACGGTTTATAGGGTTTTAGTCCGTAGGCGGCCTGGGGACTCCTTAGGAGGCCTCACGGATGAGTCGGGCATGCGACCCCCACCCGCGTAGGCCCTTCAGGCAGGGGGTGTATCATTGATGATTTATCATTATGTATTAGGACGACTACGAAGTTACAAACGCGGCGAACGAGTGCCTTCACTCCGTAGCCACGACTCAGACTTAGCTGTAAAGGCACGCAAGGTCAACAGTGAGAGAGAGACGGTTTATAGGGTTTTAGTCCGTAGGCGCCTGGGGACTCCTTAGGAGGCCTCACGGATGAGTCGGGCATGCGACCCCCACCCGCGTAGGCCCTTCAGGCAGGGGGTGTATCGTTGATGATTTATCATTATGTATTAGGACGGCTACGAAGTTACAAACGCGGCGAACGAGTGCCTTCACTCCGTAGCCACGACTCAGACTTAGCTGTAAAGGCACGCAAGGTCAACAGTGAGAGAGAGACGGTTTATAGGGTTTTAGTCCGTAGGCGGCCTGGGGACTCCTTAGGAGGCCTCACGGATGAGTCGGGCATGCGACCTCCACCCGCGTAGGCCCTTCAGGCAGGGGGTGTATCATTGATGATTTATCATTATGTATTAGGACGGCTACGAAGTTACAAACGCGGCGAACGAGTGCCTTCACTCCGTAGCCACGACTCAGACTTAGCTGTAAAGGCACGCAAGGTCAACAGTGAGAGAGAGACGGTTTATAGGGTTTTAGTCCGTAGGCGGCCTGGGGACTCCTTAGGAGGCCTCACGGATGAGTCGGGCATGCGACCCCCACCCGCGTAGGCCCTTCAGGCAGGGGGTGTATCATTGATGATTTATCAATTCACCGTCTTTAAAAAAATAAATACGAAGTTACACACGGATGAGATAATAACGACGCGATAAAAGTAGGACGCTTGCGTTCCACCGTCCTGCGATATTGCGATATGAGTTTTCTTAGACATTTGTATTGGGACGTATGCGATTCCACACACAGCTGCGAGATCGTTAGTACGTCAAGGACTAAAAAAAAATATTTTTTACGAGTGTTCTAAAAATCTATAATATGGATATTGATTTATCATGAGACGAAGAATTTTTATCACTAACTATGACCAAGAAGTCGCCAAAAACAAAAGTTATTATTACCAACATTATGAAAAACCTGCCAAATAGAATTATCGGACGATAGAAACGCAGTCAAATAAACAAACAACTTCTAAAGGTGCAATAAAGAGTCTACGAAACAAAGGGGAAATGGTTGTCGACGAATCGAAAGAGGTATGTTACCTTACCTAAAAGATAGCTTCCAATTCCTATGTGACTCTCACAGCCTTTCACTTCGTTCTTTCCATAATCCAGCAGATATTCAGATTCCTTTACAGTATCTGCAGCTCGCCAGTGGAACAGACTTCCTTTAATTATCAGACAGGCACCATCTCTTAAAATATTTAAAGATAAGCTATACACATACTTATTTCACAAGCAGAATAAGTCGCCATAACTCACTTATTATATATGCGTATATGTATGTATTTTATACTTAGTTATATATTTATTTGTTTATGTATTAGGACATTTATTTATGTATTAGTACTATATGTTTGTAATTAATGTGTGTTTTATATAGTAATAAATAATTTCAATTATCATTTTTCTTCTGCTGCACCCGCTTGATTGTGATTGTGATTACGGTGGCTTTTCCGCACTTAGTATCCATTGGACCATTGTGCGTTAATTGCTGCACCCGCTTATTACATATCTAAGTCACAAAGATTAGTTGGTAGAAAATGCACTTACAGCATTAAGCTCGCCTATGTATCTACACCTGTGTTGGTTTTGTACAATAACGAATTTATTATTATTATGTTTAGACCGTGACAAATTGTCTCTGCCTACACCACAAGGGAGCTGGTGTGAAGATATGGTATGTAATAATAAATCCATCGCTTATAAACCGTGCCGTTTCAACATACCTGTGAATTCCATTAAGCGTAAGTTTGAAAAGCGAGCTAGGTAAAGCTAGACAAAAAAACCTTGCGCTTTGAGTCGCTATTCCCTGTGTTACCTATTTTTATTTTCAAAGAGAGATGCTTTTTGATATCTCTTACAAAGTGACTCGCAGAATTACATTCCATTCCAGTTTATTTAATGAAAGATTTTTCTTTACTACCGTAGACAAATATACTGATATGCTGTTCTGTCTGTGTCAATTTTTCAAAATGTGTTTCACGAGAATAATAAGTAATAACTAAAATTAGGAGTAAAAAAAATAAGTATCATCACGACCGTATCCTATTCGGGGTGGTCAGAAACCACGCTTATACATAACATTTGGAACCATGACAAGTGACAAGCTCGTCGATGTCTCCAGCGTACCGTCATATTAATTAAATGTATTTATTTACATTAATAAATATTTTTGTGTCCCGACCAGGAAACGAACCCGGTACCTCCGAGTCTACATCCACGGACTTAACCGCTAGACCACGGAGGCATAATTAATAACTAAAATTACTTAAAAATAAACAATTAAATTATATGTAAACTAAGCCTAACCTATAAACAATTAACTACAACTACAGCGATAGGCCCAAGGCGACTGCCAACATTTCCACTATGTATAGCAAGACCAATACGTTGGCCTGTCTACAGATTTTTCCGTTAGCCGTTTGGACAACTCCTTGGCGAGACGATTGGCTGAGTATTCCCATTGGCCCATCGTCTCGACTCCAAACTGTGCAAATACAGCAGAAACTGCCGCGTTTAACAAGGTCGCCTGGATTTGTGATGGGGCTAATGTGTCTACACATGTCGCATCCCACGCTAGAGAGCTGCCAAGTTTTCACGGCCCTACGGTCATGCCATCGTGTCATTTGCCATCGCTCCGCGCAATCACAGAGGGTTCTAGAGTTCGCGGGTACTCCAGCAGTGACAAAAGCCCTTCGAATGATGTCATTGAGAGCAGCGTGACGAAGAATGTGGTCAGCACTTCTAGCGTAAGAATGCCCATGGTGTTCGAGATGTTCCGCGGCTTCTTCACACCGACATTGGTGAGACGAAGGCACACCGCCATGGTCAGTGAATTTCGATGTGTTTTAAATTGTTTATATTTACTTACGGATGGAAGGATGAGCGAAGAAACATTGACGAACCAGATATATAATGCGAAAGTTCTGGGTAAAAGAGGCCCTGGCAGAGCGAAACTCACATATCACGATTAAATAAATAAAACACTGGCTGACGAAAGGGCATATATGAAGAAGTTGATGAATGTTGACGAAGCGAAAGAGGTATGTCGTGATCGTGTCAAGTGGCGATAAATTGTCTGCCTGCCCTGGAAGGGATCAAATCGAATTATTCATTTCCTTTGGTTAGTACAACACTTGGATATTGTCAATACATTCTTTTCCACTATTATTTAGATTAGAAGATCTATCTAGAATAGCTATACCATCATTTTTAACTAAAACAATGTTGCCATAAACAAGTTTTTGCTTTAAACTAAAACTAATTCGATTTTATTCTATTTTAGAAGTATTTCGATCTGGCGTGAAGATATGTACGAGTATCATCATTATCACAGCCCCTAGAACCCCTCCACTGCTGGAGATGAGCCTTCCAGAAAATGCTGGAGAACTTAGCCTACACTCGCCACGTTGGTCAGTCGGGTTGGCGAGGTTCTGTTGTTATTTTTAATGACAATTTATTATCGTTGTTGTTGATATTAGTGGAACCGGGACCGAGGCACGGGAGACAGTGATGTTGTAAATAAATGATAAATGTACTTAAGAAAGGAATTGTATGTATATTATATATATATTTATTTTAAAATGTTTCAGTTTTAGTTTTTTGAATAATATTTAGTATTTGTATACTAATTCAACATTTTATAATATTGTTATTTTTTATAGGCCATAAAGGCTACTGCGGTAATGTGGTGGTCACCTATAATAGGTGCAACATCTAACTTCTGATTTAGTGTTCAGTACAAACAAGTGTGTGATGTTAGCACTGTTGGCTACCCTATTATAAATAAATATATAAATAAGAAAAGTGTATTTCTTATTGGTATATGCCGGGGTCCGAACCGATTAGGATTTATTTTACCACCACCGTTCATATATGTATTAATGAATCAAATAATTATGAGTTCTTGGGCCTCGCGTACCGCTTACTATCCGGTAGGCGCGATGTCGTGGTCAGTATAAAAGTAAATAAATAATGCCAGAGTTATGGGTCCACTACTCTATAATAGAAGCAATACCAAAATACCTATTGCCAGGTTAACTTGCAATGGAGTCAAGCGAGCTGTGAGGCTGTGGTTGGTGAAGATGACGTACGAGGCAAACGAATTTCTTCTTTCTAATCAATATACGCCACAGTAGTTATTTATTTATATTAATATAATAATAATTATTATTATTTATTGCACAAAGTTAAATAACTTAAAACTAAGCGCATAGGCGAGCTTTATGCCTTAAGGCATCTTCTACCAGCTAACCTTTGTGAAATGTAACCAATTTCAGGCAGTGCCAAAAAATATATAAATGATAGATATTATGCAATATTAATTTATACTAATACTTACAAATATTATTATAATATTGGTCCAATAAACTACATAAACAACAATACATACATAATACACACATACAATACTATACATAATACTTACTGAATGCACTAATTAGACCATATTATTTATTTATTTTATTCTATATAGGTACCTATAGGTATTATTTATTGATATATATATGTATTTATAGTCGACCCCAATTAAGAGCACCTACAATGCCACAACCCGGCCTCCGTGACACTGGCTCGCCTACAGCGGAGGTCGGGACGTCACCGTCTACAACACCACAACCCGGCCTCCGTGACACTGGCTCGCCTACAGCGGAGGTCGGGACGTCACCGTCTACAACGCCACAACCCGGCCTCCGTGACCCTGGCTCGCCTACAGCGGAGGTCGGGACGTCACCGTCTACAGCCTCATCATCATTTTGTGAAATTGTCAACCTCGGCTGCTTTTAATAAATAAATAAATATTTTTTCATTTTTTATTTTCAATTGTGCCGGTCCAATGAATATTACGTCTATGAATTCGGTTTGTTTAAAGAAATATTATTCTTTTACAGAGAAATATAAATCGTAAAAGGAATGTTCGTTGATATATAAATAAAATTTTCTATTTTCTTAATTACATCATACAACGCGTCCTTTAGTCATTATTCCATAATTATAAATGTGAACGTAGCTTTGTGTATATGTACAAGGATGTATATAAATTTAGTAGAATTATTGTATGTCTCTTTGATGTTTTTATAGTACATACATATCTTCATGTCAAATCCCTTGCGGAGTAGGCAGAGACAATTGAGCGCCACTTGTCACGATCACTACATACCTCTTTCGCTTCTTCGACATTCATCAACCTCTTCATACATGCCCTTTTGTTTAGATGGATTTTTAATTCACCTTCAGCTAATGTTTTATTTATTTGATCGCGATAGGCAAGTCTTGGTCTGCCAGGACCTCTTTTACCCACAACTATCGCATTATATATCTGGTTCGTCAATCTCTCTTCGCTCATCCTTTCAACATGCCCGAACCATCGGAGCATGCCTTTCCTTATTTTTGTACCTATGCTTTCTTTTATACCTACCCTTTTGCGTATTTCGTTATTACGTATACGGTCCATCAAAGTTACGCCGCATATCCGACGTAAAGACCTCATTTCTACTGCATTAACTCTACTCTCATGCGTATTCTGACATATCCACGTCTCGCTTCTATACATAAGTGTTGGTACTACCATGGCATTGTGTATGGCGAGTCGAGCTTTATCATTTCGACTGGCGATCAGCGACCCCAGGGCCCCATTAACACTAGTTAGATTATTTTATTTTTAAATTACATATAACAATTAACATGTATATTTCGAAAACTATATACTACTAATAAAATAAATAAAAATAATCTAAACCAAAAACAAAAAAAACCTATTTACAAAACCTAATTTAAATATAAATCGTATCCGCGCGGCCTGGCGGCAAGAACGCTGGCCGCTTTTTCTCGCTGAATGGCTATACTGATTCTCTGGGCGAGGAAAGAACCCGCCCTTTTGTCACCAGAGCAGACAATTAGACAAGAGATAATGTTTTTTAAAAATGATTTAGCGCTTGGACCCCATGGGCCTAAAGTCTCTACAGCAAACAGCACAAACACGTAGTCTTTGATTATAGATACGTATTTGCGCCGCTTGCCAGACTCTGCGCTTTCGGCTGCGGCTCTTGCTTTTAGCGCTGTTCCCCTAAGGTGTGACAAAGCCAAAGTGTCGACACAAGTGGCATCCCACACTAAGGCCCGTCTTGTTGCGCATTAAAATAAAAAAGGCCTATAAACCAGCCTGTTGTCGGTCGCAAACCCGAGACACCATTCTTCTCACCTTTTACTCACACACGATTGACTCGGCACCCGCACGGTGAATCTATGAATTGCTTAGAAATTTATCTTCTAACGTTTGAACTTAAGTAGTCCTGGTGACTGCTGGTCTTTTTCATTTCATTACAGCCACTAGAACACAGCGTCCTAGACCCCACGTTGGAGATGGGTCTTTCAGAACATTATCTAGAGAATTATGGCCTACATTCGCCTCGCTGGCCAGACGTTACCACAAGTTGGTATTAGTGGAACCGGGACCGACGACTTAACGTGCTCTCTGAGGTGTTGTAAATCTATGACAAATGTACGTAAGAAAAGTGTACGAGTATTTCTCATTGGTACATGCCGGGAGGGGGTTTGAACCGACTTTTATAAGATTTTAAGGAAAAAATCTTACAACCGAGTCACCGCCGCAGGCCGCTGGTCTTTTAAATTGTATTAAATCAATAATATTAACTTTATCAGTACATAATTAAATTTTGCGCGTTACATTTAGTCTGACCTAATAATGTTATAATTGTTACATTATAGGTTACTATCTAATACAAACATAGTGTTTATCATTTACAGTGCAACCTCTATCGTAATTTATATTTAATTAATTTAGTTGGTCCACTAAATCCATAGCATCACTGTACAGGTAATAAATAGGTGGTTACATATATATATTCACGCCAAATCCCTTGCGGGGTCGGCAGAGAACATTGAGGACGACTTGTCACAATCACAACATATCACACATCATACTTCCCATCCGCAGGGAAAACAGTTTTATTTCTTAAGCGTAATGACGTGCCGAGGCGTCTCTCCGTTTCACAGCTGGAAGCATTTTTATTTTTTTTATATGGTCAATTCCTGAAATAAATGATATTGAATTGAATAATTGGAAGGGCTATTGAGGAAACGTGTAAGTGTGTGGAATTGACCTAGTAATGAATGCAGCTCACTATGCCAATCAGTTTCAAATTCAATGTCATAACTGTTTGGCGTGATTCATGATTTCATTGAAATTTAGGTCTTATTACAGCAATTATAGTCATGTCACAAATACAATAATAATTCTTAACACCGACCATCCGCTTCTGTAGAACGACGAGAGTCTACCGTGCACTAATCCAGTAAAATACCTGGGCGTCACTATAGACAAACGCATTAACAAACTTCGCCCTCAAAGCTTACATCCGCAGCCGACTCACGCATGCCGCGCCGGCCTGGTACGCTCCATCCTCAACTACAGCACGTTTACAAGCGCAACAAAATCTGACGCACCGTGAGCAATAAAATTAATATCATTTTTAGGGGGATATGCGGGTGGAACCTGTGATATTAAAGTCAACGGAGAATACATCCCGCACCTTCTCGCTGGAGGAATTTAGCAGAATGCTGAACGGTTTAAATGTGGCATCCCATCAGGTTGGTCTCGGTATGAACTTGGACAAGACAAAAGTCATGTTCAACGAGCATGTTATAGCGAGACCACTCTCGAGGTTATGCAAAAATACGTCTACCTTGGACAGACCATCCAATTAGGAGTAGCCAACTTCAGCAAAGAAGCCGATAGACTCATTCAGCTAGGATGGGCAGCATTCGGGAAGCTACGTCACATCATCCTATCGAACATACCACAGTGTTTGAAGACAAAAGTTTTCAACCAGTGCGTTCTTCCAGTAATGTCGTATGGTTCAGAAACGTGGACACTGACGGTAGGTCTGGTCCACAAGTACAAGGTCGCTCAGCGAGCTATGGAGAGAGCTATGCTCGGGATTTCTCTAAAAGATAAAGTCAGAAACGTTGACATCCGTCAAAGAACCAAAGTTACCGATATAGCTTTTAAAATTAGCAAGCTGAAGTGGCAATGGGCTGGACACATATGCGGCAGAACCGATGAACGATGGAGTAGACGGGTTCTGGAGTGGAGACCACGTACTGGAAGACGCAGAGTGGGACGACCCCCCGCCAGATGGACAGATGACCTGAGGAAGTGGCGAGCCTTGGGGGAGGCCTACATCCAGCAGTGAAGAGACAGGCTGATGATGATGATGATGCGGATGGAACGAATTGGTGCGTCGTCTGGCGGCCTGGCACGCCCGTCCGTGGACGCCAGACAATGCTACGCTCGTCACCTGCTACCAATCACAGAGTCGTAACCGCGGCCGCCATCGTATACTTCAACCTTTAATGGTTACCCCATGTCCTGTCAGAAGTTACGGAAAGCGAATACAACCTCTGTAAGAAGGCAAATACACAGGTTGACAGAAGACTAGTCAGCAATTCTTAAAATAAAAATTATAAATGTTATAACATGTGCGTTTTTTTTTAAATTTCATCCTCGTCTAATGATATACCAATGAATACGAACCTCATAATTATTTTTATTGACCCAAAAGTTTATACGTATTGATAAATCGTTGTCAATGTAACCGTATTTAGTTGTCGACCCTTTGTCTACGATCTAGGTATTGGATTCAATTCCGAGTCTTATCGATCGTTGATTTTATAGATTTATGAATCACTTTCTTTGTTTGAAAGTTCAGGTTAGATATTTGTTAGATAACCCAGTTTGATTATTTTGTCTGGCTGTTACTCATATACGTAGAAGAGCGACCTTCACCGAACTATTATCCAATTAAAACATACTTTATGTACAATAAAATACGAGTCATCACTATTGTAGTGATGAGTTGTCGAACGAAATATAATAATAATAATAAACTTTATTGTTTTAAAAACAATATAATTTTCATTTAAATTGTTAAATTGATCAATGCTATGTATACAATTTTAGCATGCTCTGACTCCCAAACTATTAGTATTTTTTTATTTTTTTTGGTAATACGACATGTAACATCGCTCCCACCTGATGGTAAGCAGTACGCGAGGTCCAAGAATGGGAGTAACTGAAGCCAGTCACCAACAACCGGCATCAGTCTCTACCACTATGCCGGCCTAACAAGATGCCTTTTCACACGTTCGTGTTCTGAAGAGCTTCACAACCTTCTTCTCTATTCCGCAACTGAACCACACGCACATCCGAAAATATTGCCACTATATCCCTATGTGTACATATAAATTATTAGACTCTTGCATCTAACCTGCAGCCCTATTCTGCTACTTATAAATAAATAAATAAATATTTCCAGACAGGTCACACAGCGCCATCTAGTTTCCGTGGTAAGCTACGAGGCTTGTGTTACGGAAACTAGATGGTTGATAAACTACATATTTAACTTTTTTTTTTGTAAATATATACATATAAACACCCAGACCGAGACAAATTATACAATGTACAACTTGCGCCCAGTGGGAATCGAACCCACGACCTCCCGAGTTCACGGCAATGTTTATTACCACTAGACCACGGAGGCGGTCGCACTTAGTCGCAAACGTTATATAATGGAATCCATTAATATATATCACGCCATTAAAGTTGATATTTGCATGGCCGCTGTCAATGTCTAGCGCTTATAGAGTTGAGAATTGAATTATATTTTGTAATTATGTAGCAACATCTAACGTAAATAATGAAATTATTTTATATATACATTATATTATAATTATTTTAGATTATAAGTTGACACGGCCTTTATACAGCCACGAAATTATTTTGTTATTTTTTTTTTAAATTGACTTTAAATTATAATTATTTTGATTGTAAGTTGACACGGCCTTTATACAGCCACGAAATTATTTTGTTATTTTTTTTTTAATTTGACAATAAATTATAATTATTTAGATAAAGTTGACACGGCCTTTATACAGCCACGAAATTTTATTTTTTTTTATTTTGACATTATATTATAATTATTTAGATTGTAAGTTGACACGGCCTTTATACAGCCACGAAATTAATTTAAATTTATTATAATTATACATTAAGTTGACACGGCTATAATGCCTCGAATTTAAGTTAAGCTACAGTACTTGCTTATGGCAGCAATGTCACTTACTTATTTCGGTCTATCCATAATTTAATTTAATCTTTTTATTTATTATTTTAATAATATTGTAAAAAAATGACAATATCCGAGTGTTACATGTGAACCATTTGGAAATAAATATTTTGAATTGAATGAATTTAAAAAAAAATAACATTTGCGACTAAATAACAGAATAGGGCTGCTGGAGTCTTTAAAATGATTAAAATAATATGTGTAAATTTGCATAGTTCCGAGTTCCGACCATTTACTGCCTACCATCAGGTAGTTAGGAGATCACATGTCGCGCTCAAGTTTATAAAATTCAGTTGAAAATGTTGGGATTTACCAAGTTGCATCACGTAGTATATTTTTCGTGAAATGACTACTCTGGGGAAAATATCGGGAAGGGGAATTCCATTGACTTATTATAAATACCGGACAAATATTAATTTTTCATCGTCATTACACAGAGTCCTTGACCCCCATTGTTGGAGATGATGCTGGCGAGGGTCTGATGTCATTTTTTTATGACAATTTATTTAGGATTCAACAAGTTGGTATTAGTGGAACCGAGACGGACAGCTTAACGTGCTCTCGCCTATCTCTGGCCTATCCTTAGGTTGTAGCGGACGCCGAGCTGATCGCCTTTTTGTCGCTATACATATACTGGTAGGCTAAGATTTTTTTGGTTACTGTTTTACCCCTTTATATTTTATGTAATGGGTCATCATCCTTCTCCGTGGTCTAGTGGTAACAAACGTTGTGTTGAACTCGGGAGGTCGTGGGTTCGATTCCCATCGGGGGCAAGTTGTACATTGTATAATTTGTATCGGTCTGGGTGTTTATATGTATAATATGTATATATTTACAAAAAAAAAGTATAATATGTAGTTTATCAACCATCTAGTTTCCGTAACACAAATGCTTCGTAGCTTACCACGAAAACTAGATGGCGCTGTGTGACCTGTCTGGAAATATTTATTTATTTATTTATTGACTTTATTTAATGGATAACTTGGCGACAAATAAATACATTTCTTTCTTCTTTCTTTCTTACTTCCCAGAGTTAGTACGGCATTTCCGTTGGTAATCTTTGGGCGGTAATCCACAACATCATTTGTTGTTAAGGTCTATGGAATCGTGTTTGTTATGACATCATTTCAATAGGTTCGGACTGATAGTAGTTATTTGCTCAGTCTGCTGGGGCGGGGAAGTATCCACCGTTCGTGCCGATAAACCCAGTAAAGTGTTTATCGTTTCGGGATCAGGCTCGAATTGCTGTCATGCCCAGTCATGACGGCAATTCGAGCATGTCATGTCATGAGTGTCTGATTCCAGTTGCTAACATTCATGGACGTCGCGTTCCACTTAATAAAAAAAAACAAATCTAACTGCTGGAATGAACACAAGTCCAAATAAGTAAACTGATGATGTACTTATCACAAATGCCTGTAATAATAATGTTTGTAGACACTGAGTGTACTTGTACTCTAAAACATGGTGGTTACCTATTAATCAATATAAAAAAAAAATTGATGTCACTAAATATCGACTTTTTTGATGTATGACCCAGGGGTAATATAAAGTCAACGGCAATGCGTAAAGTTCCTTATGAGCAGTCCCCGTGGGTTGGCGATCATCTTACACGCCTTTGGTTGATGGTAGAAATACGAGACCAGTTAAATTATTTTTATTTTTGATTTTCAATACTTTAAAAGTAAAATATGTCCAAAATGACAGTCATTTTTTTTACCTAAATTATCCGAGCTATACTCGTCTATCTCTTACTTATTGTTTACTTTATTATTTATTTTTTGTTTTTCGAAATTTTTTTTTACAAAATATAAAATAATATTAATGGTGTGTTAACGCGGTGTTATGTCATTTATTTATATTTGTTTTTTGGTTTTCATTTGACTTTATATATATTTATTATTTAACCATAATATTATTTTAAATTTATTTATTTTGGTTTCATGTTAATTTCTTTATTATATACTTACACAACAGTGCACTAAAGTATGGTATCATAAACTGAGAGTAACCCCTAAGTATTTCATTTTTATTTATTGTTTTGTTAAAGGGTTCAGTTAAAATCAGCGTATTACTGTTACATCCTATGCTAACCTGTTATGCTGTTATGCTATTATGTTACTTAGTCGCAAATGTTATTAGTGGATTTCGTTATTTACATCAGAGATTACGTCATAATTACAAAATATTGTTCAATTCTCAACTCTATAAGCGCTCGACCTTGACAACGGCCGTGCAATATCAACTTTAATAGCATTATATATAGTTAACGGATTCCATTATATAACGTTTGCGCTAAGTAACAAAATAGGGCTGCTGAATACCTATTTGCATCGCAGCTCTTATTTTTTGGTCTAGCGGTTAAGTCCGTGGATTTACACTCGGAGGTACCGCGTTCGATTCGTGGTCGGGACACAGAAATACTTATTAATGTAAATAAATACATTTAATTAATATATAATTTATATCTTATATTTCTTGAATTTTGTACGCTGGAGACATCGACAAGCTTGCCACTTGTCATGATTGGCCTATAGTAAAGGTTCTGACCACCCCGACAGAGAAACGGTCGTGATGATACTTTTTTTTGTTTTTTAGCCTTATACACTCTTATGCTGTTACCCAGTGTTACCTAAACCACGATGAGGCATCGTGTACTAAGAACCAAGAATTTAAAATATTTTTATCATGTCTTATTATCTTAGAATGTAGACTTAAGTGAGAAAATGTAGTATGTAAAGATTGCTCATATAAGAAATTGATAATAATTAAGTACTTAATTACGCATTATTATGTTATTCATTAGAATATTTGTTCTTCTGTATTTATTTAATTAGATTTTTTCTTGTTAAAATCAAAAAAACCAAATCAATCAATTGTTTATTTCCTTTGATTCGCTTAAAACAACTTGGATACAGTCAGAACTAATAAAATCAATACAATTATTAAAACAAGAAATGAAATACTGGTTGGACTGTAAATAGCCAATAATCCATATGTTATGCACAACATTATTGCTACAAGCAAGTAAAACTAACTAACTTAGAAACTACTTAAATAAGATCGTGGCTGTAAAGAGGCCGTGTCAGTTTACATTCTGAATACTTAATAATTATAATGTACAGAAATTACATACAAATGTCAGATAATTATTAAAATTATAATAAAACTAAACAGTTAGCTACTAAACTCATAGTGCAAGTAGGTACGAGTGTTATATGTAGAAGACAAATTTCTAAGCATTCCATGGACTCACCGTGCGGGTGTCAGGTCCATCGTTTGTGGGTAGGAAATAAGAAAAATGGTGTTTTGGGCTTGTGACCGACAATAGGCTGGTTTAGAAAAGGATGCCTCCTTTTTTTATTGCGCGATATTAAGCTCACCATCCACAATTCTTCTTCTCTTCTTACCCAACCAAATACTGTATCATTCCGTTAATGCCGTCTTGGAAGCTTCTTCCATAAATGTATTGACGGCAGACATGCTTAGGCCCAATTATTTCAGTAAGTGGTGCAAAGATTTTGCTGGCTGCATTAATGCTTTAGAGATATGTTGTTGTCGGAGTATCCTGGGCATATCATGGACAGAGATCCGAACCAACAAATACTGGAGGAACTGGGGATCAGACAACGCCTTTCCTCGACTGTACAATTACGCATTCTCACTTTCTTCGGAAACGTGTCACGGCGTGGAGAAGCATACATCGAGTGTCTGGTAGTCCAGGGGAAAGTCGATGACAAGAGGATGCGTGGTAGGTTTTCGATGAGATGGACCGATCAGGTGAAGGTTGCAATGGATCATCCCCTACATGAGTGCACTAGGAAAGCCGGGGTCCAAAAGGAGTGGCGACGGCTTGTTAAGCGTGCCACTAGCACTCAAATGGCGACCACGACCACTCTGCCAAAGTGTAGCCACCAAGAAGAAGAGTACGAGTAGCAAAGGATTTATAATATTAGTGTTAAAATTTATTTATCATTATTAAGTATTTAATACATAATTATTGAATAGTTAGGATATAATAGCAACCAGCCCAAAACTACCTGCCATTTTTAATAGCAATTTATTAACGATTCAACAAGTTGGTATTAGTGGAACTGGGACCGATTCACGTGCTCTTCTCGCTACAGAAACAGTGGTGTTTTAATATGACAAATACATACACACATCTTCACGCCAGATCTTTTGCGGGGTAGACAGAGACAACTGAGCGCCACTTGACCACGATCACGACACACCTCTTTCGTTTCGTCGACGTTCATTAACCGTTCATTAAATATGACAAATGTACGTAAGCCCGGTGCGGCTAAGTCCGTGGATTTAGACTCGGAGGTACCGGGTTCGATTCCTGGTCGGGACACAAAAACATTTATATATAATGAAATAAATACATTTAATTATTATTTAATTTATTTGTGATATTTCTCGAGTTTGGTAGACATCGACGAGCTTGCCACTTGTAATGAATGGCCTATAGTAAAGTTGGCTAAATGTGAATCCGCTTCTTTATAAGCGTGGTTTCTGACCCCGAACGGGAAACGGTCCTGATGATACATTACTACTTTTACTATATCTAGAGCGGTGGTGGCTTGGTTCAGAACGCGTTCCTTAAATCCTACATAGGTCGATTTAACCGCACCGGGCATGTACCAATGAGAAATAGATTGTTCTTACTTACATTTGTCATCACCACTGTTCCTGTAAGGAGAAGAGCACGTTAAGCCGTCGGTCCCGGTTCCACTATACTAACTTGTGGAATCGTTAATAAATTGTCATTAAAAATTTACAATATAAAAAAAATAAAGTGCCTCCGTGGTCTAGCGGTTAAGTCCATGGATTTCGTCTCGGAGGTATCGGGTTCGATTCCTGGACACAATAATATATTAAATTATTTGTGATATTTCTCGAGTTTGGTACACTAGAGACATAGACAAGCTTGCCACTTGTCATGATGGACCGCAGTAAAGTTGGTTAAATTTGAACCTATTTAAAAAAAAAACTTTAAGTAATTAACTTTTAGTATGTAGGTAGATGACGTCATCTTGCGAGTAAGTTTGTCTCGAGTATTAAATGGTCAAAGCCAAGTAAAACAGCTAGTATTTTTATATATATCTAAGCTTTTAACCTTGTATGAACAAAATATATATTTTAGTTTCCTATCCTTGACCGAGACCATAAACTTACAACCGTGAGAAAAGATTTCGTTTTTTAAACTACAGCAAGTTCAACCACAAAGTCAAAATTTATCTTTTAATCTCTTTCATCTCTTGCTAGCAGAAGACTGAGCAGCAAAGCGGTCCAATGAGAAACCTGTAACGTAAGTTTACAAACTAGACGAAATCAAACCAGACAAAATCAGACGAAACCAAACCAAACCAGACGAAACCAAACCAAACCAGACGAAACCAAATCAAACCAGACGAAACCAAACCAAACCAGACGAAACCAGGCTAAAATAAACCAGACGAAACCAAACGAAATCAAATCAAACTAAACCAGATGAAAATATACCAAAAGTATTTTTACCAACTTACAAACATTTTTGAGTAAAATAATATATCGAACTGCTAACTGCCTCCGCTAGACCGGTTAAGTCCGTGGATTTAGCCTCGGAGGTACCGGGTTCGATTCCTGGTCGGGACACAAAAATATTTATTAATGTAAATAAATACATTTAATTATTATTTAATTTATTTGTGATAATAATAGGGTTTGGTACGCTAGAGACATCGACGAGCTTGCTACTTGTCATGATTGGCCTATAGTAAAGTACCGGTGTGAAGTTAGCGGCCAAAAGTTTTCTGCCAAGATAACCCGCCCAATTTGAAAAGTCAATTAAAAAAAATAATTAATTTATGAAGAGCGATCCAATATTCATGATTAGTAAAAGGCCCAGAGTAATCTCGAGTAAAGTGTATGCCATATATATTTTATTTAAAACTCGAATCCAGTTTTTTAGAAAAACTATTTATAATTTGAGTTTTTTGAAAATTAGACTACCACATCCCCTGTGTAAGCCACGAGGACCTAGTACATTATAAAGAGGGCTGCAGTATTATTTACTGATAAAAGGTACAGGGTGTACTCATGGCTAGTTATTGCGATATGATTTTTTGAAATAACACTAATTAAAATTTTAGGAAAAAATACTTTGTTTCAAGTATTTTGGCAATTAGACTAACTTGTCCCCTGTGTAAGCCATATCCACCTAGTACATTATAAAGAGGGCTTCAGTATTATTTACTGATAAAAGGTACAGGGTGTACTCATGGCTAGTTATTGCGATATGATTTTTTGAAATAACACTAATTAAAATTTTAGGAAAAAATACTTTGTTTCAAGTATTTTGGCAATTAGACTAACTTGTCCCCTGTGTAAGCCATATCTACCTAGTACATTATAAAGAGGGCTTCAGTATTATTTACTGATAAAAGGTACAGGGTGTACTCATGGCTAGTTATTGCGATATGATTTTTTGAAATAACACTAATTAAAATTTTAGGAAAAAATACTTTGTTTCAAGTATTTTGACAATTAGACTAACTTGTCCCCTGTGTAAGCCATATCTACCTAGTACATTATAAAGAGGGCTTCAGTATTATTTACTGATAAAAGGTACAGGGTGTACTCATGGCTAGTTATTGCGATATGATTTTTTTAAATAACACTAATTAAAATTTTAGGAAAAAATACTTTGTTTCAAGTATTTTGGCAATTAGACTAACTTGTCCCCTGTGTAAGCCATATTTACCTAGTACATTATAAAGAGGGCTTCAGTATTATTTACTGATAAAAGGTACAGGGTGTACTCATGGCTAGTTATTGCGATATGATTTTTTGAAATAACACTAATTAAAATTTTAGGAAAAAATACTTTGTTCAAGTATTTTGGCAATTAGACTACCTTGTCCCCTGTGTAAGCCATAGCCACCTAGTACATTATAAAGAGGGCTTCAGTATTATTTACTGGTAAGAGGTCCAGGGTGTACTCATGACTAGTTATTGCGATATGATTTTTTGAAATAACACTAATTAAAATTTTAGGAAAAAATACTTTGTTTCAAGTATTTTGGCAATTAGACTAACTTGTCCCCTGTGTAAGCCATATTTACCTAGTACATTATAAAGAGGGCTTCAGTATTATTTACTGGTAAAAGGTCCAGGGTGTACTCATGGCTAGTTATTGCGATATGATTTTCTGAAATAACACTAATTAAAATTTTAGGAAAAAATACTTTGTTTCAAGTATTTTGGCAATTAGACTAACTTGTCCCCTGTGTAAGCCATATCCACCTAGTACATTATAAAGAGGGCTTCAGTATTATTTACTGGTAAAAGGTCCAGGGTGTACTCATGGCTAGTTATTGCGATATGATTTTCTGAAATAACACTAATTAAAATTTTAGGAAAAAATACTTTGTTTCAAGTATTTTGGCAATTAGACTAACTTGTCCCCTGTGTAAGCCATATCCACCTAGTACATTATAAAGAGGGCTTCAGTATTATTTACTGATAAAAGGTACAGGGTATACTCATGGCTAGTTATTGCGATATGATTTTTTAAAATAACACTAATTAAAATTTTAGGAAAAAATACTTTGTTTCAAGTATTTTGGCAATTAGACTAACTTGTCCCCTGTGTAAGCCATAGCCACCTAGTACATTATAAAGAGGGCTTCAGTATTATTTACTGGTAAAAGGTCCAGGGTGTACTCATGACTAGTTATTGCGATATGATTTTTTGAAATAACACTAATTAAAATTTTAGGAAAAAATACTTTGTTTCAAGTATTTTGGCAATTAGACTAACTTGTCCCCTGTGTAAGCCATATCCACCTAGTACATTATAAACAAGGCTTCAGTATTATTTACTGGTAAAAGGTCCAGGGTGTACTCATGGCTAGTTATTGCGATATGATTTTCTGAAATAACACTAATTAAAATTTTAGGAAAAAATACTTTGTTTCAAGTATTTTGGCAATTAGACTAACTTGTCCCCTGTGTAAGCCATATCCACCTAGTACATTATAAAGAGGGCTTCAGTATTATTTACTGGTAAAAGGTCCAGGGTGTACTCATGACTAGTTATTGCGATATGATTTTTTGAAATAACACTAATTAAAATTTTAGGAAAAAATACTTTGTTTCAAGTATTTTGGCAATTAGACTAACTTGTCCCCTGTGTAAGCCATATCCACCTAATACATTACAAAGAGGGCTTCAGTATTATTTACTGATAAAAGGTACAGGGTGTACTCATGGCTAGTTATTGCGATATGATTTTTTGAAATAACACTAATTAAAATTTTAGGAAAAAATACTTTGTTTCAAGTATTTTGGCAATTAGACTAACTTGTCCCCTGTGTAAGCCATATTCACCTAATACATTACAAAGAGGGCTTCAGTATTATTTACTGATAAAAGGTACAGGGTGTACTCATGGCAAGTCATTGCGATATGATTTTTTGAAATAACACTAATTAAAATTTTAGGAAAAAATACTTTGTTTCAAGTATTTTGGCAATTAGACTAACTTGTCCCCTGTGTAAGCCATATCTACCTAGAACATTATAAAGAGGGCTTCAGTATTATTTACTGATAAAAGGTACAGGGTATACTCATGGCTAGTTATTGCGATATGATTTTTTGAAATAACACTAATTAAAATTTTAGGAAAAAATACTTTGTTTCAAGTATTTTGGCAATTAGACTAACTTGTCCCCTGTGTAAGCCATATCTACCTAGTACATTATAAAGAGGGCTTCAGTATTATTTACTGATAAAAGGCACAGGGTGTACTCATAACTAGTTATTGCGATATGGTTTTTTGAAATAACACTAATTAAAATTTTAGGAAAAAATACTTTGTTTCAAGTATTTTGGCAATTAGACTAACTTGTCCCCTGTGTAAGCCATTTTCACCTAATACATTACAAAGAGGGCTTCAGTATTATTTACTGACAAAAGGTACAGGGTGTACTCATGGCTAGTTATTGCGATATGATTTTTTGAAATAACACTAATTAAAATTTTAGGAAAAAATACTTTGTTCAAGTATTTTGGCAATTAGACTAACTTGTCCCCTGTGTAAGCCATAGCCACCTAGTACATTATAAAGAGGGCTTCAGTATTATTTACTGGTAAAAGGTCCAGGGTGTACTCATGACTAGTTATTGCGATATGATTTTTTGAAATAACACTAATTAAAATTTTAGGAAAAAATACTTTGTTTCAAGTATTTTGGCAATTAGACTAACTTGTCCCCTGTGTAAGCCATATCCACCTAATACATTACAAAGAGGGCTTCAGTATTATTTACTGATAAAAGGTACAGGGTGTACTCATGGCTAGTTATTGCGATATGATTTTTTGAAATAACACTAATTAAAATTTTAGGAAAAAATACTTTGTTCAAGTATTTTGGCAATTAGACTACCTTGTCCCCTGTGTAAGCCATAGCCACCTAGTACATTATAAAGAGGGCTTCAGTATTATTTACTGGTAAGAGGTCCAGGGTGTACTCATGACTAGTTATTGCGATATGATTTTTTGAAATAACACTAATTAAAATTTTAGGAAAAAATACTTTGTTTCAAGTATTTTGGCAATTAGACTAACTTGTCCCCTGTGTAAGCCATATTTACCTAGTACATTATAAAGAGGGCTTCAGTATTATTTACTGGTAAAAGGTACAGGGTGTACTCATGACTAGTTATTGCGATATGATTTTTTGAAATAACACTAATTAAAATTTTAGGAAAAAATACTTTGTTTCAAGTATTTTGGCAATTAGACTAACTTGTCCCCTGTGTAAGCCATATCCACCTAGTACATTATAAAGAGGGCTTCAGTATTATTTACTGGTAAAAGGTCCAGGGTGTACTCATGACTAGTTATTGCGATATGATTTTTTGAAATAACACTAATTAAAATTTTAGGAAAAAATACTTTGTTTCAAGTATTTTGGCAATTAGACTAACTTGTCCCCTGTGTAAGCCATATCCACCTAATACATTACAAAGAGGGCTTCAGTATTATTTACTGATAAAAGGTACAGGGTGTACTCATGGCTAGTTATTGCGATATGATTTTTTGAAATAACACTAATTAAAATTTTAGGAAAAAATACTTTGTTTCAAGTATTTTGGCAATTAGACTAACTTGTCCCCTGTGTAAGCCATATTCACCTAATACATTACAAAGAGGGCTTCAGTATTATTTACTGATAAAAGGTACAGGGTGTACTCATGGCAAGTCATTGCGATATGATTTTTTGAAATAACACTAATTAAAATTTTAGGAAAAAATACTTTGTTTCAAGTATTTTGGCAATTAGACTAACTTGTCCCCTGTGTAAGCCATATCTACCTAGAACATTATAAAGAGGGCTTCAGTATTATTTACTGATAAAAGGTACAGGGTATACTCATGGCTAGTTATTGCGATATGATTTTTTGAAATAACACTAATTAAAATTTTAGGAAAAAATACTTTGTTTCAAGTATTTTGGCAATTAGACTAACTTGTCCCCTGTGTAAGCCATATCTACCTAGTACATTATAAAGAGGGCTTCAGTATTATTTACTGATAAAAGGCACAGGGTGTACTCATAACTAGTTATTGCGATATGGTTTTTTGAAATAACACTAATTAAAATTTTAGGAAAAAATACTTTGTTTCAAGTATTTTGGCAATTAGACTAACTTGTCCCCTGTGTAAGCCATTTTCACCTAATACATTACAAAGAGGGCTTCAGTATTATTTACTGACAAAAGGTACAGGGTGTACTCATGGCTAGTTATTGCGATATGATTTTTTGAAATAACACTAATTAAAATTTTAGGAAAAAATACTTTGTTTCAAGTATTTTGGCAATTAGACTAACTTGTCCCCTGTGTAAGCCATATCTACCTAGTACATTATAAAGAGGGCTTCAGTATTATTTACTGATAAAAGGCACAGGGTGTACTCATAACTAGTTATTGCGATATGGTTTTTTGAAATAACACTAATTAAAATTTTAGGAAAAAATACTTTGTTTCAAGTATTTTGGCAATTAGACTAACTTGTCCCCTGTGTAAGCCATTTTCACCTAATACATTACAAAGAGGGCTTCAGTATTATTTACTGACAAAAGGTACAGGGTGTACTCATGGCTAGTTATTGCGATATGATTTTTTGAAATAACACTAATTAAAATTTTAGGAAAAAATACTTTGTTCAAGTATTTTGGCAATTAGACTAACTTGTCCCCTGTGTAAGCCATAGCCACCTAGTACATTATAAAGAGGGCTTCAGTATTATTTACTGGTAAAAGGTCCAGGGTGTACTCATGACTAGTTATTGCGATATGATTTTTTGAAATAACACTAATTAAAATTTTAGGAAAAAATACTTTGTTTCAAGTATTTTGGCAATTAGACTAACTTGTCCCCTGTGTAAGCCATATCCACCTAATACATTACAAAGAGGGCTTCAGTATTATTTACTGATAAAAGGTACAGGGTGTACTCATGGCTAGTTATTGCGATATGATTTTTTGAAATAACACTAATTAAAATTTTAGGAAAAAATACTTTGTTTCAAGTATTTTGGCAATTAGACTAACTTGTCCCCTGTGTAAGCCATATTTACCTAGTACATTATAAAGAGGGCTTCAGTATTATTTACTGGTAAAAGGTACAGGGTGTACTCATGACTAGTTATTGCGATATGATTTTTTGAAATAACACTAATTAAAATTTTAGGAAAAAATACTTTGTTTCAAGTATTTTGGCAATTAGACTAACTTGTCCCCTGTGTAAGCCATATCTACCTAGTACATTATAAAGAGGGCTTCAGTATTATTTACTGATAAAAGGTACAGGGTGTACTCATGGCTAGTTATTGCGATATGATTTTTTGAAATAACACTAATTAAAATTTTAGGAAAAAATACTTTGTTTCAAGTATTTTGACAATTAGACTAACTTGTCCCCTGTGTAAGCCATATCTACCTAGTACATTATAAAGAGGGCTTCAGTATTATTTACTGATAAAAGGTACAGGGTGTACTCATGGCTAGTTATTGCGATATGATTTTTTTAAATAACACTAATTAAAATTTTAGGAAAAAATACTTTGTTTCAAGTATTTTGGCAATTAGACTAACTTGTCCCCTGTGTAAGCCATATTTACCTAGTACATTATAAAGAGGGCTTCAGTATTATTTACTGATAAAAGGTACAGGGTGTACTCATGGCTAGTTATTGCGATATGATTTTTTGAAATAACACTAATTAAAATTTTAGGAAAAAATACTTTGTTCAAGTATTTTGGCAATTAGACTACCTTGTCCCCTGTGTAAGCCATAGCCACCTAGTACATTATAAAGAGGGCTTCAGTATTATTTACTGGTAAGAGGTCCAGGGTGTACTCATGACTAGTTATTGCGATATGATTTTTTGAAATAACACTAATTAAAATTTTAGGAAAAAATACTTTGTTTCAAGTATTTTGGCAATTAGACTAACTTGTCCCCTGTGTAAGCCATATTTACCTAGTACATTATAAAGAGGGCTTCAGTATTATTTACTGGTAAAAGGTCCAGGGTGTACTCATGGCTAGTTATTGCGATATGATTTTCTGAAATAACACTAATTAAAATTTTAGGAAAAAATACTTTGTTTCAAGTATTTTGGCAATTAGACTAACTTGTCCCCTGTGTAAGCCATATCCACCTAGTACATTATAAAGAGGGCTTCAGTATTATTTACTGGTAAAAGGTCCAGGGTGTACTCATGGCTAGTTATTGCGATATGATTTTCTGAAATAACACTAATTAAAATTTTAGGAAAAAATACTTTGTTTCAAGTATTTTGGCAATTAGACTAACTTGTCCCCTGTGTAAGCCATATCCACCTAGTACATTATAAAGAGGGCTTCAGTATTATTTACTGATAAAAGGTACAGGGTATACTCATGGCTAGTTATTGCGATATGATTTTTTAAAATAACACTAATTAAAATTTTAGGAAAAAATACTTTGTTTCAAGTATTTTGGCAATTAGACTAACTTGTCCCCTGTGTAAGCCATAGCCACCTAGTACATTATAAAGAGGGCTTCAGTATTATTTACTGGTAAAAGGTCCAGGGTGTACTCATGACTAGTTATTGCGATATGATTTTTTGAAATAACACTAATTAAAATTTTAGGAAAAAATACTTTGTTTCAAGTATTTTGGCAATTAGACTAACTTGTCCCCTGTGTAAGCCATATCCACCTAGTACATTATAAACAAGGCTTCAGTATTATTTACTGGTAAAAGGTCCAGGGTGTACTCATGGCTAGTTATTGCGATATGATTTTCTGAAATAACACTAATTAAAATTTTAGGAAAAAATACTTTGTTTCAAGTATTTTGGCAATTAGACTAACTTGTCCCCTGTGTAAGCCATATCCACCTAGTACATTATAAAGAGGGCTTCAGTATTATTTACTGGTAAAAGGTCCAGGGTGTACTCATGACTAGTTATTGCGATATGATTTTTTGAAATAACACTAATTAAAATTTTAGGAAAAAATACTTTGTTTCAAGTATTTTGGCAATTAGACTAACTTGTCCCCTGTGTAAGCCATATCCACCTAATACATTACAAAGAGGGCTTCAGTATTATTTACTGATAAAAGGTACAGGGTGTACTCATGGCTAGTTATTGCGATATGATTTTTTGAAATAACACTAATTAAAATTTTAGGAAAAAATACTTTGTTCAAGTATTTTGGCAATTAGACTACCTTGTCCCCTGTGTAAGCCATAGCCACCTAGTACATTATAAAGAGGGCTTCAGTATTATTTACTGGTAAGAGGTCCAGGGTGTACTCATGACTAGTTATTGCGATATGATTTTTTGAAATAACACTAATTAAAATTTTAGGAAAAAATACTTTGTTTCAAGTATTTTGGCAATTAGACTAACTTGTCCCCTGTGTAAGCCATATTTACCTAGTACATTATAAAGAGGGCTTCAGTATTATTTACTGGTAAAAGGTACAGGGTGTACTCATGACTAGTTATTGCGATATGATTTTTTGAAATAACACTAATTAAAATTTTAGGAAAAAATACTTTGTTTCAAGTATTTTGGCAATTAGACTAACTTGTCCCCTGTGTAAGCCATATCTACCTAGTACATTATAAAGAGGGCTTCAGTATTATTTACTGATAAAAGGTACAGGGTGTACTCATGGCTAGTTATTGCGATATGATTTTTTGAAATAACACTAATTAAAATTTTAGGAAAAAATACTTTGTTTCAAGTATTTTGACAATTAGACTAACTTGTCCCCTGTGTAAGCCATATCTACCTAGTACATTATAAAGAGGGCTTCAGTATTATTTACTGATAAAAGGTACAGGGTGTACTCATGGCTAGTTATTGCGATATGATTTTTTTAAATAACACTAATTAAAATTTTAGGAAAAAATACTTTGTTTCAAGTATTTTGGCAATTAGACTAACTTGTCCCCTGTGTAAGCCATATTTACCTAGTACATTATAAAGAGGGCTTCAGTATTATTTACTGATAAAAGGTACAGGGTGTACTCATGGCTAGTTATTGCGATATGATTTTTTGAAATAACACTAATTAAAATTTTAGGAAAAAATACTTTGTTCAAGTATTTTGGCAATTAGACTACCTTGTCCCCTGTGTAAGCCATAGCCACCTAGTACATTATAAAGAGGGCTTCAGTATTATTTACTGGTAAGAGGTCCAGGGTGTACTCATGACTAGTTATTGCGATATGATTTTTTGAAATAACACTAATTAAAATTTTAGGAAAAAATACTTTGTTTCAAGTATTTTGGCAATTAGACTAACTTGTCCCCTGTGTAAGCCATATTTACCTAGTACATTATAAAGAGGGCTTCAGTATTATTTACTGGTAAAAGGTCCAGGGTGTACTCATGGCTAGTTATTGCGATATGATTTTCTGAAATAACACTAATTAAAATTTTAGGAAAAAATACTTTGTTTCAAGTATTTTGGCAATTAGACTAACTTGTCCCCTGTGTAAGCCATATCCACCTAGTACATTATAAAGAGGGCTTCAGTATTATTTACTGGTAAAAGGTCCAGGGTGTACTCATGGCTAGTTATTGCGATATGATTTTCTGAAATAACACTAATTAAAATTTTAGGAAAAAATACTTTGTTTCAAGTATTTTGGCAATTAGACTAACTTGTCCCCTGTGTAAGCCATATCCACCTAGTACATTATAAAGAGGGCTTCAGTATTATTTACTGATAAAAGGTACAGGGTATACTCATGGCTAGTTATTGCGATATGATTTTTTGAAATAACACTAATTAAAATTTTAGGAAAAAATACTTTGTTTCAAGTATTTTGGCAATTAGACTAACTTGTCCCCTGTGTAAGCCATATCCACCTAATACATTACAAAGAGGGCTTCAGTATTATTTACTGATAAAAGGTACAGGGTGTACTCATGGCTAGTTATTGCGATATGATTTTTTGAAATAACACTAATTAAAATTTTAGGAAAAAATACTTTGTTCAAGTATTTTGGCAATTAGACTACCTTGTCCCCTGTGTAAGCCATAGCCACCTAGTACATTATAAAGAGGGCTTCAGTATTATTTACTGGTAAGAGGTCCAGGGTGTACTCATGACTAGTTATTGCGATATGATTTTTTGAAATAACACTAATTAAAATTTTAGGAAAAAATACTTTGTTTCAAGTATTTTGGCAATTAGACTAACTTGTCCCCTGTGTAAGCCATATCCACCTAGTACATTATAAACAAGGCTTCAGTATTATTTACTGGTAAAAGGTCCAGGGTGTACTCATGGCTAGTTATTGCGATATGATTTTCTGAAATAACACTAATTAAAATTTTAGGAAAAAATACTTTGTTTCAAGTATTTTGGCAATTAGACTAACTTGTCCCCTGTGTAAGCCATATCCACCTAGTACATTATAAAGAGGGCTTCAGTATTATTTACTGGTAAAAGGTCCAGGGTGTACTCATGACTAGTTATTGCGATATGATTTTTTGAAATAACACTAATTAAAATTTTAGGAAAAAATACTTTGTTTCAAGTATTTTGGCAATTAGACTAACTTGTCCCCTGTGTAAGCCATATCTACCTAGTACATTATAAAGAGGGCTTCAGTATTATTTACTGATAAAAGGTACAGGGTGTACTCATGGCTAGTTATTGCGATATGATTTTTTTGAAATAACACTAATTAAAATTTTAGGAAAAAATACTTTGTTTAAGTATTTTGGCAATTAGTCTAATTGCTATGGCTTACACAGGGGACAAGTTAGTCTAATTGCCAAAATACTTGAAACAAAGTATTTTTTCCTAAAATTTTAATTAGTGTTATTTCAAAAAATCATATCGCAATAACTAGCCATGAGTACACCCTGTACCTTTTATCAGTAAATAATACTGAAGCCCTCTTTATAATGTAGTAGGTGGATATGGCTTACACAGGGGACAAGTTAGTCTAATTGCCAAATACTTGAAACAAAGTATTTTTTCCTAAAATTTTAATTAGTGTTATTTCAGAAAATCATATCGCAATAACTAGCCATGAGTACACCCTGTACCTTTTATTAGTAAATAATACTGAAGCCCTCTTTATAATGTACTAGGTGGATATGGCTTACACAGGGGACAAGTTAGTCTAATTGCCAAATACTTGAAACAAAGTATTTTTTCCTAAAATTTTAATTAGTGTTAATTCAAAAAATCATATCGCAATAACTAGCCATGAGTACACCCTGTACCTTTTATCAGTAAATAATACTAAAGTTCTCTTTATAATGTACTAGGTGGATATGGCTTACACAGGGGACAAGTTAGTCTAATTGCCAAAATACTTGAAACAAAGTATTTTTTCCTAAAATTTTAATTAGTGTTATTTCAAAAAATCATATCGCAATAACTAGCCATGAGTACACCCTGTACCTTTTATCAGTAAATAATACTGAAGTTCTCTTTATAATGTACTAGGTGGATATGGCTTACACAGGGGACAAGTTAGTCTAATTGCCAAAATACTTGAAACAAAGTATTTTTTCCTAAAATTTTAATTAGTGTTATTTCAAAAAATCATATCGCAATAACTAGCCATGAGTACACCCTGTACCTTTTATCAGTAAATAATACTGAAGATCTCTTTATAATGTACTAGGTGGATATGGCTTACACAGGGGACAAGTTAGTCTAATTGCCAAAATACTTGAAACAAAGTATTTTTTCCTAAAATTTTAATTAGTGTTATTTCAAAAAATCATATCGCAATAACTAGCCATGAGTACACCCTGTACCTTTTATCAGTAAATAATACTGAAGCCCTCTTTGTAATGTACTAGGTGGATATGGCTTACACAGGGGACAAGTTAGTCTAATTGCCAAACTACTTGAAACAAAGTATTTTTTCCTAAAATTTTAATTAGTGTTATTTCAAAAAATCATATCGCAATAACTAGCCATGAGTACACCCTGTACCTTTTATCAGTAAATAATACTGAAGCCCTCTTTATAATGTACTAGGTGGATATGGCTTACACAGGGGACAAGTTAGTCTAATTGCCAAAATACTTGAAACAAAGTATTTTTTCCTAAAATTTTAATTAGTGTTATTTCAAAAAATCATATCGCAATACCTAGCCATGAGTACACCCTGTACCTTTTATCAGTAAATAATACTGAAGCCCTCTTTATAATGTACTAGGTGGATATGGCTTACACAGGGTACAAGTTAGTCTAATTGCCAAAATACATGAAACACAGTATTTTTCTCTAAAATTTTAATTAGTGTTATTTTAAAAAATCATATCGCAATAACTAGCCATGAGTACACCCTGTACCTTTTACCAGTAAATAATACTGAAGCCCTCTTTATAATGTACTAGGTGGATATGGCTTACACAGGGGACAAGTTAGTCTAATTGCCAAAATACTTGAAACAAAGTATTTTTTCCTAAAATTTTAATTAGTGTTATTTCAAAAAATCATATCGCAATAACTAGCCATGAGTACACCCTGTACCTTTTATCAGTAAATAATACTGAAGCCCTCTTTATAATGTACTAGGTGGATATGGCTTACACAGGGGACAAGTTAGTCTAATTGCCAAAATACTTGAACAAAGTATTTTTTCCTAAAATTTTAATTAGTGTTATTTCAAAAAATCATATCGCAATAACTAGCCATGAGTACATCCTGTACCTTTTATCAGTAAATAATACTGAAGCCCTCTTTGTAATGTATTAGGTGGATATGGCTTACACAGGGGACAAGTTAGTCTAATTGCCAAAATACTTGAAACAAAGTATTTTTTCCTAAAATTTTAATTAGTGTTATTTCAAAAAATCATATCGCAATAACTAGCCATGAGTACACCCTGTACCTTTTATCAGTAAATAATACTTCAGTACTAGGTCCTCGTGGCTTACACAGGGGATGTGGTAGAGTACATCCTGTACCTTTTATCAGTAAATAATACTGAAGCCCTCTTTGTAATGTATTAGGTGGATATGGCTTACACAGGGGACAAGTTAGTCTAATTGCCAAAATACTTGAAACAAAGTATTTTTTCCTAAAATTTTAATTAGTGTTATTTCAAAAAATCATATCGCAATAACTAGCCATGAGTACACCCTGTACCTTTTATCAGTAAATAATACTTCAGTACTAGGTCCTCGTGGCTTACACAGGGGATGTGGTAGAGTACATCCTGTACCTTTTATCAGTAAATAATACTGAAGCCCTCTTTGTAATGTATTAGGTGGATATGGCTTACACAGGGGACAAGTTAGTCTAATTGCCAAAATACTTGAAACAAAGTATTTTTTCCTAAAATTTTAATTAGTGTTATTTCAAAAAATCATATCGCAATAACTAGCCATGAGTACACCCTGTACCTTTTATCAGTAAATAATACTTCAGTACTAGGTCCTCGTGGCTTACACAGGGGATGTGGTAGTCTAATTTTCAAAAAACTCAAATTATAAATAATTTTTCTAAAAAACTGGATTCGAGTTTTAAATAAAATATATATGGCATACACTTTACTCGAGATTACTCTGGGCCTTTTACTAATCATGAATATTGGATCGCTCTTCATAAATTAATTATTTTTTTTAATTGACTTTTCAAATTGGGCGGGTTATCTTGGCAGAAAACTTTTGGCCGCTAACTTCACACCGGTTAGTAAAGTTGGCTAAATGTGAATCCGCTTATTTATAAGCGTGGTTTCTGACCACCCTGAAAGGGAAACGGTCGTGATAATACTTTATCGTGATTGACTGCTCGTGGTGACATAAATGGTACGATGTACTGTGTGATCAGGAGTTGCCCGCATAATATAGTGGACAGCGGAAGAAATCTTCAGATGGCTGTAGGATCACATGTCAAGTTTACAAGTTGACTTCATGTTCAACTCGGGTTACCAAGGAACATCTTTGCAAACATTTTATTAAAATAGGTCTAGTAGTTTAGATATTAAGGCGATTCTAACAACATAATGATGTCATATATCATATACTCGTATAGCCTTAATAATATAGTTAGATTTTAAATGATAACAAGATAAAATTATCTATAATATTAGTTCTGTCAGAGAAAGAAAAAGGACAATAATGACTCGGTAACTGTATGTGTGTCTCTCTTACACTCTCCCTACGCGTCATCTTTCTTACCATATTATTTAAACGCAATTTTCAAAAAAATATGTTTTAAGTTTTATGCCCTGTTCGAGTTTTATGCCGATCGCGGTAATTCGACCAATTTTGGATGGTTAGGCGTTATTGTGATTCGTCGGTGCATAAACAGACGTCCTAATTTGTTACCCCTATACCCTTGTCCTGTCTCTTTCTCGCCGCTTCCTTTCTATATTACCCATTCCGCTCACTAGTCCAAAGGCCGGCGCTTGCGCACTGAAGAGAGGCAGTGCCTATATAACTGGCCGCGCAGCATGCTGGTCGTAATCGTCGAATCGAAGTATAGTCGTCGTCGCGTAGTTGTCCTACAGTCGTCATAGAAGACGCTGAAGAAATCGCCGCGATCGTTGTTTTCGCCCGCATTCGCCAAACCCGCAAAATCAGTGTAAGAACAATTTATAAGTGCTGGTGCCGAGGACATCAGGTGAGTTCCTTTACCAGTTTCCTTTCTAGTTTGTTTATTGCACCGATTATCATAGTATCGTCTATTTATCTGATTTGAAGATTATCGCAAACCCCGCACCTACATACAGTCCACTAAACCCGCGCCACCATGCCCCATATTACTAAGGGTGCGCCTTATATTACCGACAAATTTCATTAAATACATTCACATTTATAATATTAGCATGGATCCAAGTAAAGTGGAAACTGCCCAGCTGCATGTCGTATTTCAAAATATGTTACTATTAGAGGCAGAAACATTTTGGTAAGGTTGTACGCTCGGTCCTTCCGCGTGTAATTCTCTCGCGTACAAAATGCACCAACGACGCTCGCTCCGATCTGCCGGAGGGTATACCCGAGATATACTATTGTGGACACGGCTAGACTTTATCGAAGGGCGGTGAAATGTAATGAATTTATTTGTCAGAGACATGGTAGGTACAGGGATGTAAATTATTATATGTAATTATCCTTGAGGATAAGGACTTTAAGAAAAAGCTTAAGTTAGTTTAAATAGAAAAAGCTTACTATACCGTTGATGAAGCACTACAAGATAATAATATAGCATAAGACTATTGACATTTGTTTCTTTATTTATTTATATTGCACTATGCATCTGACATAATTATATAATTAGTTTTAAGTATAAGGTAACACTGTGAAAGGCCCTTTTACAGCCGCAAAAAATTTACATTATCTTTAGAATAATATAATTATTTAATTTAATGTTTACAATTTATGACAAAGCCTTTTTACAGCCGCATTTAAGTTATTTTAAGTGTCTTTATCTTAAGGTTCCTACTACCAGTTCTGTTCTTTGCTCAAATATAACACTTTCCAGGCACGATAGATATACGAGTATGTAGTCAGTAAATTATATAACATAACACTCGTACCTAATAAATTTATGTACTTAATCATAGACCTAACCAAATTCCGGTGGGAATATACGGTAACAAAATAAAGAATAGAATATCACATGCTTCGCTATTTCTAGCATACAAATATTTATTTAGTTACATGATTTTGTCGAGCTTAGCGTGTCCAAGTATTATTTTGTCGAATAAATTCATTTATCAACCAGCATTTGTTTGACTCTTAATTTAAACAACATTAGTTTTGTATTTTAAAAGACGTATATCGCAATATCATCAATGATACGACCACAGCCTGAAGGTCCTCCATTAAAACCCTATAAACCTTCTCTCTTTCACTGTTGGCCCTGCGTGCCTTAACAGCTAAATCTGAGTCGTGGCTACGGAGTGAATGTACTCGTTCGGCGCACAATTTTAGTGGCAGCTTATAGTAACTGGAAGCTTATTAAATATCTTTGTTGCTATTGCATAACAATTTCGGCTATATTGGGTACTTTTATGCGCTGGAATAATTATTCTACTAGGATAACGCGTTTGCAATTATACCCAAGAGTTTTAAAAAGTTCCTGGTGGCTCTTTACAAATAAACATCATTCAAGTATGTAGATAGAAGGAACAGTCAGTAATTTTAGTATTATAAATAAAGAACGACAGTGATGGTGCTATTGCTAAAACGATTTTCTACAATGCAAAATAATAATAATATAATTTTAAAAAATATTAAGGAACGGATAAGAATCAGCTTTACGTAGGAGTTGGTGCGACAGGAACCGTTGCAACACTTACCAAAAGAATTGGGCCTAAGTAGGTCTGCCATCAATTTATGTCTGTATGTGAAAAAAGCAATATGTCAAAATTGACATTTTGTCAAAATGTGTCAGAATGATTAACGTGTTTTTGCAATTCGTCTCATTATTATTATTTGTTTTCTATATTTTAAGAATCATCCAAGTATTTCTTACATTGACTTATATTCCCGTGCGAAAGTTGGACAAACTAAAAAAGCATGAAATTTTGTTAAGGAGAGATTTTACGACGGCCGAAAGAAAATGGTAAAATGCGTATGATAGTAAGGTATCAGGATCAGGCTTCCAGTCCTCATATGATTATTTCAGCGAAAAGGCGACTTCATTGTTTATGGTGGAAGACGCAATTAGAGATTTGTGGCTAAGTCAGGAGGAGGTAGACGAGGACGACATCTACTCTGAAGGTGAAGTATGAGGAAATCCACGAAGATGTGGACATCGATAATGATGATAAGTACCAACTTTTCAATATTTAGGTTATATTTTATATTTATTATTTGTAAAAAAAAAGCAAGTAAGCCCGAGACATCATTCTTCTCTTTCCCACATATGATGGACTTGCACATGGAATGCTTAGAAATTTGTATTCTCCTTCTTCTTATTTTTTTTTTCTACTTAACTTGTATATTAAATGGCTCATTTTATCATATACGAGTATGTATATATTTTGTTATTTAGTTTACCTGTAAGAAAAAAAAAAATGGTATTTTATATTTTTCTTAACCATAAATATTAAGTATAACGGGTAATACCTATATTGATTCTTTAACTAATAACTTAATGTTCTTGATAAAATTGTTACTCAATACACGTGTATCCTTATATGTATTAATCACGTTATAAAAAACACAAACAAATTATATATTTCTGTAGTATTTTATCGCGCACCTGCACACTAATCATTGGAAGAAACAACACGAAATACGTGCCAATGAGACTTATTAAGAAATAATTGTGCAATATTGTTTGTTTTAATACATGCATTATCTTATTGCTTGGTATCAAGTAGGCATAGACTTTAGAAGTTAATGATGCATGGCAGAGGAAGTCGGTTGCACCTTTATGCAGTGCTTCAGTGTGGCTACACTTAGACTGAAGTTCCTCCAGAGGTCTGTAGAAACGTGATGGCCTTCTTGGAGGTAAATATCGATCCTTGATAAGCAAACGTCACACATAATGATCTTCCAGTAACTAATTGCGGAGAATCTACGGACATCACAAATACATACTACGTATAATGTATGAAAAAACTATTTAAATTTTGTAAAAAAATGTGGGCACTTATGTCAACCATCATGAACTTGAACGACGACCGAAAAGTTTGGAGATAGGAAGGCTAGTAATTATTTCTGTCGACGTATTAACCTCGCTATACAGAAGAAAAATGTAGCCAGTCTTTTTATTTATTGTTTTGTTACTCCGTGGCCTAGTGGTTAAATCCGACGATTCAGACGCGGAGGTACGTAGGTAGGTTCGATTTCTGTTCGGGACACAATCATTTATTTGATTAATTTGTGTTTTTTTTCGAGTTTGGTACGCTAGAGACATCGACGAGTTTGCGACTTGTCATGATAAGCCTATAGTAAAGTTGGCTAAATGTGAATCCGCTTCTATATAAGCGTGGTTTCTGCCCACCCCGGAAGAGAAACTGTCGTGACTATACTTTTGTTTAATATTTATTATTAGGTTTAATATAAAATATAACAATATACATGGTCTTATCTATACAAATCTTTCGTTTGTTTCAGCAAAACGCTTGTAGTACACGAACGTGTCCGATTGGACCGGTTCGCTTTCAAGAGCGAGACAGCTATATTATTCCACGGGTGAAAAAGAGAAAATATACGAAACAGCACGACAGGGACCGTGTTCTTAAACAACACTACCAGGAGCTTTTCACTATTCAAAGCGCGTTCTCGTTTAACGAAACACTAGCTTTGTACAACATAAAACGCAATGAACAATAAAAAACAATACCTGAGTTTAAAATCCCGAGAAAAGAACAGCTATCTACAGCCTTATTTTGTTTTATTAAGCGCCAACGTTAAATGTCAAAATAGCCTAGACAGAATAAAATAGAGGATTCCATTATTTAGCGTACCGTCATTTTTATGGTACCTAATAAATGCGGTAATTTAGCCGAAGACAACCGAGCTTACATCTAAACTAAAAAAATATTATACGAACACATTTGTTTTTCTTTTACTTATTTGGTACGCGAGGTCCAAGAATGGGAGCAATTGACCAGCCACAGACAACCGACATCAGTCGCTACCATTATGCCGGCCTACCAAGACGCTTTTTCACACTTCGCTTAAAGGATTTCAGGTTATAGCGATAGTGGCTACGGTATGGGTATGCATATTTTTGGCCTGTGGTTGCGGAATAAAGAAGAAGGTATAAGGTTGTGGAGCTCTTCCGAACACTCACCGTTATATAACTTGTAGAACACACTTAGGAAGGCCACATATTGGAAAAGCTGCAGTAATTCGAAAAATTTAGACACTACCTACTTAGCGGTACCATCCCAGAGGTGAGAACAGTAGGTATATCACGCATGACCTTATGCTTTAAAAAACATAAGTCTGAGTTAAGGCGGAAAAAACCGTTTATGCTTAATTTTAACCAGTTTTTTTTTGTCGCTGTTTTGTTTTGGTTTTTGAGATCTGAGCGTATTAGTGAAACCCAAGGTTGTAATTCCAGCACGTTACCAGTTGACATTAATAATGTCCGTTCCTTAATTGATTCCTTTATAAATGTTTGCGCTCTATAAAACAGAATTCGCCTACAACACAACACGCTTGCAACAAGCGAGATAACTGATATATTTGTTGTGTTTATAAATTTTATCATAAATTTACAGTTAACACCAAGCTATTCTAGCACTTATGCGTTTGTCTTTAAATGTTATTATGGCGTGTATTTATATTAGATTTAGTACGTATACATTTCAAAACAAACTCAACAATGATTTTACGCAATTATAACATTTATTCACATGCATGTAAGAGTTATTATGGCGTGTAATTTAAAGTTGAATTAGTACGTTTTTCGTTAGTATAAAATGCAGGGTATGCTGACATCAAATGGTAGATTCAATTTTATCAACAGTTTGGTCGAATATTATAGTCGTTCGTCTAAAATATTATATGTCCAAATATATATATATATATATATAGGTTTTCTGTGCTTTTGTGGATTTGGAAAAGGCTTTTGATAGAGTTGTAAGAAATAAGCTTTGGGACATATTGCCGGAGTATGGAGTGAATGACAAACTGCTACAAGCTATACAGTCCCTGTACAAGGGCTGCAAAGCTTGTGTGCGGGTGGAGGGAGGTATGTCGCCTTGCTTTGAATCCCAAATGGGCGTCAAACAGGGTTGTGTGCTTTCTCCTAGATTATTCACTCTATATCTCGACAAATGCCTAAAAAGAGTGAGAGAGAGTGACTGTGGGATAAAGATGAGTGATCTAGTGGTGAACTGCCTGCTTTATGCAGATGATGCTGTTCTTATGGCATCGTCCGAACAACAACTGCAATCACTAGTCACAAGAATGAAGGAGGGATGTGCAGAAAAAGGACTCCGTTTGAATGCGAGAAAAACCAAGGTACTAGTGTTTGAAAGAAGAAGGATGACAACCGTGACGATAAAGATTGATGATGAAACTCTAGAACAAGTAAATGAAATTATATATCTGGGCAGTGTTTTCACTGCGGATGGGAAGTACGATAGGGACGTTGAAAGAAGAGTGAACGCGGGAAATAGTGTTAACGGTGCCCTGGGGTCACTGATCGGCAGTCGAAATGTCAGTGACAAAGCTCGGCTCGCCATACACAATGCCATGTTGGTACCAACACTGATGTATGGAAGCGAGACGTGGATACGTCAGAATACACATGAGAGTAGGGTTAATGCAGTAGAAATGCGGTCGTTGCGGCGGATATGTGGCGTCACTTTGGCGGACCGCATACGTAACGTCGAAATACGGAAAAGGGTTGGTATGAAGGAAAGCATAGGGACAAAAATAAGGAAAGGCATGCTACGATGGTTCGGGCATGTTGAAAGGATGAGCGATGAAAGATTGACGAACCAGATATATAATGCGAAAGTTGTGGGTAAAAGAGGCCCTGGCAGACCGAGACTCACATATCACGATCAAATAAATAAAACACTGACTGAAGGTGCATTAAAAAGTCTTCGTAACCAAAGGGCATGTATGAAGAGGTTAATGAATGTTGACGAAGCGAAAGAAGTATGTCGTGATCGTGTCAAATGGCGCTCAATTGTCTCTGCCTACCCCGCAAGGGATCTGGCGTGAAGATATGTATGTATGTATATTTTCTAGACTAACTTCGTGGTCTAATGGACCGTAGATTTAGACGGTACCCGGTTCGATTCCTGTTTAAGAACAATAAATATTAAACTGATTTGTGATATTTTCGCGCTGGTAAATTACAGCGTAGACATGGTAACTTATACAAAAAACTTCTAGGCAAAAATGGATTGTGACACCCAAAGAAATGAAATATAATATAGAGACATACATATATACATACAAAAAGTTTGTTACGTACATTCATAGGACGAAAAGAAATATTTTGAACTTTTACATATTAAATTTACAATAAGTTATAATAATAATAAATCGTTTATTTCCAATAAAATCCTATGTACATGTTTTCTATTACCCACACTAGGAAGGCCGGTATTGTGGGGTCTCAATTACACTAAATCTATAATTTACATAACTTCAAATTAAATCAAAATTAAAAATTAAAATTAAATTCTAAATACAATAATCAAAAAAAACACACAAAAAAAATAAAAAACATTGAAGATATTAATGAAAGGTTAATAAATACACTATATATAATATAAAGAATAACTATATATATAAGTACAAGCATACATTAGGCAATATATTTAAATATTCTGTACAAGTCCTTTAAATATGTATATATTTATATACTGCGTATAATTTATTAAAGAGCAATATTTTTTATATTAAAATCTAGAATAAAAATAAAGAATAACGTATTTTTTATTTCAATTATTCAGCAATAAAATCGTAAGTTACGGTGCTGAGAAGGTTTCCTAAAAATATCGCCACTCATACCGACCCTAATCAAGTTCAACCAATCAGAGGTCGACGATTGCGCGAACGTAGACTTAGGTAATTCTTTCTCTTTCTATTTCGTCTTTCAGCTGTGAGCCAGATCCTAAAAAAATATTTGCTCCTTAGACAAATACATACATACATATCTTCACGCTAGATCCCTTGCGGGGTAGGCAGAGACAATTGAGCGCCATTTGACACGATCACGACATACCTCTTTCGCTTCGTCGACATTCATTAACCTCTTCATACATGCCCTTTGGTTACGAAGACTTTTTAATGCATCTTTAGTCAGTGTTTTATTTATTTGATCGTGATATGTGAGTCTCGGTCTGCCAGGGCCTCTTTCACCCACAACTTTCGCATTATATATCTGGTTCGTCAATCTTTCTTCGCTCATCCTTTCAACATGCCCGAACCATCGTAGCATGCCTTTCCTTATTTTTGTCCCTATGCTTTCCTTCATACCAACCCTTTTCCGTATTTTGACGTTACGGACGTAGGCGGTCCGCCAAAGTGACGCCGCATATCCGACAATTAGACGCGGTATATAAATGCAATTTGCAAGCTGCCTCCGTGGTCTAGCGGTTAAGTTCGTGGATTTAGACTCGGAGGTACTGGGTTCGATTCCTGGTCGGGACAAAAAATATTTGCTAATGGAAACAAATACATTTAATTAATATTTTATTTAATTGTGATATTTCTAGAGTTTGGTACGCTGGAGACATCGACGAGCTTGCCACTTGTCATGATTGGCCTATAGTAAAGTTTGCTAAAGTGTATCCGCTTATTTATAAGCGTGGTTTCTGACCACCCTGAAAGGAAAAACGATCGTGAAGATACTGTGCATAAATGCAATATACAACTGCCTCCGTGGTCTAGCGGATTTAGACTCGGAGGTACCGGGTTCGATTCCTAGTCGGGACACAATAATATTTAATAATTTTAATAAATTTTAATTAATATTTTATCTGTGATATTTCTCGAGTTTGGTACGCTGGAGACATCGACGAGCTTGCCACTTGTCATTGTCGGCCTATAGTAAAGTTGGCTAAATGTGAATCCACTTCTTGATAAGCGTGGTTTCTGACCACCCCGAAAGGGAAACGGTCGTGATGATATTTTACTTATATAAATGCTTTTTTTTAAGTCTACAAGATTTTTTATTTACACGGGTGAGTCCGTGCCAATAAGCTAGTATTTTATTTTATAAATGTGAAGTGAAAAGTATTGTTAAAATCGCGTTCATTTATATTGTAAATGATTTCCATTGAAAATATATTCCAATTTCAGTTTTTGTTGGCTTTTCGTTCAATGGATATTTTGTAAATTATTTATTGGACGAATGTTTGAAATATTTTGTTTCATTCCCAATGTGCTATTTGTAGTTTTTTTATTTTATTACCCAATATTTTTATGGAATGTTTATTGTTTATTAATTATCCGTAGGAACCTTGTTTCTGGGAACACTTGGATTTGTTTACACTTTTGTATATGCAATGTAATTAATACAATGACACAGAAAAATAGCCGGTTATATAAACTAAGGTTGGATCCAGTTGTAAAGGGGCGTTGTACTTATCAAAAACATTGTCTTATGTCAAATAATAATAATGATGTATAATAATTATTCAATAATTTTAATGTCAAATATAATTATAGCAGCTGTAAATGGGCGTTGTCACTTATGAACTAAAATTAAAACTAAGCCTAATTATTATTATATGGCAATATATATATATACTAAATAATATAATATATATATCTTATTATTTATGTATAATAAAACATAGTATATTGTCTATAACATTAACATGTATAAAATTAATTAATTGAACAGGGATGTCATATTTAGCAGCTGTAAAGTGGCGTTGTCAAAAATTATTATTTTTTATTATTATGTCATACTGGTACATTGAGTAGGCGAAAAAAAATCGCATTCTCCTCTTTGATTAGACAGGATTCCTTATGACACTTATGAAAGTTTTTTTTTTTAACTTTATTTTTTTAAACACAAAAGGCGAATATAATATAATGCCTATAGGCACTCTCTTCCAATCAACCTTTGGAACATTAAAACATAAGAGGTAAGGTTAGGATAAATAAACAACAAATATTAGGGAAAAAATAATAATAATAATAAATATTTCCAGACAGGTCACACAGCGCCATCTAGTTTCCGTGGTAAGCTGCGAGGCTTGTGTTACGGAAACTAGATGGTTGATAAACTATATATAATACTTTTTTTTTGTAAATATATACATATTATACATATAAACACAGACCGAGACAAATTATATGGGAATCGAACCCACGACCTTCCGAGTTTACGGCAACGTTTGTTACCACTAGACCACAGAGGCGGTCAATACAATATACTTACAACTAAAGTTATTAAATTACATATATAAGTAATATACAAATACGACGTACATATAGGTATAAAGTATCCAAGCAAGGAGAAAGAGAAAGGTACTTACGGCGATGATGATGAACAGACATGAGAGAAAACCAGAAGTCTCGGGGTTTTTTTTAATCTCTCCCCAGTCTTCCAGCAGATATTCAGATTCCTTTACAGTATCTGCAGCATGGAGCGGTGGTGGCTCGGTTGTAAGAACGCGTTCCTTAAATCCTACAAAGGTCGGTTCAAACCCAACCGGCATGTACCAATGAGAAATACACTTTTCTTAAGTACATTTGTCATAGATTTACAACACCATCGTTCCCGTGCCTCGGAAAGCATGTTAAGTCGTCGGTCCCGGTTCCACTAATACCAACTTGTGGAAACGTTAATGACAATTGTCATTAAAAATGACACCATATCCTCGCCAAGCCGTTTGGCCAGCGTGAAGAGTGTAGGCCAAATTCTCCAGATATATGTTCTGGAAGACCCATCTCCAGCAGTGGGGATCTGGGACGCTGTGTTCTAGGGGCTGTAATGAATGATGAATGATCTGCAGCTCGCCAGTGGAACAGACTTCCTTTAATTATCAGACAGGCACCATCTCTTAAAATATTTAAAGATAAGCTATACAATCACAAACAGAATAAGTCGCCATAACTCACTTATTATATATAGACGAATAGATATGTATTTTATATTTAGTTATATATATTTATTTAAGTAGGACGTTTATTTATGTATAGGTACTATATGTATATAATTATTGTGTGTTTTATATAGTAATAAATCATTTCAACTATCTTTTTTTTTCGTAACATTCTGCACCCGCTTATTAAATGTCTCAGTCACAAAGGTTAGTTGGTAGAAAATGCATTTACGGCATTAAGCTCACCTATGTACCTGCACTTGTTTTGGTTTTGTATAATAAATAATTTAGCTAGGAACACAAACACAGACCCAGGGCACGCAGGGTGCCGGGTCCATCGTGTGTGGTATACAAAAATGAGGAGAATGTCTCGGGTTTGTAACTGACAAAAGGTTGGTATACAAAGGAGGCCTCCTTTTTATTTTATTGCGCAATAAAACGCTCACCATTCACCATTCTGCTGCTCTTCCAACTCAACCAACTACTGTATGATTCCGTCAATGCCGTCTTGGAAGCTCGTTCTATAAATGAATTGACGGCAGACCTGCTTAGGCCCAATTCTTTATTTATTTTATTTATTTATTTAAATACTTTATTGCACTTAAAAACCTAGTACATAGACGAGCTATAACGCCATAAGGCATTCTTCACCAGCTAACCTTGGGGATCATGTAAGGTGATGGGCAGGATAAAGAAAAATATTAAAATAGCTTAAATTAGTAAATAAACATAATTACGCATTTATAGCACTTAAATATACATATATATATATATACACTATATATATTTATATATATATATATATATATAAAATGTCAAACAACTAATTCGAGAGACATACATTCTGTTTCTCAAGAAATAATGTTTATTTTTCAGTAAGTGATGCAAAGATTTCGCAGTAATTCCTCTCGCATCAACTTCCACTGCATAAATCTGACTAATGAATTACAATATTTATTTTCATTCATTACAGCCCCTAGAACACAGCGTCCTAGACCTCCACTGCTGGAGATGGGCCTTCTATCCAGAACTTACATTTGGAGAATTTGGCCTACATTCGCCACGCTGGCCAGACGGGTTGACGAGGAAATTAATAACAATATACGAAATGTAAATAAACAATATATATATATATAGACATTTTTTTTTAAATACTAGCACGACATGTGACCTTACTCCCACCTGATGGTAAGTGGCTTGCGAGGTCCATGAATGTTAGCAACTGGAATCAGAGACACTCATGACTGACATCAGTCCCTAAAACTATGTCGGCTTGACTGGGCTTGACGGCAATTCGAATATTGCAACAAACATGCGCCTCACAAGCGCAAATTGTTGTCATAGTAACAAAACTGTGTTATTTACCTAACAAAATCGATCTTCTTTCAGAAGTGTTAAATGACGACTGAGTTTAGAAAAATCAAAATTTTATTTATTAACTTTTAGATATATTATAAGAACCACAAGCTTGTTTGCAAGTCGCTTAAAAAATGGCAAGTCCTATCTAGCCTCCGAGGCGCATTTTATCTTCCTAGGGTTAAGATCTCATAATTATTATTACTTATATGTTTAAATTTAGATATTAATGTCTTTCTGTATTTTATTCTTAATATTGTTTACTGCATGCTGTGTACAAATATTAGGTTGGCAAACTTACTACTTATTTATATCACTGTATTTTGTCAAATGTTTTGTCTGTTAACTGTTTTTTGTACCTTAATAAATAAATAAATAATTATTTAACTAAATATTGACCTAAATGTAAAAGGTAAGTCTTCTCAAATATCGAGATTAGGAATAATTTTGTGATGACGCGGCGCTCTTGACACTGTTTATTATTTCATCGTCATCTCAGATAATACGGTCACTTCATGTCTTAACATTGACTTAATGTAGACGGGCCTTTGTCACAAACAAGTTTAGTATGAAAAAATTACTCAAGACGAAAAGTCCGAATGTTCTCTAAAGAAGATAAGATGACAAATTTCTAAGCATTCCATGGATGTGTATGTACATTAGAGATGTATGTCTTTTCGTACATTCTCACCCAGAACACTTTAGGAAGCGTAGTGAAGTCATACCCAGACAAAAAAGAGCCAAGTTTTTAAATCTATTATACCAGCCCCCTATAAAGACATAAGTATGAAAAATGTATTTAATATGTGTATAATAATATATAATAAGCTTCCTGACAAAATAAAATTATTGCAGGGCCCTAAACTAAAATTACAACTGACGAAATGGCTACTGGACCATAGATTTTATAGTGTAAAAGAGTATCTTGAGTGCAAAACAGGTTAATTAATATTGTTTTTTTGTTTTAATGTAGTTGTGATTATGATATTAGTATGTAAGTAAAGATTTGCACGCCTGCTTGCAGGTAGAATATATGTGAGTAGACCTGACTAAAGTAATGTGACCACTGTACTGTATTTATTGCAAATAAACGATGTTTCATTTCATTTCATTCACCGTGCGGGTGCCGGGTCCATCGTCTGTAGGTAAGAGATGAGAATAATGGTGTTACGGGCTTATTTTATTGCACGATAATGCGCTCACCATCCACCATTCTACTCTCCCTACCCAACCAAATACTGTATGATTCTGTTAATGCCGTCTTGGAAGCTCGTTCCATAAATGTATTGACGGCAGACCTGCTTAGGCCCAATTCTTTCAGTAAGTGATGCAAAGATTTTGCTGGAACTCCTCTAGCACCAACTTCCACTGCGTAAAGCTGAGTCTTGAACCCGTTCCTGATCGTTTCTTCTGTGAGATCATAATATTTATTGGACTTTATGTTGTTGTCTTTTGAAATATTTGATTCCCACGGAACGGTAAGTTCAATAAGGACAACTTTTTTCAAGTTCCAATAAAGCACTAAGGTGTCTGGCCTATAGGTTGATACAGCTAGTTTCTCTGGGATCCTAGATTTTTTTTCTAGTTTATCCATGAGAATTTTCCAGTCTGATGCGGCGCCAAGGAGGTGGCTCTTGCATTTATTTTTCGTGCTTTGCCCTTCCTTTACAACTGACACAAAAGGAGAAGATACAGTACGAAGACTTACGCGTGGAACTAGCAAACTACGTCTGTCAGTTGAATCAGACACACCTAGCTATTGGACCGTCTTCTATGCATTCTGTTTTATTCCCGTCCCACTTTGTATTTTTTTTCTATCTCATGAATATATTTTGTAGTAACAATATAGCGCGTATAGTGCCTCCGTGGTCTAGCGGTAAAGTCCTCGGACTTAGACATTGAGGTAATGGGTTCGATTCCTTTTCGGGGTACAATAATTTATTTATTTATTTTGTGGCATTTATCGAGTTTGGTATGTGATGTCTCCAGAGTACCAAACTCACAAATAAATAAAATAAATTATTGTGTCCCGACCAGAAATCGAACCCGGTACTTTAGAATCTAAATCCGCGGACTTAACCGCTAGACCATGGAGGCAGTAAATAATTACAAAAGGTTTAGCTAAAGCAATTCTCCATTTTTTTTTGTAGACCACAAAGCCGAGGGTGAAACAGCTAGTCTACAAAATTGGACTAAGTTGTCTGTGTTTAGAATGTAAGTCAATGTGGCTTACTCATTAGAAATATTGACACTTTAAATTCTTAATAACATTCTTGCATGATAAATATTCTTTTATGTAACAATAATTCTTGATAATGTATTTAATATATCATCACTATCTTAGACACTAGCGGTTGATGATTTTCGGTGAAAGGAAATTACTCCGCCAATAGGTGTTATAGGTGGACCGCATCAAGAAACTGGAGCTCAAACTAAAGCACGTTACTGAGTTCACATATCAGGGCTCTAGTATCTCTAACAACAGTTCGTGGTATATTTGTGGTCGTTGTGTGTTTCGAAGGTCATTGTTAGTGTTCAGATTCTCATGGTGTGGCGTGTCCGGTGGTCGTCACTTCCTTAGAGGGCCATTGCAGAGGTGCAGTTGTGGCACATGCGTTACGTCCTTGATAGGATGCTGCTGTTGGAGACTGGGACCTCTGCCACACACGTTCAATTTATTGTTCTTAAGTTAGCAGTGGTTTTTGCGTTTTGTTGTTTTGTGGAAGGAGTCACGACCCTCAGCATTGAGGAAAACGACGCATGGAGGAAGAGGTGGACTATACTAGTTATAGTAATTTATTTTACCAACATCGTGGTTTCTGACTACCCTGAAAGGGATAGGGTCGTGATGATACTTTGCTTTTTTTATAAAAAAATATATTCTTGTGGAGTTCGAACTGCGATCACCCATAGTATACAGTTTATGGTGTGTTTATTTTGTAGTTACACCATAAGAAACCCTGATGATTCTGATCCAACATCGAAGCGTCAATTACTAAGCACACATTAATGATGCTTAATACAATCTACACACATTCATTTTTGGACGTTCACAAGTCAGTTATCAATGTCTCTAAATCACGCATTAAAAGTGGAAATACAACCTCATGTTGTTACGTGTAAGGTTTTAAATGCATTGGATTTTTTTAAAGTAGAGATTATAGGCTAAATTGATGTGCTGTAAAGTGCAGTGGTGGCTCGGTTGTAAGAATATTTTTTTAGTGGTGTATGTCCATCAATGTCGGCTAAACCGCCACACTGATGACATCCAGATGCCGGCTGCCTCCACCACTGCAGCTTCGGTAACAGAACATGGAGTGGACTCCGACTGTTAAATACCTGGGCTGCATCATTAACGGGACGTTAACAGTGGGTTAAATCAGGCGAATGCGGCCCGAGCCATGGTACATCCTGTCCACATTCAGCAGAACATATCGTTCAGAGTGGTCTCCCGAGCGCCATGGATCGTGCGTAATTCCGTCATAGCTCAAAATCTGGAGATGCCTACTATTGAAGAGTTTGTCGACCGCCTGACTAGACGTATGTTCTATCCAGAGTATCGCTCCGTCTTCGCTCGGCCCCCCAACGGGAGACCACTTCCTAGAGAAGTGCTCCTGGAGGAGAGCTGAAGTAGCTGAACCCAGGCCCCTGGGTTAGTAAGCCACCCGGGCGCTGTTATACCAGTAACAGTGCCCAGCACTTAAGGTGCTTGATTACCCGCTCAGATCCTGCCGGGGAGAACGGGGGATTGTCCCCATCCCCAACCCAGGCCCATTGACATCTGGGCCTGGACGACCCTACTGTCTATCTAAGAATGCTTAGGACAGCGTTGAGAGTGTAGGTCAATCTCTAGAAATAAGTTCTCCGTGTTCTTTGCCTGGTAGCCATTAATTATTATTATTGTTTCCTTAACTGCAAACGTCCTTTATAAAGGATGGCCACCTCCCGCGGTGGCCCTTCAGGCTGGGGTCGTATCATTGATGATTTTGCGATCTCTGTCTTAAAAAAAAATGTACTGAAAGAGCCGTTAATACATCTAAGTATTACATTAGTATTAAACTTACGCACAGGGTTGGATAAAGGAAAGTATAGGGACAAAAATAAGGAAAGGCATGCTACGATGGTTCGGGCATGTTAAAAGGATGAGCGATGAAAGATTGACGAACCAGATATATAATGCGAAAGTTGTGGGTAAAAAAGGCCCTGGCAGACCGAGACTCATATATCACGATCAAATAAATAAAACACTGACTGAAGGTGAATTAAAAAGCCTTCGTAATACGATTAATATTTAATTTATTTGTGATATTTCTTGAGTTTGGTGCGCTAGAGACATCGACGAGCTTGCCACTTGTTATGATTGGCCTATAGTAAAGTTGGTTATGTGTGAACCCGCTTCTTTATAGCGTGGTTCCTGACCATCCGCAAGGGATACGGTCGCGGTCGTAATGATACTTCTATATATTTTTTTATTTCTTTTTTTTATAACTGTTCTAATTTGTTGCGAAAAATTAAGTTTTTTTTTATTTCTTACAGACAGACAGACAGTGGGGTCGTCCAGGCCCGGACGCCTAATGGGCCTGGGTTGAGGATGGGGATATTCCCCCGTTTTCCCCGGCAGGATCTCAGCAGGTAACCACCCGCCGGTAATTAGCAGTATAACAGCGCCCGTGTGGCTCACATTATTTCTTAACGTTCACTTCAATAAAATTGCACTCTTTTCAGTCGTATGAACAACCAAAGCATATTCTATACGTTTTAGCCTAGTAATTATCGGAGTTCTAAATAAGTCAGTGGCTCCGTAAATTGATAATGCAATGTTTGCTGACCAGATCGCGGGTAAATCGGTCAGAAGTGTTCCCACACGGGATCGGAATACAGTAAAACCCACAACAATTAAAATAATAAAATTCTTTATTGCATTGAAAAAAAAACACATTAGGAATGGTAAGCAATCACCCTGGCCAGGTATTTTGAGAATAACTGTAATGTTAACGTGTATGAACTCAAAAGCAGCTACCCTAAAACCCTTGCAAGCTAACCCGGAAGTAACAGCTTTGTAATTTTTGCTTTAAGAATTATAATAATAATAACGTTTATTTTCCAGATCGATTTTACACAGTTAAATAAAATCCAATTACTAATATTAACAGTAAAACTAAGAACTCAAATTCAAATTAATTTATTCATCAAAAGGTTATAGGTCTGGTTATCAGACGGGCGCCGTCTATTAATATATTTAAAAATCTACTTATCGCTCACTTTCTAAACAAACAACATAGATCTTCCTAGTACCTATATCTATCATACTATTTTTATTGTGTGTAAACAGTACTATATACTTGCTTGGTTTCGTATTTGTGTATATATATATATTTATGTATTTAAGTAGTAGTATGTAACGATTATTATGTATTGTATGTAAATTCTATATTTATAATAATGCACCCCGCAAATCCTCTACCACACTCCCAAAGGTTAGCTGTTATAAAATGCCGAAAGGCATTAAGTTCGCCCTTGTACTTTTAAGTTTTTTGTGCAATAAAGAGTTTATAAAAAGGGTTAGTAAGTACAAAGTAAAAAAATAACATAATTAAGGTAAGTAAAAGGTGTTAGTAACAACAACAAATCTCTGGTCTGCACACTAGGACATCCTGTCATGTGAGGACTAGCTTTAGTAGGGGTGATTTTTAGTATTAATTTTTAAACAACAAAAACATGTTGGAAGTAAGAATACAAACCGGTTATTCAATAAATAATAATAAGAAATAAAAAAAATTAGGGCTGATATGCTTGTCTTTTTATGTGTGATGTAAGTATGTCTATGTCGTAAATATATAGGAATTAAATAAATAAAAACTAAGTATATACTCGTAAAATAAAATTAAAAAATAAATAAAACCAAAATTAAACATCCATACTGGGATTATGATAGTCTCTCTATAGTGGACTACCCGGCCAGTCACGCACAGCTGATATTATTTTGTTGCTCAAGTTAAATACGTGTGATCTGACGCCTGCTGTTCTCTGTCGCATTAGTGCAGCCCAGCCCAGAGTGCGTCCTGTGCAGAACATCTCGCTAGCACTGCACCAGCGAGGTAGATGAAACATAGCTCGCCAGCAATCATATTTTATTGTGACCCACTCACTGACCGATCGTCAAAACTCTAAAGAACTTCCAGCAGACATTCATTTATTAATTTTCATTACAGCCCCTAGAATACAGCGTCCTAGAATTCCACTGCTGGAGATGGGCCTTCCAGAACTGGAGAATTTAGACTACACTCGCCACGCTTGGCGAGGATATGATGTCATTTTTTTATGAGTTGGCATTAGTGGAACCGGGACCGACGGCTTAACGCGCTCGCACGGGAACGGTGGTGTTGTAAATCTATGACAAATGTACGTAAGAAAAGTGTATTTCTCATTGGTACATGCCGGGTGGGTTTGAACCGACCTTTGTAGGATTTAAGGTACGCCACTAGAAGACATAGTAGCTTCAAATTTGGAATACAATCAGTGATGTGTATAAATCAAGGAAAAACTAAATTTTGTAATTTCTGTCCAGTTTTCTAGATACACCAACTGCATAAATAACTTTGTAATCCCATATAAATATCTCGTATAGTCAAGTCAATCTATTTATTTAAAATATAAAAAAAATAATAATAATGTTAATAGGTCATAAGATGTTGTTAGGTTAGCTAATTACGTGATAACTTAAGACAGAAGGTCCCTTAAAAAAGTAAAGTAAAGTATCATCACGACTGTTTCCCTTTCGGGGGTGGTCAGAAACCACGCTGATAAATAAGCGGATTCACATTTAGCCAACTTTACTATAGGCCAATCACGACAAGTGGCAAGCTCGTCGATGTCTCCAGCGTACCAAACTCGAGAAATATCACAAATAAATTAAATGTATTTATTTACATTAACAAATATTTTTGCGTCCCGAGCAGAAATCGAACCCGGTACCTTCGAGTCTAAATCAATGGACTTAACCGCTAGACTACGGAGGCAGTTGAATAGTGAGTCCAAATTGGTAAAAAATACAAATCACAATTAAAATAAAACCATTTTGAAATATGATTTGCCCATACGTCTGCTGTACATTGGCACGACTTCTGCCGGAGACTGCCAAAATCAGCGCAAACATTCAGGATTATTATAAAAGCTATGCTATATTTATCTTTTAGTAGCTGTTTGACCCGACTTCACCCGTATAATTTAATCAAGCGCAAATGAATGGACGCTGTCAATGTCAACCGCTGACAGACAGACAGCGGAGTCATCCAGGCCCGGATGTTCAATGGGCCTGGGTTGGGGATGGGATAATCTCCCGTTTTCCCCGGCAGGATCTCGGCGGCTAACTACCCGCCGGTGATTCAACGTTTGGTGCTGGGCGCTGTTCCTACTACAAAACCGCCCTTGTGGCACACGAATCTAGTCTCCTACAAATGGCGTGTATCAGGCAAAGCTTTTTGTAGATGTCGCTAGCGGCAATGGCACCTATATCGCATTATTATTTTTTTATAACAGAAAAATGAATTTTAAATTAACGGTACCTACCTTAAAAGACGAATTAAGAAAGCGCACACCGTCTTTAAAAAGAAAAAAGGTTTTATTAATAGAACGTAATTTTGAGATCACCATTGATTCCGCTTAGAAATCTCGATTTGTACACTTAAAAGCTGCTCGCTTCGGCATAATATCCAGAAAATATTAAAAATACAAGTTTTATATGCAACTGACAGATATATTAGGTACCATCTATCATGCGCCATCTATCGTGATAAAAAGTTAGTGATACACCCCATTCGTATCTACACATCCCCTAGTAGTAGTAGTCCTACAAAGTACAAAGAAAGAAATAAAGAAAGAACAATGGTTACAAAAAATACATATATAAATATATGCAAGGAATAAATATAAATATATAAATGTAAGCCTATTCTATATATATACTGAAACATACATAAGTCCTAGAATGTCAATGTTGGAGATGGGCCTTCCAGGAATTTCTGGAGAATTTAATCTACATTCGCCACGCTGGCCAGGCGGGTTGGCGAGGCTACATTCGCCACGCTGGCCAGGCGGGTTGGCGAGGGTTTTATTGTCAATTTTTAATGACAATTTATTATCTGTATTGGGCATCATGCTACAAGACAGCGATTTGAAGGAGCTATTTTTTTGTAAGTATGTATTTTTATTTTTTATATATTATTATTATTATTTTTTAGGTTAAATTTAGATTTTGCTTTATTAAACTGAACAAAACTAAAAAAAATATATTAACGATTTCACCAGTTGGTATTAGTAGAACCGGGACCGACGTCTTAACGCTTCACGGGAACGGTGGTGTTGTAAATCTATGACAAATGTATCGGAGAAAATATTCGTGTATTTTGGTTTAATGCATTTCCAACGATTGAACTGACTGTAAATAAATGTATTAATTAAATGTATTTTGTGGCATTTGGGGTTGAAACACCATATACCCCCATGGGTATATTCATAAAAGAGCTGGGTAAACGAATTTTCCAAGAGTGCGGCGATCCCAAATGCCAAAACTACCTAAAATAGATTATGTCGATTATAATTCAACGAGGAAATGCGGCAAGCGTTTTAGGTACCCTCCCTGGTGGTAAGCCCTTAGTTTATTTTGTAGAATAGCTTTAATTTTATAGGTATTTTTAGTTTTAGTTTTCTTTATAATTAGATTTTTAATCAATTTTATTTTAATATTTTTGTATCTAAGTACCTACTTCGAATAAATCTCTTAATTAGCTGTTATAAGTAATACGTAAAAAGTATTGATTATAAGGTATTTAGTACTAAGTATAGAAGGCGGGTACTGATATAATTTGCTTCCTATCTTGGACTTTTTGTATTTACCATGCATTGTGACACCTATTAATTGACACTACCAGTTCTGTTCCTTGTCTTCACATTGCACTCTCCAGGCAAGACAGATATTTTAACGTTAAATATATATTGTGTACAATTTTGTTTAAATTATATTGACCTAACCAAATTCCGGTGGGAATGTACGGTGATACACAAAGAATAAAGAATTACACAAAAACCGTCATTACCATCATCTATACAACCACTAGAATACAGAGTAGTGCTTGCACTACACTGTTGGAGATGGGTTATTTGATTTGATCTTGAGACTGACACCGATTGTTCAGTAACCGAGCCGTTATGGCTCAGTAAAACGTGCTTTACTTATCGTGCGCGCATTTTATCTAGACATTATTATTCCAAGGTCACGAACAATATATGTATAAAATAAAAAAACTGACCCTAAACCTTCCTGGTATTTTCAATGAATTGACTTTGAGTAAACATCGATATGAACTTCTCCCAGGTCACTAAGGGGCCCCTAAAGTAAGATAATCCCCACCGTGGAAATGGGGCCCCTCGAGAAGCAAAATCCTGGCCTATAGAAAAAAACCAAACACGCATTCTCGTCTAATGATCAAAGGTTAAACCGAAGGGCTATTCTCAAATTCAAATAGAATTGGACTAGATTTTTTCTAGTCTATAAAACTAGTAAACACATTAAAAAAAGGTTATTTAAATAATAATTATTAACTAAACCTAATAAAAAAATAAACTATCTGTAATCTATATGTTAGTAAGTGTATATATATAATTTTATGTATAGTATTATGTATGTATTAGTATTTAGTATATTCATATTATGTGTATTTAACAGTATAATATGTGAGTGTATGATTAGGCTGTTAATTTTTCTTTCTAATTTTTAAATATTTATTTCATTGCACCTAACTTTTTTTTATTTTTTATTTTATTGATAGTTTTAAAATCGTAATTTATTCGAAGGAAGTAAGGTACAATTTTTTTATTTATAATAATTTATATTTATTTATAATAGTAATTTATGTTTTGTTATTTATGTTAAATGTAAGTTTTTAGTGTAATTAATAATTTGCACCTAACTAATATAATAATAGTTCAAATTGGTTCCTAAGGTTTGGCTGTCAGAAAATGTCTACGAGCATTAAGTCCGCCATTAATAAATATTTTTGTGTCCCGACCAGGAATCGAACCCTTTACCTCCGAGTCTTAATCCACGGACTTAACCGCTAGGCCACGCAGGCAGTTGACCTGAGAAAACTTGTGTAAAAATACGCCTACCTTTTTATTTATTTATCTGGAACTCCAACAGCATAACCGAAAATACAATATTATCAAATTTTACACAATACATAAGGCCATGAATAGGTTCACAAATTATACACAAAAATATAAATCCACTGTGAAGAAAAATCAAAAAATCAATAAAAAAAGTGCATAAATCCAAGAAAATTTACAAAACCAAGAGAATAATTACAAAAACATAAACAAAACAATAAGACGGAAAAAATATGTATTCAATCCTACCCTATCCTATCAGCCAAAGACACCAAAGCTACCTATCGTGCCACTGCATTAAAAACATAAATAATGGTAATAAATAAAAAACACTAATAAGCAGAAGTAAATTGGTTGAAGGACTGTAAATTAAATGTGTGAGCGCGTGAGTGTGTATGCGTGTTTGTGTTTATGCGCGTGGGTGTGTGTACCTATGTGTGATCAATGCGTTTAGGAATTAAGTTTTTCCACTACTAATATTTTATGTGTTGGAGCTTAAGGTGTTAATTAAATTATTCTGGGTTAGCACAACACAACACCTTAAAAAGACTATACAATTAGGCGTAGCTATCTTCAGTAAAGAACCCGATAGAGACTATCAGCTAAGATGAGCTGTATTCGGGAAGTTGCGCCACATCTTATCGGACATACCACAGTGTTTGAAGACGAAAGCTTTCAATAACATGACTTTAGACTTCACAAAAAAATACTGTTTATTGATTTGACATTAACCTAACTTTGGCTAAAAATGTTAGAGAATGGCCCTCCTAAGGGTCGCCATATCTGCAATTACTGTAGCCGGTAGTCTTTCATAGCCAAATATTTTCTTTTATCCCGCCCTTATTTCTTCCTTCATTATTGAGAGTTCTCAATATAACGCCGGTCCTGCCCAATTCCTAGACCAGGAGCCGATCGCAGATTTTAGTTTGAACCTTATTTTATTGTTATATTTATTAATTAAATTCATTTATATAGTACACACAGCAGTACATATATTATCACACACATAACATAGTATAAATATAACTTATCTATTATATGTACCAATTAGGTGTCACAGCATTCACCAATATAAAAAGAAGAAGAAATTAGAAACATATTACTGTTAAAACAAAAAAATAAATTTAACAAAAACTAACTATAAAAATATGACTACTAAAATAAAATTATACATTTTTTTCTCGTTTTTAATAAAACTAATAAGGAAACATAAAAATTACACAAATTTGATGCCTTTAAAATGAAAACAAAACACTTGTTAAATAAATTATAAGCTACTTATACTCGTATATTGATGGTTTGAAATGTTCGAGAACATTTTATCTGAATACATTGTAACGGTCATGAAATATGTCTATATCATTATTGGCGCTGTAGAGACTACTGTAGGTGTTACACATTCGGGATGTTGACGAATGTGAACCTACATTAGTTCTTGAGGGAGGACTATATATATTATATTTAACTTTAATATATTTAAATTTGACTGCCTCCGTGGTTAGCGGTTAATTGTGTGGATTCAGACTTGGATAATAAAATAAATTAAACAATATTGATGGTATTTCTCGAGTTTGGTACAATAGATACATTTATTTTGTGGGGAAGATTTAAGCCAGTATTTAAGAAATATAGTAGTCACTATCGCCATATAGTCGCGACTATTATAGCTATATTTACTACTGTAAGTATTTCACATTAGAATTTATTATTTGTTTTATGTGTGAAAAAAAAATGCGACGAAAACCTTGGGCTTGTTTTATTCTTTTTAGTTTTTATTTAAAGTTCATTTTTACTCGAGTTTGGTTTACTGTTTTATTGTTATATTACTGTTTTTTACACACTATAGTTTTTTTATGTTATGTAGTTTATTGTTCATAGTTTAGGTTAATTTTTCTTTAACATTTTAGCGAGCACCATCTACTCATAGCTGGGCATTAACTCGTTAATCCGTTAATCGTTAATTAACGAAGTTAACATTTTGATTAACGGGTTAACTTTTAAGTTAACTTTTAAAAATGTTAACGGACACGTTAACTTCCGTTAATATGCAGAAGTCCGTTAATCGTTAATGTTGATGAGAATCTTTGTCCGAGTATGTGGAATTTGTATCCAGATCGGGCCAGCAAATACTTTTTGCTTATAAGCGTTGCTTGCCGAAAGACAGCATAATAAAAGTTCATGTATCAAGCCTGAATAATTTGAAACAACATGTAAGAAGGGTATATGAGTAACAATACGTCCAGTTTGAAGATATTGTTAAGGCGGGCTCTAACCGAGGCAAGACAAAAAAGAGAACTCATTCTGACAATATTATATATTAACCTGTTAACTTCCAGAACCTAAACCAACAGGTTTTATAAGTTCACTAACGCAACGATATAAAAATGCAATTTTACACATATTAACGGATTAACGATTAACATTAACTTCCGTTAATTCTTCCGAAATGTAACGCTTTAACGTTTAACGAAGCTAACTTTTTTTGTAGCGGATTAACGATTAACGAAGTTAACTATTTGATTAACGGTGCCCAGCTATGCATCTACTTATGTAATTTCAGCTATCGGTGGCAACTTGTTAATAACCATACACTACCCATATGTACTGTATAGATATTTTATCTATCTAGCTATAAGTTGTCTATAAGCATTAAATAAATAAAAAATGAAAAAAATGGTTAAGACAACTGCGGTAACTTTACTTTATAATAAAAAACAATTGGCTCCTGGTCTGAGCGTTCTTAATTAGGACATCTGTTGGGAAATTGTGCCAAAAATGTGTGTGTGAAACGGCCGGCCCGGCCTGATCTTCATATTATTTTCTGACCCTTTACTAATGAAACCCTGATTACTTGATTTGTCATCTACAATTCTTCTTTCAAAATCATTCAATTGCTCAAAAGGTTGACCTTTAACCTTTTGAGTCATTGAATGATTTTGTATGCTCTTACTCCAGACTAATATGTCATGTGTTTGATAGAATCAAACAAATTTTCCTAAGAAACCATAATAATAATAATAATAATAAATTCTTTATTGTACAGAACCAAAAATAGTGTGGGTACAAAGGCGAGCTTAATGCTATAAATGCATTTTCTACCAACTAACCTTTGTGAATGGGGAGCCATTATAAGCGGGTGCAGAAATACTATTGTGATCAACAATAATGAAATATAAATACATACTAATTAAATTTACATATCCCACATATTAAATAAATATATACATAAATATATACATAAATAATATATAATAAATATTATTTTATACATAACCATATATCGGAAGCTCCTGAAGGGCTCGCCATTTAACACGATCTTTTTCCACCCTCATTCAGCCCCCATCAGTGACCTTTTACAGGTCATCCGTACATCTGGCGGGGATCATACCACTCTGCTACCTGTACCGTCTACTACAACCGTCATCGGTTCTGCGACAGACGTGCCCGGTCCATTGCCACTTCAACTTACTAATTCTGAAGGCTATTAACTTTAGTTTTCATACAGATGTCTACGTTTCGGACTCTATTCATCAGAGAAATACCATAGCTCTCTCCATAGCTCCCTCAGCGACCTTAAACTTGTCAGTCAAACACCGTGGTGTATTTGATTACAGAATGTGGCGTAACTTAACCTTGCTGAAGTTGGCTAAGCCCAGTTGAATAGTCTGTCTTGTCCAAGTTCATTCCGAGACCAACCTGCTGGGAAGCATATTTAAGCTGTCTAACATTCCGCTAAGATCCTTGATATGCAGTAATATAGCAAAGAAGATTGTAGCGTGAAAGCTCGACAATAATAATAATAATAAAATTCTTTATTGCACACAAAATATAAAATATAAAAACATGTACATAGGCGAGCATAATACCATGAAGGTATTCTCTACCAGCTAACCTTTGGGAGAGTGAGAGAAGAATATTATGGGTGCAGAGTAAGAAAAATTAAGCAAAAAGATAAAAATATTATATTAAGTAAAATCAATAAATATATATATGGGTACGTAGGTAAGTATATGGTTTAAACATCTAAGATGATAATAAATATATACTGTGTATAAATAATAAGTAAAATACGTGCATATTTAAAATAAATAAATATTATAATATTATATATATATATATATATATTTATATAATATTATATATATATTTATATAATATTATTTCATTTAATAACAATCCTACATACATCAGATAAAACTCTTTAAACGTTTAATAAATAACCACATCGTTCCTGGAGAAACAGAATAAAACGCTATTTAAATAACCTAGTATTTATTTAAGTTATAACGTATATGATGTACTTGTATGTATGGTTTATGTATGTTTATGTGTGTAGGTATAATGTGTAGTATATTAAAATTAGTTAAGTAACTTGTTAACTGTATCATTATTTTTTTATTTCATCCTGCCTATCACCTTACTCGATCCCCAAGGTTAGCTGGTAAAGAATGCCTACTGGCATTATAGCTCGCCTCTGTATTGTTTTAAGTGCATTAAAGTTTTTAAATAAATAAATAAACTTCTTTTACATTTATAAAAGTCAGTAGGTATATATTTAAAGTGAATGTTACACAATAGTGTGTCAGCGGAAATTAATAGCTCTTATGTCCCCCAGTAGGGCAGGTGACCCGGTGATGAGTTATTTAATCAGGGTGATTGCGTATCCCAGAAAGGTTTGGTTCTTCAACACTCATCATGTTGTGTGCTCGTGCTAGTGACGTGAAAATTGACGCCTCATAGTGATGTACAAACGATTTTTTTTTTAATTTACCGGATTTTACCGGTAAAATAGTTTTCTATTTTATTTAAAAACTAAAGTATCATTACGCTTCTATCCCGTACGGGGTGGTCAGAAGCCTTTTATAAGAAGCAATTTCACATTTACTCAACTTCGCTATAAACCAGTGGTCATAAACCACTACTATAGGCCCATCATGACAAGTGGCAAGCTCGTTGATGTCTCTAGCGTACCAAATTCGAGAAATATTTACTTAACCGGAGGCAGTTATTTTATTTTGCATTTGGGAATCGATCCCGGTAAATTAACTAATGCTGAAATTGCTTTGCTTTAACTGCCTCCGTGGTCTAGCGGTTAAGTCTGTGGATTTAGACTCGGAGGTACCGGGTTTGATTTCTGGTCGAGATACAAAAATATATATTAATGTAAATGTATTTAATTAATATTTCATTTATTTGTGATATTTCTCGAGTTTGGTACGCTGGAGTCATCGACGAGCTTGCCACTTCTCATGATTGGCCTATAGTAGTGGTTTATGACCACCCCGAAAGGGAAACGGTCGTGATGATACTTTACTTTACTTTTTCCGAAATTTATTAATATTATTCACTTTGGTATTTAACTATTTTTACCGGTTGCAAATATACTTTTTGAGAATCGATTTCGGTAAATTTACCGGTATTTAAGTATAGAACATCACTATTCGAATGCTGTATTTGGCGACATCTTGAGAAGCGGACGGGTGTTAAGCCCAAAGTCAATATTTGCCGGTAGATCGTCTGCTGTGGACCGATATTACTTGCACAGATCCTGCGGTACCGGGGAACAGGGGTTCTTCAGTGTAATCCTTGACTTATGTTAAAAGACCAGCAGCCGTAGTCCATTACTTAGGCGAAAACATTAACATTTATTAGAAGTAATCCTCCTTGCGTCGTTATCCTCAATACTGAGGGTCGTGACCCCCTCCACGGATCACTTTGTCTCGGACGATGCTGCTGCCATCCGTGTCTGCACACGGCGGCATGCAGCGCAATGGGGACTGGGGTGTTAAGTATGGTTCGGATCTGGTGAGACCAACGTATCGGGCTTCGGCCACGGGGCCTCTTGCCTTTGATTTTACCCGTGATCACCAGCTTTTCCAGATTGGCCGTACTTTTTCGTGCTATATGACCAAAATACTCAAGGACTCGCTGCAGGCAGATAGAAGAGAGCCTGGTAGTGACTTTGAGCTCCTTGAGTATTGATACATTGGTTCTCCGCGCTGTCCACGGAATGCGCAACATACGCCTCCAGCACCACATCTCAAAGGCGTCGACGCGGCTACGATCAGATGCTTTGAGGGTCTAGGTTTCGGCAGCATATAGGAATATGGAAAATACGAGGCTGCGGACGAGTCTTGTTTTGGTCCCAATAGTGATATTACGATCTTTCCATATTCCTTTCATCTGACTCATAGCATTTTTGGCCATGCCTATCCTTCGGCGTACTTCCGCTTCACACGAACCGGTGTTAGAGATACTGGAGCCCAGGTTTGTGAACTCAGTAACGTGTTCTAGTTTAAGCGCCCCAGTGAGCTCCAGTTTCTTGATGCGGTCCACCACCATGATCTATGTCTTCTGTTTATTGATTTGAAGACCCACATCGTTACTTATTCGCTCCATTCTATTAAGCAGTCTCGCCATTAGAAATAATATACAAACAATATAAAAGAATTACAATATTAAATAAACTATATTACACCAATATCCAACTTAAAATAATAATAATAATAATAAAAATACGTAGAAAATAAAACTTAAATACTTACAAAAAAAGCCCCTCCAAATCGCTGTCTTGTGGCATAGTGCCCAACACACTAGCAGCATTTCCCCTTGGAATGATAATACTTTTCAAGCCGGCATAGTGTTTGGGACTGATAACAGTTATGAGTGTCTGACTTCAGTTGCTAACATTCATGGACCTTGCGCGCCACTTACCATCAGGTGGGCCCAAGGTCACATGTCGTACTAGTATAAAAAAAAACTTAATTTTTGAGAGAAAAAACTGACAGCCCTATTGTCAGCAGAAAAAAAAAACATTAGATTGACAAAATAGTGTAGTCTGCAGTAGAAATGAGGTCTTTGCGTCGGATATGCGGCGTAACTTTGATGTGCCGTATACGTAATAACGAAATATGAATGATGAAGAAATGAAGAATCCTCTGCTTGCTGAATCTGTGGAACAATTTGCCAGTAGAAATTCGCCAAGCGCCCAATAGATCACTCTTTAAGAAAATAGTATATTCACATTACACAGCTACAAACTGTGTATGTAAGATATATTGTATGTAGTATATATGTATAGTGTGTAGTATATATATTATTGAGTACATATTTGTACGTATTAGTATGTATATTAATATGTATTGTTTTATTTTAGATTAAGTTTATTTAATATAAATAATAATCCCTTTGCACCTACCTCATAATCAAATTTCTCTGCATTGTCCCAAAGGTTGGCGGGTAGAGAATGCCTAGCGGCATTAAGCCCACCCCTTATACATAGAATCAAGTTTTAAATAAATAATTTTGCACAACTTCGAAAGTAGCATTTCTCACTTTGGCCCCGACTTGACATGATCATTGAACATGACTTTCGTCTTGTCCAAGTTCATTTCGAGACCCGCTGGTAAACTAAGATTATGCCGTTTAACATTCCGCTAAGATCCTTGAACGTACTAGCCATAATGACTATGTCATCCACAAATGTAGGTGTGTGATGAATTTTCCATTGATGTTTATGCCGCAGTAATTCCTGTCTAGCATTTTAAAAACATCTTCAAACGCGTTCGTGTACAGCTTCCGATATAAGACTTACCCCTGTCGCACGCCTCTGCACAGTTGGATAGGTTCTGTATGCTGACCCTGCCGGTAACCTCATTCTTAGAATACTATACTAAGTAACAAATTCTAACACTAGTATAACATAAAAAGCATCCACGTCATATCTTGCAATTGAAATCTCCCAAAAAGAATCAAACTCACTCGTTACTACACGGCTTTTCGATTCCCTTTGCCGGAAAAACTGTTGTCCTACGTAACTGCTGATCGTGTACTGCGACATTTTATTTCATTTATTTATTAGGGTCGCCAACACTGCCGGCAACAATACATACAAACATGGATTTTTACTTACAACTAATCAAATCAAATCATTTTTTTTATTCGAAGTTTTTTACACGAACTTATAAATAACGTTGCTGTGCCAATTTCAGTATGACACTGTGTGACAGCAATCGTTAGCTCCCAGGGGAACATAATAAAACATGCAGTAGACAAATACAAACATACGTTAAACATTTTTTTAAAATAACAAACCTAAATCTTATACATAGTATAAACATTTATATAATAAAAGCAAAACTTATAATTACTAAATATGCTAGGGCATATACTGCATAGGGATTGCGCTTATTTAGAGTTTAACTAACACAGAAACTAGATGCTGCACCAATTACAGGCAACCACCACACGCTATTACAGTATCCATTAATTGGGCCTTTGAATAACTAAAATAAAAACACAATACGATAATAATTGAGTGAATCTAATTCAAACTATAACTGGTGACAAGAGGGCTGGTCATCATGTACGATAGAGACATCGACGAGCTTGCCAATTTTCATTGGCCCATAGTAAAGTTCGCTAAATCTGAATACGCTTCTTTATAAGCGTGGTTTATGACCACCCCGAAAGGGAAACGGACGTGACGATACTACTATTTTTTTTTGTAATATAAAAAGTAATTAATTAATGGTTTTGTTCATTTTTTTTTTTACTGATTTATTCGATATTGGACGAATTTGTAATTAGTCAAGTAATATATAATATACAAACAGTATAAAATAATTACAATATAAATTAAAATGCAATATAATTTGTTCATTTTAGTTATTCTAGAATATTAATTTGGTACAAAAGTTAGGTCGCAATAAAACGCCCGCGTAAGAAAAAGTATTTCTCGTTATCCGAATAAAATCGTTTTTCTCGGACGGTTCCACGGCTCAATTTGACGGTTTATGGATATTCAGGCTTCTAATACGAACTTGGCGACGTTGCTAAATTGTCACCACGTCTAGCACGGTTATCTTTGCTTATTTTAATTTGATTTTCTACTTTTATCATTTAACATTCTCTAAATATATCTACAATTTTAATATGCGGACTAATGATGGTATTTTGCCCAGTCTGCCGGGGCGGGGAAGTATGCACCAATCGTGCCGATAAACCCAGTATAATGTATCCACACGTTTCAGGATCAGGCTCGAATTTCCGTCATGCCCAGTCAAGCCGGCATAGTGTTAGAACTGATGTCAGTCATGAGTGTGTTTCCATTTCCGCGCCACTTACCATCAGGTGCCCACATCGTCATCAACTCATCGCATATCGTGTTAGTTAAAAATAATAATTGTCACTAAGGTTGTCTGTAGTATATTGATATGACGGAATTAGTATAATATAGTCCTTATATAAAGTGCAATAACCTATTATATAACTATTTACGAGTATATATATATACTATAATAATACTTTTATATATAATTTAAGACAGTGACAACAGCATTCTGAGGATGATATCGTCGCGCTTTTGTTAAGCGCTGGATTGGAGTTGTAACTGGGAATGTGTAAATTAAATATGTACAGCATTTGCGTAGTATAAATATCCCCACAGATATTTAAGAATTAATATTATTTAAATTAAATTAAGTACTAGGTATTATTATTATTGCCTTTTTAATTAATGTGTATAACTACTAACATAGTTCTAAGTTGAAATGTTACTAATAATTATGGAATTAATTCTGAAATAAATAATTTATTATTATTATTATTATATGTTTGGTTATACAGATAAATGTTTGAATAAAAACTTACATTTTAAAACATAAATTACTATTTGATGGCAATGCTGCCAGTATCCTTGGCACTTTGCCCATTGGCAGCGATTTGGAGCATTTTTTTTATTTATAATAATTTTATTTTGTTTTTTCTTTATTTTAGTTTTTAGTTGTATTTTTATTTATTAAGTAGATTTATTATTTGAATAGTAAATTATATATATATATATTAAAATATACTATCGCAGAGCTTAGAATTAAAAGTCTATACCACTGTGCTGTGAGACGTCTTCGTCGTTCGTTATTTTTGTGGAAACTAAATCTCGTACAGGAACGCACAGAATTGAATCGATGTACAATGTATATGCACATACAATAATAATAATTTATTAAGGTATGTGAACATTTTTTACACAAAAAAATATTTAAACTGTCTGTCCACGGATGCGGCAGCTGATTAGCTGGTCAGCTGCCTGTATTCGTTCACATCGAATAAGACATAACTTCTAAGCATGCCCCACACACACATACTTGCACACCAACACTTATTATCCACTCACGCACAATAATTAGATTTCATACATGTATGGATCAATGTTATTCCCCAATTCTAGTTTAGTATTTTATTGTATGGCGCGGTGGTGGCTCGGTTGTAAGAACGCGTTCCTTAAATCCTACAAAGGTCGGTTCAAACCCATCCGGCATGTACCAATGAGAAATACACTTTTCTTAAGTACATTTGTCATAGATTTACAACACCACCGTTCCCGTGCCTCGGATAGCACGTCAAGCCGTTGGTCCCGGTATTAGTGACCAAATTGTGGAATCGTTAATAAATTATCATAAAAATTTGACATCATATCCTCGCCAAGCCGTCTGGCCAGCGTGGCAAGTGTAGGCCAAATTCTCCAGATATATGTTCTGGATGGCTCCAGCAGTGGAGGTCTGGGACGCTGTGTTCTAGGGGCTGTAATGATAATGATGATGGTTTTATTGTAATGTTTATGTTTAAGTTAGTTATAGTTTGTTTTTTATAATAATTTCCTTTTACATACATATCTTCACGCGGGGTAGGCAGGGACAATTGAGCGCCACTTTGTCACGATTCGACTTTCAACAACCTCTTCATACATGACCTTCAGCTATTGTTTTATTTATTTAATCGTGATAGGTAAGTTTTGGTCTGTCAGGACATTTTTTCCCCAGAACTTTCGCATTATATCTGGTTCGTCAATCTCTCTTCAGTCATCTTTTCAACATGCCTGAAACATCGGAGCCTGCCTTTCCTCAAAGTGACGCCGCATATCCGACGCAACGAGTTCATTTCTACTGGCATTAACTCTACTCTCATGCGTATTCTGACATATCCACGTCTTGCTGCCATACATACATAAGTGTTAGTACCAACTTGGCATTGTTGTTATTTTTTTTTATTGTTTGTTAAACATCATCTATATAGATTTTTGGTAAATAGTTGGTCCCTATATTAAATGAGACAATTAAAAAAATATATCTAAATTTAGCTGTAACATAAAAAAAGTATACAAAAAAGTATTATTTAACGTATCCCATCAACCTGCACTAAGACTTATGCTGTATAAAGCATAAATAAAGTCATGCGTTGAATACTGTTCGGGGATGATTCCGCTATGTATCTTACAGATCCTGTCAATGCCTTGCGATTCGAATAGTAGATGACACCAGTGTCACTCGAATCACTCCAGCTTTTCCGAGACGTTACCTCTCTGAGCGTGTTCCACAAGCTATACCACGGTGAGTGCTCTCTATTCTGGAACCCGGTTCGGTTCACGCAAATATGCATCCACATACCATAGCCATCATCCCTACGCGTTTTCACAAATTCGGAAATTCTGTAGGATTGTGTCGCACGCTGAAGACATGAAATGATCTCCCTGCCAGTGTTTCCACTATTATAACCTTAGCGATGTGTGAAAAAGCAACTTGTTAGGTCGGCATAGTGATAGTGACTCATGTCGGTCGTTAGTGGCTGGCTTCTTCCCAAGGTTTAACCATTGCTTCCAAAAGCTACCGGATACCTGCCAAGGTTTAACCACATGGTTCTAAAAGCTATTGTATACTTCCCAAGGTTTAACCATTGCTTCCAAAAGCTACCGGAAACCTGCCAAGGTTTAACCACATGGTTCTAAAAGCTATTGTATACTTCCCAAGGTTTAACCATTGCTTCCAAAAGCTACCGGATACCTGCCAAGGTTTAACCACATGGTTCTAAAAACTATTGTATACTTCCCAAGGTTTAACCATTGCTTCCAAAAGCTACCGGAAACCTGCCAAGGTTTAACCACATGGTTCTAAAAGCTATTGTATACTTCCCAAGGTTTAACCATTGCTTCCAAAAGCTACCGGATACCTGCCAAGGTTTAACCACATGGTTCTAAAAGCTATTGTATACTTCCCAAGGTTTAACCATTGCTTCCAAAAGCTACCGGATACCTGCCAAGGTTTAACCACATGGTTCTAAAAACTATTGTATACTTCCCAAGGTTTAACCATTGCTTCCAAAAGGTACCAGATACCTGCCAAGGTTTAACCACATGGTTCTAAAAACTATTGTATACTTCCCAAGGTTTAACCATTGCTTCCAAAAGGTACCAGATACCTGCCAAGGTTTAACCACATGGTTCTAAAAGCTATTGTATACTTCCCAAGGTTTAACCACATGGTTCTAAAAGCTATCGTATTCTTCCCAAGGTTTAACCACATGGTTCTAAAAGCTGTCGTATACTTCCCAAGGTTTAACCACATGGTTCTAAAAGCTGTCGTATACTTCCCAAGGTTTAACCACATGGTTCTAAAAGCTACCGGATACTTCCCAATGTTTTAAGTAGTTCTCACTAAAGTTTCTTACGGGAAAGGAGCCTGCCTGTTTACAACCAAGTCAATATTTATCTAGGCGTGAAATGGCGAGTATTTCAAATAGCAGCTAGTAATATTAAGCAAACCCTTCCATAATGGAGTAAGTCAACACAATTGTTCAGATCATATAATGTAGCGCGCTTACTCAAACAGAGCCAACCAAACCATACTACTCTAGGTGCACTTCCGAATACACAGACAAAATTAAAAAAGGTGCAAAAAAAAAGCTACAAGAAGGTTTATTTTATTTTATACTATTGAGAAAACTTACAGATAAATATATATATGCTATGATAGGGATGTTGAAATAAGAGTGACCGCGAGAAATAGAGTCAAAGGTGCGCTGATGATCGTCAGTCGAAACGTCAGTGACAAAGCTTGACTCGCCATACACAATGCCATGCTGGTACCATTAATTATGTATAAAAGTGAGACGTGGATATGTCAGAATACGCATGAGAGTAGAGTTAATGCAGTAGAAATAAGGTCGTTGCGTCGGATATGCGGCGTAGCTTTGACGGACCGCATAAGTAATGACGAAATACGCAAACGGGTAAATATGAAAGAAAGAAAGGGACAAAATAAGGAAAGGCATGTCAATATGTGAGAAATGTTTATTTAAAATAGTCAGATGTTCTCCAGATGAAAGCATTTTGCATATAATTATAGATATAAATCAATACATATGTCTGTTCGCAATAAACTCAAAAACTACTACACCGATTTTCATGCTGTTTTCACTAATGGATAGAGTAGTTTTCGAGGAAGGTTTTAGTATATAATTTATTAAGTTTTTGTATACATTACCAATATATGTTAGAGGTGTCGGAAAAAAATATGCCGTCTGGAAGCTTTCAACGAAAACGCTGCCTAAACCCTTTGAGATATAATTAAATAATGTATGGTAAAATTGTGCAGCTAGTGGGATATAAAAGATATCCCTGTGACGTATTTTACATAGTCTACTAAAAGGTATATTTCCTAGAATATCTGGACAGTCGACCTTTCCTCTTAAGACAACCATAACTTAATAAAAAATACAAAAAATAAGTATCATTATTGTTTATTCGACCGCCTCCGTGGTCTAGTGGTAACAAACGTTGCCGTGAACTCGGGAGATCGTGGGTTCGATTCCCACCGGGGGCAAGTTGTACATTGTATAATTTGTCTCGGTCTGGGTGTTTATATGTATATAATGTAGATATTTACAAAAAAAATAAAAAGTATAATATGTAGTTGATCAACCATCTAGTTTCCGTAACACAAGTCTCGTAGCTTACGACGGAAATTAGATCGCGCTGTGTGACCTGTCTGGAAATATTTATTATTATTTATTATTATTATTATAGTCCCTACCACTATGCCAACATATGAAGATGCTTTTTTCACACTTCTGGAAGAGCATTTCACATCTTCAGCGTGCGACAGATGTAAGAGTCTCCAAATTTATATACGCGTAGGGATAGTGGCTACGGTGTGTGGATGCATATTTTGGCCCGTGTGTGTGTTCGGTTGCGGAATAGAGAAGAAGGAATAACAACGTTGGAGTCTTGGTCTTTTTTTTTGTTCTTCCTTTTTAGAAATTAAATCTATAAAATTTGTCGCGTGCGATTGGCTCACGACATCCATCGCAGACTTGTAAAGTGTACCAAAAAGTAAACATTCAATTGAGTCACGGATGCGCAAGTCTTTGAGATGTATGTTTGTTCATATTTTACGCTTTTAATACGACTTAATTTTTTACTAAATTATACCACCATACATAGGTAGTTAACTGTGAAAGGAGATTGACAATAAATCTATGAAAGTTAAGCTGAACATACGTCTGTCGACAAATGTACCAAGGACGACAGATGTCGCAAAATAAAGTCCCCAAATTTATATGTACGCGAAGGATGGTGACTACGGTGTATGCATATTCTGACCTGTGCGTGTGGTTTGGTTTATTTATTTATTAGTTCTCCAACAAAATCAATAATATTTCAATTTGTGTGTACATGCATACATAATTAATAATAATAAAATTCTTTTTGCACAAAAATATACAATATTCTCTATCAGCTAACCTTTGGGAGAGTGAGAGAAGAATATTATGGGTGCAGAGTGTGAAAATGGAAATAATATAGCAAAAATCAGAGTTAAAATACGTAATTAAATACAATATATACATTTATTATATATATATTTACTACTTACGTATGTAATTTTAATTAAAGGAGAAGACGCTTATATATTTAGGATGTCCTAGTGTGCAGACCAGAGATTTACGAGTATTTTTGTTACTAACACCTTTTACTTACCTTAATTATGTTATTTTTTTACTTTGTACTTACTAACCCTTTTGATGAATAAATTAATTTGAATTTGAATTTGATATTATTACCATTGAGTATAAATTTAAAATGCAATAGATATATATTTATTTATTTATTTATTTAAATCTTTATTGCACAAAGTACAAAGGCGGACTTAATGCCGCTAGGCATTCTATGACAGTCAAACCTTCGGGACAACAAGAGCAATTAAACAATGAAAGGTAGGTGCAATTACAGGCTTAATTAGACAATATAATGACATATATAAATTAATACATACTTACATACACATAGACATACAAATAAATAATATTTACATATCTACATACTAATACTACATGCAAATACATACATATAAACTACACATAAAAACAATAATAATATACATACATATTAAATTAAATGTAATACTATCTATAACCATATCAAATACAAGTATAATTATCAGCAACGCCAGAACTAAACTAAGTTTATTATGACTTCATGTAGTGTGCATATACACATATTATACATTATGTAAACAAATAATTTACCTACCTGTGAGTTAAATCTATTAAATTAAATTATAATTAATAAAACTAATACCTAAATTAATGAGAATATTACAAATATTATAATAATGAAAAATAAAAAAATACAGTTTTTAGAAAAAAATACAAATAAAATTACAATCAACAAAAGCTAAAATGATTGTAGAATGGAGAGGAAAGAATTAGACTATAAAGCTCTTCAAAGCACTGACCATAGTATAGCCGGTAGAACACGCTCAAAGAAGCTACATCTCGGAGAAGCTGCAGGGATTCGAGAGTTCCAGATATAGTGGCATCGTTCACAATTCGCAAAGCTCGCCTCTGTAGGATATTGAGAGCATCTGTGTGTGTCTTATACCTAAGGTAGGTCATGAATATGCTTTCTTCACACTTCTGGGAGAGCATTTCACATCGTCAGCGTGCGACAGTTGTAAGAGTCTCCAAATTTATATGTATGCGTAGGAATAGTGGCTACGGTGTGTGGATGCATATTTTGGCCCATGCGTGTGTTCGGTTGCGGAAAAGTGAAGAAGGAATAACAAAGTTGGAGCCTGGTCTTTTTTTTTGTTCTTCCTTTTAAGAAATTAAATCTATAAAGATTGCAGCAAAAACAGCCAAATTATATAGGTATTACTCGGGCAACTTCGCCCGGGTCAAACAGCTAGTACTTTAATAAATAATGATAAATTTTGAGCCGATAAGTGGCCGGTTGTAACTCGATGATTTCATATAGAAATAAAACTTTTGCCTTACAATAAAAAAGTTTTTAATGACGACCCGAAAAATGTATTCGTTGGTCATTTATTTATTAAAATCCTCCCTAATTGGCCCGTTGTTAAAACTTTCTACGGACCAAATAGAAAAAACCCTTAAGTATATTTCTTTAGTTAAGTAGGTACATAATTAAAAAAAAAAAGTATCACCACTGTAGTTCACATTAAGCCAACGCTATCGTCATCATCATCAGCCTGTGTCTCTCCACTGCTGGATATAGGCCTCCTCAAAGGCTCGCCATTTTAACGATCTCCTCTTTCTCATCCATTCCCCACTAGCAACCTTCCACAGGTCATCTGTCCATATGGTTGGGGGTCTTCTATTACTTCGTCGTCCATCGGTTCTGCGACAGATGTGTCCAGCCCATTGCCACTGTTAACCAAAGTTACCGACATAGCTTTTAAAATTAGCAAGCTGATAATTTTAAAAGCTATGTCGCAACTTTGGTTCTTTGACGAATGTCAACGTTGCGGACTTTATCTTTTAGAGAAATCCCGAGCATAGCTCTGTCTATAGATCGCTGAGCAACCTTGAATTTGTAGATCAGACCCACTGTCAGTATCCGTGTCTCTGCTCTATATGACATTACTGGTTGATTATTTTTGCCCATCCTAGCTGAATACGTCTATCTGCTTCTTTGCTGAAGTTGGCTACGCCTAATTGAAGATGACTTTTGTCTTGTCCAAGTTCATACCGAGACCAACCCGCTGGGATGCCACATTTAAGCCGTTCAGCATTCTGCTAAAATCCTCCAGCGAGCTAGCCATTATGACAATGTCATCCGCGAATCAGCAGAGAGAGTTTTGTTGGCTTTCGGGTTGCTACTGGGCAAGTAGTAATTAATTCTGACGTACCTGGTGGGGTACCGCTGTACCAGGTATTGTAATCTCATAGGTACTCATAGCTAAATTAAAAAGGTTATTAATTGATAGTTGTGGTGTAGTTCTGTATATGTTTTATTTTAAAAATCTGATATAGATGACTTTTCCTAGCAAATTCCTTTCTCAGTCAGATTAAACATTTACAGGTCACTGGAATTTGCTAAGCTGCTGGTCTACTTCTGCTAACAGCTTACTCTTTGGACCACTTTGCTGCTTAGTCCTCTACTAGCGGGAAATTCAAAATAATTTAATTAATGACGTTTTATAAATGCCTATAATAGGTTTACGTGAATTAAGATATTTTGCCTTGAACTTGACTTTGTAATCCGAAGTGCAAGATGGGTTTGTATCGCCAGGTCAAATAGCTAGTATAAAAATAAATAAGGAAAACTTATGAAAATTGGCTTTGACTAAACCGCACTAACCCTAAAATATAATTGGCCAGTGAACCATTATTGGAGATCATCTCCAGTTGTGAAGAATGCTTCAAATTTTCCGACTGTAGAGTGATTTTATGAAATTGATTGTATTATTGTGAACGGGCCAAAAAATGTATTAATATATAAATATGTATTATACTGCCTCCGTGGATTTAGACGCAAAGCTACGGGTTCAATCCCTTGCCAGAACTTAACATTTTTTTAAATTTATTTTTAGGTATTTCTCGAGTTTGGTACGCTAGAGAGATCGACGAGCTGGCAAGCCTTTGCACTTGCCATTCCTTATTTTTGTCCCTATGCTTAATTTTATACTTACCCTTTTCCGTATTTCGACGTTACGTATGCAATCCGCCAAAGTGATGCCGCATATCCGATGCAAAGACCTTATTTCTACTGCATTATATCCACTTCTCGCTTCCATACATCAGTGTTGGTACTAGCATGGCATTGTGTATGGCGAGCCGAGCTTTGTCGCTGACATTTCGACTGGGGTTCAGTGTCCGCGTTCACTCTTCTTTCAACATCCCTATCAGTGAAAACACTGTCCAGATATAAAAAAACATTTACTTGTTATAGACTTTCATCATCAATCTTTATCGTCACGGCTGTCATCCTTCTTATTTCTTTTATTTATAGTACCTAGTACATAGGCGAGCTATAACGCCATAAGGCATTCTTCACCAGATAACCTTGGGGATCATGTAAGGTGATGGGCAGGATGAAAAAAATATTAAAATAACTTAAATTAGTAAAATAAACATAATGACGCATTTATAGCACTCAAAAATACATATACGTACATAATATAAAAAAACAATTCACATACATACTATATAATACATACATACATAAACATACACTTCTTCTTTCAAAAACTAAACACCTTGGTTTTTTTCGCATTCAAATGGAGTCCTTTTTCTGCACATCCCTCTTTCATGATCACTTTATTTTATTTTCTATATTTTAATTTGCAATAAATATTTTTTTATTACATACTTTTACTTACAAGTGTACTTTGAGAAATGCACTTTGTCAATTTTGTAGGAATTTCCTACAATTTATAAATTCTTATTTTCATATATCAAGTTTTAGAGAGATTTATTTTACTAAAATTGTAGTATTTTTAACTGAAGAAGACAAATTTCCAAGCATTTCATGGATTCACCGTGCGGATGCTGTGTCCATCGTGTGTGGGAAGAGATAAGAAGAATGGTGTCTCGGGCTTGCGACCGACAATAGGCTGGTTTGAAAAGGAGGCCTTGCGCAACAAGAGGCTCACCATCGACCATTTTGCTCTACTCTTTACCCAACCAAAGAAGAAGACAAATTTCTAAGCATTCCATGGATTCACCGTGCGGGTGCCGGGTCCATCGTGTGTGGGTAAGAGATGAGAAGAATGGTGTCTCGGGCTTGCGACCGACAATTGGCTGGTTTAAGAAAAGGAGGCCTCCTTTTTTTTTCTATTGCGCGATAATACGCTCACCATCCACCATTCTCCATTCATCCACTTCTCTCCCTACCCAACCAAATACTGTATGATTCCGTTAATGCCGTCTTGGAAGCTCGTTCCATAAATGTATTGACGGCAGACCTGCTTAGGCCCAATTCTTTCAGTAAGTGATGCAAAGATTTTGCTGGAACTCCTCTTGCACCAACTTCCACTGCGTAAAGCTGAGTCTTGAACCCGTTCCTGATCATTTCTTCTGTGAGATCATAATATTTATTCGACTTCATGTTGTGGTCTTTTGGAATATTTGATTCCCACGGAACGGTAAGTTTCCGTATGATTCCGTTAATACCGTAATATATTACCAAAATGTCCGTAATTTCTAAAATGATTTATTTTCTGTGCGAATTTATCTACTTATTTCCAGTAAAAGATTTCCGCCCTATAAATAAAAAATATGTGTTAAATTTTTGCGCCGCAAATTTCTAAATTTGTGCTCTAGTGGTCCCAAAGATAAGAGTCGTTGGCCCTTCAATCTGGATTCGAGTTTGAATCATTACTGAATAGGGAGAAGGACTCCCTTCGTATAATTGTAGGGCCTAATACATCGACGTATATCTAACAGACCTGGCCAAATCTATTTTATTTTGTTATTAAAAACTAATAATTATATAATTAAATATAAAATTTCCATTATATAACATTAATCGCTTACTAACAGTTAGACAACTTTACCATCTTAACCTTATTTCAAGAACTCATAAAATAATTCCTTTAATATAGTAAAAAAACACAAAGGATGCAAATATATGGTATGTAGTGAACCGAAGTTTTGAACTGATTTTGCGAAAAGACAATTCCCAAATCAATCGGCGTACTTGTATAACAAAATTAACCCAAATCATATACAACATTTTTTACAAAATATAAAAAATACTATAGTGCTGAAAATCTATCTCTAACATACTACCACACTCATACACACACAAACACTAAACTCTTTTAACCTTCTCTTTTTATATAATTTGTATTATTAAGTATTCGAATAATTAGTTAATAGTCTTTTTTATAATTATTATTATTATAAATAATTATTTATTAGTATTTTCAACAGTATCTCTCAAATAAATTAGACTACATTAATATATTCTAATCAAATTAAATCATCTTTATTTTCAACCTTCTGGTCGGGACACAAAAATATTTATTAATTTAAATAAATAAATTGAATTAATATTTAATTTATTTGTAATATTTCTCGAGTTTGGTACGCTGGAGACATCGGCGAGCTTGCCACTTGTCATTATTGGCCTATAGTAAAGTTGGCTAAATTTATAAGCGTGGTTTCTGACCACCCAGAAAGGAAAACGGTCGTGATGATACTTTACCTTTTTAATTTTATTAAACATAAATAAAATGGATTTATGTATTGTCTATTATGATATAGATCGATGGTGTTGTCCGTAGTACGTTAAATTCAATAGCACCTTAATTGTAGGAATTTTCGACATCAAAAAGGATCTTATTTTATTCAACGGCTATGCTATTTAATGAATGAAATAATTAGGGAAGGTTTTGCAGGTGAAATTAAGTTTAATTTGTTAAGGTCAAATGGTGGATGCTCGCTTGTGTTTCGCGTAAGCTTATTCCGGGGTTAGGGTACTGTAGGCAATAACATGTAGTCAACGTTATTTAAAGGAATTAACGCTTTTGCATCTATCTCACTCGCACAATGCAATATATTTAAAGATTTTTTAGGTCTGAGTTAAATTTAAGATATGTAGTCTATCAACATACTTAGGAATTGAATATCAACATATACCACAGATCTCCTCTGCCTTATTTGACTCATATTGCCTTTAATCTTTTTTTAATCATTGTTATATTATCTGTATCTATGTTTTGCATGTACGAGTATATTTTGTTAAATATTTTATTTGTGTAAGGAATTTGTTATTATTGAATTTTGAATATGTTTGAATTTAATTTGTGTAATTTGTCTTCTAATTTGTATACTTAATAATTATTATAATTTGCATGTTGTGTGTGCTGCTTGGATTCCAGTCTAGTCCATGTATAAATTAAAAGAAATCAAATTTGCAACTGACTGGAATCTGTTTGCACACCTAATAATAAATAAATAAATATAGGGAACTATAATAGACAATATATAATTTAATTTTGTTAACATTTATAGTCATTAAAATTAAAACGACTTAAAGAGTAAAAAAATAATTAAATATACACTAATCCCAATAAAAAGTAAACTATAAATAAAAAAATGTCCTCTAGGGACGATCCTTCAGTGAAAGTGCCAAGGCGACTGACATTTCTCGTTTGTAAAGCTAGGCTAGTACGTTGACAGGAATAATTGCGAGCTTTCCTATCTCCAGCCTTTTCGTACAACGTACAACAAGTAAAAGTATTTTTTTTTAAATCCTATAATAGGTTAGTTCAAATTCAAATTCAAATTCAAATTATATATGACTATAGATAGGCATATTCAATACAAAACGCAATAAAAACATGCCGCTTGCCAACGTACCTACGCGTGTACCTACCAACTTTGGTTCAAAATGTCCGGATATTTAAGTTTTTTATTTATTTATAAAGTTTATTGCATCTTTGTACTTTTACAAAGATCTAATATAATTCCGTTAGACATTCTCTGCCTGTTAACCTTACGGACAAAAACAGAGCTTTAGAGACGGGAGTAAATGCACAAAAAGATAATAAAAAATATATTGAAATATTATTAAATGAAATACGGATTATTATATTATATTGTGGAGTGGATGAGAGCCGAAAAAAATGCACTGAATGGCGAGCCTTGAGGGAGGTGTATTTTTGCTCCTTTCTTCACTCCAAAAACATCGGTGATGCGCCGGATTTATATTTCCTACGGAACCCTGTGTTAGTGCTTTAAACACACACTTGAAAGGTTTTATTTTATTCAAATCCGGTGTCAAAAGATTTTTCATGCTATTCATAAGCTGTTTTATGATTTTGTTCTTCGCATTTATCCACTTTTTATTTTTATCATTTATTTAATAATTTAGTTTAATCTGAATATTCAAACATTTTTTTTGTATTATATTAATAATATATAAACTGCCTCCGTGGTCTAGCGGTTAAGTCCCTGGATTTAGACTTGGAGGTACCGGGTTCGATTCCTGGTCGGGACACAAAAATATTTATTAAATACATTTAATTAATATTTAATTTATTTGTGATATTTCTTGAGTTTGGTACGCTGGAGACATCGACGAGCTTGCCACTTGTCATGATTGGCCTATAGTAAAGTTGGCTAAAAGTGAATCCGCTTATTTATAAGCGTGGTTTCTGACCACCCCGGAAGGGAAACGGTCGTGATGATACTTTACTTTACTATATTTAATAATATGAATTTGAATTGTTTTGAAAATGCCTTACAGCATAAAGCTCGCCTGTTGCTATTTTTGTATGTACAATATACATTTTTACCCGACGCGCGACGCAAAGAAGGATAATGTGTTAATCGGCACTTGTATGTATGTATGTATATCCTTTGTGGCACACAATCGCGTTTTCCAATTTTGATGATTCTTACGTCATTCGATTCGTATTAATTAGAGTCTCAGTGAAGATATGGATTTTTTTTTTTTTTTTAAATAAAAAAGTTGACTAACGATACTCAAGTAGGGTATTATCGAATAGGGATTTCATGTTGAAGTTTAATTTATCGTTTTTCATTTTGAATAAACATTGAGTATCTATAACAATTTAAAGTTGTTGAGCAATTATTCTCATTTAAAATTTTAATGTAGGTCCTACCTACCTATAATAAAGATGTAATTTTCCATAGGTAGATTAACATGAACCACCAATACACATACCTACAATTAATATTTTGTTTAAAAGAAAATTAATTTTAAACCCGGTAGGTAGGTATACCTACTGAATTTTTGTTAGTACCTAGCTATACCTAGGTCCAATCTTTTGAAGATAGTATCTAATAGTATCGACCACCCCGAAAGGGAAACGGTCGTGTTGATACTTTGCTTTTTTATTTGATCGTGGTAGGTGAGTCTTGGTCTGCCAGGGTCTCTTTTTAACCACAACTTTCGTTATATATATGTATATCTGGTTCGTCAATCTCTTACCATATTGAACCATCGGCATTTCCTTATTTTTGTCCCTATGCTTTCTTTCATACCTACTATTTTGCGTTTTTCATTATTATGTATGCGGTCCGTCAAAGTGACGCCGCATATCCGACGCAACGAACTCATTTCTACTGCATTAAAGGATGATTCACGCTACACCGTGTCGCGACCGGGCCGTGCCCCGGCCGGACCAGTCATTCATGTTACACCGGGCTGTTTGGGTGTATTTTATGGTTTTATTTCGTCCGAAATGGTTTTTAACACACCTAAATACTTGGGATGGCTCATGTCGTAAATCACAGGGTACTTGCACACACATTCTAATAATTTTTCATCGTCCATTTTGCTGTTGAGCTGCTCACCACACTAAGATTTGACGTTGACTGCTCTGCGGGCCCCCGGGCGCATGTGATCATGTTCCAACGTGTCCGGGCAGGACCGTGCCGGAGCCAGGACACAATACCCACCGACATAACAACGCTGTGCCGTTCAGGGCATGGCCGATCCACGGTCAGGCATGAATTACTTCATACAAAAAGTATACCATAATGTTTGTTCGTGCCAGGTCGCGACACGATGTACCGTGAATCATCCTTTACTCTACTCTCACGCGTTTTCTTACATATCCTCGTCTCGCTTCCATACATCAGTGTTGGTACCAGCATGGTATTGTATATAGCGAGTCGAGCTTTGTTCCTGACATTTCATACTTCCCATCCGCAGTGAAAACACTGTCCAGATATATAATTTCATTTACTTGTTCTAGAGTTTCATCATCAATCTTTATCGTCACGGTTGTCATCCTTCTTCTTTCAAATACATCGTTTAAAATACTTTAATTTATCCTCATTACAAGATCGAAGGCAATTGCTGGATAGTATGTTTCTATATAAATTAATCAACGGTAAAATCGACGCACCCCACCTACTGTCCCGTGTTCGTGTCTCTGTGCCGACCACGCTGCCAAGGGTTGGCAAATATTATCTATTCATTCTACGATAATCTAAATCCAATTTGGGTTACCACTCATCACTAAACCGTACATGTCGTCAATACAACATATTTTCACGAAAAAATAAAAATGACAGTCTAGACATATTTGCTAATTCTTTGCATGTTTTTAAGCGCAATGAATTGTCACTGCAGCGGATCCTGGCTGGGACTGTAAACTGAACTGCTGTTTAACCTTTGATCCTTGATTGTGATTGCATCATGTTGTAATTTTTGCTTAGATTTACTAAGCTATTGTAATTGCATTGTGTTTTTGTTTACTCAAAGGCCCAATTAATGGATACTGTAATAGCATGTAGTGGTTGCCTGTAGTTGGTGCAGCATCTGTTTTCTGTCTTACTTGTAAATGAAAATCCATGTATATTTTGTTGCTGTCACTGTTGGCGACCCTAAAATAATCTATAGTAAAATCGATTCGATGATTGATAATATCGATCGAATGATTCGACCGATGTCGGCCAATATTTTTAAAGATCAACTCTAAAATCTCTCACGATCGACAGTTTGAGCATCCCTGCTGTATGCGATAGACTAAGTTATTGGAGCGAACGATTTAATTATTGTCAAGTTGTAAATTCCTAATTGGTAACAAAGTGAGACAATTATCGTACTTGCATACAGGGTTACCACTTTTAGAATATTATAGGACTTTAAATTAACAGATTACTGAAATGAAATAATGTATTTATCAGAAACATGGTAGGTACGGGGATGTAAATTATTATATGTAATTATATCAATATTTATTTAGTCACATGACTTTGTCGAGTTTAGTGTCGCGATATAACTAATAAGCGCGAAAATAACTAAGCCTTACTTTAGAAAAGCTTATTGGGTATGGCTCCTAAAATTTATAATAAGTTACCTGACGATTTTAAAGATTTATACCTTCCATTGTTTAAAAGTAAATTAACTTATTATTTTTTTATTTTTTATTATATTGTTGTTTATAGATTGTTGTTATTACTATTATTATTATTATTTGACCGCCTCCGTGGTCTAGTGGTAACAAACGTTGCCGTGAACTCGGGAGGTCGTGGGTTCGATTCCCACCGGGGACAAGTTGTACATTGTATAATTTGTCTCGGTCTGGGTGTTTATATGTATAATATGTATATATTAAAAAAAAAAATATTATAATATGTAGTTTATCAACCATCTAGTTTCCGTAATACAAGCCTCGTAGCTTACCACGGAAATTAGATGGCGCTGTGTGACCTGTCTGGAAATATTATTTATTATTATTTATATTTTAATAGGTGGTAGGCAGACTGATAGTGGTAATTTGTACAGTCTGCTGGGACGGGGAAGTATCCACCGTTCGTGCTGATAAACCCAGTAAAGTATATCCACACATTTCGGGATCAGGCTCGAATTGCCGTCATGTCCAGTCAAGCCGGCATAGTGTTAGGGTCTGATGTCAGTAATGAGTGTCTGATTCCAGTTGCTAACATTCATGGATCTCGCTCCCCACTTACCATCAGGTGGGCTAAAAAAACTACGTCGAACATTTTTTTTGTATTTATTTAGTTTTTTTTCATTATTTGTACATCATTTTGACAACCCTAGCTAGCAGGTTTATTGCAAAAGTCCGAATTCATTAGGCATCATTAATATCCGATGTTACTTTAGTCGGCGAATGGTCCCCAAAGCTCCAGTTCGAACTAATTAATACACGAATCGATTTGCTAGTTGGACAGATCTGTACTCGATGTGTTTGCCTAATTTTAATGACAAATTTAAATTTTTACTCATAAATCATGAAAAGTGATAACATAAATCCGCCTCCGTGGTCTAGTGGTAACAAATGTTGCCGTGAGCTCGGGAGGTCGTGGGTTCGATTCCCACCGGGGGCAAGTTGTACATTGTATAATTTGTCTTGGTCTGGGTGTTTACATGTATAATATGTATATATTTACAAAAAAAAAAGTATAATACGTAGTTTATCAACCATCTAGTTTCCGTAACACAAGCCTCGTAGCTTACCACGGAAACTAGATGGCGCTGTGTGACATGTCTGGAAATATTTATTTATAAATAAATTAAATGGACCAGGAATTGAACCAGGTACCTCCGCGTCTAAATCTACAGCCTTAAGTGCTGGACCACGAAGGCAGTGAGCTGATAAAGACAAATTTCTAAGCATTCCATGGCTTCACCGTGCAGGTGCCGGGTCCATCGTGTGTGGATAAGAGATGAGAAGAATGTTTTATTGCGCGATAAAACGCGACTTATCTAACCCTGTAAAATGTATCCACACGTTCCTGGATCAGGCTCGAATTTCCGTCATGCCTAGTCAAGCCGACATAGTGTCAAGGACTGATGTCAGTCATGAGTGTCTGAATCCAGTTGCTATTCATGGAATTTGCGCGCCACTTGCCCTCAGGAATGAAGCAAGAAAACTTATATAAAAAAAAAACGTAACTAGCTCCAACTATGCAGCGTCTTTAAACGTTTAATAACCACATCGTTCCTGGAGAAACAGAATAAAACACTATTTAAATAACCGTGTATTTATTTAGGTTATAATGTATATGATGTACTTGTATGTGTGGCGGCTGATGGTCAGGTAAATGAAAGACTTCTTCTCAGCTCACCAGTATATTGGCAAAGCCCTAACTGCCTAGACATAGGCTAAGAATTTTTTTGTTAAAAATTGTAATGAGTGGCGCGACCTCGCTCTTCAAGGCCGTAGGCTGCACTGTCAGCTGTCCACCCGCTCGTATCGCTGCCCCGGACCCCGCGCCCCGCAGTTAGTTGTCGCTCTGGCCGCAATAGTATGTATAATTGTATGTATGGTTTATGTATGTTTATGTGTTTAGGTATAATGTGTAGTATATTAGAATTAGTTAAGAGCCTTAACTGTATCATTAAAATTTCTTATTTTTTTTCATCCTGCTCCTCGATCTCACCTTACTCGATCCCCAAGGTTAGCTGGTAAAGAATGCCTACTGGCATTTAGCTCGCCTCTGTACTATTTTTAAGTGCATTAAAGAATTTAAATAAACTTAGAAAGAGATTTAGAAATAACGGATAATTTTAATCCAATTGATTAGTAATAAAATTAGTATCTTTACGGGTTCTGTCTACACCAATCGTGTGATATGTAAATAAGGCTGGGAGGCGTCGGCTCTGCTAATTGTAAATACGTGTTCTACCAATTCGAAGCCGAAGAATGGGGAACGAAATGTGGTCTACGCGTATTCTGAGCCACTCTTTAATTATCAACAAATAATGAGTAATCAAATAATCCGAGATGATCGCAAGAGACGCGTTGGTACCCTAGGAACGAGGACATGTTTGCCGCGTCGCATCTCAGGAAAGACAGCGCATACAGCGAAGGCCGCGGCAGAAAATGCGAAGCTTCGCAAGCGGCGTAAGTATGTAAGTATTTTAAAAGAGTCATATTTGTGCTTAGTGCTGTAGAAACTCTGGGCTCTTTCTTTGCCCGAAGAATCAGTATTGCAATTCAGCGGGGAAATGCAGCCAGCGTTCTTGCCACCATTCCACGCGGACGGGACTTATATCCCTATCCATAGCATTAATATTTTGTTAGTTTACAACAATATTTAAGAATCTTATAAAATCTAGTGTTAGTAAAAATACAAAATTATAATACACAAGTAATGTAAAAAGTTATTATGAGCTACAAGATGCAATGAAAGATATCATTGCATAGAAGTACTCGGTATAAATTAATAATAATTCTTAATATTTAAATATAAATTATTTATTTTTAATTGACACGGCCCTTTTACAGATACGAATTTAAATTTAAGTTTATTTACTTGACATTCTAATTTTATTTAGATTGTAAGGTGACACGGCCATTTTATAGCCACGAATATTAATTAACATTAATGCTATTAGAATATAAGATGACACGGCCCATTTACAGCTATGAATTTATGTTTAATTGACATATCATTATTATTATTATATTATAAGATGACAATTCTTTTTTTATTATTATTATTTTTTGTTTTATAAATTTATAAATTATCTGACATACGAGTATGTATATAATTTCTGTACATCATAATTATTAAGTATTTAGAATGTAAACTGACACGGCTCTTTACAGCCACGATCTTATTTAAGTAGTTTCTAAGTTAGTTAGTTTTACTTGCTTGTAGCAATAATGTTGTGCCTAACATACATAAATATGGATTATTGCCTGTTTACGGTCCAACCATTATTACCACTTTGATTAGTACATATGTTTTAATAATTGTATTGATTGTATTAGTTCTGACTGTATCCAAGTTGTTTTAAGAGAACCAATTATTAATAAACCAAACTGTTTTGATTTAATTAATTTTATCCTATCTGCTGACATGCAGGCGTATCTAGTGATCAGCCCACACGGCCCACACGGCCAGGATGCTGCTGGGGCTGCGAAATGTATAAATCTTCTGATTTTCGCGCTATAAACATTTTCATCAATATCAAGTTCTTTGCGGTTCGAACCCCGGCATGTACCAATAACAAATACACTTTTCTTACGTACATTTATCATAGATTGCATCGGAGAGCACGTTAAGCTGTCGGTCTCTAAAGTGTAGTCAAATTTCTGGAAAGCCCATCTCCAACAGTGGGGGTCTAGGACTGTTATAACAGGTCCTAAATCGAGTTTGATTCGTTTTAAAGAGTAACCCTTCTTTCTAGATTTGTAACAAATGTGTTGACAGTGGCGGATAGATTTTAAATTTGGTTTAATTTGGTCCCAGGACTCGTGACACCTGCCGCTTCCCGACCGATCGAAGGTATGCTAATCTCTAATATTACGGTTCTATTAAGGTCCAATTTCATACTTAAGATGTATTTAAATCTGCCTCCGTGGTCTAGCAGTTAAGTCCGTGGATTGAGACTCTGAGGTACCGGGTTCGATTGCTGGTCGGGACACAATAATATTTATTAATTATAATAAATCAATGTGATTATTATTCAATTTATTTGTGATATTTCCGAGTTAGTCTGCTTCTTTAAGCTTAGTTTCTGACCACCCCTAAAGGGAAACGGTCGTGATGATACTTAACTTTTTTTAATGGTAAGATAAGAAATGATATGATAATATATGATATGATATGATATGATATGAAATGATATGATATGATATGATATGATATGATATGATATGATATGATATGATATGATATGATATGATATGATATGATATGATATGATATGATATGATATGATATGATATGATATGATATGACATGATATGATAAGATATGATATAATTAATAGATATGATATTATATTTATTTATTTATTACTTTATTGCACAAAGACAAAGGCGGGCTTTAATGCCGCAAGACATTTTATCATAGCCAACCATTGGGATAACTTTAAACACTTTACTGAAAAGTAGGTGCAAAAATAAAGGATAATAAAAAAAATATATTTAATAACTAACTAGATGTATAAATACTCGTATATAATATACTACGTACTAATACATACTTATATACCCACATAAACCTACATACATACATAATAATATACTAGCTTTATTGCGATAGGAAATGCGAATAGACCATTTTTTTAAATAGCGATCTGGTGGTTACCTGCCTGATGCTAAGAGGCAAATTGTTCCACAAATTAGTGGCGACAACGACAAACGAGTTTGAAATGAAACTAGAATTATGCGAAGGGATAGAAAGAAGAGAGTTATGAGAGGAGCGTAAAGATCGTAAAGAAAGATTATACTAGGTAAATAAACTTATTGCAAAATATATTTTATATATTTTATGAAAGTTGGTGTAATGTAATTTAAAAATTTATTGACTTACATTTTTTTAATTAGAGTGACCATTTAGAATGTATAAAGATTTTTTGTATTTTGAAGAAAGCGTTAACTGAACCACCAACCGCTTAGACAGAGTTTGTGTTTTGTCACTTTTGTTTTGGTTTATACTTATTACAATTTAAATACACACGACAAAAGTTGTACGAATTCTGTAAAATAGAAAATTAATTATCCCAAAAAACAGGAGGTCTACTATGACTGTCGCAGCGCAGTTTATATTATTTTAAGACTTTAGACCTCCTTTCTCAATAACATACGAGAACGACAAGTAAATTAGAAGATTTTATTGACAAAGTTTTTGACTCGGACTTCTTTTGACATTTTGACTAAGACGACTGACCGACGCACATCTTTTTTCTTCAAATATATCATACAGACGATATATTGTGTGTAAACTACAATGAAAATTTCGGTGATATTGATTTCTTCAGTGTTAGTGTTACTAGGTTAAAAAAAGAAATAACATTATATTATCTATCTAAATGAATCATAATTGGAATGCTTGGAGAACTTTTTTTTTTTTTTATTACTACTTTTAATTATTTTTTATTTTCCATTAATATACTATATAAATGTATATTATTTAGTTGTAATTGTTATATAGGTATTGTTTAAGCTTATCACTATTATTATTTTTTTTTGCAAAATCTACATATGTTTAATATTTAAGTGGAAACTTTGCTGGATTGTGTAACTTTCAGAATTGTTGTAATTATGTTTTAAGATCTGTAACTTTCAGAATTGTTGTAATTATGTTTTAAGATCTGTATGTTTCCTAAATAAATAAAATAAAAAAGATCACCATTAAGTCAGAAACGCTTTATGTGAAGCAAATTCATAATTAGCCAATTTTACTAATAAGTCCATCATGACAAGTGGCAAGTTCGTCGATGTCTCTAGCGAACCAGACTCGGAGAAATGTCACAAACAATTTTATTTTTATTTTTTTGTGTTCTCAACCAGGAATCCAAACCCAGCACTTTAATTATTGGTAGCTCGGTTTTAAGAACTTATTTCTTAAAATCCTAAAATCGGTTCACAATAACCTTTTTTTCGTACATTTGTTATAGATTCACAACACCACCGTTCCCGTGCTTAAGCTATCCGTCCAGGTTCAAGTAATACTAACTTGGGTGTTTTTTTTTTTAATTATAAAATAAAAATAAAAATAAATTGTCATTAAAACTGACATAAGACTACCGCCAACCCGTGTCTGGTCAGCGCGTGGCAAGTGTAGGCTAAATTCTCCAGGCTATGTGTTTTAGGGGATGTGATAATTGCAGCGCTGTCAGGTCAGCTGGGCCAGCGATGAAGACGGATCACGTGATCAATCTGGACCAAAAATGTGCGGCATGAGAAAATTAACCTTTAGCCCATATTTTTACAATACTCTGTCTTAACTATTAGTTAAATTCCCTTGTTAACGTCACGGATAATTTTTCTCCGAGCGTGTCGTATCTTCGAGCTACGAAGAGGTATTGAGGCGGAAAGGAAATGTTGGTGTTGCTAGTGTAAATAAATATAATTAGATGAGTCTTGATCTGCCATGGCCACTTTTACCTACAATTTTGGTATTATAATAATAATAATATACGTTTATTCAAAGCAACTAGGCTCACTTGTTAGTTACAAAATACTTACAACTAATGTTAGTATAAAAATGAAAATAAAAGTAAAAAGAAAGTAAAATATGATAATATTAAAACAATAATATTAAAACAATATGACCACTCCGCCCCCTACAAATCTGACAGGATGCACCTCACTCCCGCCAGACCAGCAGCCGCACAAAGCAGCCAATGCACGGCGAACCATATCTTTCAGATATTATGTATTAGATTTTTCTGTATCTTCCTTTCAACACGTTTGAACTATCTAAACATGGCTTTCTTTATTGTTGTCTATAATTCTTTCAATGATTACAATAACAGTTCATAGTAGACCGTCTTCGACTGTAGATGAGCATCGAATTACTTATTTACATGAACTGTTTAACCACATTCTAGTTACACAATAAATTTAAGTCTGCACATACTAATATAATCCTTATTGCAGTTCAAATTAGGGCGATAATAACGTTAAATTTCAGGTAAACATAAGTTATATTATAGACATACATAACTAGAGACTGGCCAAAACATACGAAGTTCAAATCGAATATTCGTAGATATTCATATTCATTGGCGCGGTGGTGGCTCGGTTGTAAGAACGCGTTCCTTAAATCCTACAAAGGTCGGTTCAAACCCACCCGACATGTACCAATGAGAAATACACTTTTCTTACGTACATTTGTGATAGATTTACAACACCACCGTTCCCGTGCCTCGGAGAGCACGTTAAGCCGTCGGTCCCGGTTTCACTAATACCATTTTGTGGAATCGTTAATAAATTGTCATTCAAGATTCACATTATATCCTCGCCAAGCCATCTGGCCAGCGTGGCGAGTGTAGGCCAAAATCTCCAGATATATGTTCTGGAAGGCCCATCTCCAGCAGTGGAGGTCTAAAACGCTGTGTTCTAGGGGTTGTAATAATGAAAAGTGATGATTTATAGATGTGACAATCTTATTTACAACTTCTGTAGTCTAGTGGTTAAGTCCGTGGATTTAGTCGCAGAGGTACCGGGTTCAATTCCTGGTCGGGACACAAACTAATATATTTGTGGTATTTCTCAAGTTTGGTACAGTTCGGGGTAGTCAGAAACCAAGCTTTTAAAAAAGCGGATTCATATTTAGCCAACTTTACTATAGGCCAATCATGACAAGTGGCAAGCTCGTCGATGTCTCTTGCATACCGAACTCGATATATCACGAATAAATTAAATAATTTATTGTGTCTGAAAAAATTTAATTGAAAAAAATGAGTTGGTCATATTTTTAAACGGAAGAACTAACCTAATTTTTATTGAAATTACCATATTTCAAATTTTCCATGTAATGAATTAACGTTTTTTTATTATAATCCTTCCTTTGTGCATTGTTACGGTATGGGGGTGCATTTAGATTCGGTTGCGAAAGAGATAAGAAAAAAAGTTATGGAGCTCTTCAGACCGGTCCCTATTTTTATTTATTTAAAACTTTATTGCACTATGCACAGGGGCGGGCTTAATGCCGCTTGGCATTCTCTAGCAGCCAACCTCTGGGAGAATGCAGAGAATTTTAATCATGAGGTAGGTGCAAAGGGCTTAAATATGAAACTTTTAATATTTAAGTTTTTTTAAACTTAATATAAGATAATACAATACATACCAATGGTAAGTACAAATATGTACGCAATAATACACATATATATACTACATACAATATATCTTACATACACAGTTTGGAGCTGTTTAAGTAATGTGAATATACTATTTTCTTAAAGACTGATCTATTGGGCGCTTGGCGAATTTCTACCGGCAAATTGTTCCACAGATTCGCGGCCACTACTGCGAAAGAGTTTGACTTGAAGCTAGAGTGATGAGATGGGATAGATAAAACAGAATTGTGGGCCGAGCGAAGTGACCTGTTATGAAGTGACGAGAGATGGTAAACTTGTCCCTGTCCATATATATAACGTCTTTGGTTATTTTGTATTGGTTCACAAATGCATGCCTATGGGAATTATTTTGGAAATAAGGCTAGATTAAAGTGCTCCAATGTTGGGGTGGATTGGTCGGAAAGGGTGGTTGAGGGTGGCCAAGGGATGTACATATGTTAATATTTGAATTGGAAACTTTTGTAATATTAGACAGTTTATTTTGTATTTGACAGCCGGTTGTTGGTTATTTTTTATTTACATTTTTGGACATATTTAATTTGACTAGCGAAGGAGGTTATTTACATTTCGCCATGATTAAATTTGTTGAACAAAAATACTTACGAAGCAATTAAATAACTTTTCAAAACAGCGTCCAAAAAACTCGGGATGCTGAACAAGGTGAAGCGGTTTTTCCCGCCTACACTAAGACTTATGCTATATAAAGCACAGATAAGGTTGTATGTGGAATATTTTTTATTTATTTAGATTTACAAACAGTAACACACATATATAATTACAAATAACTAAACAAATTGCTAAGTATGTTACCAACGACGTAAACCACAGATTATATACAGTTAAGTCGGCATAGTGTTAGGGACTGATGTCAGTCATGAGTGTCTGATTCCAGTTGCTAACATTCATGGACCTCGCGGGCCACTTACCATCAGATTGGCACAACGTCACATGTCGTGCTAGTATAAATATATAGCTAGTATATATATATATATATACTAGGACGACATGCTATATGTATACATACTTCATACCTCGATAACTTAAATAATAACGAGTCTTCTTACAAAACAAATATATTTTTAAGTTTTTATTAATATAACCAAATTGCTGAAGCAGTTATCATTAAATTTGAATTTAACAGATAAGGCTATATGAATAGATTAATTTAAAATTTAACTTTGACGTTGTATTATTGTAGACAAGATTTTTATTAGCAAAAAATAAAAAAGTATCATTGTGGTGTGGTCAGAAACCACGCTTTTATATGGGCGACCTCACATTATGCCAAATTTACTATAGGACCATTATAACATGTGGCAAGCTCGTCGATGTCTCTAGCGTACCAGACTCGAGAAATACCACAAATAAATGATTGTGACCCGGCCAGGAATTAAACCAGCCAGCCCACGAAGTCAGTCGAAGATGAACGTGTTTTACAAATTTCGTAGCATGCAGTATGTTAACTGCCTCCGTGGTCTAGCGGTAAGTCTGTGGATATAGACTCGGAGGTACCGGGTTCGATTCCTGGTCGGGACACAAAAATATTTATTTATGTATAAATACATTAATATAATATTTAATTAATTTATTTATTTAAAACTTTTTGCACTATGTACAAAGGCGGACCTAATGCCGCTAGACATTCTTACTCGGTCAACCTTAGGGACATTACGAACATGGTATGTGGGAGGTAGGTGCAAATATTTAAACAGGAAAATAGATAATTAAAATTCTAGTAAATCTAAATCTAATACTAATATAAAACATAAATATATATATAATAATACTAAATTCAAATAAATAATAATACATACATACAATATTAGTTACAGTAACATTTATTTGTGATATTTCTCGAGTTTGGTATGCGCTTGCCACTTGTCATGTTTGGCCTCTAGTAAAGTTAGCTAAATGTGAATCCGCTTATTTATAAGCGTGGTTTCTGACCACCCCGAAAGGGAAACGGTCGTGACGATACTTTACTTTTTTTTTACTTTATTTTTATTTATTTAGGTTTACAAACAGTAACACACATATATAATAACATTTAAATAAACAAATTGTTAAGTATGTTACCGACGACGTAAACCACAGATTATAAAATAGGTAACGTCAGATAATGAACTTAAACAACAATTAGTAACAAAAGAATTATATAAGTAAAGAAGAAAAAAATGAATAAACAAAAATAATGATAGGTATTAATAACACATTATGGTTTTAGTATATCCAAAATAGACTTCCTAAAAAACTAATTAACTCCAAGATTCATTCTAGCTTTAATACTCAAACCGTTTGGTTTCTTGTTATATTTAATGTGTTTGTGTGTAACCAGATTGTAAAAGTCGGGTCTACAAAAATACATTGTCATTAGTTAATATCGGTTCATTATTCGAATCTCGATCCAGGCTCGTTTCCGTTTCGCCTATTACATAAATGTCATTTTAATTACGCGTACACGCATAATTAAAATACAATCCATTAACGTCAACCCTCCTCCTCCTTAGTCGGTACCCCACTGTTGGGGATCGTGACTCCGTCGCAGTCCATCCACTAGCCGTTTCCAGTGGCTACGGTCCTCGGCGCAGTGGATGGCTTGGTGTACTGGGATGTTTAGGTGGTCAGTCACCTGACCTGAAGGCTTCTTCCTCTTGTTCTTTTACCGTCTGTCTACTTTTCCGTTACTAAGAGTTTTTCCAGATTGTCGGCGCCTCTTCTAGCAATGTGGTCAAAATATTTCAGAATTCGGGTAAAGCAGACGGCAGAAAGTCTCTGTCCCTTGGCAAGTTTGAACTCTTCGAGCACCGAAACATTAGTGCATCGTGCGGTTCAATGAATTTTGAGCAAACGACGTCAGCACCACATCTCAAACGCATCAATTCTTGCCCTATCTGCGGCTTTATAGTCCATGTCTCTGAACCGTACAAGAATATGGAGAATACGAGCGTTCTGACAATGTGGATTAACGTCAACGCAACATCCTATTACTGCATCCACCGCTAGACCATGGCAGTAGTAGTACTAATGAATGACCAGACCTACTGTCAGTGTGTCGACCAGACCCACTGTCAGTGTCAAAGTGTAGTGCTAATATGACCGGTTACATTTAGGTCAAAGGTCTTTTATAATTGAATAAGTCCACGCCCGGCCATTGTCAGGGCGCAGTGGCCCATCGCGGGTCACACTCCGCTGGATCGCAAATTAAAACATTTTACAAATCAGACCTACTGTCAGTGTGTCGACCAGACCCACTGTCAGTGTCAAAGTGTAGTGCTAATATGACCGGTTACATTTAGGTCAAAGGTCTTTTATAATTGAATAAGTCCACGCCCGGCCATTGTCAGGGCGCAGTGGCCCATCGCGGGTCACACTCCGCTGGATCGCAAATTAAAACATTTTACAAATCAAAACTCTATTGTTATTTGTTTTAATTCTTTCTAATTGTTACAGTTATTTTGTGATGATAATGTTGAAGCAAATACAGTTTAGGACAAACATATGCATATACCTCTTACCAACAGCTAAATGCAAGAATTCATTGAAAAAATATCTACAGAAGCTAATCTACAAAGAACCTTATAAAATTAACAATTAAAGAAAAAGTACACATATTACATATTAATTCATTTTTATCATTCTTATTTTACAATCATTGACGCATGAATAATTAAGTAGTACTTAATATATAAAAATAACAATATTATAAAATTTTCAATAAGTATACAAAAACTAAATATTATTCGAAAAACTAAAGGTGAAATAATTTAAAAAATCTACAATTGCTTTTAGAAATACAAAAAAATAAATTAAAAGAATTACTAAAATATTACCTACTTCAAGTAATAACTCTATAACACTAGATATTAATTTGGTAATAACAGTTTCATCAGATATATTAGTTATATATACACAGTTACTACTATATATTGACCATGACAAATTATTCCAACTGTGCTTTGACGTTTAAGAGTCGAATGGCTGCCGACCGCCCGCGCCAGTGCGGGCTTGATGTTTTCCCTCCATTCACACTCGACATCATCCGTAGAGCTTTTGTCATTGCAGGAGGACCCGCTATCGTAGAACCCTGTGGGATCGCGCGGAGCGATGGCAAGAGACCCGACGGCAAGAAACTCGGCCGGTCTCTGGTGTGGGATGCGACACGTGTAGACACATTAGCCCCATCTCACATCCAGCCAACCTTGTTCAGCGCGGGGAGTGCGGCGGTTTCTGCTGAAAACCTCAAGCTACGAGTTTGCGTCGGTTGAGGTCGAGACGATGGGACCATGGGGACCCTCAGCCAAGCGTCTGGCCAAGGAGTTGGCCAAACGGCTGACGGAGAAAACTGGAAATAGGAAGGCTGGCAATTATTTCTGCCAACGTATTAGCCTCGCTATACAGAGCGGAAATGTTGCCAGTCTTCTTGGGACTATCTTCGATGGGACGTCTATTGAGGATATTTTTTATTTATAGTTTATTTTATATTTAGTATGAAGAAAACACTTTAAAATTAACCTAACTAAATTGATTGTAGGTAGGTATGCATGATGAATTATGAAATGGGTTTGGAAGGACATTGTTATCTTGTCCTATTTTGTTTTTCTTTTAGGTATATTCTTTTAGTTTTTTATTACCTTTAATTTATTTCAACAAAATAACAATAATAACTAAAAAAATATAAAACTAAATATATAAAATCATCTAACATTCATTCACATTCAATCATTCATTCGTTCCTTCAAACATACCTGCTCCATCCTCACATCCTATCCGTCTCACTCGCTTTCTGGTTCCTCTGATCCTTAAGCTTATAGCACTTATTACAGAAATTTGTATTTTTGTTTTTAGCCAGCCTGCAACTTGTGAGAATGCCTTCTGCCATTTTTCAGAAAGCCGTGAAGCGGTCTTTTTGACAAAAGCCGCGTACTCAGCACCTAATAAGCCATCACACGAGATAACCAACGGCGTAAATGAAGCTCTGAGATCTTCTGCTGCCCTGTCGTATTTACGGTGTTTCTCGTGTGAATGGGTTTGGGAGATGCTGCCCCAGGTACGGGTTCATTCAGGTACCTTTAATTGCATGTTTTGTATTTTTCAATGTTGTGTACATTTTTTTAGGCTAGCAAACCCTACAGGATTGATTGTCTATGATTTCTATAATTGTTTTATTTCTATTTATTTTATTTTATTATGGTATAATAAAATAAACACCTAACAAAAAAATTTTTTGTTTGTTAGCTGTTATTTGTACCTTACTTCGAATAAATAAATAAAATAACTATTGCCAATTTATCCTGAAAATTCATACTTGTAAATGTAACACCAAACTTATTCTAAATTTTCGGCCGTAACCGCTAGTACCTTGGAGGCACTTCTATCAACTTAAACTAAAATAGGAACTGGCCGAATAGAAAAAAAAACAAAAGACTCTAGCGTGACCCTTGTAATTAATTTCGGTTGAGTAGGCCAACTTAAACACCTGATAAAGAATTTTAACCCTTTCTACAATAAAAATACAGCCTATAACCCTATATTATACCTTATCTAAAATTCTAATTTGAATAAAATCAGCTAGACGAATGATGTGTTAATATGTAATAATGTGAAATTGGACGGTTTTTTTCGTTAAAATTCTGTTTTTTTTTTATAATAGCCAGCGCTGTTGATTGATGTTATGTTTTCGTCTTTTGGCCGCTTATTAATTACATTTCTTGTATGTTCTGTTAAGGCGCTACTTAAAAAATAATTTATTAAACATAAATAATATATATTTATGATATGCCGCGATGGTGACTTGGTTGTAAGAACGCTTTCCTTCAAATCCTACTAAGGTCGGTTCAAACCCCCGGCATGTACCAATGAGAAATACACTTTTCTGACTCAGAGATCACGTTACCCGTCGGTCCTGGTTCCACTAACTGGAATCGTTAATACACTGTCATTAAAAATTGCCAAAAATCCTCGCAAACCCGTTTGGCTGGCGAATGTTGGCCAAATTCTCCAGATATGTGATCTGAAAGACCCATCTCCAACAGTGGAGGTCTAGGGGCTGTTATGAATGAATGACAATATATGTGATTGATCCAGGTCAACTGTAAGATGAGCGAGCATTAGTTGTTTATGTCATCTACTTTGCTCTACTTGTCGAAGAACAACGTGTTATTAACGTGTATTGTGTAACAATATTTAATTTAGACCTCCCCCAAAGCTTGCTATTTTACACGATCTTCCGCCACACTCATCCAGCCCCCACCAGCGACCTTTTTTATTACATCCCCTAGAACACAGCGTCCTAGACCTCCACTGTTGGAGATGAGCTTTCCAGAACATATATCTGGATTAGACGGGTTGGCGAGGAGTTGCTGAAGTTGGCTACGCCCAATTGTATAATCTGTCCAAGATAGTTGTGTTTTGCACATATTCGAAAGTGACGTTACCCACGCACATTGGTCTCTGTCATGTCTGATTGGTCAAGTTCATCTCGAGATCAACCCGCTGGGATGTCACATTTAAGCCGTTTGCATTTTGCTAAGATCTGGAGGATGGAGCTAGCTATTATGACTATATCATTAGCGAACCAGAGGTGTGGGATGTATGTTCTGTTGGCAATAAAACATATAATTCAACGTATAAATGGAGCCTTAATGAAATTATTATGCTAATCCATTTGAAACAAAATGCGTTGAAGTGGCGACCCCTTACAATCATAAGTCGCTGTGAAGATGTTGAAGGGATATTTTGTTAAGTGTATTCACTTATATGGAAACAATTAATTCTAATTTTGGACTTATATTAAAATTACTGGGCTTTCACAACTATAGACAACGCATCATACCACTGTACCTTGAATAAAGAGCGGTAGTGAACCCCGGCAAGAACCAACATTTGGACCGACATGTCATTTACAACACCACCGTTCCCCTTCCTCGGAGTGCACGTTAAGCCGTCGGTCCCGGTTCCACTAATACCAACTTGTGGAATCGTTAATAAATTGTCATTGAAAATTGACATCAAATCCTCGCCAACCCGTCTGGCCATCGTGGCGAGTGTAGACCAAATTCTAAAGAATTTTCTCGAATGCCCATCTCCAACAGTGGTGTTCTAGGTCTTTGTGTTATGGGGGCTGTGATTCTTACATTGTCGCGAAGACACCCGGTTGACGACCGAGGGCTCGACAAATAAACTACAAGTTACGGGTCGTTGTTTTATTATATATTCAGTTGAGGATACTTCTATGCATTTAAGAGTGTAACTACACTAGCTAATGTTTATCTCATGTAACAGCCAGGCGTGAAGAAGTGACGCTCGGCTGGCGGGGAGTTGGGCGACGACGGGCGGGATGAGTCTCCGGAAGTCCGAGGATCTTCTGACCCAAAACTCATTCTCCAATTAGGGGATTACGGTGCTTGAGAAAATTAGGTTTTTTAATTTTATTGTCGGAGCACCCGCAGAGAGATCATGCTGATCTTGACACTTTGCATTCCGTCCCTGAGCGTTCTGTTACTCTGATTTTCGATTTAACGCATCAATGCGTTTCGTTTTTAATCTATACTGCGTGGAATTGATTAAAAAGAAAATATTTTAATATTACATTCTAGAATGAAAATAAAGAAACCCGTATTTTTTATTTTAATTATTTAGTAATAAATTCTTAAGTTACGGTGCAGAGAAGTTTTCCTAAAAATATCGCCACTCATACTCAGCCTAATCGAGTAGGTACGTGTAGCGAAAGGTTGACGATTGTGCGAACGTTGACTTACGTAATTCTTTCTCTATTTATTTCGTCTCTCGGCTGCGAGATCAATTAATCAAGACGTTTTTATATTTCCTAGCATTTAGGTATTGATCACGAGGTTTTTTTTTTGTATTTTATTTAAAAAAGGGTTGCCACTGACACCTGAAGCCTAAAAAATATTTTCTCTTTTTACAATTACATGCGTTATAATCAACCATGTTTCAACATAAGTCAAAAACCTAAATGAACATAATTTAATTCATTTAATGAAATAGATTAATGAATTGTAATTGTAATTTATTCCATTTTATATTTAAGGAATGTTGTAGCAGGTAGATTGGAATCCACGAATATTTTACATTTCGACGAGTGAAAACTAAAATCATGCATTGTCATGCTGCTTCCGTGGTCTGGCGGTTAAAAGTCATATGAAGACAAAAGACAAATTTCTAAGTATTCCATGCGGGTGCCGGGTCCATCGTGTGTGGGTAAGAGATGAGAAGAATGGTGTCTCGGGCTTGCGACCGACAATAGGCTGGTTTAAGAAAAGGAGGCCTCCCTTTTTTATTTTATTGTTAATGCCGTCTTGGAAGCTCGTTCCATAAATGTATTGACGGCAGACCTGCTTAGGTCCAATTCTTTCAGTAAGTGATGCTACGATTTTGCTGAAACTCCTCTCGCACCAACTTCCTGATTTGGAAAGGGATAATCACCGTATCAACTCGAGCTGTTTAGTATTTTTGTCCCTACTGCAACGCACACTAATCGTTATGATGACTAGAGGTAGTAGGCGGACTGATGGTGGTAACTTGCCCAGTCTGCCGGGGCGGGGAAGTATCCACCGTTCGTGCCGATAAACCCAGTAAAGTGTATCCACGCGTTTCGGGATAAGGCTCGAATTGCTGTCATGCCCAATCAAGCCGGTATAGTGTTAGGAACTGATGTCAGTCATGAGTGTCTAATTCAGTTGCTAACATTCATGGACCTCGCGCGCCACTTAACATCAGGAGGGCGCAAGGTCACATGCGGTGAGTGGTCAACTTGCAGTCTCTACGTACCCAAACTCACGTCACTTCGTCCAGTCTTCGTCGCCTAGTCGTAAGCGAGTTGACGTACGGGAGCTGCTGGTCCGCTTTGGTTACGTGTATACGTTAGGTTTGACGCCTGGTTGACGGCGAGGCTAAAGGCAATACGATGACGATCCCTACGAGACCGTAGATTTAAACGTACAGGGTTAGATTTTTGATCGAGAACACACAACATATTTAATTTATTTGTGACATTTCTCAATTCATTTGTGACGAGCTTGGAACTTTTCAAAATCAAATCAAATTAATAAAAGTTTATTTAAAAAAAAAAAAAAGAAAATTTAAAACTGAAAGGAAATAGGTAGATAAAAACGAAAAAGAAATAAACCCAAGGATTCCGTCGCCAAAAAGTTTTTTTTTTTTCATTTACTTAGGTAACAAACAGTCAACATACATAAACAATATCACAGATAAACAAAATTGCCATTGTGGCTTGTAAGATACTAAATTGAAAGCTAATAAATAGTATGAACTACTAAGGGGCCCCCTTTGAAGGCTTTGCCGGCATGTGACAAGTTTGAACATCAGTCTAATAAATTAATAACAATAAAAAGACATTGAGAGCCAAAAAAATAAAAATATATCTCAATTTATAACTACATGGAATAATTTTATATATTTTATAACATTGCGACTCCTGTTTAGTCGGGACCCATTGTTGGAAAGATTTAAGCCGTCGTCGTCGTCGTTTGCTTTTATTGGCCTATAGTAAAGTTGGTTAAATATGAAACAAGAGGTTTCTGACCACCCCTAGGGTTAACGGTCGTGATGATTTTGACTTTGGTTAATAGACTATAGTTTGAGCACCATCTGGAATCAAACACAGTACTCGTATATCCGCTTAGAATAAAATAAAGGAAAAAACAACGATTGACATAAAAAGAAATAGCTAGAAAAAGTGACATCAATACATGTAATAAACAGACACCACTTTACGATTAATTGCCGGTAAAAAAGGGTACATCATTAGCGGTAATTACCGGACTGCACCTGCGTCACACGTTCGGTCAATTTACATTTTACAATACTATTTAACGGGTAAATTGTTTTATTTTTAGACAAAAGCATTTTCATCATAGCTGGTCATCCTCTAGAACTTGACGTCCTCTGCTGTAGATAGGCCTTCCAGTATTATGTTTGTTAGTCGCAAACGTTATTAGTGGATTCCGTTATTTAAGTCAGAGGTTGCGTCATAATTACAAAATATTATTCAATGGGGTGTGTCACTAACTTTTTATCACGATAGATGGTACCTAATATAACTGTCAGTTGCATTGAAAACTTGTATTTTTATTACGATATTTATTATTTTCTGGATATTATGCAGAAGTAAGCAGCTTTTAAGTGTACAAATCGAGATTTCCAAGCGAAAGCAAAGATATGGTGATCTCAAAATTGCCGTTCTATTAATTCAACCTTTTTTTTATTTGAAAGACGGTGTTCGCTTACTTAATTCGTCTTTTAATTTCGTAACGTTAAGTTAAAATAAATTTTTCTGTAATAAAAATGTAAAACTACAAATAAATTTAAAAAAATATCAGTCATAGGTGTAAACAAGGTACCAGTGCCGCTAGCGACATCTACAAAAAGCTTTGCCTGATACACCCCATTCTCAACTCTATAAGCGCTCGACCTGACAGCGGCCGTGCAAATATCAACTTTAATAGCGTCATATATATATAGTTAACGGATTCCATTATATAACGTTTGCGCTTAATGAAGAGAATAGGGGCGCTGAGCTCTTTGAGGCCTAGCGGTCCTATTCTGTTAGTTAGTCGCAAACGTAATTAGTGGATTTCGTTATTTACGTTAGAGATTGCGTCGTAATTACAAAACATTATTAAATTATCAACTCTATAAACGCTCGACCTTGACAGTGGCCGTGCAAATATCAACTTTAAGAGCGTGATTATAATATATAGTTAACGGATTCCATTATATAACGTTTGCATTAAGTAACGGAATAGGGCTGCTGGTCCCGCAAAACTGCGGAAAAACCCAGCTTCTACTACTACTACATGAGTTAAAAAAAATGGAATACTAAAATTATCTCCTCGTCGCTCTTTCAAAGCCATGGCATTCGAGTTTAGTAGAGTTTTAAAAACAAGAATAGGCCTTGTTTTTTATCTTTATAGCACTAAACACTCATCGGCTAAGGATTCTCATAAAGTTATTACGACCGATGAGTTTTATTGGCCCCAAATTTCCCTCTCTTATCGAAAAGAGGGTTTTAAGCTATGACTTAAGATAAGGAACTGGGCATAATTCGATATGTGTGAAAAAACATTCGTCAAACTTTTAAACGAGACGGGTCGAGTTTAATTCGATAAGTAAAACAGTCCACAGTTCTTTAAAATTCAACGCCATAGTTTGGAATCCAAGAAGTAGTGGAAAAGGTGCAGAAACTGTTTCTTAGAGCCATGTACAAGAAGGCATATGGTCGTACATATACCCGTTTCTTAAGTCGTACATTATTTATATTTAGGTACATCGACGAGCTTGCCACTTGTCATGTTTGTCCTATAGTAAAGTTGGCTAAATGTGAATCCGCTTATTTATAAGCGTGGTTTCTGACCACCCCGAAAGGGAAACGGTCGTGATGATACTTTACTTTAGGTATGCTGCGTTATGACTCTTGACCTTAGAAGTTAGATGCAATTAGTAGGCTGACTGATGGTGGTAAATTGCCCAGTCTGCCGGGGCCGGGAAGTGTCCACCATTCGTGCCGATAAACCCTGCAAAGTGTGTCCACACGTTTCGGGATCTAGACCTTGCGCGCCACTTACCATGGGTAGGTCACATGTCGTATTAGTATAAAAAAAATAGTTGGAAAGGCACACATTTTGTGATTCCGTTATTAAAAGAATAGGAGGATTTCGCGCCATTTTTTACGGACATGTCAAGTGCAAGTTTTTGTTCTGTAAATTAGTCTTCTGTGGATATTGTTAGTCAAAAGTGGTGTTATTTTGTTTAAATAATATGCTAGTGTAATAATGTAATATAATAATATAAATAAAAAAAAGCCCATCAAAGTCTGCAAGATCTGGAATTTGATGATAACCTCATTATCTTTTAGGAAAGAAAGATTTATTACGTCTACGCTATATGGGCGCTGTAAGGGTCTACTTTGCCTTCCCTATCACCTCATTCATTATCCATCTGGAGAAGAGAATCCAAAAAAACTTTAATAGTATATAACGCACTGGTCTTTCATTATAATTCAATAATTTTAAGTAGTTCTTTTTGAGATAGATACTAGTGGCCGGAAGTTATTTGTTTTTGTGATAATTTATAACTTACAAAGTAGCATTGTGGTATGCTTTTTAACATACATACATACATATCTTCACGCCAGATCCCTTGCGGGGTAGGCAGAGACAATTGAGCGCCATTTGACACGATCACGACATACCTCTTTCGCTTCGTCGACATTCATTAACCTCTTCATACATGCCCTTTGGTTACGAAGACTTTTTAATGCACCTTCAGTCAGTGTTTTATTTATTTGATCGTGATATGTGAGTCTCGGTCTGCCAGGGCCTCTTTTACCCACAACTTTTTAAATATATTAATATTTCCTTGGCATATCTACTTTACTTTTTTTAATACCTAACACGACATGTGACATCGAAGTACAAGAATGGGACTTAAATCCCAACTGAAGTTACATAAAAAAGTTAATTTAAAGAATAAAAATCCCGAGCACATCCAAGTGTTAAAATCGCTATGTTATAAAATTATGGTATAGTTAAGCGGTAATTAAACTTTTTGGCGACTAACAATTGGGCTTTTTTTATTCATTTTGGTTTTTATTTAAAGTTATTGTTTTATGCAGTTAGGTTTTTTATTTTTGTCAATTAACTTTATTTTTATTTTATACCTTTAATTTATTTATTTTTATTTATTAATAATAGGATCTCCAACAGTGCCAACAGCTCCCAGGCTAAATCAAAAGTCTGATGCTGCACCTATTATAAGCGACCATCACATGCTATAACACAACGGTTAAACAATAATCAAGTCAGCCATGAACTAAACATAACATAATCTAAGAACTAAAATTATTTAAAATCGAAATTTACCTAAATCTATAAAAAAAATAAATATCTAAAAAATCTAATTGAATAAATAAAATAAAAATTTAGTTAGGTATAGCAAAATTCGTATTGTAGGTATGTAAATATTGGCAGTCAATGATAAACTACCTATAAAAAATTATCTACCAAATTAGCGATTTTTGCAAAATATTAAGCGAATAAATTTGACAGCCCGCAAGTTATATTATCGATAAAAAAAAGGTTGAATTAATATAACGGCAATTTTGAGATCACCATATCTTTGCTTTCGCTTGGAAATCTAGTTTAACTGTTTGACAGCAGCCGGCTGTCATTTTGGCATTGGCTTCTAGTGCTGCAAAGCAGTAAATATTATTGCCCATTGATACACATATTAGTACATAGACAATATGGAGCTGCCTGAGTTTTTATACTAGTACGACATGTGACCTTGCTCCCACCTGATGGTAAGTGCAACTGGAATCAGACACTAAAATATTACCGTCCTTTAAACCAATGATATTGACTTAATCGGCTTTTGATTCTGCCAGCCCAGTACACATACAGACGATTACAAAAAGCTACAATCCTTAATACTTGCCGTATAGTCAGAAAGTTTGGAGTCACCGAACACTTATGCTCACTTGTCCGAGGCCCATAAGCATCATTAGGTTAACCGGCTAAATGTCAAGATTCTTTAAGAATATACATTAATAATATTGTGTTTCCCAGTGTACCTAAGTGATGATGGTCAGTTTTTACGACGTGTTTATATTGTGGCAGAAATAATTACTCAACCCTCCGGCTGTATTACTGCTTTCCGCATTCACACTGTACTGCACATTACAGCGAAACAATAAAATTTTCTTTGTTTCTATTCGCCCTAAATATTCGGCCCAAAAGGGAATGAATTTTGAAGTTTGGTGTTACAAAATAGGTTAAGCTAACATATTGCCAATCCTTCTACTCCTGCTGTCTGTGGGTTAACTATACGCGTTAGGTATACAGCGCTTTTTTAAATTAACGTGTTATTCGGGGCACGAGTGCCTTCACGCAGACTTAGCTGTAAAGGGCAGCGGGCCAACAGTAAAAGAGACTATTACAGAAGTTTAGTTTGCAGGTGCTAACACAAAAAAAATGATCATCGTGTTTTATACCTAAATTTTATGTTATAATGAAGTTTTGCCTTTCATCATAAACTAACTTAATATTTTAAATTATTCATAGTTTCTGATTTATATCAACTAACACTTGAATAATTTAAATACTCATTTATATGAGTTAACGTTGGTGCGGTGGTGGCTCGATTGTAAGAGCGCTTTCCTTAACATCCTACAAAGGTCGGTTCAAACCCCCGGCATGTACCAATGAGAAATACACTTCTTACGTACATTTATCATAAATTTACAACACCACCGTTCCCGTACCTAAGAGAGCACGTTAAGCCGTCGGTCCCGGTTCTACTAATACCAACTTGTGGAATCGTTAATAACTTGTCATTATAAGTTGACATGAGATCCTCGTCAGACGGGTGGCCAGCGTGGCGAGTGTAGGCCAAATTCTCAAGATTGTTCTGGAAAGCCCATCTCCGACAGTGGAGATCTAGGACGCTGTATTTTAGGGGCTGTATTGAATGAACAATTGAATGTATAGGTTAATATTAAGTGAATTAATTCCGTCATTTTAGTTGGTATAAAAAATGTTCTATGTGTCTTCGATTTTCCGACTTTAACAGCTTGCAATTTATATAAGCTAAAATTTGACAAATAGCAATTCAGCATTTACAGTTATATTATGGGTTAATAATAACGATTGGACCGTAGTAAAAACGTCAGTAAACTCGTCATGTGGTCCGAAAAAAACGGCATAACAAGCAAAAATAAGATAATAAAAAATAGCGTACCTAAACAAATAACTTTGTAATTTTCTAGTATAAAGTATATCGTTTAAGTCGCGGGTTTGTTTCGTATGCTAATTATATATACCACGGAGCGGAACATGATCTCACCCGGACGGACAACTGCGGAAGGGTAACCATGGTTGGAAAGAAATCGGGACACTCAAATTTGTGTGAACAATTGGGAACGATTTTTTTTATTGCTTTTATAGCTAGACTAAACACTAATATATTTTATCACTTGTCCTGGGACTCTAAGGACCCAGGCGCTGCTGCATTACAAGCAGAGAACCTCAAACGGCGAAAATACAATCAGCTTATTGGGAGTGGAGTTTTTGCGCCGGTTGGAGTTGAAAATTGAAATTTTCAAGGCGTTTTCAAAACAGCTCGTCAACACCTCGGGAGACAAGAGGGCTGAGCAATATTAGGATCAAAGGATCAGCATTGCCATTCAACGTGGAAATGCTGCCAGTATTATTGGCACTTTGCCCATTGGCAGCGATCTGTTCTAGTTGAATGAGCCTGAATGCTTCCTTGCTAAATCAGGGTACGCCTAGTTGGATAATCTGAGTAGACGTAATTTTGCACAACTTCGACAATGGCGTTAGCCACTCGCAAATTTGTCTCGAAATGACATGATCGCTGAACATGACTTTTATCTTGTTCAACGCCACGTTTAGGCCGTTTAGTACAGATACGACTATAGCTCTTAAAATTAAACTTAGTTATCGGTGAGCTGGACACCTAGAACTGAATGCTGGATAGGTTTCACACCGTTGTCGACAAGCGTTCGACAGAGGTGAAACGATTAACCATGCTTTTGAAATTTGGTTGGAAACCACAATCTACACCACAGTCACATATGTCCCTCCACTAGTTTAGTTGGTTTTTACCTTCTATAGGTCATCAGTCCATCTGGATCCTGGGTACCTTCTGCTTCTTTTCAGTAGTGGTTTCCACACCAAAAGTGACCCACTTCGTCCTTTAATTGTCCTAAATTCTGCAATTGGATGGCGATAGTGGTATTGAGTGAGTGCTAGCGAACATGCGTTTCCAATTATTGTCGAGGGACCAGTGATGTAAACGGATATGCATTATTATCGACCCCCCGGGCCAGACTAGCTGCAGACGATGTCGATGATATCCAATTAGGTAGACATATATCGATTCGATATATTTTGGTGAAGGATTTAGCAAAAAATAGTTACCAAGGATAGGAGACGAGGAAGAGATAGTAGACGAATTTCTAAGCATTCCATGAATACATCGTACGCCTTATCTATCGTGTGTGGGTAAGAGATGAGAAGAATGGTGTCTCGGGCTTGCGACCGACAATAGGTTGGTTTACAAAGGAGGCCTTAATTGTATTACGCAACAAGACGCTCACCATTATATTTGTACTCCTCTCCCTACCCGACCAAAGGAAGACAAATTTCTAAGCATTCCATGGATTCACCGTGCGGGTGCCGGGTCCATCGTGTGTGGGTCAGAGATGAGAAGAATGGTGTCTCGGGCTTGCGACCGACAATAGGCTGGTTTAAGAAAAGGAGGCCTCCTTTTTTATTTTATTGCGCGATAATACGCTCACCATCCACCATTCTACTTCTCTCCCTACCCAACCAAATACTGTATGATTCTGTTAATGCCGTCTTGGAAGCTCTTTCCATAAAATGCTCTTGTCACTGCTGGAGTACCCACGAGCTAGAACCCTCTGCGATTGCGCAAGTGATGGCAAGAGACCCAACGGAATGAGCGTACGACCAGCGACACTTGGCAGGCCTCTGATGTGGGATGCGACCTGGGTAGACAAATTTGCCTCATCTTATATCCAGGCAACCTTGTTCAGTGCGGAAAGTGCCGGCGGTTTCTACTGAGATTATCAAGCTGCGCAAATACGCCAACCTCAGTACAGGTTACGAGTTTGCTTCGGTTGGGGTCCAGACTATGGGCAAAGAGTAGTCCAAACGCTGACGGAGAAATCTGGAGACAGGAAGGCTGGCAATTATTTCTGCTAACGTATTAGCCTCGCTATTCAGAGGGGAAATGTTGCCAGTCTTCTTGGGACTATCTCTGTATTTCCGTATCTACTAGTATCTATAGAATTGAAGTCCTTTTTGCACTATTATAAACAAGTATTACTTATGATTTGCTTTGTTTTTTTTATTTATATTTAATAAATATGTGCTGTCCTCCCTCAAGAACTAATGTAGGTTCACATTCGTCAACATCCCGAATGTGCAACACCTACAGTAGTTTCTGCAGTGCCAATAATGATATAGACATATTTCATGACCGTTACAATGTATTCAGAAAAAATGTTCTCGAACATTTCAAACCATCAATATACGAGTATGAGTAGCTTATAATTTATTTAACAAGTGTTTGGTTTTCGTTTTTTTTTAGGGTACCAAATTTGTGCAATTTTTATGTTTCCTTATTAGTTCTATTAAAAAAGAGAAAAATGTATAATTTTATTTTAGAAGTCATATTTTTATTTTGTGAATTTGAAAGTTTTTGTCAATTTTTTTTTGTTTTAACAGTAACAAGTTTTTAATTTCTTCTTCTTTTTATATTGGTGAATGCTGTGACAACTAATTTTTTTTTTTTTTTTTTGTGGACTGTATCATTTATTTGTATGGGTCGCGGTTTTGATTATAAGCAGCGTTGCTCCACCGTGCCGTCGTGGAATGGAGTGGCGGCCGCGGCCCGATGTCGCGCCCCCGCCGCGCTGCCCCGCGACGTTGGCCACAACACATCTAAATTCTTTTTGTGACAATAAATGATTTTATTATTATTATCAGTCCCTCTCACTATGCTGGTTTAGCAATGTTTATAGGTCTAGTCTGATCCCTAAAACCTATAACATTTATCAACACACATTCATACGATGCCGCTTTCGAACGACACATCTGTATCCCATTTAATGGACTTAAATGTATAAATTTTGAAAATTAAATGCAACCAAAAAGGTTTACAGAATCTGGCTAATGAAAGTAGATAATCGAATTATTGTGAAACTTTTAAATGGCAACAAGCCTGACTCTAGTTAATATATTGTGTTTTCATAAGATGTAATTAATTTCATTTATTTTACCCTACGAGTAGCATTACGACAATTGACAAAAACTTATTTTTACGTTATACGTTTCTATTCCGCCGATATAATTAGATAATTATTTACACCTTTCCTGTGCTTTGTCTATTATAAAGTACCTATAGTTGTTTATGTTCTCTTCTCACGAATGAGGCGATAGGGAAGGTAAAGGATCTAGTCCATACAGCCAAGTCTGACGTAATATATCTTTCTTTCTTATGAGTTAATCAGGTTATTATCACCTAATTGGTACATATATTAGATAAGTTATAATTATACTATGTTATGTGTGTGATAATATATGTACTGCTGTGTGTACTAAATAAATAAATATATTAAAAAGTAGAAATTAAATACAACTAGGTATAAACTATTAAAAAATGACCTCTAGAGACGACCCTTCAAGGATAGCTCCAAGGAGACGGTCTACACTTCCCCTTAGTATAGCGAAGCTAATTCGAGGCTAATAATTGCCAGCTTTCCTGTATCCAGACTTTATGTTAGCCGATTGGGTAACTCCTTGGCCAGACGCTTAGCTGAATGTCCCCATGGGCCCATCGTCTCGTTAACTATGTTTTGTGTGTTAAATAGATAGTAATTATCAGTTCAAGTACAGTTTTAAACCAGATAGTTATGTCAATACAAACAGTTTATTTAAATTAGCTATCGATTCCCACGTCCCACTGGCTTCTTTCAATGCATTTTCTTATCGATTCTCCACTTTTAAGGGCGTCCGTTATTATACTAAATTATTTTGCACCTATTATCGCTATAGAGATACTTATTTATATTTTTATTTCCATTTATTTAGTCAACAAACTACAAAAAAAAAAAACTTGACGCAAGACAAATTTAAATTTAAAACGCAAAAAACTCAATTAAAAGAGCGCTGGTGAGGACATAGCTTCTAAAGATACATTAAATAAATTAAAAAAAACTATTATATAATTTATAACTGCCTCCGTGGTCTAGCGGTTAAGTCCGTGGATTTAGACACGGAGGTACCGGGTTCGATTTCTGGGCGGGACGCAAAAATATTTATTAATGTTAATAAATACATTTAATTTATTTGTGATATTTCTCAAATTTGGTACGCTGGAGAAATGAAATGAAATGAAATATCGTTTATTTGCAATAAATACAGTACAGTGGTCACAAAACTTTAGTCAGGTCTACTCACATGTATTCTACCTGCAAGCAGGCGTGCAAATCTTTACTTACATACTAATATCATAATCACAACTACATTAAAACAAAAAAATATATATTAATTAACCTGTTTTGCACTCAAGATACTCTTTTACACTATAAAATCTATGGTCCAGTAGCCATTTCGTCAGTTGTAATTTTAGTTTAGGGCCCTGCAATAATTTTATTTCGTCAGGAAGCTTATTATATATTATTATACACATATTAAAAAGTGGTTAGGTCCGTGTATTAGGACTCGGAGGTGACGGGTTCGATTTCTGTTCAGGTCACATTAATTTTTATTAATTTAAATAAATGAATTTATTTAATATTTAATTTATTTGTGATATTTCTCGAGTTTGGTACGCTGGAGACATCGACGACCTTGCCACTTGCCACGATTAGCCTATAGTAAAGTTGGCTAAGTGTGAATCCGCTTATTTATAAGCGTGGTAGACCATCCCGATTGTTATATATTTTTTATATAATTTTAAAAGCGTTGTTTTATTTTTAAATTTCATATGGGCGTCAAACAGGGCTGCGTGATTTCCGGCAGATTAATCACTCTATAGGTACTAGTATCTTGACAATAACCTAAAAAGAGTGTGGGTTAAATATGACACTAGTGGTGAACTGCCTGCTTAATGCAGATGATGCTGTTTTTATAGCATCGTCTGAACAACAAATGCAATCACTAGTCACACAAATATTTATTTATTTATTATTTACTTATTCCACAGCTGTATTTAAAATAAATATTTACATTCAAATGATTACCGAACACTAGTACGAAATAACATTATTTTCACTAAACATATAGCATGAACGGATTATTAACAATTAAAACTATTAAAAAATAAACATAAGAATAAAAATAAAGAGACAATATTTAAAAAAATCCATCTACGCACCATTATGTAAGTGTATGTATATACGAATGTGTAAGTGTGTGAATGTGTAAATTGTAAGTGTGAATGAGTAAAAATGTGTAGATTTCATTGCATTGTGCATATCTAATGTATTATTTACATAGAACTACACCTCCATCCTGCTCAGAATCCTTCCTCTGAATTGGTGTTTAGACAGACAGAAGGGGTCGATATTGACAATTTATTGTATCTTCTTGTTATTCTGCTCACAACAGAATTAGATGCGTAATTAGTTCGGGTGCTAGCGGGGACAAAAAGATCAAGATGTCTAGTATTGAAGCTTGGCACTCGGATACGTAAGATATCGGCCACCAGCTTTGAGTTGTCAAGAGCCCCGCGTCTACACGCGTCATGCATGAGGGACATTTCCATCAGAATACGCCTGTCTTTAATATAAGAGGGACAAAAATAAGGAAAGGCATGTTTCGATGGTTCGGACATGTTGAAAGGATGAGCAAAGAAAGATTGACGAACCATAATAATGCGAAAGTTGTGGGTAAAAGAGGTCCTGGCAGATCAAGACAATCATTCATCATTACAGCCCCAGAACACAGCGTCCTAGACCTCCACTGTTGGAGATGGACCTTCCAGAACATACATATATCTGGAGAATTTGGCCTACACTCGCCACGCTGGCCAGACGGCTTGGCGAGGATATGAGACAATATCACGATTAAATAAATAAAGTAAAATGAATGTCGAAGAAACAAAAGAGGTATGTCGTGACCGTGACAAGATGCGCTCGATTGTCTTTCCTACCCCGCAAGGGATTTAGCTTGAAGATATGTATGTATGTATGTATGTATGTGTTGAGAATATTTGAAATAGTTTTGTATTTAAAACAAATGTTCACTCATTTTGACAGGTATAGTGGTAGGGTCAAATGTAAAAGCATTAGTACAAGTAAGTAGGTTTGTGTGCCATGCTCTAAGAGTCCATTTTAATTCTATAACACAAACAATATAAAATACATCTACTACGTATAAACAGTTCTCTGTAGACATAGAACGTAAATGGTTAGGTTTAAAATTTATAAAATGTTCTATAAAAGTTTTCTTGCCAACGTGGCTAAAGATGGCGAATTCCCCCGGTAAAGAATTGACCGTTTCTCTTCCGGGGTGGTCAGAAACCACGCTGACAAACAAGCAGATTCACATATAGCCAACTTTACTATAGGGTAATCGTAGGAAGTGGCAAGCTGGTCGATGTCTTTAGTGTACCAAACTTGAGAATATCACAAATAAATTAAATATTTATTATGAAATAATGAAATATATCTTTTATTCGAAGTTAATTATAGTACATTTAATATAAATTAAAAGCTACCTAAATAATAAAATTAAAAATAAACTAAACTAAATAAAAAATGTCCTCTAGAGTCGTCCCATCCGAGATAGTCCCAAGGAGACTGGCAACATTTCCCCTCTGTATAGCGAGGCTAATACGTTGGCAGAAATAATTGCCAGCCTTCCTGTCTCCAGACCTTTCTGTCAGCCGCTTTGACAACTCCTTGGCCAAGCGCCTCGCTGACGGTCCCCATGGGCCCATCGTCTCGACCCCAAACGGCGCAAATTCGTAACCGATACCAAGGTTAGCTTATTTGCGCAATTTGAGGTTCTCCGCAGAAAAAGCCGCACTTCCCGCGCCTGACGAGGTCGCCTATTAAATATATTAAATAAATTTATTTAGTTAATTATTAAATATTAATGTGACCGACCAGGAATCGAACCCGGCACCTCCGAGTCTACATTACACTTAACCAAGGAGGCAGTTAAAAAGAAAAATATTATCACTTAATAAGGCTCATTGACGTCTCTGGTGACAATAGGGCTGGCAGTTTTTTCTCACAAAAATTAAATATCATAATTCAAAGAGGCAATGCTGCTAGTGTATTGAGCACCATGCCACAAGACAGCGATTTGGAGAAGCTAATTTTTTTTGTATGTATTTGGTTAAATTTAGATTTTGTTGTAATACGAGTATATGTAGTTTATTTAATTTAAGGTTTTGTATGAAATACATCACATATTATTTTGAACAAATGCTTGCTAAGATCCAACGTGACGTGGCAATTGATTCTCCGACTATCATCACGTCATGTGAAGAAAAAGAACTCCGTTTAAATAAGAGAGAACTAAGATGTAACAAAAAAGGAAGTTACAACGAAATACGCAAAACGGTATGAAATTAAAAATTAAATCCTACAAAGGTTGGTTCAAACCCACCCGGCATGTACCAATGAGAAATACACTTTTCTTACGTACATTTGTCATAGATTTACAACACCACCGTTCCCGTGCCTCGGAGAGCACGTTAAGCCGTCGGTCTCGGTTCCACTAATGCCAACTTGTGGAATTGTTAATAAATTGTCATAAAAAAATTAAATCATTTCCTCGCCAAGCCGTCTGGCCAGCGTGGCGAGTGTAGGCCTAATTCTCCAGTTCTGGAAGGCCCATCTCCAGCAGTGGAGGTCTAGGAATGAAACATCAGCGTATAAACCACGGAGGCAGTTAATAACAACGTTCACACACATTATGTTTTCTAAAACTACAAAATGAACCCTTTTGTTTATTGCGAGCTATGTAAGTTAGGGTCTAGGGCCGAATGCCCTTTCGGAGCCGGTCCAGTCGACCCAATGTGTCGATACAACCGGTTTAGCTGCATCAAGTCGACCAGCTACCGTGCTACACTCATAACTATTGAATCCAACTATACCATGCTTACTTATACGTATAGATCGATTCTCAATTGTAGCCTTTTGCAGAGATGATCCAACTTATGGTAACAGAAAATGGAGCGACAGCAACATATCCAGAAAGACAAATAATCACATGCTTAGAACTCTTGTCTTCTCCATTTTTATGTACGCTTTGGAGACATGGGCCTAAAAGTCGCGGATGAAATAGCCATAATAGTCAAACCAATGGTGCGTAATTTAACAACCGGATGCATACATACATAACCCTCAATCATTTAAGTAGTTTTGTTATTATTGTGTATTTATAATATATATATATTACGTATTTATGTATTAGTATGCAATAATATTATGCCTCCATGGTCTTAGCGGTTAAGTTCTTCGATTTAGAGTCGGAGGTACCGGGTTCGATTCCTGGTCGAGACACAAAAATATTGATTAATTTAAATTAATATTTAATTGTGATATTTTCCGAGTTTGGTACGCTGGAGACAACGACGAGATCTCATGATTGGGCTATAGTAAAGTTGGCTAAATGTGAATCCGCTTCTTTATAAGCGTGGTTTCTGACCACCCTCGAAGGGAAACGGTCGTGAGGATACTTTACTAGTATGCTATGTTATGTATGTATTAGAATGTTAAACTTAATTAATGATTGCACCTACCATCTATGCTGTCTAAATGTCCTAAAGGTTTGGCTGTCAGTGAATGCCTAGCGACATTAAGTCCGCCTTTGTACATAGTGCAATTAAGTTTTTAATCAAATATCCTCACGCCAGATCCCTTGCGGGTTAGACAGAGACAATTGAGCGCTACCTGACACGATCACGACATCGAAAGAAGTCGCTTCGTCGACATTCATCAACCTCTTCATTCATGCCCTTTTGTTACGAAGACTTTTTAATGCACCATCGGCCAGACTCCGTAGCCACGACTCAGACTTACCTGTTAAGGCACGCAGGGCCAACAGTGAGAGAGAGACGGTTTATAGGGGTTTAGTCCGTAGGCGCCTTGGGGTCTCCTTAGGAGGCCTCACGGTGAGTCCGCGGTGGCCCTTCAGGCTGGGGTCGTATCATTGATGATTTATCGATTTGCGACTTTAAAAAAGATATATAGATTTTTGATATTTGTGTTACTGACGACGCAATTTGGAATCTTTTTTTGTATGATACCTCATAATCCAAAAATGGACGGAATCGGAGATAAAGGATGGGGTTCAAAATGTAAAAAAAAAGTTTAGAATCCGATTGGAAAGTCAGTAGTATTAAAGTACGCGGACTATGTTTTTTTTTTTTATAATAGAAAAAATCTGACCACCCCGAAAGGTATACGGTCGTGATGATACTGACACTAATAGATAGTAAAAATAATATTAGCCTTATTAATAAATGTATCAACACAACTATTTACATTTTTATTATCATTCTACACAGCACAAGTAGCACAAAAATAGCCTAAAATGGATGATGTCATTTATATGTACGCGTAGTGATGGTGTTCACGGTATGTGGGTGCATAATCTGGCCTGTACGTGTGGTTTGGTTGCAGAATGGAGAAGGGATTAGGTTATAGAGCTCTGCAGAGCAATCACCATAGTACCTATAGCTGGTAGAACACGCTCAGGGAAGCCAAACGGTTAAATAAACAGACTTTGGTCACAGGAATAAAATGTGACTTACATCCTCGGTATATCTCCTGTTCGTGATCACGATTTTTCCTCTGTACGATTTCAATTAAGCTCAGAGACGCGTTCCAGAAAATGTTGCAGTCAAAGTCGTAAAGTGGTATTTTTGAGAAACATTTTAGACTAATTAGAGCCTACAATATCGTCGTAACATTCAAAAATTCAGTTCGGTAAGGACCGAATTTTTTGGCCGAATGCACTTTCGATTGAATTAACCATAGACCGATTAACATTCCATTAAGCGTCCTATCAACTCAATTAAAATTCGCTCTTGCTCAGGTAAGAATCAGTGATCTTCAAGAATAATAATAACTTGATTTTATGGGTCCATTATAAAAATAAATAAACACAAATAAATTAAAAACTTATGAGAAGTACCTACTAATAACTAGGTAGTTAAATTAAATATATGTCAATTATTTATATTGACAATCCATTTTTTATAAACATGTATGTACCCATTAATTATAAGATTAACTGCATAGTAAATTGGGTTTTACTAATATCAAGGTTAAAAATACTTAAATGAGATCGTGGCTGCAAAGAGGCCGTGTCCAACTAAATATAAATTCTTAGCTGTAAGGGCCGAATTAGCTAAGAAACTAAAGTAAAAAAATAAATAGAAACGTCTTATACAGCCTGGTTTTGATTAGTTCCTACAACTCGGATTAATGTGTCGATTTAAATGATTTATGCTAAGTCGTAACAACAGTTGTGCATTTTGTTCGCTGGTTTGCGCAAAACAAATCACTTTGCTACTGAGTTTGTTATTATAGCAGCAAAGACATCCTTTCATTGCAGGAGATAAGTGCACGTGGATATTTTTCTGCGCGTCGAGGTGGTGGAACCATTGAGTTTCGCTAACATAGATGTGACCGCCAATCACAGCAGAGGGTCTAGTTTGGGAAACTTTCCAAGACTAAAATAATAATTTATAATTCCTTTTTCAAAAGTATTATTGACTATTTCAGCGTAGTATGGTCACCATATTATACCGTCCACCACTTACGAATTGAGCGGTTACAAAAATGTTTTATAGTTCAATAGTTCGTAGACACATGCTCGATATGAGTTATAAAATGTTTAAAAACCAAATAGACTGTCCACAACTATTACATTTTTTTAAAATCTGGGTTCCAAACCGACTACCGCGATATCCTATTGTACTATATGCGCACCTCAAGCCAGAACTAATCTTAAACAAACCCTTTTTTTCTCATTTTGTTTCTCATTTAAGTATTTTAATAGTTTAAACTTAAAAATAATAAAATTCTTTATTGCACATTAAAATATACAAAATAAAATGAAGTACATAGGCGAGCTTAATACCTTGTAGGTATTCTCTAACAGCTAACCTTTGGGAGAACGACATAAACAATTGTGGGGTGCAGAGTTAGAAGGAGAGAATATTTATTTATTTATTTAAAAACTTAATTGCACTATGTACAAAGGCGGACTTAATGCCGCTAGGCATTCTCTGACAGCCAAACCTTTAGGACAGGGTTGCACAGACTTATTAATACTAGGGGCCACTCGGCCAAATCATGAACTGATAGCGGGCCGGCCGCCAGAAGTAGGTATAGGTAGTTAAAGACAATAAAGAATTGATAAAAATTTATTAAAATTAAAAAAGAAATTATTAATTTGAAGCGTGGCACTGCATAGTGCTTACAATCTTTTTTATATTTGGCTCAAATTTACTTGTAGCAACACGTAAAACTGCTTCCAAACTTTCATTTGCAAGGCGGTTTCGATTTTTTGTTTTATTATTATTTAGTATTGAAAAAGTTTGTTCACATATATAGGTAGAACCAAATAAGCTGGCACATTTCAGAGCGTTTATGCGCAACTCTTCGTACATATTTTTATCAATGCAGCGGTAAAAGTTCAGCAAGTCTCCTTCGTTGAATTTGTTGCGTAAATCTTGGTCATTTTGAATGTCGATAATTTCTAACTGCATTGACTCTGGCGCATTTTCAACTGAAATAGTGAAAGGATTGCTGAATATGTCCAACAGAGGTTTCACTTTTTTAAACTCCGAAAATCTGTCTTCAAAAGATTGAATCAAAATATCTAGCTTTTCTACATAACTGAAATTAATCGCAGTTTTGTTGAATTTTTCAGCCATTTTCTTATAATTCGGAAAATGATTATAATTTCCAGAATTCAATTGTGATCTGAAAAGTGTCAGCTTGCATTGAAAGGATGTTACATGAGCATAGAGCTGGGATATCAGTTGATTTTTGCCTTGAAGCCGTGTGTTCAAGACATTCAAATGATTTGTAATGTCAACTAAATAAGCTAAATCACACAACCAATCAGGATTTTTAAGTTCCGGGACATCCCTTTGCTTTTCCGCCAGAAATATTCCAATTTCTTCTATTAAATTTAGAAATCGTTCCAGTGTCAATCCACGACTTAGCCACCTTACTTCTGTATAATACAGTAAATCTCCGTATTCGCTTTCGATGTCATCAAGGAATTGTTTGAATTGTCTGTGATTGAGTCCTCGTGATTTTATGAAATTTACAGTCGAAACTACTACTTTCATTACATTTTGAAATTCATTTTTTTTAGAACAGAGGGCTTCCTGGTGTATAATGCAGTGAAACTGCATGAGATCTTCAGTGTTTATGTTTTTTTCTTGCAGGTGCTTTTTCAGCAAAGTAACTAGCCCGGAATTGATACCAATCATGGAAGGAGCACCGTCAGTCGCAACTCCCGATAACTTAGATAAGTCCAAATCAGTTTTTGAACACTCGTCCAAAAGTCCATTGAGTATATCAACTCCTTTGGTTTGACCTTTCAATGAACACATTCCTAATAACTCTTCGAAGACTTCAAAATCTTGAGTAACACCTCGTATGAATATGAGAAGTTGAGCTGTGGAACTAATATCAGTCGATTCGTCGAGTGCTAATGAAAAAAATTCCATGATCTTAGTTTTTTCAATTAATTGTTCCGCAATATTACCTGACAAGGACATAATTCGTCTTTGGATAGTCATACGATTCAGTTGAATTTTCTCAAACTTTTTTGCTGCTTCTGGACACATTTTCTTAGCGGCAATTTCCATGCATTCTTTTACAAAATCGCCATCATTGAAGGGGCGACTTCGCTTTGCTATCATTCGAGAAATTTCATAACTAACTTCTGTAGCCGTTTCTGAATCTTGAATGTGTTTTGTAAACATAGCTTGCTGACCAATAAGCTCCCGTTTTAAAGACAACATTTTTTGCTTTCTTAATTCGCCTGTAAACTTGGTAAAAGAAGGATGCTGCGTTTCATAGTGCCTTTTTACATTATAATCCTTTGCAATCGCAACAGAATTCTTGCAAATTAAACAAACGACTTTGTTATGCGACCATACAAAAAAGTATTTCTCAGTCCAAATTTCTTGAAACTGCCGATTTTCATCTTTAACCTTACGTTTTTTACTAGGTCCTGGCTTCTCCATGTTGCGTTCTAATCCTGGCTAGGATTAACACAGCACCTAAAAACAATTACAGTACCCACTTAAATTACCTATCCTTTTTTAAATTATCAAAAATAATTGATTAAATATTATTTCTCAGAAATTTTAAGATTTTTATACAGATTTTATCTGAAATAATGACGTAATTATTACAGTTAGAGAAATTCTTATAAAAATAGTAATTTCTTTGTTTATTTTAATATTTAGCCAACATTAAAGCTAAATTTGATTAAAATTGATTAAATAGGTAGGGAAACACTTATTAATAACAGAGTTTTACTTACGTTTTCACAACACAATTATACACGGCACTTGACGGGTTAACACTGCAACAGGAAATCTACGTTGAATGTGGATCAAAATATATGACACCGGCTAGTCGAGTTAAAATCTACACTAGAACTATTGCCTCCCAAAAACACTAATAAACTGCACTTATTCTCAATCACTTATTACTTCGCTTTGTATTTTCGCGCTTATTTCTTTCTGTTGTTGACACTTCACTCAAATGAAAAGCGAACTGTTCGGCCGCTGCGGTTAACGTGATTTTTATACCGCGCAAACGACTCTGGAAGCTTCGTGTAGATACGCGAGCAATCGGGAATACGGGACTATATCTATCTCGCTTGCTCACCGCGCTAGAAAATTCTTGATTTCTATAGCGAGCGATGTTACTTGACTTAGCAATTTTGGGCGCTAGATTCAAATTGCGCGCGCGCGAGTTTCACATTACTTTTCGAACATATTTTTTTTTTGTTTTATTCTGGAATAGAATTCAATATTTTTCGAATGCACGAGAGTATTATTTTTGCTGTCGGCGGGCCACCAGTATTCGACCCACGGGCCGCATGCGGCCCGCGGGCCGCGGTCTGTGCATCCATGCTTTAGGACATTAGGACAGTTTGCATGGTAAGTAGGTGCAATAATAGATATAAAATAACAATTTATAAAACAAATACATAAAAATAATATACACTAATACATATAAAATAAAACTACTCATGTGATGAAGGAAGCGGGACAAAAGAAGACGTCGCTCGTTGTGAAAGTGTGAATGAAGAGAGTGGCAATACAATAGAATTAAAAAAAATAGTTTAAGTTAAAGATAATATTTGTACACCCCATTCTTGAATATAGCACGACTAGAACCTTGTCTAATATCCTGAGGTAATTCATTCCATAGATTTGCGGCGACGACAGCAAACGATATAACAGCAAATAAATATGATTATAATAATAAAATAATAAATAATTAAACTTAGGATTTAATTTGATTTAAATTTCTATATGTACTTACCACTTGTATTTTCTGCTAAAGATGGTACATTTGTCGCCGTTTCAATGTCATAGTTTTTAATCAAGTAATAATGTAACCGACCACTGGTTGTCCGTTATTATAAAAAAATATATGCAATATTCGACTTGTTCCCGTCATGTTTTTAGACCTTTAGTCAAAATATAAAAAAGTATCATCACCACCGTTTCCCTTCCGGGGTGATCAGAAACCACTAACTATAAAAGTTAACTTTTTAATTTCAAATAGACATTCTATCAATATAGTAGACTAATGACACCTAAAATAATGAGGCCTAAAACATATTTTCTCTTTTGACAAATACACGCGGTATAGTATGGTCCTGCCACATTGACGTTCTTTATTTATTTATTAACGTGCTTCGAGCTAAGAAGATTACTATTTACTAAAGGACGTCGGGAATTTTTACAAATTCATGGATTTACTATCTTTCTACAACATCCATACTAATAGTATAAACGTGAAAGAAGCTATGTCTGTGTGTCTATATGTATGTTTGTCCGTAATAATAATAATAATATTTTTTGTTTTAGTTTGTTTATTATACCATTTTTTTTAATGTATTGTATTTGCAAACTGTGTGCAAACAATTTTTTTATTTTTTTCTTAGTAAAGTAAAATATCATCACGACCGTTTCCCAATCGGGGTGATCAGAAACCACGCTTATAAATAAGCGTATTCACATTTAGCCAACTTTACTATAGGCCAATCATGACAAGTGGCAAGCTCGTCGACGTCTCCAGCGTACCAAACTCGAGATATCATCATTCATCATTACAGCCCCTAGAACACAGCGTCCCAGACCTCCACTGCTGGAGATGGGCCTTCCAGAACATATATCTGGAGGATTTGGCCTACACTCGCCACGCTGGCCAGACGGCTTGGCGAGGATATGATGTCGATTTTTAATGACAATTTATTAACGATTCCACAAGTTGGTATTAATGGAACCGAGGCCGACGGCTTAACGTGCTCTCCGAGGCACAGGATCGATTGTAAATCTATGACAAATGTACTTAAGATAAGTGTATTTCTCATTGGTACATGCCGGGTGGGTTTGAACCGACCTTTGTAGGATTTAAGGAACGCGTTCTTACAACCGAGTCACCACCGCGCCATACATTTGCCCCATACAAGATATAAAAAGGTAAAATAAATGGTAATAAGGGTTCCTAAACCCAGCTCCCGTACACGGTGGATCCATCACCCGCACGGTGAATTAATTGATTGCTAAGAATTTTACCCTATTCTTTTGTTATTTGTATTTGATGAGTCGTTATACAATTTAATTACCGGTCCGGCCATGATTTTCGTTAAAGCCGGCCACATACAGTCAGATTTCCGACACAAATTGCATACATAATACATAACCAAACTACGGTGAGAGTTTTAAAGAACTCCTCAGCCTTATCCCTTGTTCTCTATTTCGCAACTGACCCACACATACAGGCCACATAAAATAAATAAATAAATAAATATTTCCAGACAAGTCACACAGCGCCATATAATTTTCGTGGTAAGCTACGAGGCTTGTGTTACGGAAACTAGATGGTTGATAAACTACATATTACACTTTTTTTTTTGTTTTAAATATATACATATTATACATATAAACACCCAGACCGAGACAAATTATACAATGTACAACTTGCCTCCGGTGGGCATCGAACCCACGACCTCCCGAGTTCACGGCAACGTTTGTTACCACTAGACTACGGAGGCGGTCAATACATACCGCAGCTACTATCCCTACGTCCATATAAATTAAGTCTTACTACATCTGTCGCACGCAGAAGATGTAAAATGTTAGTCAGTTGCGGAATAGAGAAGAAAGAAAGAAAGAAATAAAAAAAATGCTTTAGAAATTCTGTAACAATGGTGTTTACAAAATATTTTCTCAATAAAATCTACCAACACGTGTACAAATTTTATCAAAGAAGGGATGAGGTTGTGGAGCTCCTCAGAACACTCACCGTAGTAGAGCTTGCAGAACCTGCACAGCGAAGGAGAAACTACAGCGATTCAAGAGTTTTAGATAATCGTCCACTATTTAAATCGCCCGCCTCTACAGAGAGGTATCTGTAATTAATATTTAATTTATTTCTGATATTTCTCGAGTTTGCCACTTGTATTGTATTGGCCTATAGTAAAGTTGGCTAAATGTGAATCCGGTTATTTATAAGCGTGGTTTCTGGCCACTCCGAAGGGGAAACGGTCGTGATGATTACCTTGTTCAGTATCCCCAGTTTTTTGTCGTTGTTTTGGTGATGCTGTTCGGTGGTTGAAACTGGTTAGTCCATCTCGTAGGGAACCTAACAACGATTCTCTTACCATCGACTTTTCTCTGAACTAATATGAAAAAATGATGCGTTACTATACAGGGAAAGGCGATGCTTTATTCCCAATTTTTTTATGATGTAAGATAACGAATCAAATGCGCTAAGCATTGAGTTAATTCAGAAATTCTGGCAGCGAATATGGATGAATTTTCAGGATTGATACTGTTACTACTTAGCTAGCTAAGACGCTTGCCGTAACTGGGTGCATTGAGCGCGTTCTGTACGGATTTATTTATTTATTTATTATGGTTCAACAAACAAATTACAATAATTTACATTTCTATGACTGAATTAAAGAACCAGACTGTAATTCTTGAGTAGTGCACTCAACATTGAAAATATATAAGTACGCGAGCAAGCTACTTAAGTACTACACACAAAATAACGAAAAAGAAAACATGCAAAAAGTTAAAAACAAATCAACTTAATCTAAATTTACACAATAAAATAAAAACCATTCAAACAAACAGTAATAAATAATATGAAAAAATATTAAATTAAAATATAATTAATTTAATACATAACCTAAAATTATAACCTAACCTAATTAATAAATGTAAAAAAATATAAAATAAAAATAAATGAATTAAATAATTGCGAACCGAAATTAATGAATTTGTGATGCGACGCAAACAAAATATATGGAAGACTCGTTTTTCAATAGAATGGAATTTTGAATCGATGAAAATTTACGTTCGAAATTCCGAATCGATAATTCGAAAGGGTTTTTCGAATGGGAATACGTCTGTATGTGGCCGGCCTAAATTTTAAAAAAAAACAACACAGGATGAATCATACGCGTCCACATAGAAATATAATACCTATAATTATTCACACTCGGCCGTTTGGTCACAACTCGTCGCGCGGGAGCATGGTGTGACTCATACATTTCTACAGCGGCACTTTCCTTTACTCTCATACATTACTGCTTTATAATAATGTAAAAAAAAAACAATCAAATACATACATATCTTCACGCCAGATCCCTTACGGGGTAGGCAGAGACAATTGAGCGCCACTTGACACGATCACGACATAACTCTTTCGCTTCATCGACATTCATCAACCTCTTCATACATGCCCTTTTGTTACGAAAGCTTTTTAATTCTCCTTCAGCTAGTGTTGTATTTATTTGATCGTGATACGTGTGTCAGGAAAGCTGGCAATTATTTCTGCCAACGTATTAGCCTCGCTATACACAGGGGAAATGTTGCCAGTCTTCTTGGGACTGAAGAGGACATTTTTTATTTATAGTTTATTTTTTATTAGGTTTATTTTATATTTATTTTATTTTTTACCTTTAAGTAGTTTAATCATTTCATAAAATAAATACATAGTTATTAAAAAAAATTCGTTTCGTTTCGTTTCGTTTCATTTCGTTTCATTTCGTGTCATTTCGTTTCATTTCGTTTTATTTCGTTTCATTTCGTTTCATTTCGTTTCATTTCGTTTCATTTCGTTTCATTTCGTTTCATTTCGTTTCATTTCGTTTCATTTCGTTTCATTTCGTTTCATTTCGTTTCATTTCGTATCATTTCGTTTCATTTCGTTTCATTTCGTTTCATTTCGTTTCATTTCGTTTCATTTCGTTTCATTTCGTTTCATTTCGTTTAATTTCATTTCATTTCATACAGTATTTGGTTGGGTAGAAAAAAGAGCAGAATCGTGGATGGTAAGCATCTTATTGCTCAATAAAATAAATTTCTTTCGCAAGCACATGGAATGCTTAGAAAATAATCTTCTACAAATGAAATATTAACAAGCCAACTAGACGCCTCTCAAACGTGACATAAAAAATAAAATGCAAATATTCGGTCCCGGTTCCACTAATACCAACTTGTCTGGTCAGCGTGGCGAGTGTAGGCCAAATTCTCCAGATAAGTATATGTTCTGGAAGCCACATCTCCAACAGTGAACGTCTAGGACGCTGTGTGCTAGGGGCTGTAATGAAAAAAAAAAAGCTAATTACCATCTCAAACCGGTCGCATACCAAATTGTAAAAATAATTGTAATGTAACACGCAAGGTAAAGATAAAAGCGCAACGGTGTGGACATAGCTGTGTAACATTTATGCTATGGTATCCGGCCACGACGAAAGTTTCCGTATTCCGTTGGTCTTCGGTTGAAAGGTCGACTGTCTTGGAGTTCATGGGCTCTCCTATTCTAAAATTTTCCCGCCACGGCTCCCTTAACGATACTATGTAAAGGGCTCTAGCCACCATCGAGGTTTCAGCTCTTCTGGAGCCTGCTGGAGTTAACCGAGATGATGGCAAGACATCCGATGGTATGACGTAGGTCCCCTAGGAACGAGGACGTGCTCTAGTGTGGAACGCCACTTACGTCGACACCCTCGCAGCATCGCATATCAAGGAAACAGCGCTTAAAGCGGGGGCGGAAAATGCAGAGTCCGGCAAGCGGCGCAAATATGTAAGTATATTAAAAGATTACATATTTGTGCCGTTTGCTGTAGAAACTCTGGGCCCATGGAGTCCAAGCGCAAAAAAAATATATTATTTAATTTATTTATTAACCTAAGTACTAAGACGATGTTTGTTACAGTTTAAAAACCGTCAATGTATCGTGTTTAAGCTAAAAGTTTAGCTTTTTGAATGAACTGTTAAATTGCCTGAGTAGCGGTTAGTAAAAATGAGTCATCAATCGGCGAAGCGAGCAGTAAATATTAGAAAATTAAGTTTAGCACCACTTAACTGGCGCATTCTAGATTGTGGTTAAAACTTAATTATGTTTTACCTACCTATTAATAATAATTTATTTATTAATCTTAATTAATATATTTATTTAGTATAGGATATTAATTAAGTAATTAAAAACCCGGTTCGATTCCTGGTCGGGGCACAACAATATTTATTAATGTAAATAAATACATTTAATTAATATTAAATTTATTTGTGATATTTCTCGAGTTTGGTACGCTGGAGACATCGACGAGCTTGCCACTTGTCATGACTGGCCTATAGTAAAGTTGGCTAAATGTGAATCTGCTTATTTATAAGGCTGGTTTCTCACCACCCCGAAAGGGAAATGGTCGTGATGATACTTTACTAATTAAAAATGTAACTATTAAAATTAAACTGATTTCGTGGATTTAGTCGCGGAGGTACCGGGTTAGATTCCTGTTACATACATATCTTCACGCCAAATCCCTTACGGGGTAGGCAGAGACAATTGAGCGCCACTTGTCACGATCATACCTCTTTCGCTTCTTCGACATTCATCAACCTCTTCATACATGCCCTCTTGTTTCGATGGCTTTTTAATTCACCTTCAGCTAATGTTTTATTTATTTGATCATGATAGGCAAGTCTTGGTCTGCCAGGGCCTCTTTTACCCACAATTTTCGCATTATATATCTGGTTCGTCAATCTCTCTTCGCTCATCCTTTCGACATGCCCGAACCATCGGAGCATGCCTTTCTTTATTTTTGTACCTATGCTTTCTTTTATACCTACCCTTTTGCGTATTTCGTTATTACGTATACGGTCCATCAAAGTTACGCAATAATTAATTTAATATATTTGTGATATTTCTCGAGTATTCGGTACGCTAGAGACATCGACGAGCTTGCCACTTGTCATGATGGGCCTATAGTAAAGTTGGCTAAATGTAAATCTGCTTCTTTGAAAGAGTGGTTTCTGACTACCCCAAAAGAGATACGGTCGTGATGATACTTTATTTTTTTACTTTTACTTTATTATTTAATCATATAGTTAAAGATCCCCATGGAAAACATATGTGAAATAAAAGTAAGATAAATTTAACCTTCGACACTTTTTAATATTTATTAGGCTGGTATAGTGTTTGGCTCAAGTATATCCAACACCGGCTCTTGTGAAATAGAAGTACGCAGAAGAATTGGCATGGTCAAGAACGCTATAAGCCAGATGGAAGAAATATAAAGGGATCTAAACATCGCTTTTAGGACCGAAACAAGACTTGTCTGCGTCTCATATTCCTGTATGCTGTCAAAACCTGGACTCTTAGAGCCAATGACAAAAGCCGCGCCGACGCCTTTGAAATTTCGTGCTGCAGGCATTGCTGTGCGTTCCATGGACAGCGCGGAGAACAAACATATCAATACTCGAGAAGCTCAAAGACACTAGGCTCCCTTTCATCTTTCTTCTCATTCCCGCAACGAGTCCTTAAGTATTTTGGTCATAAAGCCCTGGCAATTACAGGTAAGATTGAAGGCAAGCGACCCCGTGGCCTGAGCCTGACACGCTGGTCGGACCAGATCCGCACCATACTACACACCCAAGTGCATGAAGCCCTGCACGACGCCACGAGCAGACCCGGTTGGCGCAGCATCGTTCGGGACAAAGTGATACGGCCCTCAGCATTGTGGCAAACGACGCAAGAATGGGGATAGTGGTTGCGATGCTTCCATTCTTGTACACGTTCTACCAATCATCACGATCACATGTCGTGCTCATTATATAAAAAAAAAGAATAACTACTACACATTTTGGTGGAAAAGTGGCTTCTTTATATTCCTAGAAGAAGACGTGTTATGGGCACCGTGACCTGATGGAATTTTGTTGACTTAATATTAATGATCGGTCTAAAAATAACGCCTATTCGGTTTTGGTCCAAACAGTGAGTTTAATGTATTCTGAGAATAATAAATATTTAATAGAAGTCATCACGTATTCCTTACGGGGTGATCGCTTTTAAATATTTAGTCAACTTTACTACAGGCCCATTATGACAAGTTCGGCAAGCTCTCCTACGTCTCTAGCGTACTATAATAAAAAGTAAAGTATCATCACGACCGTTTCCCTTTCGGGGTGGTCAGAAACCACGCTTATAAATAAGCAGATTCACATTTACCCAACTTTACTATAGGCCAATCATGACAAGTGGCAATCTCGTCGATGTCTCCAGCGTACCAAATTCGAGAAATATCACAAATAAATTAAATATTAATTAAATGTATTTATTTACATTAATAAATATTTTTGCGTCCCGACCAGGATTCGAACCCGGTACCTCCGAGTCTAAATCCACGGACTTAACCGCTAGACCACGGAAGCAGTTTACTATACTACTACTATAATATCACAAATAAATAATTGTGTCATAACCAGAAATAGAACCCACATCTAAAGCTACGGTTTTTTAACTGCTAAACTTCATATTTAAAGTAATTATCGGTTAGCCAATTTAAAATTATGATATTAACGATAAAAATGTAATTTGAAAGTGGATATGATCAGTGTTTCTGTAAGTGTGTGTGTATGTTTAAAAAAAAATGTCTATTTGTTGAAAAATTACAGTTTAATGTTCGATGAATTCTTTGGGTTAAAATCTTCATCAGTTTCTTTTTTAGTGACATTTTCATCATAATCATTTATTAATTTGATTTTAGGTTAAGTATTTTGTATTTTATGCTATTGTTTTTATTAAGAATAAAAAACAGTACAATGATTTATTTAGTGCAACCGGGACCGACAGCTTAACGTGCTCTCCGAGGCACGGGAACGGTGGTGTTGTAAATTTATAATAAGTGTACGTAAGAAAAGTGTATTTCTCATTGGTACATGCCGGGTGGTTTGAACCGAACTTGTAGGATATAAAGAAAACTTTTTTACAACCGAGCCACCAGAACGCCATTCCTAATAATATTATTGTATTACATGAATTATCATCCAACTATCCAGCCCCTAGAAAACAGCATCCTAGACCTTCACCGTTGGAGATGGATCTTCCAGATATTTCTCGAGTTTTCGCCTACACTTACCACGCTTGCCAGACGGGTTGGCGAGGGTCTGACGTCAATTTTTAATGACAATATATTAACAATTCCATAAGTTGGTATAAATAGTTGTAAATCTGTGTCTTTAAAACCGAACCACCTTCACTCTAAGCTCTAATCACCATAAATTATATTAAATTGCAAGTGTACAAGAAAAGACCATGTACCCAAATATTTGATAGTCAAGCCTGGGTCTTTACATTAGTTCAATGTCCGTTATCATCAAATTTATACTAACAAGAAGTCATCTGCCAAGAGATATTTAATTTAGATAAAAAAATCTGATCCCATCTTAAAAGGGGAGTGAGAATTCTGAATTACATGCAATTCCTACTTTTTTGTACCTACGACCTATTTACAAATTATTATTTTTTTACCCGACTAGCAGTTATTTTACTGGCTTTAACAGTCGCGACCCATTAAAAACTGAATCTTCCCAACAATAGGAACCGACTGTTAAAGTCACTGCTGCTTAAGCTGCTGGTCTTTAGCTAACAGCTTACTTTTTGCACCACTTTGCTGCTTAATAGACCACTAACAGGAGTAGAATCATTGAAAAATAATCAATTAATGACGTTTCATAAATGACAGTTATAGTTTCACTTGAATAAATATATTTGGACTTTAAATTGACATTAGACCATAGCCAACTTTTCTGGCCAGGCAGCGTGGTGAGTGAATGCCAAATTCCTTAGTATTTTGGAAGGCGCATCTTCAACAGTGGAGGTCTAGGAATCTGTGTACTAGGGGCTCACGACAGTATCTTTTGCGTATTCATTTAGCTAACTTTACTATAGGCCCATCATGACAAGTGGCAATCTCGTCGATGTCCTAGCGTACAAAACTCGAGAAATCGACCAGGAATCGAACGGACTTAACCGCTAGACCATGGAGGCAGTTAGAAGCCTAAATATGCCGGGAGGAGAAGGAGATGCCGTCGCAACATCCGAGGTACGGAACCCCCAGAATCATGCCAGCTGAAAGCCGCCACACCGATAACATCTATTTACGTGTCGTGGCTTTGTAAAAGTTCAACACACCACGATGTCCTTGACCACATACATACATACAATGAGAGTCCGAATCCGTTATGGAAATCACCAAGCTGGTCTCGGAATGGCGAGACACAAATTTTAAGGCCTATCGCATTCTTGTGCGGTCGGAAAAAGTTTAAAAAATCTTGAAGAAAGATTTCAGGCCGCAGGGCTACGAAATGCAACACGGAAGATGCGACAAGGCCTACCACAGCACCGATCCCTCGTGAACCACCCAAGAGGACCCCGGCGCCGACCCCCACTGCAGCAGTCAGCCTTCAGCAGAAGGGTACTACTTTGACCACAATAAGATGAAGATGCGGAAGCTACTACAGCAGTGTATATTTATATTATATATATTTAAGGTATATATCTATGGGCTATTTGTATATTCATTGTGTTGCTGAAAATAAAGATTCTTATTATTATAAATATAGCATCATTTTATTGCGTCACCCGCACAAATATTTTGAAATAATCGGAAATACTCAATATTTCCTAACACTTGAGATAACGGCATGGAAATGATTCAATAAAATTATCGGTTATAAAGAAATTTCTTATCGTACATTTTAATATAGAAAAAAGTCTTTTGTCTTTTTATAAATGACACTTATATTTATTTTGTTTAAGCCACTCTTAAGTCAATGTCCTTTCATGTTGAATTGACTTATAAATAAGGACGGATCAAAGTAAAGTGTTATCACGACCGGGGTGGTCAGAAATCTTCGATGTCTCTAACGTACCAAACTTGAGAAATAAATTAAATTAATCCAAGGACTTAACCGCTAGACCATGGAGGCAGTTATGTTTGTAGTTTTATCATTACATTTCATTACAGCCCCTAGAACACAGCGTCCCATACTGTTGGAGATGGGCCTTCCAAAACATATATCTGAAGAATTTGGCCTACACTCGCCACGCTGGCCAGACGGGTTAGCGAGGTCTGATGTATGAAATGTAATTTTTAATGACAATTTATTAACGTTGCCACAAGTTGGTATTTTAATGGAACCGGCACCGACGGCTTAAATTGCTTTCCGAGGCACGAAAACGGTGGTGCTGTAAATCTATGACAAATGATATTAGAAAAATGATTTTTCCATTGGTACTTACCGGCGTTCGAACCCAGCTCTTTAGGATGTCAAGGAAAGCGTTCTTACAACCGAGCCACCACCGCTGTTTTTTTTTATAATTTAGCATTTAAGTTATTTAAAGAACTGGTTAATGATGTATGTGGCAGTTTTTTCGCGCAGCAAATTAGCATAGTTGTGCAGCGGGGGAATGCTGCAAGTGTTCTTGGCACACTGTCACATGAACCTATCATGGGCGAATATTTTTATATAGGTATATTTTTATTAGCTTCATTTTAATTTTATAGATATATTTATAAATGAAAAAAAAATATAGTTTTTTATTTATTTCTTTAACACTTTATTTCTTAAATTTATTATTTACTAAGTAACAATTTAGTTTTTAATTACAACTTTTAACGAGTTCCAATATTTTTTATTTTGTCCTGCTCAGTGCATATTGGTCAACGGAAGTCCTAATCGATCGCTTGGAAACAGTCTGTCTAGTCATAATATGATTAAAATGTCTGCCTTCAATCCTCAATATGCACTAATTCTCTCATACATAATTCAAGCAAATCAAATGCTATTTTTTTTCATAAAATACCAAAGAATGACCGGCGGCTTCATTGACCTATGTCTAACCTTGTGTAAAATATTTGAGAAAGCGTGCTAGAACATTTTCTAGTATCATTAGCATCATACAGATGTAGTAACAACCCTACTAGTTAGTCAAGTCAAAGTCAAAATATCTTTATTTATAACGTTAAGCTATTACAGGCATTTTTGACACGTTATTATTTTATTTAATAGATTATATATGTATATATAATTTCATATAATTAAAAGTACTATATAAAATTTATTTAAATTTTTACCTATAAAAATAAATTTAAATAAATAAAAAATAAACTATAAATAAAAAATGCCCTCTAGAGACAACCCTTCAGGGTTAGTCTCAAGAAGACTGGCAACATTTCCCTTCTGTATAGTAAGGTAACGCTGGCTGAAATAATTGCCAGCTTTTCTGTCTCCAGACTTTTCCGTTAGCTGTTTGGACAACTCCTTGGCCAGACGCTTGGCTGAGTGTCCCCATGTCCCAAACGGCGCAAATTCGTGAACTGTACCGAGGTTGGCGTATTTGCGCAGCTTGAGGTTCTCAGCAGAAACCGCCGCACTTACCGCGCTTGAAGTCTGATGCTATTGTCAGCCTGTGTCATGCCGTCGGGTCTCTTGCCATCACTCCGCGCAATCCCAGAGGGTTCTAGGATCGCGGGTACTCCAGCAGTGACAAAAGCCCTTTGGATGATGTCGTTGAGAGCAGCGTGACGAGGGATGCAGCCAGCATTTCTAGCGCAAGAAAGCCTATGGTGTCCGAGATGTTCATTATTCCTCGTCGTTATTTAAATTATTTTGAATAATTCTACAGCTGCTAGTCTAAGGTTATAAATAATAGAAGTAAATAATATGCTTAATAAAAAATATATAATATAATATGTAACGGGACGGATGTAGGCTGAATGGGCGGTAGCCCGTGCCTACCGCGCGCGGATTTAGAAAAACAAACAAGTTTTGACAGCGAACGCAGTAACAACGGTCGCCGCGTCGCGCTACCCAAACATATTTTTTTCTGTAATTTATATTTAAACTTATTAAAAGTATTTAAAGATTACAAATATTATTAATAAATATAATATACTGCGTGTAATTTATTTAAAAGCAAATATTTTATATATTATAATGTAGAATAAAAATGAAGAACAACGTATTTTAGTTTCAATTATTCAGTTATAAAATATTTAGTTACGGTGCAGAGACGCACATCCTAAAAATATCCTGAACCTAATCAAGTCCAATAAAGCGAGATCGACTAACGTAATTCTTTATTTCTCTATTTTGTCTCTGTTTGCGAGATCAATTAATTATAATACTTGTTATAATATAATATAATACTTGCAAAAACCATACACTTTGGGTATTTAAGGCAATGACGTGCTTCATAGGCATATGTTAACATGTCAAAAGATAATTAACTTTTATGAGAATTTATTTTGAACAATAAGATTCAATGGTTTAGTAACAAACTTATATAGTCATTGTATATAATACATATTTTTCATTTTTTAAATATACATTTAAGAGGGCCTAACGCCCATGTTCACACGCCTTCTCCAAGGCCGAGTGCAACCCCCAGAAATGCAGTGTGGTGCCTCCAGGAAACAAAACAAAACCACGGGCACCCCGTACACTCTCCCCTAAACAAATCTTTCTTCGCTGATGATTTCAACATGCCCGAACCATCGTAGCATGCCTTACCTTATTTTTATCCCTATGCCTTCTTTTATACCTACTCTTTTACTTATTTCGACGCCCCATATCCGACGTAAAGACTCATTTCTACTGCATTAACCCTACTCTCACGCGTATTCTGACATATCCACGTCTCGCTTCCATACATCAGCTTTGTCACTGACATTTCAACTGCCAATCAGTGATCCCAGGGCACCGTTAACACTATTTCCCGCGTTCACTCTTCTTGCAACATCCCTATCATGCTTCCCATTTTCAGTGAAAACCCTGCCCAAAATTTCACAATATGGTATTATTGGACTGACGCCTTACCGAGCTCTTCCAGGCACAAAAATGGTGGTGTTTTAAATTTATGTCCAATGAATAAAAACATCTCATTGGATGTACCGCCGGGATTCGAACCGCGGCCTTTAGGATTAAAAGAATGTAAAGATTATAAATATCTTAAATTCTATATATTTAGGGTTTAGTTTAGAAAGAGAGATAATAAACCAGTTTATATAATGTCTGTTCCCACAATGTATGTACCACATAAATTAAGTTTGGTCTTAACTCGCACAGTGTCATGTCGCCCAAAACGTGCGAGTTGCGTTATATTTTACACAATACAAATATAGATTACATAGTTCAGGCAATTTTACAATTTAAAATATATATACATATATAAATTGTATTTAATCTCAGCACTCACGCTGACCCGAAAAAATATAAATAAAATTGTTTAATATATATATATCATTAAAAACAATTATAGAATGCACTATTACCATCACAACCCCTAGAACAAATAGTTGGCGAGAGTCTGATATCAAGTTACAATAACAATTTATTAAGAATTCCACAAGTTGGTATTAGTATAACCGGGATCGACGACTAATGTGCTTTCCGAGGCACGGGAATGGTGTAAATCAATCAAATGTAAGTGAATTTCTCATTGGTACATGCCGGGGGTTTGCACCGACCTTTGCATGATTTTAGGAAAATCGTTCCTAAAATCGTTCCTAACACCGAACCATAGGTTAAAATAATAATAAGATATAAAACAAAATTAATAATATATAAAAATACTGCATAATGGCGCATAAGAAAATAAGAAACGAAACAGTGTTAATGAAAATAAAAACATAAGTAATTGTTAAAGAAAAATTTAGCATTAATTAAATTAGTTTATCAAAACAATGTTTATTATTATTTTTAAATGTTTACTTATACAAATGAATTCTTGAAAAACTAAAACACAAGCATTAATAAGATAATAAATACGGCAGTATTTTTTTTTTTAGTTTGCATATATACATCGCATCGCGTCGATGCCTTTGAGATGTGGTGCTGGAGGCGTATGTTGCGCATTTCGTGGACAACGCGGAGAACCAATGTATCAATACTCATGGAGCTCAAAGTGACTACCAGGCTCTCTTCTATTTGCCTGAGTATTTTGGTCATATAGCACGAAAAAGTTCGGCCAATCTAGAAAAGCTGGTGATCATGGGTAAAGTCGAAGGCCGTGGTCGAAGCCTGATACGTTGGTCTGACCAGATCCGAACCATACTTAACACCCCAGTCCACAGTGCGCTGCATGCCGCCATGTGCAGACCCGGATGGCGCAGCATCGTCCGAGACAAAGTAAGGAGGATGTAGACAATTAAATGATAAACTCTATATTGTTTTTAATTATGACCTTGCACTGTTCATGCGAAAAGTTAGTGCTCTAAATATTGCATTGTTCTTTTATCACACAAGCGTTCGTATATAACTCGCACTGATTGGGCGAGTTGCAATTATGCGAGTTGGCACATTCAACCCCGCTGTCCACCCTTGAGATATCAATGGGGTGCCATTGTCCTGATTGTAACCGTGTCCGAATTGATCTTAGCCCATTGAGAACCATTGTGCCAATCCTGATTAGATCATGGCTTCTCAAACTCTACACTGAAACTAATCACTTCGGGAATCACTAAGGGCGATTCTCAATTTAATTTAGATATATTAACGGTAGCTATGACGCGGTGGTGGCTCGATTGTAAGAACGCGTTCCTTAAATCCTACAAAGGTCGGTTCAAACCCACCCGACATGTACCAATGAGAAATACACTTTTCTTACGTACATTTGTTATAGATTTACAACACCACCGTTTCCGTGCGTCGGAGAACACATTAAGCCGTCGCGTCGGTCCCGGTTCCACTAATACCAACTTGTGGAATCGTTAATAAATTGTCATAAAAAATTGACATCATATCCTCTCCAAGCGGTCTGGACAGCGTGGCGAGTGTAGGCCAAATTCTCCAGATATATGTTCTGGAAGGCCATCTCCAGCAGTGGAAGTCTAGGACGCTGTGTTCTAGGGGCTGTAATAATGAAGATAAATATTAAAAATTATAGTTTGAGAATGTCTGTCGAACTTTTATCCATCAAAGGTAACTTTATTCTATAGAGTTCTAATGCATAATTTCTCGTCAATCCACGTACATACTTATTAGGGCCCCCTACAACTGCAGAACGCGTACTTTTTAAACAAACCTCACCACAATGGACCCAGCTGAGCGTTTATTTATTTAATAATACTAGCTGCTTGACCTGGGTTTGCCCGTGTAATATAGTCATCGAAAAAAAAATACATTCAGTTGGGCGTGTCGTTGTCATGACATTTATTTATTTAAAACTTTTTGCACTATGTACAAAGGCGGACCTAATGCCGCTAGACATTCTTACTCGGTCAACCTTAGGGACATTACGAACATTGTATGTGGAAGGTTCGCGCAAATTATAGAACATATAGGGTAAATGTATCATCACCACCGTTTCCCTTTCGGGGTGGTCAGAAACCACGCTTATAAATAAGCACATTTAGCAAACTTTGCTATAGGCCAATCATGACAAGTGGCAAGCTCGTCGATGTCTCCAGCGTACCAAACTCAAGAATATCACAAATAAATTAAATATTAATTAAATGTATTTATTTACATTAATAAATATTTTTTGTGACCCGACCAGGAATCGAACCCGTTACCTCCGAGTCTAAATCCACGGACTTAACCGCTAGACCACGGTGGCAGTTAAAACTAAACTACTTACTAGTAAATAATATTAATAAACGGTACAAATATGTAATATTTTACTATACTTACATACTTGCGCCGCTTGCCTGACTCCGCATTATACTTAATCCAAATATTTACATAATATATTTTTTTATCCTAAAGGTATTAACTGTATCAATATTGTTATATATATCATAAATGGCGTTAAGACAAAACAAACATACAGACAGATAAAGCTTCTTTCACATTTATAATACTATAATTATACTTAGAGTGCATTTGTTTGTTGTCAATTCATGTGGAAATAATGAGAAGTTATTTGACATCCCTATTTATAATGACCCTTGCACTCTACACTGCTCGCCTTCCATACAAAATTAACAACAATGTTGTTATAAAAAATGTAATGTATGACGTTTTTTCTATTCGGATTTGTGTTAGGGGTGTGTTGCGCTACCGGTTTGTGATATTCTCGTTTTTGTGTGAGAATTTTAAGGTAATTTTGTGATTTAAATTCTAACTTATATTATAAGGGTAAGAAAAACCTCGGACTTGGATTTTTTTATTGGGGTTGGTGGCTCGGTTTTGAGTATCGCAGCAGAAATTACTGTAGATCCAGAACAATCACAGCGAATAAGAACGCTTTTTCTAAAATACTAAAAATGTTGATTCAAACCCATTGAGAATAGAGAATACACTCTTACGTATATTTTTATTTATTTTATTATTTTATTTTATTCGGCTAACTTACAGCTAATACAATAAATTAAAGACTATGTTAATGACTACAAGCTAATTAAAAGTTACCACACATAACAAAAATACAAGTTAAAAAAAGAAAAACTGAAAGTAATAAAAACTAAACTAAAAATAGTTATACATTTAAAATTACAAAATTAGAAATTATTTTGCTCCTCACGGAATAAATACTATCACAAATAAAGCCAATGTCTCAATTGTGACTTAGTAAATTAAACAACGATACTGCTCTAGGTATATAACTATTCTGCCTATAATTGCTATGAGCATGAGGTACACATAGTAGGTTTGAAGCACGCAAGCAACGGACTGGTGTCCTAAGACCAATCATATCTAACAATTCTGGACAGTCAATGGTACCTCTGGCAATCTTAATTATTTATTTATTTATTTATTTATTATTTACTTATTCCACAGCTGTATTTTACAAATAAATATTTACATTCAAATGATTACCGAACACCTAGCCAATTACGGAATAACATTATTTTCACTAAACATATAGCATGAACGGATTATTAACAATTTAAACTATTAAAAAATAAACATAAGAATAAAAATAAAGAGACAATACTTAAAAAATCCATCTACGCATCATTATGTGAGTGTATGTATATGTGAATGTGTAGGTGTGTGAAGGTGTATATTGTAAGTGTGAGTGAGTGAAAATGTGTAGATTTCATTGCATTGTGCATATCTAATGTATTATTTACATAGAACTACACCTCCATCCTGCTCAGAATCCTTCCTCTGAATTGGTGTTTAGACAGACAGAAGGGGTCGATATCTGTAAACAATTTATTGTATCTTCTTGTTATTCTGCTCACAACAGAATTAGATGCGTAATTAGTTCGGGTGCTAGCGGGGACAAAAAGATCCCGATGTCTAGTATTGAAGCTTGGCACTCTGATACGTAAGATATCGGCCACCAGCCTTGAGCTATCAAGAGCCCCGCTACACACGTCATGCAAGAGGGACATTTCCATCAGAATACGCCTGTCTTTTAGCTTTACCAGTCCGTGCCGGCGACAAGAGGATTCATAGTTCTTCGTAAAATCGTGACTTTTATAGTTTAGGTACCTTAGGAATTTAAGTTGAATACGCTCAATATCGTGTTCGTATATGATATACTGAGGGTTCCAGATTACAGAGCAGTACTCCAGAACGCTTCGAACATACGCAAAGTATAGTAACTTTATACATGATATGCTTCGGAACGGTTTGCTTACACGGATTATAAAACCAAGATTTCTGTATGCCTTATTTGTAATAGATTCCACATGTGCAGCAAATGTGAGCTTTGAGTCAAGGATTACTCCAAGATCTCGTATATCTTTACATTTATTTATGGTTGTGTTATTAAGTTTGTAATTGTAGTTAAAAGGATTATTACTACGTGTAAAACTTATGTTAGCACACTTAGCTGCATTAATTCCGATTTTATTATCGACGTAGTATTTTGAAAGCCTATCTAGATCGTCTTGTAGTTTTTGACAATCACTTTCATTAGATACAAGGTCAAGGAAAGTCAGGTCAGCTACATCGCATCTAATCGAAAGAGGGAGGACGTGATATTTTATACAACGCTGTTCATAAGTAAGACCAGGTAATTTAAATTTATAACTGATAAATCGAGTAAATTTATATGTCAACTGTAAAGGTCGTCAATCCCTATTCTGTGCTGCTAACCACGTAGGGATACTGCTGCGGGTCTTCGATGGCTCAATTAAAGATTGTTTAGCGGACTGTATGTGGTTTATTGTAGAAGAAATTACAATTAATTACTTGAGTAAAAAGGACTATGAAATAAGAAAAAACATGTGACCGCCGGTGCGCGGATTGATTCCAATCTCGTGGGCGCCGCTCGAGCGCTGGCCAATGATCCAACGGTAGTATTGGCCGAGCGGCAATAATGTCGCTGTGATCGCGACTACAACACCACCGTTCTCGTGCCTCAGGGAGCACGTCTTCGGTTCAGGTTCAATTAATATGAACTTGTGGAATCGTTACGAAATTGTCTGGAAATAAAATGACATCAGACCCTCGCCAACCCATTTGGCCAGCGTGGCGAGTGTCGGGCGAATTGTCCAGAAATATCCGGAAGGCACATTTCCAATAGTGGAGGTCTAGGGGCTCTTCTAGGGGCTGTTAAGATGAGAGATTTCATTTACTTGTTCTAGAGTTTCATCATCAATCTTTATCGTCAAGTTTGTCATCCTTTTTCTTTCAAACACTAGTACCTTAGTTTTTGTCGCATGTAAATTTGTATTGTTCTAAAGTTTGTACACTTAGAATTCGTTAAGAAAATATTAAGTAGACGCAATTGTTACAAAAATTCTAAAGCATTTTTTTTAAATTATATTATTCACTTCCTAGAGTAGGCGATATGAAATAGTCAAACCTGAGACGACCCCCTAAGTCTAAGATTATGTGTAGTATTTTTTTTTTACCAATCAAATAACACTTTGACGCAGAAAAACATGTCGCAACCGCGGGCAAATGGTAATGTATGTAATCTGCGAAATTAAGTTGTCCTATTTGGGGGATTCGCCTTAAATTGAGTTAGAGAAGCCGAGAGATGTCGTGTGCGCCTTAACTTGATTATTTATAATCGGTTTACGCCTGATGAAATATCGCCACTCAAAATATCAGGACAAAATCCTAACATCCAACTTGGCTGTTTAAATTAAAAACAAATAACCTCAAAATATTTTAAAATATCTCAGGAGCCTTTTATTAAAAAAAAATATCATTGGTTTAAAGAAAAAGAAATATATATTTATTATTAAAAAAAACTAATTTACAAGCGAAACATATTACAGTGATCTCCACACTCGGCACTGGCACACGATCTCAAACTACTTAATAATAAAAAATACAAGAAATAAAAATAAATAATAATAGCAGGTGTATGCCGATCACAGTACAATCTACATAGTAATACCTAACTGTCTTGTCTACGCAGGGACCAAAACCAGGAGACTGTAATTGACATACACTAAACAATCGCTTCTTAATTAAAGTTATATAAAAGAGATAATTCATCATCATCATCAGCCTGTATCTCTCCACTGCTGGATGTAGGCCTCCCCTAAGGCTCGCCACTTAACGCGATCTTTCGCTACCCTCATCCAACCCCCACCAGCGACCTTCTTTAGGTCATCTGTCCATCTGGCGGGGGGTCGTCCCACTCTGCGTCTTCCCGTACGTGGTCTCCACTCTAGAACCCGTTTGCCCCATCGATCGTCGGTTCTGCGGCAGATGTGTCCGGCCCATTGCCACTTCAGCTTGCTAATTTTAAAAGCTATGTCATTAACTTTCGTTCTCTGACGAATATCAACGTTTAGAATTCTATCCATCAGAGATACACCAAGCATAGCTCTCTCCATGGCTCGCTGAGCGACATTGAATTTATGGACCAGACCCACTGTAAGTGTCCACGTCTCTGCTCCGTACGACATTACCGGGAGGACGCACTGGTTAAAGACCTTAGTCTTTAAACATTGTGGTATAGACGATGAGAGGATGTGCCGGAGTTTCCCGAATGCCGCCCATCCTAGCTGAATGCGTCTGTCGGCTTCTTTGCTGAAGTTGGCTGCTCCTAATTGGATAGTCTGCCCGAGGTATACGTAATTTTGCACAACTTCGAGGGTGTCGTTTCCTATGCAGATTGGCCTCGGCTTGACATGATCATTGAACATTTCGTCTTGTCTAAGTTCATTTCGAGACCAACCCGCTGGGATGCTACGTTTAAGCCGTTCAGCATTCCGCTAAGATCCTTGAGTGAACTGGCCATAATGACTATGTCATCCGCAAATCGGAGGTGTGAGATGAATTCTCCACTGATGTTTATGCCGCAGTAATTAATAGAGATAAAATAATCAACAGAGATAATTACAAAATTTAAATTTAAAAAAAGTATATGAAATTAATTCGGGGTGGTCAGAAACCCCGCTTATAAAGAAGCGGATTCACATTTAGCCAACTTTACTGTGACAATTAGCAAGTCATGACAAGTGGCAAGCTCGTCGATGTTGCCAGCGCACCAAACTCGAGGAATCTCACAAATAAATTAAATATTAATTTAATGTATTTATTTACATTAATAAATATTTTTGTGTCCCGACCAGGAATCGAACCCGGTACCTCCGAGTCTTAATCCACGGACTTAACGGCTAGACCACGGTCGCACTTTATTAGTCTAATTACAAGCTTAAAAAATATATATAAGAAAGCTATTAAGACTAAAATAAACATAAAAAAATAACGTAGTTGCAGTTTCGGAGTACATATAGTATATAGTACAAAAAATATAATAATAAAATATACTAGTTTATCGGTTAAGCCTTACACTCGCATTCTAAGGCGTTTCCTCAACGCCTCCTCCACTCAACATTTCCTTCCAGCTGTCAAACGAAAAGTAAGTTTCTGTAAAAATTACGATTACAGTTAAAAATGGAGCCGAGCCGACAGTTTTTTTTTAAGGTCAGCCGTAAGCTGGTTCATTAGACTACATTTTTAATTTTAAACGTCTTTTTTATACATTTTTTTATACTTAATTAGTTAATTTTCGATTGACAGCTGGAAGGAAATGTAATGGAGGGGCAGTTGAGGAAATATTTTACTTATTTGGTTTGGTTTGGTTTTGGTTTGGTTTGGTTTTGGTTTGGTTTTGGTTTGGTTTGGTTTTGGTTTGGTTTGGTTTTGGTTTGGTTTGGTTTGGTTTGGTTTGGTTTGGTTTGGTTTGGTTTGGTTTGGTTTGGTTTGGTTTGGTTAGGTTTGTTTTGGTTTGGTTTTGGTATGGTTTGGTTTTGGTTTGGTTTTGGTTTGGTTTGGTTTGGTTTAGTTTGGTTTGGTTTGGTTTGGTTTGGTTTGGTTTGGTTTTGGTATGGTTTGGTTTTGGTTTGGTTTGGTTTGTTTTGTGGAACCGGGACAGAGGCACTGAAACGATGGTCAAAGTCAAAATATCTTTATTCACGTAAATCTATTACAAGTATTTATGAAACGTCAATAATTTAATTCTTTTGAATAATTCGACTCCTGCTAGTGGAAGACTAAGCGGCATAGTGGTCCAATAAGTAAGCTGTTAGCAGAAGACCAGCAGCTTAGCAGATTCCAGTGACCTGTTAATGTTTAATCTGACTGAGAAAGGAATCTGCAAGGAAAACTCAGCTATAGCAGTTAGTAACTAACCAGTTTCTTGATAAGCAATAGCACACTGCATCCAGTACACATTGAATATTTGGTACGCAATATGTTTATTTGTGTATATTATATTGCATGTACCGCCTCCGTCCGTGTAAGTCAGTGGATTTAGACTCAGAGGTACCGGGTTCGATTCCTGGTCGAGACACAAAAATATTTATTAATGTAAATAAATACATTTAAAATATTTAATTTATAAGTGATATTTTTCGAGTGTGGTACGCTGGAGACATCGACGAGCTTGCCACTTGTCATGGTTGGCCTATAGTAAAGTTGGATAAATGTGAATCAGCTTATTTATAATCGTGGATTCTGACCACCCTGAAAGGGAAACGGTCGTGATGATACTTTACTTTTACTATTATTACTAGATTGTTGCACCCTGCCCACAATCTCTTACCATCCCAAAGGTTAGTTGTCAGAGAATACCTAACAGGCATTAAACTCGCCTGTGTACCTAATTTTAAGTTCTATATCAGATTTACAAAATAAAACATATACAGAACTGCACCACAACGATCAATTAATAACCTATTGGTATTGTAAATCTATGACAAAATAGCCTTTACGAGTATTATAGGTTAATGTAAGCTAGGATATTACTAGCTTTAACTAAAACTGAGTGACAAGACAGAGAGCCATTATGATCCAATACAAAGGAGTGCTTTGATAGTCAATATTGTCATATATCGATCTCATATCTAAAGCCAAAGGCGTACAGTACAGACACTATTATAAGTTACAATAAAACTTTGTTTATTTTATAGGTACAAATTTAGTACATTTTTTGTTATAGTATGAAAATGCCTCTTTACAGCAGCTATTATTTTAACTGATATTTATATTTTTATATTTATGTCTGTCTTAGCTTATAGTATGACATTGCCTATCTACAGCAGCTATAATGTTAAGCGATATTCTGTATTTATAATTTTGTTATTTTTATTATTTAATTGTTTCATTTCTCAAATGATGGTTAACATGTACTGCTCCAGATACACCAATATGTACTATAACATGATATTGTTTTATATTAATATTGTAAAAATTGACGTGTAAAAGTGAAGAATACATCTCTTTATGTCCTATGCCTACTTGCAAAATTAACGAATTGAATTGAATTGGAGATAGGAGAGTTAATGATGCAGTAATCTTATTATTGAAATGTGCTTCAGCAAATAATAATTTTATATCCAACACAATGTTCGATCACAAATATATTCACATGTATTCGTGAATTATTTCTCTCATAAAATACATATGTACCTAATAGTCAAAATCATAAATGACGGAATATTCTTACGGTTAGCCGATACTTAGTAAAATATCATCACGACCGTTTCCCTTTCGGGGTGGTCGGAAATCACGCTTATAAAGAAGCGGATTCAGATTTGGCCAATTTTACTATAGACCAACCATGACAAGTGGCAAGCTTGTCGGTGTCTCCCGCGTACCGAACTCGAGAAATATCACAAATAAATTGAATATTAAATTTGAATAATGAATATTATTGTGTGTCGACCTGGAATTGAATCCACGGACTTAACCGCTAGACCACGGAGTCATACTTAATTCTTAGAAAACTTATAATCGAGGTTGTACTGTACCGACAATGAAAGTCATGTTCACGTCACACTAAACGGATTTCGTTGCTACACAAGCGTTTATACACACCTTATTCTATAGCAGTAAGGCTTAAATTAGGTTTAAAATGTATAGCCACATTTGTGGGGATACACAATCCGCCCTTTGTGGTCCAAAAATCTGACTTGCTAACAGAACTGCAAATACTATTCAATAGACTGTAAAATTACGTCTAAATAGGTTCGTGTTGTGTTAGTTACATTAAAAGGTTAAATGTCTTTGACCTATCATCAAACGTAAACGGTGACGTCAGTGTAGGCTTCTAAAGGTGGGTTTAGACCGATCGAGCGAACGCAAGGTAAGTCTTGTTCCAAGTTATAAATATCACCATGGCAAGCTTATAATATTAGTTTCCTCTCAACCAAACATCATTGCAAATGGCACATACTTTCTATGAGAACAACAAATTGGTGGTAAATTTCCCAGTTTGCGGGGGCGGGGAAGTATCCACCGTTTGTGTCGATAAACCCAGTAAAGTGTATTCACGAGTCAGGATTGATGTCAGTCATGAGTGTCTGATTCCGTTGCTAACATTCATGGATCTTGATTACCATCAGGCGGGCGCAAGGTCACATGTCATACTAGTATAAAAAATTAATAAAAATGTTCACACATAATAATAATTAGACATTTAATATTTAGCTTTATTTTAGTGTAGGTAAATAAGACAATGTCCCTTTACAGCTGCTATCCACTATTAGAATTAAGGTTGTTATTCTCAGGCACTATGCCCTTATTAGCAGACTGTTCCTTGCTAACAACAGCCAGCTATTTCAGACATTTTTATGTATATATATTGATTTAATATTAATAGGTATCAAATAAGAGAAATGAAAATTTGACGAATCCAAGTGTTCCTGTTCGATATTTCGTTTTCGTTTGATTTGAATATTCGCGTGAATATGTTACGTTATTTGAATATGACGTTCCATCGTCTCGACGCCCTCTAGTAGTAACTGGGGGACTATGCTTGGTGCACTTCCTGTTAATGACGTTTCCGCCGAAAACAACGCTCTCTGTCGTCAGAGTCGAAGCGCGGCCGCCGGTCGAAGCATATCATTGGTCCCCAAATTAATTCGTAATTATTCGCTGTGATTGTGCCGTGGACCTGCAGTAATTTCGGCTGTGATCCTCATCATCATCATCCATTTCGCGACCCGTCGGCTATCAAAACCACCAAGGAAATCGGTCGCCAGTTCGAGACCCGGAATAAAGGTTAGTTGCTGCTAATTTCATTTCTTTCGCTCAATTTCGGAGTATTTTCACCAGCGCCTAGTCGTTTCCCGTTCAGTTCCTATAGGCTCCAAAGAATAATAAATAAACAATAAACTGTTCTATGTTTGTGGGAGATAACTAGTTTTTTTTTCTTGAGTTGAAGTTACTGTTGGTTTTGTGTCGCTTATATCCCTCTCCAGGTCCAGCATCCAAGCTAGGAAATACTTAAACCTGATAAACTTAGCTGGAAGAATACATCAGGACAAAGTATAGGAAAAACAGAATACTCACACCACGTGGCAGGGGCCAGGTCATCATTTCACGACACTAACGCTTATCAATACATTAATTTTACACCAAACTACAGCTCATTTATATATTGTCTTAAAATTTTGGAAAATTTAGCATGACTGCCTCCGTGGTCTAGTTCTTAAGTCCGTGGATTTAGACTCGGTACGGGTTCGATTCCTGGTCGGGACACAATAATATTTATAAATTTAAATAAATTATTAAGAACTAAACTATATATATAAAAATAGTCACTCATGACTTGATCATGTGGCAGTATGCCAAGAAGACTCGCAGCATTCCCCCGCTGCACAGCGATGCTAAAAACTGCCCTCTTGTCGCATACAGCGTTAACCAGCCGTTTAGACAGTTCTTTAATAAACTTTCTTAGCGCTTGTTCCCCACGTTCTCATTGTCTCAAGACCAATATATATATAATAAGTGTCCGTTGTAGGCCCGATAGACGACAAACTCCTTAATAGTAGGCATCTCCAGACCTCGAGCTATGACGGAATTACGCACGAACCATGGCGCTCGGGAGACCACTCTGAGCGATATGTTCGGCTGACTTTGGATCTTGTCTCTGTTGATCTTGACCAGTAGATGGTGCCAGGCTGGCGCAGCATAGGTGAGGCGGGAACGGATGAACATCTTGTATATCCGTACCTTCACCCTGAGCGGCAAGCTGGATTTCATAACAGGACGTAACATAGCTCGGACCGCCTTTGCCTGAGTTACAGGCCATTTCACCCTAGTTAACGTCCTGTTAATGATGCAGCCCAGGTATTTGACGGTCGGAGTCCACTCGATGTTCTGTGCCCAAAGCTGCAGTGGTGAAGGCTGTCGGCATCTGGGTGTCATCAATGCGACAGTTTTTCCGACATTGATGGACATACCTATGCCTCTGGTATGGACTAGAGGAGTCGAGTAAAGCTGGGAAGGAATGGGAAGTTGTATCTGTAAATTGGTTAGTTGATATTTCCAATTTCTAACATAACTACAAATTCTAGCTGATCCAATCACATCGCGTACTGTGCGACAAAGCATTTAAAGGCGTCGTGTCTGACAATGCGCGCGTGTGTGTGTGTGTGTGTGTAATAATAGCAGGTGCAATGCATGTCTTCAGGCAGAACTACACAAAATCGCCCTCGAGGGACACTATGACATGCACGAATACTGTAACCATGGTTTGATAATAACTCGGGATTTTATTGAATTATGACCAAGCTCTTTATTTGGTTTAGTTTTATTACTGGCTTACGGTTTCTCATTCGTTCCATAAAACGAAAATAAAAGCATAACGAAGTAAAAAAAAAACGTGTCAAGGGGCAGCAGCCTCGACATTTGCCACTTACAAAATCCAAAAAAGCTGATTTGGTGACGGTAATATTATAATATGAGAAGTTATGGCATCGTTATTGCAGATCCATATTAACTATTTGTGTATTATAATATGTGTATTTAGTTGTATATTTATTCTGTGTATATAGTATATATATATATTGTTTAGTTATGTAATAGTGAGTAAATATTGGTATGTATATAGATATATATGGACTTACTTAATGTTGCACCTACCATCTATACTGTCTAAATGTCCTAAAGGATTGGCTGTAGAATGCTTAGCGTCATTAAGTCCTCCTTTGTACATAGTGAAATTTAGTTTTTAAATAAATAAATATAAATTATTATATCAATGGACACATTATATCTTTAGCAACACTAGACGCCATTGCCAAAATTTCAGCTGGCTGAAAATAAAACTGCCTTCGTGGTGTAGCGGTCAAATCCGTGGATTAGTAGTACCGGGTTCGATTCCTGGTCGGGACACAAAAATATTTAATAATGTAAATAAATAGATTTAATTATTATTTACTTTATTTGTGATATTTCTCGAGTTTGGTACGCTGGAGACATCGACGAGCTTGCTACTTGTCATGATTGGCCCATAGTAAAGTTGGCTAAATGTGAATCCGCTTATTTATAAGCGTGGTTTCTAACCACCCCGAAAGGGAAACGGTCGTGATGATACTTTACTTTTTTACTTTTTTTTGAATTTTTATTATTATTAGATTTAGATGTTGTAACAGAATTTGGAATACCAGCAAAGTACTTAGGGCAGTTCTCCGTTTACCAAGACAACTACAATCAAATAAATACGTAGTACTTGTCCGTAATAAATTCATATTTTATAGTAACCGTAGTCTTGGTTTCCACTTCTATTGCATGAATTAGTTCTAACGGAGCAAACACGCATATTCATAATGTGCTCCACAAATGAAAAGCCTTTTTCAGGGTTACTTGTCAACTGGCACTATCTAACTCGCACGAAAATATTAACATTGAATTATGTATTATGCGGTGGTGGCTCGGTTGTAAGAACGGTTTTCTTAACGTACTGCAAAGGTCGGTTCAAACCTCCCTGGCATGTACCAATGATAAATACACTTTTTATGTATTTAAGTAACAGATCGACTGGTAATCATACTTTCATAGTTCATAGGTAAACATTTTAATTAACTTTTAAACAAACTATTGCTTGTTTTTATTTATCATTTTTCCTGGTGGTGGGTAAAATATTTAATAAATTATAAATGGGTTTCCTACAACAACAGAAAGGCTTTAAGATGACAATAGGTATAATATATAATAACAAAATATCTATGCTGGTGTCGTTTTACAGGTCTGTTGTGTTGGAATCTCTTTTGTACTTTGATTTACGTTGTTTTTTTATTATTTTTATTATCATACCTTTTAAGCTGGCTATTTGAGTATTAGTCAATATGGAACTGACTGACATCCTATGACACAAGTTATCTTGGTTAGGAGTCAGGGACCGTCTTAAAATTGCCTATCCTTGTGGTTTGCATTCAATCAAAAATGTTTGTATGCCTAAAATCTAAAATTCAAGGAATATTTTATATATTGTTTACTCAACTTTGTATATAGGTACCAAAAAGAAAGCTCAATAAAAGTTATTACTTATATTAACGTACATTTGTCATAGATTTACAACACTACAGTTCCCGTGTCTCGGAGAGCACGTTCAGACGTCGGTCCCGGTTCTACTAATACCAACTTGTGGAGCCAAATAAAAAATGACGTCAGATTCTCACCAAACCGTCTGGCCAGCGTGGCGAGTGTAGGTCAAATTCTCCAGATAAATGTTCTGGAAGGCCCATCTCCAACAGTGTAGGTCTAGTCATTATTGTATAATATTTTATTATATTTTTTGTAACGTTTATTAATTTATATTTTAGGTTAGGTATTTAGTATTAAATGAATATGTTTTTTACGTAAATTATTTTATTTTTTATTAATATTTGTTTTTAATGTGTAAATTTAAGAAGATTAAGTTTTGTTTGTTTTAGAATTTTGTTTTTAATTATTTTTATTTTTTCTTATTTTGTGTGTAATGTTGTGTTGTGCTTCAGAAATACAATCTGGTCCTTCTATTGGTAATTATAATTATGTAATAATTATTGTTTCAATAAGTGATGCAATTTTTTTGTTGTTTTAGTTTAATTTAAACGTTATTCAAACGTGGGTATGTTAGCATCAAACGTGGGTATGTTAGCATCAAACCCTACTTGCTATTGCGCAATAAAAAAAAAACTCTAGAATTAAAAAATAAAATGTTTGTTGTATAGGTAATTAGTACTAATAATTCAATGATTGCGTTGGTGGCTCGGTTCTAAGATGCTTTTCTTAAAATCTTAAAAGGTCGGATCGAACTCCGGCATGTACTTATAAGAAATACACTTTTCTTACGTACATATGTCATAAATTTACAACCTTATGCCGTCGGTCCTGGATCTCCTAAAACCAACTAGTGGCAACCCGTCCGGCTAGCGTGGCGAGTGTAGGCCAAATTTTTGGAAGGCCCATTTCCAACAGTGGAGGTCTAGGACTCTGTGTTTTAGAAGCGCTGTAGTAAATAATTCAGTTCTTTAAAACTTTTAATTCGCACTAAAAAGTGCGAATTAAAAGTGCGAGTCGCTTCAACCCATTTTTTCAGTGGGGACGTATAATTCACCTTTTTATTTTGCAAAACCTTAATTATTTTAAGTATATCATGATAGTGTACCTTTTAAATTAAAACATTGCGATTTATTAAATTAACGTGCGCCTTTTTAAATTACCTGTGCATCTAGCTAGTTGAATTTAGTTGCAAAAAAATATTATTAAGTCTTTATTAATTTATAAAATCCAGAATAAACTTTTACTGATGATCAGACGAGCTTCTTATATCTCGATCTTAAAAACTTGGTCTTCAGTTCAGTCTTAAAAAATGTGATTTATAAAATAAAAAAACCCGACTGCATAAAAAATTATATATTAATAAAAAAAATATTAAAAAAAAAAAAAAGCTCTGTGGTGTTATTTTTCTAATAGTTCGATGAAGATTTGTTACATATATTATAGTATAGATAGAGATTTGTTAATTTTTGGAACTTTAGGTCTAATTTTGGTTTATTTAAAAAAAACTTTAACTGCCTTCGTGGTCTAGCGGTTAAGTCCGTGGATTTAGACTCGGAGGTACCGGGTTCGATTCCTGGTCGTGACACAAAATATTTATTAATGTAAATAAATATATTTAATTAATATTTAATTTATTTGTGATAATCCTCGAGTTTGGTACGCTGGAGACATCGACGCTACTTGTCATGATTGGCCTATAGCAAAGTAGGCAAAATGTGAATCCGCTTATAAGCATAGTTAAAAAAATATATATTAATTTTTAGTTTTTACAAAAAATGCTTTTCCTTTTTTTGTAGTTTAGGATTTCGCCTGCCTCCGTGGTCTAGCGGTTAAGTCTGTGGATTTAGACACGGAGATACCGGGTTCGATTCCTGGTCGGGTCACAATAATTTATTTATGATTTTTCTCGAGTTTGGTATGCTATGCTAATAAAAGTGAATAAAAAAGAACGCGGCTTTTTACTGCCGCCGCTTGAAGGGATACGCTCGTGATGATACTTTAGGATTTGGCCTTGAAGACCCACTTTAAAAAAGAACAATCTTTATATAGACTGTTTCTTTTAGGAGCAAGTCGTGATAATGTGTGATTATTTATGCTAGCCTAAGGCTATATTCATACTGTAAATCAAACTGGTGTCGGCAGTCACGAATCGCGGAACAAACTAATCCCAGCCTTACAATTTAGACCAAAAATGGTTGTAATATCATTGAATATCCAAAAGAAAATGTTCGTAACAAAATCCAACACCGATCGTGTCATTATGGGCCATATAAAGTGCAATAAGATTTCTCTATCGTGAGAATTGCATTACACTTTTCGTATAATAAAACATATTATATCCATACTAATATTATGAGTGCACAAGCATTGTCTGAAGAAGACAAATTTCTTAGCATTGCATGGATTCATCGTGCGGGTGCCATTGTGTGTGGGAGACATGAGTGAAATAGTGTCACAGGCACGACCATAGGATAAAAAGTTAACTTAGACGTTTCCTCAACAGCTGCTCCTCTTAATTATTCATTTTGCGCGAACATGTCAAGTGCAAGTTTTTGTTTTGTAAATTAATTTACTGTGAATATTGTTGGTCAAAAGTGGTCTTGTTTTGTTTAATAATGTTCTAAAATGTGAATAGTTATGGAAAACGATAAATTGGACTTTGAATATGGGGCACAAGTTGTAGTTTATTTTATGCGGTTTTCCCGCGTTGTGAACTCCCATATTTTACCCGACGTGTATGAGCTATAATGCCGCGAGTGACTCCAAGAAAAGCATCAAACTCTACAGCATCTGGAATTTGATTATGACCTTATTAACTCATAAAAATGAAAAATATATTACGTCAGACTTGGCTGTATGGGCTAGACCCATTGCCTTCCCTTAAACCTTGGAGCGTAATTTGGCCATCTTTGGTGACAGACAACACTATCTTTCGACTGTTTTTATTCGAAGGCTGCGTAGACAATCATACATACATATGTTAAAATATCCACCAAAACAAAAAGGCATGTATGAAGAGGTTGATAAATGTTGAAGAAGCGAAAGACGTATGTTGTGATCGTGAGAAGTGGTGCTCAATTGTCTCTGCCTACCCCGCATGGGATTTGGCGTGAAGATATGTATGTACTCGCATATATATAGGTTATAAGTCATGGCGACTTAATCTGTTTGTGAAGTAAGTAATAATTTATCTTTGAATATTTTAAAAGATGGTGCCTGTTCAAACAAACCATCTAGTCATGATGATTTAAATAGGTATATAAAATACTATCTATTCTTGGTCTGGATTTATTCTCCCTGATTGGGGTGATCATAAATATGGGACCACCGGGGAGAAATATTACTATTTGTGAATCTATAGTTGCATATTAAGTTGCGTTTAGACTAAACGAGCAAATAAATGCTTATTCAATCAGCTCTTTATCAAATTATTTTTGTTTAAACAGACACTCTTCTGCTACCGAAGATTATATTGTTTAAGAATACTCGCTCCCTTGATGTTGACGGCGAAAGAGCGAATAATTCAAATTCAAATAGTTTATTAATCAAAAATACTTATTACTAGGGTTTCACAATAAAATAATCCTACAGAAGATGTAGGTAGGCACTTGTACAAATAATATCTAAACTGGTAATATTAGACAAATGTGTCGCTGCTTCTTCTTCTTCTTACGGTGCCATCTCCTATCGGAGGTCGGCTATCATTAAGGCGATTTTGATTTTGTTGGCCGCTGTCCGGAACAAGGATCTGGTGCTCATCCCGAACCACTCCCTGAGGTTCTTGAGCCAAGAAGTGCGTCTTCTCCCCGGTCTTCTGGAGCCTTGTATCTTGCCTTGCATGACGAGCTGCAGCAAGCTATACTTTTTATTGCGCATGATGTGTCCCAAATACTCCAACTTCCTTCGCTTTACCATTTTCAATAGTTCAACGCCTTTGTTCATTCTCTGCAAGACAGTTTCGTTTCTTACTCTGTCCTTCCATGATATCTTCAACATTCTCCTGTATATCCACATTTCAAAAGCTTCTAACTTGTCGCTGCTAGCTAAACTAATAGCCTTTCAACTACTGTTAAATATAGCTAGCAGGTCTCGTTCTGGGGCACAACATTTTTTTTTTTTGTATATATATTTATATATTTAGGTATATTCAAACAAACTAAACTTATTAAATTCATGCAATAATAATAAAGAAGAAAAACTTAAGCTTTAAACCAAGAGCATGCATATTTTTGTATTTGTGTGTAATAATATAATATAATACAATATATTAAATCAATAATATAATATATGTAAATTGGTGTGTGAGAGTGAGAGTTAAGTAAATCAAATTGCTTAGGGCGTTCTGATTTCTCGTTTAAAGTTTCTTAAAAGCGTTTCAGTGTGCGTTTAAGTTGACGAATGGGCATGGATCACTCGTTCGCGTGATCGTAAGCAGTGACAATAGGGAATATGCACGATTTTTTATAATTCCTTTTAAAGATAGATTGTACACTAATACACCTTAAAAATTATCAATGTCGTGGTAACAGTAGATGCCTGGTCACTCGTGGTAGAAAGTATACGCTAAATAAAGGTTGAATTATTAAATAATATGATATAGAGGCGCGGTGGTGGCTCGGTTGTAAGAACGCATTCCTTAAAATCCTACAAAGCCCCCGGCATGTACCAATGAGAAATACACTTTTCTTATGTACATTTGTCATAGATTTACAATACCAAGAGGCTTAACGTGATTTCCGAAGCACGGAAACAGTGGTGTTGTGAATCTATGACAAATGTAGGTAAGAAAATAGTATTTGTCATTGGTACATGCCGGGGGGGTTCTAACTGACCTTTGTAGGATTTTATGGAAAGCATTCTTACAATAGAGCTACCACCGCATTCCAATTGGTATTATTTTAGTGAAAATCATAAAAAATGAGTTGTCGTAACTGCCTCCGTGGTCTAGCGGTTAAGTCCGTGGACTCGGAGGTACCGGGTTCAATTCCTGGTCGGGACACTAATACTAAATATTTATTTAAATTAAATTAATATTTAATTTATTTGTGATATTTCTCGAGTTTGGTACGCTGGAGATATCGACGAGCTTGCCACTTGTCATGATAGGTCTATAGGAAAGTTGGCTAGATGTGAATCCGCTTATTTATAAGCGTGGTTTCTGACCACCCCGGAAGGGAAACAGTCGTTATAATCACTTTACTTTTTGTCGCCACGAGACACCAGAAACAAACGTCTGGTTTCGTTCGGTCTAAACCTACCTTTATATGAGTTCAGGTTGACCTATATGTAACTACCGGGGATAAATTTATGCACAACTTTAAGCCAGCACCGCAGTTCCCAATATTAAACTTTTAGAAGAACAAATATCTACGGCTCTGATGCGTTATTGTTATAACCAAGATAAAATTAAAGTAATATTTACAAGTATACCATCATTACAGCCCCTAGAACTTAGAGTCCTAAAACTCCACTGTTGGAGATAGGCCTTCCAGAATTTTTTGGAGAATTTGGCTTACACTCGCCAAGCCAGACGCATACCTTACAAGTATATACAGAGTGAAAAAAAAAACGAATCGCGCAAGGAAGGGAAGTAGGTACCCTAAATAGTAGAGCTAGGTACTACTTGATTTTTTAAAATTGTTACAGATAGCATTACGGATTTTTTAAATTCTTGTATCAGGTGGAAATCGAATTGGATTAAAAATGAAAAAATAACAAACAAGTATTTAATTTTCCGAGCCGTAAGTTAATAATATGGCACACTAATGAACTGAAATGAGCAAATTGCCAAGGAATTTACTGACAGCATTGCTGCGTTGAATAAAAATACAGATCTTTTGGCCTAAATATAGCCAGTTCTCTTGTCTCCCGAGGTGTTGATGAGCTGTTTTGACAAGATCTTAAAAAATCCTGTGCACTTGGTCCCCACGGCCCGGGAGTCAACTTTCAACACATCTTCCAATAAGCTGGGTGTATTTCCGCCGTTTGAGGTACTCTGCTTGTAATGCAGCAGCGCTTGGGTCCTTAGACGACAGAACAGTTGGGAAGGCGCCAGGGTATCCACACAGGTGGCATCCCACACTAAAGACACACCGATCTTCATGGTAACGGCGTCAGTCCATCAGTCCGCTTGCAATCGTAGTGGGCTTTGCCACTGGGTTGTAGGATAGCTGGCGAATGATGTCATTGTGGCTGGCGTGTGTTGGAATACATATTGTCTACATATTGGCTGCGGTGTGGACAGAGCAAGAAGCTCTTAGACTTAGGCCGGTTATGATTCGCAATCATATGTCTTTTTACCTGCAGGCACAGACCTGTTCCTTACATTTACACCGCCAGAAGTCATTTTTTTATTTTTTGAAATGTTGCCTTATCCATACATAAGTCAACGATCTAGTATTTTACTGGTTGACAGTAGTTTATACTGTTCCTTGATTGTGTATCGTATCAATTTATCGAGGGATTAGTTATAACAGCGATTAAGGGCGGATATAAACCAACTTTATTTTCCAAATAAATTGCAAAATACAATGATTTTTTTATAAATAACGGGTCTAAAGGCTGTGTGTCCATTGCGCGCCGCAATATTGACTGGCAGACGTAATCAATCTTAGACGATATGTATTAATTGTGCACTCCGCCTTACCCCGCTGATTTGTTTAAGACTATATTTCGATCCAAATTTAATCCAAAAGAAGCCAAGAATAAGGTACAAAGTGAGTGTTTATGCGTAGATATCGTAGTTGTATGAAATTTGCTGGGTACCAGGTGGTAATTATACAGTTTCTAGTTTAGCCAGTTAAATAGTAGAATTATCGACTTTCTACCTCAGAAGAAATAATCAGGATCGGATTTAAAACTCAGCTTTACGCAGTGGAAGTTTGGCGAGAAGAATTCCATTAAAATACTAAAAGAATTGGGTCTAAACATGTCTGCCATCAATACATTTATGAAACGAACTTCCAAGACGACATTAACGGAATGATAACTATAAGAACCCTATCATAAATTTTAGTAAAATTAAATTATACAATATTAACAATATATAAATAAATAATTATAAACTACTTAAATAATAACATTAAATAACTATAATCTAAACCTAATCAAATCAAATCAAAATCATAATAATTTATTTCCGTATGGTTAGTACATAACACTTGAAATAAAAAAACAAATAAGAAATATTAGCATTGACCATGGCTGGACCGAACCAAACATCAATACAATAATTATAACTAAAACATTGTTGCCATAAACGAGGAATTTGTTTTTTCTTACAGCTAGATACTTAATATTAAATTCGTGGCTGTAAAAAAGCCGTGTCAGCTTACAATCTAAAAATAATAATAATTATGTTCCTAAATATAAATATAAAATCGTTGCTGTAAAAAATACAAAATTATAATACAAAAATGTTTTTATTTTTTTCCTTTTCTGGGGCCCAGGTAACTTGCTGACATGCGGGCGTATCCAGTGCCCCAAGAACGGAGAGTCTAGTCTATCAGCCCACACGGCCAGGATGATGCTGGGGCTCCCCCTCACGCGGGCGAGGATTGATGCTCAGCGATTCCTCATGGAATCCATCCACCCGCGCCTCTGCTAGCATCTCAGAGGCACTGCAACGACGGGGCAGCCCCATCAGCACCCTGACCGCGTTATTGTACTGGACACGAAGGGCGCTGTATGCCTTCTACGTATAATTGACCCACAGGCTGCATGTAAATGGCAAAAGGCTCTAAAGAGAGTGACTTTTACCTCCCCGCACAACGAGCAAACCTGCGCGCCATCTGACAGCCAGCGCCCTGCGCGCGTTTCAACATCCTCCCCATCATTAAGATCTTCGGTGACCCTATACTCGTAAATCTCTCTATACCATAGGTTAGCTGGTAGAGAATACCTTCATGGTATTATGAGCGCCTATGTAATTTTTTTTAATTTGTATATTTTGTGTGCAATAAAGAATTTTATTATTATTATTAAATATTTAAAAAAAAACAGTCGTGAGGTTACTTTTCTTTTGTATAATAGGTTAGTATGGATGGTATGGTACGCTGGAGACATCGACGAGCTTGCCACTTGTCATGATTGGCCAATAGTAAAGTTGGCTAAATGTGAATCCGCTTATTTATAAGCGTGGTTTCTGACCACCCCGAAAGGGAAACGGTCGTGATGATACTTTACTTTAGTATGGATTTTTGTCCCTGGGTTCCAATTTTACCAAAATTTATTAAAATATTTAGTAGTATAGGCGTGAAAGTGAGTCAAGCAGTCATACAGACAGACAAAGCTGTTAGTATAGGTGTATATAAATCTGTGATAATTATTACAATGGTGTAAGGTTGAAATTGCAGAATGGGTTGTATAGTACAGTTGAACGCATAATATCCATCTCGCATCAATAATTATATGGTGCTGAACTGCATTGAGAACACAACTATAGGCCGATCATTTCACACAAACAATGATTAATATCTAATATCACACGCACTCACACACTTGTACGTAAGTGTATTTCTTATTGGTATATGATGGAGTTCGACGCCATTTTATTAAGCAAAAACTTTGGTCCAATTTCTTTTTCAACAGTAAAATTTGAAAGGGCTACTGTCGTGATGATACTTGTTTACTTTTTTATATAAACTTTATTACGTCTTTAGGGACCTATATGTAGGACTTATATTCAAAGTTGAAATAATAATGGTTGCTAACTAACTTTAAATCATTATAGATCCTAAATGATCACTCCAAATGATAAATGATAAAAGAAACCTCAACATGATTTGCAAATACCTATTCAATGATATTCTACTCAACGTTCGTCGACTAAATTTTTTATATTTTCCACAATATGGCGTCTGGTCGCCTTATTGAAATTTGATTTACGTCAATTCAATTCAATTTATTTATTTTGTAAGTAGGCATAGGACAATAAATATAATGTATTCAGCGCTTTTACATGTCAAAAAATTAATTAATATAACGAAAAGCTTATTTTCTGGAAAATAGCTTGTATTTGGAGCAGCACATTACAACCCAAATATACATAATTATAATCTTAAAATTATAGCTGCTGAAAATAGACATTGTCATCTTACAAATTAAGACATACACAATTATAAAATAAATACACCAAGGATTATAGCTGCTGTAATGAGGCATTGTCATACTACAAGCTAAGACGATAACAATTATAAGCATGTCACTAAGATTATAGCTGCTGTAAAGTGGCATTGTCATTACTATAATCTAAAACATTATTAAAATGTCACATAAATTATAGCTGCTGTAAAAAGGCATTGTCATACTTTAGCTAAAATAAAAACAGTTTAAGGTGTCTTCATTGATAATATCTTGAGTATCAATAGCTTGATTAAAATGAATCGATTGACGATTGAGTGTGCGACAAAGGAACAAACATAGGCTGATAAACACTGGTGGAGAATAGTAAGATTAGGAGAGGAAACCCACTAACCAGTAGATGCGGCGATCGTGGCTTCCACCTGGCGTCCTTCGGCTGGTTCACTATTTGATTTCTCCACTGATTTCAGAGTGAATATTGTTTATCGGGTGGTAATTATTTGAGCACTGCACTTGGAAAATTCGCGGCGTGGTTTTGCGTGATTTAGCGTTTTTAATGGCGGAGCGTGGTAGGATTGCGGACACGTCCAAGCGCGGCGGTTGAGCGACTGCGATGCCAACTGGCGTTGGGCAAAGGAGTTAGAGGTAGGAGCGGAAGGAAAAATGAATAGTAAGATAGATAAATATATATCGGCGTAACCAAACACTAAATACTAAATGTTGTAAAAAAAAAGGGTCATACTAAACGGACTATAACACAGTAACATCGTAAATCTAGGCTTTAGGTCGGACCGTTAGGTATAATGAGTGTGGCGTTTATTTCTATTTTATACCTCTTAGCTAGAACCTATAAAGCGTAAGCCTTATTATTAACTTAGGAAAAACCTTCGCATAAACCTTTTTTTTTAATAACAATGGGGTGTATCACTAACTTTTTATCACGATAGATGGCGCATGATAGATGGTACCTAATATAGCTGTCAGTTACATAGAAATCTTGTATTTTTATTACGAAATTTATTATTTTCTGGATATTATGCCGAAGTGAGCAGCTTTTAAGTGCACAAATCGAGTTTTCTAAGCGGAATCAAAGATATGGCGATCTCAAAATTATCGTTCTATTAATTTAATATTTTTTCTTTTTCAACACGGTGTTCTCCTTCTTAATTCGTGTTTAAGGTAGGTAACGTTAAGTTAAAATTCATTTTTCTGATATAAAAATAGAAAAATACAAAAACATTTAAAAAATTATGCGACATAGGTTTAAAACAAGCTACCATTGCCGCTAGCGACATCTACAAAAAACTTAGCATCAGGCACCCTATTTGTGTATTAGTTTTTTTAGTGTAAGGCTGCGTTCGTTTTATAGTATTTCCAACATTTCGTAGCAACTTCATAAACCAGCGTGAAACGTCGTTTTTGTTAAGTTATACCACTTTCTTTAACAATGCTAACATTACTTAAAAAAACGAGCGGTGAGGCTACTTTTTGACAAGTATAACAAGTAACAAATAATAAAAAATCAATTGACAATGTATTATGGTCTTTGAATTTATTACATAAAATCGTTTAAAATACATTTTAAACAAATATAATATAAACTATAAAGTATACAACAATATAAACAAACCATTTCTTATGTTAAATGACATCTGTCAAAAAGTAACATCAATAACCCTCCTTTCAACACGGTACTGACATACGAAATTAGCATCAAATGTTAGAATTTTCATTAAACGAACGACTTGTGCTAAAACAAGTGGTATTTTCATGCTAACATTTCTTAAAACGAACGCAACCAAAGTTTTGTTAGAATATAAATATCACTATGGCAAGCTTACAATATTAGTTCTCCTGGAAAGTAAAAATTGACATTTGACATCATTGCAAATGGCACATACTGTCAACGAGAACAGCAAATAGGTGGTAGGCGGACTGATAATGGTAATTTGCCCAGTCTGCTGGGGCGAAGAAGCATCCGATAAACCCTGTAGAGTGTATCCACACGTTTCGGGATCAGGTTAAGGACTGAAGTCAGTCATGAGTGTCTGATTCCAGTTGCTAACATTCATGGACCTTGCGCACCACTTACCATCAGGTGGGCGCAAGGTAGTGCTAGTATTTAAAAAAAATAAGATTTTTTATTTAATGATAATTAGTAGTTCGCTTTCCGTAACTACGGACAGGGCATGGGGTAACCATTAAAGGTTGAAGCATACGTGCCAGGCGGCGGAGCCGCGATCACGACTCCGTGATTGGTAGCAGGTGACGAGCGTAGCATTGTCTGGCGTCCGGCGGACGGGCGTGCAGAGGGGCCAGGTTTCTCACAAGTGGGAAATCTGTCGCCTCTGCGCGCGCAAACATGCCAGCCGCCAGACGACGCACGAATTCGGGAATTAATGATAATTAACGAACAATAATAAAATATGAGCGTGACTCTTTCAGAAATACTTGGTTTAAAATCCTCATTGGCCGCCCCGCCCGCGGGAGGGGTAAGACGTGTAAACAGTAGCTCCCGAAAAACATTTTAATAAACTGTTTTTAAGGTGCATTAAAAAGCCATCAAAATAAAAGGGCATGTATGAAGAGGTTGATGAATGTCGAAGAAGCGAAAGAGGTATGTCGTGGTCAAGTGGCGCTCAATTGTCACTGCCTTCCCCGCAAGGGATTTGGCGTGAAGATATGTATGTATGTAAAATCCTCATTCTTTATCTTCAAATCATCATCAGCCCCACACAAAGTCCTTGACCTCCACTGTTAGAGATTGGCATTCCAGAAAATTCTGTAAAATTTGGCCTACACTCGCTACGCTGGTCACACGGGTTGGTGAGGTTCTGATGTAATTTTTTAATGACAATTTATTAACGATTCCACAAGTTGGTATTAGTTGAACCGGGACCGACGGCTTATCGTGCTCTTCGAGGCACGGGAAACAGTGGTGTCGTAAATAAATGATACATGTGCATATGAAAAGTGTATTTCTCATTCAAATTCAAAATATTTATTTCCATATGGTTCACACGTAACACTCGGATATTGTCAATTTTTTACAATATTATTATTGGTACATGCCAGGGTTCAAACCGAACTTTTTTTAGGTTTATTATTTTCAAGTAAAGCGTTCCTACAACGGAGCCAACACGGATTTCATGAGAAATACACATTTCTTACGTACATTTGTATTTGATTTACATCATCGTTCCTGTGACTTGGAGAGCACGTTAAGCCGTCAGTCCCGGCTCCAGTAATATATTTATTTATTTATTTAAAGACAACCAGTGGTAGGTTACATTATTACTTACTTAAAAACTAAGAATTTGAATCGACGATAAATGTACCACCTTTAGGTGCCACAACATGCACAAAGTACAAGTGGTAGGTAATAGTGGATCATTAAAATAAAAATTAATTCAAATCAAATTAAATTATATTTCAAGTTTAAACATACAAAAAGCTTAATAAAAAATATGAAACACGTCTAAAAAACATAAAATAAAATATTGTACTTAGTCTAATATAATATTTGGGGTTGAAACAATGGGGGTATATTCTCTTGATACCCACAAATTCATAAAAGAGATGGGTAAACGAATTTTCCAAGAGTGCGGCGATCCCAAATGCCATAACTACCTAAAACAGAATATGTCGATTATAATTCAACGAGGAAATGCGGCGAGCGTTGTAGGTACCCTCCCTGGTGGTAAGCCCTTAGTTTAGTTTGTAGAATAGTTTTAATTTCATAGGTATTTTTAGTTTTAGTTTTATTTATAACTAGTTTTTTTATATTAATATTTTTGTATCTAAGTTGAAGTAATATACAAACAGTATAAAATAATTACAATATAAATTAAAACTACTTAAAAGTAAAAATTAAAATAAATATAAACTAAACCTAATAAAAAATAAACTATAAGTAAAAAATGTCCTCTAGAGACGACCCTTCAGTGATAGTCCCCAGAAGACTGGCAACATTTCCCCTCTGTATAGCTAAGCTAATACGTTGGCAGAAATAATTGCCAGCCTTCCTGTCTCCAGACTTTTCCGTTAGCCGTTTGGACAACTCCTTGGCCAGACGCTTGGCTGAGTGTCCCCATGGGCCCATCGTCTCGACCCCAAACGGCGCAAATTCGTAACCTGTACTGAGGTTGGCGTATTTGCGCAGCTTGAGGTTCTCAGCAGAAACCGCCGCACTTCCCGCGCTTGACGAGGTCGCCTGGATGTGTGATGGGGCTAATGTGTCTACACATGTCGCATCCCACACCAGGGACCTGCCAAGTTTCCACGGCCCAACGGTCATGCCGTCGGGTCTTTTGCCATCGCTCCGCGCAATCCCAGAGGGTTCTAGGATCGCGGGTACTCCAGCAGTGACAAAAGCCCTTCGAATGATGTCGTTTAAAGCAGCGTGACGAGGAATGCGGCCAGCACTTCTAGCGCAAGAAAGCCCATGGTGTCCGAGATGTTCCACGGGCTCTCCACACCGACACTGGTGTGGGTGGACAGTCCGGGCTCCGAGACGAAGGCACACCGCCATTGTCAGTGTATTTCGATCAAGGAGTGTGCCAACCGATGCTGAGGGAAAAGCCTGCAACCAGAGACCCGACTCCCTAGTGGAAACGGCCATGAGGCGAGCCCGCTCTCTCGTGTTACTGGAAGATAAAATATCGTCCAGTACCAGTTTGCAGAGCGGCTCGTCCCATAGTCGTTGAAATTTTGTTAAATTTGGAACAGATTTATTGGGGCATGCTACTGACCAGGCATCTCTGGCATCTGACAAGTACGACGGCTCAACGGAACCCAAGGATGGGTTTGTGATTTTCCCGTAGAGCTCGACAGTACTATGTACAGACGACAGAAACGCTGGCAGTGCTACACTAGAAATTTTGCGAGTTCCCAGACCTCCGAACCGAATCGGTAGTGAAGCTTGGGCCCAAGTACGGTCATTCATGGGGCAATTTAGAATTTTAATTAGTGAATTTTGCAAAAGTTTATCTAGTAAAAGAAGTTCGTCCGGAAATTTCCAAAGTTGGGAGCAGCGGAGTACATAAGTAAATTTGGGTGCAAACAAACAAAATCGGATGATAAAAAGTGCCATGTGGGGTTGAATTTGGAATAAGCGTTCTGAAGTTGAGTTAAATTTATTTAATTGTTCCTGAACGTAAATTTGGATCGATTCATCTAGGATTGGTGATCCTAGAAGTCGAAGGGTTTCATTGTTTAAAATTTTAATATTGGGTGCCAGACTGTTGAAAAGAGAAATAATTTCGGATTGTTTACCAGATGTTAGTAAATTTGAAATATACAGTTCACATTTCGAGAAATTTAGTTCTAAACCGATTGTGCCAAAATCTTTTATAAGTTTTTGAAGGTCGCCGAGAACCGTATCCACATTTCCTCCAATCGTGCCATCATCAAGATACCATATGTTAAATTTTGAATTTAGGCTGCTTATTATCTTATGAATTGCCAAACTGAAGATGGCAGGGCCGAGTGGATCGCCCTGTTGGCAACCGACTGCCGAAAGTAAAGTATTGTTTTTGTAAATTAATTTTGAAGGTGTACTATAGTTTTGCCAAAGATAACTGTAAATTTCTGGGGTGTGTTGTTTTATTTGTTCCAACATGGCACCTCTATCAACCGAGTTAAAGGCGTTTTTGACGTCCACCTTTAACAGCACATCTCCCCCGTGATTCACTACAAAGCTCCGAGCAGCGTGGACAGCAGCTTCACAGCCACCCTTGGAGCCAAACCCCACTTGTAATGGTTGAAATTTAGAGGTAAGGGTGGGTAATACCTTCTTACTGCAGATTTTGGATACTATACGGCGCAAAGTGCAGCCGACGGCAATCGGCCTAATACCACCATCTTTTTTTTCAAGTGCGCATATGTTTGCGCCGTATAGTATGTCGGTAATGCTAATGGATACTTTACCAGACAACATAATGTTTACAAGTGAGGTCAGAGCAGCAAGTAGAGGTTCAGCGGCGTCACCTGCTGTCCCGCTGATCAGGTCCTTGTAGTGTTGTGGCGTGAGACCATCAAGGCCACCCGCCGATCCGTTTTTGAAGGACAAAATGGCATTTTGCACTTCTGTGGATGTTATTTGAAGGCAAGGCTCATTTTGTCCAGGTGGATCGGGGAGAAGAAGTGTTGCCGCAGGTGGAGGGTGTTTTCTCTGGAGGGCAGCCAAAGTTTCTGAGGAGTCGGGAGCGATAACATCATTAGAGAAAAGAAGGTCAGCAGCTCCCTTTAAGTCACCGTCATTCATTTTAGTCTCAATTTTTTTAAATCTAATATTATTTGTATGGTGTTTCAAAGGGGGTGGGGCGATGATGTCTTCTAACTCTGACATTTGGGTACAGTTATCCTTGATTTTTTGTGTCAGGGAACTGTGACCCTCTCCTCTCTTGACATATAGAGTCCGGTATGCAAAAGTGAGCAAAAGTTCCCAGCATTTTTTAGAATTTTCATTTACTACATTATTGATTAATTTTGTCAGCGACTTAGCAACTGTAATCCGTGCGCCACGCGGAATTCTTTTTATTAATGGTAATGAATTTTTGTAACGGCCTAAAACTTGACTAAAATCTAATTGGTCCGAGAGGGTATTCGAGGAAGCTTCAATAGAATTTTGTTTGTGTGCTTTGCCAATATGTATTTTTAAACCCCTGCTTCCTCGAAAAAAACGGGGCTGAGAACACTGCTCACATCTTACATACAATGAAGTGTCGCTGGACTGGCTGGGGACATCACTCGATGCGGGTAATACATCTAGGGACATATAAAACTACTTATAAAAAATAATAATTTAAAACTTGGATAATAAAAAATGGTGATACACAAAATTTAAAATTAATGTCCGTTCTTTTAATCACTAATAATTGTTGCCTTACATAATTTTTGCACCTATAGAAACAGAATATTTCTGCTGGCCAGCGTGTCATTGTGCATCATCCAGTCGCAGATATCTAAGTACCTACATACATACATAAGTAGTGTATTATTGGGCATTCTGCCCCACCTTTCGTTCACATCGCTGTCGCGATGCTCACTTCAGGTGTGTTGAATGCCCAATAATACGGATGCGACAATATTAACATTAATGTCATTGTATGAATCCAAACTGATTGTTCTGTGAAACACGTAACAAGTAAAAAAATATATATTCATACTTGGTTATGATAATATTATAATCATCACACAATCATTATTATTCATTAAATAGAAAATAAAGGTAAACTTACCTACGTCCACAATTACAAATTGAGAATAATCGTCAATGTGTGTTTCCTCATAAATTTCTATAAAGCTATAGTGAAACTAAAATAACATTAAATATTAATTATTCACAAAACCTAATTTAAATATAAATCGTATCTGTGCGGCAGGGTGGCAAGAACGCTGACCACATTCACAAAACCTAATTTAAATATACTAAATCGTATCCGCGCGGCATGGTGGCAAGAACGCTGACCACATTTCCTCGCTGAATCGCTACGCTGATTCTCTGTGAATTAGAGACAGCTACTCAAATACACCTAATATAAAAGGTTTATTACTTATCTGTGCAATACTTTTTAAGGAAATCAAATTAATTAACTAAGTGTTTCAATTTATCTAGTTAATGTACAAAAAGGGTGAAAGAAATAATAAATGCAGGAACTATATACTTGATTATTTAATACACTCCTGAAAAGGCTATTTACAATGTTTGAAAATACATATATAGATTATTATATTATGATGAATAAAAATGTGGCTCTTCTTCAAACATAGCATCTGTTTGATGTACGAATTTTTGTAGAATTTTCCATTGCTCGGTGTCATGCGATATTTGTAGTTTAATGCGGAGGAGCGCTTTTTTCCATGCGTTCTCCATATCCGCACCAATGCAGACATCATTTGTTTGGTAGATCTTGAGATCTACCACGTACTCACCACGAAGGTTAGCGGTACGTCGCTCGTTACCGTTGGCAACTTTATTTACGAAAAACGATTTTACTGATTTTCCGTCCTCCATCCTACCATCCTCATTTCTACCATGACTCAAATCGAAGATGTCGAATATCTTAAGTGTTTTTCTGTAACGAAGAAAAAAACAAAAACATACATTATTGTTTATTATTCGCTAGAATAAACGGTTTTTACTATTATTATGAGTAAAACAGAATAAAGTATCTAACTTGGTATTTTACTAAACAATATGTGGACTATTAGATAGATCTTATGCATCTAACAAGTATATCGGATCTACTGATGCGATGGTTCGTAGTGGTAGTGTGATGAACAGTCGCTCTGAGATGTGCATTCTCCGAGAGCTACCAATATTGATAGCTAATTTATATTCACATCATGGATCGTCGCATGAGAACGTAAGCTCAAAATTATATTGATGTAAAAAAAAAAAAAAAAAAAAAAAAAAAATTAAAATGTATTATTTTTTATTGATTTCATCAATAAAAATAACATTTCTTATATATTTTTTTATTCCAATGTTAATGATCTCACTTTACAACTTCAGGTTGAGTCAATGTTGAACGCCCACGCTTTGCGTTCTCAGCCTCGGATTTTCCTTTACGCTTGCATGCAGTGATGGTTTTCCTTGTTGGTTTCTGTACATCATAATCAGAGTCAGACCTGAAATAATAAAAAAACAAAACATGTATTTATAATCCACTCATTAATCAATTTGAAACATAAAGGTATCTAGTAATTATATGTTACATAAAATAGTAGTATAATTCTTCCATTTTAACTTACATTTTATATTGGTTAAAAACTTCTTCTTACAATAAACGAGGAACAGAGCCACGCTGTTGGTTTATTAAGAACTCGTGATTTACGATAAGTTAGGTGCAAGTGTTGTAAGTCTTGAAACTGCTTTGATGAAAGGTTTAAACTGTAAGAGATTTTATAGATAAAAATTACAAATGTCATCACAAAGTTGAATTATTTTAAAAAACACTTTTATGATAATCATATATTATGGTAAAATAGCTCTTATGGTTATTACAAATAATTGAGTATTAAAGCAAAAATCGAATAATGATTAAAATTATTTAGAGTTTCATATTAAATTATTGACATATAAAAAATGCATTATAAACAATTTGAAGGTGACTTCTAATTAGAATTAATAAAACAATTATTATTTAAAACACATTCATCACATTTATGTTAGGGTAAAGTAGCTATTACCTAACCACAAACTTTACAATAGTAGTAAATAGGGTTATAATGATAGGTAGGTGTATTAGGATAATAAGTAAATATTATCTAAGAACTATGTATAAATAAAACACAAGCTTTATTAGACAATCTTCACTTGTGATGGTATCAAATGTGATTTTTTTTGAAAGGAGGCAAGTAATGGTTTATTTACCCTATGCAATTTTTTTTTTTATTTCATCAGCATTTTATAAAATAAAAGATTGTGAAATAGTACTTACATTATTATGACCGTATATCTCATAAGAGTTGGTGATTTTCTTCTAACAATTATCACAGGTTAGTGCACAACATTCACAAATATATTTTCTATATTACCTAGCTATAATTTTTTATGTATGTATGTAAAACGCTTAATTATTTAATACACTATGTAAAGTTATATTATGATTTATTATTACAGATCTAACTCATCTTTACGTTGGTACCAGGAATGAAAAAATCATATGACAGTATACAAATAAATTACTATCAACTTTCATGATGACATATAAATCAATAGCATTAGCTAATTGGGATGAGTGGTGATAATTTGAACTTTATATATAGGTATTTTATTTTTTATTATATTTTATTATATTTTTTTAATTTACCTCACTTTGATAACAATATTTCTTTAACAAATATAATTAAATATTTTAGTTCGGGTTCTACATTTAATATAGATACGGAACGATGATGTAAAACGATGATCATAAAACTAACTTTTTATTGCAGAATCATATTATTACGGATCGAGAACAATGATTGGGGACAACAAATTTGGAGATGTGAAATTCTTCACAAGATTTAATAATTTTCTTTATAATTAGGTACTTAAGTTTTTATTTTATTTTTACTTATCTTTAAGATGTCTTCCTAGAACACAGAGTCCTAGATCTTCACTGCTGAAGACAATTTCTTCTATTCCATAAGTTGGTATTAGTGGAACCAAGACTAACAGATTAACGTGCTCTCCGAAGCATGGGAACGGTGGTGTTGTTTAATTAATATCATTGAAATTTAGAAAACATGCCTTTTTGCTCTGTTTGTAATATTGCAGTAGATAGGAAGCGGTGGGTTGGGCATATTAGGAGTAATAAACATAAAAATAATGCTACCACCCCATTGTATGATAATATAGAGATTATTAAGTCCGCATTCAAAGGTCGTATTGCTACTTATAGAATACTTGCATGCAATGAGGAAGGTCAAAACTTAGGAGAATGTTTTTTAAATAAAATTAGGAAGCAAGTAAAATCTTTAATTAATCGCTCATTATCAAAGCATATTTCTGTAAAGGTTAATTTTGAACTTTTTTCTACCTTTTTTATGTTTAAAAATGATTTACATGAAATAAAATCATTTTCAACAAAAAATTTCAGTATTCATTCAAATTATAATTTCGATGTAATGTATGATAAAGTAGTTTACGATTTATTAAAGAAACTTGAAGAATTTCAGGATAGGGATAGTGGTTGGACTTTTTTAAATAATTTACATGTTGAAGTTAACATAAATAAATATCAACCTCTTAGTGGATCGAGTTTTATAGAACTACCTAAATTCATAAAAAATAAAAAAGCATGTTTAAATATTCGTAATAATGATAATTATTGTTTTTTGTGGTCTGTGACAGCTGCTTTATATCCTACAACTCGTCACCCTGAAAGAGTATCGTCTTATCCAAACTTCTTAAATGTTGTAAATATTAATGACTTGTCTTTTCCAATTACTTTCTCAGATATAGCAATTTTTGAAAAAAATAATCCCAATTTAAGTATAAACGTGTATGGGTTATTAAACGGTCGGACTATAACAGGTCCTCTGTATAAATCTGAATCTTTAAATCTCAAAGCAAAACGTATTCATCTATTGCTTATAGAAAATAATACATCATCTCATTACTGTCTTATTAGAGATTTGCCTCGACTAGTAAGAACTCAAATGACTAAACATCACGCCAAGTTATATTTCTGTGAAAGCTGTTTACTATTCTTTCAAACTGAAAATCAATTTAATGACCATTTGTGTGAGGGTGTTGTTACCGTTTTACCAGAAAAAGGATCGGTAATACAGTTTAAAAACTATAACAGAAAACAAAATATTCCGTTTGTTATTTATGCAGATTTCGAGACAATATTACAACCTATTGAGCACGATCAATTTGAATCTGCTAACACAACTAATTTACAACGTCATATACCTGCTGCGTTTGCATACAACATTGTTTCCTCAATAGATAGTAGTTTTAATCGGTTTAAAATTTACCGCGGTGAAGATTGTGTCTTTAAATTTATTGATATGCTATATAAGGATGTGAAGGACATTTCAGATTTATTAAGTTTAAATAAACCGATGATATTCACAGAAAAAGATGATATTGATTTTAAAAACGCCTCTCGATGTCACATATGTGATAATTACATATGGGGAAACAAAGTTAGAGATCATTGTCATTTAACCGGACGTTACCGAGGTGCTGCACATCGGTACTGTAATCTTCTATATAAAGTACCTAAATTTATTCCTGTTTTTTTTCATAACTTGTCTGGTTACGATTGTCACTTATTCATTAAAGAATTAGGGGAGACACCAGGAAAGATCAATATTATACCGAAAACGAAAGAAAAATACACATCATTTTCCAAATTTGTATCTGTTAATAATGAGGAGTTTATACAGTTACGATTTTTAGATTCATTTAATTTCTTAGGAACTAGTTTAGACAAACTTGCTAAAACAATGAATGTTGAAGATTTTAATTGTCTAAGAGCTCATTTTCCAAATAAAACTCAATTTAATTTGTTAACTCGAAAAGGTGTATATCCATACAGTTACGTTACAAATTGGGATGTTTATAAAGAAAAAATGTTACCTCCAAAAAACTGCTTTTATAATTCATTAACTAACGAACATATTTCTGACTATGACTACAAACACGCGAAGAAGGTATGGAGAGAATTTAATATAAACAATTTCGGAAATTACACTGAGTTATACCTGAAAACCGATGTTCTTTTATTAACTGATATATTTGAGAGTTTTCGAAAGACTTGTAAACAGCATTACAAACTTGACCCTGCTTTTTATATAACTGCACCAAGTCTCTCTTTTGATGCTATGTTATTAAAAACACAAGTTCAACTCGAACTCGTATCAGACTTAGCTATAGTTCGAATGATTCAATCAGGTATCAGAGGAGGGTTATGCATGTGTTCTCATCGATATGCAAAGGCTAATCACAGGTATATGAGTGAATATGACGAGTCACAACCAGAATCCTATATCGTCTATTTAGATTGCAATAATCTTTATGGGTTTAGTATGTGTCAACATTTACCATATTCTGATTTCCGCTTTTTAAGTCAACCCGAAATGGATCAGTTAATTGTTCAAAATATAAAAGATAATTCGGATTGGGGTTATATTCTGGAAGTAGACCTATTGTACCCTGAATACTTGCACTATAAGCACAACGATCTTCCGTTTTGCCCTGAAAAATGTATTCCACCAGGAGGGAAATCAGAAAAACTTGTACCTAACTTGTATAACAAATACAACTATGTGATTCATTATATACACCTCAAGAAATGTCTGGAACATGGATTGATCTTACGTAAAGTTCATAGAGTTATAACATTTAGGCAAAGTCCATACTTAAAAAAATATATTGAACTAAATACTATATTACGACAAAAAGCAAAAAGCACATTCGAACAAGATTTTTTTAAGTTGTTAAATAATAGTGTGTTCGGTAAAACTTTAGAGAATACTGAAAATAGAGTAAATGTTCAATTAGTCAATCAATGGTTTGATAAAAATAATAAAACAAAAAAGTCATTATATGCTGAGAGACTAATTGCTAACCCTTACTTTCACAGCGTTTCTGTGTTCACCGAGAACTTAGTAGCTATACAAATGAAACCGTCTCAAATTATTTTGGATAAACCAATATATATAGGATTTACGGTATTAGAATTATCTAAATCTCACATGTACAATTTTCATTATAATATTATTAAACCATTTTATCAAAATCGTGTACAATTATGCTACACTGACACGGATTCATTCGTTTACACATTAACTACAGATGACTTTTATCAAGATCTAAAAAATAATTTTCTTAACTATTTTGATACTAGCAATTATGATACCCAAAATTCTTTTAATATAATGCAAAGAAATAAGAAAATCCCTGGGCTTTTTAAAGACGAAATGGGTGGTAAAATTATCACAGATTTTGTGGGTTTAAGATCAAAATTATACTGTATCAAAACCGATGAAAAATTAATAAAAAAAGCGAAAGGTGTAAAGTCATGCGTAGTTCGGGATTTAGATATATCCGATTACCAAAAAGTGCTCTTCCAAAATGAAGTGATTCGAAAGAAGAATATTTTGTTTAAGACAATTAAACATCAAATATTCACACAAAGCGTTACGAAGATTGCACTTTCTGGTAATGATGATAAACGTTCATTATCTAGCAATAAGATAGAAACAAAAGCATGGGGGAATAGTTCTATTTTTAAAAATATTTAATAAAGCATATCGTGTTTAATATAATTAGTTTTAAGCTCCTGTTAGTTGTGTTTTATTTGTGTGTATGTTTATTTTTAATAAAGTTAATAAAATGTACTATGTTGTTTTAATTTAAAATATAATTCGCTTTATAATCATATCTTTAATCCTAACTTTATAGCCTAGCAGTAACGGTAAGATTTAAATATATAGATATATATATAATATTTAAATTATGGTTTCTAACCACCCTGTAACATATTAGTGTTGTGAGGTAAAAATCACAATTCATTAAAATTACTATTTTCATAACACAATAAATTTTGTTTATTTACACTTTTATCGAGTTCATTAATTATCTTCTAACCATCCTGCAAAAGGTTATAGTCGTGATGAATAAAAAAATAATGATGCAACATTAAACAGAACTGCAAAAACTACGAGTAGATTCATATTATGATGATGTTAGCTGGAAAGAGGTTAATTACCTTAATGTGTGTCAAATCACCTACACAGTAGGCACTTGTAATTTATTATTAAACCGAGTAACTTGTTGATTGAATTCACATATTCTAAATCGATTATTTGTTGTAAGTAATAAAATTTAATAAATTTATCTTTTTATAAAAATAAATGTAATAATATTTTTTTAGGTTTAATTAACTTTTTTAATACTTTTTTAGAAAATGAATATTGCTACTGATGAAATATTGTTCTCTCAATATGCGCAAGACCCGTTACAGGACTTTGATGAAAATTACCCTGAGTTGAGTACTCAAAATCATAAGAAACAAAAACGTAAGAAGGAAAATCTGAAAAAAAAATCTCGCTCACTAAAATCATATATTATTTGCAAAGAACAAGGGAGAGGAACACGATTAATAGAAATAAAAGTAATGGACTTAGTAGAATCTCAAGATAGTGAAGATGGTGAAGATAACCTGGTTTTAAGTGCACAGTACGTGGTGACAGAACCAGTGGATGAAATAATGGAGCAGACCGAATATTTAATTCGCAAGATTTCAAAAAAACTATGTGGTTGTAATTTATAATAATATATGTATATTTTTTAATTATTTAATTTAAAAAAATAAAGTCCAGTTTGTATATATTTTATCATGTTTTATTTTCTGTTCACATAGGTCTCCTAATTTTAGAGCTTAACAATATTATTCAATAAAATATTTCACTAAACAAGTTATTAATTTTTTTGAATATAGTTAAATAAGCAAATTTATTTTATACAACCAGATTTTACCTGATAAAGGTGAAGTATCCTCATAACCATAGTTGTTTGTATAGGTATTTATTTAATAGGTATCTTTTAAAATAAATAAAACATAAAAAATCATTACTAAATTAGTATTTATTTAGATATCGTACTTTGACGGGATAAATATAGTTTTATACCATCTTTTCAAACATATAACATTTTTTAACGCACATTCTTTCACATGAGTAATACAATTTAAATTTACATTATCATTACAGTATTCATTATACATTTTTAGAAAACTAGGACACCCTTTACTGCCTAAATCTATCACACAACACTTTTCACTTAGTTCTTTTACCCATTTTATTTTTTCATCTCCCTTTACTAATAATTGTCTATTTTCTATTATTGGTTTTATAATTCTTTTAAATTCACGATAGTCGATATAACCCTCACTCCAATAAATACCTCGGTTCTTTTCAATCCAAGACACGTTCTTTTTTTCTTGCATTGTTAGTTTATTATAAGGATAAGGTGGTTTAACTAAAAAAACTTGAGTGTGTTCGGGAGTAGCTAATGCAAATTCTTTTAAAATAAAATTATTTTTGTAATCTTTAAAACCTTGAATATCTGCTATATAAAAATTCATGATATCTTTCGAACAATACCGCTTAGTGGTTTATATTCTATAATACAGTCGTTTAGAATAAGACAGTAAGCCGATGTTTGGTTAGGTATTTCAATATCGCTTTCCAACTCTAATCTAATGTTTACAACAGGTCCAGTTTTAACACACTCTCTCTGTCTAGAACAGTCTAGAACAAACAGCGGAGCTTTTTCCAGGAACTGTTTAACATTTAACAATGGTTCTGGTCTGCGTCCGTAATAAGACTGTTGAAATCTAGCATATTGTTCATATAATAAAGCATACTTCTCATCTGTGAAATTAATATTAAGAGATTCATATGGAAAGTATGTTGAATTAAGAAACACTTTAACATCTCGTAAGTGACAATGATCGAATTGAGACATGTCTTGACTTGAATTGTTTTTTCTGTTAGTTTGAAGTCCAACAATCACATATCTTGGTTTTTCAATTTGAGATGATGTTTTAATCGCCCAAGTATGTTTAGTAGTTTGGGGTAACAAAGGATATTCATATAAATCCCAGTTTCTAAAGGCTAGTAGAATAGGTTTATCTTTCTCTAACAGCTTGAGCAAATTAATCCTTTCTAAGTCAGATACTTTTATATGAGGAACCCTCCATATAATTTTGTGAATTTCAATATCTTTAACCGTTTCTCCAGTGTTGAGTTTCAAAGCGTTTAAGTTAGTGTTGCTACGTAACAGAACTAATTCATGTCTACAGTTCATTATAATTTTTTTGTAATCTTCTGCAAAACCAAGGATATTATTAAGAGGTATTGAAGCACAAAAAAGTCCACCACTGGTTGTACCATCTATATCCCAACCCCAAGTCTTTGATGTTTTTGATTCATTATCATTCATTGATAGAAGTGACTTCATAGTTGTGGTGATTCCAGCATTTTTTACTTTATCTATTTCTACACCATTTAATTCATAACGAACGTCTTGAAAAAGATAGAGCATTGGATTGTTTGTGAAATGAACACTTGTTACTTTTTCTTTCGAATCTTTTTTAAAAATATGAACCACACCTTCTAAGTACAATGTACTAGCTGATGGTAATATATATAAATCTTGTTGATTGATAGGGATACGAATTTCATCATTCTTGTTGAAGCTAGTAACATAAGGTTTGTATGAATGAAATTCAACACTTTCAATACCATTATCGTATATAGGTGGATTTGATATATTTAAGATATTCATTTTAATAAGCCTATCACTTTGAGGAATTTCCTATTTTCTTTTGTTAATTTAATTTTTCTTTTAGATGCTTCTTTATGAATGGTACGAACTGTACTGATATTTTTAATGCATGTGGCTATGTTTTTATTATGATCAATCATTTTTTCTTTAGATGTATGTACAGCTGGATTTCTTCTCCTCGCAAATTTATTAAATTATTATTTATATCCACTAATTTTATATTAATACAGTTTATATTTTTTTGGTTTATTGGAAAATATATAATATTTTTTGGGATTTCAATTATTCTGTAACCCGGTGGTACATTGGGAGCAAACTCATGAATTATATGACTCGCTCGCCCATTTATATACGAACCACCAACTATATCACATTCGACTCGCACCACAGTTGATGATAAAATATTAATTGGTATGTGTGACTCGTGTATTATATTAGCTTGCAGAGTCTGTCTACCAAACCCTAAAACATTTCCCAAGGTGTTATCTTTATTGAAATGCATATCTTTCGTGCAAAAAATTGTAGTTTTTAATGTATTGTTGTTACAACACAGGTTAAATGTTGCATCTTTTATTTTATTTTTTAAAAAGTCACATATATCTTGAAGTTCATATGTTCCTTCAGGTATTTCTACACATTCATTATTACCATAATAAAATTTATTATTATTACTATCAATGTTCGGTATAGAATTAAATGTTGATAAGCATAATAGAGCACACTCATATTCACCCTCAAGTTGTAAATTAGGATTATAGTAAGTTGTTAGAACCGATGTATTACCAGTGATAGACAGTGTGAAAGACATCTTTCCAATGATACTAACTCAAATGTACTTCTTATTTTATATATTTTTTCCAAAAAATTCTTAAATATTTTAAACATAATTGTCCACAATTGACTGTGTTAAAATTTTGATATTTCGTATAGTTGTAAAACATATTTTTACTATTCAAGTATAATATTAATTCTGATGGAGGTTTCAGATCACCAAAACTATCAAAATATTCACAATAATCATATAATCTAACATAGGCTACCCAATGAGTACCCTGATTTTTAGAGTTATCAAGATTAACAATACCACATTCAATATCTCGAGATTTTTTTGGTAATCTGTCTTTCATGTAAACACCTCTAAAAAATGGAATACCATTTGCATACTTTATAATATCTAAATTTGTGAGAGCATGTTTGGGTAGCCTACTAATCAGTTTTTTGAACGGTTTATGAATAATCCGTTACCTTTTTTGTAAGGTTTAATATGTAAACCCTTACCCAATGCAATTTGCTCCATCTTTTTGTTATGGCGTTCAGATTCTTGCAGATTTTGTTGAGCAGATCTATAGTCGTTAACAGTTTTTGCAATACCAGCTGCCCCACCCGCTAGAGTACCCAATGCAGATAATCCAGCAAAAATAGGTAATAAAGGCAAAATTCCACCTACTTTAGGTAATGGTATAACTCGTGGTAAACGAACTTTGTTATTTTTAGACAATAGTTTCTTAGCAGCTAAGTATGCTATTTTAATTGCAATCTTATCACTCTTAGGTTTACATTTTTTGAGTTGCGAGTGAATTTTTGATGCTATAGTTTTAAATTTTGTAATTCCAGCACCTGTCTTCAGTTTAGTTTTCATTACTTTCTTAACTATCCAAGAAGCAATTTTTTCACCTTTTCCAGCATCTCTTGACTGAAGTCTTTGCTTAGCCATGTTTAATAGTTGTAAATCAGCTTTGTGACGATTTATCAAATCAAAATATTTTGAATATGCAATATCATGATTCATGCAAGCGTTGTCAAGTTTATTAACTCCTTTGTCACCTCGTAATAATCGTTTTTCTAACTTTGTTCCCGGACCACAATAATTATAACCAGGGAAATGTAGTTCGAACGGTAGATTATTTATCAGATTGTTAACTAGTCCTCCTCCTTGCATTACTTATAATATTATGAAGACATCAAATACCAACATTTGACTTTATATTATTAAACCAAATCATTTTTATCAATCCAACTATTTTCACTGCTATTAAGACCCAACCATTTTACAAAAAGTTTACTTCCCTTTCTTTGCAACACTCTTTCTATTAAATATAGATTAGGATACTTTGTTTTTTGAAGTTCTTCTTCATAAAAACACCCTAGTATAATATTATTACGTTGATCTTCAAGGTGATAGGTTTTGGGATTTGTATTATTAACTTCTTTGATTCTAAAAATTTCTGTAGACCAATTAGGTGTGTAGCCTTTATCGAAATCACTTTTATATTTACTTATACGCACATAGTCGTTAAGTTTGAATTTATGTTTAATTGAATTTTTATTTCTATTTTTGTAAATATTATTTTTCACTATGATTTCGTTCATTTCGTTTATATCAATCGGTTTATATTTAGTAGTATGATGTTTAGTATTATTATATGACATAATAACACTTGTTAGTGACTCTCCGACCCATTTGTACTCTCCATTTAAACTAAACAACTTAAACAATTTGTTTTTTATGGTTCTGATTACTCTTTCCACTATGGAAGCCTTCTTGATCGAGAATGTAGAATAATGATTAATGTTATAGTTATTCATAAGTTTTTTAAATGCTGTATTATAAAACTCTGTACCCATATCTGTTTGTAAATTAACAGGGTGACGATTGCTCATGAGCAATACCTTTCGGAAAGCGTTAACTATTTCAAATTTAGTTTTAGTCTTTACAGGAATAGTCCACACATACTTTGAAAAGCAATCAATAACGACTAAAATAAATTTAAAACCTCTGTTAACATTTTTGTAATTCTTCAAATCAATAAGATCAGCTTGCCATAAATCGTCTATACCCTTCAAGATAACAAGACGACGGCTAAAATTTTTTCGTGCACCTCTATGTATTTCATCTACAACTTGTTGTTTGCTCATTTTTTGATAGTTAAATTATTAAATGTATTTCAAACTTTGCCTAAAATTTCTCTCAGTTTTTTTTCCACTTCATTATGAATTTCAGTTTTTATTTTTTTAAGCTCTGCTTGGAGTTCTTTTTTGCTACAGAAATTAGTAATTGAACTATCAACATATTCTTTATTAACTGCATCGTCTTTTGTTATTGGATGTTTAATACCTCTTAATCTTGTAGATTGTAAGTCAAAGTCACCACTTTCAGATTTTGTTAGAGCCTTATCCGTGATCTCAAATATTTCTGCGAAACGCATACGCTTATGAATATGATGTCCGAATTTGTCAATATTCATTTGAAGAACTGTTCGAATTAAATGATAAACATAAAATGAAACAAAATGTATAAACAAACTCATATTTATTGATTTAAATTCCCACTTTCTCGCAACTCTTCTATGATAGAAATAATTTCATTATCTACTCCAGTGTTTCCAGCATCCTTAGAAGCATATAACAACTGTAATCTTGCAACTAATTCATTAGGATCGTCCCAATACACATAATCTGTATTTTTTTTCAATTTCTTCATCAATGGTAAACCTTCTCCACGTTGAACATTTGTCATAGATGTATGATCCGAGTCGGATAGGAAAAGAGGTTTTATAATTTTCATATATTTTTGTCCCTTATTACTTTTTATAGGCTTGTTTGGATCATTATCTCGTCGATGAGCATTTGTGAGAATTAACATTCGTTTATAATTTAGAGTATCATCCGTGGTGATTAAAGTGTAATCTGGCGACTTATTGAACAAAAGCTCTTTTAACCCTGGTGTGTTTTTATAGCGTTGATCCCCTATGGAAATTATGTTATTGTTAATGTTTACATGAGCTGTACCCATCATAAGTTTTCCTTGCTCAATTCTTACACCGAATGGAACATCTTCATAAATTTCGGAAGATAAAGACCAAGAGGAAGCATCTGTACTTAAAGTCGGCTTCGTATTAATTGTGTTAAATGATTCAACACTATCTTTAAACTCTTCAGAACTATTGTCACTAACATCAAGTTCACTCGAGACATTCTTCACTCGAGATATTATGTTAGGTTTATTCTGCACAATGGTTTTATTAGAATAAGATTCACATGAAGAATCAAAATCATCTTCGTGGTTAGATGGACTAGGATTATTTCTAATGTTATTATTTTTATTTTTTTTTCCACCAATTACCGTATTCAAAGGATCTGTTATAGGTTTGAAAAGAGTGTTTAAAACAATTTTATTATCAGCTTCATTGTCTCGCATTTTCTTTATTTTGTTTCTTACAGCCTCGGCGGTGTCAACAATTTGTTGTTTAAGTGCTTTTTCCATTATTTTTAAACAATATACTATATACGTGCGTGATTCTTTGATAAGTTTAATATAATAAAAAATAAAAATTATCATATCGATATTTATATTATTATTCAAAAACCACAAAAGTATCAAATTTCTTTCTATAGCAACCATTGTTTTTACTACAATCTTTGTTTATTACTAAATACTCATAAGGTTCTTTCCATATTTTTGAACACATTTCTCTAAATTCAATCCAAGTCATATCCGTGTTAACATGTTCATCATATACATGTCTCAAATTAATGTCATCTTGTTTAAAAAGAATTATAAGGTTAGCATTATCCCTTACAAGTTGTTTAGGGATTTTGCTATATGTCTGGTTCAAATAGAAACAATCTATAGTCCTATGTCTCCCCATCGCAAAATAATCCCGCATATTATTCTGACTTTCACATGCTACGTCATCAAATATTATTATTGAATTGTGTTTAGCATCTTGTGGACTTATGACTTCTTCGTTTCCATGAAATTTATCAAAGGAAACACTTGGTACTAATTTCAAAACCTTCTCAAGGAAAATATACTTGGGTTGATAAAGGGTTTTAGAATATACATATACGTTCTGAAATTGTAAACCATGTTCGTGTAATAAAAGACCAATAACCAAATTGGTTTTTCCAGTGTTTGAGGGACCACAAACTATACAACGAATCGTATTAGGTAAAAGGACACCATGTCGTGATCCTATGTTCTGTGTATCAACACATAGTTTTTCAACATTTAATGTTTGTGGTTGTTGTATAAATTTCATATTAGCGTTATTGTCAAAAGCCTCATTTAAAATGAATAGAATATTATAAAGTCTTCGCTATTTATGTCATCAACACCAATCCATTTTTTTATCACTTTTCATTGTAACGAACGTAAAAAGTACATAGGCGAGCTAAATAATGTCTTAAGCATTATTTTACATTTATTTCGTTACACATGGGTTCACACAATAACATTAATGTTAATATTATCGCATCCGTATTATTGGGCATTCAACACACCTGAAGTGAGCATCGCGACAGCGATGTGAACGAAAGGTGGGGCAGAATGCCCAATAATACACTACTTACATATCTTCACGCCAAGTCCCTTGCGGGGTAGGCAAAGACAATTGAGCGCCATTTGTCACGATTTCGACATACCCTCTTTCGCTTCTTCGACATTCATCAACCTCTTCATACATGCCCTTTTGTTTCGATGGCTTTTTATTGCACCGTCAGCTATTGTTTTATTTATTTGATAGTGATAAGTGAGTCTTGGTCTGCCAGGGCCTCTTTTACCCACAACTTTCGCATTATATATCTGGTTCGTCAATCTCTCTTCAGTCAGCCCGAACCACCGGAGCATGCCTTTCCTTATTTTTGTCCCTATGCTTTTTTTCAAGTACTGCTTTCTTGTAAGTACCTACTTCGAATAAATTGAAAAAAATCTTAGTTAAAATAAACATTTAATATTATTAATAGGAACAATGTATCTTAAATAATAAAAAAATAAAATAAATAAATAAATATTTCCAGACAATCACACAGCGCCATCTAATTTCCGTGGTAAGCTGCGAGGCTTGTGTTACGGAAACTAGATGGTTGATAAACTACATATTATACTTTTTTTTTTTGTAAATATATACATATTATACATATAAACACCCAGACCGAGACAAATTATACAATGTACAACTTGCCCCCGGTGGGAATCGAACCCACGACCTCCCGAGTTTACGGCAACGTTTGTTACCACTAGACCACGGAGGCGGTCAATCTTAACATTTAACTTAAATTTTGAAAGCGAATAGTTAAACATATCTATTTAATAATAATAATAAATTATTTATTGTACAAAACCAAAACAAATGCAGGTACATAGGCGAGCTTAATGCCGTAAATGCATTTTCTACCAACTAACCTTTGTGACTAAGATCTGTAATAAGCGATATCTAGATCTGAGATATCTATTTCTTGACCAATCTCTTTATATTTTTTGGATAATCTAGATACAGGGAGCTTTGTTTAAGATTAGTTCTGGCTTGAGGTGGGCGTAGTAGTGCAGTAGGATATCGTGGCAGTCGGTTTGGAACCCAGATTTTAAATAATTTTAATAGTTGTGGACAGTCTATTTGGTTTCTAAATAGTTTATATAGAAAACTCATATCGAGAATGTGTCTACGAACTATTAAACTGTCAATTTATTTATTTATTTATTTATTTAAAAACTTTATTGCACTATGTACAAGAGGCGGGCTTAATGCCGCTAGGCATTCTCTAGCAACCAACCTTTGGGACAATGAAACGATTTGTGTTGTGAGGTAGGTGCAACCATTAAATAGATTAAAAGGTAATTCAAATTAAATCTAAGTATTATATCTATATAGACAGATACATACTAATATGTACACAATACTACATATACTACATACTATATATATATATATATTATACACTACATATAATACCTACTTACACTGTGAGGAACTGTTTAAATAATGAGAGTATACCATCTTTTTGAAAAGTGATCTGTTCGGCACTTGACGAATTTCTACCGGCAAATTGTTCCACAGATTTGCGGCCACTACTGCAAAAGAGTTAGACTGAAAACCAGAGTGATGAGAAGGGATAGATAGAACAGAATTATGGGACGATGTTAAAATGTTGAAGTTTGTCATGTGGAACTTGTGGAACTGTTAATAAATTGCTATTGAAAATTGGCATCAGACCTTCGCCAACTCGTCTGGCCAGCTTGGCGAGTGTAGGCCAATTTCTCCAGACATTTCTTAAAGGCTTGTCTAGTCTCCTGTGTTCTGGAGGTGTAATGATAATTTAAAAAAGTGTAAACTCTACTATAATAGAGAAATAATTATAAATTAGACGTAAATCAATCTGAAAAGTTGGAGAAAGCTAAAATGAATAATAATTATCATTATAAAATAAAGATATCTATCAATTTTCCTAATGTAATTTTATTACTAGACGTTTAGGGCTGTCATTCCTAAACGAAATAAATAATTGTTTTTAAGGTAAAACTGCCTTTGTGGTCTAGCGGTTAGGTTAATTTTGATTCGGTTCCTGGTCGGGAAACAATATTTTTTATTAATTTAAATCTCTAAAACACAGTGACCTAGACCTCCACTGTTGAAGATGGGCCTTCCAGAACTGAATCTGGAGACACTCGCCACGCCAGATTCACAAGTTGGTACCGGGACCGACGGCTTAACGTGCTCTCCGAGGCACGGGAACGGTGGTGTTCTAAATCAATGCCAAATGAACGCAAGAAAAGTGTATTTCTCATTGGTACATGTCGGGGGGGTTTGAACCGACCTTTGTAGGATTTAAGGGACGCGTTCTTACAACTGAGCCACCACCGCGCCGTTTATTTAAATAAATAAATTTAATTAATATTTAATTTATTTGTGATATTTCTCGAGTTTGGTACGCTAGAGACATCGACGAGGTTGCCACTTGTCATGATGTGCCTATAGTAAAGATGGCTAAATGTTAGTCCGCTTCTTTATAAACGTGGTTTCTAATCACCCCGGAAGGAAAACGGTCATGATTATACTTTACTAAGCTAAAACAGTACAACAATACATACATACTTGCAACTTTATGTGCAGACAGACATCGACACACTTAATAGTGCTATAGCTTGGCTCAATTCAGATCTTGGTAGTATTTTGTCTTGGTCAACACGGTTTGGTGTCGTTGTCAATCCGAGCAAATGTCAATCTATTATCATCGGGAGTCCCCGACAAATTGCCAAAATTGACATGAGCAAAATTGATTCTGTACGGTTTGACAACGTTCCAATTGCTTTCTCTGACGAGGTTAAGAATCTTGGTGTATACCTTGATTCTCGGCTTAGTTGGGTAGCGCAAATCACCAATACCAGTCGTAGGATTTTTTCTTCACTGCACTCTCTCAATAAATTAAAGAATTTTCTGCCGTTGAAAGCTAAAATTACGCTTGTACAAACACTGCTGCTTCCCTTACTTGATTATGGTGACATGTGTTGTGTGGATCTCTCACAAGAATTACTCAACAAGATGGAACGACTACACAATGCATGCATTAGATTCATTTTTTGTCTTCGCAAATACGATCACGTTTCCCCATTTCGCGAAAAGCTAAAGTGGTTAAATATTCGAAGTAGAAGAAATAGCAGAGTGCTCTGCTTATTATACTCCATATTATACGAGCCTGTGACCCCCAAATACCTTAAAGACAGCTTCACTTTGCTTGGTTCGCATCATGACAGAATTCTTCGCTCTTCCTTTAATACTACTTTTGCTATCCCCTCTCACCACTCCGCTTTTGTCCAAGTCGTTTGCAGTTGTGGCTGCAAGGCTTTGGAATGACCTACCGACGGAGGTTAAAGATGCTCCAAACAGAGCTATATTTAAAAGATTAGTTTACAGACACTTTTTGGGTTCATAATTTTCATAAAATTTTCATTGATTGTTGCTTATTATTGTCCTACATCATCGGTTATCATTAAGTACGTACTCGTAGTACCTAATTTATGTTTATGTAGTATATAAATAGTATAACTTATTTATGTAGTTTATATATGTATGTGTGTATGAATTCGTATGTAATTTTATTAGTTTATAGACGTATATTTTTAATATATTTAATTTTAATTGATATATTGCACCTACCTCACATAAATGTTCTCGTTGTCCCGAAGGTCTGACAGGCAGAGAATGTCAAGCGACATTATGTCACGCCTTTGTAATTTATGTGCAATAAAGTTTTAAATAAATAAAATAAATAAATACATATATCACGCCATCTTTAGATTACTTGCGGGGTAGACAGAGACAATTGAGCGCCACTTGACATGATCTTTCAATTTAAGTGGCAAAATTCTAAAAAATCTTAAGTATATTTATAAATGAAATATTCTTAACCTTCTGGGTCCTAATTCTAGCGCTTTCGACTTACGTGTCGGTTAGAAATATATAAAAAGCGACATATCTCTATAGAATACTGTCAGTTTTATTCGAGCAAATCGAGCACTCGCTTATGCATTAATCTCGCTAATAGATAGATAGATAGATAAATGCTTTATTACACAATAAACCAAAACACATTTAAATGTACATAGGCGAACTTAATGTCTAGTGACATTTTCTACCAGCTAACCTTTGGGATAGTGAGCAATGATTGTGGGTGCATTAAATCACTAATTTAAAATCGAGATTAAAATAAAAAATCTTAAACTATTGCTAGCAACTAAAGCTAAAATACTTATACACTAATATATAAATATATAATAACACAAGTACATATAAATACATAATAAATATATATAAAATACATACAATATTATACCAATTTAGAGAGGTTATGTCGACTCGTCTTGATTTTTGTGAAGGTGTAAGGTAAGTAATTTTTTAAAACACTTAAGTGAACACTGGGTGCTTTGCGAACGTTAAGTGGAAGCTAATAAAAAATGTTGTAAATGAATGGCAGCTCTTACTCTATTATAATAATGAAAATGTATTATAATCAATTTTTAATACAATTCTTGATATTTTTTTACCCGCCAATATAACTTTGGATATGCAAAAAGCCGAGAAACCTTTCAATCGATGTAATGGATTGGTTAACAACGGCCAAATGATTTATTGTCGGAGTGGCGTAGACGTACACATTTTCTACAACGCGTAGGTATTTCACATTGTTGTAGACAAGCGTACGAAAAAGTTAACCCCGGTGGACTTCGACTAGATGTTTCGACGTTCTCCGAACTCTGAATCGTCGGAACTCCCGATTCATTTTACATGAATATTCATAATAAGAAAGAGATAGATTTATGGATGTCGAAAGTGTTAGAGCGTGTATTATTTCTGACAAAAATAATATTTAAAACACGGGAACTTAATTTTCAATGTTGCCAGAAAAATAACTTATCTCACAGGAAATATTTAAAATTGCAAGTGAGTTATGGAGAGTTTATAACTAAGAATACCCATTTTGAAGATCCCTTGACCCTTGTCGTTGAACAGCTGGAAGTTGATTTGCTGGAATTCTTGAGGGGAGGTTGAAGAAACGTCCAGAATATGGGTGTAAGACTCGAGTCGATTTCAAAGTGTGTGCATTGCTTAAAGTTTTTTGTTGTTTTTTAAGTATCATCACGACCGTTTCCCTTTCGGGGTGGTCAGAAACCACGCTTATAAATAAGCGGATTCACATTTAGCCAACTTTTACTATAGGTCAATCATGACAAGTGGCAAGCTCGTCGATATTTCCAGCGTACCAAACTCGAGAAATATCACAATATATTTACATTAATCAATATTTTTGTGTCCCGACCAGGAATCGAACCCGGTACCTCCGAGTCTAAATCCACGGACTTAACTGCTAGATCACGAAGGTAGTTTGTTGTTTTTAATTTAAAATTATACCGACCTGTATATTACGTCTATGTGACGTGATAAGAAAAATGGCGGGAACTTACTATTACTGGTAGCTTTTTACTAAATGATTATTTATTGTTTAATGGATAGTCTTTTATAGTGCACTCGCGTCTTATTATTTATGGAGATTCGCTTTTGCCTGTAACTTTACGATTAAACAAGCAGGGCAATCACTAAGCTATCCTATGTCTTTATAACTCGGTATTTTTTCGTTCTTCGTTCCACTCCCTCCCCAGTCTTCTAGCAGATAAATAAGTAAGACAGTCTTGTTTCAATCGGTGTTAATTATATATAAATATCACTATGGCAAGCTTATACTATTAGTTCTCGTTGAAGGTAAAAATTGGCATTTAACATCATTGCAAATGGCACACACTTCAACGAGAACAACAAATAAATGGTAGGCGGACTGATGGTGGTAAATTGCCCAGTCTGCCGCGGCGGGGAAGTATCCACCGTTCGTGCCGATAAACCCTGTAAGGTGTATCCACTCGGTATCAGATTTGAAATGCCGTCATTGTCCTGAGTGACTGATTCCAGTTGGAATAATAACATTGATGGATACAGCGCGCGCCACTTACCATCAGGTGGGTGCAAGGTCAGATCTTCAGTTTCCTTTACAGTATCTGCAGCTCATCTGAAACACACTTCCTTTAACACGAACACTGTCACCTATGAGTACCTGGGGTGCGTGATCGACCGCGACCTCCGTATGGAACCAATGGCACGCCACACAATCAACCGCGCGAAAGCCGTTAGGACCCAACTAAGGCCGCTGCTTCATTCGTCTTTACCACCTCGGGGGAAACTAAACATCTATGAGACGTTCGCCCGCTCGCGCCTCACCTAGGCCGGCCCGGTGTGACATTATCGGTGGCGCCATCCGTTGCTGCTGGGATTCAGGCGCAACAAAATATCTCTTTGCGCGCAACAATCGGAGCCCCGTGGTTCGTGATGATGATGATGATGGAGATGGAGAGCTTTGAGCAGTTCGTGACCAGGCTCTCGAAATCGAAGTTTGATTGAGAATGATCCGCTTCGATCATAGTTTAGTTTATTTATTTTGTTAGTAGGCATAGGACAATAAATAGAATGTATTCTGCGCTTTTACATGTCAAAAAAATAATTAATATAACGAAAAGCTTATTTTCTGGGAAATAGCTTGTATTTGGAGCAGCACATTACAACCCAAATATACATAATTATTAATCTTAAAATTATAGCTGCTGTAAATAGGCATTGTCATATTATAAACTAAGACATACACAATTATGAGGATGTCACTAAGATTATAGCTGCTGTAAAGTGGCATTGTCATACTATAAGCTAAAACATTATTAAAATGTCACATAAATTATAGCTGCTGTAAAAGGGCATTGTGATACTTTAGCTAAAACAAAAACAGTTTAAGGTGTCACTTAAATTATAGCTGCTGTAAAGAGGCATTGTCAAACTATAAACTAAGACATACACAATAACATTTAACAATAATATCTTCGGGGAATCGCACCTCTCCACGCACGGCCACTGGAGATCCTGGGGCCCAGGTGTAACCAGCAGTTACTGACGACATTTGGCAATTGACTGCCCCACAAGTGCCACAAATCCTATAGTGGTTCCTTCCTCAGCAGCTAACGTCCCCGTGGTAATACAAGCATCCGGCGGGTCGTCGCCCACCGAGATTATCGCACGCTAAATGGGGATAACCCCGGAGCGTTTCCCCCAGGGCGAAGATAACTTCTAGAACTTCCTTTAAATACCAGACAGGCACCATCTATTAAAATATTCAAATATTACAAACAAGAGCTGGGCAATATTTGGGCCAAAGGATCAGCATTGCCATGCTACGTGGCAATGCTGCCAGTATCCTTGGCACTTTGCCCATTGGCAGCGATTTGGAGCATTTTTTTTTAATTTATAATACTTTTATTTTGTTTTTCTTTATTTTAGTTTTTAGTTATATTTTTATTTATTAAGTGGGTTTATTTTTATTAATAGTAATTTATGTTTTAATATGTAAGTTTATAGTTTATTTAATAATTAAGTTTTTTTTTTAAATTACTTCCTTCGAATAAATATCAAACAGAATAAGTCGCCATAACTCACTTATTCTATACGGGGTGACTGTGTACGCTCTTACGTTAGACTAATATATGCTTCTATTGATAGAAACAAACAACTTTTCCTAAGCGACCAATGTCGGAAGTGACAATAAAATTTGGCTTCTCCATACAAATTGGCTTTTTTTAGAATTAACCGTGTATGAGTGGATTTTTGAGACGGGACAGTAAAGGCAGCTACCTTAATGAAATATCGTTTATTTACAATAAATACAGTACAAGAAAAAAAAGCATCGTCACGACCGTTTTCCTTTCGGAGTGGTCAGAAACCACGCTTATAAATAAGCGGATTCACATTTAGCCAACTTTACTATAGGCCAATCGTAGCAAGCTCGTCGATGTCTCCAGCGTACCAAACTCGAGAAATATCACAAATAAATTAAATATTAATTAAATATATTTACTGACATTAATAAATATTTTTGTGTCCCGACCAGGAATCGAACCCGGTACCTCTGAGTCTAAATCCACGGAATTAACCGCCACGGAGGCAGTTACATAAAAAAATACAGTACAGTGGTCACATTACTTTAGTCGGGTCTACTCACATATGTTCTACCTGCAAGCACGCGTGCAAATCTTTACTTACATACTAATATCATAATCACAACTACATTAAAACAAAGAACAATATTAATTAACCTGTTTTGCACTCAAGATACTCTTTTACACTATAAAATCTATGGTCCAGTAGCCATTTCGTCAGTTGTAATTTTAGTTTAGGGCCCTGCAATAATTTTATTTCGTCAGGAAGCTTATTATATATTATTATACACATATTAAATACATTTTTCATACTTATGTCTTTATAGCAGGGGGGCTGGTATAATAGACTTAACCGTAATAGTTTCGAAGGGCTCATCATTTATTTATTTTTACACACCCTCTCACACACACTCATGCATATTTACATAACACACAGAGAGGTTACACGAAATACATAAAATACCCACCCACAGTTCTTTACTATGTTTTAATAAATTGTATAAGCTTGTTTTTTTTGTCACCTGAAAGTGAACTGATTTCTGTCATCTGAAAGTGAACTGATTTCTGTCATCCATAATTATCTGTGACAGGAGTCAGGACTGGATGTGTCTAATTTTATGATGGATCTAAATTTAAAATGTAAAAAAGAACTTGTTTGACATTATACTATACTATACTATATACCTAAACGATTTTTATTATTATTATCCACAACTTTTTAAGATAAGCTATAAGATTTAAATGGTAATTATTGACAAAAATTTTCGGCAGACCTGCTTAGGCCCAAATCTTTCAGTATTTTTAAATAAAATATAAAGTAAAAAGTATCATTACGACCGTTTCCCTTTCGGGGTGGTCAGAAACCACGCTTATAAATAAGCGGATTCACATTTAGCCAACTTTACTATAAGCCAATCATGACAAGTGACAATCTCGTCGATGTCTCCAGCGTACCAAACTCGACAAATAAATTAAATATTAATTGAATGTATTTATTTAATAAAATATTTTTATTTAAATCAAATGTACGTAAAACTATGTATTTCTCATCGAAGGTGTGATTTTGTCCGCGAGTGTAGTTTGAGCTTAGATTCAGCAATATCTGGCTGATCATTAGTTATCCGCAAATCATTCCGGACCAAGCTGCCGGCTAAATGTCAGATTACAATATTTAGCCCACATCTTATAACCGCATCTATAGAGTCATATTTACAAAAAAAAAAAAAACAATTAACTATAAAAGTAGTAATATTTATTTTCATCTACAGCATACTCAATAACCCTAAAACACCCACTTACCTGAGCGATCGTTTTGAATATGTGCGACTCTCACTCCCGTTCTCTTCGTTCTTCGCACAACAACCAACTTTCTATACCTCTTCATTCTTCCAGTAGATATTCAGATTCTCTTACCGTGTCTGCAGCTCGTCAATGGAACAGACTACCTCTATTTATCAGACAGACTGCGTCTTTAAATATATTTAAAAAACTATTATTTTCACTATTCCTTAAAAAACAAAATGACCCATATCTCGACATCTTGACATATTAGTATTTATTATATTTATTTATATTAGTATTATATGGATTGTATTTAGGTATATAAGTATTTGTGTAGGTCAAATTTATGTAATATGTATTAAATAAAGTATTTATATTTTTATGTACTTAATTATTTAATTCTAATATATTTACGTTAACTTAAAAAATCTCAGACACCCATCATATAAATCTCTCACTTTCCCAAAGGTTAGCTGGTAGAGAAACCTTCATGGTATTATGCTCGCCTATGTACATATTTATATTTTGTATATTTTGTGTGCAATAAAGAATTTTATTATTATTATTAATATATACTTTAAATAAAAAAAAATAGAAGCCCAAGGGTACCGTCGCCAAAAAGTTCAAGAACCGCTGAACTACATTGAAATTAATTCATGATTGATAGACATAGACACTTTAACTCGGCACCCGCACGGTGAATCCATGGAATGCTAGGAAATTTGTCTTCCTCTCTTCTCTTCCATATAACTAGTTTTAGAGAGAGAAAAATCGCACAAATATATATAACAATTACTAAAACATATAAATTCTTAATATGTTTCCAAAATGTCCGTAATAGCAACATCGCCATCATATATATATAGTGGAGCTCTTCAGAACACTCACCGATCTTGGCGATGTTGCTATTACAGATATTTTGGAAATATGAATTGGATGAAAATTAATAATTTATATGTTATATATATATATATATTTCCGGAGTACGACATGTGACATTGCGTTCAAGAACTGAAGCGACTGGTGCCAGTCCCTATCACTATGCCGGCATATAAGATGCTACATATCAATTTGGAGACATCTGTTTCACGCTGAATATGTGGATACTTTTCCCAGACCTGGAGTCATTCAAGCGAAGTGTGAAAAAGCATTGATAGGCCGGCATAATGGTATTCTTAGTATTATTAAAGCCTCTAGATGTCCACTGTTGGAGATTAGCCTTCCAGAACATATATCTGGCGAATATGGCCTACACTTGCCACGCTGGTCAAATGGGTTGGCGAGGCATAATGGTAGGGCCATAATTTCGGCCGTCAGTGGTTGGCGTCAGTTGCTCCCATCTTGGACCTCGCGTACTGCTCACCATCCGGTTGGCTGCGTTGACACTTGTCATCAATGCTCCACATGAGGTTGGCTGTCAGATAATGTCTAGCGGCATCCGTCCCTTGCGAAGTGAAATAAAGTTCACCAGTTCTCCCTATAGATTGGCACCTTACACAACTCAGCGTTTCTGTAAGCCATTGTTCATACTGTCGGCCAGTTTATTTTGGTACTTTGTCCAGCATTTTAGTTGCCAAGCTCGATTAAGTCAAAAACTCATAAACAAAACACAACATGACACAATAGCGCTAACCTACATGGTAAATAAAAAATATTTTTTATTTTTTATTCTCCTACCTCCATTATTCGCATAAGCACTAGCTTATATACCTATATAAACAATTAACTTATATTAAGTAGTTTTATTTTATATTATTGTTTATTTATGATGTACTTTATGTTTATATATATACATATTGCGTATTTATGTATTTGTATATGTATAACTTAATTAATGATTCTACCATCTATACTGTCTAAATGTCCTAAAAGTTTGCTAAGAATGCCTAGCGGCATTACGTCCGCCATTGTACATAGTGTAATTATTTTATATAATATATTATTTTAAGTATTTTTTTATTTTTGTAGTTCCTTGGAAGAGCACTGACTTCTAGGACACAGCCCAACTAGTCTTGGAGTCAGGGTATTAACTATTTGTTACAAAAAAGTTAAGTTTATAAGAAAAAAAAATTAAATTGTTTCAATAAACTTTATTTATTTAAAAATTAAGTTTTTAAATAAATTAATGGAATATTCTTTCTATTGCTAAGTAAATATTTCAACTACAAATTTTCTCTGCTGAGAACCTCAAGCTGCGCAAATACGCCAACCTCAGTACAGGTTACGAATTTGCGCCGTTTGAGGTCGAGACGATGGGCCCATGGGGACACTTAGCCAAGCGTCTGGCAAGCCAAGGAAAGCTGGCAATGTTTCTGCCAACGTATTAGCTTAGCTATACAGAGGGGAAATGTTGCCAGTCTTCTTTGGCACACTGAAGGGTCGTCTCTAGAGGACATTTTTTACTTATAGTTTATTTTTTATTAGGTTTAGTTTAGTTTGAATTATTTATACTGTTTGGAAATTAAACTTTTGGTTTATAAAAAAAATATTGATTTTGATAAATGTATATTATAATAATGCGACACCGAAATACTTTAAGGAAAATTTCGCCTATCTCTCTTCTTTCCATGACAAATCTCTCCACCTATCTTACAACTCCTTCCTATACCGTTTGTAATTGTCAAAAGAGATTTTTTTAGGCTTCAGGTGTCATTAGTAGAACATCTATTTGAAAATGAAAAATGACGATTTTTTAAATTATTATCCGAAAAACGGTGTACGGTGAATAAGGCTGCGCCTAAAAATCGCGATATCCATTGTGATTGATTATTAATTGATCCCGCTCACAGCCGAGAGACGAAATAGAGAGAGAATGAATTACGTAAGTCAACGTTCTCGCGATCGTCGACCTCTCGCTATCTACTTGATTAGGTTTAGTATGAGTTGCGATAATTTTAGGAAATCTGCTCAGCACCGTAACTTCAGATTTTATTACTAAATAATTTAAATAAAACATACGTAGTTCTTTATTTTTATTCCAGATTATAATACAAAAATAATTGATCTTTAATTAATTCCATGCAGTATTATCCCTCACATCACACTCTTTCGTAGTAGTTGCTACTCATTTATGGAAAGATCTACCTATCAATCTAACTATCAGATATATTTTTTTAAACTGGTGTATTCACACCTATTAATTTTATTTTTGTTTTTTTTTTAACTAACACGCCATGTGACCTTGAGCCGACCTAATGGTAAGTGTTATCACCAACAGTCTTTCTTCTGCATATCAATGATAAGTGTCTCTGGGCAACATTTATTGTTATGCAGACGACAGCACGGCCCACGGGCGGTATCTAAGTCCCCGAGCTTTGGGAGGTAGCCAACTAGAGGAATCACGGCGCATTATGACGGCAGAACTGGACGACACCCTTCACAGAATATATTTGTGTGGTGTCCAGTTTAATGCCAACAAGACTTTTCTATAATTATTGTGTTATTATTATTTTTATAATTGCACCTATAATTGTTCAAATTTTCCCCCAAGGTTTGGCTGTCAGCGAATGTCTTCGGGCATTAAGTCCGCCTTTGTACTTGGTGCAATAAAGTTTTTAAAATTAAATTAAAAATAATATAAAAGGTTCGGGCATGTCGCAAGGATGAGTAAAAAGAGTTTTTTTTTAAAGACGGTGAATCGCAAATTCGCTTTACGATACTACCCCAGCCTGAAGGGCCACTGCTGGAGGTCGCATGCCCGAATCACCGTGAGGCCTCTAAACCGTCTCTCTTTCACTGTTGGCCATGCGTGCCTTAACAGCTAAGTCTGAGTCGTGGCTACGGAGTGAAGGCACTCGTTTGCCGCGTGGAGAAAAGAGATTGACGAACCAGATATATAGAGACTCACATATCACGATCAAATAAATAAAACACTAGTGAAAGTACATTAAAAAGCATTCGTAACAAAAGGGCTAGATGCTGAAGAGGTTGATGAATGTCGACGAAGCGAAAGAGGTATGTCGTAATCGTGTGAAGTGGCGCTCAATTGTCTCTGTCTACCCCGCAATGGATCTGGCGTGAGGTGTATGTATATTTTTCCAGTCTTAACAGAAAAAAAAACATAATTTCCGTAAATGCTTAAATAAACAGCCTCTTTAAAATAACAACCCCAAATACAACGTAAATTGTCACTCAAAATAAAAAGAAAACAAAACAATTCAGGGGGGATAATTTTAGAAAAAATATTTTCGTATCAAAGAATAGGTAGCTAACGATTGAAATGGCTTTAATTTGGGAAGCTATTCTGGGTCTGTTTTATAACGAAATTAAATTATTTATTTGCATTGAACATATACTATATACATATACTATATAATACTTCGTTCTTCACATAACAACCAACTTAAAATCCCATTCCACTCCTCTAACAGATATTCAGATTCGTGTACTGTGTCTGCAGCCCGCCGGTGGACCAAGCTACCAATCGCTATTAGACACGCGCCGCCCGTCTGTCCACGTTTTTAAGCGCTTGGTCACTGCTTTATTTCTAGACAAACAGGAGTCGCCATCAAGCTAAAATCAAAAATCTATATGGCATAATATCTATGTATAGTTCCTAACACTATGCCGGCTTGACTGGGCATGACGGCAATTCGAGCCTGATCCTGAAACGTGTGGTTACTTCCCTGCCCCGGCAGGCTGGGCACATTACCCCCTCTACTCTACTCCATCGTTCATTGCTTCTGCAACAGACGTATCCAGCCCATTGCCACTTCAGCTTACTAATGTTGAAGGTATAGTCTTCGGTAACTTCAGTTTTCCGACCAAACTGCGTATTAGCACTTCCTCTGCGAATAGTTGCTATACATACATACATACGCGCGGATATACATACTTGTCAGAAGTACAAACAGAGATATACATTTTAAAACTTCAGGTACATTTTATCTTTTAGAATTTTAAATATTTACTTATTAAAAACTTTATTGTTTAATACAAAAGGCGTATGGGCATTTTCTTATCATAAACCTTTGGTACAAGAAATCGAAGTTTAGGCATGGCAAAAAAAAACAAAAAAAAAAGAGTTCTTCGCGCCGTTTTGCGTGGACATGTCAAGTGCAAGTTTTTGTTTTGTAAATTAATTAACTGTGGATATTATTGGTCAAAAGTGGTGTTGTTTTGTTTAATAATGTGCTACAATGTGAATAATAATGGAAAACGATAAATTGGACTTTAAATATGGGGCACAAGTTGCAGTTTATTTTTTGCGGTTTTCCCGCGCTGTCAACTCCCATATTTTACCCGACGTGTTTGAGCAGTGGATGGATCCGCGAGTGACTCCAAGAAAAGCATCAAATTCTGCAGCATCTGGAATTTGATGATGACCTCATTAATTCATGAAAACCAAAGATATATTACGTCAAACTTGGCTGTATGGACTAGACCCTTTGCCTTCCCTATCATCTCATTCATCATCCATCGGGAGAAGAGAACCAATAAAAAAAAACACTTATTAGTAGTAGTATATAAAACCAACATCCTACGAGTATCTCTTCCGACCTCTAAGGAGTTATAGTGAAGCATACCAAGGATAAATGACGTAGGGTAGAAAAATATATTGTGTGTAGATATTTGAGATTAGATGAAAATACAGAATGGCGCTCCCGAAGGTATTGAGGCAACTCCCGCTCATCATGGAACGATGCTGACATCAAAATTGAAAAATAAAGAAAACGAACAAGCAAAATAGCAAGAAATAATAAGGACGTGAAATAAACCTAACCAGTCGTGACTCGAAGCCTTCGCGGTACTAGTGATGTGCCTCATTCAAAACATCGATTAATACTTTTCAATAGGTGGTAGGCGGACTGATGGTGGTATTTTTCCCAGTCTGCCGGGACGGGGAAGTATCCACCATTCGTGCCAAAAAACACAGTAAAATGTATCCACACATTTCGGGATCGGGCTTGAAATGCCGGCATGCCCAGTCAGGTCGGTATAGTGTTCCAGTTGCTAATATACATAGACCTTGAGTGCCATTTACCATCTGGTGGGCGCAAGTAGCAGTGCAAGTATAAAAAAAAAATTGACGGAACTTACACATAATACACATGTAAGCGGTACGCGAGGTCAAACAGTGGAAGCAACTTTTGTTAAAAGTCATTATTATTTAAATAAAACATGTAAGTTTTATACCAGGTATACCGGTAGGCTAGTTGCATTAGTTAGTAAAAGTAGCCGGCACAGCAGAATTTTAATTAAATTATTTTATAAACTTCCACTTATAAGGGAACTAACTACGAAATTATTAAAAATAAAGGGTGTCTATCGTCGTTTTCATGATGGCCTTTGTTATTTTGGTTCAACCTGTACGTGAGCTAGGGTTTTGGCATAAAAACAGCGTCAGTTAGTGCACAACATTATTTGATGTACAGCTGACTAAAGCCCTTGCCCTAACATATAAACTTATTTAAAAAATATTGTACTGTAGTTCTTTTGTTGATTGATGTGGCAATGAACGTTTTTATTCTTATTCTTGATCTATATTCTTAAAAAAATTACTGGTCCAGATGTTTCTACGCAAACAAATACTACCTAAACAGCGACAAGCTCATATAGGAGCCTATTTTGATTTTGTTTGATTGCGTAGCATTGTTATTAACTAAAGGTATAATATTTCGAGTTGTTTTTTTTTTTTTTGTAAAATATTATTTTAATTATAAGTGTAAATATTCGCCTAAAATTCACACGGACCGCCTCCGTGGTCTAGTGGTAACAAACGTTGCCGTGAACTCGGGAGGTTGTGGGTTCGATTCCCACTGGGGGCAAGCTGTACATTGTATAATTTGTCTCGGTCTGGGTTGTTTATATGTATAATATGTATATATTTACAAAAAAAAAAGTATAATATGTAGTTTATCAACCATCTAGTTTCCGTAACACAAGCCTCGTAGCTTACCACGGAAATTAGATGGCGCTGTGTGACCTGTATGGAAATATTTATTTATTTATATAGGGTGTGACAGATATATCAGTATTTTTCCAATGATTATCAGACCCTCGTCAACCCGTCTCACCGGCCCATCTCCAACAGTGGAGGTCTAGGCCTATGTGTTCCAATGATGAAAATTATTTTACGACGAATTAAAAATTAAAACTATTAGGATTGTCCTTATGTTTCAGAGTAAAAATTACATTGTTATAGACTTAGAACCAAAGCTTGTATTTAATTTAAAATATCGATAAAAGAAGTTCACAACACTAGTACGCCTGGAGCGATCAAATCATACCTATATAGGATAGCAAGCACACTGGCTGGTGGAGCCAATGTTACTATAATGCAATTCATTGTACGTGAGACTGGATGTAAGCTATTGCATACTGCCTTCTTAAATACTTCAAGCCAAAGTACAGGTCGCGCGATTAAAGATAAGCACAACAACACATTCACTAATTATTTTTGTGTGAAACATCCATACATTTGTTCTAATAAAACTATCGCGGGCGTCAGCAACGCATACGTCAGGACAATCTCTTCTGTGATTGATGCCCCGTGAAGGCTTGGTGTACTGAGATGTTTAGGTGGTCAGTCACCTTCTCTTCTTCCTCTTATTCTTTTACCGTCTACTTTACTCATTACTAAGAGTTTTTCCAGATTGTCGGCACCTATTCTAGCAATATGGCCAAAATATTGCAGAATTCTGGTAATTTATTTTATTTATATATTATGTATACAAAAAATATCTAATCTTAAAGCCTTACAAATTTTCACTGTTAGCTATAATGAAAAATAATAAAAATAAGAACCAACAAAATTAGTACAATAACAATGAGATATGAAATAACACTTGCATTTGTATACTAATCCCGTTTTACAACTTAAGAATCATACAATATAATAAAAGTAATTAAGTGTAACAACAAGTATTAGTAACAATAAGTAGGTACGCAAACAACACTTTACAAATTTTGACAAGAAACATAAGTAATAGAAAAATTTATAAAATAAAAAAAAAACTAAAACAATTACCAAATAAATAATTTAAAATATTTAGCAGGAGTCTCTGTCCCTTGGCAAGTTTGAGCTCTTCGAGCACCGAAACGTTAGGACGTCGCGTGCCGCGTCACCAGTACCACAGCAGTCTCTGTCCCTTGGCAAGTTTGAGCTCTTCGAGCACCGAAACGTTAGGACGTCGCGTGCCGCGTCACCAGCACCACATCTCAAACGCATCAAATCTTGCTCAATCTGCAGCTTTTATAGTCATGGCGTACAATAATATGGAGAATTACAACTCCCAATAATCAAAACTAAAGTCATATCTCATATAAAACAAAACATCAAAAAAGATACAAGCTACTAGAATTCCAATAAAAAAGGTAGTTAAGTTATCGTGTATTATTAAACTAGGTCATTAAAAACGTCACCTAAAAGCATTGTGAGGTCAACACATAAAATACAGTTCCAACTTTCTACTATTTAGGCTCCCGTCACACTGACCCATGGGATAGTACCTAGCCATTTTGGTACAGTTTTTTTTTAAGTTAGCTTTAATAGTGGTAATTTGTCCAGTCTGCCGGGGCGGGGAAGTATCCACCGTTAGTTTTGATCTACTGATGATGATGTATCCACACATTTCGGGATCAGGCTCAAATTGCCGTCATGTCCAGTAAAGCCGGCATAGTGTTAGGGACTGATATCAGTCATGAGCGTCTGATTCCAGTTGCTAACACTCATGGATCTCTCACTTACTATCAGGTGGGCGCAAGGTGACATGTCTTGCTAGTATCAAAAAAAAAAAAAAAAGCTTACCACGCGGCCGAATGGAATACACTAGTTCGAAGAATATTATGAATATCAAGGTAGGACATTTCCATTTGATTATCAGTGATCTCAAAGGGTACCTTTAAGTCCACCTATTAATAAAGTTTGGCTTTTAATTCTAAGCTTGGATAATCGTCAAAGAATTAATTAGTCTATGCCATAGTATTGCCAGTTATGGTCGTGTTCGGCGTGCACTTTCAAATTGATTTTGTTGTTGCTACGAAAGTGTAAAACGTGTTGTTCATCGATATGAGAAAAACAGTACTTTGTTCTATAAGTATAAGGCGTAAAAAAATAACAAAAATTTTGCATGAAAATAACAACCAATGCCCACTCTATCTTATATTTGATATCTTTAACATAAATTTTATTTAATAAGACAAAGACGAAGAAAAATAAGAAGAGATAATTTTGTTTTAGGTGCGATTGACTTATGATATATATTCGATGAACTTAAGCTTACCAGGGAGTAGTCTCTCTACTGTCTGTTTTGCCCGAATTCTGAAATACTTTGGCCACATTAGAAGAAGAAGTTCTCGAAAAACTTCTAAAAGGGCAACATGAAGAAGCCCCAAGCGATGGTCCAGTCAGGTGACTAAAACTATTGAAGACGGCTGGTGAAGTTGTGACTGCGCCGGAGTCATCATCCCCACAGTGAGTGGGGTAAACATTTTAAAATAAAAAAAAAATTGAGATCACGACCGTTTCCCTTTCGGGGTGGTCAGAAATCACCCTTATAAAGAAACGGATTTAGCAGACATGTACCCAACTTTACTATAGGCCAATCATGACACCACTCGTCGATGTCTCCAGCGTACCAAACTCGAGAAACATTACAAATAAAAAAAAATGTATTTATTTAAATTATATGGTCCGGCTATGACATGAGTCTAAATCCACGGACTTGACCGCTAGACCATGGAGGCTTGAATTTAGGATGAGCGTGGTTTAATAGATACATGGTTTATGAAAAAAGAGTTGATCTACATGTGCCAGGAACTTAAATATCTGTCATCAAATCCTTATCTTTTTGAGGTATTTTGTCGTTTGTCTGTCATATAAATCTATCCAGACAACTGGACTAAGGCCCAATTGACGGATGAATGCTTCGATGTTACGCCAAACATAGGAGGCCATGAGTTTGGATAATCTTAAGGACATTCCTATTTCTAACTTTAACAGTAAAGCCTGTTTTAAGGATTTGATTTTAGTTAAGAAGCTAGATACGCCGAGTACGCCAACCTACGATTTTAGGCTAGGTATGGGCTTCCAATTGATTCGGAAGGCTACCACACTCCCAGCTAAACACTATGGACATTGCACAAAGGACAGGAATGTAATAATAATAATAAATTCTTTATTGTACAAAACCAATTCAAGTGCAATAAAGGCGAGCTTAATGCCGTAAATCATTTTCTACCAAACAACCTTTGTAACTGAAATCTGTATTAAGCGGGTGCAGAAGGTTACGAAGAAAATAGATAGTTGAAATTGTTTATTACTATATAAAACACAAATTAATTACATACATGTAGTACTTATTATATGCAATACAATATAAATAGATAAACAATGTAGCACCATATTTTCCACTTTTTATTGTTAAACTTTATTCTCAATTTTGATAATTAGTTGGTAAAAAATACCTACGTACTAGGTTTTTCATCACAACCGTATCCCTTTCAACTTGGTCAGAAACCACGCTTATAAAGAAGCGGATTCACATTTAGCCAACTTTAATACAGGCCTATTATGACAAGTGGCAAGCTCAACGATATCTCTAGCTTACCAAACTCAAGAAATATCACATGTCATGATCATCACAGCCCCTAGAGCTCCTAGACCTTCACTGTTGGACATGGGCCTTCCAGAAATTGCTAGAGAATTTGGCCTACACTCACCACGATGGCTAGAGAGGCGAGGTTCTGATGTTCATTTTTAATGACAATTTATTAACGATTTTGTTTGTTGGCATTAGTAGAACAGGGACTGACAGCTTAACATGTACTTCGAGGTATTATCATGTCCGAATCCTTTTCAGGATTGTCAGAAACCACGCTTTTAAAGAAGTGGATTCATATTTAGCCAACTTGTCTCTAGCATACCAAATTCGAAAAATACCACCACCGATACATTAAATAAATTATTTTGTCACGACCAGAAATCGAACCCTGCGCGTCTAAATCCACAGACTTAACCGTTAGAGGAAAAAAAACATTTAAATAAATAAGGTCTGGAATGGTGCATCCACACTTCACACTTGCTACAGTAGAGGCTTGAAGAGCTACAGTTTTGCATAAAACGACACAATACAGAGAGGGACGTCTACAGTGACATCTACAGACTACAGTGTTCAGCGTTGAACTTTTTTCAACGACTTCAGATTTACGACTCGTAAAATAATGGCACTGACACACAGTTAAGTGTTGCCAGATATATAAAGGTTTCGGTAAATAAAAATTTGGTCCCAAAATCATCTAACGCTGTGGCCCCCCTAAATGTTATGGATAAAAGGTTTTCCCTATGAGAAGGACTCTTGAACGTCAATCATAATTTTATATATATAGAAACTATTCAAGGTACAGTCAACAAACCGACAAACCATTTTTTTTATATACATGCATCGTCGAATCTACCTATGGTAATGTTAAGGCTGAGATTAGTAAAGCGCTGTAAAGATTTGAAACTCATTAATTCTCGCTCTATTCGCCACTTTTTTGGTCTCTGCTTCCAAATAGTACAGAAAGTATTAATTATTATATTTGTATAATATTTTGAATTTTTGGCGTTAACTTAAGTTTTAAGTAAATAACGGAATCCACTATTTTTTTTATTTACTTAAATATTAACTTTATTTTAAATAAAATAATATTTACAAAATATAAAATAATAATTAGAAACTATCTAAATAAATTATTCAAATTAAATAACTATAAACTCCAAATAAAAATCTAAAGATGGCCGCCGCTGATCGTGTAAAGCGGTATTATTAGTATACCATTAAAATGAACATCTGAATAATTATTTAAATATTGTTTATATATTTATTTATTGGTCTCCTGGGAACGAGGACGTGCTCTGTTATGGGACGCCACGTTGGTGGACACCCTTGCCGAGTCGCATCTCGTGGGGACATCGCATAAAGCGGCGGAAAATGCGGAATCCGCCAAACAGCGCAAGTATGTAAGTATATTGAAAGATTACATATTTGTGCCGTTAGTTGTAGAAACTCTGGGTCTATGAAGTCCAAACGCAAAAAAGTTTTTAAAAGACATAACACCGCGTCTTGTCGTCTCCTCCGGGGACTGGCTCTTTCTTCGTCCAAAGAATCAGTATTGCAATTGAGCAGGGAAATGCAGCCAGCGTTCTTGCCACCATTCCACGCGGACGGGACTTATATCTTTATCCTTAGTATTAATATTAAATTTATATTTTGTAAATATTTTTTTCGAATTAATGAATAAACTTTACATAATTTCCACCGGCTTCTGTATATTTTTAGCATCTTTTTTTTATTTTCATATTTTTGTCACTTATTTATTGTATATTTAATGTATATTGCTATAGGCGAAAACTTTTAATTTACTCATTGTTTTAATGTCTAGTTATCTATATAATAATCCATGCAAATAATCATGCTCTTTTTTGTTTTGAAGCTGAGTGTACATATCACCCCGCAACCGTGTCGAAAGTACCCTCACCACTTCAGCGGTCTTAGAATGCTCATTGGGGTTGAAAACGACGAGCAAGAAACAAAAATGAATTATTAAAATAAAAATACTATACAACGGTTATTTATGCATTTTAATGTTGTTTATAATAAAGTTCCTAGCCAACCCGTCTGGCCAGCATGGCGAATGTAGGCCAAATTCTCCAGATAATTCTGAACTTTTACTTAAAATAAGTGCTTTCTAATCTAACTGCCTCCGTGGTCTAGCGGTTAAATCCGTGGATTTAGACTCGGAGGTTCGATTCCTGGTCGGGACACAAAAATATTTATTAATGTAAATAAATACATTTAATTTATTTGTGATATTTCTCGAGTTTGGTAAGCTGGAGACATAGACGAGCTTGCCACTTGTCATGATTGGTTTATAGTAAAGTTGGCTAAATGTGAATTCGCTTATTTATAAGCGTGGTTTCTGACCACCCTGAAAGGGAAACGGTCGTGATGATACTTTACTTTACTGATCACACGGTCGCAAATTCTTCAAAAAGGTATTCTGGAAGGTACTTAAGACGTTTTCTCAACGGGTCCTCGACTCAACGTTGATTTCCAGCTGTCAAACGAAAATGAAGTCAATGTAATTGTGACGATTAAAATTATTATTGTCGTCGAATGTACCAGCTTACGGCTGATCTTTAAAATGAAACTGGCACAATCGGGTCCATTTTTAATATCCATCTAATTCTTTTCTCCTAACAATTCCTCTTTACAGCAGCTATAATTTAAGTGACACCTTAAACTGTTTTTGATTTAGCTAAAGTATGACAATGCCTTTTTACAGCAGCTATAATTTATGTGACATTTTAATAATGTTTTAGCTTATAGTATGACAATGCCACTTTACAGCAGCTATGATCCTTGGTGTATTTATTTTATAATTGTGTATATCTTAGTTTGTTATATGACAATGCCTATTTACAGCAGTTATAATTTAAGTGACACCTTAAACTGTTTTTGATTTAGCCAAAGTATGACAATGCCTTTTTATAGCAGCTAAATAAATACAAAACTATATAGTGCATTGCCTTCACCATTGCTAAAAGAAATAAAATTACTTTTTTCAAAATTTATGACAAAGACCTTCAGTCACTGTCACTGATGACGCCGCTCCAAAGAGAGGCGAAATATTTGGCAAAAAATATTTTAAGCTTCAATTTATATATTTTACCAAGTAAGAAACACATCTAACACATTTTATTTGTTGCAGATAATTTTTATAGCAGCTATAATTTATGTGACATTTTAATAATGTTTTAGCTTATAGTATGACAATGTCACTTTACAGCAGCTATGATCCTTGGTGTATTTATTTTATAATTGTGTATATCTTAGTTTGTTATATGACAATGCCTATTTACAGCAGCTATAATTTTAAGATTAATAATTATGTATATTTGGGTTGTAATGTGCTGCTCCAAATACAAGCTATTTCCCAGAAAATAAGCTTTTCGTTATATTAATAAATTTTTTGACATGTAAAAGCGCAGAATACATTATATTTATTGTCCTATGCCTACTTACATTATAAATAAACTGAATTGAATTGAATTACAGAGACCTTATTGTTTTTTGACAGCTGGAAGGAAATGTGGAGGTCTCTGTATTCTAGGGTCTGTGATGATGATATCTCTCTCTTTTTCTCTCTCCCTCCCTCTCTCTATCTCTCCATCGCTTCTTCCTACTTATACAAACATTTTATTCTATCAAAACTAATTATCGGTACTACATAAACTTGTACAATATAAATCGTCGACAATGGCAAATTCATTTTAGTTAAACCGTTAAAAAAAACACAAAAACAACAAAATGAAGTAATAAAACCATTCATGTCAAATATCCATTAAATGTCATGATTTTTGAATTATCCCAACAATAATCGAATCAAATTCATTTCGAGAACGCATTCAGATAAGATCGAATTGGAGTACAGTCCGTTCCAATCGAATAATGCAATGTTGTTGTCGGAATACTAAACAAGGTGAAGCGCTTTTTCCGCCTTCAATTAGACTGTTGCTGTACAAAGCACAGATCAGATCATGTATAGAATACTGTTCTCACCTTTGGGATGGTTCCGCCAAGTACCTCATAGATGCTCTCAATGTTCTACAGGGCTAAGCTGCTGGTCTTCTGCTAACAGCTTACTTATTGGACCACTTTGCTGCTTAGTCTTCTACTAGCATGAGTAGAATCATTCAAAATAATTAAATTAATGACGTTTCATAAATGCCTGTAATAGGTTTACGTGAATAAATATATTTTGACTTTGACTTTGACTTTGAGGCGAGCTGTTCGTATTGTGGACGATGCCACTATATCTGGAACTCTCGAATCCCTTCGCCGAGATGTGGGTTCTCTGAGCGTGTTCTACTGGCTATACTATGGTAAGCGCTCCGAAGAACTCTATAACCTAATCCCTCCCTCTCCATTCCGCAACCGAACCACACGCACAGGTCAGAATATGCACCCACATACCGTAGTCACCATCTGTCGCAATAAAGATGTGGAATGCTCTTCCAGCCTCTGTGTTTCCACTTTCTTATAACTTGAAGTCCTTCAAGCGAAGTGTGAAAAAGCATCTAGTCAAGCCGGCATAGTGTTAGGGACTGATGTCAGTCATGCGTGTCTGACTTCAGTTGCTAACATTCATGGAACTTGCGCGCCACTTACCATCAAGTGGGCCCAAGGTCACATGTAGTGCATTTATATTAATATATTTAATAAAAAATATTTATATAATTTATACAATAAAAATATGTATATTATTAACATCGACGAGCTTGCCACTTGTCATGATTAGCCTATAGTAAAGTTTAATATGAACTCGCTTCTTTATAAGCGTGGTCTCTGACCGTGAAACGCTCGTGATCATATTTTACTTTTTTTTAGGTGTTTCTGTACCAATGCCTCGACACGTTTATTTATAAGGGATTAGCTGAAAATCAGCGCTATGACTCTTGGAGCGTCGCAGCTCAATGCTGAGCTGGTTCCCTATTTGTTATCACACACTATTAATTTTAAGTCTACTATTTTTTTATTTTTAATGTTTGTTACGTGACAATTAAAATATTTTCTTTCTTTCTTTCAATGTGAGAAAAAGTGATGATTTCAAACTGTAAACGTTAACGTAAGCCACAAGAGCAAATACTTTTATATTATAATCTAGAATAAAAAGTAAGAGCTACTTATTTTTATTTATCAGTAATAAACTCTTAAGTTACGGTGCAGAGAAGTTTTAAGCTAATGCATAGCTTTTATCGCGGGCTTTGAGCGCGGCGACCGAATCAAGAAATTCCGTAACGAAAATAAACCTAACACCCCAACTCCGACCTAACGTCGTTTTAGTTCGGCAGACTTCGGCACGGTGTTTGTGTACGTGCGACTAGACGTATGCGAGACTAGCTGCTAAATGCTCATAAGTGATTCTATCTCTTTTAGACACAATGCTAGGTGAGACAGCATGCTTTTTGGCAGCGTCCACGAGTAATATAAAAAACTTGAATTAATATCAAAGAAAAAAAAATACTGCATAAATAATATAAATAAATAATTATAATTGCATAAGTTGATAAAAAATGCTATGGAATAGCTTTACCGCGGCAGTCCCCGAAAGCCACATGTATTTTTTCTAAAAATATCGCCACTCATATACGAGTATATACCACATATACATATACGATTACTAATCAAGTAGGTAGCGAAAGGTCGACGATCGCACGAAAGTTGACTTATATCATTGTTTCTCTCTCTATTTCGTCTCTCGGCTGTGACCAAGATCAATTAATACACGTAATAACACTTATTTTTGGGATAATGATTTTTATCTTTAAAAAAATATGCCTTTTTTATTACATAAAAGGGTTCTACCAATGACACCTGAAGCCTAAAAATAATAATTGTGTTTTGACAATTGTTTATGATTTTGGAGTTTTAGATTGGTACAGACTACAGTCAATATGAATCGATGCTATCTCACTTTATTCGATCATCAAAAAGTTATTGTCGAATTAAATCGATCTTTATTCCCTACGTATAGGGTTAGGTTTACAATGATGATACTAACAATTTCATATCTGTGTACAGTCATCGTCAATTTTATCTATAGTTACTATATTATAAGCTGTTAGGAAAATCGTCTACTAGAGACTTTCTTGGGATTGCTTTGTTAATCTTTTACTAGCAGGAGTAGAATCATTTTAAATAATTATTAGTATTTATAACAACACCAATAATGATGTCTATAGATTCTTCACACTTAGTCTTCGGGAGGCCATTGAGACTCTCTCTACCTAACCAAATACTACTGTTTCACGAGGCACAGAATAGAAAGAAATGGATAGAAAAGGAGGAGAGCTTTACCCGACGAGGGGTCCTTAATTAAATTAGAAAAAAAAGACATTATTATTTAAATTAATTTTGACATTGTAATAAATAATTTTAAAATAAATAAACATTGAATTTATAATTTAGATATAAGAACATAGTTTTAGTTAAATAGTATGTTAAATTAGTATTATTATTATTTTAATCTTATATTTGAATTTATTAATTGAAATTGTTCTTGACTATGTAAAAACTGTACATTATTATGAATTAATTAAGGAATAAATGGCTTTATTATTATTATTATTACTGTTTCAACAAGTAATGACGGCAGACATAATTAAATAAAAAAAAATATATATTGCACAATAAAAATCTTAAATAAAATAAAATACATAGGCGCATTTAACGCAAAAGATCTTGTCCCACATCTAGAGTTAAAAGGAAAAAATAACTATTTAAATACAAATACATACATACGAGTATATAAGTGAAACTGCCTCCGTGGTCTAGCGGTTAAGTCCGTGGAGTTAGACTCGGAGGTACCGGGTTTGATTCCTGGTCGAGACACAAAAATATTTATTATTGTAAATAAATACATTTAATTTATTTGTGATATTTCTCGAGTTTGGTACGCTGGAGACATCGACGAGCTTGCCACTTGTCATAATTGGCCTATAGTAAAGTTGGCTAAATGTGAATCCGCTTATTTATAAGCGTGGTTTCTGACCACCGCGAAAGGGAAACGGTCGTGATGATACTAAACTATATAAGTGAATTTAAATAGGTGGTAGGCGGACTGACGGTGGTAAATTGCCCAGTCTGTCGTTCGTGCCGATAAACCCAGTTACACTAACGTAAAATCCACACGTTTCAGGATCAGAGTCGAATTGCCGTCATGCCCAGTCATGCCCTATGCCGGATGTCGGTCATGAGTGTCTGATTCCAGTTGCTGACATTCATGGACCTCGTGAACTACTTACATGTCGCCGTGCAATTCTGTTAACATACAAATACTTTAGTAATTAAAATAAAAAATAATAAATACCTAATGGTAACTAAATAAAAACAATTTTGAGTACCTACTTCGTTAGTTTTGATAATTTAGATGCTGGCTGTACAAGGTTTTTATTTTGCTTTTCTTGTGTTATCGTCAATTTTCGTTTTTATTTGTTATTCAAATGGAAATGGACTTGGTTTTCGCTTTTGTCAAATTTTAGTATCATTACGACGACATCCCACTGTCAAAGTCAGTCAAAATATTTTTATTCACGTAAACCTATTACAGGCATTTGTGCCACGTCATAATTTCAATTATTTAGAATGATTCTACTCCTGTTAGTGGAAGACTAAACAGCGAAGTGGTCCAAGGAGTAAGCTGTTAGCAGAAGACTAGCACTTGCAGTTACTTGACTGTGACTTTGACAGTCCTATTCGACGTGCAATTTTTAATTGATATTGTTGTTGAACCCGTGTCCAAACCTATGGCTACGACTTGGCTATTAATGCAGTTTTTATTTGGCTTTAAGATTCAATTATTTCAATTAACAAATGGACTGGACACATCCTTTTATTGTTGTAGGTTTTATTTTTTGATGTTAGGCCGTTTGAGGATTAAGTTGTGTGCATGATTGTTTGCCACAGATAAATATTATAATTGCGAAAAAAATAAAAATGATATATTTATTGCACAATATATACAAGGGGCGGACTTAATGTCGCTAGACATTTTCTGACAGCCAACTTAGGGACACTGTAGAACAATAAAGACACAAAGTGCAATTAGAGAAATATGATTACGTAATGAATATGCAATTAACCTATTTACGTATTTGTATATGTAATAGTAAGTATTATTTTTATGTATTTGTTTTATAAATTGTTATTTTATATCTATTATTGCACCTACTTACCATGAAAACTGTCCTAATGTCCTAAAGGTTTGGCTGTCAGAGAATGCCTAGCGGCATTAAGTCTGCCTTTGTACATAGTGCAATTAAGTTTTTAAATAAATAAATATCTAAACTACAATAATAAATACTATAATAAACTAAATACTAATAATACATACACATAACGTTTTATTAATACATTAGCTACATACATTACATAACATTATTACATACACTACATATAATAATATAATAAATAAACTAAATAAGTTGTTATGAGCTATTTAAATAATATGAATATACATTTTTTTTTGAAATGCTTCGGTTGGATGCTTGTCGTGTATTTACCGGCAGCTTGTTCCACGGGTTTGCGGCAGCAAAAGAATCGTTCATGAACTTAAGAGTGGTGCGATGGAATAGACAGAAATATTATTATTATTATTAGAGGGGAGGCATTCATCCAGCAGTGAAGAGGCATCTAGGCAGCCATTGTGGCCAGACCTGAAGACCTGAAAGCGTTACAGGCTCTAGTATACATTAAAAAAATGGTAAAAAAGATTTACTGAAAAAAAAAATGGCACGCATATATCAAAAGGTTAATACGCGCATAATCTAGCTGGTACAAAAGACTTATGTATAAATGACCTGGGATTTATGCCGATATAATATTAATAGTGGTGCATGGTCTTCTGCTAACATCTTACTCTATGGATCGCTTTGCTGCTTAGTCTTCTACCAGCAGGAGTAGAATCATTCAAAATAATATTGACGTGTCACAAATGTCTGTAATAGGCTTACGTGAATAAATGTATTTAACTTTGAAATTTTTAAATGTCACATACTTTTAACGAGAATAACAAATAGGTGGTAGACGGACTGAGGGTGGTAACTTGCCCAGTCTGCCGGGGCGGGGAAGTATCAACCATTTGTGCCGATAAACTCAGTAAAATGTGTCCACACGTTTCGGGATCAAGCTCGAATTGCTGTCATTCCCAGTGTAGCTGGCAAAGTGTTAGGGACTGATGTCAGTCATGAGTGTTGCTAACATTAATAGACCTCGCGCGCCACATACCAACAGGTGGGCTCAAGGTCACATATCGTGCTAGTATAAGAAAAATTAGACATTAATTATAAAATTGTATTTAATAATATATATTTTTCCAGACAATCACACAGCGCCATCTAATTTCCGTGGTAAGCTGCGAGGCTTGTGTTACGGAAACTAGATGGTTGATAAACTACATATTATACTTTTTTTTTTGTAAATATATACATATTATACATATAAACACCCAGACCGAGACAAATTATACAATGTATTTAATTTAGCTAAATAAGTAAGTAGGTAAATTATTGTTTAAATGATAAGGGATTGAACATTGTGACATACAAATTTTATTAAAAACTATATTAGTTTACTTGATTAAAAAATATATTTGTAATATCTAAATTATTATTAATTATTTAAAAAAAAACTTCCGTGGTGTAGCGGTTAAGTTCGTGGATTTAGACCTGGAAGTACCGGTTTTCAATAAATAAATTTAATTTATTTGTGATATTTTCCGAGTTTGGTACGCTGGAGACATCGACGAGCTTGCCACTTGTCATGATTGGCCTATAGTAAAGTTGGCTAAATGTGAATCCGCATCTTTATAAGCCACCCCGAAAGGGATACGATCGTGATGATGATTATTAATTATAATTATGGATTATGTACATTATATTAATGCTAATGTGTAAAAAAGTCTTGACAGTAAAATAAATGGATTTGTACAAGGATCAAAAAATGTATAAAACCTGGATGATGTCCTATAAATTAAATTTTTATTTATGGCTTATTTAGGGTCAAGTTTATTGCTATCGTGGACCAGTGTGAACTATATAGGTCTTTAAATGTAACAGTAGGGCTTCATATTTCGTGAATTTATGGGCACCGGCCGTAGGTCGCCAATAGATATCTTATTTTGGATCGCACTCTCAGCGAAACACCGTCCGTGGTCAGCGGGGACCTCTCGTCCAACTTACTACCGATAGCAACAAAATCTTATTTATTTATTTATTCACATATTTCACAGCTGTTTTTTATATAACACTAGCTGACCCGGCAAACTTCGCACCGTCTAACCGTCGTTGAATGTTTGTAAACCTTAGTTAGCACGTAGAAATCCACAATAATAATAATAATAATAAAATTCTTTATTGCACACAAAATATAAAATATAAAAACATGTACATAGGCGAGCATAATACCATGAAGGTATTCTCTACCAGCTAACCTTTGGGAGAGTGAGAGAAGAATATTATGGGTGCAGAGTAAGAAAAATTAAGCAAAAAGATCAAAATATTATATTAAGTAAAATCAATAAATATAAACATGGGTACGTAGGTAAGTATATGGTTTAAACATCTAAGATGATAATAAATATATACTGTGTATAAATAATAAATAAAATACGTGCATATTAAAATAAATAAATAATAATACCTATATGTCAAAGAAAGAAGATTAGGATGCATTTTGTTTTTTAAGAAGGTGAGAAATTAAGAGTTTTTTAAATATATTTAGAGACGGTACCTGTCGGATAAATAAAGGCACAATGTCAAATGCTTATACGCAATGCTAATCGCCGATTGGATCTTCTCAATGAACTAATAGAAGGCCTATGTGATGGCTGGGCATCGACGAGCTTGCCACTTGTCATGATTTGCCTATAGTAAAGTTGGCTAAATGTGAATCCGCTTATTTATAAGCGTGGTTTCTGACCACCCCGTAAGGGAAACGGTCGTGATGATACTTTTTTTATTTAAAAAAATATTCATGAGATATTTATGGATGTTAAAAGTACTAGAACGTGTAGTAATACTGACAAAATTAGTATTTTGAATTCACGAACGCAATCTTTAATGTTGCCAGAAAAACATTTATCTTACCGGAAATATTTGAAATGGCAATTATTTCTGCCAACGTATTAGCCTCGCTATGCAGAGGGGAAATGTTGCCAGTCTCCTTGGGACTATCTCGGATGGGACGTCTCTAGAGGATATTTTTTATTTATAGTTTAGTTTATTTTTAATTTTATTATTTAGGTAGCTTTTAATTTATATTTATCGAATTTTAATTAACTATTTAAAAATAAAATTTTGAAATGGTAACATTTATACCTTTTGAGGTTTTGGAGAGTTTACAAATAAAAATACGTATTTTGACAAATCCTTGAGGGTGTTAGATCTTGTACACGTCTTTCTAAGTAATAATAATAATAATAAAATCCTATATTGCACACAAAATATAAAATATGTACATAGGCGCGCATAATACCATAAAGGTATTCTCTACCAGCTAACCTTTGGGAAAGTGATAGAATAAATATTATGGGTGCAGAGTCAGAAAAATAAAAGGATGTATATTTAAAAAAAATGTGAGAAAAAAAATAATAATAATAAACTATGGGATAAATAGGACCATAATATACTTTTGTAATAAATACGAATAATAAATACAATAAAATACATATTATATAATACTAATAAAATAATATATGCCAAGGTGAGGAGATTAAGTTAAGTACATTAAAAAAAAAGAAATAATATAATTTGTCATGCTGTCTGTACATTGGTGGAAGTTGACCGTACTTATCTATCGGGTAGGTTTGCCCTTTATTATGTCAGTTTTTTGCTCCTACCCGACGAAGTAACGTTGACTATAACTCAAAAAAAACTACGCGATTTCAGTACAAATGTATAGATTTTCCTTTTTTCTTTTTACCTTATAGAAAAGTGTTTCGATTCAGTGCCTTTTTGTTATTTTATTTATTAACGTGGGGTTCCTAATATCGATCCGCTGAAAACGGGCACCTATTAATGTGGTACTGAATTTTAAATATGTTAATTTTTTTGTTGTTGTTAGTTGGGAACTAGGAGACGATAAACTATACTATATTAATAATGATATTAATAGAAAAATAAATAAAAAATAATATTGCTAAGCGCAAAACTTGAGAACGGCTCGACCGATTTGGCTATTTTTTTCGTATGTTCCACAGACTTTTTTTATTTTTTTATTTTGCGTAGTGATAATATTTAAAAAATGTTCCGCTGTTGAACCAACAACAAAAATATGTCTGTAATTCATTGTATGAAAGTTGTAACTCCAGGACGCTCCAGGTGGCACAGGAAATACTTTTTTGATTTTAGCTCACAAAATGAATTTGCACTCGCAATTGCTTCATCTGGTATTGAAGCCACATTGGAAGGCGATCGAACAGCCCATTCAGCGCTACTTTACAAAACCATATTAACTTTAACAATATTTCAACGACTATAGGGCGAACCGGCAAACTGGTATTGGAAAATATTTTATCTCCCAGTAACACGAGAGAGCTAAATCGCCTCATGGCTGTTTCCACTAGGCAGTCGTGTCTCTGGTTGCAGGCTTTTCCCTCAGCTACGGTTGGCACACTCCTTGATAGAAATACACTGACCATGGCGGTGTGCCTTTGTCTCTGAGCCCGGACTATCCACCCCGTCGATATATTAACAAGTATTTTTTTTTTAAATTAAACAATTAACATATAAATAAATGATAAATAAATAGCTGCCTCCGTGGTAGACTCGGAGGTACCGGGTTCGATTCCTGGTCGGGACACAAAAATATTTATTAATGTAAATAAATACATTTAATTAATATTTAATTTATTTGTGATATTTCTCGAGTTTGGTACGCTGGAGACATCGACGAGCTTGCCACTTGTCATGATTGGCCTATAGTAAAGTTGGCTAAATGCGAATCAGCTTATTTATAAGCGTGGTTTCTGACCACCCCAAAAGGGAAACGGTCGGGATGATACTTTTTATATATTATTGTATATATCATATTATTTGTTCCGCCCCTACGGGGTATTATATATGTAATTGTACTATTTTGTAAAATACTTTGTACCATGCAATAAAATAATTATATTTGAATCTGCCGCGATATGGATCGCGCCATTCTCTAAGCGGCTTGTGAATGGTCGTTATTGGACCAATCAGAAATTATTAAAAATATTGGTATGGATCTCCAGCAGTCAAGTAGCTGTGATGACGATAATCTGGCCACCCCGCAAAGTATTACGGTCGTGATAAAATATGTTTCTTCTGCAACGTGTTTCGAGTTTGGTACGCTAGAGATATTGACGAGCTTGCCACTTGTTATTTATTTATTCAATGACAGAGACAGGCAATATGAAAATAATTATACCCGCCAACAAAATATTTATCACTGTGAACAATAGTGCACACTTTGTCATGATGGGCCTATAGTAAAGTTGGTTAAATGTAAATCCGCTTTAAAGCGTGATTTCTGACCACCCCGAAAGGGCTGCTGGTCTTCTAACACCTTACACTTAGGACCACTTTGAAAGAAAGAAAGAGAGAAAAATATTTTATTTGCCACATATTAATAAACTTAATTTTGTTTTGTAAATTAAATTATTGTGAATATTGTTGGTCAAAAGTGGTGTTGTTTTGTTTAATAATGGTCTACAATGTAAATAGTTATGGAAAATAATAAATTGGACTTTAAATATGGGGCACAAGTTGCAGTTTATTTTATGCGGTTTTCCCGCGCTGTGAACTCCCATATTTTACCCGACGACGTGTTTAAGCCGCGAGTGACTCCAAGAAAAGCATCAAATTCTGCAGCATCTGGAATTTGATGATGACCTCATTAACTCATAAAAATAAAAGATACATTACGTCAGACTTGGCTGAATGGGCTAAACCCTTTGCCTTCCCTATCACCTTATTCATCATCCATCGGGAGAAGAGAACAAAAAAAAAATCAATAAACTTAAACAAATAAAGACTGGTAGTATACACAACATGTGTGGTGACAAATAGGGAATCAGCTCAGCATGGAGCTGCGACTCTGGGCCACAGCGCTGATTTTCAGCTAATCCCTTGTTAGGGGAGGTGTTAATGGATAATATATAAATAAATAATAATAAATAAATATTTCCAGACAGATCACACAGCGCCATCTAGTTTCCGTGGTAAGCTACGAGGTTTGTGTTACGGAAACTAGATGGTTGATAAACTACATATTATACTTTTTTTTTGTAAATATATACATATTATACATATAAACCCACCGAGACAAATTATACAATGTACAACTTGCCCCCGGTGGGAATCGAACCCACGACCTCCCGAGTTCACGGCAACGTTTGTTACCACTAGACCACGGAGGCGGTCAAATATACAGTATACATATATATAGTGTGGTATATGTATACACGCATAAAAGGATAATTAATACATTAAATAAAAATAAATAATAAAATATAATTATCGTAAAAAACAAACTATAAAATATTAAGAAGGTATGCTGCTACAATAGCTGTTGGTATGTCAAAAGAGAGTTTTTATAATTATTTTTAAAAGCAACCGCCGACTGAATGTCGTGCAGTGGTGGGGGTAGGTTGTTCCATATCTTGGTAGCAGCATACCTAAAGCTCCCACGGAACGCTGAGGTCTTGTATCGGGGAAGACACAGTAGTTTCAGACTGGATCGTGTGCCATATCGCTGCTTAGTCTTTCACTAGCAGGAGTAGAATCATACTAAATAATTCAAATAATGACGTGCCACAAATTATTGTAATAGGTTTACATGAATAAAAAAATTTTAACTTTGACTTTGGGATACGTTGTAACTCTATTCGAGTATCAAGCTCCCAATTATCTAAACAATGTATCTAGTCGTAAAGTAATTGCATTTGGCCTTAATTGCCTACCTAAGTTACAATATTACTAAATCGTGATTGCCTACACCTCACGCGCTCCAAATTTTGTGACATAGGCCACCATTAGGCGAAAGTTGAAGGCGCATTCATATTCAACGGATTTTACAAAAGTTTTTTTATTAAGTTTTAAGTAAAGTATTATTTATATAGGTCATCCGAAACCAAACTGAAATTACGAAAGCTACTAAACTCCGGTCAGAGCTATTATTCTATTTTCCTGTATGCTGCAGAGATCTGGACCCTATGCAAAAAATAAAAAAAAACTAAGTAGTGCTCTAGAGATGTGGTGTAAACCTTTGGGACATTGAGACATTTAAATATGAGTACGGTGCAAATAGAGAAATACAATGTTAAAATTAAACATTAATAATATTAAAAATTAACACACATAGACAACTATAATATATATATATATATAAAATACAATAAAAAATATTAATAGTAACTACCTACAATATATTAATGTCAGTAAAAGTATATCTGTTTCACGCCTAGATTACTGGACCGATTTTGATGAAATTTTACACAAGTGTTATTTGGAAGGTCATGTTCACATATAAAGAACTATTAACTGTCCGCAAAAGTTTAAAATGTTTTATTATTTATATTGTTAGAGGTAATTCTGTTACTGACGGTGACCTAACAACAGGCAGGCGCGGAGTTGCATGTCCTGCTGAGAAAAGTAACTTATATAGTATTCAATTCTTTTTTGAAAGTTTTTGATAAACCGCCTCGTTCAACCCGCACAATATGAACCAGCCGTAAGCATCATCTATCGGGATCGTTGGTAGATAAAATCAGATACAAAATTATGAAGTCATTAACTAAACCCAGCTTAAAGGTCAACGACCTATCTTAATCTTAATAAAGCACCTATTAAAATTGTTACAATTTTAAAAGATAAAATGATAAAGATACAAAATATTTATTTGCTTAAATGTTAGTCTAATTTACGGGTCTTATAGTAAGTAAACTAACTTAACTTCGTTTGAATGCGAGAAAAACCAAGGTACTAGGATTTAAATGAAAAAGGATGACAACCGTGATGATAAAGATAATCAAACTCTAGAACAAGTAAATGAAATTATATATCTGGGCAGTGTTTTCAATGCTGATCATAAGTATCATAGGTTGAAAGAAGAGTGAACGCGAGAAATAGTGTTAACGTTGCCCTGGGCTGACTGATCGTTAGTCAAAATGTCAGTGACAAAGCCCAACTCGCCATACACAATGCCATGCTGGTACTAACACTTATGTATGGAAGCGAGACGTGGATATCTCAGAATACGCATGAGAGTAGAGTTAATGCAGTAGAAAAGAGGTCGTTGTGTCGGATACGGCGTAACTTTGACGGACCGCGAAATACGCAAAAGGGTTATGAAAGAAAGCATATGAATAAATAAGGAAAGGATCTGATGGTACGGGCATGTTAAAATGATGAGTGAAGAGAGTTTGACGAACCAGATGAAAAAATATGGGTAAAAGATTCCCTGACAGACCAAGACTCACATATCACGATCTAAATAAAGCAATAGCTGAAGGTGCATTAAGAAGGCATCGAACAAAAGAGCATGTATGAAGAGGTTAATGAATGTAGACGAAGCGAAAGAGGTATGTCGTGATCGTGACAAGTTGGGCTCAATTGTCTTTGCCTAACCCGCAAGGGATTTATGGTGAAACTTAACGTAAAAACGTTTGCGAAGTAAATTGGCGAGCAAATAATAGCAAATATTATTATTATAAATACTAGCCGCGTTCCTCGTCACGCGGCTCTCCACGACATCATCCGAAGGGCTCTTGTCACTGCTGGAGTACCCGCAATCTTAGAACCATCTGGGATTATGCGGAGCGATGGCAAGAGACCCGACGGAATGACTGTTGGGTCGTGGAAACTTGGCAGGTCTCTGGTGTGGGATGCGACGTGTGTAGACACATTAGCTCCATCTCACATCCAGGCGACCTCGTCAGGCGCGGGAAGTGTGGCGTTTCCTGCGGAGAACCTCAAATTGCGCAAATACGCCAACCTTGGTATCGGTTACGAATTTGCGCCGTTTGGGGTCGAGACGATGGGCCCATGGGGACCGTCAGCGAGGCGCTCGGCCAAGGAGTTGTCAAAGCGGCTGACAGAAAGGTCTGGAGACAGGAAGGCTGGCAATTATTTCGGCCAACGTATTAGCCTCGCTATACAGAGTGGAAATGTTGCCAGTCTCCTTTGGACTATCTCGGATGGGACGTCTCTAGCGGACATTTTTTATTTATAGTTTAGTTTATTTTTAATTTTATTATTTATGTAGCTTTTAATTTATATTTAATGTACATATATTAATTAACTTCGAATAAACATAATATAATTATTATAAATTTATTTTTTTATTATTTTAATATGTTTAAAAAGGTAAATACAATATCCGCGTCTAAATCCGCAGAGACTGACTTTAGGTAAGTCTTGTTTCAAGCGATGTAATGTTTATATAAATATCACCATGGCAAGCTTACACAATATTAGTTCTCCTTGAAAGTAAAAAATGGCATTTAACATCATTGCAAATGGCACATACTGTCAACGAGAACAACAACTAGGTGGTAGGTGGATGTTGTAAATTGCCCAGTCTGCCGGGGCGGGGAGGTATCCACCATTCGTGTCGATAAACCCAGTAAAGTGTTTCCACACGTTTCGGGTTCAGGCTCGAATTGCCGTCATGCCCAGTCAAGCCGACATAGTGCTAGGGACATAGTACTAACATTGATGTACCTTGAGCGCCACTTACCATAAGGTGAGCGCAATATAAAATAAAATAAAACTTTTTTTTATATCGACAGCGAGCGTAGTAAATTACCACAAAACAATTTTCCGAATTCATAGCGTCAAAAATCGTGAAAGAATCTTGCACTTAAAGAAAATTGGTCACAAATTACGCAAAAAAATCAGTTTCATTGTTAAATTGGTCACTTTTTGGAATATTTGGTAAATTTTTGTCATGTTTTGACACACGCCGTATGTCATTACTGAGGTTTTTCTTAAGGCGATGCTCATTAGGGCAAGAGCACACTGTACAATACTTATTTATAAAGGTTAAGTTACTTTTTGATTTCTATCAGTGTCTAGCTTCTAGCAGGTGAGCGCAAGGTCAAGATCAACCCCAGGCATTCAGCAATTTTCTATGCTTGAGGGATTCATTCTGTATGTATCAATAGGTATACCATCACAGCCCCTAGAACAAAGAGTTCTGATCTCCACTGTTGGAGATGGGTCTTCCAGAATTTTCTGGAGAATTTGGTCTACATTTCATCACAGATACTCTCAATGTCCTACAGATTCGAGCTGTTCTAATTGTGCACGATGCCACTATATCTGGAACTGACGATTCCTCTGAGCGTGTTCTACCGACTATACCGGTGAACGTTCTGAAGAGCTCTATAAATTAATTTCTTCTCATCATTCTTCATTTGTGTCTAACTCTTTTGTAGTTGTTGCTACTAATTTGTGGAATAATCTACCTGTTAACATACGGCAAGCAACTACCAGAACATTATTCAACAAACTGGTGTTTTCACACTTTCTAAATAGCTCCACACAGCGTTAGTAAGTAGTATATATGTATGTTTATGTATAATAATATGTATGTATTAGTATTTAGTTTATCGATATTATAATATTTATTACATATATATTGTAAGTAAGAATATATTAATTTAAATAGTTATTTATTTCTCTTATTATCTTTATGATTGCACCAAATATCAAATTTGTCCCCAAGGTTTGGCTGTCAGAGAATGTCTTCGGGCATTAAGTCCGCCTTTTGCAATAAAGTTTATAAATAAATAAATATAAATTCCTTCCTCTTCATCCCGCAACAGAACGTGTGGTTCATACCAGAATATGCACCCAAATACCGTAGTCACCATTCGCGTACGTATAAATTTGGAGACTCATACATCTGTCGCTCAATAAAATTTTAAAGACGTGGGCTAGTTTACACGTCATGCAGGTATCAAAAAAAGTATTAATCTTAAAATTATAGCTGCTGTAAATGTAGCCGATGTGGCCATGCCTTAAATATGGCACGAGAATAGTTGATGTTTTTTTGTTGTACAAATTATAGCTCTTAAATGCATGTTTTGATATTCTTATATTATAAGAAGTTATTCAGATAATAAAGGTACTTCACCATTTCACATAGTTAATATTTTCGAAATACAGAGTGATTTTTTAAGTGTGTTGAATAACGAGAAATATAAAATATATAAATTGAACAAGTCACATACGCGGCGAACGAGTGCCTTCACTCCGTAGCCCGACTCAGACTTAGCTGTAAAGGCACACAGGGCCAACAGTGAGAGAGAGACGGTTTATAGAGTTTTAGTCCGTAGGCGCCTTGGGGTCTCCTTAGGAGGCCACACGGTCATTTGGGCATGCGACCACCCGCGGTGGCCCTTTAGGCTGGGGTCGTATCATCAGGCGGTTTTGCGATTCACCGTCTTTAAAAAAAAAAAAACATACCCTTTAGAATTTTTCAACTCTTTAGAATTATCAGGAGTGCCTTTCCATAAGTTGAGCCTGAAAGTTGGTGCTCCAGCCCTATTATAAAGCTATGTAATGCTACACGGCTAGAAATTACACATCTGGGACACAACACTATAATCATAAAAATCATAATCATGACCGGAATGGCAAAAGGACAAAATGTTTTCATACCCCGTTTTTATTTATTTATTTATATGTCTCTAACTCTTTCGTAGTAGTTGCTTTTATTTATGGAACGATCTTCCTGTCATAATACGGCAAGCAACTACCAGGTCATCTTTTAAAAAAACTGATATATTCACACTTCTTAAATAGCTCCTGACAGCGTTAGTAAGTAGTATATATGTATGTTTATGTATAATAATGTGTATTATTAGTATTAAGTATATTGATATTATGATATATATGAAGATATATGATGTATGTATATATTAATCCTATTAAATTAACTTCTATAATTATAGTATTATTATTATTTCTATGATTGCACCTATAAATGTTCCAATTTCTCCTAAGGTTTGGCTGTCAGAGAATGTCTTCTGTCATTAAGTCCGCATTTGTACTTTGTGCAATAAAGTATTTTTAAATAAAAATAAATAAATGTAGGCAACATACAGCTATAATACATAAGTGTGTTAATGTTTCAGTTACAATTATCAGTTTCCACATTTAGGATAAAAAGGTCTACGCACCGCAGCAACTTTTAATAGACTGGTGGTGGTAATTTCCCTAGTCTGCCGGGGCGGGGAAGTATCCGCTGTCCGTTCAGATAAACCCAGTAAAGTGTATCCACACATTTCGGCATCAGGTTCAAATTGCCGTCATGTCCAGGATTGATGTCAGTCATGAGTGTCTGATTCATCTGATATAATGTTGTAACGATTGTATCAGATGCAGCCATGGAATAAATATTGTTGGCTGCAATCGACATCCTTTGCCTTGCACATATTTAATACGTCACATTTGACATTAGCTTCACTTTACAAAATCAGACTGGAGGAGAATGTGCTGCTTATTTCTTCAATAATTTAATCATTTTTTTTGTAGTTGTTGTTAACAAATTTGCACAGAATTGATGTATTGTATTTTACAAGCAAATAAACGTTCATTTCAACGCTAGCAACTTCCCATCTTCAAAGAACTACTGTCAGAGCTGGTGCGGCGGCAGAACAAGCTCAAAACGTCAAGCGCCGCAAATATATAAACATTTGCAATGATTATATATTTGTGGCCTTTGCCGTCGAAACCATGGGACCGTGGGGCCTCGAGGCAAAAACTTTATTTAAAGAAATTTCTAAAAAACTAGTCGACGTCTCTGGTGACCCACGGGCTGGCAGCTTCCTCGCTGAAAAGATTAGTATTGAAATTCAACGAGGAAATGCTGCCAGTGTTTTGGGCACCATGCCACTGGACAATGGCCTGGAGGAAATTTTTATATTATAAGGTATGTATAATTTTTTTTTTTTATTATATTTAATTTGTTATTTAGATTTAGTTTATTTTTTTAGGTTAATTATTATATTGTAATTCTTTTATATTGTTTGTATATTACTTCGAATAAAAACTTAAATAATTATTCTAGATTTCATTTCATTACAATGTTAGGTTTATACACTTGTTCAGAGCTTGGACTTAGGTGATTCTCTGCATTAAGCGTCCACGCTTTGACAACACCATTATCGTGCGACATTTGTATGAGTCCCTGAATTTATACGTAGGAGTAGAATCATTCAAAATAATTTAATTAATGACGTTTCATAAATGCCTGTATTACGTGAATTTATATTTTGACTTTGACTTTGATAAATATGTATGTATGTATTATTATTGATGTATTCTATTTATATATAATGATAGTATGTAGTCTATTTAGTGTATACCTACTGATTAGTATAGTATATTAGATTTAGTGTTTAAGATTTATTTATTTTGTTTTTTTCATAGACCAAAATGATCCTATTATATTTAGCACCTGCCTCACATAACAAATGCTCTAAATTGTCCCTAAGGTTGTCTAGTCAGAATACCTAGCGGCATTAAGTCCGCCTGTGTATCTGTGCATAAAGTTTTAAAAAAAAAAATACAATAAAATAAATCTACCTAACCATATATTCGTCTTTGGGAAAAATAGTTAAGCCCGTTCGAGGGGTTTAGGTAGGATTTGTAAATATCTGAATATGGTAACTTGTTTTGGAAGATTTAATAATAAGAAGTGGAGAATTCGGTAGGGAGGGTCGCTTCAAAAAGGATTGACCATTCTATAAGGAGGTTCGTTTTCTCATACTAAATTATTTCTCACCTTTTCTCGCATAAGAGGGTTAACCGCATGCACTCGCTCGCACAATCCAATATTTAAAAAAAAACAAGTACAGTCAGTCACTTTTGAACAATGTAGTCTATCGACTTCTAGGAAATCAAATTACGGACATTTTCGACTTATTTTTGAAACCAGCCTATTGTCGGTCGCAAGCCTTACCACCCATACTTACCCACACACAATGGACACGGCACCCGCACGGTGAATCCAACGATTTTCCTTTAAAGTAAAAAGTAAAGTTTTATTATGACCGTTTCCCTTTCGGGGTGGTCAGAAACCACGCTTATGAATAAGCGTATTCACATTTAGCCAACTTTACTATAGGCCAATCATGACAAGTGGCAATAGGTATTTAATAGGTGGTAGACAGACTGATGGTGGTAATTTGTCCAGTCTGCCGGGGCGGGGAAGTTCCACCGTTCGTGCCGATAAACCCAGTAAAGTGTATCCACACATTTCGGGATCAGGCTCGAATTGCCGTCATGCCCAGTCAAGCCGGCATAGTGTTAGGTACTGATTCCAGTTGCTAACATTAATGGCTCTCGCTTTCCACTTACCATCAGGTGGGCGCAAGGTCACATGTCGTGCTAGTATATATAAAAATAAAATAAAAAACAAATAAATTAAATATTACTATTTTCTATGAAAATTACACATTTTAAAGCACTATTTCAACAAAAAGTACTTCTTCATAAAAATGTATCATTACAAACTCTAGAACTTGGCGTCCTAGACCTCCACTACTGGAGATGGGTCGTCCAGAACATATATCTGGAGAAATTAATTTAATTTAATAATTTTGTTCAATTTGTATGAATTTTTGACTCTGTCCTTCTGGCAGTACCTGGTTAATGTTATAATAATAATAATCTTTATTTTCAGGCAACAAAATGAATATACAAAATGCCCATAGATATATACTTTAAAAACTAAAATATATATAATATTAATCTATACTGCACTACATCTTCCGCATCTTCATCTTATTGTGGTCAAGGTAGTACCCATTGGGTACGGCGACCACCTTCTGACAAAGGCTGACTGCTGCAGCGGGGTCGGCGCCGCCGGGGTCCTCTTAGGTGGTTCACGAGGGTTCAGTGCGGTAGGCCTTGCCGCGTCTTCCGTGGTGCATTTCGTAGGCCCAAATGAACCTATGTATCGACGAAACACAACGCCCTGCGGCCAGAAATCTTTCTTCGTTATATTCTGGGGTGGGGTCTAATAATATATTTATTTATTTAAATCTTTATTTTATTAAAGACAAAGGCTTATAATGCCGCTAGACATTCTATCATTCTATCCATTGGGACAACTTGAGCATTATATTGCAAGGTAAGTGCAAATTTGTATTAAATTCTACGGTTTGACTATATTATTATACACTAATACACATATATATATATATATATATATTACATATACTACATATACCCGTACATATTATTACATACACTACATATTATATATCAGTGACAACAATATACTAAATTCTAATATAAATAAATAAATAAAACAGCATCGTGATAGAACGCCTAAAAATCTTGAAAAATGAATAAATCCTGCCTACTTGGAAGTCGCAAAGACGTAGGACGTTCAATCATTAGCTAGCTAGGTAAAGGGAAGGACTCAGGATAATACGAATATTATTTCATGCCGTCTGTGAGACACATACGTCAGTACTTAAGGGTTAAAAAAAACGCAATTTTATTATACAACAAAATCCGCGTCAAAGCTGCGATAATCCGAGATAGGCATCTATTATTTATTAGGCTTAGAATTATGAGGCTGATTAAGGGGTCGCGTGAGACTGACATATAAAAACATTTGTGGCTGTTCGCAATTAACTCAAATTACTTCCTAAAACCCGAGCGCTGTAATTTACATATTTTTACCCAGACAACCAAAAGGTTAGTCCCGTATACACATTTTATTATACACTTGCAAGTCCGTAAGGTTTTCAGAACTGTTTTTTTTTTTTATTTCATCATCTCAGCTTCTGGAACAATTCTTCTATTTATATACTTATTGCCCATTGAATATCCGGGCCTGGATGACTCCGCTGTCTATCTGTCTCCCGAAAAGACCATGAGGGAATACTGCATGACTAACTTGTACATCGGCTGGTGTATCTAGGGACGCTAATGAGTCACCTTATTGGATTTCAATAAAACCATTCTCACAACCGGACCATGATACAGAATGAAACCGTTTTTACAACATGTAGGGCAATTTAAACATAACCCTAAGCAAGGCGCCTGGATTAAAAAGGCGTAAAAAAACTAATCCGAAGAAATATCAAAATGAACCTAAATAAAAACTTCTTACTGCCCAAAAATCACGCTATCAAAAACAAATAGCATAAAGAACTGTTTATATAACAAAAAAAATAATAAAAAAATTGTTAAACGAATGAAAAATTTGGGGAGGCACCACCATTCGTAGAGAAATAAACCAAGCACCTCAAGCTTTGATGACACGGGGCTAGTTTACAAGCTACAAGTCAGCGAAATCGCAAGCAGCTTGTAAACTACTTGACTATCCGATTGTAAAAATTATATAAAAAAAAAGGTTAATTTACTCGCCAATTCGCTGGTGTGTTGGCTTGTGACTAGTCGTGTGTTATCATCATCGCTGCGAACTAGTTGCAAAAAAAAAAAAAAACAAAATATACATTTTACTTTACTATATTACGAAAATATAAATTACATTTAACTAAATATGATGGAAAAATATTAATATATACATAGAAATATAGAAAAATTACTAGCTAACCCTTATAACACATACATATATATCATTCATATTATATTAAAATAATACACTCTTGTACAATATTATTATGTTTAACTTTAACCGGGACCCCCAATACAGGTCTAACTAAATGGATCCCCATTTAATCTTTAAGTTTTTTTTGTTGTTTTTTTTTTAGCAAAATAGTGATGGTAGTATTTACACGTAATTCTAACTCGCTAGCTGGTTCGCTACTGAGCGAGTGGTAAGTTATATGTGTCATCGACTCTCGCTAACTCGCTCACTCTCTATAGCTTTTAAATTAGCTGCCTGGTAGATTGTACACTCGCTGAATGTCATCGAGGGAATCAGAACTCTGGCTACGGGCTTTCCCTTCATCTTTTGTTGGAACACTTTTTAACTTTCAATAACCAGCCTACGCTCAGGAGCTCCTTGCACTGTTCCATATGTGGAGACAACATCGGGGGATTCGGTCACCATGGCCTCTCGTACAGCAAGAGCTCAGATCGCATCCCACCAGCCTGAATAACGTCATTCGTCAACGCTTGTGTCTGTGGGTTCGCCAGCCATCTTAGAACCTTGTGGCATGACCCGCGACGATGGCAAGTGGCCCGATGAAATGACGCTGGTACCATGGAGGATGGGTCTGCCTGTCCTTGACGTCTAAGGACCCAGGCGCTGCTGCATTACAAGCAGAGAACCTCAAACGGCGGAAATATACCCAAGCTAACAGCGGGAATCGGGAAAAAAATACCTAAAATAATAATTCAAGTGAATTTTTTTTTTGGGAATTGGTATTTTTTATTAGACAAAAAACTCCAGTCTCAAAAAAAATAAAACAAGCGAAATGAACCAAGTTTACCGAACTAATAGTGTTTTATGTTTAAATGTTGTGATTAAACCATAAAAAATGACATTTGGAAGCTTTCTAAAAATTATGTCACCTTGCTATTAGATACGTAAAAGGATCGACAACCCTATTCTTGTGGTTTTTTTTTAACTTAGTGAGTTAATTTAATTCAATGTGAAAAATCTTTATATGTATTATTTATAATAAATATTATAATAAATTTATACAAAGGTAAGGGATCTAGATTGGACTGTGCCAACTACCGAGCGATTAGTTTGATCAGTTTGGCGAGCAAGATGTATGGCAAGATTCTCACGAAACGCTTGCAAGAGAAGACTGAAGGTCTTTTATGGGAGGCACAAGGAGGCTTTAGACCTGGAAGAGGATGCACTGACCAAGTCTTTTCGCTCCGCAATATCACAGAGAAGTTTTTGGCCTTAAACCAGAAGGTTTTCTGTGCTTTTGTGGATTTGGAAAAGGCTTTTGATAGAGTTGTAAGAAAGAAGCTTTGGGACATATTGCCGGAGTATGGAGTGAATGACAAACTGCTACAAGCTATACAGTCCCTGTACAAGGGCTGCAAAGCTTGTGTGCGGGTGGAGGGAGGTATGTCGCCTTGCTTTGAATCCCAAATGGGCGTCAAACAGGGTTGTGTGCTTTCTCCTAGATTATTCACTCTATATCTCGACAAATGCCTAAAAAGAGTGAGAGAGAGTGACTGTGGGATAAAGATGAGTGATCTAGTGGTGAACTGCCTGCTTTATGCAGATGATGCTGTTCTTATGGCATCGTCCGAACAACAACTGCAATCACTAGTCACAATGAAATGAAGGAGGGATGTGCAGAAAAAGGACTCCGTTTGAATGCGAGAAAAACCAAGGTACTAGTGTTTGAAAGAAGAAGGATGACAACCGTGACGATAAAGATTGATGATGAAACTCTAGAACAAGTAAATGAAATTATATATCTGGGCAGTGTTTTCACTGCGGATGGGAAGTACGATAGGGACGTTGAAAGAAGAGTGAACGCGGGAAATAGTGTTAACGGTGCCCTGGGGTCACTGATCGGCAGTCGAAATGTCAGTGACAAAGCTCGGCTCGCCATACACAATGCCATGTTGGTACCAACACTGATGTATGGAAGCGAGACGTGGATACGTCAGAATACGCATGAGAGTAGGGTTAATGCAGTAGAAATGCGGTCGTTGCGGCGGATATGTGGCGTCACTTTGGCGGACCGCATACGTAACGTCGAAATACGGAAAAGGGTTGGTATGAAGGAAAGCATAGGGACAAAAATAAGGAAAGGCATGCTACGATGGTTCGGGCATGTTGAAAGGATGAGCGATGAAAGATTGACGAACCAGATATATAATGCGAAAGTTGTGGGTAAAAGAGGCCCTGGCAGACCGAGACTCACATATCACGATCAAATAAATAAAACACTGACTGAAGGTGCATTAAAAAGTCTTCGTAACCAAAGGGCATGTATGAAGAGGTTAATGAACGTCGACGAAGCGAAAGAAGTATGTCGTGATCGTGTCAAATGGCGCTCAATTGTCTCTGCCTACCCCGCAAGGGATCTGGCGTGAAGATATGTATGTATGTATGTATTTATAATATATGTATAGTGACAAGACAGGGCAAGAAACCAAACGGTATGATAATCAAAGCTATGCCAATCAGTACAGATTTAATTAATTATTAATCTTAATCTTAATCTTTGACGTAAACTTTCTAATTTAGTATTTTATTGTTTCACGGACAATATGCAGACCTGCGTGTTACGGAAGTGTAAATAATGTCCTTATTTTTTAAATTTAAATGTACACAATCATAGTATTAAAACCTGGGCTATAGCATTAACAGGACGTTAACAATGGATGAAATTGTCTGCCACGCTGTCAATCAGGCGAAGGCGACCCTAGCCATGTTACGTCCTGTTATGAATTCCAGCCTACCGCTCAGTTGAAGGTACGGAACTATGTTGTCTAACCTAAACCCCCCGGAATCGTGATTTCTCTAACACCAACTTATGCAATCGTTAATAATTTGACATCAGACCCTCGCCAACTCGTCTGGCAAGCGTCACGAGTGTAGGCCAAATTGTCCAGAATTTACTGGAACGCCCATCTCCAACAGTGGATATTTTGGACCCTGTATTCTAGACGCGCTGTAATGATAAATTTCAAATGTTCTATGTCAGTTGCTAGAAAACCAGCAATTCAATTCGATATTGATTTCAAATCGTATAACAAGAATATGCATGTTAGCGTGTTTGGTAGCCATTTTTGTGAGGTTGTCACCGCTGTTCGGAGATCCGTTCTATATCGTATCAAAATTCAACACCGATTAGCTCACAATTTGATGGATAATCAAAAACTTTCTCCATCTACCCGCAACTTGTTTAAACTTTTTATGGCCTTCCTTAATGCTCGACTTAACTCCCCGACATTTTGAATTTTGACATATAATAAACTTAATACAGTTTGGGTTACAGAATAAAATTTATGTATTTCTAGCTCGTGTTGTAATGCGTAAGGTAAGGTAGGTAATATTAATTTTATAAACACCGAAAATCGCCTGACGATACGGCCCCAGGCTAAAGGGCAACCGCGGGAGGTCGCATGCCCAAATCACCGTGAGGCCACATAAGAAGGCGCCTACTGACTTTAACTCTATAAACCTTCTCTCTTTCACTGTTGGCCCTGTGTGCCTTTACAGCTAAGTCTAAGGGGTGGCTACGGAGTAAATGTACTGGTAAATTACATTACGTTATTTGTCCTCGCGAATAATTGTTACGTTGTAGCGATAAAACATGTGGCCAAGGATGAACGTTTTCGGGTGCAATCGACATCCTTTGCCTCACTCTATTTTTAAGAAAATAACTGTCAGAATTAATTTTCATTCCTTTCGCTACAACAGCTGCTTCGTAAATTAGCTTACAATATTAATTCTCCTTGAAAGTAAAAATTAGCATTTGTTATCATTCCAACACACATTTCAACGAGAACATAAAATAGGTGGTAGGTGGACTGATGGCGGTAATTTGCCCAGTCTGCCGAGGCGGGGAAGCATCCACCATTCGTACCGATAAACCCAGCAAAGTGTATCCACACGTTTCGGGATCAGGCTCGAATTGCCGTCATGCCCAGTTAAGCCGGGGCATAGTGTTACCAGACTGACGTAAGTCATGGGTGTCTGATTCCAGTTGCTAACATTCATGGATCTCGCGCGCCACTTACCATCAGGTAGGCGCAAGGTCACGTGTTGTGCTAGCAAGTATTAATAGCCCCACTGCCCAGGATCCTCATGACGCCTCGTTGTCTGCTTGGGATCGGCAGCGCTCTCCGGGTCCCCGTCTTCAGGCTCTTCGAGGGAAGGTACCCCTACGTACGGTCAACGGATGCATAAAGAGTGATAGGGCTAAGTAATGGCTTACGACCCTTACATAATTAATGATAGAATCACTTGCTTAATAAACTTAACTTTCATTAGTTAATTTCGTGTCCAATTTTTTGTCTTTTTCTGGTCTTCTGCTCAACTTACTATTCAAGCCACTTTGCTGCTTAGTCTTCCTCTAGCAGGAATAGAATAATTCAAAATAATTTAAAACACCCTTTCAGCACGGACAATAACAAGCGTGCGTTATTACAAAAAAAAAATCTAGCGGTCGCCAAATGCTGTTTGCCGCTCCGAACCAGCCTCGATAGATCGTGCACTCATCTCCTCCTCCTTGCTTCGTTCTCCTCACTGCTGAGGGTCGTGACCCCCTCCACGGAACACTTTGTCCCGGACGATGCTGCGCCATCCAGGTCTGTTCACGGCTGCATGTAGGGCATCGTGCATCTGGGTATTCAGTGAGGTGCGTATCTGGTCAGACCAGCGTATGGGGCTTCGGCCACGTGGTCTTTTGTCTTCGACTTTCCCTGTGATTACAAGTGCACTCATCTAGTTACTTAGTAATTATCTTTATTAAATTGTTAGAATAGTCCTAGTCATTTTTTAAGAAAAAAACACACAATAGTGATTTTTATTTCCATGACATTACCCATAGGCTTTGTGGAATTTTCTAGTGGAGGATTTTTAAAACTATTATTATGAGATATTTTAGACCTTAAGTATTTTAAAGGTACCTAGTATATCTTTTATTATCCAAAATAACTTTTGTCGTGCTGAAATGGTTCATAACGTGTCACAAATGCCTGTAATTGGTTTACATGAATAAAGGTATTTTAATTTTGACTTTGAACATCGCTGTTTATTCTATTTTCTACCAGAATCAGTGCAGTAGTTAAAGTACAGTAACTATGTACTAGTACATGTAGTGGTGATAATTATAGGTCGAACAAATATAATGTAATTGGAACAGAAATACAGTTTCGGCGGTACAATTTGCATAGTAATGAATAACCAGATTACATGAAACGGTATGGGGGAGATATACGCAAAAATCCCTCTGATTTTACCAGGTTTTATGCATATTTTATCTCAAAGTTAAGTCCCATTTATTGTATTATTATTATATGCCTGGTGTTCTTGATTCTAGGCCGCAGCCGTCACAATTATATGATATAGCAAATTTGTAAAAAGTATCATCACGACCGTTTCCCTTCCGGCGTGGTCAGAAACTATTATTTATTATTTAAAACTTTAATGTACAAAGACAAAGACAAGCTTTAATGCCGAGAGACATTCTATCATAGCCAACCATTGGGACAACTTTAAACACTTAAATGAAACATATTAAAATAGAAATTATGAATTATATTTTATAACTACATATAAATTTATACATAAATAATAATTATATATACTAATAATATACTTACAACCGTTGAGATAAGAAATAAGAATAAACCATTCTTTTGAATGCAAATCTAGTAGATGCTTGTCTTATATTTTGTGGTAGATTATTCCACAGATTTGTGGCAACAACTACCAATGAATTTGAAACAAAACTAGAATCATGGGAAGGGGCGGCAAGAAGAGAGTTGTGGGAGGAACGAAGAGATTTGTCGTGAAAAGATGAGAGAAAGGCAAACTTGTCCTTGTGGTATTCCGGTGTCGCAGGCTCGTTTAAAACTGAATAAAGACAAAGGACCCTAAGTTTGTTGCGACAACGAATTGGCAGCCACTTTAACTTAGTGCGATACTCAGAGATGTGAAACTACGCTTATGAATAAGCGGATTCACATTTAGCCAACTTGACTATAGGCCGATCATGACAAGTGGCAAGCTCGTCGATGTCTCCAGCGTACCAAACTCGAGAAATGTCACAAATAAATTAAAAAATAATTAAATTTAGTAAAGTAAGTATCATCACGACCGTTTCCCTTTCGGGTTGGTCAGAAACCACGCTGATAAATAAGCGGATTCCGATCATGACAAGTGACAAGCTCGTCAATGTCTCCAGCGTACCAAACTCGAGAAATGACACAAATAAATAAAATATTAATTTAATTTATTTATTTAAATTAATAAATATTGTTGTGTCTCGACCAGGAATCGAACCCGGTGCCTCCGAGTCTAAATCCACGGACTTAACCGCTAGACCACGGTGGCAGTTGACGGAGGCAAATGTAATGGAGAATAATATTCTATATCTGTGTGCTAAAGATGTAAATATACTAAGTAAAATAAAGCAGATTGTAACATAATGTTGTTTGTCTCATTTCCAAAACGTTGTCAAGACACCTATGCGTGCTAGCTCTTCTGGTTCGATCTTGTGAGCCAGCTTGATCGAACGTTTATCCACCACCGAGAATGCTGACGTCAGTTAGGATCCATTGCGTTGGTCAAGACACGTAGCCATCTGCCTTCTCTATGCACAGTCGCGTGAGCCTACGCGCCTGGTCGTGAATACCATCTTCCCCATTTCCTCACGGCAAGTCATTACACCGGCAGTGAGACTCCATCTTTACATTACCAAATTTTTATATTGTTAAGTTTACATATTTGCTCAGAGCTTTGAATTAGGTGATGGGTCCTCTGCATTTAGCGTCCACGCTCGGATCGAACCCCAGCATGTACCAAATACACTTTTTTTACGTACATTTAACACCATTGTTCTCGTACCTCGGAGAGTATGAAAAGCCGGCGCAGCGGTCCTAGTCCCATTGAAAAAAAATAAAAAATAAAAATAAAAAAAAACTTATAACTTTAAAAAATAGAAAATTAAAAAACTCTAACGTATATATGCGTATTTATACGTTATTATTTTCGATTCTTCTCCAAAGTCCTGTTGTTTTTTTTCCTTTACTTAATATAAATGTGTTGTAATATGGTTTGAGGTGTTTGATGGTTTGAAATTGTTATATGAATGTTATTATTTGCTACGCCCCTACGGGGTGTCATATATGTAGTTGTACTATTTTGTGATATGCAATAAAAATTTGAATTTGACTCCAACCCGTGTAAGCCAAATTCTCCAGATATTTCTAGAAGGGCCATCTCCAACAGTCGAGGTCTAAGACTACTAGAGTGTGTTCCAGAGGCTCTAGTGTTTTAACATAAAATAAAAATAAAATTGAGCAATTTCTTTAGAAAATAAAAGTATACTTTAGTAGATTATTTTAGAAGTCACTAAAGTGGGGTCACAGAATATTAGGATAATTTTGAGGATACAAAATAGGGTCGAATCCGTTCTTAAACTTTCAGCCGTGAGCGTTTTGCAGAAATGACTTTAATAAATATAAATGAGTTTTTCAATATACCGCATGGCTTAATCCGCCATTGATTTCAGTAATGACCGCTGAAAGTATGGACGGATAATGATTTAGCTATGAAATTTATTTTTGTCGAACATGATGTTAAAATTAATGAAATTATTCTCTTTTATAGCGTATTTAAGTTTTACAATAATAAGGAAAGTTTGAAAGGACTCCGTTTGAATGCGAGAAAAACCAAGGTACTAGTGTTTGAAAGAAGAAGGATGACGATAAAGATTGATGATGAAACTCTAGAACAAGTAAATGAAATTATATAGCTTGGCAGTGTTTTCACTGCGGATGGGAAGTATGATAGGGATGTTGAAAGAAGAGTGAATGGGTAGGTATTAAAGAAAGCATAGTGACAAAAATAAGGAAAGGCATGCTCCGATGGTTCGGACATGTTGAAAGGATGAGTGAAGAGAGATTGACTAACCAGATATATAATGCGAAAGTCGTGGGTAAAAGAGGCCCTGGCAGACCAAGACTTACCTATCACGGTCAAATAAATAAGACAATAGCTGAAGGTGCATTAACAAGCTATCGAAACAAACGGGCATGTATGAGAATGTTGATGAATGTCGAAGAAGCGAAAGATGTCTGTCGTGATCGTGACAAGTGGCGCTCCATTGTCTCTGCTAAGGGATTTGGCGTGAAGATATGTATGTATGTATAATAATAAGCTTTTATTTTGGACATGAAATCCATTATTTAATTGTAACTAACAGTTAAACGAAACCGTTGTAGACGGCTGGTGGATAAGCTGCGATTGCGACGGAGTCACGATCCCCATCAGTGAAGTACATCAGTGGAGGAGAGGATTGGCCCAAAAATAGATACCTTAAAAGTAACATACATATAAAAATAACATTACCTCCAAATAATATTAATTAATCGAAAGCTTTCGTATCTTAATCTTCTTGTGGTCATAGAAGTACCTATTATGTACTGTGATCTCGTTCCGAGCAGTACGAGAAGAATTAGTGGACAGGCGTGGTACAGAGGGAGTAGGTGCTTCGCGTGGTCCAGGAACATCGTTGGTGCTGCGTGAAGCAAATCCACGAATGTATCTGCGGTACACAACACCGAGCGGCCAGAATTCCTTCTTTAGGAATATTTCAAGGTGCTCTGACCGCACCCAAAGCCTAGAGGCCTTGAATCCGGGGTCATCCCAATGGGAAGGTAACTCTCCTCTCGGTCTCGTATATGTATAAGAACATGTCATCCCTAGAACATCTTGGGATGACATGTCCTTGGACAGCCGCAATACATTGATACATTGACATAGGATGTCGGTATCGCAGCTTTTAGAGCGCATTGGAAGACGCAATTCCGCAATTATTCCGTTTGGGCTTTATTCTTTTTTTGTTTGTTCTCTTCTTCCGATGGATGATGAATGAGATGATAGGGAAGGCAAAGGGTCTAGCCCATACAGCCAAGTCTGACGTAATATATCTTTCTTTTTAATGAGTTAATGAGGTCATCATCAAATTCCAGATGCTGCAGAATTTGATGCTTTTGTTGGAGTCACTCGCGGCACCATAGTTCAAACACGCGTCGGGTAAAATATGGGAGTTGACAGCGCGGGAAAACCGCAAAAAATAAACTGCAACTTGTGCCCCATATTTTTTAATTAATCTTTTTCCATAATTATTCACATTGTAGCACATTATTGAACAAAACAACACACCACTTTTAACCAATAATATCCACAGCAAATTAATTTACAAAACAAAAACTTGCACTTGACATTTCCACGCAAAATGGCGTGAAGAAACCTCGCTTTTTTTTTTGTTTTATCACAGTCACGAACCCTTCCGAATCAGTTTTATTTCCGGTTGTGACGCGAAGTGTTGAGGTTTTAGGGACGGGGAAACACAAAAGTTGATAATGTGTAGGAACTCGGCCTGTATTGTTATATAATCGGAATAAAACTCAATAATAAAAGTAGATAAAGGTAATATTTTTGCTGCAACATATTTAAGAATAATCTACGGCTTGCTTGTTTGGTATATTTCGATAGTCCAGGAGCCCACCGTCATTTTTTTATAGTGTTTTACATTTACATTACTGGTACTTTTTTTTTAAATGTTTTTTTTTTTAATATACCTTTTTATTTATTTATTTAAGGAGTAGAAAACAATATTAGGCAACAATATTTTGTAACTACTTAAATATATATTTTTCACTATAGTTTAACACAGCATCCTTCACTGGCACATCGCCTTCCACAACATATATGGCGAGGGTAATAATAATAATAAATTCTTTATTGTACAAAACCAAAACAAGTGCAGGTACTTAGGCGAGCTTAATGCCGTAAATGCATTTTATACCAACTAACCTTTGTGACTGAGAGCTGTAATAAGCGGGTGCAAAAGGTTACGAAGAAAATAAATAGTTGAAATTATTTATTACTATATAAAACACAAATTAATTACTTACTTATTATATGAAATACAATATACATAGATAACCATCCTAAATAAACAAATAAATAAAGGGTATGATGTCAATTTTTAACGAAATTTTAATACGATTCCACAAGTCCATATTAGTGAAACCGGGACCGAAGGCTTAACGTGCTCTCCGAGGCCCGTGGTGTAATCTATGACAAATATACGTAAGAAAGGTATTTCTCATTGGTACATGCTAGGGTTTGAACCGATTTTTTTGTTCGGAAAGCGTTCTTACAACCGATTTACCACCGTTCAAATTAACTTTTCTAAATTATTTTTAAAACGTTATTGCTCAAAGTCCAAAGGCGGACTTAATGCTTGTAGACATTCTTTAGCAGCCAAGACTTGGGGACAAATTTAAAGAAATATATAATCATTTTATAATTTATTTTCGTAACACTTTCCTCGTCTGATGTTGAGATTATTTTTTAATTTAATCCCTATATTTTATATAGAAGAGAAATTCTAGCATTTCATGGATTTACTGTGCGGGTGCCGGGTAGATCGTGGTTCTGAAAGAGAGAGAGGAGAAGAATATAAATAAATAAATATTTCCAGACAGGTCACACAGCGCCATCTAATTTCCGTGGTAAGCTACGAGGCTTGTGTTACGGAAACTAGATGGTTGATAAACTACATATTATACTTTTTTTTTGTAAATATATACATATCAACACCCAGACCGAGACAAATTATACAATGTACAACTTGCCCCCGGTGGGAATCGAACCCACGACCTCCCGAGTTCACGGCAACGTTTGTTACCACTAGACCACGGAGGCGGTCGTATATATTGTCTCAAGCTTGCGACCAACTATAGGTTGGTATTCAACTTAGTTATTTGAGTCGTCTGATTTGACCGTTAGTGTAATATAACTAATAAATACGTAAAACACTATTTAAAAATATAGTTGCTGGCTCCTGGACTATGACGTCGAAGCAACCAACGCGAAGGTGTGGAAAGCATCGTGGAGATTTATGGCGGAACATATACCGCTCATTTATCATAGTAATCAAAGCGTGCTTGTATCGCGGGCACAACAACCAAAAACGGGTATGTCTATATTATTGTATTGTTATGGGGCCTTTTCCCATTACAATTAAAGATGTAATTGTCATCTGCTCGTCATTAGTTGTAAAGACTTTGTTTATTAGGTTTTTAGTTGACAAAACAAATAAAACATCTACAATTATCTTAATCACTATTTCGTTGTTAAACATACAAGATAATTTTGTTACCTACGTTACAAAAAAATAACTCGTCGAAGAAGAACGTGTATATAACTTCCGTAGCATATTGTCCGCCAGCACCATATTTCAAACGCATCCAATCTCGCTCTATCCGCGTCATTTATGGTCCATGTCTCCGAACGCATTCTCTCAGACAGTATGGCCGTCCTTCTGGTCCTCACAAACAATTGCATCAGCTCTGCACTGATTCTTAACTGCCACCTGGAGGCAGTGTGCAGAGACAATAAAGTCAGGTTATAGTGGATAAAGGGTCACAGTGGTCCACAATACCGATAGGCCCAGGACCAACAATCCCCCTTATGTTCCAATTCATGCGAAGCTAGCTTCGTCAAAGAGCCGATAGACTGCACGAGCAGATGTGGACATCGACAACAGACTACAGACAGTCCAGGAACGCCCTTCCCAATCCTGACAAGCAATGCATGGCGGAGGAGGAGATGGCCGCGCAAGAGCACATCTCTTGGAGTGCGACAGTGTGGCTGCGCTTAGACTGAGGTTCCTTCAGACTGCGAGGATTCTTCCGGAGGTCTGCAGCAATGTGATGGGTCTCCTGGCCTTCCTTGTTCCTTGAGGATATCGGATGGCTCCGCTGAAGGAGTAAAGGTCACGCACAATAGTCCAATAGAGACTAAGAGCGGAAAAGCCACCGTAATCACAAACACAATGTCTCCGAACCGTGATCTGACGATGTCAGTTTTGTCTTTTTGTATATGTTGCTGTGGCTCCATATTCTGTTAATCTGTAAATCAAAAAATATAGCAAAAAGATAGACATGTCTTCTTTCACCACAAGGGCCTCGTCCAGCAAATTCGAAACTACAGTTTGCCGATAAAAACGGTTATGGTCTATATGAGGATTTTTCTCCTGGTGCACTATTGATTAATGTCATCCGCAGGGAAAGGGTGAGTGGGAAATAAAAATAAAAACCAGCGTCCATATTGCATAGCCTAAGGATATAATGTTGTAGTTAAAGTATAATTTTGTGTAATTGTTATATTGATTAAATGTATTTTTAATAAACATTAACGTTTTGCTGTCACAGAAATATAAGCATTGCAACTACTTTCATACCGTTCGAACCTCAGCAATGAGAAATACATTAATCTTACATACATTTGTCATATATTTACAACCGTCCCCGTACCTCGGAGAGCACTCTAAGCCGTCGGTCTCGGTTCCACTGGTACCAACTTGGGGAATCAATAATAAATTGACATTAGACCCTCGCCAACCAGTCTGACCAGCCAGCGTGGCGAGTGTGGGCTAACTTTGAAGCCCATCTCCAACAGTGGAAATCTAGGACTCTGTGTTCTAGAGGCTGTAATGAAATGATTTTAGCATAAAATCTAGTCATTTTGAATATTGTCTAAAAATTTGTTTCTTTACGCAACAGTGATGTGACCGAATGTCCTAATGGATTCTTTTTTAACAAAAATATATATTGGTGATTCGGAAAAGGGGTTTTTAAAAATTGTTGAATTTATTTTGTGAAAGCATTGTTGTGGTGTAATAAAAGAAAGGCCGGAATGAAAAGGCTGTGTAAATTAATATGTTGCAAAAATGCGAGTACGTTAACAAAGTTAACAATGCAGCAATGAGTTTTTGATCAAAAGATTTTACAAAAAATACAATTAAATATTTCGAAACTCAAATTAACAGAAATAAACTCTGTGGCCAATACTTATAGAAGGATTCTGTTTCATTAGGAACTAACGTTATACAAATGTAGTGTCAATGTCAAACACTATTATTAACCGCTATTAGAGTTGAGAGAACAGCCATTGTCAATCTAGACCGCTGTTACAGTTGAAATTCGTGCAATGTCGACCGCTATTAGAGTTGATATTCCTACAGCCACTGTTAATGTCAACCGCAATCAGATTTCATATACATACAAAGTCAATGTTAGGTAATCGCTATTAACTAGGGCTAGCTTGCTGGAAGATCTTAATGGAATGCCTAAATGTGGCGTCCCAGTAGGTTGGTCTCGGAATGAATTTGGACAAGACAAAAGCCATGTTCAACGATCATGTCATTCCTAGACCAATTTGCGTGGGTAACACCTTTCTCGAAGTTGCGCAAAAATACCTCCACCTTGGTCATACTATCCAACTAGGCTTAGCCAACTTCAGCAAGAAAGCTGAAAGGCGCATGCTACTAGGATTTAACAGTGCGTCCTCCTGGTAATCTTGCAGAGCAGAAATGTGTACACTGACTGTAGGTATGGTCCACAAGTTTAAAATCGCTCAGCGAGCTTTGGAGAGAGCTTGCTTAGTATTGATTAATAATGCTTAGTATTTCTCTGATGTATAGTGTCCGAAATGTTGACATCCGTCACACAGTTACCGACATAGCCTTGAAAATTAGCAAATTGAAGTGGAGATGGAGTACCCGATGGAGAAGACGGGACTGGAGTGGAGACCACGTACAAAAAAACGCAGAATGGGACGACTCCCCGCCAGATGGACGGATGACCTGAAAAATGTCGCTAGTGGGGGCTGAATGAGGGTAGCAGAAGATCGTGCGAAGTGGCGAGCCTTGGGGAAGGCCTACATCCATCAGAGACACGTAGGCCGATGATGATTACTAATGAGTACTGATTCTGTTTCCAACTCTTTTTCAGTGGTAGCTGTGCCACTATGGAATGACCTACCTTTAAACATTCGGCAAGCGCCATACAGAGTCATATTTAAAATACAAGTATACGCCCACTTTTTAAAATTGTAATAAGCATTACTTGAACTATTTTTTACATAAATATAACAATATATAACATTATATATTTTTAATTATTCGTTGTAGTAAGTGTATTATAGTTCGCATATTAATGTGTATATAAGTATATATTTTCCGTTTACGTAGTGTATGTATATAATTAGTTATCTAGTCTATGTTGGATTTTTATAATTTTAACGGGTCTTTACGCGATTTACCTTAGAGACATATTTCTCCCGACGTTTCAGCCAAGTTGCATTGGCCGTAAGCCTAAGTCTAAGGTAAATCGCGTAAAGACCCGTTAAAATTATAAAAATCTATTATGAGTGTGCGCGAAAGTTTAAAAAGTTTAGTCTATGTTGTGTATGTAAGAATATAATTATTTATGTAGTTTAAGTATTATTATTTTTTATGATGTTTATCGTATATTTAATTTAACTAGTACTGATAATGATTTAATTATTTTTGTTTTATTTTTTGTGTTTTTGTTTTGGTTCTCTTCTCCCGATGGATGATGTATGAAGTGATAGGGAAGGCAAAGGGTCTAGCCCATACAGCCAAGTCTGACGTAATATATCTTTCTTTTTTATGAGTTAATGAGGTCATCATCAAATTCCAGATGCTGCAGAAGTCACTCGCGGCACCATAGCTCAAACACGTCGGGTAAAATATGGGAGTTGACAGCGCGGGAAAACCGCAAAAAATAAACTGCAACTTGTGCCCCATATTTAAATAAATACATAATAAATAAATATTTCAGACAGGTCACACATCTAATTTCCGTGGTAAGCGGTAAGTTTGTGTTACGGAAACTAGATGGTTGATAAACTACATATAATACTTTTTTGTTTTTATAAATATATACATATTATACATATAAACACCCAGACCGAGACAAATTATACAATGTACAACTTGCCCCCGGTGGGAATCGAACCCACGACCTCCCGAGTTCACGGCAACGTTTGTTACCACTAGACCACGGAGGCGCCTTTTAATTTAAAGTCCAATTTATCGTTTTCCATAATTATTCACATTGTAGCACATTATTAAACCAAACAACACCACTTTTGACCAATAATATCCACAGTAAATTAAATTACAAAACAAAAACTTGCACTTGACATGTCCACGCAAAATGGCGCGAAGTACTCTTGTGTTTTTTTTTATTTTGCCATGCCTAAACTTCGATTTCTTGTCCCGAAGGTTGATGGTAAGAGAATGCCAAGCGGCATTACATACGCCTTTCGTATTAAACAATATTTTTTGACGTGACAACGTCTTATAAATTGGTTTGCCGGGTGACACTTCAAGAAACTGCGTTACGCTCCGCTCACGTTATGCGCTCACAATGAGAGCGAGTGGGAGGCACGCGTCCCTTCCACTCGGGCATGGTTAGCCCGCCTAAGAGCGAGAGAGACAGACATAAAAAGTGAAAGACATTGACTTGACATTTTCTAGGCACATTACAGCAGAAACACTTCCTTTCATTTCATATTTCTCCTATCATCGCCCTATCCTCAACAAAATCACTCAGATAGGAACAAGTTAAGTTGTAGTAAACGCTGTTTCATTGTACGCAAATGTATTGCAAGTTATTGTATGTATATTTGTATATAAATACGTATGTATGTGTAAAGGTAAAAATAAAATTTTGTTAATATGAAATTCAGTGCGAGATTCTTTGTATAAATTAATGTTTTAAATATAATTCTTTGTATAAATAAATGTTTTAAATTGTTACTATTATTTCATCCTTCTTCCTACTATACGAATGAATATTCACATTAAAATTATTTTACCACTCAAAGTCGTTGTCACGTAAAACTTTCGCCCGTATACCGACTTTACAGGCAACCAATGTTTTTATTAATAAATAAATAAATAAATGATGATGATTAAAGTTGATATTCGAACAAACACTGTAATTGTTAACCGCTATTAGATAAAAAGCAATATCTTTATAAAAAAACTTATCTGAATAAAATAAAATGTACCAGTATACCTCTAAAGAACTTGTATGTACGCGTAGGGATAGTGAGTGGTTAGGTTATGATTTGTCAATGTGATGGTTTGCCGATGAATGCCCGGGTTTGAATCCCAGTTTTACTTTTATAGCCAAGCGAGGACTTTTCACATGCACTCACCTTTGAAATTAGGTTTTTTAAAAAAGGCAAAAGCTGGTCTGACCATTAGCCTACTCGAGTCGAGAGCTCAAATTTTTGAATCGAACAGACCTATTCTTGATCGATCTTGTATAGAGTTAGACCAGTTTTTTCGTTAATAACTGTATAATTTATTCTATTATATTATTGGTTGAGCTTGAGTGTATATTTTTAATGAAGAATAATAATAATAGCTTAGTGGTTTATTTACATATAATTTTATGTTGTTTACTTTTACGGCTATCCGTGATTCACATCTAAGCCAGCAGATGATGAGCCTACAGCTGAAACCAGTAGACAAAGGCAGACGACTTGGGGAAACAAAGATACATATCTGCTCACAGATATTGAAGCAAACTATTTCTACTGCACTTCAATTATTATTATTATTTAGTCTTTTCACGGAGCTCAGGCATGCGATACGTTGTCAGTTTATCAAAGCTAGACACGACTAGCTCGCATCGCGGTCGCGCAAATACAACTGTGATGTTACTTGATGTCACTACAACTTGTGGTGTAAAGAAAGAATTAGTACCTTGAGGAATCTGGATAGGATACCAAGCCGTAACAATTATCATATAGTAGGGGTTGGTTAGAGGGAGAAGCAATACAATAAAAATGGAGGCCTCCTTTGTAAACAAAAATATTGTCGGTCCCAAGCCCGAGACATCACTCTTCTTATTTTTCATTCCCACGCACGTTGGACCCGGCACCGGAACGGGATTAACCAACCATGGAATGCTTAGAATTGTGTCTTCTTGTTTATGAGGGCGGTGGTTTCTCGGTTGTAAGTTGCGGTCGTGGCTCGGTTGTAAGGAGCGGTAGTTTTAAGGTGCGGTGGTAGGTCGGTTGTAAGGTACGGTGGTGGCTTGATTGTAAGGTGTGGTTGTGGTTTGGTTTGGTTGTAAAGGGTGGTGGTAGTTCAGTTCTAAGGTGCGATGGATCGGTTGCAAGGAGCGGTGGCAGTTTGATAGTAAGGTGCGTGGTGATTCGGTTGTTAGGAGCGGTGGTGGTTCGGTTGTAAGGTGCGTTGGTGGCTGGGTAGTAAGGAACGGTGGTGGCTCAGTTGTAAGATGCGGTGGTGGTACGGTTGTAAGGACGCTTTTCTTAAAACCCTAAAAAGGTCGGTTCGAGACCCGGAAACGATGAGAATACAGTTTTCTTATGTACATTTGTCATAGATCACCGTTTACGTGCCTCGCAGAGCACGTTAAGCCGTCGGACCCAATTCCACTAATACCAACTTGTGGAATAGTAAATAAATTGTCATTAAAATTTACTTCAGACCCTCGGCAACCCAGACAGCTTGGCGTGTGTAGGCCAAAACCTCCAGAAATTACAGGCTCATCTGCAATAATGGACATAACACCGCGTCTTGTCGTCTTCTCCGGTGACAAGAGGGCTGGCTCTTTCTTCGCCCAAAGAATCAGTATAGCAATTCAGCGGGGAAATGCAGCCAGCGTTCTTGCCACCACACAACAAGAAAAGTATTTCTTATTATTATTACATTTATAGGTAGGTATATAAAAATACCAAAAGTTATTTGCATAAAAAAATAACATACATCAAGAATTGTAGTCCATTGCGATTCAAATTTAGAACGTCCATTCACAGGACTTTCTGTGTATGAGAAAGTTCAAATGCACTAATGATCGGTTTTTAAAAAGGGAGTTTTTAGCTGACCTGGTCGTTTTGTAAAGAGACCACTTTTTCTATTGAGATGTCGCATTCACAATTTTATAGCTTTTCTTTAATTGGCCAGTCGTGCTTCATTCAAAATATACATACGACCACTCTGCTCGAGCTCTAAAAAACTGCCGCTTTGGTCTAGCGGTTAAGTCCGTTGATTTAAATAAAATAAATGAAGTTTTATTTCAGGTATACACCCATATCAAATAAAATTTACAGTGAAACTATATTACAAATATAAAATATAAAAAAAATAAAAAATAGCTAAACATCGACCAAAGTTCATCTACGGTTCGGGCTCTGCTGAACAGACAGCCAATGTGAGTGTATTTTACTGGGGATCCCGTCGCAAAACCGCTCTCAGAATGCGATTTGTTGAAGAGCGTAGCCGCTCCAAGAAAGACGTGACACGGTTTCGGAGCACCGCGAAGAAGTCTGGTACCCTCGCCTCAGCAAACATGCCCGATGCACTGCAGTACCTCGGTCGGCGCATGAGGATACGGAACGCATCATTGTACTGTACCCTCATGGTACTGTATAATTTCCTATGGTAGCTATTTAAAGTAGTATTTAGACGCGGAGGTACCGGATTTGATACCTGGTTTGACGTTAGAGACATCGACGACATCGCCACTTGTCATGACCCTCCACGGCTCACTTTGTCCTGGACGATGCTGCGCCATCCGGGTGTGTTTACGTTATAGGGCATCGTGCATTTGGGTATTACGTATATACGTGAGTTAAGGAGTACGGGTAGAGTACGAGAGCCAAGACCCTTGCCACATCATGTTAAGCTAATTTAAATTATAAATTATATTTTGTAAAAAAAAAAAAAAATTGCCACAATAAATAAAAGTACAAGATGTTACATGTGGTACATGAAGGTAAATGGTATCCAACCTGCATGCAGGTGTGCTAAACTATGACTCTAAGTGTGAAAACTATTTTACATTAATTATTCTTGCTTTTTAAATAGTCACTTATACTATAATAACGTTTCTTAATAAGCCACTTTGTCAAATTTGATTTAAAACATTTTTATTTGCTACTTTAATGGAGTCAGGTAAATTATTATATATTAATACACACATTATAAATACATACATACATATCTTCACGCCAGATCCCTTGCGGGGTAGGCAATTCAGCACCACTTGACACGATCACGACATACCTCTTTCGCTTCATCGACATTCATCAACCTCTTCATACATGACCTTTTGTTACGAAGGCTTTTTAATTCTCCTTCAGCTAGTGTTTTATTTATTTGATCGTGATACGTGTGTCTTGGTCTGCCAGGGCCTCTTTTACCCACAACTTTCGCATTATAAATTATAAATACATTTTTCTTAAATATGTAAGTTCGACAAGGAGGCTGGTATATATTATTTATATATTGTTCTCTAGTTGGCCTGTTTAAGATATCCTCATATTTTTTAAAATATTTGGGATTTTTTTTAACAGAAACACAAGCATCTCTAATATAAATGCATGGCAATGTAAGAATATTATATTTTTTGAATAATGGTTGGTCTGATTGTAATACTTATTGATGCGGCAATAAGCGTTTTTTATTCTTTATTTAGGAAGGTGCGGATCTGGTCAGACCAGCGTATGAAGCTTCGGTCACGCGGTCTTTTGCCTTCAACTTTCTCTTTCCCTTTTCAGGTTACCAGAACTTTTACAGGCTATATGGGCGAAAGACTCAAGGACTCGTTTTAGGCTGATGGAAGACAGACTAGTAGATATTTTTGAGCTCTTTGAGTATCGACACATTAGTTCTTCGCGCTGTCCAATGGATACGCAACATACGCCTCCAACACCACAACATACAGTAAATTTGTATATTTATTTATTAAGGTCGCCAACAGTATCAGCAACAATACATACATGGATTTTCCCTTACAACCAAGAGAGAAACCAGATGCTGCACCAATTACAGGCAACCACCACATCCTATTATAGTATCCATTAATTGGGCCTTTGAGTAGCCAAAATCTAACCAAAACAGTCTAAAAACAAAAAACTGCACCCCAAAAAAAAAGCGTCGTTTCTAAATACCCCGGAAGGAATAAAGTCGTGATGATACTTTACTTTTTAAAAATAAATTATACATTATAAAAAAAATGGAAAATGGCAAGCTTTTTTTAATGGCAACAATGTAATTTATGGTCTTATACTTTGGCTTTCCTTCTAGTCCTAATCATGTCATCTTAATTCCGACGTGCTTGGTGTGTAACCGCTGTACCAGTTATAGTAATCTCATAGGTACTCACTCATAGCTAAATTTAAAAGGTTGATAATTGATCGTTGTGGTGTAGTTTTGTATATGTTTTATTTTGTAAATCTGATATAGCTGAGTTTTCCTTGCAGATTCCTTTCTCAGTCAGATTAAACATTAACAGGTCACTGGAATCTGCTAAGCTGCTGGTCTTCTGCTACCGGCTTACTCATTGGACCACTTTGCTGCTTAGTCTTCCACTAGAAATAATTAAATTAATCACGTTACATAAATACCTGTAATAGGTTTACGTGAATAAAGATACTTTGACTTTGCCTTCAAGTTTTGACGTTTCGTAGCTCAAAACTGGCGCCGATAAAAGGTTGAATGATTTTGTATGATACGGGTTAGTGAGTCGCGTAATTTTAAACCCATTACCCGTTAGGTGGAGCTTTGAGTATTGATAAATTTATCTTTTTTTTTACATCTCACACATTCGCTTATACAATGTAATTTAAAAGAGACGATACCATGAGTCATGTTTTACCAGATTTTGATGAATTATGTTTACCTATGTCCATATCAGATCCATTTCTCATTTCACAGTAAGTCTTGTTTCAAGCGGTGTTAGTTTTATATAAAAATCACCATGGCAAGCTTACAATATTAGTTCTCCTTGAAAATCTAAATTGGCATTTCCAAATGGCACAAACTTTCAACGAATTAACAAATAGGTAGTAGGCGGACTGATGGTGGCAATTTTCCCAGTCTGCCGGGGCACCGTTCGTGCCGATAAACCCAGTAAAGTGTATCCACTTTACATCCACACGTTTCGAGATCAGGCTCGAATTGTCATCATTCCCAGTCAAGCCGGCATAGCTTGTGCGCCACAAACCATCAGGTGGGCGCAAGGTCACATGTCGTGCTAGTATAAATAAAACAAAAAAAATCCTAGAAAAAAGACAAATTTCTTAGTATTAGCAACAAGAACATTCTTACTTCCCATTCTGCTCCTCTCCCTACCCAACCAAATACTGTATGATTCCGTTAATGCCGGCTTGGAAGCTCGTTCCATAAATGTATCGACTATAATATATCCATAGCAATATTATACACGTGAAAGTAGTTTTGCATATATGTATGTATAGGATATTATAATGTTCGCGCTATTCGTGGTATATTGACCAATTTTGGATGGTTATGCGATGTTGTAATCCGTCGATGCAAAAACAGACATTCCTAATTTATTCCCTTTATACCCTATCCTGTCTCTTTCTCCCGCTTCCTTTTTACATTACCCATCCCGCTCACGCTAGTCTTGCTTGCTTGCGCACGAGGAGCAACGTCCATATATAACTGGCAGCGGAACACCAGCAGTTTCGTTTTCTTTTTATATTGAACACGACATTGTACATCGCTCCCACCTGATGGTAAGCGGTACACGAGGTCCAAGAATGGGAGCAACTGACGCCAGTCACTAACGACCGACATCAGTCTCTACCACTATGCCGGCCTAACAAGATGTTTTTTCACACTTCGCTTGAAGGACTCCAGGTTATAGGAGTAGGGAAACACACTGGCTGGGAGAGCATTCCACATCTTCAGCGTGCGACAGATGTAAGAGTCTCCAAATTTATGAGTACGCGTAGGGATAGTGGGTATGGTATGTGGATGCATATTTTGGCCTATACATGTGGTTCGGTTGCGGAATAGAGAAGAAGGGATAAGGTTATGGAGTTCCTCAGAACACTCACCGTGGTATAGCTTGTTGAACACGCTCAGAGAGGCACGTCACGGCGAAGCTGCAATGATTCGAGAGTTTTAGACACTGTGGTGTCGTCCATTATCCGAATTGCCTGCCTCTGCAGGACATTGAGAGCATCTGTTCGTATGCTTGTCTCGAGTTTGGTATGCTAGAGACATCCACGAACTTGCCATATACTCGTAGGTGCATATAGTAAAGTTGGATAAATGTGCATTCAATTCTGGAAGTGTTTTGATTTTGATATGTATAATATGTATATATTTACAAAAAAAAAAGTATAATATGTAGTTTATCAACCATCTAGTTTCCGTAACACAAGCCTCGTAGCTTACCACGGAAACTAGATGGCGCTGTGTGACCTGTCTGGAAATATTTATTTATTATTATTCTTTAAAAGCGTGGTTTCTGATACGGTCATGGTGATACTTTACTATAACCTCACAATAATCCATGATACCGCATTATAAGAATAGAGTAGTCGAATAAAAGAGGTTCAAAGAGTATAGCCAGCTGTGTGGCTGCCAGTAAAGAATCACTTATTGTGTGATGTGAACTGTGACGGTCAAGAGCGTAGTATCAAACGAAATAACACGAATTATATAGAACTGATATTTTTAATGGGAATGTATAAGTATATTATCACGAACGTTTCCCTTTCGGGGCGGTCAGAAATCAAGCTTATAAAGAAGCGGGGATCATCATCAAAAAACGTTGTTGTGTTAAATTACCATTTTCTTGCTGACTGTATTTTTTTCCAAAATCTGTGTATGCATTTCGGAATATCTTAGAAAGTTATGGATGGTCTTCTATGAAAGTTTTCCTGTAACTATAACGGTCATGGTACCTGCTCTTAAAGTCCCATCTCAAAAATCCACCTTATATTCGTATATAAAAAAAAAATATATTTTACAGCCACGAATAATAACATTAATGCTATTAGAATATAAGATGACACGGCCCATTTACAGCTATGAATTTATGTTTAATTGACATATCATTATTTTTATTTAGATTATAGGACGACACATCTTTTATTATTATTATTATTTATTTATTTTATGTTTTATAAATTTATTAATTATCTGATATAAATTATCTGTATATAATTTTTGTGCATCATAATTATTAAGTATTTAGAATGTAAACTGACACGGCCTCTTTACAGCCACGATCTCATTTAAGTAGTTTCTAAGTTAGTTAGTTTTACTTGCTTGTAGCAATAATGTTGTGCCTAACATACATAAATATGGATTATTACCTGTTTATTAGTTCTGACTGTATCCAAGTTGTTTTATGCGAACCAAAGGAAATAAACTATTTTGATTTGATTTTTGATTGATTTGATTTATCTATAAAAGTTCCCGCAATAACGACCCATTCACGACGAGGCTCAATCTTCTGACTGAGGCCTCCAAGTCCTCTGGCCGCCAACCTAAGGACCACAGAGCAAGGAATCCACGCGCACCGATTTTGTGCTCTGTGCTAAGGACCCTCCGACCTTACCGCCGATCGAGTCGCCGATTTAGCCGCCACTGTCGTCGTCTCCCATTTCCCCCTCCATGGCTTCACCCCTCAGGTTGGATCAGCTGCCGTCGAGTAAGTCAAAATATCTTTATTCGCGTAAACCTATTACAGCCATTTGTGACACTTAATAATTGAAATTATTTTAAATGATTCTACTACTGTTAGTGGAAGACTAAGCAGCGAAGTGGTCCAAAGAGTAAGCTGTTAGCAGAAGACTAGCAGCTTAGCAAATTCCAGTAGACTCTGCATGTTGCACGTTAGTTTTTAATGCGGCCTTAACTCAGTAGCTACGACTTAATAATAATAAAATTATTTATTGCACATAATTTACAAATGTAGTGTACATGGACGAACTTAATGCCGAATGTGATGATAAAAAGTAAGGTAATGGGTGATTGAGATTGGAAATAATAATAGTATAGATACAACAAGAATAAAGATATAAATAAAATTTACTTTTAATAATAATGCAAACAAATACTTATATAAAATAGTAATAATAATAATAATATAATACAATAACTACATAAATAAACCATTAAATAAATGTATACATATACAAAATTTACCATGTCAAAGCGTGAGTTGGGTCATTTTGCAATTTAAGGAAATGACTGAAGACCAAGTTTTTAAAGATGGCGATAGAAGGAGCTTGTCTGATTACCAGCTGCTTATTCCACTGGCGAGCAGCCGAAACAGTGAGAGAATCTTATTGACTTAGACTTAGCTGTAAAGGCACGCAGGGCCAACAGTGAAAGAGAGACGTTTTATAGGGTTTTAGTCCGTAGGCGCCTTGGGGTCTCCTTATACGACCTCCCGCGGTGGCCCTTCAGGCTGAGGTCGTATCGCCAGGTAACATTGCGAGTTTCAGTCTTCAAAAAAGAAAAGTTCCCGCTATTGTGATCATTTCGATTGTATGGAGCCCTGCCTACCCCTCGGGGGAAGCGAGCGTGATGGTATGTAAAGGCTAGCTACGAGAGAGGCCAATAAACACATTTTTAACAAAATATCGGACATTGCAACACAAGAAAGTAGAGAGCAACTGGTTTAAAGTTTTGCGCAGTTATAAAAACATATTTTTTTTTATTTATTTATTACAAAAACCACAGCTCATTACAGAAATAAATACATAGGTATGCCTTATAAGTAACACATTGACAATACATGGCTTCACTTTATATAAATAGTACTTATTTGTAGAAATTAAACTAAAACTAGAAGTCTAACTAAACTAAGCAAGTCGCAAAGAATATAAACAAAAACATAAACATAATAAAAATAATAATAAAAATATATGCGTGTTCATAACAATAAAGTCACTCACTTATGGCTTAAAAATGTCATGTTATTCAGGGCAGACCCACACTTAATAGTAAAATATCATCACGACCGTTTCCCTTCCAGAGTGGTCAGAAACTTATAAACAAGCGGATTCACATTTAGCCTACTTTACTATAAGCCAATCATGAGAAATTGCAAGCTCGTTGATGTCTCTAGCGTACCAAACTTGAGAAATATTACAATTATATAATACTAACAATAATATAATGTTACTGACACTTTCATTGCACCTATATTTGTTCAAATTTGTCCCTAAGGTTTGGCTGTCAGAGAATGTCTACAAGCATTAAGTCCGCTTTTGTGCTTTGTGCAATAAAGTTTTTGACAGAATATTATTTAAATGTTATGTAAAGAAAAAAGTAATGTTTTAAACTAGACAAAATACATCATGAAAATATCTTCATCGCTAGGAAGGAATTCTAGCAAAGTGCAACGTTGCAGTTACGATCTTCTGAAGTCTGTGCGTTCTTTAAAGTGGCATTTCTACAAATTCTGCTACCTTTTCTTGAAGCTAACATATTTATCTGAAAAGGTTTCTAAACTCTAACTATAAATAGGTTCCGCCAGTTATTATTAAGAAGATTGGAGAAATGTTAATCATATAATAATTGTTTTGATTTTTATTGTTTTATTTTGGTAAACCAACAGTTGACAATTTCAAATAGATAAGTAATATTAAACATTCTAAGAACTATTAAAGGTTTTCACATATAGGTTTTAAAAATTAAGTACAATAGCAAAAAATAAGAAAACATCACTGCAACACAATAACAACATACTTGTACAAAATAATACACAAATTCACTAAATTATAAATACTACATTAATACATAAGATAAATAAAATAAGAAACAAATATACATATTACACTAATGAAGGTTACTGACTGATTCGACATAACGAGCCGTCAACTCAGACGTCAGTCCTGATTGGCCTATAGTAAAGTTGGCTAAATGTGAATCCGCTTATTTATAAGCGTAGTTTCTGACCACCCCAAAAGGTAAACGGTCGTGATGATGATGATACAACTACCTTATAAATTGCTATGAATAAACGATTTTTGCTTAACACAAACTAGCCTAAAGCATACGAACCGAAGCTAAAAGGTAATTAAATTTAATAATAAATGATTTATTGTAAAAAGTAAAGTTTAACCAACATCAGTGTCTACCACTATGCCGGCCGTATCAAGATGATTTTTCAGACATAGCTTGAAGATCTCCAGGTTATAGGAGTCGAGAAACACTGACTGGGAGAGCATACCACATTTTCGTTTTCATATTTTTGAGTACGCATAGGGATAGTGGCTATGGTACTCGAATGCATATTTGTAACAAACCTGCGATTTTGAAATTCCTTAGTACACAAAGAATGTGTGATACATATTTAATAAAATAGCGGAAAGTCAAAGTCAAAATATCTTTATTTACGTAAACCTATTACAGGTTTTTGTGACACGTCATAATTTAAATTATTTAGAATGATTCTTCACCTGTTAGGAGAAGACTAAGCAGCGAAGTGGTCCAAGGAGGAAGCTGTTAGCAGAACACTAACAGCTTAGCAAATTCCAGTGACCTGTTAATGTTTAATCTGACTTAAAGGAATCCTACGTGGTCTAGCGGTTAAGTCCGTGAATTTAGACTCGGAGGTACCGGGTTCGATTTCAACATTTCGACACAACAACAATTCAACAAAAATATGTATTAATGTATATAAATCCATTTAATTAATATTTAATTTATTTGTGATATTTCTCAAGTTTGGTACGCTGGGGACATCGACGAGCTTGCCACTTGTCATGATTGGCCTATAATAAAGTTGGCTAAATGTGAATCTGCTTATTCATAAGCGTGGTTTCTGACCACCCCGAAAGGGAAACGGTCGTGATGATACTTTACTTTTACTTTATATACTCGTAAGTCTACCAAAGTACATAGTATATATTAAAATACAAATAAAATTATGATATATACATTTTTACAAATAACTTATTGTTATATTAATTTATTACAACAAAGTTAGAACTAGTAATAAAATAGAGGGACGGACGGTTTTTATAGTGTCCAACATAAAACAGTAAGGCACTGAACACACAGCGCCGGCGGCGGTATGCGTTCTGCGGTCGGGCTGTCACACTTTCCAACACTGCGAGCCGGAGTTTTCTTGTAGGAGGTTTCTTTTACCACGTGTGTGGTATAAGATAAAGTGCTGTATCTAAGCATCCGTTTTGGGGTGGTCAAAAGCGACGCTTTAAAGAAGCGGATTGACATTTAGTTTACTATGACTAGGCCCATTATGACAAGTGACAAATAAATAAATTAAATTATTTTGTCCGGTCTAAATACACAGAGTTTACCACTAGAACGCCGAGACAAATATTTAATAAGATGAGAGAACGCCATAGAGATTTTTATACTGCAAATAGCTCTCAAATGATAAAGATAAAGTTTGTCTGCTCAATGACGTTTGGACATCTTGACTTTCCAGCGGATTAAAAAATTAATTCAAGATTATTATTTATTATAAATAATATACATTATTATTATTATTACATGACAATAAAATTTAGCTTAGAACATTTAACCATGAATACAGCAACGAAATTTATTCGACATATATTTGTATATTTTGTATATTTCACCTAAACAATCGTTATATTTTGGTATGTCAGTTAACAAAATTTTAAATAATAACAATAATGCTATTAATACCATGCATCGTAGACAAAGGAGCATTAGGAACACAATACATAAGAAGGCATAAGACCACAAAACTATACAACTATTTAAACGAATTTTCCGTCAAAGGCATGTCAATAAATTCTAACAGGTTATAAACAGAATTATTTTGGAAAAAGAGTTTCAATTTTGTTTTAAATTGACTTGGTTGTAGTCTAGTTATAATCTCATATATTTAATTACTAAACTTATGCAACAAAATATATTTTTTAAAAATCAAAAATGGAACTCTAGAATGTACACTTTGACAGTCGCTGTCCAGTATGTAGAGAGATTAAAGTGACTGCCGACCGCAGAACTCTAGACCGCCAGAACGCAGAATTGTTTATTCTACACGACAGCGTCAGTTACAATAACCGTTTAATAATAAGCCCAGTTTATACAAAAGTCAAAAATGTTATCCCTATTTTGGAATTTCTGATGCAATAAAAACCATATTATATTTTGACAAAAGGTGCGAAGTCGTAAAAGTTGTAAAACGTCCTTTGTTGATGAGATTAAACTGTGAGATACGACCTTTTGCTTTTGACGTCATATCGTTAACTGTTTTATACTCTTCTATTTAGTACAATGGGAAATGATGTCTCTTAAAATTCGCACCGGATTAAGAAGATTAATCGCTGCACCTTGAGTTGTTAATTAAAGTTAATACTGGGTTAGTATCAATATTTAATTTGTTTATTTATTAAATTATTACGAAACGAAATTAGTAAATTTTACAGGCGAACAAAAAATAGTTAGGAATACTGAATACCGAATTACAAGGTGAAGCTTCAACCAGACTGTTGCTGTACAAAGCACAGATCAGATAATGCGTGGAATACTGTTCTTACCTTTGGGATTGTTCCGCCAAGTACCTCACAGATGCTCTCAATGTCCTACAATAAAACAAAAGGTTAAATCAATATTAATTAAAAAAAGTTACTATGATCTTAACGACGCACTTAAAGATACCAAATTTGTTTCATATATTAGTAATATTTAGATCTACAAATTTGTGCCGTTTGCTGTAGAAACTCTGGGCCCATGGAGTCCAAGCGCAAAAAAGTTTTTAAAAGACATAACACCGCGTCTTGTTGTCTCCTCCGGTGACAAGAGGGCTGGCTCTTTCTTCGCCCAGAGAATTAGTATTGCAATTCAGCGGGGAAATGCAGCCAGCGTTCTTGCTACCATTCCACGCGGACGGGACTTATATCCCTATCCTTAATATTAATTTTATTTTATATGTTGTAAATATTTTTTCGAATAAATGTATATATTTATATCTTTAGATCTTAAGTTGGACACGGCCTTTTTACAGCCACGAATTAAGTTTGGTTAACATTATTAATAATTATAATAATTGTTTTAGATTATAAGCTGACACGGCCCTTTTACAGCCACGAATTTTTATTTATGGACATAAATATTACTATTACTAGATTGTAAGCCGACACGGCCATTTTACAGCCACGAATCTATATTTATGGACATAAATATTATTATTACTAGATTGTAAGCAGACACGGCCATTTTACAGCCACGAATTTATATTTAAGGACATAAATGTTATTAGATTATAAGCTGACACGGCCTTTTTACAGCCACGAATTAAATTTTAAGTATCTAGTTATAAATAATCCTCGATTATGGCAACAATGTTTTATTTATTATAAATTGTATTGCTGTTAGATTCGGTCCAGCCAAGCGTGTATTGTATAAAAATATATGTATTGACAATATCCAAGTGTTGTGTACTAACCTAAGGAAATAAATGATTTGATTTGATTTGATTTGAGAGGCGAGCTGTTCGAATTTTGGAGGATGCTACTATATCTGGATCTCTCAAACCCCTGCAACTTCACTGAGATGTAGCTTCTCTGAGCTTCTACTGGCTTTACTATGGTGAGTGCTCGTAAGATCCCTAATCCCTTGCTCTCCATTCCGCAACCGAACCACACGCACAGGTCAGAATATACACCCACATACTGTAGTCACCATCCCATCGTTTACACCATTACCAGGTATTGTAATTTAATAGATACGCATTAGTGAATTTAAAAGATATTTATATATTTATTTTTGTTGTGTAATGTATTAGTTTCATTTGTAAATCTGCTATAGCTGAGTTTTCCTCAGTCAGATTAAACATTAACAGGTCAGTGGAATCTGCTAATCTGGTCTTTTGCTAACAGCTTACTCTTTGGACGACTTTGTTGCTTAGTCTTCCACTGGCAGGAGTAGAATCATTAAAAATAATTTAATTACCGACTGATAATGCCATATTGTTAGGCTGGCTGATTGTAGTTTATTAATCAATTGATTGATATGAGGTGATGAGGCGCGATGGTGGCTCGGTTGTAAGAACGCGTTCCTTGAATCCTACAAAGGTCGGTTCAAACCCACCCGGCATGTACCAATGAGAAATACACTTTTCTTACGTACATTTGTCATAGATTTACAACACCACCGTTCCCGTGCCTCGGAGAGCACGTTAAGCCGTCGGTCCCGGTTGCACTAATACCAACTTTTGGAATCGTTAATAAATCTCGCCAAGCCGTCTGGCCAGCGTGGCGTGTGTAGGCCAAACTCTCCAGATAAAGAATAATACAGATAAGAACGCCCATCTCCAGCAGTGGAGGTCTAGGACGCTGTGTTCTAGGGGCTGTAATGAATTAATTGAAACGATAAGGAAACCACGTAAAGAAAGTCGTAAGAGTAGAGCGACGCCATCAATACATGATCGATATTTATATCCTACTCTCAAATAAAGAACATAAACATTGGAAAGAAGAAGGCAGTTGTAAAGACAATGAGGGCGGATAAGGAGCTAAGTGCGCATTGGTTCGTTAAGTCTCTACTGCTGTTGTTGAATTAATTCGTTAGTGCAGCCCGCGTTGGAGGAACAGAAATATATACTCTCGTTTACAAGTTAAATCGACGGAGAAATAGCCGGGGTAATTAATTGAGAAAACGCTCTGTGCGCTTGAAGAACTACTCTTTAAACTCATCTCGAAATTCGTTGTAATTTATTTTATTACTTTATCATTATTCTCATTGTCATCGCCATAGTCAACTTTATATATAGCTAAACGTGGTACTGCTAACCTATTGCGGTAATGAATAAAGCTGATTGGAGTGGGATTTTCTTCGCCTTAAAAGCGACTACCTTCTATGTTTTCTTAATTTTCAGATATGTTCTTTCACTTTCCACTATTTACATAAAAACATATTAAATAACAATAAAAGTATAGTATCATCATGACCATTTCCCTTTCGAGGTGGTTAGAAACCACGATTATAAATTCACATTTAGTCAAATTTACTATAGGCCAATCATGACAAGTGGCAAGCTTGTCCATGTCACTACCGTACCAAACATGAGAAATATCACAAATAAATTAAAAATTAATTTCCGAGTCTAAATCCACGAACTTAACCTTTAGACCACGGAGGCACTGGTCTACCACCTTACGGTTGAGATTTATTTGCACGTCATCAACAATAGGGTTGATTTACCCCTGAAAATAGTACCATAATTCAAATACTAGACCTTAGCTAAATTTTAATTACAAAAATGTTTTATCAAAAGTGATAGACCACTTTTTTGGTAGTGAAGTAGAGGTAAGTGTAGATTTGTGTATTTGCATGCTTAAAAGGTAAATATGTTATATAAGTTCCTAATAATTACAATTATTAATATCTACAATTGGCTTGAGACACATAATTGTTCCACATTTTATTGGGTACCAGATTTACTTCTTAGTTGCTACACTCTTGGCTGAGTGGTCGGCACTTAAGTGTCAATGGCACGCTTAACAAGCCATCGCCACTCCTCTCGAACTGCAGCGTTTCTGGCGTATTCATGAAGCCCCCGAATTGCTTTAACCTGGTCAGTCCACCTCATCGGAGACCTACTGCGCATCCTCTTGTCATTAACTTCTTCCTGAACTACCAGGCGCTCAATGGATATATCTCCACACTGCGACACGTGTCCGAAGAAAGTGAGGATGCATGATTTCATTTCATTTCATTATTATTTCATTATCAAGGAAAGGCGCTGTCTTATTCCCAGTTCCTCTAGGATGGACTTGTTAGTTCTGAACTCCGTCCATGATATGGCTAACATTCTCCGCCAACACCACATCTCTAGAGAACTAATCCGTTTTATTTATGTTTCTCGTAGGGTCCACGTCTCTGCAGCATACAGGAAAACATGGAACACAAAAGCTCTGACCAGACAGATTTTAGTAGATTTCGTAATGTTTCGGAACCTCCATATTTTCTTTAGCTCACAGATACATGTAAGATTGGACCACATCGCATTTTGCTATCTGTTTAATTTCTAGCCAGGATCATAATTCTGGCGCTTTCAACTTGCGTGTCGGTTCGAAATATTCGAATGAAAATCGACAGATCTCCATAGAAAATGTCAGTTACCTTCGAGCAAATCGAGCGGACATGCATGTCGAAGGCGCGAAAATCAGGGCCAACAATTAACAGATATCGGTATCACGAAATAAATGTTATACAAGAAAAAATAAATAAAGTGAGTTTATTGTGTAATTTTCTCGAATCCCAGTGAGTTTGCAAAGTCGAACTCCTAACTCGTTCTGGCGCGAGAATTTCGAGAACAAACAGAACCGTGAACCGTCTACAGAACAGCAAAATATGTGCGCCGGCTTCCTAACTATGTAACTTGGATTATTAAATTATACCTAACTACATTGATATTTCTTCTACTACCCTCCTGAGAATTCAAAATCCTATTTTATACTTAGTTTTAACATAAACTACGACCGACATCATTTTCATTTCTTTTCATATTTGTTCATCCCAAGCTGTTAGTACTTTCATTTCTTCTTTCTAGATCTCTACTGCTGGAGATGGGCCTTCCAGAACATATTTCTGGAGATTTTGGCTTCTCTCTTAGGTTTGCAAGAGATCTGGAGAAACTATGGTACTAACGAAGCATTTGTAAACGTATGTTTATGCTTGTGTGGGTCTCGAAGGTATTTGTTAGTGTTCTCATGATGTGGCGTGTCCGGTTATCGTCTCTTCCTTAAAGGTCATTGCAGTGGTAGCATGTGTGTCAGGTCCCGATCCGCTCCATAAGGTTTGTAGGATTTAAGGAACGCGTTCTTACAACCGAGCCACCTCTGCGCCTCATATCGCGGTCAGCTTTCTGCCAAATTTAATCAGAAATCGGCGGAGGCGTGAAAGACGGAGACACATACATGCAAACATATATACAGACAGACAAAGCTTCTTTTTCACTTATAATATTAGTATATATGTAATTAGTAGAAGATATTTGTGTAGTGTATATGAGGGTAGACTGGGAGTGTCTGGTAAAGTTAATTGAAAGTACGCGTCAGGTGCCACCCGCTACCGTACTCTGCTGCACGATTCTTAAACACATGATCTAATAAATATTTTATAACAGCTGGAATATTTGGCCTACACAAGTTGGTGTTAGTGGAATCGGGATCGACGGCTTAACATGCTCTCCGAGGTAAACTATCGGTGGTGTTGTAAAAAGTATCATCACGACCGTTTCCATTTCGGGGTGGTCAGAAACCACGCTTATACATAAGGGGATTAACATTTAGCCAACTTTACTATAGGCCAATCATGACAAGTGGCAAGCTCGTCGATGTCTCTAGCGTACCAAACTCGAGAAATATCACAAATAAATTAAATGTGTGTATTTACATTAATAAATATTTTTGTCTTTTGACCAGGGATCGAACCCGGTACCTCCGAGTCTAAATCCACGGAATTAACTGCTAGACCACGGAGGCAGTTATAGATGATTTTGTTATAAAAATAAGAAAATACAAAAACATTTTAAAAAATTATGAGTCATAGGTGTAAACAAGGTAGAATTGCAGCTAGCGACATCTACAAAAAAACTTTGCGTGATACGTTTATGAGCGTGAGTCCGTCGCAGTCATCGCTCATCCACTACTGACTATTCCAACTTCAATGTCAACGAACTGGATTGTCTTTCAGGGTCTCTTCATCTTGATCCAAGTTTTAGCGTTTGTTTAAATAGTTAATTATTAAGTTAAAGCAAAATATATTTATTTATTTTAAAACTTTATTGTACTATGTACAAAGGCGGACTTAATGCCGCTAGACATTGTCTGACAGCCAAACCTTTAGGACATTTAGACAGTATAGATTTTTATCATTTTTCTCCTGCTGCACCCGCTTATTACACATCTCACAAAGTCACAAAGGTTAGTTGGTAGAAAATGCATTTACGGCATTAAGCTCGCCTATGTACATGCACTTGTTTTGGTTTTATACAATAAATAATTTATTATTATTATTAAGGATGGTGGGTGGTGCAATCATTAAGTTATTCTTAACAGTATTAATACATACATAACAATATTACATACTAATACATATACAAATACATAAATACGCAATATATACATATATATAAACATAAATTACATCATAAATAAACAATAATATAAAATAAAACTACTTACATGATGAGGGAAGTGAAATATGATGTTGCTACAATTGAGGATAGTGAGGAAATGAAAAAGAGACTTAAATTTAGGACAATAAATATAATAAATTAAATTATAAATCATTCTGTGTTTAATATTACGACAACCGAGTCTTCATTCCATAGTATTGTACAAAGGTGTCCAAACTATATTGCGTCTTCAGTTATTAATTTTGACAGAATGCATCCCATAACTTATACAACATTTACTATATAATATTACAGAATATATTTACCAGTCACCGTCCTTACGCGTACATATAGATAGATCTCTCACATCTAACAGCAGAGACGTGAACACTGACAGTGGGTCTGATCCTGATCCACAAGTTTAAGGTCAGGCAGCGAGCTATGGAGAGAGCTATCATTCATATTTTTTTTAATGCATAAAGTCTGAAACGTGGACATTAGCCAATGGCCGGACACATAATATAAAATATAATGTGTACATAGGCGATCATAATATCGTGAAGGTATTCTCTACCAGCTAACCTTTGGGAGAGTAACAGAAGAATATTATGGGTGCAGAGTGAGAAAAATTAACACAAAAAGATTAAAATATAATAAGTAAAAGACAAAGTCAAGTCAAAGTCAAAATATCTTTATTCAAAACCTATTACAGGCATTTGTGACACGTCATAATTTAAATTATTTTGAATGATTCTACTCCTGTTAGTGGAAGACTATGCAGCAAAGTGGTCCAAGGGTAAGCTGTTAGCAGAAGACTAGCAGCTTAGCAAATTTTAGTGACCTATTAATGTTTAATCTGACTGAGAAAGGAATCTGCAAGGAAAACTCAGCTATATCAGATTTACAAACGAAACAAATACAGAATTACACAACAACAATAAATAAATATCTTTCAAATTAACCTGATACCTATGACATTACAATACCTGGTACAGTGGTACTCCACTAGATATGTCAGAATTAGCACTTGCCCGTGTGCAACCCTAAGGGCCTGGTTGAGCGGGGGGATAGCTGGGACATGTGTTACATCCGTAATCGGGTGCGAACACGTTCAATTTATTGTTCTTAAATTAGCAGATGTTTTTGCGTTTTGCCGGCTTTCGGGTTGTACATGGGCAAATAGTCTATATCAATTCTGACGCAGGAATAGCCAACTTCAGTAAAGAAGCTGACAGACGCATTCAACTAGGATGGGCAGCATTCGGGAAGTTGCGACACATCTTCCTATGGAACATAGCACAGTGTTTGAAGACAAAAGTTTTCAACCAGAGTGTTCTACCAGTAATGTCGTATGGAGCAGAGACGTGGACACTGACGGTGGGTCTGATACATAAGTTCAAGGTCGCTCAGCGAGCTATGGAGAGAGCTATGCTCGGGATTTCTCTGAAGGATAAAGTCAGAAACGTTGACATCCGTCAAAGAACCAAAGTTACCGCATAGCTTTCAAAATTAGCAAGTTGAAGTGGCAATGGGCTGGACACGTCTGTCGCAGAAGCGATGAACGATGGAGTAAACGGGTCCTGCAGTGGAGACCACGTACTGGAAGGCGCAGAGTGGGACGACCCTCCGCCAGATGGACAGATAACCTGAGGAAGGTCGCTGGTGGGGGATGGATGAGGTTGGCAGAAGATCGTGTAAAATGGCGTGCCTTGGGGGAGGCCTATATACAGCAGTGGAGAGACACAGGCTGATGATGAATTCTAACGTGCCTGCGTACTGCTGTACCAGGTATTGTAATCTCATAGGTACTAATAGCCAAATTTTAAAAGTATGTGTGTGTGTGTGTGTTACAATACGAGTTTAACGTTCTCGCATAAGAAACAGAATAGGGTTGCAGCAGGTTGGGAGGGCATTCCAGATCCAAACGTTACCGTACCGCTTCGTAGCTGGATGTTTAGACAATGCTTTACGATATCAAAACTTGAAATTAAATCAGTTAACGTGGGGCTGTATAAGTTGGACAATCAATGGAAGCATAGAGACGTGGCCCTGACAGCAAGAATGGGGCAGCCTATATTGTACCTACGTATTCCCTGAATAAGGAACTAGACCAGGAGCTGACGACTATATTTTATCTTCAAACATATTCCTCTACTAAGCCACCTATCCCTGAAACTGAACCAAGCTGAATTTTAAAAAAATATATAAATACCAGAATGGGAACAACCGATACCAGCCACACAGTCCCGACATCAGTCTGTTAAGAAAGAAAAAAATATATGCATTGGAATTTGTGAAACAGGACATTATTATTATTTTATTTTGTTTTGGTAACTTACAGCTAATACAATTAAATTAAAGAATCATTGAATAAAATCTAATTACAAGTTACATTTTTTTATACTAGCACGACATGTGACCTACCCCAACCTGATTGTAAATGGCGCGAAAGGTCCATGAATGTTAACAACTGAAATTAGACACTCATGACTGATATCAGCCCCTAAGACTATGCCGGCTTGACTGGGCATGGCAATCCGAGCCTGATCCCGAAACGTGTGGATACACTTTACTGGCATTATCGGCACGAACGGTGGATACTTCCCCGCCCCGGTAGACTGGGCAAATTACCACCATCAGTCCGCCTACCACCTTATAAAACGAAAAATATTAACCAAATGCTTAAAGGTTTACACATATATGTGCAACTGTATTGTTCTATTACAAGCGACACAATAAATCAATTATACATTAATTAATAATAAATTAATAAAAATTTGAAAACATTTTGCTCATAACGGTATAAACATACATACATACATACAAACAGGTCAAAATCTAAATCACGACTCAGAGAGTAGAACAGTTTTCTATATAATATAATGATAAACTAATTTTCACTCACTAATACCAAAATAATCCTATGCTACTTGTGTATAGCTATTTGTAAATATTTTAATTTTGTTATAATTTATTTTACTATAAAAATAAAAGTAAAGTATCATCACGGCCGTTTCCCTTTCGGGATGGTCAGAAACCACGCTTATAAATAAGCAGATTCACATTTAGCCAACTTTACTATAGGCCAGTCATGACAAGTGGCAAGCTCGTCGATGTCTCCAGCGTACCAAACTCGAGAACTATCAGAAATAAATTAAATATTAATTAAATGTATTTATATTTACATTAATAAATAATTTTGCGTCCCGACCAGGAATCGAACCCGGTACCTCTGAGTCTAAATCCACGGGTTTAACCGCTAGACCACGGAGGCAGTTTATTTTATTATTTTACCATAGTTTTTTAAAATATTTTTTTTTAGTATTTAACCCACTGTTTTGGAGAAATGAACTGTACAAATAATATAAAATCTTTCTGGTTTAAAATCTAATAATCTATAATACTGTAATTTTATGTCCTAGTTATATTATAGTAGAGACTATTAAACAAGGGAACGTCGTAAGCCAAAACTTAACCCTATCACACTTTATGCATCCGTTGACCGAACCAAAAGACGAGGACCCGGAGAGCGCTGCCGATCCCAAGCGGACAACGAGGTATCACGGGGATCCTGGGCAGCAGGGCTATCTTCTCAAGCTGGGTCCAGACATAGAACCTTGGAACGCACGGAGAACACTGTTACGTTTCATCTCAAAATCCACCACCACTCCAGTCTACACCAAGCAGCGGTGATGCACAAAATAAAATAGAGTAACTGCACGTGGTCATGAAGTAAGTGATCGCGTACTATTTTGTATTAAATACGTACCCAAGCTCAGGGGGTGACAATAATATGGCAGATAGATAAGGTGAAGAGTAATTAAGCATTCCGTGCTGGAGACATAATGTGGTACACTGATGGCTCCAGGAAAGGTGGTCTGGCAGACTCTGGGGTACACGGAGTGCAACCAAAATCTGACAGGATTATAAACCTGGGCAGATATGCCTCCGTCTACCAGGCGGAGGTAGTCGCTATTATAATTTGCGCGGAAGAAAACCTCCGTAGGGCCTACCGTGGCAAGACCATATACATACTATCCGACAGCCAAGCTGCTTTAAAAGCACTTGACTCGACGGAAGTTAACTCCAAAATTACCTGGGAATGCATCAAGGCTCTTAACTCTTTGGGCCAGTACAACCATGTGGTCCTAGGGTGGGTACCTGGGCATAGTGGCATCATTGGAAATGAAATAGCCGATGAACTGGCCAGGAAAGGAGCTGAGTCTGCACTGATGGGTCCAGAACCCTTCTGTGGACTATCGAAAGGCACTTTCCGCGCAGCATTAAAAAAATGGAAACACGCACAATGTGTATCTGTCTGGCAGGCAACTCCAGGGCAGAGGCACTCGAAGGAGCTAATCGTGGGCTATTCAGGTAAGTACACGATCAAAGCCCTTCAGCTATGCAAACCTAAATTAAGAACTCTCACTAGAGCCCTAACTGGTCACTGTAAATTAAACAAGCACATGTTTACCATGGGCTTCGTAGAAACAGATAAGTGCAGATTCTGTCGCGAGGTGTCTGGGACACCTGTCCATCTCCTTTGTCACTGTTATGCCCTGCACCACAAGCGTAGCACCATCTTGGGTGCTCACAGTTTAAGCCCCGAGGAGGTGCGACGCCTCGCTCCTAAGCCCATACTAAGGTTCCTTGAAGCCGTAGGGCTAGTGAACGAACTATAATCTAGGGAGGTCACAATAGATCACTACTGGTCGCAGTGACTTGGAGATGAATGGGACTCTATTTCACAAATAATAAAATAAAAAATTAAGCAAGAACGGTGCGAAGCAACTGTTGTAGTGAAAAGAAGAAGAGAAGTGAACTAATCTGACAGTTGTTTTCATAAAAATGGTGTAAGGCAAAGAATGTCGATTGCAGCCGGAAACGTTCATCCTTGGTCCAGTACAGTCCTTCGCGCCATTTTGCGCGGACATGTACTTGACAAAAGTTTTTGTTTTATAAATTAATTTACTGTGGATATTGTTGGTCAAAAGTTTTTTGTTTAATAATGTGCAACACTGTAAATAATTATAGAAAACGATAAATTGGACTTTAAATATGGGGCACAAGTTGCAGTTTATTTTTTGCGGTTTTCCCGCGCTGGAACTCCAATATTTTACCCTATGTGTATGGGCTATAATACCGCGAGTTACTCCAAGAAAAGCATCAAATTCTGCAACATCTGGAATTTGATGATAACCTCATTACGAGTAACTCATAAAAAAAAAGATATATTACGTCAGACTTGGCTGTATGGGCTAGACCCTTTGCCTTCCCTATCACCTCATTCATCATCCATCAGGAGAAGAGAACACAACAAAATCATCCTTGGAATACTATAATATTTTTGCATGAGTGTTGTTTTTGACTTAGGAATTACGAGCTTTTTCGATTGCGATTTTCATCAACAATTGGAAAAAGTTCCCTATCATTTTTGACAAAGTTGACAACTTTCACAATATACAAACATGCTACTGTGAGACTACTATGTAACCTTTTAAAATAAGGTCTACAGCTATCAGTCGACTTAAGGTTGCATAAAGCCCAGTATTAGTACATAACGCAAAATAGATAGTTGTATTTTAAGACTGTTGTCTCCTGGACTACAATCGCTAAGCAATTGAAGCTATTCAGTGCGTTGAGGGTTTATTATGTTTTCATAGAGAAATGGGCGGAGGCGGTATGAATATTTCACAATGATTAATTCTCAACTGGTGTTGCTTGACGATTATTGTACGTTTAATTAATAGCTCCAGCAGCGGAATTCTATTTCTCTAAGCAAAACAATTAAATATGTCAATATTAATTAGACATATTCAATTATTACGACAGTTACGACACATCTTCCTATCGAACATACCACAGTGTTTGAAGACAAAAGTTTTCAACCAGTGCGTTTTTTCAGTAATGTCGTATGGAGCAAAGAGAGAGAGAGAGTTCAAGGTCGCTCAGCGAGCTATGGAAAGAATTATACTCGGGTTTTCTCTGAAGGATAAAGTCAGAAACGTTGACATCCGTCAAAGAACCAAAGTTACCGACATAGCTTTTAAAATTAGCAATTTAAAGTGGCAATGGACTGGACACGTTTGTCGCAGAAGCGATCGATAAACGGTAGAGTAAACGGGTCCTGCAGTGGAGACCACGTACTGGAAGACGCAGAGTGGGACGTCCCCCGCCTGATGGGCGGATGACTTGAGGAAGGTCCCCGGTGGGGGATGGATGAGGGTGGCAGAAGATCGTGTAAAATGTCGATCCTTAGGGCATATGCAGCAGTGGAGAGACACAGGCTGATGATGATTAAATTATATTTTAATTTATTTAAAGTTATATACCTATATATAAATACTTATAATATATATATATATATATATATATATATATATATATATATATATATATATATATATATATATATATATATATATATATATATATATATATATATATATATAAATACTTATAATATATATATATATATATATATATATATATATATATATATATACTGCCTCCGTGGTCTAGCGGTTAAGTCCGTGGATTTAGACTCGGAAGTACCAGGTTCGATTCCTGGTCGGGACACAATAATATTTATTAATGTAAATAAATACATTTAATTAATATTTAATTTATTTGTGATATTTCTCGAGTTTGGTACGCTGGAGACATCGACGAACTTGCCACTTGTCATGATTGGCCTATAGTAAAGTTGGCTAAATGTATATCCGCTTATTTATAAGCGTGGTTTCTGACCACCCCAAAAGGGACACGGTCGTGATGATACTTTACTTCTTTATATATATAGAAAAAAAAGTATTCATTCGTAGATAAAATCGTCACACAATTCTGTTCTATCTATCTCTTCTCATCACTCCAGCTTTCGACCAACTCATTCGCAGTAGTGGCCGAAAATCTGGAACAGTTTACCTGTTGAAATTTGCCAACCACTGAGCAAACCGCTGTATAATAAAGCTGTTTAAAAGAGTACACAATCTCATTACCTAAAGACCTCCTCACAATGTATATAAGTATATATTGTATGTAGTAGCCAATATAGTGTGTAGTATTGCGACACCGAAATACAATAGACAAAATATCTTTCTTCTTTTCATGATAAATCTCTCCGATCTTTTCACAACTCACTTCCTTCCATTTCTTCTCATCATTCCGGATTTGTTTCGAATTCCTTTGCGGTTGTTGCTACAAATCTGTGGAACAATCTACCTATTAACATAAGACAGGCATCTACCAGATCATATTTTTTATTATTGTGTATGTATTATTGTATATTTGTTAGTAAGTTTATTATTAAAGTATTTATATCTAATTGTTGTGTCACTTATACTTTCATTGCACCTACAGTTGTTCTAATACTCTATACCGCTAAAATCGGGAGCCGCAACTGAAAGCGCAGAGTCTGGCAAGCGGCGCAAATACGTATCTATAATCAAAGACTATGTGTTGGTGCCGTTTGCTGTAGAGACTGTAGGTCCGTGAGGTCCCAGCGCAAAACATTTTTAAAAAACATCACCCCTCGTTTAATTGGCTGCTCTGGTGACAGAGCTAGAAGGCTGGTTCTTTCCTCGCCCAGAGAATCAGCATAGCGATTCAGCGAGGAAATGCGGCCAGCATTCATGCCACCACCATTTTAGTTTATTTTTTATTTAAATAATATGTATAATACTATATACTAAACAGTCCAATAAATAAACAAAAATTAAACAAATAATTTATTTTCTTTTTCTTACTTTTTTAATTAGTTTATTTTTATCAACTACTAGCTGACCCGGGGAACTTCGTACCGTCAGGACAGTCAATGAATGTACCCTCGGTCGGTATGCCCCATAAATCAGCGCTGATGCGCGCCACCTATCGGACAACAGTAGTACTATGTCAGAAACCTTCGCCGATGTTCACACAACATATTCCCAAAGTTTCATCCCGATCGGTCAAGTAGTTTTGAAATGCATGTTGTGGAACAAGTAGATGAATAACTATATTTTTTATTTAAATCTTGAAGTCTCTATGACATAAGGTTGTCATAGAGACGATTGTCATTATGTAGCGGAGTTGCTCAGTAGATAATTATTTTAGTCTTCATGAATTGTGCGTATGTTTTTAATTTATTATTTGACTCATCTACTTGTTCATTTATTCCGTTCCTGTCGGGTCCCAACCAAGATTTTTGTTTTTTAAATTGTTGCAAATAAATACTATAACCCGTTATTTGCAAGGTGGGGAAAATGTTGTGGAACAAGTAGATGACTTACCATAATTTATATTTAAATTCTGAAGTCTCTATGACAGAAGGTTGTCATACTTGTAGAGACAGATTGTCAATATGTAACTTTCGTAAAATGTCCTAATTTATGTTGTTAATTTGATTATTTATTTATTAAGGAAAACTATTGACATTTAATTCACAAGTATAGATTTGTTTATAATTTATCCAGTCGACCTCGTCATGCGCGGAAAGTACAGCGTTTTCTGCGGAGAACCTCAAATTGCGCAAATACGCCAACCTTGGTATCGGTTACGAATTTGCGCCGTTTGGGGTCGAGACGATGGGCCCATGGGGACCGTCAGCGAGGCGCTTGGCCAAGGAGTTGTCAAAGCCAAAGGTCTGGAGACAGGAAAGCTGGCAATTATTACTGCCAATGTATTAGCCTCGCTATACAGAGGGGAAATGTTGCCAGTCACCTTGGGACTATCTCGGATGGGACGTCTCTAGAGGACATTTTTTATTTATAGTTTAGTTTATTTTTAATTTTATTATTTAGGTAGCTTTTAATTTATATTTAATGTACTAATTAACTTCGAATAAATTATTATATAGAACATAAAAATTATATTTATTTTACCACAGTCAGTGTTAATTTCGGCCTTTATTTCTCTCTTTTTATAAAGGTATAAAGTTAGCTAAACGACGATTTTTTTATTTATTATTTATATATTTATCGCCATAGGATCCTATCGGAACACTCGGTTAAGTCACTTTTTTAAAATAACAATGCTAAACAAAATACCTGGCCAGATATGGTGATACAGTATGGCAAGGAACAGCCCCAATTTCCATTATAATTTATAATTTAGAATGTCAATAAACTATAACTAAAAATAAACATAAATTGTATATATTGTAAATATTTTATACTGTTTGTATATTACTTGACTAAATAAAATAAAAAAATGTAAAAAAAATATATATATGTAATTGTAATAAATGTCAATATAATTAATATATAAGATGTCACAAATTCCTAAAAACGCTATAAATTTTTTGTCAATTTAATTTTTATTCGAAGTAATATACAAACAATATAAAAGAATTACATACATACATATCTTCACGCCAAATCCCTTGCGGGGTAGGCAGAGACAATTGAGCGCCACTTGACACGATCACGACATACCTCTTTCGCTTCTTCGACATTCATCAACCTCTTCATACATGCCCTTTTATTTTGGTGGCTTTTTAATGCACCTTCAGCTATTGTTTTATTTATTTGATCGTGATAGGTAAGTCTTGGTCTGCCAGGGCCTCTTTTACCCACAACTTTCGCATTATATATCTGGTTCGTCAATCTCTCTTCACTCATTCTTTCAACACGTCCGAACCATCGGAGCATACCTTTCCTTATTTTTGTCCCTATGCTTTCTTTAATACCTACCCTTTTGCGTATTTCGTCATTACGTATGCGGTCCGTCAAAGTGACGCCGCATATCCGACGCAAAGACCTCATTTCTACTGCATTAACTCTACTCTCATGCGTATTCTGACATATCCACGTTTCGCTTCCATACATAAGTGTTGGTACCAGCATGGCATTGTGTATGGCGAGTCGAGCTTTGTCACTGACATTTCGGCTGGCCATTAGTGAAAAAAAAGAATTACAATATTAAATAAACTACCTAAATAATAAAATTAAAAATAAACTAAACAAAACCTTAAATTAAATAAACCAAAAGATAAACCTAATTAATATAAAAACTAAATACTTACAAATATCTTGATTATAATCTACATGTCATTGAATCCAGGAGAAGATGAACCCAATGTTCCGAGGACTTCGGCGACGTTACCTCGTTGGATGGCAACACTGATCCTCTGAATAAGATATTCCCTACTCAAAGGATCACCTGTTGACGCTCGGATGGCAACGCTTATGTCGCGTAATAACGATTTAGCGATATTTTGTTATAAATTAAATCCGCTGTAAAAAAAATATTTCCTAAAAAAGCGTGGTATCTGAGTACGGGATTACGGTGTTTTCATTTTTACAATTTACTTTGTGTAAAGAATTATAACACAAAATATAGGGTTTCTGATTCGGAAACTTCATTTTGTTTCGTTCTGTGTAATTATAAAGATAATTCATCTTTAATCGTTAAACAATCCTATTTATTTAACTTTGACTCATTGTTTTAGGATCGGGCATTTAACATACCGTTTCTTTTTTGTGCTAGAAGTTCTGGCCGCATTTCTCGTCACGCGGCTCTCAACGACATCATCCGAAGGGCTCTTGTCACTGCTGGGGTACCCGCAATATTAGAACCATCTGGGATTGTGCGGAGGGATGGCAAGAGACCCGACGGAATGACTGTTAGGCCGTGGAAACTTGGCAGGTCTCTGGTGCGAGATGCGACGTGTGTTAGGTACATTAGCTCCATCTTACATCCAGGCTACCTCGTCACGAGTGGGAAGTGCGGCGTCTTCTGCAAATACGACAACCTTGGTACCGGTTACGAATTTGCGCAAGGCGCCTGGCTAAAGAGTTGTCGAAACGGCTGACGGAAAGGTCTGGAGACAGGAAGGCTGGCAATTATTTCTGCCAGCGTATCAGCCTCGCTATACAGAGGGGAAATGTTGCCAGTCTCGAATGGGACGTCTCTAGAGGACATTTTTTATTTATAGTTTAGTTTATTTTCAATTTTTATTTATAATAATTTACATCGAATAAAAATTTGTAACATTTATAACATACCGTTTTATTTATATTGAATTAGTTGTCATTAAATATATAATAATATTTAATTAATATTTATAATAATATAGCAGTGTTGGCTCGGCTTTAAAATCCTAAAAAAGCATATGCCAATGAGAAATACACTTTTCTTACGTACATTTGTCATAGATTTACAACACCACCGTTCCCGTGCCTCGGAGAGCACGTTAAGCCGTCGGTCCCGGTTCCACTAATACCAACTTGTGCAATCGTTAATAAATTGTCATAAAAAATTGACATCATATCCTCGTCAAGCCGTCTGGCCAGCGTGGCGAGTGTAGGCCAAATTCTCCAGATATATGGAAGACCCATCTCCAGCTAGGACGCTGTGTTCTAGGGGCTGTAATGAAATAATAATGATATACATTACTGTAAGTTTTTAAGATAACCTGGCTTAATTAACTGTCATGGCTCCCATATGTCAAGCTTAAAAGGCCTAGTGTGGGACCATTACCTGTAACGCTAATTTCTTTGGTTCAATAAACTTTTTATATTTTTTTAATAAGTTGTCTAATATGACCGATCATAAAATATAAATCATTGATAGAACCCTTGTTTTTCACCGAAATCTAAAAATTATATGCAAATATATAAAACACTCAATTTGCTATACAATAACTTTGCTATTCAATTTTAAGACTACAGATGGGTTAAATAGAGTTTACAATTCGTTTAGCATTAGTTTGGTGATATTTAAATTATGTTGCGTAGTGAGGACAATTGTAGGTACGCCTTTCTTGTGTTTTGGAAAACATTGGTCCCGGTTCGCTGCCTAATATGTACCTACAACACTGGCAAACAAAATTTAGTTGCGGCTGCTTTATATCTACTCGTAACCTTAGAATAATAACGGCTGGAAACTTAGAATAATAACGGCTGGAAACAATGTACAAGGGAGGCAAGCAACCCACACACGACGAGGCTCAATCTACTGATCGAGGCCTCCACCAAGTCCACTGGCCGCCAGCCGCCGCTGTCTTCGTCCCCCATTTCCCCCTCGCTGGCTCCACCGCAGAACCCTACCCCTTCAGGTTGGGTCTGCTTCCGTTGAGTAGACTTTGCTTCGCATGCTAGCATGAACGCGGCGAACGAGTGCCTTCACTCCGTAGCCACGACTCAGACTTAGCTGTTAAGCCACGCAGGGCCAACAGTGAAAGAGGGTTTATAGGATTTTAGTCCGTAGGTGTCTTGGGATCTCGTTATGAGGCCTCACGGTGAGTCGGGCATGCGACCTCTCGCGGTGGCCCTTCGGCTGGAGTTGTGTCATTGATGATTTATCAACCACAGTCACAGTGAGCCACTGAGTTAGCGGCGTATCGATTTAGTACGCCCTTCCATATATGTATTTGCTACAGTTTGCTGGTTTTGCTCACCCTACTTAGTTTGCAGAATTACGAGCCCCGATTGTCTCAGTCATCTCAGTGAGCGGCCGACTCACAGGAGATCCGGTTCCAGTCGGCAGCGAATTGGTTTTTGTTGGACTCCAGGTTATAGGAATGGGGAAACTCACTGGCTGGGGCATCTTCAGCGTGAGACAGTTTTCTTTTTATACTTCTGAACACAACACATGACATCGCGCCTACCTGGTGATAAGCCGTACGCGAGGTCCAATAGTTGGTGCAACTGACGTCAGCCACTAACGACTGATATCAGTCTCTACCACTATGCCGGCCTAACAAGATGCCTTTTCAATCTTCGCTTGAAGGACTCCATGTTTATTTATTTATTTAAAACTTTATTGCACTATGTACAAAGGGCAGGCTTAATGCCGCTGGGCATTCTCTAGCAACCAACCTTTGAGACAATACAGAACATTACAGTCATGAGGCTAGGTGCAGATGATTGTAAGATACGTTGCCAAATAAATTCATTTAATCTTATATACCATAGATATTAAAATAAATACACATACATAGAAATATGTACACAATAATTGCTGGTTGCTTGGCGAATTACAACAGGTAAATTGTTCCAGAGATTTGCGGCCACTACTGCGAATGAGTTAGACTGAAAGCAAAAGTGGTGAGAAGGGATAGATAGAACAGAATTGTGTGACGAACGAAGAGATCTATCATGAATTGAGGTGAGATAGGTAAATTTGTCATTTTCGGTGTGGCAGGCTCATTTAGTATAGAATAGAGTAGGCATAGGATTCTACGATTCCTGCGACAACGAATTGGTATAGGAATATTATAGGAATGGGAAAACTAAATGGCTGGAAGATCATCTTCAGCGTGCGATAGTTAACACGACTGGTTACATTATTATTATTATTTTTTATATATTTCCAGACAGGTCTCACAGCGCCATCTAGTTTCCGTGGTAAGCTACGAGGCTTGTGTTACGGAAACTAGATGGTTGATAAACTACATATTATACTTTTTTTTTGTTAATATATACATATTATACATATAAACACCCAGACCGAGACAAATTATACAATGTACAACTTGCCCCCGGTGGGAATCGAACCCACGACCTCCCGAAGGGAACGTTTGTTACCACTAGACCACGGAGGCGGTCAATCGGTACATCGCGCCCACCTGGTGGTAAGCTGTACGCAAGGTCCAAGAATAGGAGCAACTGACGCCAGTCACTAACGACCGGCATCTCTACCACTATGCCGCACTAACAAGATGCTTTTCCATACTTGGTTTGAAGGTTGTAGAATGGGGAAAAGACTAGTAGAAGAGTATTCCACATCTTCAGCGTGCGATAGATGTAAGAGTCTCCAACTTTTTATTTTATTAAACTTCTTAATTTACCGTTTCAATAATAAGCCTGCTCTACTTCAATATTTATATTGTGAATCGTAAATATAGAGTCGTATTCATTGATTGACATTGGATCTGGTCTACAAGTTCAAGGTCTATCTCTATGTAGAGAGCTATGGTTTCTCTGATGGATATAATTCGAAACGTTAATGTGAACCGAAGACCACTAAAGTAGATGAGTGGTCAGAAAACACGCTTTTTTTAATAAAGCGGATTCACATTTAGCTAAGGCCCATAATGACAAGTGGCAAGCTCTTCGATGTTTCTAGCGGACCAAACTCGCGAATATCACAAATAAATTAAATATTTTATTGTGTCCCTACCAGGAATCAAACTCAGTACATGCGATTCTAAATCCACGAACTTAACCTCTAGACACAGAGGCAGTTAATTGCGGGTATTGGATAAACAGACATACAGGGGAAAAACACTAGAACACAGGGCAAGACCTCCAGTTTTATTCCAGTGATTTTTGGAGAATTTTGCCTACACTCTCCACGCTGGCCAGGTGGTGGGCGAGGGTCTGATGTGCGCCCTCCGCCCCGCCTGCTCGTTTTACTACAAGTTTAACTTATAAGAAAGGTTCCACACGCCCTGCACGTATACGTGCAACGAATGCTATTTTTGTGAGGAGGCCTACACCTCGTTACAAATTCCCGTCTGAGATGACAACTCGATCAACGTAACGATTCGTTCCCGCTCAGAACTTGGTATTTTAAAACAGCTAGTGTTATAGAGCTAATTTTTTTAAGATTCAATTGAACACTTTAAAAGTTTAAACGCATTGTTTACTAGTAATTTGCAACGCTTCAAAAGATAAAAGAATTTACCAGTTTTTCTATATTAAGTCAATAATTGTAATACAATAGATATCCTAGATTCATTATCCAAGTACAATAATAATGTTTTGATAATAAATTATTGTAAAAACATTATGCTAATACGCAGTTGAGTCGTACAAGATTAAATAAACTGCTTTTTTGAAATGAAATAATTTATTTGTCAGAAACATGGTAGGTACGGGGATGTGAATTATTATATATAATTATATCACATGCTTCGCTATTTCTAGCATACAAATATTTTATTAGTCACATAACTTTGTCGAATTCGACATTTACTTTTTCTTTATATAGTCCTGTTTACAGATAGTTTTTTTTTTATACTTACTATCACGACATGTGTCCTTGCGCCAAACCTGATAGTAAGTGGCACATGAATGTCAGCAACTGGAATCAGTCACTCATGACTGACATCAGTCCCTAACACTGCCGGCTTGACTGGGCATGACAGAAATTCGAGCCTGTTCCCGAAACGTGTGAATTACCACCATCAGTCCGCCTACCACTTTTTTGTTGTTCTCGTTCAAATCAAATCAAATCAAATATATTTTCTAGAATACGGTACATATTGTGGCTAGCAGTAGTACAGTTTTCCGGCGTATCCTGCCGTCATGCAGCATGAAAATATTTACAATTATATAGATAGTCAATAGTTTCAACAAACCTGTCATAAAAAAAATGGATAAATAAATTACATGTCAATTATTTATATTATGTCAAAGGATAAGTAATGAGAATAATTTAATTTTCCTACTCAAGTACATCACTAAGAAATTCCTTATTTGAATAGTTATACCTTTAGTACCAATAGCTTAAATAACTTTTTTTAGAAATCCCTTTCATAAATGTAATATGAATAAATATGCTTTTGAATCAGATGGCAAATGATTAAATATTGTAATTGCCATACAGTAACAATTTTTCGAGTTGCAAGTATTAGTTTGCCATGGTGATATTTATATATAACACCGCTTCAAACAAGTCTTATCTAATTTCATTTCGATAACCGATAAGTAAAGGTGACTTTTCTACAGCCCTTATATTACTACGCGTCCAGTGTGCCTAAGCCTTAAGTACGTGTTAGTTTTGTTTGTCAAGTAAAGTATTCGTTATTACTATAAGTATGAACATCTTCGTGTGATTTGGTTTTAATGATGCCGTCAACCTAATTCGCCTCGGCCTATAAATCAATATTTCATAGCCACACCATGACATTTTTTAGGGTTCCTTTGGCTGACAGAGCTAATCAAAACCGTTTAAATCAGGAGTTCTCGATCAGGAGGATGCGCTTCACTAAGGGCCGAATGCACAATCTAAATTGACGAATACATTTACATTAACATTTTGATTAAGGCCTTTCTCGCCGCCCACCAGTCGAACAAACGAAACAGGAGAAAATGGGGAGCGAAAAGGAAACGAATAAAAAGCGAAATACGAATAAAATAATAAACGAAAACAATAAAATAAACTTACCTAATCTTATTCTATTTATTAATATACTATTGTTTTTTGTCGACTATCAAGTCAAGTCAAGTCAAAATATCTTTATTCACGTAAACCTATTACAGGCATTTATGAAACGTCTTTAATTTAATTATTTTGAATGATTCTACTCCTGCTAGTAGAAGACTAAGCAGCAAAGTGGTCCAATAAGTAAGCTGTTAGCAGAAGACCAGCAGCTTAGCAAATTCCAGTGACCTGTTAATGTTTAATCTGACTGAGAATGACTATGACTTCTATTATTAGTTTATTTATCATAATATTATTTATTTATTCTATTCTCATTTGTTAAACATATATGTAAACAGTACATTTAGTGTTTCTTCTAAATTAAGTAAATGGTACTGTACATCTCTGCGACCCGTGACTCACCCAACATAAGGCATCAGCGCTGCAGCCTCGGCTGTAGCATATGCTGAGCTGACCACCTATTTATCACCACATTCGTATGTATACATTTTTTTTATTATTATTTTTTATTCGAAGTAAGATACACAAATATAAACAATAAATATAAATTAAAAGCTACCTAAATAATAAAATTAAAAATAAACTGAACAAAACCTTAAATTAAATAAACTAAAAGATAAACCTAATTAATATAAAAACTAAATACTTACAAATATCTTGATTATAATCTACATGTCATCGAATCCAGGAGAAGATGAACCCAATATTCCGAGGACTCCGGCGACGTTACCTCGTTGGATGGCAACACTGATCCTCTGAATAAGATATTCCCTACTCAAAGGATCACCTGTTGACGCTCGGATGGCAACACTTATGTCGCGTATTAACGATTTAGCGTCCTTAGATTTATACATTTAGATTTATTCCTTGCATATTATATGTTTTTGTAACCATTGTAATAAATAAAGTATTTTCTTTCTTTTTTTCTAAATAGGTATTTAAAATCTATTTTAAGTGCGTCTTATTGTGTGTTAATATTATTACAGAACCCTTAATACGGTTCGCTTGCTCGCCCTTAACCGGTTATTTACGTAGAGTTGCGTGTTTTCTATTCATCAGGGAGCAATGGTTGTTCACATCCGAAAATAGATATTAATATATTGGGATGATATTTTTTATTACTTTTACAGTAATAACTGGAAAAACTTTCGGGTGGTGAAAATATGAACAAAAAACTGGTTAAGGTAAAAGAACTAAAGACTAAACTGACACTAAAAAGGCAATAATAATTTATTTGTCCGAAACATGGTAGGTAAGTCAAAAATCAATGTCAAAGTCAAAATATCTTTATTCACGTAAACCTATTACAGGCATTTATAAAACATCATTTATTTATGGTTAGTTGGTAGAAAATGCATTTACGGCTTTAAGCTCACCTATGTACTCACTTATTTTTGTTTTGTACAATAAATAATTTATTATTATTATTATTGATCACAACCTTATTGTTAGATGACGCGCAAATGAATCTTAAACCTAAGGTGGTAGACCACTTTTTCCTCAATTGTACAAGATTCCTTGTTTGGTATGCTAGAGGCATCGATGTACTTGCTACTTGTCATGATGGCCCACTAGTAAAGTTTGCTGAATATAAATTGCGTAACCCGAGGATTACAGTCGTAATGATACTTTATTTCACTTACTATGTATGGCTACAATAGTTATACAGCAATAGGATTCCTTTGATTTAGGCCTTTTGTATTCGGCCAAAGGTTCGGCTGTACTTGTGTGAAGGAGTTCGGAACAACTGAGATACATTGATTGTTTAGTTCCGACCTCCAGCCTCGGTGGGACGCGTGACTAGTTCACGTTGTCTTAAGGCGACCCAATAATAATAATTCATTGCACAAAGTTAAATAACTTAAAACTAAGCGTACATGCGAGCTTTATGACTTAAGCCATCTTCTACCAGCAAACCTTTGTGAGGAATAAACAATTACAGGGCAAATGAAAAAAAGTTTTTTTTTAATTACAGCCTCAGAACACAGCGTCTTTGATCTCCACTGTTGGAGATGGGCATCCAGAACATATATCTAGATAATTTGGCCTACACTCGCCACGTTGGCCAGACAGGTTGGTGAGGATTGATGACATTTTTTTATGACAATATATTAACGATTCCACAAGGTATTAGTGAAACCGGGACCGACGGCTTAACGCGCTCTCCGAGGCACGGGAACGGTGGTGTTGTAAATCTATGACAAATGTCCTACATACAAAGTGTATTTTTCGTAAAGGTGGTTTCGTAATAGGTTCTATCAGAACCTTTTGCTTTTACATATGTTTACCAGTGAAAAAAATTGAAAGTGTAGTGGACAACATTAATTAAATAAACAGTGGTAGATAATAATGCAAAACTTATTTTAAACATATATTTCATTATTTCAGTTTAAATATAAAATAGTGGTAACAGATTGATTACAAAATCTAACGTACAATGAAACCGAAGATTTACTAAAGGTAATTATATGATAATGGACGGTTACATGCATACACACATGCACACACAGACGTATATTAGTTATAAATATTAACAAATCCCCATACACTTACACACTTACATACATACACACTCACTCACATTACACAAATATTAATACACTAACACTCTTTACCCAATAAACTTTAAATAAGCGCAATACCTATGTAGTATATGCCCCAGTTTATTTCGTAATTATAAGTTTTGATTTTATTATATAAATGTGTATAGTTTATATATATTAGATTTAGGTTTGTTTTATTTACAAATTATTCAACGTATATTTGAATTTGTCTGCATGTTTTATTATGTTTCCCTGTAAGCTAACGATTGCTGTCATACAATGTCACATAGACATAATCTTAATTCTGACTTGCCTGGTGGGTTACTGCTGTACCAAGTATTGTAATCTCATAGGTACTGATAACTAAATTTAAAAGGTTATTAATTGATCGTTGTGGTGCAGTTCTGTATATGTTTTATTTTGTAAATCTGATATAGCTGAGTTTTCCTTGAAGATTTCTTTCTCAGTCAGATTAAACATTAACAGGTCACTGGAATCTGCTAAGCTGCTGGTCTTCTGCTAACAGCTTACTTATTGGACCACTTTGCTGCTTAGTCTTCTACTAGCAGGAGTAGAATCATTCAAAATAATTAAATTTATGACGTTTCATAAATGCCTGTAATACGTTTAGGTGAATAAAGATATTTTGACTTTGACTTTACCCTGACAAAAACCCTCTAGGAGAAGTGAAATTGTTTTGAAATGTTCGCCTTAACAATCACGTGGCCAGTTTGTTGAAATGTATTTTGGCCAAACGCTGATTGAATATACAAAACCTTTACTTTACGTAATTATTAGTTCTTAAGAACACAATTCTTTTCGTTCCGCACTCGCACGATGAATCCATCAATTGCTAAGGACTGCGTATTTTTGGTTTTTGTGTCCATTAATAATCTAAAACAAACGATATTAAAACGCATATCCATGGTCAATGTAAAAAAAAACATATATACAATTATTAATTAAAACCCCGTAGAACAAGCGTCCCCAGACCTCCTCTGTTTTTATTGTATTGTTACATTTTTTGTAAAAAAAACATTAGAATGTTTCAATATGTACGTATATTAGGTAGTTATCTATCTAATCTATTTTTCATGCTATTAATGACATCCTGTCAAGGGCGCTTACAACTGCTAACATCCCCTGCATCCTCGAACCATCGGGGATAGTTAGAAATGATGGTAGGCGTCCGGACGGGATGACATTAATTCCATATACTACAGGCCGCGCACTGGTTTGGGATGCCACCCCAAAGGAACTAACTAGCTTGTGTTTAGATAAACTAAAAATTCATGTCAAACGTCGACTTATAGGCAAGGCCTATTATAAGATAAATGATTTTATTAGTGACAAAAATGCCTGGTAGATGTGCAAATGTATATTATTAATATATTTTGGACACCTGTTACTGTTGGTGTATGTTTATATTTAGGTAAATTCAATTGTATTGTAATAAATTTAATATAATTTATTTAAATAATTATAACAATGTAATGTGACAATACAAAAGAGACCGAGAAGGCCAAATTGTAATAAATGATTTGACTTTGACTTTAGAATTACCCTGTATATATAGGTAATATATATATATTATTATATCTATGGGTGCTCCTTTTTTTTATATCTTTACAATAACCATACGAGCAGGTTTTACACTTGACCATTTTTTTTCTACATCTAAGAAAAAAACATCCCATAGAAATAGGCAGCAGGTAGAAGTTCTCAGTAAAGTTGGCTTTTTTCTAAGAATTCTTTGCTTTGGAGAATTCTCCAATGTTCTAATTGTTTTTGAAATATTATTGAAAAAAAAATCTACCTATCCAAAACGTTGTAGTTTTTTATTTATATTTTTATCTTTTGATGAGATTTACCTCGTCGACCTGTCTGGCCAGGCAGTATGGCTAAAGTAGGCCGTATTCTCCATAATTATGTTTTGTTGTGGCTCGGTTATAAGAAGTCATCATCAGAGTCCTAAACCTCATCTGATGTAGAATGCCCTTCAAAATTTTTTTGGAGAATTAGGCCTATATTCTCGCGCTCTAGCCAGACTGGCCAATGACAATTTACTAACGATTCCGCAATTTAGTATTAGTGGAAACCTACTACAAGCGGGACCTACGGCTTAACGTGCTCTCCGAGGCACAAATATACGGAAAAATACAAATGCACGGAAGAAAAGTGTTTTTCTCATTGGTACATGCCAGTGTTCGATGTATGCATATTTTTGATTCTGAATTTCAAATCAAACCAAATCATTTTCAATCATTTATTTGTTTCAACACAGGTAATCTACTGCCTCCGTGGATTTAGACTTGGAGGTACCGTGTTCGAGGACACAAAAATATTTATTAATGTAAATAAAAATAGATTTAATTAATATTTAATTTATTTGTGATATTTCTCGAGTTTGGTACGCTGGAGACATCAACGAGCTTGCCACTTGTCATGATTGGCCTATAGTAAAGTTGGCTAAATGTGAATACGCTTATTCATAATCGTGGTTTCTGACCACCCCGAAAGGGAAACGGTCGTGATGATACTTACTTTACTTTACAGGTAATCTAGTTAATATATTAATCTAGTTTATAAAAGTGAACTGTGTTCTGCCATCAAGCGTACAAATATTGTATGTATATATATATATATATATATATTGTTAAAGATACATATGATTATATAATTACACAACATAAAAAAATAAAATGTTAATTCACAGTGAAAAATTGTATCTAATTCTGGTTGTGGTCAAATTAAAATTAATATTTAGATCTCAATTCATTATCTTTGCTTTAAGACGTATTTTGTATATAGGGATTTTTGTTGGCGATTCACTTGTTTGGAGTAACGTCTCTGAATAGCTTTGTAGTAGGTAGTAGATACCTACTGGGCTGTGAATTGTGACGCATAATGTTTTGTAATACATTTAAACACAGCTGCCGAGAGATAATAATGATGACTAAGAAACGGTTTGGCTACCAATTTCTTAATACCACCGACGTATATGTGGTCGCTTGATCTACTAACTGGTCTTCTCACACCCTCACAGGGGGGAATCAGTGTCAAGGTGCCTTCTTACAGAGGTTGCATTCGCTTTCCGTAACTACGGACAGGGCTTTTACTGTACTTTAACATTCTCTGGCGTCCGGCAGTTCCGTGCGAACATGCCAGCTGCCAGACGACGCACAAATTCGTCCAGTGTTTCCATCCGCATATCCCTATGTATGACGTCGTTCTTCACGTACGCGTGGCGCCGACGACGTGGCTCGGTTGTAAACTTTCCTTAAAATCCTACAAAGGTCGGTTTAAACCCCTCCGGCATGTATGAGAAATGCATAATTCTTACGTATATTTGTCATAGATTTACAACACAACCGTTCCCGTGCCTCGGAGAGCACGTTAAGCACCAGTCAATCTACTGTTATCTGGTAGGTTTTCTCTCCAAATCTTACTATTCTCCACCACTATTATTATTAAATACTTTATTGCACTTAACTTAAAAGTATGTCCAAAGGCGAACTTAAAGCCTTTTCGGCTTTTTCTACCAGCTAACCTTTGGGAGAGTGAGACAGTATAAATATGAGGGGTGCAATTCTAACCAATAAACTACGTAAATAGTATATATACATAGACTACATAAATACTTATTATAGTAGACATACATATATGAAGATAATATATACTTGTTTCAAGCGAAGTTATTTTTATATAAATATCACCATGACAATCTTACAATGCTAGTTCTCCTTAAACGTGAAAATTGGTATTTGACATCATTGCAAATGGCACATACTTTCAACGAGAACAACGAATAGGTGGTAGGCGGACTGATGGTAGTAATTTTCCCAGTCTGCCAGGGCGGGAAAGTATCCACCGTGCTAGTCCATTCAAGCCGGCATAGTGTTAGAGACTAATATCAGTCATGGGTGTCTGATTCCAGTTGCTAACATTCTTTAAATAATCTGCTTTCAACTATATAAATATGTCTATAGTATTTTTACATTTTACCTACATTATTGGACGAGCCATTTATATATATGTCTACGTAAAGACTAATAATGACCAAACGCAACGATATAATGAAATAATTACATCTACTTTTGGACAAGTTTAATTGGAAATCTATGTTTATTTTACTTCCACCATGACTAAGTTTGGACTGAGTTATATTTTAGTATGGCACACTACCAAAATGTACCATAGGCTTATCCTATTCGGCATAGCGGTAGAGCCTGACAACTATATTTAGTCAAAGGCTCCAGGGAGGTATTTTAGGAGGGTTCACCGCATGCATCCCTCTCGCACAAAACAACATTTTTAATGTCCGTAATTGTATTCCTTCGATGAGACCATGGAGATCCTCAGCGAAGCGTCTGGCCAAGGAATTGTCCAAACGGCTGACGGAGAAATCTTGAGACAGACTGGCAATTATTTCTGTCAACCTATTAGAATCGTTATTTTCATTTTTTTTCATTACACAGAACACAGCGTCCTAGACCTCCACTGCTGAAGATGGGCCTTCCAGAACATATATCTGGAGAATTTGGCCGACACTTGCCACGCTGGCCAGATGGCTTGGCGAGTGTAGGCCAATGACATCATATGTCAATTTTTTATGACAATGAGTTGGTATTAGTGGAACCGGGACCGACGGCATAACGTGTTCTCCTCAAACTGGAACGGTGGTGTTGTAAATCTATGACAAATGTACGTAAGGAAAGTTTATTTCTCATTGGTACATGTCGGGTGGGTTTGAACTGACCTTTGTAGGATTTAAGGAACGCGTTCTTCCAACCGAGCCACCACCGCGCCTAGAATCGCTATACAAATTTAATTATAATTTAATTTATTAATTTAAATTTATAAATATTATTGTGAATAAAACTGCCTCCGTGGTCTAGCGGTTAAGTCCGAGGAATTAGACTCGGAGTTACCGGGTTCGATTTCTGGTCGGGACACAATAATATGTATTAATTTAAATAATATTTAATTTATTTGTGATATTTCTCGAGTTTGGTACGCTGGAGACATCAACGAGCTTGCAACTTGTCATGATTGGCCTAAAGTAAAGTTGGCTAAATGTGAATCTGTTTATTTATAACCGTGTTTTCTGACCACCCCGTGTCATGATGATACTTTATGTTTTTAAGGTAAAGTGCAATGAAAAAGGTTGGCGGCTAGAGAATACCTAGCGGCATTAAGCCCGCCCCTTGTACATAGTGCAATAAAGTTTTAAATAAATAAAATAAAATAAATAAATAATTATTCAGTGAAGGTCTAAGAGTCTGTGTTCTAGGGCCTTTGATGATATTGATATCATCTATTCGATTACTTTTTTTTTGTCATACGTAAAGTCACGTGACTCGAGCCAATTTTACGCTATCGTATTCATCAATTTCATAAATTTACAAAATGTGACAGAATTTAAATTGACGCGTCCTATAAAATATTCATCAAATATTTCTGAAGGATATTTTCATCAGAGTTTCGTAATAAATAAAGCAAGTACATTATTGCATTTAATAAATATTTTATTTGTCAGCTCTTCATCAACGTTGCGCTATGGCAAACCGTTGTTCTTCTTAACCTGACATATTTTTTTTATTAAAAAATACTTTATTGCACTATATACAAGGGGCGGGCTTAATGCCGCTACGCATTCTTTAGCAGCCAAACCTTTGGGACAATGCAGAGAATTTTCATTATGATGTATACCTATGTATTTATTTCTGTAATGAGCTGTGGTTTTTGTAAAAACTAAATAAATTTATGATGTAGGTCCAAAGGGCTAAAAATATGAAACTTAATTAAAAATATTAAATAAACTTAATCTAAGATACAACAATACATACAAACGTACAGAATAATACATATCATTCATCATCATCATCATTACAGCCCCTAGAACACAGCGTCCTAGACCTCCACTGCTGGAGATGGGCCTTCCAGAACATATATCTGGAGAATTTGGCCTACACTCGCCACGCTGGCCAGACGGCATAATACATATACTACACACTATACATACTACATACAAAATATCTTACATAAGCTGTTCGGAGGTGTTAAAGTAATGTGAACATATAATTTTCTTAAAGAGTGATCTATTGGGTGCTTGGCGAATTTCTACCGGCAAATTGTTGCACAGATTCGGGGCCACTACTGCGCTGGAGGATAAGATGGGATAGATAAAACAGAATTGTGGGCCGAGCGAACCCACGAGCGAGTCCCTAGAACACACCTCCACTGTTAGAGATGCGCCTTACAGGAAACATTTCTGGAGAATTTGACCTACACTCCCCACGCTGATCAGAAGTTCATTTTTATTAACAATTTATTAACGATTACGAAAGATATACGGTCGTAAAAATACTTTATTTTTACTTTTGACGTCGTCGTTGCTAGCCGTTACAAACAGGACTAGTGCAAATTATTATTTTAAATTAATTTGATTTTGTTTTAATTAATTGACAAATGCTTCGCTCTGAAACTGGACATGAGTATCCAGTTACAGCGCAGCGATAACAGATGTCGTTTTTTTTATTTTTATAAATACAAATAATAGTTTAATTCAAACTAGTTTTGCCATTCTACTACAGATCACAGGACTCATAAAGAATAAATGAAAAATTGTTTTACACATTTTTAGCTTAAAAAATTATTTGATTTTGTATTTTTTATTTTTTATTGTTTTATTTTTTTCCTTGTTAGCGTGAAATCATTAGGTCTTGTTAAAAATAATTACCTAACAATAATAAATTTACAGTCCTAGACTTCCAATGTTGGAGTTGGGCCTTCCGGAGCATACGAGTATATCTGGAGAATTCGGACTACACTCGCCACTCCGGTATCGTGAAGCGATAATTGATCAGGAAGAATTGATAATTAAATATAAGTAAATAAATATAAGTAGGTAAAAAGTAAATATAGGTTGGTAGGTAGTTTCGAAGTCGTTTTTTTATTAGGTTTAGTTTATTTAATTTATTTATTTAAAATTATATTTATATTAAAGAAAACCTTAAATGAACTTATAACACGACAAAAATTAATATTAACCAAAAAAGAACAAAAATTAAAAAAATAAAAATTAATTACATACATACAAAAAGCTAGCTTCTCTAAATCGCTGTCCTGTGGCAATACAGAAGTAAAGTATCATCACGACCGTTTCCCTTTCGGGGTGGTCAGAAACGCTTATAAATAAGCGGATTCACATTTAGCCAACTTTACTATAGACCAATCATGACAAGTGGCAAGCTCGTCGATGTCTCCAGCGTACCAAACTCAAAAAATATCGCAAATAAATTAAATATTAATTAAATGTACCAGGAATCGAACCCGGTACCTCCGAGTCTTAATCCACGGACTTAACCGCTAGACCACGGAGGCAGTATAATACACTAGCAGCATTTACATACATATCTTCACGCCAAATCCCTTGCGGGGTAGGCAGAGACAATTGAGCGCCACTTGACACGATCACGACATACCTCTTTCGCTTCTTCGACATTCATCAACCTCTTCATACATGCCCTTTTATTTTGGTGGCTTTTTAATGCACCTTCAGCTATTGTTTTATTTATTTGATCGTGATAGGTAAGTCTTGGTCTGCCAGGGCCTCTTTTACCCACAACTTTCGCATTATATATCTGGTTCGTCAATCTCTCTTCACTCATTCTTTCAACATGTCCGAACCATCGGAGCATACCTTTCCTTATTTTTGTCCCTATGCTTTCTTTAATACCTACCATTTTGCGTATTTCGTCATTACGTATGCGGTCCGTCAAAGTGACGCCGCATATCCGACGCAAAGACCTCATTTCTACTGCATTAACTCTACTCTCATGCGTATTCTGAGATATCCACGTTTCGCTTCCATACATAAGTGTTGGTACCAGCATGGCATTGTGTATGGCGAGTCGAGCTTTGTCACTGACATTTCGGCTGGCCATTAGTGACCCCAGGGCACCGTTAACACTATTTCCCGCGTTCACTCTTCTTTCAACATCCCTATCATACTTCCCATCCGCAGTGAAAACACTGCCCAGATATATAATTTCATTTACTTGTTCTAGAGTTTCATCATCAATCTTTATCGTCACGTTTGTCATTCTTCTTCTTTCAAACACTAGTACCTTAGTTTTTCTCGCATTCAAACGGAGTCCTTTTTCTGCACATCCCTCTTTCATTTTTGTAACTAGTGATTGCAGTTGTTGTTCGGACGATGCCATAAGAACAGCATCGTCTGCATAAAGCAGGCAGTTCACCACTAGATCACTCATTTTTATCCCACAGTCACTCTCTCTCACTCTTTTTAGGCATTTGTCGAGATATAGGGTAAATAATCTGGCAGAAAGCACACAGCCTTGTTTGACGCCCATTTGGGATTCAAAGCAAGGCGACATACGTCCGTCCACCCGCACACAAGCTTTACAGCCCTTGTACAGGGACTGTATAGCTTGTAGCAGTTTGTCATCCACTCCATACTCCGGCAATATGTCCCAAAGCTTCTTTCTTTCAATCCTATCAAAAGCCTTCTCTAAATCCACAAAAGCACAGAAAACCTTCTGGTTTAAGGCCAAAAACTTCTCTGTGATATTGCGGAGCGAAAAGACTTGGTCAGCGCATCCTCTTCCAGGTCTAAAGCCTCCTTGTGCCTCCCATAAAAGACCTTCAGTCTTCTCTTGCAGGCGTTTCGTGAGAATCTTGCCATACGTCTTGCTCGCCAAACTGATTAAACTAATAGCTCGGTAGTTGGCACAGTCCAATCTAGATCCTTTGCCTTTGTATAAAGGAACGATGACTGATTGCTGCCAGTCCTCCGGTACTCTTCCCTCCTGCCAGCAAAGGTTGCACAACAGGTGGAAAGCGTTCCAGACCGGTATACCTCCGTATTTAATCATTTCAGCGAGCACTCGATCTTTTCCCGCAGCTTTGCCACATTTCAGGCTCTTAATTGCCGATTGCAATTCTTTCACACTTATTTCCTCCTTAAATATGGACGTTGTGTTTGTGGGTAGGTCTGGAGGTAATGTACATTTGCCAGTGAAAAAACTGCCAGCCCTATTGTCACAAGAGACTTCTATAAGCCTTGGAACAATTTAGAAAGCTCTTAGTTCTGATCCCCACGGGCCCATTGTTTCTACAGCAAACGTCAAAAATTTAGTTTCATCATTACCTAGTTAGTAATTAATATATATTTTTTTTGAATACACAATTTAAATAGTTTAGATATAACTTATAATAAGAGCGACTCAATGCACTAAAAAAACTGTCGAATGGTAGTAAATTATAGACCGTAGACTTCGTCATTTCCAAGGATCAGAGGGTCTATTACGTAGCGCCTATTAAATAAGCGTGTCTCACTGACGCCCAGCTTCGACATTCTCGGGTTGGCAAATCCTCTTCGCTGGCTAATATACGAATACCACTCTCTTATATATATACATATATATATATATATATATATATAATTTTATACTTGGTCCTGCCTCTCATTAATTTTATTTTTAAGTAATTAATCATTTACCCTATTGGTTTTCACTTATTATTATTTTTTTTTGTTTGCTAGCCACTTCAATTGCCACTATTAACTTATATCTAATTACTATATTTTACTTTTATTTCTGTATTTAATTGTATTTGTGAAGTCTCCGATCACACAAGGGTAGGTAATATCCACTATTCGACTAGCGTTGTAATAATTAATCTTTTAATTACCGGCGCCGAGCCGTGTTCCTAGACCGCTGTTACCACAGACTAACTTGCCGGTGCATGGTACGTAAGCAACCACAGATTACTAATATATCCCTTTCAGCACAACAAAAAATATTATAATATTGAAAGGTTTATTGATAACTTGTGGCCTAAAATATATCATTAAAATATTGAAAATAATCCTCAACTAACGAATTCCACCAAACCCCCTCCGCATATTCGTGCGTTGTCGTTTTCTACTGTGATAGCGCACTGTGACTGCGCTGGGTAATATAGTGGAAATATATTCCACTTATGCATGTTTTTTTCTTTACTAGTCCTAACAATTCAATAAAATATAATTACTAAGTAGCTAGATGAGTGGACGAACTATCGAGGTCAGGAAGCAGCAAAACAGAATATGGCGACCGATTTTTTTTTTATATCGCAAGCTTGGTTCGGTCCGTGCTGAAAGGGATAATCATATTGAGACGTTAGGACAATCGAATACATGAACACCACAGTATTTGTATAAATATAAAATCTCTTTGGCTTGTGTTCCACTAATGCTACTTTGTTTATATGTTTAATATAATAATCTGTGATTAAAAATACAAAAAGTAACACCCCCTAGACCTTAACCACCGGAACTTCATTAACAGCGTCACCAGAACAGCGTCAAAAAAGCTCGGAATACTAAACAAGTTGAAGCGCATTCCCGCAGACTGTTGCTGTACAAAGCTCAGATCCGATTATGCGTGGATTACTGTTCTTACCTTTGGAATCCGCCAAGTACCTCACAGATGCCCTCAATGTCCTTTAGAGGCGAGCTGTTTAATTTGTGGACGGTCACTATATCTGGAATTCTCGAATATCTTCAGCTTCGCCAAGATCAGTCTAGTCTGAGCGTGTTGTACCGGCTTTATTTATTTAACAACTTTATTGCACAAAGTACAAAGGCGGTCTTAATGCCCGTAAACAATTTTTGACAGCCAAACCTTGGGGACAAATTAGAACATTTATAGGTGCAATGAAATAAATATTAATAGTAGGATAAATTCAACATAATTATATATACTTACATAATATACTTTTATATATATTGTAATATCAATATACTAATACATACACAAAAATATACATAAATATACATATATACACTTATTAACATTGTTGGGAGCTAATTAGAAAGTGTAGATACTTGACGACGAGTTTTTTGGACGAAGATTTGGTAGACGCTTGCCTTATGTTTACAGGGAGATTGTTCCATAAATTTATGGCAACAACAACAGCAAAAGGGATTTGTCGTGAAACGAAGATAGGCAAATTTATCCTTGAGGTGCCTGAGTGCTCTGAAGATAGATCTATAACCTAATCCCTTTAATTAACAATATTCCGCAACCGGACCACATGCACAAGTCAGAATATGCACCCACATACCGTAGTCACTATCCCCACGCGTACGTATAAATTTGGGGATTCATACATCTGTCGCACGATAAGTTTCTATAACCTTGACGATCAAGCGAAGCGTATAAAAGCAGCTACTCAAGCCGGCATAGTATTAGTGACTGATGTCAGTCATAAGTGTCTGTTTCAGCCGCTATAATTCATGGAAAAAAAAAACAAAAAATATATACATGTCGCTATAACATTTTATAACATACATTCCAACGAATTGAAGCCATTATCAGGATATCTCTCTCTCCTGTCCTGATCACTTCCTCTCTTCCTAGTTCTCTCCTCAATCTTCTTAATGTCCCTGCAAATAAAAAAAAAATACGATATACGCAATAGCCCCATGTCGACACAAACAGCTGATTCTATGTCGTAAATATTAATGTACTGTTTACAGAAAACTAATCCTTATATATAAAAATAAAAGGGCGAATATTGCTTGAACTAATCTTACTAGCATCACTAACATGCTTGCACATTTCAAGCAGTTATAGTTCCTATTGTGACCGTACGTAAAGCGTATTTTGGCGTGTAGAGGCGAGGGTTTGTTTATTTTTTGCTCAAACCAGATGATCGGGTTTTAGAACACGTGTTAAAACCAGTCGGGCCCTTATTTTCTTATTCTTTTTAAACCTTGCTATTCAAAAGGGTCACTTTACTAGAGCTGTATATTTGTTAACGTTTTGTGATTGTCAAAATCACTCTTATTCATCCTATAAGCTATTTGACCCAGCTTCAGCAGTGCTCTTAAAGTGGTTTGCCAAACTAACCTTCATTTGGCAGTATTGTCACATGTAGTACTCAGATGATAACCTCATATACTTCATAACACTCCCTAGTTTTCTAGGATCATTTCTATCAAAATTCATCAAAATCGATCCAGTAATATAGGCGTGATAGCAAATTAAACAGACGTACAGATATATGGTCGTAGGGTCACATGTCGTACTCTTATCATTATTTCATATAGCTTAATTGAATCCCTAGGTTTCAATGACCATCTCTGTCAAGTTTCATCAAAATAGGTTCAGTTATTTAGGAAATAATATTATATTTCTATAAAAAGTTGAATAACGTCAATAACAGAGTGGTTTCAAACAACTGGCCGTGGGGTCACATGTCGTGCTCCTATTATTATATCAGTCCCTGAGTTCCAACGACCATCTCTGTCAAGCTACATTAAAATCAGACCAGTAATATAGGCGTGAAGGTGAATTTAATAGAAAAACAGGTATATGGCGGTGGAGTCACATGTCGAACTCGTTTTGTTATGTCATATAGGTTATTTTAATTCCTATGTTTAAACAACCATCTCTGTCAAGTTCCATCAAAATCGGTTCAGTAATTTAGAAAATAATAATACCTATATTTCTAGAATCGAGCAATAACGCCAATACAGGAACAGCTGTTCCATACCTATAACGTTATAAAGTGCATTCATCGAGTCTTCGGTAACAGAGCGAGATAAAACATGCGATACAACAATGCGTTAGAGCAGGACAGGACATCTATCTGAAATCAGGGCCTTTGTCAACTATAAAGGGTAACCAGAGACATTTATAGGTTATAAACGATCGCAACACGGGAGGTCTTGGTTCGATTCCCAGTTGGGCCGTAGATTTTTTGCTGTTTGCTATTTTTTTGTTGTTATTGTATGTAAGTATAATATTTAATCAAAATGAGTTAAGTAGTAGATATCATTATCAGCCTGTGTCTCGCCACTGCACGCGGTCTTCTGCAACCCCCATCCAACCTTGCCAGCGACCTTCTATGTGGCAGGGGGTCGTCGCACTTTACGTACGTTCGGCCCATTGCTATTTATTTGAAAGATTATTTTACGTATCTTGGTGAACATGAGAAGACCCTTCGATCTTCTTCTAATGATACGTTCTTTATACCCACTCACCATACTACCTTTGTGTCCAAATCGTTTGCAGTTGTGGCTACTAACCTTTGGAATCAGCTGCCAGTTAAAATTCGCCAAGCTCCGAATAGATGTATTTTTAAAAAACTAGTGTATGCTCACTACATGCAAGACCGAGGTTCGTAATTTTCCATGTTCCTCCTTTTGTTTTAGCTTAGTCTTAATCAGACTGTGATTTATCATTATTAGGTATAGTATTGTGTATATATTATATTGTATTTTTTAAATTAAATTTTTGTAGGTTATATGTATGTAATTATTATTAAGTATGTATATGTAATCTGCATTAAAACTCTTCAAGTTTATTTAGTATTGTACCTACCTTATGTACTTACTGCTCTCGTTGTCCCGATGGTTTGACCGTCATAGAATGTCTAGCGGCATTACTTTGTACTTTGTACTTTGCCTTTGTACTTTGTGCAATTAAGTTTAAATAAATACTTCAGCTTGTAATTTTAATTCTACCGGTTAGAGAAATATCAAGCATCGCTCTCTTCATAGCTCGCTGAGCGACCTTGAATATGTGGTCACGTGTCATAGTAAAGTTGGCTAAATGTGAATCCACTTCTTAAAAAAAACCGTGATGATATTTTACTTTTTTTATTTAAGTCCGTGGATTTGTTGCGTCAAATATAAGGTACAGCATATTATTGTGGGGCAATGCAGTGGAAATAAATAGAATCTTTATTGGACAAAAACAATGCATTCGTGCTATATGTAACACACCTCCTATGACTTCCTGTCGTCCTTTATTTATAAAACTAAAATTACTGACTGTTCCTTCTATCTATATACTTGAATGCTGTTTATTTGTAAAAAGCCACCCGGAACTTTTCAAAACTCTTGGGGATAATTGCAATTTTAAAACGCGTTATCCTAGTAGAATAATTATTCCAGCTCATAAAAGTACTCAATATAGCCGAAATTGTTATGCAATGGCGACAAAGATATTTAATAAGCTTTCAGTTACTATAAGGGAGCTGCCACTAAAACTGTTCAAATTAAGAGTCAAACAAATGCTGGTTAATAAATGTTTTTATTCCACAAAAGAATACCTAGACACTAAGCTCGACAAAGTCATGTGACTAAATAAATATTTGTATGCTAGAAATAGCGAAGCATGTGATATAATTACATATAATAATTTACATCCCTGTACCTACCATGTTTCTGACAAATAAATTATTTCATTTCATTTCATTTAGACTCGGATGTACCGGGTTTGATTCTGGTCGGGACACCAACTACCGTCAAAACTCATTTTTAAAGAGAGCATCAAGAGAACTCAACCGCCTAGCTGAGGTCATGGATATTGACATGTTCTGTACATCGCCTAAATTAGTTGGTCGGGCGATGTCTAGAGCATTTTTTACAGTATAACACACAATATCTGATTTATAGATTTAGTTGCCTAATTATTTTATTTTTCTAAATTATTGTGGTTTATTATTATCATTTAAGTATATGTTTCTTCTATTTATAAGTTTTTTTAGTTGTATAAGATATTTGTGGAAGTAAGTAAGTAATCATTTGTTTGAAGCTATAAGTTTTCCTTGAAGATAAATAAATAAATACACATATTTTTTCCCCTGATCGAAGGGATATAGCGAATTAAAATGTGAATTCAACTTTTAGATATATAGGTCCTAAAAGATTTTAAAGGTTAATAAAATATGTAGTTACTCTTAAACTGCCTCCGTGGTCTAGCGGTTAAGTCCGTGGATTTAGACTCAGAGGTACCGGGTTCGATTCCTGGTCGGGACACATAAATATTTATTAATGTAAGTAAATACATTTCATTATTATTTAATTTATTTGTGATATTTCTCGAGTTTGGTACGCTGGAGACATCGACGAGCTTGCCACTTGTCATGATTGGCCTATAGTAAAGTTGAATGTATTTATAAGCGTGGTTTCTAATCACCCCGAAAGGGAGACGGTCGTGATGATACTTTACTAGTTACTCGTACACAGCCCGTGCAGTTATTATATATATAATTTTACTTTTGGCAGCTGGCTTAAATATTCTAACCATTACTTTAACATAAATATTATATTTACGATTGCATCAAAACATTTCAAGATGGCTGCCAACGTTGAATAAACGAAAATGTAAACTTCGCATACGTAAATAACTTTAACATCAGTGACTGAAATCAGACACTGACGAATGACATCAGTCCCTTACACTATGCCGGCTTGATAAGATGCTGTTTCACACTTCGCTTGAAGGAGTCAAGATTATAGGAAAGTGAAAACGCAGAGGCTGGAAGAGCATTCCACGTCTTTATGGTGCGGCAGATGTATCAGGCAGACGTATGTGGTCGGTTCAAACCCACCCGGCATGTACCAATGAGAAATACACTTTTCTTACGTACATTTGTCATAGATTTACAACACCACCGTTCCCGTGCCTCGGAGAGCACGTTAAGCCGTCGGTACGGTTCCACTAATACCAACTTGTGGAATCGTTAATAAATTGTCATAAAAAATTGACATTATATCCTCGCCAAGCCGTCTGGCCAGCGTGGCGAGTGTAGGCCAAATTCTCGAGTTCTGGATGGCCCATCTCCAGCAGTGGGGGTCTAGGACTCTGTCTGTGTTCTAGGGGCTGTAATGAGTTGTATCAGTGCCTAAATTGATAAGTACGCGTAGGAATAGTGACTACGGTATGTAGGTTCATAATCTAAGCTGTGTAAGTGGTTTGGTTGCGGAATGATGAGGAAGGTATTAGGTTATAGAGCTCTTTAGAGCCCACCATAGTATAGCCGGTAGAAATCGCTCAGAGAATCCACATCTTTTTGCGGAATGGGGAGAAAGGGATGAGGGTATAGAGATCTTCCGAGAACTCACCATAGTATTGCCACTAGAAAAGCTTAGAGAAGCCACATATTGGCGCAGCTGCAGGCATTTGATTACGGAATGGAGAGGAAGGGATTAGGTTATAGAGCTCTTCAGGGCACTCACTATAGTATAGCCAGTGGAACACGCTCAGAGAAGCCACATCTTCGCAAAGCTGCAGGAATTCGAGAGTTCCAGAGATGTGACATAGTCTATAATTCGAGAAATTAAAAAAACAATGTTTATGTCTGTCTTCACAACTTCCAAAAGTAACGTCCTTTAGCTATTAATATAGTCGTTGATGTAAATTTCAAATGTTTTATTCCTAACAATAACAGTAACATAGGTCAAACTGGTTTCGTGTTATGAGAAATGGGGGGTTTAGAAAACATTGTAAGCAAATAATAGGAATGAAGACAAGTGTCTGGCCATAATAGGAGAGGCTGGGGGTATTATTATTCCTACAAGGTTACTACTTAGGGTTGGGTCATGTTGGAGCTGTAGTTTGACCCTTTTACATGACCCTGATTGAAATATCTTAATGTATAAGACAAAGCCTACCCTAAAAGTTACACCATTTAGAACTCAGAAGAGTATTTTATTATTTTTGTTAAATTGTTCTCCGCCCCGAATAGAAGATTTTTTTTTTCATTACAGCCTATAGAAGACCTGCTGGAGGTGGGCCTTCCAAAACATATATCTGGAGAATTTGGCCTACACTCGCCACTAGTCGAAAATTTAACCTTAGCAACTCTGTTGATTGTTTTCTGTGTGTAATAAAATTTTGTCATTAAGTTCTGGTAAAAACTACATCATAACAGCCCCTAGAATGCAGAGGCCTTGGCCACCACCGTGAGATGTGCGGGCTAGCGAGGATCTGATGTAAATTTATAGATAATTTATGAACTATTTCACAATTTTTTATTTGTGGAATCGGGACCAACAGCCTCTGAGGCAAATCAAAATAAATCTATGACAAGTGTATGTAAGAAAAGAGTTTTTCTCATTCGTAAATCCGCGACCTTTTTGGATTTAAAGAAAGCAAATTTACAACTAAGCCCTAAATCTAAACTAAAAAAACTACATGCTACATAAAAAATGGGTCAAACTTTGATAGGGTCAAATCTTATACAACGTAATGATATGGACCCTGAAGGACATTAGGATCTGGTTCGGGGGTCGACAAAAAATCTTTACCTGCCCATCCTACCTACCATAATCGTCTTCGTGTTATCTTTTTAGATAACAACTCTGCTGGAAAGATTTACAATTTTAAACTGACCGTCATGATGGCTGGACTAAATGTCTTGCATCATTTTACGAGTTTTAAAACTGTATTTCAAATTATATGTTTTTAAATAAAAATAACAACATAACTTCAACCAAGAATCCTAATATCAATAGCCGTTAAAACAAACTTGATATCATCATAATTTTGAAATTAAGTTTATTTTATTGAGTTATCTACTGCTACACTTTCTTAAAACAGATTTCACTATTTCATAAATTATTTCAGTGTTGTACACCCAAAAAATTGTTGCACCGCTCTATTTCTTGAAAGCGGCCAAAGAGATTGTCGGATCTCAAATCCAATGCATCACTCAAAACATTTAAAAAAAATATGTCAACGACTGAGCTCGGCAGGCCGACGCACAATTCTGTATTATATTATTTTTCCTAAGCTAAAACGAAACCACATAAGTAATTTACAGATTCATGGGTTTGTTCGGTGTGATTAGAATACAGAAATGCTGGATTAGAAGGCCCATTCAATAGTTATACTTATACACTCAACAATTTAGTTATGTCCATAGGATTTTTTTTTCTTTTAATAATAATGCTATGATAGAATAATAAACATTTTCATCCAAAGAATAATAATTGGTAATGGCTGCGATTTAACTAATATAGCATATATATTTTCAAAAAGTATATTACTCCAGAATTCACCGTGATGGTCCGGGTCCATTGTATATGGGAAAGAGAGAGGAGGAAAATGATGTCTCGGGCTTGCGACCGGTTGCTATAGGCTGGTTCACAAAGTGGACTCCGTTTTTATTGCTTAACAAGACGCTCACCATCTACTATACTTCCTACCCAACCAATTACTCTAAGATTCCGTTAATGCCGTCATAGCAGCTCATTAAAAAAAAAACTTTATTGAGAAAAACATTATTTTTACACAACTTATTTTAAAATACATTCCACAACATGAAGTCGAATAAATATTATGATCTCACAGAAGAAATGATCAGGAACGGGTTCAAGACTCAGCTTTACGCAGTGGAAGTTGGTGCAAGAGGAGTTCCAGCAAAATCTTTGCATCACTTACTGAAAGAATTGGGCCTAAGCAGGTCTGCCGTCAATACATTTATGGAACGAGCTTCCAAGACGGCATTAACGGAATCATACAGTATTTGGTTGGGTAGGGAGAGAAGTAGAATGGTGAATGGTGAGCGTATTATCGCGCAATAGAAAAAAAAAGGAGGCCTCCTTTTCTTAAACCAGCCAATTGTCGGTCGCAAGCCCGAGACACCATTCTTCTCATCTCTTACCCACACACGATGGACCCGGCACCCGCACGGTGAATCCATGGAATGCTTAGAAATTTGTCTTCTCTCTCATGGTAACTAAAACAAAAGAAATGCTTTACAAATAAAAAATGACAATTGTTTTGAACCGAAAAAGTAGTCTGTGTATCAGGAGATAAGTATGTACCTTCTGTACATTCATAAAAGCAGACCTGCTTAGGCCTTACTAAGTAGTGCATATATTTTGATGGAATTCTTTTCGCACCATCTTTCACTGCGTAAACCGTTAAATCAGATTCTATGGTCCCACCTTCACGTCGTACATTTGGTTGGCAGTGTGTACGCAAACTTATCAAGCGTAGTAAAGTTTTTCTGCTTTACAAGTCCTAATGTATTTATTTAATACTTGTTCGTGTTAAAATGGCTTTTTTTACACGTAATCTCAATACGGGTTGCTGGAATTAATTGTTTTCATTATACGTCTTGAAATTGTTTTTAAATTATTAATTAAGTTCCACTCGGGTTTATAATAATAATAATAATATAAAACTTTATTGCACACAAAATATAAAATAATGTAAATAGGCGAGCATAATACCGTATGGTATTCTCTACCAGCTAACCTTTGTTATTATATATATTATTAATAATTATTATATTATTTAATTTTAGATGACAGTCAAAAAGTTAGTTTTTTTTTTCTTATGTTATTTTTAGTTTTAATATCTTCTTCTTTTATGTACGCTGTGACAACTAATTGGTACATATATTAGATTAGTTATAATTATATCATATTATGTGTATGTTAATGTATACTGTTGTGTGTACTAGGTATATAAATAAATAATTATATAATATTGTGATATTCGGGAAACTTCGACACATCCTCTCATCGTCCACGCGAGTAGGTACCACTTCTTCTAACAGTGAGTCCTTCCCGTAATGTCGTACGGAGCAGAGACGTGGACACTGACAGTGGGTCTGGTCAACAAATTCAAGGTCGTTCAGCGAAGTATGCTAGATATTCTTGGGTTATCTTAAACCAAACCAAAGTTAATGACATAGCTTTCAAAATTATTAAGCTGAAGAATCAATGGGCCAGATACATCTGCCGCAGAACTGACGACCCGATCAGGAAAACGGGTTCTAGAGTGGAGACCACGTACAGGACGACGCAGAGTGGGACGACCTCCATTCAGCATTAAAGAGACACAAGCTGATAATGATAATTATAATGTGTATAATATGTGACCCTAATAATGTGAAGGTTGTTTTTTTGCCGACAACTTTATTGACAAGCGGAGCCGGGTCAACCAACTAATTCTGTATCAAAGTACCTTAACATTTAAAAAACTTATCCCCAACAAGACAGACAGAAAAGTTCGTATTATTGTTATTGGATATTGAAATGTCATGAAAACGTCAATAGAACGTAATAAATGTCCCAATGTACAGTCGAATAAAACGTATTTGGTTCATTCAAGAAATTGTATTATTTTGCAAATTACAAGACAAAAGTCATGGTCAACGAGCATGTCATGCCGAAACCAATCTATGTGGTAAACGCCACTCTCGAAGTTGTGTCGACAGACCATTCAATTAGGCGTAGCAAACGTCAGCAAGTTTCGCGGATGAAATGGTGATAATAGCTAGCTCGCTGGAGGATCTTAGCGGAGTGCTAAACGGCTTAAACGTGTCGTCCCAGCAGGTTGGCCTCGGAATGAACTTGGACAAGTTAAAAGTCATCTTTAACCATCATGTCGTACCGAGATCAATCTGCGTGGGTAATGCCACTCTCGAATTGTTCAATAATGCGTCTACCTTGGAAGCTAAGAAGCTTGAAGAAAATATGACAGACGCATTCAGCTAGCATGGACGGCATTCGGGAAGTTACGTCTACGATATCTATCATACATCTACCACAGTGTCTTAAAGTTTTCAAGCAGGGCGTTCTTTCAGTAATGGAGCAGATGCGTGGGTGCTGACAGTGGGTCTGGTCCACAAGTTAAAGGTCACTCAACGAGGTATGGAGAGAGCTATGCTCGGTATTTCTCTGAAGCAATGTCCTTACAAAATTAGCAAGCTGAAGTGGTAACAAAACTGGTGGGGAATGAATGAGGGCGGCAGGAGATCGTGTGAAATGGGTAATCAGATAACGCGTTGTGGAAAAAGGACCATTGAGAGCCTCGGAGTCCACGGTAAAGTCGAAGGCAAAAGGATGCGGATATCCAAGTAGTGAGTGTTAAGTAAAATGGTCCTCAGATAGTCCAGCGTGATGTTAGCTGACTATACCTCTATGGCAATCATTACTCAACATGTTCTGCCGTTCAGCCATTGGCTATCGTCCCTGTTTGGCTGATTAACTTTAAGTTAAGACCCATTTTGAGTTTCGCGACAAACTTTAAGAGTTATACAAGTAAGAATCTTTAATCTGAATATCTCTCTGAATGAAAGTATCATCACGACCATATCACTTTCGGTGTGGTTAGAAACCACGGTTTATAAAGGAGTGGATTCACATTTACTTAATGTCATTTTAGGCCATTATGCCATGTGGCAAGCTCGTCGATGTCTACAGCGAACCAAACTTGAGAAATATAATAAGATGAAATATCGCAAATAAATTTAATAATAATTAAATTTATTTATTTTAATTAGGAATTGAACCCGGTACCTCCGAGTCCAAAACCACGGAATTAACCGCTCCATTAATAATAATATCATTATTGTTTATCCCTTTTTGCTATTTCATATATATATATAAATAAGCAGATTCACATTTAGTCAACTTTACTATATGCCTTGAGAAATATCACAAATAAATTAAATATTAATTAAATGTATTTATTTACATTAATATATATTATTGTGTCTCGATCAGGAATTGGACCCGGTACCTCCGAGTTTAAATCCACACGGACTTAACCGCTAGACCACGAAGGAAGAAAACTGCAATATTTAAAAAAAATGTAGTTTGCAGTTGATTCGCGTTTTTAGGCCAATAAGCGTTTTTTTTACGATATAGGCGTGCATAGCTGCTGGTCTTCTGCTAACAGCTTACTTAGCAGGAGTAGAATCATTCGAAAGAATTAAATTAATGACGTTTCATAAATGCCTGTAATACATAGGTTTACGTGAATAAAAATATTTTGACTTTGACATTGACATATTTTGACCTGAGAGATGGGATAAGGTTATGGAGCTCCTCAGAGCACTTACCGTGGTATAGCTGGTAGAACACGATCAGAGAGGTAACGTCTGGCCAAAGCTGCAGTGATTTGAGAGTTTTAGACACTGTCTGAATCGCCTGCAACTGCAGGACATTTAGTTACATATCAGCATAAGTCTAAGTACAGGCGGAAATAACCTAAAAAAATATAATAACGTAGTGACCAAAAAAAATTGGATTGCAATAAAACTAAAAAAAAAAATAGGCGCTATTTTATCAGAAATGCGTTATTTATTCATTGCACCTTGAGAATAAATTCCGAGAATCCCATAGTATCGCGCCAGTGAGATTGGACTACAGACCGCCTGCACTGGTCAGCTGTTTTTGTATCCTGTTCACAGTTATATTGCAAAAATATTTTGGGTACTTATCAAGAGATTCGGAAGAGGTGTTTTTCATACTTTCTAAATAGCCAGATGCAATTTTAAAGTGGCAATGTGTCGCCGAATGTTTGCCAGATGGGCGCCATCAGCTGTTGTCAAAGTTAAATACAATTTGACGGTAATTGTTAATCATTTTTATGACGTATGATAATGAAATTGGACCAACAACGGGTTATTGACAGCTGCAATATAAGAGTTACTTAAGTTTTATAAATATCAGTTGTAATAAAGATAAAATATTTTTTGGTGCGAGGCTGCAATTGCCACTGTTCGTAGACAAAAAAAAAACAAATAATAAATAAATAAAAGTGACAATTTATTATAATTATTATTACATATAAGGGCTTTTGTCAATGTCAAAGTCAAAGTCAAATCATTTATTACAATTTGGCCTTCTCGGGCTCTTTTGTATTGTCACATCACATTGTTATAATTATTTAAATCAATTATATTAAATTAAATTTATTACAATACAATTGAATTGACCTAAATATAAACATACACCAACAGTAACAGGTGTCCAAAATATATTAATAATATACATTTGCACATCTACCAGGCATTTTTGTCACTAACTAAATCATTTATCTTATAATAGGCCTTGCCTATAAGTCGACGTTTGACATGAATTTTTAGTTTATCTAAACACAAGCTAGTTAGTTCCTTTGGGAGTGTGTTATAAAAACGAACACCAAGTCCCAAAAAAGACTTACTAGTTTTACTGAGGCGTAGGTGAGGCAAAGCTAATTTGTGATTATTGCGTGTGTTGCGAGAATGCAAGTCACAATTCCTTTTAAATTGTTTTATATTCTTGTGGACATACATAATATTCTCTAGAATATACTGAGATGCCACTGTAAGAATATCATACTCCTTAAACTTATCTCTTAGCGAAGTGCGAGCGGTCAAATTATAAATATATCGAATAGCCTGCTTTTGTAAAATAAAGATAGTTTCAATGTCAGTAGCATTTCCCCACAGTAAAATTCCATAAGACATAATACTATGGAAATAGCTAAAATAAACTAATCTAGCAGTATCAACATCTGTCACACGCCTCACCTGTCTAATGGCATACGCCGCTGAGCTCAGCCTTTTGGATAGTGCTGCAATATGAGCACCCCACTGGAGTTTGGAATCTATTGTTATACCTAAGAATACTGTACTTTCCATGATCTCCAATTGCTCACCATTTAATATTATATTTGGAGAAATGTTTCTTACATTAGGAAGAGCAAATCTTAGACATTTAGTTTTTCTAGCATTAAGCAGCAAATTGTTAGCTGTAAACCAGTTGTAAACACGATCAAGCGCATTGTTTACTACGTAAAAATTATTAAGCTTCCTGTCTATTTTAAATATTAGAGAAGTATCATCAGCAAACAAAACAATATCGTGTAAGTTTTTAATACAATATGGTAGGTCGTTGATATAAACTAGAAACAAGAATGGACCAAGAATAGAGCCCTGTGGGACACAGAAGAAGTGATATTACCAATAGCCACCCTCTGCGTTCTATCAGAAAGATACGACATAACCAATTCTAGAGCTGAATCTTTTATGCCATAGTAACTTAGTTTAAGAAGCAGTGTACCATGATCTACACAATCAAAAGCCTTTGATAAGTCACAGAACACTCCAATAGCGTCCTGGGACTTCTCCCATGCTTCAAATATAACCTTAATTAACGACATACCCGCGTCAGTAGTCGACCTTCCCTTAGTGAAACCAAATTGTTTGTTGTGAAGAAGTTTATTAACATTAAAATGTAATAGTAGTTGATTTAAGATTATTTTTTCAAAAATTTTACTTAGTGCTGGAAGAACTGAGATAGGCCTAAAATTTGTAGGATCAGATTTACAACCAGACTTAAATAAAGGTATAATTTTACTATGCTTCATTAAATCTGGAAAAACTCCCGAGTCAATGCTACTATTAAAAATAACAGCTAGATAATGAGCCAACGAGTCAATGATTGAACTTAATACGTTGACTGATATTCCCCAAAGATCCTCGGTCTTCTTGATATTAAGAGACTTAAATGTCTTTACTATAGTATGTGCATTGACATGAAAAAAATTAAATGTAACTAAGCATTGATTCACATTAGCTTTCAAAAGTGTTTCCGATAGAACTGGTGATGAATTTAAGGACCTGGTGGTTTCAATAGGTATATTAGAGAAAACACTCTTAAACTCCTTAGCCACTTCTAAGTCCGATTTTATTAACTTATTTCCTATCTGAAGACTGAAATGATTATCACGAGGCTTAACCTTACCAGTCTCGCAATTAATTACATTCCAGACGGCTTTAATCTTGTTATCCGACCGTTTGAGCTTTCTGGCAATAAACATTGATTTTGCTGCAATGCAAACCATTTTAAATGTCTTAGAGTACTTTCGAACGTAATCAACAAAATGAGGATCATGGTTATAACTTTTTTCATAATAAAGGTCGTATAACCTCTGTCTACTCTTGTGAATGCCTACTGTTGCCCAATCACCAAATTTATTTTGACCCAATTTAACCCTCCTTAATTTAAAAACTTTGTTATATTCAGTTTTTATAGCATTGAATAAGGATGAGTAGAGTATGTTGGGTTCATGATTAATGTAAGGCAGCAACGGTAGGTTATAATCTATATTGTATTTAAACTTTTCAACTCGTGAAGTTGTTATAGGTCTACAAGTAATTATCTCACAATTATTTACTAATTTATGTAAAAATTTAGCTCTCTGACCCGAATGGTCTGAATGAAAGCAATTAAAAATTACCTTTTCGACAGGGTCGATATTACAATAGATATTATCTAAACATGTAGCAGTTGTGGCTGTAATTCTGGTCTGCTCCATAAATAAGTTATTTAAGTTATACCATTTAAATAAGTTAAGTAACCTACAGCTGATGGCTGAAGATTCCAATAAATTTACATTAAAATCACCACAGACAATAATAATTTTCTTACTTTTACAAAGCAAGCTTAATATATCCTCCAATGATGATTCAAAAATTGATAAATTTCCTAAGGGGGGCCTATAAATACATGTAATGATAAATTCCTCAAGCTCAGTGCATGATACCTCTATTATTCGCTCGATTGAAAGTTGTACTATGTCCTTTCTATTCTTTGATTTCAGCTTATTATTAACAATTATCATTGATCCACCATGGATTGCTAACTCTCTGGTAAATGAGCTAACTACCTGGTAATTCACAAAATGCTGGAGTACCCGTGATCCTAGAACCCTCTGGGATTTCGCGAAGCGATGGCAAGAGACTCGCCGGCATGACCGTTGGGCCGTGGAAACTTGGCAGGTTCCTGGTGTGGGATGCGACATGTGTAGACATATTAGCCCCATCACACATCCAGGCGACATCGTCAAGCGAGTGCAGCGGTTTCTGCTGAAAACCTCAAGCTGCGCAAATACGCCAACCTCGGTACAGGTTACGAATTTGCGCCGTTTGGGGTCGAGAGGATGGGCCCATGGGGACACTTAGCCAAGCGTCTGGCCAAGGAGTTGTCGAAACAGCTAACGGAAAAGTCTGAAAACAGGAAAGCCGTCAATTATTTCTGCCAACGTATTAGCTTAGCTTTACAGAGGGGAAATGTTGCCGGTCTTCTTGGGACTATCACTGAAGGGTCGTCTCTAGAGGACATTAGGTTGAGTTTATATTTTTTTTTTTATTTGAAGTCGTTTTAATTATTAATAAATAAATATACTATTAGATAATCATTTTTTTTTTTTAATCATATTGTCATCGAAACTAGACGTGTATGCAAATTTTCGTCTCAATCGGTTAAAGACAACTGTTTTAATTCTCTTGTTAATTCAGTTACAGGAGTTGACCCGAATAATTCAACATTCAGCATCATCTTCATGTACACAATAAAATTCCTAGAGAGATACGACATCATCATCAGCCTGTGTCCCTTTACTGATAGATATAGTCTGCCCCAAGGCTCGCTACTACACGCAGTCCATTTGCAACCCTCATCCAACCACCGCCAGCGACCTTCTTCAGGCCATCGGTCCATCTGGCGGTAGGTCGTCCTGTACATGGTCTCTACTCTAAAACCCATTTGCCCCATCGTTTGTCGGTTCTGCAACATACGTGTCCGGGCCACTGCAACTTTAGCTGATTTTATAAGCGATGTCAGTAACTTTAGTCTTCTGATGAATATCAACGTTTCGAATTATATCCATCAGAGAAATGCCAATCATAGCTCTCTGAGTGACCTTGAATTTATTAATTCAAATTCAAATTAATTTATTCATCAAAAGGGTTAGTAAGTACAAAGTAAAAAATAATAATAACATAATTAAGGTAAGTAAAAGGTGTTAGTAACAACAACAAATCTCTGGTCTGCACACTAGGACATCCTGTCATGTGAGGACTAGCTTTAGTAGGGGTGATTTTTAGTAAGAATTATTAAACAAAAACATGTTGGAAGTAAGAATACAAACCGGTTATTCAAAAATAATAATAATAATAATAATTGAAAAATTATGACCCAATTACCTTCGTCTTTAAACATTGCATTTTCTGTGGTATGGACGATGTGCCGAAGTTTCCCGAATGCCTCCCATCCCAACTCGTATAATAATAAATTAATCTCAACCCGTATGGCCAGCAGCGTGGCGAGTGTAGGCCAAATTCTCCACAAATTTCTAGAAGGCCCATCTCCAATAGTGGAGGTCTATGTCTCTAGCGCCTGTAATGATGATAAGAAACATTGTCTGAATCTTTTTTATATAAATCTAATTTAATCAAATATTTGTTACAATATTGTCAAAGTATTAAAATAACTATTTTAGTCGCATTGTCTTAGGTCTAGCTTTACAATGGTCACCTTAAGCCTCGTCCGTCATTCCCCAGAGGGTGATTTATATTGGACATAGCTTCATTTTGATGGCAGTAGAAATGCTTATCACGTGACCTTGAGATCTCTAGGTACTTTTTGTAATTTCCTCCACTACACCGAGGAAACAGATTTTGTAAGTCGACGAATTATGGTCCAATTATACCATATATTATCCTAGCTATTTTTGTCGGAAAAATAAACTATAATATCGTTCTCAGATACAGATATAGTGCATAATGTATTTCTATCGGGAAAACTTGGTCTCTATCGAAATACGACAGCACCTGAAGTATCAATCAATTATTGTATTAAATGAGTGTCATTTTCATATCCATTAATTTGAAACTTTATAATTTAGTGTCACAATGTAAATATTTATTGTTTATTACTGATGCTTATTGAGAGAGCATGATGAATACAAACTTTTCTGATAAAATACGATAGAAAACCATTATGCACTATCTGTAGTATCATTATCTATCGATGGACATCATTGATCACGTGTAGGGATTTGGGATAAATTGTATTAACAGTCATACGAGTATATCCATTTTTTCAATTTATGTAGAAAAACCCTTTATTATGGATCTTGAGCGTCTTGTTGCGCAATAAAACAATAAGAGAACATGCCTACTAGATGTACCTACATCCAAATAAGCGTTACATAGCTCCTATCCTGTAATTGGCCCCAGAGCCATAAATAAGTATGTCCAAGATCTAGGAGGTGACAAGATAGAAACATTATTACATAGACAACTCTTCACTAGGTTCAAAAAATGGCTCAGTCAGAGGGATTACACGGAAACTGAAAACCTTCTAGCTGTCGTTAGGTAGTCTGGCCTCTTCACCGATCCACGCTGATATAGACACACATACACACACAAATACATATACACTCATACCTACATACCCACACAGAACAATTTTGGTGGCTATTTGTTTGTGCTGTTGTTTAATCATCATCATCATTACAGCCCCTAGAACAAGCGTCCTAGACCTCCACTGCTGGAGATGGGCCTTCCAGAACATTTATCTGGAGAATTTGGCCTACACTCGCCACGCTGGCCAGACGGCTTGGCGAGGATATGATGTCAATTTATAATGACAATTTATTAACGATTCCACAAGTTGGTATTAGTGGAACCGGGACCGACGGCTTAACGTGCTCTCCGAGGCACGGGAACGGTGGTGTTGTAAATCTATGACAAATGTACGTAAGAAAAGTGAATTTCTCATTGGTACATGTCGGGTGGGTTTGAACCGACCTTTGTAGGATTTAAGGTACGCGTTCTTACAACCGAGCCACCACCGCGTTTCGCAGTTTAATAATAAAATAAATTGCATTTTCTGTCGAAAAAACAAAATGGTATGCTACGACCTGCGGCACGGTTGCTACCAGTGCAGGTCATTGAGCATATAAAAATGTAATAGATTTAAGTTAATTGGATCAATAAACGATTTTTATTTTATTATTATTATAAAACAAAAAGGCAGATCAGCCTATTATCGGTCGCAAGCTGGAGTCACCACTATTCTCATTCCTCTTTCCCACACACGATGAACCCGGAACCCGCACGGTTATTCCACAGAACAGCATGGCCAGTGTAGGTCAAAGTCTTCCTCTATATGTTCTGAAAATCCTATCTCCAGCAGTGGAGGTGTAGGACTCTATGGGTTGTGATGATGGGGAAGTTAATTAAAGCACGAGAACGCTGATCGATTCCAGCTTTACATCCTTCTAGGGAATTTAGCATAAAAACTGGCACAAACAGCTGACTGGCGATAAAAAAATCTTACACAATAAGAACATGTGGCCAAGCATGTTCACTGAGGCTGACATATATAGAACGTCTTTAGAATACTAACAATCTAAAAATTAATAGGTATGAATAAAACTACATATATAAACAGGCACAACGTTAACAAGAAACATATTACTATAAAAATGGCGACCAAATAAATCAATCCAGTGAAATTAAAAAAATATTTGTAACACACCTCCTATGACTTAATATGTATCTACGTGTAATTAGGTAGTTTTCTATCTAATGTATTTTTAATATATATTTATCTTATATATATCTTATGTCATTCATTTTATATAAATACTATATTTTATCTATTCAATATAAAAAACAAAAATATCGAATCATACTCGTTCCGCACACAATGAATACTGCTTCCCGGAACACAGGTACTCTTAGTTTGGGTTGCAGGGTTTTATAAATACTGGAGGATAGTTTACGTCACTCTATGATCTGCGTTAAATATTTGTTTTATACCTACTTACTTATAAAATGTAATCTTGAACTTTTTCACTTCGAATAAAGTTATTTTATTATTACTCTTATTTGTTATTCCTGTCGAACGCGACCCCCACGTCCCCCATGGAACGATGAGGCTGACCCATTGAGCAAAAAAACCTCTACTTAAAGGGTCACCCGTCGCCAAGCGGAGTTTTTCCCCAAGCTTACGAGAGAACGCCAGAGCCTCCTCGGACCACGGACCCATCGTTTGTTTGTAGACCTTATACTACTAATTTCTTTTTTCCAATTATGTTATATTAAAAAAAATACGAACATACGAGTATTCAATGAATTCTAGGCAATGTGCAACCCCATTCTATAGATGTCAGCCTGAGATAATAACTCCATAAAGCGAGATAGTATAATACAGTAAGTAACGTATAATAAAGAGATAGATATAGTTTCGTAATTGCGTCATGGTTGTTTTTTAGAAAAGATGCAAGGTGTCTTGCAATTTTTGTATTGCCCGCAGCTCTGTTTTTTTTAAAAGTGTACTCGCAAATGATTCAAGTCCATTGCAGCCTTAGTTCTAAGTTATAAAATCGAGTATTTTTTTGTTTTAGTTTAGTGAGTTTGATCGTGCTAGGGCTACTAAAAGGTCGCGGTTCGAACCCCGGTGCCAATTAGAAAAACGATTATCTTACGTGCATTTGTAATAGATTTACAATTTTAAATAATTAGGAGGTCTCCATTGTAAACCATCCTATGGTCGGTTGCAAGCCCGAGATACCATTATTCTTAGCTCTCTTTTCCAGACACGAAGGACCCGGCACCCGCACAGTGAATAATAATAATAAAAATGCTTTATGGCACAAAAACTAAAATAACTTAAAGTTAATGTGCACAGGCGAGCTTTATGCCGCGAGGCATTCATTATCCACCAGCTAACCTTTGGGAGTTTTGAAAACATGTGACAGGCTGAGTGCCAAGTAAATATTAAATAAACAATGCATATACAATACATATAATAATACATATCTATAATACAATACATACAATTAAATCCATGGAATGCTTAGAAATTTGTTTTCATCACTGTTCCCATAAAAGCAAGACCACGACTAACCCTAGTCTAGTGGTATTGGTCTAACGCAAGAGTCTCGCAATTGAACAGATATTTTATTACATATTATGCTATACTATTTTTTTTTATTGGGTAAGTTTTTTTTTTTCAAATTGTAACTGAAATGAAATAAATTATTTGTCAGAAACATGGTAGGTACAGGGATGTAAATTTTTATATGTAATGACGTGCCGAGGCATACTGATGTATGAAAGCGAGACGTGGATATGCCAGAATACGCATGAGAATAGGGGTTGATGCAGTAGAAATGAGGTCGTTGCGTCGGATATGCGGACCACCACTTTGGCGGACCGCATACGTAACATCGAAATACGAATAATGGTAAGTATAAAAGACAGCATAGGGACAAAAATAAGGAAAGGCATGCTACGGTGGTTCGGGCATGTTGAAAGATTGACAAACCAGATATATAATGCGAGAGTTGTGGGTGAAAGAGGCCCTGGCAGACCGAGACTCACATATCACGATCAAATAAATAATACACTGGCTGAAGGCACATTAAAAAGCTTTCGTAACTATAGAGCATGTATGAAGAGGTTGATGAATGTCGACGAAGCGAAAGAGATATGTCGTGATCGTGTCAAGTGGCGCTCAATTGTCTCTGTCTACCCCGCAAGGGATCTGGCGTATATATGTACGTGCCGAGGCGTCTCTCCGTTTGTCACCTGGAAGGGATAATTCAGTGTAGGAGCCGTTATGGAAACTCTTGTAGTGGCGGTGGTAGCTCGGTTGTAGGACGCTTATGTTAAAATCCTACAAAGGTCGGTTCAAACCCCCGGCATGTATCAATGAGAAATATACTTTTCTTACGTACATTTACCACACCACCGTTCCCGTGCCTCGAAGAGCACGTCGGTCCCCAGTGTAGGCCAAATTCTCCAGTAAGGAAAGGCCCATCTCCAGCAGTGGAGGTCTAGGACGCTGTGTTCTAGGAGCTGTGATAATGACGATGATGAATAGTGTAATATTTTTTTTAATAAATATGTACATCAGCCCAGTGACAAGTCTTAAGTCAATGAGTTTACCCCGTCGAATCTCTACCTAGGTTGTGGCTGGAACCAGTTTCCGAGATATCCCCTTTATAAAAACTCTACGTCCTTCAAATCATATGGGATGCGGTCGGAACAGCTGATGTACCTGCTGACTCACACATACAGGATGTGTCGCCGAGAGGGATAAAAACCGGAGTTTTTACAAAACTACTAACCTTTATTTTAAAACCTTATTGCACTATGTACAAAGGCGGACTTAATGCCGCTAGGCATTTTCTGACAGCCAAACCTTTAGGACATTTAGACAGGATTGTGGTAGGTGCAATTAAAAATTAGTTTAAATTTAAATAAAACAGAAATATATTTATAATATAAATATAATATCTACATACAATTTACATACTAATACATAAATAAGTCATACTATAGATATACTAATATAACATAAGATAATAAATAAATTTATATATATATAAAGATAATAATTAATGTTCGTAATATCCCTTGTATGTACTATATCACGAACACATAGAGAGGGACATACATAATTTATTGTTGTAACATTATAACACGGAGGAGCACCGATATCCCGCACTACAGGGCTACCTCGTGTAGGTATCACAAACACATCACCCTATGTTGTTCACCTATTGTACATCTGTATACTTTTGTGACAATAAATGATTTTATTATTATTATTATTATTGTTAATGTAAATATAAAGAAAAAATTAAACTACTAAAACTAAACTACTTACTAGTAAATAATATTAATATACTAAACACAAATATACTTATAATTCTTAATATATACATACATAAATACAATATATATACATACTCCAAAAGACCACAACATGAAATGGAACAAAAATTGTGATCTCACAGAAGAAATAATCAGGAACGGAGTCAGTAAGACATAAAGTTGGCTAAATCTGAATCTAAAAAAACCGTGGTTTCTGACCACCCCGTAAAGTTTTTGAACATTTCCTTTAGAGTTATTCCGACGATTTGTCCAAATGTGCTAGGCTAGTTAAAGCAATGGTGCGTAATTACAGTGTTTGAGTTGTTATTTTTGGACCCTTTGAGACATGTATAAAAAACTCATCTGTTTTTTACAATTTAAATTTGTAATATATAAACAGGTAAAGAAGATTTATTTGAAGTAGGTACTTAGATACAAAAATATTAAAATAAAATTGATTAAAACACTAATTATAAATAAAACTAAAACTAAAAATACCTATGAAATTAAAACTATTCTACAAAATAAACTAAGGGCTTACCACCAGGGAGGGTACCTAAAACGCTCGCAATATATAAACATGTATATAATATGTATACAAACAAGTTATCAAATCAAATCGAATCACTTATTCATCCTTAAGTTTAGGTACATCATCATCATCAGCCTGTGTCTCTCCACTGCTGGATATAGGCCTCCCCCAAGGCTCGCCACTGCACGCGGTCTTTTGCAACCCTCATCCAACCCCCACCAGCGACCCTCGTTAGGTCATCCGTCCATCTGGCGGGGGGTCGTCCCACTCTACGTGGTCTCCACTCCAGAACCCGTTTGCGCCATCGGTCGTCGCTTCTGCGGCAGATGTGTCCGGCCCATTGCCACTTCAGCTTGCTAATTTTGAATGCTATGTCAGTAACTTTGGTTCTTTGACGAATTTCAACATTTCGAATTCTATCCTTCAGAGAAATACCATAGCTCTCTCCATAGCTCGCTGAGCGACCTTGAATTTGTGAACCAGACCCACTGTCAGTGTCCACGTGTCTGCTCCGTACGACATTACGGGGAGGACGCACTGGTTGAAGACTTTTGTCTTCAAACACTGTGGTATGGACGATGAGATGAGATTAGGTACATACATATTACAATTGGTATTCAGTAGTTTGTTCGTTAAGCTATACTTACTATACTTATATACTTGCTATCCCCTTAAGAGCATACATATTTATTTAAATGCCAAAGTCAAAATTTTTGTTTAAATAATGTTATTTGTGATATATTTGTCATAAATAATATGTCTTAATGTATTGTAAAAACCAAACTAGACATTTTGCTAAAAAGCATAAAATAAATATACCTCCGACAGGTATGCTGGTATAATTATATTTCACCCCGGTTGTCATTGTGGGAGTTTAAATCCTATTTTAAAGGTTTTACGAGATATTTTGGAATAGACGGAGTTTTGCGTGGGTTGGTTTAGGTATTTTTTTAAAGAAATTAAATATTCGTAGTAAGTTTAAATGTCCTCCGGGAACCATTTTAACAAATTCTATAGAACAAGATTCTATTACCGATGGAAGAAATAAGTAAAAATTTTGTTAAATAAACATTAATGTAGCTTTTGGATCACATGTTATTTATTTTTAGATTGTTCCATATTAATTCTTGAACTTCCAAGATCATTTCTGATAAATTTTATCAAAATCGGTTCAGTGGTATAGGCATAAAGGCAAATTACAGGCAGACAGATTTAGCTGTGGGGTCATGATGACGTCGCCTATGTCTTTGGGTTCCAAGGAACATTCCTGCCAAATTTAATCAAAATAGGTCCAATAATATCTGCGTTAAACAAGGACAAACAGAAACATATACATAGAGACAACTTCTTTCACATTCTTTATCTATATATATATATACCGAAATTGATTTGATTGTTACCTACTAGTAGCAGAGTGAGTGCCCAACAACATTAACTTTTTAAATATCTCAAGTAAGCCTTGACTTATACTATTATCGTTAAAAAGAACCTGTGTGTCTAAATAAAAAGTTCTTGAATAATATATATAAGTTAGTTGTGTAGACCGCACGATTTGTCAATTCCGCCATGCCCTCAACTTTTCTAAAAATTGAGTATGTCATAAGGTTTGTAACAGATTATATTGAACGACTCAGCTGCAAGACTGCTGTCATTACATAGTGTCAACTAGCTGTCCCCTATAAGACCAGGGCCTCCGTAGCCACGACTTAGCTGTAAAGGCACACAGGGCCAACAGTGAGATAGAGACGGTTTATAGGATTTTAGTCCGTAGGCGCCCTGGGGCTTCACTAGGAAGCTTCACGGATGAGTCGGGCATGCGACCCCCACCGCGTTGGCCCTTCAGGCAGGGGGCGTATCATTGATGATTTATTGATTCACCGTCTATAAAAAAAAAAAGTATAGGGGACAGAAGTCGTCTACTAAATTAAGCATGTACAAAACTGTATTTTTTATCTTTTTGTTCAATATGTATATTTTCTTTTGTGTTAATAAACTATTATTATTATTATCGAATTACCTATCAATAGAACTGCCAGTCTACATTGGGATCACTGGTAATGGAAAACATAGGTCCATAATGAAATGAAAAATAAATCTAAAACAAAATAAAATTTATTAAACTGATCATAAATAGTACTATTAAGATTAACGTATAGTACCTATTATCACGACCATACCTGGGGAATCAGAAACCACATTTAGCCAACAAGCTCGCCAATGACTTGCGTACCAAACTCGGAGAAATTTGTGTTTATGTGGTGAAAATATACCAGATTTAATTTGAACGTCAGCCGTCAGCTGGTGCATTCGAAGCCATTTTTAACTTTAATCGCTACATTTACAGACTTCATTTTAGTATAACTCAGCAAATATGCAAATAAAATTAACAACAAAAAAACGTGTGGTGCCATCTAGTGGTAACCATAGGAATTAATTATTTTTTTCTAGTTTGAATCTAATTCTAAAAGGATTAATAGTTTTCTAAACAGTTTTTTTTATTGGATTTTATTAACTGCCACCGTTAAGCTAGTCTAGCGGTTAAGTCCGTGGATTTAGATTTTTTAGACTCGGGTTCGATTACAGGTCGGGACACAATAATATTCATTAATTTGAATTAATAAGTTTAATTTTCCTAACCGTGAATTAAATCCGAAAGCGGCAAAAAAAAAATACAAAAAAAAAATACAAAAATGTCGCGTTTTGAACCCAGGTGTGTACCAATGACAAATACATATTTGTTATAGATTTACAAATCCACCGTTCCCGTGACTTGAAGAATACGCTAAGGTCAATTTCGGATCCACTATACCAAATTGTGGAATCGTTAATCAGACCCTCGTGGACCCGTCTGTCAGCGTGTAGGCCTGTAAAATATACTGAGCACGACTTGTGACATCGCGCCCACCTGAATGTAAGCGGTATGCGAGGTCCTAAAATGGGAGCCAGTAACGACCGTCATCAGTCTACCACTATACCGGCCTATCACGCTTTTTCACACTTCGCTTGAAGGATTCCAGGTTGTAGGAATGAGAAAACACACTGGCTGGGAGAGCATTCCACATCCTCAGCGTGCGACAGATGTAAGAGCCTCCCGATTTGTAAGCGTACAAATTGTGGGGGTGCATATTTTGGACTGTACGTAGTGAAGACGGGATAAGGTTGTGGAGCTCTTCAGAACACTCACCGTAGTATAGCTTGTAGATAACGCTTAGGGACGTCACATCTCGACGAAGCTGCAGCGATTCGAGATTTTTAGACACTGTAGTGTCGTCCACTAGTCGAATCGACTGCCTCTGCAGGACATTGAGAGCATCTGTAAGGTACCATCTCAGAAGTGAGAACAGTATTCCACGCATGACCTTATTTGTTGACTGCCTCCGTGGTCTAGCGGTTCATCATCATTATCAGCCTATGTCTCTCCACCGCTGGATGTAGGCCTCCCCCAAGGCTCGCCATTTCACACGATCTTTTGCCACCCTCATCCAGCCCCCACCAGCGACCTTTTTCAGGTCATCAGTCCATCTGGCGGGGGGTCTTCCCACTTTGCGTTTTTCTGTACGTGGTCTCCACTCCAGAACTCGTCTACTCCATCGGTTCTGCGACAGACGTGTCCGGCCCATTGCCACTTCAACTTACTAACTTTGAAGGCTATGTCGGTAACTTTGGTTTTCTGACGGATGTCTACGTTTCGGACTCTATATATCAGAGAAATACCGAGCATAGCTCTCTCCATAGCTCGCTGAGCGACCTTAAACTTGTGGACCAGACCCACTGTCAGTGTCCACGTTTCTGCTTCGTACGACAATACTGGAAGAATGCATTGGTTGAATGGAATTGGTCTAGCGGTTAAGTCCGTCGTGGATTTAGACTCGGAGGTACTTCGATTCCTGGTCGGGACACAAAAATATTTATTAATGTAAATAAATACATTAAATTAATATTTGACTTAATTTTATTTGTGATATTTCTCGAGTTTGGTGCGCTGGAGACATCGACAAGCTTGCCGCCTGATTGATGATTGGCCTATAGTAAAGTTGCCTAAATGTGAATCCGCTTATTTATAAGCGTGGTTTCTGACCACACCGAAAGGGAAACGGTCCTTTACCTTATTTGTGCTAAACCGTTTTACCAGGATCCCCAGTTTTCTAGTGATGCTTTCAATGTATAGCCTCTGGTCTAGTCTTCCTGCAGTCGAGGTCCAGGACTCTGTGTTCCAGGGGCAGTGATGATAGCCACATTTGTATGTGTAAGTTGAACACGTGACGGTTGCGGTTTGTCGGAAGGTGTTCCGGTCTCAACTTTTTTGGCAAACGCGTCGAGTTTCAACCCACATCCCGGGAGTTCCCATCCTGTCACTTTGAGACTTGCAATAAATCAATTACTCGTTTGTTAGGATAAGTCGAAAATATTCATTATAGATAGTTATTTTTTTATTAGGATACGTTTATTTGCACACAACAGCTAATTAAATAATAACATATATGTAAAATTAAATATGAACTAAACCTAATATTTAAAAAACCGTTTTGACAACCTTATGGCCAGGCGCTTGGCTGCCCTCATTCTTCTTTCTCCATTGGATCTCGAACCCAAACGTTTCTTTAATTTAAGTAAAATTTAAGTATCGTCACAAACGTATCCCTTGCAAAATCAGAAACGAAACTTGTTTTTTTTTCCCCCATCATGACAAGTAGCAAGCTCATCGATGTCTCTAGCGTACCAAACTTCACATATAAATTATTGTGTCCCGACCTGAAATCGAACCCGGTATCTCCGCGTCTAAATCCACGGACTTAACCGCTAGACCACAGAGGCAGTAATTATTAATAAAGTAATAATCCGAGTGATTACGGGTTCGATTCCTGGTCGGGACACAAAAATAATTATTAATGCAAATAAATACATTTAATTAATATTTAATTTTCTTGTGTTATTTCTCGAGTTTGGTACGCTGGAGACATCGACTAGCTTGCCACTTGTCATGATTGGTCTATAGTAAAGTTGGCTAAATGTGAATCGGCTTATTTATAAGCGTGGTTTCTGACCACTCTGAAAGGGCAACGGTCGTGATGATACTACTACTTCTATTCTATCAAATTAACTAAGGGCTTACCACCTGGCAGGGTACCTAAAACGCTCGCCGCATTATTTATTTATTAGGTATAAGGTATTTATGGCATTTGGGGTCGCCACACTCTTGATAAAATCTTTTACCCAGTTCTTTCACTAACTTGTGAGAGAGTATACCCCCATTGCTACCAACAAAATTATTCATACCAACAGGTTGCTGCAAGGTCACATGTCGTAGTAAAATAAAAATAAAATACTTAAAAAAAAACTTTGACTTTTATGAATAAATATGTTCCAAGGCTCATTGACGTCTCTGGTGACAATAGGGCTGGCAGTTATTTCTTCAAAAAATTAGGTATCCTAATTGAAAGGGGAAATGCTCCTAGTGTATTGGGCACCATGCCACAAGACAGCGATTTGGAGGAGCTATTTTTATTTTCTATGTATTATTATTTAGGTTAAATTTAGATTTTGTTTTAATATACCTAGTTTATTTAATATTGTAATTCTTTTATATTGTTTGTATATTACTTCGAATAAAAATTCATTCTGTACCTAAATAAAACTTTTCTGTAACAATTAAATCTATATATTATTATTATAGTAAAATAAAATAAAAGAAAAACAAAAAAAAATAAAAAAGAGCTTTGACCCCGACGTGATTTGAACACGCAACCTTCTGATCTGGAGTCAGACGCGCTACCGTTGCGCCACGGAGTCAGTTACAAAACGGATCGAAATTCTGAACCAGTATCAGTTCCCTTATGACGATAACGTTTGCGAATAATCTGCAACGATTTGAAAAAAGAATTTAGCTTCATAATATTGCTTGGGGAATGGGGTGTATCAGGCAAAGCTTTTTGTAGATGTCGCTAGCGGCAATGGTACCTTGTTTTATACCTATATCGCATATTTTTCTAATGTTTTTGTAGTTTTTTTTTATTCTTATAACACAAACATGTATTTAAAATTAACGTTACCTGTCTTAAAAGACAAATTAAGAAAGCGCACACCGTCTTTAAAAAGAAAAAAGGTTTTATTAATAGAACGGCAATTTTGAGATCACGATATCTTTAATTTCGCTTGGAAATCTCGATTTTTACACTTAAAAGCTGCTTACTTTCGCATTATATCCAGAAAATAATAAATTTCGTAATAAAAATACAAGATTCCTATGCAACTGACAGTTATATTAGGTACCATCTATCATGCACCATCTATCGTGATAAAAAGTTAGTGACACACCCCATTGGAACAATTGAGACGATTGCCTCCGTGGTCTAGTGGTAACAAATGTTGCCGTAAACTCGGGAGGTAGTGGGTTTGATTCCCACCGGGGGCAAATTGTACATTGTATAATTTGTCTCGGTCTGGGTGTTTATATGTATATATTTACAAAAAAAAGTATAATATGTAGTTTATCAACCATCTAGTTTCCAAAAAAAAATATGCGAGATGCAACTTTTAGTCAGCCCGCACTTGTGTTACTGTACAAAGCACAGATCAGATCATGCGTGGAATACTGTTCACACCTTTGGGATGGTTCCGCCAAGTACCTCACAGATGCTCTCAATGTCCTGCAGGGGCGAGCTGTTCGAATTGTGGACGATGCCACTATATCTGGAACTCTCGAATCCCTGCAGCTTCGCCGAGATGTAGCTTCTCTGAGCGTGTTCTACCGGCTATACTATGGTGAGTGCTCCGAAGAACTCTATAACCTAATCCCTCCCTCTCCATTCCGCAACCGAACCACACGCACAGGTCAGAATATGCACCCACATACCGTAGTCACTATCTCTTCGCGTACCTATAAATTTGATGACTCATACATCTGTCGCACAATAAAGATGTGGATTGCTCTTCCAGCCTCTGTGTTTCCACTTTCCTATAACCTGGAGTCCTTCAAGCGAAGTGTGAAAAGGCATCTAGTCAAGCCGGCATAGTGTTAGGGACTGATGTCGGACATAAGGGTCTGATTCCAGTTGCTAACATTCATGGACCCTGCGCGCCACTTACCATCAGGTGGGCGCAGGGTCACATGTCGTGCTAGTATAAAAAAAAAAAACAAAAAAAAAAAACTTAATGCTTCACGGAGTATGGGAACCAGCGAGGAAAGCGTTTTTTGATGTTCGCATTGTTATTGCTGACGCAACCTCGTCCGGAACCCGTACCTGGGGAAGCATCTCCCAAACCCATTCACACGAGAAACACCGTAAATACGACAGGGCAGCAGACGATCTCAGAGCTACATTTACGCCGTTGGTTATCTCGTGTGATGGCTCATTGGGTGCGGAATACGCGGCTTTTGAGTGTCGGCTTTCTGAAAAATGGCAGAAGCCATTCTCACAAGTTGCAGGCTGGCTAAAAATTAAAATACAAATTTCTGTAATAATGGCTATAAGCTTAAGGATCAGAGGAACAAGAAAGCGAGTGAGATGGATAGGATGTGAGGATGGAGCAGGTATGTTTGAAGGAACGAATGAATGATTAAATGTGAATGAATGTTAGATGATTTTATATATTTAGTTTTCTGTATTTTTTAGTTATTATTGTTATTTTGTTGAAATAAATTTAATACACATTTAGCTTCATTCGAGCGCTCTCAAAAATGAACAGTCGATCGATTTTAAAATGTCAAAGTCAAAATATCTTTATTCACGTAAACCTATTACAGGCATTTATGAAACGTCTTTAATTTAATTATTTTGAATGATTCTACTCCTGCTAGTAGAAGACTAAGCAGCAAAGTGGTCCAATAAGTAAGCTGTTAGCAGAAGACCAGCAGCTTAGCAGATTCCAGTGACCTAAACGTTCTTATATATGCACCAACCTTAGACATAAAATGTTCGAGGAAGATTGACCAAGTAAGAATATCTATGGGCATTTGGTCCGCCTATGAATAGATTTAGATAAGACAAAAAAACATTAAATAATTATAGACTTAACCCTATACTTGATAATGTGCACTGTAATGCACACAATTTTTAAAAAAATATTGCGGGTAGATGCAGAAATCTTTGTGCTTCTTTTTACCACCACTGTGTAGGTAAATGTTAAGTTTTTACCTAAAGCAAATATTAATGTTATATGACAACACTTTTCGTCAGTAAGCTGCAAAATGGCAAAGCGTGCGCAACTACCGATGACATATAAGGTAAAAAACGATTTTTATCATTATTTATTGTAACTTATTGTTATTTTTTTTCATGTTAACTTATTCATGAATATATGTGTGTTTGATAATTACTAATATTCCGTAGTAATGCACGTGATATCCTATCATAAAACATGTACATTTCTTAATATGTCTTTAAATGCACATTGCTATCTTATTGGCATTTTTACATTATTTGTACTGTGTGCATTCAGAGACACATTGCTAGATCACGGTATATTATAGATTGTAATGATAACTATATAAAATCATCGATTCTATTGAAGGTATAGATTTATCGTGGCTTGTTACTTTTAGTTAGCCCCGAGTAATGAATAGGAAAACCTTATGAAAATCAGTTTAGTTGTTTTTGTATGTTATATCTTATATATACAGCCCCTGCCCTGTTACAGTGTTATATGATTCAATAGTTTATGTATTTTTGCATTTTTAGCACATGACCAGAGCACACAGGATACTAGCATTAGTGCCGAAAGCAGGAGCAGGATCTGGAAACGACAACAGTGATTCTTCAGGAGATGAACTAGCCCTTCATCGTAATAGCAAAACTGATTATGCCCGCAAACGACACTCGTACTCAAAGCTCTGAAGCCCCTAACCTATAAGCCCCATCCCTACCATCTTCATTGGAAAATCTGCATTTACTATCAGATGGCGATAATGAATTTACCGAAGTTTGCGTTACAACCTCTCCATCTAGGTTAAGAAGCCCCACATCCAGCAGTGTAGGTCTTGGACTCTAGGGCCTATGATGATGAAGTACATACTTTCATACAATATAGTTAGGCATTAAATATAAAAGTTCAGTCTTCCCACTCGCTCGTCGTACCAATTTACATTTCATGCAAAATCCACACACTTGGGCCCACATCTATAGGGCCAAAGATTTTGTGAGACACGCGTCTCTAATTGATGTGGGGCCTAAACAATTAAACGTGTCAATAGTGTATTATTATTATTTACAACATGTATATAATTTATTATATATATAATTTAACATAGACACATGACACGCACACCTGCAACCGACCAATTACAGCTCACTTCGTACGTAAAAAGCACTCACACAACTTGCAATTTACAATTCTACCTAGGCCTTGACACTGTCGATAAGATTAATACATACACATTATCTAAGTATAGAGCCATCATTGCAGCCCCTAGAACACAGTGTCCTAGATCTCCACTGCTGGAGATGGGCCTTCCAGAATATATATCTGGAAAATTTGGCCTATTTAGAGGATATTATGTCAATTTTTTATGACAATTTATTGACGTTTCCACAAGTTGGTATTGATGGAACCGGGACCGACGCTTAACGTGCTCTCCGAGGCACGGGAACGGTGGTGTTGTAAATCTATGACAAATGTACGTAAGAAAAGTGTATTTCTCATTGGCACATGCCGGGTGGGTTTGAACCGACCTTTGTAGGATTTAGGAACGCGTTCTGACAACCGAGCCACCACCATGTAGGAATAAAGCTGTTAATTTTTTTCCTTACTTTTAATATTTCTTCATTGCTCCTATTGCAGTTGTCGCATGATATGATAGATATTAATATTATATTATACTAGGTAAATAAACTCATTGCAAAATATAATTATTGAAAGTTGATGAAATATAATTTTAAAATAGTTAGTCATTTAATAGACAATACAGTAATAACTAACTAATTAAGTTATGACTTTAAATAGGTCTTCAACATATTGATAACTTGGAGGCAACAACCTAAGCTATAAAGATAATTTGACAAGATATGTTGTGTTATACCCAGTCTATAGATTCAACCCTTGCACTGCAGTCCTTGCTAATTACCCTGCTCTTACCGACTCTCATTAAAAAAATATTACCCAAATACATTGAGTTATTGCAAAAGATATCGCGAACTGCGATTATGTGGTAATAAAAGTAATGGTCCAGTCACAAATCTTTGTTGTAGGTGTGAAAATACATTAACATAAACAAACACTTGAGCCGATGGGGACACTCAGCCAAGCGTTTGGCCAATAAGTTGTCCAAACGGCTAACGGAAAAGTCTGGAAACAGGAAAGCTGCCAATTATTTCTGCTAACGTGTTAGCTTAGCTATACAGAGGGGAAATGTTGCTGTCTTATTGGGACTATCTCTAAAGGGTCGTCTCTAGAGGACATTTTTTACTTATAGTTTATTTTTTTAGTTTTTTATTTATTTTAATTTTTCTTTAAAGTTGTTTTAATTATTAATATTTTTTTCTAAATCTTTAAAAAAGATAAACAAATAAAATTTACAAAGACTAAATATATAATAAGATGTGGCAAGAAGCCAAATGGTATGAGAATATCAGCTAGGATAATCGTTTAAGAATTAATTAGTCTATGACAGCTATGGTTGGTTCGACTTGCAATTTTAAATTGATAAGAGAGTAACAAACATTTTGTATGAATTATCATACAAAAAAAAATATAAATCAACACTTTTACAATAAGACAGAGCGGCCATTGGTTGTTATTAAACAACCAATGGCCGCTCTGTCTTATTGTAAAAGTGTTGATTTATATTTTTTTGTGGTAAATATAAATGAAATATAAAAATATATTCTTTATAACAAAAAAGTAACAAGATTATATATAACTTTTAATTTTACCGCTATTTGTTGAACACAGTCTAAGCACGGTCATTATTCGTAAAGATTTGTGACCGGAACATAACTTTCAAGACTACAAAAACAATTGTCATGTCTTCTCCACCTATTCAATGGTCAAATAATCTAAAACACTGCAAAAGTTTACACGACATATTGTAGGTAGAAGAAATTTGCATGTTTTGTGCTGGCTCATAGATGGCATGTATCATCACGACTGTAACATCGAATGCGAACATATAGGACCAAAAAATAAAGAACTGAGAGCTAAGGAAAATGTGCCAACTGTCTCCATGGGACTGACTGCCTCCGCGATCTAGCGGTTAAGTCCGTGGATTTAGACTCTGAGATACCGGGTTCGATTCCTGGTCGGGTCACAATAATATTTATTAATTTAAATAAAAGGAGCGGTAGTGGCTCGGTTGTAAGATCGCCTAAATCCTAATCCTAAAGAGGTGGGTTCGAACCCTGCTATGTACCAATTAGACATACACTTACGTACATTTGTCATAGATTTACAACACCACCGTTCCAGTGTCTAAAACTAAAATCAACTTGTGGAATGCAAAAATGTAAGTATTTTATTTTCTATTTTGTAATTTTGAACCATCGATTGACAAAACTTTACAAAATACACTAGCCATTAGAGAACGGAAATTAAAAATCTAATGTAATTTGAATGTGCTCCCAAATTCGAGGGATTGGAGGCACTCACGCATGCACAAAGCTTAGTACATATCACAATATATGATTACGACCTTCTACGTACAAAAACAAAAACCAACTATAATATATTTTTTTCTTTGTATGTAATTGTAATTTTTTGTGTGTATTATGTTTGTAATATGACAATGCCTATTTACAGCAGCTATAATTTTAAGATTAATATTGTATTATGTCTATTTGGGTTGTAATATGCTGCTCCAAATATAAGGTATTTCCCAGAAAATAAGCAAAATAAATGTAAAAGTTATACTTATTATTATTAAACCAAACAGAAAAAAACAAGTATTTTAATTACTTCAAAGCTTAATATTGCCTTTGCAACTTGCTTTGGATGGACGGAGTAGGTCTATAGTAGGTTGATGTGCCTGAAAAAATAATAAATAATAATAATAGGTGTGTGGAAGCGTGAGCTAAGAAAGAAAATACTAAAAACTAGCTTGATGTGTCTCAGGGAACTACCCGAACGCGGGCAGACGCGCGATAGCAGACGACGTTAATGGTTGTGTCTCAGGGAACTACCCGAACGCGGGCAGACGCGCGATAGCAGACGACGTTGAAGGTTGTGTCTAAATGCATAAAATTCTCTAAGGCTGTTAGATTCTTCCGACGTTCTAATGGATCGCAAACGTTATATAATAATAATAAATAATAATAATAAATATTTCCAGACAGGTCACACAGCGCCATCTAATTTCCGTGGTAAGCTACGAGGCTCGTGTTACGGAAACTAGATGGTTGATAAACTACATATTATACTTTTTTTTTGTAAATATATACATATAAACATCCAGACCGAGACAAATTATACAATGTACAACTTGCCCCCGGTGGGAATCGAACCCACGACCTCCCGAGTTCACGGCAACGTTTGTTACCACTAGACCACGGAGGCGGTATAAAGGTAGCGACGGTTGAAACCACCGTTTTAGCACTAATAACTACAGATGAAACGGATAGTGGTTTGGCCGAATACCGGTTACCGAATATTCGACAAGCTACGAGGCCGCAGCGCCTGATATCCGGCAACCGAATATTCGGCCCTTTATCGCGTTACATGACGCGACCAGTTTGATTTGAAATTATAATCACCAACAAATGCAGAAAAAACTAATATCTTATTAAACTAAATAAATATTTGAAATAAATTTAGAAAATATTTAACAAAAGATCCCATTTTTTTATTTAAATAGTATAAAAATACTCCAATAAGTTGACTATAAAGAAATTACTATTACGGGAGAGATACGGGTTTGAAATAATAATTAATTTACAGCGTATAGTACAATAAGGATTGGTCAAAAGTTATATTCTATACTTATGAAAATTAAGTCGGTTGGTGTAGGAGCGAGTTCACATTTAGCAAACATTATTATAGGCCAATCATGAAAACTCGAAAAATATCACAAATAAATTATTGTACCCGGTACCTCCGAGTCTGAATCCACAGACTTAACCACTAGACCATAGGAGAATACTGACAAACGTTTTGACAGTTTATAACGCTAAAATAAAATAGAATGGAAATGAAAACAATTTACACAAAAAAAAAATGGGTCAAAATATAAGGGTCAAACCAGGTGTTTCAACATATTTAAATTTTGAAGGGAGTTGTTGAAGATTCGTTTCGATATGTGGTGCGTGATTTGATTATAGGTTAACTGTTTTAAACGATCAAGATACGCACAATGTTTTACTACAATAAGATATATAAACCATAGAGGCCGCGGAGGTCTGGTTGTTATTTTTTTATATTTTTAAAATAAATTAAATATAAATAATAATGATAACGTCTGGCCAAGGAGTTGTCGAAGCGGCTGATGGAGAAATCTGAAGACAGGAAGGCTGGCAATTATTTTTGACAACATATTAGCCTGGAGTCCTTCGCGCCATTTTGCGTGGACATGTCAAGTGCAAGTTTTTGTTTTGTAAATTAATTTACTGTGGATATTATTGGTCAAAAGTGGTGTTGTTTTGTTTAATAATGTGCTACAATGTGAATAATTATGGAAAACGATAAATTGGACTTATTATTAACTTGGAATATGGGGCACAAGTTGCAGTTTATTTTTGCGGTTTTCCCGCGCTGTCAACTCCCATATTTTGCCCGACGTGTTTGGGCTATAATGCCGCGAGTGACTCCAAGTAAAGCATCAAATTCTGCAGCATCTGGAATTTGATGATCCCCAACTCGGTTATGAACTCTGTTATGAACATATATTATGCAAATAAATTACGCGTTTAGGACTGATGTATTCTTTACAATGTCCTTTAAAGACAATTAAAAAAAAAAAAAAACAAATGAGCACTTCAGGTAGGGAAGACGTGTGTTCAGCTTATCCGTATAGCGTAATATTGGTTTATTTAGCATTGTAAGTTTAATTTTTTATTGTCTACATTTTTCAATTTCTTTTAGTTTTTATTTTTATGTAATTGTGTCTACCTATATGTGAAAACTTGTTATTAGCTTAATTGTGTTTAATCTTTAATTTTATATATGTATAGTAGCTGTAAGTTTTCCTAACATAAATAAATAAATAAATAAAATATTAGCCTTGCTATACGAGGAAATGTTGCCAGTCTTCTTGGGCCTATCTCTGATGGGTCGTCTATAGAAGACATTTTTTATTTATAGGTTTTTTTTGTTAGGTTTAGTTTATAGGTATTTAATTTGATTATGTTTATTTAGGTAGTTTGTAATAATAATTTACCTTTTTTATATTTTGTTACTACCTAAATAAAGTAATAATAATAATTAATTGCACACAAAATATAAAACTCACACATCGATGTTAATAGAGCCTTGAAGACTTGGCCTTCATCATAAGATCCTAATCTTAAAGCTTAACATCCTAAAAAGGTGGGTTCTAACCTCGCCTTGTACCAATGAGAAATATTATTTTCATCACCACGTCCGTTTGGTCAGAAACCACGCTTATAAAGAAGCGGATTCAACAACTTTCCTAAAGGTCAATCATGACAAGTGGCAAGCTCGTCGGTGTCTCTAGCGTACCAAAATCGAGAAATATCGCAAATAAATTTAAAGTTATTGTGTCACACAAGAATCTAAACCGTTACATTCGAGTCTAAAACCACGGACTTAACCGCTAGACCCCGGAGGCAGTTAAACTGTCGCTCTCGGTTCCACTAAAAGTAACTGGTGAAATTAGTAATATAAATAGTCATTAAAAAATTACATCAGCTTCTCGCCAACTTGGCCAGGCAGCGTGACGAGTGTAGGCCAAATTCTTCAGAATTTTTTGGAAGGGCCATCTCCAACAGCCGACTCCTAAACCATCCTCGTCGAGTCCTCGACAGTTAGAGATGGGCCTTCGAGAATATATATCTGGAGAATTTGGCCTACACTTGCCACTCTGGCCAGACGGGTTGGCGTGGCGATGTGTAACATGGCAGTTTATATTTGTTATAATAGAAACGCATTAATGCGTTATGCGATTAACCCGGAGAAACAGAACGCTCAGGGACGGTACGCAATGTGTCAAAATCAGCGGTTCCTCATTAATTTTAAACTTTTTATGCGCAAGTTCTTTTTGCAGGTGCTCCGACAATAAAATATTAATGTAATTTTGTTCAAGCACACATTGTCCATTAAAATCACCAAGCTACTGTAATCCCCTAATTGGGGAACGAGTTTTGGGTTAGAAGATCCGCGGGCTTCCGGAGACTCATCCCGGCCGTCGCCCAACTCCCCACCAGCTGAGCGTCACTTCTTCACGCCCGGCTGCTACACGAGATAAGCATTAGCTAGATTACCTACACTCTTAAATGTGCGGAAGTTTCCTCAACTGAATATACAATAAATCTACGATCCGTTATTTGTTGCTTTTCAAATGTCACCGGACCAGAGTAATCTGGTAAGGTGGGGAAAAGCTGCGGAAAAGAACTGTACATTGTGTGGTGCTGCCATAGGAACTGCTAGACACACCTGTAGGGTGCGTTACTCTTCTAGAAAAGGGCTATTACTCACGCCGACATGACAAAGTCCTTGGTGTCATCCGTGAAGCAGTAAGTCTTTCTATTGCAAGAGCCAGAAAGGGACTAACTACAAATAAAACTTTGACCACATTTGTAAAGAAAGGGCAAAGCACGAAAACTGAATGCAAGCCCACCTCGATCCTTGGCGCCGCATCAGACTGGAAAATTCTTATGGATACATTTGAACATCATTATAGGATCCCAGATGAACTAGCTGTATCAGCTATGGGAATCAAATATTCAAAAAGACCACAACATGAAGTCGAATAAATATTACAATCTCACAGAAGAAATGATCAGGAACGGGTTCAAGACTCAGCTTTACGCAGTGGAAGTTGGTGCAAGAGGAGTTCCAGCAAAATCTTTGCAACACTTACTGAAAGAATTGGGCCTAAGCAGGTCTGCCGTCAATGCATTTATTGAATGAGCTTCCAAGACGGCATTAACGGAACCATACAGATGGTGAGCGTATTATCGCGCAAAATAAAAAAAGGGAGGCCTCCTTTTCATAAATCGGCCTATTGTCGGTCGCAAGCCTGAGACACCATTCTTCTCATCTCTTACCCACACACGGTGAATCCATGGAATGCTTAGAAATTTGTCTTCTTGTCGAATTTGTCTTTAACCGGGGAGTTCGCGACAGATGGTAAATATATAGTTTATTCAATAAGTATCGATAGTACTTAGTGTATGAAAAGCTATGTACATTTATCTAGTCTCGTTGGCTGGGTTTTAGTCCAAAGTCGTGTTCGTAGATATCGTATGTGTTTTCATTATCGTATTCATGACCTCCTTTATCATCTAGTCCTGACTCGACCGATTCTGAATTCGTCCGTTTGGTTTAGGTATTGTAAATGTAAGACAAGTTTTTCTCATTGGTATTCGGATATACCCCGGGTTCCAACCGCGTACCTGTTTTAGATTTTAAGGAAAGTGTAGTGTATAGTAAAGACAAAGTTGATTTGACATTCAAAAAACGCCAAGTGGCGAAATAGAATACAAACAAACCCTGACCAAGATTTTTATAAAATAGAGTTGTACTCAAATATAGACTCGGAGGTACCGAGTACGATTCCTGGTCGGGAAACAAAAATATTAAATAAATACATTAAATGAATATTTAATTTAAAAGTAAAAGTTAAAGGCCTAACAAGATGCTTTTTCACACTTCGCTTGAAGGACTCCAGGTTATAGGAATGGGGAAACACACTGGCTGGGAGAGCATTCCACATCTTCAGCGTGCGACAGATGTAAGAGTCTCCAAATTTATGAGTACGCGTAGGGATAGTGGCTATAGTATAGTAAAGTATCATCACGACCGTTCCCTTTCAGAGTGGTCAGAAACCACGCTTATAAATAAGCGGATTCACATTTAGCGAACTTTACTGTAGGCCAATCATGACAAGTGGCAAGCTTGTTGATGTCTCCAGCGTACCAAGCTCGGGAAATATCACAAATAAATTAAATATTAATTAAATGTATTTATTTACATTAATAAATATTTTTGCGTCCCGACCAGGAATCGAACCCGGTACCTCCGAGTCTGAATCCACGGACCTAACCGCCAGACCACGGAGGCAGTATTTAATTTATTTGTGATATTTCTCGAGTTTGGTACGCTGGAGACATCGACGAGCTTGCCACTTGTCATGATTGGCCTATAGTAAAGTTGGCTAAATGTGAATCCGTTTATTTATAAGCGTGGTTTCTGACCACCCCGAAAGGGAAACGGTCGTGATGATACTTTACTATACTATAGCCACTATCCCTACGTGTACTCATAAATTTGGAGACTCTTACAACTGTCGCACGCTGAAGATGTGGAATTCTATAACAAAAGGAATTAGTACCTATAGAAAATTGAAATTGTTGAGTCGGAGGTATTTTTTAGTCGAATGTGGAAAATCCCTAAGTTCGTCCCATTTTGACCGTATCGTCCCCAGAGTGCCAATTTGGAAGGAAATGGTCGGGATATCATCATGAAGGGTTAGTTTTGGATAAATATAGTTTAATGTGTTACGTAATTATATTTTGAAACTTACATATTCGAGGGTTGATATTAATTGTCAGTTTAAATCCACGTTAAAAGCTATCCTAATTCTGACATTGACGAGTAAGTCATGTCAAAATTGGGATTGGAATTGGGAGCAACCAACACCAGCCACGGTCGACCGACATGTATACCTACCATTATGCTGGCTTATCAAGATACCATGGTGAACGTTCTGAGGAGCTCCATAACCTTATCCCTTCTTCTCTATTCCGCAACCGAACCACACGCACAGGCCAAAATATGCGTCCACATACTACCTCCGTGGTCTAGCGGTTAAGTCCGTGGATTTAGACTCGGAGGTACCGGGTTCGATTACTATATTTATTAATGTATATAAATATGTACATTTAATTAATATTTAATTTATTTGTGATATTTCTCGAGTTTGGTAAGCTGGAGACATCGACAAGCTTGCCACTTGTCATGATTGGCCTATAGTAAAGTTGGCTAAATGTAAATCAGCTTATTTATAAGCGTGGTTTCTGACCACCCCAAAAGGGAAACGGTCGTGATGATACTTTACTATACTATAGCCACTATCCCTACGCGTACTCATAAATTTGGAGACTCTTACATCTGTCGCACGCTGAAGATGTGGAATGCTCTCCCAGCCAGTGTGTTTCCCCATTCCTATAACCTGGAGTCCTTCAAACGAAGTGTGAAAAGCAACTTGTTAGGCCGGCATAGTGTTAGAGACGGTCGTTAGTGTCTGGCGTCAGTTGCTCCTATTCTTGGACATCGCGTATCGCTTACCATCACATGGCAGCGATGTCACATGTCGTGTTCAGTATTAAAAAAAAAAACTATTTTAAACTTGAGGGGCAGAAGTCTCGACATTTTGTACTTTAAATTTTTTTTTTGTTTAAGTAGAGATAATGCCATGTATGTTAAAATTATAATGTAATGTACTCTGGTATCATGAGGGCAAAAACAGCTATCTCCTATAGTTCCACATTGCCACAATGTTAGTTAGTGTTGAGTGAGTCCATAACAAATATTTGTGCCGTTCGCTGTGCAGCACTATGCCGCAGAGTTCAGCACACTGGTGGCATCTCGCCTTTACAATGGGGAAACTATGCTACGTCACAAAATCGCTTGCAAAGATATTTACGAAGATGTTATTTAAATTTGTTTTCACCCCGCACTGGATTACGGTCGTGATGATTAATTTTGAATGAAAGCGGAGATGTAGAAAGATCCATTATAAATGTATGGCTAGTGTTAATTATTTCCTACCAATTCCATATATTATTCCCAAAGATCAGCCAAAAAAGGATATCGCATATAGTACAAAATTAAAATATTGTATTAACTTGGTTCCTAGCTTATAAATAATAATAATTATCATCACAGATCCTAAAATTCTACTGCTGGAGATGGGCCTTCCAGAACATTATCATCATCACAGTCCCTAGAACAAAGCGTCCTAGACCTCCACTGTTGCAGATGAGCGTTTCAGAAAATATATCTGGAGAATTAGGCCTACACTCGCCACGCCGGCCAGACGGGTTGGCGAGTACCTGATGTCAATTTTTTATTTCAATTTATTAACGATTCGACAAGTTGGTATCTGGTGGAACCGGGACCGACGGCTTAATGTGCTCTCCGAGGTACGGGAACCGTGATGTTGTAAATCTATGACAAATGCATGTACGAAAAGTGTAATTTATAGTGGTACAGCCGGAGGATATGAACCGAACTTTGTAGCATTATTAAAGAAAAGCCTTCTTACAACCGAGCCACCACCGCCCTGTTGTAAACAACTATTATTAGAAACTTTTCGCCCGCTCTTGATACATCTACTAATTTCAACCATCAGTGGTTGTGTTAATTACTTCATTCGAATTCCATATATTTTTCCAGTGAATGATCTCCCAACTCATTATAAAGAATGTTTCTTTCTGTCTGTCGGTCTGAGTGTGAGATTTGAGATAAGGTACCATGACGAACACCAAAACACATTTGTTAACGTTTATCATACAATATATAATACAAATATTAATCCGTGTAGCCGTCGTACTTGTTAGATACCAGAGGTGTCAGGGGCCTAAATCTGGCGCTTTCGACTTGCGTGTCGGTTCGAACTATTCGAATGAAAAGCGACAGATCTCCATAGAAAAGTGTCAGTTTCTTTTAAACATATCGAGCGGACATGCATGTCGAATTCGATTCCAAATTTAGCAAAACTTCTTGTAAACTAGTACTGGAAGATATTTTATCTTCCAATAACATGAAAGAGCAGGCTCGCCTCATGGACGTTTTCACTAGGGAGTCGGGTCTCTGGTTGCAGGCTTTTCGTTTAGCATCGTTTGGTTGACCTTGATCGACCTACACTTACCTACCTACCTACGAATACACTAACCATGGCGGTTTGCCTACGTCTCGGATCCCGGACTGTCCACCCGCACCAATGTTGGTGTGGAGAATCCTAGAACCCTCTGGAATTGTGCGGAGCGATGGCAAGAGACCCGATGGCATGACTGTTGGACCGTGGAAACTTGGCAGGTCATGTGTAGACATAACATCTTACATCCAGGAGACCTCGTCTAACGCGTGAGAACAAGCGTCTGACTAAGAAGTTGTCCAAACGGCTAACGAAAAAGGGAGACAGGAAAGCTGGCAATATTCGCCTTGCTATACAGAGGGAAAATGTTACCTTGGGGCTATGTCTGAAGGGTCGTCTCCTTGGGACTATGCCTGAAGGGTCGTCTCCTTGGGACTATGTCTAGAAGGTCGTCTCGTTGGGACTATGCCTGAAGGGTCATCTCTAGGAATATTATTTACAGCTTATTTTTATTAATTTTAGTTTTTTTTTATTTATCATCATTATCATTACAGCCCCTAGAACACAGAGTCCAAAACATACTGTTGGAGATTTCTAGAATTTTTTGGGGAATTTGGCCTACACTCGCCTCAAATCTGTTTAGTAACATAAGCATGTAGGCCAATTAAACAAAGAGATAGGTGTATATGGCTGAGGGATCACATGCCGTGGTCATATAGCCTATATCCGTCCCTGAGTTCGAAAGAGAATTACTGCTAAAATTTATAAAAATCTGATCTGTAATATAAGCGATAAACATACTCGTACAGACACATAAACGAAGCTCCTTTCACATTTAAAAAGTGCGGATAGCTAAGTAATTTTAAATTTAAATCGTCTATAACTATATTTTGTTAATATATAAAAAAATCTTTATTTATTTATTAAATACTTTATTGCACTTTACTTAAAAGTATGTACAAAGGCGAACTTAAAAATCTCTATCAACGAAAATTGTATGATTATAAGTACCAAGCACACTGGCTGCATTCCCACGTTGCACTGACATTTTTTTTTTGTTTTTAATATTTTTTAGACCGACTATCTCCAGAAACTTCTACAATTTTTTACAAATTTCTCATATATTTTTTTATTCTAAGCACCAATGACCTAATGTTTTTTTGTTTTCAATTTATTGGAATACAATATTAATGTCAAAATTGTGAGGTATCAGCTGAAAATCAGCGCTGTGACCGAGTGTTGCAGCTTATTGCTGAGCTGATTCCCTATTTGTCACCACACTATCTTGTTTGTTGTATTATTATTATTATTTTTTACTGCTTGTGTTTTTTTTGTGACAAATAAACTTTTTTCTTTCTTCTATCTTTTTTATTTTTTTTATTTTGCACGTTATGTGACCTTGCTTGGGCCCACCTGATGGTAAGTGGCGCGCAAGGTCCATGAATGTTAGCAACTTCTGTTGCGAAAGGAAGAACAGAGAAGACAAATTTCTATGGATTCCATGGATTCACCGTGCGGGTGCCGGGTCCATCGTGTGAGATGAGAAGAATGGTGTCTCGAGCTTGCAACCGACTGGTTTAGAAAGAAGGCCTCCTTTTTATTTGATTGCGCGATAATACGCTCACCATCCACCATTTTACTCCTCTCCCTACCCAACCAAATACTGTATGATTCTGTTAATGCCGTCTTGGAAGCTTTTTCCATTAATGTATCCTGCTTTCAGTAAGTGATGCAAAGATTTTGCTGGAACTCCTCTCGCACCAACTTCCACTGCGTAAAGCTGAGTCTTGGACCCGTTCTTGATCATTTCTTCTGTGAGATCATAATATTTATTCGACTTCATGTTGTGGTCTTTTGGTATATTTGATTTTCACTTTTATATTAATTTGAAATACTTGCATATTTATTGTTTTAATTTAGCCTGGACAAAAGCTCGTAGAGTCAATATGTGTCGCAGCCATCGATACCATGACACATGTCGCATCCCAGACCAATGAGATGCTATTATACCATGGAATTACCATTATAACATCTGAAAGTTTTCCGTCATTTCTAGTTAGACCTGGATCTAGGATTCATGGAGTGTTAGCAGTATTTGGAGCTCGTTTTTTTAGAGAAGAGAATGTCTAGGGACACGACCTGCAATTTTTAAACAATAATATATATATATATATTTCAATAATTGAAATTGTACTAGCCTACAAATACACACATCAAAAAAGTCTAGGGATCAAGCATGTTTATGCGGATTTCTTGTGATTGAGATGTGGCTTTGTAATAAATTTATGATTTTATAAATTTATATGGATCCTTTTTGGTGCATTTCATAATTTAAAACAGGAACTGTCAATCAAATTCGAGTAAAAGATGAAAATCAGCTGTCAATATTTTCCCTATAAAAACATAAGACGCATTGAAGACATTATTAGTGCTACTGTTTCCCTACTACTGATTAAAACCAACGTTATTATGGAGCGGCGACGTCATTTAAGCAGGGAAGAAATGATCAGAGCCGTGGGAATGATAGAAGCTGGTTCCCGGCAACGTACTGTGGCTTTAGCTCTGAATACAAGTCAGAGTGTTATTAGTCGACTTTGGACACGTTACCGAACCACTGGTACCGTGGCTGAGCGCCATGGAGGACGGTATCGCTGCACCACACGGAGACAAGACCGATACATTCAAATCACAGCTCGAAGAACTCCAACAATAACCGCCATGATGTTAGCCGTGAGCCTTCATCGCTCTTCAGGGAACTTAATTAGCGACCAAACAGTCAGAAACCGCTTGCATGAAGTGAACCTTCATTCCCGAAGACCGCTACGGGTACCACCTATAGCAATGCACAATCGTAGGACTCGATATCAATGGGCTCTTGAACACAGAAATTGGACAGAAGAACAATGGCGTTTCGTGTGCTTTTCTGATGAGTCTCGTTTTGGTATGAGGCCGGATACAAGACGTATACGACACTGGAGAACCCCTGGACGCCAACAGCGATTAAAATCCTGCCAGGAAGTCCATCCTTATAGTGGTGGAACCATCATGGTATGGGCGGGTATTTCGATCGGCGGAAGAACTGAGTTGATTTGGATCAGAGGCAACCTCAACGCTCAAATTTATGCTGAGACGGTTGTATCAGACGTCATCGTTCCTCTACAAGTGCATATCGGTCCCTTATTTCAGTTAATGCATGATAATGCACGACCGCACACCGCCAGAGTTGTAAGACAGACTCTCGCCGCAGCTAACATCAATGTCCTGCCCTGGCCTGCTCAGTCGCCAGACTTGAACCCGATTGAGCATGCATGGGATATTCTTCAGAGAAGAGCTCTGCCGAATATGGAGGGTATCCAGTCGCAAGAAGACCTTTTTTTGTTGTTGCAACGAACATGGGCGGCCATTCCACAGCGTGATTTGGATGAACTCATTTTGAGTATGCCAAACCGATGTTCTTGTGTTGTTAGTGTTCGCGGTAGAAACACGGATTATTAATTGTTTAAGTTACCCAATAAAATTAAAAAAAAAACTGTTATTTCAGTCTTTTTTTCGAACTTTAATGTTAGTGGTTCAAATGTCAAAAATCCCTTTATTAGGAAAATGGCAATTTTTTTTACTAATGCAAAGGTGACTTGGTTTATCGTTACTGTAGACAAACGAAAACATTTTATTTGATCAATCCTTAAAGAAAATTTTAATGAATATCAATCAGGAGAAAAGTTATTGCAAAAATATATGTTGATCCCTAGACACTTTTGATGTGTGTATATTATAAATACAATTAAACCAGCTATTGTATGTCAGTGGATAAGAACAAAAGCGACCACATTAATATAGTACTAACTACAGTTGACGAAACACGTGGTTCTACTATTCAAATTAAATAAGGATTTCGGTTGATTTAAGGGATCTGTTGGCAAATACTTGGCTAAATTTTATAAATTAATGATAATGCATCTAATTGAACCTAATATTTTAGTTGACACTTATTCTTCAGTTGACACGGCCCATTTACAGCCACGAATTAAGTTTAAGTTTATTTATTTGACATTCTAATTTTATTTATATTGTAGGGTGACCATTACAATATAAGATGATACGGCCCCTTTTACAGCTATGAATTTATGTTTATTTATTTATTTAAATTCTTTAATGCACTTAAAAATAGTACAGAGGCGAGCTATAATGCCAGTAGGCATTCTTTACCAGCTAACCTTGGGGATCGAGTAAGGTGATAGGCAGTATGAAAAAAATAAGAAATTTTAATGATACAGTTAATAAGTTACTTAACTAATTCTAATATACTACACATAAACACCTAAACACATAAACATACATAAACCATACATACAATTATACATACAAGTACATCATATACATTATTATGTTTAATTGACATATCATTATTATTATTTAGATTATAAGATGCCACGGCTTTTTTACTGCCACAAAATTAATATTATAAATTTATTTATTATCTGACATACAGTAATAATAATAATTAAGTATTTAGAATGTAAGCTGACACGGCCTCTTTACAGCCATGTTTCTAAGTTAGTTAGTTTTACTTGTTTATAGCAGTGATATTATGTCTAACATACATAGATATATATTAATACATGTTACGATCCAACCATTATTACCAATTAGTTTAGTACATATATTTTTATATTTATTAATTTTAATAATGCTGTCTGTATCCAAGTTTATTACCAGAAAACCAAAGGAATTAAAATATTTGATTTAATTTACATACATATCTTTACAACAAATCCCTTGCGGGGTAGGCAGAGACAATTGAGCGCCACTTGTCACGATCACGACATATTTCGCTTCTTCGTCATTCATCAACCTTCATACATGCCCTTTTATTTTGATGGCTTTTTTCACCTTTAGCTATTGTTTTATTTATTCGATCGTGATAGGTACGTCTTGGTCTGCCAGGGCCTCTTTTACCCACAACTTTCGCATTATAACTTTATATATACGTTCGTTAATCTCTCTTCACTCATTCTTTCAACATGTCCGAACCATAAAGCATGTCTTTCTTTATTTTTCTTTTTTTAATACGTACCCTTTTGCGTATTTCGTCATTACGTATTCGGTCCGTCAAAGTGACGCCGCATATTCGACGCAACGATCTCATTTCTACTGCATTGACTGAATTATATATCCGAACTAAAGTAAAAAAAAAAGTAAAGTATCATCACGACCGTTTTCCTTCCGAGGTGGTCAGAAACCACGCTTATGAATAAGCGGATTTACATTTAGCCAACTTTACTATAGGCCAATGATGACAAATGGCAAGCTTGTCTCCAGCGTACTCGCAAAATATCACAAATAAACAAAATTTATTTATTTAAATTAATAAATATTATTGTCTCCCGACCAGGAATCGAACCCGATACCTACGAGTCTAAATCCACGGACTTAACCGCTAGACCACGGAGTCTTACTAGTTTATCATAATATACTAAAAGTTACACAATATTTAAATTTAAATTTCATTTTTAACTAATGTTGTATTGTATAGTTCGCTTGTTGACAGCAATGGCCCACATGTTGAAAGAATTGAACCAATTTATTGATTTAATGAATGAGTTTTCACTCTTGTATGTTCAAATAATAATAATAATAATATAAAAATGCTTTATTGCACAAAAACTAAAATTACTTAAAATTACAGTGGTCAGAGCTTTATGTCGTGAGGCATTATCCACCAGCTAACCTTTGGGAGTTTTGAAAACATGTGACAGGCAGAGTGCCAAGTAAATATTAAATAAACAATACATACTAATACTACGTATATGTTATAGATATAATAATACATGTCTATAATACAATACATATAATTAAATATATACAGGATTCATGAAATAAAGCAAACCACAGACATTAAATTTAGTACCCCCTACCGTCTACTAGGTGGCGCCACGTTCTATGTGAACCAAAATTTGTTAATTTCTTATTCCAAGTTTCCACCCCCTGCTGGCGAATGTGGACGTGTTCAATCTAAACCGACTTGGTATTACAGAGGCCAGTGTTTATTGTGTAGACAGTAGATTCTACAAGTATGAAAACTTATCATACGAACAGGTTTTATTAGTAGCTATATAGTATATCTTGGTAATTAGTGTAGCTTATGCATCTGATATTGACTTGCAGACGTCAGTGAGTGTAACGTTTCAGAATGGATTGCCGAGCAGAAGCACAATCAATCATAATTGCTCAATTATTGGAGATTGGCGTAACATTGCATTTGGTTTCATGATATCATAATAGATGTCTGTAATATTATATGCTTTGATTTTAGCATTGACTGTGGGATAAATAAAGATGAGTGATCTAGTGGTGAACTGCCTGCTTTATGCAGATGATGCTGTTCTTATGGCATCGTCCGAACAACAACTGCAATCACTAGTCACAAGAATGAAGGAGGGATGTGCAGAAAAAGGACTCCGTTTGAATGCGAGAAAAACCAAGGTACTAGTGTTTGAAAGAAGAAGGATGACAACCGTGACGATAAAGATTGATGATGAAACTCTAGAACAAGTAAATGAAATTATATATCTGGGCAGTGTTTTCACTGCGGATGGGAAGTACGATAGGGACGTTGAAAGAAGAGTGAACGCGGGAAATAGTGTTAACGGTGCCCTGGGGTCACTGATCGGCAGTCGAAATGTCAGTGACAAAGCTCGGCTCGCCATACACAATGCCATGTTGGTACCAACACTGATGTATGGAAGCGAGACGTGGATACGTCAGAATACGCATGAGAGTAGGGTTAATGCAGTAGAAATGCGGTCGTTGCGGCGGATATGTGGCGTCACTTTGGCGGACCGCATACGTAACGTCGAAATACGGAAAAGGGTTGGTATGAAGGAAAGCATAGGGACAAAAATAAGGAAAGGCATGCTACGATGGTTCGGGCATGTTGAAAGGATGAGCGATGAAAGATTGACGAACCAGATATATAATGCGAAAGTTGTAGGTAAAAGAGGCCCTGGCAGACCGAGACTCACATATCACGATCAAATAAATAAAACACTGACTGAAGGTGCATTAAAAAGTCTTCGTAACCAAAGGGCATGTATGAAGAGGTTAATGAATGTCGACGAAGCGAAAGAAGTATGTCGTGATCGTGTCAAATGGCGCTCAATTGTCTCTGCCTACCCCGCAAGGGATCTGGCGTGAAGATATGTATGTATGTATGTTTAGCATTCTCAGATTTTCAAAGACGAATAATTTTTCAAGTGTACTTTGAAAAATGTAGTCTATCAACTTTCTAGAAGATTAAATGACGGACATTTTGGATATTTATTATTTTATTTATTATCATTATTATTATTTATTTACACTTTCATATACCTAATTTTATTTTTCATCAACAAGTAGAAGACGAAGATAATGGTTGTGAATCTCACTGGGCGCTTAACCTAGAATGCGTCAAAGATCTCGTCATAAACCTCGGCTCCAGCATTTCCTGTGAGACAGAAGTTCGAAGAAGAATTGGCATGGCTAAAAATGCTATGAGCCAGTTAAAAGGAATATGGAAGTATCAAGATATCACGCTCAAGACCAAAACAAGACTAATACGGAGCTTAATATTCTTCATATTTCTATTTATTTATTTTTTGCAAAATGTATGTTTAATATTTAAGTAAAAACTTTGCTGGATTGTGTAACTTTTAAAATTATTACAATTATGTTTAAGGATCTGTATGTTGCTTGAATAAATAAATAAAAATGCGAAGTCATTTAGTCGATTAATGCGCATATTTGGGTGTACCCCCTTCGCTTATTATTTAATAAAAATAGTTTTTTATAAAAATGGTAAAAAAAATATACGGAACCAAAATATAAAATTAAATTAATTTGTCGTTTTTTTTCTCTCCAATGTGTGGTTTAACGCCACTGTCAAAAATAGGTTAAACATAGACCTATATTAAATGACAAGGACTTAAATACTATTAAATTAGTTATTTTTAGGTCAATTTTGACAAGGCCTTTTTACAGCCGCATTTAACTTATTTTAAGTGTCTATAAGAACGCTTTCTTTAAAATCCTACAAAGGTCGGTTCAGACCCCCCCCTTGGCATGCATCAATGAGAAATCAAATTTACTTACGTACATTTGTCATAGATTTACAATACCACCGTTTCCGTGCCTCAGAGAGCACGTTAAGCCATCGGTCTCGGTTCCACTAATACCCAACTTGTGGAATCGTTGATAAATTGTCATTAAAATTGACATTAGATCCTTGCCAACCCGTCTGCCCAGCGTGGCGAGCGTAGGCCAAATCTTCCAGATATATGTTCTGGAAGGCTCATCTTCAGCAGTGTGGGTCTAGGACGTTGAATTTGGCCTACACTCGCCACGCTGGCCAGACGGCTTGGCGAGGATATGATGTCAATTTTTTAAGACAATTAACGATTCCACAAGTTGGTATTAGTGTACGGCTGTCTCCGAGGCACGGGGGTGGTGTTGTAAATCTAAGACAAATGTACGTAAGAAAAGTGTATTTCTCATTGGTACATGTCGGGTGGGTTTGAACCGACCTTTGTGGGATTTAAGGAACGCGTTCTTACAACCGAGCCACCACATAACTGTGATGATAGCAGTCATAGCTCGGTTGTAAGAAGGCTTTAATATCTTTAAAAGATGGGTTCAAATTCAGTACATTTATCATAGATTTACAACACTACCGTTCTCGTGCCTCGGAGAGATCCCAGTTCCATTTATACTAACTTGTGAAATCGTTAGTAAATTGTTGTTAAAAAAATTACATGAGATCCTTGCCAGCGTGGGGAGTGTAGGCCAAATTCTCTAAAAATAAATTCTAGTAGGGCAATCTCCAGCAGTGGAGGAATAGAATTCTGTGTTATAGGGGATGTGGTGATGAAGATGACTTTCAAACTGGGTCAAAAATAGAATGTGTTATGTCCGGTCATTATAGTTATAGGTCTGTGGGGTTAAATGAGACGTTTCTACGGCGAGGTCAGTGACCTTATGTTTTGGGCGATATTTGACCCGTTTTGTAGATTATAGGTAAGTTTTATTGTAAACAGGTTACATCGTCTACATTTGAGTTTCCTTTGAAACATATCAGTATAAAAATCACACACGGCATATATAGGTACCTTTTAAAGAAACAACTAGGCGTCCAATCATTTGTACAGAACACATGTGACACTGTTTCCACCAGATAGTAAGCAGAACTCGAGGTCCAAGAATGTAAGCCGGCAACTATATAACGATCGACATCAGTCCCTAACACTATACCGGCCTAATACGAGATGAATCGTAAGATGCTTTTTCACACTTGTTATATCCTGCGATCTAATTCCTAACATCTTAACCCTTCCCAACTAACTTCCCTAGACATACATACACACACAGATACACATACACACTAACACACACTCATACATATACAGACATCGCACCCACACTCACATACTAATTATGTAACTTTTTTTATTCTATTTTTATTTTTATATTGTTGTATGTTCATTATTGGAAGACAATGTCTCCTGTTATACAGCTCAGCTCATGCACAGGGTTCACCATAACGAATCAATATTCTTATATAAACGATTTGTATTTGTATAATTTAAGTATTTATTTTATTGTATTCTAGACTATTGGAGATTGGCCTTCCGGAAATTTTGAGATTTTGGCCTAAACTTGCCACACTAGCTAGACTGGTTCGCGACGGTTCATAAACTTTTTTTTTCCTATTTTAAGATTTTATTCGAGGTATTTACTAATACATTACATATAAATTAAAATCTACCTAAATAATAAAATTAAAAATAAACTAAACTATAAATAAAAAATGTCCTCTAGAGACGTCCCATCCGAGATAGTCCCAAGGAGAGTGGCAACATTTCCCCTCTGTATAGCGAGGCTAATACGTTGGCAGAAGTAATTGCCAGCCTTCCTGTCTCCAGACCTTTCTGTCAGCCGCTTTGACAACTCCTTGGACAAGCGCCTCGGGTCCCCATGGGCCCATAGTCTCGACCCCAAACACCAGTACCAGTACCAGTACCAAGGTATTTGCGCAATTTGAGGTTCTCCACAGTAAACGCCGCTCTCCCCGCGCCTGACAAGGTCGCCTGGATGTGAGATGGACACACGTCGCATCCCACACCACACCTGCCAATAAACTTTGAAAATATTGGATTGCGAGATAGCGAGATAGAGAGCGAGATAGATGCAGATGTAAACCCTCCTCAAACCGAGGCACCATCGCATAATAAACAAAACGAATAGTCTTATCTGAGTCAAACACCGTGACTTCAAAATATGTGATTGTTTTTAAAATAGTAGAAACATTTAATTGCATTAATTTGTTAAAAGCGGCGTTAAGGGCCGGTAGCGAACAACATAACATAGTTAACGACTCTACCTATTAGATTATCTGACGAGAAATATCACACCCACTTGATTATATCCGGTATTTAAATAGAATAATGTTACAACACTACCTATCGCCCAAACTGTACAACCGAATCTACACAAAAACAAAAATTACCCATCTAAATTAAAAATAACTAAAAATATTACTTAAGAACTACTTATCTCACCTTGACTACGACAGAACAGAAGAGATGATGACATGACATATGTAAATTCACTTATAAATAAAAAGATACACAATTATCAACTCACTAGGCAAAATTATAAGTCACAAACACACAAGCTTACCCTCCCTCTCCTCCCTTCCCCACTCCCCCGCTCTATACATACACACACACAGTCACACACACACTAAAACACACACCTTCATATACAGACATTGCACCCACACTCACATATTACATTTTTTTATTCTATTTTCTTCTAAATTGTATGTTTATTATTGGAAGACACTGGCTCCTGTTATACAGCTCAGCTCATGCAGGAGACAGGGTTCACCATAACGAATCAATATTATTATTGTGCTAATAAACGATTTGTCTTGTATTTGTACACTTTTTTTTGTTTGTAAAGAACAATATCTGTAAGCAGCAGGTTACGAAGTCGTCCAGAGAGCGGATATTATTTTTTTGCCCCATTCTCCAAAACTACCAACAGAATTCGCTCATACTCGTAAGCAGGACATGCAGTTATGTTAATGATTATTGCAACGATTTTGATCCATTTATATTATCTCCGACAGCTACACGACGCATTCTTACAAAACGTTTCGCCAGGAGTTCTCTTCAATAGTATGATATTTACAAATATTGTAAATTTATTCTTTAGTTTATTTCAGATTTTTTATTTTCCATTTTATTGTTTTTCGTAGGTATTTTTACTTAAGGTTTTGTGTTGTTATTTCAGCGAGCACCACCTAATTATGTAATTTTAGCTATCGGTGGCAACTTGTCAATAGCTATACACTACCCATATGTACTGTATATATATTTTATGTATCTAGCTGTAAGTTGTCCCTAAACATTAAAATAAAAAACATTGTATGGAGAAACGCAACCTACAGGTACAGGTTACGAATTTGGGCCGTTTGGGGTTAATACAATGGGACCATGGGGACACTCAGCCAAGCATCTGGCCAAGGAGTTGTCTAAACAGCTAACGGAATCAAAATATATAATTATAACAGCTCTAGTATTAAAGGACTTGATTTATCAATAACATCAAACTACATATTTTAGTTTCCAAATGACTTCAGCATCACAGCCAACAGATTTTCGAAAACAGTTAAATTGGCTCAATATCCGTTTACGCAGGTCTACACATCTTCTTGTGTTTCTTTACTCCATCCTCTACAATCCGATACCACCTTCGTATTTAAAATGTCGATTTGAATTTCTTTGTGACTCTCACGACCGCCCTCTCCTTTCTTTTCAGAATAATCAACTCATAATGCCGTCTCATAGTTCCAGCAGATATTCAGATTCCTTCACTGTGTCATCCGCTCGCCAATGGAACAGGCTTCCACTGACGATCAGACAGGATCCCTCTGTTCATATTTTTAAACGTTTACTTACCACCTACTTTCTAAACAAGATAACAGTGTTTTTAAAATTAATATTACATTTTATTTTTGTGTTATATTTTTATTTTTAAGATTTATCATTTACTGTTTCTTAGTGTTTAGGCTTATTTTTTGTATTTTATAGTTATATAAATAGTTATAGTATTCATGTATTTATTTATTTTTATATGTATTATCATTATGTAGTTTATAATAATAAACTTGCACCCATACATAGTTTTTCCACACTCCCAAAAGTTGGTTGTTAGAAAATGCCTGGCCATTAAGCCCGCCTATGTACAATTTTAGTGCAATAAACTATTTAAAATAAAATAAATAAATAAAACAGCCCCTAGATGTAAGAGTCCTAGACCTCCACAGTTAGAGATGGGTCTTCCAGAATTTTCTGGAGAATTTAGCCCAAACTCTCCACGCTGGCCAGACGAGTTGGACTTAATTGACTTGGCAGAGATGATTCTCGGCACTCAAGGATAGACATAGGGTATATGACGTCAACAAATGTGTTCTTTGGATGTTTTATTTTACACCTCAACTTAACCGAATTTTCGAACCACACACAGGTCCAAATGCGTTCCAATACATCACGAGCGGCATATCTTTTCTTACGTCAAGAATCACCCAGCCCCTTTCAATTTGACGTCTATTCAACGCCAGATAACGATTGATGTACAACATTAAAATATGTAGGGTAATATTTCGTCGCCACTACTCTAGTGAGGCGGTTACGACATGCCTAGGGCTGTCACAACAAAAACCATAAACCAACCATTAAATAGACTCTATATGTGGTGATCTTGTATGTCTTGGCTTACTTTATAAAATATAAATTACCATTAATATAAACTATACAAAATAAAATATAAATAAAAAATCGCTATCAATCGGAAAAGTGCCAAGGACTATTTTCCACGTTATATGCTGCTATTGCAATGCTAATCCTTTGGCCCAAATATTGCCCAGCCCTCTTTTCTCCCGAGGTGTTGAAAAGCTATTTTGACAACGCCTTGAAAATTTCCTGTCCACTTGGCCCCAATGTTTGTGATTTATTTTACGAGTATTTTTAAATTAGTGTACCTGTATATTTAATAATAATTATTTTTATATATTTTAGCGAACTTCGTATCGCCTAACCGTCTTGGAATGTGTAAACCTTAGTCAGCACGTAGATTAGATTATTAGTAAATTAATATACATTTAATATAAATTAAAAGCTACCTAAATAATAAAATGCGAATTAGATACAAAATATTAAAATAAAATAGATTTATTATCATTTGTTCTATATTGAAGGAGCTTGATATACATTTCTGAACGCACCCATATATATTTGACAACCAACACTGTTTGACAGGTACGAAAACCACGAAATTTTTTGTATGGGAAAATGTTTTTTCTTTAATTTAATTTTTTATTTAATTTAACATTTTTATTTATAGTTATTCTGCTATTCGGGACGGAGACAAATCCAACAAATCAAAAACCGTGAAAATTTGTCCAGCCGTTCTTGAGTTATAAGTGTTCTAACAAACCCGACTTTGTTTTATATATTAAGATTTATTTGTTATGCAATCTAATGTGTCAGAAACCTTCCCTGATGTTCACACAACATATTCCCAAAGTTTCATCCCGATCGGTCAAGTAGTTTTGCAATGCATAGGGAACACACACACAGACATTCACCTTATATATATAGACAATTGATTAGTGTCAACCCTAGCCTGTTTATTTTTCTATACGGTCGCGCGACGCTGACGCATCACGGGAATGTCCTTAAATATTTATATCCATATATACATTTGTTGGTGACTCATACAGTTCTGTTTGTAAATATAACTAGCTGTTCAATTTACTTTACAAATTAGTTACTCTGAAATCAGAAAACAAAAATATATTTAAATATTTGTGATTTTTTTTACAATCAAGGTTAAGTCAGTGGATTTACAATCGGAGGTACCGGGGACGAAAAAGTCCTGGTACTCGGCATATGACTGTGGGGTCACATGTCGTTGTCAGATGATGACGTCATATAGCCTATTTGTTACACTGATGTATGTATATGTAGGTCCCTGTTTCCAACCAACCAACTTGTTGAATCGTTAATGAATTGTCATTTAAAAAAATGACAGTAGACTGTTGCCAACATATCTGGCTGACGTGGTGAGTGTTGGTAAAATTCTCGTGATATATATTCTGGAAGGCTCATCTCCAGTAGTAGAGGTCTGGAACTCTGTTCTAGGGGCTGTGACTATGATGATGACCGTTGACTATTAGACAGAAACATTCTTCTGGCTAGTCGATCAATGATAGCGCCATTATAGTTGCACACAATTATAATTTAAAAAACAGTAGCCATTTGATATTAGCTCCATGCATTACAATATGAAAATAAATAAGGCACAGTTTGGCTTCCGTGCCGGTCTATCAACTGATATGGCGATATTTGCATTAAAGAACACGGTTGAATATTATCTTAAAAGGAAAACTACTGTGTATGCGTGTGTTAGATATTGGGTTATAATGATGTTTAAAAACATTGATATAACCTAACTGTCATTGCCATTGGTTGTTTATAAAGCCAATACTTTAGTTTATTCATATATTTAAATAAGAATAATTCGATTACTAATTAACACAATTATAAAATTGACAAATTCCGAATTATTTTAAGTATCGATTATTTATTTAAATCAATTATTTTTCTGGCAATACAATCAACGTCCTCTGTGACCTAACCGTCAATCCCTATTGGCTAATATACAAAGATCTGACTGGTAAACAACCAATAGGCTTGAAATATGGTGAACGGTTATCGCGTGACCTGAAACATGCCATGAAAAAGTACGGCGCCAATTACTGGCTATAAATAGCCTGTCATTCGGATCGCTCGCTCTCTTTTGGCGGCGCCTCGAAACAAGTAACATCGCTGGTGTGTGTTGCTTCGTACATACAGCTAAGTACTTTAGTTAAATTATTAGAACGTGTTTTACTGATGTTAAGGGAATAGTGAATAAGAATTAGTTTTATAATTGGTACATAATAAAACAACCTTAACCTGATATCTAACTATGGTCAATAATTGTATTGTAATAATTGTTAATGGTAACTAAGGAGTATTAAATGTACTACTCTTGGCTAAACTATTATAAATATTATCTTTATAGTATAATTGTGGTATAGTACTTTAGTATTAGAATATTAGAGGTTATCATTACTGAATAATTATTACGTAAGCGGTTAGTGCTAGATAGTTATGCTTTGATCATGTTAATAGTTGATACGAGTATAAGGTAGCTAAAGGTTATGAATCGTGGCATACTTGATCTAAACTATTATAAAGTTTATATTAATAGAATAATTGTTATGAGATGATGTTAGTGTTGACGTAAAGGTCATTATGTCTATAATAATTGTAATGTAATGCTGTTAATATTTGGTTATACGTAACTGAAGTATATTTATCGTAATATACTTAATATAATGATGACCTTTATTTGGTTAACAATCTTCAACTATGTTCATACTCTCAGTTTTGTATATTTAGTTATAAGTAATCATAACTAATGTCATGATGAAACTACATGTTAAAAGATAATAAGCCTGAAGGAGTTTCTTACCACTTCTTCTCCTTCAGGGAAAATAATCTTGAAGTGGATTAAAATATCAATTGGAAATAATACAACGCCTTTTATTTGCAGTTATCGTTAGTGTCCTTATTAGGTAGTTAGATCTTAAATAGATATCACACTACTATGACTTTCTGTTAGGTATCTAGCATGGGACTTAGCACTAGTTTAGCATCCTGACCAATGCTAATGCAACTTAGTTTTATATCTATCTCTCTCTAGTTAAAATATCTATCACGTGCTTCCTCGACCTTAGCAGGGCATTTGACACGATTAACTACAACATGCTCTGGAGAAAGTTGGAGGAGGCAGACATACCTGGTGATATCATAGGACTGCTGAAATACTGGTACAGAGGCCAAACTAATCTTGTCAAATGGGCTGATTCTTTCTCGGATGAATATAGACTGAAGGCAGGGGTTTGTCAGGGGGGTTTGACGTCTCCGTGCTTGTTCAACTTATGCGTCAACGGTCTGCTAGAGGAGCTCAATAGATCAACAGTAGGATGTCATATAAATAACGAATGTGTTAATAACCTGAGCCATGATGATATGGTTCTGTTAAGTCCCTCGGTCAAGGCGCTTAGGAGGCTTGTCGGCATCTGCGGCATCTGTGAGTCATATGCTGGTAATCACGATTTAAGGTATAATATCAAGAAAACGGAATTTATGATTTTTAAATATGACAAATGGCCAGACATAATTCCGGAAATATTCCTATGTGGCTCGCGGCTAAAGAGAAACATGTATATATTTTTTATCTAATCTGTTATCTATAAAAGTTGATCGACCGCGGCCTCCGTATGGGGCCTATGGTACGCCACACAATCAACCGTGCAAAAGCCGCTCGGGCCCAACTGAGGCCGTTAGCTGCATTCGTCGTAACCCCCCTTGGTGAAAGTAAAAATCTATAAGACATTCGTCCACTCGCGCCTGACCTACGCCGGCCTTGGCGCCATCCGTAGCTGCTGGAATCCAAGCGCAACAAAATATCTCCTTGTACGCGTTCGTGCAACACCGTGGCCAGGCTTTATGCATGTTCGATCGAGCCGACCGCAGCCGCTTCGACCATCTTCACGGAAACACACCTCTCCACGCCGAGGCGTATCCAGTTACTGACGACATTTGGGCATTAGACTGTTCCACAAGTGCCACAATTCCTATAGTGGTTCCTTCCCCGGCGGCTAACATCGCTCGCAGTTGTAAAACAAGCAACCGCGGCGGGCCGTCGCCCACGGAATATTGTCAAGGCTATACAGGTGATTTTTTAAAGTGGGCGTTTATGGCTACTGTCGAAACTATATAAGGATTATCTAAAATGATGAATTTGTTTAAGATTTATTCTGAAAGATATTTTTTTGGAAAAACCTATATGCTTACCGGGAACCAGACCCGAAATATTTGACAATGTCAAAGCCAAAGTCAAAATATCTTTATTCACGTAAACCTATTACAGGCATTTATGAAACGTCATTCATTTAATTATTTTGAATGATTCTACTCCTGCTAGTGTCCAATAAGTAAGCTGTTAGCAGAAGACCAGCAGCTTAGCAGATTCCAGTGACCTGTCAATGTTTAATTTGACTGAGAAAGGAACCTGCAAGAAAAACTCAGCTATATCAGATTTACAAAATAAAACATATACAGAACTGCACCACAACGATCAATTGATAACCTTTTAAATTTAGTTGTCATACCTTCATAGGTAATAATCTCATGATTACAATACCTGGTACAGCAGTAACCCACCAGGCAAGTCAGAATTAAGATAGACTGCATGCTTATGTGCAACCCGAAAGTCGACAAACCGAAAAAACATTTGCTAATTTAAGAACAATAAATTGAACGTGTTCGGCAGAGGTCTCAGGCCCCCACAGCAGCACCCGATCACGGACGTAACGCATGTGCCAGCCATCCCCCCGCTCAACCAGGCCCTTAGGGTGCGGACCGGGACCCGACACACGTGCTACCACTGCAATGACCTTCTAAGGAAGGGACTACCACCAGAATAGTGTTCGATTTCTGCAGTTTTATTAAATTTAACGTATGACTCCCCAAATTTGACCCTTATAAACGACATTATCAACTACACTAATAATACAGGTTGTATTTTATTTGAACAAAATAAAAAATCTGGTTCAGTAATAAAAAAACTAGAGGTTATTTTTATGATATTCATGTAAATATGTGACCACAGCAATAACTATATGCAAAGTGTTCAGGTAGCCGGCTCTATAGAAAAAGTGAAATGAGGAATAGACGCGCCTGATGGATCTGTCCCTCACAAATTGAGGGGATCGACTCACCCGCCGAACGGATTTGTGAACTGACTTTGTTCATCCGTGACCATATTGTGTGATTTATTTTACTTGAGCGATGGTTTTTTACATCTATTTATATCTCAGTCAGTCATCAGTATCATCACGACCGTTTCCCTTTCGGGGTGGTCAGAAACTACGCTTATTAATAAGCGGATTCACATTTAGCCAACGTTACTATAGGCTGATCATGACAAGTGGCAAGCTCGTCGATGTCTCCAGCGTATTTATATCTATTCATATATTTTTTTTTGTTAAACCTATAATTTATTCGAAGGAACAATATGAATTACTAGAGTCTGGCTAATGAAAGTAGATAGCGAAAAATCGCGGCAAATTCAAGAAATATTAGTATCGTATCCCTCAAAATTGTAAGAGCCTCGCTATACAGAGGGGAAATGTTGCCAGCCTCCTTGGGACTATTCCTAAAGGATCGTCTCTAGAGGCTATTTTTTACATATAGTTTATTTTTATTGAGTTTAGTTTATGTTTAATTTTTACTCTTTTCAGCTATTGTTTTATTTATCTGATCGTTATAGGTGAGTCTTGGTCTGCCAGGGCCTCTTTTACCCACAACTTTTGCATTATATATCTGGTTCTCTCTTTGCTCATCCTTTTAACATGCTCGAACCATCGAAACATGCCTTTAATTATTTTTATTTATTTTATTTTTATTTTATTAAAACTTTATTGCACAATATATACAAGAGGCGGACTTAATGTCGCTAGACATTCTCTGACAGCCAACCTTAGGGACACCGTAGAACATTAAAGACGTAAGGTAGGTGCAATTAGAGAAATATGATTGCGTAATAAATATGCAATATTATCTAAACTACAATAATAAATACTATAATAAACTAAATACTAATAATACATACACATAACTTTTTATTAATACATTAGGTACATACATTACATAAAATTAATACATACACTACATATAATAATATAATAAATAAACTAAATGAGTTGTTATGAGCTATTTAAATAATATGAATATACCATTTTTTTGAAAATGCTTCGGTTGGATGCTTGTCGTATATTTACCGGCAGCTTGTTCCACAGGTTTGCGGCAACAACAGCAAAACAATCGTTCATGAACCCAGAGTGGTGCGATGGAATAGACAGAACAGAGTTGTGTGAGGAGCGAAGAGACTTATCGTGAAATACTTAGACTTACGACGCATATCCGACGCAACGACCCCATTTCTACTGCATTAACTCTACTCTCATGAGTATTCTGACATATCTCCGAGGGCTCGGATGCTTTGTTCAAGGTGCTGTAAGGATTAAAAAAAATATATTCTATAAGTATTCTAATTTGGACACGATAGTACAGGAGGCCTTTTGTATCGAACTACCCTCAATAATGATGTCGGGTATTTCTATTAATATTTTTTTTTCCGGGGCGAATTCTTTACCGGGATTAGGTGTTACTATTCCACGGTGTTTTTCCCGGATATTTTCTAAGATAAAAGCTATTTGCAAACATTTGTAAATATTTTTATTTATTTATTTATCTGGAACTCCAACAGCATAACCAAAAATACAATATTATCAAATTTTACACAATAAATAAGGCCATGAATGGGTTCACAAATTATACACAAAAATATAAATCCACTATGAAGACAGATTAAGAAATCAACAAAAACAAATAAAGCATAAAATTAAGGAAATTTACAAAGTACAACAAAAACGCAAAGAAAACAATAACATACAACAAGACGAAAGAAAATATGTATTCATTCCTACCCATCAGCCACAGACACCAAAGCTATCTATCGTAAACTGTAACATAAACAATGATAATAAATTTAAAAATACCAATAAGTAAATTGGTTGAAGGACTGTAAATAAAGTGTGTATGTATGAGCGCGTGAGTGTGTATGCGTTCATGAGTGTAGGAGTGTATGCGTGTATGTGTGTATGCGTGTGGGTGTGTACCTATATGTGATCAATGTGTATAGGGATTAAGTTTTTGCACTACTATTATTTTATGTGTTGGAGCTTATGGCGTTAGAGCTTATGGTGTTATTAAGCACAGTTATTATCAGTATAATGCTTTTTTCCTATTACTCATAGATTGAGCTAGTTTTAATCTTCTCTGCATCTTGCGCATCAGCTCCAGCTGTAAGAAATATTGGATAGCCCCCATTCTCTCGCGTACCACTTCTTACCATCTGGTGGGCGCTATAGTAGTAGATATTTCGCTCTGGGGCGGAGCGGTTGGGGGTGATCCCCTTTTAGTGTAATTTTTTTATTTAAGTTTATACTGAGTACGATATGACATCGCGCTCACCTGATGCTCGAAAGACTCCAGGTTAAAGGAATAGGAAAACACAATGGCTGGAAGTGTATTCCACATCTTCAGCATGCGACGGTTGTAAGATGTATGGGGTGCGTGCATATTTTGCTCCGTGCGTGTGGTTCTGTTGCGAAATAGAGAAGAAGGGGTAAGGTTGTGGAGCTCTTCAGAACACTCACCATAGTAGCCCAGGAAGGCTACATCTTTGAAAAGCTGAAGCGTTTCGAGAACTTTAGACACTGTAGTGTCGTTTACTATCCGAATCGCCCGTCTCTGCAAGACATTAAGAGCATCTCTAAGGTACTTAGCGAAACCAGAGGTGAGAACAGTATTGCACGCATGACCTTATTTATGTTTTATTTATCTATATAGTACACACAGCAGTACATATATTATCACACACATAACATAGTATAATTATAACTTATCTAATATATGTACCAATTAGGTGTCACAGCATTTACCAATATAAAAAGAAGAGGAAATTAGAAACATATTACTGTTAAAACAAAAAAAAAATATCAAAAACTAACAAATTTACAAAATAAAATTATAAATTTTTTCTCTTCTTTATAGAAACATAAAAATTGTACAAATTTGGTACCTTAAAAAAAGTAAACAAAACACTTGTTAAATAAATTATAAGCTACTCATACTCAAATATTGATGGTTTGAAATGTTCGAGAACATTTTATCTGAATACATTGTAACGGTCATGAAATATGTCTATATCATTATTGGCACTGCAGAGACTACTGTAGGTGTTGCACATTCGGGATGTTGACGAATGTGAACCTACATTAGTTCTTAAGGGAGGACAGCACAGGATCTTGGTTATAGGACGACGTGGAATATTATAGGGTACTGTCAGGGAAATGTGTTGCAAGAGTTCGATACACCCAGTCTGGCCATTGACAATTTTATGTAAAATAGTAAAAGGTCATGTATGGATCTACGTGATTTAAGAGCAGTCATTTTGAAGAAATCTAAACGTTGGTTGTACGGACATCGATGTGAAATTTATAATATATTTATAAAGCATAAGCCTGATAGAGGGCGGAATAAACCGTTTCACCTTGTTCAGTATACCCAGTTTTTTGGACGCTGTTTTGGCGTAAATCTCGTCGGGCTACAGCCCGGTTGCTTGTTTTACCTCGGCTATATATATATATAAACTTTATTGTTTAATACAACAGGCGTAGGTAATGCTGCTTGGCATTTTCTTACAATCTACCTACGGGACAAGAAATCGAAGTTTAGGCATGGCAAAAATAAAAAATACAAATAAAAAAAATCTATTCACTTATTAGTACTACTAAATTAAATATACGATAAACATCATAAAAATAATAATACTTAAACTAATTATTATTGTGTAAAGACCAGGAATCGAACCCGGTACCTCCAGGTCTAAATCCACGGACTTAACCGCTAGAACACGGAAGCAGTTTATTTTAAGTTTTTACCATTACTTATTTTTTTTTCTTTTTTAATTATTTTATCTAAGCTGTTTTCGATTAATAAACGTTTTCTTTCTTTCTTTCTTTCTTGTTGCGCACGAATCACGGAGCTACGACTGTCTCGCACAAGGAGAGGTTTAGCTGTGCTTAGATAACAGTCGCTATGGTTGGTGGTAGGTAGACCGTGCCGGCGTAGCTGAAGCGCGAGCAGACGAACTTCTTGTAGATGTTATTATATACAGTTTATCTTGTCTCATATATTTTTTATATTTTCATGTGTGGCTGTTGTGTGCCAATAAATATTTTCTTAATTTCTTTCTTTACAATATTTCGCAGAAGTGTCCGCGATTGCGACAGCGACGTCGCATGTTGGTTTGTGTGTGCGAACTTTAAACACCGATTAGAGAGGTTTCGTGTATAGATAAGTAATTAATTAGAAATTTTAATTGTTTCCTCGGCCATTGTGTAAAGTTTTAGTGTGCCACCGAGGCGGTATTGTAACCACTAAATTATTGCGGCAATTAAACCGGATTTATGGCTCCAACCCTTCGGAAAGGGACCCCTAAACATTTTCTTTCTATTGATAAGGTTTTAAAGAAAGATTAGGCGAGTTTGGATAAAAGAATTCATACTTTAATATTATAAATGTTAATGTGTCTGTATGTATGTTAGTTTTGCTTTTACGCTTAAATTACTATCAACTATATTAACTTGATAAATAATTTGATTAACGTCTTAAGCTCCAACATATAAAATAGTAGTGGTGAAAAAACTTAATCCCTATACGCATTGATCACACATAGGTACACACACCCACGCGCACACACACACACACGCATACACATCCACGCGCTCATACATACACGCTAACACACACTTAATTTACAGTCCTTTAACCAATTTACTTATTAGTATTTTTAATTTATTATTATTATTTATGTTTTTAATGCAGTTTACGATAGACAGCTTTGGTATTCGTAGCTGATAGGTAGATATACATATTTTCTTCCGTCTTATTGTATGTTATTGTTTTGTTTATATTTTTGTAATTATTGTCTTGGTTTTGTAAATTTTCTTAGTTTTATGCACTTTTTTTATTTTGTTTTGATTGATTTCTTAATCTGTCTTCACAGTAGATTTATATTTTTGTGTATAATTTGTGAACCCATTCATGGCCTTATGTATTGTGTAAAATTTGATAATATTGTATTTTCGGTTATGCTGTTGGAGTTCCAATTAAATAAATAAATAAACTATCAAAATACCTAGTCATCTTCGCTCTGGGGCGAAAAGCTCCATCTTGTTGCTTGTTTGACCTCGGCAACGTCAGCCGCCTGGGAAGGAACCACTATAGGATTTGTGGCACCTGTGGGGCAGTCTATTGACAAATGTCGACAGTAACTCCTGGATACGCCGCAGCCCCCAGGATATCACGAGGCAGGCGACGGCCCTCCGGTGGCTCTGCGTGGAGAGGTGCAATTGCTCGAAGATGGTCGAAGCGAAACATAAATTTCGAGAGCCTGGCCACGAAATGCTCGATGGTCTCTATGGATATTTTTACATTTGTCCGACTTCAGGACACATTATAACAGCACAAATGTAATATGCAGTATCCTCATAAGGAAATAATGATCCAATTACGATGAAATCAATGACTTCGAATAGCAGAGGGGTGGCTAGGGGGAGCGGAAATTGCTTCGCTATGCAATCACTCGCTTCCGGACACCAGGCCTCAGTTCTATTAAATAAATAAGTCTTAGTAAAATATTACATTTTATTGACTCTAAATATAATAATAATAATAATAAAAACGTTTATTGGCGTAAAAATACACTTACATATAACATTTAAAAATAGTGCAGAAAGAACAATAAAACAGAGTTGATCGAGCCCAGGTCACTCAGCCATTTGTTAGGACATTTTTAAAACTAGAACATAAACACTTTTTAAGAAATAAAAACACAATTTTAACAAAATAATAAACACAAATAAATGAAAAATAAATAACGTAATTTTAATTTAGTGACAAAAGTGAGGGTGATGCAAAAAATACTTTTGGCCTATAGCGATGCATGGAGTAGTCTGTTATCATTCGAGTAATTAATAATTTTACAGAATTCCGCAATCAACCAGTATTTTGGAATAGGTTAACTAAATATACCTACTATTGTTACAATATCTCATTAACAGCTGCTTACACAGAATAGATAATCTAGCGCATAGATATTAGATATTATGTTATGTAAGGAAGACCGATTTTATAAATAATAATAACATACATGACATAATTACAGATGTGTATATAGTGTTGAAATATTAGTGGTTATATATATATATATATACATTACATTACATACTATATATATATATATATTATTGAGTAGTATTTAAGTTTTTTAGTGTTGTGTAAGTATAGGTATCTACACTGTAATGATGTGTTAAAAAAAAAACATTTTATGGTGTGTCTTGTTTCAAGCGGTGTTATTTTTATTGAAACTAAAAATTGGCATTTGATATCATTTCAAATGGCAAATAATTTCAACGAGAACAACAAATAGGTGGTAGGCGGACTGATGGTGGTAATTTGCCCAGTCTGCCGGGGCGGGCTAAAGAATACAGAAAAATGCCAATGAAATTAAAACTATTCTACAAAATAAACTAAGGGCTTACTACCAGGGAGTGTACCTACAACGCTCGCCGCACTTCCTCGTAAATATTCTGTTTTAGGTAGTTATGGTATTTGGGATCGCCACACTCTTGAAAAGAATTACATTAGAAGACATACAATAATTTAACTTTCCTTTTAGCTTTTAGTCCACTTACGCCTCGGATGTTTTTTATTAATTATGATGCAAGCTTTGGATTCCATAGCGATAGCCATACTATGCAGATATCACAGCACTGAGGTCGTGGCGTAGAATGACGGGAAATGGAGTGACGGGCGGCGTTAAAGGGTGTGTGTCGATAAAAATGGACGTAAAATATTACACAAGGAGTGACTGGAGTGGAATGCTCGTCTTGGTCTAGCTTGTTCTCGTTGTCCCGAAGGGATGACAGGTAAAGAATGTCAAACGAAATGTCATTATTACAACTTTATGTATTTTCTGCAATAATAATAAAAAAAATAGAAACTCTGGGCTCATGGAGTCCAAGTGCAAAAAAGTTTTTAAAAGACATAACACTGCGTCTTGTCGTCTCCTCCGGTGACAAGAGGGCTGGCTCTTTTTTCGCCCAAAGAATCAGTATTGCAATTCAGCGGGGAAATGCAGCCAGCGTTCTTGTCACCATTCCACGCGGACGGGACTTATATCCCTAGCCTTAGTATTAATATTAATTTTATTTTATATTTAGTGAATATTTTTTTCGAATAAATGCTTATTTTAATTAAATAATAATAATATTAAAACTTATAGTCTAAAGTACGTGCATACAAAGTCACCCTGTATTCTGTCGGTATAACCCGCTCAGTCGATTGTTGTTGAAATATCTAATAGGGTCACGATGGCAGTCTATAATTATTGAAATTACAAATGATTTGAACATCCGTTAAGCTTAGCTTACGAACTAAAAACTATTATATTTCACCATTGTTTCCTAATTTGTTTAAATAATTGGATGAGCAATCAAATTATAGTTTTTAGTGAAATTCCATTGTTTGGTCAATTACTTAGTTTTTCTGGTCAAATTATTTAGATTTGGGCGGAAGGACTTGTTAAATGGGTAAACTTAAAATTGGAGGGAATAAAAAAAACTCATTACATTTAGACACAAATAAAGACGAACAAACTGCCTCCGTGGATTTAGACTCGGAGGTACCGGGTTCGATTCCTGGTCGGGACACAAAAATATTTATTAATGTAAATTAATATTTAATTTATTTGTGATATTTCTCGAGTTTGGTACGCTGGAGACATCGACAAGCTTGCCACTTGTCATGATTGGCATTGGATGTTAAAGTTGGCTAAATGTGAATCCGCTTCTTTATAAGCGTGGTTTCTGACCACCTCGAAAGGGAAACAAACGGTCGTGATGATGATACTATGTGGATGTAAATCTGTTATGTAAATAAATCATTTTTTTTTAATACACGAATACTACCACGACATGTGACCTTGTGCGGTGGTGACTCGGTTGACAAAACGCTTTACCTTGAAGATAAGAAAAAACCTAAAAAGGTCGATTCGAACCCCGGCATGTACCAATGAGAAATACACTTTTCTTAAGTACATTTATCATTTATTTACAACACCATTGCTTTCCGTGCTTTGGAGAGAATTTGTAAATCTAAAATACATGCTGCAATAAATTAATTTAATTAATATTTAAATTATATTATTATATTTATTTTGTAGAATAGTTTTAATTTCATTGCTATTTTTAGTTTAGTTTTATTTATAATTAGTTTTTTAATCTATTTTAATTTAATATTTTTGTATCTTTATACTTTGAATGAAAATGTTATTTGTGTTTTTTGTCTTGTAAAATTCACAGTATTTATTTATAAACAGACAGTATAAAATAATTACAATATAAATTAAAACTAACTACTTAAAAGTAAAAATTAAAATAAATATAAACTAAACCTAATAAAAACTCAACTATAAGTAAAAAATGTCCTCTAGAGACGACCCTTCAGTGATAGTCCCCAGAAGACTGGCAACATTTCCCCTCTGTATAGCTAAGCTAATACGTTGGCAGAAATAATTGCCAGCCTTGCTGTCTCCAGACTTTTCCGTTAGCCGTTTGAACAACTCCTTGGCCAGACGCTTAGCTAAGTGTCCCCATGGGCCCATCGTCTCGACCACAAACGGCGCATATTCGTAACCTGTACTGAGGTTGGCGTATTTGCGCACCTTAAGGTTCCCAGCAGAAACCGCCGCACTTCCCGCGCTTGACGATGTCGCCTGGATGTGTGATGGGGCTAATGTGTCTACACATGTCGCATCCCACACCAGAGACCTGCCAAGTTTCCACGGCCCAACGGTCATGCCGTCGGGTCTTTTGCCATCGCTCCGCGCAATCCCAGAGGGTTCTAGGATCGCGGGTACTCCAGCAGTGACAAAAGCCCTTCGAATGATGTCGTTCAAAGCAGCGTGACGAGTTATTGTGTTTAAAATATATATTAATTTATTTGTGATATTTCTCGAGTTTGGTTCGCTGGAGACATCGACGAGCTTGCCACTTGTCATGATTGGCCTCTAGTAAAGTTGGCTAAATGTGAATGCGCTTCATTTTAAAAGCTTGTCTTCTGATAGAGATGTCGTGATCATACTTTAAATTAGGTATTTATTTGTATTTATGGCATCGTCCGAACAACAACTGCAATCACTAGTCACAAGAATGAAGGAGGGATGTGCAGAAAAAGGACTCCGTTTGAATGCGAGAAAAACCAAGGTACTAGTGTTTGAAAGAAGAAGGATGACAACCGTGACGATAAAGATTGATGATGAAACTCTAGAACAAGTAAATGAAATTATATATCTGGGCAGTGTTTTCACTGCGGATGGGAAGTACGATAGGGACGTTGAAAGAAGAGTGAACGCGGGAAATAGTGTTAACGGTGCCCTGGGGTCACTGATCGGCAGTCGAAATGTCAGTGACAAAGCTCGGCTCGCCATACACAATGCCATGTTGGTACCAACACTGATGTATGGAAGCGAGACGTGGATACGTCAGAATACGCATGAGAGTAGGGTTAATGCAGTAGAAATGCGGTCGTTGCGGCGGATATGTGGCGTCACTTTGGCGGACCGCATACGTAACGTCGAAATACGGAAAAGGGTTGGTATGAAGGAAAGCATAGGGACAAAAATAAGGAAAGGCATGCTACGATGGTTCGGGCATGTTGAAAGGATGAGCGATGAAAGATTGACGAACCAGATATATAATGCGAAAGTTGTGGGTAAAAGAGGCCCTGGCAGACCGAGACTCACATATCACGATCAAATAAATAAAACACTGACTGAAGGTGCATTAAAAAGTCTTCGTAACCAAAGGGCATGTATGAAGAGGTTAATGAATGTCGACGAAGCGAAAGAAGTATGTCGTGATCGTGTCAAATGGCGCTCAATTGTCTCTGCCTACCCCGCAAGGAATCTGGCGTGAAGATATGTATGTATGTATGTGTAGGTATTTATTACGTGAAGCAACTTGTACATTTTAAGTGTAGTTACTGTTAAAATGAGACAATTATTTTCATTGCTGTTGTTACATTCGCCGGCTATTTAATCGTTTATAACTGTGGTAATGTAACATACGTTAATTTGTATTACTTTTTGTGCCCTTATAATTTGGGATACACACGGGCATTTCTTTTCGCGAACATCCTTTTACATTAAATTTGACTGAGCTATAGAAGTAAAGTATCATCACGACCGTTTCCCTTTCGGGGTGGTCAGAAACCACGCTTATAAATAAGCGGATTCACATTTAGCTAACTTTACTATAGGCCAATCATGACAAGTGGCAAGCTCGTCGATGTCTCCAGCGTACCAAACTCGAGAAATATCACAAATAAATTAAATGTATTTACACCAGCTATAATTTTAAGATTAATAATTATGTATATTTGGGTTGTAATGTGCTGCTCCAAATACAAGCTATTTCACAAAAAATAAGCTTTTCGTTATATTAATAAATTTTTTAACATGTAAAAGCGCAGATACATTATATTTATTGTTCTATGCCTACTTAGAGAATAAATAAATTTAATTGAAGTGAGCAATTTCCTTTAGTTTTTCATAGTAAGCGAGGTTAAAAAAGCGGTGCAACTAAAGCCAGCCTCAGACAACCCGCCACTATGTCTGTCAATTAATATGCTTTTTAACACTTTTCTTGAAGGACACCATCGAATGTGGGAGACAGAGATGAGAAGAATGGTGGTCCGAGATGCGACTACATGCCTACCACCACCTCCGTGGTCTAGAGGTTAGGACAGTGGATTCAAACGCAGGTTCGATTCCTGGTCAGTACAATAACTTATTCAGTTTAATTGTGTTATTCTTAGAATATCGTACACTAGTGTTATTGACGAGCTTGCCACGTGTCATGATGGGCCTAAAGTTGCCTATATGTGAATGCGCTTCTTTAAAATCGTGGTTTCTGACCACCCCAAAAGGAATACGGTCGTAATGATACTTTACTACCACGCTTACCATCTACCATTCTATTTATTTCTAAAATCCATTAAAAGTTTTTTTTTAATAATTGTTTTAAAAAATATCACAACTTGTGATAAATTGAATACACTACGTGTCTAAACGTTTATTTAACTTTGATATGACACGTATTAAATACACGTGCATAAATTGAACTTTGTACCTAAATATATATACGTATGATAAAATATCCGAGAAATAAGAAAAACTTACTAGAAGGTACATAGAAGACAGAAATTTCCCGACATTGTTACATTCGGAGTTCGTTGGTCTAGCGGCTACAATGAAGTTAATGAATGATAAACAAAAAGACCTAGATTCTGTCGAAATTCTACTTTTCTAGTATCATTTGCAGAGTGGTCAAAAAACACGATTTTAAATAAGAGGTTTCATATTGAGCCAACTTTACAACATAAGCTCGTCGATGTCTCTAGCATTGAAGACTCGAAAATGTAAATAAAAATGTAAATTACATAAATCATTGTATCCCAACCAGAAATCCTGCTCTATACCTACGGTCTTAAGCGCTAGACCACGGAGGCAGGTAAGTTAGTTAATTTTCTAGTTTTCATTTATTACTGCACATAGATTACTTCGTCCTAGACCTCCACTGTAGGAGGTGGGCCTTCCAGAAAATTCTGGAGAACGTGACCTAAACTTGCCTCGCTAGCCAGACGGGTTGTTGAGGATATGATGTCATTTTTTATGACAATTTATTAACGATTCCACTAGTTGGTATTAGTGGAACCGGGACCGATGGCTTAATGTGCTCTCCGAGGCACGGGAACGGTGGTTTTGGTTTTGGTAGTGGTGGTTCTTACAACCGAGATACCACATACATACATATCTTCACGCCAGATCCCTTGCGGGGTAGGCAATTAGGTAGGTAGAGACAATTGAGCGCCATTTGACACGATCACGACATACCTCTTCATACATGCCCTTTGGTTACGAAGACTTTTTAATGCACCTTCAGTCAGTGTTTTATTTATTTGATCGTGATATCTCGGTTTGCCAGGGCCTCTTTCACCCACAACTTTCGCATTATATAACTGGTTCGTCAATCTTTCTTCGCTCATCCTTTCAACATGCACGAACCATCTTAGCATACCTTTCCTTAATTTTGTCCCTATGCTTTCTTTCATACCAACCCTTTTTCGTATTTCGATGTTACGTATGCTGTCCGCCAAAGTGACGCCACATATCCGCCGCAACGACCGCATTTCTACTGCATTAAGAGTAGGTCTCATGCGTATTCTGACGTATCCACGTCTCGCTTCCATACATCAATGTTGGTACCAACATGGCATTCTGTATGGCGAGCCGAGCTTTGTCACTAACATTTCGACTGCCGATCAGTGACCCCAGGGCACCGTTAACACTATTTCCCGCGTTCACTCTTCTTTCAACGTCCCTAATAACAAAATTGGAAAAAAGTAAATGAAAACATAAAAGAGTCAATTAGAAGTTGCCGCAAATGGACTACAAACATAAAAGAGTCAATTAGAAGTTGCCGCAAATGGACTACAAACATAAAAGAGTCAATTAGAAGTTGCCGCAAATGGACTACAAACATAAAATAAAGGTAAAATAAAATATAAAGAATATCACAACAATTAATATAATTATTTTTTTAGTTATGTTCGCCGGAATATCTTCCCGTGTGTATCCCTTACTAAACGTAGATATAAATGAAAGGCTGCACGAAAGTTCACACCTAGAATTAAGTTATTAACTCTGACAGTTCTATTATTTCCAACAACTTAATCCAAAACATTCGCCGGTCCAGTTAGCAGCGGGCGACTAACCTTCTTATCTAAACCAATCAAAATATTTTAAATTTTGACAAAGAATATCCAGCACTAGTATAGGTTCATGCAGGTTTTTTATTACTTTGCTCATCCTACCCCGCGTTCGTTTTATAGTATTTCCAACATCTCGTAGCAACTTCATAAAATAGCGCGAAATGTCGTTTTTGTTAGGAAATACCACTTTTTTCAACAATGCTAACATTTCTTAAATAGAACGAGCGGTGAGACTACTTTTTGACAAGTATTTTCGTTCATGTTTTATCATAACATGGCATCCAACACACATGATGTTATTATGGTCTTTGAATTTATTACATAAAATCGATTGAAATACCTTTTTAACAAATATAATAGAAAACTATAAAGTATATAAAAATGGTAAACAAACTATTTCATATGTTAAAGACATCTGTCAAAAAGTAACATCAATAACCCTCCTTTCAACACGGTACTGACATACAAAATTAGCATCAAATGTTAGAATTTTCATTAAACGAACGACTTGTGCTAAAAAAGTGGTATTTTTATGCTAACATTTTTAAAAACGAAGCGGCCCAAGTTTGCAAGGCTATGCATCACATGAGCGTATTTCTACATGTTTTAATTTTGTATATTTTGTGCGCAATAAAGAATTTTATTATTGCTTACCTAAGGCTGGTCAAGTAGCTACGAGAAATCAATGGCTTCACGGTAAATTAATAAGCTCTGAACAGTTACTAATAATGTAGTTTATATGAATTCCAAAAAAAAATAACTTTGTCTGTGGTTGGTAAAGCACAAGTTGCCGAAATATCTCATTTTGTTTTAAGTTATATCAGAATTACTTCACTATCGCCACGGCAAGTGACAGTAGCGGTACCGGTTTATAACAGCTGATCGCTCACCTGGGCCAGGTGTCGCCTTATCAAACGTACGCATGTCGGTGACAAGTGCACGCACACATACGCAAATGATATCAACACGCACACCAGTGTAAAGTGGCAAAGAGTAAACGAGGACAGAATAAATTTAATATTATTCGTATAGTTTTTCTTTAACACAGATAAATGTAAGATCGGATCACATCGCACTTTGCTATCCTTGTAATTTCTGGCCAGTTATTGTTGGCTCGGTCTGCGATCATCACTTTCGTTTTGCTGCGGTTGAGAAAAGAGAAGTAAATAATATAGTAGATAACAAAACAGCTCAACAGAAATTAGTTTTTGGGTGAAAGTGCAACAAACACCAATCTATCATTCTAACAAACTATCCAACTAGACCTATCTAATATTAACTTTAATCAGCGTCTGTAGGTACAGCAGTATAGCAACCAAACTGGATAGTATAATGTGTGCACTCTACTCTCAGACGTAGCGTACTCCCGAAGCACTCACTTGTTACGTACCTACCGCTTGCCAAATACTGTACAAGAGCGGCTCCCTCGAGAAATTCAGACCACCCTATTCTTGAAAGCGGAAATGACGCCAATTTTATTCATGTTAATTTTCTTGCTTGATTACAAGCAGTAGGAAATATGAACGATTTTGTTTTAAAGTAAAGTGTCATCACGAGCGTTTTCCTTTCGGGGTGGTCAAAAACCACGCTTATAAATAAGCGGATTCACATTTAGCCAATCATGACAAGTAGCAAGCTCGTCGATGTCTCCAGCGCGTGCAGCATACCAAACTCGAGAAATATCACAAATAAATTAAATATTAATTAAATGTATTTATTTACATTAATAAATATTTTTGTGTCCCGACCAGGATTGAACATGGTACCTCCGAGTCTAAATCCACAGACTTAACCGTTAGACCATAGAGGCAGTTTTTTTTTTAAGATAGATTATTAATACATTATATATAGAAGGTCTAATCAACAGATACCTACATTCATCAAACGCATCATTACTGGTGACAAATCGTGGGTTTACGAATATGACGTCAAAACTGCCCAACAATCTAGCGAATCACGCTATAAAAATAAGCGGACAACAAAAAACCACGTCAAAGTCGATCGAAAATTAAGGTGATGGTTATTGTTTTCTTCGAATACCGTGGTGTGGTTCACCGTGAATCCGTTCCCACGGAAACGGTCAATAAAGAATACTGCTTGGACGTTTTGAGGCGTCTTCGTAAAGCGATTCGAAATGACCGGAATTGTGGGCAAACAATTCATGGATTTTTCACTACGATAATACGCCGTCACATTCAAGCATATGCCTGGTTTATTGACCAAACACGAAACGAGAGTAACACTAAATAAATAAATAAATATTTCCAGACAGGTCACACAGCGCCATCTAATTTCCGTGGTAAGCTACGAGGCTTGTGTTACGGAAACTAGATGGTTGATAAACTACATATTATACTTTTTGTAATTATATACATATTATACATATAAACACCCAGACCGAGACAAATAATACAATGTACAACTTGCCCCCAGTGGGAATCGAACCCACGACACGAGTTCACGGCAATGTTTGTTACTACTAGACCACGGAGGCGGTCTAAGCCACCGTATTTGCCAGATTTGGCTCTCTGTGGCTATTTCCTGTTTTTAAATATCAATAATCCGCGCCACGAGTCCATTGAAGTCATAAAAAATAATTCACTTATGGAACTGAAGGCCATCCCAATCGAGGCTTACAATAACTGTTAGAAAATTTGATTTGGCATTGTCATTTTAGTTTTTATTCGTTTTGAACAGATTTGTATTTTGTTTTAATTTCATTCGATTTCCTACCAAGAATAAGTGCGTAGCTTGTTTGTCGTTTAAAACAGAGTCTGAGGGAAGCAGCCTCGTCTCTCCGGGATCCACATCCAGAATAAAGAGGACCGTTAATTCGAAGACTAATAGCTTCATACTGATTGAGTTACCAGCCCTTTGAGGGTCAATTATTATTTCAACGTTAAAGAGTAATTGGTAATCGAATTGTTTCTTTGAAACTACCAATTTATGAAAAGGTGGAGAGCAATGTTTTGTTTAATGTTTTAAATACTTGTAGGAATTTTCATTTTTCATTAACTTTTTGCTTCTGCATAATAACAAATTACTGATAATGTAATTGTACTTACCTATGTGTTCAGTTGAGCATTGAATCTAAGACTCTATATATACTGAGCACGCTGAGGTACGCGAGGTCTAAGAACCGTACCAACGCCAGTCACTAATGACCGACATCAGTCTCTACCTCAATCCCACCCTAAAGATTTCACACTTTGCTTGGAGGACTCCAGGTTAATGGAGAGCATTTCACATAATCAGCATGCGAAAGATGTGAGAGTCTATAGGGATGCACATTTTAGCCTGTGCGTGTGGTCCAGTTGCGGAATAGAGAAGAAGTGATAAGGTTGTGGAACTCTTTAGCACACTTACCGTATAATAGCTCGTGGAACACGTTAAGGGAGGTCCCATCTCAGCTAAGATCCAGATTCAAGAGTTTTAGGCACTGTGGTGTCGTTGAGTATACGAATCGAGTATACGAACATCATTGAAATTATCTATAAATTACTAAGCAGATCATCTTAGAGGTTCACCTTGATCAGCATGACCTTATTTATATTTAACATAATATAGAAATGGTGTAAAAAAAATAAAAAAACCTCAAATGAAGTATGTATACTTCAACATTTTGGCATATATATTTTAATTATATAATTTCTTATTAATAGTAAGTAACAATTACATTACAAATCATGTTAGCATTAATACTATAAAAAAACTTTAATATTAACATGGTCCGTGTCTCTCGTCTCTGAGTAGTTACTCTTTGGCCGGACAATCGTGCGTACGCGCATCGTAAGCGAGTGCAGTAGCTCGGGTCGACCAATAGCGTGCGTGAAGCACATTAATTCGGGCTACAATATGCTTACCACTTCAAGTATTTAACCATTCACACATTTGCCGGCTGTTAATTTTAAGTAGGTTAACCCATTCAACTTTCTGACCACGCTTTTAAAGGGCAGGTTTGCTACGCATGGGCCAAATTGAATACGTAATAAAAAAAAAGTATCATCACGATCGTAAACCCTTAGACTTGGTTAGAAACTACACTTTAACAGTGTCCTTGGATAATCAAGGTAGAAAATAAGATGTTTATGCACCTAACGTCAACTAGCAAATACACACATCAAAAGTGTCTAGGGATCAACATATATTTTTGCAATAACTTTTCTCCTGATTGATATTCATTAAAATTTTCTTTAAGGATTGATCAAATAAAATGTTTTCGTTTGTCTACAGTAACGATAAACCAAGTCACCTTTGCATTAGTAAAAAAAATTGCCATTTTCCTAATAAAGGGATTTTTGACATTTGAACCACTAACATTAAAGTTCGAAAAAAAGACTGAAATAACAGTTTTTTTTTTAATTTTATTGGGTAACTTAAACAATTAATAATCCGTGTTTCTACCGCGAACACTAACAACACAAGAACATCGGTTTGGCATACTCAAAATGAGTTCATCCAAATCACGCTGTGGAATGGCCGCCCATGTTCGTTGCAACAACAAAAAAAGGTCTTCTTGCGACTGGATACCCTCCATATTCGGCAGAGCTCTTCTCTGAAGAATATCCCATGCATGCTCAATCGGGTTCAAGTCTGGCGACTGAGCAGGCCAGGGCAGGACATTGATGTTAGCTGCGGCGAGAGTCTGTCTTACAACTCTTGCGGTGTGCGGTCGTGCATTATCATGCATTAACTGAAATAAGGGACCGATATGCACTTGTAGAGGAACGATGACGTCTGATACAACCGTCTCAGCATAAATTTGAGCGTTGAGGTTGCCTCTGATCCAAATCAACTCAGTTCTTCCGCCGATCGAAATACCCGCCCATACCATGATGGTTCCACCACTATAAGGATGGACTTCCTGGCAGGATTTTAATCGCTGTTGGCGTCCAGGGGTTCTCCAGTGTCGTATACGTCTTGTATCCGGCCTCATACCAAAACGAGACTCATCAGAAAAGCACACGAAACGCCATTGTTCTTCTGTCCAATTTCTGTGTTCAAGAGCCCATTGATATCGAGTCCTACGATTGTGCATTGCTATAGGTGGTACCCGTAGCGGTCTTCGGGAATGAAGGTTCACTTCATGCAAGCGGTTTCTGACTGTTTGGTCGCTAATTAAGTTCCCTGAAGAGCGATGAAGGCTCACGGCTAACATCATGGCGGTTATTGTTGGAGTTCTTCGAGCTGTGATTTGAATGTATCGGTCTTGTCTCCGTGTGGTGCAGCGATACCGTCCTCCATGGCGCTCAGCCACGGTACCAGTGGTTCGGTAACGTGTCCAAAGTCGACTGATAACACTCTGACTTGTATTCAGAGCTAAAGCCACAGTACGTTGCCGGGAACCAGCTTCTATCATTCCCACGGCTCTGATCATTTCTTCCCTGCTTAAATGACGTCGCCGCTCCATAATAACGTTGGTTTTAATCAGTAGTAGGGAAACAGTAGCACTAATAATGTCTTCAATGCGTCTTATGTTTTTATAGGGAAAATATTGACAGCTGATTTTCATCTTTTACTCGAATTTGATTGACAGTTCCTGTTTTAAATTATGAAATGCACCAAAAAGGATCCATATAAATTTATAAAATCATAAATTTATTACAAAGCCACATCTCAATCACAAGAAATCCGCATAAACATGCTTGATCCCTAGACTTTTTTGATGTGTGTATTATTAGTTTTTTTAAAACATGTCTACTGAATATGAAGCTAATATTAAACCTTATGGCTACTGTTATAAAGATTACAGACAAATAGTGGGATCATCCAGGCTCGGATGGTTAATGGGCCTCGGTTGAGAATGGGGGCAATACCTTGTTTACCCAGAGCCGATCCCAGTGGGTAACCACCCGCCAGTAATTCATGCACTTTTGGTACTGGGCGATGTTATTAGTGCTATAACAGAGCCTAGGGGGACCACTTCAGCCTTCCTCCAGGAGCACTACGAAGTGGAGATGCTACAAGTGTCCGTTGTCCACCCGATAGAACATTGGTCTAGTCAGGCCGACGACAACCTTCTCAATAGTAGACATCTCCAGATCTCGAGCTATGGCGGAATTACCCACGAACCATGGCGCTCGGGAGACCGCTCTAAGCGATAAATTCTGCTGACTTTGGATCTTGTCCTTATTGGTCTTAACCCGAAGGTGGTGCCAGGCTGGCGCAGCATAGGTGAGATGGGAACGGATGAACATAATTAAAATTGTGTGCAACTATAATAGCACCATCTATGATCGACTAGTGAATCTTTTATCGACTGAGTATCAATTGGAGCCAATGTCAACCTTATGTTTAGTATATTTAAGGCTATAATTGTTTGCAGCTATAATAGCGCTATCTATGATCGAGTAGCGAAACTATATCTTAATGACAACTTCTAGAATGTTTCTTTGCAGTGTTCGACTTGAAAGCAAAGCAAAACAATACAAATCCTACCAAAGCTAAATAAAGTCAAAAGAGTCAAATATGGGGCTTGAATTTCAATTGAAAACAGCTAAAAAATGTTTAATAAATATTTACTTACGAAAATAAATCGACACGAGGTTCTCTTGTCAAAGAAGAACGTGTTTTATACTTCCGTAGTAGGCAGGTCGGCATATGAAAAACAGAAAAATAGTCTATTTGAAACTCAAATTCAAATTCAAAATTCAAATTCATTTATTCAGTAAATTGGCAATATTACAAGCACTTTTACACGTCAGATACATTTAGAAGTTTATACAATTATATGAAGCTATACAAAAATTTAACATGATATAAACTGAACAACTCAATACTAATGTGTTTACAAAATACATATAAATCAAAACGCTACTGTCTAAACTCTAATGGCATAGTTATAATAATATTTAAAACATAATAAAAAGTATCAAAATAATAATAATAACAATGTCACAGAATTTTATTTATTAATATAATATTGCAGCTGTAAATTGGCGTTGTCATACTATATACTAAAACAAACATAAATAATAATAATAAAAATAAAATGTCAAATACAATATATATGTATATATATACCTAAATCATAAAACTATATATTATCAACAGATAATTCTCAAATTGTCCATGCTTTTTTATCTTGAAGATATTCATCTACTGTGTAATAAGATTTTTTTCAAAGTTAAAATATCTTTATTCACGTAAACCTATTACAGGCATTTATGAAACGTCATTAATTTAATTATTTTGAATGATTCTACTGCTGACAGTGGAAGACTAAGCAGCAAAGTGGTCCAATAAGTAAGCTGTTAGCAGAAGATCAGCAGCTTAGCGGATTCCATGTGCACACAAAGTGCATGTCGAACGCGTCAATAACATCATACACTAAATAATTCTGTACCGAACGGTCTAGCTTAGATTCTCATACTATTTTGTTTCTTGCCTTGTCATGTTATATAGGATTTATTTATTTAATGATCTATCAACTCACCTCCTTAACTATAGGTAATTCTTGTAAATAATTTGACTTATAAATAAAGAAGTCGTAAAAAAAGAAATGTTGAAACATTATATAGTCACTTGGACATTTAGGGATTTCCGATAAGACTCCCAAATTGTTTTCTGCGTATTTTTGAGACAAATTATAGCGTCCGCCAGCACAGTGGGACCATATCCTGGTGGGCTATACTATGGTGAGTGCTCTGAGGAACTACTAATCTAATTACCTAATTAACTACATAAAAGAGCAAGGATTTTAAAACGTCATTGTTCATGTTAAAGCGTCAATTAAAACTTAGCACAAATGAAATACAAAAAAAAAAAATTATAAGTTTTTTTAAAATAAAACTGATCACTAAAACTACAAGTGCATTAAGTACATACAGTTCTAAGTTATATATGCTGTACATCTGTAGTCAAGTAGCTTCGAGCAATCGTAAATCGTAATCATCATCATCAACCTGTGTCTTTCCACTGCTGGATGTAGGCCTCCCCCAAGGCTCGCCACTTCACGCGGTTTGCAACTCTCATACTTTTTCAGGTCACCCGTCTACGTGGTCTCCACTTGCCTCCTTTGCCCCATCGGTCGTAGGTTCTGCGGCTGATGTATCCGGCCCACAGCCACTTTAGATTCCTAATTTTGTAAGCTATGTCAGTGACTTTGTTTTTTTTTTTGATATTCGTCATATCAACGTTAAGAAATCTATCTATCAGAGAACTACCAAGTATAGCTCTCTTCATAGCTCGCTTAACGACCTTGAATTTATGGACCAGACCCACTGTCAGTGTCCACGTCTCTGCTCCGTGTGGCATTACCAGGAGGATGCACTGGTTAAAGAACTTTGATTTTAAACAATGTGGTATGTATTTATTTTTTATTTATTTAAAAAAAAAATCACAGCTTATTGTATTAAACATATAAACAAAGTAGCAATAGTGGAACACAAGCCAAAGAGATTTTATATTATTTAGACAAAACAATTAAAACAGAAATAAGAGTAAAATATAGTAATTAGATTTAAATTAATAGTGCAATTGAACTGTGACTAGCAAAAGGAAAGGAAGGACGATGAGAGGATGTGCCAGAGTTTCTCGAATGCCGAAATCTATATAATGAATAGCCTTGAACATATTTCGTTAGGAAACCTATCGCCACTGCCTTTGTTAGCGTATTTTATTATAAAAAAGTGGATTTCATCGGATAACAAATCGGTGATGGGCGCTCGTCTACTAAACGCACTAGAGCTCCAGGGTAACTTTAGTAGACATCTAAATGGATTATTATATTGTACACGAAGCGTGCTAAAAGCCTCGTGTACAATCTCCAGAGATGACTGGTGTAATGCGCCTGGCAGTAAGCAACAGTGTTTTTAACTTGTATTGACGCAAACCTTCAAGCCAACATATTAACTCTGTCTCTCCAGGTCCTCATCATCCTTCAGACAATCCACTATCATATGAAATAAATAATTATTTCAACTTAGACTATCTGCAGCTGTGAGCCATATAGGAATATTTACGAAAATATATTAAAAAAACTATTTGTAAAATATACTTGTGTGGTTCTGCTATGTTGACTGTCAAATGGTCGGCAATGCCAAAATAATACCAGCCTAAGTCTCTCAAGGGGCAATTAGCGGGGGAAATAAAGATTTTATACAAAATCCTTTAAACGCTATCCATTATGAGCTAAATTTAATGCCCCTGATTTTGATTGCCTTTTTATTCTAATAAAAATGAGGGCGAACATTTGACCAATATTTAATGACCCGTTTGTAAAACTTGGCGGTGGTGGCTCCTATAAAGAAAATCCTATAAAGGTCAGTTCGAACCCCCGCCATGTACCAATGAAAAATACACTTTTCTTACGTACATTTGTCATAGAATTACAGTCTAAACTTTAATAAAAATTGACATTAAAAAATTACATCATATCATCGTCGCCAACCCGTCTGGCCAGAGCGTGGCGAGTGTAGGCCAAATTCTTCATATATGTATATGTTCTGGAAGGCCCATCTCCAAAAGTGAAGGTCTAGGGTCTGTTTTTTAGGGGCTGTAATGATATATTATACTGAAGAAGATGACAAATTCCTTATCATGGATTTACCGTGCGGTTAGTCCATCGTGTGGCGCGCGTAGGAGAGAAAAACTGTGAATATAAAGTAAAAGTCGTAATTTAGTAAATATCCAATTAGCTTTTACAAGCTCTAATATCGAAGTTCGCTTAATTTTCGCTGACTTATTTTCTATCCTTCAAAATTCCCGTCAGCTAATAAAAAAAAACTGAAAAGAAAGATCTTTGTCGAGGGACTGGAAAATTTGCCAATTTCGCTCTCTGCAGTAAACATAGACATATGTTAGAAGGACTAGTACTATTTAGTTTTAGCATGTAACGATTATAGTATTTTCTTGCGGAAGACTTGGACATACAATTATTTAACTTCAAAGCACATATATTAGCAGTGACTTATCATGGAGCTATCAAGTATCCGAAATTAGCAGGAAAATTTTTGGTTCCATGCATTCCCTTAAGCGCTTCCAGAATTTCATCCCGCGCTCAGCAAAGCTTACGCTGGTTACTTCCTTATTACTCCCCATTATTGACTATGCAGATATATGCTATCCCGATCTCACCGAGGAGCTACTGAATAAACTCGATCGTCTTCTCAACTTATGCATTCGCTATGTATTTGGCTTGCGTAAGTATGATCATGTCTCTCAATTTCGCATTCAATTAAAGTGGCTTAACATCTGTTTTCGCAGATCTGTCGGCATTCTTAATAATCCCAAAATGCCTGCCTGGAGTACCTGCGTGACTCGCACTCCCTTCGCTCTACTCACAACAATCAACTCTCAATTCCAGTTCACTCTTCTAGCAGATGTTCAGATTCTCTTACTGTTACTGCAGCCCGCCAATGGAACAGGCTACCTTTATCTATTAGACAGGCCCCGTCCTTAAATATATTCAAACATTTATTAATTACATACTTTCTCAAAACACAAAATGACATCTAATTTCCACATCTTGACATAGATAATTATTATATTAGTATTTATTTAATTTAAGTATTTATTATATCGTATGACATATTTATATATTGGTATGTTATTTATACTTACTATGGTATATTTATGATTGATTTTAACTATTATTATTATTCTTATTTCGTACTTTGCACCCATTATAATAATTTCTCACTCTCCCAAAGGTTAGCTGGTAGAGAATACCATACGGTATTATGCTCGCCTATGTACATTATTTTATATGTTATATTTTGTGTGCAATAAAGAATTATATTATTATTATTTTTTTATTTTTATTTATCGCCATAAGATCCTATCGGAACACTCAGTTAAGGCATTTTTTTAAAAATAACAATGCTAAACAAAATACATGGCCAGATATGGTGATACAGTATGGCAAGGAACAGCCTAAATTTCCATTATTGTTATTGTTATGAGAAGTCTATTGACGCTTCTTTATGTTGAATCAGTACTCAGCAGTATTCTATTTGGTTTTTTTATCAACTTACCTATACATTGTTTTTTATTCTCTTTGAATGTATGTCTAATATGTATGTAATGTATTGGTCCTATCGTCTCGACTCCAAACGGCGCAAACTCGTAACCGGTACCAAGGTTGGCGTATTTGCGGAACTTGAGGTTCTTAGCAGAAAACGCCGCCGGCTTCAAGCTGACGAGGTCGCCTAGATGTGAGATGGAGCTTATGTCATAATGCCCAGTTTCCACTGCCATCAGTCATTCCGTCGGGTCTCTTGCCATCGCTAAGGAGTTGTCAAATCGGCTGACGAAAAGGTCTGGCGACAGGAAGGCTGGCAATTATTTCTGCCAACGTATTAGTCTCGCTATACAGGGAGCAAATGTTGCCAGTCTTCTTGGGACTATCTTTATTTTATTTATAGTTTAGTTTGTTTTTAATTTTATTATTTAGGTAGCTTTTAATTTATATTTAATTTATATCCGTGGTCTAGTGGTAACAAACGTTGCCGTGAACTCGGGAGGTCGTGGGTTCGATCCCCACCGGGGGCAAGTTGTACATTGTATAATATGTCTCGGTCTGGGTGTTTATATGTATATAATTACAAAAATAAATAAATATAATATGTAGTTTATCAACCATCTAGTTTCCGTAACACAAGCCTCGTAGCTTACCACGGAAAATAGATGGCGCTGTGTGAGCTGTCTGGAAATATTTATTTATTATTTATTTATATTACTAGCAAGTTTTGTTATCTACGTATGGTGGAGATTATATAACCTAAAAAATATTGTTCTCCGGTCCCTATAAATTATTACGTCGACGCCAGCGAGGTTTTTTTTAATGTTGATTGAAAACGGTTTTTGTGACTTGAGCTAAGGTTAAAATGGTTTTGAATTGTTACCCGCGACTGTTATATTAATAAACGAATAACATTTTCGACTTTATTGTAATTTTCGGGGTCGTAGCTAAGTTTTAGGCTGAAGAAGCTTATTTGAGCTTTATTCTGTATTATAAATAAATAAAGTTTTATAATACAATATATTGTGTAAATAAATAGGATACCTACTTGTCATACATACATATGTATGTACAAATCTTCACGCCACATCAAGGATAATTGTGCGCCACTCATCACGGTCACAACATACCCCTTCATGCATGCCCTTTTGTTTAGATGGATTTTTAATGCACCTTTAGCTATTGTTTTATTTATTTATTAATAATAATAATAAATTATTTATTGTACAAAACCAAAACAAGTGCAGGAACATAGGCGAGCTTAATGCCGTAAATGCATTTTCTATCAACTAACCTTTGTGACTGAGAGCTGTAACAAGCGGGTGCAGCAGAAGAAAAATGATAATTGAAATTATTTATTACTGTATAAAACACATATTAATTACAAACATATATTACTTATACATAAATAAATGTCCTACATAAAGAAATAAATATATAACTAAATATAAAATACATACATATAGGCTTATAATAAGTGAGTTATGGCGACTTATTCTGCTTGTGAAATAAGTATGTGTATAGCTTATTTTATTTATTTGTATTTATTATTTACTTATTCCACAGCTGTCTTTTACAAATAAATATTTACATTCAAATGATTACCGAACACCTAGCTAATTACGAAATAACATTATTTTCACTAAACATATAGCATGAACGAATTATTAACAAAAATTATTAAAAAAAGTAAACATAAGAATAAAATATTCAATATTAAAAAAAAAAAACCATCTACGCATCATTATGTAAGTGTATGTATATGAGAATGTGTATTGTCAGTGTAGGTGTGTGAAGGTGTAAATTGTAAGCGTGAGTGAGTGAAAATGTGTAGATTTTATTGCATTGTACATATCTAATGTATTATTTAAAAATAACTACACCTCTATTTTGCTCAGAATCCTTCCTCTGAATTGGTGTTTAGACAGACAGAAGGGGTCAATATCTGTAAACAATTTATTGTATCTTCTTGTTATTCTGCTCACAACAGAATTAGATGCGTAATTAGTTCGGGTGCTAGCGGGGACAAAAAGATCCCGATGCCTAGTATTGAAGCTTGGCACTCTGATACATAGAATGTCGGCCACCAGCTTTGCGTTGTCAAGAGAGACATAAATAAATAAAGTTTTATAACACAATATATTGTGTAAATAAATAGGATACCTACTTGTCATATCTTCTCAAGGCTCAAAGGAAGTTTTTAAGTCAAGCGTGTGCTCCATACTTCAACAACTCTGATAGTTTTTCGAGCATTGCAGTTAAACTTATATTTTTTTATTGTTGTTTGTCATTTAGACCAGGCCACTGTGACCATATGTTAACTTGAAGCTTTTAGTTTTGTTTTATTTAATTTAACTTTGAATTGTTTGTTAATTTTTTAGGTATAAATTTTGCTAACTCACCCCAATCAATGTACAAGTTTATATGCTCTTGGTGAGTACTTTTTATGGAATCTGGCTCACATATTGTTAATATCTGTTGTTAAATGCTTACTTTAGCCATGATCTCCGTTTGTATTCCAAATATTAAATAAATCTTCACGCCACATCAGAGACAATTGAGCGCCATTCGTCACGATCACAACATACCTCTTCATACATGCCCTTTTGTTTAGATGGCTTTTTTAATGCACCTTCAGCTATTGTTTTATTTATTTGATCGTAATATGTAAGTCTAGATCTTTTAACTCTTTTACCCACAACTTTCGCATTATAGGAGTATATTATAGACTCTAGGGTCAGTCTCACCACGGCACACTACGCCCATCGGACGGTTATAATTTTAGATTTATTTCTGGTGTAGTTTTTTTTTTTGTTTATTTAATGTTAGGTTTTCTTTTTAATCATTTATTATTGTAATTATTTTATACTGTTTGTATATTACTTCTAATAAAATATATTAATTTTAAAATATGTAGTTTTCATTTCAATCAAGTCCTTTAGTACTTGAACTGTCATATGATATTGTAAATATTTTGCACACTTAAACTATATAAAATAAAGGTTTTTTTTTCCTTTTAATTGTAATCTTGTTAGAAAAAAATAATCTAAAAATGCATAATTTAACTATAATTTAGCCCAAATCCATAACATAATGAATGATGTTTTTTGTTTTTTTTTTCTTCAAATAATAAAAAGGTCACAGTTCATTGACACAATACAGTAATCCAAAAAAAACTTCCCCACTCTATAATTACATTAACATTTTGTCGTGTTCGTGAGTTCTAAACCACAATTGACCCGTCAACGCGCCTACAAATCGCCGTATCGTTTTCCACAAAAAAAGAAGGAAAAAAATAAACACGTAATTGTAGATTTGAATTAACATTATCTGCAGGATCTTGACGTCAGAAATTCGGGGGTCAAACGTTAACAAATAATTATAAGTTGGAAGGGATTCGGACGGGTAACACGGGCGTAAGGGCACAGTGTAGCGTAAGAAACAGTGGAGCATCATTGCATTTTGTTGATGGCAAAAAGGTGGCATAATTATTCTTAGTACTAACACTTATGTATGGAAGCGAGACCTGAATATGTCAGAATACGCATGACAGTAGAGTTAATGCAGTAGAAATGAGATAATAACGTCGGATATGTGACGTCACTTTGGCGGACCGACGTTTGACGACATTCGCAACGACGAAATACGCAATAGAATACATATATAGGGACAAAAATAACAAAAGGCATGCTACAATTATTCGGGCATGTCCAAAGGATTGGTAAAGAAAGATGTGTTAATTTTTTTTTGGAAATATATCACTGTTTTCCTTTGCACTGTGCCATAGATATTTCATTAGGGTAAAAATAAGCCTACATTTTTAGTAAAGGATTTTTAACTGACAAATGCACGCACGTGAAAATTAAATGTGTTAATGTATATATTTTTTGTTAGTACAGTCAGCTATTTCTGTAACTCATCACAAGCGAGGGCCTTTGATCAAAACAAAAGGAGAATATACAGCACGCGCTATATTGTTCACTACAAAATTCGGAACCGATAGACAACTACACGCAAATTCCCACCTACAGTTGCATGTCACTAACCGATTATAGATTTTGTCATAGTGAGACGCAAACGAGACATAATATATTGAAGGCGCGCGTGTGGCGTGTTACGGGTCAATACTACTGTCTTGCTGCTGATTCAAGCGCGTCAGTTAGGTCCACACATAATGTCTTCGTATCGTATCTTCCCCTTTATATACATAGGTATACATATATATATTATATATCACATTTGGCTTTACTGTGCTTATTATGATGTGTGGCAACCTCGTCGTTGTTTGATAATATGTATATACATATATACATATCATCACCCCCGATCCCTTGCTGGGTAGGCAGAGACAATTGAGCGCCACTTGACACGATCACGACATACCTCTTTCGCTTCGTCGACATTCATCAACCTTCTCAGACATGCCCTTTTGTTACGATGGCTTTTTAGTGCACCTTCAGCCATTGTTTTATTTATTTGATCGTGATATGTGTGTCTCGGTCCGCCAGGGCCTCTTTCACCCACAACTTTCGCATTATATATCTGGTTCGTCAATCTTTCTTCGCTCATTCTTTCAACATGCCCGAACCATCGTATCATGCCTTTCCTAATTTTTGTCTCTATACTTTCTCTTATACCTACTCTTTTCCGAATTTCGACGTTACGTATGCGGTCCGACAAAGTGACGCCGAATATCCGACGTAACGATCTCATTTCTACTGCATTAACCCTACTCTCATGCTTATTCTGACATATCCACGTCTCACTTCCATACATCAGTGTTGGTACCAACATAGCATTATGTATGGCGAGCCGAGCTTTGTCACTGACATTTCGACTACCGATCAGTGACCCCAGGGCACCGTTAACACTATTTCCCGCATTCGCTCTTCTTTCAACATCCCTATCGTACTTCCCATCCGCAGTGAAAACACTGCCCAGATATATAATTTCATTTACTTGTTTTAGAGTTTTATCATCAAACTTTATCGTCAAGGTTGACACCCTTGTTCTTTCAAACACTAGTGTAAATACCTACCTTGGTTTTTCTCGCACACAGTTGCCGAGAGGCTGGTTACAGTAAAACAATGTTTAATGAGGATGGGAATGCATTGTATACATTTATGTAAGTACTTGTATAGTTTTATTGTGTCAATATAGGAAAACTGCCTTCTGGAGCTCAGAATTTCTTTTTCAGAAGGCAGTGCTCACTAACTGAAACTATTTGATTATGATCCAATAAACGTTATTTAATTTTATTTTATTATTTTATATTCAAACGGAGTCCTTTTTCTGCACATCCCTCTTTCATTTCTGTGACTAGTGAATGCAGATGTTTTTCGGACGATGCCATAAGAACAGCATCATCTGCATAATTATTATCATTTTTGATAATAATGTGACATTATTAATGTCACATGCGATATTTATCGAAAATTCTGTCACAATGCATACAAAAAGACTAGTTTCAATCTATATAAATATTAAGCGAAATAAATAATAACCCTTCTTTGCGTCGCGCAGTCGGGCAATAAAAATAATCGTCTGGCAAAATTACCTAGATTTGTAAAAGAATATATGATATTTCTAGAGCTTGCGTCGAGTAATAATCATGGTTATTATAGTAATATATGATATTTTTTGTTTTTCTCGTCCATATTTATAGAAACATGATATAAATGACACGCGGGGCCCTCTGCTCTATATAGCTATTAATAAAAATACCTTCACCCATATTTCTACGGCTGGAATAATCATAACCAAAGTTAGAGGAACAACAAGTAAAAAAAAATACTTATTGAGATAATATATTTACGACCATTGAGGATAGGTTTGCCTTTAGTGTGGGGATAAAGAGTTTTAAAATAATTTAAGTTTTCTTGGATTATATTTTTAGTTTGTTTTGATAATATTGTTTTGACATGTAGAAATGTAATTATCAATATATATATATATAAATTATCTGCAACAAATAAAGTGTGTTAGATGTGTTTCTTACTTGGTAAAATATATAAATTAAAGCCTAAAAATGTTATTGCCAAATATTTCGCCTCTCTTTGGAGCGGCGTCATCAGTGACAGTGACTGAAGGTCTTTGTCATAAATTTTGAAAAAGTAATTTTATTTTTAGCAATGGTAAATTTGTATTTATTTTTTAGAAAAATGTCATCATCACCTAGCGCATCATGGAAAACATCATCAGCAATAAAATCATATTTGACAATAAAAAAATTAAGCTTCAATTTATATATATATATATATATTATAGAGAGGAAAGGCATAGGGATTTATGCTTAAGTTTTGTTTATGTTTAAAATATTATTTAACCTGTGCAACAAGCTTTTGGTAAATATACGACAAGCATACAACCGAAGCATTATCAAAAAAAAATGTTAATATATATTATTTAAATAGCTCATAACAACTCATTTAGTTTATTCAGTATATTATTATATGTAGTGTATGTATTAATGTTATGTAATGTATGTACCTAATGTGAATAAAACGTTATGTGTATGTATTATTGGTATTTAGTTTATTATAGTATTTATTGTTATAGTTTAGATAATATTGTATATTTATTACGTAATCATATTTTTCTAATCGCACCTACCTTACATCTTTAATGTTCTACAGTGCCCCTAAAGTTGGCTTTCAGAGAATGTCTAGCAACATTAATTCCGACCCTTGTATATATTATTGGGCAATAAAGTTTTTAATAACTAAATGATAATTTAATTGTTTATTGTACATAGTACTGAAAAAGTGAGATGTCGTATATTATAAGATGTAATTGTCCGAATTGACGTGGGCAATAAATGTCAGTTAAATAAACAGACTCAATAAGAAATATTATGTATTTTATTTATCATAATTATTAATACCAGTGGAACATCTCGTACACAACACACACACCCTTCTTTGCGTCGCGCACTCAGATAAAAATAATATTAATCTTATTAATTAAAGTATCGATACACGACTACACTTACATTATTTTTACACAACACAAGTAGTACAAAAATATCCCAACATGGATGATGTCCTTTATACCACACAACATTTTCCGCCAACACCGCATTGAGTATGCGTTTACCTTGAAATAGTTACAAATAAACTTAATTACTTTAGTTGCACTAACTTTGTCGTCGAGTGTAATGCGTGACAAATAGTCGGAACTTCTCTCTGTCCGAGGGATCATCTACCTGAGGGGAGGGAATGGACAAACAAAATATGTAGACGTATCTACTCTAGATATAACAAATAACTATTATGACGAACTTCCTGTAAGCTTGATCCTGTCAATAATGATTATATCATGGTTTGCGACGCGAAACTAGATGGAGGCTAGCCATCAAACATAGCTGGAAAAACTGATCCGCTCCCGCCAGATAGACAGATGACGTGAAGAAGGTCGCTGGCGGAGTTTGGATGAGTGTTTCAAAAGACCGCGTGGGGTGAGCTTTGGGGGAGGAATACATCCAGCAGTAGAGAGACACAGGCTGATGATGATGAAGATAAAATCAGAAACGTTGAGATCAGTCAGAGAACCAAAGTTTCAAAATTATCAAACTGAAGTAGCAATGGGCTGGATACATCTGTAGCAGAACCGATGGACGATGGAGTCTGGAGATTCTGGAGTGAAGACCATGTACTAGAAAGACGGGGGACACAGGCTGAAGACGATAATGATGTACGTATCAAAGAAAGATATAAGCAAGCTACTTAAAACTAAGGCAACAAGTAACAACTAAAAAAAAAACATAAATATATTTTTCTGTTTAGAAGTAATTTTTTAACGAATACTGTTCTCTACTTTGGGATGGTTCCGCCAAGTACCTCACAGATGCTCTCAGTTTCCTACAGAGGCGAGCTGTTCGAATTGTGGACGATGCCACTATATCTGGAACTCTCCAATCCCTGCAGCTTCGCCGAGATGTGGCTTCTCTGAGCGTGTTCTACCGGCTATACTATGGTGAGTGCTCCAAAGAACTATAACCTAATCCCTCCCTCTCCATTCCGCAACCGAACCACACGCACAGGTCAGAATATGCACCCACATACCGTAGTTACCATGCCTTCGCGTACGTATAAATTTGGCGACTCATTCATCTGTCGTACGATAAAGATGTGGAATGCTCTTCCAGCCTCTGTATTTCCACTTTCCTATAACTTGGAGTCCTTCAAGCGAAGTGTGAAAAAGCATCTAGTCAAGCCGGCATAGTGTTAGGGACTGATGGCAGTAATGAGTGTCTGACTTCAGTTGCTAACATTCATGGACCTTGCGCGCCACTTACCATCAGGTGGGTCGTGCTAGTATTAAAAAAAAAAAACCTACGTACTTAGTTATTAAAATTGCCTCTAATTGGAACCAAAATATTCAATGAGTTTCTCTGTAACCAACCACCCCTACACCACACTGATCAAATTATATTACTCACAGGCATATTAAATACATTGTTATACTTTGGGTACGCTTTCAAGTACGCAGACTACCGAGCAACTAACATTTAAAAAAGCTACTCACGTTACTCACTTTCCGTAAAATGTGTGCAGCATCGCTGCTTGTGAAGCAGGCTGGGGCAGCTCCCGTCTAGGTTTCTGTTTTTTTTTTAATAAACTACTGCCAAAACTACCACCGTGGTCTTGCGGTTAAGTCCGTGGATTTAGACTCGGAGGTACCGAGTTCGATTCCAGGTCGGGACACAAAAATATTTAGTAATGTAAATAAATACATTTCATTAAAATTTAATTTATTTGTGATATTTCTCGAGTTTGGTACGCTGGAGACATCGACGAGCTGGCCACGTGTCATGATTGGCCTATAGTAAAGTTGGCTAAATGCGAATCCGCTTATTTATATGCGTGGTTTCTGACTACCCCGAAAAGGAACTGTCGTGAATATACTATTTCTATTATTTAATCAATTTTGTTTCATTATTTTTTTATAACTTTTATTTATATTACTGTTCCACTAAATTTAAATGTCGGCTATGGTATAATAACAGAGGTGGTTGGAACCTGCTTCCAACACCATTTTCTGAACCATAGACCCTTTTATCATAATATCATTGTTTTATTTATTAACTATATTTTATATTTTTATTAACAATTATTTAAATGTAACGTCATCTGTTTGTGACAGAAAAAGATCTGGTCGTCCACGTATTATTTGTACTAAAAAGGCGATTCAATTATCTAAAGAAATCCTGCCCGAAAGCAAAAGATTATATACTATATTAGCTCTCAGAACTATGTCGCGTATTTCAAAAGATGGCATAGTACTTGCAGCTTATAAGAGACGGACTGGTCTGGACTGGACTGGATAATTTAAAATTAATAAAAAATCAAATCCATTTCTTTTGCGGTATGCAAAAGTGGTCACTGAAAAATATTTTTACAGTGGACAAAATGTTTTTTTAAAATATGAAAAAAATAAACATAAACTTAAGTATCAAATTTATTTAAGCTTTAGAAAAAAAATTGAATTCGCTTTGAAACTCAATGCATCCAAATGTCGCGCGACATTTGTCGCAGGCCTCAGAACTACGCGTTACGTGTTTAAGACAGTTTATGAAAATCTGTCTACTGAAATATTTAAGTAGAAATAATTTAATTGGACCGGTCGATAATCAGATCGCGCTACCATTTAAGGTATCTACCCACTTATACGTACACGGATGTTGGGTAGATAGTAGACGACACAAGTTTTTTTTTTTGTTACAATATTTTACACTAGCTGTTGTCCGTGTAATATAGTGGTCAGCAGAAGAAACCTTTAGTTGGCTGTAGGGTCACATGTGACACCAGATGCTCAAGGTTCAAGATTGGGACAAACGGACGCCAGCCCTTCAAAACTAATATATTTGTCCCTTATACCACTATGCCGTCTTGACAAGATGCTTTATAACCGATTGCGCGACACAAATAAGGGTCATATGTTTGTTCCTTTGAGCCATACCGGAGACCAAACGCCTTGTTCCGGAGAAAGCGGTAACAACTACAAGAATAAATATAATTCAAACTCTATAATATATCTCAGTCAGATTAAACATTAACAGGTCTCTGGAATTTGCTAAGCTGCTAGTCTTCTGCTAACAGCTTACTCCTTGGACCACTTCGCTGCTTAGTCTTCCACTAACAGGAGTAGAATCATTCTAAATAATTTAAATTAATATTGTCACAAATGCCTGTAATAGGTTTACGTGAATAAAGTTATTTTGACTTCTAATTTTTGAAATCTATTGACAAAATTAAAACTAGGTAATGAAGTCAAAAAAGAAATGATATTACGATATTCTACCAGAGGGTCGTGGTTATAAAAAGAGGTGGTCAGTACAAAAGCTTTCCGCCATGCCACGAAGCGGTACTCCCCTGGCCAACAGGTCGTAGTGCAGGTGGAGAGGCCGCTCTGGATCCAGTCGCGTAGTGCAGTTGCCAAGTTGAAAAGTAGAACCTTGGAATACACCAAACCAGGAGATGTAAAACGACATCTTGGCTTCGCGCATCACCCACCCACAGCTACAGTAAGCTGGTAGGCGAAGCACCATCAATACGCTTCGATGTGGCGTAATGAATTGCAGAAACCGGAGTTGTTTTTTTTAATGCTACAGTGTCTAAGTCCAAGAAATGTGTTAAGTGGCATATCATCGAATAGGTATTTGAAAATCATGTTGAATTTAGAATCTATAACGATTTAAAACTAGAGCCCTATTCTGTTACTTAAGCGCAAACGTTATATAATGCAATCCATTATTTACGTCAGAGCTTGCGTCAATTACAAAATATTATTCAATTCTCAACTCTATAAGCGCTCTACCTTGCGGCTGTGCAAATATCATACTTAATAGCGTGATATATATACATATATAGATTACGGATTCCATTATATAACGTTTGCGGTTAAGAACTCGTAGCATAATAGGGCTGCTGGAGCTCTTCCAAACTCTAATCGTAGTATAACTTTTAGGAACACGCTCATGGAGGCAGCATCTCAGCGAAGCTCCAGTTTTCGAGTGTTTTAGACACTGTAGTGTCGTCCACTATCCGAATCGCCCGCCTCTGCAAAACATTGTAAGGTATTTAATAATAATAATCTGGGAATCGTGTGAAGTGGCGAGCCTTGGGGGAGGCCTATCTCCAGCAGTGGAGAGACACAGGCTGATGATGAATCGGGGAATTGCGCCTTCCGAACAGTGCGCTCTAAAAGCTGCGATAATGACATCCTATGGTTATGTATCGCGGCTGCGCAAGGACATGTCATCCCAAGATGTTTTCGGACACATACGGGACCGAGGGGAGATCGACTCTGTCGCTGCTATCGACGAGTTACCTTCCCATTGGGATGACACCGGATGCAATGCCTTTAGGATTCGTGTGCGGTCAGAGCACCTCAAAATATACCTGAAGGAATTCTGGGCGCTCGGTGTTGTGTACCGCAAATACATTCGTGGATTTGCTTCACGCAGAACCAACGATGTTCCTGGGCCCCGCACAGCACCTACTCTCTCTGCACCACCCCCGTCCACTGAAGCTTCTCGTACTCCTCAGAAGGTGGTCACAGTATCTGATGGGTACTTCTATGACGACAAGAAGATGAAGATACGGATGCTTTAGAAAATTAATGATATTTTTATATGTATTGTAGTTGTAGGTTTATCTATGGGCCATCTGTTGCGTGATAATAAAAAAAATATTATTATTTAGCGGAAGAATCCCAGAGGACAGAACAGTATTCCACGCATGACCTTATTTGTGCTTTGTACATTTAAAAAATAATGAAAATGGCATATGATTTGTACTTCATATGATAACGTAAACATCAACTAAGATTATTCAGCGGTATCTTTGTTCATATAGATCTAAATTTGTAGGTAACATTTACTAAGCAATTTATATTAATTAAATATTGAGATTATGTAAAATTACAAGGAAGAGCTTTTTAGGTAATTAATTACTAATTACTGTTTGGCTTCTAGTGACTTTTTAATATCAATTTTCCATTGAGTCGTGCAGACCCCTGTTTACGAAACTCAACATTTTGACACTAGTAGGTATATATATATATATATATTTGAATGTTGCAAATTTGTAAAGCTTAATTACAACTTGTTTACAGGTGGGCGCAAGGTCACATGTCGTGCTAGTATAAAAAAAATCTGTTAATTAATATTAAATTTGATATTCTCATATAAAAGTTTCCGCTACAGGCGACAGCAAATAAAATTTTATATATATTTTTTTTTTTTTACACAATATTTTTGATTTTTAACTATTGTTTATTTATAAAACATGTTTAATGTAAATATATAATTTCGAGGCACGGAAAAAGTGGTGTTGTAAATCTATGACAAATGTACGTAAGAAAAGTGTATTTCTCATTGGTACATGCCGGTGTTCGGACTGACCTTTTTACAAATTGTTCCTCTAATCGATCATAGATGGCGCTAATAAGGGTTGCACACAATTATAATATTCAAATCCAAAGTCAGCAGAACATATCGTTCAAAGGGGTCTTCCGAGCGCCGTGGCTTGTGCGTAATTCCGTCATAGCCTATGTTGGGGAGTTTGTCGTCGGTCTGACTATGCGTATAGTTGTAGGCCGATAACCGACACATCAAGCATCTTCAGCATACCGATACAGATACAGAGTATCGCTCCGTCTTGAGCAGGGCCACCAATGAGAGACCACATCTTGAGAAGAGCTGAAGCAGTCGAACCTAGCATCCCAGGTTAGTGAGCCACACGGCCATCAATTCTGGTCTCTAAGTAACATGTTTACTAAACTAACAAGATACCTAGATACTAGATTATATATTGTTTAGCTGACTAAACATGCCTCGTGTTCTCGTTTCTAGGTCTCAGCCATCACAATGGTTGAGAGAGCAAATTTACATGGTCTAGCAGTTAAGTCCGTAGGTTTAGTCTCGCAGGTACCGGGTTCGATTCCTGGTCGGTACACAAAAATATTGATTGATGAACATAAATACATTTAATTAATATTTAATTTATTTATGATATTTGTAAAGTTTGGTACGCTGGAGACATCGACGAGCTTGCCACTTGTCCTATAGTAAAGTTGGCTAAATGTAAATCCGCTTATTTATAAGCGTGGTTTCTGACCACCCCGAAAAGGGAAACGGTCGTAATGATACTTTACTTATGAATGTAGTGAAGATTAATGTATCTGTGTGCTGTAAGTGTAAGTGGAAATTTAGTATTTAAGAATGTGTACATTAAATAATAAACCAGATTGCAACATTACGTTGTTTGTTTCCTACACGTTGGTCAAGACACCTAGCCGCCTGCCTCCTCTAGGCACAGTCGCGTGAGCCTGCGCGCCTGGACGTGAATAACATCTTCCCCATTCCCTCGCTGCCTCAGGGTATTACACCGGAAGTGAGACTCCTATCTTTACACTACCACTATAATTTATATATTGTTAGGTTTATATATTTGCTCAGAGCTTGGACTTAGGTGTTAGGCCCTCTGCATTTAGCGTCCACGCTCTGACAGTATAACATCTTGTAAACTTGCTTAATTACTCAATTGTCATACTAGGAACTAAATATATGAAATTATTTACCTTGTGTTCGACTTGAAAGCAAAGCTTGCTTTATTTACCGAATTTAGCTTAAATTGTATGAAATCATAGAGCAACGCCAAGTCGAACACAGGGTTAATAATGAATATTAAAAAGTCAAAAACAATTTTGTTGCTAGGTAAATATATTGACATGAAGTACCTAGTTATTTTACTTCTCAGAATGAGCACAAGAGTTTTTTTTCCATTAGCAGTATTTCCTCTGTACCTTACTTTGTATAGCGTAATTTACCTCCAATTACGTATCACGAGTAAATAACAAATGAGCCCAAACCTTTGTTGCATTCTCGGAAATCATTCACGAAACATCGCTACTAACATTATATACTTGAAAGAAGGTTTGTCTGTACGTATGTATGTATGTCTGTCATAATTTTATTTATTATTTAAAGTATTTTCACGACCGTTTTCTGTGGTGGTCAGAAACCACGCTTATAAGGCAGATTCACATTTAGACAACTTTACTATAGGCCAATCATTACAAGTGGCAAGCTCGTCGATGTCTCTAGCGTACCAAACTGGGGAAATATCACAAACAAATAATAATTTAAATTAATAAATATTTTGTGACCCGACCAGGAATCGAACCCGGTATCTCCGGGCCAAATCCGCGAACTCAACCGCTAGACAACGGAGGTATTTGTTAATTATTAAATTTAAATTTAAGTATTACTTAAATAAAGTTTTTAAGCTATTGCTTTTATCGCGGGCTTTGAGCGCGGCGACCGAATCAAGAAATTCCGTAACGAAAATAAACCTAACACCCCCCACTCCGACCGGCACAGCGGTGCGGCGTTGAAAGCCGTGCATCGTCTAACGTCGTGTCAGTTCGGCAGCCTTTGGCACGGTGTTTGTGTGCGTGCGACTAGACATATGCGTGTAGACTAGCTGCTAACTGCTCATAACTGATTCTATCTCTTTTAGACACAATGCTGGGTGAGACAGCGTGCTTTTTGGCTGCGTAAATAAAATACTACATAAATAAAATAAATAAATAATTATAATTGCATAAGTCGACAAAAAATGATATGCAATAGTTTTACCGCGGCAGATTATATAAAATCAAAATATCTAACATTAAATTATGGAAGACAGTTATGTTGAAACACAAAAAAGAAGTCAGATAATTATAATTGATGTACATGAAATAAAAAAAATTCTACGAGTAGTTGAAGAACCTGGGTTGTTTTTGTTTTACAGTTTCTTCAAAATCATCTGGGTTTTAATACGGTTATAGGTTAAGTTTCGTACATATAGTTAAAATCACTCTGGGTGAAGCCGGGCCACAGAATGCTAGTCACTTAATAATTGAAACATTCGCTCACTTAACTACAATTTAATGGTAGATAATAAAATTGGAGGGTATTGATAAAGTTACGGTACATCGACGATTTTATCGAATATTTTCTATTACTCACGCTTGTTATCGTCAGAGATAAAGCATTCCTAAATCGGCTGAAATCACCAGTCGACCCTCAACTGTGCTTGAAAGATGATGCCGCTCGTGCTACACAAACTGGACACAAGTCCCCCAGCCAGGGCCGTCATGATGGTCGGCCATGTTCTGGAAATACCTTTCGACTTTGTCGAGCCAAATTTCATGGCAGGCGAGCACCTCGAGCCAGACTACCTGGAGAAGAACCCGATGCACACCATCCCGCTGCTAGAAGACAAGGGCTTCGTGCTAGCAGACAGCCACGCTATCGCAACTTATCTGATCAACAAATACGGCGCTGACAAACGTTCAACTTTGTACCCGAGCGATTTGTATGACAGAGCCACAATTGACGCTCGACTCCATTTCGATACCGGAGTCCTCTTCGCAAGGTTGAAGACCATAATCGATCCTACAATCAGAGGACAGCTTACAGGTATTAATGAGGAAATCACTGCAAGAGTCGAAGACGCTTATCAAATTTTGGAAGCGTTCCTCAACAAGACTAAGTATGTAGCGTTGGATCACTTCACTGTTGCTGATATCTGCTGCGGAGCAACTGTGACGTCACTTAACAGTATTGTTCCTATCGATTGTGATAGATTTCCGCGTGTCATCGAATGGTACGGAGCTCTGCACGCAGAGAGCTGTTTCCAAGAAGTCAATACCAACGGAGTTCAAGAATTCAATGCTTTCATGAATAATATGTGGATCAACAACCAAGGCGGAGGAGTTATTATTGCAAATTAATATATATATACAAAATCACTTTGTAAATTACTTTAATAAACCTATATGTTAACTGTATATATCTTGTTTTTAACCCTATCCATCAATATGTCCCTGACACAAAATATTATATAACCAAATTTATCATTTTCCGATTGTATTTAATGCAGAAAGATATAAAACGTTATCTTATTCTGCTTCGATTCCTAATCACTGATTATAATTTTGTTAACGATTAGTTATTAGTCATTATGCAGAATCGATATATTTTATAAAAATATAAAAACGTAGGTATTTATTTATTTAAAAGCAGACAGTCACAAGAACAATTATATAAATATGGTAACAGACCTGTAGCCCTATTCTGTAACTTAGCCGCAAATGTTATTAGTGGATTTCGTTATTTACGTGAGAGAATGCGTCAAAATATTATCCAATTCTCAACTCTATAAGCGCTCGACCTTGACAGTGTCCACTGTCCGTGCAAATATGAACTATAATAGCGTGATATATATAGTTAACGGATTACATTATATAGCGTTTGCGCTTACAATTAATTACGTTATTAGGAACGCAAACTTTTTAATCATAATTACTACAAAGATTTGTGTTACCTAAATGCATGATTTAATAATTCTAAAGATATATTTTTACTATCAAGTGGATGCGTAAATCAAACCTGACTCGTAAAAGGAAGCTGAATTGATTTTGAGATAGTAAAGCGATAAGAGAGTTTTTTTATTATTTTATTGCGCCAATTGACACTCAAATAATAGTGGACAACATTGTCAATAAAATAACTGACTCAATTGGGCAATCTGTAAACGAGAGCTGCTATATAAAGCTTAAGAAAATATTTGATGAGCTATTAAGTTTAACAGGGAAAACCATTTACCTCGAACAAATATCCACTTGTCGGAATCGTTAAAACGGCTGATAGTAATCCATGAGATAACAATGACTTATGAACCAGATAAACCAAAATGTAATTTTATCTTGTTTGTTCACCTATAGACAGATAAGAAAAACAAATGAGGAATCACAGCAGTAGTATTGGAACCTCGTCGATATGTGGCCGCTAAAACTGCACAAGCACAACGCCAGCCCGCCTTCAAGGGCGGTCATGATGGTGGGCCACGTCCTTGGGCTCAACTACGACGTTAACGAACCAAACACCCAAGCCGGTGAGCTCTACCAACCAGAATTCATGGACAAAAACCCTATGCACACAATCCCAATGCTCGAGGATGGGGAATTCGTCGTCGTGGACAGTCATGCCATCGCAGTGTATCTGGTAACCAAATTCGGGATCGAAAAAAGGAAGACTCTTTACCCTGAAGACGTCTACCTCAATGCAACCATAGACTCGAGGCTGCATTTCAACAATGGCGTCCTTTTTACACGTCTGCGATCTCTCACTGACCCTACAATCATGGGACAGCTAAGTGGACCTACCGAAGAAATCACTGCACAATTCGAGGATGCTTATCAAATGCTCGAAGGTTATTTGCAAAAAACACAATATTTGGCTTGCGACCACTTTACAATTGCTGATATATGCGCCGGAGCCACCGTGACGTCACTGAACACCTTGATACCTGTTGATGGTAGCAGATTTCCGAGATTAATGGAATGGATCGAATCGCTTTACGAAGAGGAGTGCTTTGCTGAAATTAATTCGTCCGGTCTAGCCGATTTTAGTGCCTTTATCAATCAATGCTGGGATACCAACCGCGCTAACTTAGGACCACCAACATACTACATGGGTCGCTAATTTTTGTACACAACTTAAAATAAACGATTTGTATTGTTATGTAGTTTTAGTTTTATTTATAACCTTTTATTTTAAAAGCTAACAGTTAAATTTTACTTTGCCTAATTACACGTTAGAAGGAATGTATAGGCAATGTATTTATTACTTTTACTGGTACTTGTAAATTGTTTTAGTAATTAGTTTAATTTTTCAAAAAAAATATTTTTATTGTAAACTTATCATTTCAATGTTGTGTATTTTCAGCTAGCTTGCTACGTGACATTTGTCAATTACTTCATTGTATTGCTTGTTAACTTATGTACCTTTTTACAAATAAATAAATATTTATTTCATAATCACATCGCGTCATTACATCACCCTTATTTAACACTTTTTAACAAACAAAAACTGCCTTTTGAATATTTTTTTTTACACTTAAATATAATGTCATGCATAAACGATTAATTGTAAGAAAATGAAGACAATTGTCTTAGCATTCCATGGATTCAACGTGCAGTTGCCGGCATCATCGTGTATTGGGAAGAGAAGAAAATACCTAGGACTTGAGACCGACTATAGGCTGTTTAAAAAAGGTACATTTGATTCATGTACCAAATTATTATTTTCATTCGTTACAAATATTGTTTTAGATTGAAATTTTATTTGGCTTGATTTGACGTTAGTCTGATATTTTTAAGTTATCTTGTCACATCTAAATGTCAGTCAAGGATTAGTAGCGTTTAGGATTTTGTAAATATGACAACCAACTTGTCAAGGTATACGTCATTAACAGGATAAATAATATTGTATAACACGTCAGCCTCATTTCTAATAATACATTTATCGATAATTGTATGAAGGTAAAATTAAAGACTAGATAATTCAATTTACTAAACTGACTTAAGATTATTAATGTCCATTAATCATATTTAAACAATATCTTATCTTATTTGCAAGGCGTTTTGAAGAGTCATATATTGTAGCTATTTTTTGAAGAAATTAAATCAATTTTGAGTGTTTTAAAGTACCTTTTATTTATTTTAATAATAATTATTATTATATACGTTTATTCAAAGCAACTAGGCTCACAAAATCCTTACAACAAAAATGAAAATAAAAGTTAAAAAAAATATTATAATATTAAAACGAATATAATAATAACAATATATAATAATAAAATCATTTATTGTCACAAAAAGTATACAGATGTAAAATATGTGAACAATATAGGGTGATGTGTTGGTGATACCTACACAAGGTTGCCCTGTAGTGCTACGGGATATCCGTGCTCTTCCGTGTTATAATGTTACAACAATAAAGCAGATCCGTCTCCCACCAATCTGACAGGATGCACCTCACTACCGCCAAGCAGCCAATGCACGGCGAACCATATCTTTCAGATATCATTTTCAGGATACTGTTAGTGCTTTCCCTTACTCTGTTAAGCACTGATGCAGTGGTTTTGCGTCTTATAGCAAAGAAGTCATCTGTATCGGCCTGCGCAAGTCTTTTAAAGTAATATATGCCGCATTACGATTTATAATAATGCATTCCAAAGTCCGACTAAGATCACCATTTCTAAGTGCACCTTCTAAGGTTATTAAGTTAAGGAAATTAACATCTTTTCTAGAAGTTGTCTCTCTGTTATCACCAAAAATTACTCTCTCACGTAACGCCAAATCCTCTTCACAGATACATAATCCTATATTATATTATATTAATTAATAATAATAGATTGAGCTGTGGCTCGGTTGTATGAACGCTTTGATTAAAATCCTAAAACAGGTCGGTTGGAACCCCAATGAGAAATACCCAATAATAAATAAATATTATAAATAATTTTCTTACAACCACCTTAACACCACTGTTCTCGTGCCTCGGAGAGCACGTTAAGCACGTGTCCCGGTTCCACTAATACCAACTTGTGAAACCGTCATTAAAAATTGACATGAGATCCTCGCCAACATCTCCAACATGCGAAGCCTAGAACTCTGTGTTCTAGGGGCTGTGAAATTACTTATTTTTCCCCGTATTCTAAATTCTCCAACCCTCCAGAAGAAGTATGAAAAGGCTATTTATAAGCCACCACTAATGCAATTAGCGTTATTCCCTCTGAACTATCACTAATTGCTCTCGTTCCACATTTCCCCTTCGAGTGGATTTGGACTCTGCGCTCATTATGTCGGATAATTTAAAATTGTGCAAATCATACAGGTAATAAATTTTATCTTGATTTAAAACCGTAAATACACTTTCTGGTAGGTATTGATATAAATCAATTATTGTTTTACGCAGTAGACATATTCGGCGATATGATCTTTGTGACTGACATAGTTAGGTATATGTATAGACCACATATATTTATGATTGTTTTGGAATTAAATGTTGCTGTTAAAACAAAATAGTTAATTATAATAGTAACTGCCTCCGTGGTCTAGCGGTTAAGTCCGTGGATTTCTCTAGTTTGGGACGCTGGAGACATCAACAAGCTTGTAATGATTGGCACATAGTAAAGTTGCCTAAATATGAATCCGCTTATTGATAAGCGTGGTTTCTGACCACCCCGAAAAGGAAACGGTTGTGATAATACTTTACTTTACTTTTAATTTATTAATCCTTTGACCTGAAGCTTCCAGGCGCCATTTATTTATTTATAACTTAAAATAAGTGTACATAGCGAGTTTAAGTTTAATGGATACTGGTCTAGAGAAATAAACGATGTTTATTTGTTGTTATTATTATTATTAGTTAAAGCGCAGCGATAACCAATCATACATCTCTACTTTTCATTCAAGTGATTCGAATGTAACTAATGACTCTTTGTTTTTGTATCCTTTGCCTATTTGTATGTATCATTTCTGTTTTTTTCTCCGAATAAATAAATAAATAAATTGTGCGATATATCCTTAAGAGCCTTTTCCTTTCGTATCCCTTTCACTCGCACCATCCAATATTCTCAAAGATTTTTCAAGTACTAGGGAATAAAATTACGGACATTTTTTACAGACAAAACCCTCTTAATCATCCATGCTAATCTCGGAGTCCAGTAATAAAACAAATTTAGCATTTATAAAATGCTTTACGTTTGTGGAGAACTGGTTCAAGTAAATTAATAAAAGAGTGGACTGTAAATAAAATTATAATGAAACTAAAGACTTAAGACCACTTACATGATATTAGGGAAAGCCTCTGTATTCAAAATTAGTCATAAATGCGACTGACACACAGAAGAAATCTTTCCCTGTCACATATTTAAAATTATTATAAAGAAATTGTCCAAAGAGTTGCTAATCCAATCTTCACCAACGTTTGCTATGTGTTAAAGATAGAAATTACAATTTTAAGGTGGAAAATGACACATGAAAAATATAAATATATCTTTTTAAAAGAGTATACATATACTACTGAATGAAGTAGTATGTAGAAGCCATTAATTACGTAAAATAAATAAAAATAGTTCTTTGTTACATTCCAATTATAATCATACAAAGATAATCAAAACTATAAATCCTTAAGCGATTTGTAATCCTCCCATAATGATAAGTCATTATCAATCAACCTTCGTAGTCGATGAATAGAGGGTTTTCCTCCAGTCGTGATCGAGTCCTGACGAAATGAAGCCGTTGATTTTGTACACCTCTAAGAAGAGCCCGCCTGCTAGGGCTGTGCTGATGGTTGGCAACTACCTCGGCCTGAACTTTGAGACTATTGAAGTTCACGAGAAAACTCCATCGCATGGTATTCCGAAACTAGATGATAGAGGGTTTACTCTTCAAGATAGCCACGCTGTAGCCACTTACCTGATCTCCAAGTTTGGTGCTGACAAAAGAGGTATTCTATACCCTAGCGACTTGCAAGTTCGAGCCACTATCGACTCCAGATTATTCTTTGATACGACTGTTCTCTTCAGTCGTTTAGTTACAACAGTTTGTGACGGTGTTAATGATGAGACCACAGCTATAGTCGAAGATGCCTATCACCAGTTGGAGCTGTTCCTTTCCAAAACAAGCTATATAGCTTGTGATCACTTCACAGTAGCTGATATTTGCGCCGGAGCTACAGTAACCAGCTTAAACGCTCTAGTGCCAGTCTGTGTTAATAAATTCCCGAGAATTATCGACTGGATCAAGTCTTTGTATTCTGAGAAGTGCTTCCAAGAGGTAAATGCTAAAGGAGTAGAGGAGTTTAATAATGCTGTGCATCTGAGATGGAATCCACCTCCGGTCGTCGAAAAACCTCATGCTCATCACGCCGTAGCTCATTAATTCTAATTGTAATTTTAATGTTAATCATATTGTAACTTAGATTTGGTTTTTTGCCGATGGAGACAGTTTTCTTTCCATCGTGTATAGGGACGAAAGAAGAATAATAGTGTTTCTCTCTACCCAACCAAATAGCTTAATTAATTTATAAGATGATTTCTGTTGTTTGCTTGTAATTGATGTTTATCGTGATTACATGTAGTAAACGCCTTAATTTTTGTTAAACATAAAATTAATACACATTTTCATTACAAATAAATAAACAAATTGTAAACTGTATATTGTGTTTTATTGTATTTATTTATTTAAAACTGTATTCTACTATGTACGTACAGGGGGCGGGCTTAATGCCGCTAAACATTCTCTGACAGCCAACCTTTGGGACAATAAAAAATATAACTTTGATCAATCCGAAGATCTAATTCAGACTGATCATTATTAAACAATGATTGTAATTAATAATAATATAGGCGCGGTGGTGGCTCGGTTGTAAGAACGCGTTCCTTAAATCCTACAAACGTCGGTTCAAACCCACCCGGCATGTACCAATGAGAAATACACTTTTATTACGTACATTTGTCATAGATTTACAACACCACCGTTCCCGTGCCTCGGAGAGCACGTTAAGCCGTCGGTCCCGGTTCCACTAATACCAACTTGTGGAATTGTTAATAAATTGTCATCATATCCCCGCCAAGCCGTCTGGCCAGCGTGGTGAGTGTAGGCTAAATTCTCCAGATATATGTTCTGGAAGGCCCATCTCCAGCAGTGGAGGTCTAGAACGCTGTGTTCTAGGGGCTGTAATGATGATGATGAATAATAATATATATGGTACATACTAATAGTACTTACATACATAACTATACTAAAATATATATACATTTATTCGAAAAAAATATTTACAACATATAAAATAAAATTAATATTAAGGATAGGGATATAAGTCCCGTCCGCGTGGAATGGTGGCAAGAACGCTGGCTGCATTTCCCCGCTGAATTGCAATACTAATTCTCTGGGCAAAGAAAGAGCCCTTGTCACCGGAGGAGACAACAAGACGCGGTCTTTTAAATATACTAAATACAATAATATATTGGGAGCTGTTTAAGTAAAGTGAGTATACGAATCTTTTAAATATACTTTTCTGTTGGATGCCGAATTTTGACCGGCAAATCGTTCCAAAGATTTACTGCAACATCTGCGAATGAGTCACACATGAAAATAGAATTATGTTAAGGAATAGAGAGGACAGAGTTGTGTGACGAATCACTCTGTCATAAAAAGAAGAAAGGTAGGTAATACATATATGTGCGAGTATATAATAATAATAAAATAATAAATAAATAATTTCCAGACAGGTCACACAGCGCCATCTGGTTTCCGTGGTAATCTACGAGGCTTGTGTTATGGATACTAGATGGTTGATAAACTACATATTATACTTTTCTTTTTGTAAATATATACATATTATACATATAAACACCCAGACCGAGACAAATTATACAATGTACAACTTGCCCCCGGTGGGAATCGAACCCATGACCTCCCGAGTTCACGGAAACGTTTGTTACCACTAGACCACGGAGGCGGTCTAGTAACTTCGTAGGAGAATGAACAACATAAACGTAAAAATATACGAAGCCAACTTAACAATAAAAACTGGTTACGTCATCAAATGTATCCGTTCCGAGAATGAAGAAGAAAAAAATCAAATACAGAACTCAAACAGTATTCATGAAGGCAATCTTCCGCTTCATAAAATGATTTTGTTACAAACTTTAGATAAGTTACGCGGCCACAATATGAACCCTTTCCGCGATATGCTCCCTTCAAATAAAATAAGGAATGCACATTGAAATACTAGAAAAGACATTGCGAATTTACATTCTCAAAACTTTGAAAGAATTGAAAGTAAATGTAACCATTATAATACGAGTATATTCACTTTCTTAACTAAAAAATACCAAAACCAAAGCTACTGACGTAGCTTTCAAAATTGGCAAGCTAAATTGTCAGGCAGAGCCGATGACCGATAGGGGCAAAAGTGGAGAAGTTGTTTTGTAATGATGAAATCAATTTCATTAGTTCATTATTAAACAAATTGCAAATTAGCTTCATCATCATCGTCATCGGCCTATATCTCTCCACAGCTGGATATAAGGTTTTGAAACCCCCATCCAACTTCCGCCAGCGACTTCCTTCAGTTCATCTGTCTATCTAGCGGGGGGTCATCCTACTTTGCGTCGTCCCGTAAATGGTCTCCACTATAAAACCTGTTTAACTCATCGGTCGTCGGTTCTGCGGCAGATGTGTTTTCATATATATATATATATATTATACTGAATACAACATGTGACAACGCGCTCACCTGGTGGTATCGGTACGCAAGGTCTAAGAATGGAAGCAAATAACGCAAGCCACTAACGACCGGCATCAGTCATTACTAAATTACTTTTTTACACTTGGCTTGATTAATCCCAGGTTGAAAGTAAAACACATCTTCAGCGTGCGACAGATGTAAGAGTCTCCAAATTTATGAGTACGCGTAGGTATAGTGGCTATGGTATGTGGATGCATATTTTGGCATATTCGTGTGGTTGCGAAATAGAGAAGAAGGGATAAGCTTATTGCCACTTCAGCTTGCAAATTTTGAATACTATGTAACTTTGGTTCTCTGACAAATATCAATGTTTCGAATTCTATCCATCAGAGAAACACCAAGCATAGTTGTCTGAGCGACATTGAACTTGTGGATCAGACCCACCGTCAGTTACATTAATATATTTAATTTTATTTTGAGTCAGAACCAGTAGATTCTTAGTAGTGTCTCCTCTTGTAAGAACGTCAATGTTCAGGCATTATTTTATTTCCCTGACGAAGTTCGTGTTATTGACACAGTTTAACTTTCAGTGAACGACAGATGGATTTTTTTTCTTTGTATAATAATTTCTTTTCTCTCTTGTACTCTTTTTGTGAGTTTCCCCTCTTCTTTAACTCAGCCGGAGGGCTTGAAATTCGCTTCCGAGATTGTCGGATCTTTAGACTCAACTAGCACTATTGCTACACTAACAAGTTGTCATATGTTAGGCTCTATCAAAAGGATAAAAGATATCATTCATCTTGTATGGGGATTTGGGCTAAATTGTATTCATAGATATAGTATATGCATTTTTTATTATTCTAACAAGATTATTATTATTATTGTTAAATTCTTTATTGCACAAAATAAGTGTACAAAGGCGAAGATTAATGCCTACAAGGCATTTTCTAACATCTAACCTTTGGGAGAGTGTGAGATTAAGGGTAGTGCCGATATCAAGTTTAACAATATAGAATATACTACACACATTACATACTAATAGATACTTACACTGTTACATAAATTACACATATACCTATAAATAAACGTATATATATTATGCCAAATATATGTTTTTAGCCTGATGACGACTCCTGTTTGTCTAGAAATAAAGCAGTGACCAAGCGCTTAAAAACGTGGACGGACGGCGCATGTCTAATAGCGAGTGGTAGCCTGTTCCACTGGCGGGCTGCAGACACAGTATACGAATCTGAATATCTGCTAGAGGAGTGGGATGGGATTTTAAGTTGGTTGTTATGTAAAGAGCGAAGTGGAAGGTTGTGAGTATCACACATGTATTCAAAACGGGATTTAAGATATGCAGGCGCATGAGGATTGTTCAGGATACCATACAGAGACACGAGGAGATGGGTAGATCTTCGAAAGCGGATATTGAGCCATTTCAACTGATTACGAAAATGAGAGATATGATCATATTTACGCAAGCCGTATACATAGCGGATGCATAAATTGAGCAGACGATCGAGTTTGTTCAGTAGCTCTTCAGTGACGTCGGGATAGCAGATATCTGCATAGTCTATTATGGGAAGAAGCAGCGAACTGACTAGCATTAACTTTGCCTTAAAAGGAATAAAATATTGTAAGCGTTTTAACGAATGCATGCTGCCATGAACTTTCTTACAAATTTCGGAGACGTGGTGATTCCAGGAGAGATCACTGCTTATGTGAAGTCCTAGGTCTTTCACATGCTGACGAAAAGGAAGTGACACATTGTCAAACATTAATGGGGTAAAAGGTATATGGTCCAGTTTGCACAGCATTTGCCTCGAGCCAGCGATCATCACAATTACGATTAAGATTACGAGACTAGACTAGGTCAACCTCCAGCCAGATGGACAAATAAACTAAAGAAAGCCGCTGGTAGGGAATTAATAAGGGATGCAAAAGACCGCGTGCAGTGGCAGATCTTGAGGAAGGCCTACATCCAACAGTGGAGAGACACAGGCTGATGATGAAGTAAAAAAAAGCTTAAAATTGGTACTAGGCTGTCTTTCATCTGCTTACAACGAGTCCTTGAGTATTTTGGCAGCACTTAATACCCATGTACACTAAATACCTAAGTACACTTAACACGATTGAATAGGCAGCATTTAACAGACACGATAGATAGCGTTTCATCGTCCAGGACAAAGTGATCCATGAAGGAGGTCAACGGGGTGCTCCTTGGTTGTGGGCGTTGCGGCTTCATTAAAAATGAAATAGTCGATGATCTGACTAGAGAAGGGACTGAGTCTGCATTGATGGGACCAGAACCCTTTTGTGGACTACCCTTTTAGCGCACTCTTCACGCAGCAATTAAATATCGGAAATACCCACAACGCTTCTGCCTGGAAACTCCAGGGCTACAGAGCCAGAGCTACTCAAATAAGTACACAAACATATGCAAATTGAACAAGCACACGTTTACCATGAGCTCGGTAGATATAGACGAGTGCAGATTTTGTTGCGAGTTGTACAAGATACCAGTCAATCTCCGCTGCGACTGCTATGCCCATCACCAGCGAAGCATCATCTTGGGCGAAAATATATTAAGCCCCACGACTCTTCGCTTTAAATCCCATACTAAGGTTCCTTAAAGCCGTAGACTGACTTGGTGCCGAGTAGTCCCATCCTATTCGCATATAATAATAATAGAAAAAGTCACGACCCACATCAGTGAGAAGAACATAGAGGATTAAAACAGTGAATCCTACCTATAGATGTCAAACTAAATCCTATAACGTGATCAGATTATATGCATCAAACCTTTTTGTTTCCTAACTTAATAATTGATCGAGTTAAAACTTTGGGAATCAGTTTATTTCTTCGCCTCCTCACTATCTTATTTGTAGGGACGTATGTGGAATGTTTTCCATTGATTTTATTCCGATTTCCCAAAGACATTATAAATATGGATACTGCGCCTCAAATCAAATCATTTTTATTAAAAATCTGTTTCGAAGAGAATTCGACGCATATATAGATAGATATAACATTCTTCTACTTCTTGGTCGCTACACTCTTGGCAGAGTTTAGTCGTCATTTGGGTGTTAGTGGCACGCTTAACAAACCGTCGCCACTCCTCTCGGACCCCAGTTTTATCTAGATCACTCGCCTGATCAGTCCATCACATCGGTGACCTACCACGCATACCCTTGCCATCGACCTTCCCATGTATCTCCACGACCTGAACCAAAACTAAAAAAAAAAACAAGACTATTCTACATAAAACATATTTTCTGACAGCTAACTCTTTGAGATCATTATAACAGCGTCCTAGACCTCCACTGTTGAAGATGGACCTTCCAGAGCATATATCTGAAGAATTTGACCTATACTCGCTACGTTGCGAAGACGGGTTGGCGAAGGTCTGATATCAATTTTAATTAAATGAAATCAATTCAAATCAAATAATTTATTTTCCTTTGGTTAGCACAACACTTGGATATTGTCAATAATGTCAATTTATTAACGATTCTACAAGTTGGTATTTGTAGAACCTGAACCGAAGCCCAACTTGTTATCCGAGGCACGGGAATTTGTGATGATGGTGAGAAATTAAAGGCTGGGTCTAAAGGTAAGTAATTTGAACCTTACACATTAGGCACTTTTATCCTGCAATATTCTACCAGTATGGGTTTCTCTTCTTGAAGTCCTTCACGACAATCATGATAAAGCATAGTTTATAATTTATGGTACAGACTAATGTAATAGCTGTTAATGATACATCTACATGATTTTAAGATCATTGTGTTTTCCTCATGAATTGTTTAGGTTGTCGGGAAATAATCATACTGATTAGAAAAAGGTCAGCTACAGAATCGTTGTATAGAAGTGGTTTTCTGACGGACCTTTCTTTTAGAAATAAAGACGCTCATCATCCACTATTATACTGTTGAAATCCCATAAAAACATGAATAAGTAAGTTTTTTTTATAAATAGTATCACGACGTTGCCCCAACCTAAGTGGCACGCAAGGACCATGAATTTTAGCAACTGGAATCATACACTCATGACTGCCATCAGTCCCTAACACCATGGCTTGACTGCGCATGACGGCAATCGAGCCTCATTCCGTAGCGTGTGTATACACTTTAGAGTTAATCAGCATGAACGGTGGATACTTCCCCGCCCCGGCAGACTGGCCAATTTACCACCATCAGTCCGCCTACCACCTATTTGTTGTTCTCGTTGAAAGTATGAGCCATTTGCAATAATGTTTAATGCCAATATTTACTTTCAAAGAGAACTCAATTTAATTCAATTCGTTTATTTAATATACAAACAATATAAAAGAATTACAATATTAAATAAACTATATTAAAACAAAATCTAAATTTAACCTAAAAAATAATAATAATACATAGAAAATAAAAATACATACTTACAAAAAAAATAGCTCCTCCAAATCACTGTCTTGTGGCATGGTGCCCAATACACTAGCAGCATTTCCCCTTTGAATTAGGATACTTAATTTTTGGGAGAAAAAACTGCCAGCCCTATTTATTTATTTTGCAAGTGGGCATAGGACAAAAAGAGATGTATTCCGCACTTTTACACGTCAATTTTTACAATATTGATATAAAACAATATCATTTTATAGTACATATTGGTATATCTGGAGCAGTACATGATAACCATCATTTGGGAAGAGAAACAATCAAATAATAAAAATAACAAAATTATAAATACAGAATAGCGCTTAACATTATAGCTGCTGTAGATAGGCATTGTCACACTATATAAGCTAAGACAGACACAATTATAAAAATATAATATAGTAAGCTTGCCATGATATTTATATAAAATTAACACCGCAGAAACAAGTAGTATTAAAATTAAAATACAATCAAATTAAATTCTAAGTTTTAACAATTAAAAAGCGATATGACTAAACAATCCTTTTTTTTCTCGAAACGAATCAGATTCAGCTCATCTATCCATTTGAAGGTGATAGCAGTACCGTGTTGTCATTAGTCACCTCAGCGCAGAGAAGTGCAGATTTTTGCAATTTCAATAATGTTGAACATTGTCAGTGTTTGATAGTTAAATCCGTTTTTTTAACATTTGCAATGTAGGAAATATAATTTTGCTACAGACCATGATTATAAGTTTAATTTTTATTCCTTGCGAGGTCCAAAATAGGAGCAACTGACGCCAGTCACTAACGAACGACATCAGTCTCTGCGTAGTGGTAGTATAGCTAAGGTTACCTATATTTGATTATTAATATTTAATTCAGTTATTAGTTATCTTTTTTATTTTACAAAAAAATTATAATAAATACGACGTATAGGAAGTTACACAATTATTTGCGATAACTTCTTATCTAGAAAATTGCAAAGAAAATTACAATAATTATGATTTTTGGGTTGAAATAAAACTAGGTAGGTAGTATTTTATTTATTTTGTTTATTATACTTTTCGAATCTTAAATTAAGAAAACGTCTGAACTCTTCAAGACCTGGAGTGTTTATCTTTCTAAAATACATCTTTCTTTTTAAATCCTCAATCCATTCTGAGGTTTTAGGATATTTCTGTTCATTCACTTTTACTATTATTTCTTGAGATGAGACAGTAGCTCCTGCGCATATATCTGCAACTGTGACATGATTAGCAGCTAAATACTTACTATGATTTAAATATGCATTAAGTATTTCGTATCCAACTTCAATATCTTCGATTTGTTCTGTTGTTGGTTGACCTGTTTCGCCTTTTAGTGCAGCAAATCCTATAACGGCAATTTTCGGGAATAGCACACCAGAATCGAGGAACAATCTTTGATCAACCAAAGCTCTTGCTTGCGGCTCACTTGGATATAAATCTTCACGTCTAACACCGCCATATTTGTTAATTAGATACGTGCATATTGCATGGCTATCTGCTAGTACAAAATCTCCATCTTTTAATACTGGAATCGTATTCATAGGATTCATTTCTGTATAGGCTGGTGTTAGGTGGTCTTTCTGCATTAAAAGAGTATCTTTGAAGTGGAATTTTAGTCCGAGGATCTCTCCTATCATCATGACAGCTCTGGACGATGGACTCGGGTTCAATTTGTGAAGAATCAACGAAGCCATTTTGATTTTATTGTTGAATGATGCTTTCACGGGCAGAGTTGAACGAAAACTGAGACAAAAGTAATATGCGCAAGCGAGATACAATTTGTTTTGTCTGCTTTGTGAGTGATTTAAAAACACGACCTCGTAATTTACACTTAACTATCTATTGATAAGAACTATTCAAAGCAAAAGATAAATGTTTCGACATTCTCTGGTATTATTGTTTTACTATCTAGGAATCAAATATAAATATAACATATTGAAGGTCGCTGCTGGGGGTTGGGAGCAGCAGTAGGGAGATACAGGCTGATGATTATATCAAATGGATTATTATACCATTGCTTCTAAACTCAAATTTACATAAAATTTATTTATCGCTGCCATAGTGATCGAACTTAAAGAGTTAAATTAAATTATGAGAGTATTTTACACTGTCCGCTGTTACTTTTTAATAATATTTTTATTACAGAAAAAAAATTTACAATCACAAGTTATTGCACATAAAATATTGTTTATATTTTGTTTTCATAAGGACCGGATGACGAATCATAATTAATGTTCAAATATAGATGTGATCTAGACTAAAGATAATCAAAATATTTATTGCCAATATTATTCTTATCTTTGACTTTTAATAAATAAAACAATGCGTAAAAACAAAGTAACATTTTCCTTAGTATTTTGAATTCTTCTTCCAGAATTTCTTCATTAATATACCAAATTCTTCCACTCCTGGCGCATTGATTTTTGCAAAGCAAGTTTCATTTTTTAAACGTTCAATCCAATCTTTGGTTTTTGGGTATTTATCGCCATTTATTTGCGCAAATTTCTCACATGTAGTAACTGTGGCACCAGCACAAATGTCAGCTACTGTCAAATGGTTTAAAGCTATGAATTTATTTTTGGTTAAGTAAAGATTTAATACTTCATAACCGCTTTCAATTATTGCTATATGTTCGGGTTTTGGTCCGTCGAGTTTACCTTTTAGAGTGGGAAAAGCGATTGCTGCTAGATTTTGAAAAAGGACACCTGTATCGAAGTATAGTTTTTGATCAACCATAGCTCTTTCTCTGCTTTCACTTGGATATAAAACTTCTTTTTTATCGCCTCCATATTTATTTATTAGATACGTGCAAATAGCGTGGCTGTCTGCTAGTATGAAATCTCCATCTTCTAGTATAGGGACTGTTTTCATTGGGTTCTTCTTGACGTATTCCTCGCTGTGAAGTTCACCTTGAAGGATCTTTGGTTCTTTGAACTCCAGTTTGAGTCCTAGTACTTCGCCTATCATCATGACAGCTCTTGCTGGAGGACTGCCGTTGACTTTGTGGAGTAGTAGACGACTCATTCTGCTGATTTAATCCACTGAAAATGATTAACGCATCTGAACCATTTATTAATCAAATAACATATTATATGTAAAAATATTTTTTATTTAATTAATAATATATTTCTTTAATTTATTCTATTATCCAAAATTTACTTAAATGCCCCAAAAATAATTTCTACACTATTTAAATTTAAAAAAATGCATTTTTTGTATTGTCTATATAGCAGTTAAGACCGTATATTTAGATGCAAAGGTACCGGCTTCGATTCCTTGTCGGGATAAATAAAACATTAATAATTTACATTTTCGGCTTATCCATATAGGAGCAATGTCATTAAAGGGCTATGCACACTGCTTGCGTAAATGTAGACGAGTACATCTGTTATTCCATCTGCAGTTAGTTGTACATCATCATCATCATACATAAATACGTTCCAACCCGATAGCTAAACGATAGCATACGTTTACGTAAACGGTGTATGTACAACTCATTTTCTACAGATGTGCCAAATGCCTTAAATTTGTGATACGATACAGTAAATGCCTATGTAACTAGACGGGACAAGAAGCCAATCGGTATGAGAATTAAAGCTAGGACTATCGTCTTTGAATTAATTTGTCATAAATTGTTTTTGTTGTTTTACTGACAATATGCCGACCTGCATCCTACGGAATTGTAAAACATTTTCTTCTTCAACATAAGAAAAACAAAGTAAAAAAAAAAGTAAAGTATCATCACGACCGTTTCCCTTTCGGGGTGGTCAGAAACCACGCTTATAAATAAGCGGATTCACATTTAGCTAACTTTACTATAGGCCAATCATGACAAGTGGGAAGCTCGTCCATGTCTCCAGCATACCAAACTCGAGAATTAACACAAATAAATTAAATATTAATTAAATGTATTTATATACATTAATAAATATTTTTGTGTCCCGACCAGGAATCGAACCCGGTACCTCCGAGTCTAAATCCACGGATTTAACCGCTAGACCACGGAGGCAGTACAAAGTGTCGTAACAAATTTAATATAGACATAGATATATCACATTTTGTATAAAAATATTAATCAATGGCCGCTCTATATTATATTTAATATGTTTGGCCATATCGCTGTTGCTATGTTCGATTTGAAAACCATAGAGAATCGCCAAGTCGAACGACTTTCAAAGTGAAAGAAAGCGCTTAAAGCAAAAAGGCAAACACAAGGTGTGTTGAATAAGAACTTACTAGTAAATAACTTAGCATCATTTAGAACAGTTTTCATTAAAACTGTATATTTTTACGATATACTCATTGTTTTTTTGTCAATATAAATAATAATCTTATCTTACCTACAATAAAAATTGCGACACGTACTTTACTGTCTACCCCACAAGAGAATAATAGCTTTAATATTTAAAACAAAATTGACGTGTGGTCCGTATACCAGATGTATCGTTACTGACGTGCGTTCGCAATCAACAATGCATATATTTTCATTATACATTGCATGTTATTGTTGAACTAAAAACAAGCTTGAAATAAAATTACAATCAATGTACAATGTAAATCAAGAAACGGGTTCAAGAGCCCGAGTAAATAAATGTTTATTATTAACAAAATTATGTTTTATTAGCGGGCGCGTGTGTAAGAAAAGGATAGCACGATGTTTGTTTACTCCGGCGCCGATGCGCGCCAAACTGGCTACGCTATAAATAGATTTTTGTCCTAAGTTGTGTTCTCTTTTTTTTTCTATTGTTTGTTCTCTTATCCCGATGGATGATGAACGAGGTGATAGGGAAGGCAAAGAGTCTAGCCCATACAGCCAAGTCTGACGTAATATATCTTTCTTTTCTATGAGTTGAGGAGGTCATCATCAAATTCCAGATGCTACAGAATTTGATGCTTTTCTTGGGTTACTCGCGGCATTATAGCCCAAACACGTCGGGTAAAATATGGAAGTCCACAGCGCGGGAAAACCGAAAAAAATAAACTGCAAATTGCGCCCCATATTTCAAGTCTAATTTATCGTTTTCCATAATTATTCACATTGTAGCACATTTTTGACCAATAATATCCACAGTTAATTAATTTACAAAACAAAAACTTGCACTTGACATGTTCACGCAAAATGGCGCGAAGAACTCCTTTTTTTGTTCTATTCTCCCGATGGATTATGAATAGGTGATAGGAAAGGCAAAGGGTCTAGCCCATACAGCCAAGTCTGACGTAATAATATCTTTCTTTTTTATGAGTTAATCAGGTTATCATGAAATTCCAGATGTTGCAGAATTCGATGCTTTCTTTCTTGGAGTCACTCGTGGCATTATAGCCCACACACCTCGGGTAAAATATGGAAGTCCACAGCGCGGGAAAACCGCAAAGAATAAACTTATTAAAGTCCAATTTATCGTTTTCCATAATTATTCACATTGTAACACATTTAACAAGACAACACCACTTTTCATTAATTAACTATTGACTAACAATAACCACAGTAAAAACAAAACATAAACTTGCACATGATATGTCCGCGCAAAATGGGGCTAAGTACTCCTTGTCGTACTTAGTTTTTATTCTTAACTACTCTATAATTCGCGATAGCATATACAATATGTACTTACATAAACAGCTCTCAATATATAGGTATTTAGCCTGTCGGATTTATAATAAAAACACAATATACGTCAAAAAATCTGAAAACCTTTTATAAATTAATTGAATGTGTAAAATATATATTTAAGTTATAAGTTAGCTAAATAATAATAATAATAAATCGTTTATTTCCAATAAAATCCTATGTACATGTTTTCTATTGGAGACCCACACTAGGAAGGCCGGTATTGTGGGGTCTCAATTGCACTAAATCTATAATTTATATAACTTCAAATTAAATAAAAAATTAAATTAAATTCTAAATACAATAATTAAAAAAATATATATATAAAAAAAAGATATTCATGAAAGGTTAATAAATACACTACATATAATATAAAGAATAAATATAGTAAATAAATAAATAATTAGTTATATAAATGAAATCTCAAGAATGTAAATTATGAAAGACGGTAGGTATGCACTTGATGAAAGATTATATAGGTATTAGATTAATTTAGTGATGTCAAATAAATTCTCAGTTTCTATATATGTCAGAGTCATTAGGTAATAGTAAAGAATATTTTTGAGTCTTGTATTTGTAGTTAAGTTTATGTCCAATATTTTATTTGAATGATTATAGATATAAGGTCCTTGAAATAAAAAGAAGGGCGCAGTCTTCTGGTTCTGTAGTAGTGATTAGTAAATACCTCATAGTATCTTCTTTTGTTACTATTATCAGTTCTTTTTAGAGTTGATGTGAGTAGTGTATTATTGGGCATTCTGCCCCACCTTTCGTTCACATCGCTGTCGCGATGCTCACTTCAGGTGTGTTGAATGCCCAATAATACGGATGCGACAATATTAACATTAATGTTATTGTGTGAACCCATGTGTAACGAAATAAATGTAAAATAATGCTTAAGACATTATTTAGCTCGCCTATGTACTTTTTACGTTCGTTACAATGAACAGTGATAAAAAAATGGATTGGTGTTGATGACATAAATAGCGAAGACTTTATAATATTCTATTCATTTTAAATGAGGCTTTTGACAATAACGCTAATATGAAATTTATACAACAACCACAAACATTAAATGTTGAAAAACTATGTGTTGATACACAGAACATAGGATCACGACATGGTGTTCTTTTACCTAATACGATTCGTTGTATAGTTTGTGGTCCCTCAAACACTGGAAAAACCAATTTGGTTATTGGTCTTTTATTACACGAACATGGTTTACAATTTCAGAACGTATATGTATATTCTAAAACCCTTTATCAACCCAAGTATATTTTCCTTGAGAAGGTTTTGAAATTAGTACCAAGTGTTTCCTTTGATAAATTTCATGGAAACGAAGAAGTCATAAGTCCACAAGATGCTAAACACAATTCAATAATAATATTTGATGACGTAGCATGTGAAAGTCAGAATAATATGCGGGATTATTTTGCGATGGGGAGACATAGGACTATAGATTGTTTCTATTTGAACCAGACATATAGCAAAATCCCTAAACAACTTGTAAGGGATAATGCTAACCTTATAATTCTTTTTAAACAAGATGACATTAATTTGAGACATGTATATGATGAACATGTTAACACGGATATGACTTGGATTGAATTTAGAGAAATGTGTTCAAAAATATGGAAAGAACCTTATGAGTATTTAGTAATAAACAAAGATTGTAGTAAAAACAATGGTTGCTATAGAAAGAAATTTGATACTTTTGTGGTTTTTGAATAATAATATAAATATCGATATGATAATTTTTATTTTTTATTATATTAAACTTATCAAAGAATCACGCACGTATATAGTATATTGTTTAAAAATAATGGAAAAAGCACTTAAACAACAAATTGTTGACACCGCCGAGGCTGTAAGAAACAAAATAAAGAAAATGCGAGACAATGAAGCTGATAATAAAATTGTTTTAAACACTCTTTTCAAACCTATAACAGATCCTTTGAATACGGTAATTGGTGGAAAAAAAAATAAAAATAATAACATTAGAAATAATCCTAGTCCATCTAACCACGAAGATGATTTTGATTCTTCATGTGAATCTTATTCTAATAAAACCATTGTGCAGAATAAACCTAACATAATATCTCGAGTGAAGAATGTCTCGAGTGAACTTGATGTTAGTGACAATAGTTCTGAAGAGTTTAAAGATAGTGTTGAATCATTTAACACAATTAATACGAAGCCGACTTTAAGTACAGATGCTTCCTCTTGGTCTTTATCTTCCGAAATTTATGAAGATGTTCCATTCGGTGTAAGAATTGAGCAAGGAAAACTTATGATGGGTACAGCTCATGTAAACATTAACAATAACATAATTTCCATAGGGGATCAACGCTATAAAAACACACCAGGGTTAAAAGAGCTTTTGTTCAATAAGTCGCCAGATTACACTTTAATCACCACGGATGATACTCTAAATTATAAACGAATGTTAATTCTCACAAATGCTCATCGACGAGATAATGATCCAAACAAGCCTATAAAAAGTAATAAGGGACAAAAATATATGAAAATTATAAAACCTCTTTTCCTATCCGACTCGGATCATACATCTATGACAAATGTTCAACGTGGAGAAGGTTTACCATTGATGAAGAAATTGAAAAAAAATACAGATTATGTGTATTGGGACGATCCTAATGAATTAGTTGCAAGATTACAGTTGTTATATGCTTCTAAGGATGCTGGAAACACTGGAGTAGATAATGAAATTATTTCTATCATAGAAGAGTTGCGAGAAAGTGGGAATTTAAATCAATAAATATGAGTTTGTTTATACATTTTGTTTCATTTTATGTTTATCATTTAATTCGAACAGTTCTTCAAATGAATATTGACAAATTCGGACATCATATTCATAAGCGTATGCGTTTCGCAGAAATATTTGAGATCACGGATAAGGCTCTAACAAAATCTGAAAGTGGTGACTTTGACTTACAATCTACAAGATTAAGAGGTATTAAACATCCAATAACAAAAGACGATGCAGTTAATAAAGAATATGTTGATAGTTCAATTACTAATTTCTGTAGCAAAAAAGAACTCCAAGCAGAGCTTAAAAAAATAAAAACTGAAATTCATAATGAAGTGGAAAAAAAACTGAGAGAAATTTTAGGCAAAGTTTGAAATACATTTAATAATTTAACTATCAAAAAATGAGCAAACAACAAGTTGTAGATGAAATACATAGAGGTGCACGAAAAAATTTTAGCCGTCGTCTTGTTATCTTGAAGGGTATAGACGATTTATGGCAAGCTGATCTTATTGATTTGAAGAATTACAAAAATGTTAACAGAGGTTTTAAATTTATTTTAGTCGTTATTGATTGCTTTTCAAAGTATGTGTGGACTATTCCTGTAAAGACTAAAACTAAATTTGAAATAGTTAACGCTTTCCGAAAGGTATTGCTCATGAGCAATCGTCACCCTGTTAATTTACAAACAGATATGGGTACAGAGTTTTATAATACAGCATTTAAAAAACTTATGAATAACTATAACATTAATCATTATTCTACATTCTCGATCAAGAAGGCTTCCATAGTGGAAAGAGTAATCAGAACCATAAAAAACAAATTGTTTAAGTTGTTTAGTTTAAATGGAGAGTACAAATGGGTCGGAGAGTCACTAACAAGTGTTATTATGTCATATAATAATACTAAACATCATACTACTAAATATAAACCGATTGATATAAACGAAATGAACGAAATCATAGTGAAAAATAATATTTACAAAAATAGAAATAAAAATTCAATTAAACATAAATTCAAACTTAACGACTATGTGCGTATAAGTAAATATAAAAGTGATTTCGATAAAGGCTACACACCTAATTGGTCTACAGAAATTTTTAGAATCAAAGAAGTTAATAATACAAATCCCAAAACCTATCACCTTGAAGATCAACGTAATAATATTATACTAGGGTGTTTTTATGAAGAAGAACTTCAAAAAACAAAGTATCCTAATCTATATTTAATAGAAAGAGTGTTGCAAAGAAAGGGAAGTAAACTTTTTGTAAAATGGTTGGGTCTTAATAGCAGTGAAAATAGTTGGATTGATAAAAATGATTTGGTTTAATAATATAAAGTCAAATGTTGGTATTTGATGTCTTCATAATATTATAAGTAATGCAAGGAGGAGGACTAGTTAACAATCTGATAAATAATCTACCGTTCGAACTACATTTCCCTGGTTATAATTATTGTGGTCCGGAAACAAAGTTAGAAAAACGATTATTACGAGGTGACAAAGGAGTTAATAAACTTGACAACGCTTGCATGAATCATGATATTGCATATTCAAAATATTTTGATTTGATAAATCGTCACAAAGCTGATTTACAACTATTAAACATGGCTAAGCAAAGACTTCAGTCAAGAGATGCTGGAAAAGGTGAAAAAATTGCTTCTTGGATAGTTAAGAAAGTAATGAAAACTAAACTGAAGACAGGTGCTGGAATTACAAAATTTAAAACTATAGCATCAAAAATTCACTCGCAACTCAAAAAATGTAAACCTAAGAGTGATAAGATTGCAATTAAAATAGCATACTTAGCTGCTAAGAAACTATTGTCTAAAAATAACAAAGTTCGTTTACCACGAGTTATACCATTACCTAAAGTAGGTGGAATTTTGCCTTTATTACCTATTTTTGCTGGATTATCTGCATTGGGTACTCTAGCGGGTGGGGCAGCTGGTATTGCAAAAACTGTTAACGACTATAGATCTGCTCAACAAAATCTGCAAGAATCTGAACGCCATAACAAAAAGATGGAGCAAATTGCATTGGGTAAGGGTTTACATATTAAACCTTACAAAAAAGGTAACGGATTATTCATAAACCGTTCAAAAAACTGATTAGTAGGCTACCCAAACATGCTCTCACAAATTTAGATATTATAAAGTATGCAAATGGTATTCCATTTTTTAGAGGTGTTTACATGAAAGACAGATTACCAAAAAAATCTCGAGATATTGAATGTGGTATTGTTAATCTTGATAACTCTAAAAATCAGGGTACTCATTGGGTAGCCTATGTTAGATTATATGATTATTGTGAATATTTTGATAGTTTTGGTGATCTGAAACCTCCATCAGAATTAATATTATACTTGAATAGTAAAAATATGTTTTACAACTATACGAAATATCAAAATTTTAACACAGTCAATTGTGGACAATTATGTTTAAAATATTTAAGAATTTTTTGGAAAAAATATATAAAATAAGAAGTACATTTGAGTTAGTATCATTGGAAAGATGTCTTTCACACTGTCTATCACTGGTAATACATCGGTTCTAACAACTTACTATAATCCTAATTTACAACTTGAGGGTGAATATGAGTGTGCTCTATTATGCTTATCAACATTTAATTCTATACCGAACATTGATAGTAATAATAATAAATTTTATTATGGTAATAATGAATGTGTAGAAATACCTGAAGGAACATATGAACTTCAAGATATATGTGACTTTTTAAAAAATAAAATAAAAGATGCAACATTTAACCTGTGTTGTAACAACAATACATTAAAAACTACAATTTTTTGCACGAAAGATATGCATTTCAATAAAGATAACACCTTGGGAAATGTTTTAGGGTTTGGTAGACAGACTCTGCAAGCTAATATAATACACGAGTCACACATACCAATTAATATTTTATCATCAACTGTGGTGCGAGTCGAATGTGATATAGTTGGTGGTTCGTATATAAATGGGCGAGCGAGTCATATAATTCATGAGTTTGCTCCCAATGTACCACCGGGTTACAGAATAATTGAAATCCCAAAAAATATTATATATTTTCCAATAAACCAAAAAAATATAAACTGTATTAATATAAAATTAGTGGATATAAATAATAATTTAATAAATTTGCGAGGAGAAGAAATCCAGCTGTACATACATCTAAAGAAAAAATGATTGATCATAATAAAAACATAGCCACATGCATTAAAAATATCAGTACAGTTCGTACCATTCATAAAGAAGCATCTAAAAGAAAAATTAAATTAACAAAAGAAAATAGGAAATTCCTCAAAGTGATAGGCTTATTAAAATGAATATCTTAAATATATCAAATCCACCTATATACGATAATGGTATTGAAAGTGTTGAATTTCATTCATACAAACCTTATGTTACTAGCTTCAACAAGAATGATGAAATTCGTATCCCTATCAATCAACAAGATTTATATATATTACCATCAGCTAGTACATTGTACTTAGAAGGTGTGGTTCATATTTTTAAAAAAGATTCGAAAGAAAAAGTAACAAGTGTTCATTTCACAAACAATCCAATGCTCTATCTTTTTCAAGACGTTCGTTATGAATTAAATGGTGTAGAAATAGATAAAGTAAAAAATGCTGGAATCACCACAACTATGAAGTCACTTCTATCAATGAATGATAATGAATCAAAAACATCAAAGACTTGGGGTTGGGATATAGATGGTACAACCAGTGGTGGACTTTTTTGTGCTTCAATACCTCTTAATAATATCCTTGGTTTTGCAGAAGATTACAAAAAAATTATAATGAACTGTAGACATGAATTAGTTCTGTTACGTAGCAATACTAACTTAAACGCTTTGAAACTCAACACTGGAGAAACGGTTAAAGATATTGAAATTCACAAAATTATATGGAGGGTTCCTCATATAAAAGTATCTGACTTAGAAAGGATTAATTTGCTCAAGCTGTTAGAGAAAGATAAACCCATTCCACTAGCCTTTAGAAACTGGGATTTATATGAATATCCTTTGTTACCCCAAACTACTAAACATACTTGGGCGATTAAAACATCATCTCAAATTGAAAAACCAAGATATGTGATTGTTGGACTTCAAACTAACAGAAAAAACAATTCAAGTCAAGACATGTCTCAATTCGATCATTGTCACTTACGAGATGTTAAAGTGTTTCTTAATTCAACATACTTTCCATATGAATCTCTTAATATTAATTTCACAGATGAGAAGTATGCTTTATTATATGAACAATATGCTAGATTTCAACAGTCTTATTACGGACGCAGACCAGAACCATTGTTAAATGTTAAACAGTTCCTGGAAAAAGCTCCACTGTTTGTTCTAGACTGTTCTAGACAGAGAGAGTGTGTTAAAACTGGACCTGTTGTAAACATTAGATTAGAGTTGGAAAGCGATATTGAAATACCTAACCAAACATCGGCTTACTGTCTTATTCTAAACGACTGTATTATAGAATATAAACCACTAAGCGGTATTGTTCGAAAGATATCATGAATTTTTATATAGCAGATATTCAAGGTTTTAAAGATTACAAAAATAATTTTATTTTAAAAGAATTTGCATTAGCTACTCCCGAACACACTCAAGTTTTTTTAGTTAAACCACCTTATCCTTATAATAAACTAACAATGCAAGAAAAAAAGAACGTGTCTTGGATTGAAAAGAACCGAGGTATTTATTGGAGTGAGGGTTATATCGACTATCGTGAATTTAAAAGAATTATAAAACCAATAATAGAAAATAGACAATTATTAGTAAAGGGAGATGAAAAAATAAAATGGGTAAAAGAACTAAGTGAAAAGTGTTGTGTGATAGATTTAGGCAGTAAAGGGTGTCCTAGTTTTCTAAAAATGTATAATGAATACTGTAATGATAATGTAAATTTAAATTGTATTACTCATGTGAAAGAATGTGCGTTAAAAAATGTTATATGTTTGAAAAGATGGTATAAAACTATATTTATCCCGTCAAAGTACGATATCTAAATAAATACTAATTTAGTAATGATTTTTTATGTTTTATTTATTTATAAAAGATACCTATTAAATAAATACCTATACAAACAACTATGGTTATGAGGATACTTCACCTTTATCAGGTAAAATCTGGTTGTATAAAATAAATTTGCTTATTTAACTATATTCAAAAAAATTAATAACTTGTTTAGTGAAATATTTTATTGAATAATATTGTTAAGCTCTAAAATTAGGAGACCTATGTGAACAGAAAATAAAACATGATAAAATATATACAAACTGGACTTTATTTTTTTAAATTAAATAATTAAAAAATATACATATATTATTATAAATTACAACCACATAGTTTTTTTGAAATCTTGCGAATTAAATATTCGGTCTGCTCCATTATTTCATCCACTGGTTCTGTCACCACGTACTGTGCACTTAAAACCAGGTTATCTTCACCATCTTCACTATCTTGAGATTCTACTAAGTCCATTACTTTTATTTCTATTAATCGTGTTCCTCTCCCTTGTTCTTTGCAAATAATATATGATTTTAGTGAGCGAGATTTTTTTTTCAGATTTTCCTTCTTACGTTTTTGTTTCTTATGATTTTGAGTACTCAACTCAGGGTAATTTTCATCAAAGTCCTGTAACGGGTCTTGCGCATATTGAGAGAACAATATTTCATCAGTAGCAATATTCATTTTCTAAAAAAGTATTAAAAAAAGTTAATTAAACCTAAAAAAATATTATTACATTTATTTTTATAAAAAGATAAATTTATAAAATTTTATTACTTACAACAAATAATCGATTTAGAATATGTGAATTCAATCAACAAGTTACTCGGTTTAATAATAAATTACAAGTGCCTACTGTGTAGGTGATTTGACACACATTAAGGTAATTAACCTCTTTCCAGCTAACATCATCATAATATGAATCTAGTTTTTGCAGTTCTGTTTAATGTTGCATCATTATTTTTTTATTCATCACGACTATAACCTTTTGCAGGATGGTTAGAAGATAATTAATGAACTCGATAAAAGTGTAAATAAACAAAATTTATTGTGTTATGAAAATAGTAATTTTAATGAATTGTGATTTTTACCTCACAACACTAATATGTTACAGGGTGGTTAGAAACTACAATTTAAATATTATATATATATATCTATATATTTAAATCTTACCGTTACTGCTAGGCTATAAAGTTAGGATTAAAGATATGATTATAAAGCGAATTATATTTTAAATTAAAACAACATAGTACATTTTATTAACTTTATTAAAAATAAACATACACACAAATAAAACACAACTAACAGGAGCTTAAAACTAATTATATTAAACACGATATGCTTTATTAAATATTTTTAAAAATAGAACTATTCCCCCATGCTTTTGTTTCTATCTTATTGCTAGATAATGAACGTTTATCATCATTACCAGAAAGTGCAATCTTCGTAACGCTTTGTGTGAATATTTGATGTTTAATTGTCTTAAACAAAATATTCTTCTTTCGAATCACTTCATTTTGGAAGAGCACTTTTTGGTAATCGGATATATCTAAATCCCGAACTACGCATGACTTTACACCTTTCGCTTTTTTTATTAATTTTTCATCGGTTTTGATACAGTATAATTTTGATCTTAAACCCACAAAATCTGTGATAATTTTACCACCCATTTCGTCTTTAAAAAGCCCAGGGATTTTCTTATTTCTTTGCATTATATTAAAAGAATTTTGGGTATCATAATTGCTAGTATCAAAATAGTTAAGAAAATTATTTTTTAGATCTTGATAAAAGTCATCTGTAGTTAATGTGTAAACAAATGAATCCGTGTCAGTGTAGCATAATTGTACACGATTTTGATAAAATGGTTTAATAATATTATAATGGAAATTGTACATGTGAGATTTAGATAATTCTAATACCGTAAATCCTATATATATTGGTTTATCCAAAATAATTTGAGACGGTTTCATTTGTATAGCTACTAAGTTCTCGGTGAACACAGAAACGCTGTGAAAGTAAGGGTTAGCAATTAGTCTCTCAGCATATAATGACTTTTTTGTTTTATTATTTTTATCAAACCATTGATTGACTAATTGAACATTTACTCTATTTTCAGTATTCTCTAAAGTTTTACCGAACACACTATTATTTAACAACTTAAAAAAATCTTGTTCGAATGTGCTTTTTGCTTTTTGTCGTAATATAGTATTTAGTTCAATATATTTTTTTAAGTATGGACTTTGCCTAAATGTTATAACTCTATGAACTTTACGTAAGATCAATCCATGTTCCAGACATTTCTTGAGGTGTATATAATGAATCACATAGTTGTATTTGTTATACAAGTTAGGTACAAGTTTTTCTGATTTCCCTCCTGGTGGAATACATTTTTCAGGGCAAAACGGAAGATCGTTGTGCTTATAGTGCAAGTATTCAGGGTACAATAGGTCTACTTCCAGAATATAACCCCAATCCGAATTATCTTTTATATTTTGAACAATTAACTGATCCATTTCGGGTTGACTTAAAAAGCGGAAATCAGAATATGGTAAATGTTGACACATACTAAACCCATAAAGATTATTGCAATCTAAATAGACGATATAGGATTCTGGTTGTGACTCGTCATATTCACTCATATACCTGTGATTAGCCTTTGCATATCGATGAGAACACATGCATAACCCTCCTCTGATACCTGATTGAATCATTCGAACTATAGCTAAGTCTGATACGAGTTCGAGTTGAACTTGTGTTTTTAATAACATAGCATCAAAAGAGAGACTTGGTGCAGTTATATAAAAAGCAGGGTCAAGTTTGTAATGCTGTTTACAAGTCTTTCGAAAACTCTCAAATATATCAGTTAATAAAAGAACATCGGTTTTCAGGTGTAACTCAGTGTAATTTCCGAAATTGTTTATATTAAATTCTCTCCATACCTTCTTCGCGTGTTTGTAGTCATAGTCAGAAATATGTTCGTTAGTTAATGAATTATAAAAGCAGTTTTTTGGAGGTAACATTTTTTCTTTATAAACATCCCAATTTGTAACGTAACTGTATGGATATACACCTTTTCGAGTTAACAAATTAAATTGAGTTTTATTTGGAAAATGAGCTCTTAGACAATTAAAATCTTCAACATTCATTGTTTTAGCAAGTTTGTCTAAACTAGTTCCTAAGAAATTAAATGAATCTAAAAATCGTAACTGTATAAACTCCTCATTATTAACAGATACAAATTTGGAAAATGATGTGTATTTTTCTTTCGTTTTCGGTATAATATTGATCTTTCCTGGTGTCTCCCCTAATTCTTTAATGAATAAGTGACAATCGTAACCAGACAAGTTATGAAAAAAAACAGGAATAAATTTAGGTACTTTATATAGAAGATTACAGTACCGATGTGCAGCACCTCGGTAACGTCCGGTTAAATGACAATGATCTCTAACTTTGTTTCCCCATATGTAATTATCACATATGTGACATCGAGAGGCGTTTTTAAAATCAATATCATCTTTTTCTGTGAATATCATCGGTTTATTTAAACTTAATAAATCTGAAATGTCCTTCACATCCTTATATAGCATATCAATAAATTTAAAGACACAATCTTCACCGCGGTAAATTTTAAACCGATTAAAACTACTATCTATTGAGGAAACAATGTTGTATGCAAACGCAGCAGGTATATGACGTTGTAAATTAGTTGTGTTAGCAGATTCAAATTGATCGTGCTCAATAGGTTGTAATATTGTCTCGAAATCTGCATATTTATGCAGTTGTTATTTAACAAACGGAATATTTTGTTTTCTGTTATAGTTTTTAAACTGTATTACCGATCCTTTTTCTGGTAAAACGGTAACAACACCCTCACACAAATGGTCATTAAATTGATTTTCAGTTTGAAAGAATAGTAAACAGCTTTCACAGAAATATAACTTGGCGTGATGTTTAGTCATTTGAGTTCTTACTAGTCGAGGCAAATCTCTAATAAGACAGTAATGAGATGATGTATTATTTTCTATAAGCAATAGATGAATACGTTTTGCTTTGAGATTTAAAGATTCAGATTTATACAGAGGACCTGTTATAGTCCGACCGTTTAATAACCCATACACGTTTATACTTAAATTGGGATTATTTTTTTCAAAAATTGCTATATCTGAGAAAGTAATTGGAAAAGACAAGTCATTAATATTTACAACATTTAAGAAGTTTGGATAAGACGATACTCTTTCAGGGTGACGAGTTGTAGGATATAAAGCAGCTGTCACAGACCACAAAAAACAATAATTATCATTATTACGAATATTTAAACATGCTTTTTTATTTTTTATGAATTTAGGTAGTTCTATAAAACTCGATCCACTAAGAGGTTGATATTTATTTATGTTAACTTCAACATGTAAATTATTTAAAAAAGTCCAACCACTATCCCTATCCTGAAATTCTTCAAGTTTCTTTAATAAATCGTAAACTACTTTATCATACATTACATCGAAATTATAATTTGAATGAATACTGAAATTTTTTGTTGAAAATGATTTTATTTCATGTAAATCATTTTTAAACATAAAAAAGGTAGAAAAAAGTTCAAAATTAACCTTTACAGAAATATGCTTTGATAATGAGCGATTAATTAAAGATTTTACTTGCTCCCTAATTTTATTTAAAAAACATTCTCCTAAGTTTTGTCCTTCCTCATTGCATGCAAGTATTCTATAAGTAGCAATACGACCTTTGAATGCGGACTTAATAATCTCTATATTATCATACAATGGGGTGGTAGCATTATTTTTATGTTTATTACTCCTAATATGCCCAACCCATCGCTTCCTATCTACTGCAATATTACAAACAGAGCAAAAAGGCATGTTTTCTAAATTTCAATGATATTAATTAAACAACACCACCGTTCCCATGCTTCGGAGAGCACGTTAATCTGTTAGTCTTGGTTCCACTAATACCAACTTATGGAATAGAAGAAATTGTCTTCAGCAGTGAAGATCTAGGACTCTGTGTTCTAGGAAGACATCTTAAAGATAAGTAAAAAATAAAATAAAAACTTAAATACCTAATTATAAAGAAAATTATTAAATCTTGTGAAGAATTTCACATCTCCAAATTTGTTGTCCCCAATCATTGTTCTCGATCCGTAATAATATGATTCTGCAATAAAAAGTTAGTTTTATGATCATCGTTTTACATCATCGTTCCGTATCTATATTAAATGTAGAACCTGAACTAAAATATTTAATTATATTTGTTAAAGAAATATTGTTATCAAAGTGAGGTAAATTAAAAAAATATAATAAAATATAATAAAAAATAAAATACCTATATATAAAGTTCAAATTATCACCACTCATCCCAATTAGCTAATGCTATTGATTTATATGTCATCATGAAAGTTGATAGTAATTTATTTGTATACTGTCATATGATTTTTTCATTCCTGGTACCAGCGTAAAGATGAGTTAGATCTGTAATAATAAATCATAATATAACTTTACATAGTGTATTAAATAATTAAGCGTTTTACATACATACATAAAAAATTATAGCTAGGTAATATAGAAAATATATTTGTGAATGTTGTGCACTAACCTGTGATAATTGTTAGAAGAAAATCACCAACTCTTATGAGATATACGATGATAATAATGTAAGTACTATTTCACAATCTTTTATTTTATAAAATGCTGATGAAATAAAAAAAAAAATTGCATAGGGTAAATAAACCATTACTTGCCTCCTTTCAAAAAAAAATCACATTTGATACCATCACAAGTGAAGATTGTCTAATAAAGCTTGTGTTTTATTTATACATAGTTCTTAGATAATATTTACTTATTATCCTAATACACCTACCTATCATTATAACCCTATTTACTACTATTGTAAAGTTTGTGGTTAGGTAATAGCTACTTTACCCTAACATAAATGTGATGAATGTGTTTTAAATAATAATTGTTTTATTAATTCTAATTAGAAGTCACCTTCAAATTGTTTATAATGCATTTTTTATATGTCAATAATTTAATATGAAACTCTAAATAATTTTAATCATTATTCGATTTTTGCTTTAATACTCAATTATTTGTAATAACCATAAGAGCTATTTTACCATAATATAAGATTATCATAAAAGTGTTTTTTAAAATAATTCAACTTTGTGATGACATTTGTAATTTTTATCTATAAAATCTCTTACAGTTTAAACCTTTCATCAAAAGCAGTTTCAAGACTTACAAGACACTTGCACCTAACTTATCGTAAATCACGAGTTCTTAATAAACCAACAGCGTGGCTCTGTTCCTCGTTTATTGTAAGAAGAAGTTTTTAACCAATATAAAATGTAAGTTAAAATGGAAGAATTATACTACTATTTTATGTAACATATAATTACTAGATACCTTTATGTTTCAAATTGATTAATGAGTGGATTATAAATACATGTTTTGTTTTTTTATTATTTCAGGTCTGACTCTGATTATGATGTACAGAAACCAACAAGGAAAACCATCACTGCATGCAAGCGTAAAGAAAAATCCGAGGCTGAGAACGCAAAGCGTAGGCGTTCAACATTGACTCAACCTGAAGTTGTAAAGTGAGATCATTAACATTGAAATAAAAAAATATATAAGAAATGTTATTTTTATTGATGAAATCAATAAAAAATAATACATTTTAATTTTTTTTTTTTTTTTTTTTTTACATCAATATAATTTTGAGCTTACGTTCTCATGCGACGATCCATGATGTGAATATAAATTAGCTATCAATATTGGTAGCTCTCGGAGAATGCACATCTCAGAGCGACTGTTCATCACACTACCACTACGAACCATTGCATCAGTAGATCCGATATACTTGTTAGATGCATAAGATCTATCTAATAGTCCACATATTGTTTAGTAAAATACCAAGTTAGATACTTTATTCTGTTTTACTCATAATAATAGTAAAAACCGTTTATTCTAGCGAATAATAAACAATAATGTATGTTTTTGTTTTTTTCTTCGTTACAGAAAAACACTTAAGATATTCGACATCTTCGATTTGAGTCATGGTAGAAATGAGGATGGTAGGATGGAGGACGGAAAATCAGTAAAATCGTTTTTCGTAAATAAAGTTGCCAACGGTAACGAGCGACGTACCGCTAACCTTCGTGGTGAGTACGTGGTAGATCTCAAGATCTACCAAACAAATGATGTCTGCATTGGTGCGGATATGGAGAACGCATGGAAAAAAGCGCTCCTCCGCATTAAACTACAAATATCGCATGACACCGAGCAATGGAAAATTCTACAAAAATTCGTACATCAAACAGATGCTATGTTTGAAGAAGAGCCACATTTTTATTCATCATAATATAATAATCTATATATGTATTTTCAAACATTGTAAATAGCCTTTTCAGGAGTGTATTAAATAATCAAGTATATAGTTCCTGCATTTATTATTTCTTTCACCCTTTTTGTACATTAACTAGATAAATTGAAACACTTAGTTAATTAATTTGATTTCCTTAATAAGTATTGCACAGATAAGTAATAAACCTTTTATATTAGGTGTATTTGGGTAGCTGTCTCTAATTCACAGAGAATCAGCGTAGCGATTCAGCGAGGAAATGTGGTCAGCGTTCTTGCCACCATGCCGCGCGGATACGATTTAGTATATTTAAATTAGGTTTTGTGAATGTGGTCAGCGTTCTTGCCACCCTGCCGCACAGATACGATTTATATTTAAATTAGGTTTTGTGAATAATTAATATTTAATGTTATTTTAGTTTCACTATAGCTTTATAGAAATTTATGAGGAAACACACATTGACGATTATTCTCAATTTGTAATTGTGGACGTAGGTAAGTTTACCTTTATTTTCTATTTAATGAATAATAATGATTGTGTGATGATTATAATATTATCATAACCAAGTATGAATATATATTTTTTTACTTGTTACGTGTTTCACAGAACAATCAGTTTGGATTCATACAATGACATTAATGTTAATATTGTCGCATCCGTATTATTGGGCATTCAACACACCTGAAGTGAGCATCGCGACAGCGATGTGAACGAAAGGTGGGGCAGAATGCCCAATAATACACTACTGATGTGTGTTGTTTAAGTATAAGTTTTTGAATATATAGTTTCCTCACAGAAAGTACCTTGGTGTCGGTATATAAGTTTACAGTGGGATATCTGTATGGTTTAAAGTTTAAATCATTTGTAACACGTCATTAATAAATTATTTTAAATGATTCTACTCCTGCAAGTGGAAGATAGCAAAGTGGTCTGCTGTTAGCAGAAGTCCAGCAGCTTAGCAGATTCCAGTGACCTGTTAATGTTTAATCTGACTGAGAAAGGAATCTGCAAGGAAAACTCAGCTATAGCAGATTACAACAACTGCATCCGTGGTCTAGCGGTTAAGTCCGTGGATTTAGACTCGGAGGTAACGGGTTCGATTCCTGGCCAGGACACAATAATATTTATTAATTTAAATTATTAAAATTTTATTAATATTAAATTTATTTGTGATATTTCTCGAGTTTGGTACGCTGGAGACATCGACGAGCTTGCCGCTTGTCATGATTATAGTAAAGTTGGCTCAATGTGAATCCGCTTCTATATAGCGTGGTTTCTGACCACCCCGAAAGGGAAACAAACGGTCGTGATGATACTTTACTCTACTTTTTACAACAACGATCAATAAATAACCTTATAAACTCATTTATAAGGTTATTTATTGTATAGTAGTACCTTTGAGATTAAAATACCTACAAGGCTAAACCGAAAGCCGACAAAACGCAAAACCTCTGCTAATTTAAGAACAATAAATTGAACGTGTTCGGCAGAAATGTGTTTAAAAGAAGAAGGATGACAAACGTGACGATAAAGATTGATGATGAAACTCTAGAACAAGTAAATGAAATTATATATCTGGGCAGTGTTTTCACTGCGGATGGGAAGTATGATAGGGATGTTGAAAGAATAATGAACGCTGGAAACAGTGTTAACGGTGCCCTGGGGTCACTAATCTGCAGTCGAAATGTTAGTGAAAAAGTTCAGCTCGCCATACACATTGCCATGCTGGTATCAATACTGATGTATGGAAGCGAGACGTGGATATGTCAGAACAAGCATAAGTCTATAATGCAGTAGAAATGAGGTCGTGGCGTCGGATATGCGACCTCCCTTTGGTGGACCGCATACGTAACTTCGAAATACGGAAAAGGGTAGGTATAAAAGAAAGCATAAAGATAAAAATAAGGAAATGCATGCTATGATGATGGTTCAGGCATGTTGAAATGATGAGCGAAGAAAGATTAACGAACCAGATATATAGCGAAAGTTGTGGTTAAAAGAGGCCCTGGCAGACCGAGACTCACATATCATTTTTTTATTTATTTAAAAACTTTATTGCACATAAGTACAAAGGGCTAACATAATGTCCTTAAACATTCTCTGCCTGTTATTCTTAAGGACAATAAGAGAGTTTTAAGTGACAGGAGTAGGTGCACAAAATATAAAAAAAATAAATGATTGAATAATGTACATTATTTACTATCTTAATTCTAAGAAATAATATAGACCTACGTAATATACCTATATAAGTATAATAAACATACATATACCTACATACAAATACTATATAATAAATACATACTAATACACGATCAAATAAATAAATCACTGGCTGAAGGTGCATTAAAAAGCCTTCGTAACAAAAGGGCATGTATGAAGAGGTTGGTGAATGTCGATTAAGCGAAAGAGGTACGACGTGTTTGTGTCAAGTGGCGCTCAATTGTTTATGCCTACCCCGCAAGAGTCTGTCGTGAAGATATGTATGTTCGGCAGAGGTCAAAAGTAAAGTAAACATTGGGATTGTGCGAGCGAGAAGGTTGGGAAGCGGTAAACAGTTGATGAACCACTTGCTGAAGCAAACTGGTGGCTCTAAATGAAAAAAATAATACAGCAAAAAAAAACCGAGATTTTGATTGTAAATTTCATCAGGCCATTAACACCTTCATTTCACATCACTTACTCCATGATAACCTCGCTGTCATAGAACTATGTATAAAGGTCTGGGCTAGGGAAGCGTATATTTTAGTACATACATGTAGACGACCACGGGCAACTCTATAGAATAGTAACGCATAGAAATAAAGTAGGCGACAAAGTAAAAAATTGCCAATGCAGGTTACTGCTCATACCAAGTCTCAAGGTCAAATCATCGCACTAACCGCTCTCGGGATTTAATTAGATTATTACAAGTTTTGTACTATTTATTGGGGGATGTCACATGTCATTGGAAAAATAAAAGAAATACCACGTGGAATTTACTAAAGATCAAATATTTGTGTTTACGCCAATATTTAACTTGTATTTGTAATAGTTGAATCGGTTAATAATGAGCAATACAAAATCCCTCCATTTCCAATAACCAAGTATGCCACCACAAGATGGCGCCACTTACTTCAAATTTGCAATATTTAAATGTTTATTAATTATATTATAAAATAGTTTTCTCCGCGGACGGCTGTGCTAACTAAAGAACTAATAATCGTGAAGTGATTGAGTTTGGCGAATATCCTGGCCAGGATAGGTGATAATGAAGCTGTGAAAAGGTACGTGGCATACTTTCCTTATATAAGTGTGACTCTGTTTCCGATATCGTACCTCTATGTCCGGATTGCTCGTTACCAGCCGTTTTGCTATTATAAAAAAAAACAAATACAGTCCACTTAGAAGGCCTTTGTTCGCATTTGGTCCGGGCTTTTGGCATAAGCATAGTTATCTGGAAGGTTCTGGACCAGGCGCGAACAATTTGTATGTTATAATCTAGAATAAAAATAAAGAACGTACGAATTTAAAAAAAAAAAATCAGTAATAAAATTAGTTAAAAAATAAGTTAAGGTGCAGAGATGATTTCCTAAAAATATCGCCACTCATACTGAGCCTAATCAAGTAGGTAAAAGGTCGACGCGCAGTCTTTGACTTACGTAATAAAAGAACTATGAGATTCGAGCGAGGTTGTCGCCCCTTATTCACCATACTCAGCGAGCTATGGAGAGAGCTATGCTCGGGATTTCACTAAAAGATAAAGTCAGAAACGTTGACATCCGTCAAAGAACCAAAGTTACCGATATAGCTTTTAAAATTAGCAAGCTGAAGTGGCAATGGGCTGGACACATATGCCGCAGAACCGATGAACGATGGAGTAGACGGATTCTGGAGTGGAGACCACGTACTGGAAGACGCAGAGTGGGACGACCCCCCGCCAGATGGACAGATGACCTGAGGAAGGTCGCTGGTGGGGGATGGATGAGGGTGGCAGAAGATCTTGTGAAGTGGCAAGCCTTGGGGGAGGCCTACATCCAGCAGTGGAGAGACACAGGCTGTTGATGATGATGATGATGATGATGATGATGATTCACCATACAGTAGTGTTTTGTTTTTCGGATAATGATTTTTATCCTTAAAAAAAGTTAGTTACCTTTTTTATTTCAAAAAGGCGTTCTACCAATGACACCTGAAGCCTAAAAAATATATATGCACTTTTACACGTAGTGTTTTAATATAAATGACATATAACCGCCTCCGTGGTCTAGTGGTAACAAACGTTGCTGTGAACTCGGGAGGTCCTGGGTTCGATTTCCACCGGGGGCAAGTTGTACATTGTATAATTTGTCTCGGTCTGGGTGTTTATATGTATAATATGTATATATTTACAACAAAAAAAGTATAATATGTAATATGTAATGTATGTTTCCGTAACACAAGCCTCGTAGCTTACCACGGAAACTAGATGGCGCTGTGTGACCTGTCTGGCAATATTTATTATTTATTATAAAATACTCGTAGTATCTTATGGCAGGTGTTCCCAAATTGTGAGGCACGCCGCGGATGTTAACTAAACTTACGTATTCGCTAAATTTGTGAATATCACCAAGCACGTCACATTGATTAAGGTTTATTACTAGCTAGATCGCTGAGACGATATACTAAACCTGTATGATTGGTACTTGGCGGGGGTTTGAACCGACCTTTGTAGGATTTTAAGAAAAGCGTTCTTACAACTGAGCTATCACCGCTCACCATAATTCGTATAACATTAATTTACATCAAAAAGCTCGACTTAACTTGGACCCGATACCCGTGCATTTTAAGACGTTTCCTGCGTTGCCACCCTCCAATAAGTTAATGTATTAGTCAGTTACGCCATTTTTTATTTTAATCAATCAATTACAGACTTAAATTTCGTTTGACAGCTGAAAGGAAATGTCGAGTGGAGGAGCTTTTGAGGAAATATCTTAGAATACTGATGTTAGTCTTCCATATTGTTTTGTCAACAATTTTTTTTTATTGTAATGGCCCAGGTCCTCTTTAGTCAAAGTTGTCCGTGATAAATGTCGGTCGCCATCCCGTTCTAATATGTTCCTTCTCCTTCTCTCATTTCAATTTCCTTTTAGAGTCCACTTCTCAAGTCACAGATAATGTGCTTTTTTAATTTATTTTATTTACTAAATAGTAGCAAAGTAAATAAATAATAATAGTAAAACATAGATGCCTCCGTGGTCTAGCGGTTAAGTTCGTGGATTTAGACTCGGAGGTACCGGGTTCGATTCCTGGTCAGGACACAAAAATATTTAATAATATGAATAAATACATTTTATTAATATTTAATATTTGTCATATTTCTCGAGTTTGGAAAGCTGGAGACATCGACGAGCTTGCCACTTGTCAAATAAAGTTGGCTAAATGTGAGTTCGCTTATTTATAAGCGTGGTTTCTGAACACCCCGACAGGGAAACGGGAAACTATATTTTTTAAATATAGAAATATGCGTAAATAAATAAATAAATAAAAGACTCGTAATTTAGTTTGATTATGCTTTACTCATACTTTCATCATCACAACCCCTACAACAGAGTCCTATGTCTCCACTGCTAGACATTAGTCATGGATGAAGAATATAGCCTATACTCGTAGCGCTGCGCTGACCAGACGGGTTGGCGAGGTTGGATGTAAATTGTATTCTCAATTTAACAATGATTCCATAGTTGCAACTGGAACCGATGACTTGACGTGCACTTCGACGCACAGGAACGTAAGGTAGCATTATAAACCCATGACAAATATACGTAACCAAAGTGTATTTCTTATTGGCATATGCTTGCATAAATAAAATGAATGTTCAGTATAATTTCTGGATTAAAAAAAAATATTTCGTAGGTTTAGTATAATATCCCATAGATCCCACCATTATTACGCTTACAATTCGTAAAAAGCCAATTTTAAAATATTATCATAAAAAAGATAAGTTTCGTCGCTATGTTGAGAAGTGTTCTCAGAAAAAGCGAACGCATTATTGAACTTTTGATTTCAGCGAAAAGTTCAGTTTTTTTATATTCCTTCCTAACAAGTTAATATTATTTGTGGAAATACCCATTTCTTCTATTACCGGCTTATTTAGTTCAAAAGAGTGTTTTTGCCTTTGCTCAAGATTGATCGACAGGGTATTGCTTGTCTATATATGTATATAGTCAGAAAAGCAGCCGACAGACGCATTCAGTTAGGATGGGGAAATCCGTAAAGTTGTATGGGGCAGAGACGTGGACACTGACAGTGGGCCTGGATCAAATGTTCAAGGTCGCTCAGCGAGCTGGTCAAAGTCAAAATATCTTTATTCAAGTAAATCTATTACAGGCATTTGTGACACATTATTATTTAAATTATTTTGATTTATTCTACTACTGTTACATACATATCTTCACGCCAAGTCCCTTGCGGGGTAGGCAGAGACAATTGAGCGCCACTTGTCACGATCTCGACATACCTCTTTCGCTTCTTTGACATTCATTAACCTCTTCATACATGCCCTTTTGTTTTGATGGCTTTTTATTGCATACTGTCTGTTGTGTTTTATTTATTTTATCGTGATAAGTGAGTCTTGGTCTGCCAGGGCCTCTTTTACCCACAACTTACGCATTATATATCTGGTTTGTCAATCTCTCTTCAGTCAACCTTTCAACATGCCCGAACCATCGGAGCATGCTTTTCCTTATTTTTTTCCCTATGCTTTCTTTCATACCCACTTTTTTTTTCCTCTTAGTGGAAGTTTCCTCTCCTGTTAGTGGAAGACTAAGCAGCAAAGTGGTCCAAAGAGTAACTAAGCTGACTAAGAATAAAATCTCAGCTTCAGAAAAGTCAGCTATAACAGATTTACAAATGAAACAAATACAGATTTCATCATCATCATCATTATCAGCCTGTGTGTCTCAACTTCCTCAGGTCATCTGTCCATCTAGCGGAAGGGTCAACCCACTCTGCGTCTTCCCGTACGTGGTCTCCACTCCAGAACTCGTCTACTCCATCGTTCATCGGTTCTACGACATACATGTCCAGCCCATTGCCACTTCAGCTTACTAATTTTGAAGGCTATATCAGTAACTTTGGTTCTCCGACGGATTTCCTCGTTTCTGACTGTATCCATCAGAGAAATACCAAGCATAGCTCTCTCCATAGCCCGCTGAGCGACAGCTACAATACAGATTTACACAACAATAATAAATAAATACGAGTTATAGCGTGTAGACCACGTACAGAAATGCGCAGAGTAGGATGACCCCTGATGGACGAATGACCAAAAAGGAAGTCGCTGTTGGGCGTTGGTTAAGGGTGGCAAAAGATCGCATTAAATGGTGAGCCTTCCATCTATCAGTGGAGAGATACAGGCTGATGATGATGACGATAGTATAGTCTATAACACTACACTAAGAAGACAAACTTACAAAATTAGCAATCGATTCATTGCTGGATCCTTTTGACATAGGTAGGTTTTCATTGTGCGATTGAGTAGCACTCCTGATGCTGTTTTGTTTTATTTCGTCACACTGACCTGGGTTGGCGAGGGGTTTTGTTTGTTTATGAAATGAAAATCACTCTTTCCAAAGATACAGTCCCAAAATATCTGTTTCGGAGGGAGGGATAGATAATGCGATCCCCTTATGTCTATCGATAACCATTTGAAAGTACCAGGCCGTCATATGTTGGGGTAATAGGATCACGTGCGCAACAATATTCCAACCTAAGTAACTCGCATAAATTGACTTAATACGAATATTAAAAAAACTGGGCTTTCAATAAAATTTATCTTACACCTCCGATTTGCGGATGACATACATGGTCATTATGGCCAGCTCGCTCAAGCATCTAAGCGAAATTTAAATCGCGGGTCGAACTTGGACAAAACGAAAGTCATGATCAATTATCATGTCAATCCGAGGCCAATCTGTTTGTGAAACGCTACTCTTGAAGGTGTGCAAAATATCCTCGGGCAGACTATCCATTAAGGCGTAGCCAACTTCAGCAAAGAAGCCGACAGACGCATTCAGCTAGGAAACTCAAGGTCGCTATGGAAAGAGCTATGCTTGGTATTGATCTGGTGGATAGAAATCGAAACGTTGACATTCAGAGAACGAAAGTTACTGACATAGCTTTCAAAATTAGCATGCAAAAATGGCAGTGGGCTTGATACATCTGCCGCAGAACCGAGCAAATGTCACAAATACGTGTCTATTGCTAATGACTACGTATTTGTGTCTTGAGACCGTGGGAGCCAAGTGCAAAGAAGTTCTTTAAAAAACTGTCCCACTGGCTGGTTAATGCTGTATGTAAGAGGGCTGACAGTTTTTTGGGGAATGCTGCAAATATATCATCATGATCAAGTCCCATGTGAATATTTTTTATATAGTTTTATTTTTAACTTTATTTATATATTTTTATTAGATTATTTTTTATTTTTAGTAACTTCTGAACAACGGTAATAGTAATAATAGTGTGGACCAATAATTTGGGTTTAAATGCCCAGGTATACACATAAGTCAATGGTTTACGAATTAGAGGATCCTAACTTCCTGATAGCACGTGTTCTGGGTGTACAGAGCAAGGTTTACGTGGTTAGGTGGAACACCGATTTTGATGTCTTCATCCAAATATACAAGCAAGTAAATGCATTGATAATTTCTAAATAAAAAACAACACTCATGCAAAAAAGGGTATGGTTCCAAAAATAAATAAATTATTTTTAGCCGGCTTTGCTTGTGTAATATAGTAGTAAAGTAAAGTATCATCACGACCGTTTCCCTTTCGGGGTGGTCAGAAACCACGCTTATAAATAAGCGGATTCTCAGACAAACTCGAGAAATATCATAAATAAATTTAATATTAATTAAATGTATTTATTTACCTCCTTTAATAAACTGCCTCCGTGGTTTAGCAGTTAAGTCCGTGGATTTAGACTCGGAGGTAACGGATTCGATTCCTGGTCGGGACACAAAAATATTTAATTTAATGCAAGAGTCTCCAAATTCATATGTTTGCGTAGGGTGATATAGGCTTCACTATGGGGTTTATTGGGGATACATATTTTGGCCTGTGCGTGTGATTTGGTTGCGGAATAAAGAAGAAGGGATAAGGTTGTGGAGCTCTTCAAAGCACACTGTAGAACACACTTAGAGAAAAAGGATGTGATAGTTTTTGACACCTAATTCCTAATCTAGACGAGTCCTCGAAGCATACGAGTAAGTCGACGTACCGTCAGCAAGGCAATTATTTTGGTAATCGTAATTGTACCAAATGTTACAGGCCTGACTTGCGAACGGTACGTGAACAACGTTACTACTAAGTTTTCCAATTTGCATATTTGTCGCATTATATTCTTCTGTGTTGCTGGTCTATGACAAAATGCATTTTCAACTTAAATTATTATTTATTTATTTAAATCTATATTGCACTATGTACAAGGGGCGGGCTTAATGCCGCTAGACATTCTCTGACAGCCAACCTTTAGGATAATGTAGAAAGTTCACGGTGTAAGGTAGGTGCAACACGTAATATAGATATGATAAATATGGAAATAATAATTATTATTTAACTTTTATCTGTTTTATTTATTATTTATAACACTCATTATTTCAAAAATTTTAGGTTAGGTTAAGTTACAATTTAATTTTAATATTTTATATTGTTAATATTTATTTGCATGTTTTTCTTATGCTAAGTAGCTTTCTCGCGTATATATTTTTCAATGTTGTGTGCACTGCTAAAGAATTACAGTCTGGTCATTTAATGTATTCATTTAAATGTAAATTGTAATTTGTTTGTTGCCTATTGTGCAATATATAAATAAATATCAAATTATCAATTTGACAATTTAACTTTTCATATAGGCTCCTAAAACAAAAAAAAACAATATTATACATAACTAATAGATATCAATGGATGAGGGTTGCAAAAGACCGCGTGCAGTGGCAAGCCTTGGGGGAGGTTGGTGTCTGAAGAAGAATAGGTGTCAAGAGTCCTAGAGTGTGTAGTAGGTAATTCTTACAAAATTAATATAAAAATATGAGAATCTTACCTGAAATATTATTTTGAAATGGTAACATTTTTTCCTTTCGAAGTTTGGAGAGTTTAAAACTAAAAATACCGATTTCGAGGTTCACTGGTTCACAGTTTGACAGCTGGAAGAAATGCTTGAGTGGAGGAGCCGTTGATGAAATAACGTCATACAATACGGGTGTTAGTCCATAATAATATTGTTAGTCCATAATAATATTGTTTTATTATTTTGCAAATCAAGGCACGTATTTTTTCTTTTCTGACAAAAAACATGAATTGATATGATTTTACGAAAAATACATTGTAAAAAAAACACTCCTAAATTTACTTAATTCTCGCTAATCGCTGACGCTGAGAAAAATCTGATTTAAATTTTTAGCTTTTTATTTATTCATCAAATCCATTTTGCCATCTGGATACCGGTAAGCACCCCAAAGTTTGCTAGTACCTGCAAGTTCGCACGAACGTGTATTTTGATATAATATGAGTAAGAAGCTTGGATATTTGGTCTCCAGAATAGAAATCATTAAATTATCTTCAGGTATTTAATAACTATTAACCAAAGTGAAATGAGAACATTCGTTTTTCGTACATAGATCCATATTCTATTCATTAATTACAGCCCCTAGAACACAGCGTCCTAGACCTCCACTGCTGGAGATGGGGCTTCCAGAACATATATGTGGAGAATTTGGCCTACACTCGCCACGCTGGCCAGACGGCTTGGCGAGGATATGATGTCAATTTTTTATGACAATTTATTAACGATTCCACAGGATAACATTAGTGGAACCGGGACCGACGGCTTAACGTGGTCTCCGAGGCACGGGATCAGTGGTGTTGTAAATCTATTACAAATGTATGTAAGATAAGTGTATTTCTCATTGGTACATGCCGGGTGGGTTTGAACCGACCGTTGTAGAATTTAAGGAACGCGTTTTTACAACCGAGCCACCACGGCGCCTACCATATTCTATACTAATATTATAAATGTAAAAAATGCTATGTCTGTTTGTTTGAACCTTTGATGAAAGGCAGAATGGAACCTTAATGGCTCGGTCGTAAGAACGCTTTTCTGTACCAATGACAAATGCAATTTTCTTACGTACAAACGTTACTGATCGCCTCCGTGGTCTAGTGGTAACAAACGTTGCCGTGAACTCGGGACATTGTATAATTTGTCTCAGTCTGGGTGTTTATATGTATAATATGTAGTTTATCAACAATCTAGTTTCCGTAACACAAGCCTCGTAGCTTACCACGGAAACTAGATGGCGCTGTGTGACCTGTCTAGAAATATTTATTTATTTATTTTATTTTATTTGTGATAGATTTACAACACCACCGTTCCCGTGCCTCGCAGATCACGATAAGCCGTCGGTCCCAGTCTCGTTCTTTGAAAGGACAGGTCATTACGTGTCACAAAACAGTTACTGCACTACACTAGCAATTGTTACTGGGTCACCCGCTGTATAATCCCGAACCTTGCGATTTTTAGTTAATCCCGAGATTAAAAGAAAAACTTTTATGGACGCGGAGGTACCAGGGCTGCGTTTCAAAAGGCCGTCAAAAAGACCCCTAAGGACGAGTGGGAAAAGTGATTTTCTCAGTGGTATCATCGGATGCAGCGATGTATTAATGTGAATGGACTAAAAAAATATATAATAAAACTAATAACTTGCTAGTTTGCTCAAAAAGTAAAGTATCATCACGACCGTTTCCCTTTCGGGGTAGTCAGAAACCACGCTTATAAATAAGCGGATTCACATTTAGCTAACTTTACTATAGGCTAATCATGACAAGTGGCAAGCTCGTCGATGTCTCCAGCGTACCAAACTCGAGAAATATCACAAATAAATTAAATATTAATTAAATGTATTTATTTACATTATTAAATATTTTTGTGTCCCGACCAGGAATCGAACCCGGTACCTCAGAGTGTAAATCCACGGACTTAACCGATAGACCACGGAGGCAGTTTGCTCAGTTTTTGATTATCTAACAACTTTCAGTTTGATCCTCGTATGTACTTGGTGGTAAGAGGTGCGCGATGTTAGGAACTGAAACCAGATATTATAATATTCTGTTTCTAAAATAATTCGTCATATTTTTTCATACATTTCTATCAAAAGAGGAGAGAATAAAGTTTAAAATTCTCGTGTCCCATGTGACAGACAGACGGGCGTGAAATTCTCACAAAAATGAACCGGCGGCTCCGTGATGAATATTGACACGGAAAAAAATGACAATTGATGTGAATTTGCGAACTGGTATTTGACATGCAAAATTCGCCTTTCGTTCAAAGTGCTGGCTTTTTTTTTTTCAATGTTTCCACGACCAATATTAGCATAACTATATTACAAATGCATTATTTTTTTTTCAAAATATTTTTGGAACCTATGGGCTATATGACGTCATTGTTTGAGTTCGACATGTCACCATCCGGCTCGAAGGACCATATGTAAAGTCGTCAGGTCCTATTCTGTGTTGCTAACCACATGGATACTGACAGTAGGTCTGGTCCACAATTTCAATATTTCAATGTCGCCCAGCGAGCTATAGAGAGAGCTTGGTATTTCTCTGATGGATAGAATTTGAATGGCTGGAATTGCTGAAGTGGCAATGGGCCAGACACATCTGCCGCAGAACCGACGACCGATGGGCCAATCGGGTTCTAGAGTGGAGACCACGTATGGGATAACAGAGTGGGACGAAACCCCGCCAGATAAACGAATGAACTAAGGAAGGTCGCTGGTGGGTGTTGAATGAGGGTTGCAAAAGACCGCGTGCAGTGGCGAGTCTTGGGGGAGGCCTAAGTGAATGAAAAATGTGAGAAAAATAATAATTATTGACGTGTTTGTGGCTTTTGGTCTTAAGACAATGAGATTCAGGGCCCCAGCGCTGAGAAGTTCTTTAAAGAACTGTCTAAGCGGCTGGTTAAAACTGACTACACCATATGTCTATGAAATAGCAGTATTCGTCCGAAAGTACCCAAGTCTCTTTAAAACGATCGGAGAAATGGGTATACTATGTACCCCATCTCAAACGCTTGGAACTTTACTCAAAAAATTGTTACTGTATGGAATTAAAATATTTTACCATTTGCCATCAAATTTAAGGGATTTTGAAATAAAAGTTATTTAAGCTATTGGTACTAAAGGTGTATTAAATAAGCAATCGTAGTGATAAATTTAAGTAGAAAAAATAAATTATTCATAATAATAATCCTTTGACATAACCTTAATATAAATGATTGACATGTAATTTATTTTTCCATTTTTTTTAAAATGTATTTTGACATTATTCTAGGTGTGTCTAAATTATTGCCTAATTAGTATATAATTGTAAATAATTTGATGCTGCCGACGGCAGAATACGCCGGAAAACTGTACCTACTAGCCACAACATGTACCGTATATTTTGATTTTGAATGCTGTATGTTACAATAGGCTAGCAGTTTATTCGTTTTATATATTAGGATTTAGTTTATATATATATTAAATTCATTGTGGTACCTTTCTTCTTACAGTAATAATGTATTATATATTACAAATAATTTTCGTCAAATATAATCCGGCCTAATATTTAGATACAGAATTGCATTTTCTATTTACATAATAATCTAGCGGAAAAAGCCTGAATTGGCCCGAATATAATTAAAACAAGGCCTTCATTAGTAATCGGGCGAAAACACCTTTTTTTCCGAACAACAAAATTTAATCTTAATGGCAACCTTAGTTGCGATCGAATTCCCCGTATCGCTTCCGAAAAACAAAAGCCCAAAATAAATAGATTTGATGAGGGCAACATTGTGCACGTGCGCATAGCGGTGCCACACATCCATGTTTTGTATATATTATATCTTTTAATTTATTATCGGGCATACTAGTGTTTGAAGTTTTCAACCAATGTGTTCTCTCTGTATTGTCTTACGGAGCAGAGACGTGGACACTGATAGTGGGTCTGGTCTACAAGTTTAAGATGGTTCAGCAAGGTATGGAGAGTATTTTTTCGATGGATAAAGTCTACTACTTTGAATGGCAATGCTGCCAGTATCCTTGGCACTTTGCTCATTAATAGAAATTTGGAGATTTAAAAATATATATATATATATATATATATAATTGTGTTTTTCCTTTATTTTGTTTTACTTTTGGTTTAAGTTTTAATTTGTAGTTTTAATTATTAAATAGTTGTTTTTATTAATAGTAATGTATATATTTTAAAAGATTAGTTATTAAAATACTTAACGAATATTTGGTTTATTCGAAGTAGGTACTTAGATACAAAAATATTAAAATAAAATTGATTAAAAAACTAATTATAAATAAAACTAAAAATACCTATGAAATTAAAGCTATTCTACAAAATAAACTAAGGGCTTACCGCCAGGGAGGGTACCTAAAACGCTCGCCGCATTTCCTCGTTGAATTATAATCGACATAATCTGTTTTAGGTAGTTATATATAAAATACTTATATATAACTGTAAGTATAAACATACCGGAGGAACTAGGAATCAGATGGCGAAAAGAGTGCCGATGGCTTGTTAAGCGTGCCTCCGATACTCAAGTGACGGGTGGAAACTTGGAACAAGCAATTTCGGTTCATATAGAAAGTGACGCCTAGTAGAGTATTGAATGTCTGTGATTTGAACATAATAGAGTTTTTATTCATTCATTAATTCCATCAATTTGTTCAATTCATTTAACATGTCGGATAGTTGACGAGCTAACTATACAAACTTAGTAAATTAAATTTAAATGTATTGTGTAAGTTCTTAGACAAAATATACAATCTTTTTAATATTTTGCGCGCAGTTAATTGGTTGCGGGCTCAATAATTTTACTTCGGATATAATAATTCAAAATCGTTTATTTGCTTTAAATGTGGTACATTAAAAACATGTGGTACAAATTTTCAATTTGAATACTATTCCTGTACTTTTAATCTTATTTAATTGCACTTAAAAATTTAACAATTAACCTTAGGGAGTGTGGTTGACAATTTCGGATGCATTTTAATAGGTAGTATGCGGACTGATGGTGGTAATTTCAGTCATGAGTTCCAGATTCCAGTTGCTAACATTCATGGACCTTGCGCGCCACTTACCATTAGGTGCCAAGGTCACACGTGCTAGTATAAACAAAAAAAAACTAAAAAATAATCTCTAGTCCTGCTACATTGACGTATATAATAAATACGTTAGATGAGGGAAAAATGTGAAATTTAATGATCTTCATACCGTATAATGGCGGAGCACGGGAAGAGAGGTTTTCCTATACAATACATTTACCAAACCTACCTGCTTACTGGTAAGGAACGGTTCTAATTCCTTATTTATTTAAAAGTATATTGTTCCACTAATTCCAAATAACTTTTGCCGAATAGAGAGACTCGGTTGGTACCACCTTTTCCAAAACACAGCACCAATATCTAGCTATCATAACAGCCCCTAGAATACAGCCTACTAGAACTCCACTTTTAGAGATAGGTCATCCAGAACATATAAGTGGAGAATTCGGCCTACACTCGCCACGCTGCGCTGGCCAGACAAGTTGGCGAGGATCTCACGTTAATTTTTAATGAGATGTTATTAACGATTCCACAAGTTGGTATTAGTGAAAGTATGCCTGACAAATATTTTATTCCTAATAACTAAAAGCTCATAGAGTCAATATGTGATGCAGCTAAAGTATCGACACAAGTCGCATGACATGCCATTAATTAACGTTATACTAATGACCGCCTCCGTGGTCTAGTGGTAACAAACGTTGCCGTGAACTAGGGAGGTCGTGGGTTCGATTCCCACCGGGGGCAAATTTTACATTGTATAATTTGTCTCGGTCTGGGTGTTTATATGTATAATATGTATATATTTACAAAAAAAAAAAGTATTATATGTAGTTTATCAACCATCTACTTTCCGTAACACAAGTCTAGTAGCTTACCACGGAAACTAGATGGCGCTGTGTGACCTGTCTGGAAATATTTATTATTATTTATTATTATTTACTAGTTATTCTGTTACTTAAGCGCAAATGTTATATAAAAGATTCAGTTAACTATATATGTATATATCACGCTTTTTATAGTAGTCTAGTTATAGTTAAGTAGGTATATAGATTTGACATTATAATTTTAATAATTACACATTTAATAGTTAGCTTTATTTTAGTGTAGGTAAATAAGACAATGCCCCTTTACATCTGCTATCCACTATTAGAATTAAGCTTGTTACTCTCAGGCACTATGCTCTTATTAGCAGACTGTTACTTGCTAACAACAGCCAGCTATTTCAGCCATTTTTATGTATATTAACTTAATATTAATAGGTATTAAATAAGAAAAATTAAAATTTGACGAATCCAAGTGTTCCAATAGGCTCCTAAGGATAATAAATAAACAATATACAATATTAAAGTTGATATTTACACGGCCGCTCTGTCAAGGTCGAGCGCTTATAGAGTTGAAAATTGAATAATATTTTGTAATTATGACGCAAGCTCTGTCGTAAATATCGAGATCCACTAATAACGTTTGCGCTTAAGTTACTTAAGCGGCTCTAGGATTAATGGAATGTTAGCTAGTTTTATTATGTCATTGAGAAGAGAATGTCAGACGTGATAACTGAATGAATGTTAACTAACGTACCACAAATGCAGTTAAGAGAAAAACAAATGCTACTACCTATACGAAGAGCAACTGATGTTCTTAAAATGTGATTATCTAGAAGAGTACCTAAATTAGGAGAAAGAAGAACAACTAAATTGTAATGTAATTCTGTTTTTTCATTAATTATTTTATCAAGATTTATTTTTAAAAGTTTTAAAACCACGGGCTTACACTAAATGAAGTGACTACTATTGTACCTATTAATGTAAATTTAATAACCATAATGCCACTCCAGTTTTCTCATTTTATTTCCAAAAAGTTCAAATAAAATTGTATTTTTTTTTATCGCAAAAAATCTCTATACCGTTAACAATTGTGAGATTTTATACATATAAATTTACAGCTAATGACTGTTTGTGAACCGCAACGGTTAAATTGACAAATTAGCTTAATTTATTTAAACTTTTATTGCAGTACGACAAAGACATTTATAATGCTTCTAGACATTTATTTATTTAGAAATTCTTTATTGCACTTAAAAACTTAACAGTACAAGGGCGAACTAAATGCCTCTCGGCATTTTATACTGGCTTATAGTGTGGTAGACGATTACGAGTGCATTACAAATAAAAACAAATACTTAAAAATACATAATAATAATTTACATAATACTACACAAATAATAATATATACATTTAACTATATTTATGAAAGAATACAAACAAAATGAAGGAAAAAATACGTATAATTTATATATATATATACAAAATAATATAAAATAAAAAGAGACAGAGATAGACATCAGGAAGTCGGATCATTTTGTTTATTTAAGAATTGGCCAATGAGGAGAATTTTAAATAGATTTATTGCCGGATTTATGACCAGAGGAAGTTTGTTTCACTCACGAGCAGCGGAGACTAAAAGAATCTGAATATCTGCTGGAAGTGTGAGGAGGGATCTTGAGTTAATTGTTTACACTAGAGCGAAAAGGAATATTGTGACTGTCTCCAAGGAACTGCAAACGAGTTTTAAGGTAAAGGGGAGTTTTAGGGTTGTGGAGAATTCTATCCTAGTAATGACAATAAATGGTAATATCTGGAATAGTTGAGTGAAGAAGCCGTTGAGGTACCGTTAATTCAATTCGTTTATTAAGCAAGTAGGCATAGGACAAAAACAGATGTATTCTGGACTTTTACACGTCAATTTTTCCAGTATTAATATATATCATTTTATAGTACATATTGGTGTATCTGGATCAGTACATGATAACCATCATTTGGAAAGAGAAACAATTAAATAATAAAAACAACAAAATTATAAATACAGAATAACGTTAAAATTATAGCTGCTGTAGATAGGCATTGTCACACTATAATCTAACACATACAATTATAAAAATATAAATGTTAGTTAAGATAATAGCTACTGCATATAGGCTTTGTCACACTATAAGCTAAGATAGACACAATTATAAAAATATAAATGTTAGTTAAGATAATAGCTACTGCATATAGGCTTTGTCACACTATAAGCTAAGACAGACACAATTATAAAAATATAAATGTTAGTTAAGATAATAGCTACTGCATATAGGCTTTGTCACACTATAAGCTAAGACAGACACAATTATAAAAATATAAATGTCAGTTAAGATTATAGTTGCTGTAGATAGGCATTGTCACACTATAATCTAACACATACAATTATAAAAATATAAATGTTAGTTAAGATAATAGCTACTGCATATAGGCTTTGTCACACTATAAGCTAAGATAGACACAATTATAAAAATATAAATGTTAGTTAAGATAATAGCTACTGCATATAGGCTTTGTCACACTATAAGCTAAGACAGACACAATTATAAAAATATAAATGTTAGTTAAGATAATAGCTACTGCATATAGGCTTTGTCACACTATAAGCTAAGATAGACACAATTATAAAAATATAAATGTCAGTTAAGATTATAGTTGCTGTAGATAGGCATTGTCACACTATAATCTAACACATACAATTATAAAAATATAAATGTTAGTTAAGATAATAGCTACTGCATATAGGCTTTGTCACACTATAAGCTAAGATAGACACAATTATAAAAATATAAATGTTAGTTAAGATAATAGCTACTGCATATAGGCTTTGTCACACTATAAGCTAAGACAGACACAATTATAAAAATATAAATGTTAGTTAAGATAATAGCTACTGCATATAGGCTTTGTCACACTATAAGCTAAGACAGACACAATTATAAAAATATAAATGTCAGTTAAGATTATAGTTGCTGTAGATAGGCATTGTCACACTATAAGCTAAGACAGACACAATTATAAAAATATAAATGTCAGTTAAGATTATAGTTGCTGTAGATAGGCATTGTCACACTATAAGCTAAGACAGACACAATTATACAAATAAAATCTTAGAAGACCAAGATTGAAGACTAATCAACCCTCGCAAACTAATTAAACAAAAAAAATAACTTAATCAGGGTGCGGTGGAGGTTTTTAAGATGAAAACAAACAGGCTATTATGAAATTTATCTTATTATCATGAGCAGGCTTTTAGACACAAAGTAAATGGCGGCAAAGTACCAAAGTAATAATATTTCACAAGAATCAAATTAACGTCAGTCGAGTTAAGGGCACCTTTGAGTAGGAAAAATTAAGTAAATCTACTTAAGATGGTATGCTAGCATGGACGCAGCTGTTCTCTCCTAATATCACAATATCTGATTAATAGATACATTCTTTTTTATTTTTTTATACTAGCACGATATGTGACCTTACGTGATGATAAGTAGCGGATGGTGAATGTGAGCAACGGAATCAGACACTTATGACGGACATCATCTAACACTATGTCGGGTTGACAGGGCATGACGGCAATTCAAGCCTGAACCCGAAACGTGTGAAAACACTTTACTGGGTTTATTAACACGAACAGTAAGTACTTCTCCGCCCCAGCACCTGACCTGTGGAACGAACTGACAGTAGTAATCCTACAAGCATCATTGCAGCTTTTTTCAGGTAAATTGCTCCATATTGTTCACAAGGCCCACATACATATTATAAATAAATTGCAATAAAGTTTTCATCCATTTTTTGCATTACATACCCTAGAACACAGCGTCCTAGACCTGTTGGAAATGGGCCTTCAAAAACATATATCTGCAGAATTTGGCCTACACTCCCCACGCTGGCCAGACGGCTTGGCGAGGATATGATGTAAATTTTTAATGACAATTTATTAACGATTCCACAAGTTTGTATTAGTGTAACCGGGACCGACAGCTTAACGTGCTCTCCAAGGCACGGGAACGGTGGTGTTGTAAAACTATGATAAATGTACGTAAGAAAAGTGTATTTGGTATTGGTACATGCCGGGGGGGTTTGAACCGACCTTTGTAGGATACGTACGCGTTCTTACAACCGAGCCACCACCGCGCCAATTTGTTTAGTATATATGTATTTTTTTATTGATTTTATTTATCATCATCATCATCAGCCTGTGTCTCTCCACTGCTGGATATAGGCCTCCCCCAAGGCTCGCCACTTAACACGATCTCTTGCCACTCTCATCCAACCCCCACCAGCGACCTTCCTCAGGTCATTGACTTTATTAGTGCTGACTATATCAAAGTTGCTACAAGCGATCCAAAGGAAATAAAATATATTATTATGTTTTTTTTATTTCGTTAACCTGTTGTAGAATCTCACTTCTAGATCCATGCTAGGTACTTTTAAAACGTTTGTAGAATTTTCCCTTAACGCAACTTGTAAACATAACTTATTAAAATTTTAATATTATACCGAGTGGCAGTGGTATTCGTAAAATCAATTACCTAACTTACAAGCCATTTTTTTTTCTAGTAAATAGCGTACAATATGGGGATAAATGTTATATAAAAAGATAACATTGATACATATTAGTTGGGCTTAAATAATAAACTATATTACAACAAAAACTAAATTTAAATAAAAAAATAACTCCTTGAAATCGCTGCCTTGTGGCATCGTGCCCAATACACTAGCAGCATTTCCCCTCTGAATACTTAATTTTTGTAAGAAAAAACTGCCAGCCCTATTGTGATCAGAGACGTCAATGAGCCTTGGAACAATTTCTTTATATAAAGCTGTAGTTCTAATCTCCACGGCAAACGTCGAAAATAAGTAACTATTGCAAATTGTTTAATATTTTCGACGCTTGCTGATCTGCGCTTGTTTCGCTACAGCACCAGCTCTAACGAAAGTGCCTCTGAGAACATGTTTAAAAAACGTCATCAATTTTTATCATTTTTTAGGTGATTAAGTATAAAGCTAGTAAAAATCGATAATTTAATCGTTTGCGCTCACTGCTCTTACGTTATGGATGACAATTGTTTTAACAATGGTATTTATTACTATTGTTAGATTTTAAGCTGACTTGGCCACGAATTTATATTTAGTTGACATGGTTTATTAACAGCCACGATCTTATATTGAGTAGTTATTAAGTTACAACTGGAGGAACTGGGGATTAGACAACGCCTTTCCTTGTCTGTACAATCACGCATTCTCACTTTCCACGGACACGCGTCACGGCGTGGATAAACATCCATCGAGCGCCGTCCAGCGGAAAGTCGATAGCAAGACGATGCGTGGTGGGTCTCCGATGAGATGGACAGACCATGTGATGTCTCCAATGGATCATCCCCTACATGAGTGCGTCAGGAAAGCTGCGGTACGAGAGGAGTGGCGACGGCTGGTTAGGCGTGGAGACCACGACCACTGTACCAAGAGTGTAGCTAAGAAGAAGAAGCTTACGGTCCAACCATGATTACCGAACTTTATTGACTGTTTTTTTTATCTTTTTGTATTCATCATTCCCAAGATGTTTTGACCACCCCGCCAAAAATCACGGTCTTCATAACAGCGGGTCGGGAGTTTTGGTTAAATATTTCATCAATGTTGCTCACACACAACACCCTTAAGTCATTATCATTACACATATGTATTTATGCAACTGCTGTAGCGTGCAACTTTCCCATGCCCTGCTTCCACATGGCAAACTTACTTATTATTATTATTATTATGTATATTATGTCACTAAATGTACAGAAAACAAAATATATAAACTTTTCTATAACAAATCGTACGGTTCCGGATCCAAATAACTTTCTCATAAAAATTCATACATGTCAATATCATACTAATAAACTATCTTGTGACTGCCCATTCTTAGAAAACACAAATATGATAAAATACTTGGGAATATTTATTGATAACCACCTGAAATGGAATACGCAACTTAATCATGTCGCCACAAGGCTAAGGAAACTAATATACCTATTTAAAAACCTAAGGCATATCGCAGATCTTTAGCTTATTAAGTACCTGTATACTGCAATTGCACAATCAATTATTATCTATTGCATTCCAATTTGGGGCGGTGCTTACAAAACAGCTTTAATGCAGCTCGAAAGAGCTCAGAGATCGCTCATTAAAGTAATGCTATTTAAAAAATATAGGCACCCAACTTTTGAGTTGTATAGTGTAAATAAGTTGTTGACAGTGAGACAACTATTTATACTTTATATTACCCTAAATAAACATAACAATATTGATTATAGTAACGCTAAACTAAAGATTCAGAATAAAAGAAGGGCAGACATCGTCTGCAATTGTCCACCTATAAAAACAAACTTTGCAACACACCAAAGTTTGTTTTTATCAACCTACTTATATAACAATTTAAACCGGATATTAAATTTCTTTCACCTTAATAAATATAAGACTAAAACTACTATTACTAATTGGTTACTTGCCCAAAGTTATGAAGATACAGAAAAACTACTTTACATCATAAAATAAAATACAAAACACAAATTAAAAAAATTGCTTACATATAATTCATATTTACGAACGTATCTGCACTTTTTCTGTTTACTGTGAAATTTCTGTACAAATTTATTACAAGTGGGTAGCAGTACATAAGTATAATACAATAACAAATACACTTTAGGGAAACAAGTTACTTTTGGTTAAGTAAAAAGTTTTAAATAATAATAAATTAACAAGTAAAACCTATAATAAATACATTTAGCGAGACTTACGTTGTTACTTGTGACAGTGTTTAAACGTGTTGTGGATGGCGTAAATTAGTGAATCAGACATAAATTAAATATGGTATGTATTATTTATTATCAAGTATCTGTTTATTTATAATAAGTAAAAATATAGTTGTTTATTATTATTTCAGTTTAAGTATACATATATATAAGTATTTAAGTAACTGATCGACTGGTAATCATACTTTCATAGTTCATAAGTAAACATTTTAATTAACTACTTGTAAACATTTTAAGCAACTACTGCTTGTTTTTATTTATCATTTTTCCTGGTGGTGGGTAAAGTATTTAATAAATTATAAATGGGTTTCCTACAACAGAAAGGCTTTAAGATGACAATAGTAATAATATATAATAACAAAATATCTATGCTGGTGTCGTTTTACAGGTGTGTTGTGTTGGAACCTCTTTTGTACTTTGATTTACGTTGTTTATTTTATTTTATGATACCTTTAGAGCTGGCTATCTGAGGCTATAAGTCAATATGGAACTGACTGACATCCTAGGACACAAGTTATCTTGGTTAGGAGTCAGGGACCATCTTAAAATTGCCTATCCTTGTGGTTTGCATTCAATCAAAAATGTATGTAAATTCAGGGAATATTTTATATATTGTTTACTCAACTTTGTATATAGGTACCAATAAGAAAGCTCAATAAACGTTATTATTATTATTATTATTATTTATACAAACACAAAGTAACCTCGCCCTATAATTTATTATTTATCCCAGTCTTTTATTCAATAATAATTGCTTTTGCAATATTCACGTTAAGGGTAGCTGTCAACGTGTAGTATAAATATATAATATATGTAAAAACTATATCATAAAAAAAAACACACTAACGCACATACACACACACACTAATAAACTTACATATGACACACAACCACACACGCGATACACACTTATATAAATAATTATATTATTATTAGTTTAATTTTTATCTTTATTTATTATTATTATACTCGTTGTATATTATGCATCTCAGATGGATAGCACAAAAAGGCGGGTGCCTCGGCAAATTCAGAGTCCAGCAAGCGGCGCTAGTATGAACCCATATTAGAAGAAATATATATTTGTGCCGTTTGATGTAGAAACTCTGAACCCATGGAATAGGTCAAATGGAAGCACCAAAAAGATTTTAAAAGACATAAATTCGCGTCTTCGTCTTCTCCGGTGACAACGGGGCTGGCTCTTTCTTCGCTCATAGAATCAGTATTGCAATTCTGCCGGGAATGCCATCATTTCACGCGGACGTGACTTATCCATATCCGAGGTATTCATTTGAATTTATATTTTGTTAATATTTTATACAAATAATATTTATTGTAAAGGGCGTTTTGCCATCGCTCTACCTTGTAGTGGTTTGGGTATACCCAAGTTAGTGTAAACATTTGAATGAAGTTTTGGTCGGTAGAGCTTTTGTTTACGGTACGGACTAATAAACATGGTAGAAACGATATATTGGATGGAAGGGAGAAATATACACGGAGAAACATTGATTTTGCTACTATCACCAAGAGGGATTCTTATTTTGTTATATTATTTAAGCGTACGTTACTTCTTCCAATATCGACTATACAGACGTCCATACTTCGATCTCACCGAAGAACTATTAAATAAACTCAATCGCCTTCTCAACCTATGCATTATTTTGCTATGTACAAAGCACAGATCAGATCAGATCATGCGAACCTTTGGTATGGTTCCGCCAAGTACCTCAAACATGCTCTCAATGTCCTACAGAGGCGAGCTGTTCGAATGGTGGATGATGCCACTATATCTGGAACTCTCGAATTCCTGCAGCTTCGCCGAGATGTAGCTTCTCTGAGCGTGATCTACCGGCTATACTATGGTGTGTTCTCGGAAGAACTCTATAACTTAATCCCTTCCTCTCCATTCCGCAACTGAACCACTGGTCAGAATATGCACCCACATACCGTAGTACCATAAAGATGTGGAATGCTCTTCCAGCTACTGTGTTTACACTTTCCTATAACTTGGAGTCCTTCAAGCGGAGTGTGAAAAAGCATCTAGTCAAGCCGACATAGTGTTAGGGACTGATGTCAGTCATGAGTATCTGATTATGAGTATCTGAGTATCTGACATAAGATAAAACAAATACGCACAATATTTAAGCATATCACACTTACATCACCATACACACACAAACACGTACACACTAACACAACCCATAGGTACACTAACATAACACACATGCACTCGCGCATCCATAACCATTTACTGTATTTTGTCCTCTTACGAGTAGCTTTATTGTTGTGTACACGCTTATTGTTATGAATATTGGCTTATGTTTTTGTTTGTATTCTTTATATTATTATTTCTAGTTTTAGTTTAGTTTAGTTTTATTTCCACAAATAAGTACTATTTATATAAAGTAAAGCCATGTATGGCCAATGCGTTACTTATAAGGTATACCTATGTATTTATTTCTGTAATGAGCTGTGGTTTTTGTAATAAATAAATAAATTTCAGTTGCTAACATTTATGGACCTTGCACGCCACTTACCAAGTGGGCGCAAGGTAACATGTCGTGCTGGTATAAAAAATGTGGAGACACAGGCTGATGATGATGATATAAGAATCCTAATTGGAATGCTAAAGTTTTTTTTTTAATTTCTAAAATGTGTTTTATTATTTAGTTCAACATGTTATATACTCGTAGGTATTGTTTTAAAGTGTATTGCTATTATTATTATTACTGAAAAATCATTTTTTAATATTTAAGTAGAAACTTTACTGGATTGTGTAATTACAAAATTTGTTATATTTATGTTTCAAGATCTGTATGTTTCCTGAATAAATATAAATAAAATAATAATAAAATGATTAACGTACCATTATTTATTCGAAGTAATATACAAACAGTATAAAAGAATTACAATATGAAAAAACATTTTCCTCGCCAAGCCGTCTGGCCAGCGTGGCGAGTGTAGGCCAAATTCTCCAGTTCTGGGAGGCCCATCTCCAACAGTGGAGGTCTAGGACGCTGTGTTCTAGGGGCTGTAATGAATGAATAAAAAAAAAATACACTATAAATAAAACTAATAAATTAAAAACTAAAATTTAACCGTCCGATGGGCGTAGTGTTCCGAGGACACTCGCTGTGATCCCCCGTTCAACGGCGAGGCTGACCCTTGGAGCAAAATATTCTCTACTTAAAGGGTCACCCGTCGCCAAGCGGAGTTTTTCCCCAATATATGTTTATACTATAGGCGCGGTGGTGGCTCAGTTGTTAGAACGCGATCCTTAAATCCTACAAAGTTCGGTTCAAACCCACCCGGCATGTACCAATGAGAAATACACTTTTGTCACGTACATTTGTCATAGATTTATAACACCACCGTTCCCGTGTGAGAAGATCACGTTAAGCCATCGGTTCCAGTTCCACTAATACCAACTTGTGGAATCGTTAATAAATTGTCATTAAAAATTGACATCATATCCTTGCCGAGCCTTCTGGCTAGCGTGGCGAGTGTAGGCCAAATTCTCCAGCAGATACATGTTCTCGTCCCATCTCCAGCAGTGGAGGTCTGGGACGCTGTGTTCCTATGGGTTGTAATGATGTAATGATATGTTTTCCTCCTGGCAGCGTCCTAAAAAAAACAAAATAGCATCTCAAATATTATTAAAATCAATGTACGCCATCGGTTATTCAGTCCACACTTCATTTTGTTTCTTTTATTACCAAATTAACACTATATTTAAAAACAACAGAACATTATGACATCACACAACGGTAAAATGAGGTCGGCACAAGCAACGGTAAAACAAACTGTCATAGGTTACTATTTACGTGGACATAATTATACGGACCGGCGGCGTATGTAATTAAATTTACGAAGAGAAAAAAAAGTTAGGGCAATACGTTTTTTTTTATATAGCTATAATCATATATATAATCAATACATTTATGGAACGAGCTTCCAAGACGGCATTAACGGAATCATACAGTATTTGGTTGGGTAGGGAGAGAAGTAGAATGGTGGATGGTGAGCGTATTATCGCGCAATAGAAAAAAAAAGGAGGCCTCCTTTTCTTAAACCAGCCAATTGTCGGTCGCAAGCCCGAGACACCATTCTTCTCACCTCTTACCCACACATGATGGACCCGGCACCCGCACGGTGAATCCATGGAATGCTTAGAAATTTGTCTTCAAAGTAGATACCTACTTTATTTACATATATATTCATAATAAAGTACCTAATGGTATAGATCTCAACTAATTAATTACTACTACAACTACCTATTTAATTAAATTATATTTTATTGCTAAAACAGATGTTTATATATAATAAAAATAATTATTCGCATCGTTAATAATACAAGGGCATAATACGAAAAAGTTTTTTTTGGGAATTGCGTTTAAAGATTCTGGCTAGAACGGGAGACGCGTGGGGAGAGTGTGAGAGAGACACAACTACAGTTACCGAGTCATTATTGCCCTTTTTAACTGGTAGATAATTTCATTTTGTGCCCTTAGCATTTAAAATCACAATATACAAAAAAAAAATACTTGAGCCCTTATATTATTAAGGAGGCACGCTGCAACAAATTTGGGGCCTGGTTTTTAGCAATCTCTTTTGTTTGGTTTATGATTATTCTTAGATGTTTGTCTATGATCATTAATTAATGGGTTTCTTTTTGTGGGATTCCACGTCAAAGGACCTTTGTTCGCAGCGTGTGCCAGGTTTAGATGTCCTCTTTAAAACTAAAGCCGCGTCATTCCCTTAACTGAAACTGGGGTCACCATGCGCTCGGCCCACCAACGGAAGACCGCTTCCTAGAGAAGCGCTCTTGAAGGAGAGCTGAAGTAGTCGAACCTAGACCCCCTGGGTTCGTGAGCCATACGGGCGCTTTTATACCAGTAACAGCGCCCAGCACCAAACGTGCATGAATTACCAGCGGGTAGTTACCCGCTGTGATCCTGCCGGGGAAAACGGGGGAATTTCCCCATCCCCAACCCAGGCCCATTAGCCATCCGGGCCTGGACGACCCCACTGTCTGTCTGTCTGTCTGTAGATTGAGTTTTTAAGGCGTATTTCATTTAGGATATCACACTCGGAACATTTTCAATAATTCTAAGTGTGAGAAATGAAGTCAATCAAAATGTAGAGGACACTTAGCAAAGCGCCTGGCCAAGGAGTTGTCAGTAAATGTTGCCAGTCTTCTTGGTACTATAACGGATGGGACTTCACTTGAGGATTTTTTTATTTGTAGTTAGTTATTTTTTTATTAGGTTTAGTTTAAAGTTATTTAATATTATTTTAATTAGATCGTTTGTAATTATTATTTTATATTTTGTTTTTTTTATTTAATAAATTAGTTTTCTAACAAAAAGACATTTAGACATATTTTTACTTTCATTTATCTAATTTTAGGCAGTAAAAAATAGCACAAACATTTATGTTAAACGACTTTACTATATATTACAAAAAACATATATGTTTGTATACAGACATTCTGTATTATTATATATGGAGTACTGTTGGGTGCCTGTCGGGGCGCGTTGTGCTGCATATTATTGTGTAAATTGTATCTGTATTGCGATGAATAAACGTATTTCTTTCTTTCTTTCTTTCTTTCTATTATTACACTAGCTGATAGATCGCTTATTAGGGTCAAATTATGGAAATTTTAATAATTTAACTATTCTAAATATCTTGGATCATCTGCCTCCGTGGTCTAGCGGTTAAGTCCGTGGATTACTCTTGGAGGTACAGCCTCCGTTTTCTGGTCTGGACACAATAATTTTTTTAATTTGTTTGTGATATTTCTCGAGTTTGGTACGCTAGAGACATCGACAAGCTTGCCACTTGCCATGATTAGCCAATAGTAAATAATAATAATAATTTATTTATTTCAGAATTAGTTCCATAATGGTTAGTATCATTTTAACTTAGAACTATGTTAGTAGGAATTAATTAATTAATTAATTAACATTAATTAAAAAGTTAAAAACAAACAGCAAAAATAATAATAATAACATGTACTTAATTTAATTTATATAAATTCATAAATATTAGTAGCGATTTATACTACGTAAATGCTGTACATATTTAATTTACACAAAGTTGGCTAAATGTGAATCCTCTACTTTGGATCGTCAAACGCATGGTTACCGTACAAATTTATCAAAATCCTAACACACGTTTGACGTCTCGCAGGAATTAGTGCCGGTATGTTTGACGTAATTAATAGATCTGAGTTACGCAACACAACTGTAGGGATTACAAAAATAGTTACAATTGGGCTTTAAACCCCCGTATATAGTGCGGTTACGCGTCTTAAGGGTTCTATAGGCCATCAATTTGACAAATCTGATGCATATTTTTATTTTATTTTATTTTGACAGTCAAAGAAAGCCCACCGTGGTCTAGCGGTTAAGACCGTGTATTTAGACGCGGAGGGTTCGATTCCTGGTCGGAACAAATTTTATTTTTTTAACTGTTCTAAATATCATTGATCATCTGCCTCCGTGGTCTAGCGGTTAAGTCCGTGGATTTACACTTGGAGGTACAGCCTTCGTTTGCTGGTATGAAAACAATAAATTATTTAACTTTTTTGTGATATTTCTCGAGTTTGGGACGCTAGAGACATCGCCGAGCTTGCCACTTATCATGATAATAATAATAATAATACAAATAATAAAAAGTTTATTGAACCAAAGAAATAAATTAGCGTGCAGGTAATGTTGGTGGTCCCACACTAGGCCTTTAGGCTCGACATATGGGAGCCATGACAGTTTTGCGTTAAAAATTAAGCTTACAAATAAGTTACCTTAAAAACTTAACTAATGTATATAATGTGTAGAAAATGATCGGCATTTACAAATGAGATATACACTTTTCTTACGTACAAATGTCATATATTTACAACATTACCTCGGAGAGCAGTTAAGACGTCGTTTTCGGTTCTATTAGTGGAATCGATAATATATTATTATTAAAATTTCACATTATATACCTCACAAACCCGTCTGGCCAGCATGGCGAGTGTAGGACAAAATTCTTCAAAAATTTCCAGAAGGCTCATCTCCAACAGCGGAGTTCTAGGACTCTGTGTTCTAGGGGCTATGATTATGAAGGCAGATTTAAACGCGGTTAGTGTAACAAATTGCGGTTGTGGCTCGGTTGTAAGAACGCGTTCCTTAAATCCTAAAAAGGTCGGTTTAAACCCACCCGGCATGTACCAATGATAAATACACTTTTCTTACGTACATTTGTCATAGATTGACAACACCACCGTTTACGTGCCTCGAAGAGCACGTTAAGCCGTCGGTCCCGGTTTCACTAATTCCAACCTGTGGAATCGTTAATAAATTGTCATAATAAAATGACATCATATCCTAGTCAAGCCGTCTGGCCAGCGTGTGAGTGTAGGTCAAATTCTCCAGATATATGTTCTGGAAGGCCCATCACCAGCAGTGGAGGTCTAGGACGCTGTGTTCTAGGGGCTGTCAAGATGAGTGTAACTAATAGGTAAATATATTTACTTATTTGTGACATTTCTCGAGTCTTGTCATGATGGGTCTATAAAGTTGGTTAAAAGTTAAATAAATTATTGTGTCCCGACCAAAAAACTTGGTTTCTTCGCGTCTAAATCACGAAGCCAACACTAGATTATAATATTTTTAACACAGAAAAATGTATGCAACAGAGAACCGTTAAGGCTCCCGAACCGAAAATGTGGTTACGCGTCATTAATCAAATAGAATGTGCATATCTCAAAATATGCGGAAGGAAAAATGCCGTGATATATCGAACTACATCACTGATTACTTAAACGTTTAAAATATTGTTCTGGGCGGGTAATGATGGATGAAGTAACTCTGTTCACATGAAGAAGATCTGGTCATTGACTTTAACTGATGGACATTGTTTGATTTCTGGCCTCAGGGTGGTATATTTCGTCTCTACATAGGTACCGCGTAACTACACCATTGAAATAATTTTATATCATCATTTTCATCATTACAGCCCCTAGAATACAGCGTCCTAGACCTCCACTTCTGGAGATGGGCCTTCCAGAACATATATCTGGAGAATTTGGCCTACACTCGCCACGCTCTGGCCAGACGGCTTGGCGAGGATATAATGTGAATTTTTATGACAATTTATTAACGATTCCACAAGTTGGTATTAGTGGAACCGGGACCGACGGCTGTAAATCTATGACAAATGTACGTAAGAAAAGTGTATTTCTCATTGGTACATGCCGGGTGGGTTTGAACCGACCTTTGTAGGATTTAAGGAACGCGTTCTTGCAATTGAGCCACCACCACGCCAATTTTATATACGAGTGTTTTATTCGTAGTGGCTTTATCAGTCGGGACCCATCAAAAACTGAGACTGGCTCAAATTATTATTATTGTTCTTTTTTATATTGCTTAGTTCTCAATATTATCTCTAAAATTATAATAAATAACTTAATATCCGCCGAGCCCCAAGCTGTTTTACACTCACCTTTTGAAATCCCAATAAAATCCTTTGAAATGTAATAACAATAATGTTCTCGTTGTCCCGATGGTCTGACAGGCAGAGAATGTCAAGCGCCATTATGTCACGCCTTTGTATATTTATGTGAATAAATTTTATATATTATGTTGTATATGTTATGTATATACCCACTTATATATGCAATTAATTACTTTAGTTGTAAGTATATTATTTATTTTTTTCTTAATATTTGTTGTTCTTGGGAACATGTCTTATGTCCCAAATGTTGATTGGAAGACTTGACATGATTGGCTTATAAAAAAGTTGGCTAAATGTGAATCCGCTTCTTTATAGGCGTGGTTTCTGACCACCGCGAAAGGGATACGGTTGTGATGATACTTTACTTACTTTTACGAATAGTTCCTATTTATTCGAAGTTAATTACATTATAAGTACATTAAATATAAATTAAAAGCTACCTAAATAATAAAATTAAAAATAAACTAAACTATAAATAAAAAATGTCCTCTAGAGACGTTCCATCCGAGACTACCCAAGGAGACTGGCAACATTTCCCCTCTGTATAGCGAGGCTACTACGTTGGCAGAAATAATTGCCAGCCTTCCTGTCTCCAGACCTTTCTGTCAGCCGCTTAGACAACTCCATGGCCAAGCGCCTTGCTGACGGCCCCATTACTTATTTTTATTAAATATCCATTTTTGTCAGCCATCATCCTGTACCACTTTTAGGCCATGTACAAATGTCGATTTCCTAGCAATTCAATGTCAAAATATAAATGATTCTGAAACATTTTAGCTGTTATGTTAATGTTCCTAAAGGTGTTATTAATGACTCTAATAGTAACATATATACATAATATATGACCAAAACAAGAAATAATAATATTCCTTACTAGCTATTTGACCTGTAAACAACATTTAAGTGGGCGTAGGGTCTGTGTCATAATTTGATGTTGACACCATGTCCATGTGGGTTTCAAGGAGCGTCGTGCCGAAATTTATTAAATTATTGAGTATTTTTTTTGTCGATATAAGACGATTCATTGCTTTCGCATCCCTCTCTCTCGCACATTACAGCTAATGATTACTCAAGTCTGAGGGTACCCTTGAGACATGTAGTCTAACTTTTTAGTAAAAAAAATTACGAACATTTTAAAGATATAAAAGTAAAGTATCAATCAACACGACCGTTTCCCTTTCGGTGTGGTCAGAAACCACGCTTATAAATATAAGCACGAGCATGACAAGTGGCATACTCGTCGATGTCTCCAGAAATACCACACATAAATTAAATATTATTTAAATACATTAATAAATATTTTTGTGTCCCGACCAGGAATCGAACCCGGTACCTCCGAGTCTAAATCTAGCTGACGTTTCGCAACCCAACCACATAGTAAACGCACAGGTCAGAATATGCACCGACATACCGTAGTCACCATCCCTTCGCGTACATATAAATTTTGGGACTAATACATCTGTCGCACAACAAAGATGTGGAATGCTCATCAAGCCTCTGTGTTTCCTCTTTTCTATAACCTGGAGTCCTTCAAGCGAAGTGTAGAAAAGCATCTAGTCAAGCCGGCATAGTGTTAGGGACTGATGTCAGTCATGAACGTCTGATTCTAGTTGCTAATATTTACTTATTTAAATACTTTATTGCACAACAACTTAAAATTAGTGTACATAAATTCATGGACCTTGCGCGGACTTACCATCAGGTGAAAATATTTATGAAATGTCCATAATTTTATTCACTGGACTTCATTACTCATAACCATACCACCACCAGACTTAAATATTATTTTAAAATGCCGTATTGTGTAAGCGAGAGGGGTGTAAACGCGTCCAGCAATCTTTTGACGAATGTACCTTTAGACCACAGCCCTAATAACCTTATGTAATTGTCTAATTTTAAAATGGGCGGGCTATATTTTGTAATAATTACAGAATGGGTAGTGCCACCTAGTTTCATTACTCTGTCATCGAAATTCAGCGAAGCGTTAAGAAATTAAGCAGGTTATCCATTGAAAATGAGCTATAAGATTTGTTAGCTATAAAAATGCGAAACAACAAAAGACTTATGTCACGTTCCGCCATCCTCAACAAAGGGTCTATTACACACTTATAACGGCAAGTTATTGTCCCTAGTTTTTTAAAAAATAATCCCAGATTTAAAATCTAACCTGATTGACGCAAACGCTGATAACATTAAAAAACTTTTTTTTTTTCATACGTGTAATCCTATGACTAAGACGCTGGCAGAAATAATTGCCAGCATTCCTGTCTTCCGATTTCTAAGCGATTTAATTTGAAGAAATTTTTGGCCCGGCGCGGCGCTTGGTTGAGGGTCGCTATGGTCTCAATGTATTAACCCCCAACCGCCGCAAACTGTACCGAGGTTTGCGTATTTGCGCAGCTTGAAATTCTCCTCAGCAGAAGACGCCGCACTCGATGCGCTCGATGAGGGAACTTGAGTGTAAGATGGGGCTAACGTGTCTACACATTTCGCATCTCACACCACCAGAGACCTACTAAGTTTCTACGTCCCAAAGGTCATGGGTTCTAGGATCGCGGATACTCCAGCAGCGACAAGAGCCCTTCGGATGATGTCGTTAAGAGCTGCCTGTTGAGTCAGCACTTCTAGCACAAGAACGCCAGTGGCGTCCGAAATGTTCCAATGGAACCCCACAACGGCACTTGTGTGGGTGGGCAATCCGTGCTCCGAGACGAAGTCCCACTGCCATGGTCAATGTAAATCGGACCAGGAGTGACCTAAATGATTCTGAAGGAAAGAGACCAGACTCCCTAGTGGAGACGGCTGCGCTAAAATATCTTCCAGAACCAGTTTGCTGAGCGACTAATAGTTGAAATTTTGGTAAATTTGAAAATGAAACATTGGTATACTCGTATGCTACCGACCAGTCATCTCTGGCATCTGACGAGTATGACGGCTACACGGAACTTAAAGATCTCCCGTAGAGCTCGACAGTACAGACGACAGAAACGCTGGCAGTACCACACTAATAAACAATACAAAAACCGCTAAGCAACAAAACATATTATCAGTATGACGCACTATTTTATTTATATATGCGATGCTAGTGAAGCGTTAAATCGCTGTAAGTGGAAGCTAAGTTTTATTTATGGCCCATTAATAGCGAATTATTACTTTTATGGCCCCTAATTATTGTAATTACGTCCATTTATAGTCAATACGCAATTACTGTATATTGTTCCGTCACAGGCGAGCTTGCTCCTTGCTTACAAGATGTATGTAAAAAATAAACATGAAAATTTCAAACATTGTCAATAATTTTACAAAACGATAAACGTAGGTTAGTTCATTAGTATCCTATAAGAGTAAGGCCGGTATCTGAATGCTTCCTTAGTGGCAAATATCACTAAACTACAATATAAATGTAATGGAAGGCAGCCATTTATGTGAACTACTTATTACTGAATCTATTTATATAAAAAAACAACTTTACGCTGTGGAAGTTGATGCGAGAGGAATTGGCTCTATTTACTGAAAGAATTGGGTCTGCTGTCAATACATTTGTAATATTGTAATATTATTTTATTTCCCCTCAAAACCTCAAATTTTAAAATAAAGGGACAAATAAAAACTATTTTATACTTAATTGTTGTTTTTTCTTAATTTTATAAGAAGCTTAGATCCTAATTTTCGTTTAAGTAAATGTAAGCAAAATAGATTTCATTAGGCATCCAATACAGGTAATCGAAAACAGAGTCCCACGAGCCAGGCTCATTACCTAGTGTGGTCTCACTATTAATTCACAATATAATTTGAACTCTTGCAGTTTACTAGAGTCAAATTGTTCATTAGGTTTATATATAAGTTTGTAGAACACTGAAAATAAAAATGTTATTATTATTTATGAAACGATTTTTCAGACGGCGTTAACGTAATCATACAGTATTTGGTTGGGTAAGGAGAGAAGCAGAATGGTGGATGGTCGCATGCCCGAGACACCATTATTCTTCCCTCTCTCCCACACACAATGGACCGCTTCCGCATAATGGAAAGCATAGAATGCTAGAGAATTTTGTCTTCCTCTCTCTTTCTTCATATATTTGTTTTGGTGAAATAAAAAAAAATCGGTTTACTTCTTTTTTTTTAATATTAGCACGACATGTGACCTTGGGCCCACCTGATGGTAAGTGGCGCGCAAGGTCCATGAATGTTAGCAACTGAAGTCAGATACTCATAACTGCCATCAGTCCCTAACACTATGCCGGCTTGACTAGATGCTTTTTCACACTTCGCTTGAACGACTCCAAGTTATAGAAAAGTGGAAACACAGAGGCTGAAAGAGCATTCCACATCTTTATCGCACGACAGATGTATGAGTCCCCAAATTTATACGTACGCGAAGGGATGGTGACTACGGTATGTGGGTGCATATTCTGACCTGTGCGTGTGGTTCGGTTGCGGAATGGAGAGGGAGGGATTAGGTTATAGAGTTCTTAATGTAATTGTCAAAAGAGTATTTTTTTTAAGGCTTCCGTTCATTGGTAGAACCTTTATTTGAAATAAAATAGTCACTTTTTTTAAATATATAAATCATTATCCGAAAAACAAAACACTACTGCATGGTGCGTCTGAAAATGGCGATATTCATCGTGTAAATACCTGAGGAGTGTTATTATTAATTGTCATTCACAGCCGAGAGACGAAATATAGAGAAAAAGAATTACGTAAGTCAACGTTTGCGCGATCGTCGACCTCTCGCTACCTTTTTGATTAGGCTCAGTATGATTTGCGATATTTTTAGGAAAACTTCTCAGCACCGTAACTTAAGATTTAATTACTGAATAATTAAAATAAAATATACGTAGTTCTTTACCATTCTAGAATATAACATAAAAATATTTTCTATTTAATCAATTCCACGCAGTATAACTATGTATGTATTTACATTTCTAAATTTTCTTTCATAGATAGCTGATAGACTACATCTCTCAAAAGCACACTGAGAATTTAAAAATCTATGTAAATGTTTCGCGAACACGAGTTCCTTCATAGCTTAACTACCCTCTTAAGCAAACTATAATATTCTAAATTTATATGAAGAATAAATAATAATTTTATTTATGATTTATTAACTATTGTAGTAAATTGCTTTTTAGCATTTAACAAGTTAAATATGGCGCATTTATATTGTTAGCAAATACTAAATTGAGGGCTGTTTTAAACAATTACCCTACACTTAGCTTAGCCCAATCTATAGACCGTTTTATCAAGCCGTAGAAATACAATTCTAAACCAATATTTTTTTATTATTTTTTTGTTATAGTTAAATCCACCAAATTACTTACTCTGTTTCTCAATGTGCCATATTTACAACAGCCCACTGTGCGTATACTTTTTAAAAAACAACTTGGCGGATGAACCAATTATTCATCCACGGTGCGGTGGTGGCTCGGTTGTACAGAGTGGTGGTTCAAACCTCCGACCAATGAGAAATACACTTTTCTTACGTACATTTGTCATAGATTTACAATACCACCGTTCCCGTGTCACGGAGAGCAAGTTAAGCTATCATCCCGGTTCCACTAATACCAACGTGTGGGATCGTTAATAAATTGACATCAGATCTTCGCAAACCCGTCTGGAGAGTGTAAGCCAAATTCTTCAGATATATGTTCTGGAAGGCAATCCCCAACAGTGGAGGTCTAGGATGCTGTGTTCTAGGGACTGTAATGATGATCGTGAATGATGCTTAATTACTTGGTAATGTAAATCTAAATATTTTCTAACTGTCAGTAACTCGTAGTATCGTAATGTATGCTTTTTCACACATTTGGTGGATCCCAAGTTATAGGAGTGGGGATACACACAGGCTGGAGGAGCAGTCCAAATCTTCAGCGTGCGACACATGTACTCGTCAATCTTCAAATTTATGAGTACTCGTAGGAATAGTGGCTATGGTATGTGGATGCATATTTTGGCCTGTATGTGTGGTTCGGTTGCGGAATAGAGAAGAAATGAGAAGGTTATGGAACTTCTCAGAACACTCACCGTTTATTTATTTATTTAAAACTTTATTGCACATAAATTACAAAGGCGTGACATAATGTCGCTTGACATTCTCTGCCTGTCAGACCTTCGGGACAACGAGAACATTTATGTGAGGTAGGTGCAATATATCAATTAAAATTAAATATATTAAAAATATACGTCTATAGAATATTATTTATTGCTTATAATAAATATTTATTAATAAAATTACATACGAATTCATACACACATACATATATAAACTACATAAATAAGTTATACTATTTATATACTACATAAACATAAATTAGGTACTACGTACTTAATGATAACCGATGATGTAGGATAATAATAAGCAACAATCAATGAAAATTTTATGAACCAAAAAAGTGTCTGTAAACTAATCTTTTAAATATAGCTCTGTTTGGAGCATCTTTAACCTCCGTCGGTAGGTCATTCCAAAGCCTTGCAGCCACAACTGCAAACGACTTGGACATAAAAGCGGAGTGGTGAGAGGGGATAGCAAAAGTAGTATTAAAGGAAGAGCGAAGAATTCTGTCATGATGCGAACCAAGCAAAGTGAAGCTGTCTTTAAGGTATTTGGGGGTCACAGGCTCGTATAATATGGAGTATAATAAGCAGAGCACTCTGCTATTTCTTCTACTGCGAATATTTAACCACTTCAGCTTTTCGCGAAATGGGGAAACGTGATCGTATTTGCGAAGACAAAAAATGAATCTAATGCATGCATTGTGTAGTCGTTCCATCTTGTTGAGTAATTCTTGTGAGAGATCCACACAACACATGTCACCATAATCAAGTAAGGGAAGCAGCAGTGTTTGTACAAGCGTAATTTTAGCTTTCAACGGCAGAAAATTCTTTAATTTATTGAGAGAGTGCAGTGAAGAAAAAATCCTACGACTGGTATTGGTGATTTGCGCTACCCAACTAAGCCGAGAATCAAGGTATACACCAAGATTCTTAACCTCGTCAGAGAAAGCAATTGGAATGTTGTCAAACCGTACAGAATCAATTTTGCTCATGTCAATTTTGGCAATTTGTCGGGGACTCCCGATGATAATAGATTGACATTTGCTTGGATTGACAACGACACCAAACCGTGTTGACCAAGACAAAATACTACCAAGATCTGAATTGAGCCAAGCTATAGCACTATTAAGTGTGTCGATGTCTGTCTGCACATAAAGTTGCAAGTCATCAGCGTAAAGGTGGTAGTGACAGTGAAGAGATAAAGTGATACCATTAATAAATAATGAAAAGAGTAATGGAGAAAGAATTCCACCCTGTGGAACGCCCGTATTTAAATCACACCAGCTCGACGACAAAGTTTCATTAATACGAACTTGTTGTTGACGGCCACAAAGGTATGCCGAAAACCACGCAAGAGCTTCCGACGAAATCCCAAGACGAGACAAAGTAGCGATAAGCAAATCAGGATCTACAGTGTTAAAGGCATTCGTGAAATCAATAAGGACGAGAACCGTCACTTTGGTTTCATCCATGCCATTTCTGATATCTTCAGTTACTTTAAGTAATGCTGAAGTTGTGCTATGTCCGGGACGAAATCCTGATTGAAATGGGTTTAAGAGTTCGTTGATATAAAGAAAAGATGATAACTGTTTATGAACTACTGACTCTAAAACCTTTGATAAAAACGGAAGAATGGAAATCGGGCGATAGTGCGAAGGGAGTGTCGGAGAGGAGATTTTCGGAAGAGGTATAATAAAGGCTTTACGCCAGGATAATGGAAATTGGCTTAAGGTAAGGGAAGCGTTTACGATACGCGTTATATGAGGCAACAGTAAATCAAGAATTGTAACGATCATAACACGACCAATGGAGTCACATCCTATTGCTTTAGAAGTAATTGAGTTAATCGTCTTAAGGATCACGTCTTCAGACACTTCTTCAAAAAAAAACTGTTTAACTTCAGGTGTCGGTATCTGAGCTATCTCGGCTAATGTTTTAGCCTTTGTAGCTACATCTAGTATCGGAGCTGATGAGAAATGACTATTTAGCTGATCGGGTGTTACAGAACCAAGACAGACCTGGCTCTGAGTTCGCCCTAACCCGATAGAATTGAGAAATTTCCAAGTGTTGGTAGAAGATTTATTAGATATATTATCGTGAAAATGACGGCGTTTAGCTGTTCTTACCACCTGATTACAGCGATTTCTCGCAACCCTATAAGCATCCCAGTTGTCATCACTGCGAAGACGTCTATACTTCCGATATGCACTGTCACGCTTCCTCATTGCTAAACGTATATTTTCGTCAATCCACGGCGCAGGCTGACGCTTTAATTTCGTAGGACGAACAGGAGCATGTAAATCATATAGTTTAAGGACTTCACTACTAAAACAGTTAACCATGTCATCAAGGTTCACTGCCCTCTCAAAACAGCCCCAATCAACCCGACGCACATCATGACGAAGCTTATCAAGGTTTATACGGCAGAAGTGCCGCATAAAGACAGTTGGTGGGCGAAACTTAGGAGGCTTAGATTTATAAGAGACATAAATGAGATCGTGGTGAGAGAAAGCAGAGGCAAGAAGCTGACCATGACAAGCGACAAGGTCAGCGCGGGAAGTAAACATTAGGTCTAAAAGAGTGTTAGAAGAAGCAAGTTGTATAGCTTGTAGAACACGCTCAGGGAGGCAAACTCTTTTACATCAAATATCCATTCTCAGTTTTTAACCGACTTCAAAAAAGAAAGAAGTTCTCAATTCGACTGTGTTTTTTTTATTTTTTTTTATTTTTACGCGATTGTTCCACCAATTATGAATTGATTTTGATGATTCCTTTTTTGTTTGGTAGGTCATAATTCATATTGGTTGTCCCATATCAATTTTATCCATATTCATTTGGAGATTTTTAATAAAATCATAAAAATATATACACAAATTGTTCAGGCGCCTGAACTTATGTTACCATACGGTCACAGAGCTCTTGTATATTTATATTAAGTTCAGGCTGCGGGGTATATAAATATATATTTCTAGTCTAGTCTAGATTTTTTAGAATCGTAGTATAATAAGGCAAAAATATAAAGTAAAAAAATATAATAATAATAATAAATTATTGATTGTACAAAACCAAAACAAATGCAGGAACGCCTTTGTTCATTGCTTAATGCCGTAAATGCATTTTCTACCAACTAACCTTTGTGACTGAGATATGTAATAAGCGGGTGCAGCAGAAGAAAAATGATAGTTGAAACTATTTATTACTATATAAAACACACATTAATTACAAACATATAGTACTTATACATAAATAAATGTACTACTTAAACAAATAAATATATAACTAAATATAAAATCTTTATATAAATAAAGTGTATAGGCGACCTTAATACATTAAAGGTATTCTCTAATAGCTAACCTTTTAAGAGAACGATAAAAGATATTGTGGGATGCAGAGTTAAAAGGAAAAATGTATAAACTAATAGCAATAAATGTATACTTAAATATATATACATATATATATATATAATAAATATACTCAGACTTGCATAAGTAACAATCCATGTTAAGTTTAGAAATTAAAACCTATTTTTCTTTTATAAAAGTAAGAAGTTAGTAGATGCCTAAATATGTTCAACGTAGGTGCCAGTCTGATTGACAATTGAAGTTTGTTCCATTGGCGAGCTGCAGAAACAGTGAGAGATTCTGAATATCTGCTTAAAGAGTGAAGAGGAATCGCAAGTTAGTAAAAGTAAAGTAAAGTATCATCACGACCATTTCCCTTTCAGAAACCACGCTTTTAAAATAAGAGGATTCACATTTAGCCAACTTTACTATATCATAATCATGACAAGTGGCAAGCTCGTCGATGTCTTTAACGTACCAACCTCGAGAAATATCACAAATAAATTGAATATATGTCCCGACCAGGAATCGAACCCGGAGGAGGAATCGCAAGTTGATTGACAATAACTATTTATAAATATGAAATAGATATATAAATCAATAATTTTATTTTAAGGTTCTTGCTTTGAAGTAATTAAAATATTATTTTATTACTTTTAGCTTAAATTTGTATATATTCTCGTAGATATAGTAATTAGGTCGTTTTTTTAAAAATATTTTTATTAACATTGTAGGTACCTACTTCAGACAATGCAGTCTATAGATTTGAAAGTAAAAATCCATATTAAGTAATAAATTATGCAATTATTCATTGTTTTTGGCAACTAGAGTAATAATATATCACTGCCAACATGCATTGCAGCGCAAATACGTCTTGCGTTTGTGAAATAGCACTACACCAAAAAAGTATCATAACGACCGTAATCCTTGCGTTGTGACAGAAGGCAGTATTTGATATTGTTTTTTACTACATGACGCAAAGAAGGTTTATGTGTTTATCAGCCAGAAGAGGAGACAAATTTCTAAGCATTCCATGGATTCACCGTGCGGGTGCCGGGTCCATCGTGTGTGGGTAAGAGATGAGAAGAATGGTGTCTCGGGCTTGCGACCGACAATAGGCTGGTTTAAGAAAAGGAGGCCTCCTTTTTTTCTATTGCGCGATAATACGCTCACCATCCACCATTCTACTTCTCTCCCTACCCAACCAAATACTGTATGATTCCGTTAATGCCGTCTTGGAAGCTCGTTCCATAAATGTATTGACGGCAGACCAAAGATTTTGCTGGAACTCCTCTCGCACCAACTTCCACTGCGTAAAGCTGAGTCTTGAACCCGTTCCTGATCATTTCTTCTGTGAGATCATAATATTTATTCGACTTCATGTTGTGGTCTTTTGGAATATTTGATTCCCACGGAACGGTAAGTTCAATAAGGATAACTTTTTTCAAGTTCCGAGAAAGCACTATGATGTCTGGCCATAGGCTGATACAGCTAGTTCATCTGGGATCCTATAATGGTGTTCAAATGTATTAATGAGAATTTTTCAGTCTGATGCGGCGCCAAGGATCGAGGTGGGCTTGCATTTAGTTTTCGTGCTTTGCCCTTCCTTTACAAATGTATGTATGTACTTGTATGTACGTATATTTGTTCCTTTGTAGCAGACTGGAGACCAAACGCATGGGCTGATTTAAATGATTCTCACGTCAATCGATTCGTCTTAATCATCGAGTGTCACTGAAAATATGACATTAATCAAATTTCAGTAATCGCCTTAATGATAACCAGATGACATATTGTTGAAAATAATAATAAAAAATTCAACGAACTATATTAATTAAGTGGGGTATCATTAAATAGGCATTTAAAAATTATGTTGAGGTTCCTTATATCATTTCCAATTCAAGTGACCATTTAGGATCAATAACGATTTAAAGTTGGTTTGCAAATATTATGATTTAACATTGACATTGTCTCGTATACGGCCTATATCTCAATCTGAATTTACCATCTTTTAAGGACAGCGATAACAGAATGTATGTCTCTCAATTTAACATTGACATTGTCTCGTATACGGCCTATATCTCAATCTGAATTTACCATCTTTTAAGGACAGCGATAACAGAATGTATGTCTCTCAATTTAACATTGACATTGTCTCGTATACGGCCTATATCTCAATCTGAATTTACCATCTTTTAAGGACAGCGATAACAGAATGTATGTCTCTCAATTTAACATTGACATTGTCTCGTATACGGCCTATATCTCAATCTGAATTTACCATCTTTTAAGGACAGCGATAACAGAATGTATGTCTCTCAATTTAACATTGACATTGTCTCGTATACGGCCTATATCTCAATCTGAATTTACCATCTTTTAAGGACAGCGATAACAGAATGTATGTCTCTCAATTTAACATTGACATTTAATTTATATATATATATATCTATTTATTTATAGTGTATGTTTATGTTTGTATGTATGTGTATAGTTTTTTATATTGTGTACGTGTGTATTTTTAGTGCTATAAATGCGTAATTATGTTTATTTTACTAATTAAAGTTATTTTAATTTTTTTTTCATGTAAGGTGATGTGCAGCCATCACCTTACATAATCCCCAACGTTAGCTGGTGAAGAATGCCTTATGGCGTTATAGATCGCCTATGTACTAGGTTTTTAAGTGCAATAAAGTATTTTAAATTGACATCTGATCCTCCATCTTCATGCTCATCTGATCCTCCATCCTTATGCTCATCTGATCCAGGAGATGAATGAATGAACTCTAGAGTTCACCTTCAGGTGTCGTTTAATTTATTTGGTCGTGATTCTTGGTCTGCCTCTTGACCCCACAACTTTTGCAACAGTTTGTCTGTACATTGGCAAATTTTACTATACGCCCATTACAAGTGGCAAGCTCGTCTTTAGGCTACTAGACTTAAGAATAGATACAAATAAATTAAAATAAAATAATAATAATAAACTACCAGGAATCTGACCCGGCAAGTCTGTGTCTGAATCTATGTGCTGTAACACTAGACCACTGCAACGGCTATTAGGAAAATTATAAATTGCTTCATGCAGTTAAAAGGTGCATAAATCTAAATCTGATTTAAACAGAAAACATCGGGTAAATATTTAAACTATCTTTCTAACATAAAAAAAAAATATGATTGTTAATTTATTTAATATTAAACCCGCCTAAAGTCTGTTCGTCGTGAGTACTATGATATCAAAATTAAATTAAAATAATTTATTTCGTTAGTACGTAACACTTGCATATTGTCAATACATGTTTTACAAGTAAAGAAAAAAAATACGTGTTTAGTTTTTAGTTTAATTAATAATTTAGTTTTTTTTTTAAATCATTGTACTTTACTTTCTTCGAGTTAATAAATAATACGAATAATACGTTTGGCACTCGGGAACTGCCGCGGTAAAGCTATTGCATAGCATTTTTTATCAACTTATGCAATTATAATTATTGATTTATTTTATTTATGCAGTATTTTTTTTTACGTAGCAAAAAAGCACGCTGTCCCACTTAGCGTTGTGTCTAAAAGACATGCCGGGTGGGTTTGAGCCGACCTTTGTAGGATTTAAGGTAGGTACGCGTTCTTACAACCGAGCCACCACCGCGCCTTAATATACATTAAATATAAATTAAAAGCTCCCTAAATAATAAAATTAAAAATAAACTAAACTATAAATGAAAAAATGTCCTCTAGAGACGTCCCATCACTCCCATCCGAGATAGACCCAACATTTCCCCTCTGTATAGCGAGGCTAATACGTTGGCAGAAATAATTGCCAGCCTTCCTGTCTCCAGACCTTTCTATCAGCCGTTTTGACAACTACTTGGCCAAGCGCCTTGCTGACAGTCCCCATGGGCTCATCGTCTCGACCCCAAACGGCGCAAATTCGTTACCAGTACCAAGGTTGGCGTATTTGCGCAATATAATTGAGATAGATAACAAAAGTTTTCAACCAATGCGTTCTTCCAGTATTGTCGTACGGAGCAGAAACGTGGACACTGACAGTGGGTCTGGTTCACAAGTTTAAGGTCGCTCAGCGAGCTATGGAGACAGCTATGCTCGGTATTTCTCTTATGGATAGAGTCCGAAACGTGGACATCCGTCAGAAAACTAAAGTTACCGATATAGCCTTCAAAATTAGTAAGTTGAAGTGGCAATGGGCCGGACACATCTGTCGCAGAACCGATCACCGATGGAGTAAACGAGTTCTGGACTGGAGACCACGTACAGGAAAACGCAGAGTGGGAAGACCCCCCGCCAGGTGGACGGATGACCTGTAAAAGGTCTGGTGGGGGCTGGATGAGGGTGGCAAAAGATCGTGTGAATGGCGAGCCTTGGGGGAGGCCTACATCCAGTAGTGGAGAGACATAGGCTGATGATGATGATGAATTGATATTAAGATAAAGTTAAATTAAGACTCATGTAGAATAACGTCATAATAGCTTATGGACGGCAGTATGGAACAGTATTACCCAAATTACAAATACGTGTGCAACTTCCTCCAAAGGGACGTTAAGCACATTTAAATTCTACTTACTCCTGAAAGGAAATTTATTCTAAAAGTTTACACCATATTTAGGGAACAGGTTACCCTAAGATACCGCTTGGATTCTGCACGGAATACCAATGCCTGGTAGGACTGGTTGCACCCTAATCTCTTAATCTTGGATTAAGTTAATTTACCAATCTTCATTTGCGTTATGTTTAAGATGCGTTTATATTAAACATGCAAATGCTCATTCTATTTGCACTTTATCAAATTATTATTGTGTAGACCGAGTAAGTATTAACATATGTTCATATGTACAGTTTTTTCATTTATTCATTACAGCCCCTACCTAGAACACAGCGTCCTAGACCTCCTCTGCTGGAGATGGGTCAAAGTATCTATCTGTAAGCGTGATCAAAGTGATTGGTTTGAAGTAAACAGAGGAGACAAAATAAATCGGTCATAAATCCGAAACCCGTAGACGACTGATTGGACACCAGGAATATGCATTGCTTAGGAAGTTGCAGATGAAAAGAACTATAACCATTTTCTGACCTTTGTCGTGAATAAGTCAACACAATTGGGCATTGATCTTTTCAATTCCAAAGCAACAAATATCAGACGTCAGTTGACGGGTCGTTATGTCGAATCAGTCAGTAACCTTCATTAGTGTAATATGTATATTTTTTTCTTATTTTAATTATCTTATGTATTAATGACGTTCTTATAATTTAGTGACTTTGTGTATTATTTTGTACAAGTATGTTGTTATTGTGTTGCAGTGATGTTTTCTTATTTTTTGCTATTGTACTCAATTTTTAAAACATGTGAAACAAATGTGAAAACCTTTAATAGTTCTTAGAATATTTAATATTACTTATCTATTTAAAATTGTCAAATGTTTTTTTCCAAAATGAATAAATAAATAAACAATTAAAAACATTCTACATATTTTTTATAATGAAAACAATATAATACATTTATGTTTTAATTACTTAAGAATAATACTTGGATATGTCAGAATACGCATGAGAGTAGAGTTAATGCAGAAATACGCAATAGGATAGGTATTAAAGAAAGCATAGGGACAAAAATAAGGAAAGGCATGCTCCGATGGTTTGGACATAATAAAATGATAGGTAAAGAGTTCTCTTGTCTCTGCCTACCCCGCAAGGGCTTTGACGTGAAGATATGTATGTATGTAATAATAATGTAACACTTAATTGAAGTTACGAAACTAAAATATATATATATGTTATATAACAATATAATATGTAAGTGTATGATTAAGCTGTTAATTATTTTTCTAACTTTTAAATATTTATTTCATAGCAACTATAATAGTTCAATTTTGTCCCCAAGGTTTAGCTGTCAGAAAGTGTCTACGAGCATTGAGTCCGCCTTTGTACTTCGTGCAATGAAGTCTTAAATAAATAAATAAATCGGTTTTAATCGTTGTGCGCCTCTCGAGCACCAAAGAGAATTTTGTGTTGAATCATTTTAATCCAAGTTTAATTTGAAAAACCGGCCTCTAAAAGTGACATGTGGTTTAACACATAGCGAATTTGGGAGTTATGATTTATGGCAAGACTTAATTTTGCTTATAGTTTTGCTAATATGTATTTTTTGCGGACATTATAATAATCATCAGACTGTCTCTTCACTGCTGGATATATGCCTTCACATTCAAATTCGTTTATTAATTAGGCATAATTACATACACTTTTACACGTCATATTCATACATTTTCGCCAATGGGAGCCACTTTACACGATCTTCTGCCACCCTCATCCATCCCCCACCAACGACCTTGCTCAGGTCATCCGTCCATCTGGCGGGGGTCGTCTCACTTCGTTTTCCAGTACATGGTCTCCATTCCAGGGTCGGCAGTCTCGACGATATCGGTCGGTATAAAACAATGTTGCCACTTACTAAATAAAAAAAGCTGATATGGCCAACATCATTAGTTCCAAGGATGGTAATATTTTAATATGAGAACTTATGTCATTAAAAACAGACAGACAGCGGATGTTCAATGGGCCTGGGTTGAGGATGGGATAATCTCCCGTTTTCCCCGGCAGGATCTCGGCGGCTAACTACCCGCCGGTGATTCAACGCACCTTTGGTGATGGGCGCTGTTCCTACTACAACACCAGGGCGGTATGGTGTGGCTCACGAATCTAGTCTCCTAGATTTGTCTACTTCTCCAAGAGCGCCTCCCTAGGTAATGGCCTCCCCTCCGGGGGCCGTGCGAAAGTAGGAGCGATATCCTGAAGATGCTTGTAGGATCAGTTGTCAGCCCGGTAAAACATACGTTCTCAGGGAATTCCATATTAACTCATTTTATGCCCTAAATGTGTCTTAAATCAATGGACAATAATATTAATTTTACAACACCAGAAGTAAATGCCAAAATGTCAGGCGGCTGCTGTCACACAGTGAAACTGTATCGATGACTTTGCGGGATGTCTCATAGCTAATTTGACACATACATTTGATACGATTCCAATATTTGTAGTCAAGGTAGCCACTCACTATACATTCAAACGGACGCCGTTTTATTCAAACTATTGGAATAGACGTCCAATTATTTAGCTGACTGTTGATCCATTATCGCATTCAGCGTTTGCGATGCCATTTTCAGCAAGATTATGAAGCAGACGTCGTCACTGGCAGCGGCGCAATGCAAAAACTGAATGGACGTAGAGGTAATCCAAGGCTGTGACGTTCTTTAAAAAACAATATACGTTTTGGATAGTAGTAAAAAAAATTTGGAAAGTGACCACGCGATTTTGTCTGTTGGAAGGTTCGACAATGGCCACCTTAAATCGCTAATTTAGCGATGTTATGAAATGTCGAGACTGCTGCTTCTGAACCCGTTTACTCCATCGGTTCTGCGGCAGACATCTCCAGCGCATTGCCACTTCAGCTTGCAAATTTTGAAAGCTATGTCGTTAACTTTGGTTCTTTGACGGAAGTCAACGTTTTCGACTTTATCCTTCAAAGAAATCCAGAGCTCTTTATAGCTCGTTAAGCGATTTTAAATCCAATTGTAAGTCTCGAGCTATGACGGAATTACGCACGAACCACGGCGCTTGGGAGACCACCCTGAGCGATATGTTCTGCTGACTTTGGATCTTGTCCCTATTGGTCTTCGCCAGAAGGTGATGCCAGGCTGGCGCAGCGCAAGTAAGACGAGAACGAATGAACATCTTGTAGATCCGAACCTTCAACCTGATCCTGATTAACGGCGTGGCAGGCCATTTCACCCATTGTTAACGTCCTGTTAATGATGCAGATCAAGTATTTTACGGTCAGAGTCCACTCGATATTATGTATCCGAAGCTGCAGTGGCGGAGGCAGCCGGCATCTGGATGTCATCAATGCGGCAGTTTTGCCGACATTGATGGACATACGCCACTTATCCAATCACGCAGGGAGCATATCCAGAAGGTCCTGCATTTTGTCAGCAGACTCATTATGGCTTGGAGAAGAGCTGAAATAGGCACTGTCGTCCGCAAACAGTGCGAGCATGACATCCTCCTCCCTGTCCTCCCTATCCTACACTTTTCGCAATTTTAACAGTAATATGTTTCTAATTTCTTCTTCTTCTTTTTATATTGGTGAATGCTGTGACACCTAATTGGTACATATATTAGATAATTTATAATTATACTATGTTATGTGTGTGATAATATATGTACTGCTGTGTGTACTATATAAATAAATAAATAAATGTTGTCATAGATTTACTACACCAACTTGTGGAATCATTAAAAGAACATTCATGTTAGACCCTCGCCAACCCGCCTGGCCAGCGTGTGGCGAGTGTAAGCCAAATTCTCCAAAAATGTGTTCAGTAAGGCTCAACATTAGTGAAGGTCTAGAACACTGTGTTGGAGGCTGTGATCTAAGAGAAAATAAACCTCCCATTACTTGAGAGTTTGCGAGAGGTTTCCAAATCAAACATTTCTATAGAAACGGCAAATTGAATTTGTGTTAACTTTTCTGTTAACGAAATCTCTAAGATACTATAAGGAGCGGCAAAACTTTATGCAACATTGACTTAGATATAAAGAACTAGGTATTTAATACAACTTAATGTACCATTATAAACCTTTAGCTGTGCAAATACACCAACCTTGGTACAGGTTAGGTTTGCTGACGGAGAAATCTTGAGACAGGAAGATTGGCAATTATTTCTGAAAACGTATTAGCGTCGCTATACAGAGGGGAAACGTTGCCAGTCTTCTTGGGACTATATCTGATGGGACGTCTCTCGAGGACAATTTTTATTTGGTGTTTCATTATCATCACAGCCACTAGAACACAAAGTTCTAGATCTCCACTGTTGGAGATAGGCCTTCCAGAAATTTATAGAAAATTTAGCCTACACCCGCCACTCTCTAATGACAATTTATAAACGATTTTACAAGTTCGTTTTAGTGGAACCGGGAACGAAGGCTTATTGTGTTCTCCGACGGGAACGGCGGTGTTGTAAATTTATGACAAATGAAAGAAAAATGCTAAAAAATGAAAATGCTAGGAGGGCCTAGTTTTAACTAAAACCTTCGCAAGAAATCTTTTATCTGAGTGGGAAAAGTCAAATTCTTAATTTAGGTATATACTTTTCAACTAAGTCGCGAATATCCCGAAAGTCCCGGGACGAGGTTTGGTCGTCCCGGTTCTTTAGTGTACACATAATCCTGGGACCATTCCCTAATAGGAATAGAGAGAAGGTTGCACTGCACAGATCGCAATTCGCGATCCAGAGTCGAGGAAAGAAAATTAAAGTTTACATCACACCGTCGCGCGTCGCGCGTCGTTTACGAAATTTATTGCCCAGACCGATATTAAGTCAAATTGAGCCGAAAATGTTTTTACACGAAACAAATTCTATAGAAATTCTAAAGAACACATGCAATCACATCGTATTCACAAGTTTATGTAACTTTTAACATCGCCATAACTTTTCAATTACAGCACTTTCACGATTACATTAAACAAATTTCAGCCAATGAGAACACGTTGCGGAAAATCAATCAATTGTACACTCCTTATAAAACAATTTATAATTAAAATTAAGTTTTGAAAGGGCTCTAGCCACTGTCCAGGTTCCAGTTCTTCTAGAGCCTGCTGGAGTAATCCGAGATGATGGCAAGAGACTCGTATATTTCCAGACAGGTCACACAGCGCCATCTAGTTTCCGTGGTAAGCTACGAGGCTTGTGTTACGGAAACTAGAGGTTGATAAACTACATATTATACTTTTTTTTTGTAAATATATACATATATATATAAACACCCAGACCGAGACAAATTATACAATGTACAACTTGGCCCCGGTGGGAATCGAACCCACGACCTCCCGAGTTCACGGCAACGTTTGTTACCACTAGACCACGGAGGCGGTCATAATGAGTTCATGATGGTATGAAGCAGGGACGCGGCGGATATTGCGGAGTCCGGCACGCGGCGCAAGTATGTATTAATTTTTTTACATATATTTCTGGTTAGTCTTGTTTCATGCGGTGTTATTTTCATATAAATATCACCATGGCAAGCTTACTATATTAGTTGCACATGAAAGAAAAAATTGGCATTTGACATCATTGCAAATGGCAGATACTTTCAACGAGAACAACAAATAGGTGATAAGCGGACTGATGGTGGTAATTTGCCCAGTCTTGCGGGGCGGGAAAGTATCCACCGTTCGTGGAGATAAACCCAGTAAAGTGTATACACACGTTACGGGATTTTGCTTGAATTGCCGTCATGCTCTGTCAACGAAATGATTAAGAACGAGTTCAAGACTCAGCAGAACCATTCCAGCAAAATCTTTGCACCACTTACTGAAAGAATTGGGCCTAAGCAGGTCTGCTGGAGATACATTTATAGAACGAGCTTCCAAGGCGGCGTTAAAGGAATCATACAGTATTTGGTTGGGTAGGGAGAGAAGGAGGATGGTGGATGATGAGCGTTTTGTTGCTCAAAAAAAAAAGATGTCGTCTTTGTAAACCAGCAAGCCTGAGACACCATTCTTCTCATCTCTCATCTCATTTACACACGATGGATCCAGCAACCGCACGGTGAATTCATGGAATGATTAGAAATTAGTATATTTTTTTTTAAATTAATAATTTTGAACTGTAATTTGTAATTCCTAAAAAAGTATCATCACGACCGTTTCCCTTCCGGGGTGGTCAGAAACCACGCTTATTCATAAGCGTTCACATTTAGCCAACTTTACTATAGGCCAATCATGACAAGTGGTAAGCTCGTCGAGTAATTCGTAATTCCTGTTTTATTTCTTTGACCGCGACGTCCCTTTTCAACGAGTTGAGGTCAGTTTCACTATAAATGTAAAACTCCATTAAAAGCGAATAAAACTAAGTTTTACAATAAAAGCGTGAAATAAAACTAACACCATAAAATGATTGAAGGCAAACGTTCAACCGAGAAAAGTTGGTACTGTGATTGAACCATTTAAAACACATAAAACCTGAATAGATCCTTTAAGTCGATAACTTTACCAGAATATTCTTTATAATATACGATGTCAATAATTATGCGTCACTTTTTATGCACCATTAGAGTCCTTCGCGCCATTTTGCGCGGAAATGTCAAGTGCAAGTTTTTTTTTTTTTTGTAAATTAATTTACTGTGGATATTGATGGTCGAAAGTCTCCCCAGCTATTTCAAGATTTTTTTAGTATTAAAAAAATATTTACATTGTTTCAACAATAATAAAAGTAAAGTAAAGTATCATCACGACCGTTTCCCTTTCGGGGTGGTCAGAAACCACGCTTATACATAAGCGGATTCACATTCAACAATAATGCTATTATCAAATGAAATAAAATCATTTATTTCCTTTGGTTGTCACAACAACACTTGGATATTGTCAATACATATTTTTTCCATAGTTTACTATTATTTAGATTATAAAATAACCAGCAGCTACTATGGGTGGACCCATCATATCAGCTAGACCATCATCTTCGACTAAAACACTGTTCCCATAAACAAAATTTTGCTTATATTTTATATTTTAGTATAGTATTATCACGACCGTTTCCAACCAACCTATTAACCAGCATATTATCGGTCGCAAGCCTAAGACACCATTCTTCTCATCTCTCATCTCATTTACACACGATGGATCCAGCAACTGCACGGTGAAACCATGGAATGATTAGATTATTATTAATTTTTCAAATAAATGATTTTGAACTGTAATTCGTAATTCCTAAAAAAGTATCATCACGACCGCTTCCCTTTCGGGGTGGTCAGAAACCACGCTAATAAATAAGCGGATTTACATTTAGCCAACTTTACTATAGGCCAATCGTGACAAGTGGCAAGCTCGTCGATGTCTCCAGCGTACCAAACTCGATAAATATTTATTTACATTAATAAATATTTTTGTGTCCCGACCTGGAATCGAACCCGGTACCTCCGAGTCTAAATCCACGGACTTAACTGCTAGACCACGGAGGCAGTCATTATATTTTATGTGCTTTATTATTTTTTGAGGTAGAGGTAATGTGGCAAGAGGCAGGTGGCATCCCAAACAAGACATCTTTCATGGTATTAGAGACATACCATCCGGCCTTTTACCATCACTACGTGATAGACCTGATGGGTCAAGCACGGAAGGGATTTAGTGAACCATTAGCTTTATTTTTTATAAAATCTTTTAAAGCTTGGTGTCTAGAGAATGTTATTGCGCTCTTTTGACAACCTAGGCCGTGTTTTTTTCATTTACATGTAAACCACACCTGCATATGTGAGGTTTACATATGTTTTAACCAGTAATAATAGTTATATATATATATATGTTATGTGTGTGATAATATATTTACTGCTGTGTGTTCAATATAAATAAATAAATTGTTCTATGTTATTCGAAGTACTTAGATAAAAAAATATTAAAATAAAATTGATTAAAAAACTTATTATAAATAAAACTAAAACTAAAAATACCTATGAAATTGTAGCGACATCATAGTGCATTTGCTTAAACTATTCTACAAAATAAACTAAGGGCTTACCGCCAGGGAGGGTACCTAAAACGCTCGCCGCATTTCCTCGTTGAATTATTATAATATATTATACATATTCTGTTTTAGGTAGTTATGGCATTTGGGATCGCCACACTCTTAAAAAAAACGTTTTCCCAGCTCTTTTATGAATTTGTGGGTATCAAGATTTATTTATTTATTTATTTATTTATTTATTATTTAAGGTACACTAACAGGTTACAATTAATACATATCAAGCACAAATTTACAATAATTTATAAGGTCGGAATTGCAACCCAAGGGCAGTGTACACGGCATGCTACACATAGCTACTTCGATGATTAGAGTCAACAGTGTTTTTCAGTTTTAAAATTTTAGGTTTCATTCATTTCATCATTATCAGTATATTAATACTATATCGAGAATAAATATGTTATTATTAATGTCAATTTATGTTAAAAGTTACATCATAGGTTATATATTAGTATAAGTCAATATAAGAATAGTAAAAAGTCACTTTAGGTTAGTTTACAATCAATAACACTTGTCTCTTAAATATACTAACATTTGGGTTGAAAATGTCTAGATTCACAGTATCGCTGGAAAGGTCATTAAATAGTCGACACATACGGATAATAGGGTTATTATAAGAGCTGTTGATTTTATGGGTACCAATAATAAATGTTCGGTTCTTTTGTCGGGGATTACGCCAAGTACTAAATTTGAGAGGAGACAGCAAAGTAGAGGATTGAAGCAATGAGTGTGTAATTTTGTGCAGGTAAATGAGATCTTGTTGACTGCGACGAATAAACAGCGGGGTGACGTCAAAAGCAGACAATCTGTCACTGTAGGAGACAAATTTTCTTCCAAAGTGATATCGATAGTTTAAGATTCCAAGGCACTTTTTCTGAACACTCTCAATACGTTTAGAGTGCACTTTGTAGTATGGTGACCATATAACTGAGCCATACTCCAGCAAACTGCGCACTAGGCTAAAAAACAAGCACAATAAAGATTTAGGGTTCTTAAAATCCTTTGTGATCCTGCTGAAGTGAATCTTTTGTGAAGATTATCAAAGTTATAATTTTGTTTAATGCTATTAGAAAAAGAGAAGACAAATTTCTAAGCATTCCGTGGATTCACCGTGCGGGTGCCGGGTCCATCGTGTGTGGGTAAGAGATGAGAAGAATGGTGTCTCGGGCTTGCGACCGACAATAGGCTGGTTTAAGAAAAGGAGGCCTCCTTTTTTTTCTATTGCGCGATAATACGCTCACCATCCACCATTCTACTTATCTTCCTTTAATTAGTTAATGCCGTCTTGAAAGCTCGTTCCATAAATGTATTGACGGCAGACCTGCTTAGGCCCAATTCTTTCAGTAAGTGATGCAAAGATTTAATGTGCTTTCTAAATTCGGCTGTATGAGCAGCGGAACGGGCCTTTTTTGATTCTATGTTTACATATATGTCGTACGTTGTAAAGCCAGCTTAAGTACAGTAGAGTCCGTTTTTATTCCTACTCAAACTATGACATCTCACACGTTCCCTGCTTTTATAGGTGCATTCACTCTCACACTATACTTTACATACTGTTATATTCTTCTCTTACATAAAACTGTGCAGATTGTTTTCTAAAAACGAAGAAAGTATGTGTATCTGACCAAACATGCAGCCCCACACACCTCGTGGTTTCATCCAAGGCTGCAGCCTTTACAACAATATTAGCTAGCTTTTTTTTTATACTAGCATGACATGTGACCTTGGGCCCACCTGATGGTAAGTGGCGCGCAAGGTCCATGAATGTTAGCAACTGAAGTCAGACATTCATTATTTTTGGAATAAACTTGTGTATAAATTTAGAATAAGCGGTATTATTTTATATAAATATCACTATGGCAAGCTTACAATATTAGTTTTGTTTGAAAGAAAAAATGGCATTACACATCATTGCAAACATAACTTTTTGCATGTTTTTTGTTTTTTTTTTTCCCCTTATTTTGTGTGTAGTACTTAAGTAGCTTGCTCGCGTCTATATATTTTTCAATGTTGTCAAGAATTACAGTCTGGTTCTTTAATGCAGTCATAGATTATTCGTGTAAAAAAAAAAGTGTGCGATTGGAAAGATACAAGCTATATTATTTATTTTTTATTTAGCAGTTAATAACCGAATCTATTATAGTTGTGTTTTATTTAATTTAATCTTTTATAAACTAAAGTGTGCTAATATATCATTGTAATGAGAGCTATCTGCCGATAAACTATTTTATAGTTTGGCAGAATAATGTTATACTCGTATTTAAATGTTATGATATAAGGAAAAATAAAAAAAGAAATAAAAAAAAATGTTAAATGTAAATGATTGTTTTCTTTTTTTGCAAATACATACATAATACAAATAAATTAAATATTAATTATATTTATTTATTTAAATTAATAAATATTATTGTGTTCCAAAAATTTGTTCAGGATTGTCGAAAACACGATTGTTTTTCAATCGACGTCACTGCCTTGGATTACGTCTACGTTATTACCATTTAGTTTATTTTGCGTTGCGCCGCCGCCAGTGACGTCGACAACTTCATAATCTTGTTCATAATGGCATCCATTTTGTTGACATTAACATGTCGGAATCGTATCGAATTTATCTGTCAAATTTTTTAAAGCGATTTTCGCAAACTTTTTAGCGACGAAATTTGACAGCTTGCAAAGTTATAGATTATCGATACAGTTGTACTGTATGACAGCAGCCAGCTGACATTTTGGCATTTTCTTCTAAGGTTGTAAAGGAATAAATATTATTGTTCATTGATATCATACAAATATTAGGTCATAAAATGAGTTAATAAAAAAAATATATATTACCAGATAGGTCACACAGCGCCATCTAGTTTCCGTGGTAAGCTACGAGGCTTGTGTTACGGAAACTATATGGTTGATAAACTACATATTATACATATAAACACCCAGACCGAGACAAATTATACAATGTACAACTTGCAACAAACTTGTGCTTGTGCAACTTGGTGGGAATCAAACCCACGACCTCCCGAGTTCACGGAAACGTTTGTTACCACTAGACCACTAGAATGTGGAGCTTCCTGAGTTTTTAATGACATAAGTTCTCATATTAAAATAATACTAAAAACTAATGATATTGTCCAAATCAGCTTTTTGATTTTGTAAGTGGCAACACCGACCGAAATCGCTATGATAGCGATCTGTCGAGACTGCGTCTAAATCCACGGACTTAACCGCTAGACCACGGGATCAGTTTTTCTCAGTTTAGCAGTAAATTATTGTTTTCTAGATAAACTTATTTTAAGTTCATTTTGCTGTAAACTGACACTTCAGTAAGCACTTTATATTAAAGTTCAATAGACAAAAATATATAAAAAAACCAGAGTTATTAGAAGTTTTTAAGATTTTACCTGCCACTGTAAAGTCTATCGGACCGTACAACGCTGGTAGCCCGAGGAGAAATAGTAACTTAGTGCAACTAAAATATAGAAAAGCGTGGCTTATAAAAAAACTTTCGGAACAGTACGGGCGACTCACTTAAAACTTTAGACTCGCATCTATAGACAGAACTTTAAAAAAAGAATACGGTAAAAAATTGTAAATAGTAATTTCAATTCCTTTATTGATAAGACCAATGCTATTTTTACTATATATTACTGTGCAATTAAGTTGTTTGAATAATCAATTGAATTGACCGCCTCCGTGGTCTAGTGGTAACAAACGTTGCCGTGAACTCGGGAGGTCATGGGTTCGATTCCCACCGGGGGTAAGTTGTACATTGTATAATTTGTCTCGGTCTGGGTGTTTATATGTATAATATGTATATATTTACAAAAAGAAAAGTATAATATGTAGTTTATCAACCATCTAGTTTCCGTAACACAAGCCTCGTAGCTAACCACGGAAACTAGATGGCGCTGTGTGACCTGTCTGGAAATATTTATTTATTATTATTTATTTATAAATATGCGGTTTTTGTATTAATCAAGTCTTTTAGTACTAGAGCTGTCATTCAATTCAAAAATTCTTTATTGCACTAAAAATATTGTACATAGGCGGGCTTAATGACTAAGCATTTTCTAACAACCGACCTTTGGGAGTGTTGGAGAGGTAACAACGAAAGGTGCAATTTATTATAATAGACTTACATACTAATATTACATATACTGAATAAATATATACATAAATACCTACATATCTATATATATTATAATTAAGTTAAATTAGTACACACATGGTTAAAGTAACAGTTGATTTAGAATAATAATAATGATAAGAATAAAATACATAACATAAGTGATTAATATAATGAACTAGGAGACACTATTCTGCTTATTTAGAAAAAAGTGGTGAGTAATTGTTTAAAGATGTGAATGGAGGGAGCTTGTCTGATGGTCAGTGGGAGCTTGTTCCACTGGCGAGAAGTAGATACGGTGAAAGAATCCGAATAACTGCTAGAAGTGTGGGGTGAGATTTTAAGTTGATTTTTATGAGAGGAACGGAGAGGGCGGTCGAGCGAGTCGCATAGAAATTTAAATTGTGTTTTTCATGATGATGATGATGATGTGTCATGATGATATTTTAATAAATATATTAGTAGAAAGCCGAGAAATAAAAAAATCTGCATTTAGTTTGACTTTATTCGTCGTTGTGTTCTTTTCTATGGATGATGACTGAGGTAATAAGGAAGGCAAAGGGTCTAGCCCATACAGCCAAGTCTTTCTTACTTTTAAGTGAATGAGGTTATCATCAAATTCCAGATGTTGTAATATTTGATGCTTCTCTGAGAGTCACTCGCGGCATTATAGCCCATACACGTCCGGGTATAATATGGGAGTTTATGGCGCCGGAATACTGCAAAATATAAACTGCAACTTGTGCCCCATATTTTAAAGTCCAATTTAGCGTTTTCCATAATTATTCACATTGTAGCACATTATTAAAGAAAACAACAACACTTTTGACTAACAATATACACAGTAAATTAATTTACAAAACAAAAACTTGCACTTGACATGTCCGCGCAAAAAGGCGGGAAGGACTCCTTTATTCGTCGTTGGATATCGTCATTTTTTTTTTAAGTTTATTTTTTTCTTTCTACCGGTACTATACTTAAGCTTTTTATTGTTATTTTACGTATGTACTGCAAATTCAGATTTGTTTTATACACTGGCAACACAAAATTTTGTTATTCGACGAATATTCGGAATTTTACATTGAACTTTTAATATTATAACATAAGATTTTTTTCTAGGGCCCCTTGAGATAATACTAATATTATAAAATCTAACCAATTTACGAATAAGTTTTTTTTAAAAGTCTTTAGACGTTTAAAATTTTCGTCCCACTTTCGGGGGCGGGGATAAATCCAATCAATATATTTATGGAACGAGCTTCCAAGACGGCATTAACAGAATCATTCAGTATTTGGTTGGGTAGGGAGATGAGTAGAATGGTGGATGGTGAGCGTATTATCGCGCAATAAAATAAAGAGGCCTCCTTTTCTTAAACCAGCCTAATGTCGTTTGCAAGCCCGACACACCATTCTTCTCCCACCCACACACGATGGACCCGGCACCCGCACGATGAATCCATGGAATGCTTAGAAATGTGTCTCCTCTTCATCATTCCCTCTGGATAATCATGATGATGGTCTATGAATAGGGATTTTGAAGCGAAGTTAAGTTGGCAAGTTATACCAGCCACTTGGTTGAGTGACTTCATAATATCAAGTACTCTTAAAACTAAACCTAACTCTGCTCCGAGCGCTTTCCTTAAATTTTAACACATTGGCAACTATTACTACAGAAATTCGATAGTTCATTTACGGCACTTTATTATTCTACCTAAACGCCTTTCAAATGTCCCAGAAAATAAAAACTGTAAAAGAAATAAATGTAAAATTTATATTAGTTAATAAAATAATAAATATATTATATATAGTAACTATAGCGTATTCCGGTGAGGTGAAGAATCTGGGTGTAAATCTAGATTCTAATCTTGAGTTGGACTACGCATAGTAGTAAAGTTTATGCTTCCGTGCACTCTCTTAATAAGCTAAATATGTTTCTGCCGTTAAAAGCTGAAATAAACCTAGTTCAAAGTCTTCTCCTTCCTCTCCTCGGCTATGGTGATGTTTGCAGCATTGATCTGTCAGAGATGTTGCTCAACAAAATGGACCGGTTACTTAACGCGTGTGTCCGGTTCATCTTCTGTTTACGTAAATACGATCACATCTCTCAATATAGTGCTAAGTTGAAGTGGCTGCCAATTCGTTGTCGCAGAAATCTAAGAGTTCTCTGTCTCCTTTTTTTTGTTCTAAACGAGCCTGCGACACCGAAATACCTCAAGGATAAATTTACCTATCTTTCTTCGTTTCATGACAAATCCCTTCGTTCTTCTCACATCTTACTTCGTTCTGTTCCCTTGCATCATTCTGGATTTGTTTTAAATTCTTTTACAGTTGTTGCCACAAATTTATGGAACAATCTCCCTGTAAACATAAGGCAAGTGTCCACCAGATCTTCGTTCTTTCTAAATCTCTCCCAACAATGTTAATAAGTGTATATATGTATATTTTTGTGTATGTATTAGTATATTGATATTACATTATATATAAAAGTATATTATGTAAGTATATATAATTATGTTGTTGAATTTATCCTGTTATTAATATTTATTTCATTGCACCTATAAATGTTCTAATTTGTCCCCAAGGTTTGGCTGTCAGAGAATGTCTACAGGCATTAAGTCCGCCTTTGTACTTTGTGCAATAAAGTTTTTAAATAAATAAATAACTAAATGTTACATATATAATATATGTTATATATTGATTAGTACCTACCTCAAAAAATATTTCTGATATGCAGAAAGATTTGAATTTAAAACGAAAATACATGTGATTTTTGGTACCCTGAGAAAATAGAATAAAGATAAATTCATAGAATAAAAAAATATAAAAAATCGGTACAAAACCATATCCTGTTAGTAACAATAATAACTTAAAGAAAACTATGTTAGTAATTATTGTGGGCGATAATGGATAAATAATTTAAGTCTTTCATTAGTGACATTATTATTTAAATATAAAAAAGGGTGTCCGTCACATTCTCCCAGATCGATTAACGATGCATCGACTGCCTCTGCCTCCGCTCCTCCATCACGAAATTAGTTCGTTCCCCTTGCCGTACACATAAGCCTAGTCTAAATTATAACAACATCTGGCTCGAAGGACCAAAAACTGTGGTCAAACTTATATTATTTGTATATATTTATGATAAAGAGTTGATTTTGTACTTTCTGTTTGGGCGAATACATCAAAAATAAACGAATTTAAAGTTAAATTACGACGCAGTGTCATGAGCAATTAAAATAAATGTGTCGACACATCATAATGGGATCCCGAATAGTGCACAACAGTCTTGCTCTAATTCCAATACATTTTAACTGATAGCAGGGGTATTGGGTAACTCATCACTATCCCAAATCGTAATTTTTAACATCTCCAACCGAACCATAGACAAATTTTAAAAAATCTTTTACAATTGCAAAGGACTTGGACACAAAAAATGTATAGTGAGCGGAAATTTTACTTGTGATACTGATCTTGGTGCATCCAGGTCCTAAGTTGGTTGCCTGGACGCGGGGTGGAAGGAATACAGGATGGTGAAAGACTCACGTGCAGGGTGGTTCGCACTCCTCTTCCTTCCTATCCCAAAGACTACAGCGGCGCCGCTTCTTCTTTCTTGATGTGAACACATTTTGCACAACACCAGGAATAGGAAGGACACTAGCACACTTCACACTTGCTACCGTAGGGGCTTCAAGAGCTACAGTTTTGCATAAAACGACACAATACAGAGGGGACGTCTACAGTGACATCTATAGACTACAGTGTTCAGCGTTGAACTTTCTTCAACGACTTCAGATTTACAACTCGTAAAATAATGGCACTGACACACAGTTAAGTGTTGCCAGATATATAAAGGTTTCCCTTAAAATTGGGAAACTACAGTTGAGAGTGAACAGATCTATTTTATTTATTTATTTATTTTATTTATTGGTTTTACAAAATTACAGCATTAAATTAATACATATTTGACGATAGAATTTTTTTCTATATACAGCACTTAAATTATTGCCTGTTTACGGTCCAACCATTATTACCACTTTGATTAGTACATATGTTTTGATAATTGAATTGATTTTATTAGTTCTGACTGTATCCAAGTTGTTTTGAGAGAATCATTGGAAATAAATTAATTTGATTTGATTACTATGCAATTAAGTTTTCGTATCAATCAAGGTATAGTAAAAGAATAAAGAATGTCTGAATGATGAAAGTATTTGATACTGACTGTTAAGTTTTGTACCGTTAACTGTTTAAGGGTTACGGAATAGGGCAGCTGATCACACATTACGTAACCGATATTTAAACCATGCCTTGTGCTATAAAGATGCGTACACACGTTTAAGTCATAAAGGTTTAAGTAGTTTTCATAAAAGTTTAAGTAGTTTTCATCAAGACGAACACCAATTTTTAAGGAGATCAGGTGAGCTTAATTTTCATATATTTTTTTTACTAAAGTCTCATGGACATGTTAGCAACTGGAATCAGATTTCTTAGATTTTTATTTTTATAATTGTGTCTGTCTTAGCTTATTATAGTATGACAATGCCTATATAGAGCAGCTATTATCTTAACTGAAATTGTCATTTATATTTTTTTTACTAAAGTCTCATGGACATGTTAGCAACTGGAATCAGATTTCTTAGATTTTTATTTTTATAATTGTGTCTGTCTTAGCTTATTATAGTATGACAATGCCTATATAGAGCAGCTATTATCTTAACTGAAATTGTCATTTATATTTTTTTTACTAAAGTCTCATGGACATGTTAGCAACTGGAAACAGATTTCTTAGATTTTTATTTTTATAATTGTGTCTGTCTTAGCTTATTATAGTATGACAATGCCTATATAGAGCAGCTATTATCTTAACTGAAATTGACATTTATATTTTTATAATTGTGTCTGTCTTAGCTTATAGTGTGACAATGCCTATCTACAGCAGAAATAATGTTAAGCGTTATTCTGTATTTATAATTTTGTTATTTTTATTATTTTATAGTTTCTCTTCCCAAATGATGGTTATCATGTAGGTTTTTATGCTCCAGATTCACCAATATGTACTATTAAATAATATTGTTTTATAACAATATTGTAAAAATTGACGTGTAAAAGTACAGAATACATCTCTTTTTGTCCTATGCCTACTTGCAAAATAAACGAATTAAATTGAATTGAATAGACTTTGATGACTAACATTATCTCGGCTTGACTCGGCATGACGGCAATTCGAGCCTGATCCCAAAATGTGTGGAAACAGAGGAGTTTATCGGCGTGAACGGTGGATACTTCCCCGCCCCGGCAGAATACCTTACTTCCGCCTACCACCTATTTGTTACTCTCGGTAAAAGTATGTGCCATTTGCAATGATGTCAAATGCCATTTTTTACTTTAAAGGAGAACTAATATTGTAAGCTTATTTATATTAATATTTATATAAAAATAACACCGCTTTAAGCAATACTTCCTATATTACATCCTCAGATACTCCTACAGCTCAGTTACGTAGGGATAATTCATATATATAGTTTATTAGCGTGTAGCCATATTTTTAGTATTTTATTGTTATAAGCGGTGGTGGCTCGGTTGTAAGAACGCGTACCTTAAATCCTACAAAGGTCGGTTCAAACTCCCCCGGCTTGTACCAATGAGAAATACACTTTTCTTAAGTACTGCAGTCATAGATTTACAACACCACCGTTCCCGTACCTCGGAGAGCACGTTCAGCCATCGGTCCCGGTTCAACTAATGCTAACTTGTGGAATCGTTAATAAATTGTCATGAAATATTGACATCATATCCTTGCCAAGCCGTCTGCCCAGCGTGGCGAGTGTAGGCCAAATTCATTATTATGCATTATTAGTACCTGCACCCATTTTGCACCCATACATAGTTTTTCCACACCCGCAAAGGTTGGTTGTTAGAAAAGGCCTGGTCATGCCCGCCTATGTACAATTTTAGTGCAATAAAATATTTAAAATAAAATAAAATAGTTAAGTATTTTTTGGAACAATTAATGTTATAAGTTGACAATGGTAATAGTGTGCACGTGGTTTAAGAATGCCCTAAACTTGAGTTAGCAGTAGTTAGTTTCTGTGAGATCATGGCCTCCAAATAAATACTATTTCCTACAACGCTGTAACTAATTACTGACACCAAAAGTAGTGGCTCCAACATTCTCTTACATTATAGGATAACTTCTCTTGTCTAATTTTGCGCTCACATATTTACACAATACTTAAAGTGCATAATGTATTTCATTGGGTCTCAATCAGAATGCGACGGCACCCGAAGTGTCAATTAATTATTGAATTGCGCGGAGCCATGGCAAGAGACCCGACGGCATGACCGTTGGGCCGTGGAAATTTGGGCGGTCTCTGGTTTGGGATGCGACATGTGTAGACACATTAGCCCCATCTAACATCCAGGCCACCTCGTCCAGCGCTGAGTTGTTATATAGTTTATTAAATTTAAGGACCGTCAGCGAGGCGCTTGACCAAGGAATTGTCAAAGCCGCTGAGAGAAAGATCTGGAGACAGGAAGGAGAAATTCGCCTATCTTTCTTCTCTACACGACAGGTCGTTACGGTCATCGCATAACTGTGTTCTTTCTATTCCTTCCCATCATTCTAGCTTTATATCCAACTCTTTTGCAGTTGTTGCCGCAAACTTGTGGAACAACCTGCCAGTAGATGTCCGACAAGCGCCAAACAGATCGTTATTTAAAAGAATGGTTTTTACACGTTTCCTAAATAGCTTCATTACATAGATATATAAGTATATGATATTGTATTATATAAATATACCTATGTATTCTATTTATATACGAGTATAATGATAGTATGTATATTGGATTTAGTATTTAAGTTTGATTTATTTTGTTTTTTTTCACAAATCTTAATGCTTCTATTATATTTTGCACCTGCCTCACATAACAAATGCTCTAAATTGTCTCTAAGGTTGACTAGTAAGAATGCCTAGCGGCATTAAGTCCGCCTGTGTACCTAGTGCATAAAGTTTGAAATAAATAAAATAAATAAGGCTGGCAATTATTTCTGCCAACGTATTAGCCTCGCTATCATCATCATTAGCCTGTATCTCTCCACTGCTGGATGTAGGCCTCCCCCAAGGCTCGCCACTTAACGCGATCTTTCGCTACCCTCATTCAACCCCCACCAGCGACCTTCTTTAGGTCATCTGTCCATCTGGCGGGGGGTCATCCCACTCTGCGTCTTCCCGTACGTGGTCTCCACTCTAGAACCCGTTTGCCCCATCGATCGTCGGTTCTGCGGCAGATGTGTCCGGCCCCTTGCCACTTCAGCTTGCTAATTTTAAAAACTATGTCAGTAACTTTCGTTCTCTGCCTCGCTATACAGAGGGGAAATGTTTATTTATTTATTTATTTAATACTTTATGCACAAAGACAAAGGCGGGCTTTAATGCCGCAAGACATTTTATCATAGCCAACCATTGGGACAACTTTAAACACTTTACTGAAAAGTAGGTGCAAAAATGTCTAAACACCAATTCAGAGGAAGGATTCTGAGCAGGATGGAGGTGTAGTTCTATGTAAATAATACATTAGATATGCAATGAAATCTACACATTTTCACTCACTCACACTTACAATATACACCTTCACACACCTACACATTCACATATACATACACTCACATAATGATGCGTAGATGGATTTTTTAAATATTGTCTCTTTATTTTTATTCTTATGTTTATTTTTAATAGTTTTAATTGTTAATAATCCGTTCATGCTATATGTTTAGTGAAAATAATGTTATTCCGTAATTGGCTAGGTGTTCGGTAATCATTTGAATGTAAATATTTATTTGTAAAATACAGCTGTGGAATAAGTAAATAATAAATAAATAAAAATAAAGGATAATAAAAAAATATATTTAATAACTAACTAGATGTATAAATATATAATGTTGCCAGTCTCCTTGGGACTATCTCGGATGGGACGTCTCTAGAGGACATTTTTACTTAGTATAGTTTAGTTTATTTTTAATTTTATTATTTAGGTAGCTTTAAATTTATATTTAATGTATATTAATTTACTTCGAATAAATTTAAGGTTTTCTTTTTAATATTGTTAGTATATTATTTCGAATAAAATTCTTAACTTTATTATTTAGTGTCAGACGTCAAAATGAAACATGTTATTGTACTGAAGCTCGTTGAGAGATCACGATAATGTTATATGAATTGCTTATGGCAAAAATATTATAACACACATAAATCTGACTGCCCCGTGGTCTAGCGGTTAAGTCCGTAGATTTAGACTCAGAGGTACTGGGTACTATTCCTGGTCGGGACACAAAAATATTTATTAATGTAAATAAATACATTTAATTTATTTGTGATATTTCTTGAGTTTGGTACGCTGGAGACATCGACCAGCTTGCCACTTATCATGATTGGCCTATAGTAAAGGGCTTTAAAATCGTTATATATGGCGAGACGATGTCGTCTACTACAAGTTCAAATAGAATTACCAACACATGAACATAATTGCCACTACTACTACTATAATATGGTCACCCCAGTCGACTCGGGCTCATGAAGTCATCACCATCAAAGAGATGCCAGTAATTTAATTATCTGTCGTAAATAACTAGATCCAATAGTTTTAAACAAAACACACAAATTTTATGATTATTCATTATTGTTTATTGAAATAGTAACGAATCACGAAAGCAGAAATATGAGTCAGGAACTAGGCTCTTAAAACAGCGAGTTCACGTTTAAATATAAAATCAATTCATACTAATATTAGAAATCTGAAGAAAGCTCTTATTGTGTGTTTGTATGTATGTTTTTCTATGAAGTATATAGTCATTATTATGTAGTATATAGTAAGTATAATTATGTGTTATTTATGTATATATCGGTAGATAAGTACCATAGCTTTATTATTTATACACATATATATATATATAAGCCGTCTGGCCAGCGTGGCGAGTGTAGGCCAAATTCTCCAGATATAAGTTCTGGAATGCCTATCTCCAGCAGTGGAGGTCTAGGACACTGTGTTCTAGGGGCTGTACTGATATATTTATTTTAGTTATAATTCGTTTTCTCAATAAAATTCATTGACAAACATTAGTGTACTGTAAAATGTTTTATTATCTGTGCAATAAAGAATTTATCTATCTATCTATCATCTTACAAGCTACAGTGAATAAAGGGTCATAGTGGCTCTGTTAACGCCAGAAGAAATATCAGCACAAAATAATCGTGTGTAACAACAAAATAACCTATAATCTAGTTGATTCTTGATTGATGGTTTTATACATTAGTCAATGGGACGCCCTATGTCACGTTGGCCGTAAACAGTAGTGCAGTCTTAACGAAACTCAATAAACAACTGGAGTAATAAATAATTGAATGTGTATTGACATGCAAATTTGTTTAATCTTAAAATAGGACAACACTTGGCCGTCACTAGATATAATAGCATGGATAAGATAAGCTTTTTTAATAATACAATAACGTTTATTGAGAGTTCTTATTGTTTTTTTTTTACATACAACGTGATAATCGTTTATTATTAATAATAATAATATATTTTTTCTGTTTTTTATTTTTCTTCTTTCTTTATACAAAGTTGAGTAAACATTATTTCATATCATAAACACAGCGTCCTAGACCTGTTGGAGATAGGCCTTCCAGAACATATAATAAATAAATAAATAATAAATATTTCCAGACAGGTCACACAGCGCCATCTAATTTCCGTGGGAAGCTACGAGGCTTGTGTTACGGAAACTACATGGTTGATAAACTACATATTATACTTTTTTTTTTTTGTAAATATATACATATTATACATATAAACACCCAGACCGAGACAAATTATACAATGTATATCATATTTTCCAGTTATATTTGTGTCATAGGATGTCATTCCCATATTGACTAATAGCGATAACGATTTTTCTTAGAAACATATTTCTTCTGACGTTTTGGCCAAGTTGCATTGGTCACGGCCCGACTGGAGCTGGGAGATCGAGCGACTTCCTTTGGGATAACACAGGATTAAAGGCCTTACCATCATCATAGATGGTACCTAATAGAACTGTCAGTTGCATAGAAAACTTGTATTTTTATTACAAAATTTATTATTTCCTGGATATTATGCCAAAGCTTTTTAGTGTACAAATCGAGAATTCTAAGCGAAATCAAAGATATGGTGATGCGACATAGGTGTATACAAAGTACCACTGCCGCTGGCAGTATCTACAATAAGCTTTGCTGATACACCCCATTCCATGTATAATTCTGCCTTAAATAACATCAGGATTTTTTTAGTTTTTTTTTTAATCACATTGCCAAAGTAATTTGAAAAATGCAAAACTCTGGAATAAAAGTAAAGTATAATCACGACCGTTTCCCTTTCGGGGTGGTCAAAAACCACGCTTATAAATAAGCGGATTCATATTATTATCCAACTTTACTACAGGCCAATCATGACAAGTGGCAAGCTCGTCGATGTCTCCAGCATACCAAACACGAGAAATATCAAAATAAATTTAATATTAATTAAATGTATTTATTTACATTAATAAATATTTTTGTGTCCCTCCGAGTCTAAATCCACGGCCTCCGCTAGACCACGGAGGCATCTGTCGGATTCCTTGCTAAAGTTGACTATTCTTAATTAGATGGTCTGTCCAAGTTAGTTGTATGTTTGTACAATTTCGATAGATATCTTCGCAGATTGGAAATAATAAAAATAATATTGTCTTATCCATACTATTCCGTCAGGTGGTCGAGCGAGATTGGTCCACATACGCATCTGTAGTGCCCTTATTCGTCTAGTTACAACGCACATGGGACTTAACAGCCACTCTTTGTACTAATATGACCTCAATTCTACCACGCACAGCTTTGGACTATAAATAAACCGTAATTATGTTTGGATTCTTAAGATCGTTTAATGGTTTTGCATACCTCTCGCTTGCACAATACAGCTTTTTTAAAGATTATTTGATTATTTAAAGATTATTACATCGACGAGCTTGCCACTTGTCATGATTGGCCTATAGTAAAGTTGGCTAAATGTGAATCCGCTTATTTATAGGCGTGGTTTCTGACCACCCCGAAAGGGAAACGGTCGTGATGATACTTTACTATTTAAGTCCGAATATACTTTTAAGAATTGTAGCTTTGTATGACACAAAATTACGGACATTTTAAATTAAATATTTTCTCTGTAAATATATATTAATCCTATTAAATAGAAAAGAGAATTATGATATTACGCTGACAGACAGCTCCTTAAAGTCCAAAGAAAGAAGCAGAAGAACTTACCACTTCCAGTGTAAATAATGTTTAACAAAATTTGTGTGTCAGAAATGGCTGAATGTGCAGAACTAACTTACTATTAATATTTACTATTACCATGTTCTATGCAAATAAATAATTTCATTTCATTTCTTCTAGAGAGAGATCGTAGGGCGTTGTCTGTTCGCTGCAACATGCTGACCCGCAGATTCGCTCGCTGCACAAAACAGGTTAAGTTGACATTATTTAGGGCATATTGCCAATCCTTCTACTCCTGCAGTCTGTGGGTCAACTATACGCAGCGAGCATACAGCGCCCTACGAGTCCAGTATAATAATGGTTTCAGGGTATTGTTGGGGCTGCCACGTTATTGCAGTGCGTCCGGAATGTTTGCAGAGAATCGTGTTGATAGTTTTTCTGCTACCATGCGTAAACGCACTGCATCTCTAGTCAATAGAATAAGAGGCAGCACCAACAATATGCTTAAGGTCATATCGGATAAAGTGGACTGTCCAATACAGTATCACTTTATTAAGATTCACACAAATTGACACGTGTACAAATAAGTATAAATAAGGCACTAACATAAAATTTTAGTTTACTAACGTTAATGGAAGCCATTGTTACTAACATAGTGATAGGTATACTAACAAAAATGGATTGTAATTATCTATTAAATTGAATATATTATTATTATTTCATTTCATTTCAGCAGCAGCTGACATCGTTTTAATGGAGTCGCACCCCAGGGTTTCAGAAGAAGACCAGCAGACAAGAAACATGAAAACTTTACCCCTAGAGCCTTGAAACTGTGTATTTCTTACTACTTATAAAGTAGTCTTGAAGTTTGAAGCTTTTAAATTCAAGAGAAACGAAACTTGGCTACCCAAAACCTAAATGAATTTTGGGCACAAACAAGGCCGGCGTGTTTCATTCAATGTACTATACAAACACTTTAAAATCTATATCTATAAAAGAAGTATGACCCGACTGATTGTCATGTTAATATTATCATGGCAACCTTCAAATCAAAATAATTTATTTGCTAGAAAACATGGTTACATTCATCGATGTATATAGATAGGCCGTCACTGATATAAAAACGTTCCCGCAAAACTAATCGAAGTCATGTAGCTGCACCAACAGTCGCGAGCTAGCAAGCGACGAGAGCGCTTATATATTTATATCGAGTGAAACTAGTCTTCATAGCATGCATTGTGACAGATTTTCTGACAAATATCGCATGCACAGAGATAGGGAAGCAGAGGTGATCTAACTGCGGTCAAAGCGTGGCATTTCTCACACACATTTAATGTTCGCACACTAATACAGAAGACAGGACCGCACTCATTTGCGAAATGTCAAAATATTATTATATAAGTATAATTATGCATATCGCTCACAAATCCGTCCCGAATCAGTGTATAAAGCCCACTTCGGAAGATAGGTTTTGTGTTCTACGATGAAAATAATGAAATGAGTATTTTTAGCTATATGGTTTTTAAAAAAATACAACATAATATAATAAAATCGTTTATTTATATTTTCTTACATATATTATTCAAAGCAATGACACGCCAATTTTATACCGGATGGCGAGTGGTATCTGGGTCTTGAAGAGATACCGAACCCCTCTGTACTTAACCCCTCTCATATTATTCTGAAAAAGTAATCATAATTATTGTTTTATAACTTAACTTCCATAAATGTTTTGTAAGTATAAAATAAATCTAAGTATTGTATCTATACTGGGTGGATTTTTGAGACGGGACAGTAAGGGCAGGCCTTAACCGTTATAGTTACAGGAAAACGTTCCTAGGAGACCATCCATAACTTATTGAGATATTCTGAACTTCATTCACAGATTTTGGAAAAATGTACAGTCAGCAAAAAACTTTTGTTTTTATGCCGATCGATCCGGTTTCTTATATGGATCAAAAGTCTCTACTGGAGCAACTGAGGTTTGAGTACTAGAAATAACAGAAACCAAACCAAAAAGGTAGCTCGGTTGATAGAATGCATTCCCTAAAATCCAAAAAAGGTCGGTTCGAACCCCGGCATGTACCAATAAGAAATACACTTTTCTTGCATACATTAGTCAGATTTACAACACCACCGTTCGCGTGCCTTGGAGAGCACGTTAAGCCGTAGGTCCCAGTTCCACTAATACCAACTTGTGAAATCGTTAAGAAATTGTCACTAAAATTTACATGAGACCCTCGCCAACCCGTCTGGCCAGCGTGGCGTGTGTAGGCCGAATTCTCCAGAAATATTTCTGGAAGACCCATCTCCAATAGTGGAGGTCTAGGTCTCTGTATTCTAAGGGCTGTGATGATGAATAGAGGCGTGAAAGACGGACAAACAGACATACATACATACACACATACATAAAAAGCTTCTTTCACATTTATAATATTAGTATGGACACCCAGGTGGCTAAGCGAAAAACGTATATTTTTTGCCTTGGGTAAGAATCGAATCTACGCACTGTAGGCACTCTGTGGATACAATTCCATAGGATTTACAACTAGACCACGGAGGCGGTCACAACAAAACGGTAAAAAAATAAAATAAAAATTATTAATTTTACAAATCCGACCCTGTATTGATAGAACTGTCAATGTTGTTGTTTTGCAACAATTTCTACGTTTTTCTCTAATAAAGCAACAAAAATTGTAAGATTATTATTTTAATTTCGTTAGAATACAATGAAATATATCTTCTGTCTCTCACATATTTCGAAATTACAAGAATAATCACTAATTTTATTGAATTATGTGTTTGAATGCATGGTGTCAACATTTAAAACTTACTTGTGGAAGGTTATTCCTAGCACTTTTTTATGTTTTGCACTGTCGCACATATAAGCACTACACTTGACCATTATTTAGTAAAATTTTTAAGATGTAATTTTAGTTAAATAATGAATATTCACAATAATAAGTCGAGATGGTTGAGTTGGCTGTTGTTACTTTATTGTCTATGAATTGCCTTGTAGTCTATGGTTTCAATGAAAAAAATGCCACGGTTGCTCGTTTATGCAGTGTGTATGTGAACTGAGGAAGTGAGATAGCTATATGATCTTTGCGATGAGAGTGAGTAAGCGCAACTTATATGGTTATACGACTAAATTATATGTTATCTCTGCTTCCTTAACTCTGTGATCGCATGTGACATTCATTGCTTGAAAATTGGCCCCCAAAGTTGGTAGGGACACGTGGCAAGCGGCACGATTTTGTATTGAATAGGCCTATCTATATACATCAATGGTTATATTGAAATATCTAATAGCTCGAAAATTCGCTTCACATGTTTCACCTCAATGGCAATAAAAACCGTAGCTGGATCGTCTCGCAGCTGACCCCAGAAGGCTGATGCTTGACTATTGGATTCCTCGTCATTGCTAGTTCGTAGTAATTTGTTGTTTTTTACAGATAATTCTTGTTCTGGAGTAGCGAATCAAAGAACGAGCATTTTATTTTTAAAAACCGCATATCTATATATAAACAATATAGTGTGTAGTATATGTATTATTGTGTACATATTTGTATGTATGTGTATAATGTATGTAAGATGAAATAAATTTATTTGGCAACGTTTATTACAATCGTTTGCACCTAGCCTCATGACTGTAATGTTCTGTATTGTCCCAAAGGTTGGTTACTAGAGAATGTCTAGCGGCATTAAGCCCGCCCTTTGTACATAGTGCAATAAAGTTTTTAATAAATAACTGCCATCTTCTTCTTCTTCTTAGTCGCTACACTCTTGGCAGAGTGGTCGTGGTCGTCACTTGAGTGTCAGTGGCACGCTTAACAAGCCGTCGCCACTCGTCTCGAACTGCAGCCTTCCTGGAGCACTCATGTAGGGGGTGATCCATTGCTGCTTTAACCTGGTCAGTCCATCTCATCGGAGACCTACCACGCATTCTCTTGGCATCGACTTTTCCCTGAACTACAAGACGCTCAATGGATGTATCTCCACGCCGCGACACGTGTCCAAAGAAAGTGAGAATGCGTGATTGCACGATTGAGCAGAGGCGCTGTCCTATCTCTAGTTCCTCCAGGATGGATTTGTTGGTTCGGAACTCCGTCCACGATATGCCTAACATTCTCCGCCATACCACTTACCAATTATAATAATATAATTATTATTTAGATCATAAGCTGATTAATTTATATTTATTGACATATATCGAAACCTTGGGGTAGACATATATATGTATACATACATATCTTCACGCCAAATCGCTTGCGGGGTAGGCAGAGACAGTAGAGCTCCACTTGTCACGATCACGACATACCTCTTTCGCTTCTTCGACATTCATCAACCTTTTCATACATGCCCGTTTGTTTTGATGGCTTTTTAATGAACTTGAGGTAGAAAGGTCGTATAAACCATTTTACCCAAAATGAGTTATGAATGCAGTCTTAGATATTTGTACAATGAAATAAGGTTTTTTCATCAGAAAGAACATAAAAATATATCAAGTCTCACTTAATAGGTTCCATATACCTATAAGAACAAAAAAGTTATTGGATAGATAGATAGAAAAAATCTTTATTGCTCAATAAACAAAACCACATTTCTAATTTACATAGGCGAACTTAATGTCTAGTGACATTTTCTAACAGCTAACCGTGTGAGCAGTGATTGTGGGTCAATAAATCCCTAATTTAAAATCTGAATAAAAAAATAATAATAATCTATTATTAGCAACTTTAGGCAAATTGTTTTTTAAATTTTGCTTTTTGTTTGGTATTGTAAAGTAAGGTTTATGGCTTTTACGACCTTTGTACCCCGAGGTAGCGATATTTTGGAGTTATAATATACTATTTATATGTATTATATATTCTCTTATATGCTCACGGCTGTACCTAACACCACCTTCATCCTCGTGGAGAATTTCAAGAAAATGCTGATCGTGATAGGCTGGAACACCACGGACTATATCTTTACTAACTGGGCAACTAATGTTGTTTTTTTATATTATTTTCGTTTACACACAGATTCTTTTGTTTTCTTGGGGAATACCTCTACAATAATTTAAATAGGACACTTTCAATATATTCCTGCACAAGACATGAATTAACTAAGATATTTATTTATTTATTTTTTATTTATTTAAAACTTTATTGCACTATGTACAAGGGGCGGGCTTAATGCCGCTAGACATTCTCTGACAGCCAACCTTTGGGACAATGATAACTATAACTTAGATCGATGAGTAGGTGCGAAGACGTATTTAAGATTAAATAAAAATTAAGTATTAAATGATAACTATATCTATTAATAATATATATACTACATACTAATAGTACTTACATACATACATAACTATACTATATACAATATCTACTTATATACGCTGTAGGGAGCTGTTTAAGTAATGTGAGTATACCAATCTTTTGAAAATTATTCTGTTGGATGCTTGCCGAACATTAACCGGCAAAGTGTTCCAAAGATTTACTGCAACAACTGCGAAAGAGTCAGACATGAAACCAGAATTATGTGAAGGAATGGAGAGGACAGAGTTGTGTGACGAACGAAGAGACCGATCATGAAGAGAAGAGAGGTAGGTAAATTTGTCCTTGAGGTAATTCGGAGTCGCAGGCTCATTTAAAATTGAGTAGAGTAAACAAACGATTCTGAGATTTCTGCGACTACGAATTGGTAGCCACTTTAACCTAGCACGTTAACGGTAGATAATAACTAAATGGTTTTTAACTGTAACATATAATGACACAGAACAACTTCTAAGCGTAGTTATATAAATAGTGGCTAAATTAATGTGTTATACTCAATTTACTAGTTCATTTATTATTGTGGTATATATAATATATGGTAGGTATATGTGATTGTCGATATGTTACTTCATCGATGCATTTATTCTTTTTATTTATTTCTTCTTACACACCCTCTCACAGACACTCATACACATTCACATAACACACAGAGAGGATACACGGAATTCCTAAAATATCCACCAACAGCCCTATAATACTATTTATTATTATTATTATTTATTTGTTTGTACTTGGGTAAGCTTTACAATGTTTAAATAAATTGTATAAGCTTGTTATTGTGTCACCTGGGAGTGAACTGACTCCTGTCATTCAGAAATATCTACGACAGGGGTCAGGACATCCAATCTAAATTTAAAGTGTAAAAAACATACTTGTTATATAGTGTCAATAAACGATTTTTATTTTTTATTTATTTTATATGTTAAAATATTTGACTAGGAATCTTACTCATAGACTTATTCGACGAGTGAATCCGGGTCAGACGTCTAGTGCACTAATAAAGCGTTTTCATTCGAGACACCTAAAAGCTATTGTTTGTACTCAAACCACTTATCTGGCTATACTTTAGTTATAAAATAGCCCTTACTGCTATAGAGTTACGGGTGCAGTGTAGGGTTATGTTTTGTATGTCGTAAGAAAACAAGGATGTCTCATTGTTGAACAAAAAGTGGTGTTTTCTATGCAAATTTTGTCGCGCACAACGACTAGCGTTTTACTTCAATAAACTAGAAAAGCTTTCCGTTGTCCAGCTGTGTCTCGATTCGCCATTGTCTATTTTGGGAAATAATTATTGACGAATTAAGACTTTGAGAAGAAAATACCATTAGTTTTTCACAACTGTGTCGTGTGTTTCGAAACTGTGGAGAGTAAAAGTATCATTACGGCCGTATCCCTTGTGAGGTGGTCAGAAACCACGCTTTTGTAAGAAGCGAGACCACATTGAGCCGACTTTACTCTCTTACTTATTTGTCAATATCTCTTGCATACCAAACTCGAGATATATCAAAAAAATAATTGAATATTTTTTGGTGTCCTGACCAAGAATCACCACCGCGTATAAAACTGCTACAATAGTTTGAGGAGGCAGTTTAGACTGTATGTATCTGTTTTGTAATATTTGTCGACGATTTAGGACCACAACATTAGTCTTAGCATTTCCTTAATAAGCCCGAAATAATGTTGTTTTTTTTTCACACTGTCTTGTTTCGACGGTTTTTGTTTTGGAAAATATTTGTTAGCAGAGTAGGACTTTTACTTATTGTACGCTACATGTTAATATAATAATGGTATAATTTAAAAGTACTTTAGAAGAGTTAGTTATCACATTTTAATAATATTAGTTGCTCTTCGACAATGCGGTGGTGGCTCGGTTATAAGAACGCGTACCTTAAAACCTACCAAGGTCGGTTCAAACCCACCCGGCATGTACCAATGAGAAATACACTTTTCTTACGTGCCTCGGAGAGCACGTTAAGCCGTCGGTTCCGGTTCCACTAATGCCAACTTGTGGAATCGTTAATAAATTGTCATAAAATTTTGACATCATATCCTCGCCTAGCCGTCTGGCCAGCGTGGCCAGCGTAGGCCAAATTCTCCAGTTCTGGAAGGCCTATCTCCAGCAGCGGAGGTCTAGAACGCTGTGTTCTAGGGGTTGTAATGAATGAATGAAAACGAATTTTCTTAACGACGTAATTCAACGAGCTCTAACGATTGCTAACATTCCATCAATCTAGGAATGACGGAAAACGTCCAGATGCGACTTGTGTCGTTACCATAGCTGCAACACATATTGACTCGCATTTGTCCAGGCTCTGCCGCCAAAAATGCAGTTAATCTAAAACACAAAAAATTACAACACAAATTAAATATTCCTTTTTTTTGCAATAGAAACATTAGATCCTTGGTGTTTAGAATCAAAACTTTTGTATTGAGATACTGAAAATAAAATGGTAGAAGTTTCTGGAGATAGTCGGTCTAAGAAATATTTAAAACAAAAAAAAACTATATACAAATAAATAAATAAATAAAATAACAATATAAAATGTTTTTGCAATACACGGTCAGCTCGGCAATAAATACCGAAGTAAATCCGATATATATACTCGTCGTATTTTTATTAGCTTTAGGTTTTTTACGCCAAAAAGCCAGTCTAAGCTGGAATAACCCTAAGTTAGCAGGTAAGAATGCTTGGCGGATAGTTCTTGAAATGGCGTCGCGACGTAGACATGCTCAAACTACGAAATATCCCATTTTTATATAATTCCCGACTACGTGGCTAGTGTGCTATATAAACATAGATTTGTGACTATTTTTTTAAGAGATCTTACAAATAAAACAACTAATTCGTTTTTCAAAGCCAAAGTCACAATATCTTTATTCACGTAAACCTATTACAGGCATTTATGAAACGATTATATTCCATGTATTGTGATTCATCATTCATATTATTAGAATATTATTTCGAAGGGCCTTAGAAAACATATTCATTTATTTAAATAATACTTTAAATTAAATAAACTATATTACAACAAAATCTAAATTTAACCAAATAAATATATATATAAAGAATTATGAGAATTATATTATATATTAATATTTACAACACGTACGTCAAGTATATCTTGCCTATTTATTAAAAACTGAATACCCATGGTAGATTATTTACTATATTATATAATAAATACTATCAGTTATACTTTTCTAGTTTTGTTATATATTAACATATTAGACATAACAGACAGATCAGTGACTTTTTATTAAATATTATTTTTTATTTTATTTAATACTTTATTGCTAAAAGACAAAGGCGGGCCGCAATACATTTTATCATAGCTAACTATTGGAATAACTTGAAACAATTTATTGGAAAGTAGGTGCTGAATAAAGTATTATTTAATAACTAGCCGCATACATACAACTACATATATAATAAACTAAATACTAATACAGGGTGCGCCAGAGAAACTTACATATTTGAAAGATCATTAAAAACAAAAGTACTTCTGTTATTGTTTTAATTTTTATTTTATTTTAGAATATAATATCCCATTTTATTTATTTATACAGACTTGAAAATGACATCGGTTAAATGGCGACCCCCATTGCGCATACACCGATTAAGTCGATTTCTGAAGTTAGTGTCCACTCTTTGCAGCATATCAATCGGTATGTTGGCAATGGCGTCGCGAATGTTGTTTTTGAGGTGAGCTATTGTCGGTGGCCGATCGACATAAACCAGGGATTTCAAATAACCCCATAAAAAGAAATTGCATGGAGCCAAATTTGGAGAGCGAGCCGGCCATGTGAGATCGCCTCTGAGAGAGATAAGCCTGTCGGAGAAATGTTGTCGCAAAAAATTCATTAAGCCTCGTGCTGTGTGTGCTGTGGCTCCATCTTGCTGAAACCACACATCCTTAGCGTTCGAAGAATCGAGGCTTGGAATAGAAAAATCCTCGATCATTTCGATTAGAAAAGAAGCTCTCGACGGCTGTTCTTCAGAGCATGGTGGCAACTGACTAGAGGAAGAAACAAACTTTGGGACTTCCCCCTCCAATAGCGCCCTCCTCACCCCTCTACCCACCCAACTCACCGCTCGGGAGTTTTTTCAAATAAGTAAGTTTCTCTGGCGCACCCTGTACTAGATACTACTATTACTATTATTTATTACTAGATAGACAAGTACAAGAAGGTTAAGAAATATGTGCAATTCAAGTTGATCCCATCTCCGACAATTGTCCAACAACGTAAAGTTGATCAGATTTAGGTCACGCCACTGCACAAACTCAATTTCTATAACGAATGCCGCGGTTTACCCTTGTCACTTCTGACACACACATCTCACCCTACACAACCAAATGTCACCCTTAACCATGGACACATACAGGTTAAAAACATTAAGTATTAAATATAAGTGATCATATTAATACTTCAAATTCCGCACATTTTTTTAGCAGATGTACAAATTCCGACATTCCATGAATATTAGCAACTGGAATCCAGACACTCATGACTGACATCAGTCCCTAACACTATGCCGGCTTGACTGGGCATGACGGCAATTCGAGCGTGATCCCGAAACGCGTGATCACACTCTACACGGTTTATCGGCACGAACGGTGGATACTTCCCCACCTCGTTATGATTAGTATTTTTAAGGCTATAGTTGCGCCATCTATGATCGAGTACCGTAACTATTTCTTAATGACAACTTCTAGAATGTTCCGTGTATCTTATAGACAACTAAAACAATATTAGTTGTTTCAGCATTTACTTACGAAAATATAAACTGACACGAAAAAGAAGAAAGAGTGGGTGACATTGGGTTGTGTTGCTCGCAGGGTAGCATACTGTACAATAAAAGTATCATCACGACCGTTTCCCTTTCGGGGTGGTCAGAAACCACGCTTATAAATAAGCGGATTCACATTTAGCCAACTTTACTATAGGCCAATCATGACAAGTGGCAAGCTCGTCGATGTCTCCAGCGTACCAAACTCGAGAAATAACACAAATAAATTAAATGTTAATTAAATGTAATCATTTACATTAATAAATATTTTTGTGTCCCTACCAGGAATCGAACCCGGTACCTTCGAGTCTAAAGCCACGGACTTAACCGCTAGATCACGATATCATTATTTACAAAATGCTACTTAGATCACTTTTATAGCTAACTAGGCAAATATACTTTTTGTGTTGTCGATAAAGATATATTCATAATGATACGGTCCCTATAGTTATATACTTCTCTGGTGTATATCTCGTGTGTGGTGAAAAAATGTAAGTCCCATAGGTGCGCGATGTCAGTTCAACTAACTCACAACTTTTCTTAAGGGACATTACTATTTTCATCCACCTTATTTTAGCACGACATGTGACTTCAACCCAACAAAATGGGCGAACTGGGTGTGTATGAATAATATGATAATATCACTCCATAGGAATCCGGCTCGAAGGACCACAAATCGAAAGTGAAAGAAATTTAGATATAGCAATTGACTTGTGGTTCTTTTTGGTTTTGTGTCATTTATATTCTTCTCCAGGTCCAGCATCCAAGCTATGGAATACCTACTAAACTGTCTACTGAGCTTTACAACTATCACTCGTTTTTCAACAGAATAAAACTATGTACTTGACGTGGCAATGTAATTATTTATTAAAATAGCTTTAGCGATCTGGCAACACGGTAAGTTATAAACAGGTACTAGTTTTTTTTTTAATACTAAGCACGACATGTGACATCGCCCCCACCTGATAGTAAGAGGTACGCGACCGACATCAGCCCCTATCACTATTCTTTTGTGTTTATGTATAAGTTACATAACGAATGAGAGCTAGCTTGGTTGTAAGAACGATTTTCCATCCAAAAAGGTTTGCCGTTCGAACCTCGGTATGTACCAATGAGAAATATTTTTAGTTAGAAACCACGCTTATAAAGGAGCGGATCCACATTTAGGGAATTTTACTATATGCCAATCATGATAAGTGGCAAACTCGTCGATGTCTCCAGCGTACCAAACTCGGGAAATATCACAATAAATTAAATATTATTTTGTCCCGACCAGGAATCGTACCCGGTACCTACGAGTCTTAATTCATGGACTTTACCGCTAGACCACGGAGGCAGTTTGGTTTTACCTACATTTGCCATAAGTTAGCACGCTAAACCGTTGGTCCCGGTTACACTTAAGCTAAACTGTAGAATCGCAATAACGCATGGCGAGTGTAGGCCAAACTCTGCAGATTTAAGATCTCCAACAACTGGAGGTCTAGCACTGTGACGACGATATGAATATTAACTTTACCATCAGGTGGGCGTGGTGTCAGTATTAAAAAAATAAACACGTCCCTGTGTAGGTTTTATACGTTCATCATTTGACATATGTGAAAAAGTTTTTTCTACAAAAACGTAAGCAAAAAGCAAGTACAAGTATGAATAAATTGTGAAGATTTTGGGCAAATTGTAGGCGGCTCCGACGCACTTGGCACGTCATTCACCTATTTGCGATTTGCACGTATTCTGCCGTGAATAGACGCACGTGATGTGAATCAGGTGAGCGCATAGGGACAGTGTCTACTTTACTGTTTGGGCCCTCTCTTATTTTATTGTTCTGACTATAGTTAAGTCAAAATATCTTTCATTTTCTAAATAATTACAAGCATTTGTGATAGGTACATCATTATTTAAATTATTTTGAATATTTCTGCTCCTGCTTGTCAAATCAAATTAAATCATATATTTGTTTCAACACTAGTAATCTAGTTGATATATTAACCTAGTTTATAAAAGTGCAGCTGTGTTCTGCCATGAGGCGTACAAATATTGCATATATATTATAAATATATTATTGTTAAAGATACATATGGCTATATAATTGCACAACACAAAATAAAATGTTAATTCACTTTGAAAATTTGTATCAAATTCTGCCTGTGGTCAAATTAAGTCAAAGTTAAAATATCTTTATTCACGTAAACCTGTTACAGGCATTTATAAAACGTCTTTAATAATATTAAAATTAATATTTAGATGTCAAATTTGGGTCATTTAAAAATTGTTGCACAGAATAAGATGATCTTTCAATAAGAACTTTAGTCAACGTCTTACTATGCGATAAAAGTTTAATATCGTCGTGGTGGAAGTCTAAGCAGCAAAGTGGTCCAAAGAGTAAGCTTACTGATGAAGTAAGCCTAAAATAATAATAGACCTTTTATTTAATTTTTTTACAATCTCATACACTGAAGGCAATTTTTTCGTTTTAATTTTTTGCTTTAGGTATCCATTATCTTTCGCTTATTACTTACTGATGTTGTTTTCATAGTAAATTGTAGATAGTGTTGCTATGTACATACATAGCTGGGCACCGTTAATCAAATAGTTAACTTCGTTAATCGTTAATCCGCTACAAAAAAAGTTAGCTTCGTTAAACGTTAAAGCGTTACATTTCGGAAGAATTAACGGAAGTTAATGTTAATCGTTAATCCGTTAATATGTGTAAAATTGCATTTTTATATCGTTGCGTTAGTGAACTTATAAAATCTGTTGGTTTAGGTTCTGTAAGTTAACAGGTAAATATTTAATATTGTCAGAATGAGTTCTCTTTATTGTCTTGCCTCGGTTAGAGCCCGCCTTAACTCTTATCTCTTCAAACTGTACGTATTGTGACTCATGTACCCTTCTTACATGTTGTTTCAAATTATTCAGGCTTGATACATGAACTTTTATTGTGGTGTCTTTCGGCAAGCAACGCTTACAAGCAAAAAGTATTTGCTGGCCCGATCTGGATACAAATTCCACATACTCAGTCAAATGTGGCCAAGGATTCTCATCAGGACCGCTGAAATCCGATTCCATGTCTTCCATGATATAGTTTTAATTACTACACTGCACAGTACACTTTTCTATCTAACTAATTACACTGCACTCTTCTTTATTAACATGTAAATTATCACTGACTTATTATAAATTTAACAACAAACACAACACTCGTCACTCTAAGCACTGGCGCTAGTACTTCGCAGTTGACTTACTCGCACGCGCCGGCAAAATATATCTAGTTTTGTTTTTGTCTCACGCGCCGCCGCGCTCGGCACTTGTCTGAATCTGTTTTTCGCGCCACACCGCGGTGCCGTGCGGTAAATAGTGGCATTGGATTAACGATTAACGGACTTCTGCATATTAACGAAAGTAAACGTGTCCGTTAACATTTTTAAAAGTTAACTTAAAAGTTAACCCAGCAGACATGCTTAAACCTAACTCTTTAAGTAAGTGGTGCTGAGAATTTATTGAAATTCCTCTCGCACTACATAAATAAAGGTAAGTTTGGCATCTTAAAATTAAAATATTAATTTTATACTAGACAACCTATACTCTATGGGGAAACGCAAAGGTTACTAGATTTAGTCTTCTACCCTCATATGATTTGGTTCTAATAAATAGAGTGACATGGCAACTTGCGAAATGCGATGGATTCAAAATTCATCGTATTTAGACCATTGAACCAAAAATGCAAAGAGAAGACCTCCAGTACCTTTAGCACGCACAAACCCATATGCATAGACGCGGTGGTGGCTCACCACGCTACAAAGGTCGGTTCAAACCAATGAAAAATATTTTTCCTTACGTACATTTGTCAAGGATTTACAACACCATTATTCCGTCAACGTATTTATAAACCTTTTAACCACATTATTTCTTGAGAAACAGAATGTATGTCTCTCGAATTAACGAAGTTGTTTGACATTTCATTTATATACATATATATTTATAGTGTATGTTTATGTATGTATGTATTATTGATTTCACAAATGCCTTTAATACAGTGGATCCTGATTTGCTTATCTCTATATTGTCTCGTCTTAGAATCTCACCGGATGCTCTGTCATGGTTTTCTCAATATCTTCATGGTCGTCAGCAACAGGTACAGGTTGATCAGGTGTCATCGGAGTGGTGCGACTTGGACACGGGCGTACCTCAAGGTGGCATTCTTTCCCCACTGCTGTTTTCTTTATTCATTAATGCCATTACGTCACTTATTCATTGCCACTACCACCTGTATGCGGATGACTTACAGCTCTATGTGCAGACAGATGTCGACACCCTTAATAGTGCAATAGCTTGGCTTAACTCAGATCTATTTAATATCAGCTCATGGTCGAAACGCTTTGGAGTAGTTGTCAATCCGACCAAGTGTCAAGCAATAGTAATAGGGAGTTCCCGACAGCTATGCAAAGTTGATCTTAGTTCTGTCGACCCGGTACGGTTTGACAACGTTCCAATTCCGTTTAGTAGCGAAGTAAAGAATCTAGGTATTTACCTAGATTCCAACCTAAGCTGGACAACTCAGGTGAAAAACACGAGTCGTAAAATTTTTTCTTCACTGCACTTTCTCAATAAACTCAAAAACTTTCTGCCGATAAAAGCTAAAATAACCCTAGCCCAAAGCCTTCTCCTTCCTCTTCTCGACTATGGTGACGTGTGCAGCGTTGATATCTCAGAGGTATTGCTTAACAAGATGGATCGGTTACTTAACGCATGTATCCGGTTCATCTATTGTTTACGTAAATATGATCATATATCTGTGTTGGCGATGCGCAATTTTACTACCCGCTTCCGACTAGAGGGTCCTGCGCTCGCCACGCCCGCAAGAAACGCGGGTCTAGGGGAGTTTGCCTACAGAATGTAGAAAACTTATTAATTACAACTATAATACTCACCTTGGCAGGGATATGACCGCATATCCAACCAGTTTATGCTCAACCAGCAGTGTAATTGAGTGTGTGTAGGTGTATGTGATGAGTAAAACGAGTGTTATGACCTGGATGAGCACTTTTCCTCCGGGAATGGTTAATCCTAGGTCACAAGTCCAAAAGCGGCTACCACGCGGCACTAAATTCGTATTGACTTCCTCAAAACTCGTCTTCCACATGAATTTATTTTTCCCCACAAAGCAAAAGTGTCAAAAAAAACTTGCCAACGTAATACTTTTTTAAATGCACCGAGGCCGAGGACCCTATTTTTCATTCTGCCAAGGTGCATTCAAAAATAATATAAAATAATTAAAGCTGCGGTCAACAAATACATTTCGAACATCCCCCCAGCCCCGGACCGGGGAAAGCGATCCGCAAACAGTAATTATAAAGAAAATATTTAGTTAAGAGGGAGACGGGAGAGAGTGGCCACAGCTCGTTTCAAGACAGAACCTCCAGTCAAAACTTCAGCAAAGCGATGGACGCCATCACTACCAGGGTGCAAAGCTAATATGCGTCCACGACGCCAAGACAATGGTGAAGCGTTTGCATCCTTCAACAAAACTAAGTCGCCTATCCGAGGCGGATCAGTGAGGTCAGTCCACTTAACCCGCTGCTGCAGTATATGTAGGTACTCCAAAGACCAACGTCGCCAGAAGTTCTGGGACAACTGCTGTAATAACTGAAAGCGGGAGAGCCGGTTGGAACTTACATCCTGCCAAGGATATTCTGGCAGCGCATTAAGTGGCTGACCAACAAGAAAGTGGCCTGGTGTCAACGCCTCCAGGTCGTTGGGGTCCGCAGAAACGGGACATAATGGTCTACTGTTCAGAACAGACTCAATTTTACAAAGAACTGTGGCCATTTCCTCAAATGTTAAGGTCGTTTCCCCAATAACTCGCATCAAATGTGATTTAGCCGATTTGACCGCAGCTTCAAATATTCCGCCCCAGTGTGGACAAGCTGGAGGACTAAAACGCCAAGTGATTCCAAATTGAGAGAGTTTGGCTCCGATGTCAGTCTCCCTTTCAGTCAGGAATTTATAGACTTCGGACAAGTGGTTATTGGCACCAATGAAGTTGGTACCACAATCTGAGCGTATCAAAGTAGGTAAACCGCGACGTGCAACAAACCGAGTTAAAGTTGCAATAAAGGCTTCGGTAGACAAAGAACTGACTAATTCGAGATGGACAGCCTTTGTCGCCAAGCAAACAAATACGCAGCCCCAGGCCTTGACAACCTTCGCATTCCGAAGGTGATGAGTTTTTAGATGGAAGGGGCCACAAAAATCGGTGGCACATCCAGCGAATGGACGGGCCTCTGTAACTCGATCGCTGGGCAAGTCGCCCATTTTGGGCTGCATGGTACACGCCCTTGTCCGATAACAAGGGATACATTTAAAAATTACCGAACGAATAGCCCGTCGGGCTCCAATGATCCAAAATTCTCGTTGCAAGATACCCAGCAAGGCATTGCAGCCTGCATGAGAATTTTTTGTGTGTCGATCCCGGATCAAAATCTCCAAGAAATGCCCATGCCTGGGCAATAGTAGAGGATGTCGTGCCCCAAATGGCAAGGAGGAGTTCCGGAGACGGCCGCCGACCCTGAGAAGTCCCTCTCCATCCAAGAAAGGGCTTAATCGGCGCAAGGCACCAACCACAGGCTTGTTAGACTGCAGAGCCTCAAGTACCGGACGAAACTCTTCTAGCTGAATGAATTTCACCCAGTAGAAGAGCGCCTGTTTTCGTTCGTCCGTAGAAACTACTGAAGTCATCAGTCGGGATGACTGGTGTCTACAATTGTAGATAAATCGCCTTATCCAACAAGTTACAGCAATCAACTTATCGAAGGAACTGTAACGGTTCAGGAGGAAGTTGTGATCAACGGAATCAACTTGAACAGCAAGACAGCGTAGTCCAGGCAATTCTGTTAGCCCAGGAAGACAAGTATTATTATCAGGCCATACCGATGGCAGACGATTAAGCCAATCTGGTCCCCACCAAAGTGGATGACCAACTAGCGCTGGGGCATCACAGCCGCGCGATGCACAATCCGCAGGATTAATTGCTCCAGGAACATGTCTCCAAACAATGGAAACTTCCGAGTCTTGTATTTGTGAGACTCGGTTCGCAACGAATACTTCTAAATTATAGACAGATGCCTTTAGCCAGGCTAAAATAATCATACTGTCGGACCAGCCGAACACCTCATTCACACGAAAGTAAGGTTTTAATAAAGAAAATGTGTGATTTAAAAGCCGACAAAGCAAGTTGGCGCCACACAGCTCAAGCTTCGGAATGGTTATTCTTTTCCGAATAGGCGCGACTTTAGATTTGGCCATCACCAAGCTGGTATGCACATCATGATCGCTGTCAACAACTCGCAGATAAACAACTGCGGCATATCCACATTCTGACGCATCACAAAAGCCATGCAAAGAAACATGAACGGGTGCGCTGGGCGCCAGTCGTCGAGGCAATGTGACCTTGCCAAGGTCACCAATAGTTAGAACAAACGATTCCCACTCTTGAGCCAAGTCACCAGTCAGGGAATCATCCCATGACAGGTCTGCCAACCAAAGCCTTTGCAAAAAACATTTTGCCCAAAATACTACCGGACAAACCCAGCCATTGGGATCGAAAATGCGAGCTACGATAGATAATACCGATCGTTTGCTATACACTGGCAAAGGTGAAAGCTCTACGTTATAAGTAAAGACATCCTGAGTCGGTTGGTACTGAATACCGAGAACCGCAACCGTGTGGGGAGAATCAGCGTTCTCAAACGAATGAATTGCCTGACAATGATCCGTGGGAAGATCAGAAAGGAGAGTTGGGAAATTCGACACCCACTTCCGCAGCTCATAGCCTCCTGATTGCAATAAGCTAATAAGTTCGCATTTAGCTTGAAGGGCCTCCTTCAGATTAGATGCGCCAGTCAAAATATCATCAACATAAATGTCGGATTCCAAAATAGCGGCTGCACGAGGATATTTCGATCGCTCACGTTTAGCTAGCTCTAATAATGCTCGAATTGCTACAAATGGACTAGATCTAAGTCCATACGTATTAGTTTTAAGCTCATACGTTATCAGACGTTCAGTGGGAGCCTCTCTCCACAGAACGAGTTGGTACTTCCGGTCCTCTGGATGTATCAATGTCTGGCGGAACATCATACGGATGTCAGTGACAAAGACCACCTGATGTCGACGAAATTTGGTCAAAACGTCACAGATATTGGAATGCAACTTCGGGCCCGAATGCAAACATTGATTTAATGAAGTACCCGAAGTTGTTGCAGCCGATCCATCAAAAACCACCCTGATCTTCTCATCATCAGCCTTGAAGACAGCATGATGAGGAATAAAGTAATGCTCCCCGGAGCGCAAGTCAACTTGAGAAATAGCCATATGCCCCAAGTTGATGTACTCCCGCATGAAATCAACGTACTTGCTGCGGAGATCAGCACATCGTGACATCCGTCGTTCCATTGCAAGGAATCGCTTCTCAGCAATGGCTCGAGACAAGCCCAATTGAGGTCGAACGGTTAAGAATGGCAACCTTACCATGAAACGACCACACGGCAGACGTGTGGTGTTCTCCACAAAAAATACCTCGCAGTCGTGGTGCTGGGGATCAGGCCTAGATGCAGCAGGTGGCTCCTCCATGTGCCAAAACTGCTGAACTGCATCATTCAATGACAGGCCCAGGTAATCAGAACGAGCAAATGGCCTATCAAGTTCCTGGAGTACTGGCCCCATAACTACAAATCCAAATATGGAACGGAAAGCAACCAAACCCCCAGGTTGCAAGACCTTGCGTTCACCAGCAAAACAATTTCCCAGCACGTCAGCACCCAGCAGCAGGTCAACTGGTGCAGAAATATAAAATCTGGGGTCCGCTAGAGTTAAGTGTCTTGTCAACCGCAAAGTTGACAAGGACAAGTCAATAACAGGTTGTCGGTCTAAAATGTTTGTCATAACAATAGCATTTAAGGAAACCCGGGGACCAACGTTATCACTACGGCCAAAGGTGAAGCCGATGTGACCTAAAACACCAGGTGCTTGTAAACCACCAATGCCTCGCACAGGTTCACAATTAGGAGCTATACTCAAACCCAACCTATTTACCAAGTTTATGGAAATAATGCACCCCTGGGACCCGGTGTCCAAGAGGGCACGAGCATGATGAGCAACTCCAGACTCATCATATACACCAACAACTGCTGTAGGTAGGAGAACCGTCTCCAGTCTGCTACAAGCGTGTTGGAGGTAGGTTGGAGAGTTATCTATATCCTATGCGGATAAGACTCTACCCCTGGTAGAGCCTCTATTCCTGGCAGTGCCTCTATCTCTAGTAGAGGCTCTATCCCCAGAGACCGGAGACGTGCCAGTGCGAACATATCTGTCTCTACTCACAGGGTTAGAGCCAGAAGGTACCTGTTCGGCTGAACCACTACTGGATCCAGTAGATCTTCTACTTTGGCGGCGAGGTCGTCCAGGCCTGCGAGGTGATGCATTCACTGGTGCAGCAAAATTAGGACGTCCCCCGCCCGTGGGGGAACCACGTGCACCAGGTGAGCCGGCATTGGCTGTACGCTCACCAGAGCGATTAGCACACAATAATGGGAGATGTTTCCCACGACAAAATTCACATGGTCTCTGGTTCAGACAATCCCTGTACAGATGTGTACCCAAACAGCCGTAACAAAGGGACCGAGTTCGAGCAAAATGTCTCCGGGAGTTTACACTCAGCTCCCCAAAGGACAAACAGGTAGATAAGATGTGCCCTGTACGCCCACAGTAACCACACTCACTGGAGGACACAGCCAGAACATGACGAGGCTGGGCTCCAGACCGTCGGGAGTTGACTGGAGGGGTAATCCTTCGCTGCACTGTAGCTACAGGTCTAGACACCAGTTCAGTGTTATCCTGGTACCGACACTCATCCTCTAGGAAGGTTATGAGGTCGGCAAAGGTAGGCAAGTAGGTTGCGGAGTTGCCGCCAAACTTGTGCTCAAATCGCTCTCGGAGAGCCACAGGGATCTTGGTAAGCACTATATGCACCAGCATATAAGACCACTCTTGTATAGGGAGGTCCAACCTTCGAAGTGAGTTGGTGGCTACCAAAAGGGGGTTTAATATAACAACCCTTAAGTCCATAGCCCGAGTCACGCAGGGCAAGTTTAAAATCTGTGCAATATGTGTATCCGTTAGCCGTCGTACATTTTGGTATCGGGATTTCAAAATGTGAAGAGCCACATCATAATTCTCATTGTGAAGAGGTAGGTGCTGTATAAGTTCTCTGGCCTCTCCACGCAAACACGATAACAGATAACAAAGTTTTTGGGCCGGTGACAAGTCGGTCCGTTCATCGACAAGGCTCAAAAATAGATTAAAGAAGCCCACCCATTCCTCCAGTCTACCTTCAAACTCGGGAAGATTTAATGTCGGCAATTTAGACATATTTGCCAATGCAAATTTGGGTACCGGTACCTCTTTACTGGGACTTCGTGCTGAGCGAGCAAAGGCTGCCCCTTCGATTTTATCAATCAGTTCATAGGCCTGGTCAAAATCAGCATTCAACTGAGTTACTACGTCTTCCGGATCTACTTCCGGAATGCAAGTTAGGGCCTTTTGGTATGCACTCTCTAGACGTTTCACATATCCATCCAGCTTCTCCACCCTAGCCAGAAAAGGCTCCAATTTATCTGGTCGCTCTGCTAGCAAACCTGCTGAGGCTAACCACCTTAAAACTAGCCTAATTTCGGAATTATAACCTACAAAAGTCATTTTAGACAAAAATTACAAAATATGACCTGTAGATTATAATTAATTAAATATTTCCTCTAATGGATGGGGTTAAAGTAACCCTAACCACGTTCTGCTACCATATGTTGGCGATGCGCAATTTTACTACCCGCTTCCGACTAGAGGGTCCTGCGCTCGCCACGCCCGCAAGAAACGCGGGTCTAGGGGAGTTTGCCTACAGAATGTAGAAAACTTATTAATTACAACTATAATACTCACCTTGGCAGGGATATGACCGCATATCCAACCAGTTTATGCTCAACCAGCAGTGTAATTGAGTGTGTGTAGGTGTATGTGATGAGTAAAACGAGTGTTATGACCTGGATGAGCACTTTTCCTCCGGGAATGGTTAATCCTAGGTCACAAGTCCAAAAGCGGCTACCACGCGGCACTAAATTCGTATTGACTTCCTCAAAACTCGTCTTCCACATGAATTTATTTTTCCCCACAAAGCAAAAGTGTCAAAAAAAACTTGCCAACGTAATACCTTTTTAAATGCACCGAGGCCGAGGACCCTATTTTTCATTCTGCCAAGGTGCATTCAAAAATAATATAAAATAATTAAAGCTGCGGTCAACAAATACATTTCGAACAATCTGAGTATCGCGCTAGGTTGAAGTGGCTGCCAATTCGGTGTCGCAGGAATCTTAGAGTACTTTGCTTACTATTTTCTGTTCTGAATGAACCTGCGACACCGAAATACCTCAAGAACAGCTTTGCCTATCTCTCTTCGTTCCATGATAAATCTCTTCGATCCTCTCACAACTCTCTTCTTTCGATCCCTTCGCATAACTCTAGTTTCATTTCAAACTCATTTGTCGTTGTAGCGACAAATTTGTGGAACAATTTGCCTCCTAACATCAGGCAAGTAACCACCAGATCGCTATTTAAAAAAATGGTCTATTCGCATTTCATTTCCCAACAAAATTTGTAAGTATATTATTATGTATGTATGTATGTATGTGTAGGTTTATGTATTAGTATTTAGTTTATTATATGTATATTTGTATGTATGTATGTATATGAAGTTGTATGTATGTGGCTAGTTATTAAATAATACTTTTGATATTTATATTTAATATTTCAGCACCTACTTTCCAGTAAATAGTTTAAAGTTTTCCCAATGGTTGGCTATGATAAAATGTCTTGCGGCATTAAAGCCCGCCTTTGTCTTTGTACAATAAAGTATTAAATAAATAAATATTATATAGTATGTGTATTGTTTTTTTATATTATGTACGTATATGTATTTTTGAGTGCTATAAATGCGTCATTATGTTTATTTTACTAATTTAAGTTATTTTAATTTTTTTGTTTCATCCTGCCCATCACCTTACATGATCCCCAAGGTTATCTGGTGAAGAATGCCTTATGGCGTTATAGCTCGCCTATGTACTACGTTTTTAAGTGCAATAATGTATTTAAATAAATAAATAAATAAAGTTCCCGTGACAAGGAGAGCATGTTAAGCCGTCGGTCCCGGTTCCACTAATATCAACTTGTGAAATCGTTAATTAATTGTCATTTAAAAATAACATTAGATCGTCGCAATTCAGTCTGGCCAGCGTGGCGAGTGTAAGCTAAACTCTTCAGATATATGCTCTGGAAGGCCCATCTCCAACAGTGGAGTTCTAGGGCGTTGTGTTCCAGAGGCTGTAATAAATGAAAAAAAAAATGCGCATTCGAATGGACACTGCTACTGTCAAATCATATTAGAGTTGATATTAGCGCTTAAACTGACAATGAATAAAAAAATAAATACAATCTAACGTTTATACGCCCGTAGTATTTATAATGATCACGAGTAAGCGGTCCATGAACACCATCATCACCACGACAGTATCCTCTTCGGGGTGGTCAAAAACCACGCTTTTTAGAGAATAAACTTTTAGCCAACTTCACTATAGGCCCATCATGTCAAGTGGCAAGCTCGTCGATGTCTCCAGCGTACCAAATTCAAGAAATAATTTTTTTTTTAATTAATCCTGTGTCTAAATTCACCAACATAATCTTTAGACTATGGAGGCAAATTAAGCCCAAGGACAGAAATAGCCTAAAGGATTCTAAGCTTGTTGAAAAGGGGAAACAGACTGGCAGATAGCATTCCACGTCTTCATGCGTGCGACAGATGTAAGAGCCTTCGAATTAAGTCGTTCTTATTTTTTTGGTGACTAAGGTATGTGGATGCATATTTTGTCCTGTGCGTTTGGTTGCTGGGTAAGGTTATGGAGCTCTTCAGAACATTCACTGGGATATAGCTTTGAGAACAGATATATAACCTCTGGTACGCTAGAGACATCGACGAGCTTGCTACTATAGGCCTATAATAAAGTTCGTTAAATGTGTAATTTTTCTTACAAAAGCGTGGTTTTACGGTCGTGATGATATTTTACCGCGAGTACATTACATTTGGGATGAGTTTGCAGCGATTTTTGTCGGCCGCCTTTATTCGCATATGATACTAAATTACATGTTTGACTCCTTTCGGGGGTGAATTTGCGGTAGGACGGGGGGTGATAAAAAGGTAGCGGTAGAGAAAGGGGGGAAAATTGCTTGTGTTATTCGGTTGTGGCCATGCTTTTGGAGAAATTGTAGACGAAGTTATATACAAACAGTATAAATGAATTACAATATTTATTTTAAAAAACTTAATGCCCGAAGACATTCTCTGACAGACAAACCTTAGGGACAAATTTGAACAATTATAGGTGCCATCATAGAAATAATAATAATACTATAATTATAAAGGTTAATTTAATAGGATAAATATATACTTACATCTCATATATCTTGATATATATCATAATATCAATATCATAATTCAAAGGGGAAATGCTGCTAGTGTATTGGGCACCATGCCACAAGACAGCGATTTGGAGGAGCTATTTTTTTTGTAAGTATTTATTTTTTATTTTCTATGTATTATTATTAATTTAGATTAAATTTAGATTTTGTTGTAATATACATAGTTTATTTATTATTCTAATTATTTTATATTGTTTGTATATTACTTGGAATAAATATACTAAATACTAATAATACACATTATTATACATAAACATACATATATACTACTTACTAATGCTGTCAGGAGCTTATTTAAGCTAATTAATATTTAAATTATTAAAAAGAAAACCTTACATTGAATAAACTAAATTACATTATTTCTGCATCCTTCCAGCCTTGAAATGGCGAACACTAATGTACGATTACAAATGTCCCTCCCGGACCAGAGTAATCCGGTAAGTTGAGAAAAAGCTAACGGAAAATAACTGTACATTGTGTGGTGATGCCATAGGAACTACCATTGGTGTTAACCGTGAAGCATTAAGTATTTTTATTGCAAGATCCAGAACAGACAAATAAATTTTTGACCACGTTTGTAAAGAAAGGGTAAAATACTTAAACTCAACACAAGTCCACCTCGATCCTTGGCGCAGCATCAGACTACAAAATTCATATGGATACATTTGTACATTATTATAGGATCCCTGATGAAGTAGCTAATCACTGTTTCCCATGCGAGGAGAGCAGGTAAAGCCGTCGATCCTATTTAACAATCAACAGTTATTATATATACAGAGGGAAAACCTTTCCGGTCGTCTTGGGACTATCTCTGATGTGACGTTTCTAGACGACATTTTATATTTATAAATAGATTAATTTTAAAAACTAAAACAAAATTCAAATTATTACAACATAAAACAAATTAAAATATTGCTTCAAATAGCTAATGGGCAAAGTCAAAAGTCAAAGTTAAAATATCTCTATTCACGTAAACCTATTACAAGCATTTATGAAACGTCATTAATTTAATTATTTTGAATGATTCTACTTAGCAGAAGACCAGCAGCTTAGCAGATTCCATTGACCTATTAATGTTTGATCTGACTGAGAAAGGAATCTGCAAGGAAAACTCAGCTATATATCAGATTTACAAAATAAAACATATACCAAACTACACCACAACGATCAAGGATCAAAGTGCCAAGGGTACTGGCAGCATTGCCACGTTGAATGTCTGTACTGATTATTTAATCTTGAATTAGGTTTATATGATTGATTATGATTTAATGCTCATGCTGCCAAATTTCCAGATATTGACATCTTCGGAGACTCCCAAAGAGTATTTAAATATAAACTGCTAAAACAACTTGCGCGATGGTGGCTCGGTTGTAAGAACGTGTACCTTAAATCTTATAAAGGTCGGTTCAAACCCACCCAATATGTACCAATGAGAAATACACTTTTCTTACGTACATTTGTCATAGATTTACAACACCATCGTTCTCGTATGAGGAGAGCACGTTAAACCGTCAGTCCCGGTTCCACTAATGCCAACTTGTGGAATCGTTAATAAATTGTCATAAATAATTGACATTATATCCTCGCCAAGCCGTTTGCTGCCAAGCGTGGCTGTGGTGGAGTGTAGGCCAAATTCTCGAGTTCTGGAAGGCCCATCCCCAGCAGTGGATGTCTAGGACGCTGTGTTCTAGGGGCTGTAATGAAAAACAACTTGCCCGAAATTTACAAGTCCATTTTATGAGTTTATTTATAAAAATAAAATAAACTATAGATATTAATTTTACTTTATTACTTGAAGTAGGTAATATTTTAGTTATTTCTAAAAGGAATTGTTCAATATTATATTATATATATATTATTATTAATTGTTACAGCTTTAGTTTTAGTTTTTCGAATAATATTTAGTTTTTATATACTTATTGTAATTTTTATAATACTGTTATTTTTATAGGCCATAAATGCTACGGTGGTAATGTGGTGGTCGCCTATAATAGGTGCAACATCTAACTTCTGATTTAGTGTTAAGTACAAATAAGTGTGTGATGTAAGCACTGTTGGCTACCCTATTATAAATAAATAAATTCGAAGAAATTATATTTTTATGCCTACGGGCATAAATTTTACGAAATAAGGTATAAAAAACATCAAAAAGTTTGGTCACAGCACAGACACATCTTGTTTATTTGAGTTCGGTGCTCCGCTCAGATATTAAAGTCGTGGTTCGCTTGTCTTTATTTGAATGAATTTATCACGTGTTTCGCGAACCCTACCTCCTTTACCAGATACACCACATATTAACCTACCTATGAGGTATTTGTTAACCCTTGATACGAAGCGAGATTTTTTTGACAATTAAGGCTGACATGAATCCTTTATTTCTAACTTTCAAGTTAATACAAAAATATTTCTCACTCATCTAGCAGATATTCAGATTCTCTCACCGTGTCTGCAGCTCGTCAATGGAACAGGCTGCCATTAACTATCACACAGGCACAATCTATAAATATATTCAAAAAACTTCTATTTTCTCACCTTCTTGAAAAACAAAATTTAACTTAATCTCCTCACCTTGGCATATATTATTTTATTAGTATTATATAATATGTATTTTATTGTATTTATTATTCGTATTTATTACATAAGTTCATTATGATCCTATTTATCCCATAGTTTATTAATTATTTTATTATAATAATTCTCTTATTTTTATTTTTTATATATATCATTTTATTTTTCTGACTCTGCACCCATAATATTCATTCTATCACTTTCCCAAAGGTTAGCTGGTAGAGAATACCTTTATGGTATTATGCTCGCCTATGTACATCTTTTTATATTTTATATTTTGTGTGCAATAAAGAATTTTATTATTATTGTTTATTGTTAAAAAGCATCAAGTATTATAACGACTTGGCGACCGTATCCCTTCCGGGGTGGTCAGAAACAACATTAAGGAAGCGGATTCACATTTAGCCAACTTTACTATAGGCTCATGACAAGTGGAAAGCTCGTCGATGTTTCTAGCATACCAAATACGAAAAAAAACACAAATAAATTATTGTATCCCGACCAGAAATCTCCGCGTCTAAATCCACGAATTTAACCGCTAGACCACGGAGGCAGCCTTTAGAATGCAGGTTTGAGAGAAAAAATCCTCCAGTGGTGTTGAATCACTTCTTATGTTTAGATGTTGATGTCATGTCTGTCTCAGGGTTCCAAGGAACAATTATTATTCAATAAATTACCAGAAGACATTAGAAACTTAGAATACAATAATTTTAAGCCTCAAGTAAAAGAAATATTAATTCTCAATGCCTACTACTCTGTGGATGAAGCTCTAAAGGAAGACCAGATTTGTTAATTGACTTATAGTACCAGTATGACATAATAATAATTTTAAATTTTTGACAACGCCACTTTACAGCTGCTAAATATGACTTCCCTGTTCAATTAATTAATTTTATACATGTTAATGTTATAGACAATATACTATGTTTTATTATACATAAATAATAAGATATATTTTATATTATTTAGTATATATATATTGACATATAATATTAATTAGGCTTAGTTTTAATTTTAGTTCATAAGTGACAACACAACGCCCATTTACAGCCTCTATAATTATATTTATTTATTTATTTATTTCAAAACTTTAATGCACAAAGTACAAAAGGCGGACTTAATGCCCGTAGACATTCTCTGACAGCCAAACCTTTGGGACTAATTAGAACAACTGTAGGTGCAAGGAAAGTATAAGTGACACATCAATTAGATATAAATACTTAGATAATAAACTTACTTATATATAATCTACTTATAAATATACTAAATACTAATACATACACAATAATAAACATACATATAAAACTTACTAATTTTGTTAGGATTTATTTAGAAAATGTGAGTAGACCAGCTTTTTAAATGATGATCTGGTAGATGCCTGCCTTATGGTAATAGGTAGATTGTTCCACACATTTGTAGCAACAACCGCAAAGGAATTCGAAACAAATCCGGAATGATAAGATGGAACGGAAAGAAGTGAGTTGTTGATTATATTTGACATTAAAATAATTGAATAATTATTATACATCATTATTATTATTTGACATAAGACAATGTTTTTGATAAGTACAACGCCCATTTACAGCTGCATCCAACTTTAGTTTATATAATCAATGTACGACTATATTGTAGCAGACTTGCTTTTTCGTATCCGGCTATTTCTCTGTGTCATTGTATTAATTACATTGCATATACAAAATTGTAAACTTTGACAAATCCAAGTGTTTCAAGAAACAAGGTTCCTACGGATAATTACTAAACAATTAATAATAAGTTACCTGACGATTTAAAAGATTTATCCCTTCAAATGTTTAAAAGTAAATTAACTTTGATTTTAATTAAAAAATGTTATTATAGCTTAGATTAGTTTTTTTGATGACGAAACCATTTCAAGTGTGTTAATAGCGGCGAATATATAGATTGTATTGTTATTATTTTTATTTGAACATGTAGTCGTATTTTTGGATATTTCTCTTTTGCCTACATTATGAGTTACATATTTTAATTTTGTATAAAATGCATGATTAAGTTATTATTATATTTGCTATTATTTTTAGAATTGTATCTTGTTATTATAATAAATTCGTACACCACATAGAAATTCAAATTCAAATTAAAATATTTTATTAATAAAAAAAAGCCTAATACAAAATAGTACTGGGTACATAAAATTACAAATAAAAAACAAAATACAACATTACTTTAAAATAAAAATGAAGTAATGTAGGGGGCAAGCTGGGGCTTTAAAAGGCTCCAAAACATGGGATCTGTGCTATGGAGACCCACCCAGTGCTTTCCCATCTTTAATGATATCTTAATTTTTTTGTGTTAGGTTTTTTTGCATGCTCACCCTAACGAAAGAACTTCTTCTTAGTCGCTACACTCTTGGCAGAGTGGTCGTGGTCGCCATTGGAGTGCTAGTGGCACGCTTAACAAGCCGTCACCACTCCTCTCGGACCCCGGCTTTCCTAGTGCACTCATGTAGGGGATAATCCATTGCAACCTTCACCTGATCGCTCCATCTCATCGGAGACCTACCACGCATCTTCTTGCCATCGACTTTCCCCTGGATACCAAACACTCGATGGATGTTTCTCCACGCCGTGACACGTGTCCGAAGAAAGTGAGAATGCGTAATTGTACAGTCGAGGAAAGACGCTGTCTGATCCCCAGTTCCTCCAGTATGGATTTGTTTGTTCGGAACTCCGTCCATGATATGCCCAGCATTCTCTCTCTCTCAGCAACGTAAGAACTATGTACCGAAAAACCACGAATAAATAAATTTGATTTGAATTCTGCCACATTTAATCAAAATCGGTTCAGTAATGAATGAAACGATATACAGCCTTGACGCTTTTTTTTACCACTATCTTACAACCCGAGTGAAACAGTATGTAAATTCATATATGCATAGAAAAATAAGAGATTATGTAAGATGAGGCGAATGTAAACAAGAGTTGGGTTCGTTAGGGCCCATTATATGGGGCCTGTAATTGGGGACACAAGTATCTAGTTATTTGCCCCCCTCAGAGGGGACAGCCCCTACCTACCTCGTTAAATCTATTCATACAAGCTTTAGGCGCGTTGTGGAACTACATACAGAAAAAAAAACTATTGGAAGTGTTTTGGCATTTGGGTTTTTGGATACTACCAATTATTGTTTTTTGTTTAGCAAAATATTTCTTTTTTTTTTACCTAATATTAATTAATTAATTTATTTTGTAAACATTTTTTAAAATAAAATAAATTAAAATAAATGAAGTTTTATTTCAGGTATACACCCATATCAAACACATTTTACAATAAAACTATAGTACAACAGTAAAATAAAGTATCATCACGCCCGTTTCCCTTTCGGGGTGGTCAGATACCACGCTTATAAATAAGCGGATTCACATTTAGCCAACTTTACTATAGGCCAATCATGACAAGTGTCAAGCTCGTCTCATGTCTCCAGCGTACGGAGAGAAATATCACAAATAAATTAATTATTATAAATAGATACTCCTCGCCAACCCGTTTGGCCAGCGTGGCGAGTGTAGGCCAAATTCTCCAGATATATGTTCTGGAAGGCCCATCTCCAGCAGTGGAGGTCTAGGACGCTGTGTTCTAGGGGCTGTAATGAAATAGATACATTTACATTTATAAATATTTTTGTGTCCCGACCAGGAATCGAACCCGTTACCCCAGAGTCTAACCGCTAGACCACGGAGGAAGTACAATTATAAAATATAAATATATAGAACAAAAATCAAATTAAATTGCCAAACACTAGTGAGTGCGCACGACTACTCCACTCGACTTTACCGAGTCAAGCTCTCGGAGGGAATCTAGCAGAATACCCACGCCCACCCATATCCATTATGTTTTGACATGCTTTTTCTAGCTTTTTTGTCAGACCAAGATCAAGAACATGACCACCGATATGTTAGCAAGACTGATCATCATAGACTAAATATACAACATCATACATCATCATTCAATCATCATCAGCCTGTGTCTCTCCACTGCTGGATATAGGTCTCCCCCAAGGCTCGCCACTTCACACGATCTCGTGCCACCCTCATCCAACCCACACCAGCGACCTTCATCAGGTCATCCGTCCATCTAGCAGGGGGTCGACCCACTCTGCGTCTTCCCGTACGTGGTCTCCACTCTAGAACTCGTCTACTCCATCGTTCATCGGTTCTACGACAGACATGCCCAGCCCATTGCCACTTCAGCTTACTAATTTTGAAGGCTATATCGGTAACTTTGGTTTTCCGACGGATTTCCTCGTTTCGGACTTTATCCTTTAGAAAAATACCGAGCATAGCTCTCTCCATAGCCCGCTGAGCGACCTTAAATTTGTGGACCAGACCCACTGTTAGTGTCCACGTTTCTGCTCCGTACGACAGCACTGGAAGAACGCACTGGTTGAAAACTCTCGTCTTCAAACACTGGGATAGGATAGGAAGATGTGGCGCAGCTTCCATCAAACATGCGCAACATCATTCACCTAGACTAAACTAGTAACAAAATTTCTACACAATATTTTTAAATTTTCGCACGCAATTAATTTGTTGCGATCTCAAAAATCGAATTTCGCATATAATACAATTTCTATGTAGAACCTTTACCTATAATACGCTTTTTTGCGTGACTCTTTTCCAATGTGTTACTGCTCTTTGGACCTAAAGCTGAAGGTTGGATAAGGATGGCAAGCTAAGTTAGGGGTTAAGTAGCAAGCCTGGGGGGAGGCCTACATCCAGCAGTGAAGAGATACAGCTGATTATACCTATAATACGCTTTTTTGCGTGACTCTTTTCCAATGTGTTACTGCTCTTTGGACCTAAAGCTGAAGGTTGGATAAGGATGGCGGGCTAAGTTAGGAGTTAAGTAGCAAGCCTGGGGGGAGGCCTACATCCAGCAGTAAAGAGATACAGCTGATTATATTAATTTGAATAGTAAAAGAAAACAACGTTCGACAACGCACCTTAACCGCCATACATTGCGAAATGAGATTCTAAGATTGCTCCTATTGATATCAGACTTGCGGTTCTCACAAAATACCTTATATTTTTATGCCCTATTAGGAGATAAAGAAAAATATCCTCCACATTGACCTATATTTTCTACCGGGACTTTTACACAGAGTAGGTTTTTTAGACGAGTCAGTAACCGTTTAGCTACAAGAAAACGTTCCTAGGAATAGGTTCCATCCATAATTCTTTTAAAATTCACAGATTTTGAAAAAAAAATACAATCAGCAAGAAAATGGAAATTTTACATAATTATTTTTTGTTTGTCCTATCGATCATGTTTCTTATAATAATCAAAAGTCTCTACTTTCTTTACTCTACTCAAAATACTCTTTGTTTTCAAATGATTCTTATCCCTTACTGTCATCAAAAAACTGAAGTTTGAGTACTTGAACTACTGTAGCGTATGTAAGATATATTGTATGTAGTATATTTATGTGTAAATATGTATAGTGTGTAGTATATGTATTATTGTGTACATATTTGTATGCATATTAATATTTACTATGATATCATAGAATAAGTTTATTTTATTTTCTTTAAAATTAAGTTTCATATTTGAGCCCTTTGCACCTACCTCATAATCAAAATTCTCTGTATTGCTCCATAGGTTGGCCGCTAGAGAATACCTAGCAGCATTAAGTCATAAAGTTTCAAATATACAGTTAAACGAGTTTGCGACTTGTAATAATGCATAGAAGTAAAGTATCATAACGACCGTTTCTTCTTTTAGTTCTTTAAAGAACTGTCTAAGCGGTTGGTTAAGGCTGTATGTGACAAGAGGGCTGGAAGTTTATTCGCGCAGCAAATCAGCATCACTGTGCAGCGGGGGAATGCTGCGAGTGTTCTTGGCATACTGCCACATGATCAAGGCATGGGTGAATATAGTTTAAATGTTAATTTTATTTTTAATTTAGTTTATATATTTTTATTAGCTTAATTTTTATGATTTATGAACCCATTGTACTGTTTTTTATTCTCAATAATACTTTACATAACATAAATTTAAATATAATTTATGCCCCGGTTTTTATTTATAAGTCAAAGCAGTTTTGTACAAAATGATTGGTTCTAGTGGTCGCCCATCAATGCGACGTTCAATCATCTTGTTATGCAATTATTTGTTCAATACATAAATTATCTACCAAAATAAACAATACACATCAAATAAATATATATATAGTTTGGCTATAAATAAAGAAATCAAAGTTTATAAAAAAGTCAGTTATCACCATAGTCTATTTCGATTGTCACTAGCCACTTGTCAAGTTTGATTTTAAAAGTGTTTACAGTTGACGACTTTAATATGTCTTCTGGTATTTTGTTCCACATATTTACAATTCTGTTGTTCATGAAATGATATCCCACATTTGTATTGATAGATTTTCCCATTAGTTTCATTCTGTGGTCACGATAGGAAAATATCATTGTGTTCAATTAGACCACCGAGGCGCGGGTAATACTATAAATAACTATTTCAAATAAAAGTAAATCAGACCAGTAGTTGTCGAGACAGAGATTTCCTTAGTACAATTGGAAAACATATATATATTCTGGCTATGACTGGCTAAGTCTTGGCCTTGCTTTGGGCAATACTATTTGGGGAGGCCTATATCCAGCAGTAGGAAGACACAGGCTGATAATCATGATAATAAAACTAAACCAACTTATTTTGAAAATTGTCGTCTACGTCTACGTCCAGAATCTCTATTGAGTTGTCACGTACGTTCCCAGATGACACGGGAAGGCGTTAAAAGTGCCATGACGTCAGCATTCCGGGCCAATTACCGGTAATGAGCTTGCCGTTTCCCGGGACACGTGACCAGCCAAAATGTTAACTCTACCGGGATTTCTACACTTCTAAACTCTTTATCGGAAAATCTACAGGAAGAATGAACCATTATTTATGTCCCAGAATATAATATACACTTTTAAGTATTTAGAATATATTTATTTAAATAATAATTACAAACTAGGTACATAAAATTAAAAACTTATAAACTAAACCTAATAAAAAATAATTTATCTAAAAATATAATCCCAAGAAGGCTGGCAACATTTCCCCTTTCTAACTAGATTGTCCCAAATTTATGTCTCTTTTTCATGTCCTCACTATCCTCAATTGCAGCAACATCATATTTCACTTCCCTCATCATGTAAGTAGTTTTATTTTTATATTATTGTTTATTTATGATGTAATTTATGTTTAAATATTTATGTATATGTATTAGTATGTAATATTGTTATGTATGTATTAATACTGTTAAGAATAACTTAATTAATGATTGCACCTACCACCTATCCTGTCTAAATGTCCTAAAGGTTTGGCTGTCAGAGAATGCCTAGCGGCATTAAGTCCGCCTTTGTACATAGTGCAATAAAGTTTTTAAATAAATAAATATAAATATAGAAAGGCTACGAATTTACGCTTGGTCTCAATTAGTTATTGGTAAAACAATAGTGGCTCGGTTGTAAGAACGCTCTCCTTAAATCCTACAAGGTCGGTTCAAACCCCCCCGGCATGTACCAATGAAAATACACGTTTACAACATCACCCTTCTCGTGCCTCGGAGAGCATGTTAAGCCGTCGATCCCGCTTCCACTAATACCAACTTGTGGAATCGTTGATAAATTCTCATTAAAAAAATGACATTAGATCCTCGCCAACCCGTCTGGCCAGCGTGGCGAGTGTAGGCCAAATTCTCCAGATATATATTCTGGAAGGCCCATCTCCAGCAGTGGAGGTCTAGGACGCTGTGTTCTAGGGGCTGTAATGAATGAATAAAATGAAAACAATAGTTTAGTATTTAGTTAATGCAGTAGAAATGAGGTCTTTGCGTCGGATATGCGGCGTCACTTTGACGGACCGCATACGTAATGACGAAATACGCAAAAGGGTAGGTATTAAAGAAAATATAGGGACAAAAATAAGGAAAGGTATGCTCCGATGGTTCGGACATGTTGAAAGAATGAGTGAAGAGAGATTGACGAACCAGATATATAATGCGAAAGTTGTGGGTAAAAGAGGCCCTGGCAGACCAAGACTTATCACGATCAAATAAATAGAACAATAGCTGAAGGTGCATTAAAAGGGCCATCAAAATAAAAGGGCATGTATGAAGAGGTTGATGAATGTCGAAGAAGCGAAAGAGGTATGTCGTGATCGTGTCAAGTGGCGCTCAATTGTCTCTGCCTACCCCGCAAGGGATTTGGCGTGAAGATATGTATGTAGTATTTTAACTGGCGATTGGAATAAAATTATCATCACCATCATCATCGGCCACTGCTAGATATAGAATACATTAAATATATAACAAGACGGAACAAGAAGCCAAATGAAATGAGAATTAAAACTAGACCATATTATCAGTACAGATTAATTAGTGTATAACAGTGCATCGCAGGTTATGGTCTGCAAGAGACGTGTCGGATTGTCACATCAGCTTACTAATTTTGAAGGTCATGTCGGTAACTTTTGTTCTTGTGAACTTTATCCTAGGCGGTTGGCAATCCCATTAAGTATTTGCTTGTTGGTATTGCTAGTAAAAATTGCGTGTACTACGTGTTGTGAATATCCATGGTGTTAGGTTGGCAGGCTTAGCACGGGGTACTTGATGTAGGTAAATTACAAGGTCTTTCTGTAATGCGTAGCTTTGGGAGTTCTCTTGACGTGAATACGTAAGATGTGACTTTACACTTTGTAGCACAGTAAAGTACTATTATGACCGTATGCCTTCCGGGGTAGACAAACTACCCTTAAAAGAAGCAGACATTTAACCAACTTTACTAAAGGCCCTCATGACAAGTGGTAAGTATCCACCATTCGTGCGGATAAACCCAGTAGAGTGTATCCAGACGTTTCGGGATCAGGCTCGAATTGCCGTCATGTAAGTTAAGCCAGCATAGTGTTAAGTAAGTCATGAGTGTCGAATTCCAGTTGCTAACATTAATGGACCTTGTGCGCCAATTAATTACCATCAGGTGGGAGCAAGGTCATATGTCGTGCTAGTATATAAAAAGAAAAAGCCCGGCGATGTCTCTAGCGTACCCAACTCGAGAAATATCATAAATAAATTATTGTGTCTCGACCAGGAATCGAACCCGGTACCTCCGAGTCCAAATCCATGGACTTTTAACTGCTAGACCACGAAGTAAAATAATATCATTTATGTAACCAAGTTAATGTAATGTTAATGTAACCAAGGAATAAACTGATACCCCCCTTTACCCAGAGAAAGTCTAGGGATCTAAAATAAAAGTATCATCACGACCGTTTCCCTTTCGGGGTGGTCAGAAACCACGCTTATAAATAAGCGGATTCACATTTAGCCAACTTTACTATAGGCTAATCATGACAAGCTCGTCGATGTCTCCAGCGTACGAAACTCGAGAAATATCACAAATAAATTTAATATTAATTAAATGTATTTATTTACATCAATATATTTTATTGTGTCCCGACCAGGAATCGAACCCGGTACCTCCGAGTCTTAATCCACGTACTTAACCGCTAGACTTCGGAGGCTAGGGATCTATTTTTTTTATACTTAGCACATACCCTGTGTCCAACTAAGCAGTGCGCGAGGTCCACGAAACTAACGCCAGCTACAGACAACCGACATCAGTCCCTACCATTATGCCGGACTATCAAGATGCTTTTTACACTTCGTTTAATTATCAACCAGGGCCGGCAGTCTCGAGAGATTGCTAGCTTAGCGATTTCGGTCAGAAACTCATAAAAAAAAAATATTTTTTTACTTTCCACATCCGTTGATGCGAACACATCAAAATTCTCATCGGACTGCACGATTTTGTCCAATAAAACGATTACACGGGGAACGGGGGCACTCTGGAGTAGGTGTGTACGAGCACTCTCCTCAGCAAAGCGTGCGCGCAGGTACTTGTTAGGTACAAACAATTAAATTAATTTTAATATAGCAGGTAGATATATTTTACCTCTAAGAATATTTAATATATATAAGACTAATGCTTTATTGCGTCTAACTTCTAAGGAGTTATAACGCAGCATACTTACCTAATATAAATAATGTGGGGTACAGAAAGGAGTAGTAACCATATGTTTTCTTGTAAAAAATATATTATATTGTTACAAAAGTAGAATGTCAAGAAGAGGTAGGCGTGACATGAGTCAAATATAGACAGACGATAAATAATAACAAAGGGAAAAGGTTTGGAAAAGTGAATCAATTTATTATTTCGTTTCACTGGTGTCAGAAGTGGGATTATAATGGACAGAGGAACGAGATCGCAAACCGCGGCTGCCGCCGCCTTGCTATCCAGACCACGAGTAGAGTCCACGGAGGGACTGACAGCCGGCGATTCCGACTATGTTCAAAACTCAGTCATGCAGCTGGTCTGCGAGGTTTCCGCCGTCAATTCTAGACTGGATATGGTGATGCAGCATTTATTTGTAAATAATAGCACTCTGGAAGATGATGTAAGTAGAAATAGCGTACACCGGGTTGAGGGCAGACAAACTCCCCTGATGCCCTCGACGACTGAGAAAAACATCAAAACGACGTTATACGATGGCGTGACGCCGTTCGAAGACTATATGGCACAATTTTACATAATCGCGAGTAACAACCGCTGGACTACCACAGAACAAGGGTGTCAATTGGCTGCTGCGTTAAGAGGTCCTGCTTTGAGTGTACTGGCGAGCTTACCCACGGAACATCGTGCCGACCTTCACCTGCTTAAGGACAACCTGAAGCTACGTTTTGGGTCCACAAGGACAGACAAACTACATTACGCACAATTTCATAATCGAAGGCAACGGGTTAATGAAGATTATGCCAGTCTCGGTAACGACGTGCGCCGTCTAGCCCATTTAGCATTTACTGATTGTTCTTTGGAGACACAGGAACGGATTGCAACTCAACAGTTCATACAGGCTATTTATGACAGTTACGTCCGAGAACAGTTGATTATGCAAGGACCTACTACTATTAATGTCGCAATAAAGAAAGCGTTAGAAATACAGGCACTTAGATCGCCATCACTAACACAGCAATGCCCACAAACAGTCCCCAATCAATATTTGGCTGTTGAGGAAGTTGTCAGTAGACATGGAGTACCGTTAGAGTTGCACTCAGATCAAGGTAGAAACTTTGAATCAGCCGTTTTCAAAAGTTTAATGTTCAAGTTGGGTATAAGAAAGACGAGAACTACACCCCTACATCCTCAGTCAGACGGAATGGTCGAGCGATTAAATCGTACGATTGTGCAATATCTTTCGAAATTTGTATCTACGCACCAAAGGGATTGGGATGACCTTACACCTTTATTCCTATTATCATATAGAAGTTGTGTTCATGAGACAACGGGTGAGACACCAGCAGCTATGATGTTCGGAAGGCAGTTAAAACTTCCTATTGATTTAATTAGGCCTAGGCCCCCTTTAGCCACAATGGACTCGGACACAGCTAATGAATATAGTCATAAATTGCGAGAAAGGTTAGAGAAAATACATAATTTTGCGAGAGAGAATACATGGAGATCGAGCGAAAGGGTTAAGAATCAATATAACATAAATTTAAATAACGTAAAATTTGAAAGAAATCAATTAGTTTGGTTATATAATCCGGTTAGACATTTAGGTGTTTGTGCTAAACTGACACCAAAATGGGATGGTCCATACACTATTGTAAAACAAATTAATGATGTAATTTATAAAATAAGGAAAGAACCACAACATAAAGGAAAAATTGTACACATGAACCGGTTGGCGCCCTATCGCGGTACAACTTCGCGTACGTTTCACGCCAGTCGACCTCATACTGGTACTCAGACTGATGCTGTTCGGGACGAACAGGTATTGAGAGGGGGGTAGTGTTACAAAAGTAGAATGTCAAGAAGAGGTAGGCGTGACATGAGTCAAATATAGACAGACGATAAATAATAACAAAGGGAAAAGGTTTGGAAAAGTGAATCAATTTATTATTTCGTTTCAATATCAATGGACAATAATATTTATTCCTTTGCAACACTTTAACTTTAACAGACTGCTGATCAATTATCGCATTCAGCTGACGTCGTGACTGGCGGCAACGCAAAATAAACATGATTTAAAAAACAAGTATACGTCTTTGAATTTGGAAAGTGACTACGCGATTTATCTGTTGGAAGGCTCGTCAATAGCCACCTTAAATCGCTAAGTAAGCAATCGTTATGAAATGTCGAGACTGCTGTCCCAGGAATGGGAGAACACACAAGTTAGGCGAACATCCGACTCCGATTCGTTTTCAATTTTTTTATATATTTTTTATACTAGCACGACATGTGACTTTGAGCCCACCTGATGGTAAGTGACGCGCAAGGTCCATGAATGTTAGCAACTGAAGTCAGACACTTATAACTGCCATCAGTCCCTAACACTATGCCGGCTTAACTAGATGCTTTTTCACACTTCGCTTGAAGGACTCCAAGTTATAGGAAAGTGGAAACACAGAGGCTGGAAGAGCATTCCACATCTTTATCGTACGACAGATGTATGAGTCCCCAAATTTATATGTACGCGAAGGGATGGTGACTACGGTATGTGGGTGCATATTCTGACCTGTGCGTGTGGTTCGGTTGCGGAATGGAGAGGGAGGGATTAGGTTATAGAGTTCTTCGGAGCACTCACCATAGTATAGCCGGTAGAACACGCTCAGAGAAGCCACATCTCGGCGAAGCTGGAGGGATTCGAGAGTTCCAGATATAGTGGCATCGTCCATAATTCGAACAGCTCGCCTCTGTAGGACATTGAGAGCATCTGTGAGGTTAAATTAAAAAGATTGATTTTTTTCATTTCTTATTTTAATTTTTGCTGGCACCCATAAATTAGTCAATAACGTGGAAGCGACCCCTGAACTTTTGTGTGTATGCTAAAAAGGATTTAGAAAAGCATTAAGCCGGCCCCACACAACAATACGCCGTTTCATAATTCACGTCCAGAATTTTTCTCATCCCTTCACAGTTTGTCAGCTTCCATAGATTAATAAAACTTGTAGACACGACAAAAATCTAAAAAAAAAAGTATTTATTTATTTTACTAAAAATACAAAGTAAAGTAAAGTATCATCACGACCGTTTCCCTTTCGGGGTGGTCAGAAACCACGCTTATGAATAAGCGGATTCACATTTAGCCAACTTTACTATAGGCCAATTATGACAAGTGGCTAGATCGTCAATGTCTCTAGCGTACCAAATTCGAAAAATATCACAAATAAATTGACTAAATGTCATCATCACAAAGTCCTAGATCTTCACTGTATAAGATGGGCCTTTCATTTCTGGAGAATTTGGCCTACAATCGCCACTCGTCACATCTGTAATGACAATTTATTAACGATTTCACAAGTGTAAACCCAATAAGTGGAACTGGGACGACGGCTTAACATGCTCTCCGAGGCACGGGAACGAACGGCGGTGTTGTACTCGTAAATGTAGATAAGAAAAGTGTATTTCTCATTGGTATATGCCGGTGTTCGAACCGACCTATTATTTTTTATTTTATTTAAATCGTTCTTACAACCGCTTTCAATCTGCTAAATAAAAACTGCACGGATGCAGAAGTATAGAATATTAGCTAAGCGTGAATATTATCTTTAAAAAGCGTGGTTTCTGACCACATCGCAAACCGTGGTTTAGGTCGTGATGATACTTTACTTTTTATTTTAATACAGTATCATATATAAACGGCGAATTTCTGGCGGCCCTAGCGTCTCCGCCCCAGCGCAGGAAGTGGCAAGTTAGGAATTCCGGTGTATGATTTGTGGCTAGGTTTTATTGGCCCCAAAACCTGGGGAGTGTGGATTTCGTAAAATGTTGTTCTTTTTCCAGAAATAACCAGATATATAATGCGAGAGTGCGGTGGCTTTCCTTAATACCCAAAACAGGACGCGATTCGAAACCCGGTACCATAGAAAAATAAAATTTTCTTACGTACATTTGTCATAGATTTACAACTAATCAAGTACGGACTCAAGACTCAGATTTACGCAGTGGAAGTTGGTGCGAGAGAAATTCCATCAGATTCTATGCACCACTTACTGTAAGAATTGGGCCTAAGCAGAATGAGCTTCCAAGAATGCCGGAAAATGGTTAAAGTATTTGGTTGAGTAGGAAGAGGAGCAGAATGGTGGATGGTGGTTTCATTACAGCCCCTAGAATACAGCGTTCTAGACCTTCACTTTTGGAGATAGGGCTTCCAGAACATATATCTGGAGAATTTTGGCCTATACACGCCACGCTAGCCAGACCAGGTGGTTACAAAATAAAAATAGGAGGCATCCTTTGTAAACCAGCTTATAGTCGGTCGCAAAGCCGAGACCACCACACTATTCTTCTTCTCTTTTTTTCTATCCGGACGATGCAGCCATGGAATGCTTAGAAGACTGACTTCTTCTTTCACAACCGTTCCTGTTCTTCGAAGAGCACGTTGAGCCGTCGCTCCCGTTTGCACTTATACCAACTTTCGTGAATAAATTATCATTAAAATGCATCAGACCCTCGCTATCACGTCTGGCGTACAGTCGACCAAGAAAGCGGTCTATCAATTTTAACAAAGCTTTCTTTGTAATTAAAATATTGCTAAGGTCGAGTATTAGAAAGATCGTAATATTTTCAGCGGAAAATCAACCCTATTGTTAGATGACGTGCAAATAAATCTCAACCGTAACCGTAGACCACTTTTTTGGTCAAATGTACGTCAAATTCATCAAAAATTTGTTTGGTATCTGTGGTTTGGAAAGTACCATCTCTAATAGTTCAGGTCTAAGAAATTGTGTTCAAGGGGCTGTGATGATAAATTACCAAAAAAAATTGTTTCGCATGGTGTCTTCTCCTCTATCTTTACGGCCGGACCCGGCACACGCACTGTGAATCCATGGAATGTTTAGAAATTTGGTTTAACTGCCGCCACCGTTCCCGTGCGAAGAGAGCATTTTAAGCTGTCGGTCCTGGTTACACATCTTGTGGAATGTCGGTCCTGGTTACACATCTTGTGGAATGTCGGTCCTGGTTACACATCTTGTGGAATGTCGGTCCTGGTTACACATCTTGTGGAATGTCGGTCCTGGTTACACATCTTGTGGAATGTCGGTCCTGGTTACACATCTTGTGGAATGTCGGTCCTGGTTACACATCTTGTGGAATGTCGGTCCTGGTTACACATCTTGTGGAATGTCGGTCTTGGTTACACATCTTGTGGAATGTCGGTCCTGGTTACACATCTTGTGGAATCTTTAATAAATTGCCATTATAATTGAAATCAGACCTTCGCCAATTCTTCCATAATAATAATAAAAAATAACAAATAACACACGATAATGCACACTCACACAAACACTACCACACTCATACACACACCGGCACTAAAACACTACCACACTCATACACATACCGACACTAAAACACTACCACACTCATACACACACCCACACTAAAACACTACCACACTCATACACACACCGACACTAAAACACTACCACACTCATACACACACCCACACTAAAACACTACCACACTCATACACACACCCACACTAACACACTCATACACACACCCACACTAAAACACTACCACACTCATACACACACCCACACTAAAACACTACCACACTCATACACACACCCACACTAAAACACTACCACACTCATACACACACCCACACTAACACACTACCACACTCATACACACACCCACACTAAAACACTACCACACTCATACACACCCACACTAACACACTCATACACACACCCACACTAAAACACTACCACACTCATACACACACCCACACTAAAACACTACCACACTCATACACATACCGACACTAAAACACTACCACACTCATACACACACCCACACTAAAACACTACCACACTCATACACACACCGACACTAAAACACTACCACACTCATACACACACCCACACTAAAACACTACCACACTCATACACACACCGACACTAAAACACTACCACACTCATACACACACCCACACTAAAACACTACCACACTCATACACACACCCACACTAAAACACTACCACACTCATACACACACCCACACTACCACACTCATACACACACCCACACTAAAACACTACCACACTCATACACACACCCACACTAAACTCATTTAAACCTTCTCTTTTTATATAATTTGTAACATTAAGTAGGTATATAAATAATTAATTAGTTAATAGTATTTTTATCTGCAAGCGCCTAATGTTTTGCAATATTGTTTGTGACCGGAAGTGCAGGGTGTCCAGAGATCCAGGCGTCCCAGAGACCCTTGTTCAGGCTCCTGATTGAAACTCTTGTATAACTGATTGAAAATAAAGATTATTTGATTTGTTTTCAAATTCCCAGAAATATATTGTGGAAGGCTCACCTTCATCAGTGGAGGACTCTGTGTTCTAGGAGTTGTGATGATAAATAACTTAATAAATTTGTATTAGCAAGGTTATTCAACCTTCAGGGTTGAGTTAAAATTTTTAATTAAACTTTTGATTAGTATTTCGTTTCCCTTTTCCTGGTTGTATTGTCTTTTGTAAAACAATTTAAAGTAAAGTATCATCACGGCCGTTTCCCTTCTGGGGTCGTCAGAAACCATGCTTATAAATAAACGGATTCACATTTAGCCAACTTTACTATAGGCCCATCGTTACAAGTGGCAAGCTCGTCGATGTCTCTAGTGTACCAAACTCGTGAAAATCACAAATAAATTAAATCCTGTTTCAATTTATTTTGCTGATGCGTTTTTGCTATACGGTAACTTAGCTTTTCTTGCAAATTCCATTCTCAGTCAGATTAGACATGAACAGATAATTGGAATTTGCTAAACTGCTAGTCTTCTGCTAACAGCTTACTCCTTGGGCCACTTCGCTGCTAAGTCTTCCACTAACAGGAGTAGAATCATTCAAAATAATTAAAATAATGACGTGTCACAAATGCCTGTAATAGCTTTCGTCAATAAAGATATTTTGACTTTGACTTTATTTAAATTTATTCTTTATTTTGTCACTGTACATTCCCACCGGAATTTAGTTAGGTCTATGATAAGGTACATATTTTTATTCGGTACGAGTGTTATGTTATATAATTTACTTACTACATTTATCTATCGTGCCTGAAAAGTGTTATATTCGAGCAAAGAACAGAACTGGCAGTAGGAACCTTATGATGAAGACACTTAAAATAACTTAAATGCGGCTGTAAAGGTGCCTTGTCAAAATTTATTAGTATAGATACCTAAAATTAACTTAGATAAAATTAGTTTAAATTATTTTCTAGCTAAGATGCGGCTGTAAAAAGGCTTTGTCATAAATGTCAAACATTAAATAAAATAATTATATTATTCTAAAGATAATGTCAAATTGTTGCGGCTGTAAAAGGGTCTTGTCAGTATTACCTTATCATTACAGCCCCTAGAACACAGCGTCCTAGACTTCCACTGCTGGAGATGGGCCTTCCAGAACATATATCTGGAGAATTTATCATATCATAGTGCAATATAAATAAATAAAGAAACAAATAAATAAATGTCAATAGTCTTATGCTATATTATTATCTTGTAGTATACGAGTATATAGTATAATTAATAAATATTATTGTGCCCCGAACAGAAATCGAACCCGGTACCTCCGATTTTAAATCCACGGACTTAACCGCTAGACCACGAAGGCAGTTTAAACAATTTAGTACTTTCAATAATTTTAATGTTTATTTTAATTATAACTTGCCGGTTTGGTTAATATTTAATGAGGTTTTCGGGTTCTTTTGAGCAACTGCCTATTTGGTAACTTGCTTTCCATAAAATCCTAAAATGGTAGGTTCGAACCAATGAGAGATAAACTTTTCTTACGGACATCTAGAGAAAGAGCTCGTTAAGCCGTCGGTTCCAGTTCCACTATTACCATATAGTGGAATCGTTAACAAATTGTGGGTTTTAGGCAAATTATCCACAAAAATCTGGAATGCCAATCTCTAAATATTGAGGTCAAGGACTCTGTGATCTTGGGGCTGCGTCTAAAAAAATATTTGTTTGACTACAAGAAGATAATGATACGGAACTCTTTAGAGCTCTCATCATAGTATAGCCGGTGGAACAAACTCATAGAAGCCACATCTCGGCGAAACTGCAGTCCCAGATATAGCGACATCGTCCACAATTCGAATAGCTACCCTCTGCAGGACATTTTTATTTATTTATTATAAATTCGACTACTTTATTGCCCTAAAACTTAATTGGCAAGCGTTTTGTAACAACCAACGTTTGGGAGTGTGGAAAAACTATGTATGGGTGCAAATGTATTATGATAAACTACATACCTACTAATAATATATAAAAGAATAATTAAATACATATATATAACTATAAAATACTATAATAAGCCTACACACGAATAAACAGTAATAGATACATCGAAGAATATTAAAAAAAAAACCACAAAAATAAATTTAATATTGATTAGTTTGTTAGTAAGTGGTAAGTAAACGTTTAAAAATATGAAAGCCTGTCTCATCATCAGTGGGAGCTTGTTCCATTGGCGAGCGGATGACACGGTGAACGAATCTAAATATCTGCTGGAACTATCCCGTGGATTATGAGTTGATTATTCTGACGTTGAAGACGGTGGTAAGAGTCACAAAGAAATTCAAATCGACATTTTAAATACGAAGGTGTTATCGGATTGTAGAGAATGGAGTAAAAGAAGACAAGAAGATGTGTAGACCTGCAAAAACAGATATTGAACCAATTCGACTATTTTCAAAAATCGGATACATGATCATACTTACGCAAACCAAATACACGCGAATAAGTTGAGAAGGCAATCCCGACATTGAGAGCATCTGTAATTGGCGGAACTATCCAAAAGGTATTCCACGTATGATGTAACTTGTACTTGTAGAGCAATAATCTGGTGAAGCAAATCTTGATGTCATAAAAATATAAAAAATAAGAGTAGTAAAATATTAAAACATGCAAAATAAGGATTTGTTAGTAAAAAAAAATATCTAAGGATTTTCATGGCATTTTCTTTTCGCAGCATTTCAAAGCAATTTACTTAATGTATTAGATATTTTCCCTCGACCTATATAAAGGAGTGGTTAGTCGGTAACGGATAGGGACATATTTGTCACACCAAATTACATTATGGCCTTTAGGAACTCTATTTTTGGACATACTAAACCTATAATTTGTTGTGTGGTGCATTATTATTGTTGTTTATTAAGCTATTGCATAGGTTTTATCTCGGGCTTTGAGCGCGGCGACCGAATCAAGAAATTCCGTAACGAAAATAAACCTAACACCCCCCACTCCGACCGGCACAGCGGTGCGGAGTTGAAAGCCGTGCATCGTCTAACGTCGTTTCAGTTCGGCAGACTTCGACACGGTGTTTGTGTGCGTGCGACTAGAAGTATGCGTGTAGACTAGCTGCTAACTGCTCATAACTGATTCTATCTCTTTTAGACACAATGCTAGGTGAGAAAGCGTGCTTTTTGGCTGCGTAAAAAATACTGCACAAATAAAATAAATAAATAATTATAATTGCATAAGTTGATAAAAAAATGCTATGCATAAGCTTTACCGCGGCAGTCCCCGAGTGTCACGCGTATTTTTTTATTTTTCATTTGATTATTGTTTTCTTTATTTTAATATATTTTGTTATTATTTCATTGTTAAGCTGATTTTATCTATCAAAGTCAAAGTCAAAATATCTTTATTCACCTAAACCTCTTACAGGCATTTATGAAACGTCATTAATTAAATTATTTGCAATGATCCTACTCCTGCTAGTGGAAGACTAAGCGGCACAATGGTCCAAAGACTAAGCAGTTAGCAGAAGACCAGCAGCTTAGCAGATTCCAGTGTTAAATCTGACTGAGAAAGGAATCTGCAAGGAAAACTCAGCTATATCAGATTTACAAAATAAAACATATACAGAACTGCACCACAACGATCAATTAATAACCTTTTAAATTTAGTTATCAGTACCTTAGTATTAGGTTCTTACATATGAAATTGATGTTTTATATGGAAAAAGTAAAACTTGTATATACCTATTTAATCAATCGAAGTATGTGCCATTATTATCTATGCACTTTGCCATTTTATAGATAGTTGATTGATTGATGATTTGCCTATAGTATAGTTGGCTAAATGTTAATCCGCTTATTTATAACGATGGTTTCTGACCACCCTGAAAGGGAAACGGTCGTGATGATACTTTTTATAGGTAGTTCATTGATTTCATTGCTGAAAAAAATGTGAGACCAAGAATCAACAAAATATTTGAAAGCGGTTTGGACTTCCCATCGGAATTGAACTTTTTTCTTTGCAGGAAATTATTTAAATTTCGAAAAAAAGTGGTAATCTGTTGAAGCAAGGTCTGGGGAGCATGGTCAGTGTCGGAGACATTCCAATCGCAGCTCCTCTAATTTCACGACCGCCTGTCGTGAAGTGTGAGGTCTGTCGTGAAGTGTAGGTCATTCACTATAGCTTCTTAAGATCTGGCCAGACGATTACGGCAGATCTGTATTGTTAACAATTGCAAACACCAATACCTTTTTGTGAGTCTACTTTCGCTTGTGGCAGGATTATATAATGGAATCCACTAACTACTGCCTCCGTGGTCTAGCGGTTAAGTCCGTGGATTTAGACTCGGAGGTACCGGGTTCGATTCCTGGTCGGGACACAAAAATATTTATTAATGTAAATAAATACACTTAATTAATATTTAATTTATTTGTGATATTTCCCGAGTTTGGTACGCTGAAGACATCGACGAGCTTGCCACTTGTCATGATTGGCCTATAGTAAAGTTGGCTAAATATGAATACCACCCCGAAAGGGAAACGGTCGTGATGATACTTTACTTTACTTTTACTAACTTGTATGATATTAAAGTTCATATTTGCACAAACGCTGTCAAGGTTAAGCGCTTATAGAGTTGAGAATTGAATAATATTTTGTAAATAAAAACGCAAGCTCTGGCGTAGATAACGAAATCCACTAATAACGATGCGACTAAGTAACAGAATAGGACTGCTGGAGTTACTGTAGTAATGGAATTCATCAATTCGAGTCTGGCTCCAGTTTTGAGTCGGATCGAATTAAACAAGTGTGGCCCAGCCGGCGCTTTGTAAATTCAATACGAATTCAATTATTCAAAATGTTTGCGACTTCCCAAAGTATGGATTACACTTATTTAAATACAATTTCATATAAATTACAGGAACACGCCTCAGTTAGCAATTTATGTTTGTTTTTAAGCGGTATCCTAAGAGCGACCTTTACCGATCGGTTATGCGAATGAAATCCACTTTTTCTATAATAAAATACGCCAACAAAAGAAATGGTAATGGGTTGCCTAACTAAATATGTTTAAGGCATTTTTATTATTATTATTATTTTCATCAAATAAAAACAACAAGCTGATTATAGTATATAGGCGCGGAGGTGGCTCGGTTCGTTCGAAGCGTTCTTACTGCTTTCCTTAGTATCCTACAAAGGTCGGTTCAAACCCCCCCCGGCATGTACCAATGATAATACACTTTTCTTACGTACTGCAGTCATGGATTTACAACACCACCGTTCCTGTGCCTCGGAGAGCGCGTTAAGCCGTCGGTCCCGGTTCCACTAATCATTAAAAATTTACATGAGATCCTCGCCAACACGTCTGGCCATCGTAGCGCGTGTAGGCCAAATTCTCCAGATATATGTTCTGGAAGGCCCAACTCTAACAGTGGAGTTCTAGGACGCTGTAATGAATTAATTAATGATAAAATTAAAATTAATTTTGGGAAATAATAACGTCAAACAAAGATAAAGAAGTCTAAAATGATAATTTTCGGGTCATATTATTAGTTACGCGATCTCTTGCCAACCTTTATCCAACCTACACCAGCGGCCTTCTTCAGGTAATCCGTCCATCTGGCGTGGCGTTCCACTCAGCGTCTTTCCGTACGTGGTCTCCACTTTAGAAACCGTTTGCCCCATCGATCGTCGGTTCTGCAGCAGATGTGTCCGGCCCATTGACTTCAGCTTGCCAATTTTAAAAGCTATGTCAGTAACTTTCATTCTTTGACGAATATCAACGTTTCGAATTCTATCCATCAGAAAAATACCGAGCATAGCTCTCCATAGCTTGCTGAGCGACCTTAAATATATAGACCAAATCCATTCATAGTGTCCACGTCTCTGCTCCGTACGACATTACCGGGAGCACGCACTAGGTAAAGATCTTCGTCCTACGATGAGAGGATGTGCCGGAGTTTTCCCGAATGGCGCCCATCCTAGTTGAATCCATCTGTCGGCTTCTTTACTGAACCTGGATTCTTCTTAGTTGTTACACTCTTGGCAGAGTGATCGTGGTCGCCATTTAAGTGCTAGTGGCACGCTTAACAAGCCGTCGCCACTCCTATCGGACCGCAGATTTCCTGGTGCACTCATGTAGGGAATGGTCGATTGTGCCTTCACATGGTCAGTCCATCTGATTGGAGACCTACTACACATCGTCTTGCCATTGACTTTCCTCTGAACTACCAGGCGCTCCATGGATTTGTCCCCACTGTTTGCAATTATTGTCAGTGTGCATCGAAAAAAACCTAAAAAGCTAGTTTTATACCTCTTCATTACGCTCGTAAACCATTAACCATGAAGCCATAAATGGGTTTAATGCTAAAACCGCCCTATAATTTACCTATCGACCTGTTATCTTTAATGTCCAATAAAAAACTAAACTACAGTGTCGAATACACCCTAAAATACTTAATAAAACATGAATCCACCACCAGCCGCGAATAACGGTAAGTCAACGTCGCAATATATTTTTTTTAAATAACTATTTACATAGAAATAAGATTGGTTGAGAGCGGTGGTAGCTCGGTTGTCAGATTGCTTTTCTTAGCACCCTAAAAAGGTGGGTTCCAACTTGGGAATGTACCAAAGAGTAATACACTTTTATTACGTACATTTGCATCGAAGAGCACGCTAATCCGTCGGTTCCTGTTCACTAATACAAAATTGTGGACGTTAATCGTTTGATCGCCATGTGGTGGACGGCTTCTAGAATATCACTCACGTGTGCCCAAGATTAAGGGATCCTGTAAGAGCCAGAAACGGATCCTGCCAGTGGCAGTGGGCCAGCTCCGATGCCGTTGATAGTTCGGGCGAATGAGCTCCCCAGGGCGCCTGCTTCGTGGAACCCAGTCCAAGGGGTGTCGGGAGTCTTCGGAGGCCTAGTCCCAATCTGGCTGCCGAAGAGCGAGGAGTGCCGACCGCCAGAAATTTACACAATAAAATAAAATTGACACCAGACCCAACCAGAGCCAACCCGTCTGTCCGTAATTAATTTAAATAGTTTTCTAAATTTAAATAATTTTAAACTCAATTAATAAATACCTTAATAAACCTACTGGATATTGCCACCCCCTGAGCTTGGGTAAGTATTGGATTAGAAATAGTACGGGTCACTTCATGACCACGTGCAGTAGATTAATTTTTATTTATGCACCATCGCTGCGGTCTCACCAACTATATGGTATCTTGTCTTAGTGTGGACTGGAGTGGTGGTGGATCTATAGATGGAACGAGCTTGCGTTCCACGGTTTTTACCAGTAGGACTTCTTTGTCTGGACTTTAGAGCTGGGACCAGGCATAACCCCGCTGCTCAGGATCCCCGTGAAGCCTTGTTGTCCGCTTGAGATCGGCAGCGCTCTCCGGGTCCCCATCTTCAGGTTCTCCGAGGGATGGTACCTACGGTCAACGGATGCATAAAGAGTGATAGGACTAAGTTTTAGCTTACGACCCTCCCTTGTGTAATTGTAAACTCATTCCCTTTATGTTAACTTCATTGTCATCTATTATACTTAACTTCCATTGCTTAAAGTCTGTAGTTTTATTTCAATGTCACGCTTAACGTAACCTTAGCCGCCTTTTAGGGGCCGTCAACTTCCGAGTATATTTTGATATAAAAAATAAACGATGACATACCGTTAAAGGCAATAAAATACAATAAATTTGAACAGCGAAACAAACACAATCGTAACCGACTCGGTGCCAACCCTAAGAGGTATTCAGAGACTAAGATAATAAAATACTAAATGATAATTCGACTCGAAGGGCGGTCCCATTGCGCTTCCTGGATTATTCAAATGTAGTCCGGCTATGTTGACGGACGTGTGCAGCAAATACATTGCGTGTTTGATAACTTCAAAAAACAATCATAAAAATATAAAGATCTTGAAAAGAATACCATCAAAGTTTTTTTTCTCGTAGAGTTTAGTTCACCTATTTTTTTTTTTAATTTGGATGTTGCCTGTCTAATGTTTATCATATTTATTTTATATTAATGGATATCACAAGCGCTTATTTTAATAACATTTATAGTTTTTTGCATCCACATACAGTTCATCCCAACTATTCCCAACCTTTAAATTGTGAAAACGGACGTATTTTTTTATAACGTAAGTATGTATTTTTAAAAAAAGAGGTTTTTTTTTAGTTACTAATACATTTTCAACTAGTTAGTTAATACTATTTAATTTGATACAGTAATACCCGTTAATGTCGGTTCAAAGCCCCTCGCCATGTACCAATGAGCATGGTGAGTGTAGGCCAAATTCTCCAGATATAAATTTCTGGAAGGCCCATGTCCAACAGTGGAGGTCTAGGACGCTGTGTTCTAGGGGCTGTCCCCGTACGGTCTAGCGGTTAAGTCCATGGATTTGACTCGGAGGTTAGATTCTTGGTCAGGACACAATAATATTTACTAATTTAAATATATATTATTTATTTTTTGTGATATTTCTCGAGTTTGGTACGCTAGTAAAGTACTATAGTAAATTTTGCTAAATGTGAATCCGCTTATTTATAAGCGTGATTTCTGACCACCCCAGAAAGGAAACGGTCGTGATGATACTTTACTGTTTCATATTTTAAATCTGATGTATTATTATTATTATTAAATACTTAATTGCACTTTTTTTTTAAATATGTACGAAGGCGAACTTAAAACGATTTCCGCTTTTTCTACCAGCTAATCTTTGGGACAGTGAGACAGTATAAATATGTGGGTTGCACATGTAGCTGAGTTTTGATTGCAGATGCCTTTCTCATTCAGATTAAACATTAACGGGTCATTGTGATAAGCTGCTGGTCTTCTGCTAACAGCTTACTCTTTGGACCACTTTTCTGCTTAGTCTTCCATTAGGGGGAGAAAAATCATTTAAAATAATTTAAATAATGACGTGTCACAAATCCCTGTAATAGGTTTACGTGAATAAAGATATTTTGACTTTGACTTTATTAGCGAACGCGTAAATAATAAATAAATAAATATTTCCAGACAGGTCACACAGCGCCATCTAGTTTCCGTGGTAAGCTACGAGGCTTGTGTTACGGAAACTAGATGGTTGATAAACTACATATTATACTTTTTTTTTTGTAAATATATACATATTATACATATAAACACCCAAACCGAGACAAATTATACAATGTACAACTTGCCCCCGGTGGGAATCGAACCCACGACCTCCCGAGTTCACGGCAACGTTTGTTACAACTAGACCACGGAGGCGGTAAATATATACCGCCAAAAATGAACATAGTGTGATAAAATTGCGTGATAATAATCAAAAATTTATAGCTTGTTGGGGCAGCAATGGTAATTGAACGTGCGTGAAGGTGGTGAGGTCCTTTAGAATTTGTAATACTGTAGTATATACTTGGTACAGGGACTTCCGTCGACACGCATTAGCCATTAGTATGGCGGCTGCTGTTGACGTCACATCCGTAGCTCATCCCTTGCGAAGGGAGAATAGTATGAGTCGTTTTCTTCCTGATATGTTTATGCGTGGCGAACTGGGATCGTATTCTTGGCAAGCGTTACGATTTCATTAATATTTATATTATTAATTCAAAATACATTTATTTTCATTAATTATTGTTGTTTTGTATATTTAACTGCCTCCGTGGTCTAGCGGTTAAGTCCGTGGATTTAGACTCGGAGGTACCGGGTTCGATTCCTGGTCGGGACACAAAAAATATTTATTAATGTTAATAAATACATTTAATTAATATTTAATTTATTTGTGATATTTCTCGAGTATGGTACGCTGGAGACATCGACGAGCTTGCCACTTGTCAAGATTGGCCTATAGTAAAGTTGGCTAAATGTGAATCCGCTCACTTATAAGCGTGGTTTCTGACCACCCCGAAAGGGAAAACGGTCGTGATGATACTTTACTCTCTTTTTTTGTATAGTTTTGGTTACAAAAGAGTTCTCACAATTTACGGACAGGGCGTACAATATTAATTGCGCTTTTTAACTATTTGGTACCTAATTATTAATATTTTAATAAATTTATGGTTACACTATTAAACATTATCATAATATTGCTAAAAACAAAAATTGATATCTTAAAAATAACAAACAAATTGAAACAATTAAAAATATGTCCAAATGTTTCCACTACATACTCGTAGGTTACACGCTCAGTAGTTTGACATTGTCTACTTATTAATACGGGTCTATCTCACTCAATAAAATGACTATAGATAAATTCGATAGATAAATTATTTATCGCACAATAAACAAAAACACATTTAAATGTACATAGGCTAGCTCAATGACCTTTGGTATCCCAGCATCCCTATTCTGTTACTTAAGCGCAAGTGTTATATTATAATGGAATCCGTTAACTGTATATATATATCACGCTATTAAAGTTCATATTTACACGGCCACTGACAAGGTTGAGCGCCGTTTGGAATCAAGACGATGGGCCCATGGGGACACTCAGCCAAGCGTCTGGCCAAGGAGTTGGCCAAACGGCTAACGGAAAAGTCCGGAGACAGAAAAGCTGGCAACTATTTCTGACAACGTATTAGCTTAGCTATACAGAGGGGAAATGTTGCCAGTCTTCTTGGGACTGAAGGGTCGTCTCTAGGGTACATTTTTACTTATAGTTATTTTTTTATTAGGTTTAGTTAATATTTCTTTTTCCTTTTTATATTAGTGAAGTTGATTCGTATAGGTTTTTAGGTATTGAAATTGACAAACATTTAAATTGGAAAAATCAAATAGATCAAGTTTGTAAAAGGCTGAACCGTTTCGTCTTTGCCCTGAAAAGAGTGAGACAAACAGTTTCAATAGAAGCTGCAAAGGCGGCATATCATGGGTATGTATCCTCAGTTCTTAGCTATGGTCTAATACTCTGGGGAAACTCAGTAGACATAGACCGTGCTTTCATAATACAAAAGAAATGCATAAGAGCAATCTGTAATGTCTGGTATCGTGACAGTTGCAAACCTCTCTTTAAAACACTAAAAATATTACCGTTACCGTGTATGTATATTAGAGATGTATGTCTTTTCGTACATTCTCACCCAGAACACTTTAGGAAGCGTAGTGAAGTCATACCCAGACAAAAAAGAGCCAAGTTTTTAAATTTATTATACCAGCCCCCCTGCTATAAAGACATAAGTATGAAAAATGTATTTAATATGTGTATAATAATATATAATAAGCTTCCTGACGAAATAAAATTATTGCAGGGCCCTAAACTAAAATTACAACTGACGAAATGGCTACTGGACCATAGATTTTATAGTGTAAAAGAGTATCTTGAGTGCAAAACAGGTTAATTAATATTGTTTTTTGTTTTAATGTAGTTGTGATTATGATATTAGTATGTAAGTAAAGATTTGCACGCCTGCTTGCAGGTAGAATACATGTGAGTAGACCTGACTAAAGTTTTGTGACCACTGTACTGTATTTATTGCAAATAAACGATATTTCATTTCATATAAATAATGTATATACTTTAATGTAATTTTTAAGCAGAAGCAACCTTAATTATGTATGTGGTTAGTAAAGCTTATGTTTTGTTAGTTTTAGTGGAAACTTTGTTGGATAAAGAGATAAACAATTTTGTTATTACTAAGAATAACTGTTTGTTTCCCAAATAATATATAAATAAATAAATAACTAAATAAATTTATTTTAATTTTTACTTTTAAGTAGTTTTAATTTATATTGTAATAGTTTTTATACTGTTTGTATATTACTTCAATATAATTTGTGACAATTTTATTTCCAATTTATTTTAATTGTTTCTGTTTTTTTAAGTAATATTTTGTTCACATTTATTCAATAATATGACTACAGGAATTGGCTTCCAAAGGGGAGATTAAATGTTGAGTGTGCGTCGCTGGTGTTTACGAGATCCGTGATGATATATGTTCCGTGGTTGTGTTATCGTATCTTTGTATGTTTAATTACTATATTTTTCTCCACTCCAAAACCCACTGATAACAGTAAATGTAAACCTTTCCTTATTTCACAGGATAAAAGAGGTGTATCATCCTAAAATCTGTATCCATCTGCTGGGCTAAGAAAGTTATAGTAAAGTTGGCTAAATGTGAATCCGCTTATTGGTCTCTGACCAACCCGAAAGAGAAACAGTCGTGATGATACTTTATTTATTACTAGCTCTAAAGTAGCTCTAGTTCGTATGGTCTAAACACACCTAATAAGCAAAGTAAAGTAACATCACAAGTATCCCTTCCGGGGTAGTCAGAAACAAGGCTTTTTTAATGAAGCGGATTCACATTTTGTAAATTTTACTGTGGGCCCATCATGACAAGTGGCAAGCTCGACAAATATCAGAAATAAATTAAATAATTTATTGTGTGTCGACAGTACCTTAACATAAAAATAAGTGAAACATAGGTGGTGGTGACTCGCTTGTAAGGACCGGTGGTGGCTCGGTTGTAAGGACCGGTGTTGGCTCGGTTATAAGGACCGGTATTGGCTCGGTTGTAAGGACCGGTGGTGGCTCGGTTGTAAGGACCGGTGGTGACTCGCTTGTAAGGACCGGTGGTGGCTCGGTTGTAAGGACCGGTGTTGGCTCGGTTATAAGAACCGGTATTGGCTCGGTTGTAAGGACCGGTGGTGGCTCGGTTGTAAGGACCGGTGGTGGCTCGGTTGTAAGGACCGGTGGTGGCTCGGTTGTAAGGACCGGTGGTGGCTCGGTTGTAAGGACCGGTGGTGGCTCGGTTGTAAGGACCGGAGTTGGCTCGGTTGTAGGGACCGGAGATGGCTCGGTTGTAAGGACCGGTGGTGGCTCGGTTGTAAGAACCGGTGGTGGTTCGGTTCGAAAAACATGTACAAATGAGAAAAAAATCTTACGTACATTCGTCGTACAATACCATCGTTCCCGTGTCCCAGTTTCATAAATACCAACTTGTACAAGCGTTAATAAATTGTCATCAGAACCTCGACAACCCGTCTGGCCAGCGCTGGAGCATAGCAATAGTGCAGGTCTACGATTCCGTGTTTACGATGATAAAGTATTAAATAAATAGTCCCGAAGGCAGAGAAGAGAAGGAAGAACGCAACATTATTTTAGTGATTTGTCCAAATCGCAACTCCTAGCATCGTCATAAGCTAGAGGCGCTAGAATCCTTAGTTTTCACTTGCCAATCCCTGCGAAAGACCGGAAACTTGAAAAAACTTCTCAAAAAAGATTTCATAGTTACAACGACTGAACGGGAAACGACTAGGCGCTGGTGAAAATACTCCGAAAATTGAGCGAAAGAAATGAAATTAGCAGCAACTAACCTTTATTCCGGGTCTCGAACTGGTGACCGAATTCCTTGGTGGTTTTGATAGCCGACGGGTCGCGAAATGGATGATGATGATGAGGATCACAGCCGAAATTACTGCAGGTCCACGGCACAATCACAGCGAATAAATACGAATTAATTTGGGGAGCAACGATATGCTTCGACCGGCGACCGCGCTTCGACTCTCACGACAGAGAGCGTTGTTTTTTGGCGGAAACGTCATTAACCGGAAGTGCACCAAGCATAGTCCGCTAGTTACTGCTAGAGGGCGTCGAGACGATGGAACGTCATCGACGCAAAGTGAGCCGGCGCACAAAGGCGTTACCGCGAATATTCAAATCAAACGACTCAATTAACGAAATATCGAACACCGCCCACCGTTAAAATATGATTTTAACCAGGAGAAAATGGGGAGGGAAAGGGAAACGAATAAAAAGCGAAATATAAATAGAATAATAAACGAAAACAATAAAATAAACGATTTGAATATACGAAATAAATAAATATGGGGTGAAATATGTATCAAAATCAAATAATTTAAAAATAAAACAAAATCTTATGAAATTATGTCGTAGGTAACGAAAATAATTTTAACACAAAGGCTCTGAAGATGTCCTACGTAGATTTTGATTTAAACGAACGAACTGCAACATCATTGGATGAGTACAACATGGAATGCATTCATTAAGCAACCGATTCAAAAATAATTTACTGAAATGGAAAAAAATACATTCCTCTAACAAAGAATACGAGTAGATAAATCAACAACGAACCAATCACAAAATACAACCAACTAACATACATTAAACTTTATTCGATGTCAAGAACTAACTGACTAAAATAACGAATATAAATTAATTTAACAAAACAAAAAAAAAATAGTTCATGCTTATGGAATGGAACAACGAAATTGCATGACTTGATAAAAAAATTAAAGTAAAATACTATATTAAGTTGAATACTAATTTAAGTTAAAACCTCAGATAGGTCTTTAAGAGTTAAGGTTGACAAAATAAACTAATATTTTACAAATTATTAACGTAATTAATTATTAGCAAATTACAAAATTATTTGTTGAAAGCAAAACTAACGAAAAGATAAAAACACAAACGCATCGAGAAACACGATCCTTAACTCGAATTGCGTTCCTTGGCAATTATTTTTATTATGAACAAAAATACAAAAACAAAAAAACAGATTACCTTCTAATAAGTTAACTAAGCCCGAGCGAGAACGAAATACATGCTAGTCAATATAGACAGAAGCAAACGAAATGAAGTCTATTCTTGTTCAAAAATAAAAAAGATGAAAATATTGAAACGAAATGATTTCGATATGGTTTTTTTTACGAAATACGAATGAATTGAGTTACAATAGATGAATGCAACGCTAGATATACGAACGAAACGAAATATATATATATCAACGCTCATTATCCTCTGATAACTACTCGAATACAACGAAAATTTTAATTGTGTTACGATAAATTCAATGAGTCAACGTACGAAACGAAAAAAAATGTTGACACTCATTCAATTAATCCAACACAAATAAAACAAATAACGAACAAACGAAGAAGAAAAAAAAAAAAAAAAAAAAAAACATGAGAACAAAAAAAAATGCTATTGATGAATAAAAGGAAAACTTATTTAAATTTTTAAATTATATTATGCCAAGGGACTCTAATCAAGATCGAAAATTTGTTGTTCCTTTCTTTACGAAATACGAAACTTTACCTAGAATCGAATTAGAATTGTTTGGTTGATGGTGGCCGATTACGAATTCAGAACTGACCTTGCCCATCAAAATCCAACCTAACGAAGTCGAAATGGCTGTTGGAGTACCCGTAGGACCTCGAACAGCTTCTCCTAAGACGATCTCACCGAAAATGTCACTGCCGATTAAAATGTCCACCTGAGAAGGTTTATCGAAATACGGATCGGCGAGAAGCAACGAATTTAAATATGACCACGAATTGGTATTAATTTCACACGTCGGCTTATTGCTGGTAACCCTAGGTAAGACCAAGGCACGAAACTCGTACGATGGACCACGTCCGTTGTGCGATTTTATTACTGTCGATATTTCTCCCTTGACGCTAGTCCTCAAGTCTCCAATGCCCGAAATTGACATATTTGACTTACGATGAGGTAGCCCCAAGCGACGTGCTAACGACTCTGACACAAACGACACTGCCGAACCCGAATCAACCAAAGCCTTAGCTAAGTGAAAATTTCCACACGAATCACGAATTGAGACGACTGCTGTTGATAACAAGACTGCCGGTTTCGATGCGCTTACTGATGCACAAAGAGAAGCCACAACTTGTTGGTCCTCGTCAGCATCTGGACTGGACGCGGTACTTTCGTTTACGCTAGCTTCCACTTCTCGGGTATTTTTTGCATAATGAAGCAAATCGTTGTGATGACTAGCTTGGCAAATGGAACACGAAATCTTTGCACAAGCCTCGTCCAAATCATGCATCGGTTTCAAGCATTTTAAGCACAATCGTTTTGACTTTGCAAAAAGATACCGATCATACGACTGTTTCCTTTTAAACTGTGGGCACGAACTAATAAAGTGATTGCGATGACAACATGCGCAACCAGACGATGACGACGAAGCTACAAGTGAAGACGAAAACGGTTTATACGAAGACGGCTTAACAAACGAAGTCGGTGTAGTACTTGCACGAGCTGATAGAACAGACTTCGAACTTTCCCATGACACGACTTCGCGATCAACGAATTCTCGCAGTTCCTTTAACTTAGGGATGCGATTAGACGTAATAGTACGTTCAAAATTACGACGAGTGTCTGAATCGATTTTTTTATACAACATATAGTACAACATGAAATCCCATTGGTCGACAGGAAACCCTAACGATTCCAATGCACTTAAATTTTCTGCGAACCCGATTACGATAGTGCGTAAACCAGAAACTGATGGTGCATTTAATGAGGGTAGTCGAAAAAGAGATTCCATGTGGTGCATGGCTATAAGTCTGTCATTATTATAATGATATTCTAAAATGTCCCAAGCCTTTGAATAATTTATATGAGTGAGTGGCAGGCCCTTAAGTAACCTAGCTGGCTCACCACGAACGAACGACAACAAATATTGATACTTGGCGACATCTGACAAATCCGAATTTGAATCAATTAACGAAGTGAATAAATCTCGAAACGATTTCCATTGCATGTAATCACCGGAGAACGTAGGAATTGAAATGGTTGGCAATTTTACGAGACCTTTGTCAACCTTTGAACTAGTCGAACACTCACGATGACTATCTGTGACATGTCTACTCTCGTCTAATTCGAACTTAATTGCCAAAATATCTCTAATGGAATCGCTTAATTCAGCACGAACATTCGAGTGACTACTATCAAGGGTTTTTTTATCAAATAATTCTAAATTCTCAATTTGAGTTTGAAGAGACTCAAATTGATCTTGTAAACGATTTAACCCTGCACAAGAAACCATAAATCTCCGAAACGAATCGACATCATGCCGGGCTCCCGAACCCAATCTCATAATTGTGTCTAATTCATTTTGTATACAAATTCTACGATGCAATAAACCCACCAATTCAACTTCCGAAGTCATATTGAATCGAAATTAAAACGAAATTAAATCGAAATCGGATCGGTTTGTTCTCGAGAATAGGCCACTTTTTTAATGAATTGATTTTAATAATTTACGATCAAAAGTGTAAAAATATAAGATTTTATTTTAGAATACGATATTTACGTTTATACTATTTACGATTATAAATATATTGTAATAGATAAAATAATAAATAATGCGAAAATGAACGAATTAAAAAAAATGTTTTTTTGGGGTAGGAAAATAAAAATGAAAAATATAGGAATTTCGACGGAATTTTAGGATTTTAGCTACTAATTAGTACGAAATATGCGGGTGAAGGACCATTATGAACGGGAAACGTCTAGGCGCTGGTGAAAATACTCCGAAAATTGAGCGAAAGAAATGAAATTAGCAGCAACTAACCTTTATTCCGGGTCTCGAACTGGTGACCGAATTCCTTGGTGGTTTTGATAGCCGACGGGTCGCGAAATGGATGATGATGATGAGGATCACAGCCGAAATTACTGCAGGTCCACGGCACAATCACAGCGAATAAATACGAATTAATTTGGGGAGCAACGATATGCTTCGACCGGCGACCGCGCTTCGACTCTCACGACAGAGAGCGTTGTTTTTTGGCGGAAACGTCATTAACCGGAAGTGCACCAAGCATAGTCCGCTAGTTACTGCTAGAGGGCGTCGAGACGATGGAACGTCATCGACGCAAAGTGAGCCGGCGCACAAAGGCGTTACCGCGAATATTCAAATCAAACGACTCAATTAACGAAATATCGAACAACGACCTACCGCGCGATGGCAAAATCATAATGGCCAGCATTTAAGTCAGCAGTTAAGTGAAAATTTTGTCAGATTTTGACTTTATAATGTCATCATAATCAGATTCTTATTATTAAAACATTGTATGTCGGTATTGTGGCAAGAACGCTGGCCGTATTTCCTCGATGAATCCTTGAGCTGATTCTCTGAGCAAGGAAAGAACCAGCTCATTTGTCACTGGAGCAGACAATTGGACGAGGGGTGATACAAAGTAAAGGTATCATCACGACCGTTTCCATACAATCATGACAAGTGACAAGCTCGTCGATGTCCCTAGCGTACCAAACTCGAGAAATATCAGAAATAAATGAAATATTTATTTATTTAAATTATATAGTCGCCTCCGTAGTCTAGCATATACGTTAGCGGATGAGTCCGTGGATTTAGAAGTCGGAGGTACCGGGTTCGATTCCTGGTCGGGACCCAAAAATAATTATTATTGTAAATATTTTTTTTTTTTTTTTTTTTTTATACTAGCACGACATGTGACCTTGGGCCCACCTGATGGTAAGTGGCGCGCAAGGTCCATGAATGTTAGCAACTGAAGTCAGATACTCGTAACTGCCATCAGTCCCTAACACTATGCCGGCTTGACTAGATGCTTTTTCACACTTCGCTTGAAGGACTCCAAATTATAGGAAAGTGGAAACACAGAGGCTGGAAGAGCATTCCACATCTTTATCGTACGACAGATGTATGAGTCCCCAAATTTATATGTACGCGAAGGGATGGTGACTACGGTATGTGGGTGCATATTCTGACCTGTGCGTGTGGTTCGGTTGCGGAATGGAGAGGGAGGGATTAGGTTATAGAGTTCTTCGGAGCACTCACCATAGTAAAGCCGGTAGAACACGCTCAGATGTGGCTTCACATCTCGGCGAAGCTGCAGGGATTCAAGAGTTCCAGATATAGTGGCATCATCCACAATTCGTACAGCTCGCCTCTGTAGGACACTGAGAGCATCTGTGAGGTACTTGGCGGAACCATCCCAAAGGTGAGAACAGTATTCTATACATGATCTGATCTGTGCTTTGTACAGCAACAGTCTAATTGAAGGCGGAAAAAACCGCTTCACCTTGTTCAGTATTCCGAGCTTTCTTGACGCTGTTTTGGTGATGCTCTCAATGTAGTTCCGGTGGCTAAGGTCTGAGCGTATTTCCACCCCGAGAATGTTGAAGCTGGGTTGTAGGTCCAGCGTGGTGCTCTGAAGAGTAGGGGGAGGAGAGAAGGGGGACTTCTTGGCCGTCAACGCGCAAGCCTGGGTCTTGTTGGCATTGAACTGGACAAGATTTTGAACACCCCACAAATAGATTTTGTGGAGGGTGTCGTCCAGTTCTGCCGTCATGATGCGCCGTGACTCCTCTAGTTGTTTGCCCACCAAAGCTCGAGGACTCAGATACCGCCCGTGAGCCGTGCTGTCATCTGCATAACAATGAATGTTGCCCAGAGACAACATATCATTGATATGCAGAAGGAAGAGTGTTGGTGACAACACAGAGCCCTAGATTTAATTGCCACTTGTCTTGATTGGCCTTTAGTAAAGTTGGCTAAATGTAAATCCGCAAATTTATAAGCGTGGTTTTTGACCACCCCGAAAGGAAAACGGTTCTGATGATACTTTACTTTACTATATTATTGTTAATAAATATTATTGGTATAAAAATAATAGTGATATTTTTTATAAATTTGCATTTGAACTTCACGGGCCTAGGGTATCTACAGCAAACGGTATCAGTTAGCCTTTGATTAATTATACATATATACGTGTTTGCGCCGCTTGCCAGACTCTTTGCTTTTGCTTGCTACATAACTTTAAGCAAATGATATTTATATACAGCAATATTGTAGGTTTTTTTTTTTTTTAATACTAATTTTGCCATTCCGCAACATCTTGCAGCCATTTTAAGGCGAGTTCTTGAGTCGAAGCCTTTCCACTCCTTAAGTGATTGTTAAAAGTTCCTCTTTCTCACAATTGGCTGCAACGGGTTCGATTCGCCTAACTTTTCATTACTAGACATTACGTGGATGCTGAGATTGGAACGTGCAGCATTAATTGGTGAAAAATAACGATTTGTAAACGCTTTTATTGTTTATATCAAAATAATATCCTTTCTTCCTTCATAATCGTATTCCTGTTATTCTATTCAACGAAAGCATCGATAGATTATAATCATAATTTATATTTGGATATTGTCATACATACATATCTTCACGCCAGATCCTTTGCCGGGTAGACAGAGTCAATTGAGCGCCACTTGACACGATCACGACCATACCTCTTTCGCTTCGTCGACATTTATCAAAGTCTTCATACATGCCCTTTTGTTACGAAAGCTTTTTAATGTACCTTCCGCTAGTGTTTTATTTATTTGATCATGGTAAGTGAGTCTCGGTATGCCATGGCCTCTTTAAGCCACAAATTTCGCATTATATGGCTGGATTTGGATCTGGTTTGTCAATCTTTCTACGCTCATCCTTTTTATTATGCCCGAATCATCGTAGCATGCCTTGTCTTATGTTTGTCCGTATGCTTTCTTTACCGTCAAGGTTTTCCATCTTCCTACGTTATGTATTTCGTATTTCTACTGCATTAACACTACTCTCATGGGTATTTTGACATATCCACGTCTCACTTTCATACATCAGTGTTGGTACTAACATGGCATTGTGTATGGCTAGCCGAGCTTTGTCACTGACATTTCGAATGGCGATCAGTGACCCCAGGGCACCGTTAACAGTATTTCTCGCGTTCACTCTTCTTTCAAAATCCCTGTCATACTTCCCATCCGCAGTGAAAACACTATATAGTGTTCTATCATTAATCTTTATCGTCACGGTTGTCATCCTTCTTCTTTCAAAGGTACTAGCTTGGTTTTTCTCACATTCAAACGGAAGTACTTGGAACTGGTGTACTTTTGTAACGTAAATTTTTCTATTAATAATGTTTAATAAAATAATTATTACTCGTATAATAATATTGTTTTTTGTTGTTAATGTAATTGTAATAATGATATTAGTATGTAAGTAAGGAACTGTACACCTGCTTGCAGGTACAACCCGCCTCCATGGTCTAGCGGTTAAGACCATAGATTTAGACGCTGAGGTAGAGGGTTTGATTCAGTTCTTGTGCAAGTCTGACATAATAAAAAAATCCTTGAGGAGACCTATATCCAGTAATGGAGAGTCACAGGTTGATGATGACTAACTGAATAGATCGCCATAATGTATATGTCTACCATTGAGGAGATTGTCGTCGGCCTGACTAGACTATGTTCTATCAGGCCGACCTCGAGTATCTCCAGAGTATCGCTCGGTCTTGCGTACGGCCCCCCAACACGAGATTACTTCCTAGAAAAGTGATCCTCAAGGAGAGCTGTGAGCAACTGGAATCAATCACTCACTTCAGTCCGTAACACTTCCCCGTCCCGGCAAACTGAGCAATTTACCACCATCAGTCCGTCTACCACCTATTTGTTGTTCTCGTTGAAAGTATATGCCATTTGCAATTATGACAAATGCCAATTTTTTCTTTCAAGGTGAACTAATATTATAAGCTTGCCATGGTGATATTTATATGAAAATATCACCGCTTTAAACAAGACTTACATTCATGCATGAATTACTGGAGGATGGTTGCCGGCAGATTCTACCAGGAAGGCGTCGAAATGTCCCTATTACCATACATACATATCTTCACGCCAAATTCCTTGCAGGGTAGGCAGAGACAATTGAGCGCCACTTGTCACGGTCACGATATACCTCTTTCGCTTCTTCGACATTCATCAACCTCTTCATACATGCCCTTTTGTTTCGATGGCTTTTCAACGCACCTTCAGCTATTGTTTTATTAATTTAGTCGTAATATGTGAGTCTTGGTCTGCCAGGGCCTCTTTTACCCACAACTTTCGCATTATATATCTGGTTCGTCAATCTCTCTTCATTCATCCTTTCAACATGCCCGAACCATCGAAGCATGCCTTTCCTTATTTTTGTCCCTATGCTTTCTTTCATACCTACCCTTTTACGTATTTCGTCATTACGTATGCGGTCCGTCAAAGTGACGCCGCATATCCGACGCAACGATCTCATTTCTACTGCATTAACTCTACTCTCATGCGTATCCTGACATATCCCTATAACCAACTCAGACCCATTTGCCATCTGAGTCAAGGAGTCACCTTTGTTCACGCATTATTTGAAGTCGCAATTAATAAACCTACAAGAGAAGAGCGTCTAGGAAATACTTTTAGAAAAAGTTAAAGTAATGGGAAGGTATAGAAAAACGAGTGTCCTGTGAGGATCGAAGAGTTCTCTCGTAAAAGGACAGTATTATGTAGTTATGTAAAACTTCACCCCAAAAAACCTTGCTAAATTAAATATACCAGGCTTATGTCATAAAATGCCACTTATGTCCAATTAAATTTTCCCTTAAGGGTCGCATTAGTCAAATTCTCATATTTTAATTAAGGCGTATACACATTATTTTTCTTATATATTGTAGGTAGAAGCTTCCAAAACTACACAAACTACTGTATGACTTTGTATGGTACTACGTTAGAGTAATTTTTTATTCTATTGATAGAAACAAAGCAATTTTCTTAAGAAGTCATATGTCGGATATAATAAAAAAATGGCTTCTTCATCATCATCAGCCTGTGTCTGTCCACTGCTGGATGCCTTCCCCAAGGCACGCAATTTCACACGATCTTCCGCCGCCCTAATCCAGCCCCCACCAGCGACCTTTTTCAGGTTTTCCAGCGTTTTCCCTTACGTGGTCTCCACTCCAGAACCCGTCTACTCCAATAGTCATCGGTTCTGCGACAGACGTGTCCGGCCCATTGCCATATCAGCTTGGTAATTTTAAAGGCTATGTCGGTAACTTTGGTTCTCTATCGTAGGTCCACGATTCGGACTTTACCCATTAAAGAACTACCGAGATTAGCTCTCTCCATAGCTCGCTGAGCGACCTTAAACTTGTGGACCAGACCCACTTTTAGTGTCCACGTCTCTGCTCCGTGCGACAACCCTGGAAGACGCACTGGTTGAAAACTTTTGTCTTTAAACACTGTGATCTGTCCGATAAGAATATGTGGCATAACTTCCCGAATGCTGCTCCTAGCTATTCAGCTATTGCATGAGCGTGCATTGGATTCTTTACTTGTAGGTTAGTTTAGTAGCCTAAGCCTAATTTGTAGCCTGTTTTATTTTGTAAATCTGATATAGCTGAGTTTTTTCTTGTAGATTCCTTTCTCAATCAGATTAAACATTAATAGGTTACTGGAATCTGCTAAGCTGTTGTTCTTCTGCTAACAGCTTACTTTTTGGACCACTTTGCTGCTTAGTTTTCCACTAACAGAAGTAGAATCATTTAATTAATGACGTGTACAAATGCCTGTAATAGGTTTACGTGAATAAAGATATTATGACTTTAAATAGAAAAAAAAAATCATTGATAACAAACAACAAGTCTGAAGGCACCCTAAACCAGGTTGTGTCCCCGGAGACATCATTTGGGTATATCTATTAGGACATTATAACCCGCGGAATCAATTTATATTACCTTTTGAGGGTAGGGTCGCTTTACACAAACATACTCCAATAGATTGCGATTTCATGGGGAATTATAATTCCATCCCCTCTATTCTCGATCTTTAAGAGCTAGTAGTATATTTGGAATTGTGAATAGGAGAAATAATCACTGTATGTTTAGTGTTGCTATGCCAATAGCTGTCTCAAGTGTTCAATCACTGTTGTATCCTAAGCCTAAATTTTAAAAGTAAACTGTTAATAATTGTCGTCGTCGAGTTGAGAGTTCAGGCTCGCTATTAAATTATCATTTGTTTTAAGTTGTGATATAGACTTATATCACAACTTAATGATATTGAATATAAAGTGTACCAAATTTGCCGCTGTTTCATTCCACCGAATACATACTAATATTAATAAATGTGAAAATGGCTTTGCCCGTGTGCGTGTGTGTATACCGACATAGCCTTCAAAATTTGCAAAACGATGACGGTAGACGGTTTCTGGAGTGGAGATCAACTACGGAAAAAGGCAGTGTGGAACGACCCTCCGACAGTTGGACGGGTGACCTGAAACAGATCGCTGGTGGGGGCTGAATGAGGGTGGGAGAAGCTCGTTTGAAATGGCAAGACTTAAGGGAGGCCTAGATCTAGCAGTAGACAGACATAGGTTGGTGGTGATGTGAGGGTAATTGCCTTTCTTTATCCCTAAACTAACCGCTATCCATTCTAATCCATTCCGCAACCGAACCACACGCACAGGTCAGAATATGCACCTACATACCATAGTCACCATCTCTTCGCGTACCTATAAATTTGGTGACTTATACATCTGTCGCACAATAAAGACGTGGAATGCTCTTTCAGCCTTTGTGTTTCCACTTTCCACACCTGGAGTCCTTCAATCGAAATGTGAAAAGGCATCTAGTCAAGCCGGCATAGTGTTAGGGACTGATGTCGGACATAAGGGTCTGATTCCAGTTGCTAACATTCATGGACCCTGCGCGCCACTTACCATCAGGTGGGCGCAGGGTCACATGTCGTGCTAGTACATAAAATATATATATAATATATTGATAACCATTGGTAGTGATCTACTTTGAAAAACAGGAACGGGCATAGGCTATATGTGATCGAAGACATTAAACCTAATAAGGTAGGGCAAAAAGCCCAAATGTATGATAATTAAAGCTAGACCAATGGGTGTATAAATAATTAGTGTATGACGGTGATTTAACAGTTATGGTCGTCTTCGACGTGCACTTTTAATTTAATTTTGTTGTTTTACTGACAATATGCCGACATGGATGCTACGGAAGTGTCAAACACGCTCTAATTCGACATGAGAACATGAACAAAGTATAGAGTAATTAAAACAATCAATTAAAATAAGATGCTCGTAGATACAAAATAACACTCAATCCGCAATCTTATATTTGATCTTTGCCCCACGGCTATTTGTCTATAAGCTTGACTCACCTTTACGTTTATTCTATTATTATTATTAATAATAATAATAAATTCTTTATTGTACAAAACCAAAACAAGTGCTACCTGCGAGCTTAATGCCGTAAATGCATTTACCAACCTTTTGTGACTGAGATATGTAATAAGCGGGTGCAGCAGAAGAAAAATGATAATTGAAATTATTTATTACTATATAAAACATACATTAATTACAAACATATAGTACTAATACATAAATAAATGTCCAACTTAAACAAATAAATATATAACTAAATATAAAATACATACAATATGCATATATATTGACCGCCTCCGTGGTCTAGTCGTAACAAACGTTGCCGTGAACTCGGGAGGTCGTGGGTTCGATTCCCACCGGGGGCAAGTTGTACATTGTATAATTTGTCTCGGTCTGGGTGTTTATATGTATAATATGTATATATTTAAAAAAAAAAAGTATAATATGTAGTTTATCAACCATCTAGTTTCCGTAACACAAGCCTCGTAGCTTACCATGGAAACTAGATGGCGCTGTGTGACCTGTCTGGAAATATTTATATAATAAGAGAGTTATGGCGACTTATTCTGCTTGTGAAATAAGTATGTGTATAGCTTATCTTTAAATATTTTAAGAGATGGTGCCTGTCTGATAATTTAAGGAAGTCTGTTTCACTGGCGAGCTGCAGATACTGTAAAGGAATCTGAATATCTGCTGGAATAGTGGGGAGGTATTTTAAGTGGGTTATTATGGGAAGAACGAAGTGAAAGGCTGTTAGGAATTGGAAACGATCTTTTAGGTAAGGGGGTGCATTAGGATGATAAAGACGTATATTCTATTATCTAGAATTTAATTAAATTTAGTAGAGATGTTTCTTGAAATTCAGGGTTACCATCTGAGAGCGACATGTGGCCGAACAGTCAACTGTTTTTTTTTAACTTTTATTGACATAAAAAAAAACAAGTGTAGGTCAAATATTTATAATTTTCAGTTTCTTAGCGATTGTACCTGGTCGGGACACAATAATATTTATTATTTTAAATAAATAAATTTGATTAATATTTAATTTATTTGTGTTATTTCTCGAGTTTGGTACTCTGGAGACATCGACGAGCTTGCCACTTGTCATGACTGGCCTACAGTAAAATGTGAGTCCGCTTCTTTATAAGCGTGGTTTCTGACCACACCGATAGGGATACCATCGTGATAATAGATTTGTATTTTAAGCACATTGAATATCCAGTGATACAGTAATCGAAGGTCTAAACATCTGGGACGATGACATAACCCGATAGATAATACATCGCGTTATATGGATAGGCTCAAAGACTTTTATATAGACTGGTCCTTATTTATTTATTACAGGAAAACTTACAGATAGATAACAATATAGATGAATAGATATAATAAAAAATGAGCCAATTAAAAGTTTTCGCCTATAGCAACTAAATACTACATATACAACTATTTAAAAGAATTTTCCGTCAAAGGCATGTCAATAAATTCTAACAGGTTATAAAAAGCATTATTTTGGAAAGAGAGTTTCAATTTTGTTTTAAATTCACTTGGTTGTAGTCTAGTTATAATCTTAGGTAGTTTATTGTATAGTATGTTAATACCAAAAGAAACAAAAAGAACAAATCCTACAAAAGTACAGAAGCTGGAGGGTTAAAGAATTGAGAAGAAAGTGGACGCCTTACTGTTGAAGGCTTCATAGCAAAAATATCAATGTCAATATTGTCATCACCAAACATCTCATTGATACAACAACTAGTTCTAATAACTTTATATATGGCAACATACAAAATCGCTGTAGTGAGTAAATATGAGGGGAGATTAATATGTCTCTGCTTCAATACAAAAGAGCCATAATTAAAAATATAAAAAAAAAAAAAACAAAAATTGCCTTGTACATCAATAATTATATGAAAAAAAAACAGTACATAAAATTCACATTTTAAGATGTAGATTGTAGATACAATACCAACAGATAACAGAGCAATATACAAAATAAAAATTTAAAAACTTTTATTAGTTCTAATGTAAAAAAGTATTCTTTTGGTTTGTGTCTCTTTTGCATTAAAGCAGCGAGTGTCAGAGCGTGGATGCTAAACGCAGAGGGCCTATTTCCTAAGTCCCACCTCAAGAGATTGTTCAAGAAATATGTAGATATGTTTAACAATCCGCTTTAAAATTTCAGTTAAATATTAAGTTAAATTGTTCCTATTCATATTAAATTAGAATGTTTAAGTCTATGTTAAGAACAAAGACTTAAACGAGAGGGTGCTAGGTTTGATTCCGGTTAAAAACATCGACAAGCTTGACACTTGCCATGATGAGCATATTGTATTGTAAAGTTGACTGCCTTCGTGGTCTAGCGGTTAAGTCCAAAGACTCGGAGGTATCGGGTTCGATTCCTGGTCAATACTTTATTTAATTTGTGATATTTCTCGAGTTTGGTACTCTACGATGTCTTATCGACGACCTTGCCATTTGTCATGACATGGCCTATTGTGAAGATTTTGACTATTAAACTAGCATTTTTTTTTACCACAATTGTAATCTTGTTAGAATAATTTATTTAAAAATTCATACTGTGAATACAATTTAGAGCAAATCCCCATACGAGATGCTAGATTAAGATTAAGTCCGCCTTTGTACTTTGTGCAATAAAGATTTAAATAAATAAATACATAAATGATGTCCTTTCATTGATTTTGTACATACAGACAAAGCCTCTTTCATATTTATCATATTAGTAATGGATTGTGCCCGGTCATATACATACAGGTCAATTTTAGCATTCTGTTAATGGTCTCTTTGATTTATCTACCAATTTCCTATCCAATAGACACCCTTCTTCTCTCCCCTCCCACTTATCTCCTCCCCTGTGCCATTTGGACTTAAGTTTTCAACATTATTTACACTACGATTACGCAAATTTAGCTCTATTCAGAAACGTGCCGCTATACCGGGACTAGTTAAATAAAATATAGTAAAAAATAATACAAAACCTAATTTACATCTTAATAATCTGATAAAGATGATTGAAAGAAGCCGACAGACGCATTCAGCTAGGATGGGTGGCATAGGTACAATGTCTGAAGACAAAAGTCTTCAACCAAAGCGTTGTAATGTCGTATGGAGCAGAGACGTAGACAATAATAGTGGGTCTGGTCCACAAGTTTAAGGTCGCTCAGCCAGCTATGAAGAGAGATTTGACAGATGTTGTAAAAGTAAAGTATCATCACGACCGTTTCCCTTTCGGAGTGGTCAAAAACCATGCTTATAAATAAGGGATTCACATTTAGCCAACTTTACTATAGGCCAATCATGACAAGCTCGAAGAAATCATGAAACTCGAGAAATATCACAAATAAATTAAATATTAATTAAATGTATTTATTTACATTAATATATTTTTTTATTCGAGTAATATACAAACAATATAAAAAACGTACAATATTAAATAAACTATATTACAACAAAACCTAAATTTAACCAAAAATTAACATTACATAGAAAATAAAAATTAAATACTTTAAACAAATAGCTCCTCCAAATCTCTGTCTTGTGGCATGGTGCTCAATACACTAGCTGCATTTACCCTTTGGATTAGGATACTTAATTTTTGAGAGAAAATATATATATATTTTTTTTGTGTCCCGACCAGGAATCGAACCCGGTACCTCCGAGTCTAAATCCACGGACTTAACCGCTAGACCACGGAGGCAGGAGACAGATGTTGTATTTTATTAAAATTAAATCTGTGTGTTATTTGTCATTTATTCTATATTTAAAGGGCTGAAAATAAATTTCTGAACGCACGCAAATATTTGACAACCAATATTGTTTAACAGATACGAAACCCACGAACATTTTGTATAGGAAAATGTTTTATTTTTTTATTATATTTTTTCTTTAATTTTCCAATGTTATTAATAGTTATTCTGCTATTCGAGACGGGGACAAATCCAACAAATCAGAAACCATGAAAATCGGTCCAGCTGTTCTCGAGTTATAAGTTTCTAACAAACCCGACTTTATTTCATAATTATGATTTTTTGTTTTTTTCGCCTAAAAAATAAATAAACTGTTCGGTGGTGGCTCGGTTGTAAGAACGCATACCTTAAATCCAACAAAGGCCGGTTCAAACCCGGCATGTACCAATGAGATATACACTTTTCTTACGTACATTTGTCATAGATTTACAACACCACCATTCCCGTGCCTCGGAGAGCACGTTAAGCCGTCGGTCCCGGTTCCACTAATACAAACTTGTGGAATCATAAATTGTCATACAAAAAAAATGACATCATATCCTCGCCAAGCGATATATAATAACATTTAGCCAACTTTACTATAGGCCAATCATGACAAGTGGCAAGCTCGTCGATGTCTCCAGCGTACCAAACTCGAGAAATATCACAAATATATTAAATATTAATTAAGTGTATTTATTTACATTAATAAATGTTTTTGTGCCCGACCAGGAATCGAACCCGGTACCTCCGAGTCTAAATTCACGGACTTAACCGCTAGACCACGTAGCTAGTATCTTTTTTTATTATTAAAAAAAAACTAAACTACAAAAACAGAGTTCTTGCACATGCTCGATTTGTGCTTAGGTCGTGCGAATGAGTGCTCCATGCTCATTTGTCAAGTAGAACGCTTTGAGAAGCGAGCACGTCTGGACATACAAAAACTTGAGAGATTTTGTAAATATAGGAATCAAAATATATGAAAGCGTATGAAGAAGAATCATAAATAAATAACAAATTATGTTGAGCAAACATCCCTTTTGAAAAATCGCGGAATAAAAAGCTTAAGTGAAAAATACGCTGTCCATACACTATAAAGTGAACCATAAAATGAAAAATGCATATCTTTTAGATTCTCTAAGGACTTAACGATAAAGTCGTTAAAGTTATCGATATTTGATAACCATTCACAGTAATAATGATTGTCTTAGTTATATACTATATTATTATATTTTATCTATTGTATTTATATCATATGTATAAATATGTGTTCATTTATTTGTATGTATTTAATTTGTTTATTCATACTTGATTTATGCAATAATAAGTTTTTTTAAATATTTTTCCTACTGTAGTTTGATTTTATTTTGTGTTATTTTATACTTTTACACTTTTATTTTATACTTTACTGTCTTCAAAATTATTGTTAATGCCTGTTAATCACGAATGCCTTTGTAAGCAAGAGTGGGGCTCCCTGTACCACAGACCTTCTGGGACATAGTACAGGAATCCCCGTATTTACTGATTGATGTATCTAGGTTTTTAAGTTATTAAAGTAGACTTTCGTAAACATCGGAATATTCTTGCGGTAGTGTCACTAGTCGCGATCACAGCGACATTATTGCTGCTCGGCTAATACCACCGTTGGATCATTGGCCAGCGCTCCGAGCGGCGAACGACTAAATTAAAGACTTTGCTATTGTTAGTTATTATTCAAATATTTACATTTACCCACATTTTTTTTTTGTAATGTTTACGTTTGTAACAGTAGACATTATTCTATGTACATAAGCATTTTTTAAAGTACAAATGCTATAAATTTATTATTCAGATTACTTTGATAAATTAGTTGCAATAGTTTTTTTCGACGTTTGATTTTTTTAGAAACGATGGGCCCGTGGGGATCGGAACTGAAAGCTTTCTATAAAGAAATTGTTCCAAGGCTCATTGACGGGTCTGGTGACAATAGGGCTGGCAGTTTTTTCTAACAAAATTTAAGTATCTTAATTCAAAGGGAAAATGCTGCTAGTGTATTGGGCACCATGCCACAAGACAGCGATTTGGAGGAGCTACTTTATTTTGTTAGTATTTCATTTTTATTTTCTATCTTTTTTTTAGGTTAAATTTTGTTTTGGTTGTTATATACATACATACATATCTTCACGCCAGATCCCTTGCGGGGTAGGCAGAGACAATTGAGCGCCATTTGACACGATCACGACATACCTCTTTCGCTTCGTCGACATTCATTAACCTCTTCATACATGCCCTTTGGTTACGAAGACTTTTTAATGCACCTTCAGTCAGTGTTTTATTTATTTGATCGTGATATGTGAGTCTCGGTCTGCCAGGGCCTCTTTTACCCACAACTTTCGCATTATATATCTGGCTCGTCAATCTTTCATCGCTCATCCTTTCAACATGCCCGAACCATCGTAGCATGCTTTTCCATATTTTTGTCCCTATGCTTTCCTTCATACCAACCCTTTTCCGTATTTCGACGTTACGTATGCGGTCCGCCAAAGTGACGCCACATATCCGCCGCAACGACCGCATTTCTACTGCATTAACCCTACTCTCATGCGTATTCTGACATATCCACGTTATGACATATCGTTGTTATATAGTTTATTTAATTCAAGGTTTTGTTTGAAATAAACGATTTTATAACTTTGATAAATTAACTAGGTAATTCTTTAAAAATAACAAAACCATGAACCTAATTAGGAGGCAGTTATATTATACTGATTGCAATGATATTTTGTACGCGTCATAATAGTACCAAAAGACAACATATTATCGCTATTAGAATACATAATTCAATGTTTTTTACCCTAATGTACATACGACGTGTCGTTACGGCTATAGAGAATGAGTGCCATTTGTAACGAATGCTCAAAAGCGGCTAGGCGCTGTGAAAGCCTAGCATTTATATTGGGATATTCGATTCTATCCCAAACTGTAACACCAGCCTTGTGCCCGAGGCTTCGTACGAGAACAATGTGAGTGCACTCTACAGATCAGTATCCAATTCTGTAGACAATTTTATGATGTTAATAACTAACTACAAATCGTCTCTTTAGCTAAAGATGCATTTTTTTATATTATAAAAGTTATAGCTGAGTTTTCCTTGCAATCTCTTGCGATCCTTTTTCAGATTAAACATTAACAGGTTGTTGGAATCTGATAAGCTGTTGGTCTTCTACAACCTAACTAGTCAAGTCACTAGTAGGAGTAGAATCGTTCAAAATAATTTAAATAATGACGGGTCACTAATGCCTGTAAAAGGTTTACGTGAATAAAGATATTTTGACTTTGACTACATCACTACAGCCCCTAGAATACAGAGTCCTAGACCTCCAATGTTGGAGATGAAACTTCCAGAATCCTAGCCAGACGGGTTGGTGAGGGTCTGATGTCAATTCATTCACGACATTGTTATTTGTTTGTACATTGTTTAGGTGGTAGGCGGACTGATGGTGGTAATTTGCCCAGTCTGCCGGGTCGGGGTAGTATCCACCGTTTGTAACGATAAACCCAGAAAAGTGTATCCACACGTTTCGGGATCAGGCTCGAATTGCCGTCATGCCCAGTCAAGGCGCATAAACCACGCACGCCACTTACCATCAGGTGGGCGCAAGGTCACATGTCGTGCTAGTATAAAAAAGAAAAAACGACAATTTATTAACTATTCCACAAGTTAGTATTACTGGAACCGGGACCGACACGGCTTAACGTGCTCTCCTCCTCACGGGAACGGTGGTGTTGCAATACGTAAGAAAAGTGTATTTCTCATTGGTACATGGCGGGGGGGGTTTGAACCGACCTTTGTAGGATTTTAAGGAAAGCAACCGAGCCACCACCGCTCGCCTGCTGTACCAGGAATCAACACTCACAAAACTCCGTCCTATCTATCCCTTTCCATCACTCTTTATCTCAAAGTCTTTCGTAGTCGCTCCGTCATCCCTTTCGAACAGTCTTCCGGTCACTATCCGTCAAGCATCGAACAGAGCGACCTTTAAAAGGCATGTGTTCACTCATTAAATTAAGTCCCAATAAATATATCTATTTTAATTTGTGCAGTATATATTTAATTAACTCCGCACTGTTGGTTTTCCACTGCCTCCGTGGTCTAGCGGTTAAGTCCGTGGATTTAGACTCGGAGGTACCGGGTTCGATTCCTGGTCGGGACAAAAAAAAAATATTAATGTAAATAAATACATTTAATTCATTTGTGATATTTCTCGAGTTTGGTACGCTGGAGATATTATATCCGCTAATTTATAAGCGTGATTTCTGACCACCCCGAGAGGGAAACGGTCGTGATGATACTTTACCTTACTTTACTGTTGTTTTTAGTTTATTCTAATCATTATGTAGTTATATACACACATCAAAAGTGTCTAGGGATCAACATATATTTTTGCAATAACTTTTCTCCTGATTGATATTCATTAAAATTTTCTTTAAGGATTGATCAAATAAAATGTTTTCGTTTGTCTACAGTAACGATAAACCAAGTCACCTTTGCATTAGTAAAAAAAATTGCCATTTTCCTAATAAAGGGATTTTTGACATTTGAACCACTAACATTAAAGTTCGAAAAAAAGACTGAAATAACAGTTTTTTTTTAAATTTTATTGGGTAACTTAAACAATTAATAATCCGTGTTTCTACCGCGAACACTAACAACACAAGAACATCGGTTTGGCATACTCAAAATGAGTTCATCCAAATCACGCTGTGGAATGGCCGCCCATGTTCGTTGCAACAACAAAAAAAGGTCTTCTTGCGACTGGATACCCTCCATATTCGGCAGAGCTCTTCTCTGAAGAATATCCCATGCATGCTCAATCGGGTTCAAGTCTGGCGACTGAGCAGGCCAGGGCAGGACATTGATGTTAGCTGCGGCGAGAGTCTGTCTTACAACTCTTGCGGTGTGCGGTCGTGCATTATCATGCATTAACTGAAATAAGGGACCGATATGCACTTGTAGAGGAACGATGACGTCTGATACAACCGTCTCAGCATAAATTTGAGCGTTGAGGTTGCCTCTGATCCAAATCAACTCAGTTCTTCCGCCGATCGAAATACCCGCCCATACCATGATGGTTCCACCACTATAAGGATGGACTTCCTGGCAGGATTTTAATCGCTGTTGGCGTCCAGGGGTTCTCCAGTGTCGTATACGTCTTGTATCCGGCCTCATACCAAAACGAGACTCATCAGAAAAGCACACGAAACGCCATTGTTCTTCTGTCCAATTTCTGTGTTCAAGAGCCCATTGATATCGAGTCCTACGATTGTGCATTGCTATAGGTGGTACCCGTAGCGGTCTTCGGGAATGAAGGTTCACTTCATGCAAGCGGTTTCTGACTGTTTGGTCGCTAATTAAGTTCCCTGAAGAGCGATGAAGGCTCACGGCTAACATCATGGCGGTTATTGTTGGAGTTCTTCGAGCTGTGATTTGAATGTATCGGTCTTGTCTCCGTGTGGTGCAGCGATACCGTCCTCCATGGCGCTCAGCCACGGTACCAGTGGTTCGGTAACGTGTCCAAAGTCGACTGATAACACTCTGACTTGTATTCAGAGCTAAAGCCACAGTACGTTGCCGGGAACCAGCTTCTATCATTCCCACGGCTCTGATCATTTCTTCCCTGCTTAAATGACGTCGCCGCTCCATAATAACGTTGGTTTTAATCAGTAGTAGGGAAACAGTAGCACTAATAATGTCTTCAATGCGTCTTATGTTTTTATAGGGAAAATATTGACAGCTGATTTTCATCTTTTACTCGAATTTGATTGACAGTTCCTGTTTTAAATTATGAAATGCACCAAAAAGGATCCATATAAATTTATAAAATCATAAATTTATTACAAAGCCACATCTCAATCACAAGAAATCCGCATAAACATGCTTGATCCCTAGACTTTTTTGATGTGTGTAGATATGTTTGTATGTATGTAAATTTATATATGGTGTATATTAAATAGCATATATATATGCTATTAGGTTCTAGGGGCTGTAATAAATGAATAATGTACAATACTACATAAACTATTATTATTTATTATATATATATTAGTACAGATATAAAGTGTAAAATAAATTTTAAAATAAATGAGCTTATGTTAAAGTGCATGCATGAATGCGCTAAGTGGATGTTGGCTAACTGGATCGCGATCGGATCATCGCGGCTTATCGTGTCGTGCAGCCAAGCGAAGCCTTTCTCCATCTTACAACCTTTACAAAAAAACTTAAAGAATTACACAAGGAAAATACCTAGGTTGTGCATATGAATTCAGTGAAGATAGCGTATATCTGTTCAAAAACTACTAGGCGTCTGATAGTATCACCACGATTATAAGAAGCGAGTTCACATTTAGCCGACTTTACTGCGGCCCATCATGACAAGTGGCAAGCTCGTCTATGTCTCAACGTGTACCAAAGGAGAGAAATATCACAAATAAATTAAATATTTAAAATGTATTTATTTACATTAATAAATATTTTTGTGTCCCGACCAGGAATCAAACCCGGTACCTCCGAGTCTAATCCACTGACTTAACCGCTATACCATACTATATACACTTAAAGTTATCCAAACATCTAACGGAAAAGTCTGGAGATAGCTGATGCTTAGTTTTTCATTATAAAAAAATAAACTATATATGGTTTTAAAATCTAATTGCACTGTAATATATAGTAAATATAATATAATAATAAAAATAAATAATGTGTTTAGCAAAGTTCTAAGTTAGATACTTTTTTGCAGTCGATCGCATTAGCTTGTCTTTGACCCTGTCCATAAATAAGAACAGTAACCACGCGTTTTATTGCGCAGGATTACTTCCATAGTAATATTATAAATGTCATAGAAGCTTTGTCTGTGTGTGTATGTATGCATGCATGTTTGTCTCGCTGATTTAAGTGACATTTAGCAGAAATATTCCTTAAAACACAGGGACGGATGTCTATACGTCATCACTTAAATTGGTTTACGTGAATCATCATCATCATGTCTCTCCACTGCTGGATACAGGCCTCCCCGAAGGTGCGCCACTTCATACGATCTTCTGCCACCCTTATCCATTCCCCACCAGCGACCTTTCTCAGGTCATCCGTCTATCTGGCGGGGGGTCGTCCCACTCTGCATATTCCAATACGTGGTCTCCACTCCAGAACCGGTCTACTCCATTGTTCATCGGATCTGCCAAAGACGTGTCCAGCCCATTGCCACTTCAGCTTGCTAATTTTGAAAGCTTTGGTCAACGTTTTTGACTTTATCCCTTAGGGAAATCCAGAGCATAACTGTCTCCATATGTTTGTCGACGACATATCACTATTAATAAACTGTGATAATAAACGTGATGTGACGTTAAAACTAGAAAACCTCTTAAATTGTTTAGAGGACTGGTTCGGGTGTAACAACCTATTGTTAAACAAGAATAAAACAAATTTGATAAACTTTTCCCTTGACACGCATCAAAGAAACGACATTGGTGGACTCCAAGATATTATAATAAGAAACTCATTAAACAGAGTTACAAATACGAAATTTCTGGGTCTGGAAATGGATCAAAAATTAACATGGAAAGGGCACATTGAAAACATTGCAAAAAAATTATCGTCTGCTTGCTATGCAATAAAAAAAGTAAAACAATATTGCGATTCTACTGCTGCGCGGTCTGTTTATTTTGCATATTTTCACAGCATAATGAGTTATGGTCTTCTTTCTTTCTAGTTTTTAAGTGACAACGCCCTTTTACAGCTGCTTATCTAACACAGTGTAATATTTATTAATATATTTTGTGACATTTACTGACATCTAATTTAATAACGTAGGTTTAAGTAGTATAGTAACTGACAACGCTCTTTTACAGCAGCATCTATATTTAGGGAGTGTATAATTTACATAGTCCTAATTTGGTTATGACGATGGCTGTTCTTTGCACTAATGGTCGATCTTTTGCTATCCTTCCATGATATGTAAACTGTTGATTGTATAACTGACAAAACCAAGTGTACGTCATGTATCTTATGGTGAATAAATGAATTGAATTGAATTGAATTGAATAGCTGAGCATCCTTGAAATTATGAACCAGACCCACCGTCAGTGTCTATGTTTCTGCACCATACGACATTACTGGAAGAAAAGGAGACATTACGTGAATATATTAGATCATTTTGTTATTCTGGCTAAATGAGGGTCAGTCGTCGTTGCAAATCTAAAATAATATAAAATATATTTTTCTAATTGCATTTTTCATTACAAGATAGACGGTACTGTATAAGTGGTGTTGGCCTCTAATAGAAGTAGCATTCGCTGTATGTAACAACGTGGCGGAGGTCGCGGTATGTCAACGTGATTAGGCTATCAAATCGCGCGCGATGCGCAGTGAAGCGTCAGGAGGTCTGGCGTGCAGAGGTGCCAAATTTCTCACAAGTGGGAACAAGTGCGAGCCTGCCCTAGAACATATTTATTATGAATTATCCTGTTTTGTGTAATAAATGATGGTTTACCTTTGTGGGTCGCGTCACCCGGTCTGGCAGGAGTGTAACCGGAGCCCGCGGGCTCACACGCGCCGCTGCATTGCCCGGGATTCCGGATCGCATTGCAACTGCTTTATCTGCTTACCATTGTGTATGCCAATTAGAGGCGAAACTACAGCATGCATTATTCATATTCTGGTATTCAGAGGTCATCAAAATGGCAGCGTTTTTAGGTAGATGGATATATTTTGCACCATGCTGGATCTACAGTCCAGCTTACGCTCAGACCTTAACCATCGGCCCTACAATCGGAGTATCACCAAAACGGAGCCAAAAAAACTTGGATTCTGAACAAGGTAAAAACCTCTTCGGTTTTTCTACAAAGCACAGATCAGATCATGCGAGGGTATTCCACTTCTCACATATGGGATGGTTCCGCCAAGTACCTCAAAGATGCTCTTAATGCAGAGGGGAGCCGTTCGAGTTGTGGACGATGCCACTACATCTGAAACTCTCGAATCCTTGCAGCTTCGCCGAGATGTCGCTTTTCTGAGCGTGTTCTACGTGGCTATGAACATATGCATGTATGAATATAATATATGCATATATGAATATAACTGGTGAGTGCTGTGAAGAGCTCTATAACCTAATCCCTTCCTTTACATTTCGCAACCGAACCACACGAACACACGGTCAAAATTTGCATCCACATCTAAAGCATCTAGTCAAGCCGGTATACACTTAGGGACTGATGATGACATAGGGCTAAGTTATTGGAAGTAACTAAAACAGTTGTTTAGGCGTAATCATAGTATAGATAAACTATAGTTATTTTACCCGGTTTTGCCCGTGTAAACGGAGGGCGACACTAAATTAATTACGTTGCGCTTTGCGTAGTGAAAAGGGAAAAAATAATCTACATACATGAAATGCTCAACCCAACTAACGTATTTTTAATGATAACTATACATATTTGTGTAAATAACTTTCTAATTGCCGCTTTATAATTGCCAATTTTTTAAAGTATTAAAATGGATATAGTATGTTATCCTTAAGAGATAGGACCTATGCTATCGCGGACTTTTCTGTAGAACTATATAAGATACACAATTCCATCCACCATACATTATTTCGTTATACTCGTAGACCAGGAATTAAATTCTTTTACGTCTATATATAAGACTATAACTAAAGTATATAACTATGATATTTTTGGTCTGAATTAAAAATTGTTGGCTACAGGACGAAATGAACAGCGCAGTCCTGAAGGATCCTCCACTCTGTCCTCTCACGGGGGCCTTTGTAAGCGATATGCAAAAATCTACCACAGACGTGTGATTAAAATACATTCAATACTTATGCAAATAAAAAATATTTTTGAGCCAGAATGTTTACGAATCCGTAATTAATTATAGGCTCTTAAAGAATAAACCTCTGTAAGCGTCTGGTAACCACATCATTCCTGGAGAAACAGAATAATAATAATAATAAAGTTACAACACAGATAAACTTCTATATAAGATTCAAATAGTGTAGAAAGAACCATACATACATAAAAACAAAGTTAATCGACTGTAATTAAACTGTATCATTGAGCTCAACAGCCCTATTCTGTCAATAGTGGATTTCGTACGTACGCCGGAGGTTGCGTCATAATTACAAATTATTATTCAATTCTCAACTCTATAAGCGCTCGATATTGACAACATCCGTACAAATATCAACTTTAATAATATATATATATAGTTAACGGATTTCATTATATAAAATTTGCGCTTATGTAACAGAATAGGGCTGCAGGTCACTCAGCCATTTGTTAGGACGATTTAAAATATAGAACAAACACTTTTTAAGAAAGAAAAACACAATTTTAACAGAATGTTAAACACAATAAATGATAAACAAAGATCGTAATTTTAATTTAGTGACAAAAAAGTAAGTATAGGGTGATGCCAAAACTATTTTTGGACCATAGCGATGCATGAAGTAGGTATTTTATCATTCGAGTAATTAATATTTTTTGACATAATTCCGCAATGTTAAAAAATGTTTTTAGACATTAAGCTCGCCTATGTACTGTAAAATGTATTATTTTCTGTGCAATAAAGAATTTATAAAAAAAAAAAAAAAAAAGCTGTTGACACAGGACAACAGAATAGATAATGTAGATAAAATAGTGCATAAATATTAGATATGTCTTCCAGACCGAATTTATAATTAATAATAACATAATTATAGATGTGTATATGATGTTGAATTATTGTGGGTTTTATTATATATTAATCACATTTTCTTTTGTTTCGTGTTTTGTGAATATAGAGTAGCAAATAAAACACTAATGTGACGTATGTAGGTGTATTTAAGTATAGCTCATGTATGAAGTTACAATATGAAGTATATTCTAATTATTCAAGTAACCTATTAGTTGTATCTTGTATGGGGATTTGGGCTAAATTGTATTCACGGTGCGAATTTCATTCATTCATTACAGTCCCTTGAACACAGCGTCCTAGACCTCCACTGCTGGAGTTGGCCTTTCAGAACTGGAGAATTTGGGCTACACTCGCCACGCTGGCCAGGCGGCTTGGCGAGGATATGATGTAATTTTTTTATGACTATTTATTAACGATTCCACAAGTTGGCATTAGTGGAACCGGAACCGACGGTTTAACGTACTCTCCGAGGCACGGGAACGGTGGTGTTGTAAATCTATGGCTGCAGTACGTAAGAAAAGTGTATTTCTCATTGGTAAATGCCGGGTCGGTTTAAACCGGGTAGGATTTAAGGTACGCGTTCTTACAACCGAGCCACCACCGCAAATTATTCTCATTCAAATATAAGGATAAACTAATGAATTGGATGTATAAACAATCAATATCAATGACGGTTGGGTTATATCAATATTTTTTAACATCTACTATATAACCTGTGTTTCCATCTGCAATTGTTTATTTACATAGGTGGTATTTACCATTTGTTCCGGTCCCTATTATTACATCTATGTCCCGATTATATTACAGATTTAATTAGGAATTCTTCAGGGAAGCTGTTTCGTTCTTCTACTCATTGAGGGTCGTTAAAAGTACTCGACAGCAAGGCTTTCACTTTAAGCCATTTTGGAATCGAAAATAAATTGTCATTAAAAATCTCAGTCTGGTCAGCATGGTGAGTGGGGACCATATTTCCCAGAAATTACTGGAAGGCCCATCCCCAATAATGGAGATTTTGGACTCTGTATTCTAGGGGCCGTAATGATGATATAACGAAGCGAGTATACTCGTATAATGAAGTTGTAAGATGTAAATATATACAAGTATATATATATATATACGAGTATATATATATATATGTAAGTGAACAACATGTTTACAAAATAAAAATTAAGCTAATAAAATTATATAAACTAAATATAAATTAAAACTGAACCATATATAAAAATATTCACCCATGACCTGATCATGTGGCTGTGTGCCAAGAACACTCGGAGCATTCCCCCGCGATGCTGATTTGCTGCGCGAAAAAACTGCCAGCCCTTTTATCACATACAGCATTAACCACCCGCTTAGACAGTTCTTTAAAGAACTTCTTAGCTCTTGGCCCCCACAGACCCATTGTCTCAAGGCCAAAAGACACAAACACATAATCATTAGCAACAAACTCGTATTTGTGACATTTGGTCTTTTCAGCCGAGTCCGCAGCCGCCCCAGCCCTGACATATATGCCCTGGACATGAGACCGTGCAAGGATGTCGACGCAAGCAGCGTCCCACACCAATGCTTGACCCATGGACCACGGCACCAAAGTCAATCCATCGGGTATTTTACCATTACTGCGAGAGATCCCAGACGGTTCAAGAACTGAAGGAATCCCGGCAGTAACCAAAGCCCGGTGGATTAAATTATTTACAGAACCATGGCGGAAACTACGACCGGCACCTTTCTGACAAGATAGGCCGTGGAGACCAAGCTGGTTAACGGTGCTGTTAAAAGTAGTTTAGCTAAATTTAAAATGCATTCCCTACGATAATTACTGTAATATTATAGGTATACCTAAAAACTAGAAAAAGGAATTATTTTCTTACCCGACTGCGTGGCGAACTGGCCACTATACCCATTGCCGCATTGAATGGCAATGCTGATCCTTTGGCACAAATAACCCAGACAGCCCACGTGTCTCCTGAGGTGTTGACGAACTTCGAAGTTTTGTCGTCATATTTTAGAGCTACATTGGAGCACAAAGGCACTCGCCCGGGCGTGCATGTGTTTCCAAAATAAGTCGCTTCTACTCGTCAAATAAAACATCAGAACACTCCACACTGGATTTCGATGAATTACTCATGTAACTAGAAAATTAGAGCATGAATACAGGTGAGGACTCTAGAAGTTTAAAATGACTGGCTAACTTTGGACCATTTCTGCTTCTCCCCAGCTCAATTCCCAATAATGTACGATTAGTCTAAGGCCTAGCAAGACCAGCTAATATTTGGGCCAAAGGATCAGCATTGCCATTCACGGGTTATTGAACTTATTGAAATTTGTTCGTCATTTAATTGTTTTTTTACACTTTTTTTTATCGGCACGACCGGTGAACACTTCTCCACTTTACCACCTAATTAAACCTGTTTGACGTCTCATAGACGCCATCTTGATTTTATTGACGTGACGGTGACGGCGGCGGTGTACAAATGGCCTGACGGTCCACGTACAAATGGTCCACGACGACAGACTTCATACAAAACTGCAGCAGTTACAAAAAACCAATGTCACTAAGGTGGTCATTAATGATCAGCAAAATTGTTAATTAAATTACTAAAGCAAATGCTAAAACTTATTATTTTGTAACTTTAAGTAGGATCGTATAGTTGTGAATAAATATATTGATTGTAGAAAAAAAAAATACAGTATGTGTTTATAAATACAGTACAGATCGTGATGATATTTTTTTTTTTTTTATTTAAACCATCTAACTACTTTTCTATATATTCTCAGTCAGAAATATCAAACGAAGTGATTCGAATGTTATTTCTCTCTTTTTTTACCTATGTGTATGTATAATTTCTGTCTTTGTCACTGAATAAGTGAATATACGATGCATATTTTGGTGTGTGGGTGTGACTCATTACGGAATTGAGAAGGAGCTCGAAACAAATATATATACATACATACATACATACATATCTTCACGCCAGATCCCTTACGGGGTAGGCAGAGACAATTGAGCGCCACTTGACACGATCACGACATACCTCTTTCGCTTCATCGACATTCATCAACCTCTTCATACATGCCCTTTTGTTACGAAGGCTTTTTAATTCTCCTTCACCTAGTGTTTTATTTATTTGATCGTGATACGTGTGTCTTGGTCTGCAAGGGCCTCTTTTATCCACAACTTTCGCATTATATACCTGGTTCGTCAATCTTTCTTCGCTCATCCTTTCAACATGCCCGAACCATCGTAGCATGCTTTTTCTTATTTTTGTGCCTATGCTTTCTTTTATACCTACCATTTTTCGTATTTCGACGTTATATATATAGCTAGAAAAAAATATGAGTTGCAATATTACCAAGCTAAAATTCGAGTTTTAAGAGTACTATACTCGGTCCCACTCCCTCCTACATCAGCTTAATTAGTAAAAAGAAGAAAAACCTCGCTTCATAATACCTACCCCTTGACAACGCGACCCTTAAATATCTTCCCGTGGATGCATGACTTTTTTTTTTGTTTCATACCATTAAGCACCTCGTTCGCCTTCTTCGTAGTAGGTATACTGGTATTTTTAATGACATTGAAATAAATACAAATCGATTGCTAACATTGCATCAATCCTAGAGCCGACAGCAATGTCGCAAACGTTATTATTAAATACAAATACAAATACAAATACAAATCGTTTATTAACACAAAATAATGTTGTTTCGTTATGGTGAACCCTGTCTCCTGCATGAGCTGTGCTGTATAACAGGAGACAGTGTCTTCCAATAATGATCATACAAAAAAAAGAATGGAAAAAGAGGTTACACAAATAGCAAGTAAAGAATTGTATGTGTGTGTGTGTGTGCGTGTTTGTGTGTGTGTGTGTGTGTGTGTTTAAAAAGGTGGGGAAGGGTTGAGAAGCAAGAGGGAGTGTAAGATTGTTGATTATACTCGTATATTTGTATTTTCCTTTAGTTCACTAGTTTACATTTTGGTCATGTCATCATTTCTTCGGTACTGTCATAATCGAGGTTAGATAGGTAACTTTTAAGTGATATTGGATTCAGAGATTGCGTCATAATTACAAAATATTATTTAATTCTCAACTCTATAAGCGCTGACCTTGACAGCGGCCGTGGAAATATCAACTTTAATAGCGGATATATATATATAGTTAACGGATTCCATTATGCGTTAAGTAGCAGAATAACAGGTCTAACTAGGAATGACGGTAGCGTCCAGATGATATAACGTTAATTCCATGGTCTAATGGGATGTTATTGGCCTGGGATGCGACTTGTGTCGATACTTTAGTATAATAATAATAATAATGTTTATTGATGTTAAAAACCTAGATACATCAATCTTATTGGCTACGATAGTACTGAAAAACTGCTTCTAAGGTAATAAAAATAAAATAATAATAATACAATAAAATAAAATAAAAACCACACGTTAATGCACACTTACACAAATAATTTGTAATATTAAGTAGGTATTCAAATAAATATTAGTTTAAATTATTTCTATCTGCAAGCGCCTTGTTTTGCAATATTGTTTGCGACCGGAAGTGCAGGGTGTCCAGAGATCCAGGCGTCCCAGAGACCCTTGTTCAGGCCCCTGATTGAAATTCATGTATAACTGTTTGTAAATAAAGATTATTTGTTTTGATTTGATTTGATCAATCAGTAAATACGGGGATCCCTGTACTATGTCCCAGAAGGTCTGTGATACAGGGAGCCCCACTCTTGCTTACAATGGCATTCGTGATTAACATGCATTGCGTGAACAACTACAGTATGAAAAATAATAAAAAAGTGTATTTAAAAAACCTATTATTGCATAAATCAAGTATGAATAAACAAATAAAATGTTTAAAAGATAAATAAACACAAACCAAAGACTTCTATGTACTATACTATGTACTATACATAGAAGTCTTTGACACAAACATATACATACGAGTATGATAATAATAATAATAATAAATTCTTTATTGTACAGAACCAAAAATAGTGTGGGTACAAAGGCGAGCTTAATGCTATAAATGCATTTTCTACCAACTAACCTTTGTGATAGTATGATATAAATACAATAGATAAAATCAAATATAATTACTAAAACAATCTTTAACAAATCTATGTCATTACTTTTAGTACTTCTTCTGTTTTTAGCTGCAACACATGTTGAAATTAATTTTAATTAAACGTAAGCATATGCTAGGAAAGTCCGAACACGCTTCATAAATTGAAACTGTAATCTTTACAAAACTCCATATTGTAAAGAGTAATTTTTGATAGGATAATTTATCTTAATAGCCAAATAAGGTAATGGAGTGGGAATTAAGAGGTAATTTGTAGTAATCGAAATGATTATTATTCCGATCGTAATTCTGTACATTACTATTTAAATATTAAATTATCTTCAAAGTATTATCTCTTTGCTCGAACGACTCTGTCGAAATTCCATTTAGGCTTGGGTCACGTTGCATGGAATTAGAGATAAACTAATGGTGTTACGGCTTGGTATCCTATCCAGATTCCTTAAGTTGGTTTATTTAATATGTAACAATGTATTAAATTTAAAAATAACACAATTAATATAAATATATAAACTAAAAATAAAACTAAAATCTGAACTATATATAAAAATATTCATCTATGACTTTATCATGTGGCAGTGTGCCAAGAACACTCGCAGCATTCCCCCGCTACACAGCGATGCTGCTTTGCTGCGCGAAAAAACTGCCAGCTCTCTTGTAACATACAGCGTTAACCAGCCGCTTAGACAGTTCTTTAAATAACTTCTTAGCACTTGGCCCCCACGGTCCCATTGTCTTTTCTTAACTTGCAATTTTTTTCCCTACAAATTGAGCGAAAGAAATTAAATCAGCAACAACTAAACTTTGTTCCGTGTCTCAAATGTCGTTTCTGATAGCCGTGCCGAAAGTCGAAGAGGATTACAGCAGAAACCCAGGATACAATTACGAGTACAGCAACAAAATTTAAGACCAACGATGTGATTCGTGACCGGCGACGTCATTCCACTACTGCCAATCAGAGGAGACGGCGTTTCATCGAAATTTGAAGAATCATTCTAACACGTCATCGCTAAGAAGACGCCAAGCACTGTTGCAACTAAGACAATTGACACACAAACCCGTTATTAGAAGCCAACGATGGTAGATAATGAGGAAACGAATGCATTCACTAGTAGCCACGACTCAGTCTTAGCTGTAAAGGCACTTAGGGCTAACAGTGAAATTAGACAGTTATGGGATTATAAAAAAAAGCCCCACAGTGAGTCGAGTATGAATTAATTATCTATTTCGTTTATAAACAAATTGGAAAAAGTAGAAAATGGTAAATAGCTAACTAGCGTATTCTTAACCACGTACGCCCGTTGTCATCTGTGAATTTTAGCGGGGATTTAATTTATTTCCTTGATAAACCGCTGTCGCTTATCGCTCCTCGCGTGGTGGTATTCACGCCCTTAGAGAGTTAGGCAGATCTAACGGTTCACAGTCGAATAAATCCTAACTGCGAGGAGTCCCTTCCTTCAGGTGCCGCTTCATTGCCCTTAAAAAGTTTTCCCTTTATTAAAAAAAAACGCGCAAAACGACCGACTTATTCGATGATTATGAATTGATTATTTATGTAATGCCTCTTTTCGTCGGTTTTTATTTTTTTAATGGTGTATCATTGAGCAATAAAAAAAGCCTCTTCCGAGACAAACACAAGACTATTCTTCTTCTTTCCCTCACGGAAATTGCCCTTCTTTTGGAGCTAACAAGGTCTACGGTATACCCGTAAGTTTCCAAATATCACAGTTCATTTATTTATTTCAAACTAAACCTTAAATTAAATAAACTATATTACAACAAAAACTAAATTTAGCCTAAAAATGTTAATTAAATACTTACAAAAAAAATTGTTCCTCCAAATCACTGTCCTGTGTCGTGGTGCAACTGTCGGATTCTCAATTCCAAAGCCTCATTCAAAATTTAAGAAAACTAATGTCAACGAGGGAGCTCCACCGGCCGGCACGCAATTCTATATCATTTTTCTATTTCATAAGTTTAAAGGTGTAAATATACTTATTTCTACATCAAGCCGGTATTTTTAATAGCCAAGAACTCATCGCGCACATGTAATCGCGAATATCTAATTTCCAAATATGAAATAACTGCCTCCGTGGTCTAGCGGTTAAGTCCGTGGATTTAGACTTGGAGGTACCGGGTTCGATTCCTGGTCGGGACACAAACATATTTATTAATGTAAATAAAAATACATTTAATTAATATTCAATTTATTTGTGATATTTCTCGAGTTTGGTACGCTGGAGCTTGCCACTTGTCATGATTGGTCTATAGTAAAGTTGGCTAAATGTGAATCCGCTTTTTTGTAAGCGTGGTTTCCCGAAAGGGAAACGGTCGTGATGATACTTTACAAATATTAAGTAAGCTTCCAGCAAAGAGACAAAAAAAAATACTATCTCTGGCTTCCAGTTACTGTAAGAGAGCTTCCACTAAAACTGTTTTAAATGAATAAAACAAATTCTTGACAAATACTTTTTTTTTATACTAGCACGACATGTGACCTTGCTTCCACCTGATGGTAAGTGGCGCACGAGGTCCATGAATGTTAGGAAATGAAATAAGACACTCTCTCGAGTCTGGTACGCTAGAGACATCGACGAGCTTGTCACTTGAAAAAAAAAATTAGCTAAATTTTAAAATCCGCTTCTTAAAGTATTAACCGTGGTTTCTGCCCACCCCGCAAGAAATACGGAAGGATTCTCTGCATGTTGTACTGAGTATTAAATGAGCCTAATACACCGGAATATTTAAAAGAGAAATTTAATTTCCTTGGCGCCACTCATGACAGAACTTTACGTTCTTCTTCCAACTCCACGTTCTCCTTCCCCACACATCACACCGCATTCGTTTCCAAGTCGTTTGTGGTCGTGGCTGTACATCTCTGGAACCAGTTACCGGTGGACATCCGTCAAGCTCCAAATAGAACACTATTTAAGAAACTGGTCTATGCGCACTATTTAAATTTACTATAAGCTTAATACACTCTCTGCTATATTTGTTTCTCTCATTATAGTCATCATATAGTAGGTATAATATATTTATGTATATTCATAGAACGTATGTATGTCGTTTTATTTGTATGTATTTGTGTATGTATTAGTATGTAAATAAGTATTTATTCACTAGTATATATTGAAGTCCAATATTTTTCTATTAGTTTTGATAGCACCTGCCTTATCTTGTCTTAACTGCTTTAGTTGTCCCAAAGGTTTGACCAGTATAGAATGTCTAGCGGCATTAGGTCCGTCTTTGTACTTTGTGCAATAAAGTTTATAATAAATAAATGATACTTTTTTATTTATTTAGTTTAACACAAAATGGCTCTTTCGCTTATACTACATTCTCTCTCACACAGGACTGGACTCGGCACCCGCACGGTGAATTATGGTCTAATAAATTAGTCTTTTTTATAAGCGGCATCATCAATTGTACAGCGCTGTATTAGAAGGTCAAATGGACTATTTCTTTTATCTAAGCCGCTCCACCTCCGTTTGTGCTACTATCAATAACTTAGTACGAATCTCTGGCCCCATGTCACAATACTACGTATTACTATTACAAGAAAGAGAAACTTATCCGGCTCAACAGTCATTCCGTCGGGTCTCTTGCCATCGCTCCGCACAATCCCAGATGGTTCTAATATTGCGGGTACCCCAGCAGTGACAAGAGCCCTTCGAATAATGTCGTTGAGAGCCGCGTGACGAAGAATGCGGCCAGCACTTCTAGCACAAGAAAGCCCGTGGTGTCCGAGATGATCGACTGGTTCTCCGCATCGACACTGGTGCGGGTGGACAGTCCGGGCTCACCGAAGGCACACCGCGTCAGTGTATTTCGATCAAGGAGTGTGCCAACCGATGCTGAGGGAAAAGCCTGCAACCAAAGAGTCAGACTCTCTAGTGGAAACGGCCATGAGGCGAGCCCGCTCTTTCATAATTACTGGCAGATAAAATATCTTTCTGTACAAGTTTGCAGAGCGGCTCGTCCCATAGTCGTTGGATTTTTGGTGAATTTGGAACCGAAACATTTGGACATGCTACTGACCAGGCATCTCTGGCATCTGACAAATACGACGGCTCAACGGAACCCAAAGAAGGGTGTTAGTGATTCTCCCGTAGAGCTCGACAGTACTATGTACAGACGACAGAAAAGCTGGCAGTGCTACACTAGATGATGTTTATGTGATGGAATTAGAAGTTAATTTTGTTGTTTTTTAATCTTGTTTCAAGCGGTGTTATTTTGTAGTCCCACAATTATGCTCTATTCTATCATATCGATGCCTTCTCTTCTCATACTTAAGCTTTTAGTCAAACTAATTCGCAGTATCTAGTGGCGGCAAATTTGTAAAACGACAAAATACAATTTACGAGTAAAAAGATGGTATTCATAAGAGCTCCTGACGGCTTATATAAGTAAATAATATACATATATGTATTACGTATATAGTAAAGTATAGTTACATTTACGTCTTATGATCCTGGACTGACTATAGCAGGGCAGAGAATAGCTCCGGTAAATGAAACCATGCCCTTTAAATTTCTTGGCAGAAGGATAAATTTTCAGGGAAAAACACCATCCCTAGAAGTAGTTGTAAAACAATTCACTGACGACATGAATAGGGTTACTCAACAGCCTATAAGCAATGTCAAAAAAGCTTGGATATATGACAACTACTTAGCATCTCGCCTCACTTGGCCTTTCCTAGTATATGATTTCAACAAAAGCCTACTATCAAGTCTGGACGCGGACGTCATAAGAACATTAAAGTCTTGGCTTGGATTAGCCCAGGGTGCTGACTCCTCAACATTCTTTAGAGGACGGAGAAACTTCGGAATGGATCTGAAAAGACCATCTGAATTATACAAACATCTACGTATAAGCAAATATCAAATTCTAACCAGCTCCCAGGATAATACAATTTCATCCCTTCCAAGAGACCCTCTGGTCTCAGATATGGAACCGAGACTACTATTCTTCAAGAAATTCATGCAGGTGCCCAGACTGACAAAAGAGGCATTGGCTGGAAGAAAAAAGAAAGTGACAAAGAGGTTATAAAATCCTTCCTCAGGAAAGATGAAGAGCATGAATACAGAGTGCACGCGATGACTCTAGAAGTTCAAAATACCTGGCTAACTTTGGGCGATTTTTGCATCCCTCCAGCCCTAAAGTGGCGCACACTAATGTACGATTGGTCTCCGGCGTTGCTAAAGTTCTACCTAAACGCTTTTCAAATGTCCCTCCCGGACCAGAGTAATCTGGTAAGGTGGGGAAAAGCTACGGAAAAGAACTGTACATTGTGTGGTGCTGCCATAGAAACTGCTAGACACACACTTGTAGGGTGCGTTACTCTCCTAGAAAAGGGCTATTACTCACGCCGACATGACAAAGTCCTAGGTGTTATCCGTGAAGCAGTAAGTCTGTCTATTGCAAGAGCCAGAAAGGGACTGACTACAAATAAAACTTTGACCACATTTGTAAAGGAAGGGCAAAGCACGAAAACTAAATGCAAGCCCACCTCGATCCTTGGCGCCGCATCAGACTGGAAAATTCTCATGGATACATTTGAACACCATTATAGGATCCCAGATGAACTAGCTGTATCAGCCTATAGGCCAGACATCTTAGTGTTTTCTCGGAACTTGAAAAAAGTTATCCTTATTGAACTTACCGTTCCGTGGGAATCAAATATTCCAAAAGACCACAACATGAAGTCGAATAAATATTATGATCTCACAGAAGAAATGATCAGGAACGGGTTCAAGACTCAGCTTTACGCAGTGGAAGTTGGTGCAAGAGGAGTTCCAGCAAAATCTTTGCATCACTTACTGAAAGAATTGGGCCTAAGCAGGTCTGCCGTCAATACATTTATGGAACGAGCTTCCAAGACGGCATTAACGGAATCATACAGTATTTGGTTGGGTAGGGAGAGAAGTAGAATGGTGGATGGTGAGCGTATTATCGCGCAATAGAAAAAAAAAGGAGGCCTCCTTTTCTTAAACCAGCCAATTGTCGGTCGCAAGCCCGAGACACCATTCTTCTCATCTCTTTCATCACACACGATGGACCCGGCACCCGCACGGTGAATCCATGGAATGCTTAGAAATTTGTCTTCTCTAAGTTCGTTTTTACGTATTAACCCTTACTAATATTATAAATGGGATTGTAACTCTGTATGTCGTGTGTAACGCAATCACGCCCAAACTACCAATTTAAATGAAATTTGGTACAAAGATAGTCTAGAGCGTGAGAAAGGACATAGGCTACTTTTTATTGCGAAAAAGGGGCTGTAAGGAGTTGAAATAGGGGATGAAAGTTTGTATGGAAATTACGTAATTTTTAAAGCTAGAAGCGTGAAATTTTTTTTTTTAGGCTTTTGATTAGATATTACGACATAAATACGACATTCAAAGTTTGTAAAAATCCTTACTAATATCAAGGTTTACCCAAGTTTTTGGCAACTGCGATACGTAATAAAGGTTCTAAATTTATATTTATGAGGATTACAGAACCCTAAATTAGATAGCAGGTGTTCCGTAGGAATACATCGGGCCATTGTCCCGGGGGAACTTATCACGGATTTGGAGGAAAAAACGCCACGCACTATGACTAGTCCAAAATACTGGGCTAGTTGTATAGTACCCGTTTGACCCTTTTTAAGAAAACCCATTAAATAAATATTTTAATTTTAAAATTATATAAAGTTTAATATAATTTAACTATTAATTTTAGGTCTTTACGTGATTAACCTTAGAGTATTTATACTTCTCCCAGCGTTTTTAGTGGTTACGACCGCAGATTTGACAGGGAGGTACCGGGTTCGATTTCTGGGTGGAACACGACAATTTATTTCATTTATTAATAATATTTATCGAGTCGGGAGACGCTAGACATTGTCAAGCTTCCACTATAGGACGAGTAGTAGCCTAAAAATTTGGCTAAATTTAAATCTACCTAAAAAAAATATTCAAAAATAAGACTGCGTAAAAAAATAACTCTAGTCAATGTCAAACTACTGAGCATATATTACCTAATTCGTATGTAGTATGGTTGCCGGCGGCGATCGCATGAAAATATTATAATTCGAATTGTCTGGATTAAACCAAAACTTTACATTGTTATATACCTAATTATCTAGTCTACTATTGGATACTATCTTTAAAATATTGACCCTAGGTATACTTACTACTTCCTAAGTAAAGTATCATTACGACCGTTTACCTTTCGGGGTGGTCAGAAACCACGCTTATAAATAAGCGGATTCACATTTACTATAGGCCAATCATGACAAGTGGCAAGCTCGTCGATGTCTCCAACGTACCAAACGAGAGAAATATCACAAATAAATGTATTTATTTACATTAATAAACTACTTACAATAATCTTGTCACTTATTAATAATAATATCTGTAATATTTATAATTTCTCTAGTAGATACATAATCTAATTTACCTATTAAGGGATTAGACCACGGAGACAGTTTAATCAATAATAATAAACGAAAACGTTAAACTAGACAACCAACATCTCTATTTCCTTTGATGTGAACTTGAGAGCATTTTCGGGTGTTCCTTCTCTACTTCCTTATTTTTGTTCCAATTAAATTGTCTAATGTCTTCAACATATATTATATTACCTTTAACATAATATATAGTAGCTAAATTCTGTTTTTTTTAACGTGAACACTGTTAATCATCACAGCCCCTAAAATTCCTAGACCTCCACTATTGGAGATAGGCCTTCCAGAAGTTTCTGGAGAATTAGGCCTACAATTGACAAATTATTAATCATTCAAGAACTCGTTCTATGTAAAACCGGGACGGACGACTTAAAGTGTTCTCCGAGGCACAGGAACTGTGGTGTTGTAAATCTATAACAATAAACGTAAGAAAACTGTATGTTTCATTGGTACGTGCCGGGGTTTGAACCGCGATATTTATGGGACTTAAGATAAGCGTTCTAACAACCAGCAGCCACGTTATGTTACTTAAGCGCACGTTATATAATGGAATTCATTAACTATACTCGTTGATATTTGCACGGCCACTGTCAAGGTCGAGTGCCTATAGAGTTGAGAATTGAATAATATATTGTAATTATGACGCAATCTCTAAGCTGTTAGTCTTCTGCTAACAGCTTACTCTTTGGACCACTTCGCTGCTTAAACTTCCACTAACAGGAGTAGAATCATTCTAAATAATTTAAAAAATGACGTGTCACAAATTCCTGTAATAGGTTTACGTGAATAAAGTATTTTGACTTTGACTTTAATGTAAATAACGAATTCCACTAATAACGTTTGCGACTAAGTAACAGATTAGGGCTGCAGACCACCGTGAAATAAGACCGTGTGCCATCATTATGTTAGTTCCAATGAGTCTTATCAGATAAATATTTGCATTACTACTCGCTCTACCACTTTTGATAACCTTGAGACTGTCTCTTTCTTCGAATGAATATTTATCTGACAAGCAAATAGTGTAACGCGATCTTAGAAACCTATAAATAGCAATGAATTATTGTATACAACAATATAGAACATTTACCAAGCATCATTCATAAAATAGTACTTCCTTTAACCTGCTAACCTCATTCTTATTATTGTTATAATTAGTACATACAGAATCATCTATACAAAGTAACAAAAAAAAATTGTTACATTAACGACTCGTATACAATATGGCGTGAGATCACATGTCGTGGTCAGATGATGACGTCATATAGTTCCAAAGATCGTATGTGCCGAATTTCATAAAAATCTGTTAAGTAATAATCCTCGCCAACCCGTCTGGCCAGCGTGGCGAGTGTAGGCCAAATTCTCCAGATATATGTTCTGGAAGGCCCATCTCCAGCAGTGGAGGTCTAGGACGCTGTGTTCTAGGGGCTGTAATGTAAGTAATAAACACAGACCAAACTTCTTTCACATTTGTAATATTAGATTGGATATCAAAGTCATCAGAATGCATGGTTTCTGACATTTCCGCAAGGGACCACGTTTGAGACTAGCAAAGGGAATTTTATATATTTTATATTAGACAAACATATATATAGGCATAACGAAAGGTAAAGGAACTCTTAACATACACTTATGTTCATAAACCTGACTATAACTTTAATATACATACCGTGTATTATATATTGCGTGGAATTTGTTAAAGAGCAAATATTTTCATATTATAATTTAACTTTAAAATAAAGAACTACAAATTTTTTTATTTTATTAATTGTTACAATTTTTAAGTTACGATGCAGAGAAGTTTTCCTAAAAATATCGCCACTCATACAAAGCCTAATCAAGTAGGTAGCGAGAGGTCGACGATCGCGCGAACGTTGACCCACGTAATTCTTTCTCTCTCTAATTTCGTATCTCGGCTGTGGGCGAGATCAATTACTAATATCACTCCCAAGCTTTTAGGTATTTATCACGATGGATATCGCGATTTTTAGACGACCTTATTCACCATGCATTGTGTTTTGTTTTTCGTATAATGATTATTATTTTTAACAAAAAAAAATCCTTTTATATTTCAAATTAAGGTTCTACTAATGACAAAACAAAATATTTGTTCTTTTGACAATTACACGCGATTTATATCTGTGCACTGTTTTCTATTCGAATTGCAAGTATAATAGGGTGCTAACGAGGCAAATAGTGCCCCGGGTCAATTATCTGTAGTCGAAATATTAGTGACAAAGCCAATATATTAGTACCAACACTTATGTATGGAAGCGAGACGTGGATATCTCAGAATTCGCATGCGCAGTAAGCTACAGGAGTAGAAATGAGGACGTTGCGTCGTATATGCTTTGGCGGACCGCATACGTAACGACAACTTACGCAAAAGGTTAAAAGGATGAGTGAAGAAAGATTGACGAACCAGATATATAATGGGAAAGTTGTGGGTAAAAGAGGCGCTGGCAGACGAAAGCTCAAATAAAGATCAAATAAATAAAACATTGGCTTAAGGTGAATTAAAAAGAAAGGAGCATATATGGAGAGTTGATGAATGTCGACAAAACGAAAAAGGTATGTCATAAAATCCACCCCACAAGAAATACGGTCGTGATGATACTTTACTTTTTGTTCCCGGTCAGATAGCACGTAAAGTTTCTGGTTCTACTAATACAAACTTGTTATCATTTTAATTGACTTCAGGTTCTCGCCATCTGGCCAGCGTGGCGAGTAAATGCCAAATTCTTTATTTATATTTTCTAGAAGGCCTGAAAATATTGTCTTCAGCAGTGGAAGTGAAGGACTCTGTGTTCTAGGGGTTGTGATAATGTATCTCCTGCAGACCTGCTTAGGCCCAATTCTTTCAATAAATGGTGCAAATATTTTGCTGGAATTCCTCTCGCACCAACTTCCACTGCGTAAAGTTAAGTCTTGAATCCGTTCCTGATCATTTATTTTGTGAGATATTAATATTTGTTCTTCATCTTGTGTTTTTTTTTTAAATTATGTAATTACCACGGAACGTTAAGTTCAATAAGAATATTTTCAAGTTCCGAGAAAACACACATTTGTCTAGCCTATAGGTTGATACAGCAGGGGGATCCTATCAAGATGTTCAAATGTATCCATGAGGATTGTCCAGTCTGATGCGGCGTCAAGGATCGAGGTGGGCTTGCACTGAGTTTTCGTACATTGCCCTTCCTTTACAAATGTGGTAAATATTTTATTTGTAGTCATTTCCATTCTGGCTCTTACAATAGAACGCTGTACGGTTAACACCAATAACTTTATCCAGTCAGTTCTAGAAAAGTTACGCACCTTACAAGTGTGCGCCTAGCAGTTCCTATGCTGCCACACAATGTAAAGTTATTTTCCGTAGCTTCTCCCCACCTTACCAGATTACTCTGGACCGGGAGGGACATTTGAAAAGCGTTTAGGTAAAATTTCAGGAACGCCGTGACCAATCGTCTTTAGTGTGCGCCACTTCAGGCCTGGAGGCATGCAGCAATAGCCAGTCATTTTGAACTTCTAGAGTCATCGCGTACACTCTGTATTCATCTTTCCTGATGAAGAATTTTATAACCTCTATGTCACTTTCTTTTTCATTGCAGTCTGGGCACCTGTCAGATTTATTTGAAGAACAGTTCAATAAAAGAATTTTTAATTATTAATTATAAGTAAGATACACAAATACAAACAACAAATATAAATTAAAGCTACCTAAACAATAAAGTTAAAAATAAACTAAACAAAACCTTAAATTAAATAAACTAAAAGATAAACCTAATTAATATAAAAACTAAATACTTACAAATATCTTGATTATAATCTACATGTCATCGAATCCAGGAGAAGATGAACCCAATGTTCCGAGGACTCCGGCGACGTTGCCTCGTTGGATGGCAACACTGATCCTTTGAATAAGATATTCCCTACTCAAAGGATCACCTGTTGACGCTCGGATGGCAACGCTTATGTCGCGTATTAACGATTTAGCGTCCTCAGACCAAGGGCCCATCGTCTCTACGGCAAACGGCACAAAATAGTAACGATTTGCCAACTCTATGTACTTATTGCGTTTGCCGTTTGCAGCCAATTCAGCCGCTGCACCTGCTCGTTTTCGTGTCGCACCAACACGACTAGCACAAAGGGTGTCAGTACACGTCGCATCCCAAACCAAAGACTTACCTTGTTTATAAGGCACGAGGGTTAGCCCATCTGGTCTTTTCCCATCGCTGCGAAATATACCAGTTGGCTCTAATGTTGATGGGTAATTTGCAGAAGATAGTGCCTTTTGAATGATTAAATTTAGGGATCTATGGCGGGTGAAACGGCCTGCACTTTTTGAGCATGATAAGCCATGGTGACCAAACGGATCAGCTAATTCGCCGCAAACGCACTTATGGGCTTCATATAGTTGGCAACCTAGTCTGAGTGAAACAGCGATGCGAAGTGAGGTGGGATCAAGTTGCGTGCCCGTGTTGGGTGAGGGAATAGCACGCAGCCAGGCCCCAGACTCGCTTTCGCAAGATGCCAAAAGACGTGATTCGTCAGTAATTGAAAATTTAGGGAGAGACTTGAAAATTGTTTTTACTATGGGTTTGTCGAGTTCATGCTGAGTACAGACTGTGGGTAAATCTGTGAGCATGGATTTTGTCTTCCATAGAGCAATAACTTCGGATTCCCTGTATAATTGAGAAATATTATTGTTACTTTTTAACAAGATTGATTGACAAAGGTGTTTAACATTTGAAATAGAACCGAGGTATGCAGGTATTGAAAGATCTGAAACTCTTCTAACTCCCAAACCACCAGACCATATTGGTAATGAGGATTGAATGAATTGGGAAGACGACAAGTTAATGTTAAGGACATCTTGTATTGTTGTTTTTAAAATGCTGTCTACTTGAAATAAAATGTCACTGTCCCATGTAGGAGCTGTCCGCAAGTTGTAAATAAAGCGTGGTGACGCGAGACAATTCTTAAGCAAAAATAAAACAGTATGTGGGTCGACATCTGCTAATCTTGAACATGCAAGTTTAAGAGATGTTAATTTAGAGTCCAGCATGGAAGGGATGCCGTCATCTGTTAGTGGGGCACCAAGAAGGGAAGGTTTGCTGTTAACTAAATGTATACCAGGAGCTATGTTATTGAAGGAATCAAATACTTCTTGGTCAAAATCACCAGGAAAATACAGTTCACATTTATTTGTATTTACGTCTAAACCGATTTTCTTAGACTCTTTAATAATTTTTGAAAAATCTTGGAGAACGGTTGAAGGGTCACCGCCTAATGTACCGTCATCCAAATACCATATATTTAATTCAGATGCTAGTTGGCGAATTAGCGGGTGAATACTTAGAGCAAATGCTGCAGGACCCATTGGGTCACCTTGCTGACATCCGACTACAGATTCTATCATACATTCGCCAAATAAAAGTGAAGATGAACTCGAGTAAGATTGCCACATGTAAGGAAATATATTTGGGCATATGTCAATGATCTCTTTTAACATACAGTCTCTTTCAACTGAATTAAATGCATTTTTGTAATCAATTTTTAAAATTATTTTTGAAGTATCTTTATTTGATTCAAGAAAAAACCTTGTGGAGTGTACAGCTGCCTCGCATCCATTACGTACTGCAAACCCAACTTGTATTGGACTTAAATAAGTACTAACCGATTCAAAAATGCTTGCGCATGCTATTTTCGACGCTATACGGCGAAAAACGTTTCCAACAGCAATAGGGCGCAAGCCTCCATCCTTTTTTTTTAAAGCGCATAGTGAAGCTCCATAAAGATATTTTGTGAAGGAAACATTTATAGAGCCGGACAGCATGAGATTAGTTAAACCGAAAATGGAATCGAGTAGTCTATGACCCGCATCACCAGACGAAAATGATGTTAAATCCTTGAGAATCTGGGGTCTCAAACCATCTAGACCACCAGCAGAGCCATTTGGAAAACTTTTAATGGCTGAAATTATATCTTTTATCTCTGCTTTAAGGTGAGTAGCATTAGGTGCTGGCTCTTGGGGAAAGTTTAGAGGTCTTGAGGGAAGTGGATGTTTCGACTGAAGTGATGCGACTGTTGACACGTCAAAAGGTGCTATATCATCAGTTGATAATAACAATCGAACTGCCCCTCGAACATCACCGTCGGAAACTTTAGCTTCAATCCGTTTTGAAAGTCTGGATGGTGCATGTCCTGCAAAAACGTTACTTATTGGGGGTGTATTGTAGTTATAAACATTTTCTTTAATTGATGCAGTTAGAGACTTTTTTGATTTATTCGGCACACGTAACGCAGTGTAGGCAAAAGTAAATAGATTCTCCCAGTCTTGAATATCATTATTATCTACACATTTACGTATAAGAAAAGAAAGTTTGTCAGCAGCACAATAGCGAGCACCTTTAGGGATGCGTTTTAAAACTTTAATTTTATTTCTCTGATAGCGAAAAAAATCTTCAAAGGAAGCTTGGAGTGGAAACACAGTTGGCGTGTCTGAACTGACTGATGATGGGAAAACATGTTCCTTATGAATGCGAGCGTAATGTATACGTAAACCTCTAGTTCCTTTGAAAATTTTGTTACAAATGTTGCAGGTAGACAGATCTGAAGATGATTGTTGTAAGTCACTGAGTTGGGAGTCCAACGTACATGGATCATCTTGTCTATTCGGTAGACTAATATTAGTGTTATGTGTTACCGGAAGATTACTCGAGCAGGCGGAGTCCGTCGGATTCGATGACATATGGGAATAGAAAGACTATATAATAATTGTAGAAGAAAAAGGATAGAAAATAGAAAATAGTCAATGACTGTTGTCCTGTGAGAAATGTTCCATTTTGTTGTTCGAAGTGGTGCTCTTGACTAGACTAACTAACAGTAGTCGCACTCCTTTTCAAATGCAGGTAAATCCAAAGAGTATAGTTGGGTAAATCCTTTAATTTGGTTACTTATGCTGTCGTTCTTTGTCCGTCTTCTGTCAGTTGAACGATGGACCATAAAACTGAATTATCTTCTGTAAAATATATATTTTGGATTCCAACGTCGAACGTTTATGCATCAGTCGTACTTTACTAGATAATTTAACCGTATAATTTTGGGAATATATCTGAAAATGTATTAAAATAATATTGCAATAATTTTTTTGCATCTGTCACTTCTGACAATTTTTGACAATTGTACAATACAGTTCAATTGTATAACATTATTACGTATTCTACAATTATAATTCAATTCATGGTTTAAATTCAACTGTTATTCTTTTTGTGTTGATTTTCTATTTAAATTCTATTGTGCCGGGCTCTTAACAGACTTCTCTGTACGTGAAGAAAAACGATCGATTACCAATTCCGTTAGTGAAACCCGAAAAAATACGTGATCACATCCAATCACATACATCAAAGCCGGCACTCGACAGAGATCAAAAGATACCGCCCCCACCTCAATCTTGCCAATACAAAACATGTTATTTCTGGATTGATCATTGTAAGTCTCTCTTGATAATCCAAGAGCTTGTTACAGCCCCTGGAACATAGAGATCTGACACTGATTGAGCCTATAAGCCTTCCAGAGCATAGGTACTTTTGTAGACACAGCTCCATAACTTTAAAAAAATTAAAATTGGAGACGCGTACATCTATCGCACGCTGAAGATGTGGAATAGTCTAGAGTGAATTCTAAAGAAGGATTTATTTAAACTTCTGATACAAAAAGCATATTATTCAAGAAAATATTTTTTTTTAAATTAAGTTGACATGCAAATTAGTAACTATTTATTATTTATTAACTTATTTTTTATTTGACGTCTAATTTTAAATTATATTTATTATATATTAATATACATTAAATATAAACTAAAAGCTACCTATATAATAATTTAAAAAAAAATGTCTTCTAGAGACATGCCATCCGAGATAGTCCCAAGGAGACTGGCAAAATTTCCCTTCTGTATAGTATATTATATTACCTGTCCCCAGACCTTTCAGTCAGGCGCTTTGACAACTCCTTGGCCAGGCGCCTTGCTGAAGGTCCCTATAGGCCCATCGTCTCGACCCCAAACGAAAAGCATCTTTCCTCCGTGGTCTAGCGATTAAATCTGTGGATTTAGACTCTGAAATACCGGGTTCGATTCCTGGTCGGGGTACAATAAAATTTATTAATTTAAGTAAAATAATATTCGTCATATTCTCGAGTTTGGTACGCTAGAGACGTCGACGAGCTTGCCACTTGTCATGATTGACCTATAGTAAAGTTGCCTAAATAATCCGTTTCTTTATAAGCGTGGTTTCTTACCACCCCAGAAGGGAAACGGTCGCAATGATACTTTACTATGGAAGCATCTTTATCAGACTACTTAAAAACTTAAAAAAGTTGTTTAATATTACGATAGAATAATTTACATTAATTTTATAACAATTAAACTGCCGATCGGCGTGTTAGTGACAACAAAGGATGCTATCGTATAATCACCGAAACAAGTGGCTCCGTTTGACCCTACAGCTTTGACCCTTTTTTTCTAAGTTTCTTTATCATCACCATCGCAGGCCCACGATAGTAGTAATTTAAATTTTACCCGCCACCGAAACATTTCCCATTGCGAACAAAACTGCGTTGTTTGTATATAAAATACATTAGTACCATCAGGTATATAGGATAAAAATAGTTCGTTCGGTTTACAGCAGAATTTATGTTGTTATGAGTTTAAATCGTTGATTTTTCGTATATTTTTCTCACAAAAAATAAGTATCTTAATTCAAAGGGGAAATGTTTAATTTATTGGCCACCATGCCACAAGACAGCGATTTGGAGGAGCAATTTTTTTTGTAAGTATTTAATTTTTACTTTCTATTTTTTATTATTTTTTTAGGTTAAATTTAGATTTTCTTGTAATATAATTCAATTCAATATCATTTATTTCAGGCATTACCCATATAAAATAACACAATTTACAATAAAATAAACAAATTCTCACATTTTAAGCCAGAAACTACAATTAATTTACATACTAAACCTAACTACTTAACCTATACTCACGCACCCAACATAATCTAAACCCAATGATCTTGGATATAGTTTATTTAACTTAAGGTTTTGTATGATTTAATAAATTTAATTTTCTAAATACAATACAATTTAATTAATACCTGTAATAGGTTTACGTGAATAATGATATTTTGATTTTGACTTTGAAAACCTTTACAAGGTCAGAAACTAGGGTTCTAATGCGAACAGACTGTCGACCATTCGATATTGAAATTGTGAAATTGAAAACTTTCCCCTTTTACATTGTATATTAGTCGACAACGAAAATTTCGTAATAATTTGTTATATTAAAGCCTCGGCACACCGATCGCGAATGATTTCGTCTGCTCGTGTGATTTTTTATACTGCATGTAATTTCATCCTACATCATTACAGCCCCTAGAACACAGCGTCTCAGTCCTCTACTGCTGAAGATGGGCCTTCCAGAACATATATGGAGAATTTGGCCTACACTCGCCACGCTGGCCAGACGGCTTGGCGAGGATATGATGTCAATTTTTAATGACAATTTATAAACTATTCCACAAATTGGTATTAGTGGAGACGGGACCGACGGCTTAACGTGCTGTCCGAGGCACGGGGACGGCGGTTTTGTTATGACAAATGTACGTAAGAAAAGTGTATTTCTCATTGGTACATGCCGGGTGGATTCGAACCGACCTTTGTAGGATTTAAGGAACGCGTTCTTACAATCGATCCACCACCGCGCTATTTTTTATTATTTTTTATACTTTATTATTTGTGGGATTCTATGAGCCAATTACAAATTTCGTGTACCATTGCATAGCCTTGCCACGTCTAGATTTCTCATTAATAGGACTGGAACACTAACTTTCAGCCTCAACTTATGGACCAACCAACTTGTGGTACAACCAACAATCGTTAATAAATTGTCATTTAAAAAAATGACACCTGATCCCCGTCTGGCCAGGCGTGGCGAGTGTCGGTCAAATTCTCCAGCTCTGGAAGACCCATCTCCAACAGTGGAGGTGTAGGTCGTTGTGTTCTAGGGGCTGTAATGAATGTAGGATTTTATTTGGATAACAGATTGGTGAAGGTCGCTCTTCTACGTATCTTAGGCAACTGGAAATATTGCAAAATTCAGCGTAAAGCAGACGGCATACTTTTAACTTTTAATAAAGTATAATTTAATTAGAATATGGAAAAAGACCAGATGGGCTAACCCTCGTGCCAAGGTAAGTCTTTGGTTTGGGATGCGACGTGTACTGACACCCTTTGTGCTAGTCGTGTTGGCGCGACACGAAAACGAGCAGGTGCAGCGGCTGAATTGGCTGCAAACGGCAAACGCAATAAGTACATAGAGTTGGCAAATCGTTACTATTTTGTGCCGTTTGCCGTAGAGACGATGGGCCCTTGGTCTGAGGACGCTAAATCGTTAATACGCGACATAAGCGTTGCCATCCGAGCGTCAACAGGTGATCCTTTGAGTAGGGAATATCTTATTCAAAGGATCAGTGTTGCCATCCAACGAGGCAACGTCGCTGGAGTCCTCGGAACATTGGGTTCATCTTCTCCTGGATTCGATGACATGTAGATTATAATCAAGATATTTGTAAGTATTTAGTTTTTATATTAATTAGGTTTATCTTTTAGTTTATTTAATTTAAGGTTTTGTTTAGTTTATTATTAGAATATTATTTGTAATTAATTCCCAATTCAATACATTAAATTACAATCAAAGTAGTAATACAAATATTCCGGCGTGATCCAATAATGAGTGATTTTGCGCTCATTTGGTCGAGTAATTGGGCGCGCTTTGATGTCGCCGACAGACGGGGCCTTTGTGAGCCTCCGACGACTCTGATTAATTTCGCGTTACCTATCCGAAAATAAGTACCGTAATGTAATTACAATGTTAATATCATTATGGCAAATAATCAAGGATCAACCTCACATATGCAGGTTCAGTTCCCATGTTAATGAAATAGGTCTACACAGGCTTAGTTGTCAAAAGAGCGCAGGCAGATTCTCTAGACACTTTTAAACGATTTTATAAAAATAAGCTTATGTTCCAGCTCTTATGTTGTAGAAAAATACCGTTCGTCCTTGAACCATCAGGTCACGTAATCATAAAAATACTTTATCTACTCTCATATCGTAAAATGCGAATTACAAACTTCAAAACGAATTTATATTGACATACTTTATAAACATACTGCTGAAATTTAAAAATAGAATTACATTATAACACTTTTCTCTAAGTAAATAATGTTATGATTCATTTTAAAAATAGAATCATACCTATTATATAACACTTATTTTTTTAAGGCAAAGGTTCTATTACAAAAAAGTTTTGATTCCAATCTTTACTTGTCTATGGCAGCGCCTGACATGCGCGCGTGCGCGGGCATAAGCTAGGTTTTGGCGCCATTTCATTGTTTAGGACTTATGTATTCTGTACCATGGTCATTTAAAAAAAAAAAACAAAAATAAAAATTGAGTCATTCAATACGTCTATTTCTTACTCTTTTATCTTTTATTTAGTAGGTTCAATCCCAATGTATGAGAGTAGATAAATTAGTGTATGAACTGCACATAACTAGGTATTATAACACTCGTAGGCAATCTCTTATAGCTAACCTTTGAGATTCCTATAAGTGAGGTTATAGGGTGCTTATAAAAGATAAGTCAATAGAACCAGATATGAATATAGATACTTAACAATAACAATAAATAGCCAATATACATACATAGAAGCAAACAATACATATCATAACATCCATGTACATACACATATATACTTGGTCGTCAACTATCTTTAACATCTACCTACATTTGCATTTACTAATTTAACTTTGCAATAATTATTTTGATTCATTGTCTACAAATAGTGTTACATTTTTGTATAAAAACATTAGGATGTTTCAATATATATCTACGTGTAATTCGGTAGTTTTCTATCTAATCTATTTTTATTATATAATTATCTTATATGTATCTTATTTCATTTATATAAATACTATATTTTATCTATTCAATATAAAAAATATTATTATCATTGCTTAAAGTTCATACAATATCTATTTATTCCATCATAGTTTCTTAGGTGTATAAATACATATATCGAATCATACTCATTCCGCACTCAATGAATACTGCTTCCCGGAACACAGGTGCCCTTCGTTCGGGTTGCAGGGTTTTACAAATACTGGTGGATAGTTTACGTCACTCTATGATCTGCGTTAAATATTTGTTTTATACCTACTTACTTATAAAATGTAAACTTCAAAATCAAATCAAAATCAAAATATCTTTATTTTCCAGAATACTGTACAAAATAATAATGTGGTCTTATGCATAATTTCCGAAGCATTCTACCGCTAGCGGCATGAAAATATTAAACATGTATATTATAAATCTAATATTACATATAATTCTATATACATGCATACATATATATGTATGTGTGTATGTATGTATATACATATACACACACATACATACACATATATTCATTAATAGCAACTATATAAAATTACTATTATATTCATATTTTAAAAAAATATAATTATTATTATTATGTTAACTTGAACTCTTTGACTTCGAATAAAGTTATTATTATTATACAAATAAATATATACCTACATAAACACATACTGCGTGGAATTTACTAAAGAGCAAATATTTTTATATTATAATCCAGAACATAAAGGAAGAACTACGTATTTTTTATTTCAATTATTCAGTAATACAATCTTAAGTTACGGTGCTGAGAAGTTGTCCTAAAAATATCGCCACTCATACTGAACCTAATCAAGTAGGTAGCGAGAGGTCGACGATCGCGAGAACGTTGACTTACGTAATTGTTTCTCTCTCTATTTCGTCTCTCGGCTGTGGGCGAGATCAATTAATAATAACACTGCTCATGCTTTAGGTATTTATCACGATGGATAATGCGATTTTCATACGTGGCCATGCAGTAGTGTTTTGTTTTTCGGATAATGATTTTATATTTTTAAAAAAGTGACCTTGACACCTGAAGTCAAAATTAATTGGAAGTCCAGTTAAATTTTAAAATATTGAATGGATATTCATTAATGAAGCTACAGTTTTCGTAGCACGTAGTAGCTACGGCGGCGTAGCAATAGTTAGGGTTTATTTTGTTTCGTTCCACTAGTATTTACTTTAGCATTGTTTTCTCTGGACGGAAACAATCGGTTTGTGAACATCAAAACAAATAGACAATTGAAATACAATAACAATAGTGCCACAGTGCGGATAAGAGCAGTGAATTAAGTATTGTTTCAAACGGTGTTAATTTTATATAAATATCACCATGGCTAGCTTACCAAGGCGCGGTGGTGGCTTGGTTGTAAGAACGCGTTCCTTAAATCCTACAAAGGTCGGTTCAAACCCACCCGGCATGTACCAATAAGAAATACACTTTTCTTAAGTACATTTGGCATAGATTTACAACACCCCCGTTCCCGTGAGGAGGAGAGCACGTTAAGCCGTCAATCGCGGTTTCACTAATACCAACTCAAATAGAAAATAAATTGTCAATAAAAATTGACACCGTTCCCGTGCCTCGAGAGCACGTTAAGCCGGCGCTCCTGGTTCCACTAATACCAACTTGTGGAATCGTTAATAAATTGTCATGAAAAAATGACATCATATCCTCGCCAAGCCGTCTGACCAGCGTGGCGAGTGTATGCCAAATTCTCCAGATATATGTTCTGGAAGGCCCATCTGCAGCATTGGAGGTCTAGGAAGCTGTGATCTAGGGGCTGTAATAAAAAAGGAGGCTAACAATATTAGTTCTCCTTGAAAGTAATAATTGGCATATGACATCATTGCAAATGTATGGTGGCCATGGTGGCCAAAAGTGTATGATTAAGTTGTTAATATTTCTTTCATTGCACCTATAATAGTTCAATTTTGTCCCCGAGGTGTCAGAAAATGTCTACAGGAATTAAGTCTGCCTTTGTACTTCGTGCAATAAAGATTTAAATAAATAACAATAGATAAATATAACTATAAAATACTAAAATAATTATACACACAAATAAACAGTAAATGATATATTATAATTATGAAAAACACAAAAATTAAACAAATAAAAATTTTGATTTAAACGACACTATTTTGTTTGTTTAGAAAATAGGTGGTAAGTAAACGTTTAAAAATATGAACAAGCATGTCTGATTGTCAGTGGTAGTTTGTTCCATTGGCGAGCGGATGATAAAAACAAAAAAAAAATGAGGGCGATCGTGAGAGTCACATAACAAAAAAAAGGGTGTCACTCGGGGACTGCCGCGGTAAAGCTATTGCATAGCATTTTTTATCAACTTATGCAATTATATTTATTTATTTATGCAACATTTTTTTTTTTTCTTTGATATTAATTCAAGTTTTTTATATTACTCGTGGACGCGGCCAAAAAGCACGCTGTCTCACCTATCATTGTGTCTAAAAGTCGAATAAAATGCCAGTCGGAGTGGGGGGTGTTAGATTTATTTCCGTTACGGAATTTCTTGAATTTTCAATTCAATAGCTTAAATATTAAATCGACATTTTTAATACGAAGGTGTTATCGGTTGTTGTAGAGGATGGAGTAAAGGTAGTCAAGAAGTTTTTTACTGTTTGGTTTATTATTTAACGCGCAACCCGAAATGCCATAAAAATAAACTATAAAAAAACTGTTCCGCCATAATTTATATTGCTTGGTTGTTCCACTGTTATATTCTGTACTGTGATAATAGTGAGTATTAGTCGAGAGGCTTACATGAGAATCATGGAGACCGCTGGCTATACTACACTTTAAGGCTGAGTTGCATCAAATATAAATGTTTATGGTTTTCTCTGTTTAAAATAAGGTATATGTAAGAGGCGCCGTGTTGGCTCGGTTGTAAGGCGCCGTGGTGGCTCGGTTGTAAGGCGCCGTGTTGGCTCGGTTGTAAGGCGCCGTGGTGGCTCGGTTGTAAGGCGCCGTGGTGGCTCGGTTGTAAGGCGCCGTGGTGGCTCGGTTGTAAGGCGCCGTGTTGGCTCGGTTGTAAGGCGCCGTGGTGGCTCGGTTGTAAGGCGCCGTGGTGGCTCGGTTGTAAGGCGCCGTGTTGGCTCGGTTGTAAGGCGCCGTGGTGGCTCGGTTGTAAGGCGCCGTGTTGGCTCGGTTGTAAGGCGCCGTGGTGGCTCGGTTGTAAGGCGCCGTGGTGGCTCGGTTGTAAGGCGCCGTGGTGGCTCGGTTGTAAGGCGCCGTGTTGGCTCGGTTGTAAGGCGCCGTGGTGGCTCGGTTGTAAGGCGCCGTGGTGGCTCGGTTGTAAGGCGCCGTGGTGGCTCGGTTGTAAGGCGCCGTGGTGGCTCGGTTGTAAGGCGCCGTGTTGGCTCGGTTGTAAGGCGCCGTGGTGGCTCGGTTGTAAGGCGCCGTGGTGGCTCGGTTGTAAGGCGCCGTGGTGGCTCGGTTGTAAGGCGCCGTGGTGGCTCGGTTGTAAGGCGCCGTGGTGGCTCGGTTGTAAGGCGCCGTGGTGGCTCGGTTGTAAGGCGCCGTGGTGGCTCGGTTGTAAGGCGCCGTGGTGGCTCGGTTGTAAGGCGCCGTGGTGGCTCGGTTGTAAGGCGCCGTGGTGGCTCGGTTGTAAGGCGCCGTGTTGGCTCGGTTGTAAGAACGCGGTCCTTAAATCTCACAAAGGTCGGTTCAAACCCACCCGCCATGTACCAATGAGAAATGCACTTTTCTTACGTACTGCAGTCATAGATTTACAACACCACCGTTCCCGTGAGGAGGAGAGCACGTTAAGCTGTAAGTCGCGGTTTCACTAATACCAACTCAAATCGAAAATAAATTGTCAATAAAAATTGACATCATATCCTCGCTAACTTGCCAGCAGTGGAGGTCTAGGACGCTGTGTTCTAGGGGCTGTAATGAATATGTAAGAGAAAATATTTCCAAAATGGCCCTAATTTTATTTCCTAGAAAATTGATTACTCAAAAGTGGTACTCAGACTTGACAGATTGTGCGAGAGAGAGGGAAGAAAAAACGTTAAGCCCTCCTAATTTACTATGTAGGAACAAGTGAAAAGTATTTTGATCTTAATAATAAAACATAATAATAATACTGTCACAGAACAACAAAATGGCGTAATAAAAAAATAATTTAGAGCGCAATTTAATTGTCCCATAATTCAATCTCTTCGCACGAATACCTATGAACTGTTCTCATGGGATTTTAGCAACTATTTCCATAAAATAAGGAGTCATATTGCCGTGACATTAAATATGGCGTTAAAGTCGTTTAAGTAATTGTTATTAATAACTATTTCATGTTATGTTTTATTAGATTTTTTACGCTATTTTTATGGGAACGCTCGCAGCTGTAGTTTGAAGACAGATATTTAAGGTCTGGGCCAAAGAAAATTTAATTAGTGACCCAAAAATTTTAATGCCTTTATGCTAGCAGCACAAGTAGAGACAATTGAGTGCCAGTTGTCGCGCTCACTACATACCTGTTTCGTTTCTCCGATACTCATCAACATTATCATACACGCCCTTTTATTTTGTAGACACTTTCTCGCACCTTCAGCTTTATAGGTGAGTCTTGATCTGCCAGGGCCTCTTTTACCCACAACTTTCGCATTATACTCGTATATTTGGTTCATCAATCTTTCTTCCCTCATCCTTCACTGCATCAAAGCATGCCTTTCCTTATTTTTGTCCCTATTCTTTCTTTCATACCTACTCTATTGCGTATTACGTCGTTACGTATGCAGTTTGCCAAAGTAACGCCGCATTTCCGACGTAATGAATTTATTTCTACTCCATTAACTCTTCTCCCTTGCGTATTCTAACATATTTACGTCTCGTTTCCATACATCAGTGTTGGTACTAACAAGCTTTGTCACTGACATTTCGACTGCTGATCAGTAACCCAAGGTCGCCGTCAACACTATTTCCCGTATTGGTTTAAAGCGCGTTAGCTTTTAAATGAATAATAATGCTAATATTTTTTCAATAAAAAATCCTAACCAATTTGAAAAAGTCATAATTTTTTAATTTGATGTTTTTGTTTGTTCTGAGTAGCCATCGCTACGCGTTCTTCTTTACAATTTAATTTAATTATTCTAGAGTTTTATCCTTAATCTTTATCGTCATGATTGTCATACTTTTCCTTTCAAACACTTAAAAAAAAAAAAAAACATTATTTTGCATTACATTATTACACAGTTTAAATATAGGTTGTTTATATGTTTTAACCAAATTATATAAATCGTTTTGTGTAATATCTGTGTGATAAAAACATTTGAATATTGTATTATTAAGTATTCAGAAGCGGATTCACATTTATCCAACTTTATGTCCGGCCCATCATGATCAGGCGTAACAATTAACTGTTATATGTATCAGTGAATCACGCCTATAATTGATAGTGTACCTAAAGTAAAAGAGTTTATATCTAAGATGTATCACTCATTTAATGAATAAACACTTTTTTATTATTACTATTTATTATTATTATGAAAAGTGTCGATGAAACTTGTCGATGACTTAGGTATACACTTAAAAATCTACAAAAAAAAAAAACAGAACCCAAATATACGGTCTTAACCACTAGACCAGGACGAAAAGCATATTAGTCTGGACTATAAATAAAATATATACGTCTATGTTTTACTTGTATAATATTTAGTTCTAGTAGTTAATTTAACGAGTATATTTGTACAAACACGACATGTGACTTCGAGCCCACCTCATTGTAAACGAGACGCGAGTTTCAAGAATGGGAGCAACTGATGTCAGCCACTAAAGACCGACAACAGCCTCTACCACTATGCCGGCTGTCACACTTCGCAGACTTAGAATTGCAAGCTCTATATCCAGCAGTAGAGGGCCATAGGCTCATGATGATGATATATTTGGTAGGTTAGGAGTAGGCCCCTGGCTGGGTGGTGGGAGCCTTCATAAATGTCATGTCACGTCGCAGCTCCAGTCCGATTAATCTATCAGTTTGTTAATGATTTATGTTATAGCGCTGCAGTGGACCAGAGCCATAAATCAAGGTGTATGCGACTGTGCACAGTGGAGAAGGCATTTGTGATCATCATAAGCTGACGCCATACTAATGCACTTTTATCTTTATCCAAAGTGATAACGCTCGAATCCACAACCAAGCCACACGCACAGGCCAAAATATGCATTCACATACCGTACCCACTATCCCTACGCGTACTCATAAATTTGGAGATTCTTACATCTGTCAAACGCTGAAAAAGAGACGGTTCACACGGTCAGTGTGTGTTGCCACTCCTATAACCTGGAGTCCTTCAAGCGAAGTGTGAAAAAGCATCTTGTTACGTCGGCATACTGGTAGAGACTAATGCCGGTCGATAGTGGCTGGCGTCAATTGCTCACATTCTTACCACGGTGGTCGCGATGTCACATGTCGTGTTGAGTATTTAAAAATAACTTGCGTCTTTCTCTGACGCATGCACTAAACTGGCTCGAAGACAGCGCGCGCTGATGCGTCACCAGTGTTTGCGAAAAGATAAGGAAAGAAACTTGACAACTAGGTGTAGAGTATAAGCTGCACAGTGATTTACGCAAAATAAATTGAAAGTTAATGAAACGCTATACGAGTATAATCATGAAAGCGCACTGGTACATTCATTCACGACCTCTGCTTACAGCAAACCGGAATCGACTAAAGCGGTGGTTTAGTCAAACTGTGTTAGTTTGGCCTAATCTGATCGGCCTAGGGTTGCGAGCCTAGGGGGAGGCCTACATCCAGCATAAGGCTTGATTTTATTAGAAACGATATAAATCCCGTATGTGTTATATATAGATTTTGATGGAAAGGTACCAGGTTCGTTTGCTGGTCGGAACACAATTATTTATTTGTGATATTTATTCTAAAGACATCGACGAGCATGCCACTTGTTATGAAAGTAGTTAAATTGGCTAAATATCCATCCGCTTCTTTAAAAGCATAGTTTTTGACCTAAAAGGGATACGATCGTGATGATAATTTACGTTTTACATAAATAAATTATGCCACATCCAAGGGCTATACATCAATTTCTTAGCTGAATGTTATGTCTCTATCCATTAATTCGTATACAATAGAATAGCCCGACATTGTTGGTACACAATTGATGACAGTCTGTGACAATATTACCTACAACTTTGTGCCGTTTAACATCTACGACAATATTCTATAGTTTGGTATATTTAAGATATAGGCTGTCCCAACAAGAGCGCCGGATTTGAAAGAAAAATTTGGCTTGTTTTCGTGCACCAATTGAACCTTCTACACGTGCAAACGCTGATCTTTTACCAAAATTCGTTGCATACTGCTTCTGGAAATGTTTAATTCTTGAAGTTCCTGGATTCTCGGCTACAGATTTTCTTACTGTGGCTATTCGATTGACCGACAAGGACGACGATGACAATGATGTTCTAATCATCAGCGTAAACTTAGTTTCAAATTTTGTAATTAGACACCTCACTATCAATTAATTTGGCGCATTATAGCGACCGAAAACTTGACGTAATTGGCGACCTGTTCTTCTTCATATTATTAATCGCGTGGTCTGTACGTGACAAAAAAAAATACCGTATAACTCGTATTAACAAAATGACCCATTGCCACTTCAGTTTACTAATTTTAAAGGCTATATTGGTAACTTTGGTTATCCGACGGATTTACACTTTTCGGACATCAGAGAAATACCGAGCATAGCTCCAGACCAGAGCAACTGTCAGTGTCCACGTTTCTGTTCCGTACAACACTTGAAGAACGCACTGGTTAAAAACTTTCGTCTTCAAACACTTGGGTATGTTTGATAAAAATACGTGGCACAGGTTCCCGAAGCCGCACATCCTAGGTGAATGCGTCTGTCGGCTTCTTTGCTAAAATTGGCTACGCTTAATTGCATAGTCTGTCCGACTACCTTGGACATTTGCAAGACTTCGCGGGTGACATTACCCACGCAGATTGATCTCGGTACGACATGGACGTTAAAACAAGACTTTGTCTTCATCAACAGCCTGCATCTCTCCACTGCTGGATGTAGGCCTCCCCTAAGGCTCGCCACTTAACGCGATCTTTCGCTACCCTCATCCAACCCCCACCAGCGACCTTCTTTAGGTCATCTGTCCATCTGGCGGGGGGTCGTCCCACTCTGCGTCTTCCCGTACGCGGTCTCCGCTCTAGAACCCGTTTGCCCCATCGATCGTCGGTTCTGCGGCAGATGAGTGGCAATGGGTTGGACCATTGCCACTTCAGCTTGCTAATTTTAAAAGCTATGTCAGTAACTTTCGTTCTCTGACGAATATCAACGTTTCGAATTCTATTCATCAGAGATATTCCAAGCATAGCTCTCTCCATGGCTCGCTGTGCGACCTTGAATTTATAGACCAGACCCACTGTTAGTGTCCACGTCTCTGCTCCGTACGACATTACCGGGAGGACGCACTGGTTAAAGACCTTAGTCTTTAAACATTGTGGTATAGACGATGAGAGGATGTGCTGGAGTTTCCCGAATGCCGCCCATCCTAGCTGAATGCGTCTGTCGGCTTTTTTGCTGAAGTAGGCTGCTCTTTTTTCTTTTCTCTTGTCCAAGTTCAATCCGGGGCCAACTTGCTGGGACGCCACGTTTAAGCCGTTCAGCATTTTGCTAAGATCCTTCAGCGAGCTAGCTATAATGACTATGTCATCTGCAAAACGAAGGTATGAGATGTATTCTCCGTTGACATTTATGGTGCTTCAATCTATCTTGTACTAATTACATAAATACTGTTACTTAGAGGATTCACGAGCTAAGGATTCCGTGCATACAACATACATTTATTTATACACATACATGTACGTAACCGGTGTGTCCAGGCCATAAAGAGTTGTTGATTCTCAACACCGAGGAACATCCCAGCCCAATCTCAGCCATTGTAACATTCATAACGTTGTATAGCCTGTCTTATTTCTCCCCTAAGATCTTCACTATAGGCTGCTATATCAAAAGAAATTAACTACAATATTGCGTTTATCCATACTAATAGTATGAAAGTAAAATTTCATTGTCTTCGTGTAAATATTACATATATTAATAAGATTTAAATAAAATATTTAATTCTCCACATTAAGTAAATAATAAATAAATAAGTTCTGGAAGGCCCATCTTCAACAATGGAGGTCAAGGACAGTGTGTTGCTAGGGGTTGTAATGAATAAATAAAAAAAATCCTTAAGAGACATGGGACATCAGATATAGTCCTAATAGTTAATTAAATAATAGATTAATACCAAACAATAAATATTAGAATAAAAAGTAAAATAATAATTCAATTCAAATATTAAAACTTATAAAAAATATTCACAAAATTGAAAGCAATACTTGCACAGCAAAAACATCTAGATGTGGTGTCGTCTCGAGAAGCTCCCGTAAGCTACGGAGTGCACGAGGCACAGGCGAGGAGCCGTGCGAAACAGTGGCCATGCCAGCAACTAGTCTTCCAACATGGACTTCCGAACTTTGACAGTTGATAACGGCCATCTTGTTGAAGCTACATCTGTCAAATTAGTTGTCATTTATTCAGTAAATTTGGTATAGTGCAGCAGGGAAATGCTGCAAGCGTTTATGGCGCGCTACTACATAAACAAATCTTGGGTAAATACTTTTGTTTATAATTTAGTATTTAATTTATTTTATTCTTAGTCCGCACTTAATCTGGGATAAATATGATTTGCAATAGCAGTCCTAGTTTTTCTTGTTGTACCCGCAAAATAATAAGGCTGGGCAAGTTTTGGCCGTTGGAAAAAATTGAAATTAATAATTCACGGGGTGCAGCAAACTGTGGACTTCTTACAACACTGAAACAAGTTACACGATGTCATAGACGTATGCATAAAGGACCAAACTTAATAAAAAAAAAAAACATTGGTTATTTTATTTTGTTAACTAATTACATAATTAACTAATTAGTCAATACCATTTATGTTAATACAGTGATTTATTTATAAAGTAAAAAAAAGTAAATCACGAGCGTTTCACAAATAAGCGGATTCACATTTTGTCAACTTTACTGCCGGTCAATCATGACAAATCGCAAGCTCGTCGATGTATCTAATTAAATATCACAGTCTACATGATCAAGTCATGTGTGAATATTTTTATATATAGTTTTATTTTTAATTTAGTTTATATATTTCTATTAAATACTAATTTAATTACGAGTATAAGCGTGGTAAACCATCCCGGAAAGGGAAACGGTCGTGATGATAATTTACTTTACTATTTAAAAAGTAAAAGTAAAGAATCATCCCTATAATAGACTATGCTGATATTTGCTACCCTGATCTCACTGAAGAGCTACTAAATGAACTGGATCGCCTTCTCAACTTATGCATTCGCTATGTATTTGGCTTGCGTAAGTATGATCATGTTTCTCATCTTCGAAAACAGTTAAAATGGCTCAATATCCGACTTCGCAGGTCTACTCATCTTCTTGTCTTGCTATACTCCGTCCTTTATAACTCAAAAACACCTTCGTATTTAAAAACACAATTTCTATGCGACTCGCACGACCGCCCTCTCCGTTCCTCTCATAACAATCAACTTAAAATCCCACCCCACACTTCTAGCAGGTATTCGGATTCTTTCACAGATCTGCTGCTCGCCAGTGGAACAAGCTCCCACTGACCATCAGACAAGCTCCCTCCGTTCACATCTTTAAACAATTACTCACCACCTTTTTTCTAAATAAGCAGAATAGTGTCTCCTAGTTCATTATATTAATCACTTATGTTATGTATTTTATCCTTATCATTATTATTATTCTAAATCAACTGTTACTTCAACCATGTGTGTACTAATTTAACTTAATTATAATATATATATATATATATATATATGTAGGTATTTATGTATATATTTATTCAGTATATGTAATATTAGTATGTAAGTCTATTATAATAAATTGCACCCTTCGTTGTTACCTCTCCAAACTCCCAAAGGTTGGTTGTTAGAAAATGCTTAGTCATTAAGCCCGCCTATGTACAATATTTTTTAGTGCAATAAAGAATTTTTGAATTGAATTGAATTGAATCATTCAAAATAATTAAATTAAATGTATTATCATCACGACCGTTTCCCTTTCGAGGTGGTCAGAAACCACGCTTATAAATAAGCGGATTCACATTAAGCCAACTTTACTATAGGCCAATCATGACAAGTGGCAAGCTCGGATGTCTCCATTGTATCAAACTCGAGAAATATCACAAATAAATTTAATATTAATTAAATGTATTTATTTAAATTAATAAAAATTATTGTGGCTCGACCAGGAATCGAACCAGGTACCTCCGAACCTAAATCCACGGACTTAACCGCTAGACCACGGAGACAGTACTTAAAATTTAAAAATACTAAAACAACCCAAATTTGTCTATGGACTGTTCGTTTTTATCATGTCTATGAGCATCTCTAATTAAAAGGCTGAAAAAATTCTTGAAAGTTACCCGCGCGGGTAGACATTATACTCGGGCGCTTTGTGTAGCTTCAGCTTAAAGGCCAGGGCACACCAGCTGACAAGGGCGTACCCAGAATCATAACTAGGGGGGGAAAGCCATGTTGGTTCAGGTTTTATCACTGAAAAGGTAGAACGAAAGCAAAATTTTAAGAAAATTATGTATATACTTGTAGCACTATTTTTTTCATTTTATTTCATTTTTCTTGTATTTGTAGAAAACTTGTTTAAAACTGTCTAATTAAGTACGATTGTTCGATAAATTCGATCGAAAATAAAATAACGATAAAATATCCTAATTCCATAATTTTCTAGTGTAATAATTTTTAAATTCAACATCTTTATTAAATAAATTAAAAATAAAATTAAAATTTAAAAAAAAACTTTATAATCACCCATGACTTGATCATGTGGCAGTGTGCCAAGTATTTTTTATTATGAAATTAGTTATTTAAAAAATGTAATTAATTCAAGTAAAAAATATATATAACAATATTTTTTTTGCTTCCAGGGGGGGCTGTTGCCCACCCCCTGCATCTCGCTACGTACGCCCATGCCAACTGAGTACATGTACCCGTAACACGACCAGACGTGTACACCACGCAAGAGTGCGACCTCTTTCATAGAGACCGTACAGACAAATTAGCTTAGAGATACTTTTTCGTACGTACCGTTAGCAGACAAATAAATAAACAAATACTAAGTATTTATAATAATATTTTAAATTATTAAACGTATTGTTTAATTAACATCGATGCGAGATTCTGCGCGTCAGTTAGTAGTTAGCACAAACGCAAAACGTCTTCAAGCTGATGCTATCTGTACATTATTTCCGTCTATCGCTTCGCAGTGTGCCCAAGACTTTATTTTCCCTGTCTATTAATTCTATAAAACAATTTTAATTAGATAAATAATTTATTTATTTATTTAACACTTCAATGTACAAAGGCGGGCTTTAATGCCGCGAGACATTCTATCATAGCCAACCATTGGGACAACTATAAACACTTAACTGAAAAGTAGGTGTACACATATTTAAATAGAAATTATGAGTTATAATTTATAACTACAATATAAATATATACATAAATAATAATTATATATACATATATATATATTAATAATATACTTACAACCGTTGAGATCAGAAATAAGAATATACCATTATTTTGAATGCTAATCTAGTAGATGCTTGTCTTATATTTATTGTTATGTTTTCTTGTCGTTCCCTTGCCTCGGAGAATATACGTGTATATCAGATCCTTGCCAACTGGCCAGCGTGGCGAGTGTAGACCAAATTCTCTAGATATACATATATTCTGGAAGGCCCATCTTCAAGAGTAGAGGTCGAGGACGCTGTGTTCTGGGGGCTGTAATAAAATAAATATAAAATGTTATATTATTTATATTTTTGATGTAGGCCTCCCCCAAGGCTCGCCATTTCACACGATATTTTGCCACCCTCAACCAGCCCCCACCAGCGACCTTTTTCAGGTCATCCGTCCATCTGGCGGGGGGTCTTCCCACTTTGCGTTTCCTGTACGTGGTCTCCACTCTAGAACTCGTCTACTCCATCGGTCATCGGATCTACGACAGACGTGTCCGGCCCATGGCCACTTCAACTTACTAATTTTGAAGGCTATGTCGGCAACTTTGGTTTTCTGACGGATGTCTACGTTTCGGACTCTATCCATCAGAGAAATACCGAGCATAGCTCTCTCCGTAGCTCGCTGAGCGACCTTAGACTTGTGGACCAGACCCACTGTCAGTGTCCACGTTTCTGCTCCGTACGACAATACTGGAAGAACGCATTGGCTGAAAACTTTCCTTTTTAAACACTGTGGTATGTTTGATAACAGGATGTGGCGTAACTTCCCGAATGCAGCCCATCCTAGTTGAACGCGCCTGTCAGCTTCCTTGCTCAAGTTGGCTAGGCCTAGTTGGATAGTCTGGCCAAGGTAGACGTATTTTTGTCCAATAAACATACATTACCAAATGTTTAGTATATTTCATAACTTAAAAAGATATACTATCGGACTCAATTTCTTTTACACTTTTCTACCATATTAACCATTATGTTATATGTAGATTTGTATATTTCACCTATGTTTTATTTTATTAATTATTAAGTATTTAGAATGTAAACTGACACGGCCTCTTTACAGCCACGATCTTATTTAAGTAGTTTCTAAGTTAGTTAGTTTTACTTGCTTGTAGCAATAATGTTGTGCATAGCATACATAAATATGGATTATTGCCTGTTTACGGTCCAACCATTATTACCACTTTAATTAGTACATATGTTTTGAAAATTGTATTGATTTAATTAGTTCTGACTGTATCCAAGTTGTTTTGAGAGAACCAATGGAAATAAATTATTTTGATTTTGATTTTATGATATAAAAAATGCTTTAATAATGTATTTTAAAGTAGTTTCCGACCACCCCGCAAGCGATTACGGCCGTGAAGATGCAAGTCGTAAAAAGTATAAAAATGTAAAGAAGAAAGTTGTAAACAATTAAAAAGCTGAAAGTTGGACAATTAACGAGCTCGGCAAACAAAAGAAAATGTTCAGAAAAAAATAATTACTGGCCATTACTACCGCGGACCTTTATCAGGGTTTAACGCTGAAGCTTCTGTCTCGCTCGACTCCAATATTTCCAAAAAAAATTACAGCCTTTTTTTATACTAGAATGATATGTGACCTTGATATTAATTAATAATAATAATAAATAATAAATATTTCCAGACAGGTCACACAGCGCCATCTAATTTCCGTGGTAAGCTACGAGGCTTGTGTTACGAAAACTAGATGGTTGATAAACTACATATTATACTTTTTTTTTGTAAATATATACATAAAGTAAAGTAAAGTATCATCACGACCGTTTCCCTTTCGGGGTGGTCAGAAACCACGCTTATAAATAAACGGATTCACATTTAGCCTACTTTACTATAGGCCAATCATGACAAGTGGCAAGCTCGTCGATGTACCACGGAGGCGGTCTAAAATTCATATTTGCACGGCCGCTGTCAAGGTCGAGCGCTTATAGAGTTGAGAATTGAATAATATTTTGTAATTATGACGCAATCTCTGGCGTAAATAACGAAATCCACTAATAACATTTGCGACTAAGTCACAGAATAGAGCTGCTGGACTGAGTATAGCAGGACAAAGAAATGAAAATATGCTCTTTAAATTTCTTGGCATAAGGATCAATTTTCAAAGTAAACACCATCCATTAGGTACGTTAAAGTGAAAATATTTACAATTTTTTTTTAGTAATCAAGACCGTTTCCCTTTCGGGGTGGTCGAAAACGACGCTTATAAATAAGTGGATTCACATTTAGCCAACTTTACTATAGGCCAATCATGACAAGTAGCAAGCTCGTCGATGTCGCCAGCGTACCAAACTCGAGAAATATCACAAATAAATAAAATAATAATTAAATGTATTTATTTACATTAATAAATATTATTGTGTCCCGACCAGGAATCGAACCCGGTACCTCCGAGTCTAAATCTACGGACTTAACCGCTAGATCACGAAGGCAGTGCCAGCAAAAAAAAAACTTTGAAAATATTGGTATGTGCGAGCGAGATAGTTGCAAAAGCGTTAACAAAACTTATTTTTTTACTAAATTATAGGATAACTAATTTAAGAGACCATTAATTTGAGAGTAGTGAGAGGATGAAATGGAGCTATAAATAAATATGATTTAGATGAAATCCTCCGCTCGTATCTCTGGCTGGGGGTAAATTTGACAGGTGACAGACGGTTGCCATCGGAACACAATTTCAACGGAATATCTGGTAATCTTATGACTCTACTTTGTCAATTTCAACGCCAAATCGAATGGAATTTGTGGTAAAAACAGACTGTTTCAGTATCATCATGACCGTAGAGTTTTAAAATAATTAATTTATTCTTTATTCTTAGTGTATTACCGTCATTCCCACCGAAATTTGGTTAATTTAAACAAAATTGTACACAATATATATTTAAGAACTGGTAGTGTCATAGGAACATCCAACACAATAACCAAAAATATAGGTACCTATATTAAATATAAAATATATATATTTATTTTTATTTTGTTATTTAAATTCTTTAATGCACTTAAAAATAGTACAGAGGCGAGCTATAATGCCAGTAGGCATTCTTTACCAGCTAACCTTGGGGATCGAGTAAGGTGATAGGCAGTATGAAAAAAAATAAGAAATTTTAATGATACAGTTAATAAGTTACTTAACTAATTCTAATATACTACCCATTATACCTAAACTCATAAACATACATACAATTATACATACAAGTACATCATATACATTATAACTTAGTGTTTTATTCTGTTTCTCCAGGAACGATGTGGTTATTAAACGTTTAAAGACGCTGACAGACGGTGCACGTCTAATGGCCAAGGGCAGCTTATTCCACTGGCGAGCCGCAGATACAGTAAAAGAATCAGTGTATCTGGTTGAGGAATGAATTAAATATATATATATATATATATAAAATAAAGTAGAATTGGTAGAAGTTTCTGGAGATAGTCGTTCTAAAGATTATTTAAAACAAAATAGCTATAATTGTAGCTATTAGCTTATAGCATGACAACCCCTCTTTACATCAGCTATAACCTTAAGTGACATTTTTATTTTTACATTTGTATATTATGTTTTGTGTGTAAATCACGTAGGGATTTTATTGTTCGATCTTTGTATTGTAATCATATATGTGGTCATAAATGACAGGTAAAAATATAGTATCATCACGACCGTTTCCCTTTCGGGGAGGTCAGAAACCACGCTTATAAATAATCGGATTCACATTTAGCCAAATTTACTATAGGCCAATCATGACAAGTGGCAAGCAAACTCGAGAAATATCACAAATAAATTAAATATTAATTAAATATATTTATTTACATTAATAAATATTTGTGTGTCCCGACCAGGAATCGAACCCGGTACCCTCGAGTCCAAATCAATAAATAAATAAAATAAATGACAGGTCTAATAGTTAAACTTAGTTTAGGAGTCAGTGTGTTAATAAATTTGTTAATTGTACTTTTGTGAACAACGGAATATTTTGTATTTGTATTAATATTAGAATATAATTATTGTAATTTTCACATGCCTAGTTACACATATTGAATGAATTAAATAAAATTAAGGTGCAGGTGGCTCGGTTGTAAGAACGCGTTCCTTAAATCCTACAAAGGTCGGTTCAAACCCACCCGGCATGTACCAATGAGAAATGCACTTTTCTTACGTACTGCAGTCATAGATTTACAACACCATGCCTCGGTTCCACTAATACCAACTTGTGGACTCATTAATAAATTGTCAATAAAAATTGACATCATATCCTCGCCAAGCCGTCTGGCCACCATGGCGAGTGTAGGCCAAATTCTCCAGATATATGTTCAGGAAGGCCCATCTCCAACAGTGGAGGTCTAGGGCGCTGTGTTCTAGGGGCTGTGATGATAATGATGAAATTAAGGTGCACCAAAATGGAGTTCCCGTAATTGTAACGATTAATGGTAAAAATTAGCGCCCAATCGTTATATTATGAAATTCAGCCGAATATGTGGTAGGCGGACTGATGGTTGTAATTTTTCCAACCTGCCGGGGCGGGGAAGTATTCACTATTCGTGCCGGTAAACCCAGTAAAGTGTTTTTGGGATTATATTCGAATTGCCGTCATGCCCAGTCAAGCCAGCATAATGTTAGGAACTGATGTCAGGCATAAGGTGGGCGCTAGGTCACATTTCGTGCTAGTATAACAAATAAATAAAAAAACAATCTACGCCATTTTTAACATTAATCGTTACTATTATTGTAATCTACACAAGTAAGTAGTTCATGGTAATCTATACAACCCAACCTTATCCTTGATTCGATCTATAATGTGCTAGAGCTACAGTTAAACCATTTAATAATTTATTCGAAGTACTTATATACAAAAATATTAAAATAAAATTGATTAAAAAACTAATTATAAATAAAACTAAAACTAAAAATACCTATGAAATTAAAACTATTCTACAAAATAAACTAAGGGCTTACCGCCAGGGAGGGTACCTAAAACGCCAGCCGCATTTCCTCGTTGAATTAAAATCGACATATTCTGTTTTAGGTAGTTATTTAATAATTATAATTGACTGGCAATAATTTTCCAAAACAATTTGATAACATTGGTTTAAAAAGCAGTTAAAAAGAGGAAAAACAATTTCAATTAGGCAAAGAATATTTGTGTGTCGCACGTATTCGATCAAAGTTTGGTTTCCTTTGGGTATACCCCGTGTCAAACCAAAGATATATCACTCCCACAATAATATAGTTTATTTAGGACTAGCTGTTTGACCCGGCTTTGTCTGTGCAATCCTTATGTAATGCAAGAAGATCCTTCAGCGGGTTGAAGGCAGGCTTGTGTAGTTCTACAAGTTCCGAAGAGTGGCCACACTACAGGAACTGCCGCTCCTTAGTTCTTTCCATTCCATTTAGGCATAAGTTTTGTAAGGAATGGTGTTGTAAATCTATGACAAATGTACGTAAGAAAAGTGTATTTCTCATTGGTACATGCCGGGTGGGTTTGAACCGACCTTTGTAGGATTTAAGGTACGCATTCTTACAACCGAGCCACCACTGCGCTTGCGGGACACAATAATATTTATTAATTTAAATAAATTAATTAAATAATAAATTTATTTGTGATATTTCCCAAGTTTGGTACGGTAGAAACATCGACCAGCTTGCCACTTGTCATGATTAGCCTATAGTAAAGTTGGCTAAATGTGAATCCGCTTCTTTATAAGCGTGGTTTCTGATCACCCTGAAAGGGACACGGTCGTGTTGATACTTTACTTTTTACCTGGTCTAGCGTACATAACGGTGGTCTTGTTTTTTTTGAAAGACCAAGAGCTAGATTGGGAAACACTAAAAGCGTAAGTAAGCACATTTCATCGATTTCATTTGAATCCCCAAAGGTGTATGACGACGGTATTGGATAAAACAACACCTTTTTTTACCGAAATATAATACTTTTAGCAAGATACATTGATAATATAAAGATTCGTTTGTTTATCTACCACTCTGTTAGATAAAGTAGTCGTCAACGTGGTAAGACCACAAGATATAGGACTGTTCTATAGGTGTTTTAAGGCAGCGTGAATCATGAATAAAATTAGAAATAGTAAACCGACTTGATAGATCACTTAGCGCACAAGAAATAAGACTTTTAAAATAATTATTACGGAGTACTCGTATAACATTACTGCAATTATTGTTTAAATAATTATATATATATATATATACATATCTTCTTTTAATGTATACAATAAAGCGTTACATAGCTCCCGTCTTGTAATTGGCCCCAGAGCCTTAAATAAGCATGTCCAAGATTTATTTATTTATTTTATTTAAAAACTTTATTGCACTATGTACAAAGGGCGGGCTTAATGCCGCTAAGCATTCTCCAGCAGTCAACCTTTGGGACAATATAGAGAATTTTGATTAAGAGGTAGGTGCAAAGGGCTCAAATATGAAACTTAATTTAAAGGAAAAATAAAATAAACTTATTCTATGATATCATAATACATATTAATATACATACAAATATGTACACAATAATACATATACTACACACTATACATATTTACACATAAATATACTACATACTATATATCTTACATACGCTGTTGGGAGCTGTTTAAGTAATGTGAATATACCATTTTCTTAAAGAGTGATCTATTGGGCGCTTGGCGAATTTCTACTGGCAAATTGTTCCACAAATTGGCGGCCACTACTGCGAAGGAGTTTGACTGAAAGCTAGAGTGATGAGATGGGATAGATAAAACAGAATTGTGGGCCGAGCGAAGTGACCTGTTGTGAAGTGATGAGAAATAGGCAAACTTGTCCTTGAGGTACTTCGGTGTTGCAGGCTCATTGAGAATAGAGAAGAGCAAACAGAGGATTCTGAGGTTCCTGCGACAACGAATTGGTAGCCACTTTAACTTAGCGCGATACTCAGAGATGTGATCGTACTTGCGTAAACAAAAGATAAACCGGATACAGGTATTTAGTAACCGGTCCATCTTGTTGAGCAACACCTCTGATAGATCGACGCTACACACGTCACCATAGTCAAGGAGAGGAAGGAGTAGGCTTTGGGCATGGATAATTTTAGCTTTCAACGGCAGAAAATTCTTTAGCTTATTAAGAGAGTGCAGTGAAGCAAATATTTTACGACTAGTATTGGTAACCTGGGAAACCTACATCTAGGAGGTGACAAGATACAAACATTATTACATAGACAACTCTTCACTAGGTTCAAAAAATGGCTCAGTCAGAGGGATTACACGGAAACTGAAAACCTTCTCGCTGTCGTTAGGTAGTCTGGCCTCTTCGCCGATCCACGCTGATATAGACACGTACACACACAACTACATATACACTCATACCTACATACCCACACAGAACAATTTTGGTGGCTATTTGTTTGTGCTGTTGTTTATTAATAAAATAAATTGTATTTCCTGTCGACCGGACAAAACAAAATAGTATGCTACGACCTGCGGCACGGTTCCTACCAGTGCAGGTCATTGAGCTAATAAAAATGTAATACATTTAAGTTAATTGGGTCAATAACCGATTATTATTATTTATTTATTTTTATTTTATTAACATTTCAAATTCTTCGGAATTCTTTTACTTTTACTTTTTAGCTACTTTTACTCTTTCACGGTACTTAACGTACTTTATTAGATTTTACTTTATAATAGTTTTTCTTGGTTATATAAGTTTGTGTCCTCAATTGTGGACGCCAGGTCTGAATGGGTTAAACTAATTGGTAGAATGTTAGAATTTTATGAGCAATTAGTTGATTCCTACTCTATCCACTCCGTCCTCAGGAGGCAGAATAGTTCTGGAATGCAAGAGCCTGCTGATTCTCCGGTACTTGATGTTTTAGCCTAACACAGGTAGAAAAGGAAGGACTCACCAGGATTGGCACCTCGCCGGTTTTCAAATACACTGATTTCACTTTGTAAGTAACTAAACTTGTTGCTTGATGTGTCTCGGTCCGTGTTTCGGTAGAAAAAGAACGCGGAGATTTTAAACCGGCCTTTTTATTCAACTTCTACAGAATGTCTCGACTCGACGCGTCACCATGGCATTTGACGTTTGTAAGGCGAGGGCCGAGGCACACGATTGGCAACACTAATGTTGGTCCCGCCACGTCGACGACCTTTATGAGATGAGAAGTGACGATCTTCATCAATCATCTGATATTTTTACAGCAGCGGCTTTCAACTCAACCAGAACAAAAAACGAAATAATAACATGCTCTATCATTCTTCCCTTTAAGAAATCTTATTAATGTGTCAAAACAAAATATAAGGAATATTTTTATATTCAACTGATTTTTTGCATTTATTTATTATTTTTTGGACGTACCGGGTTCGATTCCTGGTCGGGACTCAAAAATATTTAATAATGTAAATAAATACATTTAATTTATTTGTGATATTTCTCGCGTTTGGTACGCTGGAGACATCGACGAGCTTGCAACTTGTCATGATTGGCCTATGGTAAAGTTGGTCCCTAAAGAGAAACGGTCGTGATGATACTTTACTTTTTTTACTTTTTATTATTGCTCGTTTTTTGTTTTTATATATTTACAATATTTTTCTTTGCATTTGAAATAATGCACAATGATTTAAATAAAAAAATAATAAAAAAAAAAAACTAAACTATAGAAAGTATTATCACGTCTGTATCCCTTTTGGGGTAGTCAGAATCCACACTTTTTTTAAAGCGGGTTCACATTAAACCTAAACTTGGCTAAATGTGAGCCCGCTATAGACCAATCATGACAAGTGGCAAGCTCGATTAAATCCAAGAACATTATCGCTAGACCACGGAGAGACAGTCAAAACTTAACTATATATAAAAATATTTACCCATGACCTGATCATGTGGCAGTGTGCTAAGAACACTTACAGCATTTTCCAGCTGCACAGTCACAGTGTTGATTTACTGCGCGAAAAAACTGCCAGCCCTCTTGTCACATACAGCGTTAACCAGCCGCTTAGACAGGATGTCGACACAAGTAGCGTCCTACACCAATGCTCGACCCATGGACCACGGCACCAAAGTTAATCCATCGGGTCTTTTACCATCACTGCGAAAGATCAAAGACGGGACTATTTATAAAAAAGCTTGGTCCTGATGATACCTTACTTTACTATCCACAAATTCACTGTGACTAGAAAATTAAATAAATTCACGGACTATAACCGCTCGACCATTAAGGCACCGAGGTATAGCTTGTAGAATATTCAGAGAGGCTACGTAACACACCGTGGTATCCCACACTATCTGAATTGCCCGCCTCTGCTGGACACTGAAAGAAACCATACCAGATCAGATATCTCTGGTATTTATTAGTTTTTTATTTTTTTTATTACAGCCCCTAGAACACAGTGTCCTAGTTTTTAACTAGTTCCACTGTTGGAAATGAACCTTCCAGAACATTTATTGACGATTCCACAAGTGTTACGTAATAAATTTGTATTTCTCATTGATACATGCCGGGGGGGGGGGGGGGGGGGTTTGAACCGACCTTTGTAGGATTTTAAGGTAAGCGTTCTTACAAATTAAATGTGCTATAATAAGTACTCGCACATAACGTTAAACAAGTTTCTTGTAAAAACACTGATATTTTCTGTTTTATTATTCGAGTAGTCCACATCTCAACAAAAAAAACCGTTTCAACAATTTACAGAGCAGTTTCCACCCTTCAAACGAACTACCATCCAATTCTTGAACCATCAATTCCGAACACATTTCGATCTACATAAATTTCTAATTAAACCGATCTTTACGCGAGAGAAGAAATTTAGATAGAATAAAGAAGACTTTCTAAGCATTCCATGGATTCACCGTGCGGGTGCCGGGTCCATCGTGTGTGGGTAAGAGATGAGATAAATGGTGTCTCGGGCTTGCGACTGACAATAGGCTGATTTAAGAAAAGGAGGCCTCCCTTTTTTATTTTATTGCGCGATAATACGCTCACCATCCACCATTCTTCTTCTCTCCCTACCCAACCAAATACTGTATGATTCCGTTAATGCCGTCTTGGAAGCTCGTTCCATAAATTTCTTAGCATTCCATGGATTCACCATCGGGTCCATCGTGTGGGAAAGAAAGAGGAGAAGAATGGTATCTCGAGCTTGCAACCGACTATAGACAGGTTTGAAAAATAATGCCTCTTATTGTTTTTTTGCGGAATAAAATGGTCACCATCTGCACCTATCACTACCCAACAAAATATGTATGATTCTATTAATGCCGCCCAGAAAGCTCGTTCCATAATTGTATTGACAGCAGACTAGCTTAGGCCCAATTCTTTCATTAAATGGTGCATAGATTTAGATAAAATTCCCGTCGATACACGGAACGTTTATTATTATTTTTTTATTTATTTATTAAGACTCAAACAACAGTATATATACTTAACATTAGATTATTACACAATTTTGAAAACTTATCTAGTACATAAACGTTTTACAGTTGAGCACAGCATTTGTCAACTTGTATTTTTCGAATTAAAGTTCTAATAAGAAAGCAAATAAAAAAAAAGGCGCACTGATGGTGGTAATTCGGCCAGCCTGCTAGTGCGGACAAGTATGCACACGTTTCGGGATCAGGCTCGAATTGCCGTCATGCCAAGTCAAGCCGGCATAGTGTTAGGGACTGATGTAGTCATGATGTATCTGATTCCAGTTGCTAACATTCTTTGATCTCGCATGAATATCAGGTGAGCGCTAGGTCACAGCGCGCCTATCTTCCCCTGTTTCCCTTCCCCGCCGCACTGTTTCCCCCTGAGCGCTGTTCTGAAGTACGGACGTACGTTCAACGAAATAGATTCCCAACCAAGCGAGCGCAATAAAGTTCTCACTTTAAAAATATAAAATTTTTGCAAATTTTGAAAGTGGTATTCTTTTTCGTTTGGCTTATACAGTTTAATTTTTAAATGTATAAAAAAAATGTATAAGTGTGTGTGAGAAAGTGTCACGTTTGTTTGTTCTAGACGCAACAACTATGTCACCATAAAAAGTATTTGCGTAAAGACGACGACATACCATTAAATCGTAATTTGTATTTCAAGAATAGGTCCGCCCCGCCGGCTAGGTTTTAACAAGCACTACTATTTGCCTAGCCTGCCTGTTAGCACTAAGCACCGTGTGCTGCCAGTTATCAATAATATACCAACTGTCTTATAGGTGTACCACCGTTCGTATACGAACAAACTACCAAGCAATTAAAACTAATTTACAGGTAAAGTGTTTACAACTTTAGAACAATAACGAATGAAACGAAATTTCATACAAAAAAACTGTCAACTTTTAAGGCAATAAATAGTTTATAAGCGTGTTATATTAGTCTCACGGCCGGTTGTAGAAAGGATGATTAAAATAATCAATGATCAACATTTTGAAACGCCACGTCACTATTTATCTTATTGTTATTTATTTAAAACTTTATTGCACTATGTACAAGGGGCGGGCAATGCCGCTAGACATTCTCTGACAGCCAACCTTTGGGACAATAAAAAGTATAACTTATTATTTTATTATTATTATGTAATGTGTATTCTTAAAGAATCTCGGTATTTAACCGGTTAATCTAATGATGTTCACGGGCCTCGGCCAAGTGAGCATCATGCTTCTTTAACTCCAAACTTCCTAACTATACGGCAAGTATTGAGGATTGTAGCTTTTTGCAATTGTCTGTATGTGTGCTGGTCTACGTTAATAGTTTTAAGGCTGTCATGTAATGTTTTGGGTATTACTCCGGTCGTGGATACTAATATGGGTACAGTTGTTACTTTTTCTAATTTGAGTTGTGATTTAAGCTCTATTGCAAGGTCTCTATATTTAGTATTTTTTTCTGTATGTGTAGTTATTAGATTATGAGTGTTAGGTACGGCTATGTCTATTAAATATGCTGTTTTATTTTCTTTGTTCATCAAAGTAATGTCAGGTCGGTTGTAGTGTACTGTTTTGTCAGTTATAATCGTTCTGTCCCAGTATAGTCGAATATTGTCATTTTGCGAACGGTGCTTGGCTTGTATTTGTAGTATGGAACAATATTATTATTATTATTATTATTATGACATCCTATAGCCACTATCCCTACGCGTACTTATAAATTCGGAGACTCTAACATCTGTCGCACGCTGAAGATGTGGAATGCTTTCCCAGCCAGTGTGTTTTCTCAGTCCTATAACCTGGAGGCCTTCAAGCGGTGTGAAAAAGCATATTGTTAGGCCGGCATAGTGGTAAAGACTGATACCGGTCGTTAGTGGCTGGCGTCAATTGCTCCTATTCTTGAATCTCGCGTATCGCTTACCATCAGGTGGGATATTGGCCGGCAAATTGCTCCAAAGATTTACTGCAACAACAGACCTATCTTACAGCCGGTTCCTGATATGTTTAATGTATGCCTATGATGAAATAACCAAAGTGACAAGCTAACAACTAATCAATTTAAATGACCCAGCGACTCTTCATGATCGGTCTCTTCGTTCGTCAAACAGCTATGTCCTCTCTTTTCCTTTACATCATTCTGGTTTCATGTCTGACTCATTCGCAGTTGTTGCAGTAAATCTTGGAACAGTTTGCCGATCAATATTCGACATCCAACAGAATAGCATATTTAAAAGATTGTCACAGTACTTAAACAGCTTCCAACAGCGTGTATTAGTGGATATTGTATGGAGTATAATTATGTATGTATGAAGTACTGTTTTTTAAATACTGAACACTACATGTGACATCGCTCCCACCTGATGATAAGCGGTACGCGAGATTCAAGAATGGGAGCAATTGACGCCAGCCACTAACGACCGGTGTCAGTCTCTACCACTATGCCGGCCTAACAATATACTTTTTCACAAAGCTGAAGGACTCCAGGTTATAGGACTGAGGATACACACTGGATGGGAAAGCATTCCACATCTTCAGCGTGCGACAGATGTAAGAGTCTCCGAATTTATAAGTACGCGTAGGGATAGTGGCTATAGGATGTGAATACATATTTTGGGCTGTGCATTTGGTTGACTGAGGTCTCTGTTAGACGTATCTTAGACTATTAGTCCGTGCCAGAGTTCGAACCGCGATCTTTAGATTGAAGGACAACGTTTTAACCTATTTATTATATAACTATTTAGTAGGTTAAAATTGAATACGGGACTGTTTCCTTTAGTTGGGTCGTGCAGGGCATAACAATTAAATTTAAATAAATTTGCAATTAATTTAAATGGGGCCTATTGCAAGTAAATGCCCAAATTGTTTCCCCAGCCCCGGTCCCCGGGGAAATCTATTTTATACATATTAAGTTAAATAGTCGTATACATTGACGTGCTGCGATGTGTCTACAGCTCTGCAACTAAGACCATCCAGTGTGCGCTTAGAAAACTTACTAGCACAACGTCCGCGGATTGAGACTCGGAGGTACCGGGTTCGATTCCTGGTCGGGACACAAACATATTTATTACATACATAAATACATTTAATTAATATTTAATTTATTTGTGATATTTCTCGAGTTTGGTACAAGCTCGTCGATGTCTCCAGCGCGGCGTACCAAACTCGAAAAATATCACAAATACATTAAATATTATGTAAATAAATACATTTACATTAATAAATATTTTTGTGTCCCGACCAGGAATCGAACCCGGTATCTCCGAGTCTAAATCCACGGACTTAACCGCTGGACCACGGAGGCAGATAGATATAGGTAGATAGGTGAAGATTGGACTTACATTAACCATTACATTACAAGAACCCTCTGGAATTGCGCGGAGCGATGGCAAAAGACCCGACGGCATGACCGTTGGGCCGTGGAAACTTGGCAGGTCCCTGGTGTGGGATGCGACATGTGTAGACACATTAGCCCCATCACACATCCAGGCGACCTCGTCAAGCGCGGGAAGTGCTGTTTTCTGCTGAGAACCTCAAGCTGCGCAAATACGCCAACCTACAGGTTACGAATTTGCGCCGTTTGGAGTCGAGACGATGGGCCCATGGGGACACTCAGCCAAGCGTCTGGCCAAGGAGTTGTCCAAACGGCTAACGGAAAAGTCTGGAGACAGGAAAGCTGGCAATTATTTCTGCCAACGTATTAGCTTAGCTATACAGAGGGGAAATGTTGCCAGTCTTCTTGGGACTATCACTGAAGGGTCGTCTCTAGAGGACAATTTTTACTTATAGTTTATTTTTTATTAGGTTTATATTTTAATTTATACTTTTAATTTGTATATTACTTCAATATATATATATATAAACTTATATCACTTATATTGAAATTTTAAATGATAATGTTTGCTAACCAACTTTAAATCGTTATAGATTCTAAATCATCACTCTAAATAATAAGAGCTCAACATGATTTTCAAATAGCTATTCGATGATACCCACATTTTTTTTTCACAATATGGCATGTGGTTGTCGCCTTAATGAAATTTGATAATTTTCAGTGACACTCGCGTGATAAAGACGAATCGATTGACGTGAGAATCAATAAAATTGGCCAACGCGTTTGGGGTGCAGTGTGCCACAAACCAACAAACATACATACATATACCTAAACACATAACCCTTCTTGGAGTAGAGCAGTCAGGTAAAAAAAAGAAAAAGTTATTATTATAAAAAATTACAGACATTTTAAAACCTGATAAAAACCATTTTCGTCTCTTTAAAGTATAAGCCTAGTTGAATATTTTTAACTTTTAAAAAAAGGTATAATTTTTGATAAAAGTTTTATTAAGTGTTTCAAACGTAATCAACGAGGCGATCTCTTTGACGAGCGCTCTTCAACATCCAATATAAAATATTAAGAAATAATTCCAACCATAGACAGATATTATATTCTTTGCTAAACAAGATAGATGTTTTTTTCCGCAAAACTGTCTCCGTGGTCTAGCGGTTAAGTCCGTGGATTTAGACTCGTAGGTACCAGGTTCGATTCCTGGTCGGGACACAAAAATATTTATTAATGTAAATAAATACATTTAATTAATATTTAATTTATTTGTGATATTTCTCGAGTTTGATACGCTGGAGATATCGACGAGCTTGCCACTTGTCATGATTGGGCTATAGTAAAGTTGGCTAAATGTGAATCCGTTTATTTATAAGCGTGGTTTCTGACCACCCCGAAAGGGAAACGGTCGTGATGATACTTACTTTACTTTTTACTTTCCGCAAAATTCAATATCTGGGGCATTTATTTGAATTTTTGGGCTTGACTGAGCATGACGCCAATTCGAGCCTGATCTCAAATCGTCGCATACACTTTATTGGGTTTATCGGCACGAACGGTGGATAATTCCCAGCCCCGGCAGATTGGGCAAATTAACACTGTCAGACCGCCTACCACCTGATCATAATTAAAACCCACTGTTGAAAACCTACCCAAGAGCTAATATTGTTTTTAGGCTTCAGGTGTCATTGGTAGAACTGGGGAGTGAGACGAGGTCACGCGCTGGCCGGGCCGCGCGGGGCGGCAACCTCGCCCGAATCTGAAGGCTCTTTTTTTACGTAAGTCAAAGTCCGCGCGCTGTTCGACTTTTTGCTACCTACTTGATTAGACTCGGTATAAGTGGCGATATTTCGCGAAAACTTCTCTGTACACCGTAACTTAAGATTTGATTTATAATAGACTTTATTCGACGGAATTAATTACAATGACTTAAAAAAAAAACACTTTAATTTTAAAACTTAAATGAGTATTAATAAAAGTAAACCTAATTAATAAATAAAAATACAATTAAAAACTAAAATGAAGAAAATATATTAATTTTTATATAAATAAAAAATTTGCTCCAAATCGCTGCCAATGGGCAAAGTGCCAAGGATACTGGATATTGCCACGTTGAATGGCAATGCTGATCCTTTGGCCCAAATATTGCCCAGCCCTTTTGTCTCCCGATGTGTTGACGAGCTGTTTTGACAACGCCTTGAAAATTTTATGTGCACTTGGTCCCCACGGCCCGAGAGTTTCAACTCCAAACGGCGCAAAAACACATATATATATATATATTGATGATATATACGATTTTATATATTTATAAAAAAATACGTACGTTCCTTATTTTTATTTTAGATTATAAGTAATATAAAAATATATATATTTTAATAAATTCCACGTGGTATACGAGTATATGTCTTTGGAACGGAAAATAAAACGCTTTCATGGCGAATACGAAATTAATATATTTTGAGCCTCCACGAGGTCACACGATACCAGCCGACTGTTCTTTTTGTATTTAACTAAAGTGCGCTAAATAATATAAAATCTCACATTAATTTCGATAAAATAAGAACTCCGCGGCTGCAGTACGTTTTTTTCTGTCGGTTTTGGATAATAATTGTTCTTCAATCTGTAGACGGCGACTGAGTGAGCCGCAAATGAGAATGCCCATTTTTCATAGAGAAATGGGCCCAATCAAATGTTCTCGTGCCATAATGATATCTTTCTTATTTGACAGTAAATATAATGTGTTTTCATAATCTGTAATTAGTTTTATTTAGTTTACTCTAGCATAACGACAATTGACAAAAACTTTTTTCACGTTAATAATTACAATAATAGTTTCGATCCCGCCAAAATAAATAAGACAATTATTTTCACTTTGAAATCCTGTGTTTTTTATCTATAATAAAGTACCTAATCATAATAAAGTACCTAATCGTAGCGCTCGTACTCAATACATAAATCTTAACCATTTGAAAAGAAGTTCTTCGCGCCATTTTGCGTGGACATGTCAAGTGCAAGTTTTTGTTTTGTAAATTAATTTACTGTGGCTATTATTGGTCAAAATTGGTGTTGTTTTGTTTAATAATGTGCTACAATGTGGATAATTATGGAAAACGATAAATTGGACTTTATATCCATATGTAGACTTTACATCCAACTGAGCCCCATGGCTCAAGTTGCAGTTTATTTTTTGCAGTTTTCCCGCGCTGTCAACTCCCATATTAACATAAGCGTAAAAAAAGGGGTATAACACACACGATGGACCCGGCACAAGCACGGTGAATTCATGGACTTGACGCTGCACTAGTGTAGCAATATAAATACAAGTGTACAGCAATATTTATTATTATGTGTCGACTTTTCCGTAGAATGCAGGATATCGGCCGGCATAGTGGCCACAATATCCGTTCTCACCGACCTATCGAGTTACATACATCGAAGTCGCTACCTATAACAATTTGGTTCCGTACAATATCATTATTCTTAACTACAATACGAAGGTCGCAGGTTCGAGTCAACATTCATTACAGCCCCTAGAACGCAGCGTCCTAGACCTCCACTGCTGAAGATGGGCCTTCCAGAACATATATCTGGAGAATTTGGCCTACACTCGCCACGCTGGCCAGGCTCGAGTACTTGTATGTAAAAGTAGTAAAGTATTCCCTTTGGGGTGGTCAAAAACCAAGACCAATTATTTTTTTTGTTAAAGAAACTGGTTCACTGATATCCCATCATGACAAGTGGCAAGCTTGTCGATCTCTCTAGCATACCAAACTCGAGAAATATCACAAATAAATTAAATAAAAAAGTTAATTTAAAAAAATAAAAAATACGATAAATTTTTAATCTGACTGAGAAAGGAATCTACAAGAAAAACTCAGATATAACCTTTTAAATTTAGCTATGAGTACCTATGAGATTACAATAGCTGGTACATCAACATAGAGCCGATCACTGAAATGGCTGAGAACGGCGTCTTAAAAAGGTGTTAGAGTCTAACTCTTAAGGTTGACGCTCACTCCTACGACCTCAAGTTATACTGAATGAGGCGTAGATCTAAAAGTGTCCTTCAGAATACCGACAATCTATTCACGACCAGGCTCGATCGACTAATTGCTGCCAAGCCAACGATCTTCCGATCCAGTTGTCGCTGCCTCCATCTCCCATCTTCCCCCTCGATGGCTCCTACCTTCAGGTTGAGTTTGCTGCCTTCGAGTAAACTGCTTTGCATGTTTTTTTAACGCGTCGAACTGCCTTCACTTGTAGCAACGATTCAGACTTAGCTGTGTAGGCACAAAGGGCCAACAGTAAAGTAAGACGGTTATAAGGTTTATTCCGTAGGCGTCTTGATGTTTCTTTTTGAGGCCCCACGGTGAGTCGGTAATATGAACCACAACCCGGGCAGGGCCCTTCAGGCCGTGGTTCATTTCATATCATTAATGATTTCTCGATTCCGTCTATAAATAAAAAAATAACTAGCTATTTATATTTTATTTCTGATACTGCATTAAAGTGTCCAGAGAACCCTAAAAGTGAAGACAGTTAGGTTGTCAGTGGAGCGAACGAGGATGGTCGCTCTTACGGTTCAACGAACATCACTGCATATCACACCATGTTACGGCTTACCATTGAGCTATTGGCTAGAGCAGAACCCGACCCGTTTCTTTAGTCCGACCATCTCTGAAATTGTCCTCATGTTTTTTACTAGCTCTTTGACTCGATATTGCCCGTGTTATGTAGTCAGCGCAAAAAACCTTCAGGTGACCGTAGGGTCAAATGTCATATTTAGACTTTAATGTCTCCCCACCTTATCCATTCCTGAATTTCAAAGATAATAAAATCGGTTCAGTACTTTAGGCACACAAACAAGGAAAAGCATACTCCTATGATTCGGGCATGTTGAAAGGATGAATGACGAAAGATTGACGAACGAGATATATAATGCGAAAGTTGTGGTTAAAAGAGACCCTGGCAGATCAATACTAACCTATCACGACCATGAATAAAACACTGCCTGAAGGTGCAGTAAAGAGTCTACGAAATAAAAGACCATGTATGAAAAGATTGATGAATGTCGACGGAGCGAAAGACTATAGGGGTAAATAGTGATATCGCTCAATTGCCACACGTATGTAGTATTATAAACGAGACAAGTAAACATACATACAGAGAACTTCTATAAATAGGGAATTTTCCTTTTAGTATTTTTCTTATACTGATCACGACGCGAGGTCCAAGAATGGGATCAACTTACGCCAGCCACCAAAGACCGACTCTACCACTATTCCAAGATATAGGAAAGACACTGGCTGGGAAAATATTTCACATCTTTAGCGTGCGATAGATGTAAGAGTCTTCAAATTTATAAGTGTTGGGATAGTGGCTATGGTATTCGTATGGTACGGTTGCGGAATAGAGAAGAAGGGAGAAGGTTATGGAGCTCCTCACCATGTATGACAGATGACACATCTGGTGATGGTGGTAAGCCGATAGTTTGTAGAATTCCATACAAGTATATCTATATCTAATTCTTTCTATATCCTGAACTCTCGAATCCCTGCAGCTTTGCCGAGATGAGGCTTCTCTGAGCTATACTATGCTAAGAGCTCTAACCTAATCCCTTCCTCTCCATTCCGCAACCGAACCACACGCACAGAATATTCACCCACATATCGTAGCTGCTTTTTTAGCATCTGTGTTTCCACTTTCCTATAACCTGGAGTCCTTCAAGCGAAATGTGATAAAGCATCTAGTCAAGCCGGCGGTTGGTAAGTGATGTCAGTCATAGGTGTCTCATTCCAGTTCCTAACATTCGTGGACCTTATGCGCCACCTACCGTATTATATAGTATTTAGAATGTAAACTGACACGGCCTCTATACAGCCACGATCTTATTTAAGTAGTTTCTAAGTTAGTTTTACTTGCTTGTAGCAGTAATTAATGTTGTGCCTAACATACATAAATATGGATTATTGCCTGTTTACGGTCCAACCATTATTACCACTTTGATTAGTACATATGTTTTAATAATTGTATTGATTTTATTAGTTCTGACTGTATCCAAGTTGTTTTAAGCGAACTATTTTGATTTGATTTTGATTTACCATGAGGTAACGCCTAACTATCACAACTCAGTGTAAGTTTCTACCGGCTTACCCTTTCTATTCATTTTTATAGGATCTAGATAAAAACTTTTAATAAAAATTTAGATCCGTCCCATTGGGCAGCTTTGTCGACTACTGACATCTTATGATAGTTTAGAATTTAATGAAGAGTATCATCACGACCGCAATCCTTGCGGCCAATTAAATTAATGACATTTCATAAATGCCTGTAATAGGTTTACGTGAATAAAGATATTTAGACTTTAACTTTGACTTCCTTCCGGACCGCGGCTTCCTTGACCGGTTCAAATCTCCCCGGATATTGACTTTATTTTTAATTTTAATTTTTGTTTTTTTTTTATTCCATTCGTCATTTATTTATTTTGTAAAGTATTTATAATTTAATTTAATTTTTGTGATAAATTGTATTATTGCATAATGTCATACTTAAACAAACTTGGCTCTAGTTACAATAATAATAATTCAGTCTCAGCCACTGGCCACAGCCTAATTTGTAATGCGGGGTAGGCAGTAGAATGAGCCGAAGCGGCGATGGGGTCCGCAACCCATCACGCATGGCCTAAAAAGCGCGGATTGAGGGCAGATGAGTGCCGTTTTGGCACCTGGAATGTCCGAGGGGGGATGAATGATAAGATGAATGAACTCCTAGATACGATGAATGAAATGAAGTTGGATGTAATTGGCGTGACCGAGACCAAGCGGAGGGGTAGTGAGATGCAGGACTTGCCGGGAGGGGGGATCGCGCTCTGGTCGGGAGTGGGAGATAGCGATCGCGGTAGTCAGGGGGTGGGCATCTTACTATCCGGTCGCTTGGCCGACAGTATTTATTTATTTTATTTATTTCAAAACTTTATGCACTAGGTACACAGGCGGACTTAATGCCGCTAGGCATTCTTACTAGTCAACCTTAGGGACAATTTAGAGCATTTGTTATGTGAGGCAGGTGCAAAATATAATAGGAGCATTAAGATTTGTGAAAAAAAAATAAACAAAAAAAAACAAAATAAATCAAACTTAAATACTAAATCTAATATACTATATACAAAACTATATATTAATCAGTAGGTATACACTAAATAGACTACATACTATGATTATACTCGTATATAAATAGAATACATAGGTACATATAAATAATAATACATACATATTTATATAATACAATATCATATACTTCTATATCTATGTAATGGAGCTATTTAGGAAACGTGTAAAAACCATTCTTTTAAATAACGATCTGTTTGGCGCTTGTCGGACATCTACAGGCAGGTTGTTCCACAAGTTTGCGGCAACAACTGCAAAAGATGTATGTACGTGTACTGCCTGGAAAGCCCAAGAATACTCTGGGTTCGTCTTAAAATAGGCCTTAAAAAGTTATTTGTGGTCGTGGTGTACGCACCTGTTAGCTCAGCACCACAGCTGGAACTAGAGAATTTTTGGAACCAGGTCAGGACAGTTCTAGATTTGGCAGTTGGGAACGAAAATATAATATTATGTGGCGACTTGAATGGATGGGTGGGGACACGTCGTGCAGATTACGAAACGGTCCTAGGTGATTTTGGAGATAGGAGAGTAAATGATGCAGGTAAGCTTATTCTTGACGTGTGTTTAGAAAAGAATATTTTTGTGTCCAACACAATGTTTGCTCACAAAGATATTCACATGTATACAAGAACGATGAATAGTGAAAAGAGTATGATTGATTTAATAATAGTTGATGAAAGACTGCGAACACAGACTCTGGATACCAGGGCGTATCGTGGGCCAGAATTGGGAACAGACCACTACCTAGTAATCACTAGGATTAGTGGCCTGTTCACAAAATGGCGCCACTGGCGATCAGGTGGCAATATGTCAGCAGTAGAGAGAATAAAGAGTGAAAAGTTACAAGATGATAGTGTGAAAGAGGAGTATATGAAATGCGTCAAAGATAAACTTATCAACTTGAAAGATGTGAGTAAAGATGTAGAAGAGTGTTGGAAGTACCTAAAAAATGGTATGGTAGAATCGGCAAGAGAAGTATGTGGAGTAGCAAAAAAGCGAGCAACCAAGGGTGACGCGTGGTGGGATCAAGAGGTCAAAGATTCGGTAAAAAGAAAGAAGAAAGCTTGGATAGATTACGTTGCTTCGCTGAATATGAATGAAAGTATAAAAAGAGAAAAAAAAGAGTTGTACCATCGCTGCAAGAATGAGACTAAATCTTTGGTTAAGGAGAAGCGTGAAAGATGTAAGGAAATAGGTGAAAATAGGATGACGAGCAACTTTAAGGAGAACTCCAAACTTTTCTGGAGGGAAGTTAGGAAGGCCAAAGGTTGCTTGTCATCTTATCGAATGAACAGAGTGAAATCAAAAAGCGGTAACATTCTTGCAAACACAAATGAAGTGTTGCAGCGATGGAATGAATATTTTAGCGAGATGTATGCTAGTGGTACTCCTAACGACGTCACGACGGGTACTTTACCTCCAGAGCTATCCACAACTATAACGTCCACTTTTAAGGAGGAAATAAGTGTGCAAGAATTGCAATCGGCAATTAGAAGCCTGAAATGTGGCAAAGCAGCGGGAAAAGATCGAGTGCTCGCTGAAATGATCAAATACGGAGGTATACCGGTCTGGAACGCTTTCCACCTACTGTGCAACCTTTGCTGGCAGGAGGGAAGAGTGCCGGAGGACTGGCGACAATCAGTCATCGTTCCTTTATACAAAGGTAAGGGATCTAGATTGGACTGTGCCAACTACCGAGCGATTAGTTTGATCAGTTTGGCGAGCAAGATGTATGGCAAGATTCTCACGAAACGCTTGCAAGAGAAGACTGAAGGTCTTTTATGGGAGGCACAAGGAGGCTTTAGACCTGGAAGAGGATGCACTGACCAAGTCTTTTCGCTCCGCAATATCACAGAGAAGTTTTTGGCCTTAAACCAGAAGGTTTTCTGTGCTTTTGTGGATTTGGAAAAGGCTTTTGATAGAGTTGTAAGAAAGAAGCTTTGGGACATATTGCCGGAGTATGGAGTGAATGACAAACTGCTACAAGCTATACAGTCCCTGTACAAGGGCTGCAAAGCTTGTGTGCGGGTGGAGGGAGGTATGTCGCCTTGCTTTGAATCCCAAATGGGCGTCAAACAGGGTTGTGTGCTTTCTCCTAGATTATTCACTCTATATCTCGACAAATGCCTAAAAAGAGTGAGAGAGAGTGACTGTGGGATAAAGATGAGTGATCTAGTGGTGAACTGCCTGCTTTATGCAGATGATGCTGTTCTTATGGCATCGTCCGAACAACAACTGCAATCACTAGTCACAAGAATGAAGGAGGGATGTGCAGAAAAAGGACTCCGTTTGAATGCGAGAAAAACCAAGGTACTAGTGTTTGAAAGAAGAAGGATGACAACCGTGACGATAAAGATTGATGATGAAACTCTAGAACAAGTAAATGAAATTATATATCTGGGCAGTGTTTTCACTGCGGATGGGAAGTACGATAGGGACGTTGAAAGAAGAGTGAACGCGGGAAATAGTGTTAACGGTGCCCTGGGGTCACTGATCGGCAGTCGAAATGTCAGTGACAAAGCTCGGCTCGCCATACACAATGCCATGTTGGTACCAACACTGATGTATGGAAGCGAGACGTGGATACGTCAGAATACGCATGAGAGTAGGGTTAATGCAGTAGAAATGCGGTCGTTGCGGCGGATATGTGGCGTCACTTTGGCGGACCGCATACGTAACGTCGAAATACGGAAAAGGGTTGTTATGAAGGAAAGCATAGGGACAAAAATAAGGAAAGGCATGCTACGATGGTTCGGGCATGTTGAAAGGATGAGCGATGAAAGATTGACGAACCAGATATATAATGCGAAAGTTGTGGGGAAAAGAGGCCCTGGCAGACCGAGACTCACATATCACGATCAAATAAATAAAACACTGACTGAAGGTGCATTAAAAAGTCTTCGTAACCAAAGGGCATGTATGAAGAGGTTAATGAATGTCGACGAAGCGAAAGAAGTATGTCGTGATCGTGTCAAATGGCGCTCAATTGTCTCTGCCTACCCCGCAAGGGATCTGGCGTGAAGATATGTATGTATGTATGTAAATTTGACTATGAGTATGACAGTTAACTGGTATAGGTATCAAACCAACAATTACCTAATGTAAAAGAGCTATTTTTATCTAAGATTATTAATGAATAAACACTTTTTATTATTATTATATAAGTTGTTACAAGATAACCAAAGGAAATAATTGATAAAATTAAATAAAGGTTATATCAAAAATCCAGTTTTCTTAGTGCTGAAGAATACGTCGTCGCGTGCATACATACATACATATACATACACATTTTAAATTCAACTTAATAAGAACATGCAAGCTAACTATGTTTGTGTTAGTTGAAAACTAACTTACATAACATAGTATATACCTTGTGATATAAGTCATACAATTTAAAGTTTCACGGAGTTGGTTATATTAACCTAAGTCTTAAATGAACCTTCAATCTTGGACCTGAAAATTTAAAGCGACAATTGGACCTGTTTTTTTAAATTTGTTTTGACTGCTCCATAGTCTGGTAGTAAGACCATAAATTTAGACGCAGTGTTAAAAGGCAAGATTCCTGGTCGGGATCTTTATTTTATTAATTTATGTTTTTTTCGAATCTGGTACGCTTGCCACTTGTCATGTCTATAGTAAAGTTACCTAAATGTGACTCCACTTCTTTATAATTGTCGTTTATGCCCACCTCGGAAGCGATACGAATTGGAAAATATTTTACAAAACGGTGGTGTTTCCCGTGCCTTGAAAAGCACGTTAAGGCGTCGCTCGGCCCATCTTCAACAGTGGAGGTCTAGGACTCTGTGTGCTAGGGGCTGGGATGATGAGACGCATCAATGAAATCAAATGGGAATAAATACTATTTTGGTTTGTGATAACGTAGGGTGTGTTTTTAGTAATAACTATTTATTTGTAGGTATGATCTGTCTTAACATTGACAAATAACAATCCACATCCCCACGCAACATTCTATTCGTAGACCGTTTAACCGTACAACACTACATAGTTAAAAACAATTTCCATGCCACAACATTAGTAAATATGGTTAGTAAATTCTATATTTGAATCAAAAATAATTAGCGATTTTAAATTTTAATTTCTGTAAAACGATTTTAGTTCCTTGCCAGATTTATAATCTACATTAGCGAAAAGAGGTTCAATGGTTCCGAAAATGTTAAAGGTAAAAAAATGATGGTCTATTTGGCACTAAAAATAAACACAATTACCTTTTATGCATACAAAATAATTGTATGAAAGTAGTTCGTGCGTGTTTGACTCTTTGTTTGAGTTGAGTATGGTTTAATATAATAGGTCCAGTTGCTAGGGGCTGGGGGTGAAAGTATAGAGCATGATTGGACTTTGCCCAGCATATGCTTCGTCATCATTATTATCATAATCAGCCTGTGTCTGTCCCAGTGGATTTTATTGAATATAGGCCTATTCTACAGTATTCCACTACACACGGTCTTTTGAAACCATCATTCATCCCCCACCAGCGATAGCTTCAGGTCATCTGACGGGAGGTCGTCCCACTCTGCGTCTTCCAGTTAAAAAGTCTCGCAAGACTCTTGCACAGATTTTTTTTCCAAATAAGCGTTTTTCCAGCTAAGTGTTTACTTTTTTGGGGTTAGGTTGTTTTCAATAAATTTTAATTACGTCGTGTCCGTAGTTTTTAATATTTTATTGTTCCTAAGAAAAAATATAATGTTTAGGTGTTTGGGACTTGGGAGAGTTCGTTTGCAAATAATTTTATTTTAGTATACCTAAATCCTACCTAAATATACCTAATACGTCCGAGGTCTAGCGGTGAATTCCGTGGATTTGGACTTGGAGGTACATGGTTTGATTCCTGTTTGAGACACAATAAATTGTTTAATTTATTTGTGATAATTGTCAAGTTTGGTATCCTAAAGACATCGCGGAGAGAGATTTCCTTAGTACAATTGGAAAATAAAATATATATTGAGTCAGAGTAAGAGTCTTGCAGAAGTGTTGCGAGACTACAACACTACTTCCAGAACGTGGTCTCCATTCTATAACCCGTTTGCCGTCGGTCGTCGGTTCTGCGGCAGATGTGTCCGGCCCACTGCCACGACAGCAATGGCAGTAACTTTGGTTCTCTGACTAATATCAACGCATCAAATTCTATCCATCAGAGAAACATTAAGCAAGTGTCTATCAAATTTATTACTTGAGTAACATAATTTATATTCACTTGTAATCACAATGGGGTGTATCACTAACTTTTTATCAGGATGCGCATGATAGGTGGTACCTTATATAACTGTCAGTTGCATAGAAAACTTGTATTTTTATTACAAAAATTATTATTTTCTGGATATTATTTCGAAGTGAGCAGCTTTTAAGTGTACAAATCGAGATTTCCAAGCGAAATCAAAGATATGGTGATCTCAAAATTGCCGTTCTATTAATTCAACCTTTTGCAATGGCAACAAAGATATTTAATAAGCTTCCAGTTACTATAAGGGAGCTGCCACTAAAACTGTTCAAATTAAGAGTCAAACAAATGCTGGTTAATAAATGTTTTTATTCGACAAAAGAATACCTAGACACTAAGCTCGACAAAGTCATGTGACTAAATAAATATTTGTATGCTAGAAATAGCATGTGATATAATTACATATAATAATTTACATCCCTGTACCTACCATGTTTCTGACAAATAAATTATTTCATTTCATATTTCATTTCATTTCATATTTTTTTTAAAGACTGTCGCTTTCTTAATTCGTATTTTAAGGTAGGTAACGTAAATTTAAAATACATTTTTTTATTATAAAAATAAAAAACTACAAAAACATTAGAAAATGATGCGTCAATGGGGTGTACACAAGGTACCAGTGCCGCTAGCGACATCCACAAAAAGCTTTGCCTGATACACCCCATTACATTAACAACAAAAAAAAAAAAAAATTAACCTGTGATGTACTTAACTGTTTTAACAGTTAATTACAACTTCTCGAGCTATAATTTTGTAGATATTAAAGTCGTGAGCTTTAGAATATATTTTCTTAATGACATTGCCCGGAAGAGAATCCGGGACGTTAGAGTATGCAGATATGTATGTTCTGGCATTACCTCTAATCCAGATCACGAGATAAGGAATATTATACTCTAAAGAGCAAGAAAAATAAGATTTTCTCCTTAAGGTTCCTATCTTGTGCTGTTTTCTCCCAAAGATTAAAAACTTATTAAAAAAACAGATGCGCAACTCTTTGAACAAAACAAAAGAATAGAGTATGATTGTGCGGAATCGATAGTCATCTAGCCTCTTACACATCGAGTGATTGGTTAGCAGATGACATCTGCGGATGAGTCCACCAACCAACGTGTAGAGGGGTATTTGCACATCTGGCACCAATCTGTTTGTTTTTTGGCACTCTCCACACGTGTACCGACGCATCGGTGTTGGCGCAGTTGCATTCTCGATGCACAGTCGAGTAGATTAGTATTTTCAGCCACAATATCTCACATCATCACATACTGAATGACCCACGGACGTAAGAACGAATCGTCTTGATCTATCCGACGTCCTCTGACGTGTAGAAGAGGCAGAATGAGATAGATATTTGTCACAGTGGGACGCAAGCGAGACAAAATGCATAGAAGGTGTGTGGTCATTTAAGTTTAAGTTTTTGTCTCCTTCTATAGAGAGTAGCCAATTATGGGACCATGTTCGGGAAGACGCAGAGAGGAACGAACCCCCCACCAGACGGACGGATGACTCTTAGAAGGTCGCTGGCGGAGGTCGGATGAGAGTTACAAAAGACCACGTGCAGTGGCAAGCCTTGGGGGAGGCCTACATACAGCAGTGGAGAGACATAGGCTGATTGCTCAATGGTCAGTCCATTTTCAGTTAAAAAAATATATAATTTAATTTTTTTACCGATCTAATTCTTAATATAAAATATGACATATTAGGTAAATTAAGTGCCTTAAAATATTTTTACCTTAACTCAAGCGCCTAGATATTTTTCTACAGCAATTACATGTTTATCAAATGTCAAGATTGCCGGCCCTGCAACAAAACTTTTTTCTTTACTCCCCCTTCTGTTAGAAGAACATTATATATTTATTCTTTGACAATTTGGTGTTTCGCAGACGTTATTATAATGAAGTTTCCGCATGTAGATGGAAATCTGGCTTTTGTGAATACGCCGAGGGGAGGGTAGGGGAGGGAGGGCGCACTTTGAATATTTTGACACATTTGAGCCCCCACCAGGGCCCTCCTAGCTACAACTTCAATTACCTATTTAGTAAACTCAAGTTGTATACAAAAGTAAATTAGAAAACAAAAAAGTTAAAGGAAATTAGGGTCTATTTTATTGTACATACCCCTAAAATAGATATCATAGACTGTGGTCTAGCGGTTAATACGGTTTAACGCTGATCCATCCATAAAACAACATCGATTTAATCGCTCACACAATCCTTATCAAACATAACCCAGTGTTTGAAGACGAAAGTTTTCAACCAGTGCGTTCTTCCAGTGCAGAGCAGAACCGTGGACACTGACAGTGGGTCTAGTCCACAAATTTAAGATCGCTGAGCGGGCTATGGAGAGAGCTATGCTCGGTATTTCTCTGATGGATAAAATCAGAAACGAGGAAATCCGTCGAAGAACTAAAGTTGCTGATATAGCTTTCAAAATTAGTAAGCTGAAGTGGCAATGGGCTGGACATGTCTGTCGTAGAACCGATGAACGATGGAATAGACGGGTTCTAGAGTGGACACTACGTACGGGAAGACCCCCCGCTAGATGGATGGATGACAGACGACCTTTCGCTGGTGGAAGTTGGATGAGGGTGGCAGGAGATCGTGTGAAGTGGCGAACCTTGGGGGAGGCCTGCATCCAACAGTGGAGAGACACAGGCTGATGTTGATGATGATGACAATCCAATATTTTCAAGGATTATCAATTTTTTGGGAATAAAATTACGGATATTTTGAAAATATTTTTACTTTTACATATTTTTTTATAAAGTTAAATAGCAAAAACATTTATATCGATGAATATATTTTAGGAAATGCGCTGTAGTATTGCACCTACTATCTATACTGTCTAAATGTCCTAAAGGTTTGGCTGTTAGAGATATGCACCACTGTACCGTACGCGTATATAGTCGTATGGATACTTCTACATCTGTATCACGCTGAAGATGTGGAATACTTTCCCATTCAGTGTGTATAACCTGGTGTCCTTTAAGCGAGGTGCAAAGACGCATATTAATGGCTGGCGTTCGTTACTCCCATTCTTGGACCTCGCGTACCGGTTATAATCAATAATAAAAATTGCCATATAGTTGCATTAACTAATAAACTTCAAACCGCCATAGTGGTAAGTTTTCGTCCCTCTGTCAGCTTTCAGCACGAGGCATGTGAGTTCGATTCCTATATATAGTAGTTACAATTTCGTTGCGTAAAGATTTTAACCGAGAATGTACCAGAGTTCCTAACTTAGTATTATGACAACGACCAAGCATAGAATTTTATCTAAACATCCAAATAGGTACTTAAAGAAATCGAACCGCTAGCTCACAAAGTCCAAATTATTAAAACCGATACTAATAAAGAACGGTTCTAAAATGGAATTGTCAAAGCAGACGTCGAGATAGCTGGACCAACTTATTATTATTATTTTTTTTATTTATTTATGGTGCAACGAACAAATTACAATCATTTACATTTTACATTTCTTTAACTGAATTAAAGAACCAGACTGTAATTCTTGAGTAGTGCACACAACATTAAAAAATATATAAGTACGCGAGCAAGCTACTTAAGTACTACACACAAATTAAGAGAAAAAAACAAAAAACATGCAAAAAGTTAAAAACAAATCAACTTAATAATCAGGAGTTGTCAAAGCGGCTGACAGAAAGGTCTGGAGACAGGAAGGCTGGCAATTATTTCTGCCAACGTATTAGCCTCGCTATACAGAGGGGACATGTTGCCAGTCTCCTTGGGACTATCTCGGATGGGACGTCTCTAGAGGACATTTTTATTTATAGTTTAGTTTATTTTTAATTTTATTATTTAGGTAGCTTTTAATTTATATTTAATGTACTATAATTAACTTGGAATAAATCAACTTAATCTAAATTTACACAATAAAATAAAAAATAAAACAAAAATCATGCAAACAAATATAAATAAATTATATAAAAAAATATTAAATTAAAATTAAAAATATAATTAATTTAATACCTAACCTAAAATTATAACCTAACCTAATTAATAAATGTTAAAAATAAATAAAATTTAAAATGTAAAACCGGAATAAAATTAATAAAATAAAAATAGTACTTAATTAAATAATTATGTTATGGGTACGTGAATTCGAGGACATTCGCTGTGAGACACCTTTAGTATGCCGAAAACCTGAAATTATATTTATGCTGTGTGTATCCGTGATTATTATACATTAGAACACAGAGTCTTAGATCTCCACAGCTAGAAAAAATATTATAAAATAATTTCTGGAGAATGTAGCATTCCATCGTCACGATGCTTGGGCCGACTGACGTTCACTGTACATACTAAATTATTTGTAGGCCTATGTTGGCAATTGAGTTGTTAATTTATTACCTACTGTCTTTATATTTTAATCTAATAATATAATTGTGTCATTTGAGCCAATGCTATGCATATCTTCCTTTTGGTTGCTATCATATTCTAACTATTCAATAATTATGAATTAAATAATAATAATAAATAAATTTTCACATTAATATTATAATAATCTTATGGCACTCGTGAATAGGTATAAATATTGTTATTTTTATAAATAATAATTTATATATATTTTAAAGAAAAAGAAAAGGCTGTATGATATTAAATGCCTTTGTCCATTCATCGCATGAACAGAATAAAATTTAAAAAATGATAGCGACGAATGACGATCGATAGCGTAGAGGGCGCCGAGTAGTTTATGATTTATAAAGCATTTGTTTATTTGAATTTAACATAAATACATAACCTTAACTTGTCATGTGTAATGTTTTTACTATTTTGGACAATTGAACTGTATAGATCTCTAATAATCTATATTGCTGTATCTATAATTCCTATTTATATGCTGTGAATTTTCTGAAAATAAATAAATAAAGCAAAAGAGTGCTTCCATAATGAAGCGGGTTACCGGTAATCGGTACCGATCAGTACACGTAAAATAGTTTAATTATTTTATGCGATTGCACATAAAGAAACATGTTTTAAAACTTGTGGGTACCGACTACAGGTTTGTTTTATATGAGTTGGTTAGTCATTTATGTTTACGTACTTAGGTAGGTTTTAAAAAATGTTATGTATTAAAAATAGGATATAAAAGTAACAAAAGGCCTATCGTATAAAGCTTTACATTTATTTATTTATTTATTCGAAGAGAAAGGACAGAGACAGGCAACATAAGGACATAAAAGATAGCAACAGAGTAGAAGCAATGAAAATTATACCCGCCACCAGAACATTTCTCACTGTGAACAATAGTGCACTCTTTGTGCGATACAAAATTCGGAAAATATCACCTTGGCCAGGTATAAAGAAAACAACTGCATTGTGTTTGAATGCATTAAAACTGTTAGGCGAACTCCGAAGCAAACTGCTCACACTTTGCGAGCTAAACCGAAAGTAGCAGCTTCTTGATTTTGGCTTTAAAGGCGGCGCGGCAGTTACTGAATATATCCACGTCCGATACACGATGTCGCACATCCGACGTACAGGTGCGCGCATGCCAGATATTGTACGCACGCGGCAGACATGAAAGAGATCGCATCATAATGTTTTATTTACATGATAACATTTTTAGAGTTAAGTATTTCAAACGATAAGCACGAATTTACAATTTTTAAAAATATCACATAAAATATATATATTTCGTATATATTATTTAGAAAAATAAGGAAAAAAGCCCAAGCATACCAAGACTAGGGTCTAGGGTTAGTCTTGGTATTGGTCTTTCTAACATATTGTGGTTTTTCTCTTAGTCATGGTCTTACAAACAAGCATTAACAAGACCAAGATTGGACAACACTACAAATTACCATTCTTATTTGTTTATATTTTAGGCTGGACTGTGGTCCCCCTAGGTTGACGGTCACAATATAATTGTAAACTAGCGTAAGTATTTGTTAGGAGAAACAGTAGTGAGTGCTTATTGGGTGAAACTGCACAAAAGCATGTTCCTTCGACTCGGCGACTCGGACTTTTACATTCTCATAACACCTTTTACATCTCACGATTTTATAACCCTATTTTTTCTTTACTTATCCGTGAAGTCATTTATATGGCATTAATTCGAAAAAAATATTTTTATTTATTGGGATTTAAGTCCCGTCCGCGTGAAAGACCGATTCTATTCGGCTTGTCACCGGAAGAGACAACAAGACCCTGTGTTATGTATTTTAAAAACTTTTTTGTGGTTGGACTCCATGGGCCCAGAATTTATACAGCAAACGGCACAAATATGTAATCAAGATTACATACTTGTGCCGCTTGCCGTGAAGCAGAAATTATTTCTATTGCAAGAGCCAGAAAGAGACTGACCTAATAATGATGTTCAAATGTATCCATGAGAATTTTGAAGTCTGATGCGCCGCCAAGAATCGAGGTGGGCTTGCATTTAGTTTTCGTGCTTTGCCCTTCCTTTACAAATGTGGTTAAAGTTTTATTTATAGTCAGTCCCTTTCTGGCTTTTGCAATAGAAAGACTTACTGCTTCACGGATAACACCAAGGACTTTGTCATGTCGGCGTGAGTAATAGAATAATAAATTGTACCGAGCTTTGGAGTAACTGCCGCGCACATCCCGTGCTGGATTAGGTTCCCTAGATGTGAAATGGACCTAAGTGTCTACACACGTCGCATCCCACACCAGTTGAATTATTAGTTACTTTTAAGTTATTGACGAGGCCCGTTACAGCTGCAACAGTAATTAGTATTATTTAGTTAAGTTTATTGACATATGTTTAATCATTTACTTATTAGGTACTTTTATGTTATTGAAAAAGCCTGTTTACAGCCGCTTTAATAACCTCTGTTCTTTGTCTTTGCATAAGGTTCTCCAGGCGGGATAATTATAGTACATTACTGCCGCGGTCTGTAATGACTACTTTGCTGGTCGCGCTGATGGCCGACAGCGCAGCTCCAGGCCGACACAGCGCGGTCAGCGTGCAGCACTTGACGGACGAGCTAAGATAAATTTTACAGCGAGGACAGCAAGGGCTGCAATGATGGCCAAGCTGGAAGCCTAGAGCGTAGCTAGGCTAGCTCGAGGCAATCATAGCGTGACCAGCAAGGCAGTCATAGTGGGCCAAGGCTTGTGTAGTGCTTTACTCAAAAATGCAAGTACCTAATCTAAATAAAACCTGCAAGTAATTTAAATAAAATATATATTAAAACGTTGAAACGTCAAAATAGCGGCCGGCAATGTTTTGCATGCCTGTTAGAGCGACCAGCAAAACTTTGCCGGTCGCTCCTTGAAACAGAACGGCAAGGTCGACTTTGCGCAAACAAGGTTGTCAAAATAATGTACCCAATAAATAAATAATAATAATAATAATGACCTCATTACATGCATTTTTTAGTAAATGTCATGTACCTATTTATAATGATAAATGTGTAAAAACTTATATATTCACACAACTCTGTTCTGTCTATTCCATCGCACCATTCTGGATTCATGAACGATTATTTTGCTGTTGTTGCCGTTGGAACAAGCTGCCGGTAAATATACGACAAGTATCCAACCGAAGCATTTTCCAATCAATGGTACTCGTATATCCATATTATTTAAATAGTTCATAACAACTCATTTAGTTTATTTATTATATGTAATGTATGTACCTAATGTATTAATAAAACGTTATGCGTATGTATTATTAGTATTTAGTTTATTATAGTATTTATTATTGTAGTTTAGATAATATTGTATATTTATTACGTAATCATATTTCTCTAATTGCATCTACCTTACGTCTTTAATGTTCTACAGTGTCCCTAAGGTTGGCTGTCAGAGAATGTCTATTAAATCCGCCCATTGTATATATTGTGCAATAAAGTTTTAATAAATAAAATAAATTATTATTATTATTATTATTGGAACTCTAGATCTAATTTCGGCTTAATTTATTTCATGTATATTTACTTTGTGTGACTGTTTGTTTGCAATATAAAATAAAATAAATAATTATAAATTACGAAAAACAACTTAATCGAAATCCAGTAGGAATGTATGGTGTTAAAATCAAATAGAAATAGTGACCTGCAAAGTTTCCACGGCCGATCATGTCGTCGGGTCTTTTGTTTTAAATTAAATTTCAGAAAACAATCGTGTAGTGTAAAATAACAAGTCATTGGTAGAAGCGACTCAGCAGCTCCCTAACAAGGGTTGTATATTTGTAGGTTTGTGCGGAAATACCGACACATCTCGACAAACGAGAAAATTGACAAAGTTTCCACTCAATCTTGGAAATTATTGAAAGTTTTACCGAAAACAGGGAACGGGTCTACTCTCAACTTTCTAAGATTAATACATCAACCACACGCACATGCGACAATGCACCAGCGTTGCTAGATTTCTTCGGGCAAAACAGGATTTGGAAAAAAAAAGTGTCAGAAAACATCTCTTTTTATTTATTTATATAGTACACACAGCAGTACATATATTATCACACACATAAAATAGTATAATTATAACTTATCTAACATATGGACTAATTAGGTGTCACAGCATTCACCAATATAAAAAGAAGAAGAAATGTGGTACCTTAAAAAAAATGAAAACAGAACACTTGTTAAATAAATTATAAGCTACTTATACTCGTATATTGATGGTTTGAAATGTACTTTTTGTCCTACTTGTAAAAAAAAAATAACATCTCGCATGACCATCGATGTCTATTCAATACAAAACAATACAAGTTAATTTTCAAGAAATCATGCGATATTTATCGGAAATTCTATCACAATGCATACAAAAAATTAATAATAATAAAAAAAAAGACTAGTTTCACTCGATATAAATATTAATATTAGGCGCTCTCCAAGCTTGCTAGCTCGCGAGTGTTGGCGCAGCTACATGACTTCATATTGCTTCCCGCCGTCCGCCATTCTACACGAGGCGTCATGAGTAACACCATCAGGTTTTAGTCGATGCGGGCCCGACATAACCTCTCCCCTGTCCCCCGACTCGGGGGGTGTATCCGGTAGGGATTTCCTGAAAAAAAAAGCTACATGACTTCGATTGGTTTTGCGGGAACGTTTTTATATGATTGAGGGCCTATCTATAACAATTAACCTGTCACTGTCAAAATATATGATTTGGTACGTTCAGGAGTGGGTCTATTGGACCCCGGGGGGGCCGGGAAGGGGGGTCTAATTCAATAACCAACTTTAGGGTTGATTTGCGACAAGTTGTTCATTTGATGTATCTTTATGTTTTAAGTTCAAAAGTTACAGGTAAAGACAATAACACATTAACCCCTAGTCGTCTAGTAATAATATATTATGGTAAGTCTTGTTTAAAGCAGTCTTATTTTTAAATAAACATCACCATTGCTAGCTTACAATTTTTTATTCTTTATTCGAAGTAATATACAAACAATATAAAAGAATTAAATTATGAAATAAAAAATAAAACTAAATTAAAAAACTAATTATAAATAAAAATACTCACCCATGATTTGTTCCTGTGGCAGTGTGCCAAGAACACTTGCAGCGTTCCCACGCTGCACAGCAATGCTGATTTGCTGCGCGAGAAAACTGCCAGCATACAGCATTAACCAGGCGCTTAGACAACTCATTAAATAACTTCTTTGCACTTGGCCCCCACGGTCCCATTGTCTCAAGACCAAAAGGACAAACACGTAGTCGTTGCTAATCGACTCGTATTTGCGACTTTTGGCCTTTTCAGCCAAGTCCGCTGCAGCCCCGGCCCTGGCAGAGGTGCCCTGGAGATGAGACCTAGCAAGGGTGTCGACGCAAGTAGCGTCCCACACCAATGCTCGTCCCATCGACCAAGGCACCAAGGTCCCCACCGGGTCTTTTAATAGCTTACAATAGTAGTTCTCCTTAAAAGTAAAATTTGGCATTTGACATCATTGCAAATTGCACTTAATTTCAACTAGAACAAGAAATAGGTGGTAGTCGGACTGATGGTGGCAATTTGCCCAGACTGCCGGGGCGGGGAAGTATCCACCGTTCGTACCGATAAACCCAGTAAAGTGTTTCCACACGTTTGTGGATCAGGCTCGAATTGCCGTCATGCCCAGTCAAGCCGGTATGGTGTAGGTACTGATGTCAGTCATGAGTGTCTGATTTCAGTTGCTAACATTCATGGAACTTGCACATCACTTATCATCAGGTTCGCGCAAGGTCATATGTTGTGCGAGTAAAAAACTTGTTCGTGGATGAAATTGTGTTGAGGAGTTTGGGAACGGCAATATTGTTCCCACATGGAATCAATTTCTAAATAATTTATTCAGTAACTATTTATATGTTCAGTATGTATTTACTTTAGGCATTTTTACACGTTAAATACCTACATATATTAACAATTGTAACTTGCGGGTATACTCGTACTAAGCAAAGCAAAACACTCCACTATCCCAGGCGCAACATTAACTAGGTAGGTTGTCTAGGTAGGTAGATAGGTGTCTGCAATGTATCGACGTGTCTTATACCGGCCTATCCGGCTCGAAGGACCATGTCAAAAGAGATATCCATCTCACTCAATCCGATGCTGAAAATTTTGTTCCCGCACTCAAATAACACTATTTACTATACCTAATCATAAGTCGTTGTGACTCGGTGCTACGACTGCACAAATCACAAACCCTGCACATGCACTTTAGAAATCCTACTGAAATTAGCGCCTTCGATGCAAACTCGTGCAATTTACATAAGTGTAATTTATGTAATGAAATGTAGCTTCTCCCGAGTCTAAGCTAAACTTAGTGCTCCAATAAAAGTCTAGGAATTCCATCAAGACTATCTTTTTAATGGTCCGACGGAATACATTGTATTCAATTATGCCTTTTCACCGAGATTATGAGCTTAGTGTGGGTTGTACTGGAAACTGTGACCCGAAATGATTTTTGTGACCCGTTTGGGATGCATATAATACGAAAATAAAGTAAAATATCATCACGACCGTATCACACTATCTTTAAAGAATCGGATTCACATTTTGTCAACTTTTCTATAAGCCCATCATGACAAGTAGCAAGCTCGTCGATGTCTATAATATGCAAGAAGAAATATTACAAATTAATTTAATATTTTTTTGTGTTCCAGCCAGGAATTTAACACGGTACCTCCGCGTCTTATTCCATTAACCGCTATATCATGGAGACAGTTATTCTTAATATACATTTAAATTAATAGTCTATAAATAAACTAATTATTACACAATAAAAAATATGTCATTTTCTGTCGATGATAAGTTATTTAGAGTTAAGTTGCATTGACTGTAGCCACGAGTCCTATTTATTTAATTATGATTTACATGAACTTACACAGAGTTTAAAAAGTTTATATTAAATTTGTATGTAGGATAGATATAATTAATTAATTGACCTTTAATTCAATTGTTCTGCTAATAAAAACGTATTACATACATACATTGGGCGCGGATGTAGCTCGGTCGTAAGAACTCTCTCATTAAAATCCTACAAAGGGCGGTTCAAACCGCCCCGACATGTATCAATGAGAAATACATTTATATGTTCTGGAAGGCGCATCTCCAATAGTGAAGGTCTAGGACGCTGTGTTCTAGGGGCAGTAATGAATGAATTAATGAAAATACATATTAAAATATTAAGGATCATCAAATTACCTATACATGAACTTTGAGATTTTTATGTTATTTAAAGGGAACGCATTAAATTGAACCAAACCTTACGGTTTCTGAACGTTCCTCTAGCACATTATACGAAGAACATAAGGCAAAAGTCTAGTTTTACGGTGCGTGTTTCATTTTATTTTTGTAGAGGTTTAAGTATTTTGTTCAGATCAGGATCGTATCAATTTTCAGCCACATATAGGAAATATATAAAATTGTTGCAGCGAATAAAAAAAATACACAAAATGTTGTTTTTGTCAAATATGGCATCATTTAAACTAAAACAAAAAGTGGGTCACAAATTTGGGTCGTTGCAGCACAAGTCCTATAATGGCGCGCCGGGTGCAGAGTGGAAGCGTTCCTGTGTACTCTGTGTGATTGAAGTTTTATGGAAATTGTGACTTAGTTGGTTTTTATACCCGGCTCTTCATTTTAATAGTTGTTTTTTAATGGTTCTGCTGGAGTTTGTTTTGTTTAATTAACTTTAGTATTTGCTTCTGTGTTTGATTAATACCCAAATGGTATTTGCTTCATGATTGTTCTCACAGTTATTTTTAAACCGCCTGTTAACTTCCTTCGCGAACATACAAATTTGGAGACCCTTAACCAGGCCGCACACCTGAGCAGCAAGCGTACAGCAAATGATTTAGCTTTATTCCACAATTAACGATAGGCTCACTTATTAAGAGTTTATCTAAATCTAAGCATTATTCTTCAGTATTTAAAATCAATTTAGAAGTTACTAAAAAAAAGTTGTGATATCTTTTGTAACGTGCGTGAAGGATGCGTTATCTGTAGTTGCGTTCACCTTATGCAGAAAAAAAAAGATGTTATGCTTATCTGGATTAAGGTTTAATTATATAAAGATAGCCACGACTTTTCTCATAATTTTGAAAAAAAAAAAAAAGTTTCGCGCCATTTTGCGCGGAGATGTCAAGTGCAAGTTTTTGTTTTGTAAACTAATTTACTGTGGATATTGTTGGTCAAAAGTGGTATTGTTTTGCTTAATAATGTGCGACAATGTGGATAATTATGGAAAACGATAAATTGGACTTTTAATATGGGGCACAAGTTGTAGTAAATTTTTTACAAGTTGCCGTTTTCCCGCGGTGTGAACTCCCATATTTTATCCGACGTGTTTGAGCTATAATGCCGCGAGTGACTCCAAGAAAAGCATCAAATTCTGCAGCATCTGGAATTTGATGATGACCTCATTAACTCTTAAAAAAGAAAGATATTACGTCAGACTTGGCTGAATGAGCTAGACCCTTTGCCTTCCCTATCACCTCATTCATCATCCATCGGGAGGGGAGAACAAACAAAATAAAAGGATGTATGGTATTGAATGCCTTTGTCCATTCATCGCATGAACAGAACTAAATTGAAAAATGAAACTCGATAGATACAAAAATAATCTTTATGAAATGCTCAATCCAATTAACGTATTTAAAAAGATAAGGGTTAATGCCTTATTTGTGTAAATAGCTTACAAAACCACTTTATAATTTCCCATTTTTTAAAGTATTAAAATGGATATAGTATGTTATCCTTAGAAGATAACCCTTTGCCATCGGAGACTTTTCTGTAGACCTATATAAGATATACAATTCCACCATATATCATTGTGTTATATCTCAAAGGGTATAGGCAGGATTTTAGTTGAAAGCTCCCAGACGGCTTATTTTTTTTTTTCGATACCTCCAACAAATATCGTTAATGTATACAAATACAAATTATGTACTAAAACCTCTCACGTGAACCACTCTATCTATTGGTGAAAATAGGTGCAGTAGTTTGGTGTCGGTCTTTGTTTTAATCATGTTCTTGCACTCCTAATCTTAGTCTTGTTATTGGGCTATGCAAGCTTCGTCAGAGCAAAAAAAAAATACAATAAACATTAGGTACTTTTGGCGATTTTTCAAGTCTGTGAGGGTTCGATATTTTTTACCTCTGAACCCTAAAAAAGACAGACACGAAACAGATCAAGACCATGTTTGGGCAACACTAAACAACATCACCAAGGATCATCATCAACATCACAGCCCCTGGAACACAAAGTTCTACACCTCCACTGTTGGAGATTGGCCTTCCAGTCATTTCTGGAGAATTTGGCCTTTACTAGCCACGCTGGCCAGACGGGTTGGCGAGGTCATCATCAACATCAATGATCATAATCAACATTATTATATATACGAGTATATATATATATACGGTGTAAACTCTATATACGACACTGAAGGGACTGTGCATTTTATGGTGTTATAGAGAGTTGTCGTTAAATGGAGAGAAATTAATGAAATGAAATTTCTTAAATAAATAGAAATATTGTTTATTTGTAATAAATACAGTACAGTGGTCACAAAACTTTAGTCAGGTCTACTCACATGTATTCTACCTGCAAGCAGGCGTGCAAATCTTTACTTACATACTAATATCATAATCACAACTACATTAAAACAAAAAACAATATTAATTAACCTGTTTTGCACTCAAGATACTCTTTTACACTATACAATCTATGGTCCAGTAGCCATTTCGTCAGTTGTAATTTTAGTTTAGGGCCCTGCAATAATTTTATTTCGTCAGGAAGCTTATTATATATTATACACACATTAAATACATTTTTCATACTTATGTCTTTATAGGGGGCTGGTATAATAGATTTAAAAACTTGGCTTTTTTTTGTCTGGGTATGACTTCACTACGCTTCCTAAAGTGTTCTGGGTGAGAATGTACGAAAAGACATACATCTCTAATATACATACACGGTAGCGGTAATAATTTTAGTGTTATAAAGAGAGGTTTGCAACTGTCACGATATCAGACATTACGGATTGATTGAAGAAAAATGAGAATTGGAAGACAAGCTAAACCAACCAAAGCCAATTGATTTCGACGCTTTAGGGAGTTTGTCGTTAAACCTAGTGACGTTACATGGAGTTTATTAAATTTATATTACATTAAAGCGAAGTGTGAAAATGGAGCAATCGATGAAAGTGTAGAGTCGAAACAAGACAACAGCGGGCGTGATTGATAACCGAAATTTATAAGTAAAATATTAATGGTCGCAAGAAGTAATACAATTATATTTACGTTAAGTTTGGGCAGATCGTTTTTCATGGAAGACGGTAATCCATTAGCAAAACACTCACAGAACTTTTAAGGGTAGCAATAAAAAACAACAATATTATGTTTATCTTTTACAGTATCATCTACACGACCGGGGTGGTCAGAAACCACGCTTATACATAAGCGGATTCACATTTAGCCAACTTTACTATAGGCCAATCATGACAAGTGGCAAACTCGTCGACGTCTCCAGCGTACCAAACTCGAGAAATATCACAAATAAATTAAGTATTATCTTTTACAGTACATCAGTATTTATTTATTTATTTACATATTCCACAGCTGTATTTTACAAATTATTTATTTATTATATTATTACAGCTGGAGATGGGCCTTCCAGAACATATATCTGACGAATCCACAAGTTGGTATTAGTCAAACCGGGACCGACGGCTTAACATGCTCTCCGAGGCACGGGAACGGTGGTGTTGTAAATCCAGAAATGTACGTAAGAAAAGTGTATTTCTCACTGGTACATGCCGGGTGGGTTTGAACTGACCTTTGCAGGATTTAGGGATCGCGTTCTTACAACCGAGCCACCACCTTACAAATTAATATTTACATTCAAATGATTACTTAACACCTAGCCAATTACGGAATAATATTATTTTTTTATTACGCTATAGTGACATGTGATTTGTGTCCCGACCAGGAATGGAACCCGGTACTTCCGAGTCTAAAACCACGGACTTAACCGCTAGACCACGGAGGCAGTTAATTACTATTACTAATTAATTATTTTAGTAATTAAATTTTAATATTGGAGCATTATATTTAATAAAAAGTTGGTTTGCCGCCTTTTCAGTTTCCAGTCTCTTTCGCAAGAGTTCGTTATTTTTAGATTAGATTAATAATAAAGAGTGGATTAATCCTGCGCTACTAAATAACTGTTCACTTGGAACACACTGGCTGGTGGAGCTGATAACAATTTGCGTACTATTTTAGTTAATAGTTTGAACTCGCTCCACCATTAAAAATGACCCTCATTTAAATTAATTCGCTTCTTATTGCGGAAAGTAACTCCTTCTTATAAGGCAGATTCTCCAGAACCATCTTCTGGAACGGCCACCATAAGAAGGGGCATTACCGTGATATTAAAGAGAAAAAAATAATATAGACAACAAACCTGGCAACACTAACGTTTATTAAAAACATCACAATGATGTATTGCCAGTAATTTCTGCGAAAATATACACAAATACAACGCTTTTTGCTCTAGATGCCATAATAGCGGGAAATCCAGCTTTCGGCTGCGAAATTCGTGTAGTCTGTTCAGATCGACAAGTAAACGGATATAAACAATGTAACGTGTAAGTTTTTTGTAATCTTTTCTGAAGTAACACCGCATATCCGACGCAACGACCTCATTTCCACTGCATTAACTCTACTCTCATGCATGTTCTGACATATCCACGTCTCGCTTCCATACATAAGTGTTGGTACCAGCATGGCATTGTGTATGGCGAGACGAGCTTTGTCACTGACATTTGGACTGGCGATCAGTGACCCCAGGGCACTGTTAACACTATTTCCCGCATTCACTCTTCTTTCAACATCCCTATCATACTTCCCATCCGCAGTGAAAACACTGCCCAGCTATATAATTTCATTTACTTGTTCTAGAGTTTCACTATCAATCTTTATCGTCACGGTTGTCGTCCTACTTCTTTCAAACACTAGTACCTTGGTTTTTCTCCTGTTATTTAGAGCGATTTTTTTATATTTACAAATTATGCTGTTGTTATTTGAACAGAGTATAGTTACGGAAGGGTGGTGTAGATGGCTGGGGGTGTTCTACCCTATAATGTTTGATTTATTGTGTTGATAATAAATGTACAGCGATGGCCGGTGCATTCCGAGGCTTCACTTTCTACGTAATTTGTTTAATTAAATCAGCTTTATTTACAGCGCTGCCAGTAGAATTGCCACCATTTGGATACGTAGCTACGAGGGACCATCGTACGTATACAAAAAAACTTGCAATCTTACTTACATTAAATTTACTGGAATAGTCAACCAGTTAAAAAAAATATTGTGCCTTGGAGAGCACGTTAAGCCGTCGCTCCCGGTTCAACTAATACCAACTTGTGAAATCGTTAATAAATTGTCTTTAACATTGACATAATATCCTCGCCAAGCCGTCTGGCCAGCGTGGCGAGTGTAGGCCAAAATCTCCAGATATATGTTCTGGAAGGCCCATCTCCAGCAGTGGAGGTCTAGAACGCTGTGTTCTACGGGCTGTACTGACTACTGACTAATAAAAATAAAATAAAATAATAAAAATAAATAAATAGTAAATCAGTTATATGAAAATGAAAAATTGTCCAAAATTTTATTTCTTAGAAAGTTAATTTCAAGACTTGAATAATCTTTTAAAATATTGGATTGAGCGATCGAGAGGGATATAACCGTCTTTATAAGAAACGAATTTTAAACATTTTGTAGTCTGGTATCCCTGTATCAAAACATCTTCAGACGTTCATTGTGTTTACAATTAAAATTATCTTATAGTATTTCGGATAAATTCTATTTAAACAATATTTAACAAAAGTACTTTTTATTATGTTTTAAATTATTTTGTAAATATTTATATTTAGATTGAAAAATCCTAGAACCCTCTGGGATTGCGCGGAGCGATGGCAAGTGACCCGACGGCATGACCTCTGGGCCGTGGAAACTTGGCAGATCGCTGTTGTGGGATGCGACATGTGTAGACACAGCCCCATCTCACATCCAAGCAACCTCGTCCACCATGGGTGTCGGCGGTTTCTGCTGAGAACCTAGCTACGCAAATACGCGTATTTCTGCCAACGTATTAACCTCGCTATACAGAGGGGAAATGTTGCCAGTCTTCTTGGGCTATCTCTGATGGGTCGTCTCTTGAGGACATTTTTATTTTATTTTTATTTTTTATGTTATTTATTATTTTGTTTGGGTAGTAATTATTTTATATTTTGATTAAATAATAATGTTTTCTAGCTGGTTAAAGATAAGATAGAAAGAAAGAAAGAGAGAGAACAAATACTTCTATAAGTTAGAGCAGGCATCGGCAGCCATTGTTACCCGATGTATTGTGTTTATCAGCCTGTGTTCCTTTTTGGCTGGAGACCTAACACATCGGCAGCCATTGTTACCCGATGTGTTGTGTTTATCAGCCTGTGTTCCTTTTTGGCTGGAGACCTAACACATCGGCAGCCATTGTTACCCGTGTGTTGTGTTTATCAGCCTGTGTTCCTTTTTGGCTGGAGACCTAACACATCGGCAGCCATTGTTACCCGATGTGTTGTGTTTATCAGCCTGTGTTCCTTTTTGGCTGGAGACCTAACACATCGGCAGCCATTGTTACCCGATGTGTTGTGTTTATCAGCCTGTGTTCCTTTTTGGCTGGAGACCTAACACATCGGCAGCCATTGTTACCCGATGTGTTGTGTTTATCAGCCTGTGGTCCTTTTTGGCTGGAGACCTAACACATCGGCAGCCATTGTTACCCGATGTGTTGTGTTTATCAGCCTGTGTTCCTTTTTGGCTGGAGACCTAACACATCGGCAGCCATTGTTACCCGATGTGTTGTGTTTATCAGCCTGTGTTCCTTTTTGGCTGGAGACCTAACACATCGGCAGCCATTGTTACCCGATGTGTTGTGTTTATCAGCCTGTGTTCCTTTTTGGCTGGAGACCTAACACATCGGCAGCCATTGTTACCCGATGTGTTGTGTTTATCAGCCTGTGTTCCTTTTTGGCTGGAGACCTAACGCGTCGGCAGATTTTATGATTCTCACGTCAATCGATTCGTCCTAATCATGTGAGTGTCGCTAAAAATATGAATTAAATTCCAGTAAGGCGACAACCAGATAAAAGAGACAGAAAAACCAAAACAGGCTCCAATCGTCCCGAAAATGGGTCCCGACTGTTAAAGTTGCTATAAAGTATCATCACGACCGTTTCGAAAAAACGATAAAACTGACCTTATATATGGGGCACAAGTTGCATTTTGTTTTTTTGCTGTTTTCCCGCGCTGTGAACTCCCATAGTATACTCGACGTGTTTGGGCTATAATGCCGCGAGTAGCTCCAAAAAAAGCATCAAATTCTGCTAATGGAATTTGATGATAACCTTATTAACTCATAAGAAAGAAAGATATATTACGTCAGACTTGGCTGTATGGGCTAGACCCTATGCCTTCCCTATCACCTCATTCATCATCCATCGGGAGAAACTCATTGTATGATATTGTGTATATTGCGCGTTTATTAACATCATTATCCAAACAGTTAAATTTTTTTTTTTTTTTTTAATTCGTTTATTCAGATAAAAACTTAAACTATTTACATTTTTAAAATTATACGCCAAACTGCATAACAGTTTGTTGGCGAATAGTACACTCTTTTTTTACAGTTTTTTTATTTTTTTTTATTTTACACTATATTTTTAAAACACAAAGTTATTTACGATTAAATCACATTACTGTTGTATTTACCTAGCAAAAGCAACTTTAATTTACCTTTAAATTCTTTTTTTGTCATTTTTACACAGTCATCAATGGGCATAATATTATTAAATATAATGGGATAATATTATTAAATAAATGTCGGGCCTTCTGAATATAGAGTACTTATTCTGAATTTAGGCGCCAAAATATATATGATTTTAGGTTATTGAGCATCCTTGGCTGGATGGGCAAATAAATATCTTCGCATTTTGTGCGCTCGTGTGAAAAGGTCGGACCAAGCGGGGTCCAAGAGCTAAGAAACGTTATATAATTAATTTAAATTGATACGGCATTACATTATTGAATTTTTAGACAAAGTCTTGTCAATAAATTCTGACAGAATATTCAAAGCATTATTTTGGAAAAATATATAGATTATATAGATTTTTATTTCTTAGGTTATACTTAGTCAAACTAGAGATTTATGGAAGCTCATTAGCTTTAGTATGAATCTCCTGTAAGCAACTGTATACATACAGAGACGTGACTGTCATAATCATCATTTAAGTTAAACAATATTCTAATTGATCTCTTTTGTTGTATGAAAACTTTTCGAATATCTGCCGAGTTACCCCATATGGTTATACGTTAGAGGTTACCACCGACTGATGGTGGCAATTTGCCCAGCCTGCCGGGGCGGGGAAGTATCCACCGTTCGTGCCGATAAACCCAGTAAAGTGTATCCACACGTTTCGGGACCAGGTTAGAATTGCCGTCATGTCCAGTCAAGCCGGCATAGTGTTAGGGACTGATGTCAGTCATGAGTGTCTAATTCCAGTTGCTAACATTCATGGACCTCGCGTGTCACTTAACATCAGGAGGGCGCAAGGACACATGTCGTGCTAGTATATTAAAAAACAAAAAATACGTAGGCAATTATTGAATGAACAAAGGCGTCAATGAAATCAGGAGCAATATTATATATACTTATATAATTATATATACATATACTATCTGGATTGTGCTGGAAAAAAACGCGTTTTGATATTATTTGTTTTATTCCACTGCCGGGATATCCATTTCGGTAAATTACGTAATCCACTATTTTAGCAATCAATTAAAATTTGCGCTTAAATCAATAGAATGCCGCTACTCGTTGTAAATTAATTACTTGATATGGAATTGATGTTTGACCATTTTTTTCTAAAATGTGCAGTTTTGTAATTTATTAGCAATTTATAGATTTAACGAAATCATAGTGTCAGGGGCTTGTGACCGACATGGGCTAGGTGAATGCAATCTATCCAACCAAATACTATTTGATTTTGCTAATGATGTGTTTTATTTATTTATTTATTAATAAAACATTACATGGCTTAACAGTGAAGCCCAATTTACGATGCAGTCAATCTTATAATTAATACATACATTTTCATAAATAATGGATTGTATATATATTATTTTATATTCTATACAAATAATAATATTTATAAAGCTTTCAAGTTAATAATAGTTATATACAGAAAGAAAAGACAATGAAATAATAATAATAAATTAAATCAAAATTCAACATCAATAGAATCAATGAAATTAAGAGTTAATACAAAACAATAAAAATTAGAATAAAAAGTTAGTAAGTATATAAATAAATAAATTAATTCGACATTAATACAAAAAAATAACAATAATAATTCAATCCATATATTTTAATTTATAAATAATTGATTATTCACAAAATTTAAAGAAAGCCTTGCACAGAATATGCAGATGATCAGCAAAAACATCTAGATGTGGTGTCGTCTCGAAAAGGCTGCAGAGTGCGCGAGGCAGAGGTCGTGTCACTGTGCTTAATCAGCAGACCTGCTTGGACCCAATTCTTTCAGTAAAGTGTGTATAAAGTTGCCTGAAAATTCATCCAAGTGCGAGCACCAATATCAAAGTTCACAATAAAAAGGGAAATGTGTTTTTCATAAGCGCATCCAATTTTTCGCAGTTCGTCGCATGTGTTGAGGCAAAAGATGTCGTTTCCGCAGCGGCCCGCTTCATTTGGTTTATAGGTTTTCCATATCCTGGAGCGATCCTTTCCTACCTGGCCTCTTCATTACCTCTTATTTATTGCCTACCAAAGTCTTATTATTTACCTACTATATTATTAGTCTTTATCGAGCCTCGGTAGGATGGTGATAGCCCGGTAGAGCAGTGGTGACTCGGTGAAGCGGTGGTAGCTTAGTAGAGCGGTGGTGGCCTGATCGATCGATGGTGGCACGGTAACGATGGTAGCCCGATAGAGCTGTGGTGGCCAGTGGGGTTCCAGTAGTCCCAACACTGAAGGTCTAGGACTGTTATTTGATAAGAGAATTCCCGGTTCTAGTACATATAATGCAATAAAATTTTTAATAAATTGACATGCTTTACCGGTATCAGCCTTACATCATTTACGTAATAAATGTATAAAAAAATATTCAAATAAATCTTGCATACACAACAAGAAATTTGGGTAAATGCTCATCGCAACCCTCTCAAACTGGGGTAAAAAATAATGGGGTTTTTTTTTTCAATTGGATGTATTGAGATAAACAAGATACAACACGACCCGGGGTTCTAGGAGCCCCCGAGGCTTACAACTTCACTGTCAAAAATCTTACAATTCGACGCTGACAATGCAAACTGGCCTATCTTACTTTTGGCAATACTGAGAGACGGTAAAACCATTTTTCTCGCTGAAAGCTAAAAAGTTTATTTAAAATTGTAGTAATACAAATCAATAAAATTTAACATAGTCAAGGTCAAAGTATCTATATTCACATAAACCTTTAACTCTTTATGTTCGAACCTCTAATTATATTATATATATATATATACGAAATATTATATTACATAAACATTTGTTTATATTTTGAAATCTGTCATCCACATTCCGCAATAGGCCAGGTTGAATTCAGGAGAAACCCTCAGCAGTGGGTTAAGGCCAATGATGACCCTATTATAAAACCCTTGGTACTTCGACCTATAAAAAAGTTATTTTGAAAGTATTCGATGTTGAGTGAGAGAGTCGACTTTGACCTAATATGGACAGGTACTTTTAAAAAAAAATATAAAATATTTTTTAACTAAACTTTATCGTTGTGGAAGGCTTTAAGCTGTCATTGGGAGGTAGCACCGTTTGTAGACGAAATAACGTTTAGTAACACATTCATAAACAGTGGTGTATAAAGTGCTGCAAGACCAACCAAGATATTATGCAAGTCTAATGAATCTATAGTTAAGTTGGCTAAATGTGAATCCTCTTATTTATAAGCTTGGTTTCTGACCACCCCGAAAGGGAAACGGTCGTGATGATACTTTATTTATTATTATTTAAACGAAAAATCACGATAATATCAAATATTATATTCGCGAAAAAAATTCCAGCTGTCTTTGAACCACTTATTGAATGAGTTGGGCATAATAAGGTCTGCCGTCAATACATCTATGGAACGAGCTTTCAATACGGCATTGGAAGAATCATATAGTATTTAGTTGGGTAGGGACATGATGGAGAATGATGAGCGTCTTATTGCTCAATTGTTGAATGCTTTGGAATGCTGTGAAATCATATTGCTTAATATCAGCTAAGTCTGATTCGTGGCTACGGAGTGAAGGCATTCGTTCGCCACGTAAAGGCACTTCTAGCACATAGAAGCTTCAAATTTGGAATACAATGACTGTTTAGTGTAAAAAACAAGGTAAAACTAAAATACATTCTACAGTCTATTCCACTGGCGAGCTGCAGATACTGTAAGGGAATCTGAATATCTGCTGAAAGAGTGGGGAGGTATTTTAAGTAGGTTATTATGGAGAGAACAAAGTGAAAGCCTGTGAGAGTCACATAGGAATTTGAAACGATCTTAATAATACAATCTTTTGACCGGTCGTTAATATTAAGTCAACAAGTCCCTTGTAAAGGACACTCGATAGGAGAGCCCGGAGCGATCAATTCGGCACACGACAGACTTTCTCCCAAATAAATCACATTTCCAATGAGTTATGGATATTTTGAATATTTTCCAGTGTTTTTCTGTTCTTTTATTTGTAAGATTCGATATCAAGTTTCTGTTTTTACCTAATTATGTTTTGAGATCAGAATACAGTTTTTGGAGTTTAATCTTTCATTTTTATTATTTATTTACTTTAATTTGTTTTATACTAGCTGTCCTGACCTGACTTTATCCGTAACATTATAAATAAAATAAAAGATATGATCTGAAACGGGTTTAAGACTCAGCTTTACACAGTGGAAGTTCCAGCTAAATCTGTGCAGGTGTCACTGAAAGAATTGGGCCTAAATACACTATACATATGTGACGTCTATACATTTATAGAACGAGCTTCTAAGACGTCATTATCGGAATTATACAGTATTTCGTTGGGTAAAGAGGGGACAGATAAAGTATTTAGGTGCAAGTCAAAATAAAATAAATTATTACTAAACGAATACATTGTAAGCAATAAACAATATATAAATTATATACACACATAAATACATACATACATACACACAATTATACAATATATATACATATATATATATACACAAGCAAATAAATAAAAGAAATGATCTGAAACGGGTTCAAGACTCAGCTTTACACAGTGGAAGTTGGTTCGAAAAGAGTATACATATTTGTGCCGTTTGCTTTGTCTGATGATTGATGTAGAAACTCTGGGCCCATGGAGTCCAAGCGCAAAAAAGTTTTTAAAAGACATAACACCGCGTCTTGTCGTCTCCTCCAGTGACAAGAGGGCTGGCGCTTTCTTCGCCCAGAGAATCAGTATTGCAATTCAGCGGGGAAATGCAGCCAGCGTTCTTGCCACCATTCCACGCGGACGGGACTTATATCCATAGGGATAGGGATATTAAGGATAGCCTTAATATTATTTTTATTCTATGTTGTAATATTTTTTTTCAAATAAATGGATTTTGACGTACATATATCGACATACACTAATATGTAGTATAAGTCTAAGATGATGGACTAGGCATCCGCACGGTGAATTCATGGAATACTTCGTAAGTCTCTTTTCTCAGTGTAGATAATGTAAAACTAACTACTATTAGCAAGAACCCGACGTCCCCTTTGTAACACCATTCCACAAATCAAACAGATTAGGTGACAACTGGCCTTATCTTCACACCAGACGACAGATCTAAAATATCTCTGACTTAACCTATTGCCGATGTATCTATATAAACTAGTTTTAGTATGTGTACAAAAAAATATTTGTATTTCAAAGAGGTTTCATAAAGGTTGACGGTTCGAATCCCGGCATGTCATCATCATCATCATCACTTGACGACACTTGAAGTAATAACATTTTTTTATTATTATTTTTTTATACTAGCACGACATGTGACCTTGGGCCCACCTGGTGGTATGTGGCGCGCAAGGTCCATGAATGTTAGCAACTGAAGTCAGACACTCATAACTGCCATCAGTCCCTAACACTATGCCGGCTTGACTAGATGCTTTTTCACACTTCGCTTGAAGGACTCCAAGTTATAGGAAAGTGGAAACACAGAGGCTGGAAGAGCATTCCACATCTTTATTGTGCGACAGATGTATGAGTCACCAAATTTATACGTACGCGAAGGGATAGTGACTACGGTATGAGGGTGCATATTCTGACCTGTGCGTGTGGTTCGGTTGCGGAATGGAGAGGAAGGGATTAGATGATAGAGTTCTTCGGTTATAATTAAATGTGAAAATATTTTTAAAGTATAAATAATGAATATTATACTAATTTAACTTAATTATAATATATATGGAAACCGTCAGTCATAAGTTCGGCCTTAAAATCAACCGCAGCAAATCGAAAGTGATGATCGTAGACCGAGCCAACAATAACTGGCCAGAAATTACAAGGATAGCAAAGTGCGATGTGGTCCAATCTTACATTTATCTGGGAGCACTAATATCTAATAACGGCGGATGCGAAGATGAAATCAAGCGTCGAATGGCAGTTACAAGATCTGCTATGGACAAGCTGAAGAAGATATGGAGGAACCGAAACGTTACCAAAGCCACTAAAATCCGGCTGGTTAGAGCTCTTGTGTTCCCTATTTTTCTGTATGCTGCGGAGACGTGGACCCTACGCGAAACAGAAAAAAACGAATTAATGCTCTAGAGATGTGGTGTTGGCGGAGAATGCTGGGCATATCATGGACGGAGTTCCGAACAAACAAATCCATACTGGAGGAACTGGGGATCAGACAGCGCCTTTCCTCGACTGTACAATTACGCATTCTCACTTTCTTCGGACACGTGTCACGGCGTGGAGAAACATCAATCGAGCGCTTGGTAGTCCAGGGGAAAGTCGATGGCAAGAGGATGCGTGGTAGGTCTCCGATGAGATGGACCGATCAGGTGAAGGTTGCAATGGATCATCCCCTACATGAGTGCACTAGGAAAGCCGAGGTCCGAGAGGAGTGGTGACGGCTTGTTAAGCGTGCCACTAGCACTCCAATGGCGACCACGACCACTCTGCCAAGAGTGTAGCGACTAAGAAGAATAATATATATAGATATGTAGGTATTTATGTATATATTTATTCAGTATATGTAATATTAGTATGTAAGTCTATTATAATAAATTGCACCCTTCGTTGTTACCTCTCCACACTCCCAAAGGTTGGTTGTTAGAAAATGCTTAGTCATTAAGCCCGCCTATGTACAATATTTTTTAGTGCAATAAAGAATTTTTGAATTGAATATTATATTTTTCAGTATTATTGTATTAGGTATATGTATGTGTATATATATAAATGTATACATGTAGGTTCATGTATGTATATAAGTATCTATATTATAGATATTCTATATTACTCGTACATGCTAGGGTTTATACATTGCTGTAAGATATTTATTGTATTTCTTCATTTGTCCGTTTGATTTTGATTTAAGTGTACAATAAATTAATGTTATTTTTAATTTAAGATATTTATTTGTTAAAGTTTTCTCTTACTAAATCTAAGTGGATGATCCTTCAGATATTAGGTTGTATTTTATAACTGTTGATCACTGTAATAATATATTTTAGGCCTAATATTGTTTTCTACTCCTTAAAAAACGAAAAAAACATCAACCTTCATAATTGCTTGCCATTACGTATGCACCACGGGAGATGCGACAAGGCCTACCGCAGCACCGAACCCTCGTGAACCACCAAAGAGGCCCTGGCGCCGATCCCCACTGCACCAGTCAGCCTTCGTCAGAAGGTGGTCGCCGTATCCAATAGTACTACTTTGACCACAATAAGATGAAGATGCGGAAGCTGTAGTGCAGTGTATATTTATATTATATATATTTTAGTTTTTAAGGCATATATCTATGGGCCTTTTCTATATTCATTTTGTTGCCTGAAAATAAAGATTACTATTATTATGTAATGTGTATTCTTACAGAATCTCGGTATTTAACCGGTTAACCTAATGATGTTCACGGTCCTCGGCCAAGTGAACATCATGCTTCTTTAACTACACGGCAAGTATTAAGGATTGTAGCTTTTTGTAATTGTCTGTATGTGTGCTGGTCTACGTTAATAGTTTTAAGGCTGTCATGTAATGTTTTGGGTATTACTCCGGTCGTAGATACTAATATGGGTACAGTTGTTACTTTTTCTAATTTGAGTTGTGATTTAAGCTCTATTGCAAGGTTTCTGTATTTAGTATTTTTTTCTGTATGTGTAGTTATTAGGTTATGAGTGTTAGGTACGGCTATGTCTATTAATTATGCTGTTTTATTTTCATTGTTCATCAAAGTAATGTCAGGTCGGTTGTAGTGTACTGTTTTGTCAGTTATAATCGTTCTGTCCCAGTGTAGTCGAATATTATTATTATTATTACAAACGATCTTCTGCCGCTCTCATCCATCTGGGATCGTTCCACTCTGCGTCTTCCAGTCCGTGATATCTATTCCCACTTCAGCTTGCTAATTCTGAAAGCTATGACAGTAACTTTGGTTTTCTAAGTACTAAAGTATTGATTGAAATTTCCTCGCGTACCGCTTTGCTACCTCACAAATATCCAGTGGAAAACCAGCCTTAGGGATTCTTCCCTTTAAAATTAGGAGGGTAATGATACCCTTAACATATATTACGTTATCTAGGCAGCCGGGATAGCGGTGGGGTCATAAATATTATTATTACGGGCGCATACCTTTTAGGAAGGTCTTTAGTATTATTATTAGATACCTTTTCGCTTATAAATATCTGAGAAATATCTGTAGGCGGTGAGAAAACCAAAATAATGTTCTGCGGAGCTTCACATCCTTGTTATATTTTTTTGATGGTAAGCGGTACGCAAGAATGGGAGCAACTGACGCCAGCTACTGACGACAGATCGATCTCTATCACACTTCGCTTGAAGTACTCCAGGTTATAGGAGTGGGGAGAGCGATCCACATCATCAGTGTGTGACAATTTTAAATACTCTTCCAAATTTATGAATACGCTTCAGTTGCACGGCCAGAGTCTATCGTGGTCTAATCCAGTAAAATACCTGGGCATCACGATATATTGCCTCCGTGGTCTAGCGGTTAAGTCCGTGGATTTAGACTCGGAGGTACCGGGTTCGATTCCTGGACGGCACACAATAATATTTATTAATTTAAATTATTAAAATTTAATTCATTTGTGATATTTCTCGAGTTTGGTACGCTGGAGACATCAAAGAGCTTGCCACTTGTCATGATTGGCCTATAGTAACATTGGCTAAATGTGAATCCGCTTCTATATAAGCTTGGTTTCTGACCACCCCGAAAGGGAAACGATCGTAAAAGTAAAGTATCATCACGACTTTACTACAGGCCAATCATGACAAGTGGCAAGCTCGTCGATGTCTCCAGCGTACCAAACTCGAGAAATATCACAAATAAATTAAATATGAATTCAATGTATTTATTTACATTAATAAATAATTTTGTGTCTCGACCAGGAATCGAACCCGGTACCTCCGAGTCTAAATCCACGGACTTAACCGCTACACCACGGAGGCGCTAGAAACTGTCGTGATGATAAGACAAACGCATCATGTTTGCATCCAGTTTGCAACGGACGAAGCTCACAATCTTTAAAGCCTACATCCTCAGTCGGCTCAGGTATGTCGCGCCGGCCTGGTACGCTTTCACCTCAGCTACTCTGAGAGCATGTTTACAAGCGCAATAAAATCTGACACCCCGTACCGTTCTCGCCTCGCGTTATGTGAGGAGTGACGTTATGCATAGTACTAGTGAAAAACCTGGCCCCTTTGACGCCAGACAATGTTACCCTCGATACCTGCTACCAATTACGGAGTCGTAAACGTGGCCCCGCCAGGCTCGTATACTTCACTTTTAATGGTTACCCCATGCCCTGTCCGTAGATACGGAAAGCGAAAGCAACCTTTGTAAGAAGCTTAATACCTTGACACAGACTCCCCACTCCCCACTGCCGGGTGTGTGTGCCAGTTAGTATGAGTATCATCATCACGACCGTTTCCCTTTCGGGGTGGTCAGAAACCACGCTTATAAGCGGATTCACATTTAGCCATCTTTACTATAGGCCAATCATGACGAGTGACATTAATATATATTTTTGTATCACGTCCAGGAATCGAATCCGGTACCTCCAACTCTTAATCCACGGACTTAACCGCTAGACCACGGAGGCAGTTATAGTATGAGTACGCGTAGGGATAGTGGCCTAATACGGTATTTGGGGTGCGAATTAGACAAGAACGGATATGAAAAAGCACGAGTTAGGCGGACATAGTGCATCTTAAATACGACAGGGCAGTTGAATATGTATTATTAAAAAATAAAATTTGATTGCTGTTTTCGCAATCTATTGTTATATATCGGGTGCTGCTGTGGGGGCCTGGGACCGAGGCCGAACACGTTCAATGTATTGTTCTGTTTTTGCGTTTTGTCGACTTTCGGGTTGCACATAGGCATGTAGTCTACCTTAATTCTGACTTGCCTGGTGGGTTACTGCTGTACCAGGTATTGTTTTCTCATAGATACTGATAACTAAATTTAAAAGGTTATTAATTGATCGTTGTGGTGCAGTTCTGTATATGTTTTATTTTGTAAATCTGATATAGCTGAGTTTTCCTTGCAGATTCCTTTCTCAGTCAGAGTAAACATTAACAGGTCACTGGAATCTGCTAAGCTGCTGGTCTTTTGCTAACAGCTTACTTATTGGACCACTTTGCTGCTTAGTCTTCTACTAGCTAGAATCATTCAAAATAATTAAATTAATGACGTTTCATAAATGCCTGTAATAGGTTTACGTGAATAAAGATATTTTGACTTTGACTTTGACTAAACTAAATTTGAAACGGCACAGTACAAAGTTCGCTTAGTACCTACGTAAATAAAACAGCAAGAATTTTTTCAGAGCTTCCCTCTAAGCCTAGGCTTTCTTCTTTAAGCCGTGATAGTGATGGATCGACTGAACGCATAATGGCACAACACTATTCAATCACAAGAGAACACACAGAACAGAAAAAAAAGAGTAGAATTTCTTAATCAGTTATTGTTTTTGATGTGCCTATTAAATTATATGTATATTTGTTAAGGTATCGTAACATACCTTAAAGCAGGGGCTATTATTCTCTTTCATACATTGTACTTGGTTTTTAATGGCCCTGACTGTTAAAGTAGTTATGTAAAAAAAAAAAAAAATCAATGGTGTAGTTAGCAATTATCAAACAGTTTGGCGACGGAACACTTGGGTTGTGTTTTTTTTCTGTTTTTTTATTTAATTCAGGATTATTTTTTACGCAATCGGGTTTTTTATTTGTAGGTTACGAATAATATTTCTACTTATTAATTCAATTTTGTTGTTCATATTTATTATTTCATCGATATTATTTAATATTTAGTATCTCTATTTAAATTATTATTATTATTTTGCTCAAAGGGTCAGCCTCGCCGTTCAACGGGGGAACGCAGCGAATGTCCTCGGAACACTACGCCCATCGGTCCGTACTTTAGTACATCCCATAAACTCAGAGCGCTGAAATTTGGTACAGAGTTAGGGTTTAATGGCCACATGGCCGTAGCGGCATGGAAGAAACCAAGGTTACAGTACTTGTACTCATTGATTTCACAAATGCCTTCAACACAGTAGATCCTGATTTGCTCATCGCCATTATGTCTCGTCTTAGGATCACATCGGAAACTCTGAATTGGTTCTCCAACTACTTACACGGTCGCCAACAACAGGTTCGGGTGGATCGGGTGTCATCGGAGTGGTGCGATCTGGCCACGGGAGTACCTCAAGGTGGTATACTCTCCCCGTTGCTATTCTCGTTATTTATTAATGCCATCACCCGCTCTCTACATTGCCACTACCACCTGTATGCAGATGATTTGCAGCTGTATGTGCAGTCTGATATCACCACCCTAAATAGTGCAATAGCTTGGCTGAACTCAGATCTCTCCAATATAAACTCATGGTCAGCACGCTTCGGGGTTGTTGTCAATCCAAACAAGTGTCAATCGATTATAATAGGAAGTTCAAGACTGTTGGGTAAAGTAGACCTAAACAACATCGACCCTGTTTGTTTTGACAATGTCCCGATTGCGTTTAGTACTGAAGTGAAGAATCTGGGTGTACACCTAGATTCTTCTCTGAACTGGACTACCCAGGTCACTAACACAAGTCGTAAAATATTTGCTTCTCTGCACTCTCTCAATAAACTGAAAAACTTTTTGCCGTTAAAAGCTAAAATAACCCTTGCTCAAAGCCTTCTCCTTCCCCTCCTCGACTATGGTGACGTGTGTAGTGTTAATCTCTCGGAGGTGTTGCTCAACAAGATGGACCGGTTACTTAACGCATGTATCCGGTTCATCTTTTGCCTTCGCAAATATGATCACATCTCCGAGTACCGTGCTAGGTTAAAGTGGCTACCAATTCGTTGTCGCAGAAATCTCAGAATCGTTTGTTTACTCTACTCAATTTTAAATGAGCCTGCGACTCCGAATTACCTCAAGGACAAATTTACCTACCTATCTTCTCTTCATGATCGGTCTCTTCGTTCGTCACACAACTCTGTCCTCTCCATTCCTTCACATAATTCTGGTTTCATGTCTGACTCTTTCGCAGTTGTTGCAGTAAATCTTTGGAACACTTTGCCGGTTAATGTTCGGCAAGCATCCAACAGAATAATTTTCAAAAGATTGGTATACTCACATTACTTAAACAGCTCCCTACAGCGTATATAAGTAGATATTGTATATAGTATAGTTATGTATGTATGTAAGTACTATTAGTATGTAGTATATATATTATTAATAGATATAGTTATCATTTAATACTTAATTTTTATTTAATCTTAAATACGTCTTCGCACCTACTCATCGATCTAAGTTATAGTTATCATTGTCCCAAAGGTTGGCTGTCAGAGAATGTCTAGCGGCATTAAGCCCGCCCCTTGTACATAGTGCAATAAAGTTTTAAATAAATAAAGGGAAAACTATAAAAACTAGGATAATCAAAGATCTGGAGTACCTGGTGACCCTGATTAGAAAACACAAGAGCTCAACCAAACTATTAGAGATCGAGATTCGACATACCGCCTTTACAAAAAAAAATCAACTTGGTGGGCCGCTTCATTTGATGTCAAAAATCGAAGGTCTGAAGTATCCGATGAAGAACCCTCAGCTGGTCTCAGCTGTATTAGAGATATGGTAATGCCCCCTTCTACTATTGGTACATAAAAAAATCGAATCCAGCGTAGTGGGACGCATCTTCTGATTTAATCTAGCCTATAGCGTCCCACTGCTGGCCGAATGCCTCCCCTTCTGTTATTAATACGCATATAAATAATGAACGCGAATGGGCAATACGAAAAACTGCTGCTACTGTACAAGAATCAGAACCGGAAAAAAAGAAAAGAAAGATTTGTAATAATAAAAAAACTACTCCTAAAGAGAAAATAAGTGTGTCAAATAAGAAAATCTAATAAAATAAATCAATATGCCCACGTTTCTACAAAAAGAAGTGAAATCCCACCAAAAATATTCTGTAAAAAAACTAGCCAAGTCTCGATGGAGCTGCTTCCTTACTGCGATTTCTTTATGATTATAGTTAATGTTGTGTGACTTGGCCGTTGAACATTCTTTATACGTTAGTGGGTACAAGTCAATTTTGTTTACACGTAATGTTATATCTGTTGTAACTACATATGTTTGTTAAGCGAGACAATAGCCCATACTGGTATTGGTAATTGGATGCTAGTGTTTCATTTTAGGCTGTTGTTGATTGTGCAACACATGCATTCAGCATTGACTATTCTGACTTCTGTTCTCTTCTTTTTGAAGCGTCAAATCCACCACCGATCTAACATAAAATAGACATACAGATGGACTTCTATCAATGATTAGAAGCCGGTCTGTACTGGAAATATTTTTTATACTGTTTGTTTCAGGCTCGCCTTATCAATAATATATGTTATGTATTCATTACAGCCCCTAGAACACAGCGTCCCAGACCTCCACTGCTGGAGATGGGCCTTCCAGAACATATTTCTGGAGAATTTGGTCTATACTCGCCACGCTGGCCAGACGGCTTGTTGTTGCTTGGTGTTGCTATGTTATGTATACATAAGTATTATTGAAATACGCAGCTTTATCAAGCCTACAATTGACTGGTTATTGAATCAACGTTTTCCAAGTGGCAATTTTCCATCGTCAGCGGTTCTGGCGACAGATTGATGCAATGGTGTCATGGTTTGATCCGGTACCGTATTACAGATAAAACAATGAATTTCAAATTGACGGGATAGAAACTATGTAATTAATAAGGTAAAAAAAGTGTTTGTCAATTGTCGTCATGCTAGGGTAAAATAAATAAAATTAATTACTTACAGATTATGAAAACACAAAATATTAACTATGAAATAAAAAAGAAATCATTATGACACGAGCCTATTTCTCTAAGAATAATGGGCATTCTCATTTCGACGTCACACCGCGTCAGGCGACCTTAAGACGTACTTATCTATATAGGTAGCTAGTCATTAGAGATAATTTTATGCCTGTCATTGTCATACTCGTCAGTGTATCTAAGACTAAGGCGGACGTGTTTTTTAGATATTTTTTTTATCAAACATGTTTTTTACGCGAAAAAAGTGTTATATCGTGAATTTAACAAAATAATAAGCGTATTATCATATAAGTAGACTTACGTGCATGTGTGCTAACATACAAACAGAACAATACTGTGACGGATGCGTGCGTGTACGCAAAGCAAGAACGCATTTAGTGTAACCAGGCCTTTAATTTATTTAAGTTTAAACATATAATAAAATGTATATATACTATATATATATATATATATATATATATAGTATTTTTAGTGTTATAATATTCTTAGTCGCTACACTGTTGGCAGAGTGGTCGTGGTAGTCACTTGAGTGTCAGTGGCACGCTGAACAAGCCGTCGCCCACAGATATAGATCTAACTATATCTGTGCCGTCGCCACTCGTCTCGAACTGCAGCCTTCCTGGAGCACTCATGTAGGGGGTGATCCATTGCTGCTTTAACCTGGTCAGTCCATCTCATCGGAGACCTGCCACTCATCACTTTTCCCTGAACTACAAGGCGCTCAATGTAATATATGTAACAATTAATAATCTAGTCTACTTGTATTATGATATGATATTATTTCAATATAATAAAACTAGTATTTTCAATGATCACAAACAATGAAATGGTCGATAATTTATGCGATTGTCCTGGGTAACCTGGTTCGTCACCCGTCCCCGGTCGTGAAGGTCACCAATGGTTACTTAAGGGGGAGGATGTCGAAGGATGGCACCTTCTACGAGTACTTGGGTATACCATACGCTACCACCACACCTGAAACAAGATTTCAAGTAAGTCCCCTCTGTATAGCGAGGCTAATAAGTTACTCCTTGGTCTCGATGCTTGGCTGTGGGTCCCTATGGGCCCATCGTCGCGACCCCAAACTGTACCGAGCTCTTCCACACTGATGGAAATTGTGTCTGTTCCTCACAATACAGTATCATCACCATCTCGTCAGGTATCTTGTTTGCACGTTAGTATACGTTATGTTAACCGAATGTTTCAATAGGATCCTATGACGATAAATAAATATATTTAATGTATCTGATAAAAAAACTTGTAAATCTGTCTTGACTTTTAAATCCACTTATAGTAGTTATATCTTGAGGAAAAGGGTTTGGCTTTAATCTACCACGATTGGCATGTTATTATTTATCATGCCACGATTGGCATGTTATTATTAATCTACCACGATTGGCATGTTATTATTTATCATGCCACGATTGGCATGTTATTATTTATCATATTATAGTCGGTTTTTTTTTATACTAGCACGACATAGAACCTTGATATAAGCCAACATGATGGTAAGTGGGGAGCGAGATCCATGAATGTCAGCAACTGGAATCAGACACTTATGACTGACATCAGTCCCTAACACTATGCCGGCTTTACTAGATGCTTTTTCACTCTTCGTAGGGATAGTGATAGCGATATGTGGGTGCATATTCTGACCTGCGCGTGCGTGGTTCGGTTGCGAAATGGAGAGGAAGGGATTAGGTTATAGAGCTCTTCCGAGCATACACCATAGTATAGCCGATAAAACAAGCTAGATAAGCCACATCTCGGCGAACCTGCAGGGATTCGAAAGTTCTAGATATAGTGGCATTGTCCACAATTAGAACAGCTGGCCTCTGGAGGACATTGAGAGCATCTGTCAGGTACTTAGCGGAACCACGTCAAAGGTGAGAACAGTATTTCACGCATGATCACATCTGTGCTTTGTACAGCTACAGTCTGATTGAAGGCGGGAAAAACCGCTTCACCTTGTTCAGTGTTCCAAACTTTTTTGACGCTATTTTGGTGATGCTCTCATTGTAGTTTTGGTGGTTAAGGTCTAAGCGTATTCCCACCCATTATTAAATTTAAACTCAAAATCCCTTAACATTCTCTGCCTCGACTGCCTCCGTGGTCTAGCGGGTAAGTCCGTGGATTTAGACTCGGAGGTACCGGGTTCGATTCCTGGTCGGGACACAAAAATATTTATTATTGTAAATAAATACATTGAATTAATATTTAATTTATTTGTGATATTTCTCGAGTTTGGTACGCTGGAGACATCGACGAGCTTGCCACTTGTCATGATTGGCCTATAGTAAAGTTGGCTAAATGTGAATCCGCTTATTTATAAGCGTGGTTTCTGACCAGAACTGACTGAAAGGGAACCTTACCATGATACCCTTAACATTCCAGGCTCCACTTCCAGAACCCAAATGGGAGGGTATTTATGAAGCCATAGACGAACACAAGCGATGTCCGCAACGGGTCAGCAGGACCCACGTCATCGGCCAAGAAGACTGTCTCATTCTCAATGTTTATACGCCTCTGGGTCCCCACGACCCTCTGCCTGTCATGGTCTACATCCACGGAGGAGGCTTTTACGATGGCTCAGGGTACCCAAGCATCTACGGTCCAGAATACCTCATCAAACATGGGGTAATTCTGGTGACATTAAACTACAGGGTTAACATCCAAGGTTTCTTGTGTTTGAGAATTAAAGAGGCTCCAGGTAATTTACATTTTTTTTCTTATCTGTCACAGGAGCATAGAAAATGTGTTTTTGTATAATGTACCTATTTATTATTGTTAGCCATTTAACGCTTGCTCGACAAACCAATATTTTCAAAGCTTTTGGGTCTTAAAACTTTCTAGGTAATAAAATTACGTACATTTTTGACATATTTTACTTACATTTACCTAATTTTAGACAGAGAAAAATTGCAAAAACATTTACAACGACTTTCTTGTATTTTATTAAAATAAATCTCTAAACTCTACGTTTGTAATGATACTTTTGAAATTATCCTTAAAGGTAAAAAGGTAGGGTTATGCAAAGTAGTCGCAAACCACACTATATTTAAACTTTTAATCAACTTTGATGTGCTAGTCATGACAAGTGGACATCTCAGGAGTAATTTAATTTAACTAATGTAATTCAGGAGCGAAACTTAAATGAAAAAAAAATAAATTCACTAGCTTTCAGAAATAAAGATTCATTTAACACGTTATTGTGTACTTTGTATTTTAAGTAATCAAATAATTCTACATTTTAGGGAATGCAGGTTTAAAAGACCAGGTGGCTGCTTTGAAATGGATTCAGAAGAACATCAATCAGTTTGGTGGTGATCCTTCAGAAGTTACGATATTTGGTGAAAGCGCTGGTGCAGCGTCAGTTTCCTTACATATGCTTTCACCGATGTCCAAAGGATTATTTAAAAGGGCTATTTTACAAAGTGGATCATCAACTGCATCTTGGTCTAATCAGTACGACCCATTAAACATGGCACATTTACTTGGACGGGAATTGGGTCATAACACCAAAGATCCTTACAAACTTTTAAATATATTCCTAAACACTACTCATAAAGAATTAATAGTAACCAGAGTTCCGAGACCTGAAAATAATATCATTATATCTGAATTGCTTTTTATACCGTGTATTGAAGATAAAATTGATGGTGTTGAAGCGTTTATAACTGAAGTTCCTTATAAATTATTAAAAAAGGGTGAGTTTAGTAAAGTGCCAGTTATAATAGGCTATAATAGTCACGAAGGATTGCTGTTTATGGGTAGTGAAAACGATACAACAGTACCTAATATTGATATTAGGAAAGCGATGCCGAAAAACTTGCAATTTGCTAAAGACGAAGAAAGGATATTAGAAGCTGATCGCGTTAGAGAATTTTACTTTGGTGAGAAAAACATAAGCATGGATACGCTTGTTGAATTGTCTGGTTTCCATGGAGATCCTTACTTTAAATTTCCTGTGATAGTTGAGACTGAACTAATAGTAACAAATACTGACCAAGCTGTTTACAGTTATGAGTTTGCGTACAATGGTTGGTTAAATATGGGAAAGTTTAAGTCAGGTCTTTTGGATGCTCCTGGAGCTGCTCATGCCGATGAGCTGTTCTACTTGTTTAAACCGAGAGCCTTTCCATTACCGCAAACAGCGTTAGAAAGTGATATGATTCTTAAAATGACTACGATGTGGACGAATTTTGCTAAATTCGGGTATGTATATATATTTCTTTCATATATCAAATAAATAAAAATCCATTTTTGGTTTTGCAAAATGGAATAATTTATAGAGTCTAGTGATGATAAAGTTATTTTGTTTATCATTATTACCGGCACGTACTTAATAGATACGTAATTGTCATAGAAGAATAATTTGGATTCGCCCTTATATTAAAGATATCAAAACCGTTTTTTTTTTGTTGCCACATGTAAGAAGGTCATATCAGCCCTTAGTGTGCTTTGCCATTTCCTATTGTTTTAGTTATTTCGTAGGTTGAGTAAAAAGTTTATTGCTTTGGTTTGCCGTTAAAAATGACATTATAAATACAATAAACTGCCTGAGACACTAGTGAATTTACAACCAAGTGAATTTAACACTCTTTTACCAAGATAATTCTTTTTATAACCTGTCAGAACTTATTGACATTCCTTTGACAGAAAATTTATTTTAAAAGTACTATAGTTTTGTGGTCTTATGCCTTCTGCTGTATTGTGTTCCTAATGCGCCTTTGTCTACGATATGCAGTGCTTAGCATTATTATTGTTATTTAAAAATTTGTTAGCTGTTGATTTTCCGAATAAATAAATAAATAGACATACCAAAATATAACGATAGGAGAAATATACAATATTTATTTAATATTTTATTCTTATGTAAAATATTTTATTATTATTTTAGGAACCCAACCCCAGTGGCAACGGAATCAATAACAATTTGGAAACCAGTTGATCCTGGCAACCCAGAAACATTTGTCATAGACAAAACCTTTAAGACTAAACCCATGTGGGGTGACCAGGCCATGAAGATGTGGAAAGAAATATATACAAAGTACAGAAATAAGGACTATTACTTAACAAATAATATCCAAAAATAATATAAAACATAACCAAATGGTGCATCGAAGAGATGACAGGGTGGATTTTTGAGACAGGACATTCGTCCTGTGAACGAAAACGTCACTAGAAAACTTACGGCCAGTTGAAGAAATCCTGATTAACTTTTGATGTTTAACGTATGCCTAATGCCTATGAAGCACGTCATTGGCTGTAATAACAAGCTAATTACCAATCACATGGCGTATAACAATTTTTCTCCATATAATTTGGCTATTTCAAAGTTAACAGTTTGTATGGTTCTCCATACAAAAAAAAAATCACTTCCGACATATGGTTTCTCAGGTCAAAAATGGATTGTTTCTATCAATAGAATAACATATTAGTCTAGAGTAAGGGCATAAAAAGTCACCCCGTTTAACTGTGAATACAATTTAGCCCAGGTCTCCATACAAGATGAATGATGTCCTTTCTGTACATTACAAGTTACAACTCAGTGGAACGTGCTGAGCTATCCAAGACTGGAAAGGACGGATTAAGTTTTAATTAATAATAATAATACCTAAGTTATTTATTTTAGTTTTAGTATTTTATTTATTGTTGTAATAAAATAATACGGACTGAAACTGGATAGTTTTTGTATATATCCTTGGTACAGCAGGCGTTAAGTATCGATCCAAACTTAAATGGTTGCTTAGGTGATTGTAATGAGCGGCGCGGTCTGATAGAGCTCCGTGGTGGTCTTCCCGAGAATACAAATCATTCACGAGTTATAGTCCAAAGAACACTAAAGAAAAAAGACCAGCTCGGTGCATATAAGGGCTCTCTCATCCCGGAATTGTCGACCGTAGCGCCATCTAGCTGAAAGCTGGCGCATGAAATCAACAATCATTAGCTAGCCTTGTAAATGGTTCTCACAAACAAGACTAGATCGATAGCTTATGCTGCGGCGCGACCAATTCTTATTGACTGTGACAGATTCTGCAAGTGACCATCATCACCTACCATACCTACTTTAAAATAGTGTCATTTGGCGACATAAAGTGCCTTAACTATTATTACAAGCAAACAATTTTACTGTGATTAAATGTTAATTTATAGATACCTCATATTTTTGTAGGCGTTACTCAGGGCTGGATTAAATAAATAGTCGTTGCTATGTCGTTGTCTCAGGCGTTGCTTGAGCACTTCCTTGGTTTACCAAAGGATCGAGATCTGTCTAAAATAGTGCCCTTAGTGGAGTATTGTAACTATTGGGAAAAGAGTGGTAACTCTGACGAAAAAGTGGGCCTTACGTTTGTGTCAACCGAACAATAGCAACGCCAGGTAGATTGTAGGATTCCAAAAGTGCAAAGGAGTGAGGGAAAATGTCTTGTTTGTGATGCCACCTTTGCTGTTTGCCACATTTCCTCTACATCAAAAAAGGCTGCTCATACAGCGGAATTTAAAAAGCACATCAAATATAATAGCATTAAACAAAATTATAACTTTGTGGAATTTGGGGTTGAAACAATGGGGGTATATTCTTTTGATACCCAAAAATTAATAAAAGAGCTGGGTAAACGAATTTTTCAAGAGTGTGGCGACCCCAAATGCCATAACTACCTAAAACAGAATATTTATGTTCTATATAATATAAATGTTCTAATTTGCCTCAAAGGTTTGGCTGTCAGAGAATGTCTATGGGCATTAAGTCCACCTTTGTACTTTGTGCAATAAAGTTTTTAAATAAATAAATAACCTCGTGTTTCTAAATATCAAAAGTGACACACAGCTTAGATCCGACTATAAATAAAGTTTCCAACCCCAAGTGTACATATGAATTTGGAGAGACATCTGTCGCACGATAAATATGTGGATGCTCTTCCAGCCTCTGTATTTCCTTTCTATAACCTGGAGTTCTTCAAGCCAAGTGTAAAAAAGCATCTAGTGGAGCTGGCATAGTGTTAGGGTTCTTAACATTTATGATCCTTGCGCGCCACTTACCTTTAGTCACATGGCGTATTTTTTCAAGTATTACTTTTGCTTACCGTCAGGTGGGCGCGAGGTCACAAGTATGCTAGTAGCCAAGTAAGTTATGTTGTTACATTCTAGAGCGGAGATAACCTTGAGTGTTGCGCAGCGCTCGCCAGTCGTCCTGTGCTGCCATATTACACAACACATTATGTTCGGACTCACAAACTAATACGATTAAAAAAATGTTTAAGCAAATGTGTAGTGAACTATTTCTACCGTATTTCTGGTACTGTTGAACTAGTGTTTCTTTTAATAATATTACGCAATGTACCACGAAAATACTAAAACCAGTGCTAATTATGTGACGGAAAAATACAAAGTTTTAATAAGTTTAGTACAGTACATTTTTATTTTGTGGACAGTGATTAGTGGTAGTGGAAATTAATAATAAAAAAGTAAAGTATCATCATAACCGTTTCCCTTTCGGGGTGGTCACAAACCACGCTTATAAAGAAGCGGATTCACATTTAGCCAACTTTACTATAAGCCAATCATGACAAGTGGCAAGCTCGTACCAAACTCGACAAATATCGCAAATAAATTAAATACTTTTATTTAAATTTATAGATATTATTGTGTCTCGAGCTTTCCGGTACCCTCCTAACCACCGTTAGACCACGGAGGCAGTTTAATTCATAATATTATCAATAATATAGACATCGTTATTTCAAACTATAATAAAATATTTAATTGAGCGGTGGTAGCTCGGTTGTAAGAAAGTTACAAATGTGGGTTCGAACCCCGGCGTATACCAATGAGAAATACACTATTCTTACGTACATTTGTCATAGATTTACAACACCACCGTACCTCGGAGAGCACGTTAAGCTGTCGGTCCCGGACCCACTAATACCACCTTCTGTAGCCCTATTCTGTTACGTTATATGTATAGTGGAATCCCTTTACTAACGGAACTATGTAGAAGTGTAAAACGCTATTAAAATTGGTATTCTGGTATAAATGTATCCACTACAGACGACAATACAAATACAAAAACGATTATTTGTTCACAAAAATTGTTTACATAATTATTTTGGAGAAACTCTGACCCCAGACTAGAATTCTCTGAGTTAAGCTGAGGATCAGTTTCTTCCTTGGTTACATTTTATTATTTACGAGGATAAATCTTATGCCTCAATATTATTTTTGTTTCATTATTTATTAAATTAATTTATCATGCCATGCAATATACTATTATTATATTAAATACATATTATATTATATCATCTTTATTTTTTTATATATATTAATATTATACTATATTATATTATATTCCACCATATTTATTTTATAAATATTATAAAATTAAGCAAAATAACATTACGATGCATTCATTAAAAAAAAAAACAATTATATATTTCTTTTTAATAATATTTTTGATTTATTACCTAATGTGTGTTATAAAAACGGCAGACAATTTAAGTATTTAATTCACGTCTTCCCAATGATTTGGAAGTTGCAACCCCATGGGTGACCTTTGAAATAGTGGAAAATGCTATTTGGACGTAAGGTCGGCTACGATTGGCAAAACTCGGGCTAGAAGTGGTAGTAAATAACAGAATTCACTATTTTGACAATCTAACGTTTGCGACTAAGTAATGAAATAAGGCTGCTGGAATTGTTAATAATTTGTCATTAAAAATTGACATCAGACCCACGCCAACTCGTCTGGCCAGTTGACAAATGGCGTCTGGTTGTCGCTTTATTAAAATTTGATTAAGACAGTAAGATACGACAGTATCTTCAGTGACACTCGCACGATTAAGACAAATCGATTGACGTAAGAATCATCAAAATAGGCCCGCGCGCATGGATCAAACATACATACATAGGCGGATAAACACATAACCCTTCTATGCGTTACGCAGTCGGGTAAAAAAATCACAATTTAATATTTAAAAAAAACTCTACCAGTAATCGAACTAAACCGCGCCTAAATGTACGAAGGCAGATAAAATTATGAAATAGCTCCCCCTAAGGTTAAACAGTTCTTCGAAGCATCGAAAAGCAGAGCAATTGACAAGATAATGCAGTAATTGTCATGGCCACGCTGATAAGTGCTAACGAGACATAGATATAAAAAAACAAAATAAGATAAACTGGAACGCTGGCCCTAAAATATAATTTTAGGACCAATGTCAAAAAACGCTAAAAGCAATATGAACATGTATATTTTCCAATTCCCATGTGACTCTCACAGACTTTCACTTCGTTCTTCCGATGTTTTTTTTTTAATAAAAGTTTATTAACGATTCCACAAGTTTGGTTAGTGGAACCGGGACCGACAGCTTAACGTGTTCTCCGAGGCACAGGAACGGTGGTGTTGTAAATCCATGACGAATGTACTTAAGAAAAGTGTATTTCTCATTGGTACATGCCGGGTGGGTTTAAACCGACCTTTGTAGGATTTAAGGTACGCGTTTTTACAACCGAGCCACCACCGCGCCTTCCCATAGTAACCTTCCTAAAATCCCTCCACAGTCTTCCAGCAGATATTCAGATTCCTTTACAGTTTTTTGAATTTGAATTTATGTAATTAATTTAATGTTTATTTTACTATCTATTTTCTTTATGTCCTTCTGCACTCGCTTATTACATATCTTAATCACAAAGGTTAGTTGGTGGAAAATCTATTTACGGCATTAAGCTCGCCTATGTACCTGCATTTGTTATTTTGTACAATAAATAATTTAAATATAAAGACGCCGCCGTTCAATAAAACTATTCGAATAGACGTGCGTCCTATTATTTAGCAGACTGTTGACCGATTATCGCATTCAGTGTTCGCGATGCCATTATTATAGAAGCTGACGTCGTCACTGGCGCAGAGCAAAATAAACTGAATGGACGTAGACGTAATCTAAGGTGTGACGTCGTTTAAAAAACAATATACGTTTTCGACAATCGTGAACGAATTTTGAAAAGTGACCACGCGATTTGGTCTGTTGGAAGGCTCGACAATGGCCATGGCTAAGTTACTGATCGTTATGAAATATCGAGACTACTGCCTGTGGGAGGGTTGGCGAGGAAGACAATTTTGATTTCAAAGAACCGAATTCTTTATCGGGTCCTACGATATAATTGTCTATGACACAAGACAAACAGCTTATCTAGAGACACCGGTATAATATCGTGAACTTTGTCAAAAAGTATTATCACGACCGTTTTCTTTTTGGGGTGGTCAGAAACCACGCTTATAAATAAGCAGATTCACATTTAGCCAACTTTACTGCCGGCCAATCATGACAAGTGGCAAGCTCGTCGATGTCTCCAGCGTAAGAGACCAGTAAAAGAAAAAGTAATAAAATGATAAAAGTTTGATAGTGGCTCGGTTGTAAGAACGCTTTCCTTTAAATCCTACAAAGCCCGGCCGGTTCGAACCCCGGCAATTATTTATTTTTATTTAAAAACTTAATTGCACTATGTACAAATGCGGACTTAATGCCGCTAGGCATTCTCTGACAGCCAAACCTTTAGGACATTAGGACTTTTTTTTAATGTGTTTTCATGGTAAGTAGGTGCAATAATAGATATATAATACTATATATAATACATACAAAATAAAACTACTCATGTGATGAAGGAAGCGGAGCAAAAGTAGACGTCGCGTCGTCGCTCGTTATGAAAGTGTGAATGAAGAGAGTGGCAATACAATAGAAGTAAAAAAATAGTTTAAGTTAAATTGTACCAATGAGAAATACTCTTTCCTTACGTACTGCAGTCATAGATTTACAACAATGCAAAATGCCTCGGAGAGCACGTCGACCCGTCGTTCCCGGTTCCAATAATACCAACTTGTGGAATCGTCGTTAATAAATTGTTATTAAAAATGGAGACCCGTGTTTGCACTTTCCTATAACCGGATTCCATTATTTCATTTAAAACTTTATTGTTATTTAATACAATCGGCAATCATAATGTATACAAAAAAAAAGCATCTAATCAAGACGGCATAATGTCAGTCATAAGTGTCTATTTCCAGTTGCTAACATTGATGGACATTTCGCGCCACTTACCGGCAGGTGGGCGCAAGGTCACATGTGGTGCTAGTATAAAATTACTTTATTCAACACGGATGTAGTGAAAGAATTTGTAATTAGGTCAGAATTGTAGGTACTTGAATAACCAAGGTTATGGAGCCGGTTTATGTGAACCCACTTAAAAAACAAAACAATTTAAAACACTATAATTATAATTATTTAATTAGGTACCTACATGGATCGTATTATTATTTAATTAGGTACCTACATGGAACGTATTATTATTTAATTAGGTACCTACATGGATCGTATTATTATTTAATTAGGTACCTACATGGATCGTATTATTATTTAATTAGGTACCTACATGGATCGTATTATTTATTTAGGTACCTACATGGATCGTATTATTTAATTAGGTACCTACATGGATCGTATTATTTAATTAGGTACCTACATGGATCGTATTATTATTTAATTAGGTACCTACATGGATCGTATTATTAACATCGTAATCATAATAATTTATAAAATTCAACGTATCGTGAACGTCGTTTTCTTTAAATACTGGGCACGATTTGACATTGCTCCCACCTGATGAAGAATGGGAGCAACTGACGTCTGCCACTGACGGCCAGTCCTTACCATTATGCCGGCCTACCAAGATGCTTTTTCACACAGGACTCCATCCTTTAAACCTAATGAACATCACAAGCCATCACAAACCACATAGTACTAGATCTCTACTGATGAAGATGGTTCCAGAACATATATCTGGAGAATTTGGCCTATACTCGCCACGCTGGCCAGACGGATTGGTGAGGGTCTGATGGCAATTTATTAACGAACGAACTTTAAGTTAAGGTTAACTCCGAAGATTTGGACGTGGAGGTACCGGGATCAATCCCTGGTCAAGATACAATAATTTATTTAATTAATTTCTGATATTTCTTGAGTCCTGTACGCTAGAAACATCGACGAGCTTGCCACTTGTTATGATGGCCCTATAGTAAAGTTGGCTAAATGTGAATCCGCTTCTTTAAAAAGCGTGGTTTCTGACCACCCCGAAAGGAATACGGTCGTGATGATACTTTACTTTTTAATTCTTTTAACAATCCACAAATTAGTTTTAGAGGAACCGGGAACCCGAGGCACGGGAACTGTGGTGTTGTAAATGTATGTCAAAAAAGTGTATTTATCATTGGTACATGCCGGAGTTCGAACCGCGACCTTTTTGATAAAGAAAAGCGTTCTTATAACCGATCCATCACCGCTCTTAATTAATTCTGTATTTCATATTCAATTAGATACGGTGGTGTTGTACTATGCGTCTAATTATTTGTCTATGCCAAATGTACGTAAATAAAAGTGTATAAAAAATGTACATGCCGTCACTCCACGACCTTTAAATTAAAGGACAGAATTCTAACAACTATAAGCCGCGCCCGCATCCAAAATGTCGATGCTCGAGTCTATTTCCTAGTGCCTGCAGCGGCGGAGGGGAGACCAGTTTTCTTTGCGTAGTGTTTAGAACCGTGACGAAACGCTACGATGTGCAATGCTGCTGTCAGGAGTAAACTTGACCTTAGGATTTCGACAGCCTAGGGCGTGTGCACATTGGCTAATATTCAATACGATTCCAATTATTATAATTGTTTTATTGAAGTTAATTATTATTTAATACAGAGTGTCATCATCATCGTTCATCATTACAGCGTCCTAGACCTACACTGTTGGAGATGGGCCTTCGAGAACATATATCTGGAGAATTTGGCCTACACTCGCCACGCTCTGGCCAGATGGCTTGGCGAAGATATGATGTCAATTTTCAATGACAATTTATTAACGCTTCCACAAGTTGGTATTCGTGGAACCGGGACCGACGGCTTAACGTGCTCTCCAAGGCTCGGGTACGGAAGTTATTTTTTTTTTTTTAGTAGGCATAGGACAATAAAAATAATGTATTCTGCGCTTTTACATGTCAAAAAATTAATTAATATAACGAAAAGCTTATTTTCTGGGAAATAGCTTGTATTTGGAGCAGCACATTACAACCCAAATATACATAATTATAATCTTAATATTATAGCTGCTGTAAATAGGCATTGTCATATTATAAACTAAGACATACACAATTATAAAATAAATACACCAAGGATTATAGCTGCTGTAATGAGGCATTGTCATACTACAAGCTAAGACGAAAACAATTACGAGGATGTCACTAAGATTATAGCTGCTGTAAAGTGGCATTGCCATACTATAAGCTAAAACATTATTAAAATGTTACATAAATTATAGCTGCTGTAAAAAGGCATTGTCACACTTTAGTGTTGATAATGGTTTTGTAAATCTATGACAAATGTACGTAAGAAGAGTTCATATAGGTTCATGCCGGGTGGGTTGCCACCACCGCGCCGTATACAGAGTGTACAATTCCCAAACTATATGGATATCATAAACGAGTACTTATCTACGTATCAGATATATTCATATACCTATTAAATAAATACGGTATAAAAAGAAAATATCAAGCTGGGAAGCAGTCTTGACATTGACGAGAATTCCAATAGACCAAATCGCGTGGTCACTTTCCAAAATGTATTCACGATTATCAAAAACACATATTGTATTTTAAACGACATCACAGCCTAAGTCAATTCAATTTATTTTGCATTGCGCCGCTGTCAGTGACGACGTTAGCTTCATAATCTTGTTGAAATGGCGTCGCGAAAGTTGAATGCGATAATCGATTAACAGTCTGCTAAAGAATTAGACGCAGGTCTATTCGAATAGTTTGATTAAAGCGTCTTTTTGGATGTATATTGTAGTGTGCTACATACATGTGTCCTACATTTAGTGATAAAAATGTCGGAAACATATCGAATTTACTGTCAAAATACTCATTTTCGCAAAATATTTATCGACAAAATTTGACAGCCCGCAATCAAATATTATTGATTCATTTTTAATTTGCAAAGGAATAAATATTATTGTCCATATAATACACATTTTAGTGAATAAAATGAGTTCATATGGAGTTTTCAATGACATAGTTCTCATATTAAAATAGTAACGTCCTTTGGAACTACATGTCAACAAAAGTATATTTTTTTTCAATAACGGTCTACATGAATCCATTGGTCCAGCTTGCACATAGCTCTAATGCATTTATTTTGAAACAAAAATGCGTTGGATACATCAACTAAATTCCCTCATACAATGAGACCATACCTTGTATGTACTTTATTATATTTGTAATTAAATTTAATTGAAATGTTTTGCACCTCACTATCGTCAGCAGTTGACAGCTGTCACAGGAAGCTTGCTACCCCTGTGTTTGACTTGTCGCTTTAAGCGCTTTTTTCGCTTTGAAAGTTGGTCGACTTCATACAAAAATCAGTAAAAAAAAAACAAGCTATGCTTTATTTGCGTTCACATCGAACACGTATGTATGCTACATTGAAAAGACTATAGGGAGGTTCATTAAGAACGCGGGGTTTCATGTACGATTTGTCGTGCTCTCTAAAAAACACAAATGATGTGCTATATAAAGTAGTACCTTTAAGTAGGTTAATAATGGAACAAATCATGGCTAGCGGTAATCTGCGGTTAGCCGCGGGAAGGTCAGCTTAGTGTGGCCGCGGCCTTATAATTAAGGACAATGTAGTAACAACAAACAACTCCAAACGTGCGGCCGTGTCGTTTGTTTATATATTTTTAATATTTAAAAATAAAGAGTTTATAAAATTAAAAAAAATATAACGTGTTTTAGTATTTAATTTAGTTTTAACGGTAAGTCATTACCTCTGTTTGTATAGAAGATCTAAATTAATCTTAATCGTCATTACGACCGTATCTTTTGCGGCGTGATCAGAAACCACGCTTTTAAAGATTGACGTTTAGCCAACTTTACTGGCGGCCCATCATGACAAGTGGCAAGCTCCATGTCTCTAGCGTACCAAACTCGAGAAATATCATAAATAAATGATTGTGTCCCGACCAGGCATCGTACTACGCATACGTAACTACGCATCTGAATCCAAATTAATAAAGCAATCAATATAATTTAATTAAAATAATACCTATCAGGATAGCAAGTGTGGGCCCGATTCGAAAATAGAAAATGTTCTAGCTAGGGGCTGTAACGAAAGAATGAAGTTTAACATTTGGAACGTGATCGGTTCCAAAAACGAAGTGACAAGCTTACCAATCACGTCGCGTAGGTATAATAAAATATTAAACATCGATATATATAATTTTTAATAACTTCACCCAAAAACTTGTAGCAACAAAAAAGTTTGTTGAATGACCGATTCAATATTAAAAGCAATTAAATAACATGCTTAGGAAACTTCCACCTACTAATACTTGCGAAATTGATAGATTTTAAACCCATGGAGAATGAGTATAATGGATGTTGTTAAAGTCACAAATAGCTATCATTATTTTGTAAGCCAAGGCTAGAGGAATAAAGCAGGCCCCGAGCAGGGCCTAAAAAACTTGTATATGCACACCTAAAAAACTTGTATATGCACACTTAATGAAGTCATAATGAAATTAATTAGTTTCTGGCTTTGTTGATGATAATAAAAAGGTATCTGATATTTATTTATTAAGGTACAAAAACAGTTAACAGACAAAACATTTAACAAAATACAGTGATATACATAAGTAGTAAGTTTGCCAACCTAATATTTGTGAACAGCATGCAGTAAACAATATCAAGAATGAAATACAGAAAGACATTAATATCTAAATTTAAACATAAAAATAACAATTTGGCTCCGTTGTAAGAACGCGTTCCTTAAATCCTTCAAAGGTCGGTTCAAACCCACCCGGCATGTACTAATGAGAAATACATTTTTCTTACGTACATTTGTCATAGATTTACAACACCACCGTTCCCGTGCCTCGCAGAGCACATTACGCCGCCGGTCCCGGTTTCACTAATACCAATGGAATCGTTAATGAATTGTTATAATAATTGACATCATATCCTCGCCAAGCCGTCTGGCCAGCGTGGCGAGTGTTGGCCAAATTCCCCAGACATATGCTCTGGAAGGCCCATCTCCAGCAGTGAAGGTCTAGGACGCTGTGTTCTAGGGGCTGTAATGATGATGATGATGATGATGATGATGATGATATATATATATATATATAAACTCAATAATATTATAATAGTAGTAACAATTAGTATTCTTAATAACATTAAATCAAATCAGCATATTTATTGGTTCAGTTTGTGTACGTGGTGTTCAAACTAAAATATGGTTATCGATAGTATTTTATTATTATTATTCTTTGTTTGTACCTTTACCTTACCTTTAGCAGTACCTTTTGAAGACATATTAAATAATATTATTTAAGATCGTTTAACGCACAATACAGCATTTTTAAAGATTATTCAAGTCTTAGTGTTCTTCTGAGAATTATAGTCTATTAACTTTTTAGGAAATAAAATTAAATCGTTTTACATTGCGTATTACATTTACTTATATGTGTGGTGGTATCATTGTATATGATTTCAACAAAAGCCTACTATCAAGTCTGGACGCGGACGTCATAAGAACATTGAAGTCTTGGCTTGGATTAGCCCAGGGTGCTGACTCCTCAACATTCTTTAGAGGACGGAGAAACTTCGGAATGGATCTGAAAAGACCATCTGAATTATACAAACATCTCGTATAAGCAAATATCAAATTCTAACCAGCTACCAGGATAATACAATTTCATCCCTTCCAAGAGACCCTCTGGTCTCAGATATGGAACCGAGACTACTATTCTTCAAGAAATTCATGACAGGTGCCCAGACTGACAAAAGAGGCATTGGCTGGAAGAAAAAAGAAAGTGACAAAGAGGTTATAAAATCCTTCCTCAGGAAAGATGAAGAGCATGAATACAGAGTGCACGCGATGACTCTAGAAGTTCAAAATGACTGGCTAACTTTGGGCGATTTTTGCATCCCTCCAGCCCTAAAGTGGCGCACACTAATGTACGATTGGTCTCCGGCGTTGCTAAAGTTCTACCTAAACGCTTTTCAAATGTCCCTCCCGGACCAGAGTAATCTGGTAAGGTGGGGAAAAGCTACGGAAAAGAAATGTACATTGTGTGGTGCTGCCATAGGAACTGCTAGACACACACTTGTAGGGTGCGTTACTCTCCTAGAAAAGGGCTATTACTCACGCCGACATGACAAAGTCCTAGGTGTTATCCATGAAGCAGTAAGTCTTTCTATTGCAAGAGCCAGAAAGGGACTGACTACAAATAAAACTTTGACCACATTTGTAAAGGAAGGGCAAAGCACGAAAACTAAATGCAAGCCCACCTCGATCCTTGGCGCCGCATCAGACTGGAAAATTCTCATGGATACATTTGAACACCATTATAGGATCCCAGATGAACTAGCTGTATCAGCCTATAGGCCAGACATCTTAGTGTTTTCTCGGAACTTGAAAAAAGTTATCCTTATTGAACTTACCGTTCCGTGGGAATCAAATATTCCAAAAGACCACAACATGAAGTCGAATAAATATTATGATCTCACAGAAGAAATGATCAGGAACGGGTTCAAGACTCAGCTTTACGCAGTGGAAGTTGGTGCAAGAGGAGTTCCAGCAAAATCTTTGCATCACTTACTGAAAGAATTGGGCCTAAGCAGGTCTGTCGTCAATACATTTATGGAACGAGCTTCCAAGACGGCATTAACGGAATCATACAGTATTTGGTTGGGTAGGGAGAGAAGTAGAATGGTGGATGGTGAGCGTATTATCGCGCAATAGAAAAAAAGGAGGCCTCCTTTTCTTAAACCAGCCAATTGTCGGTCGCAAGCCCGAGACACCATTCTTCTCATCTCTGTGTGTGGGTAACACGATGGACCCGGCACCCGCACGGTGAATCCATGGAATGCTTAGAAATTTGTCTTCCTCTCCTCTTCTAGTATTAGTTACTTTACGTCAATTACCTTTCATTGTAACTGCTGTTGTTGTCCCGCAGGTTTGACTGTCATTAAGTCTGTCTTTGTACTTTATGCAATAAAGATTTTAAATAAATTAATCAATTTAGAAACTTAAAATATCTATCTTTTAAATACCAAGATACGATTATGTCCCATAATCACTTATTTCTGATTATTTTATTGTTGATACGCAAGAGTCCAGCCCATCAATGGGCTTACCGATTGTCATGATGGATAGTAACGTTGGCTAAATTTGAATCCGCTTCTTGAGACAGCGTAGTTTCTGACCAACTTGCAAGGGTCGTGATGATACTTTACTATCTTTTAACTCTTTATATTATTGTCATTTAATACATTCAGTTGTTCATTTTTTCATCATTACAGTCCGTAGAACACACCGTCCTAGACCTCCACTGCTGGAGATAGGCTTTCCAGAACATATATCTGGAGAATTTGGCCGAGTGTAGGCCACGCTGGCCAGACGGCTTGGCGAGGATATGATGTCATTTTTTTTAATGGCAATTTATTAACGATTCCACAAGTTGGTATTAGTGAAACCGGGACCGACGGCTTAACGTGCTCTCCTCCTCACGGGAACGGTGGTGTTGTAATTCTATGACGAATGTACGTAAGAAAAGTGTATTTTAGATTGGTACATGGCGGGTGGATTTGAACCGACCTTTGTAGGATTTTAGGGATTTTTAATGCTGTGCATTTTTGATAGAAAAACATTTTGACATTTGTTTTGATCCTTCTCTCCCGAAAAGTTGTCTGTATATCAGTAGATACTTACAGCTGAACCTTATTATAGTTCAAATTCAAATTCATTTATTCAGTAAATTGGCAATATTACAAGCACTTTTACACGTCAGATACATTTAGAAGTTTATACAATTATATGAAGCTATACAAAAATTAAACATAATATAAACTGAACAACTCAATACTAATGTATTTACAAAATACATACAAATCAAAACGCTACTCTCTAAACTCTAATGGCATAGCTATAATATTTAAAACATAATAAAAAGTATCAAAATAATAATAATAACAATGTCAAAGAATTTTATTTATTAATATAATATTGCAGCTGTAAATTGGCGTTGTCATACTATATACTAAAACCAACATAAATAATAATAATAAAAATAAAATGTCATATACAATATATATGTATATATATATACCTAAATCATAAAAACTATATATTATCAACAGATAATTCTCATATTGTCCATGCTTTTTTATCTTGAAGATATTCATCTACTGTGTAATAAGATTTTTTTATTAAAGTGTCCTTTACATACGATTTTACACTATTTATTGGCTTTTTTAAAATTTCATCAGGAATTTTATTGTAGATCGGAACACATTGACCCATAAATGATCGTTTAGTCTTTTGTAATCTACAAAATGGCACATGAAGCTTGTTTTTATTTCGAGTGTTGACGGAGCACAGATCTTTATTTTTTTTTTTTTTTTTTTTTTTTTTTTATTTTTTTTATTTTTTTTTTATATTAAATAAATCAAATATAATAAAATTTCAATACCATCTACATGAGTCAGTTTTTCTCCACTGCTGGATGTAGGCCTCCCTCAAAGTAACCCATTGCACGCGGTCTTTTGCAACTCTCGGCGATCTTCTTCAAGTCATCCGTCTATATGGCGGGGAGTCGTCCCATGCTACGGTAGTCTCCCTGACTACGTTCACCAACTGACCAGCCACGCGTGGTGATTACTGCAAATTACTCGCCAACTAATAAAGCACTGCACAAATAATAAAGTATATTGGATCATAATCAAATAATTTGAATGAGTACTGCCTTCTGTAAAATAAATTCTGGGTTCCAGAAGATAGTTACTTACCCTATTTTCGACACAATAAAAAGAATACCACAAAAGCATTAAAAATGAGAAATGTCAAAGGTGTAAACAAGGTACCATTGCCGCTAGCGACATCCACAAAAAGATTAGCATGACACTCCATTTTGTTAGATTTTTGTCACAAATGTGATGACTTACCGGTAAAACGTTTCAAATAAAGGTTCAAAATGTTTCAACTTCAAAAAACAGTGACAAAATAGAAAAATACGAATATCTATCGAAGTGAAATGAGAAATCTTTGTAACAATGAAATGGCTGGTGCTTGCGTCGTTGATCCTGTCCAACCTGATGCGCCCCCCCTCGCCGCTGGTGGAGACCAGCTGCGGCTTGGTGAGGGGCAGGCTCAGCGATGACGGCCACTTCTACCACTACTCAGGCATACCGTACGGGACCGTCAACGACACCAACAGATTCCAGGTGAGTCACGTTGAAACCGTCAATACTAAGACACTGATGCTGACGATCTAACTCTCTCACCAACGTGATGTATTTGTCGTTTTAAATTACAATTGACGTAGGTAAAAAAGTTGATAAGTCATGGACAATTAACTCATGAATGCATAAGTTATTATTTAAAATCTATTGTTTTTAAATCTAGGTACTTTAATACTAGGTAGAAACAACGTCGAGGCGTATTTCGTATGTAATTTTATGACAGTATTCTGAGAATGCTTTACTTTTTTAAAACTTTAAAGCGCAGAGTCTGGCAAGCGCAAATACGGATCTATAATCAAAGACTACGTGTTTGTTCCGTTTGCTGTAGAGACTATAGACCAGTGGGATTCGAGCGCTAAAACATTTTTAAAAAACATCACCCTTGTCTAATTGTCTGCTCTGGTGACAAGAAAGCTGGTTCTTTCCTCGTCCAGAGAATCAGCATAGCGATAGCCAGCGTTCTTGCCACCATGCCGCGCAGATACGATTTATATTTAACTTAGGTTTTGTAAGTAGGTTTTTTGTTTTTGTTTTAGATTATTTTTTATTAAAATATTATTTGCTTATGTTTATATAAACTAAAAACTAAGCTGTTTATAAAAATATTCAACCATGACCTGATCATGGGGCAGTGTGCCAAGAACATTCTCATTCAGCAGCATTCCCCCGCTGCACAGCGATGCTGCCCTGCGAAACTGCCAACCCTCTTGTCACATACAGCATTAACCAGCCGCTTAGACAGTTATTTAAAGAACACTTGTCCCCGTCGGCAATTTATATTAAATCGATGTATTTAAATCGGCCGAGGTCAAAGCAAATATAATTATACAACAACTCCATAATCTACATGCGAATGATTGAACCCATCTAAATGCAGCAAGCGACTCTCACCTCTGTGGCTTTAAACATAAATATTAAATTCAGAAATATTGTGTACCTATGTAACTACATATATAGTTATTTAGTGTCTTTATCTGCTTAGACAATAATAAACTTCTAGAAATAAGCTAGTTTGTGGTTATCGTGCTTACTCTCGAAGTTGGGCAAAAATACGTCTACCTTGGACAGGATATGCAATTAGGCGTAGCCAACTTCAGCAAAGAAGCCGACAGACGCATTCAGCTAGGATGGGCGGCATTTGGGAATCTGCGCCACATCTTCCTATCAAACATACCCCAGTGTTTGAAGACGAGAGTTTTCAACCAGTGCGTTCTTCCAGTGCTGTCGTACGGAGCAGAAACGTGGACACTGACCACTATCAAAACCACTGGTCTAGTCCACAAATTTAAGGTCGCGCAGCGAGCTATGGAGAGAGCTATGCTCGGTATTTCTCTGATGGATAAAGTCAGAAACGAGGAAATCCGTCGGAGAACCAAAGTTACCGATATAGCCTTCAAAATTAGTAAGCTGAAGTGGCAATGGGCCGGACATGTCTGTCGTAGAACCGATGAACGATGGAGTAGACTGGTTCTAGAGTGGAGACCGCGTACAGGAAGACGCAAAGTGGGTCGACCCCCTGCTAGATGGACGGATGACTGAGGAAGGTAGCTGGTGGGGGTTGGATGAGGGTGGCAGGAGATCGTGTGAAGTGGCTCCCCTTGGGGGAGGCCTATATCCAGCAGTGGAGAGACACAGGCTGATGATGATGATATGCTTACCATATTTACTAGTTTCATCCTGTAAGTCTTTTAACAATAGATTATTACGAGGGTTAACGCTCGCATTTACTAGGAAATAAAATTACTAACATATCAGGCATATTTTCACTTTTATGCTTAGAAGCTTTATAAAATTGTTAATTCCAGTAAAAGGCAAATAAAGTTCTTTATTACGGGCAATTCTAAAAGTATTAAAAGAGTAAAAACATATGAAGATTTAAACAAAATGCTATCATATTTTAAACATTAAGTATTGGTAGAATATTACGATTGTTACACCACATTAGTAAACCGGCAGTAGTTATACTGGCCAGCGTAATTGTTAACAATCATACGTAATGTTAGGAAGTTGGCACACACATTGCCAATCGCGACCTTCCACATATCGAGATTTCTCGTAATGTCTCTAGGCCACCAGGTTTGTTTGTTTGTCTACTTGACAAGATACGAGTTTGTGTACACTTCCTTCCTATTTCTAAAAATAGCTACCGGATTTAAATTTGTAGGTTGAAAACAATAATTTTAATCGTCTTGTATACAATTTTAGAATGCTCTGACTCGCGAACTATTTGAGTGTGTTTCAGGAGTCAGTGTTTTTCATGAATTTGTACATAAATGTTTTCATCCAGACCCAATATATCTGCCAATATAGTATTATTACAATAAACCTTGTCTCTTTATTTATTTTCCACCATTTACTTATTCCAAAATACACATTATTATTCAACTACACGCAAAAGATTTTCCAGATCATTATAATTTATTGTTAAGCTGTCATTGCTGCGTATTTACATAAGACCTTATGGAGACGCTGATGACTTCATGAGCCTGGTCGACTTCGGATATAGTTAGGAGATGAAACAAAAGTTAGGTTATAATCCAGGCTGATCTATTACGGCCACTTCTTACTCCAGATATAAAATTAGGTTTTGTGCTATATTAGATTGTTGATCGGACGTGAGAATTTTGACTGGAATTGTATCTTGTATGCTTTTTGATCAACAAGTATGTAGTTATATACTTTAACTTTTTTTCACTAATAACCATTTCATCTGTACATTTCAGGCGCCGCTGCCTGCGCCGACCTGGGAAGGAGTGTTCGACGCAGTGGACGACAACGCGCGCTGTCCACAAAGAATGGTCGGATCTCTCGTTCTTGGAGAACCAGACTGCCTTAAACTAAACGTCTACACTCCCATCATTACACAAAAACTACTTCCAGTCATGGTCTACATCCATGGAGGATGTTTTTTTGAAGGAACAGGTGGCTCCTTCCTCTACGGAGGCGACTACTTCGTTAGAGAAGACGTCGTCTTCGTCGGAGTCAGCTATAGACTCAATATAGAAGGTTTCCTGTGTTTAGGAATTAAGGAAGCGCCAGGAAACGCTGGACTAAAAGACCAAATTGCTGCTTTGAAATGGGTCAAAGAAAATATTAAAGCTTTTGGAGGAGACCCTGATAATGTGACGTTGTTTGGAGAGAGTGCGGGAGCCGTGTCTACTTCATTCCTCATCCTCTCACCACTAGCCACTGGTCTCTTTAACAAAGCAATTTTACAAAGCGGCGCAACACTTGCACCTTGGGCCATGCAACATGACCCTATAGGCACGGCCAGTGCTCTAGCCAAAGAATTAGGCTACAATACCAAAGATCCTCAACTCCTTTACGAAATATTTAAGAATAGAACTTATGATAAACTCATTAAAGTTAGAGCATCCACTTATAGAAGTAAATCTATAACGTCGGAGCTGCTCTTTGTGCCGTGTGTCGAGAGAAACATCGAAGGAGTCGACGCAGTCATAACTCAATACCCTACTGAAGTGTTAAGATCTAAGAAATACAATCAGATGCCTATGATAATAGGTTTTAATGACAATGAGGGAATATACTTTGTGTCACAAGATTTCGGAACAAGTCTCGAAAAGGTTAATATATCGGAGACTTTGCAACCAGATTTAGAATTTAGATCTCAAAAAGACAAAGCAGAAATAAGCAATGAAATAAATGATTTCTACTTTAAAAACGGTACGAGTACCGAAGTGCAGAACATGGTTGATTTGTATTCTGATTTGCACTTTAAGTTTCCTTCTGTGATTGAATCAGAACTTTACTCGCAGAACACGGAGAAGCCGATTTACTTCTACCTGTTTAAATACAGTGGACTAATAAATATGCCGAAGATAATATCGAGATTTTACCAGACTGGGGGGGCGTCGCACGCCGACGAGCTATTCTACATGTTCAAGCCGCACTCATTTCCACTCCCACACAGATTCCTAGAGCATGGAATGATCAAACGCATGGTCACCATGTGGACTAACTTCGCTAAATATGGGTAAGTTTGAATAAATAATAGTGTTTATGTTACGGCACACGACGAACCTTGAACTCATGCCACAATCGTTAATGTTATTTCTTTTGGCTATCTATCTCTGCTATTTGTATGCAATTACGTATTATCAAGATGCTTAAGTAGGCTAATGACAGCAAAGTTTACATATTCGATATTATACCACCATTTTTGTATATATATATAGGTGGTAGGCGGACTGATAATACTGTAAGTTGCCCAATCTGCTGAGGCGGGGAAGTATTCACCGTCCGTACCGGTAAGCCCAGTAAAGTGCATTGACACATTTCGGGATCACGCTCGAATTGTCGGCATGCCCAAACATGCTGCGAGCCTTTGTTTGGAAGAGATGGGGTGACCCGTCGGTCAGGGAGACTGGGAGACCCGGAAAAACAGTTATCCCGCTGGCCGCCCGCTGAAAACCATCATCGGCTGGCTGCCCCCATTTTGCTGCGCATAATCCCGGGTGCGCTTGTTGTGCCGGATGGTAACCGGATTGTGGGGTCCCAGCAAGTGCTTCCGGGGGGGTTCGGGGATCGTACGACGGATTAGCCAATATCTCTCCTATCAGCCCAAGGTGTCTCTGTCTCGTCTCCGTCGACACCGCCATTTACGCTTCTTTCTTTTTTCTTCCTGTGAGGAAGAAAGGTGCACACCCCCATAGTCGTTTCGTTTTTACGAACATTAATGGTCTACACGCCAATTTCGTCCAGTTTTATTATTAGGTTTAGTTTATAATATTTAATTTAATTATTTACATTTAGGTAGTTATTATTTAATATTTTTTTATAATTTGTAAATATTCTTTAAAATAAATGAATTGATTTAAAAAAATTAGTAAATAAAAACAACTACACAATACTCACAATAACTAAATATAAAATAACTTTAGAAATGTAGATAAAATAACATAATTTAGTTCCAAAGTCAAAGTCAAAATATATTGACATAAACCTATTACAGGCATGTATGTCTTTTATGCAAAACATATTTTGGTAAGCAATCACGCTGGCCAGGTATTTTGAGAAAAAAGCAAGCTACCCTAAATCCCTTGCTAGCTAACCTGCAAGTAACAGAATTGTGATTTTTGCTTTAAAGGCGGCGCGGGAGTTGCTGAATATATCCACCTCCAACAACCTAACCTCCTGTTGTATGTATCGCACATCCGGGCACAGGTGTGCGGAGACCAGCTATTGTACGTACGCGGAAGACATGGAGCAAGTCTGTCTCGAGGGGGCATTATAAAATTTCCGTTAAGTTTGGACAAGTATTGTGCAGTAGTGTCATGTCAGTTATAAGTCTACAGTCTAAAGGTATCGTCAGTCTGTAATGTGTACATAGTAGAACAGATATCCGGTTTCGGATATGCCATTAAGTCCTAAGATATTCATAAACATTACGCTAAAACAGGGCTACTTTAATGTACCAGTTATCATTATTACATTAACATGGAACTTATTCGACAAAACACAATAGTTTAGGCCCAGGGAAGTTTATTAAAGTGTGTATAAATGGCTCCGTTACGGACTTAACAATATTTTAAACTATTCATAGGTTAATTACGTTATTATTTGTGTTTTCAGTGAGCCAACGCCATCGATATCCCCACTTCTGCCGGTAAAATGGTATCCAAGCAAGGCGGCCAATCCAGAGGCACTGGTGATCGACCGGACTGTCTCGGCCGCTCCCATGTGGGACCTGGCTTCAGTCCGTCTTTGGAATAACACTTATAATAGATTTAGAAGAAAACAGTATGGTTTTAGATGATGATAATAACCTAAAAAACAGTCGTGGTTATAACTGGTTTTGATGGTGTAGTGGTTTATTTATTATTAGGTGTGCGAACAGATTCCAGTCGGTTGCAAATTTCAGTGCAGTTAATTTATACATGTACTAGACTGGAATCAAGGCAGCACACACAACATGCAAATTATAATAATTATTATTAAAATTCAAAAACAAATTACACAAATTAAATTCAATCATAATTACAATTCAATAATATCAATTAAATAATTCCTTACACAAATACAATTTTCAACAAAATATACATTCACAACAATACAGGTAACATAATAATAATTTAACAAAAGATAAAAGTCAATATGAGTCAAATAAGGCAGAGGAGGTCTGTGGTAATGGACTTTTTACTGCAAAACCTTGACAGTAACAGGCCGCAAGCTAACCACGCCATTGTAGGCGCAACACATTCTCACTAACGGGTTAAAGAAAGATGTGTTGTAAACATTCAAATTTAATTCAAACTGATGTAGGCTTGCTAAGGTACCCGAAATTATTCTTACAAAGAGCCTTGGCTCCATTATGGTCCTTCGAGCCGGATTCGACCATGTAAATTTTCTTAAACGTTTTCCTAATGTGTTCGCCACTCAATTATTTCTTCCAGTTGTCAAACGGAAGGACGCCTGGGCACGTCACAATGCTCTAGGAATACTGTTAAATAGCGTGTTTATTTTATTCTTGGCTGATATCTATAGAACAAAAACTATAGTAAAATTGTATTTCCTATTAATAATTAGTTAAAATATTTGTTTTTGTCAAGGAACACACGTTTATCAATTTTAATTAAAACAATTTGGGATTCCTTCGCGCCTTTTTGCAAGGGCATGTCAATAACATGTTTTGTTCGACGTAAATTAACATACATTAAATATAAATTAAAAGCTACCTAAATAATAAAATTAAAAATAAACTAAACTATAAAAAAATATGAATTGTAAATGACTTTACTGTAGATATTGATAGTTAAAAGTGATGTTGTTTTGTTTAATAATGTGCTACAATGTCAATAATTATGGAAAACGATAAATTTTACTTTAAATATGGGGCACAAACTGCAGGTTATTTTAGCGGTTTTCCTGCGCTTAGAACTCCCATATTATATTCGACGTGTTTGAGATATAATTCCGCTTATTAATATAATTTATTTAATTTATTTTTAATTCTTTATTGCACCAAAACTTAAAATTAGGTACATAGGCGAGTTTAATGCCGGTTAGGCATTCTGTGACAACTAACCTTTATTCTATATATTTAGTGGTTTAGCTGTAAGTTTTCTTAATTGCATAAAATAAATAAATAAAATAAAAGAGAGCGTGTAAAAATTATGTCAAAACGAATATTAACGAATACGGGAAATCAATGTTGCTAGAAAAAAAAACAATCTTACCGGAGATATTTAAAATGGTAACATTTATGCCTTTCGACGTTTGGTGAGTTTAGAACTAAGAATACCGATTTCGAGGTTCCCTTGAGGATAGCCGATTGACAGTTAGGAATGGTTGAGTGGAGGACCTGTCGAGGAAGTTGAAGGAGTTTAGAATACGAAGTAAGAGTATAGTTTGTTTTTATTTATTGGTTTCTTTGTGTTGGTAGTGGAAGTCATTAATTAATATTTCTAGTCATATTTTATTGTTTGCTAAAATATTGACCAAAAGATATTTATTAAGAAATAAGTGTTTAATATAATTAATTAAGAATTACAGCGCCGGGTTCCGAAAGATTTAATTTTGTAATATAGTTAGACTGCTTCCGTGGTCCAGCGGTTAAATTAATTTGTAATATACATCGACGAGCTTGCCACTTGTCCTGATGGACCTATAGTAAAGTTGGCTACATGTGAATCCGCTTTATTAAAAAAATAAAGCGTGGTTTAAGACTACCTCGAATGGTGGGGATTATACTACTTTACAAATTCACCTCTATGTTTACATGGATTATTTAAATCTTCTATTGGGAAACCGGGCGTTTCTCTAATTCAAACGGCTAAAGGATAAATGAAGCCCATTTGGATGATGCTATTTTCTTGTACAAGGCGCAATAAATTGAATGCAATTACACGCGGGTGTAGTTATAAAAAATAATGGAATTATTGAGAGCAAGAGCTGTGGTGGCTCGGTTGTAAGAACGCTTTCCAATCGAAAAGTATTTGCGGGTTGAACCCCGGCATGTACCAATGAGAAATATTTTTCAAACGCTAGTTATAGATTTACAACATCTCTGTTCTTGTGCCTCGGAGAACACGTTAAGCGGTCAGCCCCGGCTCCACTAATACCAACTTGTGCCTCGGAGAACACGTTAAGCGGTCAGCCCCGGTTCCACTAATACCAACTTGTGGAATCGTTTATAAATTGTCATATTAATGTTAATTAAAATTGACATCTTCAAACATTTATTTAATCATCACAGCGTCCTAGATTGGAGATGCCCATCTTCCATCTTCCAGAACATATATCTGGAGAATTTGGCCTACACTTGCCACGCTGGCGGTTGGCGAGGATCTGATGTAAATTTTTGGATGACAATTTATTATTGATTCCACAAGTTGGTATCAGTGGAACCGGGACCGTCGGCTTAACGTGCATCACGGAAACAGTGGTGATGTAAATCTATGACTGCAGTACGTAAGAAAAGTGTATTTCTCATTGGTACATGCCGGTTTAAACCGCCCTTTGTAGGATTTAAGAAAAGCGTTCCTACAACTGAGCTACCACCGCAAAAATAACGTTTATGGAATCATAATCAAATAATTTTAGTAAGTACTGCCTTCTGGAAAAGAAATTCTGGGTTCCAGAATGCAGTTTCTCTATTTTTAAACACAATAAACATACTTACATAAGTCAATAAGTAATGAAATCTATAATGAAACGTTATTTTATTTTATTATTATCATGAATGTTATCTATTGTTTAGAGTTTTATATCATACAAGTCTTGGTAGCTTCAATTTAATTGTATCCAACAGCCAATAAAATTACATCGTGTTTAAATGACGTTAAATGCTTTATTTTATTCTCAAATATTTAATGTTAGTTAATAAGTTATTTGTAAATTATTGTTACACATTGGTAAAGTTATGACACCTATACACCGACCTAAAAAGTGTATTTTTTACACTTCGCTTGTAAGACTCCATGTTATAGAAGTGTTCCCCACACACTGGCTGGGAGAGCATTCCACATCTTCAGCGTGCGATAAATTGTAATATGACTAGAGAAGGGCTACGAAGCTCCTCAGATTACTCACCGTGGTATAGCTTGTAGAACACGCTCAGAGGGGCAACGTTACGGCAAAGCTGCAGTAGAGTTCGAGAGTTTTCGACACTGTGGTGTCGTCCACTATCCGAATCACCCGCCTCTGCAGGACATTGAGAGCATCTGTAAGATATTCTCAGCAGAGGCGAGAACAGTATTCCACGCATGATCTTATACACCATAAGTCTTAGTGCAGGCGGGAAAAACCGCTTCACCTTGTTCAGTATGCCGAGCTAAATATCTCTTACTCTGATTAAGTGAAAAATCCTGAATGCTTGCAGCTTTACCGTAAAATCCTGAATGCTTTACCGAATAATCCTGAATGCTTGCAGGATTACCGTAAAATGCTGAATTCTTGCTGTACTGTAAAATGGGAGGCAATCTGGTTACTTAAGTTCAACATTAATTTTCAATGTTCTTTTATTGGAGTACACCAATATACGGGAGTCCTTCAAACGAATTAACTACAGATGAGCGCGGTGTCACATATCGTGAATAATATACAAAATATTTACCGTTATTAGGTTTATTAAGTGGCAAAATAAATTGTTTTTGTTCTATTATTTTGTTTTTTATAAACACTGTTTTTTATTTAATAGGTGTATTTTTTTAGGGGAGAGCTGTTTTTCCACCAGTAATTTTATAGTTTTAATATAAGCTTGTATATGCTCGGCTAGACTTGTGTATTATTTATTTATCATTTAAAACTTTATTGCACTATTCACAAGGGGCGGGCTTAATGCCGCTAGACATTCTCTGACAGACAACCTTTGGTACAATAAAAAGTATAACTTAGATCATTATTAAATAATAACTATATTTATCAATAATAATATATATGCTACATACTATACATAATTATACTACATACAATATCCACTTATACTCTCTAACTTAAATTATTTGATTATGATCCAATAAACGTTATTTTATTTTTATTATTCATTTATGTTGGAAACTGTTTAAGTAATGTGAGTATACCAATCTTTTGAATATGCTGTTTGATGCCGAATATTGACCAGCAAATTGTTCCAAAGATTTACTGCGAAAGTCAGACATGAAACCAGAATGATGTGAAGGAAAAAAGAAGAAGAGAGGACAGAGTTGTGTGACGAACGAAGAGACCGATCATGAACTAACCTTATTTATAATATTTTTTAATTTCCTTTTGTGAAAGTCGCTTTTCTACGCTTCGTGTACTATGTCATAAACTAATTTATTGTCTAACGATTGGCCTAGCTTAGATTTTCATACCGTTTGGTTTCTTGCCCCGTCTTTTACATTCGTCTATTTAATGTTTTTGTGCTGACTCGTAACAAAACACAGGTTATGCTTAGCAAAGAGTTCACATAACTTGCATTTTCACCGTCATTCGGTATCCCAACGTAATGGAACACAAATACACCCTATGTTAATACAGGCCTAATATTTACTTAGGACACCCTGCGCATGGGTTGGACATCGATATTCCAAACTTATATTATAAAATGTAAAAGAAGCTCTGACTGTGTGACTGTCTGTCAGTCAGTCTGTCTGTCAGTCAGTGTGTTTGTCCGTCTTTTACCCGTAAACCAAGGACTAAGTTATGGTGTCATCAACATTACCATTATCACAACCCCCTAGAACACAAAGTCCTAGACCTCCACTGTTGGAGATGGGCCTACCAGAAATTTCTGGAGAACTTGGCCTACACTCGCCATGCTGGCCAGACGGGTTGGCGAGGGTCTTATGTTTTTTTTATTTATATTATTAGGTAAACCATACAGCACTTAACATTATTATTGACATAATGAGGTTCACACAAGTCGCATGCATTTAGTTTTTATACAATTATGTAGCGAAAATAAAGAGAAACGACAGACAACCCAAACTCATAAATATAAGATAAAAAATCTTTATTTGCATAAATGTTAGTCTAATTTACAGGTCTTATAGTAAACTAACTTAACGTAACAACATTTGCCAAGGAAATTGGCGAGCAAATATATCAAACATTAAAATATATTTTAATACTTTTAAATAAAATATGTTCAAAAACTTAAATCTAGGTATTCATAGAATATTGTCAGCTTAAACTTTAGGTATTACAATTGTCAAAATATTCTTTTAAATTATAAAACATATTTTGTTTTAACCAAATTATTAATTGATTTTTAAATACATTTTTTCCCAACAATTTTAATTTGTTAGGTAATTTATTATAAGTTCGTATACACATAATTAGGCAATTTTTATTACATTTTGTTTTTTTAGGACTAATATCTACAATAAGATCATAGGAGTTTCTCCTACTTCTAACGCTGAAATCTCCAATCTTTCTAAACATGTCGCTGTGTTTTCTAACAAATAAGCAAACATCCAAAATATAAAGAGATGGAAGTGGCAATAAACCGAGCAATCTAAAAAGTGGTTTGCATGATTCGAACGATGGGATTCCACAAATTGCTCTAATACACTTTTTTTGCCCAATAAACGCTCTATTCATGTCAGTATCATTACCCCATACAATGAGTCCATAGCGTAACACAACCAATGTACGCATGATAAGCCATAACTGCAGTTTTAATATTTGTCAATCTCCTAACCTGCTTTAGAGCATAAACAAAACTATTTATCCAAAGACATCGTGTGATGCGTTTCCTTAGGTTTCGGTACCCATCTTAAATTTTTATGTTGTTGCTCGACCAGGAATCGAACGTTCACGTATAAAAATAGGCCTGAGTTAGGGATGGGGTAATAAACGACAAAAGTCAGAAACTTAAAAAGCACAATTCGCTAGGCCACAGAGGTATAGAATAACTTATGTTTAGTTAAAAATGTCGTCTGAAGAACATCAAATTACAATTTATAGCTTCGAGCCAGCTGCAGTAATAGGACTTTATGTCGACAGTATTCCACCGTGCACTTTCACAATTACTAAAACTCTATTGTGGGTATAGTCAGCTAAAAATACACAGGACCACCTAGTTTTGCCAATTTTTTTGTTAAATAAAATTTTAAAGAAGAATTGTTACCGTACTCGAAAACCATTACGTTCACAATATCACGATACACTAATACTACACGATAGAATAGATAATTAATCATAAATGTTCGGCATTGCCATTCAACGTGGCATATTGCATGGTATATTTTCTTGTGATTTTATAAGTAGTTTTTATATGTTTTAAAAGTTTAGTTTTTGGTATAATTAATAATTTGGTTTTTTAAAATTCATTGAATCTTACATACATCATCATCCCAGCCCCTGGAACGCAAAGTCCTAGAACTCCACTGCTGTAGATGGGTCTTCCAGGAATTTCTGGAGAATTTGGCCTACACTAGCCACGCTGGCCAGACGGGTTGGCGAGGTACATACATATGTGCCTAGCCACTTTCTAGTTAAGCTTAAGATGTCTCTTGAGAAATAATAAATTCATTTTTGTAAATATAATGTTATTTATTTACTTGACAAAATCAATAATGTCAAAGTATAAACAAAATTGAAGTATAAAAATATTTATAATAAGAAGGTTAGGTCTTGCCACACATACATCACGCCAAATCCCTTGCGGGGGTTAGGCAGAGACAATTGAGCGCCACTTATTACTGTCACGACATACCTCTATCGCTTCTTCGACATTCATAAACCTCTGCATGCCCTTTTGTTTCGATGGCTTGTTAGTTACTACGTTAGGCATACCTTCAGCTATTGTTTTATTTATTTGACCGTAATATGTGATTCTTGATCTGTGCGTGTTAGGGACTGATGTTAGTCATGAGTGTCTGATCCCAGTTGCTGACTTTCATGGAGCTCGCGCGACTTACTATCAGGTGAGCGCAAGGTCACATGTAGTGGTACATTTAAAAAAAAAAAAAAAAAACACAGCTTACTAGAAAATAAAATTAAGGGCATTTTGGACATATTTTAATTAAAATGTCCGTGATAAACCACATTATTCAAAAATACACTCTTGAAAAATCTTTGAAAATATATTGTGTTAAACCCGCTTGAGAAGTAAATTATTACTATTGCAGTATTAGGAACAGTTAACAAAACTAATTAGGAATTTAGTTGTTACTTAAATGAACCAAGACTAAACTGATTTAGTTAACAATCCTCTACAAACCTGCTTCTGGTAACATTAGTGTCCAGAAAACCATGAACGGTGGTACCTACTTATGCTTAGAATTAGAACATTTATTGTGTGCAACATAACACCTGTGTGTTTAGAAGTTTATGCATGTAAACAATTTGAAAACGATCCAATTTTGATCAGAATCAGATATCACACTCGAATTTAGTAACGTCTGGCATTACCTCATGATCATCATTAGCCTGTGTCCCTCCACTGCTGGATGTAGACCTTCCCCAACGCTCAACACAACACGCGGATTTTTGCAAACCTCATCCAAACCCCGACATCGACCTTCTTCAGTTCAACCGTCAGTCCATCTGGTCATTTAGGGCGTAATTCGACAAAAAAGAAATTACTCACATTATGAACACATAAGAATATATATATGTGTGTCCTTAAGTCTAGTCTGTATATACAATACAATTATACAATATTAACGTGCAAAGAAGTATCAACTAGGTAGGTTTAAGTATTAGTTTGATAGAAGAGAAGATAAGGAACAATATCTTGCAGTCCCCACACTTGGTCAGTCGTCCTGCCAGGCCTGTGAGGACCAGCATGAAAATGATATTGTGAGACAAAAGTTAGTAAACCGCATGAAGCGATGGGAGAGAGGAAATAGTGAAGGTATATTTTTTTAAACGCCCATTGTATACTGTGTTTTTAAATCGCCCATTGTATACTGTGTTTTTAAATCGCCCATTGTATACTGTGTTTTTAAATCGCCCAATGTATACTGTGTTTTTAAATCGCCCAATGTATACTGTGTTTTTAAATCGCCCATTGTATACTGTGTTTTTAAATCGCCCAATTTATACTGTGTTTTTTAGTAAATTATTATTATTATTATGAAAACGAAAAAAAAGCAAAGTATCATCACGACAACAAGTAGTAAATTATTGTGCCTCGGCCAGGAATCGAACCCGGCACCTCCGCATCTAAATGATAACGAAAGATTTTAAACAGTCTTTGTGTCACCCTTAAGTTTAATACACAATACTCAAATAATCATGCAGCATTTCTATAATAAAATTAACAAAATTCTAGATATTCACAAACTAAATAAAATAATATGTAACATAAAACTACATATGTGTTTTTTTTTATACTAGCACATGTGACCAAGCGCAAGCTGATGGTAAGTTGTGCGCGAGTTCCATGATGTTAGGAACTGGAATCAGACACTCATGACTAACATCAGTCCCTAACACCGGCTTGACTGGGCATGGCGGCAATTCGAGACTGATCCCGAAACGTGTGGATACACTTTACTGGGTTTATCGGCACAAAGGGTGGATACTTCCCCTTTTTTAAATGTATTGTGTAAGTACCTGCTATGTGACGTATGGCTACTAAAAAAATTTTTTTAAATTTTCTCGCGCAATTAACAATTTGCGGGCTCAAAAGTCGGATTTTGGATATAATATTATTCCTATAAAGGTATCTATACCTAATGTATGGCACTTTAAGATATATATATATATACAACTACCAGGTTCGATTCCTGGTCGGGACACAAAAATATTTATTAATGTAAATAAATACATTTAATTAATATTTAATTTATTTTTGATATTTCTCGAGTTTGGTACGCTGGAGACATCGACGAGCTTGCCACTTGTCATGATTTGCCTATAGTAAAGTTGTCTAAATGTGAATCCGCTTATTTATAAGCGATGTATTTTTACTACATCTGATTTATGTCGTCAATGTATAAGAATAGGACACCCTATAACGCATGTCTGCTACAAATATTTGATGAAACTGAAACTCTGGGACATTTGTAATGTGCGGTCTACGAGTACATGCGGGAAGGGTCGCTATTCTGCTAAGCGCACAAATTATTTACTCATTTTATTAGAATCAATAGCAATACAGTACGGTATCCTATATAATCCCAATGCACCCTTTTACCTTAAGATCGTTTCCAATTTCTCTGCGATACCGATTCCAATCCAATCCAAGTTCTCTTCGCTCGTCTCACAATAATCAATAAAAAGTCATCTACATTCTTCTAGGAGATGTTCAGATTACTTAACTGTATCTGCAGCTCGTCAGTGGAACAGACTTCCCCTTGCCATACGATAAGCATCTACACATATTTTTTAATTTGCCTACCAAGCACTTACATGAAACAAAACAAGACGACATAACATGACAACATGTATGATGCATTTTAAATATATTTGTAGTGTAGGCCAAATTCTTCAGTTCTGAGAGGCCCATCTCCAGCAGTGGAGGTCTAGGGGCTGTAATGAATGAAACAAAGTTGATAGTTAAAATACACGGGTAAATTCTAGAAGTTGTCTTCAAGAAAAATTTTGGCTACGCGATCATACTCGAAGATGATGCGATTATAGATGTACACAATTATAATAATATCCTTAAAAAACACTATTCATAAGGTTGAGATTGGCTCCAATTATTGCTCAATTGACCATTAGACAAAAAAAGTTCCGCTAGTCGATCATAGATGGCGCTATTATAGTTGCACACAATTATAATCTTAAAAACACTAAGTTCCGGATTAATAGTAGTTGCTCCGCCAGTGCCTAGCACGAGCTATTGCTCAGAACTATCAAAGTGACCGATTTTTACAGTAAAAACTGTATCTTAGATAGTTCAGAGCAATGTAAAAACTGTATCTTTGACAGTTCTGAGCAATGGCTCGTGCTATGCACTGGCGGAGCACGACTATTAATCTGGATCTACGAGTATGTCGAAGAAGTGAAACAGGCATGTCGTGATCGTGACAAGTGGCGCTCAATTTTCTTTGCCTACCCCGCAAGGAAATTGGCGTGAAGATATGTATCAAAAAGATGAACGTGCGATATCTTATGCACGAGGATTTCGTGTCACATGTAGCTGTCATTTTTAAACCGTGATTAAATTAATACCAAGAATAGTGTCCCGGGTTCAGTTACGAGTACACGTTTATTGTGTCGGCACATTCCTATGTAGTTAGGCTCCCTCTGCGCTACACAATGCTTTGTGAATTCTCTCCTAGATTCATTTATTTCGTTCTCAGAATTCCATAATACTGTATTTTTTATTATATTTTCCATTATTTTCCATTTTCCATTATTTTCCATTTTCCATTATTTTCCATTTTCCATTATTTTACTATATACTTATATGTATATTATTTAGTTGTGTTTGTTATATATGTATTGTTTTTAAGCTTATCCCTATTATTATAATATTTTTTTGCAAAATCTATGTTTGATATTTAAGTGGAAACTTTGCTGGATTGTGTAACTTTTAGAATTGTTGTAATTATGATTTAAGATCTGTATGTTTCCTGAATAAATAAAAATAAAAAATAAAAATAAAATAAAATATCAGGGACAATAATAAAAGTACACCACCAGCCCCCCCAGCATGGGCTGTGGACGATTGTCAATTGTTTCAGTTATAATCCTCCGTGATATATAACTGCCTCCGTGGTCTAGCAGTTAAGTCCGTGGACTTTGATGCTGAGGTACCGGGATCGATTCTTGGTCGGGACACAATCATTTATTTATGTTATTCCTCGAATTTGGTACTCTTAGAGACATCGACGAGCTTGCCACTTGTCATGATGGGCCTATAGTAAAGTTGGTTAAATGTGAATGCTCTTCATCTGTAAAACTGTTTAAAGAGTCAAACAAATGCTGGTTAATAAATGTTTTTATTCGACAAAAGAATACCTAGGTAGTGGCTAGGCTAAGCTCGACTAAGTCATGTAACTAAATAAATATCGAAGCAAATATAATAACATATAGTCAAAGTCAAATCATTTATTACAATTTGGCCTTCTCGGTCTCTTTTGTATTGTCACATTACATTGTTATAATTATTTAAATAAATTATATTAAATTTATTACAATACAATTGAATTGACCTAAATATAAACATACACCAACAGTAACAGGTGTCCAAAATATATTAATAATATACATTTGCACATCTACCAGGCATTTTTGTCACTAATAAAATCATTTATCTTATAATAGGCCTTGCCTATAAGTCGACGTTTGACATGAATTTTTAGTATATCTAAACACAAGCTAGTTAGTTCCTTTGGGAGTGTGTTATAAAAACGAACACCAAGTCCCAAAAAAGACTTTGAGTTCATATTTTAAGATTAAGATTTAAGAGTTTATTTTATAACAAATTAAACGCTAGAACCTACCATGTTTCTAACAAATAAGAAATAATTCATTTGGCATTACTTCTCTCAGACACTCTCGCAGTGTCTACAAGGATAGTAGCTACGGTATGGGGTGTATATTTTGTGTAGTTAGATAGTAGATAGAATAAAAGAGAGAGGTGTGAAAGCGCCTTAAGTTGTTGATATTTCTCAACGAGATGTGTCGAGGTAAACAGTTGCCGGGTTTAGTAACATGTGTCACCATACAATGTGCACCACAGATCTTTGAATACACTAGAACTGACATTTAAAAATAACATGATTTATTTTTTTCTGTCGTTTACTAATTTTATTTTATTTATTACTTACAGCTAGATATCAATATATGTAGATACAAAATATTTTATAAAGGACATAATTCTTCTTGTATTGGCATTTGGGCTAAATTTCACAGTTGTATATGCTTGCTACAAAAAAGTTATTTGTTTTTTTAAAAACATTATTGTGTCTAAATTATTTACGAGTAAGTATTTACAATAAGATAATAAAATTATGAAATTACTTGAATATTTTTTTTTATTTATGTGTAACCGCGGTCGGTTGATGCAACTTGAACACAAAGAGACAAAAAATCGTAAATCATTACAGCTTTTAGTACATAAGAACCTTCAAAACATATTTCTAGAGAATTTGTTTTTTTTGGATTGATAATAAAAAACGTTATGTTTAATTTAATAATAATAACGTTTATTTCAAACAAAAGTTCATAAAATAACATAAAGCTCATTAGTAGTTAGTAACAATGTATTACTAAAACTATGGTACCATTGTTAGTACCTTATAACTATTTACTTGGATAATTATTTAGACGAACCAATTTTTTTTAAATTTCATATCCACAAATGTACCTTATTGTAGCTTGCATTAAGATAATCGGGGATACGGATCTGATCTGACCTTACAAGCGAGACGTTAATTGCTTGGCAGTATTTTATCTATATAAAGAAAATAATTACAGTTCTAGTCACTTAATAAACGCTGTGGTATGCACCTATGTACTCAGCACTCTGAAATTCGAATATAGGTCTTATGGTATTACGATAACGGTCAGTTTAGAAGCTCCAAAATGTTGAGTACTTGTTACAAAACCTGTGAAGAGTTGAGTGGACACATCGGGGAGTCTATTCTTGTTTATGTTCGTAAATAGTTAGTTAACATTTTAAATACCAACGATTTTTTGCTTAGCGACTGTATTTTTGACTAAAATAGTAAACGACATCAGAAAGTTACAGTCACGCTACAGTGGATGGGTCATAGTCGTTCACTGGGTAATGATGCTGATTAACTGGCCAGGACCAATACCTAATCGCTCCACATTGCTCCAATTCTTGCGAGGCTGTCTGACATCCGCCACAGACTGCAGACAGTCTAGGCCCTTCCTGCTGAGCGCGACGCCTCTTTAGCATTAACAGAGCTTCGCACAATAGTAGTGGTGATTGGGACACTATGGCTTTAAGAAACATATATACACTCTGAAGATTACAGATAGCTCACTGTGTTGAGGTACTCTATGCATGGCAGAGGAGGCGTCTCCTCCTCTCCGCGCATGTGCAGTTGTGCTGCAATGTGGCTGCGTTTAGACTGTGGGGACTCTTTCGGAGGCCTGGTCTTCATGCAGGAGATCGGATGGCTCCGCTGACGAAGTAAAGGTCACGCAAAATGGTCTCATGGAGACTCAATGCGGAGAAGCTATGGTCATCACAATCACATCCATCTTGAGATCTATTCAATAATACGGGCTTAATTCATGTCGGCTTTAAAAAATGTTATATTCACGTCCGTGAAGAATCTAATGCATAAAATAAATCGTACAATCAATTTTGTGTATTTTTAATATTTTTTTATAGTCAACTATTTTAATTCTGTGTTATTTTTATTATTTATTATATTTAAATTAATACTTCTTATACGGATAACAAAAAGATATATTAAATATGAATACAATCAAAATTGGCAGTTTTCTCGCGCAGCAAATCAGCATTGCTGTGCAGCGTGGGAACGCTGCAAGTGTTCTTGGCACACTGCCACAGGAACAAATCATGGGTGAGTATTTTTATTTATAATTTTTTTTTATTTTTTTTTATGATTACAATTGATAAAAAATATTTTCGATGTTAGAAGTCGATACTAAATCGATTCTTATTCGATATCTTTAACAATAAGAATACATCTCCTAAATATTGCAACAGTATCGCTTTAGCTTCCATCCGAGACGTGTACTTGGTCAGGTATTTGATCAACTCTTACACCATGCCATCCATCTAACTGTAATTCAAACATCAGTCCTAAACACGTAATTTATTCACAATATTTATACTCGTACATACAACAGTTTTCATAATCGAGTTGGGGACAATCTAATTCTAAGTGTTGTAGAATTTGATGCTTATATGGGAGCTGATAGCGGGAAAACTGTAAAAAATAAACTGCAACTTCTGCCCCATATGTTATACCTCTCCTAGGTCACACTTCCCCTGTAGTTTTAAAAAGAACGGAAATAATAATTATATAATGTACAATGGTAAGCCCTTAGTTTATTTTGTAGAATAGTTTTAATTTCATTGGTATTTTTAATTTTATTTATAATTAGTTTTTTAATCAATTTTATTTTAATATTTTTGTATCTAAGTACTTCAAATAAATGACTTCAATATTATTATTTAATAAAAAAATAAAAATTACAATGTATACAATTGTTTTGTGGGAGCTAGATTGCTGGATACTATTGAATTTTGTCTATATTAATTTAAAAAATGTTGCCACTTTATTAAATTCCTACCGTTTTGGGAGTTATAAGCAATGTTAACTTTAATTATTTTTATATCTAATGCATTATCTAATTATCACCGCAATCATCAACTCAAGGTTAGCTAGTTAAGTTTTAAATGCAATAAAGAATAATTAATTATCTGATTCCCTATGTAATACAGCGTTTAACGAAAATAACCTTCATGTGGCCGTAGGGTCACAAGTCTTATTTAGATTTTGCTGTCTTATACTCCATATCCTTCCCTTAATTTCATGAAAAAAAGTAAAAAAGTATCATTACGACCGTTTTCCTTTCGGGGTGGTCAGAAACCACGCTTATAAATAAACGGATTCACATTTAGCCAACTTTTTCTATAGGCCAATCACGACAAGTGGCAAGCTCGTCTCCAGCGTACCAAACTCGAGAAATATCACAAATAAATTAAATATTAATTAATTGTATTTATTAACATTAATAAATATATTTGTGTCCGGACCAGGAATCGAATCCGGTACCTCTGGTGTATTAATATTGACGTATAAGACGGACAAATAGATTGTTTCAAATTAAAACATTTAAAAAGTGACTTTTCAATTTGGTCGAGTTATCTTGGCAGAAAACTTTTGTCCGCTGACTTCACACGGGTTATTATAATTCTTATGAGACCCTTCACTGTTGAATATAGACCTCGCTATAAGGCTGGCCACTACACGCGCTCTCCCATCCTCATCCAACCTTCACCAGCGACCTTGTTCAGGTCATCTGTCCATCTAGCGGAGGTCATCCCGCTCTGCTTCTTCCTGAAAGTGGTTTCCACTCTAGGAACCAGTTTACTCTATCGCTTGTCGGTTCTACGACAGTACGTGTCGACGCGTTTCAAATAATTTTGAAGTAAATTTTAATTTTCGTTATACGTTGCTGAACTTAACACAGACTAAAGAACAGAATCATTTTGCTAATGACATCATTCAATTTGGGCTATTTTTGTACTAATAGTGCTGTTTAGGATGATAAAAAAATGTAAATAGGCGTTTCAATACTTTAATTGATATGACTAATGTTATTTTTATTATATATTACTGTGCAATTAAGTTATTTGGAAAATAAAATGTGTAGTTTTCGTATCAATCAAGTCATTTAGTCTATTAACTGGTCCTTCAAAACTGTCGTGATGTTTTTTTAAACATTTTGCACACATAAAAATAAAATAAATATAAAATAAAGGTTCTTTCTACTTAAATTGTAATCTTGTTAAAATAATTTATCTAAAAGTGCATTTATAACTGTGAATACAATTTAGCCCAAATCCCCAAACCAGTAGAATGATGCCCTTTGTATAATAGCAGATTTAAATGTGAATTAATAATGATTATAATACAAAGAATAACTTAATAAAAAAATGCTTCTAAAGTGTAAAAAATGCTATGGATTTGGTGTTTTGCATTGTTGTGTAGTTTGAAGTGCGTAGTGCTGTGCGTGTTGACACCCGTAGTGGAGCTACGTCTGGGCAAGCTGAGAGGGTTCCATGTCCAGCTGACAGACCAGTATAAATATTTGGGTGTACCTTATGCTGTAGCAAAGAGGTTTCAGGTAACTATTATTAGCATAGAGATTTCATTAACTTTGATATATCATACGCAGGACTATCCAGCGCCATAAATTTTGACGAAGAATCTGTCACTTTGACAGTTCTAAGCAATAGCTCGCGCTAAGCATTGGCGGAGCAACGACTATTCTACGGTCTAACGATCCGGTCCTAAATTATACTTTAAATTAGTTAATAATCCATATTTTGTTAGCTAAAATAAAATTTTTTTTCTTTAAGTTTCCTTTATATTATTTTCTCAAAAAAAATTTAATTTTCTTATAAAATAAAAGAGAAAAATATTTTTTTTATTTCGCATACCGAAAGCTTTCACGTTCACGTTTCGTCTTATGCGTACAATTTTTTTAAACATGCATTAATTTTCTAATCGATATTTCTATGTATTATATATACTATTGAAAAGTCAATTTAATTCCAACAGAAGGGATGTGTTTAGAAAGCTACAATTATTAACATCAATTACATAACCATTACACTGTCATGAAAATCAATTCCTACAGATAATTCTTTTTAACCTTTTTAGCCACCACAACCGCCAGCACCATGGAAAGGAATACTGAACACCATCAACCCAGCAGCAACCTGTCCTCAAGCCATATCCTTCCTCATCCTTGGAAGCGAGGACTGCCTTTACCTGGACATCCACACTCCAGCACAACCAAGCCATCCGCTACCTGTGATGGTCTTTATCCACGGAGGGGCATACTACCACGGAGCTAAGTTCCACTATGATCCAGCATTTTTAGTCTCTCATGGAGTAATTGTAGTAATAGTCAACTACAGACTCGGAGTTTTAGGTTTTTTATGTCTCAATGGTGTCTCCAATCTTGGTATTAAAGATCAAATAGCAGCGTTACAATGGATTAAAGAAAATATTAAAAATTTCGGTGGAGATCCTTATAATGTTACTCTCTTTGGACAAAGTGCAGGAGCGAGTGCTGTTGGAATGCATTTTCTAACAAATTCAAGTAAAGGACTGTTTCACAAAGCTATATTACAGAGTGGTACGCCTATAAGTCCTTGGGCGTTTACAATAGATCCTATTGATTCTTCTGTTAAAGACGCTGAAGCTTTAGGAGCTAAGAATAGAGAAGAAAAGGAAATATATGAAACGTTTTATAACGCTACACTATATGATTTACTAGTAGCTACTAAAGATACGTCTATAAATACGAAAAGGTTCAAATATTCTCCTTGTATAGATGGTGAACTATTTACTGATGCCCCTTATAATATTATAAAATCTGGTATGTATAACGAAGTGCCTATAATTGTAGGTCAAGTCGACAACGAAGGTCTGTTATTTTACGGATTAAACAACGATCAAAGTTTAAAAGATCTTGATGAGAATTTTTATGATAAACTACCAGCTGTATTCGATTCTTGTTCGCTTGAAGACAAATTGGAGATATCAGCAAAGATAAGAACGTATTACTTTGAAAATAAAACTATTGATAAAGACTTAACGTATGAACTATCGAACTACTACGGTGATTGGCTAGCTTATGCTACTGGAAAACCATTTATTGAGCTACTATCCACATCCATCGCACCTGTTTATAGTTATTTGTTTACATATGAAGGAGAAAGGAATCTTGGCAAGTTCTGGTTTACTCCAAATGCCAAAATTAAAGGTGCTTCACATACTGATGATGTGTTTTATATATTCAAGCCATTGGGAATCCCAATGATCTTAACAACTCAGGATAAATTGATCATAGATCGAGTAACGGTTATGTGGACAAACTTTGCCAAAACTGGGTAAGTAAAAGACGAATTACGAGTATAAGAATATATATTATAAGAATAGATAAATATCGGTGAGTTAAAGAATTATTCTATACAACTTTTACACTTAAAGGTACAGAATATCACCGCTGAACAATATTTCCTCCTTTCTCTCCCAACCAAACAACAGGTACCAGGTTGATATTGTTAAAACCTTGAAAACTCGTTCTACAAACAGTTTAATCCAAAATAACACTATTTGTACTCTTCGTCCTTGCTTAATATATTATGAATATAAGTACTCGTAACTAAAAACTACTTAAATAGTAAAAAAAAAAAACAATTTATAACTAAACCTAATAAAAATAAAGAAAAGTAAAAAGTAAAGTATCATCACGACCGTTTCCCTTTCGGGGTGGTCAGAAACCACGCTTATGAATAAGCGGATTCACATTTAGCCAACTTTACTATAGGCCAATCATGACGAGTGGCAATCTCCAAATCCACGGACTTAACCGCTAGACCACGGAGGCAGTTAAAATAAAGTATAATTAAAAAATGTCCGCTAGATATACCTAAGAGACTGGCAACATTTTCCCCTCTGTATAGCGAGGCTAATACATTGACAGAAATAATTGCCAGGCTTCGTGTCTCCAGTTAGCCGTGTGGACAACTCCTCATCTCCTTGGTCTTGGCTTCCCCATGGGCCCATTCGTCCCGACCCCAAAGGGCGCAAATTCGTGACCTGTACCGAGGTTGACTGAGTGTTGATTTATGCAACTTGAGGTTCTCAGTTCTTGCCGAATTAAATATAACCTTGGATATAAACAAAATTAAAATAAGTTCTTGGTTTAGCAGCGAGATTTACCACTCAATGTCAACCGCATTATTATTATTTTTTAAATATTTATAATAAGAATAGGCAGTTGGAAAACTGATAATTGTGTGTTTATTTAGGTTAAGTTACGATGGGGCTGACATGCTCAATTTGGGTAAAAGCCCCTAATAAAATATGATTTAAAAAAATCATCACCTGGGGCGGTAAACAAACATGCTTTTAAAGAAGTGGATTCACATTGAGCCAACTTTACAATAAGCCCAAACTATACCAAACTCTTTAATTAATATAACAAATATCTAAATAAATTATTGTGTCGCGACCTGAAATCAAACCCGGTATCTCCGCGTTTAAATCCACACAATCGCAAGATTAACGTACTTTTTAACAAATACATACTCGTAGATAACGCACCAGTGTACAAAAAACGGCCACCAAATAGGGACTCACTAATAAAATGATGACTTATTTCAAATTAGGCAATTTCTAAAGAAAAAGGATTATGTTTGTACCTATATGCAACTTTAAAACCATAAATATCTTTGTCGTATATTAATCAGCTAGGATGGGTGGCATTCAGGAAGTTACGTCACATTTTCCTATTGAACACCACAGTGTTTGGAGACAAAAGTTTTCAACCAGTGCTTGCAGTAATGTAGTATGGAGCAGAGACATCCACAAGTTCAAGGTCTCTCGACGAACTATGAAAAGAGCTAAGCTAGATCTAAAGGGTAAGGTCCGAAATGTGGACATCCGTTAAAGTTACTGACATACCTTTTAAAATTAGCTGAATTGGCAAAGGGCCGAGTATGTCGCATAACCGATAAACGATCGAGTACGGGTGTGGAGTGGAGACCATGTACTGTAAGACGCAGTGTGTTTTGTGATGAACACCACCGTTCCCGTACCTCGAGGAGCACGTTAAGCCGATTCCATTAATACCAACTTGAGGCGACGACGTCAATAATTTGTCATTAAAAAATGACATCAGAACCTCGCCAACCTAGTGTTGCGAGTACAGGCCAAATCTCCAGAATTTTCTAGAAGGCCCATCTCTAACAGTGGAGGTCTAGGACTGTGTGTCTTAGGGGCTGTGGTGTAATGTGATATTCTTACAACCGAGCCACCATCGCTACCTAAATTGTAATCTGCAATATAACTGTGAGAATACATACTATACATGATGTCCTTTCGCAAATTTTCCATAATATGTTTTGGAATGCTCACTTACAGAAGTGAAGGTCTAGGATTTGTGTTCTAGTGGCTGTGATGATGACGATGATGATTTAATCACCAAGGTATGTATTTTTGTTTCAGTAACCCTACTCCAGCTCGAACCAGACTATTACCGCTGACCTGGAAGTCAGTCCAGGACTCTCGCCAAGTATTGAGGATTGACAGGAACCTGCAGATGGTGGATTTAGCGGATACTAAAGACGTGGAATTGTTTAGGCAGCTGTTATGTCAGTTTGGTCAGAGTGGATATGTGCCTTGTGAGACTGGAGGGAAGTGTAAATAAATAACAATGGACAAAATGTCCCCACCTTTGTATAATTTATTTTTGTAATATAAATAAATTTGTATATATAGCGCGAACAAAAAATTTCAGTAGTCATTCCTTCAAACATTGGTTAAGTTTAAAAAATAAAGCCTTAAAAGAAATAAATAAAAAACCAATATACAAAACTGAGTAAAAATTATCTTTAAATAAAAACTATTAACAAAAAACAAATCCAAGGGTTCCGTCGCCAAAAAAATTAATAAACACTGAACTACACCATTGAAACAATTTTATGATTGATACACAAATAAAACAAATAAATATTGATTTTGATTGAATAAATTCCAACGTGGAACCCATTGTTGGAAAGATTCGGAGCCTGTGTCGGTTTTCAATGGGTCACGATTGTAAAAGTATGTTACGCAACGCATTAGGTATATTTTATTATTTATTTTATGTGTGTATCAATCATAAAACTATTTCGATAGTGTAGTTCAGCGGGCTTGCTTTTTCTTTTTAGTTTTTATTTAAAGTTCATTTTTACTCAGGTTGGTTTATTCTTTTTTTATATATCTCTTTAAGCTTTTAATTTAAGTTTACGCAGTCTGGTTTTATATTATTTAAATTAACTTTATACTTAATGTTTTGTTAAATTGAATAAGTACATTATGTTTTCTTCGTCTGCTAAGATTAGCAATTGATGCCAGTTCACAGACGATATCTGGATGCGTGGTCACATATCGTGACATCATATAGCCTATTTATTATTCTGGTGTATAAACTTCGTTTACTATAAAGTTCTATCGAAATCCGTTCAGTGATTTTGCTTTAAAGAGCAACAAACCATCTATCTATCTATCCTTAAGTTTATAATATAAGTGAACAAGTCAGACTAGTTTTGTTTAGCATAAGAATTGTGGCTAATGAAAGGGAAATAGTGAATATTTAGTTTGTAGGAAGTACAGCGAGGGTCCAGACGTCGCCATTTATAAATATGGAGATCAAATATTAAAACGGACGCAGCGATCATCTTGAGAAATCTTATGTACACTCGCACAGTGCACTCACTTACAGTACAACAACTAAAAAAATTATTTTTTTGTGAAATTATGGACGATTATTTAGAATTAAAAACCCGACAAAAATCGTTATAATCGGAAACCCGTGCGAGTATGGAGCATTAGGTACATTCGGCAGACCTTTGTTTTTAATAACCAATTTACGATTTAAAAAATAAAAAACGTGACCTTTGTGACCCTTGAAGTAAGAATGGGAGCATCAGCCCCTTCCTACCACTATGTCGGTTTGTCTTAAAAATGAGAGGTTGTCGCCCATTTTCAAAAAGGCTGATTATCTTTTGACATATTTGACGTATGCCTGTAATAAGGCACGTCATTGGCTGAAAAAAAACAAAGTGGCAAGCTAACTACCGATTACGTTGCAAATTATGATCATAGATTATTTTAATCATACTTTCTGCAACCAGTCCTGTGTGTTGTGTGTTTTTATAAAATATTGAAACAAAATAACATAATTGATATTATAAACTTAATTTCAGTAATATCCAACAAATAAAGCGATGGTAAGAGTGGTAGTGCCTCAGTTTTAAGAAAGCTTTCTTTGAAAAAAAAAACGAAATATGTCGGTTCGGATCCCGGCATGTACCAATGAAAAAAACACTTTTCTCCCGTACATTTGTCATTTATTTACAACACCATCGTTCCCGGGCCTCGGAGAGCACGTTAAGCCGTCGGTCCCGGTCAAAGTCAAAGTCAAAGTCAAAATATCTTTATTCACGTAAACCTATTACATGCATTTATGAAACGTCCAACGGTGGAGGTCCAGGACTTTGTATTCTGTGATGATGATGAAAGCGATGGTAGTTGGCAGTATTTCGTACAGTGTGCCCAAGCCTTTTACCGAAAAACTTACGCTTACCATCATCGGTTAGTAACAGAGAGAGAGTAATATATATATATGTCGTGCTCAGTATAAAAAGAATACAAATATAATGTTATTGATGGCGCGGGTTTAGCGGACTGTATAAAATAGCGGGGTTGCGGTAATCGCCAACTTAGAATTCACAGACGATACTGTGACAATTGGTGCAATCAACAAACAAGAGAGGAAACTGGTAAAGGAACTCACCTGATGTCCTCGGCACCAGCACTTGAAAATATCACAAATTTTGCGGGGTTTTCGAATGCGAGTATAATAGCAACGATCGCGGCGATTTCTTCGTCGTCTTCTATGACGTCTCGAGAACAACGACTGCGCGACCACGACTGCCGTCGCACCCATGGCGGTCCGTCATATATTTCTTCTTTTCAGGTGCGCAAGCGCAGCGTGAGCGGGATGGGTAATGTAGAAAGGAAGCGGAGAGAAATAGACAGGACATAGGTGTAGGGGTAACAAATTAGGACGTCTGTTTATGCACCGATAAATCAAAATAACGCCTAACCATCCAAAATTGGTCGAATTACTTTTAATTATTGGCGATCGGCGCGAACAGTTATTGTTGTACTACTGAAGTGGTCGCACTGTGCCGACGGGAACAGTCGCGTCGTCTCTGAATAAATATTCAATGTTTTGATTCAATTTGCCGCGAGACCGGCCGCCACAGATCTCTGCACTCGCTGCAACTTCTTTTACTACATTTATCTAAATAATACAACATACATTCAGCAAAGGGACTACCGGATCATCTGAAATATAATATCTTCCACAGCACCAAAAAACACAAGTCCTAGACCTCCACTATAATGGGTTTGCCACCGAAACTATACATTGAAAGCATCACCAAAACAGCGTCTAAAAAACTAAAAGTTTTTCCGGCCTCCACTCAGACTTATCTATATATATAAATATTAATGTCTGTATGTATGTTCCCTATGCATTTCAAAACTACTTGACCGATCGGGATGGCGCGCATCAGCGCTGATTTATGGAGCATACTGACCGAGGCTACATTCATTGACTGTCAGGCGGTACGACGACAGCCCGGTCAGCTAATGCTTTATAAAGCACCAATGCGGTCATGTATGGAATACTGATTTCACCAGATCTGTTCTGCAGAGGGGGGCGATTCGGATAGTGGACGACACTACAGTGTCTAAAACTCTTGAATCACTGCAGCTGTCGTGAAAAGGTTCTTTAGATATACTAAAAGAATAAGGTTTTCAGTTTACGCAATAAGAGGATATTTAAACGATGACAAAACTCAGAATAATAAGAAAGTGACAAATATAGACAGTTGAAAATAAATGGTCAGTATAGGGTTTCGCAATAGCAGCTTCGCCAAGATGTGGCCTACCTGAGCGAGTTCTACAAGAACTACGGCGAGTATTCGGAAGAGCTCCACAACCTTATCCTTTCTCTATTCCGCAACCGAATCACACGCACATGTTGCCCCATAACGTAGTCCCTACGCGTACATATAAATTTTGAGAATACATATCGCACGTTGAAGATGTGGAATGTTCTCTCAGCCATTGTGTATCCCTATTCCTATAACCTGGAGTCCTTCCATTCAAGCGAAGTGTAAAAAAGGCATGCTAATAGGATGACTTAATGGTGGAGATTTACGAGTATGTCAGTCATTAGTGCCTGGTGTTAGTTGCTCTCCAAAAAAAATATACGGGCATCCCAGAACATAACAGAAATAACAATGATTGTTGTCATAATATTATTATTACATTTTAAAGTTTATTTTATTACTTTTTTATTTTGTATGATAAATAAAAACTATGGTCTTTTTAATTTAACATACTTTTAGATTAGATACCTTTCTCATTTTCCATAGGAGATCACTAATCTACCTTCCAAGGTGACCTACTTTCAGTATAAAAAGTGACTGCTAGAACCTGATTACTTCATCGTTCGTCAGTTCAGCAGATGTGATTGAACGTTGCCACTTCATCTTGCTACTATTTTTAATTTCATTATGCTGGATTCATCGGCCTCCCTGTTGCAGTTCGATTGAACCCTAATAAGTCCGATGTGGACACTTTTGTGTTACTAGGGCTGTGGATTATTTGCAGCTATGTTAGGCGATTTTTTTCCTAGCCAGCGCCGATTTACCTGACTGTACATTTATCTAAATAATACCTACGTCTCGTTCGCTTGCTCTTTGGACATCTATTCGATTTATCTTAGTCACCTTTAAAACTAAATCGCATGAAATCGAGATAGATTTCAACTCACGATTTCAAATAACACTGTATCTATTTTATTTATCTTTTATACCGAACACGACATGTGACACTGCGCCTACCTGATACGAAGAAGTACGTAAGGCGAATGAATAGATGCAACTTCCACCACAGCCACAGATGATCGACATCGGTCCCTATAGTGCCAAATTCCGGCTTTAAATGCGAATAGATACTAGTGCTAGCCCCCTTAACCGGTCACAAGCTTCTCCTCTCTTCCACACACACGATTAACCTGCTACCCGCACGGCAAATCCATGAATTATAGTTTGTCTTCTCTCTATACTCGTAATATGGCATAAAAAAAAAAATAGTGAGAGACGAAGAAGACAAAGAATGTGGCATTGCGCCCACCTGATGGTAATCGGTACGCGTAGTCAAAGAATGGGAATTGACGACCGACATGCCGGCCTAACCTTAAATTTGGACTAACGGGACTAATATTTATTCTTTTGGGTGGCGTACACGTGCACGGATATACTAATTAATATTGTAAAATTAAAAACTCATATTTTATGATCTGGATTTCTTTATGAATCCCGGGAAACCGTCATATTTCATCAAAAGTTATTCTATTTGCAAATTTTAATTCGGAACAATGGCGATATTGGAAAGTGACGGCGCTACGACTGGTTTATGACGGCGATAAATAAATAATTGTGAATACAAGAGGGTCTAAAAAGCAATAAAATATGACGTGTAGCTGCGTGGACTAAATAACGAGACGTGGGCTTTCATAACTATATTAATTTCGTTGTCCTTCCTTGCGTACAAAAAATTAATAACTTGTCCAACTAGGTCAAATATAAGATTCTCTATCTTCGACCACATTTTCAAATATAAGTTACATGATTTTTTACGCCTCCTACTGTCCACTAACAGAACATCTAAGTTTTATTAATAACAGATTTTTTTTTTACTTCTATCGAGATTTTAGTGGGGCCAGTGTCAACCTTATGTTTTTAAGATTATGTGCGACCATTATAGCACCGTCTATGATTGTGTCTGTCTTAGCTTCTAGCCCATCCACAGCAGCTATAATTTAAAGCCCAACTTCAACATTATTGGGGTGGAAATACGCTAAGACCTTAACCACCGGAATTACAATGAGAGCATGACCAAAACAACGCGGTTTGAAGCGGTTTTTTTCGCCTTCAATTTATTAGACTGTTGCTGTACTAAGCATAGATCATGCGTAGAATACTGTTCTCACCTTTGGAATGGTTCCGCCAAGTACCTCACATATGCTCTCAATGTCCTGCAGAGGCGAGCGAATTGTGGACGATGCCACTATACTCGTAGATGGAACTCTCGAATCCCTCCAACTTCGCCGAGATGTGGCTTCTCGAAGCGTGTTCTTTACATTTTATGCAAAATTCGGTAAAAAAAATACGTTGAACGCTTTGCTTTGCTTTCAAGTCGAACATAAGTCGTTTTGTTAAGTATATTAATTTTAGAACTAAGTCACAAATAATACTGCCTCGAGTCGCCGCTTTCACCTGCTACACACTGGACAGCGCCAACCGTAGGCATATTGCAGACAACATTTTTGTTTAAAATTCTGAACGGTCAAGTCAATTGTCCTGCTCTACTGGAAAAGATCAAATTCGTAACCCCTGTAAGAATATCTATCAAACCCACTTTTGTTGTCCAGAACTCAATTTTTTTTTGTTGTCCAATACCTCATATAGACGAAATTCATATTTTAATAGAGCATGTAGGTCATTCAATGAGCTGTTACTCAAGTGCGATGTCGACATATTTTATACAAATGTCAGGACGGTGAGACATGAGCTTAACAACTTATTCTTTAATTTATAATATATTATTATTGTATATTGTATCGTATCTTCAGTCTGTCATGTATGTATTGTTTATGCTGTTATTATGTATGTGTATGTAAGTGCTGTATTATCTTAGGTTAAAATATGACTTGTTTTTATATATTGTTACTATTAGTGAGAACTTTTTAATGACAGTTTGTTTGTAATTCTTTTTAACGTATTTTTTTTATTGTATTGTCGATAGTTCTCTATAGAATAAATAAATAGGAATAATAAGTCAATGTGGGCACACGGCGACTCGTGCCGAATGAATCTCCGATCCCAAACACAAATGACCCATTAAAATACGAACGATTGATTCCCTATAATGAAATACACTCTTAACACTCGATTATATTTATATACTATATTACCTATTATTTTATATCGCCAAACCAAAAGTGCTTGAATTATTTACCAACGGGTGGATACCACTGAGATCCTGACCACTGTTTCCCAATCTGATCTTGGTCTTGCGAATAAGCAAGACCACGCATATGTTAGCAACAGCAATATCAAGACTAACCTAGTCAAGTGCTTAGACATGTTTTTTTCTATAAGTTTGTTCAAAAAAAACGAACCCTCTTCGACTCTGCTGTCCCCATGATATATCTTCCTAACTATGTATCTATAACAACTGGAATCATGACTAACACTATGCCGGCTTGACTGGACATGACGGCAATTCGAGTCTGATTCCGAAACGTGTGGATACACTTTACTGGGTTTATCTTACGAACGGTGAATACTTCCCCATCCCAGCAGACTGAGCAAATTACCATCATCATTCCGCCTACCACATATTGTTAATAAATTGTTATTTAAAATTGACATCAGACCCTCACCAACCCGTCTGCCCAGCGTGGCGAGTGTTGGCCAAATTATCCAGAAATTTCTGGAAGGCCAATCTCCACAGTGGAGATCTAGAACTCTGTGTTCTAGGGGCTGTGATTTTTTGGATACATGCTGACCAACAAAATCAGTAGTTCTCGAGATAGTAGTTTCAGCTCAGACACTAGTCTCACAAGGTGACGCAAATGTATATTTTCAGTCACAGCAAGATTCTTACCCACAACCAATATCAAGCACAAGTTTAGGAATCCAAGACCAAGACCAGTGTAAAGACCAATGTAAGACCAAGATTTGGACACTGTGTATATGTATGTCTAGTTTCACTTGAAAATTTTCTGGTAAAACAAGAAATAATCTACAAAGCAAAAAGCAATGTGTAAAAAGTGAAAAATTGCCACTGGCACATTTCTGTTGCATCCGTACTCGACTCGCGGACGAAAACCAAAATAACTTCGAGTGACTTTGGGAAGTGGCACTTTAGAAACAACAAATATTTTTATACATATTTCTGTATTCAATAGACCTTATGGCATTGTAATAGAATCTGAAGTTAAACGTATAAATAGTAAAATATTACGCAATACTCTGTACGTTTTACAGTTTAAATCAAACCAAATAATTTTACGTACTTATAAACGTAGACAGATATATTATGTAAAGGGTTTGATCCCTGGTCGAGAGTACAAAAAAAAATTACTTCTACAGAGAAGACATAGGTATTTATTAGCGTACATCCGGTAGAAGGATCTATATCTGTGGGTAGAAGCATCGATGAGCTTGCCACATGACGATAGACACGACCGTGATTATTATGTTCCTTGGACACGACTCAGTCAGATCTGCTAAGCTGTACAAAGCACAGATCAGATCATGTATAGAATACTGTTCTCACCTTTGGGATGGTTCCGCCAAGTACCTCACAGATGCTCTCGATGTCCTGCAGAGGCGAGCTGTACGAATTGTGGACGATGCCACTACATCTGGAACTCTCGAATCCCTGCAGCTTCGCCGAGATGTGGCTTCTCTGAGCGTGTTCTACCGGCTTTACTATGGTGAGTGCTCCGAAGAACTCTATAACCTAATCCCTCCCTCTCCATTCCGCAACCGAACCACACGTACAGGTCAGAATATGCACCCACATACCGTAGTCACCATTCCTTCGCTTACGTATAAATTTGGGGACTCATAGATCTGTCGTACGATCGATAAAGATGTGGAATGCTCTTCCAGCCTCTGTGTTTCCACTTTCCTATAACTTGAAGTCCTTGAAGCGAAGTGTGAAAAAGCATCTAGTCAAGCCGGCATAGTGTTAGGGACTGATGGCAGTCATGAGTGTCTGACTTCAGTTGCTAACATTCATGGACCTTGCACGCCACTTACCATCAGGTGGGCCCAAGGTCACTTGTCGTGCTAGTATAAAAAAAAAAAAAGCTGCTGGTCTTCTGCTAACAGCTTATTCTTTGGACCACTCTGCTGCATAGTCTTCACATAATCATGCACAATAATAATCATAAATTGAGGTTAGAATCCATTTAGGATTAATTTAACATAAACATTGATACATATCATAGTTGGACCCTCTGAGAACATGAATAAAGAACGTAATACTTTTTTAACAATTTTAACAGCATTTTTTATGATTTTAATAAAAGCCGGGTTATTGTTTTTATTTTTACAATTTGACTTTATGTCCGATTCTATCCATATTACTATACAAAAATGTGTCCTGATTGCCTCAGGAACTCAAAAACCAAGAGTCATCCGGTTGCTTTTTCTATGAAATTTATTGTTAAGTAAAATGCCTGTAATGGGGTAATCACTAACTTTTTATCACGATAGATGGCGCATGATAGATTGTACCTAATATAACTGTCACTTGCATAGAAATCTTTTATTTTTATTACGAAATTCATTATTTTCTGGATATTATGCAGTGTGAGCAGCTTTTAAGTGTAAATATAAAGATTCGAAATGAAAGATATAGTGATCTCGAAATTGCTGTTTTATTAATTCAACCTTTTTTCTTTTTAAAGACGGTGTTCGTTTTCTTAATTCGTCTTTTAAGGTATGTAACGTTAATTTATAATATATATTTATGTTATAAAAAATAGAAAACTACAAAAACATTTAAAAAATGGTCCGCCATGGTGTTAACAAGGTACCAATGCCGCTAGCGACATCTACAAAAAGCTTTGCCTGATTCACCCCATTGGCTTACGTGAATAAAGATATTTTGACTTTTAAAATGTTAAATAAAAAAATGGGCAGATGGTAACCTAGCACCTCGTATTCTATCTCTATTTTTGAATAATTAGATGAATGAAATAATTATATTAATTATTGAGGCTGTACTTATATCAATGTCTTTGTAATATAACAGAGCTTCCCATTCGCCTACCCTCTCGCATTACCGGCCGTGTTGGAATCATATCTCTATACAAATAAATAATTTACGATCTTTTGTGCCGGCACCTAATTTATTTGTTCTGGGACCATTAAAGCCACAATTTAGAGATGTGACCCATTTTTCAATATTATTAAAGACCTGCTGTTAAATCTGCCTTCGCAGTCATTCCATAATCTCATCAGCAATCGACTGACTTTCGAAACGTTATATAATGGTATTTGTTAACTATAAATGTATATCATTATGGACCTCTACTGTTGGGCCTTCCACATTAATTTTATAGAATTTTTGGAGACGAGTTGGCGAGGAAAGAAAATTCTTATTGACAACTGTTTTTACTCAATAAAAGAATTTTTAACATGCAAATTTTGACTTTAACATTGTATTCCAATAAATTGACAAGAACAATATTAAATATAAACTATATACATATAAATATTGTAAATAAATATCTATTGACATAAGCATATTGTATGCCCATAATATGGGCAGATTGCACCATCATGACATGTGCATACAACTGTAATTAGAATAAGCAATCTATACAATAAAGAATTTTAAATTTGAGGGTCTGATGTAATTTTTGAATAACAATTTTAAAGATTTCACAAGGCGGTATTAGTGGGTCCTAGTCCGACGGCTTAGCGTGCTCTCCGAGGCACGGGGCCGGCGGTATTAGTGGGTCCTAGTCCGACGGCTTAGCGTGCTCTCCGAGGCACGGGGCCGGCGGTATTAGTGGGTCCTAGTCCGACGGCTTAGCGTGCTCTCCGAGGCACGGGGCCGGCGGTATTAGTGGGTCCTAGTCCGACGGCTTAGCGTGCTCTCCGAGGGACGGGGCCGGCGGTATTAGTGGATAGTCCGACGGCTTAGCGTGCTCTCCGAGGCACGGGGCCGGCGGTATTAGTGGATAGTCCGACGGCTTAGCGTGCTCTCCGAGGCACGGGGCCGGCGGTATTAGTGGATAGTCCGACGGCTTAGCGTGCTCTCCGAGGCACGGGGCCGGCGGTATTAGTGGATAGTCCGACGGCTTAGCGTGCTCTCCGAGGCACGGGGCCGGCGGTATTAGTGGGTCCTAGTCCGACGGCTTAGCGTGCTCTCCGAGGCACGGGGCCGGCGGTATTAGTGGGTCCTAGTCCGACGGCTTAGCGTGCTCTCCGAGGCACGGGGCCGGCGGTGCTACAGCAGGTGACGTACGTAATAAAAGTGTATTTTTCATTGGGTTCATATGGTTTCATTTTTTCAAATATGCCGGGTTTCGATAAGAACTTTTTAGGATTTTATGGAAAGCGTTCTTACAACCGAGCCACCACCGCCCTACCTATATGTAGGACCATCGGCTTAACGTGCTCTCCTCACGGGAACGTGTTATAAATCTATGATCTATTCATAATATTAATGTTTGTGCAATAAAGTTTTTAAATAAATTTGTCAAAGATTTACAACATGTTCCCGTGAGGAGAGCACGTTAAGCCGATGGTCTCGTTTCCATTATTACCAATTTATGGAATCGTTAATGAATGTGGTATATCAAAAAAAGCTTTTTGTAGATGTCGCTAGCGGCAACGGTACCTTGTTAACACCTTGACTAATCATTGTTAAATTTATTTGTAGTTTTACATTTTTATAACAGTAAAATGTATTTCAGCTTAACGTTACCTTAAAAGACGAATTAAGTAAGCGAACACCGTCTTTCAAATAAAGAAGGTTGAATTAATAGAACGGCAATTTTGAGATCACCATATCTTTGATTTCGCTTGAAAATCTCGATTTGTACATTTAAAAGCTGCTCACTTCTGCATAATATCCAGAAAATAATAAATTTCGTAATAAAAATGCATGCAACTGACAGTTCTATTAGATCGATAGATAGATGATCAGGAACGGGTTCAAGACTCAGCTTTACGCAGTGGAGGTTGGTGCAAGAGGAGTTCCAGCAAAATCTTTGCATCACTTACTGAAAGAATTGGGCCTAAGCAGGTCTGCCGTCAATACATTTATGGAACGAGCTTCCAAGACGGCATTAACGGAATCATACAGTATTTGGTTGGGTAGGGAGAGAAGTAGAATGGTGGATGGTGAGCGTATTATCGCGCAATAGAAAAAAAAGGAGGCCTCCTTTTCTTAAACCAGCCTATTGTCGGTCGCAAGCCCGAGACACCATTCTTCTCATCTCTTACCCACACACGATGGACCCGGCACCCGCACGGTGAATCCATGGAATGCTTAGAAATTTGTCTTCTTCTCTACCATCTATCGTGATAAAAAGTTAGTGACACACCCCATTATTATTAAAAATCGACAGCAGAACCTCGCCAACCCGTCTGGCCCGCGTGTCGAGTGTAAGCATAATTCTTCAGATACTCGTATTGTTCTGGAAGGCCCATCTCCAACAGTGGACGTCTAGGATGCTGTGATGATGATGATGATGATGCAACTAGTCCTGTCACCTTTCTAGAAAATTAAATTACAGACATTTTGGAGATATAATAATCATGTTGGTTGGTTGTAATAAAATAAAGGAACATTTTTATGTTTTATCTGTCTAAAATAAGATATGAAAGTGAAAATATGTCAAAAAAGATCTGTAATTTTAACCTCTCAACCAGCCTCTTTGGTTTAGGAAAATAAAACTTCAATAGTCTTTAAACACAATATATTATTAAAAAAAGAAAACAATATAAGAACAATGGTGAATTATTTTGTATAATAGATATCAAACTAAACAGTACATGGGAACGCAACTCATGAACCCATCGGCGGGCGCGGATCCACATGTATTCAGAATAAAACCAGTATTGTTTATTCCCAAATGTCCCCACGACCAAATCACATAACAATCTAAACCTTACAAAAAACCAAATCATGTGAAGAAAAATTACAGGACAGATGGGGACTAAACCGAAATAAATTGCTATTAATACCTGAAAAATTCTCAAAACTGACAGAAAAAGTAAACAGTACACGTAAAATTACGACTGTATCTCTTCCAGGGGTAGTCAGAACCACGCTTTATGAATTAAGCAGATTTACATTTAGCCAACTTTACTGCCGGACCATCACGACAAGTGGCAAGCTCGTCGATGTCTCTAGCGCACCAAACTCGAGAAATATAACAAATAAATTAAATAATTTATTGTGTCTCAATCGGGCATCGAACCCGGTACCTCCCGAGTGTAAATCCACGGACTTAACCGATGGATTAAGGATAAAGTGTTTCAAAAATATATTTGAATGAGGGCAGTTTTAAATCTGTCTGAGACTACACCCACTTGTCTCCAGTAGCTGCCAAATTACTATCCAAAACGACAAATAATCTTTTTTTATCTGTTTAACATTACTATTAAAGAATAGTGCACTATTATGCAAGTGACAAACTAAAGTTATATTATTGATTCTTTACGTTGCTGCACTGCATTCAGGTTTAAACCCCACTAGACGCTGTAATTTGTCCTTACACAATTTCTCCATCCTCATTTCAAAAATCACTAATAATAAGTGCCAATTTACTTGCCAAAACAACAACCAATCACAAATCTCTATTTCGTTACTAACTCGCGATTGGTGGAACAAGTTGGCTGCAAAAAAGCTATACATTAATATTTCGAATATAGTGATATGAGGCTAATTATATATTTTTTTATATTTACCACATTTGACACTTATTTGTTTTAATGGTAAGTTGGCAGAAATCATGAACTTTAACGACCAAACCCATTATCTAAGTTAGATTTTGATTAGTGCATTACAACATTACTTTAATTCTCTAGTCATCATATTATAAAAATATTGGGTTTTGGCCGTACCTACGTGTCTTCGTTACTTCCCTGATATATTGTTATGCCTCATTTTTTGTTAATCCAAGTTATACAGGTGATAAAAACATACCCAATGGTAAGTATACCCTTAAAATTACAGATGACAAATCGAATTTAAAAAAATATATCATAAGGCAGTTTTACTTATTTTACAAAATTAAGGATTTTAGCCAAACCAGTAAGTTTTTTCAACCTGTATATTCAGTTAGAATCAGCAATATTTTCTAAATCCAACAACATATGTATTTAACTCAATAGGAAAGTTACAATATAACCAATTTACCATCGCGTGAGACAAGTTATCTATATTTAATAAAATCATTAAGCAAATTCCTATATATAAAGTAAGACAATGTCAAAAAACTGACAACTGAACAAGTCCCAGATCACCTCGCTCATACAAATTATTATAATATAATCCGTTAATTTCTATATTCTATAATATATCGACTCTCGCTATTCACAAAGCTTCCACACACATTTTCAAAATAAAGTATTTTTATTCCTCATAAAGATACGAGATAGAAGGACAAAATATATTGCTAGTTACAAAGATAGTATTATTATTATATCGTCGTGCCTGCGCCGAAAACACGTAATTATTGCATTTTTTTAGGTATTGGTTCTAGCAACATTTTCCACCAACAATCCCATCAAAGTTTAATATTACAGCATTTTTAAAGTAAAATAATATTAACGTTAATACTCAAAACTACAAAATCTTACTTTCATGTTTTCGGCGTAGAATCGACGTTGTCCCCGTTGGCACAAACACTCTTTTTTGTCAGCGACAAGTCAAACCTCGTAAATACTTTAATTTTTAATTCAAAATCTACAAAGAACAATGGCGAGCAAACAAGAATTTACCTGAACTAAATTTGTAACGTCTTTACATCAAATGATATAAAAAAGGCCACGGAAATAACTGCGGAACATGTTCCTTCTTAAGTTATGTAAATAGAAAAAAAAGTAAAGTATCACCACGACCGTAGCCCTTTTTTTAAAGCAGCGAATTCGCAGTTCAGTGACTTTACTATAGGCCCATCATGACAAGTGGCAAGCTCGCCCATGTCTCTAGCGTACCAATTTCGAGAAATATCAAATTAAATAAATGTCCCAAAGGAATTGAACCCGGTACCTCCGCGTCCAAATCTACGGTCTTAATCGCTAGACAGCATCTAAATTGAAAGCCGAGAGAGACATCTACAATGTTTTGGATAATTCTTATAGCCTTTGGTAAATGTCATTATTTTTTATAGTTGTTCAAAGTAACCAATACAAAATAAAGCATTGTTTCATTATTATTATTTTATTCTAGAAATAATACAAGGTTTCCCTCCTGGTCGCCAAACTTGTTATAGCGGCTATTATTTACAAATCGCAACCCTACCAACACATACAATCACCAAATCAAGTCATTTTGACTAAAACTATAGTTTATAGCCTAAGGTATGAAAACTATTTAAAGTACATTACGAAAGCATCACAAATCTCGTCCAAGAAATGGAAATAGGCGCCAAATTCAACAGCTTTTTACTTCTACTTTTTTATTGCAGCCATTTTTGTTAAACTAAATTCATATACAAAAATATATATATATATTTATTTATTCTTGTCAACATATATATCTTGTGATGCTGGGAGAGCATTTCCACATCTTCAGCGTGATACAGATAGTTAGTCCAAACTTATACGATTAGATTATTTTGACTGTATTTTTTTTAATAATAAGTTTTTTCAAATGACAAATGGTATAATTTTTATAATGAGAGGGTCTTGTATTAGCGTATTAGTATTTACACGTTTCAAGCAACTTGCTGCGCTAACTGTATAAAATTGAATTGAATTAATTTAGTAATGACACCAGAAGTGAATGGAGAACATTACGCGGCGATATTATTAACGCCTAAAATATTTAACTTTTTTTATTGATTACAAAACATAATATCACTACATAATTGTTACAGAGGCATACGGTAGTTCCTTTCAATTTTTTTGATAATGGGGCAAATAGGAATAATACATCCTAATTAAAACCAATTTGAAGGGATAATAGGAACATGCCCGATTTGCATATTTTTAATAAACATTTATATAAGTATGATTTTTTATAATCGTACTTATATAAATGAGGGGAATAACTAACTTTGATAGCTATTAAAATATAAATTTACTTGTAAGATTGGAAATGGAAAATATTCGATGTAGCTCAACTAACAATTTTATTGCACCTTAAATAATGTGAACTGATAATTAAGTTATTTTATAGATAGCTAGCTACTCTCTACACTCATTACAGATAAAAATAAAATTCATATTGCAAAAAATAATACATCACAATCTAGTTACATAGGTTAGGGCATATAATAATTCGTACATAGTGACAAAAACAGCTCAGCTGTGACATCTGAAATAGTCGGTGGGGGGTATTTCAGATGTCACTGTACGAACTAGTACTTACTATATTTTTTATAACTCTAGACAATATTTATTTATATTTGCTGAAGACAAGACTTAAATAATTATTTGTGTGTGTGTGTGTTGGTGTATGTGGGTTTGAGTGCATGTATGTAAGTATGCATGTGTAAGCAACAACCTATTTTTTATAATATCATTTTATGATTTGAAACAGGTTTTCAGCGTCCTCATAAGTTAGTTCCTGAAGCCAGTTCCTAACGAGTACCTTGCCCTTTCTGGTGGTTAGGGGATAAATATAAATCCTATTATATAGCCATTCTGGTAGTTATATATGTAATCATTTCCAATCTTACAAGTATGTTTTAATAGCTATTAAAAGTTACCACGTATAAATTCCTTCGTAAGGATTATATATTTATTTTTAAGTCCGTTATAATAATAAAAACATAGTACATTAAAATTGTTTTTTTACTATATTATTTTTTAGGGTTATGTCAATAAAATTGATCAACAGCTTGAGCATTGGTCCGTTTAATAATTTTATGAATTTTTGTTTTTCACTTTTTCGTACATTGTCCATCCACTAAATTCCATCATATTGAAAATGGCGCGCGAGGTCCGTGATTGTTGGCAACAGAAATCAGACACTTATGACTGACATCAGTCCCTATCGCTATTCCGGCTTGACTGGCGATGACGGCAATTCGAGCCTGTTCCCGAATGGGGTGTATCATCAACTTTTTATCACGATAGATGGCGCAAAATAGATGGTACCTATTAGAACTGTCAGTTCCATAGAAAACTTGTATTTTTGTTACGAAATTTATTATTTTCTGTATCCCTATTCTGTTACTTAGTCGCAAATTGGTTATTTACGTCTGAGGTTTCGTCATGATTCCAAAATATTATTGAATTCTCAACTCTATAAGCGCTCGACCTTGACATCGGCCGTGCAAATATCAACTTTAATAGCGTGATATATATATTACATTACATATCTTCACGCCAGATCCCTTACGGGGTAGGCAGAGACAATTGAGCGCCACTTAACACGATCACGACATACCTCTTTCGCTTCATCGACATTCATCAACCTCTTCATACATGTCCTTTTGTTACGAAGGCTTTTTAATTATCTATATATAGCAATTATATATATATATATATATAGTTAACGGATTACGTTTGTGCTTAAGTGCCACAATAGGGCTGCAGGACATGATGCCGAAGTGAGCAGCTTTTAGGTGTACAAATCGAGATTTCCAAGCAAAATCAAAGATATGTTGAACTCAAAATTGCCGATCTATTAATTAAGTTTTTTCTTTTTAAAGACGGTGTTCGCTTTTATAATTCGTCTTTTAAGGTACGTAACGTTAAGTTAAAATACATTTTTCTGGTATAAAAACAAGGTACCATTGCCGCTAGCGACATCTACAAAAAACCTGATGAAAGCCTGATACACCCCATTGTGTGGATACACTTTACTGGATCTATCGGCACGAACAGTGGATACCTTCCCCGGCAGACTGACCAAATTACCACCATCAGTCCGCCTACTACCTATTAAATAATTACATTATAAAATCATAGGTGTTAACAAGTACCATTGCCGCTAGCGACATCTACAATAACTTTACGTGATAAGTGTCTATCTCTTCTAAGCAAATACATTTTAATTTTAAATTGGCAGATGTATAATAGAGTTTGTTAGAAACAAACATTCTTCCTTTCACTTACAACAATTACTGAACACAAAATTGGGAAATATTCGTTTCTTGGCCACACTAAAGCGTCCTATATTAAGCCCCGCCCATCGACCAATCATATCGTAAAGTTACTACGTATGATGACACCTAGCGCCATCTAGTAGTATGATTTGGTACTAATTTAAAAAAATTACATGTGGCACTCGTTCCCATCCTGTGAGCACTCAATTATCATTATTAACGATTCAGACCCTTTCTGAATCGATTAATATCGCCGTGGAAGTGCACGTTAAAATAAATTAAAATTAAAAACCAAATCATAACCTCGAGCCAACCGTAGTGATAGTGCTTAGGTAGGCAGTACAAAGGACTCGCCGCCCAGATCTATTCTGGTACCGACTAGAGTCGAGACCTGCAGCTACACCCAGGTGACGAGCTCATGCTGAGAAGGTAAGGCGTGCATGTCTACCTTACATCCTCTGTTCATACTTTGCGGCACATAGAAATTTAGATACGCCATCAGACCCTTATGGTAAACTCATACAGTCCACATTTAATATATCAACGTCATTGTTACGTCTCTCATCGGACGAAGCGGACTTACATAATTGCTTACTACTAAAAAAGTGCCAGCAAGTTTATTTGTTTTTTTGATTTTATTTATTTTATTTATTTATTTATTAGATCTCCAACAAGATGTACACCAATTCATTACAACATAATAAGAATAATATGACGCTAAGTGCCACCCTAATTATAGGAGATTACAGCATTCAAATTAGAGTATATATACAATTTTAATGATGATCAGTATCGCGCAAGGTCCATGAATCTTAGTAACTGGAATCAGACGCTCATGACTGACATCAGTCTCTAACACTGGACATGACGGCAATTTGAGCCTGATCCCGAAACGTGTGATACATTTTCCTAGGTATTATCGACACTATCAGTCCGCCAAGTAAATATAAAATTTGTCTGTGTGTATTCTCCCTATGCATTTCAAAACTACATGACCGATCGGGATGAAACTTTGGGAATATTTTGTGTGAACATCGGGGAAGGTTTCTGACATATTAGATTGCATAATAAGTAAATCTTAATATATAAAACAAAGTTGTTAGAAGACTTATAACTCGAGACCGGCTGGACAGATTTTCACGGTTTTTGATTTGTTGGATTTGTCTCCGTCTCGAATAGCAGAATAATAATAAATAAAATTGGAAAATTGAAAAAAAACTAAAATAAAAGAAAAAACATTTTCCCATACAAAAAGTTCGTGGCGTGGTACGAAAACCTGTCAAATATATATGGGTGCGTTCAGAAATTTATATTGTATTATTTTAGAAAATGAAACCGATTGATATAGTTTATTTTTGTACTTTTATATATTTTTTTCATTATAATTACTTCCATAAAATCATAAATTTAGTTCAGCTAATAAGTAACACGATATGTCATGCGGTACGAAGTAGTAGGGTCAGCTAGTGTTAAATAAATTATTAGACATGCATTTCTGTTGTTTCTTGCCTTATCTCACAGCCATGCTTCTGGGGCTGTGGCAGTACCGAACATACCAAAGTATATATATATATATATAGGACGGTTTATTGTAGCCAAGGTCTTTAAGTATATAATAAGTTACATGAATAAGGCGTAGAGTGTGCGCGTTATAGGAATCAGTCATCGTCGTTCCATCCAAGCCAAGACGATACATACATATATCGAAATACATAGAAATAGTACATAAATCATTGAGCGTTACAAATATATTTACGTATTATACAAGGTCTGTTCAAAAAGAATCGTCAAGTTTATGCCAAAATTGCTCAATTGCTCAATTTCGACCAAAATCAGTGTCGCGTTAACGTTGCTTGTCGCGAATATTTGGTTGGAGACCTCACGCTCGCTGAAAACATGACGAGCTTGCCACTTGTCGTGATTGGTCGGCAGTAAAGTTGGCTAAATGTGAATGCAACGTTTACAAACGTGGTTTTTGACCACCCCGGAAAACGGTCGTGATGATACTGCTACAGAAATGTATTTTCTATGTATTTCTCATTTAGTTGAATGTAATTTAGTCGCACATTGCCACGGAACATCAGATCACCTAAAAGCTAGTAAATTACAAAAATCTATAATAAAATATATTCTATTGTCTAGTTTTTGAGAGATCGAAATTTGTCAGTTTTCGAATTAAATTTTTAATTTTTAATTTAAATAATCAATGTTTAACATTTTGTTACACGCAACTGAGATGGTGGCTCCGTTACGACGCTTACCTTCAAATCCTAAAGTACACTTTTCTTACGTTTTACGTTACGTTATAGATACATACACATACAACACCACCGTTTCCGTGAGGAGAGCACGTTAACACGTCGGTCCCGGTTCCACTAATACTTGTGGAATCGTTAATAAACCTCCACTGATGGAGATTGTGACTCCGTGCATGTGGAATCGTTAATAAACCTCCACTGTTGGAGATTGTGACTCCGTGCATGTGGAATCGTTAATAAACCTCCACTGTTGGAGATTGTGACTCCGTGCATGTGGAATCGTTAATAAACCTCCACTGTTGAAGATTGTGACTCCGTGCATGTGGAATCGTTAATAAACCTCCACTGATGGAGATTGTGACTCCGTGCATGTGGAATCGTTAATAAACCTCCACTGTTGGAGATTGTGACTCCGTGCATGTGGAATCGTTAATAAACCTCCACTGTTGGAGATTGTGACTCCGTGCATGTGGAATCGTTAATAAACCTCCACTGATGGAGATTGTGACTCCGTGCATGTGGAATCGTTAATAAACCTCCACTGTTGGAGATTGTGACTCCGTGCATGTGGAATCGTTAATAAACCTCCACTGTTGGAGATTGTGACTCCGTGCATGTGGAATCGTTAATAAACATGTTTAGGTGGTTAACAGTTTGTATGGAGAAGCCAAAAATTTTAGTTAACATATGATTTCTTAGGGAAAGTAGTTTCTATGGAATATACAAAAATAACCTGCATATGGAGAATTTGGCCAACACTCGCCTCGCTGGCCAGGCGAGTTGGCGAGGATCTCATGTAAATTTTATTAACGATTCCACAAGTTGGTATTAGTGGACAACTTAATGTTCTCGGTGGTGTTGTTGTAAGACAAGTTTTCTTATACATGCCGGAGCTCGAACCGAAGGAAAGCGTTTTGACAACCGAGCCACTATCGTATCCGTTTTTTCTTAAGTTTGTTACAGATGTAGTGCATAATGGTTTTCTATTATATTTTATTAGTTTTATAAGTTCGCATTTTCACGGAAATATTAAAAAAAAAATCGGCTTAATCTAAATTCACGGACTTAACCGCCTCGGAGGCAGATTAAATAATGTATTTCCATATTAATGGATATGAAAATGTCACTCATTTAATACCATAATGGATTGACACTTCGGGTGCCATGGTATTCCGATTGAAATCCGAGTTTTCACATTATGCACTATATCTGTAACATATTTTTTTTATAGAATGTGAATTTAATTCGGATACCTTACACATATATAAAAGATAGTTTATTCCATTGTCAACTGTCAGATTAGTCCCTCGAATCAGAAACTAGATGACACAGCGGGTCCCCGAGTCTAAAGCGAACGTTTCGATTAATTATGTAATCCTATACAAAAGCACGACATGTGACTTTAAGACCGTCTAAACGGATGTCCAAGAATGGGAGGATCTGGGAAACAAATCTCACATCACTTCACTATATGACGAATTCGACTTGGAACAATAATAATACTATTTATTGATATCCGCCATTTTGTTTTTTGGCATTCGCAAGTCTCACAGCCGGAGCTCGGACAATCTTTATGTTTATCTTTAGTCAAATCGGTTTTGAAATATCATCACGACCGTATCAGAAACCAAGCTGCTTTTTCTAATGAAGCAGATTGTCATTTAGCCAACTTTACTTTTATCGTGTCCCGACCAGGAATCAAACTCGGTACCTCAACGTCTACGCCCACGGAATTAACCGTTAGACCACAGAGGCAATATGTTACATTAAAAGTAACATATACAAATGAAATTACAAGTTTAGTTGCATATATGTAACGTTCCAAGGATATGTTACATTAAAAGTAACATATGAATATGCTTTTTAGTCGAATTCGATATAAAGTCGAGTGAATAAAATTTGGTGCCGTGACGTCAGTCCCTACCATTGTGTCTTACACTTCACCCGTATTTTAACACTTTCTTCTTCTAAGACGTTTCCTCAAAAGCTCCTCGACTCAACGTTACCTTCCAGCTATCAAACGCGAAAATTAAGTCTGTAATTGAGACGATTAAAATAAAAAATGGCGTCTAATGTACCATCTTACGGCTGGCCTTCAAAATAAAACTGTCGGCTCGGCTCTGTTTTTAACTTTAATGGTATTCATTCATCATTACAACCCCCAGGACACAGCGTCCTAGACCTCCAGTGCTGGAGATGGGCCTTCCAGAACTGGAGAATTTGGCCTAGAGAAGCTGGCCAGACGGCTTGGCGAGGATATGATGACAATTTATTAACGATTCCACAAGTTGGTATTAGTGGAACCGGGACCGACGGCTTGATGGTAACTTTTACAGAATCTTCATTTTCGTTTGACAGCTGGAAGGAAATGTTGAGTGGAGGTGTCAGGGAACGGGTTAGAGTACGGGAGGCAGAAGTATGTGGTGCAGAGTAAACACTACTATATAATTATATATTATTTTATTACTTCCGAATACATACAAGTTATTACATAATATATTAATATTAATGTTTTATTTAATAGCTGTTTCTGTTTAAATCGGTATAATAAAGGTGTGTTTGTTACTTGTTTCGTGTTAATGTGATTTAACTAGCCCCCGGCAGAAAGGGGAGAACAAGGCAAGCGACAAATTTGAATATACATTCGAGACACATTTCGCTAAAATTTGTTATAAATATGTCGGCTATTACGATAAGAATCGACCTCGTGAGAAAACAAGCTAATTATGTCAATTCTTGCCATATCTCACAGCCCATGCTACAAAGGACAAGTTAAACCAAACGTTTCTAAAGTGGCGTGTTAACTAGTTGAGCATTATTGCTTTCTACGTTATTTGGTGTATAGATGTGTAAAATATCGGCACTGAGGATTACGACATTACGCGCGACACGTCGACCGACATTACGCACGACTCGTCGACGACATTACGCTCGACACGTCGACCGACATTACGGACGATACGTCGAACAACTTCACTTCAAACACGCAGACCGATTAGTAATTTTAAAACTCTTTGAAATGCACGATTTCACACACCACGACTTGTACTTTAAGACTCACGACATTTCGACCAATTTAAAGTTTGTCGGGCGGACTGTCATTAAAGAAATAATTGTTAACACGACATGTATTAGCCACAGTAAAAACCCGTCGCCTTACGAGACGCCCGCGTCGTCCCCGACATTACGTCCGAGTCGCGTTAGGCCTGCGTGTATGGGAAGGTATGCGATAGCAGAGTGTCTCCCGGACAGTGCAGCAGAGGTGTCGGAGGTGTGTCTATGTCTGCGTGTGTGTGAGCTCGGAGAGGTCGGCGAAGGCGCAGGCCCCGAGCCCGGAGCGGGACATGCGCAGGAGCAGCGCGCGGCAATGAGACACGCACGCCTCTACGGACGACACGCACGAATTTCCACACGATTCTGACGACAAAAACATCGTTATGTTACAAAATATAGCAATGGGCTTCCGACCAAAACAAGCTTAATTTTATTATTTTATTGGGAAATATATATTATTTATTTTTATTTATTCAGGAAACATACAGATCTTAAGACATAATTACAACAATTCTAAAAGTTACACAATCCAGCAAAGTTAAATATTAAACATATATTTTACAAATATTTGACACTAATTTCGTTCTTTTTTTATTTATATAACTTATTTTCTATATATTAATGTCTATAACCACAATGTATATTACGTGACAACTAAAACAATAAAAATATAAAGCTGACCTGTAAATCTGACTCGGTTAAGACTATAGACAGCTTCAAAATGGTTATACCAATCAGTCATTTTAAATATTTTTTGTAAAAATAAACTTGTTTGCGATTGCGATTTAGCATGTAGCAGGGTCGTCACTGAATAATAATAATATAGAAATACTGCAACACTAAACGCTGGCGTTAATCGCATAATACAACATATAGTATGTTAAACTTATAAAAATGTAATGACAACAACTTAAACCTGAAAAACTCGAAAAGTACTGATTTTATTTCTATCATATTGGTACTCTAATAGAAGATAATTCCCAAATCTACCTGTTGGAAAACATTTGGACAATTTGAATGAATAATTTATTAGTAAATAGCAATATTTACCTAGTATTGCTGAATTAAGCGCGTCGCACACAGCCTCCCTTCGCTCGGGGTCGAGTTGCCAGCCGACCGGACTGTCCCATGGATTACTGTATGCCAACAGACTGAAGGCGTCCTAAAATGATGTACAAATAAAAAATATATTTATTTCAGTAGATACATACAATTTTCTGATTATATACTGACCGCAATTCTAGCCCATCGAAGAGAAGACTTCTGATAATTTTAACCAATACATGAGTCGTATACGTAACGTCGAAATACGAAAAGTGGCGGCCCATCATGACAAGTGGCAAGCTCGTCAATGTAATGTACCAAACTCGAGAATAACACAAATAAATTAAATTATTGTGTCCCTAACAGGAATCGAACCCGATGATGACGTCACTTATCCTGGATTCCAAGGAACATTATTTATTTATTTATTTATTTAATACTTTATTGCACAAAGACAAAGGCGGGCTTTAATGCCGCAAGACATTTTATCATAGCCAACCATTGGGATAACTTTAAACACTTTACTGCCAAATTTAATCAACATCCATACATACAAGGCTTTTTTCTTATTTATAATATAGGTATTGATTTTAAACATATCTAGCAAAAAAATAGTCTAGTGGAAACAAACGTTGCCGTGAACTCGGGAGGTCGTGGGTTCGATTCCCACCGGGGGCAAGTTGTACATTGTATAATTTGTCTCGGTCTGGGTGTTTATATGTATAATATGTATATATTTACAAAAAAAAAGTAATATGTAGTTTATCAACCATCTAGTTTCCGTAATACAAGCCTCGTAGCTTACCACGGAAACTAGATGGCGCTGTGTGACCTGTCTGGAAATATTTTTTTTTATTTAGTTAAACCTAATAAAGGAATGAATAATGTACTAACCTCTAGCATGACTTTATGGTGGGGATGGTGAGGCAGCTTCTGGCTCATAGCGTAGAGTTCTCGGCCGAACTGTAACATTCGCTCCACTCGCGAGCCGCAGCCCGAGCACCGAGCCGAGCACCGCGGCGAGCCCGGCGGCGCGGCGCCCACGCAATCTGATACCACAACTATCTTACTAAATATGTCATAAATATAGGGATAGTACATAGATAGAGCAGTGGGTTAACTTTAAAATTAATTAAACTAATGCCTTGCAGTTGTACGATCTATTGTTGTTATTGTATAACGTGCTAATACAAATATATGTGTTAAATAGGTACTTTTATGCAAATAAAATTTATTAACTAGTAGCGTACTTCCTAAAGTGCTACCCCGGGGTTCGTGAGCCACACGGCGTTACTAGTATGTGCTGGCGTCCAACACTAAACGTGCATGAATGACAGGTGAGATCCTGCCGGGGAAAATTCCATTTGTAACCATTTCATTTTTTTGTTTTTTTGATCCTTCGAGCCGGATCAAAATGGTGGATATATAGAAAAAGCAAATAAGCAGACAGTTTGAGTGTTGTTAAACGACTAATTTTAGTTGCTTTAAAGTTTCTATTTAACACATACATTAGCGCGTTAATAACTGTCAGCGCGGCTGGTTAGTGGGTGTGACAAGGGGGCTGGATGTTGTCTCGTGCAGCAAATCAGCATTGTTGTGCAACGGGGGAATGCTGCCAGTGTTCTTGGCACACTATCACGTGAACAAGAGGGAAATACTATTTTAGTTTTTTGTTATATATTTAAGTGTCCACGAGTGAAACTAATAATGAACAGATCGTTGAGATAGATACAATTCACAGACGATATGTAACCTTCTTTAAATATTAACAGTTCAGACTTTGCGCTAAATAAGTTGTCCTACTGCTTTATTTATGTACTGTAGTATAGTTTTATTAAGGACAATGTTTATGTATTTAAGACAATAGATTTTTTAATTCAAACAATTGTCCACATATTTGCTACCTAACTCACGCACAACATAGGGGTTCAACAAAGACAACATTATTTGTGTGTTTTTCAAACCTCAAATCAGGATTATCTACCATTTAAAATCCCAATGGTGTATAAATTTATATGTAAAGGTAGGTTCAAATAACTAATCTTATTACGATTTGAAGTTTGATAATTACGTAAAATATATTCTCCATCTGCACAAGGTTTTTCGACATATTTTAGACATTTTATTACAGCAGCGTGCAAGGAACGCGCGACCAATAGTATCACATCAGAAAAACTATAATTTCCTCGCACATATCGTCATGATCTTAGAACAGTGTCGGATTTAAAAAAATACCCATAATTTTGCATATATATTTATATATAGTTTTATATTGTTTGTGGTCTGTAATTTATAGTGCAAATATTAGAAAGGGTTCCAAAATGAAATCTAAATGGTTTGCACTTATTATGAGACTTAAAAAGTGACAAAAAAACAGTCGAAATGACAGTTGAATGGCCGCCATGAAAATTTTAAATATAACAGATCCGTCACTGTTCTACGATCATGACGATATGTAGTTGGAATCGCAGCCTAAATGTCTCGAAGTACCTCATCTAAGTGAAAAACCAGGTTAATCGTATAATAACTTATTTTATTAAACGTCGATTAAAGGACACGGTGCAAAACAAATTGAACTCAGAAAATATTATCGTGGGATCAGGTTGTAGACATGCTAGAAGTTTGTGTGTAAAACATTATGTGGTATAATATAAAAGTGACATCATCTCTTATGTGGGTAGTCAGAGAAATGTCGTTGGAAGAAAGGGTTTTTGGTTATATAAAAAAAAAAACGGAAACAGTTAGTTTAGCAAAAACCAAATGCACACTGCAACCAAACTCACAAATGCATAATGCAACTAAAATACACACAAATAAGGGAAAATTGCAAAACATAAAACAAGCTTAAACAGACAGTCAGCTGGTTTCACTTACATAAGTAAATATGTGTAATGCTGGATATCTGAGGAAACCAATAACATATCAAACGTTTATCTTTTTATTTGTCAGACACGTGATTTGTTTAACTAACAAAATGACGAGCCCACTACCTGCTAACAGCTTATTTATTGGACCACCACATTGCTGCTTAGTCTTCCACTAGCAGGAGTAGAATCGTTGAAAATAATTAAATAAATAACGTTCCATAAATGCCTGTAATAGGTTTACATGAATAAATATATTTTGACTTTGACTTTACCTTCGTGATCCCTCCGAAAACCCAGCATTGACGACATTATAAATCTGATCAAATATTAATTTGTTTTAATATATTCGAGAATATACGAGTATCATTTAATAAATAATTATAGTTGGAATGCTATTTCCAATACACACTTGCATCCTTTAATATTTATGTAGTTAACACATAAATATTAAAATCGCAAGATCCAGTGTCTGTTTGCTCAAACCCAAAGCACTTAAAACACTAATTGCATGCTTTATTAAACGCTTTCCACTTTTATCACTGTTTAAAATCAATAAATAAAAATAATATATCATACTTTAAGGTAAGGTAGGTTACAAAATATTAAGCAATTCTCAACTCTATAAGCGCTCGAAATTGACAGCGGCCGTGCTAATATCAACTTTAATAGCGTGATATATATATAATTAACGGATTCCATTATATAACGTTTGATACTAAGTAACAGACAAGGCTACTGGTATATAAAAAATAAACTATTAGATCTACCTTCAAAAATTGTAAAACCATATTTATATAATATGTAAAAAATGGAAACGATTAATATCATAAAAAACATATATATATTATTATTTATACTTACCTTAAGTTTAGAGTTTATTGTGACTTACCAAATCCTAAAGGATAAATATAAATTTGAAAAGGTAAGTAAAGGAATATACGGAAAATAAATAAAAGGAATCAGGAAGAAAAATAATTAATAAATTAAAATACCTAACTAAACATATTTCAAAATATTTTTTTTTTTTTTTCAGACGCTCATAACAAAATATTTATTCGAAGTAAATATTAAAATAAAATAGATTAAAAAACTAATTATAAATAATACTAAACTAAAAATACCTATGAAATTAAAACTATTCTACAAAATAAACTAAGGGCTTACCACCAGGGAGGGTACCTAAAACGCTCGCCGCATTTCCTCGTTGAATTATAATTGAAATATTCTGTTTTAGGTAGTTATGGCATTTTGTTTCAAAATATTTACATAAAGGAGACAGAAACATTAGAGCTAACGGTAAAGTAAACATACTATAATACAGAATACTATACATAAAGGAAATAGTAAAGAAATAATTACAGAAATGGCAATACATATTTACAGATAAGGTAATAGGTTAGAAACAAGGTAATAAGTTAGAAATAAGGTAATAAGTTAGAAACAAGGTAATAAGTTAGAAATAAGGTTTTAACAAAGAAAATATTTGTTGAAAATAAATGTATATTTATACAAATATGAAAAGAGATATTTTAGGATATAAAAAATGATAAATATTATTATGTGATTCTGTTAATCAATTTAATAAATTATTAAAATAATATAAACATATTTATTTCACAATAAATATCTAATAATAAAATTGAGTGCATAGATAAGCTAATAAAAGGTATTTTCTAACAGCTAACCTCTGGGAAAACGACTAAATGAATTGTGGGATGCAGAGTTTGAAGAAAAAATATATAATAACAATACATAATACATATATAATGTTATAATTGTCATTATCAGCCCTTGTCTGTCCACTGCTGGATATGAGTATATGGATTGAGCCCCCACAAGCGACTTCCGTACGTGGTCTCCACTCCAGAACCCGTCTACTCCATCGGTTCTGCGACCGACGGGCCACTGACACTTCAGATTACTGATGTCGGTAACCTTGGTGCTCTGACGGATGTCCACGTTACAGTTACATCTACCAAAGAACTACCGAGACAGCCTTGACTGTGACACACACTAGACAGTACAGTACAGACCATTGACGATATTGGAAGAAAGCATTGGTTGAAATATATAATACTTCAAATATATATGTTCATTTTAAAATTATATCTCATTGTGCTTTGTAAAAAAGGAAGGGATTAGTATATTATTAAATAAATTATACAATTAATAAGTATATATTTGATAGGATATAAAAAATGATAAGGGACAGGATGATAGGATATTTAGTGATAATTGTAGATATATTAGACCAACCTGTGCAGCAGTTGAGCAGGTCGGCGACGCTGGTGGTGACTCCGGGCATGCCCTTGACCGGCAACCCCCACGACCCTAGCAACCAGCCATTATACCAACTCACCAACCTCAGTCGGACAACACAACGGTTGGGCGGAAGACTGTTAGCGAACGGAACCATATTGATACTTGCTTTAAACCAAATTTGATGTACAGTGTTGAGGTTGTGCGACTTTATTAAATGACAAGTTTTAACAAGGTCAGAGTTAAGTTTTCAGTACAAACATCATTTTAGCGTACCGATCAACCAGAATGACATTATTAAAAAATAAAAGGGTTTTGTAGAATCAATAAAGTTATGATTTGTTCCAAATACAAAGTTGTATAATTTGGCTGATCATGTTAACCCTTCAACAACTATATACATATTATCTTTTAACTTAAAAGATAATATTTTCAAAGTATTGTTTAAATCTGGGATTCCCAACCTATGCGCCTTACATTACTTTTTGCTACTACCCTCCTATGTTACGTTAATTCTTTACTCCAGTATTTGGTTGGGTAGGCAGACTACTAAGCTGTTAGTCTTCTGCTAACAGCTTACTCTTTGGACCACATTGCTGCTTAGTCTTCTACTAGCAGAAGTATTCAAAATAATTAAATTGAATGTATCGTCATCACGACCGTTTCCCTTGCGGGGTGGTCAGAAACCACGCTTATAAATAAGCCGATTCACATTTAGCCAACTTTACTGCCGGCCAATCATGACAAGTGGCAAGCTCGTCGATGTCTCCAGCGAACCATATCACAAATAAATTAAATGTATTTATTTACATTAATAAATATATTTGTGTTCCAATCAGAAATCGAACCCGGTAACTCCGAGTCTAAATCCATGTACTTAACCGCCAGACCACGGAGGCAGTTAAATGAATTCATGGAATTCTTAGAAATGAGTCATTTCTCTCTCCTCTAGAACACAGCGTCCTAGACCTTCACTGTTGGAGATGGGCCTTCCAGAACATATATCTGGAGAATTTGGCCTACACTCCCACGCTGGTCAGACGGCTTGGCGAGGATATGATGTCAATTTTTTATGACAAATTATTAACGATTCCTCAAGTTGGTACCGGGACCGACGGCTTAACGTGCTCTCCTCACACGGGGCCGATGGTGTTGTAAATCTATGACTGCAGTACGTAAGAAAAGTGTATTTCTCATTGGTACATGCCGGGGGGGTTCGAACCGACCTTTGTAGGATTTAGGATTTAAGGAACGCGTCCTTACAACCGAGCCAGCACCGCTATTTATCTGTTGATATCGCCTCCCTTTGGATTACTAAGCGCTGCGCTATCGATTGGGAATCCCTCGTTTAAGTGATCGCAACAACTCTCGACATTTCAAATGATGATTCGTTATTTTTGATTTGAAGCTAATGAGTATCAATAAAGTAACTGAGCTAAAGAGATGTTAGGATATTTGTACCTGTATGCGATTAAATTAACCTTCACGGATGAATCTGAAATGTTAATTTCATGCAAAGCGATTTTATTTTTGACAATTTTTATTGAACAGTTCAGCAATTTTCTAATATATACCAATGCATAAAAAAATGTTTTCACTATAATAAATAATATATAGATTTTAAGTTGGACACGGCCCTTTTACAGCCTAGAATTTAGTTTGGTTTAACTTTCTTAATTTTATTATTTTAGATTGTAAGGTGACACGGACCTTTTACAGCATAGAATTTAGTTTGGTTTAACATTCCTAATTTTATTATTTTAGATTGTAAGGTGACACGGCCCTTTTACAGCCTAGAATTTAGTTTGGTTTAACATTCCTAATTTTATTATTTTAGATTGTAAGGTGACACGGCCCTTTTACAGCCTAGAATTTAGTTTGGTTTAACATTCCTAATTTTATTATTTTAGATTGTAAGCTGACACGGCCCTTTTACAGCCTAGAATTTAGTTTGGTTTAACATTCCTAATTTTATTATTTTAGATTGTAAGGTGACACGGCCCTTTTACAGCCTAGAATTTAGTTTGGTTTAACTTTCTTAATTTTATTATTTTAGATTGTAAGGTGACACGGACCTTTTACAGCGTAGAATTTAGTTTGGTTTAACATTCCTAATTTTATTATTTTAGATTGTAAGGTGACACGGCCCTTTTACAGCCTAGAATTTAGTTTGGTTTAACTTTCTTAATTTTATTATTTTAGATTGTAAGGTGACACGGACCTTTTACAGCGTAGAATTTAGTTTGGTTTAACATTCCTAATTTTATTATTTTAGATTGTAAGGTGACACGGCCCTTTTACAGACTAGAGTTTAGTTTGGTTTAACATTCCTAATTTTATTATTTTAGATTGTAAGGTGACACGGCCCTTTTACAGCCTAGAATTTAGTTTGGTTTAACATTCCTAATTTTATTATTTTAGATTGTAAGGTGACACGGCCCTTTTACAGCGTAGAATTTAGTTTGGTTTAACATTCCTAATTTTATTATTTTAGATTGTAAGGTGACACGGCCCTTTTACAGCGTAGAATTTAATTTGGTTTAACTTTCTTAATTTTATTATTTTATATTGTAAGGTGACACGGCCCTTTTACAGCCTAGAAGTTAGTTTGGTTTAACATTCCTAATTTTATTATTTTAGATTGTAAGCTGACACGGCCCTTTTACAGCCTAGAATTTAGTTTGGTTTAACATTCCTAATTTTATTATTTTAGATTGTAAGGTGACACGGCCGTTTTACAGCCTAGAATTAATATTAACTCGTAGTTTTAAGAAAAAAGCAAAAACTTGTTTATGGCAACAGTGTTTTAAGTTAAAAATTATAGTATTGCTGATATGATGGATCCACCAATAGTAGCTGATGGTATTGTTATAATGTCATTTAGTTTAATTATTTTTGTATTGACAATATCCAAGTGTATGATAAAAATAATTCATGTTTGACATTTGTTTAGTTGATGGCTTCATTTCGTTAACATTCTGAATTAGCATATTTAGTTTTAAAAAGGATTCGCAATTTAGAATCAGTGTATTTTTTCTTTTAGAATCTCTAATACTACTTGGATAACCAAATGCTTGAGGGTTCGGCCGTTCAGTCCCGCTCGCACAATCCAATAATTAGAAACAATTTTCATTTCATTTGGACATATACTTTCATATACTTAATTTTAGACAGAGAAAAATATCAACAACATTTATAACCGATTTCCTCTATTTTAGTAAGTTGATAGACTACATTTTTTTAAAGTAATAGGTGGTGGGCAAACAGATAGTTGTAATTTGTCCAGTCTGCCGGGGCGGGGAAGTATCCACCGTTCGTGCCGATAAACCCAGTGAAGTGTATCCACACATTTCGGGATCAGGCTCGAATTGCCGTCATGTCCAGTCAAGCCGGCATAGTGTTAAGGACTGATGTCAGTCATGAGTGTCTGATTACAGTTGCTAACATTCATGGATCTCGCTCCCCACTTACCATCAGGTGGGTGCAATGTCACATGTCTTGCTAGTGTAGTGTGTTTTAGAAAATAAAAAATAATAGTACACTAAGATTTGAAAATATTAGATTGTGCGAGCGAGAGAGATGCAAAGAGTTAATCCGTGGGAAGAGCAATTAATTACCATTAATTTAACGTTTAATGTACTGGAATAGAAGTCTGTTTTGAGGTACTTTTAGTAATAAAAATGTGTCAAAAATGGATGATCAAAGTGTTAGCGCTATGGAAACATAAAGTTACGTGCGCCATGATTACGTAAAGCTTACTATTAACTGGAAATAAAATAACATTAACAAAAAAAATGGTTATTTATACGAAATATTGTACCAAATAATTTATTTATATATATAAAGCTCTAAGCTACCACTCACTGACTGACAGAAATGTAGGGCCAAAACTGTAATAGTTGGGGGTTGGGTGATGATCGGATCGTATAGGTATGGTGCTCAAACCTATGGGAAAAATCTGAAAACCAAGACTTTCCATCAGGGAAAAAAGTCGGTGACGGTTCCGGCGAAACGGTTACAGTTAGAGGGGGGGTGCTCAAACAAACTTTGTAGAGGACTCTCGGAGACGAGGTGACGTCATGGTTTTTTTTTTAAATTCCAAAATTCTTTTGTTTTTTTGTATGGAAATTTTTGAAAAACTTTGTGGGTAAAACGAAAAGAGTGCAACTTGCATAATTGCAAATTATGTAAAGATTTCGTCCTAATTAATACGACAAAGGTCATGAAAAGGGGGTGAAGCGTAATTTTGATGTAACGTCGAGGGGTTCCCGGAGAACCGTAAGAGGTAGTCGGGGGGTGCTCAAGCAAATGTCATAAAGGACCCTGGGAGAGGGGGTGACGTCACATTTTTTTTTTTAAATGCCGCGATTTTTTTTTTTTTTCATACAAAAGTCGAAACACGTACTTTGGAGGCTCGTAGAAGCGAAACCTGCCAAGTGACAACTGCAAATTTGGCATGGTTGCATACACTGGGGGCTGATGAACAGCAAAAGTGTCATCAATGAAATTTTAAAAGTAAACCTAATGTGACGCTGACGGGTTCCCAGGAAACCATAAGAGATGGCGAAAAACGCTAGAACCCAATTTTGGAGAGGGCTTCTGGAGACGAGGTGTGGTGACTTTTTTTTTTTTAAATTCCCATTTTTTTTTTTTTTTGCATTCGCGGCCGACTTTGAGCACTCACAGAGCATACTTCGAGCATACCCAGAATGCTTATTTTTGGCTGGTTGTAGTCACGGGGGTCACCCCATGTGGAAACATGTCTTCAATGATTTTTGGGTAGTCGTCATGATGTAACGCTGAGAGGTTCCCAGGTCACCAGAAGAGGTGCATAAGGTGCCTTGCAACCCCATATAGGAAACCCTCGGAGACGAGTAAAAGTTTTTTTTTTTTTTTAAATTTCCGATTTTTTCATTTTTTTTTCATACATTTAAAAAAAAAAACTGTAGCAGCCAAATGAAAAGATTGCTACTTTCAAAATTACGATATTTGCAAAGCTTTCATCATTTTTTATCCTAGGAAGGTCACTAAAGGGTAATGAATCATCATTCTGATGAATCGCTGACGGGTTCCGAGGTAACCGTAAGAGATAGGTGGTGGGTGCCGGAACTAATGTTGTAGAGGACCCTTGGAGACGAGGTGATGTAAACTTTTTTTTTTTAATTTCCGAAGTTTTTTTTTTTTCATACAAAAATTCGGCCATGGAGCTACAGGAGCTAACCGAGCGCAGCGAGGTTGGCGAGTGTGCGACATTTATGAAGAACTGAGTATAGTAACCTGCAAAAAAGATATTGGAGAAATTTAAGTAGTCATTCTGATGTAACGCTGACGGGTTCCCATGAAACTATAAGAGATAGGTGGTGGGTGCCGAAACTAATGTTGTAGAGGACCCTTGGAGACGAGGTGATGTAATCTTTTTTTTTTTAATTTTCCACTTTTTAAAAAATCTCTATACAAAAATTAGGCCATGGAGCTACAGGAGCTAACCGAGCGTAGCGAGGTTGGCGAGTGTGCGACATTTATGAAGAACTGAGTATAGTAACCTGCAAAAAATATATTGGAGAAATTTAAGTAGTCATTCTGATGTAACACTGACGGGTTCCCATGAAACTATAAGAGATAGGTGGTGGGTGCCGCAACTAATGTTGTAGAGGACCCTTGGAGACGAGGTGATGTAAACTTTTTTTTTTTAATTTTCCACTTTTTAAAAAATCTCTATACAAAAATTAGGCCATGGAGCTACAGGAGCTAACCGAGCGTAGCGAGGTTGGCGAGTGTGCGTCATTTATGAAGAACTGAGTATAGTAACCTGCAAAAAATATATTGGAGAAATTTAAGTAGTCATTCTGATGTAACACTGACGGGTTCCCATGAAACTATAAGAGATAGGTGGTGGGTGCCGGAACTAATGTTGTATAGGACCCTTGGAGACGAGGTGATGTAAACTTTTTTTTTTTAATTTTCCACTTTTTAAAAAATCTCTATACAAAAATTAGGCCATGGAGCTACAGGAGCTAACCGAGCGTAGCGAGGTTGGCGAGTGTGCGACATTTATGAAGAACTGAGTATAGTAACCTGCAAAAAATATATTGGAGTAATTTAAGTAGTCATTCTGATGTAACACTGACGGGTTCCCATGAAACTATAAGAGATAGGTGGTGGGTGCCGGAACTAATGTTGTAGAGGACCCTTGGAGACGAGGTGATGTAAACTTTGTTTTTTTAATTTCCAACATTTTTAAAATTCTCCATACAAAAATTAGGCCTTGGAGCTACAGGAGCTAACCGAGCGAAGCGAGGTTGGCGAGTGTGCGACATTTATAAAGAACTGAGTAAAGTAACCTGCAAAAAAGATATTGGAGAAATTTAAGTAGTCATTCTGATGTAACACTGACGGGTTCCCATGAAACTATAAGAGATAGGTAGTGGGTGCCGGAACTAATGTTGTAGAGGACCCTTGGAGACGAGGTGATGTAAACTTTTTTTTTTAATTTCCAAAGTTTTTTTTTTTCATACAAAAAATCGGCCATGGAGCAACAGGAGCAAACCGAGCGAAGCGAGGTTGGCGAGTGTGCGACATTTATGAAGAACTGAGTATAGTTACCTGCAAAAAAGATATTGGAGAAATTTTAGTAGTCATCCTGATGTAACACTGACGGGTTCCCATGAAACTATAAGAGATAGGTGGTGGGTGCCGCAACTAATGTTGTAGAGGACCCTTGGAGACGAGGTGATGTAAACTTTTTTTTTTTAATTTTCCACTTTTTAAAAAATCTCTATACAAAAATTAGGCCATGGAGCTACAGGAGCTAACCGAGCGTAGCGAGGTTGGCGAGTGTGCGTCATTTATGAAGAACTGAGTATAGTAACCTGCAAAAAATATATTGGAGAAATTTAAGTAGTCATTCTGATGTAACACTGACGGGTTCCCATGAAACTATAAGAGATAGGTGGTGGGTGCCGGAACTAATGTTGTATAGGACCCTTGGAGACGAGGTGATGTAAACTTTTTTTTTTTAATTTTCCACTTTTTAAAAAATCTCTATACAAAAATTAGGCCATGGAGCTACAGGAGCTAACCGAGCGTAGCGAGGTTGGCGAGTGTGCGACATTTATGAAGAACTGAGTATAGTAACCTGCAAAAAATATATTGGAGTAATTTAAGTAGTCATTCTGATGTAACACTGACGGGTTCCCATGAAACTATAAGAGATAGGTGGTGGGTGCCGGAACTAATGTTGTAGAGGACCCTTGGAGACGAGGTGATGTAAACTTTGTTTTTTTAATTTCCAACATTTTTAAAATTCTCCATACAAAAATTAGGCCTTGGAGCTACAGGAGCTAACCGAGCGAAGCGAGGTTGGCGAGTGTGCGACATTTATAAAGAACTGAGTAAAGTAACCTGCAAAAAAGATATTGGAGAAATTTAAGTAGTCATTCTGATGTAACACTGACGGGTTCCCATGAAACTATAAGAGATAGGTAGTGGGTGCCGGAACTAATGTTGTAGAGGACCCTTGGAGACGAGGTGATGTAAACTTTTTTTTTTAATTTCCAAAGTTTTTTTTTTTCATACAAAAAATCGGCCATGGAGCAACAGGAGCAAACCGAGCGAAGCGAGGTTGGCGAGTGTGCGACATTTATGAAGAACTGAGTATAGTTACCTGCAAAAAAGATATTGGAGAAATTTTAGTAGTCATCCTGATGTAACGCTGACGGGTTCCTATTAAACTATAAGAGATAGGTGGTGGGTGCCGAAACTAATGTTTTAGAGGACCCTTGGAGACGAAGTGATGTAAACTTTTTTTTTTTAATTTTCCACTTTTTTTTAAAATTTTATACAAAAATTATGCAATGGAGCTACAGGAGCTAACCGAGCGAAGCGAGGTTGGCGAGTGTGCGACTTTTCTGAAGAACTTATATTATTGAGTTATCGATTGCAATATTTTATCAGGTGGAAATTGACGATTTTGATCCAAAATTCAATTAAGATTTCGACAGGAATTTGTTATCGAGCTTCAGGATCAAACATATTTTATTTTGACATTTAAATTTTAGTATTTTAATAACTTTGACTTGATTGTTTTATTGAGTTTTAGCTAACGATTTTGATCCCAATTAAAAAATAATTATCAATAGGGTTTTTTTTAAAGTACAACCTACGAGTACACAAAGCAGACCACGCTCACGACAATCCTCACTGTAGTTTTTGATTTTTAATGAGTTTTCCATTGAAATATTTTATCAAGTTGTAATTTACCAATTTGATCCCAAATGTAATTAAGATTTCGACAGGAATTTATTATCGAGGTTTAGGATCAAACATATTTTATTTTAGACATATAAATTTTAGTTAAATACTTTGTTTTTAAATACTTTGACTAGATTCTTTTATTGAGTTTTAGCTAACGATTTTGATCATAATTATCGATTAGAAAAAAAACAATGTAGATTTGTGTATCGATTACAACTAACACAAAGCAGACCACGCTCACGACAATCCCCACGGTCCACTCGTGGGCCGTGCAGTACGAAACAACTAGTATATATATAAAGATGTATGTGGGAACATATATGCATTTCAAAACTACTTGACCGATCGGGATGAAACTTTGGGAATATGTTGTGTGAACATCGGCCAAGGTTTCTGACATAGTACTACTGTTGTCCGATAGGTGGCGCTGATTCGTGGGGCATCCCGACAGAGGGTACACCCATAGACTGACAGGCGGTACGAAGTTCGTGGGGCATACCGACAGAGGGTACACCCATAGACTGACAGGCGGTACGAAGTTCGTGGGGCATACCGACAGAGGGTACACCCATAGACTGACAGGCGGTATGAAGTTCGTGGGGCATACCGACAGAGGGTACACCCATAGACTGACAGGCGGTACGAAGTTCGTGGGGCATACCGACAGAGGGTACACCCATAGACTGACAGGCGGTACGAAGTTCGTGGGGCATACCGACAGAGGGTACACCCATAGACTGACAGGCGGTACGAAGTTCGCGGGGCATACCGACAGAGGGTACACCCATAGACTGACAGGCGGTACGAAGTTCGTGGGGCATACCGACAGAGGGTACACCCATAGACTGACAGGCGGTACGAAGTTCGTGGGGCATACCGACAGAGGGTACACCCATAGACTGACAGGCGGTACGAAGTTCGTGGGGCATACCGACAGAGGGTACACCCATAGACTGACAGGCGGTATGAAGTTCGTGGGGCATACCGACAGAGGGTACACCCATAGACTGACAGGCGGTACGAAGTTCGTGGGGCATACCGACAGAGGGTACACCCATAGACTGACAGGCGGTACGAAGTTCGTGGGGCATACCGACAGAGGGTACACCCATAGACTGACAGGCGGTACGAAGTTCGCGGGGCATACCGACAGAGGGTACACCCATAGACTGACAGGCGGTACGAAGTTCGTGGGGCATACCGACAGAGGGTACACCCATAGACTGACAGGCGGTACGAAGTTCGTGGGGCATACCGACAGAGGGTACACCCATAGACTGACAGGCGGTACGAAGTTCGTGGGGCATACCGACAGAGGGTACACCCATAGACTGACAGGCGGTACGAAGTTCGTGGGGCATACCGACAGAGGGTACACCCATAGACTGACAGGCGGTACGAAGTTCGTGGGGCATACCGACAGAGGGTACACCCATAGACTGACAGGCGGTACGAAGTTCGTGGGGCATACCGACAGAGGGTACAGGGTACACGCATGATCGGAGGTTCGGGCATGTTGAAAGGATGAGCGAAGAGAGATTGATGAACCAAATATATAATGCTAAAGTGTGTATACTAAAAAAATATGTCAATAGAGATATCATTACGACCGTATATATATATATATATATATATATATATATATATATATATTATCGATCGTTTCCCTTTCGGGGTGATCAGAAACCACGCTTATAAATAAGCGGATTCACATTTAGCCAACTTTACTATAGGCCAGTCATGACAAGTGGCAAGCTCGCTCGTCGATATATATATATATATCATACATAGCTTGGTTGTAAGAACTTTCCTTAAACTTAAACTTTCCCCTCCCCCGGAATTTTCCAATGAGAAATACACTTTTCTTACGTACTGACGGCACGTGAAGCCGTCGGTCCCGGTTCCACTAATACCAACTGAATCGGTGATAAAATGTACATGAGATCCTCACCAACCCGTCTGGCCAGCGTGGTGAGTGTGGGCCAAATTTTCCAGAAAAAGGCACATCTCCAACAGTGGAGGTGTAGGACTCTGTGTTCTAGGGGGTGTCATGATTATACAGGGTGTTTGGAAGGGAGCTGTACATACGCCTAGGGTAGAAACTAGGGTTAGTCTGCTACCTACCCCCGCCCAATATATTGACCTTGGCCTCAAGGTTTTTTTTAAATTTATTTTTATTTTTTATTTGACTGTGATTTTTTTACTAAAACTACCTGTAGCTCAAAATCTATCCATGGGACCGGTCTGCTAATGGTCTTGTTTTAATCGTTAGAGTCTTAGGGTCCTGCAAAAAATTATTTTACAACAGAAAATTGTGGAGAAGAAAAGTTATGGGGCCTGAAGTACCGTAGTAAGGTAAAGAAATAATTTTAATGGCAACTTTCTATGGGGTTTAAAAAAAAACTAACAGGGTTGGAGTTCTTCTGATTTTTTTAAAACATCCTCAGTCCATTGCCCATTTTAGTAAAAAAATCACAAAAAAGTCAAATAAAAAATAAAAATTAATTTAAAAAAAACCTTCGAGGCCAAGGTCAATATATTGGGCGGGGGTAGGTAGCAGACTAACCCTAGTTTCTACCCTAGGCGTATGTACAGCTCCCTTCCAAACACCCTGTATAATATTTATTCTAAAAGTTGAGATAGGACTATTTACCAGTTTACAGACGATATGGTTTCTTTATGAAGTAGTTTTCTATTAATAGAACCACATAGTAGTGGTACACTAAAGTAGGCGCATACAAATTCAGCCCATTTATTATTTCTTCAACATACAAGATTATCGAATAAATTAAATCTTATAGTACCTCTGATAGGAAATCAATCGTATTTAATTATTTTATTTCCAGTATTAATGGTAAAATAAGCAAATACAAAACATAACACCAATCTATCCCAATATAAGTTTATTCCAAGACAAAAAGTCACTTATAAACTAAGCCCCGCCCCTTCACCAATGACATCGCTGTAAATTTACGACGATCTCATTGGTCTGAATAAGGATACAATAATAATGTTCGTAATAAATACAGTTCGTTTTTTATAGTTAAATCCAGTTCTGTGACCCATCGGAGGGTACCAACGGCTATAAGCGTGAGTTTTAACTTGCTAATTTGTATAATTTCGATAAAACGACTATAAAAAACGAACCGACTTCATTAAACTTTAGCGCACATTCATCAAAGTTTTTTTTATAAATTTAACGGGTCTTTACGCGATTTACCTTAGGACATCCAGTCGGGAGAAATATGTCTCTAAGGTAAATCGCGTAAAGACCGATTAAAATTATAAGAACCGACTAAGGCCGCGTTCGTTTTTTTTTTAGCACAAGTCGTTCGTTTAATGAAAATTCTAACATTTGATGCTAATTTCGTATGTCAGTACCGTGTTGGAAGGAGGGTTATTGATGTTACTTTTTGACAGATGTCATTAACATATAAAATGGTTTGTTTACATTGTTATATACTTTATAGTTTTCTATTATATTTGTTAAAAAGGTATTTAAAACGATAAATTCAAAGACCATAATAATATTATGTGTGTTGCATGCGATGGTATGATAAAACATAAACGAAAATACTTGTCAAAAAGCTCGTTTTATTTAAGAAATGTTAGCATTGTTGAAAAAAATGGTACTTCTTAACAAAAACGACATTTCGCCCTGGTTTATGAAGTTGTTACGAAATGTGGGAAATGCTATAAAACGAACGCGGTCTTAATGTTTTAGTAAATATGAATGTAAAATACTGACAATGAAAAGCGATGCAAGCTTCAAGCTACAGAGAGACATGCTCAGCACGATAGCATGCTATTATGAGCAATTGTTAGTAGCATGTGTGTGCTTAGAGCAGTTTCATTGCATCCCTCTCGCACAATCCAATATATTAAAAGATTTTTTTAGTCTAAGTGTAGTTTTTATAAAATGTAGTCTATCAGCTAACTTAGGGACTACAATTACTGACATTGTGGGGATATATTTTATTTATTTATTGCACAAAGTACAACAGCCAAAACCTTAGGGTCCAATTTGAACAAATATAATTGCAATGAAAGTAACAGTAATATACAATTATAGGATAATTTAAAAGAAGTAATGTATCATCACGACCGTTTCCCTTCCGAGGTGGTCAGAAACCACGCTTATAAATAAACGGATTCACGTTTAGCCAACTTTACTATAGGCTGATCATGTCAAGTAGTAAGCTCGTCGATGTCTCCAGAGAAATATCACAAATAAATTAAATGTATTTATTTACATTATTAAATATTTTTGTGTCCCGAACATCGAACGCGGTACCTCCGAGTGTAAATCCACGGATTATATATGTATTATAAAATCAATATACTAAATACTATTACACAAATACAACTTCCTAACGTGGTTTAGAGCTATTCATAAACTAATAGACCAGTTTTTTTATACGACAATCTGTTATTTGCCTGCCTTATGTTTACTGGAAGATCATTCCATAATTTTGTGGCAGCTACTACGAAGGAGTTGGGATGATAGAGTATCCTACTATATATCGTATGGATATACAGTGTAAACTCCAAGTAACATCACTCCATTTAACGACAAACTCCCTAAAGCGTCGAAATCAATTGGCTTTGGTTGGTAAATTGTCCTCCAATTCTCATTTTTCTTCTCTCCATGTAACGACAACTCCATATCGCCATAAACAGCCCAGTCCCTTCAGTGTCGTTATATAGACTTTACACTGTATATGTTGGGAATCTAGCGGATTATCTAGCGGTGTCGCCCGGAACTAGAAAGTGACAGTTCTAAAATAAAAAAAATACTTCAAGTGTTGCCATAAAACAAGCAATGTTGCCAGGTGACAAATTTAAATAAATCTATGGTTTATGGTTTCGTTCATTCATTAAATTTAATAATCAATTTAATAATAATAATTTAATAATATCCCTTTGCCTTAAAGGTTAGACGCCATTTTTATAGAAGCTTTTGAAATGTCTTAAAATCGGGAGTTTCGACACATTACATCACATCACAGTCCCTACAATACAGTTCTAGACCTCCACTGCTGGAGATGTGCCTTCCAGAATATATAAAAAAAGGTAAAGGTGCTCTCCGAAGCAAGGTAATGGTGGTGTTGTATATGACAAGTGTACTTCTCATTAGTACATGCCGGGGCTCGAACCGACCGAGCCACCACAGTTTACACTCAAACTTATTGATCTAATAGATGAATTGTGCGAGCGAGAAGGATGCAAAGGTGTTGAACCCTGTTTAAGAAACAGAGTGTGGGGCCTGGAGACCGAATGTTGATGTTTACATACTAAACCAAAATTTACGAATATTAAGTTTGGGCTTAAATAAATACATAATACGGGATATATATATATATATTTATTTGAAAAAAAAAATGTAATAAATTTCACATTGACATGCATCTTTAAATAAGATATAAATCAGCAAATAATGTATAAAAATGTAACAAATAAATTAAAATTATGTGTGTTTGTATGTTGGATGTGGAGTGACATATAAATATTAATTAAATTAAAAAATAATTATAAACATTAATACAACATAATGAATTAAATACTTAGCAATAATCTATATAAAATCACGATTAGTCTTTATGTTAATAAATTGAAAAATACTGCACCTATTTGCATAAAAATACAAGAAAATGTATTCAATAATTTCAGGAACTTTATGTAGTTATATTTTAAAAAAAAGTAAAGTATCATCACGACCCAATCCCTTTCGGGGTGGTCGGAAACCACCCTTATAAAGTTGCGGATTCACATTTAGCCAACTTTACTGCCGGCCAATCATGACAAGTGGCAAGCTCGTCGATGTCTCCAGCGAACCAAAGGAGAGAAATATCACAAATAAATATTAATAAATTTTATTGTGTCTTGACCGGGAATTAAACCCGGTACCTCCGAGTCTAAATCCACGGAGTTAACCGCTATACCACGGAGGTAGTTATTTTTACAATTGAAGTAAATTCTTAACAAATAAAGAAAGAATTTTCAAACGAGATTATTATTCTGTAAAATATTTACTGTTTATTATTGTTTCATCAACAATTATTTATTTAATATAAAATTTACAACAAATAAGCCCTTTAAAAAATTCCCTCTATATATGTATAGCTATGTGTGTGTTTGTGTGTCTGTCCGTACCTGTGTCTCCGTTAGTAGTGCACTCCATGTCGACGTCGGAGGGACCGCCGTTTACTTCCGCGGAGGGCAGCACTGTCTCTTCCGACACTCCTGAAAATATACACAATTATATTTGTAAATAGACACTATTATTATTGTAAATAGACACAATCATTATTGTAAATAGACACAATTGTTCGCGCCGAGCGACGCGGTAATTCGACCAATTTTAGATGGTTCGGCGTTATTGTGATACGTCGGTGCATAAACAGACGTAAGTAAAGTAAAAGTAAAAAATTCTTTATTGCACAATAAATATCTAAAATAAAATATGGTACATAGGCGAGCTTAATACCTTCAAGGTATTCTCTAACAGCTAACCTTTGGGAGAACGACACAAGGTATTGTGGGATGCAGAGTTAAAAGGAAAAATGTATAATAACTAATAATAGCAATAAATATATACCTAAATATACACATTATAAATACATACACATAATACATAAATATGAATATACTTATATACAATACTTACATAAATAACAATCCATGTTAAGTTTAGAAATTATATCTCATTTTGCTTTTTAAGAAAATAAGAAGTTAGTAGATGCCTAAATATGTTCAACGACGGTGCCAGTCTGATTGACAATGGAAGTTTGTTCCATTCACGAGCTGCAGAAACAGTGAGAGATTCTGAATATCTGCTTGAAGAGTGCAGAGGAATCGCAAGTTGATTGTTGTGCGAGGAACGAAGAGAACGTGTGTGGGAGTCGCGAAGAAATTGGAAACGATCACGCAGGTAATGGGGTGTTTTCGGATTGTTTAGAATACCATAAAGAAAGGAGAGGATGTGTACAGATCTACGAAAACGGATATTCAGCCACTTTAGTTGAATACGAAAATGTGAGACATGATCATACTTACGTAGGCCAAATACATAGCGAATACATAAGTTGAGAAGACGATCAAGTTTATTCAGTAGCTCTTCGGTAAGATCAGGATAGCAGATATCTGCGTAGTCTATAATAGGAAGCAATAGTGAGGTAACCAGCGTTAGCTTAGCAGAGAACGGAATGAAGTACTGGTAACGCTTTAGGGAGTGCATAGCTCCAAAGACTTTCCTACTGATTTCAGAGACGTGGTGGTTCCAAGATAGATCACTGCTTATGTGGAGGCCAAGATTTTTAACATTATGACACAGAGGCAGTATCACATTATTAAAATAAAGTGACGGGAGAATCTCAGCATCCAGTCTACCCACTGCGTTTTTAGTACCAATAATAATAGCTTGTGTTTTAGTCGGATTAACTAGAAGTCCAAGATAATGAGATCGAACACGAATCGCTTCCAAATCAGCATTCATTTTGTTAAACGCATCCAGTGTACTATTTCCATCAAAGTTAAGATAAATCTGCAAGTCATCAGCGTACAAATGGTAGGAACAGAAGTTGATGGAGGACGTTAATATGTTAATAAAAACAGAGAAGAGTAGAGGAGATAGTACGCCACCTTGCGGAACACCGGCTGTCACTGAACACCAATCGGAATAGACCTCGTCCACCCGAATACGTTGCTGGCGCCCGCGAAGATAAGATTGAAACCATTGTTCTACAGTCACTGAGACATTCAGAGACCGCAATACTGCTAGGAGGATATCATGGTCTACGCCATTAAAAGCATTGCTGAAGTCAAGGAGTGTGAGGAGAGTAAGCTTATGATCGTCTACAGCAGCTCTGATATCATCGGTGATTTTAACGAGTGCTGTGGTGGTGCTGTGACACGGTCGAAAGCCTGATTGGAAAGGATTATGTAAGTTATGAAAATGCAAATAGGATGTAAATTGTCGGTGGACGACTCGCTCAAGGACTTTGGAGAGAAACGGGAGGATGGAGATAGGTCGAAGATCCGAAAAATTTAAAGGAACAGATTTTTTAGGAATAGGGACTATATAACCAAGTTTCCATAGGTTAGGAAAAGAGCCAGAAGAAAGAGAGAAGTTAATAATATGAGTAATAAAAGGGATGATAATGTGCATTAACGGGGTAAGGAGACAGCGGCCTATTTTATCATGACCGACGGCTTTGCTGGATATGGAAAGGATGATCCTTGAAACTTCACTGCCTAAGACAGGCTCAAAAGAAAAAGAAGCAATGTCTGAAAGAGATTTAGAACAGATCTGTGAGATAGTAACGGCCTTTAATACAGGATCAATGGTGATTGGTGAAGAGGAGAAATGCTTATTGAGGCCGTTAATATCCACAGAGAAATTAGTTTCGGATCTAGATTTTCCGAAACCCAATGTTTTTAGAAATTTCCACAAGTTTTGTGGTGATGAAGAATCTATAGATTTATGAATATACAGGCGTTTAGCATTCCTACACATTTGGTTTACGCGATTTCTTGCAGACTTAAACTTGTTCCAGAGCTCATGTCCTAATTTGTTACCCCTTTACCCTTGTCCTGTCTCTTTCTCGCCGCTTCCTTTCTATATAACCCATCCTAACAATCATATTTGTAATATACACAATAATATTTGGAAGTGGACACAGATATACAAACTGTTAATTTTAAATTTGTATAAAGAAGTCATAAATAAAAACCATTTCCGAGATTTGGTTTTTTAGTCCAAGTTGTTCATTTCTATCAATAGAATGACATCTTTAGTCTAACGTATGGCCATACAAAGTCGCCCCGTAAGTGTATTTTTTTATTAAATAGAAATAATTCCGTTTTGTCACCAAAGGGACCTGAGAAAAAGTTAATTATTACGAAATTTGTTCGTGAAACCCGATTTCACTTAGAGTAACTTATCGAATTGTCATCATCCAACAGTGGAGGCGATTCATAGCTAGGGAATAATTAATAGAGCTTCGAGAAACCTGCTGTAAGTCAAATAACTTAGCAATTGGTGGATCCACCGAGAGTTGTGAGTTTGAGATCTTACCATTAGTATGTCCACTCCCATTGCACGGTGCGGCGCTGGTGTGGAGTATTACTGAAGTAGCTACGCCGTTAGTGCACGACTCCGAGCACACCTGGAATACACACGATACCATGTCATTGGAGATTGGAATGGAATCAACAGACGTTTGTGTGTTTCCCCATTCCTATAACCTGGAGTCCTTCAAACGAAGTGTGAAAAAGCATCTTTATAGGCCGGCATAGTGGTAGGGTCGTCAGTTGCTCCCCATTCTTGGACCTCGCGTACCGCTTACCATAAGGTGGGCGCGGTGATACATGTCGTGCTCCGTATAAAAAAAAAAAAAAAATCTAAGTAGCAAAGTGGTCCAAGGAGTAAGCTGTTAGCAGAAGACTAACAGCAGCATACAAATATTTATTTCGTCACATGACTTTTTCGAGCTTAGTATTATTCTGTCGAATAAAAACATAATTATTAATTAGTAAAAATGTTGTTTGTAAGCGAGGCGGCACTGTGGGAGTGTGCTCGCGGGATTACCTCGTCAGTTCCGTTGACCATCTCCACGAACTGGCGGCACTGTGGGAGTGTGCTCGCGGGATTACCTCGTCAGTTCCGTTGACCATCTCCACGAACTGGCGGCACTGTGGGAGTGTGCTCGCGGGATTACCTCGTCAGTTCCGTTGACCATCTCCACGAACTGGCGGCACTGTGGGAGTGTGCTCGCGGGATTACCTCGTCAGTTCCGTTGACCATCTCCACGAACTGGCGGCACTGTGGGAGTGTGCTCGCGGGATTACCTCGTCAGTTTCGTTGACCATCTCCACGAACTGGCGGCACTGTGGGAGTGTGCTCGCGGGATTACCTCGTCAGTTCCGTTGACCATCTCCACGAACTGGCGGCACTGTGGGAGTGTGCTCGCGGGATTACCTCGTCAGTTCCGTTGACCATCTCCACGAACTGGCGGCACTGTGGGAGTGTGCTCGCGGGATTACCTCGTCAGTTCCGTTGACCATCTCCACGAACTGGCGGCACTGTGGGAGTGTGCTCGCGGGATTACCTCGTCAGTTCCGTTGACCATCTCCACGAACTGGCGGCACTGTGGGAGTGTGCTCGCGGGATTACCTCGTCAGTTCCGTTGACCATCTCCACGAACTGGCGGCACTGTGGGAGTGTGCTCGCGGGATTACCTCGTCAGTTCCGTTGACCATCTCCACGAACTGGCGGCACTGTGGGAGTGTGCTCGCGGGATTACCTCGTCAGTTCCGTTGACCATCTCCACGAACTGGCGGCACTGTGGGAGTGTGCTCGCGGGATTACCTCGTCAGTTCCGTTGACCATCTCCACGAACTGGCGGCACTGTGGGAGTGTGCTCGCGGGATTACCTCGTCAGTTCCGTTGACCATCTCCACGAACTGGCGGCACTGTGGGAGTGTGCTCGCGGGATTACCTCGTCAGTTCCGTTGACCATCTCCACGAACTGGCGGCACTGTGGGAGTGTGCTCGCGGGATTACCTCGTCAGTTCCGTTGACCATCTCCACGAACTGGCGGCACTGTGGGAGTGTGCTCGCGGGATTACCTCGTCAGTTCCGTTGACCATCTCCACGAACTGGCGGCACTGTGGGAGTGTGCTCGCGGGATTACCTCGTCAGTTCCGTTGACCATCTCCACGAACTGGCGGCACTGTGGGAGTGTGCTCGCGGGATTACCTCGTCAGTTCCGTTGACCATCTCCACGAACTGGCGGCACTGTGGGAGTGTGCTCGCGGGATTACCTCGTCAGTTCCGTTGACCATCTCCACGAACTGGCGGCACTGTGGGAGTGTGCTCGCGGGATTACCTCGTCAGTTCCGTTGACCATCTCCACGAACTGGCGGCACTGTGGGAGTGTGCTCGCGGGATTACCTCGTCAGTTCCGTTGACCATCTCCACGAACTGGCGGCACTGTGGGAGTGTGCTCGCGGGATTACCTCGTCAGTTCCGTTGACCATCTCCACGAACTGGCGGCACTGTGGGAGTGTGCTCGCGGGATTACCTCGTCAGTTCCGTTGACCATCTCCACGAACTGGCGGCACTGTGGGAGTGTGCTCGCGGGATTACCTCGTCAGTTCCGTTGACCATCTCCACGAACTGGCGGCACTGTGGGAGTGTGCTCGCGGGATTACCTCGTCAGTTCCGTTGACCATCTCCACGAACTGGCGGCACTGTGGGAGTGTGCTCGCGGGATTACCTCGTCAGTTCCGTTGACCATCTCCACGAACTGGCGGCACTGTGGGAGTGTGCTCGCGGGATTACCTCGTCAGTTCCGTTGACCATCTCCACGAACTGGCGGCACTGTGGGAGTGTGCTCGCGGGATTACCTCGTCAGTTCCGTTGACCATCTCCACGAACTGGCGGCACTGTGGGAGTGTGCTCGCGGGATTACCTCGTCAGTTCCGTTGACCATCTCCACGAACTGGCGGCACTGTGGGAGTGTGCTCGCGGGATTACCTCGTCAGTTCCGTTGACCATCTCCACGAACTGGCGGCACTGTGGGAGTGTGCTCGCGGGATTACCTCGTCAGTTCCGTTGACCATCTCCACGAACTGGCGGCACTGTGGGAGTGTGCTCGCGGGATTACCTCGTCAGTTCCGTTGACCATCTCCACGAACTGGCGGCACTGTGGGAGTGTGCTCGCGGGATTACCTCGTCAGTTCCGTTGACCATCTCCACGAACTGGCGGCACTGCAGCAGGAACAGGGTGTGCTGGTCGGAGTCCAGCAGCCCGGGATACAGCCTGCGGGTCAGCTCGATGGCCTCCCCGATCCGACCGCCCAGCACCAACTTAGATATACCTACAGACAGACGAGGACCTCTAAACGCTCCATACAATATGACAAGCAGAAGAGCCGCCAAAAGGCGTGCATGTCGTTCTTTACTTCCTTTGTGCCACATGTCGTAATTATGTATATCCATCCCATTTATTCCTTATCCATAAGACTTACGGGTGAAAGAGATGGAGAAATGCGCAAACGCACCTTAAAATGGGTCGGCCTCGCGACCCACCTGACAGTTGGAATAAAATATTTGAACGGTGAACCCGTGAACGCTACTCAACCCATATTTATTAAAATATAAGACTTTGAATTGTGTGTGCTCACAAACTCTGCTCCAACTGTTGATGCTATGGTGGTGTGTCGTGTCTTACAAGCAGTGACCTAATATATATTGGAGTTATCAAAGTACCCGCAGTAAGTCTCCTTTCTTTTCACCACCACCATATACAAAGAACAATAAACTAATAATTTTAAATTCTTTGTAAGTCGCATGACCGCCCTTTTCGTTCTTCTTATAACGACCGACTTAAAAGCCCATTACACACTTCCACCACCAGTTTCAAGTTCATTTACTGTATCGTCTGCTCGTCAGTGGAACAAGCTTCCACTGACCATCAGACAAGCTCCTTCCAAGTAAAGTATCATCACGACCGTCTCCCTTTCGGGTGGTCAGAAACCACGCTTATAAGCGGATTCACATTTAGCCAACTTTACTATAGGCCAATTTTTATAATTATAATTGTTCATTGGAATATTCAGAATATTCGCCGCATGAACCTGTCACATTACTTCAAAAAGCAAACCTGTCAGGACACGTCAAGATAATAAGCTTTTTTTACCAAAGGATATTTTCCGAAATCGTTGTTTTATGGTCTTTAGTCATCCGGTAGGTTATTAAATAATGCAGCATTAAATAGGTGGAAGACGGACTGATGGTGGTAATTTCTCCAGTAAAATGTTTTTCGGGATCAAGCTCGTCATGCCCAGTTAAGCCGGCATAGTGTTAAGGACTGATGTCAGTCATGAGTGTCTAAATCCAGTTGCTAACATTCATGGACACTAAGCTTTTTTTTATATACAAAAAAAAAACCTTATTTCATTCGAATAACAGATCGATGAAAGTCGCTCTTTTATATCTTGTACTATGAAAATATAATTAATAGTTAAAAAAAGTTTCCCTTTCGGGGTGGTCAGAAACCACGCTTATAAATAAGCGGATTCACATTTAGCCAACTTTACTACAGGCCAATCATGACAAGTGGCAAGCTCATCGATGTCTCCAGGCGTACCAAACTCGAGAAATATCACAAATAAATTTAATATTCAATTAAATGTATTTATTTACATTAATCAATATTTTTGTGTCCCGACCAGGAATCGAACCCGGTACCTCCCGAGTCTAAATCCACGGACTTTACCGCTAGAACACAAAGGCAGTTAATAAAAACTATTTTTTGAAAATCGACATGTGGGTACTTCCCATTTGAAGTAACGTGGCGCCATCTAGTGGTAGCATACTTGGTTATTGGAAATGGAAGAAATTTGGATTGCTTATGATTTGTCGAATCACTATTACAAATAGAAGGTAAATAATGGCGTAAACTGTATAAGTTGTGTACTCGTGAGCACCTCTTTGCTTTTGATTAATTTGTGGTTGTGTTTTAGGCTGGACCAAGAGGCCTGATGTTGACTCTACAGAGAATACTCCGTAAGATCATGATGACACCTAACTTTTTATAATACTCACGTTGTCTATTCTTAATGCTGGCGATATCTTCCTGTATGGGTTGTGAGGTGGCGCGGGAGAAGGCCTGCGCAGTACCGCAGTACCCGTGGTGCACCAGGTACGAAGAAATCATCCTGTAATTACCATCATGACAACTTACATTTACTATAAATGTCATGAAGTCAACTTACATTAACAGCCTGTAATGTCATCAAGTTTACTTACATTAACAGCCTGTAAGGTCATCAAGTCAACTTACATTAACAGCCTGTAAGGTCATCAAGTCAACTTACATTAACAGCCTGTAATGTCATCAATTCAACTTACATTTTCAGGCTGTAATGTCATGATTTCAACTTACACTTTGCCGTTAATGTTATTATATAGAAAAAATAAAATAAGCAAAATATAAATAGAGCTACAAAAAAAATAGTTATACAGTACATCAATACAGACACCTAAAACTCATAGTCTAAACTTCCACTGCTAAAAACATGTTCTTCGACTGGTGGAGAATAGTATTACTAGTATAGGAAACCCACTAACCACTACGAGTAGATGCGGCGACCGAGGCTTCCTCCTGGCGTCCTTGGGTTGGTTCACTATTTCAGTTCTCCACTACTTTCGGAGTCATTTCGATGGTGGGGGAAATGAATAGTGATATCTATATCGGCGTAACCATCAACGTTACGGCTAAATTTAATAATAATAATAATATTTGTATTTTTTAATAAATTTCAAAATTAATTACCAATTCTACTAGAATAATATACAAATAGATAGAAATAATGATACACAAATACATAGATATTTGTTAATGAGAGTTTATAGCAGTGCCTGTTCCTTGTCATCTTGTCTATCCAAACATAGCTAGACCAAATAAAACTTCAAATTTTAAAAATATTTGTGTGTGTGTGTATAATCCAATAAAACATGATCAATATTCTCACCTATGTAGAAGTGGTTGCCACTCTCCCTGTTCACTAGGTAGCGGGAACTCGTCTATAGTAAGTCTGGTTTTGGCCCGGAGTTCTCTCAACATGTCCTCGATGTCGAACATGAAGGGTTGCTGGCCAAAGTTGGCATCCACCACCTCTCCTGGGGTTTGGAGACCCACAGTGGGGTATAGATTTGACTGAAGACAATAATAATTATAGTATTAATCTTTAACGACTTCTGTGACGTACGGAGCAGATTGTCCAAAAAAAAACATATAAACCAAAACAGGTAAAAATTAAGCTTTGAACGTTTTTTTGGGGCACTTACACGTAAAATAATAATAATAAAATAATAATAGGTTTGCCTTTAGTGTGGGATGCCACCTGTGTGGACACTGTAAGGACCCAGGCCCTGCTGCATTACAAGAAAAGAACCAGTAACGTAAGAAAGGAAAGTATCATGACGACCGTTTCCCTTTCGGGGTGGTCAGAAACCACGCTTATAAATAAGCGGATTCACATTTAGCCAACTTTACTATAGGCCTATCATGACAAGTGGCAAGCTCGTCGATGTCTCCAGCGTCCCGCACCTCGGGAGATAAGAGGACTGGCCACTATTTGGTTCACTTTTGATAGCCATTAGAATACTTGTTAGATTGGAAATGATAAACATGAGACGCTATACATCTTCATCAGAGTCCCTAGAACACAGAGTTCTAGACTATTGGAGATGGACCTTCCAGAAAGTTCTGGACAATTTGGTCCACACTCGCCTCGCTGGTCAGACGGGTTGGCGAGGGTATGCAATACACACTCATAACCAGTGGCGGATTTACAAATTTGCCGCTAGAAGACTATTAAATTTTTGCCGCCCCTACAGACCATTGAAATTTAATACTTCACAATCATATTATATACATTTATTCTGAAATTGCAACTTTATGATTTGTGTTCTATTGTCCTTATTACATCGGCTTTTAGTATGATTGAACTAGGGGATAGTTGTGTCAGTTTCTAGATTATTTTTATGCTAAATATAATCCGTATATACGGATTACGGACCTAAGAGTATTCAGTATATTGTGCATTATTAAAATATTATTTCTTTTGTCACTCGTTTCTTTGTTGTATACTAAATATATTGTTGTTAAAGTAAAAGTAATAAAGTATCATCACGACCGTTTCCCTTTCGGGGAGGTCAGATACCACGCTTATAAAGAAGCGGATTCACGTTTCATCATGGCAAGTGGCTTGTCGATGTCTTCAGCGTACCAAAGGAGTGAAATATCACAAATAAATTAAATATATTTATTTACATTAATAAATATTATTGTGTCCCGACCAGGAATCGAACCCGGTACCTCCGAGTCTAAATCCACGGACTTAACCGCTAGACCATGGAGGCAGTATATCGTTGTATAATAATGGTTTTTTTTATTGCTGATAGATAAAAAAAAATTGCCAAATTTGGCGCCCCCTAAAATCTGCCACCCTGGGCTCCAGCCTACTGGTAAATCCCCCACTGCTCATAACTAATTATACTCGCACAAAATATAAAGTGTGTAGAGAGACTATTAATAAAAGAGCTTAATTATCGGTTCACATTATCTGCGGATCAATAAAATTGTTACTTGAGCTATTAGTGCATCAATTACTGTACTGCTGCACGCGCCCCATGTTTTTCACTTCCACTAAGTATGAATTGTATTGTTATGAATTTGTCTGTGGTTTTATCCTTCACAAGGAATTAACAAATTACTTTTTAGTCCGTTATTTATTTATTTTTATTTTATTTCATTAGGAAAGGTTACAGAATTTTAATTAGACATAAATATAAACATACATTTCTTCACGCCAAATCCCTTGCGGGGTAGGCAGAGACAATTGAGCGCCACTTGTCACGATCACGACATACCTCTTTCGCTTCTTCGACATTCATTAACCTCTTCATACATGCCCTTTTGTTTAGATGGCTTTTTAATGGCATCTTCAGCTATTGTTTTATTTATTTGATCGAATTATTTTTCGTCCTAGTGGACATAATTTATTTATTTTTCTATCCCAACCGCTTTTCTTAAGTTTTAAAATTACCACAGTGCTCTCCCAAATATTAACGACTAACTCAGAACACACACAAATCAGACAATAAACACTACATCATTCTACACTGACACACATGTGAGTATTAGTGGAACGTGGATTGTGCTTGGAGGCTTACCAAGGGTTTGAAGACGTCCTGTGTAATTCTTTTAACATGCCCGAACCATCGGAGCATGCTTTATCTTTTTTTTTCATATAAAATGATGGTACATTATTATTAATTAATGATAAAACCAACTCACCGGTAATCCTCTGAAGGCGATACCTAAGTGGTGTCCATTTTTAGTGTAGAAGCACGTGTTGTCTATGAGATTGACTCCGCAACCGATGACGTCACCGGTCGTGAAGGTGGGTCCGTAAGGTTGGCCAGTGCCGGAGGAGCAGAAGGAGTGGCCATCGTCACCGTGGTAACCGTACGAGTGCTTATCCCAACCTTCAAACATTATGTTCTTATGTAACAGATGGACAACAAAGGAGATTTACGGCAAGTTGCAGAAAGGATCATTTAAATAATCCCTGATTAATATTTTGATATGCGCTTGGTTGGCACTTTGGTTATTTAGGCCATTGACGTGCCTCATAGGCATACGTTACACATAGTATAATATCATCATCACGACCGTTTCCCTTTTGGGGTGGTCAGAAACCACGCTTATAAATAAGCGGATTCACATTTAGCCAATTTACTATAGGCAATCTCGTCGATGTCTCCAGCGTACCAAACTCGAGAAATATCACAAATAAATTAAATATTCATTAAATGTATTTATTTACATTAATAAATATTTTTGTGTCCCGACCAGGAATCGAACCCGGTACCTACGAATCTAAATCCACAGACTTAACCGCTAGACCACGGAGTAACGTTAAACATGTCAAAAGATACCTTTGCTACATGCCAAAATGCATCCACATACCTTACCCACTATGACTACGCGTACTCATAAATTTGGAGACTCTTACATCTGTCGCACGCTGAAGATGTGGATGCTATTCCAGTGTGTTTCTCCACTCCTATAACCACCTGGAGTCCTTCAAGCGAAGTGTGAAATAGCATCTTGTTAGTCCAGCATAGTGGTAGAGACTGATGCCGGTCGTTAGTGACTGGCATCGGTTGCTCCGATTCTTGGATCTCGCGTACCGCTTACTATCAAGTGGGCGCGATGTCACATGCCGTGTTCAGTATACGTATTAAAGAAAACAAATATGTGTCAACTTGATTCCAATTACCTCTGGTACAGTTAGGTGGTAAAGTTATAAGTTCCCCACACAACCCAGTATTTACATATATACCGCGTGTAATACTCAAAAGAGCAAATATTTATTTTAGGCTTCAGCTGGCATCGGTAGAACCTGTATTTAAAATAATAAAAAAACACTTTTTTAAAGATAAAAATCATTATCCGAAAAGCAAAACCCAACTGCATGGTGAACAAGGCCGCGTCTGTAAATCGCGATATCCATCGTGATACATACCTAAAGAAGTGTTATTATTAATTGATCTCGCTCACAGCCGAGACGAAATAGAGAGAAAGAGTTACGTAAGTCAATGTTCGTGCGATCGTCGACCTCTCGCTGCCTACTTGATTAGGCTCAGTATGAGTGGCGATATTTTTAGGATAACTTCTCAGCACCGTAACTTAAGATTTTATTACTGAATATTTAAAATAAAATATACATAGTTCTTTATTTTATACTAGATTACAATATGAAAATATTTGCTCTGTAACAAATTCCATGGAGTATATCACAATATAATATCTTAATCTATCTAAGATTATCTAATGTCGACACTCCTGCCTCTGAAGCCTTAAATGGTTAATGATCTTACCAGGTAATCTGTTCATGTTAACTCCATGTGCACTAAGTCCTATTCCCATGTAGCCATCTCTGCCCTTGGAGACGATTCGCACCTCGAAGTAGTACAGACCGCACGCCGCGGGTATGGGATGTGTCGCCCGGACACTAGCCGCGTCCTTGTGTGTTTTGCCATGACCTGGAACGAAACGAAACTCGACTTAGCATATACGGGATATGAGATAGAACTAAAAGCTGAACCAAATAAACTTATTATAACATCGCGGTCGGAAAGAACAATGGCTAGATATTACCTATTTTTAAAACAATTTCTAATTTTAGCAACTGTAATCAGACACTCATGACATCCCGTACGTGGTCTCCACCCGTCGTCGGTTCTGCTGCAGATGTGTCCAGCCCACTGCCATTTCAGCTTGCTAATTTTAAAAGCTATGTCAGTAACTTTCTATAGTTGGCCGAGCGACCAGACCCACTGTCACTGTCCACACGTCTTTGCTCCGTTCGACATTACGGGGAGAAATCACTGGTTAAATACTTTTGTCTTCAGACAAAATTGACATTATTTTTATCATTTTAATTTTATTTCCGTAAGTTCATTTTTATATAATATCTTAGTTTTAAGTACTTTAAATTGTAGTTTTAATTATTGCATGCACTAAAATAATTATCTGATGGAAATGTCATATGTATATGTTTAGGATCACATTCAGTCTGTCGCCTGAGAACTTTCTTACTTGTATCATGTTTTATTGTGCATCTGTTGTATACATTGGATAAATAAATAAAGACAACGACCGAACCGAACAACAACTGCAATCACTAGTCACAGAAATGAAAGAGGGATGTGCAGAAAAAGGACTCCGTTTGAATGCGAGAAAAACCAAGGTACTAGTGTTTGAAAGATAAAAATGGACGATGACACTCTAGCTAGATTCTAGAGTCTAGAACAAGTAAATGAAATTATATATCTGGGCAGTGTTTTCACTGCGGATGGGAAGTATGATAGGGATGTTGAAAGAAGAGTGAACGCGGGAAATAGTAAAAGAGGCCCTGGCAGACCAAGACTTACCTACCACGATCAAATAAATAAAACAATAGCTGAAGGTGCATTAAAAAGCCATCGAAACAAACGGGCATGTATGAGAAGGTTGATGAATGTCGAAGAAGCGAAAGAGGTATGTAGTGATCGTGACAAATGGCGCTCAATTGTCTCTGCCTACCCCGCAAGGGATTTGGCGTGAAGATGTGTAAATAAAGACATTGTGGTATGGACGCGACGGGAGGATGTTCGAATGGAGTTCCTGAATACTGTCCATCATAGCTAAATTAATCTTTCTGCTACTATATCCTCGGTGTATTGGCGAGTCAAAAGAGCTTGGTGGTCGTCATCTATAGGGGGAGTTTGTTTGGAAATCATAGAAACTTTTGACAAAAGGGCAAGTAGTGAACAATATATATAATAGGAACAAGTGTGACCTCAGCACTTGACCTTGCGATCGATTGAGTCCTCGCAGCTGACTGCGTCTCGATATTCAATCCACTTACATTATGCTAAGCGTAGTCAGTTAGCAACCGACTGTGGGAGCTAAAATTTACAAATGAATAGGTCATTAAAACAACTTATTTTTTGTTGCAAACTCTTCGTTAACACTTGTGTAGTTTTTTAAATGACTGATTTAAATATTATCAAGTTTTGTGTCAAGTGTTATGGTGTTTGTATATTGTGTTTGAGTTGACATTGGAAACAATTTAAAAACAATTATTTTGGGTCTTCTTTACAAAGAAGACTTGAACGATATATAACTCGGTCAATGTTAAGAATTTATGTTTATGAAATAGTTGCCTGCAACTATCACGATTACCTATATTATACATGTAATATATATGTTGTTTTTGCGTTAACTGAATTTCTGAATGAAAGTAGTGGCTCCGTTATAAGAACGCCTTCCTTAACATCGTACAAACATGTTGGTTCGAACCCCGGCATGTACCAATAAGAAATACACTGTTCTTACGTACATGTGTCAAAGATTTACATTACAACACCACCATTCCCGTGCCTCGGAGAGCACGTTAAGCCGTCGTCGGTCTCGGTTCATATTCAATGGGTACGTCGCGTCGGTTGGTATTCAACTTGTATCGTTAAAAAAAAAAAATATATATATTGACAAAAAAAAAACAATTAATAAATCAGGTTTTAGGGGATGTGATCAGAACCTCGCCAACCCGATTGGCCAGCGCGTGGCGAGAGAAGGCCAAATTATATTCTATAGAATCTAGTCCATAAACATAAATACTAGACGAGTGACGGCTGGCGGCACTCAAGGTCGGCCTGAGTTCAAGTTTCGAGGGTCAATGACCGCGATGTTTTGGTATACGAACATTATTATTATCTGTAACTATAACATACAATCCTTCAATATTTGAATATACATATTTTTATGTAATCAGCTGATCGGCCTGGCGTTGTTCGTAAAATATAGTCGACAGCGTAAAAACCTGTCAAGTTACATGTTTTCTGTGTTCCGTCTTCTAAGGAACGTCTCTGCAAAATTTAATCAAAAAAAATTTGAAGCATATTGACAGGTTACTCAACGACCGCCTCCGTGGTCTAGTGGTAACAAACGTTGCCGTGAACTCGGGAGGTCGTGGGTTCGATTCCCACCGGGGGCAAGTTGTACATTGTATAATTTGTCTCGGTCTGGGTATTTATATGTATATATTTAAAAAAAAAAGTATAATATGTAGCTTATCAACCATCTAGTTTCCGTAACACAAGCCTCGTAGCTTACCACGGAAATTAGATGGCGCTATGTGACCTGTCTGGACATTTAAAAAAAAAAAAAAAAAAAACCCTTTTCAGGTTCATTTTTTTTATAGACTAGCACATGTGACCTTACCCACTGATGGTAAGTGGCGCGCAAGGTCCATGAATATCAGCAACTGGAATCAGATACTTAAGACTGACATCAGTCAATAACACTATGCCGGATACACTTTTTAGATACTTCCCCGCCCCGGCCGGCAGTCTGGGTAGATCAGCACGATCAGTCCGCCTACCACCTATTAAATTAATTCTTTCGCCTTCACAAATACCTACGACCACATTTCTGAGTATCGAACAAAATTAAAGTGGCTACCAATTCGCTGTCGCAGGAATCTCAGAATTGTCTGCTTACTACACACATCAAAAAAGTCTAGGGATCAAGCATGTTTATGCGGATTTCTTGTGATTGAGATGTGGCTTTGTAATAAATTTATGATTTTATAAATTTATATGGATCCTTTTTGGTGCATTTCATAATTTAGAACAGGAACTGTCAATCAAATTCGAGTAAAAGATGAAAATCAGCTGTCAATATTTTCCCTATAAAAACATAAGACGCATTGAAGACATTATTAGTGCTACTGTTTCCCTACTACTGATTAAAACCAACGTTATTATGGAGCGGCGACGTCATTTAAGCAGGGAAGAAATGATCAGAGCCGTGGGAATGATAGAAGCTGGTTCCCGGCAACGTACTGTGGCTTTAGCTCTGAATACAAGTCAGAGTGTTATCAGTCGACTTTGGACACGTTACCGAACCACTGGTACCGTGGCTGAGCGCCATGGAGGACGGTATCGCTGCACCACACGGAGACAAGACCGATACATTCAAATCACAGCTCGAAGAACTCCAACAATAACCGCCATGATGTTAGCCGTGAGCCTTCATCGCTCTTCAGGGAACTTAATTAGCGACCAAACAGTCAGAAACCGCTTGCATGAAGTGAACCTTCATTCCCGAAGACCGCTACGGGTACCACCTATAGCAATGCACAATCGTAGGACTCGATATCAATGGGCTCTTGAACACAGAAATTGGACAGAAGAACAATGGCGTTTCGTGTGCTTTTCTGATGAGTCTCGTTTTGGTATGAGGCCGGATACAAGACGTATACGACACTGGAGAACCCCTGGACGCCAACAGCGATTAAAATCCTGCCAGGAAGTCCATCCTTATAGTGGTGGAACCATCATGGTATGGGCGGGTATTTCGATCGGCGGAAGAACTGAGTTGATTTGGATCAGAGGCAACCTCAACGCTCAAATTTATGCTGAGACGGTTGTATCAGACGTCATCGTTCCTCTACAAGTGCATATCGGTCCCTTATTTCAGTTAATGCATGATAATGCACGACCGCACACCGCAAGAGTTGTAAGACAGACTCTCGCCGCAGCTAACATCAATGTCCTGCCCTGGCCTGCTCAGTCGCCAGACTTGAACCCGATTGAGCATGCATGGGATATTCTTCAGAGAAGAGCTCTGCCGAATATGGAGGGTATCCAGTCGCAAGAAGACCTTTTTTTGTTGTTGCAACGAACATGGGCGGCCATTCCACAGCGTGATTTGGATGAACTCATTTTGAGTATGCCAAACCGATGTTCTTGTGTTGTTAGTGTTCGCGGTAGAAACACGGATTATTAATTGTTTAAGTTACCCAATAAAATTAAAAAAAAAACTGTTATTTCAGTCTTTTTTTCGAACTTTAATGTTAGTGGTTCAAATGTCAAAAATCCCTTTATTAGGAAAATGGCAATTTTTTTTACTAATGCAAAGGTGACTTGGTTTATCGTTACTGTAGACAAACGAAAACATTTTATTTGATCAATCCTTAAAGAAAATTTTAATGAATATCAATCAGGAGAAAAGTTATTGCAAAAATATATGTTGATCCCTAGACACTTTTGATGTGTGTATTTTCTATACTCAACGAGCCTGTGACACCGAAATACCTCAAAAGTAAATTTATCTCTCTTTATTCCATGATATGTATATATGTATTTTATATTTAGGTATATATTTATTTAGGATGTTAATATATGTACATTGTATTGCTTATAATAAGTACTATATTCGTATGTATGTAATTTATGTTTTATACTGCTCACATCTCCCAAAGGTTAGCTGTTAGAAAATGTTTTTAGACATATGTACTGTAAAATGTAATATTTTCTGTGCAATAAAGAATGTATCTATCTATCGTATTATATGTAGTAGGTATATGTATTATTAGTATTTAATATATCACACTTACTAGTATATATTTTAGTAATATTGTTATAAGACAAAAAAGTATGGCTAAACTTAGAAGTAGAAACTTAGAAGAATAGCGCAAATTGCTGAAGTCCTGGGAGATCCTAGTTACCTACTTGTTGTTTTAACTAACAAATTAGTGTATTATTAACAATGTAGTGTATTTGGCTCAAAAAAAGCCTTCAAATCAAGCGTACGTTCCATATTGCAAACACTCTAATGTTTTTCTTTTATATATATCATTGCAGTTTAACTATTTTTAACTATTTTCTTCTTGCTTTCTGTTATTTGATCCAGGCCACTTTTTACTTTTTATATAACGTATATGATCTATTATTATTTCTAGTTAGTTATTTAATATTATTTAAACTTTAGTTTTTTTTTTTTTTTCACTAGCGTAAGTTTGTTTAATTGTGTAAGTTTTTTTTTCTTTTTTCTTCGTTACTCGCCTTAAATATCGTATACATATTAATGTTCCTAGTGAGTACTGTTTATGGAGTCTGGCTCACATATTGTTTATTTTAAATGTTTCTATACAAATTTTAGCCATGATCTCTGTTTGTATTCCAAATTTTAAATAAATAAATTAAGTTAGGAAAACTCAATCAAACATAAACTTTATCACATTCTAATAAATCACAACTATTAGTCACACAAATAATGCTAAATATGTTAAACTATCAGTACTTGTTAAAAAAACGCAGGGACATAAAATTTAAAGCAGGCCCACACAGGTGCGATTTTATACCGATCAAGTTCGAATCGAGTTATAAGCTCTATCTAATAATACTAATTTTATATTTGTGGGTTGAATATGTACCTAACAAAAACAATAGTTTTCCCATAGCACAACAAAAATTAAGTCAAATTTCCGAATACATTTTGAAAAAATATTTGTCATCGCAGCTGTGTGTGTGAGCGCTAAGTGGACGTACGATACATCCAGAGCCGTAAGTGGAGGTATGGCAGGTTCGGTCGGCGACCCGGCCCCGAGCACGCACCTTACAACAAAAACTCCACATTAGATATAATTTCAACAAATTACTTAACACTCCACACTGCTTCACACTTCTCCCCAATACTTCACACACGACTTCACACTGTTTCACTTGCGACTCACAATACACAATATTCTACATACAACTTTGCACTTTACGTCTTCAATTCATTTATTCACCATAAAATATTTATTTTATTTGAAATACTTAATTGCGCTAAAACTGTACATAGGCGGGCTTAATGGCCGGCATTTTCTAACAACCAACCTTTGGGTGTGTGGAAAAACCATGTATGGGTGCAAATTTATTATTATAAACTATATACTAATAATACATATAATAATAAATAAATACATATAACTATAAAATACTAAAAATAGGCCTACATACTAATAAACAGTAAATGATAATCTTAAAAATGAAAAATAACACAAAAATAAAATTTAATATGAGAGGGAGCCTGTCTGATCGTCAGTGGGATCCTGTCTGATTGTCAGTGGAAGCCTGATCCATTGGCTAGCGGATAACACAGTAAACGAATCTGAATATCTACTGGAACTATGAGACGGGATTTTGAGTTAATTGTTCTGAGAACGGAGAGGGCGGTCGTAAGAGTCACAAATACGAAGATGGATATATTAAGTACACTTGTTTTTGTCAGTTATACAATATCTGTCGGAGGGTTATCCCACTCTGCACCTTCCCGTACGTGGTCTCCACTCCAGAACCCGTCTACTCCATCGTTCATCGGTTCTGCGACAGACGTGTCCGGCTCTTTTTTACATACAACTTACTCACTTTTTATTCTATTTTTTATTGTTTTGTATGAACTCTATTATTTCATTGATTTTATTGATGTTGAATTTTGATTTGATTTTATTATTATTATATCTTTGTCTTTATATTAATTGTATACTGTATATTACTATTGTTAGCTTGAAAGCTTTATAAATATTATCATTTGTATAGAAAATTAAAAAATATATAGGCATATTGACAATCCATATTTAATGAAAATGTATGTATTAATTATAAGATTGACTGCACGGTAAATTGGGCTTTAGTGTTAAGCCATGTAATGTATTATTAATAAATGAATAAACTTTACTATACACACTAACGAGACATACTACACGGGCTGGATAACTGTTTTTTGTAATGCGGAACTACGCAGTCTCAATTGTCTTGCAGAACCAATGCGACATTTAAAACTTCTAACTTTTATAGATAATAGTTTTTTTTAAACATGTCCTAATTCATTCTGTACAGATTGGTCAGGCTTTGATTTTTTAGTTATGGTTTCTCGGCTTTCTTGTTATATATTTACTTCGGGGCAACATAAGCAGTTATATCTTAATAAGATCTTCTCCTCCTTAGTCGGTACCCCACTGTTGGGGATTGTGACTCCGTCGTAGTCCATCCACTAGCCGTTTCCAGTGGCTGCGGTCCTCGGTGCAGTGGATGGCTTGGTGTACTGGGATGTTTAGGTGGTCAGTCACCTGACAAAACCATCGTTTGGGGCTTCTACCTCTTGTTCTTTTACCGTCTACTTTTCCCGTTTTTCCAGATTGTCGGCGCCTCTTCTAGCAATGTGGCCAAAATATTGCAGAATTCGAGTAAAGCAGACGGCAGAAAGTCTCTGTCCCTTGGCAAGTTTGAGCTCTTCGAGCACCGAAACGTTAGTGCGTCGTGCGGTCCAATGAATTTTGAGCAAACGACGTCAGCACCACATCTCAAACGCATCAATTCTTGCCCTATCTGCGGCTTGTATAGTCGTACAGGAATATGGAGAATACGAGCGTTCTGACAATGTGGATTTTTGTCTGCCTGGATATGTTGTTGTCTGTCCATATTTTAATAAGATCTAATAATTGTTGTAATAATAAACTAAATGACAATATTCGTGTTGTATAACGAACGTGGTGAAGGGCACAAGGCCGCGACCAAACCAAATTAGACCATCCACTTCACTTCCCGGTAAACATGTTATTGGATCGAATCAAACAACACTTCTAGTTCGTCTTAGACATGGAAACATTACGTTTTTGATTATTTATTTTCATAAAATCACAGCTTATTATATTAAACATATAAACAAAGTAGCAATAGTGGAACACAAGCCAAAGAGATTTTATATTATTTAGATAATACAATTAAAACAGTAATAACTGGATTCATTGTTAAATATAATTAATTATATTCAGCTTAATAGTAATTGATTAGATATAATTGATTGTAATAGTAATAATTGAACAGTGGGACACAAGCGAAAGATATTTTATATTATTTAGACAATACAATTAAAACAGTAATAACTGGATTCATTGTTAAATATAATTAATTATATTCAGCTTAATAGTAATTGATTAGATATAATTGATTGTAATAGTAATAATTGAACAGTGGGACACAAGCGAAAGATATTTTATATTATTTAGACAATACAATTAAAACAGTAATAACTGGAGTCATTGTTAAATATAATTAATTATATTCAGCTTAATAGTAATTGATTAGATATAATTGATTGTAATAGTAATAATTGAACAGTGGGACACAAGCGAAAGATATTTTATATTATTTAGACAATACAATTAAAACAGTAATAACTGGAGTCATTGTTAAATATAATTAATTATATTCAGCTTAATAGTAATTGATTAGATATAATTGATTGTAATAGTAATAATTGAACAGTGGGACACAAGCGAAAGATATTTTATATTATTTAGACAATACAATTAAAACAGTAATAACTGGATTCATTGTTAAATATAATTAATTATATTCAGCTTAATAGTAATTGATTAGATATAATTGATTGTAATAGTAATAATTGAACAGTGGAACACAAGCCAAAGAGATTTTATATTATTTAGACAATACAATTAAAACAGCTTTCTGTACCCATCTCCAACAGTGGCGGTCTAGGAGTGCTATGAGTATCAAGTCCAAAGCTCATATAGTACTCGTAAACTACAAAATGAAATCATTTATTCCTTTGTTGTAGGTATATTAGCTGACTTGTTGGCAGAATCAAATTGAAATTATGTCAATATGAGTAGTAGTTGGATGTAGGTCAGGGAACAGTGGAGGTTGGAGGAGGGTTGCCAGATAAACGACTATTAACATTAGCCCGGGCTGTGAGATAATACCAGCTACAAGTATATCACGGTGTTCTCTAGAGCTCCTTTCTTCCTTTTTTATTCCGCAATTGAAAACACGCACAAAATATGCACCCCAACCATAGCGCGTACATATGCATTCGAAAGCTTGTACATCTGTCGCGCACTGAAGATTTGGAATGCTTTCCATTCTTTAAAATGAATTATATACGACACAGTATGTAAGCAGTAGCCATCGAAACTGGTCCATCACTACAAAGGTTGTGCCAAAAACATCAGGGTATTATTTAGTAGTGGCTTAATTTTATATATTTTTTTATAGTGACTTAATCCATTTTGGGCTAGTTTTGTACTACAATGATAAAAATGTAAATAGTAGCTTCGATCCTTTATTGATAAGACTAATGTTATTTTTACTATATGTTATTGTGCAATTAAGTTATTTGGAAAATAATGTAATATATAGTTTTCGTAACAATCAAGTTACTACTAGAGCTGTCATGATGTTATTTTAAAACATTTTGCACACACTAACCTAAACTATATAAAATAAATGGTTTTTTCTACTTAAATTATAATTTATCTAAAAATGCATATATTGTACATATACCTGTGAATAAAATTTAGTCCAAATCCTTATACAAGATGAATGATGTCTTTTAGGTTGAGTTTTTTTCTAAAATATATGTTGAAAACGGTACTGCGTTAACCGTTTAATATATGTAGTGATCAATAGAACCAACAATTTTTCAATGTTGTGAAACGTCACTTCCAACCCTGGTTATTGCAATATTAAAATGTACTTTAATTACTTTTGAATTTTTATGGCAATCTGGTAACCCTAGAGTGGGGTTGCGACAACCTCTATTGTCAAGGTTTATATTGGCCTGACACGACACTGCATTCAGTTGCCAGGCCAGCATAGTGTGAAGGCAATGTCAAGCCAAAAAATATAGAATGAGGTCCCATCATCATCAGGCTTTGCAAACCTCTTCCAACCCCCGCCAGCGACAATTTAGGTGATCTGTCTCAACGTCGTCGCGTATGTGGTCTCCCTCATCGATTCTGCGGCGGATGCGGGCCATTTCCACAACAGCTTGCTAATTTTAAAAGCAATGAGATCTCATCATTTATTACAGCCCCTAAAACCAAGAGTCCTAAACCTCCAATGCTGAGAGATGGGCCTCCCAAAAATTATTGCATAATTTGGCCTACACTCGCCACGCTGGCCAGACGGGTTGGCGAGGAATGAAAACTTTAATTATTTAATAATGAGATCTCATTTAATTTCAACTATTTAATTTTCATTACGACCTTAGTCAAAAAATATGGAATCATACAGTATTTGGTTGGGTAGGGAGAGGAGTAGAATGGTGGATGGTGAGCGTATTATCGTATTAAAATAAAAAAGGGAGGCCTCCTTTTCTTAAACCAGCCTATTGTCGGTCGCAAGCGAGACACCATTCTTCTTATCTCTCACCCACACACGATGGACCCGGCACTCGCACGGTGAATCCATGGAATGCTTAGAAATATGTCTTCTCTTTTTTTAAACCCTAAGCAGTGTAGTCTTCTTAAGGTTCTAGACCGCCACTGCTGGAAATGGGCATTCCAGAACATATTATCAAAAAAAAATTCATTTTGAATACTTGGTTCGACAAAAAGTAACATGTTCTTCCAAGCTGGAGCACCTGATTTAGAATGTAAGGTTAAAGAAGCTTTATTCATATTACATAAGATTACATAAGAAAAATTTCAATTGAAAAAAAGTAAATAGTTGTAACAAAATATGTGTAATTTTCTCGAATATAATTTGAAAATTAATGACCTGGATTATTTCAAATATTTTTGATGATTATCACCAAAATTCTGGCTTGACTTCTGAGACATCCTGTATATCCTCATGCTAGAGGGGCAGTCTGCGATACGAATCATGTGCCTCGCACACTACTAAAAACGTCTCCCGCACGGATTTGCCTGTACGTAAGAAAAGTTACTACAATATAGAAATATAAATAGTCCAAGTGTGTCAAAGAAATCGCTCAGCGGTATATAAACAACTTTCACTATTAACTGTGACGCAAACATAACAATGTTCACGTCTAAACCTAAAGCAGGTTGCATGCTTCATTTTTCTAATATAATAAACGTGAAAAAGGTCGGTCTGTCTCCTTTACGCCTTCATTAGTCAGGCCTCTCCTGTAGAGGTTTTGGAAATTCAAATTCAAAATTCATTATTGTAGATTGCTTATTCTAATTACAGTTGTATGTACATGTCATGATGATACAATCTGCCCATATTATGGGCATACAATATGCTTATGTCAATAGATATTAATTTATAATATTTATTTGTATATACTTTATATTTAATATTGTTCTTGTCAATTTATTGGAATACAATGTTAATGTCAAAATTTGCATGCTAAAAATTATTTTATTGAGTAAAAACAGTTATCAATAAGAATTTTCTTTAACTCAATAGTAAAACGTTTTATAGGTAACTCTCGTATCTCTCTAGGAATTTTATTATATACTCTAATGCACATTATGTGTAAGGCCAGATTAAATTAAAAATTAATCTCATTGTAAACTAAATAAATATTTTATGAGTTTGGGACCTTTGCCGAACTCGTTCAATTTATTGTTCTAAAATTAGCAGAGGTTTTTTTTGTTTTGTCGACTTTCGGGTTGCACATGGGCATTAACCATTTAGGTAAATTGAATTGATCGTTGTGGTGTAGTTCTTTATATGTCTTATTTTGTAAATCTGATATAGGTAGCTGAGTTTTCCTAGCAGATTCCGACTGGAATCTGCTAAGCTGCTAGTCTTCTGCTAACTGCTAAAGAGTAGGACTATTGTGCCGCTTAGTCTTCCACTAGCAGGAGTAGAATCATTGCAAATAATTTAATTAATGACGTTTCATAAATGCCTGTAAGAGGTTTAGATGAATAAAGATATTTTGACTTTAGGGTAAAATATAATAGATATTTAAGGTCATACCTTCATATCGTAATGTTACATACATACATATCTTCCACCAAATCCCTTGCGGAGTAGACAATTGACCGCCACTTGACACGATCACGACATACCTCTTTCGCTTCATCGACATTCATCAGCCTCTTCATACATGCCCTTTTGTTACGAATGCTTTTTAATTCAGCTAGTGTTTTATTTATTTGATTGTGATATGTGAGTACTCATATACTCATGATACGGCATTTATGAAACGTCATTAATTAAATTATTTGCAATGATCCTACTCCTGCTAGTGGAAGACTAAGCGGCACAATGGTTCAAAGACTAAGCAGTTAGCAGAAGACCAGCAGCTTAGCAGATTCCAGTGTTAAATCTGACTGAGAAAGGAATCTGCAAGGAAAACTCAGCTATATCAGATTTACAAAATAAAACATATACAGAACTGCACCACAACGATCAATTAATAACCTTTTAAATTTAGTTATCAGTACCTATGAGATTACAACACCTGGTACAGCAGTAACCCACCGATGTAAGTAGCGATGGCGCACAGGAAAAAGTGATGATACATTTATTAAAAAAAACGCCTATAAGCCATTTTGTAACTCCTCATTTGTGAGATGTGATATCACTAACTCGAATTAATCTTTACAACACAAAGCATAGAGCTCTATTCTAGCCACCGTTTAATCTATGACAAGGCCAGGTCACCATTGAGGGAAGTTTGACGCCATTCTCGTCTGTATAGTAGTGTTGTTAACGGTTAGTTTCGCTTGCCAGCATAGTGGGAGGGGAGACTTGCACGTGCGAGCTTGACCCACATACTAAATGCACCATTTCGGCTTTATATCTCGCTTTATATATAGGGTTGCCAGTAAATATTGTTTACAATATTATGCTGATAATATCACGGTATAACAGGCTTTCTTGACATGTAGTCAAATTTTACTTTTTATTTTATTGTCATAGTAAAGTATCTTCATGACCGTGACCAGGGTGGTCAGAAACCACGCTTATAAAGAATGGCGCCTCATTATGATAAGTGGCAAGCTCGTCGATGTCTCTAGCGTACCAGACTCGAGAAATATATTAAATAATATTTAATTTTATTTGTTTTTATTTATTTAAATTCATAAATACTTATTATTGTGGAACGACCAGGAATCGAACTCCGGAACCCCCGAGCCGAAATCCGCTAGACCACAAAGGCAGTCAATTTTTATTGTCATCCCGCCAAAATATGTGACAAATGTGGCGAAATTTAGTTTATCATCAGAGCCTTTATTGACAATTTATTAAGTTAGTATTATGGAGCTAGAACCGCGGCTTAAAGTACTCCCCTGATGGGAACGGTGGTGTTGGAAATCTATGACAAAGCTCTTTATTATTGCCATGATTTGTTTGTGAATTGTGGCTTTTTTAAAATATAAATCTGTCCAAGGAACTATTTGGAAGTACATCTAGGTAGCATTTCATTCAAACCCGGTTAATGTTCTTATGTTTTTTATCGGCCATACCCGCCAAAGTTTGTGACAAATGGTGGCTTGTCATGGTAAGAACATAATTCACACGATTTCGTATCCGAAATTTCGTTACCCACACTCAAATATATACTACGGCTAGAAAAAAATATTTTTTTGTCTTATCTCACAGCACGGATTTAATGAATCCTGTGTTAACCCTGAAGCGTAGGGTCGACCCTCTGCGACCTTTGGCGTGGGCTTGGAGACCATGGCATGGAGGGCTCGCGGGGAATTATTTCCAAACTTCTAGCGGTACTTTCTACGGCTTTAAGGTTATTTAATCAACTTGCTTTTGATTAAAAATGGACGTACCACGAATGAATCCCACATACGCACGAGCCCTTACTTATGAAACGGTCAAATTTTGTTTTATTATATTTTTTAAAAATCTTATTAAACATATATACAAAGTAGCGATAGTGGAACACAAGCCAAAGAGATTTTATAATATTTAGATAATACAATTGAAACAGAAATACGCCAACCTCGGTACAGGTTAGTTTGCGCCGTTTGGGGTCGAGAGATCCAAACGGCTGACCGATCTGGATACAGGAAGGCTGGCAATCATTTCTGCAAACGTATTAGTCTCGCTAACACAGGTGAAATGTTGCCAGTATTTTTGGGACTATTTCTGATGGGACTTCATACATTCATTCATTACAGCCCCTAGAACTATGTAAACATAATTTACTGTAAAATGTAGTATTTTGATTTATATTAATATTGGCAATTGAACAGTAACTAGCAGAAAAAAACGAATAATATGTGACATTAGGTTAATGATGATATGATATGTTAATGATGAAACGGTCGTGATGATACATACATACATAGGTTAATGATTGTTTACATAAAAATAAAAGGAATGAGAGGCAGGAACAAGTATATAATATTTTTTAATATAAATTAACATATTATTCGTATATTAGCCAGCGCAGTGGACTTGGAGACAGTTCTCTTGATACTGCCTTTGGTGATCAGTTGGATGCACCAGAATATTTCGCCACACGCGTTATATGTATAAACATAACTTGTGTCAAATATTACGGCTATCGATAAAAATCTACCTCACTCGCACTCCAAATTTAGTTACTCGAATTTAATTTTTTGACATTTCAACCGTGAGAAAAAAGATTTTTTTAGTTCCTTGCCTTATCTATCAGGCATGTTAGCTAAAGTAAAGAATAAGTTTTGTTCTTCGCGAGCGTGACGAAGGAAGCCCAAATTCTCCAGATATATGTTATTCAAGAACTCAGCTTAATAAATAATTCCGCAGTTTAGAATTAATAAGCGATTCCAGAATTAACAGAAAATACGGCGTAGTAACACAACAACGACACCAAATCCTGCTACTTCGTCATACATTGCTTGATATTTTAAACAAAGCTTGTGTTCGATATAATAATAACACGGAATGTATTTAAAATGCGGCATTGCGCCCGCGCATGGTTCATTGACTGCGCACAATGGAAATGGAGCCCACACGTCAACCATGAATCACGGAACATTAAACGTAATCCATTGCGGAAATCATAAGCAGGTCACTTATACTGCTAGTATATTCTGTATGTCACCAAAAGTAGTCCAAGCTTTACTATAGCCCAATCATGACAAGTGGCAAGCTCGTCGATGTCTCCAGCGTACCAAACTCGGGAAATATCACAAATAAATTAAATATCAATTAAATGTATTTATTTACATTAATAAATATTTTTGTGTCCCGACCAGGAATCGAACCCAGTACCTCCGAGTCTAAATCCACGGACTTAACCGCTAGACCACGAAGGCAATCAAAAACATAACTTGTAAAAAAAAAACAAGTATCAGTTCTTCTACCTTAAAAAGTTGTGAGATCCATGTAATACTCAGACGGTTAATTTATTTAGTTCCCACTTAAGGGGCTTTCTGTCTAAAGTTATTACGTAATAAGCTGACCTAACAACATTTTATAGTGATCATATCAATATAAAATATCTTTTATATTTAATATAATTACGAGGTAATATCTCGCCAATGTTTTGAAATGTTCTGAAATGTTTTTTTACCAAATTACACTGCCAAGCCCTTTTGTGGAAGTAAATTTTCAGCATTCGCGTATTTTATAAAAAAGTGTATATAGATTTCCTAATAGTGAAAGCAGCAGTGGTTCAAACGGTAAGCTGTTAGCAGAAGATCAGCATTTAGTAATTGTGTATAGCATTATCTTTGTAAATGTGGAGACAGCTAGTTGTGGAAGGGTATCGAACGCAGACTGTCTGGCAGGTCAACAGCCCGGCGGCCGTGCACCCTTAAAGTCTGCAACACCTTAGGGTTATTGTCCTGTAGCGAATACCAGGCAATGCAACTAATCTATCCTCATTACAGTAAGTCTTGTTTTAAGCGGTCTTATTTCTACATAAATATCACCATGGCAAGCTTACAGTATTAAATTTAATTAAATTGAGTGCTAGGTATTGTTATTATTATTATTATTTTTGCGGTTTGTTTTTGACTTTTTAATTGATGTGTATACCTACTAACATAGTTCTAAGTTGGAATGTTACTAATAATTATGGAATTAATTCTGAAATAAATAAATTATTATTATTATTATTATTATTAGTTATCCTTGAAAGGAAAAATTGGCTTTTGACAATAATGCAAATGGCAAATACTGTTCTCGTTGAAAACAACAAATAGGTGTTAGGCGGATGGTATCGATGAACCCAGTAAATTCAATTCAATTCGTTTATTTTGCAAGTAGGCATAGGACAAAAAGAGATGTATTCTGCACTTTTACACGTCAATTTTTACAATATTAATATAAAACAATATAATTGTATAGTACATATTGGTGTATCTGGAGCAGTACGTGATAACCATCATTTGGGAAGAGAAACAATCAAATATTAAAAATAACAAAATCATAAATACAGAATAACGCTTTTAACATTATAGCTGCTGTAGATAGGCATTGTCACACTATAAGCTAAGACAGACACAATTATAAAAATATAAATGTAAATGTCAGTTAAGATAATAGCTGCTGTAAAGAGGCATTGTCACACTATAAGCTAAGACAGACACAATTATAAAAATATAAATGTAAATGTCAGTTAAGATAATAGCTGCTGTAAAGAGGCATTGTCACACTATAAGCTAAGACAGACACAATTATAAAAATATAAATGTAAATGTCAGTTAAGATAATAGCTGCTGTAAAGAGGCATTGTCACACTATAAGCTAAGACAGACACAATTATAAAAATATAAATGTAAATGTCAGTTAAGATAATAGCTGCTGTAAAGAGGCATTGTCACACTATAAGCTAAGACAGACACAATTATAAAAATATAAATGTAAATGTCAGTTAAGATAATAGCTGCTGTAAAGAGGCATTGTCATACTATAGGCTAAGACAAAAAGTAAAATGTATTCACACCTAGTCAAGCCGGCATAGTGTTAGTTAGGGACAGGTGCCTTGTCATGATTGTCTAATTCCAGTTGCCGTTCAGGGGGGCGCAAGGTCACATATCGTACTATTATAAAAAAAAGAAAGTCAGAAATCAAGCTTTCGAGGGTGGCAGGTAGCCTGCCTGCTTTAACGACAGAATTATCGATCGTAAATCGAAAAAGTCGCCAAGAATAATTACGAAATATTTAGTAAAAAGTAAAGTTGGAATATGTTTAAAACCATATCCCTTTCGGAGTAGCCAACTTTACTGCCGGCTCATCGGTTTAATGAGAAATACACTTTTCTTACGTACATTTGTTTCCTACAGTTCCCGTGCCTCGGAGAGCACGTTAAGCCGTCGGTCCCGGTTCCATTAATACCAACTTGTGGAATCGTTATTAAATTGTCATTAAAAATTGACATCATATCCTCGCCAACCCGTCTGGCCAGCGTGGCGAGTGTAGGCCAATTTCTCCAGATATAAGTTCTGGCCGGCCCATCTCCAGCAGTGCAGGTCTAGGACGCTGTGTTAATAAGTCGTCGTTTAACACGTTTTTTTATTTAGTTTATCTACACATAAGCTGGTTAGTTCATTTGGCAGTGTGGTATAAAAACGAACACCGAGTCTCAAAAATGACTAGTTTTACCGAGGCGACGACGACGGTAAGGCGAGGTTAATTTGTGTTCGTGTGTTACGAGAATGCAAGTCACAATTTATTTTATTATTGTTGTGGACGTACATAATATTCTCTAGTATATAATGGGATGCTACTGTGAGAGATGCACTTAAGTATAAGTGGTTTTTAATCATTTAATGACGAACTGGTCTTCTCACCCCCCCACAATAAACCCTTCTTAAATAGCTCCTAACAATATACCTACTTAGTATATATATTGTATATATTTATCTGTATATATAATTTATATATTGTTTATTGCTTACAATGTGATCGTTTAGTTATAATATAGTTATTTTTTACTTGCACCTACCGTCCACTTTACTCTGTCCCTAAGGTTGGCTGTCAGAGAATGTCTAGCGGCATTAAGCCCGCCCCTTTGTACAATGTGTAATGAAGTTTTAAATAAATAAATAAATTCGTCGCCTCTGCGCGTGCGAACATGCCAGCCGCGAGACGACGCACAAATTCGTCCAGTCTTTCCATCTGCATACTTATTTATTTCTTCTTTGGACAATGGTTTGGAGCGTCAGATTTTGTTGCGCTTATAAACCTGCTCTCCGAGAAGCTGTGGTGAGAGCATACCAGGCCGGCGCGGCATACGTGAGCCGACTGAGGATGTAGGCTATGTAAATTGTGACTTTTGTACTGGGCGAAGTTTGGCTCTCGCCACCCGTGTATTATTATAACCAGAAAATAGAATTGGGAAGTAGTAGGTCAGACCAATGTGGTATCCCCACTAGTTACACATCATAGTGGGTCTATCCCGTGAAGTACCTCCACCATAACATCATTGAACCCGTGAAGTAAAGTAGTGAAGGAACCGTCATAGGTGTAACATAACTTGTGTTTAAATTGATCTGAATATTTCTTGATTCCCTAACTAAGGGCACTATTTCTGCCGCGCGTCAACAATGTTGGCGACCTGCCATGAGTCTGCACATCAACTGCACTCCTTTACACGCCACGTGCGATATAATCTTACGCATTTTCCTTTGATAATATTCTAACAAAATTCATCATCACAGCTAGTATTGCCCAAAGCAAGATTAAGACCTAGTCTTGGTTTAGCATCAGACCAGCTGGTCTTGCACTTCTAATCTTGGTCTTGCACAAGAGTCTCGCAAGATCCTCACAAGACTCTTGCTCTTACTCAAAATATATATTTATTTCTAATTGTACCAAGACAACTACAAGAAAACTACTGCTCTGATTTAGTTGAAGTTTGGAATAATTATAGATCTTGGGAACCAATATGTATCTATTGTAACAAAATGCTTTACATAATGTTTTGTGAGAACTACTGCTCTGATTTAGTTGAAATTTGGAATTGTTATAGTTCTTGGCAACAAAACCGTTAAACCAAAATGCTATGTGTATATGTAATATATGTATATGCTAATACATGTTTTATTTATCACAACTATGTCAGAGCGAAAAAAAATGGTCAGTGCCACATCGGAACAGTGGGTAGTGTTGGTAGATAATTCATCTGTACCACCTGTCTGTCAGGTCAGACACCAGAGTTTGACATTGTTCCCTCTGAACCCTAAGAAAGAGACACAATGCAGTTACAATTAAAAAAAAACAATAAAAACTGGACATTGTTGGAAAAATTATGAAAGAATATCTGAGCAAGATAGTTCAGGTCTTGCTAACACATTAGTGGTCTGAGCAAGATAGTTCAGGTCTTGCTAACACATTAGTGGTCTGAGCAAGATAGTTCAGGTCTTGCTAACACATTAGTGGTCTGAGCAAGATAGTTCAGGTCTTGCTAACACATTAGTGGTCTGAGCAAGATAGTTCAGATCTTGCTAACACATTAGTGGTCTGAGCAAGATAGTTCAGGTCTTGCTAACACATTAGTGGTCTGAGCAAGATAGTTCAGGTCTTGCTAACACATTAGTGGTCTGAGCAAGATAGTTCAGGTCTTGCTAACACATTAGTGGTCTGAGCAAGATCAACTTTGGGCAACACTAATCACAGCCCCTAGAACACCAAATTCAAAACTGGAAATGGGCCTACCAGATGATATCTCAGAAAAAAATAAAAAATGTATCTATAGAGAATTTGGCCTACTCTCGCCTATGGCATTATTCCAATTCCATGCTGATAATTATATAAGAATAATTTTGTAGCATGTAAATTTTATTATTAAAAAATATTGACAACAAATATTGTATTATTGTCAAAGAGCGACCTTCACCGATCATTTATACAATTGAAATCCACTTTTATATATGCCGTGTTCGATTTGAAGGCAAAGGACAAGCTTTTCTTTACAGAATTTTGCTTGAAGTGAATGAAAAAACATGTCGAGCAACTTTCATAGGGAAAAAAAGATCTTACACGCTAACAATAGGTTTTTGTGAATAAAGATATTTTGGCATAAAATATGTATATCAAATAAATAAAACAATAGCTGAAGGTGCATTAAAAAGCCCTTGAAACAAAACGGCATGTATGAAGAGGTCGATGAATGCCGAAGAAGAAACAGTGATTGTGACAAGTGGTGCTCAATTGTCTATGCCTACCCCACAAGGGATATGTATGTAATGATATTATGACTTGGACTTTGAATAAGCACCCATATATTGTGATTTGAAATTGTATAAAAGTTGATTTGCCGAATGTCCTCTTAATGACCTAAATTATTATCTAATCTATTTGTGAAGGTTACAACTTTTGTTTATATGTATTTCTTGTGTTGATAACGTGGAGATTTGATCATTGACAACGTCTTGTGTAGAAATGCGCCCGATAGTAAATACAAACTTAGCAATCAGGCAAACGGTGCCGAGCCCAGAGACACACTACTTATGCTTAAACTTCCTTTTCTATATTCTTTTATACCAGTTTTTATTTTTTATAATTACAATTATTAAGTTATCATCACAGCTCTAGAACACAGGGTCCTCCTAGAGCTCCACTGTTGGAGAGATGGGTCCTAGAGCTCCACTGTTGGAGAGATGGGTCCTAGAGCTCCACTGTTTGAGAGATGGACCTTTCAGAAATTTCTAGAGAATTCGGTCTGGGCAAGTTGGCGATGGTCTGAAGTGAATCTTTAATGTCAATTTATTATCATTTTCACAACTATTATTGGAACCGAGACCGACTGTTGAATATGCCCTCTGAGGTACGGATAAATCTATGACAAGTGGACATAAGAAAAATGTATTTCTCAATGGTACATGCCGGGGTTCGACCCAAGCTCTTTAGGGTTTTAAATTTTTTTGTACAACCAACCCACCACAGCACCTACAATGACTATTTTAAATTATTTTGTGCTCCATCTGGTAAAGGCCAACCCCCAATTTCAGTAAACTGTAAATGTAAATGATTGTTGAAACTGGAAGTAATTAGTCTACTCATTACCTTAATAAAAACTTAATTACCTTCAATTTAGATTCAATTACATTAATTTGTTATTAACTAATAAAAAAAATGCCTAAATATAAGTACACTCACATGTGCTACTGTGTACTATCTCTCATTTGTTATATTGATAAAACATGTTGGCAATTTTGCCAGTAACCTCGTTTATCTTAGCATATATCTATCTTACATATACATATATCTTAGCCCATAGCAATTAGTTCCCTATTTAATTCTAATTTTATTATTTAAGTACCTAGTTCATATTTTTTACTATTATAGGTAAATAAAGTACCTTTTCAAACAAATAGTAATAAATAAAAACCACATAGTATTTTTGTTGTGATTAGTAACAAAGATAAGGATAATAATGAACAATGAAACATGGACAACAATGGTATCTATATTATTGATTTACAAATTTGCAACAAGGATCTACACAAAGAATTAATTTAAACCAAATTTATAACCAAAATTAAGACATTTTCACACAAATTTACGACCAACGTGTTCAATGAAGTAAGTAATTGCTGCGTAGATACACATTTCTATATTGTTCAGCTAATATTCAGATTAGGGTCATGTTTAGTAACAAACTAGTCGATCAGCTGATTCCTTTGTTAACAATACTCCGTTCAGGATGACAAACACTTGTGACACGTTCGAGCAGGCAAATCGCCCACGTTAACGACCACTCCGTCCTGCTCCTCCGTTACAAGACCAACAGATAAAGGGTTTCGCAATAACTTATCAATAAACAAACCTTGAAAAAAACTCACCTTTGTAATGGACTCGAAGATTATTTTGCGATAAACCGATGTAGCTGAACTTATCCTTGGTGCTCCAGGAGCGCGGCAATGGAGTCTCATCTTCATTCACGTTGGGATAGAGCAGTTTTAAACGATCTACAGTCTCACTTTGCACTTCATTTTGGGAATCCATCGTTCCCCGTCCACCACCGATTGCAGCCATTTCTATTTTCCGTAATTCATGTCAATGACGTCACGAACTAAACTCAAACTTGTAAATAATAATATGGCAACACTGTAAAAGTGTTGTGAAATCCATAGACAACTAATAACCGATTAGATTTGAATTTTCTATTTTAAAATTATATTCCTTATTATAACTGTTAACACAACAATGAATATACTTATAGAAAGTCTTAAATAAAGTAAAATAATGAAACTTGAAACTAAATAAATAAAAAATTCACTAAGAATTTATTTATTTTTAAAATAGTAACACTCATTTACATTCACAGTGTTACCAGATTAAATAAATGTTAATATTAACGCTTTAAGCTACAAGTCGAACATAGGGAGGGTTATTATCTACAATAATAACTGTCAACGGTTATTCCTGTGTTTTTCTTATCGCTTTAAGCGCTTTTTTTCCACTGTGTTTCCACTTCATTTCGCTTCGAAAGTGGAAAATAAAATACCTGACGGCTGACATTTAAAATAAATCTCGTACATTCGACGCCATTAATAACTTTAATCATTACAATTACAGAAACTTTTTGTTTACCATCAGGTGGGCGTGAAGTCACACGTCAAACTAATAATAATAATATAACGCAGTATAAAACTACGTACCTACCTATAAAGGTACCTTAGGTATTTCGGCATCTAAAAACAGTTAAAAAGCTTACGTCTGATAAATAGGCTAAAGCTGAAGTGCTTGTTAGGAGATAGCGATTATTATCAATAGATATCTTATAGGTAGGTAACAGAGTTACATACAACACTTGTTAGCTAGATATAAGTTTTCATTATGTTGTTATATTCGCATTATTTTACAAATTATAATCTGTTTAATTAATATGGAGCCTTCTTTTGCATGTAAATCGTCTATTGTGCCAAAATATGTTAGAGAAATAGAAGCGTACGTCTGTGATAAGTTGAGATTTATTAAGAAAACGCACAGTGAATTAACCGAAACTAAAAAACTGTATTTTGATGAAGTGCTTGAGGTTGGTATTTATGTTCCAAGTAGGTAACTTACCCTTAGCTTATCGAAGCGCACTTTTTTTTACTGTAATACTAACTTCATGTATTATAAATGTTTAAAATAAAGTAAAGCTTTAGTTTTTATCAAATAAATATTAATAATAAAAACATTCGAAGGATCCACATGGCATTAGCAAAGGGAGCGGTTCAGCTTTGCTACGAGAAAGCAGCTAAGAAACTATCCATATGTTATCTGGATTTTTTTGGTGATTGTATGAGGTACTAGGGAATAATCCCGGGATTTTGTGTTGACTAAAGAATCGGAACTACCAAACCTCGGCTCGGGACTTCCGGGTCCTTCGGGACTTAGGTACCTACTTAAATTAAGTATTTCAGATTCTCCATTCAGATATCATAATAAAGAGTTTCTTACCAAGGTTTTATTAAACCTGGAGTCCTTCAAGCGAAGTGTGAAAAGGCATCTAGTCAAGCCGGCATAGTGTTAGGGACTGATGTCGGACATAAGGGTCTGATTCCAGTTGCTAACATTCATGGACCCTGCGCGCCACTTACCATCAGGTGGGCGCAGGGTCACATGTCGTGCTAGTATAAAAAAAAAAACCTTTTTTTACTTGCTGCTACACGTTTTTTGAGGTAATACAGTCTACATTTCATTACTTAAATACTAAAGACCTATTAAAATTAAAATAACAGCAGTGGGTTAAAAAATATTCAAAAGTCCCGAAAGTCCTGGTTATCCCGGTTCCTTCAACAACTAATCCCGGGACGCAAGGGTTCATTACTTAATAGGTACCTGCACAAATAGCCAGGCATCATAACTGGCTCCTTGTAAATCAATAGGTACTGTCATTGTTATACATTTTATTGCAGGTTTACAGGGATGCCTTCAAAAAGTTGATGTCAAAAACAATTACGTACGCCAGTTTATTAAAAGGAGTACAAAATTCTTATGAACAATCTATACAAATAAGAGATGAACAAATTAAGGAATTAATTACGCAAGATGTAAGTATTTACGTTTCATAATAAATACAGCCGGCATAGTGGAAAGTAGTGATATCGGTTGTGAGTGGTGCCGTGAATTGCCGTGTTCGAATTGAAAGCAAAGCAAAGCTTATTTTTACTGATTTGTAGGCAAATGGCGGGGCGTGGTCACAGAGTATAATAATACAAATAATAATAGTTTATTGACACAAGATAAAAACAAAAAAATTAAAATTACATTGTTGTACATGCTTAATTTAATAAACGACTTCTGGGACAGCTAGTTGACACTATGTAAAGGCACTTAAAATATATGATCATCCGTTGTCGCGAGCAAGGAAAATACTAAATGGTGGCTGCTGCCACTGAGGTACAACTCCTGTGAGGCACTGTTTTTGGCATTGTTTAGAATCATTCAAAATTATTAAATTAATGACGTTTCATAAATACCTGTAATAGGTTTACGTGAATAAAGATATTTTGATTTTGACTATGATAGCAAAAGAATTTTAGACATCACATGAACATGAACATTATACTCACCACAATTACATCACACACATACAGATTTACACACCGCCATACACACCCTCATAAACACACTCTCGTACACACTCACACACAAACTGTTAAGTATACAATCTAGATATTTTAAATTTGTAGTTTTTAATTGTAAATAATTTTAATTAGCACCTTATTTGAATTGACAATCAGCACACCTCCCGCCCCCTGCGACACATCACTTTGGTGCAGTGGCTGGGACGTTAACTAAAGTCCAATCCTCAGTAGGTACACTGGGTGTTTAACTTTGAAATCAACAGAGACGATCAAAAGACCATATAGTAAGCTGGAACTTACTGTTGAATGATGCAAACTAACCTTACTCCTCTATAGACTAACCTATTTTGTATCAATTTTTGTAATCTTTTATGTTGTGTTACCAGTGTACTTCTCAAATAAACCCATTTATTATTACTATTATTAAAGATGGCGTAGATTGTACCGTCTCACGACTGGTCTTCAAAATAAAGCTTGTACATTTTAACATATACGATAGTAATTTACGAACTTCACTCGTCTGTGTGAGAAATATGGACGGTGCTATATACCTACCTAGGTACCTACTATTGCTGAATATTTTACTCGCCGCTCCCTGGCCGCTCCCTGGCCGCTCCCTGGCCGCCGCCGCCCCCGCCGCCGCCGCCGCCGAGCTGAGATCTAAGCTTAACTAAAATTTGTAAGACGTATTTTTTTTTTTCAGAAAGTATTCGGTGTATCAACTTCTAAGAATGAACAACAGGAAAGAATGAAGTTAGTTTTAGACGAAAATGATAAATATAAAGAACTCAATGCTAAATTAGCATCTCAATTATCCAAAGTTAAAACGGAATTGGGAAAGGTATAGAAATCCGTAATAATTAATAATCATTACAGCCTCTAGAACACAGATTTTCAGATTTCCACAGCTGGAGATGGGCCTTCTGGCACATATTTCTGGAGAATTTGGCCTAAACTCGCTACGCTGGCCAGATGGGTTGGCAAGGGAAAAGATACCTATTCTTTATTCTTAGTGTATATCCCACCGGAATTTGGTTAAGTCAATATAATTTAAACAAAATTGTACACAATATATATTTAACGTTAAAATATATGTATGTTATATTTATTTATGTATGTTGTAGTTACTTGTATCCTAGGACCAAGTATTATGATTCTTGGTCCTGGCTTGTATCTTAAAAACTTCGTAATTTCCAGTACTTTCGTACTTATAGGTAGATATTCTATTATTTTCATCTTTATTTTTTATCAGTAGATAGGCAAAGTAACATTGCATATTGAGCCTGTGCAGATAGTCCAGAGCGCGTGTGGGAATAGACCAGTATTTTGAACCTGCGCAGGCGACCGACGCAATATCAAAAAACAATTATTTCGTCACACACCGGAACGTCCCTATACACGCTATCGACGTCCAAGTGACCTGCACAGTTAATCTCTCCGGTAGACCGTAGCGTGTAGAGAGAAGACAAATTTCTAAGCATTCCATGGATTCACCGTGCGTCCGTGCACCGTCCATCGTGTGTGAGTAGGAGATGAGAAGAATGGTGTCTCGGGCTTGCGACCGACAATAGGCTGGTTTAAGAAAAGGAGGCCTCCTTTTTTTTTATTGCGCGATAATACGCTCACCATCCACCATTCTACTTCTCTCCCTACCCAACCAAATACTGTATGATTCCGTTAATGCCGTCTTGGAAGCTCGTTCCATAAATGTATTGACGGCAGACCTGCTTAGGCCCAATTCTTTCAGTAAATGATGCAAAGATTTTGCTGGAACTCCTCTTGCACCAACTTCCACTGCGTAAAGCTGAGTCTTGAACCCGTTCCTGATCATTTCTTCTGTGAGATCATAATATTTATTCGACTTCATGTTGTGGTCCTTTGGAATATTTGATTACCACGGAATGGTAAGTTCAATAAGGATAACTTTTTTCAAGTTCCGAGAAAACACTAAGATGTCTGGCCTATAGGCTGATACAGCTAGTTCATCTGGGATCCTATAATGGTGTTCAAATGTATCCATGAGAATTTTCCAGTCTGATGCGGCGCCAAGGATCGAGGTGGGCTTGCATTCAGTTTTCGTGCTTTGCCCTTCCTTTACAAATGCGGTCAAAGTTTTATTTGTAGTCAGTCCCTTTCTGGCTCTTGCAATAGAAAGACTTACTGCTTCACGATAACACCAAGGACTTTGTCATGTCGGCGTGAGTAATAGCCCTTTTCTAGAAGAGTAACGCACCCTACAAGTGTGTGTCTAGCAGTTCCTATGGCAGCACCACACAATGTACAGTTCTTTTTCGTGGCTTTTCCCCACCTTACCAGATTACTCTGGTCCGGAAGGGACATTTGAAAAGCGTTTAGGTAGAACTTACTTTAATTAATTTTCCGTAGTATTTTGCTAAATAATAAGTCCGAATTTTTCCACTCTTTGTTGTATAGTTGGAACGACATTATCGGAATCGTACAGTATTTGGTTGGGTAAAGATAAGAACAATGAATGGATGGGGTGGGTTAATGCGCAATAAAAAAGAGCTTGCTCGGACCCAGCTTGTTCGGTCAAAAACTCGTCTCACTCACACACGATAGACTCGACACCCGTGCGGTGAATTCATGGATTGCCAAGCAAATTGTCTTCTTCTAGTATTTAATTATTTTTAACAGCTACAAGATGAGAAGTTTTCCGAGTTTTTATGTCTAATGAAGGAAAGAGATGCACGATACACGCTGTACTTTGAGAATGTTAAGCTTCATCTGAAGCTAAAGGAGCTGGATGGTTCTGGACAGCTGGTGGACCAAGTATGCGGGGATCCTGTAGTATTGAGGATAGCTTTAGATCGATGCAGGCAAGTTTTTTCAAGGTGGTCTTCAGTTTCTTAAAGAAAATCTTTTGTGTGTAGTTGAATAATAATTATTTCCAGACAGGTCACACAGCGCCATCTAATTTCCGTGGTAAGCTACGAGGCTTGTGTTACGGAAACTAGATGGTTGATAAACTACATATTATACTTTTTTTTTTTGTAAATATACACATATTATGAACCAAAGTTACCGATATAGCCTTCAAAATTAGTAAGCTGAAGTGGCAATGGGCTGGACATGTATGTCGTAGAACCGATGAACGATGGAGTAGACGAGTTCTGGAGTGGAGACCACGTACGGGAAGACGCAGAGAGGGTCGACCCCCCGATAGATGGACAGATGACCTAAGGAAGGTCGCTGGTGGGGGTTGGATGAGAGTGGCAGGAGATCGTGTGAAGTGGCTCCAGCAGTGGAGAAACACAGGCTGATGATGATGATGATGACACATATTATACATATAAACACCCAGACCGAGACAAATTATACAATGTACAACTTGCCCCCGGTGGGAATCGAACCCACGACCTCCCGAGTTCACGGCAACGTTTGTTACCACTAGATCATATAATGTATATTTTGTAATGAGTTAATGGTGGAAAGTGGGTCAAAAGACAAAGGTTTATTGTAATAATATATAATAGTGGATACATTGGGTCTGGATAAAAGTATTTCTGTACAAATTGATGGAAGGCACTGACCCCTGAGACTCACACATATAGTTCGGGAGTCAGAGCATGATAAAATTGTATACAAAGCAATGATCCATCAAACTGTTCCAATGGGGTGTATCAGGCAAAGCTTTTTGTAGATGTCGCTAGCGGCAATGGTACCCTGTTTTAAATCTATGTCGCATCATTTATTAAATGTTGTTGTAGTTTTTTATTTTTATAACAGGAAAATGTATTTTAAATTAACGTTACCTACCTTAAAAGACGAATAAAGAGGCGCACACCGTCTTTAAAAAGAAAAAAAGGTTTTATTAATAGAACAGCAATTTTGAGATCACCATATCTTTGATTTCGCTGAGAAATCTCAATTTGTACACTTAAAAGATGCTCACTTCGGCATAATATAAATTATAGAAAATAATAAATTTCGTAATAAAAATACAAGTTTTCTATGCAACTGACAGTTATATTAGGTACCCTTTATCATGCGCCATCTATCGTGATAAAAAGTTAGTGATACACCCCATTGTATAGTTTTTAAGACAATAAAGTTTATTATTATTGTTATTCTTTTCACTGAGCCTAGAACCAATCCACATCAATAACATGACGCTATTGAATGGCAAATGATCAGCAAGACAGGCCAAGAATCCACCTTGCATTATGTTCCTTGGAACGCAGTATTGGTTGGTGGTAATGGTAAAGCTTAATTGTCAAAACCAACTTGACACCCGTCATAATTTTGAATTTTATTACTTTTGCGAACCTATCGCTACAGTGCCAATTGGATTAGGAATTTCCTTATAGTAAAGTATCATCGCGACTGTTTCCCTTTCGAGGTGGTCAGAAACCACGCTTATAAAGAAGCGGATTCACGTTTAGTCAACTTTACTATAGGCCAATCATGACAAGTGGCAAGCTCGTCGATGTCTTCAGCGTACCAAAGTAGAGAAATATCATAAATAAATTAAATATATTTATTTACATTAATAAATATATTTGTGTCCCGACCAGGGGTACTTAACCGTAGACCACGGAGGCAGAATTTCCTCCTGATGTTTATGAACGATAATCGATGACCTATGTCAAAGTTGACATTAGAATATATTAATGCGATCATTAATTTAATCTAACGTTAATTTAATTAACCGCACGTTTAACTAGGTCTATCTATCAATTTTCTGCATGAATTTTAAATTATCTATTAAGCTATCTTCACGCGATTATTTGCCATCATCAAAACCCGTTCCAATTTTCTTGTTTTGATCATTAGACATCTGCCTAACAACTAATAATCAAGTTAGGGAGCAGCTATCAGTGACCCAGAAGGAGCTAAAGAAGATGAAGGAAGAATACGAGGAGACCGTCCCCCGCAGACAGCATGAAGCACTCGAGACCAGGCACTGTGATGTTATCCGAGCCTTGGAGAACATCACCGAGCAATACCAAGCACTTGAAGACAAGTTTCACAAATTAACAGGTATTCTACTATACCTAACTGTAGACTCGCGTTTGAGTCCTATTATATATTCACGCAAGTCCAGGGTATGGTCATGAATACAAAAAAATGCCTGTTACAAGATCAACGAGCTAAACTCTTGAGAAAGCCCCCATGGCTTGGAATTTATCAATTTCAGCCTGTGTTACTTAGTGTTGCCCAATCTTGGTAGCTTTTTTGCAAGACCAAGACTACCCTAGTCTTGGGGTTAGGTTTTCAATAAATTCTAATTGCGTTGTAATTTTGTTTTTTTTTTTGTTTCTTGAGAAAAAAATAACATTTAAGTATTTGGAACTTGGGAGAGCTCGTTTGCAAATAATTTTATTTTAGTATTCCTAAATCTTACCTCTACCTACTGCCTCCGAGGTCTAGCGGTTAATTCCGTGGATTTAAACTTGGAGGTACATGGTTTGATTCCTGTCGGGACACCATCAATTATTTTATTTGTGATATCTCTCAAGTTTGGTACAGTAAAGACATCGCGGAGAGAGATTTCCTTAGTACAATTGGAAAATAAAATATAATATATATCAGTCGTATATAGCTGACTATAGTAAGAGTCTTGCAGAAGTCTTGCGAGACTCTTGCGCAAGACCAAGACCAAGACCAAGACCACCTATTCTAATGCAAGACCAAGACCAGCTAAGTCTTGGTCTTGCATTGGGCAACACTAGTGTTACTCCACTGCTGGATATAGGCCTCCCAAATAAACTAATTTAGAACGTCCTGTCCGTTTGTAGGTTTCGCATCTTACCTCCAGTCTGCGACTTTCACATCGAGTCTAAAAAACAAAAAACTATTAAAACCCATCTACTCGCATGTACCCGTCCTGCTCACTGCCACTAAATCTTGCAAACTTTTAAACAAGTGAGGTTAGGTTAGGTGGTGGTGTTTTATGATTTTGTTTTTTTTTTCAGCGCAAAAGGCAAGCGTGGACGAGGAGCTTTTGGAAGTAAAAGAACGTTGCATAGAGCTGTCTAGATGTGGGACTCCTCGGCCGGCCTGGGAGCTCTGCGCGGACTTCATCGGGGGAGGACGTGACCGCTGGAGACAGCTGGCGGCCGGACGATCCTCACGAGACGCTCTGAGAGTGTTACTAAGAGAACTGGGACCTGCCGCGCATACAGACATACTGGAGTACTTTGAAGGGCTTGTAAGTGTGCAAGAAAAGTGTGAGAAAGTGTAATGTGAGAAAAGAATGAGGCTGTACCGATGCAGGACTTCGCTAGCAGCCTGTGATGGGATTTCTTCATATCGTCATCTCATGATTTATTTTATCAATTATAGTAGAAACTACCTCCGTGATCTAGCGGTGAAGTCCGTGTATTTAGACGTACAGGTACCGCATTCGATTATGATAAAGACACATTATTTATTAATCAAAAATAGTGCAAAATATTTATTAATGTATGTAAATATATTAAATTAATATTTTATTTATTTGTGATATTTCTCTCCTTTGGTACGCTGGAGACATCGACGAGCTTGCCACTTGTCATGAATGGCCGGCAGTAAAGTTGGCTAAATGTGAATCCGCTTATTCATAAAAAAATAGCCATTTTTCACAAAAATATTATGCACTATTAATTACTTATAATTTGCGTTTTTGGCTAAAACTTTACAAAACGGCGTTACAGTGTTTAGTCGTATTTATTACTAGAAAAATCAGAAGTTTTTCAGTTGGTTTTCGCTCCAATCCGGCAATATACATATGAATATATAAGGATCCCAGATGAACTAGCTATCGTATCAGTTACTAATTACATCTCAGCTATATTTTGGTCTATCCCTTTCAGGGTTTGGACCCTTCCATTCCTCCGTACTTGCGGTATGAAGGTAAGGTGAGGAACCTGAGACTGTCTCGACGAGAGATAGCCGTCATTATCAACGACATCTGGATCAGTAAGATCAACAATGAACCCAACATGACGATGCAGGACTACGTGACTAAATATTTTGAAGATAGGTACATAAATCATCTTTATTATTATTATTATAAAAGCTTAGCTTAGCTTAATGTCCAGTACAATAACGCGTTCAGGGTGCTGATGGGGCTGCCCCGTCGTTGCAGGGCCTCTGGGATGCTAGCAGAGGCGCGGGTGGACAGCCCCAGCAGCATCCTGGCCGTGTGGGACTCTCCGTTCGTGGGGCACTGGATACGCCTGCATGTCAGCAGGCATATAATTTATTTATTTATTTATTTGTAGGAAAATTTACAGCCTCTACAATAATACAATAGAAATATAGTAACTTAAAGCCTTACTCATTTTCACTGATAGCATTGAGTTAGTAGTAAACACAGCAGACAAAACGTGTTAAAATAATACAATTCAGATACAAAGCCACCACCAATACTATTAAGAGAACAATTAAAGACTAAACCAGTATAACTATTAAACAAAAACAATGAATTCCATCGAGAAAAAAAAAAAAAAAAAAAAAATACAAATAATATCAAAAATATGGTTCGTTCAGAAATGTTTCGACGTGTTTCAAGCGGAAGCAAATGAAAGCGAATACAACGGCGGTCGTAGTCAGCATCGTACGTTTTGGCTCTGTACTGAAATATTAGTAAAAACTTTCGCTGGATAGCCTCAATACGTTTTTTATAAAAAGCATATTGATGATTGATAATACATATATATGTATTATAATTTTGTATTTTTACTAACACTAGATATTATAAGATTCTTTAAACATTGTTGCTAACATATATGGAACTTATTCTGAAATAAAGTTTTATTATTATTATTAAGCTTTTAGTCTCTTATAGAATTACCTATATACCTAGCAATTTACATGGGATCATCAACACAGCCCCTAGAACAGAGTCCTGGACCTCCAGTATTGGAGATAGGCATTCCAGATATTTCTGGAGAATTCGTCCTACACTCGCCACGCTGGCCAGAGGGTTGGCGAGTGTCTGATGACAATTTATTTGCGATTTACATATTTCACAATGCCAGCCCTATTCTATTACTTAGTCGCAAACATTATTAGTGGATTCCGTTATTTACATCAGAGACTGCGTCATAATTACAAAATATTATTCAATTCTCAACTCTATAAGCGCTCGAACTTGACAGCGGCCGTGCTAATATCAACTTTAATGGCGTTATATATGTATAGTTAACGGATAGTGGACTATATAACGTTTGCGCTTAAGTAACAGAATAGGGCTTCGGAAGTTGTTATTAGTGGAACCGGGACCGACAGTTTAATTCATCGATTCTGGAAACTTGCCAACGTACGGCTTATTACCAAGTGGGAGAGATATGTCGTGATTAGGATAAAAAATATAAAAAGGAATAGGTTTTCCAAGGTGATCACAGCCACAAACTTTCTTTAGATACCTTCAGCCATCTGTGCGGGCAGAGTGGGCATACAATCTGTGCAGTGGAGCAGAGCAGATGATGGATGAACCTCATGTCAAGTTGTTCTGGGGAGTCCTGCATGGACAGCTTAGCGAGAACATTTACACAGCGCACCGAGATGTCTGGCATCGACTCAAGGAGAACCTGTACAGCAAGGGACATGAGGTAAGGAATAAATAACAACCATTTAGTGCTAAGCTGCTGGTCTTCTGGTAACAGCTTACTTTTTTAACCACTTTGTTGCTTACTAGCAGAAGTAGAATTATTAAAAAAAAAAACGTGTCAGAAATGCCTGTCATAGGTTTACTTAACTTAATAGAGGAGTTCTTCGCGCCATTTTTCACGGACATGTTAAGTCCAAGTTTTTCATTTTGCAAATTAGTTTACAGTGATATTGTTAGTCAAAAGTGGGGTTATTTTGTTTAATAATGTGCTACGTTGTGAATAATTATGGAAAACGATAAATTTGACTCTAATTTAACACGAGTATATGGGGCAGAAGTAACACTTTGTTTTTTGCGGTTTTCCCGCGCTGTGAACTCCCGTATACCCTTCGTGTTTGGGCAATATTGACGTGAATTACTCTATGAAAAGCATCAAATGCAACACTTGGAATTCGATGATCCCCAACTCGGATATGAACTCTGTTATGAACATATATTACGTAAATAAATTACGTGTTTAGGGTTGATGTATTCTGTAAAGATACTTAAAAAAAATACTTAATAGACCCTTTCTATTTAGGATTTTAGCAACCGCTGATTTGACTTTGGCCACAAAACAAATCGATGTTCCCCTAAAATTTTAGGTTCATTACCTAATACTATAATCGCTAAAGTTTTTAACAACAAGTTGTGTGTATTCTAGAATATAACTCTGGAAGAATTCGAGAAGATAGCGAGAAGCACGTTTCCTTTGAAGAATGAAGTAGACATCAAGAACTTAACCGATGTCGTCAGAAAACAGCTCAAACTTAAGATCACACAGAACGAGGTCAATTTGGATAAATTGTTAAAAGAGGTGACCTACTTCCAGATTACTACACATCTATTGAAATACTTTTGTAACATTTAGAGATGGTACTTTAAGTTTGTATTTTTTTATTTTTATTTACAGAATACATAAGTCCTAAACAATTTAAGTTTGTATTATAAACTTCTTATTAAGGTACAAATTCAAATTCAAATTCAAAATCATTTATTTGTTTATTATTATTATTATTATTATTAAATTCTTTATTGCACGAAAAAAATGTACAAAGGCGAAGATTAATGCCTACAAGGCATTTTCTAACATCTAACCTTTGGGAGAGTATGAGATGAAGGGTAGTGCTGATATAAAAAATAAAAAATATTAGGATAACAAACAATATACTACATACTAAGACATACATACACTACATACTAATAAATACATACACTAAATCCTAATAAATACATAGTATAAAAGTATATATTTGCCAAATATTTATTGTGAACCCGATGCTTGTTTGTCTAAAAATAATGCAGTAACCAAGGTTTAGACACAGGTTAATATTATAAACAACAGGTTTAGGTTATAAAGGTGCACCAGTGCTCTGCCCAGAGGGCGTACAAACATTAGTAATTGTGGATAGCATTTAAATTTTAATACAGACACGTGAACAAAATTTAGATACAATAAAAAAATATAAATGACAATATTATTCATGTCTAAAATTTAATATTAATAAATTAAAAGTTAAGCAAAATGTCTTGTAATTATATTTTTGTCTGTAAAAAAGTACATCTACTCTACTTGTCTATTATTTTTAATTGTTCTCTTCTCCCGATGGATGATGAATGAGGTGATAGGGAAGGCAAAGGGTCTAGCCCATACAGCCAAGTCTGACGTAATATATCTTTCTTTAGATATAGAATATATCTTAAAAACAGCCTACTACTTTGTTCATTCGATAATTGCTTACGTTATAACCATATGGGGTAACGCGGCAGATATTCGAAAAGTGTTCATACAACAAAAGAGATCAATTAGAATATTGTTTAATTTAAAAGCCAGAACCACAGTACGAAATTATTTTGTTGATGCCAAGATTATGACAGTCACGTCTCTGTATGTATATAGTTGCTTACAGGAGGTTCATGGGAAAGCTAATGAACTTCCAAAAATATCTAGTTTGACTAAGTATAACCTAAGAAACAAGAATGAAATCTATATAAGGCAAACCAGGTTAAGAAAAACGTTTAAACAAGGTTTGCAGTTGAAAATTACATTATACAATAAACTACCTGAGATTATAACTAGACTACAACCAAGTGAATTTAAAACAAAATTGAAAATCTTTTTCCAAAATAATGCTTTTTATAACCTGTCAGAATTTATTGACATGCCTTTGACGGAAAATTCTTTTAAATAGTTGTATAATTTTGTGGTCTTATGCCTTCTACTGTATTGTGTTCCTATGCTCCTTTGTCTACGATGCATGGTGTTAATAGCATTATTGTTATTATTTTAATATTTGTTAACTGACATACCAAAATATAACGATTGTTATATAGGTGAAATATACAAATAATATGAGTTAATGAGGTCATCATCAAATTCCAGATGCTGCAGAATTTGATGCTTTCCTTGGAGTCACACGCGGCATTATAGCCCAAACAAGTCGGGTAAAATATGGGAGTCCACAGCGCGGGAAAACCGCAAAAAATTAATTGCAACTTGTGCCCCATATTCAAAGTCCAATTTATCGTTTTCCATAACTATTCACATTGTAGAACATTATTAATGACCACTATTGACCAACAATATTTACAGTAAATTAATTTACAAAACAAAAACTTGCACTTGACATGTCCGCGCAAAATGGCGCGAAGGACTTCTATTAATTTTTAAAATCGATATCGTGCACGTTTTCATTAAACGAACGACTTGTGCTAAATAAAGTGGTATTTTCATGCTAACATTTCTTAAAACGAACGCGGCCAAAGGTCTTCTTTAAATTATTCTTATTTCACTTCTAAAAATCCTGCGTAATCTTTAAAATAACTTTCATATATATATAAATCTTCTTTAGCTACCAAATGTTTTTAAAGTCCACATTTCACCACAATATTTTTAAAGTCCACATTTCACCACAATATTTTTAAAGTCCACATTTCACCACAATATTTTTAAAGTCCACATTTCACCACAATATTTTTAAAGTCCACATTTCACCACAATATTTTTAAAGTCCACATTTCACCACAATATTTTTAAAGTCCACATTTCACCACAATATTTTTAAAGTCCACATTTCACCACAATATTTTTAAAGTCCACATTTCACCACAATATTTTCAATCCGATCAAAGGCTCTCGTTTGATTTTAAAACCACGTACCTACCTAGTGATTTGTACCCGCGTCAATTTCAACAATAAGTAAATTTATGAATACAGAACGAAGAAGGCTTTGACCGCTTGGAACTGAGTCGTGAGTTGTACCGGCAAAGACAACTTGCACAAGACAAGTACATCCGCGAACTTTTGGCCGAACTGGGAGCCCGACAGCGCGGGAAGGCCGTCGGTGTAGACCAGCTCAAGAGAGCATTCGCTATCGTCGATCCAGCCATAGGTCAGTAAGGTTTCAGAAAACATGTGACATCGCACCCTCCTGATAGTAAGCTACCGCTGTATGCTACATCAGTATTTACACTTCGCTTGAAGAACCCAGGTTATAGGAATGGGGAAACACACAGATGGTAGATTATTCCAGATGCTCGAAGATGACGAGATCTTCGAGCTCATCTCGGCAAAGTGATTCGAGAGTTTTAGACACTCTAGTGTCGTCCACTATCCAAATTTGCCTCTGCTGGTGCTTAGTGTAACCATCCAAGAGGTGAGAACAGTATTCCAAACATAATCTTATTAAAAATCATAAGTCATTAGCTATAAATAAACTCTTCCCTACAATTTAAAGACTGAAATCAAAGCGTCCAAGAATAGGAGCAACTATCAGTCCCTACTACGGTGGTGGAGGTTATAGGAATAGAGATATAGGTTGGAAGAGCATACCACATCTTCAGTTGCGACTCATGCAAGTGTCCAGAATGTACACGTGTGGATAGTGGCTACGGTATGGGAGTAGGTACATATTTTAGGCTGCGCATGGGTTCAGTTGAGGATATAAAAGAATAAATCTGAGGTTATGGAGCTCTGAGGTCATGGAGATCCAAAACTTACCGTTGTATAGCTTGTAGAACATTTTCAGGAAGCTGAGAAACTGAGCTTCTCCATACAAACTATTAAATTTAAAATAGCCAATTTGTGTGGAGAAGTTTGTTTTTGTCACTAACATTATGGTTTGTTAGGAAAAGTTATTTGTTTCTATCAATAGAGTAACATATTAGTCTAGAGCAGAGATTCTCGAACTAATTTTGTCTACCGCCCACATTGACCAAATATAAGTAAATAAATATAAAGTCGTCTCCCTTAACCATGCCAACGCCTCCCGTTTCTTTCTTGGCCCCTTACCGCCCTCCTCCAGGCGTCCTGCGCCAACAAGGCGGCGTTATCGCCCACTTTGAGAAAGACTGGTCTAGAGTAAGGGTATATAAAGTCATCCCGTATAGTTTAGTTTTATTTTTATTTAAATTATATATTTTTAGAAATTTAATATTAATCTGTATTATTCAGTATACAGAGCTCCTTGGACGCCGATAGGAACTTACCATCATAGTGTCCTAAAGAGTAGAGAACTTCTTGGCTAACGGACTAGCAGTTATGATGGGTTGACGATGATTTACGTTGTCAGATCACATTCGTATGGAGAAGAATGTCCGTTGGGTGTTCTCGTGTCCGCTGGGCGAGCTGTCCGCTCTGGCGCCCCTCCCGCTGCGGACCGTGGGCTCTCGGCTGGCGGCCGCAGACGTGCCGCGGGTCGGGCCGAGACATAGGACCAGACACAGGAGACCACATCACTAGCGTTTCGTTATCACATCCGACTCATTTGTGGAACAGCCTGCCCATAGATATCCGACAAGCACCCAACATAAATATATTTAAATAATTCACGCACTTTATAAATATTCACAAATAATATTGTGAATATTTATTTATGTACGTATTATTATTTATTTGTATTTAGTATTATTATATATACGAGTATTGATGTCTTAGATTTAGTTTTAGTATAATTTTAATAATCTTATATGTGCAGCTAACTCCCAAATGATAATGTTTGTAATGTCCCTAAGGTTGAGTAAGTGAGAATGTTTAGGCGGAATTAGGTATATAACGCAAAAAAGTTTTAAATCAATAAATAAAAAATAAATTCTATAAGAGAATCATAGACATGCTGAACATGAGGTTCGGGAATTCGGCTTACTGGACGAGGTCAGGGTCCCACCAAGTAACTTAAATAAAATAAAAATAAATGTTTTAACGATCGGATGCAGACCTCGATTAAAATTTAAATATACGCCACGTGATTAATGACAACGTGCCTCGTGTCCTATGTTTAACTTAAGTAAGTAAGCGCTTTTTTACTTTATTTAATAATAATAATAATACAATTCTTTATTGCACAGAATTCGGCGAACTTAATGCCGAATGCATTCTCTACTAGTTAACGTTTGTGATGGTAAAAAGTAAGGTAATAGGGTGATTGGGATTGGAAATAATATAGTATAGATACAACATGAATAAAGATATAAATAAATACTTGAGAGATTAATTATTAAACTATATGTCAAAATTTAGAATAATAATGCAAAAAATATATATATTTTATTTATAGTTTAGTTTATTTTTAATTTTATTATTTAGGTAGCTTTTAATTTATATTTAATGTACATATATTAAGTAATTACCTTCGAATAAACATTAGTAGATTAAAATAAATATTTACTATGTCAAAGTGTTTTATATCGCTTTGAACGTCGTTCGACTTGGCGTTTGTCTATGGTTTCATACAATTGCTTTTCTATCGAATTTTGTATGAAAACCAAGACAGACGCCAAGTCGAACGACGCGAAATAAAGTGAAAAAATAGCACTGAAAGCGACAAGTCAAACATTGGGTAGGTATATAATCAGCCCTTGTATTATGTTCCTTGAATCAGCCCGTAGTATCCTATATAATCTGTGAATCAGCCTTTCTGCAATCGGCCGTAAAGGTCGCACACTTGTCCGAGGAGAACGCGCCGAGTAGAATTCTAAAGAAATTTGATTCTTCGGTGCAGAAGTGTGCAATCCTTATTACCTATTGCCAAAATATAAATAGACACACTCTTGAGAACACTTTAAATAAGAATACTGATTACTAACATAACAGACTAGAAAATCACACTGATTTTCGTTTTAATCTTTGTATATATTTTTTCATAATTAAAGTGATCCCTATCATTAGTATTAACATTAATTTTATTTTATATTTTGTAAATATTTTTTGTTGACTAAAATTAATACATTATTTTGATCTAGAGATATTGTAACGTTACCTCAAAACATTAGACACCGTGAGTGACGTCACTTAATAGTAAATAAATCTGTTAAATTTGCTTTTTTTCCCGAGTATTTTAGCACAAAGTAAAAAGTGTCGTAAATTAATTGTTTATTTATACGTGACGTCACCTTTAGCAACTGCAGCGTTCCCAAATTAAAATTCAAATACGAAGTAGATTTTAATGTGATGTGGACCCCAAAATAAAACCTATAAATAATATTTTCAGTTTAGATAAGGAAATACAACTTAAGAAGCAAGACAAGTAGACTATTGATAGACATTAGAGCATTGGTCGGAATACATCCTCAAGAGAGTTGCAAACCACACTTTTCTAGGTTAAAAATTCTTACACTTCCAGGCATCTTTATATATGAGACGGCAATGTTTGTTAAGAAAAATCCGGCATTTTTTTCAACAAGATCCCAGTGTAACAACAGGAATCTGAGGCATAAAGATAGAGTATACGCTGCCGACTCTCGTCAAAATACTGCATTGATACACCGAAGCATATTACACATGGCGCCAAAAATTTACAACAAAATTCCAAGCTACATTAAGGAACTAGAGACTATATTATTTAAAAAGATACTTATCAAATTTCTGTTGCAAAAATGTTATTACACAATTTTAGATTTTTTGAATGATAATGAACTTTAATTTTTTAGATTCTCTATTACTAATTTAATTTTAATATTTTGACATTTATAATTTTAATTGATTTTGGACATTCATTATAAAATAGTATTTAATTTAGATAAATAAGTAGATAAATGTTTTTTTTTTTTTTTTTTTTTTTTTTGTTTTAGTAATAATGATAATACTGTTGTTTAAAGTTTGTTTATTTTTTATTTATAATGTATGTTTGACGAAATGTTAATTATATTTATAATATAGAATTATTGTATGCCTATTGTGGGCAGATTGTTTAAAATTTAAGTAATGTACATCCACCTCTTTATACCAATGTAAACAATCTTGACAATAAAGAATTTTGAATTTGAAATTTGAATTTGATTGATCAATAATAGCATTCTTCTAGTAATGGGCATCACTATCTGTAGCTGAACTAATTTTATATGTAAGAAGTTTAGTGCCGAATGTATTAATTTAATTTGTATGTCAATGTTTAATTAGATAAATGAATACAACTATGTATTAAATGTCTTAATTATTTATTAAACTATAAATATAATATATAATCTAGCTTAGATGTATTACAATATTTTACTTCCAACCAAAACACTGCACAGACTACACTAACATGAGTATTATCATATTTAAAGTCTCTTGGAGGATCATGATAACTCTGGTTATTTCACTGTGACAAATACAAGGCTCCTTGGATGATCATAGCTTAGGCTTCTTGATTGATCATAGCTTAGGTTTTCGGATGATCATAGCTTAGGTTTTCGGATGATCATAGCTTAGGCTTCTTGGATGATCATAGATTAGGTTTCTTGGGTGATCAGTTTCTTGGATCATCATAGACTTTGTTCCTTGAATAATTGCATAACAATCCAGTTTGTCAATTACAAGCTGGTTTAATTGTGATGAATCTGTATTTATGCAGATTATCAATAACTCACTATAGGTTTCTGGATAATCACATTATAGGTTATTTTAATGATAATTATTTTACGAAATCTAGTATTTTCACAGTAACAAAAAAACCTAGGCTTTTTGAATGATCATAGCCTAGGTTTTCTGGATGATCATATCCTTGGTTTCTTGGGAAGAGATCCAAATGCAGAGATGACTGTGGTCTTAGTTCCGGTCACATTTGAGGTGAGTGGGAGGAGACCAGGTTGTTGCACAGAAGGACGCGCCCCTGAGTGGGGGGCCGCCTGGTCCCACTTGGACTTCCGCTTCTTTTCATCATCACTGTCTGTCTTTTTAGTTGTTCCTGAAACATTTAAATTATAAAATAATGTTGTACAGACACAGTCAACAAGTGTGTTCCCCCATTCTTATAACCAGGCGTAGTGTGTAAAAAGTTGTTAGGCTTGCATAGTAGTAGAGAGTCAGTTGCTCCAATTCTCAGACCTCATGTTTCACTTACCATCAGGTAAATACATGTCATATTCTGTATAAAAATATAATGATTACCTGTGAGGAAGTCTATCCTGGATAGTTTATCTTTCTTATCCTTCTCTCTACGGTCCATCTCCACTTTCTGAGCCCGCGCCAACTCCTCATAGAAAGACTCCTTCCCCCAGCGGAGTGGGTCATACATCTCCGGAGGATAGTTTGTATCCAACTCATTAATATCACAAAACTGAATCAATTTCTCATAAATACTCGGATTTCTGAAGTTTTTCTTGTCTTGAATCAGCTTATTCATGTCTAGGCCTTCGTTTTGCACTCGGTAATAGTACTTGGCGATGAGGTCCTGGAGCTCTCGCGGACACTTCCCCGGCGGCTCGGGGGGGATGATCCCGTCGTCCTGCTCCTCCGACTCCGACCTCTGCACTGCGGAGTCTGTATCGGTCTCCATTGAAAGACGCCGCATGTCATCCTTCCCCGGACTTTGAGACCCGCCATCATCGTCAGAAATGATAGTATCATCCACATACGATACCAACCGAGCTGGACGCTTCGGGGAGCCAGGAGCAGACGAAGAAGTATGGATATCTTCACTAATATGAGGACTACAAGGCTCCGAGTGCGAAACGTGTCGTGTGTCGCTTTTAGAAGGAGTTTCGTTCTCGTCCATGTCCTCTTCGCCCTCGGAGTCGGTGTAGGTCGCCGTCAGCGATGCTAAAGCTTGAGATGCCATTGGTATATTCTGCGTTATCGCAATAATTACAAGCAAAACACAAATAATTCCAAAAACACGATCGCTCAAAAACAGACAGCTGTTTGTTGGTTTTTAATTATTTCCAAGGCACGCATTAGTTAAATAATCGATATTTTAAGTAAAAAAATCGGTAAAGTTGTCTATGGCTATCTGTCAATAGTAAACTGTGTGAATTGTTTAGGAGTTATGTATTCTGTACCATGTCCTTAAAAAACAAAAAATAGTAAACTCAACTGTCAAAATAAAATCAGCATGGTGTTTGTTATGTTTACAATATTATAGCTGGTTTTTTCAAAATAATTTAAATATTTTCTTTTACAACAATGTCGGATATCGTAGAAAGTGATGAAGTCGACCAAGACACAGTGGACAAAGATACTTTAGCCCAATTATTCAATATCAATTGTAGTTTATTAGTCGAAACTGAAGTATCACTTAAAAAGTCATATATTAACAATTTGGATGGAAATAAGTAAGTTTTTCTTATAAATGGTTACTATAGAAATAAATAATTAATAGTATTCATGAATTAAAAGTGTACATAAATATAGCTAAATAACTTTTATTAATCTTTAATGAGTGAGGTTATAATTTACGTTAAATGACTTAAGATTTTATTGTGTTTATTAGGGCCCTAAATATAGCTGTAAGTCTATCCGACAATAGTATAGAGATATATAGCCTGCACAATGCAGCCCTGAGTAAGGTTTGCAAGCTGAGTGGCCATCAGGAGCTAACGCAGCTGGTGTGGTGCCCCGAGGAGGACGCCCTGTTGTTCTCAAGCGGGGCGGATGGGCTTGTCAAGATGTGGGACATCCGCACACATGGCTTCTGTGTGCAGGAGTATAAAGGTATGGTGCTAATTAAAAAAAAAATACAGCTTATTATATTAAACATATAACAAAATCAACAAAGTAGCTATAGTGGAACACAACTTAAAGGTTTTATATTATTTAGACAATGCAATATAAAATTTGAGGTCAACAACATTTGATTAGGTTAGGTTATAGAATGCAGCGGGCAGGCAGCATTCTACCTGAGGGTCTAGTTGGCTTGGTCTCTCTAATATTGCTTCATTTGTCATAAATTTCATTGTGTGACTATAGTAGGTCATATTCTTTAGAAATATCATATCTGTAGATTGGTTTAGCAGTGGAGGACAAGGTAGGACTCTAATGATGATATCATTTATAACATTCCAGATGCAGAAGCTGATGCGCCCATACGTCCATATGAGTGTCTAGACATTAACAGTGCGGGACGAGTGTTGTGTGCTGGAACTCGTTTGCAGGAAGATGAGGCCAGTCTGGTGTTCTGGGACCGAAGACAACCTGCTCCACTCGGGGGTTATTGGAATTCTCACACTGATGACATTACACAGGTAAAGTTACTAGAAATCATTAGCAAATAGAGTATAAGTCAATTAACAAGTGAATAAGTTATGGGTAACAACTGCAAATATTTAGAATGGATTAAACAATTTCTAGCATTTGTTTTGGTTTTGTACAATAAAGAATTTATTATTATTATTATTCTTAGTTGACACTCTCGTGGCAGACTGGTTGTGGTCGCAGCTTAACTTGCACACTTTAGAAGTTGTTCTTACGGACTGCAGTTTTCTTGGTGTACTTATGTAGAGAATGATCCGTTGCAGGATTGGCCGGATTGTAATGATGTAATTATCATCTGGAGGCTGTAATGATAATGTTAGGAGACTACAGTTAAGAGGTGAAAAGGAACAAATATGCAATAACATAAATCCAAATTGTTGGACAGTGTGACTGTTACAACTAGCAATACAAAACATAAGAAGGATAATAATAAGATAAGATTTACCTTGCAGGTTTATTATATGTGGGGATGGGAGAAGAAGACTTGAGCTTGTGACCTGGTATTTCAAAAAGGGGCTCCACCGTTTTTATTTCCTTATAACACTCTCACCACCCACTATTGTGCTACTCTCTCTACCTCCTCTCTCAACCGAATACTATGTGATTCTGTTCATGCCGCCTTGAGAGCTTGTTCCGGCAGACCTGCTTAGGCTCAAGTCATTCAATAAGTGATGCAAAGATTTTCCTGCCGTAAAATTGAGTCTTGAATAAATGGATCTTCATGCAATAATTAATTCAGAAATCGTGTAAGAAGTAATCTCATTGTACAAATTTACAGGTGAAATTCCACAATAGTAAGGCAGAAGTGCTGGCCTCCGGGTCTATGGATGGACTCATTAACCTCTACAATATCCTGGAGAGTTCGGAAGACGACGCCCTGTCTTTCAGTCTGAATCTGGAGAACTCCGTGGAGTCTCTGCACTGGTCGGGGGACCGACTGGCCAGCGGGGGGCAGGCCGGGGAGCTGGCTCTCTGGGACACACTCACCGGGGACAAGCTCAGGGACTGGGACAGGGAGGACATCTGCACAAGTATTAAGGTCAAACATATTTGTAGCTCTAAGTACTTCTGTAGTTTATCTGCAAGAATCCATTAAATAACGATTCATCATTCACCATTACAGCCCCTAGAACACAGCGTCCTAGACCTCCATTGCTGGAGATGGGCCTTCCAGAATATATATCTGGAGAATTTGGCCTACACTCGCCACAATGATGATTCCACATGTTGGTATTAGTAGAACTGGGACTGACATCTTACCATCCTTTTACAGTGGTATTGTAACTATGACAAATGTATGTAGAAAAAGTGTATCTCTTATTGGTGCATGCCGGGGCTTGAACCAACTTCTATAGGATTTCAAGGAAAGCATTCTTACAACCAAGCCACCACCACTCATTCAAAGTGTCTAAAAGAATAAAAAGTTGTTTTTTTTTTAAATATATAATATAGGCTACTAAGTTGCTGGTCTTCTGCTATAAAATGATGTATATTATTATATGTAATTATATCACATGCTTCGCTATTTTTAGCATACAAATATTTATTTAGTCACATGACTTTGTCGAGCTTAGTGTCTAGGTATTCTTTTGTCGAATAAAAACATTTATTAACCAGCATTTGTTTGACTCTTAATTTGAACAGTTTTAGTGGCAGCTCCCTTATAGTAACTGGAAGCTTATTAAATATTTTTGTTGCCAATGCATAACAATTTCGGCTACTTTTATGCGCTGGAATAATTATTCTACTAGGATAACGCGTTTTAAAATTGCAATTATCCCCAAGAGTTTTAAAAAGTTCCGTTTTTACAAATAAACAGCATTCAAGTATATAGATAGAAGGAACAGACAGTAATTTTAGTTTTATAAATAAAGGACGACAGGAAGTCATAGGTGTGTTACAAATAGCATGAATGTATTCTTTTTGTCCAATATATATTCCATTTATTTCCACTGCAGCTAACAGCTTCCTATTCGGACCACTTGCTGCTCAGTCTTCCACTACAGGAGTAGAATAATTCTAAATAATTTAAATAATGGCGTGCGACAAATGCCTTACTTGAATAAAGATATTTTGACATTGACTTTTTTGTTCCCATTTTTAGCTTAGCAGATCTCATCAACCTGTTAATATTTTATCAGACTGAAAAAAACTGCTGGTAGAAACACATTTTATAAAATTCAAAAAGGTCGCGGTTCTGACATGGACGAATGAGAAATATACTTTCTTTATATATGTATGTAACAAACATGTGGAATCATTAATAAATTGTCATTAAAAGTGACATCAGACTGTCGCCAACCTGTCTGGCCAGTGTGGCTAGTAAAGGCCAAATTGTAAGGATATCTTACAGAACTTATAATGGAGATGGCTCCAGCAGTTTTTTAGTGGCTGTGGTGATGATGCCGGACCTGTTGTGAGCCTAATTAGTTATTTCCATTCCAGAGAAGTAAAGCTGACGACTGCTACACGGTGGATGTGTTTAGTGACAGACGGGGAGACATGGTACTGCTTGCCGGGTCACAGCATGATGATGGGTCAGTTACTAATACACATATAGGGTAAACCATAGAATAGATTGGAAACATGAATTAGGTATAATTGCCTCCCTGGTGTAGCGGTTAAATCCGTAGATTTAGATTCAGAGGTACCAGGTTTGATTAAAAATTAAATTGATATTTAATTTATTTGTGATATTTCTCTCCTTTGGTACGCTGGAGACATCGACGAGCTTGCCACTTGTCATGATTGGCCGGCAGTAAAGTTGGCTAATGTGAATCCGCAACTTTATAAGCGTGGTTTCTGACCACCCCGAAAGGGAAATGGTCGCGATGATACTTTACTTTTCCAAGTAAAATAAACAAAAGATTTTCTAATGTTTTCAATAAAATGTTCCAGTGCCAATCATTTGGACGCCGTTAATTTTAGTTTTTCCGTTAATTGAGAAAGAAGTATCTGGGTGGCGTAGTATTGATTTTGTGGTATTTTAAAATTGACTCAGTGGTGGTACTATTTGTGTGCAGGAGGTCGTGCTTGAGGTCAGTCAGTGTGACGGAGAAGAGACTGCATGCCAGAAGTGACTTCAGTCCCAACGAGCAGGTGGTCCGCTGCTGCTGGTATCATTCACAGGTAAATATCTACACAACACTCGGCTATGCAATTTGAAAACATAATTGCATTCCTTCTGTTGTCAGGTTTGGCATGTGCCATCTGTTTGACAACTTACTATAACTTTTTTTTTATTTATTCAAGATTTTTTAATTCAGTCAAATTAACTATAAAAAGTGCTCAAGCACTTAAAGCAAATAAATATTGGGAAATTAATTGTTAAATATTAACTTATTATTAACATCACATTATTTTTTATGAATAGTTCTAACTTTTTCCCTAAACAAACTTTAAATTGTAGCTTTTTATTCTTAAAATGATTATATTTCATCTTCTAAGTAACCATTCCAAAATAAAGCTTTATTGTTTCACTTGTGTACTGCCAATTTAGTTTTATGTGACAGCTCCGTGCGCCGATCCTATTGCTCTGTTCGATTTGAAAGCATATAAAGCTAAGTTTGCTTTCTTTTTACCGAATTTTGTATGAAAACCATAAACAAACGCCAAGTCGAACGACTTTCGAAGCGAAATAAAATGCGCTTAAAGTCCAACACAGGGTTAAAATTCTTTGCTTGTCTATCGCCAAAAATCTTGGAGCTAACGATTTTGCCAGATTTTAGCGATAATTGATAGATTTGAGAGCCCGGCAAGGCAAAGTTGAAGAAAGCCCATACTAGGTGGGCTGGTAAGGTTATTTCTGTGGTGATAGCTACAGAGTGAATTCGTTAGACGTTGTTACAGCGCGACCTTCTGGTGACGGCGGGGGAGGCCGGACTCCTAGATGTGTGGACCTTCCAGCAGACACACGCAGACATCCAGACCAACCACGCCGACAAGAAGACACGACGCGGCAGACATAAACCTTATTAAACTATTATACCAACCACAATGTGTTTCATTTATTACTTATACACTAACATATATACGAGGGGCGTTCAAAATATTCTCGGTATTGATACGTTACAACCTCTTTTATATATATATTTGTTACTGGCCGCTAAGATTCATCCATTGACATTAAAAAAAAGTAAAATTGGAACCGAGATGTTCTTTTGTTTTTCTGCAATTGCCGAACAAACATGAACACCATGAGCGAATTAACAATTTTAACGAAATTAGAGCACCGATCCGTCATAAAATTCTTGACAAAACAGGGTAAAAATCAAAAAACCATAAAAGAGGAAATGGATTGTGTTTACCGTGAGTCTGCTCCTTCTTTATCTACTATTCAAAAATGGTCAAGCGAATTTAAGCGTGGAAGGGAGAGTATTGAAGATGACCCTAGACCTGGCCGGCCTGTAGTGGCTACCTCACAAGAAAATATTGATAAAGTGGAAAAACTTATATTGGAAGACGGACGAGTGAAGGTAAAATCTATAGCTCAAGTAACCAATCTCTCTATTGGTACCGTACATGACATTATACATGACCATCTTAATATGTCAAAAGTAAGTGCAAGATGGGTTCCGCGAATGCTGACGCTTCTTCAAAAGGATATGCGTGTGGCTTGCTGTTCAGATTTTATCGACCTGTGTGGTGAAAATCCCGATGAGGTGCTGCAAAAAATAGTTACTGGAGATGAAACCTGGGTTCATCATTATGACCCAGAGAGCAAACAGGAGTCCATGCAGTGGCACATTAAGGGTTCAGCTCATCCCAAGAAGTTCAAGGTAATCCCGTCAGCTGGCAAGGTCATGGCCACAATATTTTGGGATTGTGAAGGAGTTTTGCTTATCGATTATAAAGAAAAAGGTGTAAATATCACAGGGCAGTACTACGCTAACGTTATACGTCAATTAAGAGATGCGATCAAAGAAAAGAGGCGAGGAAAGTTAACCAAAGGTGTTCTGCTTCTGCATGACAACGCCCCTGTCCATACTGCTCATATTGCCAAGGCAGCTATTGTTGAATGTGGGTTTGAAACTGTTACTCATCCACCCTATAGTCCGGACTTAGCCCCAAGCGACTTCTTTTTGTTTCCCAATCTTAAAAAGGATCTGCGTGGAAATAAATTTTCTGACGATGAAGCGTTGAAGACGGCCGTGGAGGAGCATTTTTACACCAAAGATAAAAAATATTTTTATGAGGGATTAAAAAAAATAATTGATCGATCTTATAAGTGTATGAACATAGGGGGGGAGTATATTGAAAAATAAAAATATCAAACTTTTCGTACTTGTTTGTTTTTATCCACATACCGAGAATATTTTGAACGCCCCTCGTATATATATATAGACGTCTCCTTAACGACTCCTCCAATCATATTCCCCAGCTGTCAGTCGGAGGGAACCGTCTAACTCAAGGTACATTGCGACGGACTTTAACACCTTCAAGTTTTTATGTTATTTTCGGCAAATATATTGTTGAAACTTGTATTTGTTATTAATAATTAGTTATATTACTTAATTTTTAGCATTTTGACAAATTGGCACACTCTTTAAAGTCAGATGTGCCAAAACTATAAATTATTTTTGTGATACAATTTATTTATTTATTTAGTACACACAGCAGTACATATATTATCACACACATAACATAGTATAATTATAGCTTATCTAATATATGTACCAATTAGGTGTCACAGCATTCACCAATACAAAAAGAAGAAGAAGTTAAAAACTTATTACTGTTAAAACAATTAAAAACTTACTACTGTTAAAACAAAAAAAATAAAAAAAATTAACAAAAACTATAAAATTTTAAAATTTACAAAATAAAAATATGACTTCTAAAATAAAATTATACATTTTTCTCTTTTTTAAGAATTAATTAGGAAACATAAAAATTGCGCAAATTTGGTACCTTAAAAAAAAACGAAAACAAAACACTTGTTAAATAAATTATAAGCTACTCAAATATTGATGGTTTGAAATGTTCGAGAACATTTTTTCTGAATACATTGTAACGGTCATGAAATATGTCTATATCATTATTGGCACTGCAGAGACTACTGTAGGTGTTGCACATTCGGGATGTTGACGAATGTGAACCTACATTAGTTCTTGAGGGAGAACAGCACAGGATCTTGGTTATAGGACGACGTGGAATATTATAGGGTACTGTCAGGGAAATGTGTTGCAAGAGTTCGATACATCCAGTCTGGCCATTGACAATTTTATGTAATAGTAAAAGGTCATGTATGGATCTACGTGATTTGAGAGCAGTCATTTTGAAGAAATCTAAACGTTTGTTGTTGCTAAATGCTTTCAACTCTTTGAGAATGTATTGCATATGAGGGATTCCATACTGAACATGCATATTCCAAGTGGCTACGTACTAATGAATTGTATAAATAAATTTTCGTTTTAATTGTAAACTCTTTTGTGTTACGTTTTAGAAATCCCATCATTTGTGCAGATTTTTTTACTTTAAGGTTAATGTGGTCAGTATATTTTAATTTATTGTCAATAATAACACCCAGATCTTTAATTTGTGTTACTTCAGCTAATGTTTCACTATTGAGTTGATAATTAAAAGCAAATGGAGACCTCTTCCTAGTAAACTTTATATGGAAACATTTTTTTGCATTTAAAATCATGTCATTCGCTTCACACCAGTTACTTATCTTGTTAATGTCACTCTGTAATAATAATGAATCTGTTGTAGTTTTAATGGTTCTAAATATTTTAAGGTCGTCTGCAAAAAGTGAATACTTGCAGTATTTAATATTTTCTGTAATATCATTAATAAAAATTGAAAATAATATCGGGCCCAGGTGAGAACCTTGAGGCACTCCGGATTTAGCATAATAAATAGATGATGTGAAACCGCTGAAAGCAACTAGTTGCGTTCTTCTTTCAAGATAGGATTTGAACCAACCTAGTAAAGAACCATGAATTCCACAGCCTTCCAATTTGGATATTAACAAATTATGATTGACCTTGTCAAATGCGCTACAATAATATACCTACATAATATAAAAGAGACTTGTGATTTTTTGAAGAACTAGAGCGTAAAGTAATTCTGACAAAATGAATACTTATGCTATGTTCGACTTGAAAGCTAAGTTTGCTTTTTTTGCCGAATTTTGTATAAAAACCATAGACAAACGCCAATGTGGTGTATCAGGCAAAGCTTTTTGTAGATGTCGCTAGCGGCACTAGTACCTTGTTTACACCTATGATTAATCATTTTTTAAATGTATTTGTAGTTTTACATTTTTATAACAGATATATTTTAACTTACCGTTACCTACCTTAAAAGACGAATTAAGCAAGCGCACACCGTATTAAAAATAAAAAAAGGTTGAATTTATAGAACGGCAATTTTGAGATCACTATATCTTTGCTTTCGCTTAGAAATCTCAATTTGTACACAAAAAAGCTGCTCACTTCGGCATAATATCCAGAAAATAATAAATTTCCTAATAAAAATACAAGTTTTCTATGGAACTGACAGTTATATTAGATAGTTGGCGCATGATAGATGGTATCGTGCGCCAACTATTGTGATAAAAAGTTAGTGATACACCCCATTCGTACGACTTTCCAGAAGAGTGTTGCCAGAAACAAAACTTATTTTACCGGAAATATTTAAAATGGTAGCATTTATGCCTTTTGAGGTTTGGATTCAACGTTTTTACCGAAGCAATCTTAAAATGTATGAAACCCAACGCCAAGTCGAACAATTTTCAAAGTGAAAAAAAGATCACTTTTTTGAGGACTCCTCGATGGAAGCCGTTCGACAGTTGGTAGGAATGGTTTAGGTTTATGGAAGGTTTTCTAATATAGGAAGTGCAAGGACGAAATAATGAAACACAATGGTAGTATATATATAGTGTTTATTGGAATAGTACATAAATGGAATGGCAATACATATTCATATAATGTCACAAACGTACACTAGGCCGAGAATTCTGCAACTTTGTAACCACTGTGGTCAGAAACCACGCCTTTGTTAAAATAATCATGGCAATTTGTAAGCTACCGGAGACAAAACTATCATATATACATTTTTGTGTTCCCGACCAGGAATCGAATCCGAAAAGAAACTCGGCAATACCAGGTATAGAAAAACGAAATATTCATAAAAATCTAAAAAGTTTACATCGAGATCTAAAAATGGTAATAAAAATCAAATTAATGAAAAAGTATAAAACATTAATAATAACTAATAAAATTAAATATACATCTTAAATAAAATTATCTATGTCAGCCTCAATGTCATCATTATTAACTAAAACAAACAACCCCAGTAATTAAATACTAATATTATGTAAAATCGAATTATAGCGTTCACGGACACGTCCTTTATAGCGTTCACGGACACGTCCTTTATAGCGTTCACGGACACGTCCTTTATAGCGTTCACGGACACGTCCTTTATAGTTTAGCTGCCGCTTTCTTAGATGTTAACATTTTGATACAAGCTACACGAGTACATTTGAAACCAGCCCATAAGCCCGGGACACTATTCTTCCCCGCACACGATGTTCCCGACACCCGCACGGTGATTGCTTAATTTATTTTCTTCCTTACTTTTTATTTTAGCCGATAACCAAATGTTAAACGTACGTTAGTTTAATCAACTTTTCGGAAACCTGCTTCAAAGTTTTTTTAATGTATATGCAGATCATAATTCATACATGTCATCATTTCTACTTAAATAAGTATAATGAAGTTCATTTTAGGAGATCGTTTTTAAAAATAAGAAATACACAAATAATGGGACTATTCAGGAGGTTAACCTTTAGCATCCCTCTCGCTCGCACAATCCAATAATTACAAATATGAAGTGTATCAACTTAGCGAGCGAGACGGGAGAGGGGAGACGGGAGACGGGAGAGGGGAGACGGGAGACGGGAGAGGGGTTACGGGAGACGGGAGAGGGGAGACGGGAGACGGGAGAGGGGAGACGGGAGAGGGGAGAGGGGAGACGGGAGACGGGAGAGGGGAGACGGGAGACGGGAAAGGGGAGAGGGGTGTCAATGCGTAAAACTTGAATCATGATTAGTTATATTAATTAAAATCATATCAAATAATAATATGAAGTCGTTTTATTACGGAAATTTAGTCGATTATTACATTTTTATTTATTTAAATCATATATATATTTTTTTGTTAAATATTGTAAAGATATATCTTGAGATCGCCGCGCAGTCTCAACCAATGAAATTGCCGTAAACTGACACAATCATTTCCGGCAATCTCATTGGTCAGTATTTTATAACCTAAAAAACTCGTTTAACTCCTGGTTTCTAAAAAATAGAATAACGATTAACTTTGTTACTATAGGCAAACCTAATCGTTTCAAAAACCGAGGAATGCCAACACTAAACTAATTATAACATTTAATTTGTATCGTCGCTGGCTGCGAATCCAAAATCTACTCTGCAATTGCTTATAGGTATTTACTTACGAATTCCTGGAAAATACATGAGATTTTTATGGGTTCTGAATCTTTGTCGATCCACTTTTAAATATGGTGTTTGGATTTTCGTTCGGAAACGCTGCAGTTGCAAATGGCTGCTGGATGACGTCACGTAATAGTAAATAAATAACTAATTTACGACACTAACATGACATTTACTTTTAATAAAATAGGTTCCAATCACAGAGTTAAGGAAGCAGAGACAACATATTATTTAGTCGTATAACCATATAAGTTGCGCTTACTCATTCTCATCGCAAAGATCATATAGCTATCTCACTTCCTCAGTTCACATACACACTGCATAAACGAGCAACCGTGGCATTTTTCATTGAAACCATAGACTACAAGGCAATTGACAGACAATAAAGTAACAACAGCGAACTCAACCATCTCGACTTATTATTGTGATTATTCATTATTTAACTAAAATTACATCTTGAAAATTTTACTAAATCATGGTCTAGTGTAGTGCTTATATGTGCGACAGTGCAAAACATAAAAAAGTGCTAGGAATAACCTTCCACAAGTAAGTTTTAAATGTTGACACCATGCATTCAAACACATAATTCAATAAAATTAGTGATTATTCTTGTAATTTCAAAATATGTGAGAGACAGAAGATATATTTCATTGTATTCTAACGAAATTAAAATAATAATCTTACAATTTTTGTTGCTTTATTAGAGAAAAACGTAAAAATTGTTGCAAAACAACAACATTGACAGTTCCATCAACACAGGGTCGGATTTGTAAAATTAATAATTTTTATATTATTTTTTTACCGTTTTATTGTTGTGACCGCCTCCGTGGTCTAGTGGTAAATCCTATGGAATTGTATCCACAGAGTGCCCGCAGTGCGTAGATTCGATTCGTACCCAAGGCCAAAAATATATTTACGTTTTTCGCTTAGGTTGTCTGGGTGTCCATACTAATATTATAAACGTGAAAAAAGCTTTTTATGTATGTGTGTATGTATGTATGTATGTTTGTCCGTCTTTCACGCCTCTATTTATCATCACAGCCCTTAGAATACAGAGACCTAGACCTCCACTATTGGAGATGGGTCTTCCAGAAATATTTCTGGAGAATTCGGCCTACACACGCCACGCTGGCCAGACGGATTGGCGAGGGTCTCATGTAAATTTTAATGACAATTTCTTAACGATTTCACAAGTTGGTATTAGTAGAACCGGGTTAATTAGTAAAAAAGGTTGTTTTTTTTTTTTTTAAATATTTCCAGACAAGTCACACAGCGCCATCTAATTTCCGTGGTAAGCTATGAGGCTTGTGTTACGGAAACTAGATGGTTGATAAACTACATATTATACTTTTTTTTTTTTTTTTGTAAATATATACATATAAACACCCAGACCGAGACAAATTATACAATGTACAACTTGCCCCCGGTGGGAATCGAACCCACGACCTCCCGAGTTCACGGCAACGTTTGTTACCACTAGACCACGGCTTAAAGTGCTCTCCAAGGCACGGGAACGGTGGTGTTGTAAATCTGACTAATGTATGCAAGAAAAGTGTATTTCTCATTGGTACATGCCGGGGTTCAAACCGACCTTTTTTGGATTTTAGGGAATGCATTCTATCAACCGAGCTACCTTTTTGGCCTTTTTGGTTTGGTTTCTGTCATTTCTAGTACTCAAACCTCAGTTGCTCCAGTAGAGACTTTTGATCCATATAAGAAACAGGATCGATCGGCATAAAAACAAAAGTTTTTGCTGACTAGATTTTTCCAAAATCTGTGAATGAAGTTCAGAATATCTCAATAAGTTATGGATGGTCTCCTAGGAACGTTTTCCTGTAACTATAACGGTTAAGATATTTGCCCTTACTGTCCCGTCTCAAAACTCCACCTTGTATAGATACAATACTTAGATTTATTTCATACTTACAAAACATTTATGGAAGTTAAGTTATAAAACAATAATTATTATTTATTTTTCAGAATAATATGAGAGCGGTAAAAAAAAAGTACTTTTTTGGATAAAAGAAAAGAGACATGTTTGAAATTTTAAATAGGGTATAAACATTACAGAAAACTCCAAGCAACTTCAACCGCATTACCATCCGGTTGTCTCGTCATAATTTTTACGTTCCCCCCCCGACCATTTAGGGCCCATTCGGCCGGTACAGAGGGGTTCGGTATCTCTTCGAGACCCAGATACCACTCGCCATCCGGTCCAAAATTAGCGTGCCATTGCTTTGAATAATATATGTAAGAAAATATAAATAAACGATTTTATTATATTATGTTGTATTTTTTAAAAAACCATATAGCTAAAAATACTCATTTCATTATTTTAATCGTAGAACACAAAACCTATCTTCCGAAGTGGGCTTTATACACTGATTCAGGACGGATTTGTGAGCGATATGCATAATTATACTTATATAATAATTTTTTGACATTTCGCAAATGAGTGCGGTCCTGTCTTCTGTATTAGTGTGCGAACATTACTTGTGTGTGAGAAATGCCACGCTTTGACCGCAGTTAGATCACCTCTGCTTCCCTATCTCTGTGGTTCCAATTAATTTATTTTACTTTGTCCTAAATTCTCGGAATAAACAACTTAATTAAGCAGATTTTGCAGTTTACAATATTTACTATTAAGTACCTACGTAAATACGTCTACCTTGGACAGACTATTCAGCTAGGCTATACCACAATGTCTAAAGACAAAAGTCTTCAACCAGTGCGTCCTCCCGGTGATGTCGTACGGAGCAGAGACGTGGACACTGAGCCACTCAGCGAGCCATGGAGTAGAGCTATGCTTGGTATTTCTCTGATGGATAAAATTCGAAACGTTGAAATTCGTCGGAGAACCAAAGTTACTGACATAGCATTCAAAATTAGCAAGCTGAAGTGGCAATGGGCCGGACACATCTGCCGCAGAACCGACGACCGATGGGGCAAACGGGTTCTGGAGTGGAGACCATGTACGGGACGACCCCCCGCCAGATGGGCAGATGACCTAAGGAGGGTGGTGGGGGTTGGATGAGGGTTGCTGCAGACCGCGTGCAGTGGCGAGCCTTGCGGGAGGCCTATATCCAGCAGTGGAGAGACACAGGCTGAGGATGATCATGATGATGACTATTAAGTGACGTCACTGACATTTATAATGTTTTGAGGTAACGTTCCAATATCTCTAAAATATAGTACCTATTTAATTTATTAAAATAATTATAAATAATTTCGTGAATTACAATTGATATAATTAAACACCCTATTATTATTGTACTTGACTACCCTTAGGGTAACTGTCTATAAATAAATCATAGTTTTGAAACAGTACTACAGCACTTTGTCAACTTTATCACCACGTAAAATAGATTCACCTCGCCAACCCGCTGACCGGGCCGTGGGGTATGTGGGTTCTGTGGGCTCTGTGTGCTCTGTGGGCTCTGTGTGCTCTGCGTGCTCTGTGTGCTCTGTGGGCTCTGTGTGCTCTGTGGGCTCTGTGTGCTCTGTGGGCTCTGTGTGCTCTGTGTGCTAGGGGGCTGTGATGGTGAAGATTTTAAATGATGAATTGAGTGGTGTCAAAAAGTTAGTTTAAGACAGAATTTCTCTTAGTACGAGTAGAATTTAGATTCGCAACGACAAAAGACATATTTCTAATCCATTAAATTTGAGATTATCTTAAACATCGACAAATATAAAGATCAGTGACTACCTATAATTTGAGATACAATTGTTAAAACCTATCCTACTTAATAGTATAATAATTATATTTGACTCACATTAAAGTCCAACATTATAAATGACATCATCCATTTTGGGCTATTATTGTACTACTTGTGCTGTGTACAATGATAAAAAAAATGTAAATAGTGATTACTTTTATTGATGTGACTAATGGTATTTTTACTATATCTTATTATTATTTTTAATATGACGACTTAGACCTTGCGCCCACCTGGTGGTAAGTAGCGCGCAAGGTCCATGAATGTTAACATCAGCTTTCAGACACTCATGAGTGACATCAGTCCCTAACACTATGCCGGCAGTTCGAGCCTGATCCCGAAACGTGTGGATACACTTTCCTGGGTGTATCGGCACGAACGCTGGACACTTCCCCGCCCTTAAATGACCTCCATCAGTCCGCCTGCCACCTATTTGTTGTTCTCGTTAAAAGTACGAGTATGTGCCATTTGCAATGATGTCAAATGCCAATTTTTCCTTTTAAGGAGAACTAATATTGTAAGTTTGCCATGCTGATGTTTATATGACCACTTTCACAAGAGTTGCCTTATTACTGTGGAGTTAATGTTTAAAAGTTGTACCAATGAAGTCCTTTAGTACTAGACCTTATTTAGATCTAAATTATATAAAACAAAGAATTTTTTTCTAGTTGAATTGTAATCTTGTTAGAATTATTTATTTCAAATGCATATACGAGTGTAACCGTAAATACGATGTAGCCCAAATCGCCATACAAAGATGAATGATGTCATTTGCTTCCACTCCTAATTAAAATCATATATCCCTCTCTATTATGGTATTGTATATATAATTATACAATATATATACATATATTGATTAGACATTTTAAATAAAAGGGATATTAATTAATAAGAGCTACCGCAGACTATTTCGAGGGTGTTCTGGGAAAACCATATAAGTACCAATACGCAATTTATCAATCTATACAAACGTGATGTTGGCACAAATGCCTTAGTGGCGATTGCCATTACTAGTTATAAAAAAAAGAGAGACCTTCGCGCCATTTTGCGCGAAGATGTCAAGAAGTGCAAGTTTTTGTTTTGTAAAATAATTTACTGTGGATATTGTTAATCAAAAGTGGTGTTGTTTTGTTTAATAATGTGCTACAATGTGATTAGTTATGGAAAACGATAAATTGAACTTTGAATATGGGGCACAAGTTGCAGTTTATTAATTGCGGTTTTCCCGCGATGTGGACTCCCATATTATACCCGAAGTGTTATTTATTTTATTACTCATTTTGAAAAACTATTGAAGTTGACTATTGTATATAGATATTAAACAGTAAATACCCTAAGGACTATTATAGGTTTTCACATATAATGAAGTGTTTGGGCTATAATGCCGCGAGTGACTCCAAGAAAAGCATCAAATTCTGCAACATCTGGAATTTGATGATGACCTCAATAACTCATAAAAAAGAAAGATATATTACGTCAGACTTGGCTGTATGGGCTAGACCCTTTGCCTTCCCTATCACCCCATTCATCATCCATCGGGAGAAGAGAACATAATAAATAAAAAGAAACAAGAAGTAGAAATACAAGTATGGATTTAAGTATACAGTAATTTATTTGTGTACAGCTCCAGCGTTTTTCTTATATGCTTTTCGGCAAAAATTATATAGGGACGTATTTTTTTCTCATTATATTGAGAACTTATTTGGTTCTGCCAGAATACCTACAATTTATCTCAACAGTAGTTTCCTTTATTGACTGTCAGTTATACAGCAAATTTAGCCAACCTTCGTCGTCACAATCATAAAATATCTTACTGAAAGAATTGAGAGGAACAATAAAAACAGAAACCTTTGGAAATCAGTTTATAGAAAGTTAAAAGCCTGAGACACCATTAGAATTAAATAAATTATTTCTCAGAAACAAGGATGTATATTATTATATGTAAGTATATCGCATGCTTCGCTATTTCTAACATACAAATATTTATTTAGTCACATGACTTTGTCGAGCTTAGTGTCTAGGTATTCTTTTGTCGAATAAAAACATTTATTAACCAGCATTTGTTTGACTCCTAATTTGAACAGTTTTAGTAGCAGCTCCCTTATAGGAACTGGAAGCTTATTAAACATCTTTGTTGCCATTGTTAACAATTTCGGCTACATTAGATAATTATTCTAGTAGGATAACGCGTTTTAAATTTGCAATCATCCCTAAGAGTTTAAAAAGTTCTCTCTCTCTCCCGCACACAATGGACCCGGCACCCGCACGGTGAATCCATGGAATGCTTAGATATTTGTATTCTTGTAACGTTTCCGCCTCAAATAAACAGAATCCTGTTGCTGAAATTTTGGCTAAGATTGAAGTCGACAAGAAAGTATTGGCCACGAAAGTTTTTGAGCTGATGTGATTGGTAGTTCCAACGTCACTTTGTTAGTGGAGCCAATCTATAACTATTAAATTTGTTAACTTAAGACGCCTTTGCACCCCTCTCGCTCGCACAATCCGATAATTATAAAGATGTTTCAAGTCTGAGGTCCGGATTAATCTACAATTTTAATTAAAGTGACAGTTTTTACTCTCAAAATGTGTCACTTTGACAGTCCTGAGCGATGGCGGGTGCTAGTCCTGAGCGATGGCGGGTGCTAGGCCTGAGCGATGGCGGGTGCTAATCAACGACTATTAATCCGGACCGTAGTTTACTAATGAAAATCAACGTTCTAGGTATACAATTAAGGACATTTTGAGGATATACTAATCATATTTTTGTGATAGTTGATTACAGTGTAAACTCCAAGTAACGTCACTCCATGTAACGACAACTCCATACCACCATAACCAGCCCAGTCCCTTCAGTGTCGACAACTCCATACCACCATAACCAGCCCAGTCCCTTCAGTGTCGACAACTCCATACCACCATAACCAGCCCAGTCCCTTCAGTGTCGACAACTCCATACCACCATAACCAGCCCAGTCCCTTCAGTGTCGACAACTCCATACCACCATAACCAGCCCAGTCCCTTCAGTGTCGACAACTCCATACCACCATAACCAGCCCAGTCCCTTCAGTGTCGTTATAGTTTCGCTTGTCTTCCAATTCTAATTTTTCTTCTCTCCATGTAACGACAACTCTATACCACCATAACCAGCCCAGTCCCTTCAGTGTCGACAACTCCATACCACCATAACCAGCCCAGTCCCTTCAGTGTCGACAACTCTATACCACCATAACCAGCCCAGTCCCTTCAATGTCGACAACTCTATACCACCATAACCAGCCCAGTCCCTTCAGTGTCGACAACTCCATACCACCATAACCAGCCCAGTCCCTTCAGTGTCGACAACTCCATACCACCATAACCAGCCCAGTCCCTTCAGTGTCGACAACTCCATACCACCATAACCAGCCCAGTCCCTTCAGTGTCGACAACTCCATACCACCATAACCAGCCCAGTCCCTTCAGTGTCGTTATATATAGTTTCGCTTGTCTTCCAATTCTAATTTTTCTTCTCTCCATATAACGACAACTCTATAACACCATAACCAGCCCAGTCCCTTCAGTGTCGACAACTCCATACCACCATAACCAGCCCAGTCCCTTCAGTGTCGACAACTCCATACCACCATAACCAGCCCAGTCCCTTCAGTGTCGACAACTCCATACCACCATAACCAGCCCAGTCCCTTCAGTGTCGACAACTCCATACCACCATAACCAGCCCAGTCCCTTCAGTGTCGACAACTCCATACCACCATAACCAGCCCAGTCCCTTCAGTGTCGTTATATAGAGTTTACACTGCGGATGAAAATCCTAATGTTTTTGCTATTTATTTTATAAAATTAGGTACGAAAGTGAAAATATTTCCGTAATTTTATTCCCTAGTAAGTCGATAGATACATTTGTCATATGTACACTGAGACTTGAATATATTGGATTGTGCGAGCCAGAGGAGTTGATTAATAAAATTTACAGGAAATGATTATACATATTTCGGTTAGAGTTGTATGGGAAGTATCTCGACAATATCCTACGAAGTGGTGGGGAGAGGGGGGCGCGGGGGGCGAGGGGGGCGCGCTCACTTCGTGCACAGGAACATTATCAAACTAAAACAATATTATTTGGATTAATATTAAATATATTGTCGAAACTATTATGGCTGTCAAGTGAGGTGATATGTAATTGTTAGTGAGGACGATATGTAAATGTTAGTGAAGGTGATATGTAAATGTTAGTGAGGGTGATATGTAATTGTTAGTGAGGACGATATGTAAATGTTAGTGAGGGTGATATGTAATTGTTAGTGAGGACGATATGTAAATGTTAGTGAGGGTGATATGTAATTGTTAGTGAGGACGATATGTAAATGTTAGTGAGGGTGATATGTAATTGTTAGTGAGGACGATATGTAAATGTTAGTGAGGGTGATATGTAATTGTTAGTGAGGACGATATGTAAATGTTAGTGAGGGTGATATGTAATTGTTAGTGAGGACGATATGTAAATGTTAGTGAGGGTGATATGTAATTGTTAGTGAGGACGATATGTAAATGTTAGTGAAGGTGATATGTAAATGTCAGTGAGGGTGATATGTAAATGTTAGTGAGGGTGATATGTAATTGTCAGTGAGGGTGATATGTAAATGTTAGTGAGGGTGATATGTAAATGTTAGTGAGGGTGATATGTAATTGTCAGTGAGGGTGATATGTAAATGTTAGTGAAGGTGATATGTAAATGTCAGTGAGGGTGATATGTAAATGTTAGTGAGGGTGATATGTAATTGTCAGTGAGGGTGATATGTAAATGTTAGTGAGGGTGATATGTAATTGTCAGTGAGAGCGATATGTAAATGTTAGTGAGGGTGATATGTAATTGTCAGTGAGGACGATATGTAAAATGTTAGTGAGGGTGATATGTAAATGTTAGTGAGGGTGATATGTAATTGTCTGTGAGGACGATATGTAAAATGTTAGTGAGGGTGATATGTAAATGTTAGTGAGGGTGATATGTAAATGTTAGTGAGGTTTATATGTTTAGGAATGTGTGTGTGTTACTTACCGGAAGTGTATGGCCTTGCTGGCGAGCAGCCTGTTGGCGTCGTCCCTGCGCAGCTGGAGCGGGTGTGAGGGCGCCGCCTCGTCGCTGCAGAACTCGTGGTGATGCAGAGCGGGCTGCAGGGGCGCCTCCCCGTACGGACCGCGCAGCGCCACCCACTGCACCGACACCGCGCTGCTCGGCTGGGACTTCAACACCACCTGCACACCACTCTCAGTCACACAACCACACCCGCTGCACCGACACCGCGCTGCTCGGCTGGGACTTCAACACCACCTGCACACCACTCTCAGTCACACAACCACACCCGCTGCACCGACACCGCGCTGCTCGGCTGGGACTTCAACACCACCTGCACACCACTCTCAGTCACACAACCACACCCGCTGCACCGACACCGCGCTGCTCGGCTGGGACTTCAACACCACCTGCACACCACTCTCAGTCACACAACCACACCCGCTGCACCGACACCGCGCTGCTCGGCTGGGACTTCAACACCACCTGCACACCACTCTCAGTCACACAACCACACCCGCTGCACCGACACCGCGCTGCTCGGCTGGGACTTAATAAATAAAAACATATTTTTGCAAACCAACAGTTGAAAAGTGTATTTACAAAAAAAACTATTTTTATTTATGTTATTATACAAAGTGTTTTGACAGCAGATAAGCGCTTTTGAAAAGACACTCCTCAGTTGGTACCCTTGACCGGTAGTACCTGGTAGGTGAGTTCCCGGTCGTAGCTCTGCGTGGGGTCTCTCTGGTTGTTGTTGACGAATCCCTTCACGACCCACTGATGGTTGAAGGCCGTGAACCGAGACGTCTCGTAGTACAACTTGTGCACGAACTCGTCAGTACGATACGGCTTCAGCTGCAAGTCTGGACACCCCACAGGGAAAGTAAGAATTTGTATTGTACGATCTAAACCTTTGTTACCAGGATACACTACATTAATGAGGTAGGAAGTATAAGCTCGCAGCGACCACAAATTTCATACAAAATGTTTGTTACGCCTCCTAACGTCCACATACAAAACTAAAAAATATTTTTGTTTAATTGTCTATTATAGTTAATGTTGGCTGGTGTAGTTTGCCGACTGCGCGACGCAAAGGGTTATGTATGTTCCTGTGTGGCACGCCGACTGCGCGACGCAAAGGGTTATGTATGTTCCTGTGTGGCACGCCGACTGCGCGACGCAAAGGGTTATGTATGTTCCTGTGTGGCACGCCGACTGCGCGACGCAAAGGGTTATGTATGTTCCTGTGTGGCACGCCGACTGCGCGACGCAAAGGGTTATGTATGTTCCTGTGTGGCACACTGGAGACGAAACGCGTGGTCCCATTTTGATGATTCTCATGTCAATCAATTCGTTTTAATCACGCGAGTGTAACTAAAGATATGACATTAAACAAATTTCAGTAACCAGGCGCCATATTATGGAAAAGATAAATATGAAAGTCGGCGAACTATATTAAGTGAGGTATCGTCGAATAGTTACATATATTAAACCGTAACTTTTTGGCTGAATTTAGAATTTTAATTTGATTATAGGGTTCGTATAATAACGTCAATTTAATTGGTAATGTGCAGTCGAGGACTAAGATTATGGATAGGTGGGTTTGGCTGATAGTCACCGTTGAATGTGATCTTCTCGTAGGAGAGCAGGTCCAGTATCTGGTGGTGCAGCCTGAGCTCGGCCAGATGCCTGTCCTCCCTGGCGCGCAGGAGAGGCAGGATCTCGGCGGCCGAGCGCGCGGGGTGGCTGCACGTCCGCTCGTGCGCGCCCGCCCCGTGCGCCGGCCCGCGCCAGCCGCAGCCCAGGCACGAGTACCGACACCCGGTCAGTCTGACACAAACACAAGTCATGCAGCGGAGCGGTCCCAACTCTGGCCAACGAGAGTAGAGACTCAAAAACGACAGCAATTTCAAAAAAAACTACTAGTATTTATGTATAATTATTAATAGGTAACTCAGGTAAAAAATAAAATATTGGAATGTTTAAACTTTGGGCGATATTGACGCGAATCACTCCATAAAAAGAATCAAATTCTGCAACATTAGGAATATGATGATCCTTAACTCGGTTATGAAATATAATGAATAAATGATGTATTGACTCATTGTATTCTGTACAATGTCACAAGAAACTTTTTTTAAATGCAATTTAATAATTTTGTTTAACTTTTGGTTTACTTGTTCATACAAAATAATAGTCTCGCAGGGCATTGCTGATATAATATAATTAATAATTAAAATGGCCGCCGGAAATGTGAGATGCAACTTTTGGTTAGGAAGCTTCGTATTCTTAAGAAAGAAAGAAAAAAATATTTGCTTTACAATTTGTGTACTAATTTTACCAAAATATATTTAAACACAATAATCAAAACAGACAAATTTTAAAAATAAAAAGAGACATACAATATAATTTACATAATATGAATATGTTTTAAACATTTAAGTATTCGTTTATCGTATAAAAGACATGTGACAGTAAATAGTCTTTTAGTTTTCGTCTAAATGACATTTGAGGTAACAATTTCAGTTCATCAGGCTTGTTATAAACTTGAATACACATGCTGTCTACATTATTACTAATGACCGTCAAATTAGATCTCAGTAGGTAAAGCTCTTTATGATGGCGTACACTTTTGCAACCCATTTGTGCTCTCGTTAGAAATAGGTGTGGGTATTTTCGAACAAAAATGCATACTTCCTAAGGGTAATGGAAGTATGGAAAGGTTTTTAATCAAGGTCATTAAATTACAATAATTTCTCAACTCGTCCCAGAGCTACTTTTATTTGCCTATCCCGCGTACGTGTTATAGCACTTCCAACATCTCGTAGCCACTCCATAAACCAGCGCGAAATGTCGTTTTTGTTAAGAAATACCACTTTTTTTAACAATGCTAACATTTCTTAAATAGAACGAGCGGTGAGGCTACTTTTTGACAAGTATTTTCGTACATACATGGCATCCAACACACATGATATTATTATCATACCATGGCATCCAACACACATGATATTATTATCATACCATGGCATCCAACACACATGATATTATTATCATACCATGGCATCCAACACACATGATATTATTATCATACCATGGCATCCAACACACATGATATTATTATCATACCATGGCATCCAACACACATGATATTATTATCATACCATGGCATCCAACACACATGATATTATTATCATACCATGGCATCCAACACACATGATATTATTATCATACCATGGCATCCAACACACATGATATTATTATCATACCATGGCATCCAACACACATGATATTATTATCATACCATGGCATCCAACACACATGATATTATTATCATACCATGGCATCCAACACACATGATATTATTATCATACCATGGCATCCAACACACATGATATTATTATCATACCATGGCATCCAACACACATGATATTATTATCATACCATGGCATCCAACACACATGATATTATTATCATACCATGGCATCCAACACACATGATATTATTATCATACCATGGCATCCAACACACATGATATTATTATTATTACCATGGCATCCAACACACATGATATTATTATCATACCATGGCATCCAACACACATGATATTATTATCATACCATGGCATCCAACACACATGATATTATTATCATACCATGGCATCCAACACACATGATATTATTATTATTACCATGGCATCCAACACACATGATATTATTATCATACCATGGCATCCAACACACATGATATTATTATCATACCATGGCATCCAACACACATGATATTATTATCATACCATGGCATCCAACACACATGATATTATTATCATACCATGGCATCCAACACACATGATATTATTATCATACCATGGCATCCAACACACATGATATTATTATCATACCATGGCATCCAACACACATGATATTATTATCATACCATGGCATCCAACACACATGATATTATTATCATACCATGGCATCCAACACACATGATATTATTATCATACCATGGCATCCAACACACATGATATTATTATCATACCATGGCATCCAACACACATATTATTATCATACCATGGCATCCAACACACATGATATTATTATCATACCATGGCATCCAACACACATGATATTATTATCATACCATGGCATCCAACACACATATTATTATCATACCATGGCATCCAACACACATATTATTATCATACCATGGCATCCAACACACATGATATTATTATCATACCATGGCATCCAACACACATGATATTATTATCATACCATGGCATCCAACACACATGATATTATTATCATACCATGGCATCCAACACACATGATATTATTATCATACCATGGCATCCAACACACATGATATTATTATCATACCATGGCATCCAACACACATATTATTATCATACCATGGCATCCAACACACATGATATTATTATCATACCATGGCATCCAACACACATGATATTATTATCATACCATGGCATCCAACACACATATTATTATCATACCATGGCATCCAACACACATATTATTATCATACCATGGCATCCAACACACATGATATTATTATCATACCATGGCATCCAACACACATGATATTATTATCATACCATGGCATCCAACACACATGATATTATTATCATACCATGGCATCCAACACACATGATATTATTATCATACCATGGCATCCAACACACATGATATTATTATCATACCATGGCATCCAACACACATGATATTATTATCATACCATGGCATCCAACACACATGATATTATTATCATACCATGGCATCCAACACACATGATATTATTATCATACCATGGCATCCAACACACATGATATTATTATCATACCATGGCATCCAACACACATGATATTATTATCATACCATGGCATCCAACACACATATTATTATCATACCATGGCATCCAACACACATGATATTATTATCATACCATGGCATCCAACACACATGATATGGTCTATGGTCTACACACTATGGTCTTTGAATTAAATACCTTTTTAACAAATATAATAGAAAACTATAAAGTATATAAAAATGGTAAACAAACCAAGTTATTACAAGTTAATGACATCTGTCAAAAAGTAACATCAATAACCCTCCTTTCAACACGGTACTTGAAATAACTTTGAAATTACCAAAATAAAATATCATTAAAAAATTGGTTGCCTGTAAAGTCGGTATACGGGCGAAAGTTTTACGTGACAACGACTTTGAGTGGTAAAATAATTTTAATGTGAATATTCATTCGTATAGTAGGAAGAAGGATGAAATAATAGTAACAATTTAAAACATTTATTTATACAAAGAATTATATTTTTATGTCTGTCTCTCTTGCTCTTAGGCGGGCTAACCATGCCCGAGTGGAAGGGACGCGTGCCTCTCACTCGCTCTCATTGTGAGCGCATAACGTGAGCGGAGCGTAACGCAGTTTCTTGAAGTGTCACCCGGCAAACCAATTTATAAGACGTTGTCACGTCAAAAGAAATACATGTTTATAATTAATGACATAATTACAATGTGTCAATCAGTTTTACATAAATGACAGTTCTCTTTTTAAGACTATACTACAATATCCCCACATCTAGATGAAAACAATAATTTTAATTAAACAAATAAAATATAAAATAAACGTAAAATATCTTCTTTATAGTACTACCAAAAAGTTGGTTCTGCAAGCCAATCATAAGTATTTAAGAATTGTTGTCTGTGCTACCTGACGCAATGTCATTCACAGATTTAATTATTTGATCGAGATGTCTTTTCCATATCATATTATCATTAATTTTATATAAACCCTTTCACCTGCCTTAAAATTAATATCTCTACCTCCTCCTTGATTTCCTAACTCCTTATCGATGAAACTAGGTTTTAAAAAATCTAACCTTGTTTTAATCTGTCTACCCATCATCAATTTCGCAGGAGTTTCTCCTGTAGTCCAATGGGGAGACGTCCTGTATCTAATTAAATAACGACTTACTAAAGTGTCTACTGAAATATTCTTGTTTAAAGGATCCTTAATCATTTTTAATAAACTTGACTTGAAAGATTTGACAGCATTTTCTGCAGCTCCATTTGTAGCTGGATGAAAAGGTGGTGATGTTACAAACTTAATCTTATTATTACTACAAAATTCTGTAAATTCGCTCGATGTAAACTGAGGACCGTTGTCCGTACAAATTTTATCTGGTAAACCATAACGTGCAAAAGTTTCCCTTAACTTTTCAATTGTTACATTTGCTGTAATTCTACTTAACTTAAAACTTCTGGCCATTTTGAAAACGCATCTGTTATAATTAAATAATTAACATTTTTGACTGGACCAAGGAAATCCAAATGAATCCTTTGAAATGGACGTTCACATTGAGGCCACTGCATAGCACTCGCCAATTGCGGACTTGGTCTCAATGACATACACACACTACACTTGCGAACAAAATTCTCGATATCATTATCTAAATTTGGCCACCAAAAATATGACCTCGCAACTTCTTTCATTTTAGACATTCCCAAATGAGTATCATGAAGTCCTAATAACAATGACTGCTTATATTTATTGGGAATGACAAGCCTGTATCCCCACATTATAACATTATTATCAATATTTAACTCATTCTTTTTATTATAAAATACTTTTAAAGAATCATCAATGCTATCTGGCCAACCAAAGGCAATATAATCATAAACCTTTGAAAGAATAGCATCCGTTCTAGTTGCCGAACGAACACAACTAACATCAATAGGCACTTTGTTTTCAATAAAATGAATATAATCCAAACCCTCATCCATAATTTCCTTACTATCTGCTGCCAACGGTAACCTCGAGAGACCATCGGCACCAGCATTATCTTTACCGCTAACATATTCAAATTTGTAATTAAATTGTGACAAATAAACTGCCCAGCGCTGAAGCCTACTGGCAGCCATTATAGGTATACCTTTATTTTCACCAAATAAAGCCAAAAGAGGTCTATGGTCACTACACAAAATAAACTTACGACCAATTAAATACTGTGAAAATTTTTGAACTGCCCAATAAATAGCTAAAGCCTCTTTGTGTGTTACTGAATAATTCTTTTCTGCTTGTGAGAGCACTCTCGAAGCAAAACTAATAGGTTTTTCACTACCATCTTCAAATTATTGTAACAAAACACAACCTATACCATTTTGAGAAGCATCACAAACTAATTTAACTTCCAGTGATGGATTAAAATGAACCAATACTTGATCCGAAACAATAATCTCCTTAACTTTTAGAAAAGCTTCCTCACAAAGTTTTGACCATACAAATGTAACATTATTCTTTAATAGTTCATATAACGGTTGTAAAATAATAGAAATATTAGAAATAAACTTAGCATAATAATTAACCATTCCTACAAAATATTTAATCTGACTTGCAGATTCTGGCCTTGGTAAATTTACAATAGCTCGAATTTTATTTGAATCTTTTCGTATACCATCAGCCGAAATAATATGTCCCAAATAACAAACACTTGACTGCAGAAAACTACATTTTGATAAATTAAGGGTTAAACCTGCATCTAATAATCTTTGAAAAACCAACCTCAAATTAGACATATGGATGTCATCATTCTCACCGGTTACTAAAATATCATCTAGAAAGTTCATTACACCTGGTAATCCTTGCAATAATTTCTCAATAATCTTTTGAAAAATAGCACATGCCGGTTTTGCACCGAACGGCAATCTATTAGGAACAAAAATACCTTTATGTGTACTCCAAGCTAACAAAAGTTTTGTTTCATCCGTTAATTCTAACTGATTATATGCACTACGCATATCTAACTTTGTGAAAGATTTTCCTCCTTGTAAAGCAGCAAACAAATCCTCAACACGAGGTAATGGATATAAAACATCCTCCAAATATTTATTAATAGTAAATTTGTAATCTGCACAAATACGTAACGAACCGTCTGGCTTTAAAATAGGTACCAACGGTGATCCCCAACTACTATTATCTACTTTACTAATAATACAATCCTTTTCTAACTCAATTAATTGTTGCTCAACTTGCTCTTTAAAAGCAAACGGAATAGGTCTTGGCTTATGAAACTTAGGAGTAATATTTTCTTTTATTTTTAAACATACTTTTTCATATTTATAAGTACCGAGTTTGTCGTTAAATAAACATTTAAATTCACTAATTATTTTTTGTATTAAAAAATTACGGTCACTGGTTATCTCGTTAATATAAATTTTACCTTTTCTAATATCCAAATCAAACTGTTCTATTAAATCACGTCCCAATAATGGCCTACAACCATTTTTAACTATATAAAATATACAATCAGAAAACTCTTTACCTTGACATTTAACTGAAATGCAAATCTCACCGACCGGAATAATATAATTACCATTATAACTAACCAATCTTTTAAAACAGGGCTTTAAATCCACTAACTCTTTTAGTTTACTAATATATTCTTGGTCAGGCAACACAGAAACGCCGGCACCAGAATCTATCTCAACTGATATCGGTCTACCTTGCAAAAACATCTCAATAAAATAGGGCTCAATTGAATAAATGTTAGGTAAAGAAAATAGCTCTACATTATTTAAATTTTCCAACACATCTGGACTTGCAGTACCTTCATTTTCAATACAATGATTAACTTTTAATTTTTTACACACCGAAGAAATATGTCCTGTCTGTCCACATCTGAAACACTTAGCAGACTTATAAAAACACTTCCTGAAATTATGGTTTCCTCTTCCACAAGAAAAACATCGTAATACATCTTCTTTACCATGACTCGTACTTGGTCTGCACTCAGTGTTGGCCGAACGCAATTTATTAACATAATATTCTTTTGTAATAATTTCTCGATAACTAGCTTCTTTTTTTAACGCTAGATCTAAACATGTGGCTAAAGAAGAATTATAGGACTCTTCGCACAATTTATCCAACACCGAGCCTGGTTGCATATCACATACAAACTTATCCCGTAAAATATCGCCAATATTCTTGCCAAATTCACAATATTGTGAAGCTTTCTTAATCTTTAAATACCAACTATGAATATTGTCCTCTTTACTTTGTTGTAGTTTATAAAATATAATGCGCTCTCTTATGACGGAAACTCGCGGAGCAAACTGATCTTTCATCAACTTGCTAATCTCCTCATATGTCAACTTACTTGGAGTTTCCGGATGACATAAATCTCTCAGTAACCTGTAACCCTCATCTCCAAGAGCCGTCAATAAAACAGGAACTTTACGCTGATCATCAACCAAATTAGCCAAAAAATACTGCTCCAATCTCTCTTGGTAAATATTCCAATCGTCACTTACATTGTAAATCGGCACTTTACCGATACTTCCAACAAATTTCTCCATAATGACTTTTTTTCTATAATCGCACTTCGGCATAATTATAACATGCTAAAATTAACTCTTGTACCTCGTCGCCATTTGAAATAACTTGGAAATTACCAAAATAAAATATCATTAAAAGAAATACATGTTTATAATTAATGACATAATTACAATGTGTCAATCAGTTTTACATAAATGACAGTTCTCTTTTTAAGACTATACTACAGTACTGACATACAAAATTAGCATCAAATGTTAGAATTTTCATTAAACAAACGACTTGTGCTAAAAAAAGTGGTATTTTCATGCTAACATCTCTTAAAACGAACGCGGACCTATACATTAAGTTTAGTTAACCAGTTTGATCCGCAATGTGGTTAATAAGCGAAAGCTATACACCATCCACCTCTTCCGAGTTAGGATAGGATATTTATTAGGAGTGCAGTGTTAGTGTTAGTTTAGAATTGATGCGGTATATGAACCGGAACCGCGTTCACGACCCGGTAATTGGTAAGTGATGAATGTAGAATAGTATGAACCGGAACCGCGTTCACGACCCGGTAATTGGTAAGTGATGAATGTAGAATAGTATGAACCGGAACCGCGTTCACGACCCGGTAATTGGTAAGTGATGAATGTAGAATAGTATGAACCGGAACCGCGTTCACGACCCGGTAATTGGTAAGTGATGAATGTAGAATAGTATGAACACCTACTGTACTCATTTTAAATATATTTGGAGGTTCTGTTATACTTTAACTATAATTTTATTCCAATTTATATGTCTAAAGTTACACTGAGGCACTAAACAAAACACATTTTGGATAATTGTTGATGAGGGTAGATTTGTGTGCGGTTAGTTAGGTTAGGTTAGGTTAGGATATGAGGTTGTGAGAAACCGACCTGGGCCGCTTGGGGAGAGGGGAGAGCCGGCTGAGGGCGGCGGACACAATGCGGATCAAACCTGCCAGCCAGCGCCGCGTCGCCGGGCGGACCTCCAGCTGCCGCAACTCCGGGGATCTGCAACCCACTGGCTGCTTCAACTATACCCATTCTGCTACCATGGCTACTCTTCTTTCCAATGTTGTTATCTTACGTTGTAACAGAGGATGGCTTCTACTTGGTGGGGATCTGAGATGCTTCCTGAGCAGTGGCCGCGAGTCACAGATTTATCATTATAATTTTCGGTGACTAACATAATCTTAAGTCATGAACTTACAGCCAGTTGCAAAAAAGCTGATTATCTTTTGACATGTTTAACGTCGCTCGCACAATCCAATGTTTTCTAAGGTTTTTTAAGTCTACACTCAGACTTGAAATTTTTAAGAAATCTAGTCGATCAACTCTCTAGAAAATAAAATTTTGGAAGTATTTCAACTTACATGTACAGGGTTACAGGAAAAGTCGTGCTAGATCTGTTCAGGGCGTGGAGTACCCATCAGTTCTGACTTATTTCTCTATGAAACACCCTACCCTAAATTTAACCCTTTTCGAGATTGTTGACTTTTAATTTTTTTATTGAAAATTGCCGATTTTTGGGCTAAAATTAATTTTGTTTATTTTGTGTGCCTTATTATTATTATTATTGCATTTTTACATGTGTAAAAGGATGTTTTAGGACGTAAATCATTAATTAGCTATGTCGTGATCGTGTCAAGTGGCGCTCAATTGTGTCTGCTTACCCCGCAAGGGATCTGGCGTAAAGATGTGTATGTATGTATGTCCGTAATTTTATTTCCTAGGAAGTTAATAGACTATAATCCTCAAAAGTACACTATCGGTAGAAATAACCAAAATGACAAGTTAACTACCAATCACGTGGCGTATATCTAAATATTGATCAGAGATTATTTTAATCAACCGTAGTTAAAATAAGTGGTTTCTTACACACTATAATAAGATCTATCGGAGAGAAGAGCACGCAGAATGCTGACTAGCGACCAGGTTATAGGGTTCATCTGCAAACAATACTGTAGTTGTTGTGAGAAGTGTAACTATCTACTGACCGGTCATCACAGACGAGGTCCTCGTGATGTTGCAGAGCGTGCCTCGGGAAGACCTGGGCACAGAACCGGCAGTCCCTGGGCAGCTCGGAGACGGCCTTCTCCACGGCGAGGTTCCGGGAGGCGGCGGTCTTGGAGATCTCGATGCGGCAGTTAGGACATGTGGCCGCCTCGTCCCGCAGCCGGGCGTCGGCCAGCAAGTGGGTGAAGCACGGAGCACACATTAGGTGCCCGTTTGTACACTATGGTGGGGGAAATTTAAAAAATATTATTACAGTACAGTTTGAGTGGATACCTTGCTGCAATGAAAATAATAAAATTACTATTTAAATTGGTAATATTGAAATAGTTTTGATATTGAATCCTCCACCGCACTACTCGCTTGTACAAGTAAAGTATGCGCTACTCACTCGTGATACCAAATTGGTAATATTGAAATAGTTTTGATATTGAATCCTCCACCGCACTACTCGCTTGTACAAGTAAAGTATGCGCTACTCACTCGTGATACCAAATTGGTAATATTGAAATAGTTTTGATATTGAATCCTCCACCGCACTACTCGCTTGTACAAGTAAAGTATGCGCTACTCACTCGTGATACCAAATTGGTAATATTGAAATAGTTTTGATATTGAATCCTCCACCGCACTACTCGCTTGTACAAGTAAAGTATGCGCTACACACTCGTGATACCAAATTGGTAATATTGAAATAGTTTTGATATTGAATCCTCCACCGCACTACTCGCTTGTACAAGTAAAGTATGCGCTACACACTCGTGATACCAAATTGGTAATATTGAAATAGTTTTGATATTGAATCCTCCACCGCACTACTCGCTTGTACAAGTAAAGTATGCCCTACACACTCGTGATACCAAATTGGTAATATTGAAATAGTTTTGATATTGAATCCTCCACCGCACTACTCGCTTGTACAAGTAAAGTAAGCGCTACACACTCGTGATACCAAATTGGTAATATTGAAATAGTTTTGATATTGAATCCTCCACCGCACTACTCGCTTGTACAAGTAAAGTAAGCGCTACACACTCGTGATACCAAATTGGTAATATTGAAATAGTTTTGATATTGAATCCTCCACCGCACTACTCGCTTGTACAAGTAAAGAATGCGCTACACACTCGTGATACCAAATTGGTAATATTGAAATAGTTTTGATATTGAATCCTCCACCGCACTACTCGCTTGTACAAGTAAAGTATGCGCTACTCACTCGTGATACCAAATTGGTAATATTGAAATAGTTTTGATATTGAATCCTCCACCGCACTACTCGCTTGTACAAGTAAAGTATGCGCTACTCACTCGTGATACCAAATTGGTAATATTGAAATAGTTTTGATATTGAATCCTCCACCGCACTACTCGCTTGTACAAGTAAAGTATGCGCTACTCACTCGTGATACCAAATTGGTAATATTGAAATAGTTTTGATATTGAATCCTCCACCGCACTACTCGCTTGTACAAGTAAAGTATGCGCTACTCACTCGTGATACCAAATTGGTAATATTGAAATAGTTTTGATATTGAATCCTCCACCGCACTACTCGCTTGTACAAGTAAAGTATGCGCTACTCACTCGTGATACCAAATTGGTAATATTGAAATAGTTTTGATATTGAATCCTCCACCGCACTACTCGCTTGTACAAGTAAAGTATGCGCTACTCACTCGTGATACCAAATTGGTAATATTGAAATAGTTTTGATATTGAATCCTCCACCGCACTACTCGCTTGTACAAGTAAAGTATGCGCTACTCACTCGTGATACCAAATTGGTAATATTGAAATAGTTTTGATATTGAATCCTCCACCGCACTACTCGCTTGTACAAGTAAAGTATGCGCTACTCACTCGTGATACCAAATTGGTAATATTGAAATAGTTTTGATATTGAATCCTCCACCGCACTACTCGCTTGTACAAGTAAAGTATGCGCTACTCACTCGTGATACCAAATTGGTAATATTGAAATAGTTTTGATATTGAATCCTCCACCGCACTACTCGCTTGTACAAGTAAAGTATGCGCTACTCACTCGTGATACCAAATTGGTAATATTGAAATAGTTTTGATATTGAATCCTCCACCGCACTACTCGCTTGTACAAGTAAAGTATGCGCTACTCACTCGTGATACCAAATTGGTAATATTGAAATAGTTTTGATATTGAATCCTCCACCGCACTACTCGCTTGTACAAGCTGACTGAAGTTTAAAGTAGGCGCTACACACTCGTGATACCAAATTTAAACTTCGAGTCCTTCGACTCTGGCCCAAAAACCACGTCGATTGTACTAGCTGACTTTCAAATAAAACGCCATTTTTAAATTTAATCGTTGCAACTACAGAGACATAATTTTGGTGATGAAAGGAAAGACAAATTTCTAAGCATTCCATACATTCAAATGAGAAAAATGGTGGTTCGGGCTATAGGCTGGTTTACAAAATAGGCCTACTGAGGAGACCATTCTGCCGCTCCCCCTACCCAATCAAATACGGTATTATTTCGTTAATGCCGTGTTGAAAGCTCTGTATATATTATTTATCTGGCGAGAAAGGCTTAGCTACTAATGATCATTCGCTATCGTACCATAATTGGTAAAATAATTCATTTGTTATCTGACAAAACTGTATCTAATGATGAATAAAGAAATAAACGGCGTGGCTGGGACTTCGACTTGTGAACTTATTTTTAATTTGTCCCAAAAACATTAAAAGTATTAAATATAATAATTTATATAAACGATATAAGATATCACAATTAAAAAACAAAACAAATAACGACAATGTCAATAAAAGTTAGCAAAACCCGAAATATTAATAAATTAACATAAGAAATATTTACAATTGAAAAATAAAACAAAGCACGACGATGGTAATATAAAATATAAAATAAAGGAAGGCTGCAAAATCTCACAACATTTTCGACCACGGACAATTTGCTTTGATTGCACTCCCGGAAAGAGAAAGCATTTGAAGTAAAATCGGTGATGTCATTCGCTGTGAATCCCGCGTCCTTGTCTTTGGTTACCTATTCGACGTCATCAAAACTCAAAGCGCTTGGAAAAGCTACCTGCGCCTGTCAAAGTGAAATAAAGGAAAAAAGCTGATGACAGACACTCGTCGGTTTTTCATGGCTTACCGTACTCTGATGAAACATATTACGGCAAATTCAATCACGATTCCAAATTTCATCGGATAAAATGCTATGGTCATGAGTGAGGGAGGGGCAGGTGGAATCGCACCCCTTCCCCGACTAATGATGAAATTTGGAATTATGCTTTCAATTTCATATAATATTTAGACATGGATTTATTTTGTAGGATGTAATACAATCATGGTTAGACTTTGATTTTCGAAATATTACAGCAATTCTAAAATGCATTGCACAATGTCAAAGTAGACTTCTGCCTGTATCTAAATATGTTTAGTTTATTACAGTGAGGATGTTGACCGTCCATGAACAAGTAAAACAAATTGGTTCTGGATCTTTTACTGACTGTATAGTTGCCGTCACATAAGAAGGTTGCTGAGGAACAGTGGAGAAGAAGTGTTTGCTCATGCAGGTAAAGACACGCCCAAAACTAGGCTATTGTTTTATAACACAAGTGCATAACCATATGCAAAAAATATCCCCTCCGCTGTTGCTTGCAGCTATTTTATGAGACAGGAACTATTATGTTAGTAAATAGTTATTTTGAATTTTATAGATTCTTTTTTTACTTTTTGTGAGAGTTAGAGCAACCTTAATAATTAATCAATTCATAAAAGAATTACAATATTAAATAATTAAAATGAAAACCTAACATTAAATAAACAAAAAAATTAAATAAACTACACTAGAGATAAAACTAAAAACTTAAATTATAACCATCCGATGGCGTAGTGTGCAGAGGACACTTGCTGCGTTCCCCCGTCTAACGGCGAGGCTGACCCTTTTTGTAAGATTGTTTTAAAAGTGCTATTTTTTCTGAATACAGAAATGTTTTTCTAAACTCGTCTTGGCCTAAATCTGAATCTTTTGTTTAATGTAACAGAAGAGAGATTTAACTAATGGTTTAGCAAAACATTTCTGTATAGGGTATAGTTTATTGAAACAAGAGACATACTTGTAGATAGTTAAGGAATTTAATTATCACAAGTTTACCAGCACACAGGTACACAGGCAGACATCAAATGTTCAATATGCTTAACTAATGAAACTAGTTGTTGTAACAATTAAGTACTTCTAACAATAATATCTCTACTTGGCTTATCTAATAACTCAAAGGATACTACTATGGGGGTGATGTAAGTAAAGAAATAGTTTCTACAGCAATTGTTTATTTACTCCAAACTCTACAAAGTTATGTATAACAATAATATAAGAAGCTTTACTAAACTCATATTTTATTTCAAGTTTGTGTGTACTTTATCTATAACATGCAATGTTTAATGAAAAATCTCTGGGCGGTTTTTATCAATAATGCAGCATTGATTTGGAAAATTAATGTATCTTACAATGAATAAATAGACTTGAACACACGTACATCAGTAATTAATTTAGACAGTTGCAGCATGCTCTGGAGAGCGCTTACGTAATAATCGATATTGAACACAAATGCAATGTTTGGCAAAACAGCTGATCGAGTAATCAGCTGTTTTAGAATACCTGGTAGACGGCAGCGCGCGGCAGGTCCAGGCACACGGCGCAGCACAGGATCCCCCCCAGCCGGTGCTCCAGCTTATCCGACACCTCCAGCTTCCGGCGCTTCTCAGGCGTCGGGCCCTCCGAGTCCTTTGTCTCGCACCGCGGGGGCGAACTCGACGACGGCATAGGATCGTTCTCCGGAGCCTCAGCCATTACCACTAGTAAAGTCTCACTACTCACACTAATAGAGAGCACAACAAAATATCTCACAAGAAATTCAAGATAAGTTATTATTCGTTTTGTTTATGTGGGAAAGGGCGTCCGAGACGGAACGATTTATTTATTTCGTTCTTTTGCGCAACTCGCATATAACGTTCCGTTCCGCCTATGCACAGATTATTTACTTAGAATTATTAATATCTACGCTATTAAGACCGTATTTCATAAATTATGATGTAATTGGAGTGACACAAAAAAAAAAAATATATTATAATATATAATATTTTTAATGTACAATATTTATAATACAAGTAAAGTAAAGTTTAGAGCGGGTAATAACAAAACCATTTTGTATCTTTATCTATGATAACGGAACGTGTCTGTCTGATAAATGTCAATTTGACGATATGTCGTGCAGCTGGAGCTGGGAGGGGGCGAGGTCTCCAGAGAATCCACGGAACTTATGATTAGGTGATCTCGACTCAGTGCAAGTGAAGTGTTGGTCTTGATAGGCAGGTTCACCGCCCTGCCATGGCCACGCAACCAAGCGATTACACGGAATTTCCGGCCGAGATAATATTGAAACCTTTGGCTCTGATCGGTCTATCGGGGCTCGACACCGTCAACAACGCCGTCCACAAGACGATATGGGACGCGTTCTCCAACAACCGCCGGCCCGATCGCGCCGCCGTGCGGTTCAAGTTACTCAACAACACGCTGGAGTTCCCGGTCGCCAAGCCCAAGAGGAACTCGTACGAGTGGTACATCCCCAAGGGGATCCTTAAAAAGAACTGGATCAACAAGAGGGTGGCGCTTATCCCAGCCGCGGTCGTCATCTTTTACGACATGGAGTGGGAAGATCCGCAGTGGAACGAGAAAATCATCGAGTGTGCCTCGCGGGTTCAATCGGTGCGCGCCGCCGTGGAGGGCCACTCGTGTCGCGTGGCCGTGGTAGTGCTGCAGGCCGGCCCCACGCCGCCCCCCTCTGAATCTGTGCTGGGAGCGGAGCGCGCACAGGCTTTGTGTGCGGCATGCCAAATACAATCAAAATCCCTCTTTGTGCTCCCTCACAACGACCACCTCATTGGGTATATAGTAAGACTTGAAACAGCCTTCTACGACATTGCCCAGAATTACTATCACTATGAGACTAAAATGGTGAAGCAACACCGAGAACATCTCAATAAGACTGCCCATCAGTATTTGTTTGTCCGACACCAGTTTAAGTTAGGTTTTCTAAATGAGTTGAAGCAGGACTTGAGTACTGCACATAAGCACTATCTGCAGGCTTACAATAATCTTCTAGAAAGCCGCACCGTGGACACCACTGTCCATGAGGTAAGAACCGTTGCTGGCTACATTAACTATAAGCTCTGTCACCTGCTATTTGCCCTCAACTTGCCGCGTGATGCTATTGCACAGCTTAAGACCCATATTGAGAGGTATAGAAGCAGAACAGGACCTACAGAGCTGCTGTTTGAGCATTATGCGTGGATAGCTCGCCAATACAGTGCCTTTGGGGAGCTCTTTGATGAGGCTATTAGGGCTGGACTGCCTGCTATACAGTCTCAGCACCCTGGCTTCTACTATCAGCATGCAGCACAATTCACCTCCAAAAGAAGGCAGGCTGCAAGATCTCTTTGTGCAGAGGTGAATAGTTATGGAGGCCCACCTGATCCCCTAGCAGGGTCTGCAGAGCACTATGGGCAGCGTGCTTGGAGACCTGGAAGACTGAGTGCAGAGCCACATGAGCCCTCACGTGAGCGTGCTGCAGTGCAAGCACTGCAGTACAACGAGAAGATTTTTAACCACTCTGCCATGATTATTAATTTCCTTGGTAGTGCAATCACCCAGTTTAAGACCTTTCACTCGCCTAGGACGAGGCGGAGGTTGGTGGTGGAGATGGCAGACGAGTATTATCTGTGTGGTGATTATGGGAAGGCCCTTACTCTACTGAGTCACATGTTGTGGGACTACCGCCGAGAGCAGTGGTGGGTACTAGCTTCGCATGTCCTGACACGCGCCTTGCAAGCTGCCTACCTCTCTGCCAAGATACACGACTACCTGCAGCTCTCAGTAGAAGCACTCTCCAAACACATTTTAGTACCTAACAATGATAAGCAAAGAATATTCAGTAACATCATGTCGGTCCTGAATCTAAACATCCCTGGCCCCGAACCTGATCTGCCTGCCGGAGCCAATGCCAAGGCTCTGGAGGCCTGGCAACTAATCATAGAAAAAGATCCATTTAATGTAATAATAGATATGGCCAATATATCTAGTTTTATAGAAGTGAAACCTAAATTTGGCCAACCTAAATATAGAGTAGATGAAACAGTTGTCATAGAGTTATTCATTAGATTGTCCAGCGTCTCCAGCCTTATTGTAAAGCAGGCCTTTGTCACCGTTACAGGACCAACAGATACAATAGAGCTCCCTGTAGGAGATGGAGCTGGATGCATTCTTCAATTGGATGCCGGCAAAGTCAAAAGAATAGTCACTAACTTGAAGCCCAACCCTTTGGACAACGGTTCAGAGCTTCGCATCAAAAGCGTATCTCTTGTGTTAGACAACGATAGAAAGCGGAAGATATTTATGAATTTTAAAATGGATGAAACTGTGAGCACAGACAGACATCCAGAACTACTGCACTTTATACTAAGTCCAAAGTGTGACTATGAGTTTGATTGCATAGTTCCTGTGACAACAACAACCATCACTGCTCGGGAGTGTAAGCTGGAGCTGAGTGTGGAGCACGCCAGCCCCGCCCTGCAGGGAGAGTGGTTTCCTACCACCTTCGTCATTACAAACAATGAAGACACACATATATACAATGTGGAGCTCTCCCTATGCTTTCTGCCCCCTGTAGATGGTGCAGAGCTGCGATCACCCGAGCCCTCGCCTGCTCAGCACCTGCCTCATGCCGGTACTCTCACTGACATCTTCCACATCAAGTCATCGCGCCCACAAACTGCCAACGTACAGATCACCATCACCTATAACATAGATTTGCCAGAAATAAAAAATCTGCAATGTGTAAAAGAATTCGTCACCAAAATTCCCGTCGTCAAACCTTTCGAAGTCACCACTAACTTTGTCAATATGAATTTTAAAACTATTAGCAAATGCTTTGTTGATGACCCTTTCATTGTGATGCCGCATATCAAAATCCTTAGTCCATGGTCTCTGTTGATTGAGGACACAGAGTTGGAGGTTGCTGACTGCTTCCGGTATGCAGACAGTGAGAGGCCACCTTCCAGCGTGGCCGGGGTAGAGGTGGACCAAGGCTCTCTTGCGTCTGATGCTATCTGTATTCAAGCTCAATATAAAGACCATCCAACGCGAGTAGGATTGTACAATATTAAGTGGAGGAGAAAAGGGGAAAATATTAGTGTGGTGACAAGCAGTACTGCGCTGAGTGGTCTACCTGCTGAGGTGTGTCCGGTGGCCATGCGTGGATCTTGTCCCGAGAAGGTGCAACTTCAAACATGTGTCCCTTTGCGCTGCTCGCTTTCGGGACTTGTAGATACTCCGGCCAGGCTCACTCTCTCTGTGGAGGGGACTGACGCGTACATGTTCTCTGGGTACAAGAAATTGTCGGTGACGGTCCCCCCGCGGGGCTTTGTGTCTTTGAGCTACAACCTGCACCCCCTTACGGCGGGGCGCACGTCCCCCCCACGGCTCCGCGCCTCGCTGCTAGACGAGGGCGGTCAGGATGCTGTCAGGGACATGTTTGACAAGTCTCTCCCGCAACATATATTTGTGATGCCCAAATATAATAAATGATAGGTAGTGAAGTGGTTCTGTAAATATTGTTAAATAAATATCTAATTTTTTTATTATAATGTTGTTCATATTCTTTGCTCCTCTCATTCAATTCTTCGACTTTGTAAGACTTCCTTATTGAGATTACCAAGAGAATTAGACTAGACTAGACTTCTTCATTCTAGAGCATGTTCCTTACATTGACTAGTGGATCTAGCATGTGCAGGAACAACTACCTTCCTAGTGTAAGTCACTATGTGCTTAGCTCATGCAGAAATAATCTTTTGTTCCTTATGCCAGTAATGTATCAGAAAGGTCAGCCAAAACTATTTTTACCGGATATTCAATTACTGCTCACTCTATTTATTGCTATAATTTAAATATTGTATCTGACAGAATAAATTTTATAATAAAGTTACTTTGGGCATTTTTGTCTTAACTGTTAAAATACAATAAAAGTTAACAAATTTCAAAAATCACAAATGGAACTTTACACAAAGAGACAAAAATGGAGATTATGTTTAGTGCACTGCCTCCATGGTCTAGCAGTTAAGTCCGTGGATTTAGACTCGGAGGTACCGGGTTCGATTCCTGGTTGGGACACAAAAATATTAATGTGAATAAATACTTAAATAAATTATAAAAAGCTCACACTCCTCACATTGCTAGACTTCAGTAACGCCTTTAATTGCGTAGATCACGATATTCTCACGGCCGTATTGCGTTCCCTTAATATTTCACAGAATGTGGCATTATGGTTCGACTCATATCTTCGCGGGCGCCAGCAACGCATTCGGTTGGACGACACGTACTCGGACTGGTGTCCGGTAACTGCTGGTGTCCCGCAAGGTGGCGTGTTATCTCCCTTGCTCTTCTCTGTTTTTATAAACATGATCACTCAGGTTATTAACTTCTGTTCCTACCATCTGTACGCTGACGATGTCCAACTTATGCTGCACTTCAAGATTAATGATATACATAGTGCTACTGCAAAAATGAACGAAGATCTTGAAGCAATAAAAACACGATCTCAAAACCTAGGATTACTGGTAAATCCCTCGAAGACACAGGCCATGATTGCTGGTTCGAGGCAGATGCTGTGCAAATTGGATCAGGTAGGGGGAAAGTGCCACCCTTCGTACAGAGGGAGCTTTCGTACAGCGTTCTTAACTAGGGTTGTAAATGTGTTAGCGCTGTTGTAGTAGTGTGCGTAGATTACATTCACAACTCCCGCGCCACATACGGAACGCCGCGACAGTCCAGCCGAGAACTTCGCCGTTGCATGTCGTGACGTGTTTTTATACTCGGTAAGTAATTTTTTAGTAATATTTCAAACCAATATTACTGATGCATCATAGCTTTGATTGAATAACAAGTTTGATTTAATGGATGAATGAAAGTTTTAGTTTCATATTTTAACGATGTTTTTTAAAAATTCTTGACCATTTATTTATTTTAAAAAATATTTACTGATACCGTGGGTTGGGGTACTTTCGTACAAGTTTACGTGGGGAGCATTCGTATAATGTACGAATGCTCCCCATGAAACTTTTTTTGTAACAAATATTATAATATTAAATTTATTTATAGGACCATGCCGCGCGTATACAAGAAAAAGGAATCTTCGAGGTCAGGACATGTAGATAAAGTGGCGATGGAGTCTGCTATAGAAGAAGTCGTAGATAAAACGTTATCTATAAGGAAATCGGCAGCCAAATACGGTATAAAGCCTTCTACGCTGGAATCACGACTTGCAAAAATAAAAAAAAATACTACCAATGAAGCTCCCCTACGTAGTTTTGCGTCCAAATATACGTCTAAACAGGTATTCACTACGTCAGAAGAAGTACTTCTAAATAACTATATTGCAGAATGTTCTCGTATGAATTACGGGCTTACACTTGTACAACTTCGACGATTAGCGTATGAGTTTGCAAAAGCAAATAATTTAGAGTATCCTTCTAGTTGGGATCATAATGGAATGGCTGGCTTGGCTGGGCGAAAAGTTATCGCCACCGGAATGTCAACTTAAGTCTAAGAAAGCCGGAGAATACAAGCGCTGCCCGTGCGTATGGTTTTAATAAGACTGCTGTCAATGACTTTTTTAATAATTTAGAAGCTGTACTGACCAGATATAATTTTACTTGTGACAGAATTTATAATTTTGATGAATCAGGAATTTCTACTGTTATGAGCACACCGAAAGTATTAGCCGAAAAATGTCGCAAGCAAGTCGGCCAACTAGTCTCAGGAGAAAGAGGTGAACTTGTAACTTTCGGGGGTATAATATCGGCCAGCGGTAACACTATTCCGCCACTTTTTATTTTTCCAAGAGTGCATTTTAAGGACCATTTTATGGCAGGTGCCCCTGAAGGTAGCTTGGGTGTTGCCACAAGAAGTGGGTGGATAAATTCGGAAATTTTCATACAAGTGCTAAAACATATTCAAAAGAAGACATCATGCACAAAAGAAAACCCTATTCTGTTATTGGTCGATAATCATGAGAGTCACGTCACGGTAGAAGCTATAGATTACGCCCGTGACAACGGCATAGTTTATATCTCATTTCCTCCGCATACAACGCACCGTCTCCAGCCATTAGACGTAGGGGTATTTGGCCCTTTAAAGGCCAAATTGAAAGTAGCATTTAACGACTGGCATGTATCAAATCCAGGAAAGACTTTGAACATTTACCAAATCCCAAAATTAGCTAAAATAGCCTACTTTGAATCCTTCACCAATAAAAACATAATGAATGCTTTTGAAAAAACGGGCATATGGCCATATAATAAACTTGCTTTTAGTGACGAAGATTTTGCTCCGGTTCAAGTTTACCAATCCAATTCTAACGCTACTATAAATATTAATAGGCAACAACAAGAAGACCCTAGTGAAGAAAACGTAATTAATTACGTAATTGTTGAACAATCAACTCCACTGAATTCACCGCCACCGTCACCATCCCTGCTGCTACAATCAATAGACTTTGATGCACCATCATCATCTGCTCCTGGACTAATAACTCCAGAGGCAGTTCGACCCTATCCTAAAGTAAATAAGAGTCAAAGTACAAAGGCGAAGAAAGGAAAATTACCAGGAAAATCTAGAATTTACACAGACACACCAGAAAAGCAAAGGCTTCTAGAAATACAAAAGGCAAAGGAAATGAAAAAACAAGAGCAAGAAAGAAGAAATAAAGCTAAAGAAATGAAGCGTGCATTGCAGATGATAGTCAAGACTGATAAAATAACGAAACCAAAGATACAAAAAAAAGATGCAGAGTTAGAAACTGATAGTGAAGATGAAATTAATATAAGTTTAAGGGAGAGCAGTTCTTCACCTTTATCGACCGAAGCATCGGATTTTGAAGAAGCAACTAATAAAGAAGAACCAGTATTGAGCCAAAACATTAATGAAGAAACTTTCGTATTAGTACAATTTGCAAAAAAGTCAACTGTTTTTCATTATGTCGGAAAAGTTTTAAAGAAATATGGACCAATGGAATATCACGTTTCTTTTTTAAGAAAGAAACCAGGTTCTTGGAAGTTTGTTTTTCCAAATGTGATAGATGAAGGAACAGTCTTTTTGTCGGACGTCGTTGCAGTTTTACCTCCACCCAAATCAGCAAGCACTGCAAGGACTGCAAACATATTTTGTTTTGAGAGAAACTTTATTGGGTATAATGTTCAGTAGTTTAATAATTTGATTATTGTTGCAGGTTTATATACCTAAATAGGTTATAAATATAAATTTCAACTAACTGTACCTAATAGGTACGAAAAGTTTATAAGACTATTTGGTCCAATGTTGATTATTATTTAAGCTTCTTTTGTGTAAAATTATTTTGTTTTGGATGATACTGACTTTAACTAAGTACATTGTTTGTTAGAATTAATATATATTTTTTAATAAATATAAATCTTTTTTCGTGCAATTGATATTAATAATATAAAAATATCTTAAAATAAGCATTTTTTTAAATATTTTTTTATATTAAATGGTAAATTTTTTTTAACTTTTATGTTGAAAACTAAAGGTATTTCTAGAATTAACCAAGTAAAGACTGCTTTAATTATAATTGACGTCAATATTGAATAATTATAAGTACAAGAGCTAATATTACATAATATGTATAAAAGTGATTAATAAATATATGTGTTGAATAAGTAAATAGGTTTCTTATTTCATTGTACGAAAGGTCCCTACCATGTACGAAAGCACCCTAGGCACTGTACGAATGTACCCTTGCTATGGGGCACATTCGCACGATTCCCATTTTTCAGAAAAATCGTCATTGATAGCGCACGTTTGATTTTTTACGAAATTGTTGTAAGTTTTATTAATGCCTAGAATATTCATGATAACATAGTACTAAAATAAGTCAATAATATCAGTTAGTTAATTTTTTATAAGCCATAGAAAAAAAGGTGTACGAAGGGTGCCACTCTTACCCTACCTCTTACACCATTATTATTTGACAATACCCCGATTCTTTTTTGCCAGCATGTGAAGAACCTTGGCCTTCACATGAGTAGTGATCTCTCCTGGGATCACCACGTTTCCGAAATTTGTAGGAAAGTTCATGGCAGCATGCATTCATTAAAACGGTTACAATATTTTATTCCTTTCAAGGCAAAGTTAATGCTAGTCAGTTCGCTGCTTCTTCCTATCATTGACTATGCAGATATCTGCTATCCCGACGTCACTGAAGAGCTACTGAACAAACTCGATCGTCTGCTCAACTTATGCATTCGCTATATATTTGGCTTGCGTAAGTATGATCATATCTCTAATTTTCGTGTTCAGTTAAAATGGCTCAATATCCGCTTTCGCAGATCTGCTCATCTCCTCGTGTCTCTGTATAGTATCCTGAACAAACCTTGTGCACTTACATACCTAAAATCCCGTTTTGAGTTCCTGTGCGATACGCACAACCTTCCATTACGTTCTTCCTATAATAATCAACTGAAAATCACATCCCACTCCACTAGCAGATATTCAGATTCGTTTACTGTGTCTGCAGCCCACCAGTGGACCAAGCTGCCACTGGCTATTAGACACGCACCGTCAGTCCACGTATTCAAAACCTTGGTTACTGCATTATTTTTAGACAAACAAGCATCGGGCTCACAATAAATATTTGGCAAATATATACTTTTATACTATGTATTTATTAGGATTTAGTGTATGTATTTATTAGTATGTAGTGTATGTATGTCTAGTATGTAGTATATTGTTTGTTATCCTAATATTTTTATTTTTTATATCAGCACTACCCTTCATCTCATACTCTCCCAAAGGTTAGATGTTAGAAAATGCCTTGTAGGCATTAATCTTCGCCTTTGTACATTTTTTTCGTGCAATAAAGAATTTAATAATAATAATAATAAATACATTTAATTAATAAATAATTGAAGTGCGATATTTCTCGAGTTTGTTACGTTGGAGACATCAACGAGCTTGCCCCTTGTCATGATTTGCCTATAGTGAAGTTGGCTAAATGTGAATCTGCTTATTTATATGCGTGGTTTTTGACCACCCCGAAAGGGAAACAGTCATGATGATACTTTAATATCTTCACGCCAGATCCCTTACGGGGTAGGCAGAGGCAATTGAGCGCCACTTGACACGATCACGACATACCTCTTTCGCTTCATCGACATTCATCAACCTCTTCATACATGCCCTTTTGTTACGAAGGCTTTTTAATTCTCCTTCAGCTAGTGTTTTATTTATTTGATCGTGATACGTGTGTCTTGGTCTGCCAGGGCCTCTTTTACCCACAACTTTCACATTATATACCTGGTTTGTCAATCTTTCTTCGCTCATCCCTTCAACATGCCCGAACCATCGTAGCATGCTTTTCCTTATTTTTGTGCCTATGCTTTCTTTTATACCTACCATTTTTCGTATTTCGAAGTTACGTATGTGGTCCGCCAAAGTGACACCGCATAACCGACCTCATTTCTACTGCATTAACCCTAGTCTCATGCATATTCTGACATATCCACGTCTCGCTTCCATACATAAGTGTTGGTACCAACATGGCATTGTGTATGGCAAGCCGAGCTTTGTGACTTACATTTCGACTGGCGATCAGTGACCCCAGGGCACCGTTAACACTATGTCCCGCATTCACTCTTCTTTCAACATCCCTATCATACTTCCCATCCGCAGTGAAAACATCTCTAATGGACTTACAATAAACAAAACAACCAGTTTAGTAGTAGATTATTTATTTTGACAAATCTAAAGTAATAGCCCTAATCTTTACGAAGTTCAAACTTCTCTTCTTGGATCCCATCGGCCGTAATGATCAGGATGTAGATGCTGTCGCCTGTATAGATGTCTCTCTCTGCTGCACTTATGAACACATCCTTCAGCAACGACAGTGCCTTTTCACGTGGCAGGGGGACCTCCTTGGCATTGGGCATGTTTCTCAAACCTATCTGGTTGTCCAGCAGAGGCTGCAGCTGTGCACCTGCAGACCCTCCCGCACGGAACTTTGATCTCTCGCAGTGGCCGATGGGATCGTAGCTGTACACACAGCCCTTGCCCTCAGAGTCCAGTCCCGCCAGCACGTTCGACACGTAGTAAGGGAAGAACCTCTTGTAATATAACATGGTGGATAGCATCTGGGCGACGGCCGGCGTCGACATGGACTTGTTGTGCTCGTGCTGGTACATCTGAAGGCGCGCGCGGAGCAGCCGGGTCAGCGTCAGCGTGTCGCACCAGCAGCCGGTTGCGCCCAGCACCGTGCGCTCCGACAGGCGGAACAGTTTTTTCTGCTCTCGTGTGTATATCGAGAAACCTGTGCTGAGTCGTGTATCTGCGCCAATAACCGCATAATCATCGCCGGCTATGGCGACAATGCTTCCACCGTTGTCTGCGTAGGGCTCGAAGCGGGCCTGCTTGCCTCCAGGCAAAGCGTACTCGGGAAAATTTTGCTGCACTCCTAACATTTTAACACAACTCTTTGAAAGGATTAGTTTTCTAATTATTTCTAAAAACCGACGAATGACACGCACAAATACAATCAGGTTTGGTTTGACTTTTTTTTTTTTTTTAATTAAGGGACACGGAATAAAGTAAAGTAAAGTAAAAAATTCTTTATTGCACAATAAATATCTAAAATAAAATATGGTACATAGGCGAGCTTAATACCTTCAAGGTATTCTCTAACAGCTAACCTTTGGGAGAACGACAAAAGATATTGTGGGATGCAGAGTTAAAAGGAAAAATGTATAATAACTAATAATAGCAATAAATATATACTTAAATATACACATTATAAATACATACACATAATACATAAATATAAATATACTTATATACAATACTTACATAAATAACAATCCATGTTAAGTTTAGAAATTAAATCTCATTTTGCTTTTTAAGAAAATAAGAAGTTAGTAGATGCCTAAATATGTTCAACGACGGTGCCAGTCTAATTGACAATGGAAGTTTGTTCCATTCACGAGCTGCAGAAACAGTGAGAGATTCTGAATATCTGCTTGAAGAGTGCAGAGGAATCGGAAGTTGATTGTTGTGCGAGGAACGAAGAGAATGTGTGTGGGAGTCGCGAAGAAATTGGAAACGATCACGCAGGTAATGGGGTGTTTTCGGATTGTTTAGAATACCATAAAGAAAGGAGAGGATGTGTACAGATCTACAAAAACGGATATTCAGCCACTTTAGTTGAATACGAAAATGTGAGACATGATCATACTTACGTAGGCCAAATACATAGCGAATACATAAGTTGAGAAGACGATCAAGTTTATTCAGTAGCTCTTCGGTAAGATCAGGATAGCAGATATCTGCGTAGTCTATAATAGGAAGCAATAGTGAGGTAACCAGCGTTAGCTTAGCAGAGAACGGAATGAAGTACTGGTAACGCTTTAGGGAGTGCATAGCTCCAAAGACTTTCCTACTGATTTCAGAGACGTGGTGGTTCCAAGATAGATCACTGCTTATGTGGAGGCCAAGATTTTTAACATTATGACACAGAGGCAGTATCACATTATTAAAATAAAGTGACGGGAGAATCTCAGCATCCAGTCTACCCACTGCGTTTTTAGTACCAATAATAATAGCTTGTGTTTTAGTCGGATTAACTAGAAGTCCAAGATAATGAGATCGAACACGAATCGCTTCCAAATCAGCATTCATTTTGTTAAACGCATCCAGTGTACTATTTCCATCAAAGTTAAGATAAATCTGCAAGTCATCAGCGTACAAATGGTAGGAACAGAAGTTGATGGAGGACGTTAATATGTTAATAAAAACAGAGAAGAGTAGAGGAGATAGTACGCCACCTTGCGGAACACCGGCTGTCACTGAACACCAATCGGAATAGACCTCGTCCACCCGAATACGTTGCTGGCGCCCGCGAAGATAAGATTGAAACCATTGTTCTACAGTCACTGAGACATTCAGAGACCGCAATACTGCTAGGAGGATATCATGGTCTACGCCATTAAAAGCAGTCAAGGAGTGTGAGGAGAGTAAGCTTATGATCGTCTACAGCAGCTCTGATATCATCGGTGATTTTAACGAGTGCTGTGGTGGTGCTGTGACACGGTCGAAAGCCTGATTGGAAAGGATTATGTAAGTTATGAAAATGCAAATAGGATGTAAATTGTCGGTGGACGACTCGCTCAAGGACTTTGGAGAGAAACGGGAGGATGGAGATAGGTCGAAGATCCGAAAAATTTAAAGGAACAGATTTTTTAGGAATAGGGACTATATAACCAAGTTTCCATAGGTTAGGAAAAGAGCCAGAAGAAAGAGAGAAGTTAATAATATGAGTAATAAAAGGGATGATAATGTGCATTAACGGGGTAAGGAGACAGCGGCCTATTTTATCATGACCGACGGCTTTGCTGGATATGGAAAGGATGATCCTTGAAACTTCACTGCCTAAGACAGGCTCAAAAGAAAAAGAAGCAATGTCTGAAAGAGATTTAGAACAGATCTGTGAGATAGTAACGGCCTTTAATACAGGATCAATGGTGATTGGTGAAGAGGAGAAATGCTTATTGAGGCCGTTAATATCCACAGAGAAATTAGTTTCGGATCTAGATTTTCCGAAACCCAATGTTTTTAGAAATTTCCACAAGTTTTGTGGTGATGAAGAATCTATAGATTTATGAATATACAGGCGTTTAGCATTCCTACACATTTGGTTTACGCGATTTCTTGCAGACTTAAACTTGTTCCAGAGCTCATCGTTTGGCGTTTAAATACCTAAAAATGGCGGAATAAATACCTAAAAAAAAAAAATATCGTCTTCGTCAAAGAGTACTTTTATATATTATATGGAAAGTGATAATAACTTCTTCTTCTTCTGGGGACATGGTCCCGTTGAACGGAACCATGACGGTCCACATCCGTCGCATACACAATGCTATGCCCCCGGTTGTTAATAATATAATATATAATAGAACTCATTAAATAGAAAGAATATATTACGACAGCCATGGCTGTTTAGGCTAGAGCTCTATGCCTTCCTTATCATCTCATTCATCATCCATCAGGGGAATGAAACAAAAAATGCTAAGACCAATTATATACTACTACTTGATCTTTGAAAAAATGTGACAGGGTTATTTTTGGGTGAGAGTCACAGATTATATAGACATAGTGAGAGTCCTTCGCGCCATTTTGCGTGGACATGTCAAGTGCAAGTTTTTGTTTTGTAAATTAATTTACTGTGGATATTATCGGCCAAAAGTGGTGTTGTTTTGTTTAATAATGTGCTGCAATGTGAATAATTATGGAAAACATTAAATTGGACTTTAAATATGGGGCACAAGTTGCAGTTTATTTTTTGCGATTTTCCCGCGCTGTCAACTCCCATATTTTACCCGACGTGTTTGGGCTATAATGCCGCGAGTGACTCCAAGTAAAGCATCAAATTCTGCAACATCTGGAATTTGATGATCCCCAACTCGGTTATGAACATATATTATGCAAATAAATTACGTGTTTAGGACTGATGTATTCTGTACAATGTCCTTTAAAGACAATTAAAAAAAAAAAAAAAATATTTTGGGTGACGTGTATTGATTTGCCGAAAACGCCGAAAAATATATATTAGTAAACATGACTTCTTTAGTGTCTGTAGTTCCCAAGCTCTACCAGGAATACACATCTAAAACGTCGAAAAAGTTAAAAATCATCGACGCGTACCTTCTTTACATTTTCATTACCGCCGTGGTTCAGTTTGTTTACTGCTGCCTTGTCGGCACGTTTCCCTTCAATTCTTTCCTCAGCGGTTTTATTTCCACAGTCAGCTGCTTTGTTCTTGGAGGTAAGTCACTGATTTGTTTACCGACATGAGCTCTTAACATCACCTAGGCTTATATTGTAACTTTATACGATAATTTTACTTAAATTTAAAAGAAAATCTAAAAGTTCATGATCATCACAACTGTGTGTTCCTGAATGGTCGTTTATCAACTTTACTATAGGCTCATGGCCAATGGCATACTAGACTCAAGAAATGTGAGAATTAATTTAATATTATTTTGTTTTCGACTAGGTGTTAGCAGTAGGTCCCCATATAATGCAGCCCTTAAATTATTAATGTATTGCAACTGTTTCAGTGTGCCTGCGCCTGCAAGTGAACCCGGAGAACAAGAATGAGTTCCAAGGAGTGAGTGCAGAGAGAGGGTTTGCCGACTTTATATTTGCCCACCTCGTGCTGCACATTGTAGTGGTCAACTTCATTGGGTAGCCACAACGTCACAATTAGCTTTTATTTCTAATATATTATCTAATTATTCTTATCCTCATGTTTTAATTGTCCCCAAACAAGTTCCTGTCTTTATCAAACATCCTTTTTTGTATAAAATTTGAATTATTTTTAAGCATCTAGTCAAGCCGCCGTAGTGTTAGGGACTGATGTCAGTCAAGAGTGTCTGACTTCAGTTGCTAACATTCATGGACCTTGCGCGCCACTTACCATCAGACTACTCCCTTGTACACTATTGGCATCAAGTTTGTTTTTATTCTGGTGATCTTCGAGAGTCAAACTACCTACCTGTATAATTAACAGTCTTAATGTCACTTTCTAAAAGGATTAAAAGGCTGACTTGAAGAAAACATAAGACACAAAAAGGAATGAAATCAACATTAGATACAGAACTCTACTGGTTGCTTGATAGGAACACTATTGATAATATACACGTCAATGATCAAACCAGTCTGGACCTGGTAATGATATACAGGGAACAGTCATAATTTATAAAACGTTGTATATTCACCATGGTTCATTCAAATAACTGAGTTGCACCATTACCTGGTTATTAAATACTATAAAGGATGACATTACCTTCCGCAACCCCAGATTCATGACGAGACTGGAAAATCACATGTCAATCTCACTATCCCTCAACAAGTCGAGCACCTAAGAAAAGATAGTGCTAGAAGCAGACAGCAAGCAAATTTAAGCTTCCAAGGAAATCAGGAGATATTCCCAATGGGGAATAGGCTCTACATGCCATAATTACTCGGAACTCATCTGTTAAAAATTGATGACCGATTGCAACATTATTTTTCAATCTAGTTATTAAATATAATTTTTTTATTTTCCTTTATTTGTGCACCTACTTTTCAGTAAAGTTATCCCAATGGTTGGCAATGATAACATGTCTTGCAGAATTAAAGTCCACCTTTGTCTTTGTGCGATAAAGTATTAAATAAATATATAAGATTAGGAAAAATAAAAAAACGCCCTCTCAGCTTATAGCTGAAGCTGAAATAACTGTTTATCACGATAGATGGTACCGAATATAAATGTCAGTTGCATAGAAATATTCTATTTTTATTACGAAATTTATTATTTTCTGGATATTATGCCGAAGTGAGCAGCTTTTAAGTGTACAAATCGAGATTTCCAAGCGAAAGCAAAGATATGGCGATCTCAAAATTGTCGTTCTATTAATTTAATCTTTTTAAAGACGGTGTTCGCTTTCTCAATTCGTCTTTTAAGGTAGGTATCGTTGGTGTTCGCTTTCTCAATTCGTCTTTTAAGGTAGGTATCGTTGGTGTTCGCTTTCTCAATTCGTCTTTTAAGGTAGGTATCGTTGGTGTTCGCTTTCTCAATTCGTCTTTTAAGGTAGGTATCGTTGGTGTTCGCTTTCTCAATTCGTCTTTTAAGGTAGGTATCGTTGGTGTTCGCTTTCTCAATTCGTCTTTTAAGGTAGGTATCGTTAAGTTGAAATACATTTTTCTGTATAAAAAAAAAAAAAACTACATCATCATAAGTTTAAAACAAAACAAGGTACCATTGCCGCTAGCGACATCTACAAAACAAGGTACCATTGCCGCTAGCGACATCTACAAAAAGCTTTGCCTGATACACCCCATTGGATCCTTTTCCACACCTACGCGACACGTCCCAATCGTGTGGCATATAGCTAAATGTTATACATGGATTATTGTAATTATCCTTTTAGATGGTGGAGACGGGCGACAAATAAAAGACGTAAGTAACTACGAGAGTTTATTTGTAATTTAATAAATAATACATTTCCTTAGAGTAGTTCCTGTCCAGACATGTTGGTATCACTTGAGCAATACTATGTCATTGTCTATGCTTGCTCTGCAAGACACCCTGCGAGTGTGAAGGAACCGGAACCGGCTACTACATACTAACACATTCCGAGTTCCCGCTAACCATCGCTAACATAGTTTAAATTAGTCAATAGTTTAGTTTAGTCGTATGTATGTTCGACTTAGTGCTGTAAGCACTATTTATAGTTTACCGTTTCGCTTGGACTGGGGTTCGAGTTCCGAGCGTTTCTTTAAAGTTACATTTAGTAAAAAAGGCGTCCTTTGGTGACTGCACGAACCCGGAGTAATGGAACGACTCAAGTGACAAAGCTTGCTATTTTTACCGATTTTTGCTTAAAGTAAAACACAGGGGTTAGCGCCATGTTAAATTCTATAAACGGAACTCGATTTAATGAGTGTATTTATTTTTTATGAAATGCAGCTATTTTGTTCTGTATAAGTGTAGCCCATAGACATAGGATCGTCGCGTCGTCGCTTATTCTATATCTATGGTGTAGCCTGTTTATTTTGTCCTGCAGCCTCACAGCCTCACAGGGTACGCGGAGTTGGAAATGAGTAAATATGTTTTGTTTATTTAAAAGGTCGTGAATATTCAATGAGAATATCTAATTATTATTAAATGTCATATTTACAATAGAATCATATGCATTATAAATAATTCCACGAAACTAAGCATTTTCCAGAGATTTAACAAGTTTTTGGACATCACAAAAGTCTGGAACTCATTTGTAAGCAATAGTTAGTATGTCCCGGTTCCTCACATGTCGGTCCATGTCTCAAATCGTTCTCTCCTCAGCGGGGCTGGTGATTACTCGTTCACAATATAAAATCGCCAACTTGTCTTAATTAGTGATACCGCAAGTCTATTAAAAATTGGAATATCGAAAGCACAAAAGTGAGCAATACCGATGACTTGCAATAGTATCGATAATATTAAGTTCCGGTTCACTATTATTGAAACCGAGTGTCAGAAAGAATGTAGTTTCTTCTTAATAGTTCAATGTTCAGGAACGACATTCATCAACAAGTCATCAAACTATTGTAATACTTGCTTTAACAGATGTGGCTTTTCCAAACCCTTTGAGTACTAAAAATCAGTAGTCAAGCGCGACTTTTGTGCTATCAATAGTATAGATTACGGATGTCCTTTCATCAAATATCCTCAGTTCGTAGAGTTACGCATAGTAGTTCACAAACGGAAGCGCTCAGTTTAGTTCGCCGCTCCTTACGGAACTAGGTCGCTCTTTTAAGTTTCCCAGCTCCGAGCTGCGTCTTTAATCAGAGAAAGAGAGCGCTCAGTTCTAGTTCTGTCGTTGAAGTTTTGATTTTGGACCAGATTCGCACATGCTTCGTGTACTGATGAGTAAGCGATAGTGACGTGACTAGCTCCGCTCTCTCGCTATTATATATAAGTCGGTCTAGATGGAATGGAACGAACTAAGGACATCTGGCAAAGGTGAAACTATATACTTAGTTCCGGTAGTTTCTCAGCGGAAACGCGTTTTGGAACTAGTTCGTTTGTTAGTGTTAAATAGTTGCGCGATTTTGATTCGATATAAAACAACCCCCCGCCGAGATCTTCCTCACCTTAAACTAATACTTAATTATAAAAACGGTTAGATTTTAAAATAACGGATGTCCCAACAAGAGCGCGGGTTTAAATTTGCTGCCATTTCGTTAGCTCGAGTGTACGGGTGTTATTTTAGACAGTGCCCCGCACAGACAGTGCCCCGCACAGACGTGCCCCGCACAGACGTGACCCGCACAGACAGTGCCCCGCACAGACGTGACCCGCACAGACGTGACCCGCACAGACAGTGCCCCGCACAGACCACGCGATTTAAGAATATTAGAAGTATTCAAACCAACACGACGTTTAATTACAAAGTTCTTAAATTCTTACAAAACGTTTCGCCAGTGGTTCTCATCAATAGTATTATATTTACATATATTGTAAATTTATTGTTTAGTTTATTCCATTTTCTATTTTATTGTTTTTATTAGGTATCTATGTATAATTGTTTTTAATTTTTTTTTTTTTTTTTTTTAGTTTTTTTATTGTTCTATGTTATGTAGTTTATTGTTCTTAGTTTTAAGTTTAGGTTAATTTTACTTGTGTTGTTATTGCAGCGAGCACCACCTAATTATGTAATTTTACCTATCGGTGGCAACTTGTCAATAGCCATACCCTACCCATATGTACTGTATATATATTTTATGTATCTAGCTGTAAGTTGTCCTTAAACAATAAATAAAAAAATAAAAAAAGTTTGAGAACAAATTTACGCCGATGGATCAGATCATTGATCGACGTCGGTCACGCGATCACTCGATATAGCCGCAGTGAGGGATCCTGTGGCCGAGGATCCAGGAACTTCCGGCATCGTGGACAAGAATAACATTTCCATTGAAAAGCAGTATGCAACAAATTTAGGTAAAAGATCTGTATTTGCATGCGTAGAAGTGGAGCCAATTTTTCTAGAAACTCAAATCCGGCTCCTGTGGGGACACCTCCATACACAATCATATCACATTAAAATAGTTACACAGACTACAATAACATCTATAGCTGGGGGGCTATGGCGTAACTCATCGGCAAGCGAGATCGTTTTTTTTTTTTTAATATAAGCATATTTATGTAATCTTGAGCCCACCTGATGGTAGTGGCGCGCGAATTCCATGATTGTTAGCAACTGCAATCAGACACTCATAACTGACATCAGTCCCTAACACTATGCCGGCTCGACTGGGCATGACGGCAATTCGAGCCTGATCCCGAAACGTGTGGATACAACTTATTGGGTTTATCGTCACGAACGGTGGCCCGACAGACTGAGGAAATTACCTCCATCAGTCCGCCTAGCACCTGTTTAGATGTGGCCCACATGAATCTGCACGATCTACTTGTACTCGTAAAATCGTTTCAAATCAAATTACTAGCCTTTTATACCTATCAGTAAGAAGTGTTTTCAATAAGTTCCCATAGATGTCGCCACATCAGTTGAGCCGAATAACCGTTAAACTGATTAATATAAGTTATTGTTAGGTGAGCTGCGGTGGCTCGGTTGTTGCCTTCCAATACACACGGCATATACCAATGAGAAATAAACTTTTTTTCCTTACGTACATTTGTCATAGATTTACAATAGCACAGTTCCTGTTAGGCGGAGAGCGCGTTACGCCGTCGGTTCCGGTTCCACTAATACCAACTTGTGGGTCGTTAAAGAATTGTCAAAGAAATATTCCCCCGAGTTGAGCCAAGATTATTTTTATTATTATTAATCCTTAATCTTATTTTTGTTTTAATTACCAAGTTCTTTTTTTATTAAGGGTAATTTATATATTTTATTAGTTTTTTTTAAAATCATTTTGCATTACTTCAATCGATTTTACCACTACTTAGTGGAGTTCCATCGTTCATACTTTTTACCTTTAACTGACGGTGTACATACGCAATGTACATAGAATGTAAGTCGAGTTTTCGAAACTGATGTAACTTGGCATAATGATAAATTGAATTCTGAGAATGCGTAACCGCCGCTGAGATACGTTATAGCCCCACTTGATTAAATATGGAGAGCACTATTTTTTATTGAATGAATATTATTTTAAAACGACATCAACTCTACACATCTAGATATAATAGAAGAAGGACAGCTCGGACACAATACTGACAATGCTACTGGTTACCTAGTATAGAATGGAGGCATTAAGTTCGCCCTTGTACTAGACTGTTAAGTTTTTAAGTGCGATAAAGAATTTATGAATAAATAAATAACTGGTTAGCCATTAAATACATTTGGTTGTCATAACAATATTAATATTGTTAGCAGGAAAGGGTTGCGACTCATTCTTAATTATTGCAAGACAAATATTTGTTTGTCTAAATAATATAAAATCTCTTTGGCTCGGGTTCCACTATTGCTACCTGGTTTATATGTTTAATATAATAAGCTGTGATTTTTAGAAAAGTAAATTAACATTTGGGTAACTTTCTAGGAAAAAAAATTACAGACATTTTGAACGTCGCGTGTAATTGTCGAAAGAGCAATTATTTATTTTAGGCATCAGCTGGCATCGGTAGAACCTGTATTTGAAATAAAAAGGTCACTTTTTTTAAAGATAAAAATCATTATCCGAAAAGCAAAACCCAACTGCATGGTGAACAAGGCCGCGTCTGTAAATCGCGATATCCATCGTGATACATACCTAAAGAAGTGTTATTATTAATTGATCTCGCTCACAGCCGAGACGAAATAGAGAGAAAGAATTACGTAAGTCAACGTTCGTGCGATCGTCGACCTCTCGCCGCCTACTTGATTAGACTCAGTATGAGTGGAGATATTTTTAGGATAACTTCTCAGCACCGTAACTTTAGATTTTATTACTGAATAATTAAAATAAAAAATACGTAATTCTTTCTTTATGTTCTGGATTATAATATAAAAACATTTGCTGTTTAGTAAATTCCACGCAGTATTAATAATAAGTATATTTGTTAGGAAAGTCGATAGATTTTTTTTTGCTGTTTTTCTCGCTTTCTAAAATTTGGTTATATGAAATTGAAAATTTACAAAATGTCCCTCATTTTATTCCCTAGTATTTTTTTTTCAAGACGGTGAATCCATTAATCGCCTAATGATACGACCCCAGCCTGAAGGGCCCCCGGAGGTCGCCTGCCCGACCATGAAGTCTCCCAAGGAGTCCCCAGGGCGCCTACGGACTAAAACCCTATAAACCGTCTCTCTCTCTGTTGTCCCTGCGTGCCTCTACAGCTAAGTCTGAGTGATGGCTGCGGAGTGTAAGCCCTCGTAATTCCCTGGATAGACTATCTTTCTCAAAAGCAAACTTAAGACTTGAAAAATGTTTAAAAACATTGGATTGTGCGAGCGAGAGAGATGCACAAGCATGTCTTATGTTACCGTTAAAAATATTTAGTGTTGTGGATATGTAATCCAGGTTGTCTTCTTATTCAGGGTTCTAGAATTAATCAGTAAGAGAAACGAGGAAAACGGTGACGTCTCGGAGAAACCGAACCGGCCCGAGCGGGTTCCGGATGTCCCTAGTTCCCATACACCACCTCTCTCCCCAAAGTGATGCGGAACTGTTCCACCTGCCGAGCTCGTCTAGGGACGAACCAACCTTCCAACCCTGGAAGGAGGACAGATTACACAGGTCAAGGTTTGGTTTTTGTAAATCAATATCCGAGCAACAGTCATGTGCGAGACCCTTACTGACATATCAGTGGGCTTACAAGGAAGCAAGAACAATACCAACACTGTGCGAGTGTGTGCGTGTGTACCTGCGCGCTACCCCCCCGACCCGCAGCTCCCCCCAGCTCCCCCCGACCCGCAGCTCCCCCCAGCTCCCCCCGACCCGCAGCTCCCCCCGACCCGCGCCTCCCCCCGACCCGCAGCTCCCCCCGACCCGCAGCTCCCCCCAGCTCCCCCCGACCCGCAGCTCCCCCCGACCCGCAGCTCCCCCCGACCCGCGCCTCCCCCCGACCCGCAGCTCCCCCCAGCTCCCCCCGACCCGCAGCTCCCCCCAGCTCCCCCCGACCCGCAGCTCCCCCCGACCCGCAGCTCCCCCCAGCTCCCCCCGACCCTCCGCCAACACTATAGTGGTGCTCTTGTTTGTAGTTTGTGGATGCATATATTCATTAGTAGTTTGTTGTGTAGTGTTTATATGTTAGTCTGTATGTTTCAGCATGTTTTTACATTGTTAATATATTAATATTTGTGAAAACTTATAAATAACAGTCGGTTGCTAACGTTCAGTTCTACTTGTTGTTGGATATTATATATATGGCCAAAGCCTATAGTAAAGTTGGCTAAATGTGAATCCGCTTGTTTATAAGCGTGGTTTCTGGTCAGAAACCCCCAGGGTGGTCACCCCGGAAGGGAAACGGTCGTGATGATGTCTGAGTAAGAGTTGCAAAAAAGCAAGATTGGGGAACATAACTGTATACCTACAGGGCGGTCGCTCGGTTGTGAGAACATGCCCCCCGGCATGTACCTATGAGAAATACATTGACGTCATAGATTTACAACACCACCGTTCCCGTCAGGAGGAGAGCACGTTAAGCCGTTAAGAGGGAGAGGGAGAGGGAGAGGGAGAGGGAGAGGGAGAGGGAGAGGGAGAGGGAGAGGGAGAGGGAGAGGGAGAGGGAGAGGGAGAGGGAGAGGGAGAGGGAGAGGGAGAGGGAGAGGGAGAGGGAGAGGGAGAGTGAGAGGGAGAGGGAGAGGGAGAGGGAGAGGGAGAGGGAGAGGGAGAGGGAGAGGGAGAGGGAGAGGGAGAGGGAGAGGGAGAGGGAGAGGGAGAGGGAGAGGGAGAGGGAGAGGGAGAGGGAGAGGGAGAGGGAGAGGGAGAGGGAGAGGGAGAGGGAGAGAGGGACACATATAGTTACCTGCGTGTCTCTTGACGGCGTAGAGGAACACGAGGAGCTTAGCCGCGCGAACCCCGAACATGCGCAACATCAGTCCCGCCAACACCGCTGTGGACACACATCTATATACATCTCATCCGACACACTCGATGTCACATGTCGTGCTCAGTAAACAAATAATGATATAGTACTTAGGCTGGAATAATTGTAACAATTTATTTTTGTTTCACGCGACACAAGTTTCCCCACATTTACAACCAATGTAGTTAGGAGAACCCGTCGCCCGGCTCCGAGACCTCCACTCAAACTTGTACAATTATTAAAAAAATATATATATACATCAGAGCCGTACTCTGGAAGGCTCCGTCTCCAGCAGCCGAGCTGCGGCCACGCTCACCTCCCCCCCACACTATATGATGCTGCAAGCCTTCTCGGAAGCTGTACTAGTATTGAGTGCGGCTTGATACTTGTGTTGAGTGAGTGTAGTATAGTTACTGTTGAGCTAGTGTAGTATAGTTATTGTTGAGCTAGTGTAGTATAGTTACTGTTGAGCGAGTGTAGTATAGTTATTGTTGAGCGAGTGTAGTATAGTTACTGTTGAGTGAGTGTAGTATAGTTACTGTTGAGCGAGTGTAGTATAGTTACTGTTGAGCGAGTGTAGTATAGTTACTGTTGAGTGAGTGTAGTATAGTTACTGTTGAGTGAGTGTAGTATAGTTACTGTTGAGCGAGTGTAGTATAGTTACTGTTGAGCGAGGTAGTATAGTTACTGTTGATTGAGTGTAGTATAGTTACTGTTGAGCGAGTGTAGTATAGTTACTGTTGAGTGAGTGTAGTATAGTTACTGTTGAGCGAGTGTAGTATAGTTACTGTTGAGTGAGTGTAGTATAGTTACTGTTGAGCTAGTGTAGTATAGTTACTGTTGAGCGAGTGTAGTATAGTTACTGTTGAGCGAGTGTAGTATAGTTACTGTTGAGTGAGTGTAGTATAGTTACTGTTGAGCGAGTGTAGTATAGTTACTGTTGAGCGAGTGTAGTATAGTTACTGTTGAGTGAGTGTAGTATAGTTACTGTTGAGTGAGTGTAGTATAGTTACTGTTGAGCGAGTGTAGTATAGTTACTGTTGAGCGAGGTAGTATAGTTACTGTTGAGTGAGTGTAGTATAGTTACTGTTGAGCGAGTGTAGTATAGTTACTGTTGAGTGAGTGTAGTATAGTTACTGTTGAGCGAGTGTAGTATAGTTACTGTTGAGTGAGTGTAGTATAGTTACTGTTGAGTGAGTGTAGTATAGTTACTGTTGAGTGTAGTATAGTTACTGTTGAGTGAGTGTAGTATAGTTACTGTTGAGTGTAGTATAGTTACTGTTGAGTGAGTGTAGTATAGTTACTGTTGAGTGCAGGTCGGCGAATGGGAGTGCGGCGCGGGATGAGAGCCCGGCAGCACGGACACGTGCGCTCCTTCTCCAGCCACGTCGAGAGACACCGTCTGCAAACATCATGCCCTCAGTGTACCTGCTGCCTGCTGGAGCCCATTCGCGTTAAGGACATCGTCAGTTCCTCAATGAAATAACTCATTTCTGACGTTCTATCCTCTCATTATGGGGGACAACGGAAAATGTCTGTCTATGGTTTTGCAGAAGTTTCTATAGGATTTCACCAGCAGATCATAAGACAACAATTAATGTCAATACAACTTGCTATATTGTAATGACCAACACATTTAAAGAGGGGTTCCATCATCACATCATGAGTCAGCAAATCGACGTTTAAGAACATCTTTAATTTTTTACGAAATCAAATGAAATTGTTCTTGTTCTAAACTATAGTATGAGAATGCTTTGCTGTAAATAGGCTATCATTCTAAACTATAGTATGAGAATGCTTTGCTGTAAATAGGCTATCATTCTAAACTATAGTATGAGAATGCTTTGCTGTAAATAGGCTATCATTCTAAACTATAGTATGAGAATGCTTTGCTGTAAATAGGCTATCATTTTAAATTTAATATATATAATATAATAGTATTATCTAGATTTGTGTTTTTCTTAATTCAAATCGGGTCTTACGAACACATTGGACAATATTTAAGTTGTTCTTAGTCATTTTACTTAAGATTTATGACAAAAAAGATAATACTTACTCATATATTTAATAAAAACACACATCTGTTATTGTAAAAAAATATTGAATGTAAAAAACAGTTTTGAAACTCTACATAATTATTTCTTATTGCTTTGTGAAGCACAAAATTGATAACTCCTATACATTATACATTTGTGTAAATGACAATTCCCTTCTTAATTATTTTCTAAAATAAATAAATAAATATTTCCAGACAGGTCACACAGCGCCATCTAGTTTCCGTGGTAAGCTACGAGGCTTGTGTTACGGAAACTAGATGGTTGATAAACTACATATTATACTTTTTGTAATTATATACATATTATACATATAAACACCCAGACCGAGGCAAATTATACAATGTACAATTTGCCCCCGGTGGGAATCGAACCCACGACCCCGAGTTCACGGCAACGTTAGTTACCACGGAGTCGGTCAAAATACGTTTATGAAACGCATTTCTTGCAAAACCTGATTATTTTTTAATTAGGAAATAATTAAGTACAAAACAAAAGATAATTATTTGGAATCCGTCGATGTGTGTAGTATGTATGTAGTAAGTATGTATGTACTGACTCGTGGAAGAGATGTCCGCAAGGCAGCTTCTTGGCCCGCCGCATGTCGTCCCAGCACACCGGGCAGTGGTCCGCGTTGGCCGCCAGCTCGCGGGGCCGCGCCCACGGCAACCTGCGGCCAACCGACAACAGGAAGGAATAGTAATACTAATAATAATGGGCGGTACCCATCACTTTAATAGAGCCGAATATATTCTCCACCCAACTTCACTATCAGACTACAAATGAAATTACAATATCATTGTTATTGTTCTGATTCTGTTGTTTTTTTCTCATTATGTCTAACAATGAAAATTTGTAAGGATATGATGACGTACTCGTATATTTTAAAATTGATAATATTGTAAATGTATAAATCACTATACCGTATAACGGACTACACAATTTCCTAAGAATAAATTGTGCACCGATAAAAATAAAGAAACACAAAAATTTCACACACACAATCGACTGGAAACTTAAGCTATCTTCATTCTGGAATGCCAGTAATATATCGGTTTCGACGCCGAGATTAATCGGCCGATGTCGCCAAGGATATTGTGAGTGTCGTATGTCGTATGGCCGAAGACTACACCGCACAGTCCCAGTGGACTCCAGCCAATGAAACTCGGACATTATTTATTAAAGTGCTAATAATTTTATATTATAATCTAGAATAATAATAGAGTATTATGTATTTATTTATTTTAATTATTTAGTAATAAAATCTTAAGTTACGGTGCTGAGAAGTTATCCTAATAATATCTCCACTCATACTGAGCCTAATCAAGTCGGTATCGAGAGGTCGACGATCGCACGAACGTTGACTTACGTAATTCTTTCTCTCTATTTCGTCTCGGCTGTGAGCGAGATCAATTAATACTCGTAATAACACTGTTTTAAGGATCATTAATTTAATCATTGAAAAAACATATATTATTCTAAAATGCGTTCTACCAATGACACCTGAAGCCTAAAATATTTTTTTTTGCTTATTTGCTCTTTTGACATTTACACGTGGTATTGATTTGATTTGATTTGATTTGATTTAAGCGCAAACGTTATATAATGGAATCCGTTAACTATATATATTCATATCAATTCTCAACTCTATAATCTCTCGACCGTGACAGCGGCCGTGCTAATATCAACTATAATACCAGAGTAATATTTTGTAATTATGACGCAATCTCTGACGTAAATAACGAAATCCACTAATAACGTTTGCGAATATTTGCAACAGAATAGTAGTAGTAACCAGTACTATACATTCCCTTGTTGCCCGCCCGCGCCTAGCGCCATATTTAATGTTGCCCGCCCGCGCCTAGCGCCATATTTAATGTTGCCCGCCCGCGCCTAGCCCCATATTTAATGTTGCCCGCCCGCGCCTAGCGCCATATTTAATGTTGCCCGCCCGCGCCTAGCGCCATATTTAATGTTGCCCGCCCGCGCCTAGCGCCATATTTAATGTTGCCCGCCCGCGCCTAGCGCCATATTTAATGTTGCCCGCCCGCGCCTAGCGCCATATTTAATGTTGCCCGCCCGCGCCTAGCGCCATGTTTAATGTTGCCCGCCCGCGCCTAGCGCCATGTTTAATGTTGCCCGCCCGCGCCTAGCGCCATGTTTAATGTTGACCGCCATCTATCGTAGTGCGTCCCAATAATTAAGTCTAAGGTAGATCGCGTAAAGACCCGTTAAAATTATAAAAAAACCATTATAATTGGGAGCAAAAATTTAAAAAGTATTCAATTATATATCGGTGACTCTCCGAACGATGGTACTACAATCATATTCTCATGGTGGCGCTTCTAAAACGCTAACTATATGTCAAACGTATCGACGAAAAATCATCGATGGACGAGATATTGGACGAATGCATTCATTTTAATCCCGGATCGTAAGTCTTTGTTAACTGTTGAACCCGGTAAATCTTACCATTTGAATTTTATTTCACTATTCATCACCAGCGCGCCCCCCCCGGCAGCAGATAGAGTCCCCCCAGTACTGACCTGTCCTCGTACTTGGTGATGTGCTTAATGGTTGTCGAGGAGGGTGACGAGAGAGCAGAGCCAGCGCGCCCCCCCCGGCAGCAGATAGAGTCCCCCCAGTACTGACCTGTCCTCGTACTTGGTGATGTGCCTGTAATGGTTGTCGAGGAGGGTGACGAGAGAGCAGAGCCAGCGCGCCCCCCCCGGCAGCAGATAGAGTCCCCCCAGTACTGACCTGTCCTCGTACTTGGTGATGTGCCTGTAATGGTTGTCGAGGAGGGTGACGAGAGAGCAGAGCCAGCGCGCCCCCCCGGGCAGCAGATAGAGTCCCCCCAGTACTGACCTGTCCTCGTACTTGGTGATGTGCCTGTAATGGTTGTCGAGGAGGGTGACGAGAGAGCAGAGCCAGCGCGCCCCCCCCGGCAGCAGATAGAGTCCCCCCAGTACTGACCTGTCCTCGTACTTGGTGATGTGCCTGTAATGGTTGTCGAGAAGGGTGACGAGAGAGCAGAGCCAGCGCGCCCCCCCCGGCAGCAGATAGAGTCCCCCCAGTACTGACCTGTCCTCGTACTTGGTGATGTGCCTGTAATGGTTGTCGAGGAGGGTGACGAGAGAGCAGAGCCAGCGCGCCCCCTCCAGCAGCAGATAGAGTCCCCCCAGTACTGACCTGTCCTCGTACTTGGTGATGTGCCTGTAATGGTTGTCGAGGAGGGTGACGAGAGAGCAGAGCCAGCGCGCCCCCCCCGGCAGCAGATAGAGTCCCCCCAGTACTGACCTGTCCTCGTACTTGGTGATGTGCCTGTAATGGTTGTCGAGGAGGGTGACGAGAGAGCAGAGCCAGCGCGCCCCCTCCAGCAGCAGATAGAGTCCCCCCAGTACTGACCTGTCCTCGTACTTGGTGATGTGCCTGTAATGGTTGTCGAGGAGGGTGACGAGAGAGCAGAGCCAGCGCGCCCCCCCCCGGCAGCAGATAGAGTCCCCCCAGTACTGACCTGTCCTCGTACTTGGTGATGTGCCTGTAATGGTTGTCGAGGAGGGTGACGAGAGAGCAGAGCCAGCGCGCCCCCCCCGGCAGCAGATAGAGTCCCCCCAGTACTGACCTGTCCTCGTACTTGGTGATGTGCCTGTAATGGTTGTCGAGGAGGGTGACGAGAGAGCAGAGCCAGCGCGCCCCCTCCAGCAGCAGATAGAGTCCCCCCAGCGCCGGCTGCCAGCTGCGCGCCCAGCCCTGCACCCAGCCTCGCGCCACGCTCTCCGCCAGCAGGGACACCGAGGCCAGGCGGATGGTGATCTGCATGCGCGACACAACTACATCTCCACCCACTCTTGCCACCCCGGCTGAACACGAACAGTCTGACCAGAAGTGTCAAAAGAAGGCCATATTCTCCAAAAATATGTTATGGAAGATGTATTTTCAGGATGATATTAAAATTTAAAACGTAAGTTCTATTAGAAGGCCTACACATGAAATGAACAATAAGAATTGCAAGAGGACGGAAACCATGAATTGTCAAATATTATTACAAGTACCCTAAAGTGCACGTTTACTATTAATGTATTCAACAGAATCACAGAAATGATTTTTAAAAAAGGTAAAGCATCATCCCTGTCGAGGTTGTCAGGAACCACGCTTTCAAAGAAGCGGATGGATTGGCACTTGACCAACTTTACTGCCGGCCGATCATGACAAGTGAAAGCTCGTCGATGTTTCTAGCATACCAAACAGGAAAAATACTACAAATAAATTATTGTGTCCCACCAAAATAATAAATACAAATTTAAATAATACAACTATTAGCCAAAAATAACATAAACACATTTCAAGGAGGTTTCATATGACGTCGCGATGTAGGTGTTAGTGTGGTAAGTGCTAGGAGTTTCATATGACGTCGCGATGTAGGTGTTAGTGTGGTAAGTGCTAGTAGTTTCATATGACGTCGCGATGTAGGTGTTAGTGTGGTAAATGCTAGGAGTTTCATATGACGTCGCAAAGTAGGTGTTAGTGTGGTAAGTGCTAGGAGTTTCATATGACGTCGCGATGTAGGTGTTAGTGTGGTAAGTGCTAGGAGTTTCATATGACGTCGCGATGTAGGTGTTAGTGTGGTAAGTGCTAGGAGTTTCATATGACGTCGCGATGTAGGTGTTAGTGTGGTAAGTGCTAGGAGTTTCATATGACGTCGCGATGTAGGTGTTAGTGTAGTAAGTGCTAGGGGTTTCATATGACGTCCCGATGGGTAAGTGCTAGGAGTTTCATATGACGTCGCGATGTAGGTGTTAGTGTGGTAAGTGCTAGGAGTTTCATATGGACGTCGCGGTGTAGGTGTTAGTGTAGTAAGTGCTAGGGGTTTCATATGACGTCACGATGTAGGTGTTAGTGTAGTAAGTGCTAGGGGTTTCATATGACGTCGCGATGTAGGTGTTAGTGTAGTAAGTGCTAGGGGTTTCATATGACGTCGCGATGTAGGTGTTAGTGTAGTCAGTGCTAGGAGTTTCATATGACGTCGCGATGTAGGTGTTAGTGTAGTAAGTGCTAGGGGTTTCATATGACGTCGCGATGTAGGTGTTAGTGTGGTAAGTGCTAGGAGTTTCATATGACGTCGCGATGTAGGTGTTAGTGTAGTAAGTGCTAGGGGTTTCATATGACGTCGCGATGTAGGTGTTAGTGTAGTAAGTGCTAGGAGTTTCATATGACGTCGCGATGTAGGTGTTAGTGTGGTAAGTGCTAGGAGTTTCATATGACGTCGCGATGTAGGTGTTAGTGTAGTAAGTGCTAGGGGTTTCATATGACGTCGCGATGTAGGTGTTAGTGTAGTAAGTGCTAGGGGTTTCATATGACGTCGCGATGTAGGTGTTAGTGTAGTAAGTGCTAGGAGTTTCATATGACGTCGCGATGTAGGTGTTAGTGTAGTAAGTGCTAGGAGTTTATCCGTTTGACAACCAGGGAGGAATAATGCCGTTGAGGAAACGTCTAAGAATGGGGTGTAGCAGGCAAAGCTTTTTGTAGATGTCGCTAGCGGCACTGGTACCTTGTTAACACCTATGACTGATAATTTGTTGTAGTTTTACATTTTTATAACAGTAAAATGTATTTCAGCTTAACGTTACCTTAAAAGACGAATTAAGTAAGCGCACACCGTCTTTAAAATAAAAAAAGGTTGAATTAGTAGAACGGCAATTTTGAGATCACCATATCTTTGCTTTCGCTTAGAAATCTCGATTTGTACACTTAAAAGCTGCTCACTTCGGCATAATATCCAGAAAATAATAAATTTCGTAATAAAAATACAAGTTTTCTATGCAACTGACAGTTATATTAGGTACCATCTATCGTGATAAAAAGTTAGTGATACACTCCATTACCTTTTATTATTTTAAGTTAAGGAGTTTCCTCTGCTCACCCTCTGCAAGTCTCGTTTGTTTCCATCAATACAATCACATTGTTGTGGCAAGGCAAATCCTCTCCTTTCGATTCCTCCCACAACCATTATCCATCATCAAACTCACTATTTAAATAAAGGCGGGAACGTAAGCTGCAACGGTAAAATCATGTGGCGTATGGTCACGCCCTCTGGTGGTATAGAGTTCAGTTCCGTCGCCCATACAAGTGACACCGTTACAATCAAATTTTAATAACATTTACCTAAATACTCCTAAGAAGTAAGTTAAAGGACAATCCGATTGGTGTAACGTTGATGTGGGACGCGGTATGAGTAACCTGTCTTTCCTATACTTTGGACTGGTGTGTTCTTCCAGCTGAGTTTATCAGGTTTAAGTATTCCCTAGCTTGGATGCTGGACCTGGAGAAAGATATATGCGACAAACAAAACCAGAAGTAACTGCAATTCCAAAACTATACCCCCACCAACACACATGTTAGTAAGAGCACCATACGAGTCGAATTGTATAACCTCCCTTCGTTGCAGGCGTTTCGTATAACTATGAACTCACATCCAGCAGGAACATCGTGTAGTACTGAAGGGTGGTCCTCTTCTCTGGGCGGCTCGGGATCTTCATGTACACGGTGAGCCCGGTCTGGAAGATCCGGATGGTCACCTGCACCACCTGCCGGCACACGGCACCATCTCGGGTTTAACAATTCTAAAAGCCAACTAATCGGTGCTTCCGATCATTTTTATATTTTCATTTAATCGGACGCAATTATGCAAAAACGATACAACACAAATTCTCATAAATTTATTTAGGATGCTAATCGGGTCCTTAGGATATCTTTAATATCAGAAACTATCCAGATCAAAATACCGTTTTCGACATACTCTAAATGTTGGACTGATCTAAATTGCAACTTTAATAGCCGATAATTTAAATTAACATTGGAACCTTCTTGCGTAACTACGTACAGTTATACAATTTTATTAACAGGTATTTAGGTAATTTTAATATACTATGAGTATGGAGTGAATGACAAACTGCTACAAGCTATACAGTCCCTGTACAAGGGCTGCAAAGCTTGTGTGCGGGTGGAGGGGGGTATGTCGCCTTGCTTTGAATCCCAAATGGGCGTCAAACAGGGTTGTGTGCTTTCTCCTAGATTATTCACTCTATATCTCGACAAATGCCTAAAAAGAATGAGAGAGAGTGACTGTGGGATAAAGATGAGTGATCTAGTGGTGAACTGCCTGCTTTATGCAGATGATGCTGTTCTTATGGCATCGTCCGAACAACAACTGCAATCACTAGTCACAAGAATGAAGGAGGGATGTGCAGAAAAAGGACTCCGTTTGAATGCGAGAAAAACCAAGGTACTAGTGTTTGAAAGAAGAAGGATGACAACCGTGACGATAAAGATTGATGATGAAACTCTAGAACAAGTAAATGAAATTATATATCTGGGCAGTGTTTTCACTGCGGATGGGAAGTACGATAGGGACGTTGAAAGAAGAGTGAACGCGGGAAATAGTGTTAACGGTGCCCTGGGGTCACTGATCGGCAGTCGAAATGTCAGTGACAAAGCTCGGCTCGCCATACACAATGCCATGTTGGTACCAACACTGATGTATGGAAGCGAAACGTGGATATGTCAGAATACGCATGAGAGTAGGGTTAATGCAGTAGAAATGCGGTCGTTGCGGCGGATATGTGGCGTCACTTTGGCGGACCGCATACGTAACGTCGAAATACGGAAAAGGGTTGGTATGAAGGAAAGCATAGGGACAAAAATAAGGAAAAGCATGCTACGATGGTTCGGGCATGTTGAAAGGATGAGCGATGAAAGATTGACGAACCAGATATATAATGCGAAAGTTGTGGGTAAAAGAGGCCCTGGCAGACCGAGACTCACATATCACGATCAAATAAATAAAACACTGACTGAAGGTGCATTAAAAAGTCTTCGTAACCAAAGGGCATGTATGAAGAGGTTAATGAATGTCGACGAAGCGAAAGAGGTATGTCGTGATCGTGTCAAATGGCGCTCAATTGTCTCTGCCTACCCCGCAAGGGATCTGGCGTGAAGATATGTATAATAATAATAAAATAATAATATAATAATAATATAATATTAAATTTGTTTTCTTTAGCTGTAAATGTATGTTTCTCTTTTTAGTACTACTTATATAATTTAAATTGAAAAATATATGTAATTGTTATGTATGGAAAGTTTGTTAGTTATTATTAATGTTGTAAGATGTGAATATTACCGTGGCCATCATGATGCGGTAGTGGTGCGTGGGTCTCCCCAGGAACACGGCGGCCGAGCTCATCCCGACGGCGCACGGCAACATCAGCGCCAGCAACAGCAGCAGGCGGCGCCGCGCCTCCTCCGCGCCCGCCGACCGGATCAGCATCTGCACTCCCACAAGCATCCATCAACCTTATATCTGGAAACCTATCATCCCGACGGCGCCGCGCCTCCTCCGCGCCCGCCGACCGGATCAGCATCTGCACTCCCACAAGCATCCATCAACCTTATATCTGGAAACCTATCATCCCGACGGCGCCGCGCCTCCTCCGCGCCCGCCGACCGGATCAGCATCTGCACTCCCACAAGCATCCATCAACCTTATATCTGGAAACCTATCATCCCGACGGCGCCGCGCCTCCTCCACGCCCGCCGACCGGATCAGCATCTGCACTCCCACAAGCATCCATCAACCTTATATCTGGAAACCTATCATCCCGACGGCGCCGCGCCTCCTCCGCGCCCGCCGACCGGATCAGCATCTGCACTCCCACAAGCATCCATCAACCTTATATCTGGAAAACTATCATCCCGACGGCGCCGCGCCTCCTCCGCGCCCGCCGACCGGATCAGCATCTGCACTCCCACAAGCATCCATCAACCTTATATCTGGAAACCTATCATCCCGACGGCGCCGCGCCTCCTCAGCGCCCGCCGACCGGATCAGCATCTGCACTCCCACAAGCATCCATCAACCTTATATCTGGAAACCTATCATCCCGACGGCGCCGCGCCTCCTCCACGCCCGCCGACCGGATCAGCATCTGCACTCCCACAAGCATCCATCAACCTTATATCTGGAAACCTATCATCCCGACGGCGCCGCGCCTCCTCCGCGCCCGCCGACCGGATCAGCATCTGCACTCCCACAAGCATCCATCAACCTTATATCTGGAAACCTATCATCCCGACGGCGCCGCGCCTCCTCCGCGCCCGCCGACCGGATCAGCATCTGCACTCCCACAAGCATCCATCAACCTTATATCTGGAAACCTATCATCCCGACGGCGCCGCGCCTCCTCCGCGCCCGCCGACCGGATCAGCATCTGCACTCCCACAAGCATCCATCAACCTTATATCTGGAAACCTATCATCCCGACGGCGCCGCGCCTCCTCCGCGCCCGCCGACCGGATCAGCATCTGCACTCCCACAAGCATCCATCAACCTTATATCTGGAAACCTATCATCCCGACGGCGCCGCGCCTCCTCCGCGCCCGCCGATCGGATCAGCATCAGCACTCCCACAAGCATCCATCAACCTTATATCTGGAAACCTATCATCCCGACGGCGCCGCGCCTCCTCCGCGCCCGCCGACCGGATCAGCATCTGCACTCCCACAAGCATCCATCAACCTTATATCTGGAAACCTATCATCCCGACGGCGCCGCGCCTCCTCCGCGCCCGCCGACCGGATCAGCATCTGCACTCCCACAAGCATCCATCAACCTTATATCTGGAAACCTATCATCCCGACGGCGCCGCGCCTCCTCCGCGCCCGCCGACCGGATCAGCATCTGCACTCCCACAAGCATCCATCAACCTTATATCTGGAAACCTATCATCCCGACGGCGCCGCGCCTCCTCCGCGCCCGCCGACCGGATCAGCATCTGCACTCCCACAAGCATCCATCAACCTTATATCTGGAAACCTATCATCCCGACGGCGCCGCGCCTCCTCCGCGCCCGCCGACCGGATCAGCATCTGCACTCCCACAAGCATCCATCAACCTTATATCTGGAAACCTATCATCCCGACGGCGCCGCGCCTCCTCCGCGCCCGCCGACCGGATCAGCATCTGCACTCCCACAAGCATCCATCAACCTTATATCTGGAAACCTATCATCCCGACGGCGCCGCGCCTCCTCCGCGCCCGCCGACCGGATCAGCATCTGCACTCCCACAAGCATCCATCAACCTTATATCTGGAAACCTATCATCCCGACGGCGCCGCGCCTCCTCCGCGCCCGCCGACCGGATCAGCATCTGCACTCCCACAAGCATCCATCAACCTTATATCTGGAAACCTATCATCCCGACGGCGCCGCGCCTCCTCCGCGCCCGCCGACCGGATCAGCATCTGCACTCCCACAAGCATCCATCAACCTTATATCTGGAAACCTATCATCCCGACGGCGCCGCGCCTCCTCCGCGCCCGCCGACCGGATCAGCATCTGCACTCCCACAAGCATCCATCAACTTTATATCTGGAAACCTATCATCCCGACGGCGCCGCGCCTCCTCCGCGCCCGCCGACCGGATCAGCATCTGCACTCCCACAAGCATCCATCAACCTTATATCTGGAAACCTATCATCCCGACGGCGCCGCGCCTCCTCCGCGCCCGCCGACCGGATCAGCATCTGCACTCCCACAAGCATCCATCAACCTTATATCTGGAAAACTATCATCCCGACGGCGCCGCGCCTCCTCCGCGCCCGCCGACCGGATCAGCATCTGCACTCCCACAAGCATCCATCAACCTTATATCTGGAAACCTATCATTCCGACGGCGCCGCGCCTCCTCCGCGCCCGCCGACCGGATCAGCATCTGCACTCCCACAAGCATCCATCAACCTTATATCTGGAAAACTATCATCCCGACGGCGCCGCGCCTCCTCCGCGCCGGCCGACCGGATCAGCATCTGCACTCCCACAAGCATCCATCAACCTTATATCTGGAAAACTATCATCCCGACGGCGCCGCGCCTCCTCCGCGCCCGCCGACCGGATCAGCATCTGCACTCCCACAAGCATCCATCAACCTTATATCTGGAAAACTATCATCCCGACGGCGCCGCGCCTCCTCCGCGCCCGCCGACCGGATCAGCATCTGAACTCCCACAAGCATCCATCAACCTTATATCTGGAAAACTATCATCCCGACGGCGCCGCGCCTCCTCCGCGCCCGCCGACCGGATCAGCATCTGCACTCCCACAAGCATCCATCAACCTTATATCTGGAAACCTATCATCCCGACGGCGCCGCGCCTCCTCCGCGCCCGCCGACCGGATCAGCATCTGCACTCCCACAAGCATCCATCAACCTTATATCTGGAAACCTATCATCCCGACGGCGCCGCGCCTCCTCCGCGCCCGCCGACCGGATCAGCATCTGCACTCCCACAAGCATCCATCAACCTTATATCTGGAAAACTATCATCCCGACGGCGCCGCGCCTCCTCCGCGCCCGCCGACCGGATCAGCATCTGCACTCCCACAAGCATCCATCAACCTTATATCTGGAAACCTATCATTCCGACGGCGCCGCGCCTCCTCCGCGCCCGCCGACCGGATCAGCATCTGCACTCCCACAAGCATCCATCAACCTTATATCTGGAAAACTATCATCCCGACGGCGCCGCGCCTCCTCCGCGCCCGCCGACCGGATCAGCATCTGCACTCCCACAAGCATCCATCAACCTTATATCTGGAAAACTATCATCCCGACGGCGCCGCGCCTCCTCCGCGCCCGCCGACCGGATCAGCATCTGCACTCCCACAAGCATCCATCAACCTTATATCTGGAAACCTATCATCCCGACGGCGCCGCGCCTCCTCCGCGCCCGCCGACCGGATCAGCATCTGCACTCCCACAAGCATCCATCAACCTTATATCTGGAAACCTATCATCCCGACGGCGCCGCGCCTCCTCCGCGCCCGCCGACCGGATCAGCATCTGCACTCCGACAAGCATCCATCAACCTTATATCTGGAAAACTATCATCCCGACGGCGCCGCGCCTCCTCCGCGCCCGCCGACCGGATCAGCATCTGCACTCCCACAAGCATCCATCAACCTTATATCTGGAAAACTATCATCCCGACGGCGCCGCGCCTCCTCCGCGCCCGCCGACCGGATCAGCATCTGCACTCCCACAAGCATCCATCAACCTTATATCTGGAAAACTATCATCCCGACGGCGCCGCGCCTCCTCCGCGCCCGCCGATCGGATCAGCATCTGCACTCCCACAAGCATCCATCAACCTTATATCTGGAAAACTATCATCCCGACGGCGCCGCGCCTCCTCCGCGCCCGCCGATCGGATCAGCATCTGCACTCCCACAAGCATCCATCAACCTTATATCTAGTAAAAACTATCATCACGACCGTTTCCCTTTCGGAGTGATCAGAAACCACGCTTATAAATAAGCGGATTCACATTTAGCCAAATTTACTGCCGGCCATTCATGACAAGTGGCAAGCTCGTCGATGTCTCCAGCGTGCCAAAGGAGAGAAATATCACAAATTAAATGTATTTATTTACATTAATATTTTTGTGTCCCGACCAGGAATCGAACCCGGTACCTCCGAGTCTAAGTCCACGAACTTAACCGCTAGACCACGGAGGCAGTTATATATCTAGTGTTAATGAGATATTATGTGCAACTATAATAGCGCCATCTATAATCGGCTAGAGAAACTTTTAGTCTTATGTTCGACTGAGCAAAAACAAACGAGCCAATGTCAACTTTATTATTAGTGCTTTTAAGGCTATAATTTGATTTTATTGTTTCACTGACAATATGCCGGAATAGCGCAATATGCCGGAATAGCGCAATATGCCGGAATAGCGCAATATGCCGGAATAGCGCAATATGCATTCTACGGAAGTATAAAATACGTTGTTCTTCAACAAGAGAAGATGAACAAACTAGATATAATAAAAACTGATGTCCCCTCTACTCCATATTTGATTGCATCGATGTAAACCTACTACAGGCATTGTGACTGATCATTCTACTGACTAAACAGCTAAGTGGTCCGAATTATAAGCTGTTAGCAGAAGACCAGCAGCTTAGCAGATTCCAGTCACCTGTTGATGTTTAATTCTGACTGAGGAAGGAATCTGCAAGGAAATCTCGGCTATATTTACCATTTCAAACCACACAAAAAAGAACATGTGACTCACAAATATCTGCCGGTACTTGCAGAGAGCCACGGTGGCGCGCAGCAACGCCAGGGTCAAGAACCAGTAGCCCCAGAACAGCAGCTCGTCAACGTATTGGGCCTGCACCACATCGGAAACAAACGATCACCACATCGGCTGCCGACAGCGTCAACTGCACAATAGTCACTGTCTAACATCATTTTAGTAATACGAAAATGATGTTAGACAGAGACATTGTGCAATTCGTGCCTAACACTCGGCGCTGGGATACAAAATATGACTGGTTGGTTAAATCAGTTACTCTCCTATATATTCCCACCCATTGAGGGTTCAAATCAATCGTATGTTCCATATTGTTCATTTTTATATACTTATGAAAGCAGTTTAACATTTTATTTCTTGCTTTCTGTGATGTGATGTGCCTGCAGTTAAAATTTAATATTATTTTTAGTCAAACTGTTTATTTTTTCTTTAATCGTCCTAATTATTATTTTTACTAGTGTAATTTTAGTTAATTGTGTAAGATTTAATTAATTGTGTAAAGTTTTAGTTAATTGTGTAAGATTTTAATTAATTGTGTAAGATTTAATTAATTATGTAGTTTTAGTTAATTGTGTAAGATTTTAATTAATTGTGTAAGGTTTTAGTTAATTGTGTAAGATTTAATTAATTGTGTAAGGTTTTAGTTAATTGTGTAAGATTTTAATTAATTGTGTAAGGTTTTAGTTAATTGTGTAAGATTTTAGTTAATTGTGTAAGATTTAATTAATTGTGTAAGGTTTTGGTTAATTGTGTAAGATTTAATTAATTGTGTAAGGTTTTAGTTAATTGTATAAAATTTTAATTAATTGTGTAAGGTTTTAGTTAATTGTGTAAGATTTTAGTTAATTGTGTAAGATTTAATTAATTGTGTAAGGTTTTAGTTAATTGTGTAAGATTTAATTAATTGTGTAAGGTTTTAGTTCATTGTGTAAGATTTAATTAATTGTGTAAGGTTATAGTTAATTGTGTAAGATTTAATTAATTGTGTAAGGTTTTAGTTAATTGTGTAAGATTTAATTAATTGTGTAAGGTTTTAGTTAATTGTGTAAGATTTTAATTAATTGTGTAAGGTTTTAGTTAATTGTGTAAGATTTTTTTTCCTTTGTTACTTGCCTTAAATATTGTATATATATTAATGTTCCTGTTCACGGAGTCTAGCTTACATATTGTTGATAGTAACTGTTTCTGTGATATATGTAGATGTGGCTGGTTTTTATATATAAAATGTAAATACAAGTCGGTAGATTAATACAGAATGTAAATTGGTTGAGAACACATGCTACAGAGCTCAATGAAGTTATCATTACCTAATCTGGTACACAACATAATCATAATAATTATTTGAATTCCAAATGTTAAATAAACAAAGAGAATATCGACAAACAAAAAGTGTTCCCACAAGCGTAATACCTAGCGGTATGGTCAGAAAACATGCTTTTTTATGAAGCCGTACTACCATTTCTGGACCAGAAATCGAACCAGGTACACCGAGGCAAATCTACGGTTTTAACCACTAAATCATGGCAGCAGTTGAGAAAAAGAAAAGTTATTTACCTTTATAATGATGAAGATGTAGAGGCAGTAGTTGAGCACGTAGCTTTGGAACTTCTCCCAGATGGGGCGTTTCTCCGAGGTGAACACATGCCCAAACACGAACCGGCCCAGTGCCGTGCCCACAACCACGCACGCGCAGAACATCGCATTCACAGACACCTGCGACAAACGGTACCACATCATACTTCAACAATCCTCACACTATCATTTGACAAAACATGCTGCTATCATTTCACCCCTTTTTTATTATAAAACAAGCATCATAAAATGATAACTCAATATCTTGCCACCATATTACACCAATTTTTTAATTCCCCACAAGCATGTTACTCAATATTATTTCAATAATAATATTAATAAAACAATATTAATAAAACTTAACTAATCAGGATCCAAGAACTCATTCAATTTAATTTGTTTATTTTGCAAGTAGGCATAGGACAAAAAGAGATGTATTCTGCACATCAATTTTTGTTAGAGCTGGTGTTGCAGCGGAACAAGCGCAGATCAGCAAGCGTCGAAAATATGAAACTATTTGCAATAGTTACTTTTTTTCGACGTTTGCTGTAGAAACGATGGGCTCGGAACTGTGAGCATTTTATAAAGAAATTGTTCCAAGGCTCATTGACGTCTCTGGTGACAATAGGGCTGGCAGTTTTTTCTCCCAAAAATTAAGTATCATAATTCAAAAGGGAAATGCTGCTAGTGTATTGGGCACCATGCCACAAGATAGCGATTTGGAGGAGCTATTTTTTTTTTGTAAGTATTTAATTTTTATTTTCTATGTATTATTATTATTTTTTTAGGTTTAATTAAGATTTTATTTAATTAATAATTTAGTTTATTTAAAAATCATTGTTCCTTTAAATAAAATTTATAACTCATATTAAATAATTAAATATTTAGTTTAAATTTTTACAATATTGATATAAAACAATATCATGTTATAGTACATATCTTGTATCTGGAGCAGTACATGATAACCATCATTTGGGAAGAGAAACAATCAAATAATAAAATTATAAATACAGAATAAAGCTTAACATTATAGCTGCTGTAGATAGGCATTGTCACACTATAAGCTAAGACAGACACAATTATAAAAATATAAATGTCAGTTAAGATAATAGCTGCTGTAGATAGGCATTGTCATATTTTTGTTCCTTGTATTGTGTGTAAATACAGTAGCCAGAACAGCAGGATCCAGATAAAGTAATAGAAAAAGCCAGCAATTATAAACTACTAATAAATAACCGTTGACTGCTCAAATTATGAATAAAATGCAGATAAACTGAAGAGCTCAAAAGGGGGAACCCAATCATACTCAACCTATATGGTTGCAAGCCCATTCTTCTCTGTTCTTCACACACCTATTTGTCTTCTTAATGTTGTAGAGCAGATACTAATCAATGATTTATAATACCTAGGCTTTTTATTGTATATGTATGGTCATTTGTATTGAAGCTTACCCAAACTCGAAAGGGTTCTTTCAACATCAACATAGTCAAGTCGGCCAGGGACTCCGATGAGCGGTACCGCGCCAGGAGCGGCAGGATGGTGTCCCGCACCAGCCGCGCCACCTGCTCCGTCTTGGCCCCCTCGATGCCCAGCGTGATGGGAAGCTCGTCGCGCCTCGCCAGCCGCGGCCCAGCCTGCTTCAAGGCCTGGTACACGCACATACCGAACAGTAAGAAACTCGTGTATGCATATATCCCAAGCTTGGAGTACATCGATTTCACCACCGATATCAAAGGCATCTTGAATGTTGTCGCGCACAATTACTAAAAGCACGTAAAACCTCGTATCTTGCCTGCTATTAAACTACAAATATATCTATATTAAACTCCATTTGAATTTAAGTTATCCATTTAAATATAAATATTGATTCAAAACTTTAAACTCTTTGATTTTGACGCAAATCCACGCGCAAATCGATGATAAGCTGGACAAATTGAAAAGGTTCCCTATGCTAATGTCACCAAAGATGAAGAAGGGTTACGTTATTTTAGCGTATTATATTTTAAGGCAAGGGTGTTAAAGCGCTTATTACACTATACAATTTACAGAGTTGGATTCTAATTATTAGGGACTAATATTAGGAAGCTAGTGATCATGCATAGCAGCCTTCTTAGTTTTATTAAATCTTTCGATTTCCTAATTAGCTTTTTTAGAGTTTCTAAAAATAGGATGGTGTAATGAGCGCTTAATAATAATGTTAAAAATTTAATGAATAAAATGATTTTACGTTATTTTTACTACTATTTTATAAGACATTTTAAGTCGAAATTATGGCGAGGTGGTAGTACATCTCTATATAATCTGTGGCGAGGTCTAATAATTATGTATGTTGAATATTTTTATTACACTAACAACGCATTAACTGGAACGGCTCTTCAAATGTCAAAAACAGTTGTTTTGTATTTATGCGGCAGTGTTGGTGGGTGTACTCCGAGAATTCTGCATTCAATCTGTGGTGGTGGTCTTGCGAAGCTAAAAAACCAGTGCAAATATGACGGAGCGAGATTACGCGCCTTTGAGCGTGGCCTGTGTTCGCGGTTTGTGCGATAAAATATACGAAAAGAGGAAGTTTTCTGGCGCTGAAATTGAAAAGTAAGATTTAGCTTATTATTCTTATCCGCTCATCTCAAAGTAAGCAGTACGCGAACTCCGGCAATGGGATGGGACTATTGTATAGGGATACATATTCGTACGGTTGTTGCTAGAAATTTTAAACACTTACTGTAATCATTTCAGGATGGTGAAAGACTTCAATGATGCAAAGAACACAAGTCAGATCAAGAGACTGCTACGAGTATTGGGGCACGACCTGATGTCGTCCACCAACCCCAACGTCAAGAACGGAGCCCTCATGGGACTCTCCTCTGTTGCTGTGGGACTTGGAAAGGTAACTAGCTATATACCTAGCAGACCTGCCTTGCTAATTACCATTACCCACTACAGTGTGGTTTTAGTTTCATTGTAATTTGCATGTTATAGTTAATGAAAAAAACAAGCCCAGTAACAAATAACAACCATACACACTGTAGTACTGTACAATGAAAATAATAGCTATTACTATATCAATGTCAACAAGAAAATGTATGTATGTAATACTTTTAAAAACTAGCCAGATTCAAGCAGCGGGGAATATACTCCACATGCCATATTACTCACAACAAGATAGTCAAGGAAAAATATAAATAAAATAAATGTTGTTTCCAGGACAGTGTGGGATATCTCCCTGAACTGATGGACCCTGTGCTGGGCAGTTTCTCTGAGGCTGAGTGTCGGGTCCGCTACCAGGCTGCCGAAGCACTCTTCAACATTGTCAAGATTGCACGCGGGGCAGTACTGCCACATGTGCCACAGGTGTACCACTGTGCAGAGAATTCATGTTGGAGCAAAAAATAATTGTGGAATGCATACTTTCCTCACTCAATCATTTCTTTCAGCTGTTGATTCCTTCAAGGGATGTCTCTTTTTGACCTTAAAGGCATAAATGTTACTCAGCCTTAGCTGTTGTTCCGAAGTGGGCACTAGATGGCGCCACATAACATATGTATGAATAGGAAACAAGGATTTATTCAGCCAGGAGATATTATTTATTTAATTATTTATTCATTTACATATTCCACAGCTGTCTTTTACAAATCAATATTTACATTCAAATGTTTACTTAACACCTAGCCAATTATGGAATAACATTATTTTCACTAAACATGCACAAACGGATTATAAACAATTCTAACTACTTTAAAAATAAACATAAAAATAAAGAGATAATATTATAAATCCTATTATAAATAATAACTAAAACTAAGACCGCACATAGGTCTTATCCTTTAGGACTGCTTTGTGTTTGACCTATGCATTATACAATAGTTTCCACAGTCACAACTGCATGGTCAAAACAGAAAATCATGATTTATATAACTCATTACATTGGTTCCACTAAACTGCTTATGGCCTTAAAACTTATCATACTTGCCTAAATGACAATAATAATTAATAATTTATTGAACATAAACCAAAATCAGTATATTTTTCTAGCCCTGGTATTGCTCTATCCTCAGATATTTGCAGCTCTGGCGCGACTCGCCTCGGATCCTGAGCCTCAGGTCAAGCAGGCGGCCGAGCTGCTCGACAGATTGCTCAAGGTAATGGTTTACAAGTCTTTTATTTCGGTCGGTGCAGTGACCTGGGGGTACAATATACTACAACGGTTTCCCGTCGTCTCCATGCAGGACATTGTGACAGAGAGCCCGCCGTTCCCTCTCGAGGAGGTGGTGTCTCTGATCAGAGAGCGACTGTACGCTCGAGGGGGCGGCGCCCGGGTGTTCGTGCTGTCCTGGCTGGCCGTGCTGGACGCCGCTCCGCAGCACTGTCTGGCCTCACACGTGCCGCGACTATTGGACGGATTGCTGCTGGTCCTCGCCGACCCCGGACCCGAAGTCTCTCGGATGTGCGATCTGCAGCTGGCCGAGTTCCTGCGCACGATAAAGAAGGATCCTTCTCGCGTGGAGTTCCCCCCCATGCTGAACATCCTGATCGCGCACGCGCAGTCCCCGGAGGAGGCGGTGCAGCTGGCGGCGCTGACCTGGCTGCGGGAGGCGGCGGGGCTCTGCGCGGGCGCGCTGCGGGCGCACGTGTCGGGCGCGCTGGCCGCCGCGCTGCCCTGTCTGGCGCACCACGAGCTCGCCAGGAGAGGTACTGGCCGGCCGCGCTCCCGCTCTCCGCACTGCGGGGACCGCTCACTCTCACTCCGATGTCTCAGATATCCGCGAGACTGCGGCGGCCCTGAACGCGTCGCTGATGAGACTGGTGGACATGGAGTTCGAGGAGCCGCTGGAGGTGCCCCCCGTGGTGGAGGTGCTCTCCAGACTGCTGCAGGCCGGGCCCGCGCCCGCCCGCGCCGCGCTGGACTGGCTGCTCCACCTGTACACCAAGCTGCCGGCGCAGGTACTCGGGTCGCCCGCACTCCTTTAGATCATGTCCAGTCATGTGTCCGCGTGTCCCCAGATGTGCTTCGAGACGGAGCGCGTGTTTCCGTGCGCCGTGGCCAGACTGACGGACTCCTCGGACGACGTTGTGAGACGCGCGCTCGCCCTGCTGGCCGAGATCTGCTCCTGTCACAGAGGTGAGTCAGGACATTCTGAAGCTCGATCGACCGACTTCTTAAAAATCGAAATAAAATTACGCTTAATCTTAAGATAAAATGAAAATTGACAATTTATCTTTGTTCCTCTAACCCCTACTGTTCCTATCCTCACCTGCCATGTGTACCTCCCTGTAATGGCCACGTACCAGTAGTAACCTACTTTCCCCCCCATCTGCCTTCTGCTCTTCACTACTGTGTGCAAAGTTAGTTTTTTTCTAACAGTTTATTTGTATGTAAATGACAAAATTGCAAACACTAAATGAGATAGATTCTTACCGTGGCAGCAACAATGTTTGTCAAAGCTCTCGGAGTGTGATTAAAACTTTAGAACTCGTTAAGGCGACATTAAGACAAGTCCCACGCTCCTTTCCTACCATATTCTTTTCTTCCTGATCCCATACCAAACTGTTCGCTACTCCTTCTGCAGCTGCTCCCCGCCCTCCTTATAACTGACTGCTGCTTGTGTCCCAGGTGAGGACGCCCCCCTGGAGTGTAGCGAGTACTACTACCGGTTTCTCCGCGCACTGTTGCGACTGTTCGCTGCTGACGACAACCTGCTCGAGGACCGCGGAGCCTTCATCATCAGGTACACTTGGTTAGATCTGCAACGCCTGAATAGGTGTGCCTCGCTCCGGTTAGGTCGGGGCGAGTGGAAGTCGGAACGCCTGAGTGTGTTACAGACAGTTGTGCGTGTTGCTGCCCGCGGAGGAGGTGTGCCTCGCTCCGGTTAGGTCGGGGCGAGTGGAAGTCGGAACGCCTGAGTGTGTTACAGACAGTTGTGCGTGTTGCTGCCCGCGGAGGAGGTGTGCCTCGCTCCGGTTAGGTCGGGGCGAGTGGAAGTCGGAACGCCTGAGTGTGTTACAGACAGTTGTGCGTGTTGCTGCCCGCGGAGGAGGTGTGCCTCGCTCCGGTTAGGTCGGGGCGAGTGGAAGTCGGAACGCCTGAGTGTGTTACAGACAGTTGTGCGTGTTGCTGCCCGCGGAGGAGGTTTACTTCGCCCTGGGCGTGCTGCTGCAGAAGGAGAGCTCTCTCCCCTTCGTGTCGGCGGCCGTGAGAGTGCTGAGCTCTCTGCTGCTCACCGCGGCCGAGCTGCACGACCTTAGGGCGCAGCTCCGAGCCGGACAGCAGGTATAGTCCCACCTCCCCACCCCCACAGTGTCCCCCCCCCTTACCCCCACAGTGTCTCGCCTCCCCACTCCCACAGTGTCTCGCCTCCCCACTCCCATAGTGTCTCGCCTCCCCACTCCCACAGTGTCTCGCCTCCCCACCCCCACAGTGTATCGTCTCCCCACCCCTACAGTGTCTCGCCTCCCCACCCCCACAGTGTCTCGCCTCCCCACCCCCACAGTGTCTCGCCTCCCCACCCCCACAGTGTCTCGCCTCCCCACCCCCACAATGTCTCGCCTCCCCACCCCCACAATGTCTCGCCTCCCCACCCCCACAGTGTCTCGCCTCCCCACCCCCACAGTGTCTCAACTCCCCACCCCCACAGTGTCTCGCCTCCCCACCCCCACAATGTCTCGCCTCCCCACCCCCACAGTGTCTCGCCTCCCCACCCCCACAGTGCCCCCCCCCCCTACCTCAACAGTGTCCCCCCCCCTACCTCCACAGTGCCCCTACCCCCACAGTGTCTCGCCTCCCCACCCCCACAGTGTCTCGCCTCCCCACCCCCACAGTGTCTCGCCTCCCCACCCCCACGGTGTCTCGCCTCCCCACCCCCACAGTGTCTCGCCCCCCCCCCCCCCCCACAGTGTCCCCCCCCCACCCCCTCAGTGTCTCGCCCCCTCCCCACCCCCACAGTGTCCCCCCCCATCCCCACAGTGTCCCCCCCTACCCCCACAGTGTCCCCCCCCCCTACCCCCACAGTGTCTCGCCTCCCCACCCCCACAGTGTCTCGCCTCCCCACCCCCACAGTGTCTCGCCTCCCCACCCCCACGGTGTCTCGCCTCCCCACCCCCACAGTGTCTCGCCCCCTCCCCACCCCCACAGTGTCCCCCCCCCACCCCCTCAGTGTCTCGCCCCCTCCCCACCCCCACAGTGCCCCCTCCGCACCCCCACAGTGAGCCCGTCGCTTCCGTGTTGCAGAGTTCGTCTCTGCTGGTGTGCCTGTACCGATGCTGGAGCCACAGTCCGGTGTCGCTGGTGTCCCTCTGCCTGCTGACACATAACTATGCGCACTGCACACGACTGCTCAAACTGTTGTATCCTTATATAATCATCACACCTCGAGTATCCCATTCCATCATTCCTGTTGAGAGTCTCAGTTAGGCCGCTATGCCGACCTAACGAGATGGTTCTTCACACTTAGATTATAGGATGCGGTATATACGACTATATTGTTTACTAGTGGTTAGCAAAAATAACCTTGTAATCTGCCACACAAGTAAATCTGCTTAATTAAGTTGTTTATTTAGCACAAAGTAAAATAAATAATAATAAATTGGAACCTACATATAATGTTATTAATTCTACATCGACGAGCTTGCCACTTGTCATGATTGGCCTATAGTAAAGTTGATTAAATGTGAATCCGCTTATTTATAAGCGTGGTTTCTGACCACCCCGAAAGGGAAACGGTCGTGATGATACTTCTTCTTCTTCTCTACATTTAATTTTATAAATGGTCAATTATGTTAGTGTCGTAAATTAGTTGTTTATTTACTATTTCGTGACGTCATCCGGCAACCATTTGCAACTCTAGATTTTTAGGCGACTTAGACCCAATAAAAATTCTGAAGTATTTTTCCAGGAATCCGTATGATAATATAAACAATTTAAAACGTTAAAAAATGTTAAGTAGACTTGTCGAGTGGAGGAGTCGTCGTTTACAATATTGTTGTTGTATCCCAAATCATTTATTGAGTTTCAAGGGTCATTTTTGCCAAATACTATCTAAATCGTCTAAGTAATATAGGCGTGAATAAAAATTACGCAACCGACAGATATATCGGTGTGAGGTCACATGTCGTGGTCCGACGATAGACAACGCTGCCATACATGTGTTGGAGATATGTCCCTGAGCACAGACAGTGGGGAGCTGGAGATCACGGTGGACTTGCTGACTGAGATAGACAAGTTGGTACAACTCATAGAGTCTCCTATATTTGCTTGTAAGTATTCCATACATGAATTTATTTTGCACCGGACTATCTTCGAAACAAAACTTGACAATAATGCAGCACGCAGACCTGCAGCCGACCACTTCCGGCTCCGAGAAAGCACTTGCACCATCGTCGCAGGCGGAGTGGAGACCAAACACTATAGTAACTAATTGGGAAAGAATATATAGTATTACATTAGAATTTTGATGTCTGAGTCCGCAACCACATAACTTTGCCCTTTAAAAATAATGTATTTTCTAGGAATTTGACCATAGGATCTATGGTACTTATAGTAAGTGGCGCCTCCAGTAAGGGGTACTACATTCTATGTCTGTGGCTGTGGCTTAAACATAATGCAGTTGTCATTAATTTAATCAATTGGTTCAATTCATTCAACATGTAAAACGTTTGGGTAACTAGTATCAAAATACATATTATTTATAAATTTTCGCGCAGTAAAATGGTTGCGAGCTCAAAAATCGAATTTCGGATATAATATTAGTATTTCTATATAGAACAATAGGTATGTATGGCACTCAAGTACCTTACCATCCATCTGGCCTTCAGTTTGGCAAACCTCCGCCTGGAGCTGCTGGAGGCGGGTGGGGGGAGTCTCCGCGCCTCCCTGTACGCGCTGCTCATGTTGTTGTGTCGGCAGACCTCCGCCTGGAGCTGCTGGAGGCGGGTGGGGGGAGTCTCCACGCCTCCCTGTACGCGCTGCTCATGTTGTTGTGTCGGCAGACCTCCGCCTGGAGCTGCTGGAGGCGGGTGGGGGGAGTCTCCGCGCCTCCCTGTACGCGCTGCTCATGTTGTTGTGTCGGCAGACCTCCGCCTGGAGCTGCTGGAGGCGGGTGGGGGGAGTCTCCGCGCCTCCCTGTACGCGCTGCTCATGTTGTTGTGTCGGCAGACCTCCGCCTGGAGCTGCTGGAGGCGGGTGGGGGGAGTCTCCGCGCCTCCCTGTACGCGCTGCTCATGTTGTTGTGTCGGCAGACCTCCGCCTGGAGCTGCTGGAGGCGGGTGGGGGGAGTCTCCGCGCCTCCCTGTACGCGCTGCTCATGTTGTTGTGTCGGCAGACCTCCGCCTGGAGCTGCTGGAGGCGGGTGGGGGGAGTCTCCGCGCCTCCCTGTACGCGCTGCTCATGTTGTTGTGTCGGCAGACCTCCGCCTGGAGCTGCTGGAGGCGGGTGGGGGGAGTCTCCGCGCCTCCCTGTACGCGCTGCTCATGTTGTTGTGTCGGCAGACCTCCGCCTGGAGCTGCTGGAGGCGGGTGGGGGGAGTCTCCGCGCCTCCCTGTACGCGCTGCTCATGTTGTTGTGTCGGCAGACCTCCGCCTGGAGCTGCTGGAGGCGGGTGGGGGGAGTCTCCGCGCCTCCCTGTACGCGCTGCTCATGTTGTTGTGTCGGCAGACCTCCGCCTGGAGCTGCTGGAGGCGGGTGGGGGGAGTCTCCGCGCCTCCCTGTACGCGCTGCTCATGTTGTTGTGTCGGCAGACCTCCGCCTGGAGCTGCTGGAGGCGGGTGGGGGGAGTCTCCACGCCTCCCTGTACGCGCTGCTCATGTTGTTGTGTCGGCAGACCTCCGCCTGGAGCTGCTGGAGGCGGGTGGGGGGAGTCTCCGCGCCTCCCTGTACGCGCTGCTCATGTTGTTGTGTCGGCAGACCTCCGCCTGGAGCTGCTGGAGGCGGGTGGGGGGAGTCTCCGCGCCTCCCTGTACGCGCTGCTCATGTTGTTGCCGCAGTCCGACGCCTTCCACACTCTCCGCAGACGACTGCAGTGCGTGCCCACCAGACAGTCAGTATCTCTAGCCGAGCTTAGTGTCTAACCAGCTAACCTTTAGCCGAGCTTAGTGTCTAACCAGCTAACCTTTAGCCGAGCTTAGTGTCTAACCAGCTAACCTTTAGCCGAGCTTAGTGTCTAACCAGCTAACCTTTAGATTGACAGACAAGATAGAGTATAGCTATTAAAAGTGAGAAGTTAATTAAATTAGATTTGTGACGTGAAGTGTTCGCATTCCAGCGAGATGGCGGAGAGCGCGGAGCCGGAGTCCGCCTCCGGCATCGACTTCGCCGAGCTCCTGGACCACTTCAAGTCGGTGCAGACCGCGCACAGAGAGTACCGGATGGTGGACCGCTCGCGGCCCGCAGACAACATCTATTAGCAACCTATCATTCCTTTGTATGACCTATTTGTATATACATGTTATACAATTAAGATTATTATAAATCGTGTTATGATAATAAATATTTTCTATTTTTAATGACAATCTTTGTATTATTTCTACTATCATTAGAAAACAAGGAAAGACATCAAGAGAGTTACAAATTATGTACATGTCATGTCTTATGGCAAAGCTGTATGGGAGCACCGCAGGCGGTGTGTGGCAGCACCACAGGCGGTGTGTGGCAGCACCACAGGCGGTGTGTGGCAGCACCACAGGCGGTGTGTGGCAGCACCAAATGTGCTTGACGTAATGGCCGTTATACTTGTGTTATTCTATTTTAATTTATCGACGTTAATTAGTACATTTAATATAGATTAAAAGCTAAATAAATAAAAAAAATAAGAATAACCTAAACTATAAATAAAAAATGTCCTCTAGAGACGGCCCATCCGAGATAGTCCCAAGGAGACTGGCAACATTTCCCCTCTGTATAGCGAGGCTAATACGTTGGCAGAAATAATTGCCAGCCTTCCATTCCTTCTATCGACTAATCGGATAATTTTTATTTCATTCATGTCTACATGACTTCACTGAAGAACAATCAAGAATATCCCAGTAATTTCTCACGTATATAAAACCCTGTAATAATTATTAACCCTATAATATATTTAAATCTGGTTGTAAGACGGACCCTAGCAATTATCGACCGGTGTCCGTATTACCGCATTGAGTAAAATTTTCGAAAAAATTATACTATCCCAGTTACTAAACACTTTAATGAAAATAAAATATTGCATAATCAACAATTTGGGTTTACAAAAGGAAGAAACACAACAAATGCTGGTACTAAATTGATTGGAGAAATATTTGATGCCTGGGAAAACTCCGAGGATCTTATTGGGGTATTCTGTGACCTGTCAAAGGCATTCGATTGTGTAGATCATCAAACTCTGCTTGGTAAATTAGATTATTACGGTGTTCGTGGACAAGCTTCTAATCTAGTACAGTCCTACTTGTGTAATAGAACACAATGTGTTAATAATAATGGCAGTGTCTCGAAAGGGTCTCTTGTTAGAATGGGTGTCCCGCAGGGCTCAATACTAGGTCCATTCCTTTTCCTAGCACATATCAATGACCTGCCCCACATGGTACAAGAAAATGCGGAAATAGTGTTGTTTGTTGACGACACTTCTCTTCTATTTAAAGTTAATAGGAAAGATAATATGTTGTTAACAGTAAATCGTACTCTGGCGATGGTCTCGGAATGGTTTACGGCTAATAATTTGGTTTTGAATTCTAATAAGACAAAGTGCCTTAAGTTTTCATTACCTAACGTGCCAAAAATCGACTGCAGTGTGATGTTGGGCGGTTCTGCTCTTGAATCTGTTGAATCCACTGTATTCTTGGGCATCACAGTTGATCCCAAACTGCAGTGGGGAGCTCACATTAATACCTTATCCAATAGGTTGAGCTCAGCTGCATATGCTGTCAGAAAGATTAGGCAGCTGACTGATGTGGCAACAGCAAGACTAGTATACTTCGCCTACTTCCACAGCATTATGACTTATGGTCTCATAATGTGGGGCTCAGCGGCAGATTTAGACTCTATTTTTATTCTCCAGAAAAGAGCCATTCGAGCACTTTATGGCCTGAAATATCGAGACTCGCTCAGAAGCATATTTCCAGACATTGGTATAATGACATTGCCTTCACAATATATATTTGAAAATATTCTATATGTAAAATCGAGGTCAAGTGAGTATTATAAAAGACAGACGGGCTTGCGGTTCCGACACGCGGCGAACGAGTGCCTTCACTCCGTAGCCACGACTCAGACTTAGCTGTAAAGGCACACAGGGCCAACAGTGAGATAGAGACGGTTTATAGGATTTTAGTCCGTAGGCGCCCTGGGGCTTCACTAGGAAGCTTCACGAATGAGTCGGGCATGCGACCCCCTCCCGCGTTGGCCCTTCAGGCAGGGGGCGTATTCCGGTTCCGATATTCCGATTTCGCCGAGCCACCGAAGAACTGCAGGCCCGAGGACACCTGAGAAGACCTTCCTGAAGTATGGAGTTATTCCGCCTGAAGCCGTCCGGGATCTCAAGAACGAACCCCCCTGTGTACCCCGCATGATGTCGTTACACCGGTCGTGAGGATACGTCACCAACTAACATCGAAGGAAGCCAAAATACAGTCCACTACGAAACCTCGCGATCCGGCACAGTAAAGTTGGCTAAATGTGAGTCCGATTCTTAATAAGAGTGGTTTCTGACAATCCCGAAAGGGAAACGGTCGTAATGATACTTAAAAGAAGATAACAAGCCCTAGGGTTCCGTCGCCAAAAAACACGAATTCACTACACATAATTTTATTACATAGCAACTTGTAACAGTCGGGACCCATTGTTAGTAAGATTTGAACCTGTCTCTGATTTTAATGGGTCCTGTTAAAGACGCTATGTCATAAAATATATAAAAAATAGTGAATCGGTTATCCAACTCTTTGGTAACGGATCCCTTGAGCTTGTTATGTTCATTTTTATTTATTTCTTTCTGTATGTATGTGTTTTATTTGCAAAATAATTTGCCTAAAATTGAAATGTTATTGGAATAAGCTTATTATTAATATTCTGTTTATTGTTTTATAATATTTTTGAAAATGTGTTTCTATACTATAGACTGTTTCTTAAAGATAATACTTTAGTGCCGTGTCTGTTGTTTCTATCTGTGGAAACTTTTTAGTGGTTTAGGTGTTTATATATGTCTAATGATCTAATATATGAAGATATACGAAAAATAAAAAAAATGTCAATACCCTCGAGTTTTGAATGTTGCGCCATTGACATAATTCCTCATAAACTAATAATAGTATGTATTTATAGGACGCCTAATATAAACAATATTGACTGTTTCATGGAAAAGCTTAACATACTACTGGACTATTTGCAAAGTTTTAAAAATAAAAAAATAATTATATGTGGTGACTTTAATATTGATGTCTTAAGGACATCGAGAATATCTCTTGACTTTCAAAATCTTTTACTAAATTATAACCTAAGACTAGAAATAAAAAGTGTTACTAGATTAGCCAGTGGTACCTGTATCGACAATATAGCACATAATAGTAAAAACTGTATAAGTAAAATATTACATTTAGGTCTCTCAGACCATTCAGCTCAACTACTAAAATTTCCAATTAAGCAGAAGCATTTTATAAAGCAATGGTTTATACACAAACGCGATTACTGCATAGAAAACTTAAATAAATTTAAAAATTGCTTAGCAAGCCTTAGTTTCCACGAATTGTATGCAACTTCAAATGCTAATGAAGCATTCAATGTGTTCTATGATACATTTATATTTTTTTACGACCTTTGCTTTCCTTATAAAAAAGTTCAAATAAAATCTCAACGAAGGCCAAAATGGATCACGCAGGGTATAATAAAATCAACAAAGGTTAAACGTAAATTATATTGGACGAGCAAACTAAAAAAGGGTATAAAGGATATATTAAAATATAAAAAATATACAAAAGTTTTAAAAAATGTTATAAATACTTCACAAAAAATTCAAAATAATAAACATATTAGTAATGCAACGAATAAAACGAAAGCCACATGGCAAATTATTAACAAAAATAAATACTTGATGCCTAAAAATTACATTAAATCTATTAAATATAATGACAGGATTCTTAATCAACCGAAAGACATTGCTAATGCTTTTAATGACACATACATAGACTTAGTAAATAATACAAATAAAAATAAAAAACAGACTTTGCCTAGAAATAATAATAAAATAGAGAATAGGACTAATTCAATTTATCTAAATATGACAACAACACAAATAATAAAAACAATAATTAAACAGTTAAAAAATACGAATAGTGTAGGATATGACGGCATAACAACCAAAGTAATTCAATATTGTTCAGCTCATATTATAACTCCTTTGACATTCATAATAAATTTAACTTTAGAACAGGGACTATTTCCTGAGAAACTAAAAGTTACAGTAATTAAACCAATTTACAAAAAAGGAGATATAATAAATTGTGAAAATTATCGTCCTATTGCTTTGATACCGATATTTTCAAAAATATTTGAAAAAGTTATATACAATAAATTGTATAACTATATAGAAAAATATAACATATTAAGTGATAAACAATTTGGTTTTAGACGAGGTAAATCAACAAACTTTGCTATACTGGAGCTTCTTAAGACTGTTGCTGGTTCTATTAATAACCAGATCCCAGTAATAGGTATATTCATGGATATGTCAAGGGCGTTTGATTTTGTTTGTCATAACACCCTTCTACATAAATTATATAACTATGGCATCAGAGGACCAGCATATGATTTAATTAAATCATATTTACTAAACAGAAAGCAATACACTGAAATAGCTTACATGGACAGTACCAAAACAGAAACAAATATACATTCTAATGAAAGAATTATAGAATTTGGTGTCCCACAGGGAAGTATATTAGGACCGTTATTGTTTCTACTTTATATTAATGACCTACCAGAAAATATTGAACACAAAATGGTATTATTTGCAGATGACTCCACAATATTAATTCAAGACACAAAAACTTTTGAATATGAGACTATAATAAACAATACAATAAAAAAGGTTATAAATTGGTTAAATAATAACAACTTACTAATTAACCTAAATAAAACCAAATGTATGCAGTTTTATCTACCTCAGGCACAAAGACAAAACATAACTATAAGTTATAACGATCAAATTATAGAGGAGGTTAAAGAAATAAAATTTTTAGGAGTAATACTTGACCATCAAATGAAATGGCAATCTCATATAAATCATTTGTGTCACAAACTAAATAGATTTGTGAATGCGCTTAAAAAACTAAAAGAAAGTGTCTCACTGAAAGCTTCTCTTTGCGCATATCATGGGTTTGTAAGCTCGAATCTTAGATATGGCATATTGCACTGGGGCAACGCAGCAAACACTTACATTCTCCCATTGTTTCGTACCCAGAAAAAATGTATCAGAGCCTTGGCTGGGATAAACCAAAGAGAAAGCTGCAAACCTATGTTTATACAATTTAAATTACTTACTTTGACAGCCTTATATATTTACGAGGCATGTAATTTAGTTAAAGAACACCCTTATTATTATAAAATTAAAGAAAATACACATCCTCGCAAATGCCGAAATAGATTCGAAGTGTACCCTTACATACCAATAAAAACGGCATTTTTTTGTAATAGTGTGTATAATATGGCTGCTACATTGTTTAACAAGCTACCGGATGACCTTAAGAACAACAAAACATCAACCTTCAAAACAAAATTGTATGACCTTTTGGCAAAAAAGGCTTATTATAATCTTAAAGAGTACCTAGAAGATGCATTAAATTGACTTTTTCTTTTCTTTATTTTTGTTTGTTTCTTGTCTCATTTTGTTTTCTTATTTTATATTTTTATATTTAATAATAATAATTATTTAAATAAAAAAAAATGTTAATATTTATATACCTATCTCTTAGGTCGACTTTTGTAGCTCACAACCACCTGTTAGAACCTAAATAAATGTACCAAAAGTTAATAAATAAATTATTGATTTTGATTTTTGAATTAAAATTCTGTAACCATAAGTTTTCCTAATAAAATAAAATAATCTTCTTTATACTAATGTCTAATTTCTTCTAAATAAAAATGCTGCCGAAGCTGACTGTTTGGCGCGGACCATAGATATGCGACGACGCGACGATCCGATGTCTATGGCGCGGACACACTACTGGTTTGATATATTTTTTATTAGCAGTCAGGTATTTATTTTTAAATTAACTTTTTTCATTGACTTTTTTAGATGATTATTCCTTCGAAAACGGCATACATTATTTGGATTTCGTTTTAAGTTAAAAATGGCGTCGAATGTATCAGTTTTATTTTAAATGTCAACCATCAGCTGGTACATTCAAAGCCATTTAAAACTTTAATCGCTAAAATTACAAGAGTCTTCGTTTTGTTACAACTCAGCTTTAGAGTTTTTGTATTTAATGAGTTTTACTTCCGCACGCGGCTACAAACAATCCACAGACTATAAAAAGTACAACTACAATCGCGAAACCTCTGCCATACTCTTGGTCGAAGTCCCAAGTACATGTCCAAGTTATACAAAGTGAATCGAAGTTCACGAGTATAGTGGAGGTTGTAACGTTATTTATCATTTATCAAAAGAAAACATAAATATGATAAATACATTATTCAACATAAAAAAACGAATGAACCAAGTACCTTCTAAAATAAAACACAAAAATATCAATGAAAATAAGGTAGGTACTTGAAAATATATTTAGTTTTTTATTTAACCAATAAGTAGGTAGATCATCAAAATACATACAATGATAAAAACAAGCTGCCCGAACGCGAGCTCGCTCAGTGTGCATTCGGCTCCGACGTCGCCAGACGCAAAAATTATATCCACTCGTTATATTTAAAATTTAAGATGTTATTTTTTAATGTTCAATTTAAATTTAATATTATTAAAAAAAGTGAAATAATCCCCACTTGGGTAAGTTTGCACGATTGTAGGATAGGTAGGTTTATTGTACGATTGTGTTAGTTTTAAGTAAAGTTTAATGCATGGCAATAATCTTTCGTTAAACGGCGACTAGTAGTCAAGTAATAGCAGTCCGTAAGCTTACGTGTTGCATCAGACGCAGAAACCGGCCCAAACGGATATTTCGACGTACATTGCGCGTTATTCTAGCAATATTTTAAGAGACGCGCAATGAATGACGAAAAGCTATTTATTAAAAAATTGCGCTGCAACACTGGGCCTACGATAATTTTATAACTCGTTCTGTATTTGTTATCCACATGACTCGAGCTGCAGAGGTTTGGGCCTAAACCTTCGCCTCACGGTGTGGGTGCTCCAGAATGATCAAGTAAGTGCAGGGAACGAGTTTGGGGCTGGGGGTCGAGAGGGCCATCCCGAAGACTAAAGAGATCGTCAGGACTGCGGAGCGCGTCCCCTATGCCGGCCAGCGCATTATGGACGCGTCGTCGCTCGTGACCGTCGAGCAAGGACAGTATAAGTGCGATTATTGGTCCAAACTAAGGTAGTGTATAGTCCCCGGCCGCGTCATAATTTCCCACCAGCACCGTCGTTAGATTCATGTCCTGTTGCCATACCAGTAGGCGATGCAAGGGGGAAGGAGATGGAAGAAATAAAACAACGGTTTATTCGATCGGTATATAATTATAGCGACGGCCTATCTCCTGTAGCGGTACCTCTTGAAGTGGAACCAGAGCTGGAAGATGTTGTTGTGGAAGTGGCAGCGGAACCCCCTCTTGTAGGAGTACTCCCACTCGCGGTGCACGATCTTGAAGGCGATGTCCTCGTAGGGAGGGCCGGCCGAGAACCGGAGCACCGAGAACTCCGGGTTGTCCGGACAGGGCTGCTGGGAGAAGCTCGGGGTGGAGTCCTTGCGGATGAGGTCCGGGTAGAAGATGTTGAACTTGTATCCCTGCACGATCTTGGGGGGCGGGTTGTCCATGTCGTAGTGGGTCTGGTTGTACTTGTTCCACTCGAAGCCGGTGTGCACCCGGTTGAAGTACCTCGGCTTGCGAGGCCGGTACTTGTCGGCCCACAGCGCGCGCGTCTCCAGGGGCACCTCTGCGGAGAACCGCGGGCCCGGGGACATCGCTCTCTCCAGCGGGTCCTCTCTCTCCTCCCTCTCCTCCCTCTCCCGCTCCCCGCGGAGCCGCGCGCGCCGCGAGAGCAGCCTGCTCCCGTCCAGCTCGGGGTCCAGCAGCTCCGCTCCGGGCTCCGGGGAGACGGCGAGGGGAGAGTACTGGCCCGCCGCGTACTGTAACGACACGATTCCCAACTCTCACATACTGATCATACATTTACAACACCACCTTCCCGTGACGAGATGAGAGCACATTAAGCTAATAAATTGTTATTAAAACCTCGCCAACCTGTGGCCAGTGTGGCGAGTGTTGGCCAAAATCCTGAGAAATATGTTTCGGAAGGCCCGGCTCCAGCAGTGGACATCTACACAAAGGAACGACACTAACATCACCGCAGTCCACGAAATATTTGTTAGTTCCATTGAATTTCTATCACAAAATAAATAGAGCCCGTCACATTGTTTTGTATATACTTACACTATTCGATGGGTCCGGCAGAGCGGGCGAGTCTGCACGCACGGGCGAGTCTGCACGTACGGGCGAGTCTCGTCTGGCGGGCGAGTCTCGTTTTGGGGGCGAGTCTTGTCTCGAGGACGAGTCGTGTCTCTTGGGTGAGTCTTCTCGCTCAGTCTGAGGTTTCTGTCGGAGCAGCTTCAGTTTTCCTCTGAAAAAGAATGTCTGTTAATCAATTATTCGCCGAGGAAACGAATACGAGAAGAATTAAAATAATTTGACCTGTAAAGGTTAATCATATATTCTTAGAGATAGTCCTTCGGTAACGGCGACAGGAGGCCGCGGAGGGGGGGGCTTGCAGGGTATAAAGGTAACTTATGTGGTATATATAATGTTAACTTGCAGGGTATAAAGGTAACTTATGTGGTATATATAATGTTAACTTGCAGGGTATAAAGGTAACTTATGTGGTATATATAATGTTAACTTGCAGGGTATAAAGGTAACTTATGTGGTATATATAATGTTAACTTGCAGGGTATAAAGGTAACTTATGTGGTATATATAATGTTAACTTGCAGGGTATAAAGGTAACTTATGTGGTATATATAATGTTAACTTGCAGGGTATAAAGGTAACTTATGTGGTATATATAATGTTAACTTGCAGGGTATAAAGGTAACTTATGTGGTATATATAATGTTAACTTACAGGGTATAAAGGTAACTTATGTGGTATATATAATGTTAACTTGTATGGTATAAAGGTAACTTATGTGGTATATATAATGTTAACATGTATGGTATAAAGGTAACTTATGTGGTATATATAATGTTAACTTGCAGGGTATAAAGGTAACTTATGTGGTATATATAATGTTAACTTGCAGGGTATAAAGGTAACTTATGTGGTATATATAATGTTAACTTGCAGGGTATAAAGGTAACTTATGTGGTATATATAATGTTAACTTGCAGGGTATAAAGGTAACTTATGTGGTATATATAATGTTAACTTGCAGGGTATAAAGGTAACTTATGTGGTATATACAATGTTAACTTGCAGGGTATAAAGGTAACTTATGTGGTATATATAATGTTAACTTACAGGGTATAAAGGTAACTTATGTGGTATATATAATGTTAACTTGTATGGTATAAAGGTAACTTATGTGGTATATATAATGTTAACATGTATGGTATATATAATGTTAACTTGCAGGGTATAAAGGTAACTTATGTGGTATATATAATGTTAACTTGCAGGGTATAAAGGTAACTTATGTGGTATATATAATGTTAACTTGCAGGGTATAAAGGTAACTTATGTGGTATATATAATGTTAACTTGCAGGGTATAAAGGTAACTTATGTGGTATATATAATGTTAACTTACAGGGTACAAAGGTAACTTATGTGGTATATATAATGTTAAATTGTATGGTATAAAGGTAACTTATGTGGTATATATAATGTTAACATGTATGGTATAAAGGTAACTTATGTGGTATATATAATGTTAACTTGCAGGGTATAAAGGTAACTTATGTGGTATATATAATGTTAACTTGCAGGGTATAAAGGTAACTTATGTGGTATATATAATGTTAACTTGCAGGGTATAAAGGTAACTTATGTGGTATATATAATGTTAACTTGCAGGGTATAAAGGTAACTTATGTGGTATATATAATGTTAACTTGCAGGGTATAAAGGTAACTTATGTGGTATATATAATGTTAACTTACAGGGTATAAAGGTAACTTATGTGGTATATATAATGTTAACTTGTATGGTATAAAGGTAACTTATGTGGTATATATAATGTTAACATGTATGGTATAAAGGTAACTTATGTGGTATATATAATGTTAACTTGTATGGTATAAAGGTAACTTATGTGGTATATATAATGTTAACATGTATGGTATAAAGGTAACTTATGTGGTATATATAATGTTAACTTGTATGGTATAAAGGTAACTTATGTGGTATATATAATGTTAACTTGTATGGTATAAAGGTAACTTATGTGGTATATATAATGTTAACTTGCAGGGTATAAAGGTAACTTATGTGGTATATATAATGTTAACTTGCAGGGTATAAAGGTAACTTATGTGGTATATATAATGTTAACTTGCAGGGTATAAAGGTAACTTATGTGGTATATATAAAGTTAACTTGTATGGTATAAAGGTAACTTATGTGGTATATATAATGTTAACATGTATGGTATAATGGTAACTTATGTGGTATATATAATGTTAACATGTATGGTATAAAGGTAACTTATGTGGTATATATAATGTTAACTTGTATGGTATAAAGGTAACTTATGTGGTATATATAATGTTAACTTGTATGGTATAAAGGTAACTTATGTGGTATATATAATGTTAACATGTATGGTATAAAGGTAACTTATGTGGTATATATAATGTTAACTTGTATGGTATAAAGGTAACTTATGTGGTATATATAATGTTAACTTGTATGGTATAAAGGTAACTTATGTGGTATATATAATGTTAACATGTATGGTATAAAGGTAACTTATGTGGTATATATAATGTTAACTTGTATGGTATAAAGGTAACTTATGTGGTATATATAATGTTAACATGTATGGTATAAAGGTAACTTATGTGGTATATATAATGTTAACTTGTATGGTATAAAGGTAACTTATGTGGTATATATAATGTTAACTTGTATGGTATAAAGGTAACTTATGTGGTATATATAATGTTAACATGTATGGTATAAAGGTAACTTATGTGGTATATATAATGTTAACTTGTATGGTATAAAGGTAACTTATGTGGTATATATAATGTTAACTTGTATGGTATAAAGGTAACTTATGTGGTATATATAATGTTAACTTGTATGGTATAAAGGTAACTTATGTGGTATTTATAATGTTAACATGTATGGTATAAAGGTAACTTACTTTTGTCTGTTTTATATTATGATTTGTATTAGTAATGTAAAAAAAAAATAAAAAAATGTAAAATTGTAATGCGGGGTAGGCAGTAGTATGAGCCGGAGCGGCGATGGGGTCCGCAACCCATCACGCATGGCCCAAAAAGCGCGGATTGAGGACAGCTGAGTGCCGACTTGGCACCTGGAATGTCCGGGGAGGGATGAAAGATAAGATGAATGAACTCCTAGATTTGATGGATGAAATGAAGTTGGATGCGATTGGCGTGACCGAGACCAAGCGGAGGGGTAGTGAGGTGCAAGACTTGCCGGGAGGGGGGATCGCGCTTTGGTCGGGAGCAGGAGACAGCGATCGCGGTAGTCAAGGTGTGGGCATCTTACTATCCGGCCGCTTGGCCGACAGCATGTACGAGTACTGCCTGGAAAGCCCAAGAATACTCTGGGTTCGTCTAAAAACTGGACTTAAGAAGTTATTTGTGGCAGTCGTGTACGCACCAGTAAGCTCAGCCCCACAGCAGGAACTAGAGAATTTTTGGAACCAGGTCAGGACAGTTCTAGATTTGGCAGTTGGGAACGAAAACATAATTTTATGTGGCGACTTGAATGGATGGGTGGGGACACGCCGTGCAGATTACGAAACGGTCCTAGGTGATTTTGGAGATAGGAGAGTAAATGATGCAGGTAAGCTTATTCTTGACGTGTGCCTAGAAAAGAATATTTTTGTGTCCAACACAATGTTTGCTCACAAAGATATTCACATGTATACAAGAACGATGAATAGTGAAAAGAGTATGATCGATTTAATAGTAGTCGACGAAAGACTGCGAACACAGATTCTGGATACCAGGGCTTATCGTGGGCCGGAATTGGGAACGGACCACTACCTAGTAATTACTAGGATTAGTGGTCTGTTTACAAAATGGTGCCATCGGCGATCAGGTGGCATTCTGTCAGTAGCAGAAAGAATAAAGAGTGAAAGGTTACAAGATGATAGTGTGAAAGAGGAGTATATGAAACGCGTCAAGGATAAACATATCAACTTGAAAGATGTGAGTAAAGATGTAGAAGAGTGTTGGAAGTACCTAAAAAATAGTATGGTAGAATCGGCAACAGAGGTATGTGGAGTAGCAAAAAAGCGAGCAACCAAAGGTGACGCGTGGTGGGATGAAGAGGTTAAAGATTCGGTAGAAAGAAAGAAGAAAGCTTGGATAGATTACGTTGCTTCGCTAAATATGAATGAAAGTATGAAAAGAGAAAAGAAGAAGATGTACCATCGCTGCAAGAATGAGACAAAATCTTTGGTTAAGGAGAAGCGTGAAAGATGTAAAGAAATAGGTGAAAACAGGATGACGAGCAATTTTAAGGAGAACTCCAAACTTTTCTGGAGGGAAGTTAGGAAGGCCAAAGGTGGCTTGTCATCTTATCGCATGAATAGAGTCAAATCAAAGAGCGGTAACATTCTTGCAAACACAAATGAGGTGTTGGAGCGGTGGAGTGAATTTTTTAGCGAGATATATGCTAGTGGAACTCCTAACGACGTTACGACGGGTATATTACCTCCAGACCTACCCACAAACACAACGTCCATATTTAAGGAGGAAATAAGTGTGAAAGAATTGCAATCGGCAATTAAGAGCCTGAAATGTGGCAAAGTTGCGGGAAAAGATCGAGTGCTCGCTGAAATGATTAAATACGGAGGTATACCGGTCTGGAACGCTTTCCACCTGTTGTGCAACCTTTGCTGGCAGGAGGGAAGAGTACCGGAGGACTGGCAGCAATCAGTCATCGTTCCTTTATACAAAGGCAAAGGATCTAGATTGGACTGTGCCAACTACCGAGCTATTAGTTTAATCAGTTTGGCGAGCAAGACGTATGGCAAGATTCTCACGAAACGCCTGCAAGAGAAGACTGAAGGTCTTTTATGGGAGGCACAAGGAGGCTTTAGACCTGGAAGAGGATGCGCTGACCAAGTCTTTTCGCTCCGCAATATCACAGAGAAGTTTTTGGCCTTAAACCAGAAGGTTTTCTGTGCTTTTGTGGATTTAGAGAAGGCTTTTGATAGGATTGAAAGAAAGAAGCTTTGGGACATATTGCCGGAGTATGGAGTGGATGACAAACTGCTACAAGCTATACAGTCCCTGTACAAGGGCTGTAAAGCTTGTGTGCGGGTGGACGGACGTATGTCGCCTTGCTTTGAATCCCAAATGGGCGTCAAACAAGGCTGTGTGCTTTCCGCCAGATTATTTACCCTATATCTCGACAAATGCCTAAAAAGAGTGAGAGAGAGTGACTGTGGGATAAAAATGAGTGATCTAGTGGTGAACTGCCTGCTTTATGCAGATGATGCTGTTCTTATGGCATCGTCCGAACAACAACTGCAATCACTAGTTACAAAAATGAAAGAGGGATGTGCAGAAAAAGGACTCCGTTTGAATGCGAGAAAAACTAAGGTACTAGTGTTTGAAAGAAGAAGAATGACAAACGTGACGATAAAGATTGATGATGAAACTCTAGAACAAGTAAATGAAATTATATATCTGGGCAGTGTTTTCACTGCGGATGGGAAGTATGATAGGGATGTTGAAAGAAGAGTGAACGCGGGAAATAGTGTTAACGGTGCCCTGGGGTCACTAATGGCCAGCCGAAATGTCAGTGACAAAGCTCGACTCGCCATACACAATGCCATGCTGGTACCAACACTTATGTATGGAAGCGAAACGTGGATATGTCAGAATACGCATGAGAGTAGAGTTAATGCAGTAGAAATGAGGTCTTTGCGTCGGATATGCGGCGTCACTTTGACGGACCGCATACGTAATGACGAAATACGCAAAAGGGTAGGTATTAAAGAAAGCATAGGGACAAAAATAAGGAAAGGTATGCTCCGATGGTTCGGGCATGTTGAAAGAATGAGTGAAGAGAGATTGACGAACCAGATATATAATGCGAAAGTTGTGGGTAAAAGAGGCCCTGGCAGACCAAGACTTACCTATCACGATCAAATAAATAAAACAATAGCTGAAGGTGCATTAAAAAGCCACCAAAATAAAAGGGCATGTATGAAGAGGTTGATGAATGTCGAAGAAGCGAAAGAGGTATGTCGTGACCGTGACAAGTGGCGCTCAATTGTCTCTGCCTACCCCGCAAGGGATTTGGCGTGAAGATATGTATGTATGTATGTATGTAGTATATATAATGTTAACTTGTATGGTATAATGGTAACTCTTGTGGTATAATGGTAACTGCCTCCGTGGTCTAGCGGTTAATTCTGTGGATTTAGACTTGTGAGGTACCAGATTCGATTCCTGGTCGGGTCACAATAATATTTATTTATTTTAATAAATTTAATTCGTTTGTGATATTCTCGAGTTTGGTAAGCTAGACAAATCCACTTCTTTATAAGCGTGGTTTCTGACCACCCCGGAACGGAAACGGTCGTGATGATACTTTACTTTATAATGGTAACTTATATGGTATCATGGTAATTCGTATAGTATAATGGTAATTCGTATAGTATAATGGTAATTCGTATAGCATAATGGTAATTCCTGTGGTATAATGGTAACTTGTATGGTATAATGGTAACTCGTATGGTATATTAAAATTCAAAATTCTTTATACCACAAAAAAATGGACATAGGCGGGCTTAATGACTAAGCATTTTCTAACAACCAACCTCATTGGCTATAGTCAAATTGACATGTCAAAATATTAAATAAAAATTACAAGTATAAGCCTTTCTAGTGATTGTTTCCTGAGCCACCTGAGCCACCTGAGCCACCTCATACTGAAGTATCCCCATCATGGATGAGATTAGGAGAAAATCCAGGTATACATATGTAGGATATCTCTTAATAAAACAGACTATATACATTACAGTAACGATCTACGCATACTCACGGGCAGCGTGTGCGAGGAGACTCTCCCGCTCCCGCACTCCCCCATACCTGAGTGTCCTCTGGTGCCGTCCCCGCAGCCGAGCGCGGGCGGCGTGTGCGAGGAGACTCTCCCGCTCCCGCACTCCCCCATACCTGAGTGTCCTCTGGTGCCGTCCCCGCGGGCGGCGTGTGCGAGGAGACTCTCCCGCTCCCGCACTCCCCCATACCTGAGTGTCCTCTGGTGCCGTCCCCGCAGCCGAGCGCGGGCGGCGTGTGCGAGGAGACTCTCCCGCTCCCGCACTCCCCCATACCTGAGTGTCCTCTGGTGCCGTCCCCGCAGCCGAGCGCGGGCGGCGTGTGCGAGGAGACTCTCCCGCTCCCGCACTCCCCCATACCTGAGTGTCCTCTGGTGCCGTCCCCGCAGCCGAGCGCGGGCGGCGTGTGCGAGGAGACTCTCCCGCTCCCGCACTCCCCCATACCTGAGTGTCCTCTGGTGCCGTCCCCGCGGGCGGCGTGTGCGAGGAGACTCTCCCGCTCCCGCACTCCCCCATACCTGAGTGTCCTCTGGTGCCGTCCCCGCAGCCGAGCGCGGGCGGCGTGTGCGAGGAGACTCTCCCGCTCCCGCACTCCCCCATACCTGAGTGTCCTCTGGTGCCGTCCCCGCAGCCGAGCGCGGGCGGCGTGTGCGAGGAGACTCTCCCGCTCCCGCACTCCCCCATACCTGAGTGTCCTCTGGTGCCGTCCCCGCAGCCGAGCGCGGGCGGCGTGTGCGAGGAGACTCTCCCGCTCCCGCACTCCCCCATACCTGAGTGTCCTCTGGTGCCGTCCCCGCGGGCGGCGTGTGCGAGGAGACTCTCCCGCTCCCGCACTCCCCCATACCTGAGTGTCCTCTGGTGCCGTCCCCGCAGCCGAGCGCGGGCGGCGTGTGCGAGGAGACTCTCCCGCTCCCGCACTCCCCCATACCTGAGTGTCCTCTGGTGCCGTCCCCGCAGCCGAGCGCGGGCGGCGTGTGCGAGGAGACTCTCCCGCTCCCGCACTCCCCCATACCTGAGTGTCCTCTGGTGCCGTCCCCGCAGCCGAGCGCGGGCGGCATGTGCGAGGAGACTCTCCCGCTCCCGCACTCCCCCATACCTGAGTGTCCTCTGGTGCCGTCCCCGCAGCCGAGCGCGGGCGGCGTGTGCGAGGAGACTCTCCCGCTCCCGCACTCCCCCATACCTGAGTGTCCTCTGGTGCCGTCCCCGCAGCCGAGCGCGGGCGGCGTGTGCGAGGAGACTCTCCCGCTCCCGCACTCCCCCATACCTGAGTGTCCTCTGGTGCCGTCCCCGCAGCCGAGCGCGGGCGGCGTGTGCGAGGAGACTCTCCCGCTCCCGCACTCCCCCATACCTGAGTGTCCTCTGGTGCCGTCCCCGCGGGCGGCGTGTGCGAGGAGACTCTCCCGCTCCCGCACTCCCCCATACCTGAGTGTCCTCTGGTGCCGTCCCCGCGGGCGGCGTGTGCGAGGAGACTCTCCCGCTCCCGCACTCCCCCATACCTGAGTGTCCTCTGGTGCCGTCCCCGCAGCCGAGCGCGGGCGGCGTGTGCGAGGAGACTCTCCCGCTCCCGCACTCCCCCATACCTGAGTGTCCTCTGGTGCCGTCCCCGCAGCCGAGCGCGGGCGGCGTGTGCGAGGAGACTCTCCCGCTCCCGCACTCCCCCATACCTGAGTGTCCTCTGGTGCCGTCCCCGCAGCCGAGCGCGGGCGGCGTGTGCGAGGGGACTCTCCCGCTCCCGCACTCCCCCATACCTGAGTGTCCTCTGGTGCCGTCCCCGCAGCCGAGCGCGAGCGGCGTGTGCGAGGAGACTCTCCCGCTCCCGCACTCCCCCATACCTGAGTGTCCTCTGGTGCCGTCCCCGCAGCCGAGCGCGGGCGGCGTGTGCGAGGAGACTCTCCCGCTCCCGCACTCCCCCATACCTGAGTGTCCTCTGGTGCCGTCCCCGCAGCCGAGCGCGGGCGGCGTGTGCGAGGAGACTCTCCCGCTCCCGCACTCCCCCATACCTGAGTGTCCTCTGGTGCCGTCCCCGCAGCCGAGCGCGGGCGGCGTGTGCGAGGAGTTGGCTGAGCAGACTCTCCCAGTACCCCACGTCCAGTCCCGCTTTCCTCTCCCGGATCTTGGCCGAGATCTCCTCCTGTAATGCCTCCAGCTCCGCTCCGGACTTCCCCTTGAAGATCTGCAATGCACAATATGTTCATAGACACATTATTACAGCCAAGGGAAGAGTTATATCATACGGTAATGCACGAGATAGGAGATCGCAACTATTCCACACTTTGGAAGTTCTTGGAACAAGTACACTATCCGGTCGCGCGAATTTCAGATATAACAGATTAGGGCTCCTGGAGTACCTAAACTATGAAAGAGAACTATACTTATTACATTTTTTACATACAGTTAAGACCATAAAAGAAAGTAAAAATCACATTTAAGTCTATTCTGTCGAATACTTAACTCTAATTATCTCACGGACTCTGCTCCTATACACTGACTTAGAGCAAGCAAATATGTCCACGTCAACCAAGCAATAATTATATAGTTTTACTGCTCGTCTTAAAAAGGTGTTTTTTGTATAATTTGTTCTGCTAAAGGAGGAAATGAGTCTTTAGAACGTGAGGCAAGTCGAGGCACTCTAAACGTGACATTGTCTAAAAGAGTGAGACTATGTGATTATTCACTATTTTGTACAAGAACGACGTTCTTGTTATGACGTTCAGACGCAACCTTGTAACTTAAGAACTCGTTCCCAGTGCGGTATTCTAATGCTTTCAGGAATGTACTTTTTAGTTTTGTTCGTGTCATCGGCGTACGATAGGTGACGAGAGTCTTCAAAGGAATTCCCAATACTAATAATGTACAGAGAAAAGAGGAAAGGTCCCAAATGTGATCCTTGTAGAATTCCTGAACTTATACTTAAGTAATCTGAAGTATATCCCTTAATGGCCACTGCGTGACTTCGATTACCAATATATGAGGATACCCACCGTAGGAGGTCACCATGCATACCGACCTCTTCCATCTTAAGTATTAATAGTTTATGACAAAAATGATGCAATACACACAGTAAAATTTTTACATTTCACGTAAAAATGTATTTAAATTATTTACACAAGTAAATATAAAATAAGGAAAAATAAATAAATAAAATACTCAAATTTGAATTGAATAGGAGGAGTATAGGAGCACAGTAAAACGAAACACACCTATGTACCTTCATTCGTTAGGGCAACGACTTTTCGTTCGACGAATCACTAATAAATATTGCTTGAGTGTGTTTTTAAAAGCATATTTTGATGTTATAAGACGACGTGGTGGAGGAATATTATTCCAACCATTGTTAATAAATGGAGTTATATGCGAACGTTGAAACAAAACCGTATACATGCATTCTCAACTCTCTCGATTAACCGTTGAGTTTTTCCAAATAAACACGGACCATATACGATATCACCATAGTTAAGCCTACACAAGACTAAGGAAGGATTCACATAACTTAACACGCAGATCCTCGCATAGAAACTGACTAATTTTATATAAGGTCTTAAGCTTTTAAGCTTAAAACAGTTTATCGCGACATTGGCCACATGTCTTTCGTCAACCAAAATACCCAGGTTCCGCGACTCGGAGACCCGGTCATAGCTTCACCATTTATAATTTTGGTGCTCACAAGCGATACTCCTTGTTACCTGCTTCTTAGAACCCAAAACCATGAATTGCGACTTTTTAGGATTCAAGAATAAACAGTTCTTAGACCAATCAGCCATCTTGAATCCTCATTAATGAGCCCGACAGTATCAGGGTGACTCGACAAGTATAGTTGTAGATCATCAGCATAGATGTGATAAGTACAATGCTCGAGGCAACTCACTATGTCAGCACTATAGACGATGAATAATAGAGGCCCCAGAATAGAACCCTGGAGCACACCTCTAATGACACACTGTAAATGGGACACTTCAGCTCCTCGACCGCTCAAATCACAAATAACTAAGCAAGTACACAATATTATGTTAAGTTTTCGGTAATATTATACCCACTGATAATTTTAAATACAAGTTTATCAATCCTTCTGTAGTAAAGGGACCTTTGTTTTAATTCAATATTATCAGGTGAGTAAAGTTTGTACATTCTCGACGTAAGTCACAGGGTGTACAGGCGGGGCGATACCTTGGTCACGTCCTCCGAGACGGCGCGGTGCACGGAGTCCCGGCGCGCAGCCTGCAGTCTCCGGAGCTTGTCGAGCTCGTCGTTGACGATGCAGGTGACGTCATCCCAGTACTCGCTGTGCTCCCCCTTCTCCAGCTCCTTGTACACCTGCACATGGAGAGGTCAGCCCGGTGGAGCGGGAGCGGGGAGCGGCCCGGCGGAGACTCGCCTTGATGTCCTCCCTGAGGTCCTCGAGGTCGGGTTGCTGCAGGCCGTTGAGGTAGGAGTAGGGCTCCAGAGTGTCGAGGGCCTCCTCCTCCGCCTCCGCGCCCACGTACCACGCCAGCAGGTCGATGGGCTTGGCTGCCGGAGACACCGTATTAATCTTTCGGTTGGACTTTGCATTATGTTATTTTAAATATTTGACTTTAGAAACTAGGAATTGAGAAATTCCATAGAATCGTGCACTTTTGCGACATGTATTTGGGCATAGAGTAACACAGTAGCAACCTCTCCCATCCCGGATCCGTATCTGCGAGCGCAGTCGGGCCTGCTGCAGATGGAAGGCGTCCTCCTGCCGCTCCCAGCTGTGGAACTGGGCGGCCTCGCGAGCGCGCACGGCCGCCGCGCCCTCCGCCTCGCGAGCGGCCCGCTCCGCCTCCCGCTCCAGGCGCCGCTGCTTCACCTATAGGATATCACTTCATGAATAACAGAGTTGGAAATATTTGGAACAAAATACCAGAAGACATATTAAAGCCCTCAACTGTCAACACTTTTAAAAACTTGACAAGTGGCTAGTGACAATAGAAATAGACTAGGGTGATAACTGACAATTTAATAAACTTTACACCAGTGCTTGATAGAGGCATATCAGCGCTGCTACCCTATTAATAAATAATAAAATTAATACATTTAAAATATCTTTTACACTATACATACACTATACATTATACAGTTACACTATACATTACAATAAATGTATAACTATCTCATTCATCTGCAGTCTTAAATAGTTTGTTGAGTTAATATTATATGCAGAATGAGTGCCATTATTAAGTTCTGTTAGCCTGTTCCGGCTCCAAGTGTTATAAATTATATAATTTCATAGTTTGTAATTTCTATGTAGCTATACAAGTATAGGATGTTACAATTGGTGTCAATATAATTATTATTTTATTTACATTACAAAGCTGCCATTCTCAAGCTTATTGTCTACAAAATTTGTATAGACCAAAACTACATTAATAAAATATATTAGCTTTTTGAAAATACTATTGAGCATCAGCTGCCAGAAATATACTTTCAATATCCAATATTGTTAAGATTTGGAAACATAGTGGAAAGGAAAAATAAATTTAGTTTGGTTTAACAAGTTTAGTTTAGTTTGAGCGTCACTCCTGACCTTCTCCAGCTCCATCTTGTTCTCCCTCTGCTTCTGTCTGCTGAGAGAGTCCATGAGGTGTGCAGGGAGAGGCCGCGTGCCATCGCGGGCCAACTTCTTGGTCCATACGAAGGAGGAGGTGAGTCCACTGTCCCCAAAGGGGTTGTCCTGGTCTGTGTAGCCCTGGTACTCCCCGTCCCACCCCATCCGCTCCCGACGACGACGCTCCTTAGCCAACTTCTCCTGCAAGCGACGAGCCCTGGGATACCAACACATAGTGATATGGTGTTAATACTTAGTATAATTTACCTTAATATGTAAACATCATTAGCTAAAATATCAGTATTGTTTTCTATTTTTGAATGCTTTGTTTATGTTTAGCGAGTGACTTGCCTCTTCTCCTCGGGAGTCTCCTTGGCCTTGAGCAGTTCCTTCTCCTTCCTCTTCTCCTCCTTGAGGCGCAGTCTCTCGGCCTCCAGTCTCTGAAGAAGCTGCAGTTCTCCGGAACTCGACGAGCTAGAGCGCTTCTTTTTCTTGCTCTTTTTGTGTCGTGAGCGGCGAGAGTCCCGCGCGGAGCCGGACGGCTGCGGAGACGACCTGCATAGTGCATAACATCAGGATGTAATCACAAACTGTACACTAAACTCATACCCGTAAATAATTTGCTATTACATACATTTTGTATATCAAAAGTCTGCAGTATTAATCTGAATGCTGCACAATGGGTTGTCCAATTGTATTTACAAAATTACGTTATCTTTAACCATTATAAACGTAGTGCATCTTACTATATAATCTGTGAATAAATTAAAAATAAAATTACGAAATAAATAAATTCGCAGCTACAACGCAACTTTTTTTTTTTTTTTTTGGTCTTTTCACAGACTATATAGCTAAAGTTCTTTTCTTGGAGTCGCTCGCGGAACCATCCACTGTTCAGACATGTCGGGTAAAATATGGGAGTTCACAGCGCGGGAAAACCGCAAAAAATAAACTGCAACTTGTGTTCCATATTTAAAATCCAATTTATCGTTTTCCATGATTATTTACATTGTAGCACATTAATAAACAAAACAACACCACTTTTGACCAATAATATCTACAGTAAATTAATTTACAAAACAAAAACTTGCATTTGACAAAATGGCGCGAAGAACACCTTTTTATGTTTTTTTTTTGGTTCTCTTCTCCCGATGGATGATGAATGAGATGATAGGGAAGGCAAAGGGTCTAGCCCATACAGCCAAGACTGACGTATTATATCTTTCTTTTTAATGAGTTAATGAGGTCATCATCAAATTCCAGATGCTGCAGAATTTGATGCTTTTCTTGGAGTCACTCGCGGCACCATAGGTCAAACACGTCGGGTAAAATATGGGAGTTAACAACGCAAAATGGCGCGAAGAACTCTTTTCTTTTTTGTTGTTCTCTTCTCCCGATGGATGATGAATGAGGTGATAGGGAAGGCAAAGGGTCTAGCCCATACAGCCAATTCTGACATATTATATCTTTCTTTTTAATGAGTTTAAGAGGTCATCATCAAATTTCAAATGCTGCAGAATTTGATGCATTTCTAGGAGCCACTCGCGGCATTATAGCTCATACCACCTCATACACGTCGGGTAAAATATGGGAGTCCACAGTGCGGAAAAACCGCAAAAATAAAATGCAACTTGTGCCCCATATTCAAAGTCAAAACAACACCACTTTTGACTAACAATATTCACAGTAAATTAATTTACAAAACAAAACTTTGCACTTGACATGTTCGCGCAAAATGGCGCGAAGGGCCGCAACTTTTTTTTCTCAATCTAGGGAAGGCTAGTGGTGGTTGCTGCAAAGACGAACCGTATTCAAAAACAGTTCACTGCGACGAATGAACCGTTTTTTGTTTAGGACTGAAGCCATTGAAGCAGTCTTCGTTCTTATGCAATGAGGTTTTTCTTAGGTAGTATGTCGTTCTTGATGTCGTCGCAACTCTCTTCCGTTTTTTTTTTTAATTGTCTTTAAAGGACATTGTACAGAATACATCAGTCCTAAACACGTAATTTATTTGCATAATATATGTTCATAACCGAGTTGGGGATCATCAAATTCCAGATGCTGCAGAATTTGATGCTTTACTTGGAGTCACTCGCGGCATTATAGCCCAAACACGTCGGGTAAAATATGGGAGTCCACAGCGCGGGAAAACCGCAAAAAATAAACTGCAACTTGTGCCCTATATTTAAAGTTCAATTTATCGTTTTCTATAATTATTCACATTGCAGCACATTATTAAACAAAACAACACCACTTTTGACCAATAATATCCACAGTAAATTAATTTACAAAACAAAAACTTGCACTTGACATGTCCACGCAAAATGGCGCGAAGAACTCTACTCTCTTCCGTTCGTTTACAAAATAGTTCTTAATAAAATATGTTAGTATGTCGTTCTTGATGTCGTCGCAACTCTCTTCCGTTCGTTTACAAAATAGTTCTTAATAAAATATGTTAGTATGTCGTTCTTGATGTCGTCGCAACTCTCTTCCGTTCGTTCGTTTACAAAATAGTTCTAATTATGTAACCTTTCTTGTCAATGAAATACAGTCCTTATAATATTAAAAATTTGACTGGTTGTCGTTTGGGAGATTACGACCAAGCCGCGCGCGAATGTAATGTGTCGCCGTCTCCGCGATGCCCGCACACCACCGCGTGGTGTGGGGAATCCCCCGGGGTTTTGATTGTTATTGTCATTATGATAATAAATATTTATTCTTGTGAAATAAAGCGCGCGAAAGCTAAAGTAAAGTATCATCACGACCGGGATAAGTTACCGGGGTGGTCAAAAACCACATTATTATTTTTTCTTTTTGAAGCGGATTCACACTTAACAAACTACTTTAGGCCCAACATAAAGTTGTCGATGTAGTAACCCGAGAAATAGGTATCACAAATTAATTAAAGAATTTATTGTGTACCGACCAGGATTCGAACACGGTACCTCCGGGTGTAAATCCATGGAATTAACCGCTAGACGCTTAACTGCCTCCGTGGTCCAGCGATTAAGTGCGTGGATTAAGACTCGGAGGTACCAGGTTCGATTCCTGGTCGGGACACAATAATGTTTATTAATGTAAATGAATACATTTAATGTTGTGTTGTTAACATAAACCCATTCACACGAGAAACACCGTAAATACAACAGGGCAGCAGAATCTGAAGATCTCAGAGCTTCATTTACGCCGTTGGTTATCTCGTGTGATGGCTCATTAGGTACTGAGTACGCGGCTTTTGTCAAAAGCTTTACGGCTTTCTGAAAAATGGCAGAAGCCATTCTCACAAATTACAGGCTGGCTAAAAATTAAAATACAAATTTCTGTAATAAGGGCTATAAGCTTAAGGATCAGAGGAACAAGAAAGCCGGTGAGATGGATAGGATGTGAGGATGGAGCAGGTACATACCTTGAAGGAACGAATGGATGATTAAATGTGAATGAATATAAGATGATTTTATATATTTATATTTCTGTATTTTTTAGTTATTATTGTTATTTTGTTGAAATACATTTAAATTTAATATATTTGTAATATTTCTCGAATTTGGTACGCTGGAGAGATCGACATTTTCGCCACTTGTCATGATTGGCCTATAGTAAAGTTCGCTCCGCTAAAAATGTAAATACCTCAATATAAATAAATAAATACGCTTCTTTATAAGCGTGGTTTCTGATCACCCCGAAAGGAAAACAGGCAGCATTTCGTTCTAAAAAACGTATTTATTATTTTATATCACAGATTATATAGACATGTACTACGTATTTGATATCTGTTTTCATCAGTAGGTAGGTTTGTAACCTACGTTCGTTTCTTACGGCCGGCCGTCCGAGTCGTCGCCCCGCCCCGCCCGCGTCATTCTAAAACTGTTTGCGTAACTAGTTTTCGTCGTACGAAAAACGGTTGCGTCTCGTTATCAAAAAATGCGACAACGACCCGCCCGTAGGGAAGGCAAAGGGCCCATACAGCCATGTCTGTCGTAATATATATTTTCTTTTATCAGTTAAGTAAGGGGTTTTCATCTTTCAGAATTTAATACTTACCTTGAAGTCATTCGCGGCATTATCGCCCAAACACGTCGCGTATATGGAAGTTCACAGCACAGAAAACCCGCAAAAAATAATCTGCAACTTCTGCCCTATATATCGTCAAATTTATCGTTTTCCATGATTATTCACATTATAAAACCAAATAACACCACTTTTGACTAACAATATCCACAATAAACTAATTACAAAACTTGGACTTGATATGTCCTTGCTAAAGGCGGGAAATTTCTAGTAAGGCAAGGTGCAAGAAGGCATACACATTTAGCCACAAAGAGATATGAGACTCAAGTGATAATTTATTTATTTATCTGGAACTCCAACAGCATTAACAGAAGATACAACATTATAAATTTTTACACAATACATAAGACCATGAATGGGTTAACAATTTATACATAAAAATATAAATCTACTGTGAAGACAATCAATCCAAACTGTATGCTAAGAAAATTGACAAAACCAAGATAATAATTATGCCTATGCTGCTCGCCTATTAATAGTAATAATAAAATATGTATTCTTTCCTACTCATCAGCCACAGACACCAAAGAATATAATAGATGTGTAAATCTAATCAATCACCACAGTTGCAGGTGTTGACAACTGGAACCTTGGTATAATGTTCCTTGACTGGGAATAACCTTTTTGATTAGAGGAATAAAGGTATCAGAAAATAATAAAATAACAATAATAAATTTATTTACAGTACCCCGAGTGTGACAGACAAGTTTTCGAAAATGCAACTGCTGTAACTAATTAGAAGCATGGCTATACATATGTAAGCTAGTGATTACTTGTCCTCCTTGGGTGATCACTTGTCCTCCTTGGGCACATCCTGCGCAGCCGGGTGTGCACGAAAATGCGGGAACTGTTCCCACGGAGCACTGAGCTCGAACCTCCGGAACTCCTGTGCCAGCTCCAGCGGCTCAATCACCACTCTCTTCTGCTCATCGTCATATCGCACCTCCACATACCCGCTCAGGGGGAAGTCCTTGCGGAAGGGATGCCCCTCAAAGCCATAGTCCGTGAGGATTCTGCGCAGGTCAGGGTGGTTTGCAAAAAATACTCCATACATGTCCCAGATCTCACGCTCATACCAGTTGGCAGCCTTGAACACATCATTGCAGGAGTCCACAGGTGTCAGCTCGTCCGTGTACGTCTTTACACGTATCCGGCTGTTGTAGCGGAGGGACAGCAGGTTATACACAATCTCGAAGCGGTGCACCCGGGATGGCACGTCCATGCCCGCGATGTCCACCAGGTTCACGAACTGGCTACTGTGATGGTCCTTTAGAAACATCAGAACGGGGACCACTCCCTCGGGTGGAATCAGCACCTCCAGCTCGTTGCCGGCCGTCAACTGGACTTTTTGGACGTACTTAGGCATACAGTCGGCAACGTACTTGCCGAAGTCGACGAGCTGAGCCTTCTGCAACGGGTCTAGTTTAGCCACGGACGGACGGCTCTCCACTGTGGGGGGTGTCGCTTGGTCGGACATGGCGATCGTCTGCTGCTTGATGACAGACCTTGCATTGTATGTGATGCGCCCGAGGTTGGAGCCGGCCTTCAGGGCCTTTTTTAGATAAATAGACATTGCTATTTCAAATACGCTATTAATCTTTCCTTACGTAATTTGCAAATAGAAAACAAATCATCTGTAACCCAAAGGCGAACTGTCACAAAACAATTTATTTCGAAATTTTATTCAAGCATTGGTGACTAGTCCCTAAAGCCCGCGAGCAATTTGACGATACTAATATAATATATTATACGATAAAATAATAAGTAATAAATAAATAAATATTTCCAGACAGGTAATATATAATATTAACACGCAGTTATTATTAAGACAAATGCATCCTTGGTTGAAAATAACACAAATGTACTAATTAACTTAAATCTTTATAATTATCTACCCTATGTTCGACTTGTCGCTTTAAGCGCTTTTTTCACTTTATTTTGCTTCGAAAGTCGTTCGACATGGCGTTGGAGCTTGTACTCTTTATAGTCTGTGCGTTGGCCTATGGTTTCATACAAAATTTCGGTAAAAAAAGCAAGCTTTGCTTTATATGCTTTCAAGTCAAACATAGGACTAATTGAATGGCATAATGGCTATTGGTCCTAGCCTTTCGATTGTAGATAAAAAAGTAAGGTGTAGTACATTTTATTTTATTGTATTCACAGATTATATAGATTGTATTGTTTAGGACTTATGTATTCTGTACCATGTCCTTAAATAAGTTAAAAAAAATAAAAATATAGTCTGTGAATTATTGTTTTGCTTTGTAATATTTTAGAAAGTTTAAAGTTTAATCGAACAAGCTATATGATCTGTACAACATATAAATTAAGTCTATTCGTTACATTATATATTTATTACATTCAGTTTAGTAGTATCCAAGTAGTTACAACTTTATAAGTGTGAGAATAATAGGTTAAGATAAGTTACAGTTCTTTATAGTATGTCGGTGATGATCTCCCTGTGAGTGTCGGGCTGTAAGATGGACGAACTGGCGAGCCTGAAGGTGGACTTGCGGTCGCTGGTCGTGTCGTCTCCCACGCCCGTAACGGCGCACCGCCTGCTCTGCGACTACCGGGAGATGGTCGGCAAACAATTACCGCTCGCCAAGTTCGGGTTCCGCGACCCCGTGGCCTTCCTCCGGGAGAGGTTCTCCGACTGCTTCCTGGTGAGTCTGTGTGTGTGTATGTCTAGTCAATAGTTTTACTTAATAAATAAATACATAAAATGTGTTGTGCACATATTACAATCTTCTACTTGTTTTAGTTGGAGGGGAACCCGTCGAACCCCGTGCTGACCCCCATTGTGCCGGACTCCCTCAAACATATTGACCAGATGATATCCAGACAAAAGCTTTCCTCTAAAGATAGATTGTAAGTACTCTCTGGCTTGGCTCGATCAGTCTGAGTGTGGTCTTAACTGGTTTTATCTTGTGGGTAGTTTTAAACCAAGGTGGTTAGTGTTAGGGTCTATTGTTATATACAGCACTCTATATTTGTAAAATGTGCCATCAGTTGTGGATGCCTAAGTATAGCTATGTCAGCCAACTACTGACAAAAAGTCAAAGTTTGGACTTGACAACAGGCGAGGTCTGTCTGTTAATGATGCTATCAGTAGTTAGTCTTAGAATTGACTAGTCTGTTATTGAGGTGGCAACATGGATAGTGTGCTGTCCAACGGGTGAATGCCGACATGGTGTGCCAAGGTGCTTAGAATTGACTAGTATGTTATTGAGATGGCAACATGGATAGTGTGCTGTCCAACGGGTGAATGCCGACATGGTGTGCCAAGGTGCTTAGAATTGACTAGTATGTTATTGAGATGGCAACATGGATAGTGTGCTGTCCAACGGGTGAATGCCGACATGGTGTGCCAAGGTGCTTAGAATTGACTAGTCTGTTATTATCACCAAAGATATGTATTAAACCAAAGCATTGAGAGTTAGAGCAACTTTAGTGAGCAGCCAATCTTGTAGAGTACATACTTAAGTTACAATGCACTTTCCAATATCCTGTCAACTAGTGCAGGTCAAAATTGGTGAACACTTATATTTTTTGTCACTCTTCATACCATCACTTTTGTCACTCTTCAAATCATCACTTTTGTCACTCTTCAGATCATCACTTTTGTCACTCTTCATACCATCACTTTTGTCACTCTTCAAATCATCACTTTTGTCACTCTTCAAATCATCACTTTTGTCACTCTTCAGATCATCACTTTTGTCACTCTTCAAATCATCACTTTTGTCACTCTTCAGATCATCACTTTTGTCACTCTTCATACCATCACTTTTGTCACTCTTCAAATCATCACTTTTGTCACTCTTCAGATCATCACTTTTGTCACTCTTCAAATCATCACTTTTGTCACTCTTCAGATCATCACTTTTGTCACTCTTCATACCATCACTTTTGTCACTCTTCAAATCATCACTTTTGTCACTCTTCAAATCATCACTTTTGTCACTCTTCAGATCATCACTTTTGTCACTCTTCAAATCATCACTTTTGTCACTCTTCAGATCATCACTTTTGTCACTCTTCATACCATCACTTTTGTCACTATTCAAATCATCACTTTTGTCACTCTTCATACCATCACTTTTGTCACTCTTCAAATCACCACTTTTGCCACTATTCAAATCATCACTTTTGTCAATTACTCATTGCTTATTAAAAAGGTGAATCCCTTTTCACACGATCAAATAGTAGGTTGCAAGCCTAAGAGACTGTTTTTTCTCTCTTTTCCACACCATGGACCCAACACTCACATGATGCATCATGGAATATTTTGAAATCTGTCTTCTCGTAAAAAATGTATTGTGATTACAGTCGTGGCAAGAGAAGGAGTATCCCGGAGCGCTCTGGGCCGGCACCCCAACCTATCGTCAATGGCCTGCAGTATGTTAGGAAGATCACCAAAGTCACCACTGACAGCTCTGACAATAAACTAACCAATGGTGTCTCAAGGGACAATGATAGTTTGACTAACCCTAGGGCAAGAGTATTGAACGGCACCAATACAGTATGCAATAACACCAATAATCTGACTAAGCCTAGGGAAAGAGTATTCAATGATACCAATAATGTGACTAACCCTAGGGAAAAAGAATTGAGCGGCACCAATAATGTGACTAACTCTAAGGAAACAGTATGCAACAACACCAATAATCTGACTAAGCCTAGGGAAAGAGTATTCAATGATACCAATAATGTGACTAACCCTAGGGAAAAAGAATTGAGCGGCACCAATAATGTGACTAACTCTAAGGAAACAGTATGCAACAACACCAATAATCTGACTAAGCCTAGGGAAAGAGTATTCAATGATACCAATAATGTGACTAACCCTAGGGATTTGAACGACATCAATAATGTGAGTGCTACCAGTAAACCAAAATGGTTTAATGAAATTAATTATGTGACAAATAGAATGCAGAATTTATTAAATGACAATAAAATTAGTGGACCTGGTGTCAGTCAGAATGATGTGACCAGCAGCACCCGGCTTCACAATATCTATCATGATGTCATCAATGAAGAAGAAAGTGAGAGAAGAGATCAAGATGAGACGAGCAATATACAGGGGGCGGGTGACGACAGTGACTATGTGACAAGGGACTGGAGTGACAGCGGCTACGAGAGGAGCTCGGCGGGGGCCCCTCCCTGTGCGGCCCCCACTCTAGGTAACACTAACACAGCTACCATCCTTCCTTATTTATGATAAAAATACACACAATATTTGAGTACTTACAGCATCATACACAAACAGACACACTAACACAACACATAGGTACACTAACATAACACACATGCAGTCGCGCTCATCATTCCTTATTTATTTATTGTTTAAGGACAACTTACAGCTAGATACATAAAATATATATAGAGTACATATGGGTAGGGTATGGCTATTGACAAGTTGCCACCGATAGGTAAAATTACATAATTAGGTGGTGCTCGCTGCAATAACAACACAAGTAAAATTAACCTAAACTTAAAACTAAGAACAATAAACTACATAACATAGAACAAAAAAAAAGAACTAAAAAAAAAAAAAATTAAAAACAATTATACATAGATACCTAATAAAAACAATAAAATAGAAAATGAAATAAACTAAACAATAAATTTACAATATATGTAAATATGTTGTCTGTCTTACTTTATGTTGTCCTCTTATGAGTGACTTTATGGTTGTGTACATGCATATTATCAATATGAATATTAGCTAATTTTTTTATACTATTTATTTACCCAAAAAATTTTGGAGGTTGGAAACATAAACCGGCGTCAATCTCTATCGCTTTACTTTTGTCTTCAGGCGGGGTCGGCCTCATGGACAGACTGCGGGAGAGACTCGACGTTCTGCTCGCCGAGCATCCGGACGGCATCTGGTGCGCCGACCTCATGACCCTTTACAAGTGAGCGGACACTCCTACAGTTGGGCGAGCGCCTCGGCGACCGGCACGTGAAGTCTGTGTGTCTGTGCAGGGAGCGGTTCGGCTCCACCCTGCCGTACGCGCGCGCCAGCTGCTCCTCCGTCATCGCGCTGGTGCGCCGCCTGCCCGACCTGCTGCACGTCTCCCGGCCGCAGCCCGCCGGCGACTGGACACTGCGCCTGGCCCGCCTCGCCCTCCCCGCGCGCCTCTGCCGCCCCGCCTCGCCCCGCCCCGCCTCGCCCCGCCCCGAGGAGGCCGCGCTGCCCGGCGTGCCGTACGAGCGCGGCGTGTTCCCCGAGGACTGCGTGCAGCCGGGGGACGCCGTGCCCGAGCCCGAGGCGCACGCGGCCGCCGGGGACGAGCTGGAGGTGGCGGTGGCCGAGGTGTACTCCCCGTCGCACGTGTGGCTGCTGCGGCTCGGGGAGCGACACTACGGCGCGCTGGACCGGCTCATGGCGGAGATGACGCGCTACTACTCGGGGCCGGGCGCGGCGCGGATGCTGTCCCCCGGCGCGGCGCGGCCCGGCCACTACTGCGCGGGCCGCTACGACGGAGAGTGGCACCGCTCCGTGGTGGTGCGCGCGGCCGACTCCGAGCACGTGCTGGTGCGGCACGTGGACTTCGGCACGGTGGAGCGCGCGGCCGTGCGGGCGCTGCGGCCCCTGCGCGCGGAGTGGGCGCGGCTGCCGGCGCAGGCGGTGCGCGCGCGACTGGCGGGCGTGCGGCCGGCGGCGGGCGGCGCGGGCTGGCCGCTGCGGGCCGGCGCCGCGCTGCTGGAGGCCGTGCGGGGGCGCGCGCTGCGGGCGAGGGTGTGCGGCGCGGGGCGGGACGGCGCGCTGCACGTGCTGCTGCTGGACGGGGAGACCTGCCTCAACTGGGAGCTGGTGGCGCGCGGACACGCCGACCGGGCGCCGCAGGTGAGCGCCCCGGCGGCTCCGCGCCTGCGCCGACTGCTATCGCTGCGGGAGGGGATCCCCGACTGACTTCCCTCGCTGCGTTTCTTGTACGAATAAAATATTTATTGGACGCATAATATTTTATTTTAAAGTCTCGAAACTGGGTTGCATAGATCCCGCTCTCAGCCGCAGCGGTCGACGCCGTTCTGTTGCTATTAATTAGCACGTTTTGTAGATATTTGTACAAAAAATTTGGTCTATTTTGATTTATAAGTTTTTTATCGTCTTTCGAAAGAAACGTCCGTTTCTCATCGAGTTATATATATATTAACACCGAATTCTATATTAATAATTATTTGTACAGATCGATACAATATAAATGGTTAAAACTGCGTTGTTAATTGTATTCGTTTTATATGTCCGGAATTTGTAAATACTTTAACATTTTGTATATCGACAAATCGAATCGGATCATTCTATGGAATACAATTAAAGACACAGTTTATATATCGGAGAGACGGTTCCGAGCCCCCGCCGTGTTGCAGACGTCGGACGCTCCGCCGTCGTTCTCCGCGCTGGAGCTGGGCGCCACCCCGAGCTGGGCCGAGCTGGTCCGCCTGGAGCGCTCCGGCGTGCGCCTGGAGTGCGTGGAGGAGTACGCGCGCCACGTGCCGCCCGCCGCGCCGCCCGCGCTGCCGCTCTCCCGCCACGACGCCGCCGTGTTCATGCGGCTGGCCCGCCAGGACCCCGCGCTGGCGCACAGACACATGCTGCAAGTGGTGGCGCGCCTGCTCGGCACGGAGCCGCAGGTCTCTCCCCCGCCCGGGTTCTCCCACTAGTCCCGCTCGCGCACAGACACATGCTGCACGTGGTGGCGCGCCTGCTCGGCACGGAGCCGCCGGTCTCTCCCCCGCCCGGGTTCCACCACTAGTCCCGCTCGCGCACAGACACATGCTGCACGTGGTGGCGCGCCTGCTCGGCACGGAGCCGCCGGTCTCTCCCCCGCCCGGGTTCCCCCACTAGTCCCGCTCGCGCACAGACACATGCTGCACGTGGTGGCGCGCCTGCTCGGCACGGAGCCGCCGGTCTCTCCCCCGCCCGGGTTCCCCCACTAGTCCCGCTCGCGCACAGACACATGCTGCACGTGGTGGCGCGCCTGCTCGGCACGGAGCCGCCGGTCTCTCCCCCGCCCGGGTTCCCCCACTAGTCCCGCTCGCGCACAGACACATGCTGCACGTGGTGGCGCGCCTGCTCGGCACGGAGCCGCCGGTCTCTCCCCCGCCCGGGTTCCCCCACTAGTCCCGCTCGCGCACAGACACATGCTGCACGTGGTGGCGCGCCTGCTCGGCACGGAGCCGCCGGTCTCTCCCCCGCCCGGGTTCCCCCACTAGTCCCGCTCGCGCACAGACACATGCATTGTATTCGAAAGTCACAGATGTACAAGTATCTTAAAAAGATTTGACGCTCACTAATCGAGTGCGGTCGTACTAGTGATGGCGGAGACGCTGTCCCAGGAGTCCTCGTATCCTTGTGTGCCTTTATGCAACTGAGCTACCTCTAAACGTTACCTCAAAGGTATTGTTGTTTTATCTAGTTGTATAAGAATTTGTATTATACATGGTCGGAGTGAAGACGGAGCTGATCTATAGGTATTCCGAATCTCGAGTCTTAAGTGTTACTATTTCATATTGTATTGTTTAACTTTTTTGTTTATAAGTAGAGGTGGATTTTGGAGACATTTTGTATAATTTGTTGACATTTTAACTATTACATTAAATGTTCTGTAAGTAATAAAAGCATAATTCAGATGAATAAAAAAAATATTTTTAATTACATTAAGTTGCTTAAGCCAGTGTAGACAAAAGCCCTTTAAATCTATATATAATAATAATAATAAACAAATAATTAGACATATGATTGAATCCTCCGCGGCGGAGGTAGTTGTATTCTATTATGTATATATAATCTGTGGTTGTATTACGATGGGGAACAATTTGCAATGTTCCCGCGCTGTGAACTCCCATATGCGTGTTTCTATTTAATTTTATTTTATTATGGTAACAAACAGTCACAATACATAACAAACAATATACATATAATTAGACCTGGAGTACCAAAACTGTGAAAGAGAACTATACTTATTACAAATTTACAAATGATACAAGTCTTTAGAACGTGAGGTAAGTCGAGGCACTCTAAACTAAAAAAAAATGGTAAGTCCTTCACGCACACACGAGTATCAAGTGCTAGTTTTTGTTTTATAAATTAATTTACTGTGAATATTGTTAGTCAAAAGTGGTGTTATTTTGTTCAATAATGTGCTACGTTGTGAATAATTACGGAAAACGATAAATTTGACTATACGAATATATGAGGCAGAAATTGCACTTTATTTTTTGCGGTTTTCCCGCGCTGTGAAATCTCGTATACTCGTATGAACATATATTGTGTAAATAAATTACGTGTTTAGGGCTGATGTATTCTGTGCTGTAGGTAGGTACTTAAATATAGTTCAACTAGCTGTGTCTAAACTTGTCGCTTTAAGCGTTTTATTTCGCTTAGATAGTCGTTCGATTTGGCGTTGCTTTATTTCGGTAAAAAAAAACTTCGAACGCTTTGTTTTGCTTTCAAGTCAAACACGAAATCTGTGGCATTTACGAGTTGCCATAGGAAAAAAAAGTAAACAAGTCTAGTCTGTGGTGTCTATGAACGAAATCGAAAAGTGCAATCTGTCGGCTGGAGATATACAAAAACAAATATGGCGGCGCTTTGTCGTGTTTCGTTTTTCTCGGTCCCGTCCGGGCTCGGGCCGCGCTGGGCCGGCGCGGCGGCGTGAGGCATGCGGCGTCGCGCGGCAGCATGCCGGCCGCCGGCTCCGTGAGCTCGCTGTACTCTGACGACGAGGTGGAGCTGCTGCTGGACGAGATCCGCGAGCTGGAGCCCGCCGGCCGCCGCGCCGAAGAGGACTTCGAGATCGCCGGCAGTCTGGGCGCGCGCTCCCCTACCGAGCGCTCCTGGGACTCGCACGCGGGCTATCGGAGAGCGCCCGTCCGGCCCGCGCCGCCGCTCGCCGCGCTCTACTGGAGGCCGGCGCACCTGCTGTCCGCGGCCGGCGCGCTCCGCCTGGCACTGCTGGGCGCGTGCTGCGGCGCGTGCGGCTGCGTATGGGCGCTAGTGGGCGTGCGCGCGTGGCTGCTCCCGCTGGCCCCGCGGGTGAGGCGCGCGCTGCTGGCGGCGCTGGGCTCGGCGCTGGTGCACGCGCTGCTGCTGGCGCTGCACGTGACGAGGCTGACGGCGGCGTGGCCGCTCCCGTGGCGGCGTGTGTCGCTGGGAGCATCGGCGCTGAGCGCGGCGGGGCTGGCAGGCGGCGGCGCGGGGCTGCTGCACGCCGTGCTGGCGGCGCCGGAGTACGCGGCGGCGGGCGGGGCCGTGCGCGCGGCGCTGCTGGCGGCCGGCGGATTGTGCGCGGCGGGCGCAGGGCTGGCCGGGGCCCTGCTGCTGGCTGAGGCCCTGTGGCCGCCGCGGGACCGTCTCTGACATGTGTTTTCTACTTTTGTATGGCCCGGCGAGGCGCGGGGCTCCTAGAATTAAGTCACGCTTGTTCATACCGACTAGTCAACGCTTGTATCATGTCGCTTTGTGTTTAGAAGAGTGCCGTTTTACTTTCATGAATATATGGTTTTGTATAAAATATATTCTTTTAATGTAACTACTGACACCTTGCAACAAGTATTTCCATTTGATAATTAAATATGTCTGATTAAGTGATATTTTTTTAGTGACATATTATGCTTTAGAAGTCAATCAGGGTATGGGTGTAATAATTACAGCCCATGGTTCACTAGACCCATTGCTGAAGTTGGTCCTCCTTGAATTTGTTATTACTTTTAGTTTACGGATAACCTAATATTAATGTATGTATGTATGTAATTGGGTAGGGAGAGAAGTAGAATGGTGGATGGTGAGCGTATTATCGCGCAATAGAAAAAAAAGGAGGCCTCCTTTTCTTAAACCAGCCAATTGTCAGTCGCAAGCCCGAGACACCATTCTTCTCATCTCTTACCCACACACAATGGACCCGGCACCCGCACGGTGAATCCATGGAATGCTTAGAAATTTGTCTTCTCTCCATAAACCGGAATTGCATACCGGTGAGTACAGGTGTTCTGCACTTTCTATATACAATATCCGACATTGTGATGAAGGAAAGAAATGAATTAAATCAACAATCTATATTTATTTACACAAGATCAATAGGGATGTTCTCGAAAGTAAGCATCGAGGATATGGAGAATGGCCTGTGGGGTGGGCTGTGCCGCCACCCCACAACACTGTACACCGAGCTCCTCCGCTGTGGTGGGGCCCAGTGCGAAGGCCGGAGCCGTCCACCCCGGGGCCGCCTCCCGCACCAGCCTACAGCCCGAGGGAGAGAAGTAGACAGCGGCCGCAGCGTCCCCCAGCCGGGCCAGCCCCTCCGCCAGCCCGTGGCTCGCCCGGGTCTCGTACACCACGAGAGAGGTGACCCGGCCCGCCAGCCCGGGCGGGGCGCGCGCCAGGTCCCCGCACGGGAACAGGAAGCGGCCCGGCTCGGCCTCTAGCCCCGCCCGGCCCAGTCCCGCCGCGCTGCCGGCTTGCTCCCCGCGCGGCTCCCGGCCGAGGCAGGCGCGCACCTCCCGCGCGGTGGCGGGCCCCACGGCCCACACCGGGGCGGCCCAGGCGGCGCGCGCCCACACCCGTTGCACGGCCTGCACGGCGCGCGGGGAGGTGAGCACGAGGCCCTGGTAGCTCCCACGCAGCTCGCGCTCCAGCTCGGCCGAGTCTCGGAACGCGAACTCGAGCGGCTCCACGAACTCCACCTCGTAGCGCCGCTCCTCGAAGGCGCGCCGGTACTCCTCGGACTCGCTCTTCAACAGAACCACCTTCCTCCCCATGGCAGACCGAGTGCGGACTGAACGCGGCGCCGAGCCCACCACTTGTGTTAGGAAAACGATGTAGAAATCGAGGAAGAACTAGGTAAAGGTGAACCGCCAAAATTTCGCCTTGTTAAACGAGTCATGTCCGACAGTATCAGTAATTACGATTTCTTCAAATGGTAGCCTTTTCGCTTTATATCGAAATTTCCAGTATAAATTAATCAAGTAAACATTTACGATGAAAGTGTCCAAGGAACATGTACATACATCATAAATACTGAGGATGTCAAAATAATGGCTTATGCCGCGTTCGTTTTAAAAATTGTTAGCATGAAAATACCACTTTTTTTAGCACAAGTCGTTCGTTTAATAAAAATTCTAACATTTGATGCTAATTTCGTATGTCAGTACCGTGTTGAAACGAGATTATTGATGTTATTGTTGACAGATGTCATTAAGAACATTTTATGAAATTTTTCTTAAATGACGTGATAGCGGGAATAAGTTATTGATCATTATTATTCAGAAAATATACCATCTCATATAAATAATGAGCATGCGGACAGAAGATAAACTAATATAAATACTGTTTGTATATTACTTTAAAACAAATCTATATTTAAGTAGGAAGTGAAAAAAAAAATTCTGTAACACGGCAAGTTATTTTAAAAGACCAAAATAAGTTAATAATATTAAACTGAATAATATTAAATATTTGACTGCCTCCGTGGTCTAGCGTCCGTGGATTTAGACTCGGAGGTGCCGGGTTCGATTCCTGGTCGGGACACAAAAATATTAATTAATTAATAAACACATTTAATTAATATTTAATTTATTTGTGATATTTGTCGAGTTTGGTACGCTGGAGACATCGACGAGCCTGCGACTTGTCATGATTGGCCTATAGTAAAGTTGGCTAAATGTGAATCCGCTTATTGGGTTAGGTTAGGTTTGGGTTAGTTTGGGTTAGGTTAGGTTTGGGTTAGGTTAGGTTAGGTTTGGGTTAGGTTAGGTTTGGGTTAGGTTAGGTTTGGGTTAGGTTAGGTTTGGGTTAGGTTAGGTTTGGGTTAGGTTAGGTTTGGGTTAGGTTAGGTTTGGGTTAGGTTAGGTTTGGGTTAGGTTAGGTTTGGGTTAGGTTAGGTTTGGGTTAGGTTAGGTTTGGGTTAGGTTAGGTTTGGGTTAGGTTAGGTTTGGGTTAGGTTAGGTTTGGGTTAGGTTAGGTTTGGGTTAGGTTAGGTTTGGGTTAGGTTAGGTTTGGGTTAGGTTAGGTTTGGGTTAGGTTAGGTTTGGGTTAGGTTAGGTTTGGGTTAGGTTAGGTTTGGGTTAGGTTAGGTTTGGGTTAGGTTAGGTTTGGGTTAGGTTAGGTTTGGGTTAGGTTAGGTTTGGGTTAGGTTAGGTTTGGGTTAGGTTAGGTTTGGGTTAGGTTAGGTTTGGGTTAGGTTAGGTTTGGGTTAGGTTAGGTTTGGGTTAGGTTAGGTTTGGGTTAGGTTAGGTTTGGGTTAGGTTAGGTTTGGGTTAGGTTTGGTTTGGGTTAGGTTAGGTTTGGGTTAGGTTAGGTTAGGTTAGGTTAGGTTAGGTTAGGTTAGGTTAGGTTAGGTTAGGTTAGGTTAGGTTAGGTTAGGTTAGGTTAGGTTAGGTTAGGTTAGGTTAGGTTAGGTTAGGTTAGGTTAGGTTAGGTTAGGTTAGGTTAGGTTAGGTTAGGTTAGGTTAGGTTAGGTTAGGTTAGGTTAGGTTAGGTTAGGTTAGGTTAGGTTAGGTTAGGTTAGGTTAGGTTAGGTTAGGTTAGGTTAGGTTAGGTTAGGTTAGGTTAGGTTAGGTTAGGTTAGGTTAGGTTAGGTTAGGTTAGGTTAGGTTAGGTTAGGTTAGGTTAGGTTAGGTTAGGTTAGGTTAGGTTAGGTTAGGTTAGGTTAGGTTAGGTTAGGTTAGGTTAGGTTAGGTTAGGTTAGGTTAGGTTAGGTTAGGTTAGGTTAGGTTAGGTTAGGTTAGGTTAGGTTAGGTTAGGTTAGGTTAGGTTAGGTTAGGTTAGGTTTTTTTTTTTTTTTTTTTTTTTTTTTTTTTTTTTTTTTTTTTAATTGTCCTCTGACGTAAAAATTGGTCAGAGACTATTGGCGCTTCTTTCATATCTTTTTATCATAATATTTTCATATTTTGTATTGGGGTCAGCTGTAAGCTGTACCAGGTACCTAGATTATGGCCAAATTTATATAATTTAACTTATGTTATAACTCATAAGTTTTAATGTGCCTTTTATTATTATTATTTTTTTTATCAATTTTTTGTTATCCGAGTCTATATTTTAGTGAATTATTATTAATAAGCTTTCTTTACATTTATTCAATTTAGAGATACTTCAGTTTTTGAATATTTTCTTGCTTACTCTTATTTCTATAGTTATTATTGTTAAATTTTATTTTATTTAGAACTAAGGCATAATTTCTCTAAATTACAAATTACTTATATGACTAGCTTAACATTAACTTATTACGAGTATTACAATTTTTTATGCTACCATATTATATATTTATTATATATATGTAACATATATCTAATGTACTACTATTTAAATTACTAGTTACTCCCCCTACTTACCGATTCATTAAGTTTTAACTTTGCTTAGCCACCAAGCTTACGGATGTTATTTTAAATTTTTTGGAGTTGAGGAACACACTTCGCATTTTAATTTTGTCAATAGAGAGGTGTGTGTAATAATGTACATATTCATAAGTGTGTGTGAGACGTCTCCAAGCTGGAATGACACCCGCTCCGCGATATCTATCCCTGCAATTTACTATTTAATTGGATCACTATTTCATAATAGTTATGAACAATTTAATGACTATTGAGGGTTGAGGCCGGCGGAGGAGAGGTGCCCCATCAACGTCAAGCGGTTATTCTGTGGACACACACGGTATATCAGCCTTGCACCCGGGACGCCCTTAACAATAAGCCACACTCGCCCTGGCTATTGCGTCCCATCTGAGCCGCACTGTGCAGTCCACACTATATGCATTATGGTTTGTGATGGACAACTTTGCGCGTGCACAGTTGCGGCACGTGGGTTCGGCGCCAGCCAGGCGATCGGGGCACTGCGTCCACAGGTGCAAGCCGCCGCAATGGCTGCACACCTTTTCCGATTCAGTGCAGAATCGTCTTCCATGCCCGTGCGCGAGGCAGAGAGAGCACTGGACCAGCGGCGACTGGTCGGCCACGCGCACGTGCTGGAGATCAATATGTACGCGTTCTGCATCTGTTAGTCTTTGCCACATTTTCGGCGAGACTTGTGCGACTATATGACAGGTATGCGGGTTCCTTGTCTTCCTCCGGTACCTGATCTGGGCTCTGAATTCTTCTTGCGGCACGTCTCGGAACAACGACCCGTTCTGGGTCCTCAGGGACGTCAGGACGTCCTCGTCCGTGTTATAAGACATGACGTCTCTGAGGATCACGAGCGGGTCCTTGTTCTTGACTTCCTCCACCGTTAGGTTGGAGCCTGATTTATGAATCTGTTGCACCACCTTTCCTATTTCTTCCTTGGTGGTGCATCCCAATATTACTCTCTGATCCCTCACTTTTCTTAGTCTCTGGACTCTTATTCCTGTAGTTCTCGCATCTACCGCAGTTCTAATTTTGTCGACCACTTGGCCGCTGGTGTCACCCTCGCTCGATATTGCGATGGAGTGCATCGCGCGAGGGTGACCAGCGGCCACAGTGGCATAGGACACCTTTTGCGCCGGTGCGCCCTCTAACGGAGTGCACGTCTGGATTCGGTCGGCCAATGTTGCAGTGTGCTTTTGGCACTCTGCCATTTGCCGACCGTGCTCCTTCATGCCCTCCATCAGAGAGCGCATCAGCACAGTCGGCGTCTCCTCCGCGGCGGTTTCTACTTCCTTGTCCGGATTTCCCCTCCTTGTTTCTTCCTCTTTCCCTTTTCCCTTTGCAGGTTCATTGGTGTTCTCCGCTTCCTTCACCAAGGCGTACAGTCGCTCCAGCGCCTGTGTGACATCCTGTTTGATGTCCGTTTTTAGGTTTCTGGAGCCCCCCAGAGCCGCCTTCGCCTTGATCAGGCAAGCCCTTGCTTCTGCTGCCCGATTGGCGTATTTCGGCTCTGGCGGGCTATCAGAAACCTCCGCCTGTATTACACGGCTCACTGGCGCCGGAGCCACCCTCGCCCTCGGTCCAGAGGCGGAGGTCGGAGTGATTTTCTTTGGGGGGGTGGCGGGCTTAGGCTGGCTGCCCGGTTTCCCGGCCTCCCACTCTCCTATACTTTTCCTCACCTTTTGGGGTTCACCTGAAGGCCCAGCCTTCGTTTGGTCAGTTGGGGGTTGCGGGTTGTTGGCTCCGGACTGCTTCACGGGGGTGCGGATGCCAAACATCTTGTCTTAAACGCAGAGGACGCGTCTACTGTAAAATATTATATGTCAGATGTAAAAGTGTAAATAATTATTTATTAAATGTCACGAATAAAATTGTAAAAATATAATTTATTATAAAATATAGTCAATGTCAATAAGTGTATATAGGTCAAGTATCTCAAGTCAATTTGAGGTATGTTACACTCTTGTCCAAAAAAGTCGTAAAATCGTAAAAATTTTCGACTGTCCAGTTGGTAGCAAAAGCAAAGCTGAACTGTGTATATTCTAGTAAGTGTGTATACAACAATATAGTACACACACACACACACACTCACACGCTCACAAGATCCTATACTACACTTTGTACAATACTTAAATCTAACTTATATATAACTTAAAACTAAGCCCCTTAGTGTCTTTAATAACTGTTTTTCGTTTTTCAGGTGCAGCTCCTTCGGTCCACGGATGCAGTATTCAGGTAAGTTTGGTTTGTTTTATTCCTCACTTTTCCCTCTTTTTAAAAATAATATTATTTCAGGTCACACGCAATTTCTGGAGACGTCAGGAAGCAGCGAATGGGTCAGGGTGTCAAATTTTTTGTCTCCTGTTATGTTTCGAAAGCCGTTAAAAATCGGTTTCTGGTCAGAAATTTCTAAAATTTTGTCGAGATATACTCCTTGAAGTCAACTTTATTATGACGATATAAAACAGGTAGGTCGTCGATTTGGTTTCAGAATAAAGTGACTTTTAGATCCTGATATTCAAAATTTTTAGTTTTTGTGCCTGCAACTCTTCGGTTTTTTGGATTCCAGGGGTTCCGCAATATTTGTCCACAAACACTAAAGAGCGCCGTCCGTTTGACACCAAAAAAGTGTGTCTATCCCCACCCCACAAAGAGTTACCCAACGCGTGGAAAAGGGTTTTTCCTCTATAATCGTGTGGGTAGTTGCGCCAACAAAGGCAGTTTTTTGTGGGATGTGCTCCTCGCTACGGCGCATCCAAAGGTGTAGAAAAAGTATGACGTCACCGCGACAGTTTTTGTTTTATTTACAAAAGACCTCGTAATTTTACACTGATTGGAAGTTTGGTTTCACTGGTGGTGGTTTTTTCTAAATTTTAAGCACAACACTAGATAGACCTCACTTAAATGCACTATAATACTGATTTCCAAGAAAATCGGAGCACTTTTTCCACTTTAAACAAAAATTAATGTGCGGAGCACCTTTAAAAAGCAGCTTGCTCGTCCGTGGTTCGAGCGGGACTGGGTTAGGTTAGGTTAGGTTAGGTTAGGTTAGGTTAGGTTAGGTTAGGTTAGGTTAGGTTAGGTTAGGTTAGGTTAGGTTAGGTTAGGTTAGGTTAGGTTAGGTTAGGTTAGGTTAGGTTAGGTTAGGTTAGGTTAGGTTAGGTTAGGTTAGGTTAGGTTAGGTTAGGTTAGGTTAGGTTAGGTTAGGTTAGGTTAGGTTAGGTTAGGTTAGGTTAGGTTAGGTTAGGTTAGGTTAGGTTAGGTTAGGTTAGGTTAGGTTAGGTTAGGTTAGGTTAGGTTAGGTTAGGTTAGGTTAGGTTAGGTTAGGTTAGGTTAGGTTAGGTTAGGTTAGGTTAGGTTAGGTTAGGTTAGGTTAGGTTAGGTTAGGTTAGGTTAGGTTAGGTTAGGTTAGGTTAGGTTAGGTTAGGTTAGGTTAGGTTAGGTTAGGTTAGGTTAGGTTAGGTTAGGTTAGGTTAGGTTAGGTTAGGTTAGGTTAGGTTAGGTTAGGTTAGGTTAGGTTAGGTTAGGTTAGGTTAGGTTAGGTTAGGTTAGGTTAGGTTAGGTTAGGTTAGGTTAGGTTAGGTTAGGTTAGGTTAGGTTAGGTTAGGTTAGGTTAGGTTAGGTTAGGTTTTTTTTTTTTTTTTTTTTTTTTTTCTTTTTTTTTTTTTTTTGTCCTCTGACGTATAATTTAGTCAGAGACTATTGTTGCGTCTTATGTTTGTTTTTATATGATATTTTCATATTTAGTTTTGGGGTCAGCTGTAAGCTGTACCAGGTACCTAGGTTATAGCCAATTTTATATAATTTTTTAATATGCCTTTTTATTTCTTTAAACAAGTTTATGTTTTCTGATTCTATATAATTAATTAAGAAGTTTTGTATACACTAACATTAACTACTGCAGTTTTTTTTTTTTTTTTTTTTTTTTTTTTTTTTTTTTTTTTTTTTTTTTTTTTTTTAAATATGCCTTCTTTATATTTATTCATTTTTTTTTTTTTTCCTATTCAAATATTCAATTTTGAACTAAGGCATAATTTCTCTAAATTACAAACGACTTATATGACTAGCTTAACATTAACTTATTACGAGTATTACAATTTTTTATGCTATCATATTATATATTTATTATATATATGTAACATATGTCTTGTGTGCTACTACTTAAATTACTAGTTTCTCCCTCTACTTAACGATTCTTTAAGTTTTTACTTTGCTTAGCCACCAAGTTTACGGATGCTATTATAATTTATTTTGGAGTTGAGGAACACACCTCGCATTTTAATTTTGTCAATAGATAGGTGTGTGTAGTAATGTGTATAATAATAAGTGTGTGTGAGACGTCTCCAAGCTGGAATGGCACCCGCTCCGCCATATATATCCCTGCAATTTACAATTTAATTGGATTACTATTTCATAATAGTTATGGACAATTCAATGACTAATGAGGGTCGATGCCGGCGGAGGAGAGGTGCCCCATCAACGTCAAACGGTTCAGTGGACACACACGGTATTTCAGCTTTGCACCCGGGACGCCTTTAGCAATAAGCCACACTCGCCCTGGCGATTGCGTCCCATCTGTGCCGCAGTGTGCAGTCCACACTATATGCATTGTGATTTGTGATGGACAACTTTGCACGTGCACAGTTGCGGCACGTGGGTTCGGCGCCAGCCAGGCGATCGGGGCACTGCGTCCACAGGTGCAAGCCGCCGCAATGGCTGCACACCTTCTCCGACTCAGTGCAGAACCGTCTACCATGCCCGTGCGCGAGGCAGAGCGAGCACTGGACCAGCGGCGACTGGTCAGCCACGCGCACGTGCTGGAGATCAATATGGACGCGTTCTGCATCTGTTAGTCTTTGCCACATTTTCGGCGACACTTGTGCGATTATGTGACATGTATGCGGGTTCCTTGTCTTCCTCCGGTACCTGATTTGGGCTCTGAGTTCTTCTTGAGGCACGTCTCGGAACAACGACCCGTTCTGGGTCCTCAGGGACGTCAGGACGTCCTCGTCCGTGTTATAAGACATGACGTCCCTGAGGATCACGAGCGGGTCCTTGTTCTTGACTTCCTCCACCGTTAGGTTGGAGCCTGATTTCTGAATCTGTTGCACCACCTTTCCTATTTCCTCCTTGGTGGTGCATCCCAATATTACTCTCTGATCCCTCACTTTTCTTAGTCTCTGGACTCTTATTCCTGTAGTTCTCGCATCTACCGCGGTTCTAATTTTATCGACCACTTGGCCGCTGGTGTCACCCTCGCTCGATATTGCGATGGAGTGCATCGCGCGAGGGTGA